>OY728148.1:179248518-184248518 GCA_963277665.1 Viscum album
ATGAAACGTTGATTGTTCAATTATCTACTACCACCTCTCATGGTGGCCATTATGATGGAAAAATATTTAAATATGATAATAATGATCTTTATTTTATATATATGTTTCTTTAATTATATTTTATAGCATACCATTATTTGTTTCATGTTGTATATATATACGATATTTTCATTTGAGGAAGTGCGGACTACCGCACCCTCAAAGTGATATAACTCGTTCATACCATACATGGAACGTATAAATTATGGTGTTATTGAACTTAATTAACACATATAAGAGATTATATTTTCCTGTAATAATAATATACCTATGTATATTTCGTTTTGATTCTTTTTAAAATAAAAGATGAATTAGAAGTAGCGTTCGTGCGTACTTACAGATTACCATCTCCACGAACACTAAAAGATTCATTTCCCATCATACCCATTCAAAATTAATTTTCATTTTATGATTAAAAATAATGTTTAAAGACATGATATCATTTTAGATATAAATAAGATAAAACCTATCCATAACAAACACAATTTATTTAATAAAACATATTAATGAAAATGAATAATTTAACACCCGAAACGACGATGATACTAAAATATTATTAAAAAAACAATGTTAAAACATCATATATGATATCCTATTAATGTATATGATTCTTGTATAATTTAATAAAAATTATTTCACCATTATACAGGAGGTTAACCGACCCTAGACCAAGGAAAATTACAAGGTAAGGTTTTATTTCACAATCTCTTCATTATCCGAGGTTATTTATACGTGATTATTTACTAGGACCTATTTATCGTCCATATCCTTGTTTCTTAAAAATGAATTCCAAAACTTTTTTACTATTTACAAGAATATGGGTTAATGTTATTTATACCCATGTTTGACTTTAAAAAATGGTTTGAAAGGAATATTTCTGTCGTTTTCCAAACAAGGTCATTTTTAACCTTTAAGACAAAATTAAGCTAAAATGACTTTTTTCTAACTTATACAGAGGGTGCGGCTATTTTCCACCATTGTAAAATCATCAAAGCTTCCCTTAAAATCTTATAAAGAATATTTTCAAAGTAAAGGTTTTATTTTATAATTATGTTACTTATAAATGATTTAAAAAAAGATATATTTCTCTCAAATAGTATTGATTTCATCTATGTCAACATCCATTGATGGATTTCGAGCTTATTTGATGTTTATTTATTATGATACAAAACTTCTATATTTTTTTGATGGTTTTGAGATATTTTAGACTGTGTATGTCTTATTTTTATACCATTCATTGGTAATGGAGAATGTATTTACATTTCATATTATAGTTTTAATACGAATGTTTATGTTATGTTTTACCTATTCATATGAGAAATGAATTAGAATTATTAAGTGACGGGTGGAGCCCGCTATATCTCCTTGATGCATAGGTAGGTCTCTTGAGACAAACTAGTGTCTTGGCACGAGGCTTTGACATAATATTATTTGTTGTCTTTGCACAAGGTCATGGCTATGTGGTTATGATAGTATGGAATTATGCATTCCATCATTATGAAAGTGGTTATTGATATTTCATGTGATTATTCAACTAGTAAGATATCCATTTGAATAAGTAAATTGCATTATTTCAATATATTTTTTCCACGTTATACTGATTTTCATGCTTATAAGGCTTTTGTTTTTGTTATAAATTGCCTTCAAAGATTATGCTTATTTATAAAAGTATCCACTATATAGTTATCCTTATTGTGAATCTGAGCTCATCACTTCCAACGTTTGATATTTCCAGGATGTAAAGAAGTATTTAGTGAATGACATTTGGGGATAGTATGAGGGGAAATGAAGACAAGATGTTGTTGTAGTATTTCACCAATGATGTAATGTCAACGTTATGAATGTATCTAGTGATTCTACGGAAACTAAACTAATCGGACTTTCAGGACATGATATGTTGTGATCATGCCAATGTTATTTAATAATTCACCGACTCTGGGTAACTGGGGTCGGGGCATTACATTCTCAATCAATCATTAGGTAGATATTGAGGTGCGCTAACCTTTTTGATGAGCTAGTATCATGTTCTCCATAGGTAGTGTGGAAAAATCAGTTTAAAGATCGTAATAGTTGTCAGTATCATCCATATTGTGGTAATTTCAGGTTCCTCATATGATGAAGAGTGTGAAACCATGAGAATGGTACTTGGAGTTCCCCTCTCATCAGTTTGTGTCACTCTTTTGACATACTGCTGAATCTCATACCTCTAGTGTGGTCAGTCATACAACCTAAGTCGTTTGCTTCAATTATTATTCGTTATGTTGATGGAGTGTCTTCTTGTGGGACAAGAATTAGTATACATGTTGATTTTATAGAAGAGGAAGTTCCTGTCAGAGGTGGTCATCTTATGACTACGAGGCTGTAGATGCTTTAGACATCAGGGCCCTAGACATAGGTCTCATGGGGAAGCTTGCATGCAGTCAAAACTCATCAGACGTGGTACGAGTTTGGTCCGACATAAGACTGTAATGACGGATGGGGATGACTAAAATTTCTTTATTGTGGTATCACATCTGAAGTGTTTATTTTTGTTGTGATGTGTATGATGGTCATGTATCCTTGTTGTACTCTTAGTTTATTGAAGTTCCTAATAGGCCATAAAAAGGTTCGTAGAATCCGTATTCTTGTAAATCCAGCAGGAGGGATCTGTAAACCATCTTGTGGGTCACTTAGGAGTCGAAATTGTACTCATTTTGGCGATGATCTTGTCTTATGGAATTAGCACACACCCATCTAGTTTTATACAATGCTTTGCGGGTATTTTTATCAACACCATCTTATGTGGTCGAGTGTGGTCCACTATGAAAATTTTTCATGCACGTAAAACTATGTTGTTGGGTTTGTGATGAAGTATTCAGTCTACATCTCTCAAAGTAAACTGAGAATCCCCTGAGGATCAATGGTATTATGAAATTTTAAAATGGTGTGGAGACATAGTGCACGTCTCGCCGATGTACCCTCTTGGGTTGGTTCATTAAACATAGGGAGCTTGGATGGCCAGGACTGTGTCAGAGGTTTGTCTGGGTTTTTGAGTCGTCTTTCCTTGGAGAACCAGTGTTTAAAAATATTCCTAATATGGTGTAGACACCACCATAGGACGAACTTGGGTGAAGCTCTATTTTGAAAGTGTGTTGGTGGGCCAACCCCTTGCTTCTGCTCTGCCCGACCTCGACCATGCTAATTGGGTTGCTCAGATTGTGGGTCGGTGGGAGAGTGTTTTTGGAGATCTCGAGCGGCCCCGGTGATCCCTTAGTTGGGGGTTAGGGTGTTCCATATTTTAGTTTTGTTTGAAGTTGAGTTCTTTGTTGTTGGATTTTCTGCTTGGGGATTCTGGTTTGGAGATTTTTGATGTTATATGTCACGATGTTTTGAATGCTCGGTCTTCAAGTGACTTAATTTTTATTTGAGGTATCTTCGTGGTCTTGCATGGAATCATTGGGTTGTTCAAGCCTTTTGGGACTTTCTAGGGGTAGAAATTGTCATGGTGGGGAGAATTGTCACACCCCGAATAATGATATGTTTTAATTTTATTGTTTTGGGTCACGCTTTTGAGGGGAGGTTTGAATCAGTTCTTCTTTTAAAAAATGGGATTTATAGGGGTGTGTGACTATGCCCATGATTGTGCCTGGTTCCCGTCCTTAATACGAGACTGTCTTATTATTATTAAATTTCATATTACATAGGTGTGAATCCAGGTGTGAGACTACACACGCAACCGAGCGCGCGACTGTGCACGCGACCTTGCACAGTTTCCAACTTCAATTAAGATTGATGTTATTATTTTGGCACTTTTTAAAATTTTAGTTATATTATTTGTGTTTTCATTATTTAGGATAATATGTTAATTAGGTTACAATTATAATTATTATTATTACTATTATTATTATTTTGTGATAATGTTTTTATTTGGTCATTGATATCAAATTAATGATACAATTATAAAATAATTAACATTCTATTTAAATTATCATTATTTTTATGATTATGTGTATGTTAGGTTAAGTGTTTTTTTAGTTTCATTTATTTTTTCCCCATTTCTTTATCTCTCTTTTTTATCTCTCTTTTATTATTTCTTTCCTCCCTTCCTGGCACTCACCTCTCCTCATCAGACTCCCGCACCCACCTGGATCACGCGCCCGCTACCCATCTTGGGAAAGCCCCTCCCCCATTCTCTATCCCACGAACCACCGCACCCCTTCCCCCCCCCCCTCACACTGTCATACAGACCTGGACGGCACAACTCTTGTCTTGCTACACCACCACCCCTCTCACCGTCACACCAAGACCCCTATCCCAGCCTCTTTCTATCACCCTTCTCTTTGTCTAGTTGTCAGACCACCAACCTCCTCCCTCAACTTCGGTGACCACCTTGCACAGCTGCACCCTCCTCTCCATGTGCGCTCCTCTCCACCAGCCCCTTTCGGTAAAACCGTCTTCTGATTTGTGGATTTTATTTTTTTCTAGTGGGTTTGGTGTTTGATTTTTGGGTTTAATCATAAATTTTTTTGGTTCAATTTCATGTTTTAGGGTTCACATTTAGATTTTTTATGGTTCGCATTAGGTGTGACAGAATAATTCAACCAATTTTGGGTTAATTCATGTTATTTTGTTCAATTATTTTATTTAGGGTCAATTTGGGTTTGTTTGAGTTTCTGTTGGTGGGAAACAATCCTTGCGCACCATATTTTTGATGTTTTCAACACCGAGGTAGGTGGTTCCATGTTTAATTTTTATTTGATTTTATAATTTTCAAGTTTAATTAATTCAGAAATTTATTTAAATAATTTGTGTCATGCGAAATTGTTCTTCATTGAAGTTTGATTTGCAGTTGAATTATTTAGTAGCATGCTTATACTATGTGTGCGCTTTCTACTGAAGTCTTATTTCTAGTTAATTGTTAGTGATTTTTTTAGTTGTGCTGTTAGCTTATTAATTCGTTATTTTGGTGTCAGTTTGATTTTACTTGTGGCTTACTGTGTTTTGATGTGTTAAGTAGGCTTCATCATGATATAAGTATGATTTTTTTGTGAGAACACATGTTGTACTATTGATTAGTTTTTCTTTATTGGGTAGTTAATTTGTTAGAATGTGCAGAAAGGGTGAAAATGGTGTTTTGATATTGCATCTGGGTTTGTTTAGTCAAAAATGAACTTTTTAATTGGTCTTTTGTATTTAAAGTCAGGCGGCATATTTCGAAATTTTTTTGGAAAATTTTTCTCGTGGTTTGCTTAATTATAGTAATGGTGTTTTTACCTATGAGGGTGGAATCATAAATTGTGTGCATGATGCAGGTTGTGTTTCTGAGGTGGAATTGTGTGTGTGTGGTCATATAAGGGGGTTTAGTTTGGTCTAGTATGTAAAGAGATGTTTATCTCTTTAAAAGTAATTTATAAAAATTTTAATTTATTTATTAAATAATTATTAAGGGTGAAAAATTATCTGGATTAAATTGGGGGAATGTTTTTTTTTTCTTAAAGCCATGTGATGTGTGAGAAATCTATTCAATAAGTTATGTTAGTGTCATGTTTGATAATAAAACTAATTTTATTGATTGTGCAGTAATTATTTTATTTGTGTGAGTGACGCAGATTTAGTTTTGGGATATTCTTAGTGTGAATATTAATTCAAATGGCCTTTATGTTTTAAAATGGTGGTTTTTGTCATGTTTAGTGTCTCGTTTTATCTGATTATGTGATCATGACATAAGACTTGAACTCTTAACTAAATGAGCACAAACGTGAAGCATGGGTATTAGGTGGGTGGACTAGGACTAGTGCGCTAGTGATTCAGAAGTGGCATCAACCCGGTTTCACGTAGCTGGATTGATGACTACAACATTAACTAAGCATTTTATGGATGTTTTGAGACCACTAGGTTATGTATGTGTTACCCTACTGGTGTCTCGTTCATGAGAACTTATATTGTTGTGTTCCTGTTCCATTGTTCACCGAGATCTGATGTTCAAGGGTCCCACTTCCCTCTAGTATCTTTAGGGCCACTCCCATGTATTGTACTCCTCTTTTTCTATGTGCTCACCATTGGCACATGGTGTGACGATGGGGTTACCAAGAAAGTGTGTGTGTGTGTGTGTGTGTGTTAATTTAAGATGGTTTCCATTTAGAGTAGTTTTCCTTTAAAAACTGTTTTAATTAATGTTCTTTAAGAACATATTTATTTCTATTCCATTAAAATGCATATGTATTTTTCATTTAAGAATTATGCATGTAACCTTTTCTCGGTGGCATCATACTGGGATTTAACTCACACCCTATAAACACCCGTGGGTGCATGTTGATTCTATTTCTTCTGCATTCCAGGTTGAGGCATCGTGCACATCATTTTTGGTTCGTGTCATCAGCGGCATACTCATGTTGGTTTGGTGAATATAGCTTGATTTTGTTACACCTCATGGTGCTTAGAGGTTTTATTTAGGGTTTTTAGTTGTCCCTTTATTGTTGTTCCTTTTTGGATTTTTGGTTCAAGTTGTAATCATAAATTTTTACTGAAGATTAAAGTCATGCTTGGTTATCTGTTTTTAGTTTTTAGTTATTCATCTTGTTGTTTGTTTTATGTCTATCTATTTGGGTAAATCATTTCCAAGTTTCATTTTGATACCCGAGAACTTATGACAGCCCGTGGGGATCGAGAACGCCCTTCGGACCATGTCGCGGACTAGGATGGGCACCGGGTCGGATGGTGAACCGGCCTGGTTCGTGACACGAGACGTTTGATTTGTCTGATTGACTTCACTTCTAGGTGACGTGTGTGGGCTGCAGACCAAATGTTGACACTGAGCATGGTAGAGTATTGGTTTATTTTATTATTGAAATGTGTTTTGTTTATTTGTATGTGATTTATTTTATTTAAATTTTTATAATTGTGGTATTGATAATTGTTTTGTGACTGTCTCATTTTGTATGAACATGCCTCCCCGGAAACCTCCCACGTGCCCATAGGAGGAAGATGGAGAGAGTTCTCTCACACTGATTGATCAGAGGAAATTCGAGGCTATGGTATGTGTTGTCCATTCTTTGGGATAGGGTCCAACACCTACTCCTATTCTTATTTGGGCTGAAGAGACAGGTCCTAGAAAAGATAAAGCACAACAGTTTCTGAAAAACAAGCCTCCTACCTTCTGAGGCTTCTTAGAATCCCAGAAATTAGAATAATGGCTTGAGAAGATCAATCATATGTCTGAGTTCCTTGACACACACGAGGAGCTCAGGGTAAAGTGTGACACATTTCTATTGGAGGGTCTCATCTGTAAGTGGTGGGATTTTGTTCTTCAAACTAGGAAGAATGAGTAGATGTGTTGGGGAGATTTCATGTTCTTCTGCAATGAACAATATTGTCCCAAGTTGTTTTCTTATACTAGATCCATAGAGTTCAGGAACCTTTTTTAGGGGTATCTATATGTGATGGAGTATGCCAACTATTTCATTGAGTTGGTTTGGTATGCTCAAGAGATTGTCTCTAATGACCAGGTGAAGGCCTAGAGGTTTGAGTAAGGCTTGTGACCAATGATACAGTCCCATGTGTTCTTATTTATGCTAAGGACCTATTTTGAGGTAGTTGATCCGGAGTGCATGCTGGATATTCATATGAAATTGAGGCTTGGTTTCTCTAGTTTATTATCAATAGTGGGTAACAGATGCTCTTCAGAGAAGAAAAGGAAGCGGGTGGAACATCTGAAGAAAGGAGGCAACAGTTTAGGCCACTCGTCCAGGTAGTTTTCATCTCCATTATCTGATGCACGATCGGTCATGTTCCACCAACGTGGGACATCCTGGCACAACCGAATAGCATTCCCACATCCTCTAAATCCTTGTTACCAGTGTGTATTCATTGTTCATTTATATCATTTTTGTGGGGTGGCACGTCGACTTCTAAGTGGGGCAGCGCCAATGGCTTCAAAAGGAGTTCTAGTACAGTCTGAACAATTGACTACTAGGGGATCTAGATTTGGTGTCAATGGCAGTAGGGCTGGGTCATCTTCTAGGAAGATCTTGTTCAGTGCACAAACACATACTAACAGTCATCCTCACGTAGAGACAAGACATCACCATGCGGTGGATCATCCACCAATAGGATCAGAGGCTGGACTGTTGACTATATGAGTTATTATTTTTATAGTATTTTATATAACTTCTTTTCTTTTTGATACTGATTCCTCTATTTAATTCATTTTATACCGTTTTATGGACACATTTAATGTACCAACCATGTTTTTGTCTTTTTCGATGGAGTTGGGGACACCACTGGGAATGAAGAAGGAGTAGGGACTCATGTACTCGCCATCTATGCTTTCTGTGTCTAGAGTCAAGATGGAGTTGGAACTCTTGGTATATGATGTTGATCTTTTTGACATCACACATGGGATGTATTCTATACTACAAATCCACTCACACATTTATTTCCATAGGTGGTGAGTGAGTTTCACAACACTTAATGGGAGTCTTCAGGTTTTTCGAGAAGAACGAGATCCTCAGTCGAGTCACAAATGACCTCCACTCACAGAGTTGGGTAGTATTACCTTCCATTTATCATATATTTCTCTAGTTAATGATAGTATTTACCCTGATGGTGCACTTCATCATTTAGTGAATGAGTTTCTTGAGGTATTCCCAGATGAATTCTTAGGTTTTCCATCAAATAGGGATGTAGAGTTTTTGATTGATCTGGCACTATGAACAGAACCTATATATCATCCCTATTATCTCACAGTCCCCACCGAGTAGATCTATTTAATGATACAGTGAAAAACATAGAATCCAATAGATTCATTCACCCGAGAATCTATCCATGGGATTCTCTAGTGTTGTTTGTGAAAAAGGCTGACGAATCCCTCCAGTTGTGAATTGAATACCGAATATTGAATGAGTTTACAATTAAAAAATAAACATACTTTTCCAATAATAGATTATTTGTTCAATCAGTTGAATTTGGAAAAGTTTTTTTTCAAAAATAGACATTCATTTAGGATATAATCAACTTAGGGTGAGAGAGTCAGATTTCCTGAAGATGGCCATTCGAAGCAAGTATGGCCACTTTGAGTATTTGGTCACGCCCTTTTGATTGACAAATTATCTAGTGGTATTTATGGAACAAATGAACATGGTGTTCCATAGGTATATTAATTCCTTCTTTGAGGTGTTTTTTGATGACATTATGGTATACTATAACTCTGAGGAGGAATGGGAACATAACTTGAGGATCATCTGGGGAACTTTACGAGATCATAGCCTCTATGAAAAATTGTAAAAGTGCACATTCTGGACCAGGGAGGTGAAATTTCATGGGCATGTCTTCTCTGGGAACGGGGTATTAGTGGACCCCAAGAAGATCAGTGGGGTCGTATCATGCGAGCAGTTGGAGAATGTGTTCGAGATTAGAAGATTTCTTGGCCTCTCTGGTTATTACAAGCGATTCATTCAGGATTTCTCTCGGCTTGCTTCATCGATGACCACACTCACCCCGAAAGTGATGATGTTTGTATGTGTCCCAGAATGTTCGGCATCATTTGAGGAGATAATGGGGTGATGGACAACCACACTCGTGCTAATCTTTTCAGAGGCTGTAAAGGGGCATGTGGTCTATTGTGATGAATCATGTATGGGTCTTGTGTTGGTGCTTATATAGGATGATCACATGGTAGAATATGGCTCCAACCAACTCTGACCACACGAAAATAACTACCTGAACCATGAAATGGAGTTGGCAGCGGAGATGCATGCTTTGAAAACATGGTGTCTCTATTACATTAGGGAGAAGTTTTTGGTCTACTCTGATCACAAAAGTGTGGCCTATATCTTTTCCGAGAAGGACCCCAACTTGTGGTTGCGTCGCTTGATCAAGTACTTGCAGGGGTTTGACTTTGACAATGTCTATACCCCAGGAAAGGGTAATGTGGTTGCCGCAGCCTTGAGCAGAACGGTTCTAGTGTAGGATTTGTTGATTTCAAGTGATGAGTGGTCATTTTTGGGGCACATTGCCTAGATTCATGTGGAGACCAATGATCACAATGGAGGTTCATTCTTGGCTAGCATCCATTTGACTCCATCTCTATTAGAGTTGATTCAGTGGAAAAAACCTAGTGATGATCTTTTTCAGTGATAGATGTAGTTTTTTCACAGGGGAGGAGACGTCCTCTGATTTGTTGTCATCTCTCAAGGGCATCATGTACTTCAAGGGCCATTGATTAGTGTTGTTATCTCTTCAGAATGTGGTTATGGAGGACAACCACCAGTCGTAGTGGGCTACCCATCCGTGTTCCACCATGATGTATAATGATGTTTGTTGGCCGTTCTGGTGTCTTGGTATAAGATGAGACATAGAGAACATTGTCTCAATATTCTACACATTCCAGCAGCTGAAAGCATAGTATCAAAGGCCTTCTAGTTTTTTCCAGCCATTATACATTCAAACATGGAAGTAGGATAAGGTCATGATGGACTTCATTATTGAATTTCCCCACACAACATTGGGTAAGAATTCCATTTGGGTTGTGATTTATGATCTATAAAAATCAGTCCACTTCATTCCGATTAGAGATACAAATAAAGTGGATGAGTTGGGCCATTTGGATCATTAAACTGTTGTGAGACTTCATGGCGTTCTATCAGTAGTTGTCTGAGATAGAGTACCTCATTTCACTTCTCGGTTCTGGGAAGGCCTCCAGAAGGCCTTGGTGTCTCATATTAGGATGAGAACAACATAACAACCTCATACGAATTGTCAGATACAGTGGGAAAATTAGATTTTGGATGATCTGATCTGTGCATGTGTCTTGGAATTTGAAGGTTCCTAGGATAGACAATTTGGGTTTGTTGATTTATCCTATAATAACTGTGACAAATACTCTATTTTAATGTATCTATTTGAGGCATTATATTGTAGGCCTTTTCCATCCCCCCATTATTTGGTTGAGGTAGGTGAGACCTCACTACTGGGGCTGAGTCTGGTGCAAGAGACGTTTGAGAAGGTCATGTTGATCCGGCATCATTTATTGACATCTTTGAGTTGCCATAAATCATATGTTAACCTGAGATTTTGTGACCTAGAGTTTTCTGTGGGTGACTGTGTATTTTTGAATGTGTCCCCTCATCTAGGCCATCATCGAGTAGGGATGCGAGGGAAGCTGACACAGCGATATGATGGACCCTTTTATATCAGATAACGTAATGGAAAGGGGGCACACAAGTTGGATTTTATTTCATAGTTGACATCCAACCATGTTGTCTTCCACATCTTCTAATTGAATAAATACAACCCGGATCGGTCACATGTACTATGTTGGGATGAACTGGAGATAGAGACTGACTTTTCTGTTGTCGAGGGGCCTGTGAAAATTGTGGACAGCCAAAAGAAGGTTATTTGATGGATTTTAATTCCATTAGTCTGGATCCTTTGGATGCATGGGGATTATACACATGGGACATGGGAGAAAAAGTCATGGGTCGAGGAAGAGTACCCATTCTGGTTTTCCAATCGTGCATCAGGTTGACTTATAGGGATGGATCGTTTTTCATGGTGGGGATAATTGTCACATCCATTTATTTTTTTTAAAGTAAATTTCATTTAAATTCCATTAATTTTTTGTATTTTGGGATTCCCAAGATTTTATGTAGGAATGAGTGAGTTTCATGAATTGGGCCAAACCATGAGCCAAATTTCAGATTTAAAAATATATTTTGTTTATTTTATAACTCCATAATTCTTTATCATTTTTCACCCATTCCAATTCCAATTTGGCCTCCCCTAACCTATTAACACCAACATATAAATTTTCGGCCATTAATAATCTATAACCATGGTGTATTTGGGTTTTTATTTAAGGGTTTGGACATTTTACGAAGCCCATTTACAGTTTAAAAAAAATTGTTTAATTAATAACTTATTCGATTTTAAGGATTTTAAGAGATTCTACCTATAACCCAAGCCCACAGAAAGTAGCCACTCCACCATCCCCTTTCCCATCTCTTTGAAATTCGTATTCATTGTGATTTATTGTTGAATATAACTGGGTTTCTCAAATCGAACAGATTTGAAGAGGAAAATATTTCCTTCTTAATACTCTGAATTAATACTATTATTCCTCCATTCAATTTGTTAATTTGACCCTTACTCCTCATATTCAAACATTAAATCCATGGAATCCCTCCCAGTCAGTCAAAACCACATTGGAACCCCATTTTATGGGGGATTTGGTGGAGGAACTTCATATAATCTGAAGTTAGTGTCTCCCCTCCTTAGTTCCTCCCCTTTGGATGAAGTTTCCTTCAATTTAGTTGAAGTTCCAAATGACCATGAGGTAAAGTTTCAAACCTAGGGTTTAACATTGGGTTTCCTTGGTCAATTATGTTGGATATAGGTTTTATCTAATTCCCTCTTGATGCAGCGGTGGTGTGACATGATTATCACATGATGATTCCAGGGTTTCCTTTCATTTGGCCGGTAATTCTTTTTGGTATGAAATATTTGTGACCTAGATTCTGTGTTTATGGAATTTTCTTGTCTTTTTTATTTTAATTTTTCTATAAAAATTTATTTTAATGGTAATTATAATGAAAATGGTTTTTATGTGCCAATTATTGGTGAAATTGAGGGTTTATCTTAAAATCATTCATTGGTTCATTATGGGTATCCTTATAATTATTTAGTTGATTTCAATGAACTATATTAGGGATTCAAATAAGATTTTTATTTTATATCCCCTTTGTTTGTTTCAGAAAAAATGTGTTTCAATGGTGTTTGTAAATATTTTGAAGTTATGGAGCCACTTTTGTGTGAAAATGGAGGTTTAACAATGTTATCACTTCTTGTTTAATAGAGGTTAGCCCTAAAATTTATTTGTTCATTTAATTGAAATTTATTGGTATGTGTTTAATGTTTTGGTATCTTCATAGTGTGCACATGGTGTACAAGTGGGGTTTTTAGGCGGTTTTGTGTGCAAAATAGTACGTGATTTTGAAAAATTGTTTCTTTAAAAATTGATGTGTATGTTGTGTGTTTTATGTAGAATAATATGTGATTGCTATTTTACGAGGTGCATGTGACCATTAGTGGTGTTTTACATAAAAAATGATATTTTTTGAATTATTCAATTTTTTGAGCATAAAGGGGAAGCCCATATACATTTGTGGGGCGGATGTGTAATAGTACGTCTAGTGGACTAGATGGGTTTTGTCCCTATTTCATCAAACATTTGGATAACAAAAACACAACTATAATATGTGGATGATTATTTTGTAAAACTAGGTTATGGGTTTTTTCCCTACTAGGGCTCGTTCATGATAATGGATTTTACAATGGTAACTTTACACCGAGGTATTAGGTTTGTGGGGCCCTAGACTATCTAGTTCCAAAGGGTGTTCTGAATTTTGTTGCTCATTGTATTTTTGGTATTTGACCGTGTATTGGGGTGTTTTTGGTGGTACATTATAGTATCTAACTTCTCAAATTAAATGTTTTAATTTCCTGAAAATTTATAGATTGAAAAATATTTTCAATTGAATGTTGCATTTCATGGAATTTATCGGTTCTTTTCTTTGCGTATTGAAACTGCTTTCATTTTCACATTGTATTGAAATATATTTGGAATCATTATGTGGAATACTTTTGGGATTATTATTACACCCAAATAACACCCTTGGGTGAATTTATACATTATTATTATTGACTAAGGTAAAGGGAAGGATATGGGTGACGGCGGTTCAGGGTGTTAGTTCCCCTCCATGGCACGGAGTTGTAGAGATGGCTTGTGCGTGATGACCCCTTATTTTGTGGAGTCCTTTGGGCTGTCTTTCTATTGAATTTATTTGTATTTGGACCAATTGTATTGTATTTAAACCAATGTATTTAGTTCTGGTTTTTTCTTAAGACTTGTTTGGCTCAAAAATTTCATATTTATATTGAGGATTGTTTTTAATGTTTTTGGTTTTCATACTCGGGTAAATCATTTCCAAAAGTAAATTAATGATACACGAGCACTTGTTCCAACCCATGCGGATTGGTAAAACCATTTGGGCCATACCACAGGCTGGGTTTGCTTCTAGAAATTTTGGTGACCTTATTTGGTTCGTGACAATGTTTATTTCTTATAATATTAATATTTTTTTATTTTGGTAATAATAATTTAAAATTATTCCCCTTTTAAACTAAGAAAATGTAATATTTCATTCATTTTTTTGGGACTACATCCTCCATCATGTAACATATAATTTTTTTCATAATATTTTTTATTATATATTAATGTCAATAAAAATATTATTCAAAAAATTTATAATTTATTTGTTATTATTATAATGTACCATTTATATTATGCCAAATGAATCCACATTCATAATGGTAATCATAAATTAATTATTTCAAGTCATGTTTGGGTCGGTCAATAAACGAATAGGAAAAATTATATAAAATTAATCATGGATGATAATTAGTAAAACATTACTCATATTATATGATTTATATAAATATATAATGGTATTATTTGGCAAATATATTTAAAACATTAATATTAAAATAATTAGTAAGATACCAATGACTATTTGTAAAATTCACTAAAGCATGCTCATCATCAGTTTTATCATCAGGGATAGTAACCAAAAATACATTATAATCATATTATAATATTATACCTAAATAAAATGAAAAATATTCACCTTTTTTAATTAGGGAATGATGATCGTATAGGTAATAATGATGAATGAATAAGTTACTATGAAACTAGATTAATATGGTGATGATTAATCACAATTGATGTTGAAAAAATATAATTCATACTAATATACAAGTGGAGAATAATTTTATCTAAAATTTAAAAACTTTATTCATATAAATAGAGATTCAAATATTTAATTAATATATTTATTTTTTTATACTAAATTCAAGTACATTAATGGAAGAAAATAATTAACTTACGATTTTCTTATTCTCATTCTTCTAATCCACATGACATGATTTATATTTGACAATATCATTTCTTCTAAATGTTTCATTCAATACCCAATTGAATATAGTGGTAATTAATATCATTTAATTCATGATATATTAATTACAATTTCATATAATCCTTCTTTTGTTATTAGGATTATAAAATGAAAATTACCCTAATGTGTTCTACATATCATGTTTAATATAAAGAGACAAATTTCTAATTACACCCAATGATATAATTTATATATTCTGATTACTACTAAATGTATTTCATTTTTCATATTTAAAAATTCATGATGTTTACAGATGTATATCATATTATTTCCTTATATATTTTTTGATAAGAGAGATAGACTAATTGAAATAATTATTTTCAACTCATATCCAATCATTGAGTTATAATGCATCATCATCAATATCCATCACCCATGCTTTATATATTAAAAAAAATTATTTCATGGTATATTAAATTACTAAATTAGATGATATGATTTCTATTTAAAATAACATAACTAAGTATATAACATACTCAAAAACTATATCATTGTTCAAAATAATTATCATAATTTATAATTAGGGAATCTCATAATTACACATATTTTCCATTCCTATAATTTATATCCTTAATAATCGGATTCTAGATTATCTTTTATATTATCTAACCTTCGTATTTACATTCTCCCATTATTTAAATAAATTATTGTTACACTTTTTTACTATGTTGGTTTTAAATTAATGTATTTCAAAATATTAAAAATATTGTCCATCCATTCAAAATAAAATGTTTTATATTACACTCAACATTATATTAATAACCACAACGTATTTTCTTGGATATATTAATGATGTTTATTTTTAAAAATTAATAGAATAAAAAATATAAAAAATTTCATTTATGAAATCATAATATCTTTTAAATGGTTTATTAATATGATTTCCATCAAAATATTAATTTTTAATATTCCTTATTTAAAAATAATGAAAAGTTTAATTTTACAAATTACTATCAAAAGTTAATGTGAAATCATAATTTTGGCCGATGGGATGTTTTTTTCTTAGAAAATGACATTTTTATCTAATTTTATACTTTTCACTAACAAATTTATATCCTTGGAATGTAATTATCATAGAAACGTTATATGTGTTCATATAAAATAATTTTTTGGGGTGATTTGATTTTTTTGTCCACCATTAAAATTTATAATGCCAAATTCATTGATATCATATAGAAATGTTATGAAACAAATTACATTCATGGTATTTTAATTATCTGATTCTTTCTATTCTAAAGTGGCGCAAATATGTGTGGACTATTAATGGGTTGGGTCCTCTATAACCATTCTATGAATTGTTTATGTTTTAATATCTATTGATAAAATAATGGTATGTGTTGACATGATAGTGTAATAATATTTTATCAAGGTTGTATTTTGACATGATCTCATTATACATCGTTTATATGGGTTTTCCTAGACATGATTTCATATTGATTTTTTATATTAGTTTATGTGAACATGTGTGGTTATAGGTTTGTTCAAAAGATTGTAAATAGGAACAAACTTGCATATATTGTTTTTACAATATTGCTAATATAAATGATCATATATATCATTGTTTCTATGATTTTGAATATAAAATATTATATTTGGATTTATTTACATGATGAAGTGTTGAAGTGATCAAAAATATCTATATTCAATTTTTTTGTGTACGTAATGTAATATTATTCTTTCGTCAAAATGTCATTATTTATAAAAAATAAGACACATTCCAATGTTATTTTCCAATGATTCATCTCCAATTATTTTTTTTGTCACTCTCTCTTATTAAATGGTATATATATTTTTTAATTTTTGATAATATGGCCTTCTTTTAAGCCTTATATATAACACTTATTATTAAATTTTTTAATAAGACATTCAATTTTCCCTTATGGGTCCTCATCTTCTTATGATCCAACGCTAGTAAACATGTGTGTTGTTATTCCACATATTTAGTGTTTGAGATCACCCATTTACTATGTATATATACCACAAGATGTTATGATACACATAACTTACTATAATTCTTTAAGGGAATCATTTTTTGTTTTATTCTAGATAAATGTGCCTAGGTTTTGTAAAAGTTATTACCTATATAACTATTTACTAAAGGAACTATACCTTCTTTTTATGGGATTATATTACTATTTATATATATATTGTTTAAATCATGATACAATTGAAAAATATAGATAATGTCATCTGATATTGTAACAAATGTTGTGTTGAATGGGACTATTCTAGCCATGGAATCTGTAGCGTAGACCTAGGGATTCCCAAAAAATGATTTCAAAAATAATAATTTAGAGAAGGATGAAAAAATATTATTATTTATATAACAAGAACTGGAATGAAAATGGATTTTTCCTTAAGTAGTAAGATTAATAATATCATCATATGGATTCTTTATAGAGGGTCATAATAACATTTTTTACCATTCCTTGGGAGTTTTTTTAATTAAGTATTTATTGTAATTGGTTGATGTTAGTAGATGTAAAATCACAATGTTATAACATTAAATTAGTTCTATACAATATGAAAATGGGATATTCCATTTTGGATTAAAACCTTGTTTCACTAGGTATAAAGTCATTTTCAAGGAGGCATACCATATGAGAAAAACTTGTTGTGAATTTCTTATTTCTACATTAGTGATTGGATTATGTTAGTGCTATCAAAAATCAAGATAGTCTATGGGATTTGAAATAACTATATATAATAAATAACCACCCCCATTTAATGTTTATATCAACCCTTCGGTTATCCAATAATTGGTATCATGTTAGAGGTTACAATATTTTTTCTCTATAAATTTTTCATGATTAAAAAATTAAATTAAATTATTTGAAATGGAATATAAATACATTTGGGAAATGGTTTTACCATATGTAAATATAGTTGTGTTCTTCTTATTTTATTTATAGTGTTTTATCATGATTTATTTATTCAATATGGATTCATTGATCCCAAAGATGCATCATTATAGTCCTCAAAAATAATATGAACACTGAAAATGATTGTAAGGATAGATATACATTAATATAATCCTTATCTAAAAGTTTTATGACAATTTCCAAGTGTTGATGAACTAAAAATACTATTTGGAAAAATATTCATAGTATTTATGAACTGAATAAAAAGATAAAACACAAAAAAAACCACCATTCAAAAAGTAAAAAAAAATTAGGATTCATGAAGATAAAACTGTAGATGATTTCATAAACCATATAATTATTTTAGTATAATTAAATGGTTTAGAAAAAAAATTAATGCCTAATTTTTTTTTAATAAACTAATGATTAAATTACTTGAAAAATTATTATGAAATTATATCATCTCTCAATGATATATATCCTGATGACTTAACCATATTTGAAATCTATATTACTCTAGATATTATTAAATTAGAAGATAGAATTATCATATAGGAAATGAATGGAGAGGAATGTAAATTTATCTTAGTTCCCTCAAAGATATTATGATAATGATAAGGACTACATAAATGATTCCAATGAATTTGATGATTATGAAAAAAATATTTTTCCTTGGTCGAGAAATTTGATAAGAGGTTCACATGGTCTGTAAATAGGTAAAATAAATTCTAAATGTTTTATGTGTTCAAAAAATTGTACATGTGTTAATTATAATGATAATTCTATTTGTGAGAATAATTTAATGTCTTAGATAAACCCTAAAATACTCTATTGCGTTATTAAAACTGCTGAGGATCTTTCCTACAATATTTGAATCACGATTTTATATATTAAATATAGATATCTAGATTAATTTTCTATTTATGAACATTGTAATAATATCATTAATTATGAAATGATAAGAGTAACTAAGCATATGATAAAAGGAAAAAAAGAAAAGGAAAATATCATTGACTTCTTTATGGTTACCATGATTGAGGAGAATCAGGACTAACTAGAAAAAGGTGATGACATGGATGATAATAATGAAACCCATTCTTAGATTCCCTAGTTTTTCATAATATGTGGAAGAGATACGTACAATGGTAAACTACATTTCAAATAATTTAATTATGGAAGGGTTGTCCATTTACCTTTTAATTGACCATTGAATTTTTGATTAAAAAATGATAATGTACAAGGGACAATAAAAACCACTATTATAGATACCTCATATTCTTAGACAAAATGTAAAAAAATCTGATATATTCTTAAGAAATTTTTTTTATTATATAAAGTAGGCATGTATTACGGTGATGAAATTTGTAGTGAATAACTTCATAGAAAAAAATAGAATTTTGTTATCATTCCAGAAGAGAAATAAGATGTAAACAAATAAAATGATTAATAACAATAAAATGGTATAATTTTAGTATAGGAACATGAGGTTATAAAGGAATATTCTTGGATAAGTCACATTAAGATGTTATAAAATTAAATTGTAATTCCTGGAGAGATTAAAAAATTGTGGAAAATGGGATTAGGTAAAAAAATTAGCATATAAATAAAAAGGAAAATATTATTAAAAAAATTAATAAGTTCATGATTGATACCTCTAAAAAGGTACAATCATTGAATCCATGACATCCAACATTACCTTTGGAAGTAATGAAATCAATATATATAGATTGTCGAATGTCTAATTTAGGAATTCAAATAATAAAAACATTGATAGAAACAAGGTCATTTGAGGAAATAGGGAATGTTTTGATAAACCTATATAATTTTTTAATTTGAAAATAGTTAAATAGTTTGATAAGGTAAAATATATATATAACATTTCCAACAGTGAAAATACTTCTATAATAAATTTTAATGACATTTCTCGATCAATAACTTTAATAACTCCTACTGAAAATGCAATATATATTAAAATATAGAGTAAAAACTTATAAAATGAGAAAATATTAGACAAAAAATATCATAGAATACCTATATAATATTTGTTAAAATATGTATTCATCATAGGTAATAAAATATAATAATACATTGACTTGTAAAACTAAAGAATTTTTATCAACATTGGATATTTCCCGGGGTGATGTCACTTATTTTTTGTCAATCATCTATCAAATAGCACAATATATATTTTACTATAATGAAAATATATTATTATTCAAGGTGTGATACTATGTATAACTAATACCACATAAAATTAACCAACTACTTGATCTAAAACATGAGGTTGAAAAAAAAACTGGGATCTTTTGAGGGTTCATCAAAATGAATGATCAATAATGAAAAACATTATATGTGAGTGTTATATTTATCCATGATATATTATAATTTGGATTATGGACTAGAAATAATCGAACAAAAATAAATATATGATATAAGAAATGTTGTTTGATGACTGATTAAAGGATATAAAAATATAATTACATTGGATCATAAATTATGGTAATTCATGTCATAAGATAGTTGATCTTAAAAACATAATTTTTTTTTGAAAAATATGATGGGAGAGGAATGAAGTTTTACATTGATTTCTCTCTAAAATTAAAATTCATTAGAAAAGTATATAATATTGAGGACCAAATCATATCTAATTTTGTTGAAGGATTAGTGAACGGTTAATTAATTGTATCGATATTATGGGATTTTAAGATATCTATTTTTAATAGAATTGGTTGAATTTTTATAATTTTTGAATTATAGATCTATATTAATATACGAATTGAAAACATGAGGAAATGAATTATATGTTGAATTGGAATATAATTTATTTTATATAACACAACAAAATAATGTCATTTATTGATTAAAATACTTTACCACCATAGTGAATGGATTATGAATAAATTCATTAATATAGAAACAATGAAAAAAATTTCTGTGATAAAAAATATACTTCCTATGATTATCAGTCATGAATTTTTGGAAATTTAGAAAACAAATTACTCAAAATGATGATTAAATTCTAAAACCATAACCAATAGTTTAAATACATTCAGATGTGTGGATTTACAAGACCATTAATTAAACTTGAAGTGAAATTCACTTTATTACATTCATTAATGAACTCTCAGGCATGAAATGAATCATAATTATCTCACAAAAATAATTTAAATTATATTGGATTAACATTTTTAGAAGTATTTATGATATCTAATCAATATTTTAATTTATAAAGATTAGATAAGATAATGGAATTGAGTATTCTAATGAAAAATTCCCTGGAAATATTGAAAAATATGGCATCAAACACAATATATGTTCTCCATATAAAACTTGTAATGTAAGAGTAATAGAAATAATGAATTGAATTATAGTTGAAAAGGCTATATCTATGTTGACTAATCATAATAAACCCTGATTATACTATGTCCAATTCATCATAACATTTACGATAACAAATAATTGATGTATCTTGGAAAAAAATCTTAAATGAAACACTTTTAGGTGAGGTTCAGAATGATTCCAAACATAAATCCTTTTAAATGATTTTTATTTCCATTTTCATTCATGAAAACATATTGAAGCTGGGGGAAATTCGATGAATGAGATGAGTACAGATTGTTCCTAGGATATAAAATAAAAGAAACAACTTACAATATTTACAATAAGGTGTTACAAATTATTATTTCAAGTGATGATATTTTATTTATTGATAATTATAGAGAATTATACAATTACCTTAATAGATTATGAGGATTGAATTGGTATATTAAAATTAGTATAAACATTTGTTTAAACATGATACAATCAATTTTAAAAATATTATTTATATGTCTATAGTGCTGACAGTGATATTTAAAAATCAAAATTGAATTTTCCTGCAATAAATGCCGATATGTTGACTATAGTGTAAATTTCAACTATAATAAACTTTATAGATGTTGAGAATATAATAGGTGACCAAAATAAAGGTGTTTCCATCAATGGTAGTTCCATATAGTAAAAATAACATGTACTTTTATTAGTAGTTGATATATAATCTTCTGAACAATATTTTGACCTCTTGAAGTGGGTTTGAGAAAATAATTAGGAATTAAATCAAAAAATAAAGTATTTGTAAGATCATAAATAAAACGAGAATCAAATGATTGTATAAGAAAAATTGATTATACCCCAAATTATCTATGGCCTTTAGGCACTACTACCACCACTTCCTACAAATGAATGCACCCAGCTCCTCTGCCTCTATACTGAGAGACACCCCCATGTCCAAGCTTAGTTATAGGTTTATAGACTAAAATAACATCTTCACGCAAACCAATTCCTACTAAATCCCGACTTTTAATATTATAAGCCTACTAACCATTCTTCTAAAATGGTCTTTCCAGTAACTACAATTGAAACTACCACTAAAACTGACCACCTCTACCAATATGTTCTCCTAGAACCACTGGGAACCAATCCCGAAGATTTCCATGGCCTCCACAAGTGAATCAGATGGGAAAAAATGTAGTAGGATTTAAAGGAAGATAATATGGTTCAATCAACACTTTTCAAAACCTCAATGGCCCTTGTGGATGGAACTTTCCACTAATATCACTAATCCTTGAGGAACACTATTAGATCCTCTCTCATAATAGACCACCTCATTAGTGCTTTTTATAAATAAAAGTTTTATTCTTTTAAACCTATGGAGACATAAGAAATTTAAAAGGATAAATTTTATATTCGATCAAATTATGGAGTGCCTCCTTAATATAAATATGAGGAATAGGTTATTAGGCCAACTAGAACGTTTTTTATTGAATATTATTGTGTATTTAGAAATAATATTTAAGACTATCATGAAGTTGACTTGAATAATGCTTGTCTATGGTATAAGATATACTGAAAAACTAAGGGAGTTTATTTTTTGGAATGTACACTGTGGTTGAATTACATGAGTCCATCTGAATATTCCTAGCATAAATAACCAATAAATCATTTATAATATTTCAATTAGACAATCAAGAAATATTTATTAAAGGTGGGATTAATGAAAAATTATACATGGAATATGCTAAGAGTTTATGCTTGATTATGATGATAAAAGTTTATATAAAAATTTAAAGGGTTCTAATGGTTTTATGAGGGCTCTATGATCTAGTAACATCAATTCCAAGGAGTATATAATAAATCCAAAAAAGTAGATTAAAATTTTGGAAAAAACATTTATCTAATAAGTACCAAAACCAATTCAATATTTTTCATTCTTTATATTTCTGACATAATAATTTCTAGAAATTTGAAAGGATAGCGTGAAAGTTCCCTACAGAAATAAAATCATTATTTTAGTAATATTTTATAAGACAAATGAGATTATTATTGGATTACTTATTTCTCATGAAGGGAATGGCATTTTGTTCCACAAAACTATTATAAGGAGATCAGTAAATCTTTTCATATGCAAGAAGAAAGAGGGGTTTCCACACTAATTCAGGTGATAAAACACTAGAGAAAAATGGATAATTGAATATTAGTAATTATATTTCATTAAAAAAATTATTGGATGTTTTATTTATTTCCAAACACTATAGTATAAATTATATTTATTATCAATCTTTCTTACTGTTTCTAAAATTTCACAAATCATCTCTTCTACTAGCCACTAATAAAATTTTGAGATACATTTCAAGTACATTAAATTATTTTATGATATATTATATGACATGTGCCATATATTTGTGTTTATTTATTTATAATAACTAGGATATATGTTATTATGATAAGAAAACATCAAATATTAGGATATTGTTCAAATGAAGAAATTATTTCTTAGTTTATTCAAAGAACAAAACATTAGTAACACTCAACTCTACAATGCCTGAATATGTAGCTAAAAAAGAGAATCATCCACGATGATATGGATTAAGAAAAAATTTCAATACTATTATGTTGAATATTATAATCCTATTATTATATTCTATGACAATCAGGGTGTTCAAATATGCTAAAAACCATCCCAATACTCCATGTCAAAACACAATGACATAAAATTATATTTCTTGAATCCTAATACTGATGAGTGAATTATGAGGATATAATTCATTTCCTTTAATAAATATTTTTTCAATATTCATTCCAATACTCACATAGCTAAAAATTTCTAGAAAATAAGGTGGAAATTGGAGTGCTACCTTTTCCAACGAATTTATGTATGTATGTTTTGTGTTTTAGACTTTAATTTTTTAAATACATTCATAATAATATGTTTTATTCAAGGGTGAAATATATTCAAATTTTTTATAACAATTTATAGTTTTTTGTTGATATGTGTAGGAATCATTTTGTGATTTTTAACTTTTCCATGTTCTATGGATAGAGAAAGTAAAATATTTTAGATGTTTTATTATTTTTATAGATGTTATTATTTATTTAATCACAGTTTTTTATGATGATATATCTAAGATAGAAAAATAAAAAATTAAGACGTTATTCTATTTCATTTATAATGTTGAGATTTTCACCAATAAATTTTCACATTGGTTTCCTTGTTAGTATGGTATAGTGATGTACATGGTATTGGAGAACAAACAATAGGGGTGTCATCGATGACTTATTAATAATGATTTATTTTTTTCAAAAAATTTTAATGGTTCTGATTGAATTTTATGTATTATGGGAATGTAATGGAAAGTTTTTTCACATAGAGGGAGACTATCTAAAATATTTTATCTAATTTGTAAGTCATCATGATAATTTAAAGTTGTTAGGAGATAGTTATTGAGGGGTTTTTGGAATTTATATAGAGGAGATTGAATAGTTTCAAAAATGTAAATGATGATTTACAATACCAGTGTAATTGTAACCCCATAAGGGTATATATTCTATTTCTTATACTAACGTAAATGCAGTACATATCTACAATATAGTACATTGAATAACACCTTACCTATATAAGGTAAGTCCAAAATCAAAATTTCCATGAAATGGTATCACAGAGGCTGCCTAAAGGAAAATAATTAATTAGGAAAGTCACATAATGGTATTTTGGATTAAAATGATTAAACTAATGTATCATTATTCATATATAATGGCATATCTACATATTTTCAGGGTGTGTGATGCTAAAGAGACAATCCCATTATCTATGTAAGGGTACACCAACAACTATGTAGTGGTAATACTAGTACATTGATACAAATGTATAGATGGATATGAGTTGTGTCAATATCATTATATAATTATAATATCTATGTAAATAACATTAAGGACATCATAATAATAAAATAACATATAGTCTTGTCGTTTATCTTCCAACTACATCAGGAATCATCGCATGGTCTATTGAATGATTTATTTGATTATTAACGAGCTACTTCTTTTCCATTATTTTATGGTAGATTCAGTGTAGTCTATTAGAATTAACAACATATGGTTGATACTGGGATTATTTATGGATATTCTAGTGTGGTTTCGTAAAAAATATTGGACTACAAATTATCATAGGGTGTATTAAAGAGGATTTATATACCACGTAATTGACTAGTATTTGAATAATATTGGTGTTTAATGTTGAATCATTATTAAATAATTATAATTTTTTAATATGATGATGTAATTATAGAGGGAATTCATATTTTAAAATTAGGATTCCTCTATTTTTGTAATGATATAAGATTAAATGAAAAATATACACCCATTTTTTTATGCCAACTTATTTAGTAAATATTATTACTTATAAAATCCAAGAAATTAATGAGCGTTTATTCATAAATTTATTTTTTTATTATATTGATTATGTTTAAGTAGTGTCTTAGATGGGAAAACTATTTTTTTTTGTCAAAAATAATTAAAGGTATTTAAGTCTTCATCCAATTATAAAGGTTTTTTAATATGAAAATTAAATATTTATATATCATGTAGAAAGTATGTATTTTAATGTTTTGTATGTGTTTTAAAATATACTCATTGAGTTTTAGGGGATTATCTAAGCCACCTAAAATCTATTTTTATTCGTAACTAAATATGGGAAAAAATATTTAATTGATGATCAGTGCATATAAATATCATGAAAGAGTCAACGTTATTAAGTTGATAATTGGGAAATTTGATGTTGGAGAACTATATTGTTTATTGTAATAAAATATAGTTGGTAAAAAATATTTTATATTTTTTTAAGTAAGATGTATAAGATTTTGAAATAGAGTCTATATATAGGTTCATATTATAAATGAAGGTCGTTATGTTGGAGTGAATCTATTTTATTAAAATGGTAATTGTAAATGGTTGATTTCTATTGTTGAACAAGTTCAATGAGCTATAATTTCATTAGTTCAATTATATAATAATAAAGAGACTATGAAAATGTGATAATGCCCAATTTCACCATGATAAATTTCATTTGTCCGGAGGTGAAGCTCAATAACAAAAAATTTCAATATTTATTGTTTTATCATTAGTAATCAGATTGAGAGATAAATTCTGAAAAAATATTGAGAGTGTAAGGTAATTTATATAATAATAATAATTTATTCACCCCCACATATCTTTATCAATCACCAAATATAAAATCCAAACAAATATTATTTTTTAAGTGTTTATTGGTATGAATTTCAATTCATTTAGAAATGTTTCAGGAGGATTTCCATGATTTCATGAATAGATTTTTACATGCTTCCTCATGAAAGTATTTTGACATAGTATCTTAATGAAATAATGGGTTCTACATAATCATTTATTCTTATTTCATTTAACAAATTTTTTAATCACGTCTCACCAATGATCTAATGCCTTCTCATATAAAATTTTCTTCTTAAAAAATGGTTAATATTATGATCATATACACATTTATATGGTTAATTTAATTGAAATTTTATGAATTATATCCCTAATCTCTTTATAGTCATATAATTTTAAGTCCCTTATCTTCTATTTCCTCTTAAATTGTTTTTTCATATTAAAATTGATAAAGGGATCAATTTTAAATCATTATTTTTAATTTTTAAAGCATTTTTAACCAATATCAATATCATTCATGTACAATTCAATAACATGATTAAAACAATTTATACTATAAACCTAATTTATTTAATAATGTTATTTTTTCATGATTTGTTAAATTATATATTAATGTTTGATGTAAGTATCCTTTAGTATTTCTACAGGCATCACATTTGAATCTCCTTCCCGAATTATGAAACAAATATTTTTTTAATATTTACTACTCGATAACCTTTTCCTATAAAAAATATCGCTTATTATGCATTCTGATTATTTTCTAGGTTCTTATGGTTATTCAAAAAAACTTCTTACAATTGTATTAAAAATATTTAAAATTTAAAGGTTAAAAAATAAATGTATATTTAATCATTATTTCCATTGAATAATTACAATTATTTTATAAATCTATTTTCAGAAATTTTTAACACCGTTTAAGGATTCATATGCTTTACATGGGAAATTGAATAATTATAATTTCAACCATCTTTCCAAATATGCATTTAGATAATGTTTTAATGAATCTTTAGTGAAACTATTTTCTTTCTCAGAGGTTAATTATGATATAATGGAATTATTAATGTTTGGAGAGTTTTGTGATGACAATATCAATATTGAATTTCTTTAAAAAAAATTATAGCAGTTCAGAATTATATATAAAGATAGATGACTTCAATAAACCACTCTAAAAAATGAGGCAACGATATATAATCCAAATGATATAATTGGAATTAACATGGTAATTTATTTCATTTTATGTTTTATATTAAGGGTGATTTGAGATTAATGTCCCTATATGATAACATTTTTTATAAATTCTATCATGTGTATTAATATAAATGTATTTACTTAATATATTAATAGAATTTTTTTATGATGAAAATAATTTTTAAGATCATATAAAGTAGGACGGTTTGTTTTTAACGGAAAAATTTTCTTAAAAATCTCATAATTTCCCATGTAATATTCATGATTATTGTATTATTCATTGTTTTGTGATTCTTCTAAATAATTTTATAGATAAATTTTTTAAGATTATACAAATGTTTTCATCACATGGATATATATTGTTGACCTATATAATTTTTTTTTGTGAGTTATAGAAATGAATTATTTCATTAAAATATATTTTTTTAAATCATGTTTTTTGTATGATTCTATTGTATTGTCCACATATCATATCCATATTATGATATTATATACCCATATTATCTTCTATTTGTTTTAAATATGATTAAACTTGCTAAGTGTTTGAGCTCACTGAGCTTATGTTTCAATTCCCAAAGGTTTTTATGATGAGTAATATATGTGATATCTCTCAAATTATATCTCGTATAGATACATTTTTGTATATGTGGATGAATTTTTATGAAATAATTTATTTTTAGTATAATATGAATACTATAAATTTGATGACATAATAATGGGTTATTTATATTATGGTGTTCCCCTAATTCTCTAGAACATTATACGTAAAATATCTTATTTATATAAGTGACTTAGTATTTATAATGTAAATTTTAATTATGTAATTTTAAATGTGGGTTGATTTAGTTAAAACAATAATTATATGTAAGAGACAATATTTAGCAACAGATCTGAGTTTTTGAGTCTAGGTTATTATAGTTGTTTAAAATAAATTTTTATGATAACATTATAGATTATAATATTATTGTATAAGGATATTTAAATGATATTGATACAATTATGGGTTGATATGTCTACAAAAAAATCACGATTATAAATACATAAATACCCTTTTTTGGTTTTATGTCATATGATTTAAAGGGATGAAAAGAATTGGGATATGTTATTTAGGTTATAATGAATCATTAATTCATATGTAACAGGTAGGTTTAATGTGTGAATTATTAAGAATTTTATTTTGGAATAATGTTATATTGATTATGGGGTCCTGATTTATAAATTAATTATTATCAATTTGTTAAATATAACCTTTGATGATAAGTCATTTATATATAATCAGGATAAAGGGTTTTCAATTTTTTGGGTAATATTAATGTATTAATGACAAGGAAAAATTGTTGAGTATTATGGTATATTCATTCAATGTGGTTGAAATTTTTAATATAATAAAAATTGAATTAAGTTTTGGAAGTGTATATGATTTTAATTCGTATATTTATGGTATCTCATGCTATTTTGGAAAAATAAGAGTATATTTTGTGAAGTATATTATTACGGTTCATACATTTTTAGAATATGACTATTTGGGTGACTCATGTTGTTTGGATATACATTTTTTTAATTTTAAAGAATATTTAACCAAATATTTCAGATTTTGGGGTTTTTAAATTAATTACTAATGTGTAGATAAAAATTAGTGGTAGTTAATTCTGGAGTAAATTATTTTGACCATTGAATCTTATTATTAATGTTCCAGAGATTAAATTTATAATTATTTGTATAAATTGTAATTCATATTGGGTTTAATCATAAATTATGTTTTCCATTATGAATTTTATTATTTTATAGAAATGGATGGAATATATTTTTATCCTTTAATAGTTCTTATGATCTATTATAAGTAGATTTACAAGATATGGGAATGAGAATTTCATCCATTATATTTATCAGACTAAATGCTAATGAAATATGGGTGAAAAAATATAAATACAAATCCAAGGATGATATTTTGATTATGAAATTTGAATAAAATTGAATAATTATATTATATGATATAATAAATATTTATGGTTAAGAAAATCCTCATTATTAAAAAAATTAATGATAAATCTAGAAAGTCTTATACAGAAAAACTCACCTTCCTAATTAGGTAATCCATCAAAACACATTCAAAAAATGGGTCTTATAAATGTACAAACATGGTTTAACATGTAAAATATAATTTTCTTCTCAGTTAAAATGAAATGAAAGTAAATAATATTCACTATTTTCTCTCTAGATCACCCTTTTTTAAATCAATTATGAAATATTATGTGAAAAATCACTTCATTAAATTTTTTATTAATTGATTGTCTCATTTTCTCTATTATTGGTTTATAAGTAACACATAAAATTTATTATCTTAGGATTTATTTAAATCTAAAGATTCATTTTTGTGGTTTCAGGTGAAATTATTATTTTTATATCTTATTTTTTCTTTTGAAAAGTATTATTTTAAATGTTTTTTTAGTTTATTTATAAACTCATTCTCATTTGACATATGATAAAATTGAGAGGATGAAATTCCTATAGGGGTAATGAAACAATCCTAGATATTTTTAATATTATATTAAATTAATGTTTTATTAATACATATTACAATGAATATATATATTTTTTAAACAATTAGAAACATTAATATGATTTCCTAAATTATATTATAAAATCTATTAGAAGCCCATTGTATATTTTAAAACATTATATTCCCTTTGTGACAAATTTTTTTTAATTTAACAGTAAATATATTTTCATAAAATGATCAAATATTTTATAATTATTTTAGGTTAATTATATAAATTAATTTTTATGTTTATTATTATAACAATCATTTTAATTGTTTCCCTTATTATTTTAAAATAATACACTTTTTTATTCGAATAATAAAAAGTTTTTATTCAAAATTGGTTTCATTCAATGTTTTATATGATTTTATTTTAAATTAGAAGTTCATAATTTTATAATATCAATTAGATATAATGAAACTAGTTTTTGAATTGAAAAAATTAAAATATTTTTGTGGTGAATTTGTTGAAATTGTTAAAAAAGAATTATTTATAGGACAATAGTTAAATATACATTTTTTATAAATATTGTATCTTTTATTAATTAATCATTACAAGATAATTATATAAAAATTATAAACCCATTTTCATTAGGAAATAAAAATATTAAGTGTTTCATAAATAAATTGGAAAACTAATTTTGAATTTTTAAACACTTAAATGCCTTTTTCGAACATAATTTTTACATTCCTCCAATGCAAATATTTTCTTTTTATTGTTTTGACTATTTGGAAAGAGAAATGATTTTATTCATAAATATAAAATCAAAATTTTCCTTCTTTAAATGTATAAAAAAATAAATTTAATTTCTATGATTTACAAACATGATCTTGTTGTAAATTCTCTTTTAATTTTTAAAAAATCATTTTCAAAGAATTTGTTTTTCCTTGAATTTTACCAATTCATATTAAAATTATTTTTTACTAGTTCCAAAAATTTCATCATATAAAATTATTATAAAATATTGGTTCGTAAAAATAAACTTTTTTAATAGCGATCATTTCAATTTTATTTATTTATATTAGGATTTAAATTTTAATGTTTGTCACATTGCAATATGCTGAATTAAGTAAAATAGTTTTATCAAAGGATAAAATTTTAAATATTAGAAATACATATAATAAAATGGATTACAGAAGATATTCTAAACCACTCTTACTCTTATCATATATATATATATATATATATTTCACCTCATTCTTTTTAAAGTGATGTTTATTTCCATTTATTTTCACCGTATTTAAAAAAAGGTTACTCTCACATAAATAATTTTTTAAAGGTATATTTTTATAATGATTAGGATAAAAATAAATTATTAATTAATTTATATGACTATAAGTATAGATATGTAATTTTTTTAATAAAAAAATTTAATTATAATTTTAAATAATAATATAATTGTCTAATATTCTTATACTATGTTGACTTAGCCCTTGTTCTAAAATATAAAAATTAATTTAACATCTTTAAAATATTTAAAGGGATATTATTTTGAATATATATTATCTTAGAAAATTTTAATAAATTATAAAATAAAATATGTTATTATTTAATTGTTTATATATTATTTCTATTTCATTCTTGATGTTTTAAAATTCAAATTAACTTAATAGTCACAAAAAAGACATTAGATACATTAAGCATCAAACAATATTATATTAATTGATAATAAAATAATTTATTTATAAGTGTTCAATTGTGATGGGAAATGACCTAAAATTTCATTCATCAATATTTTTGATCAAATTTCATTCTTAAAATTTCATTTGTGTCACATAATGTTAGAATATATGTGAAAAAAAAAATTTATTTTTTTGTATAAAAGTGAATTAATAAATATTTTTCCAGGATAATATGAGTTTGGATTTTATAAAAAATTATAAAAATAACCACTAAAAATATATCATTCTGTTTACCCATGATCCTTGTTTTTTCCTAAATCACTCCTTTGAATTCCTTAACCACATTCGAAAGGATGGTAACCAATGAATACACAATTTTCTTAATAAAAATCATTCATGATTCATTATTATTCAACGATACAGAAATAAATTTTAACAAAAAACATAATTCACATATTAATATTATTATAAATAAATATTTTTACTTTTATTCAACAACAACTTTTTATTTCCCAGAAATCAAATGTATAATGAAAATCTCATTCATTTATATGTACAAAATGCCACAATCATTAACGATGTATATATTTTTCCTCGCCATCTAAAGTGGATGGTTATAAAGATATATTAAATGAATAATTATGATATTTATAAAAAAATATGAATCTAGGATGATGAACCTTTATCTTTGTTATTTACATTTTCCCCATTGGAATGTGAACATGAAAAATATTGCTTCCAAAAATAATGTTATTAATTAATCATCATTTCCTTATATCTGTACTTATAAATGTTTATTTAATGGTTAAATATAGTTTTTAAAACATGTTAGAAGATTATAGAAGGATTATGAAATCACATAATGACAACTATTACCCAAATCAATACTCCCTAGTTGTTTTGGAATAAACGATATATAAACGTCTAGTGTAGACATAATGGATGTAGTAACTACATAAATCTAATTCTAAATGAAATTAAAGGAAGGAGTGTAAAGGAATATAAATAAGGTTATAAATATCATACATACTTTATATAGATTTATTATATATTAAATTAGAAACATAGGCAATGAGATGAGACTTGTCGTAAGTTGATAATTAATTCAATTTCCAATTAGTTTGTAATATCAAATCCTCATTCACAATGATATTCCATGATTATGCATATTATGACATATAATTTTTTCCTACTTTAATTGATCTTTTTTAATGTGTATTTACATTTTTGTGTCATAACCAATTCATTGATTGTTTCCAACTCCAAATTTCTTGATCATTATTATGATTTATTGGTCTGAATTTTAATATGATGAAACATGTTACATGTGGTGAAGCCAAATTTGATTTATTTGGTTTAAATAATATTCTATTATTTTATTTTGATATGGTATATCTTGTAGTTCATTGGTTTTATAGATTCATATCATGTTATTTCATTCAACAGATTTTCAATTTGTGCATTATCAAAGTTGTAAGTGTTTCTCATATCAATTTTTATTAAATATATTAAATTGTTAACCAAAAAATATTTTATAGATGTATACACATTTTATATGATATATTATATTATAAATATAAATATAAAAATTGTATACAAATTATGATATTATTTAATTTATTTCATAGTTATTTTTTACAATAAATTTTTTTGTGGTTTTATATTAAATCTTTAGTTTAATAGTTTTTAATAGTTTTTAGAAAAACATTTCGAAATCCATTTTATTGATATTTAAATTGATAAAAAAACCTTATTTATAAAATTACGTTTTTTTGTGAAGTTATATTTAAATTTGGTTGAATTTATATTTTATGTATTTAATAGAAATATTAATAATGTTTTTATAATGCTAACGTTAGACTCATTTTCCATAATAATGAAATGGGTATTTATTTTTCAATAAGTATTGCAGCATTTATTTTTTCAGAAAATACATCCTTTAATAATTTATAATTTATTTTTAAAATTATTCCATTTCCCTCAACAATATGAAAAATATTTATTATACAGTTATTCTTTTTCTAATGTAACCAAAAAATAATATATTTAATTTTATTCTAAAAATTATAATTTTAATGATTTTATAATGTTATTATTGATTTAATTAAATATTATATAAAATTAAAAATACTTCAATTAGGATATTATCTAATTTTACTATCCACCTTCTTTCTTGAGATTATTTATGATGATTTTTTATGATACTTTAATGAAATTTTTTTGTTACCCATATGTGAATTATGTTATAATAAAATGAAGAATGTTTTTTGAGTTTAATGGTAAATGAAAAATTTTATAATACTTTTTAATATTACAGTACATAAATAGTATATATGATTTTGTGTGTCTATGATGTGTCCATCTTATTTTATGGGTGTTGATATGTTCTCCTGTGGTGATATGTTGAGAGTAACTAGGTTTGTAAGAACCTGACCCCAGTTACCCAGAGCCGGTGCCTTATTGGTTACATTGGCATACAAAAAAGGAATAATCATCCCAAAATACTGAGTAGTTTAGTATTATTGGGAATAAAAATCCTATATAAGTTCATCTTTACAACTTGAAATGAAAAACTACATAGAAACTCCTTAGATATCTTCCATAACTCTTAGTTTATTTCAGCATGTCATTCTTAATATAATTCATCTTGCCCTATGAAAAAGAAACCTAATAAAGGTGTGATCTGAAATTCTCATTAAGGGAAAGAAATATAGTTGAAGATAACATAAACATTAGACATGGTGAATAATTGAGGACAAAATCCTTTAGAAATAAAAATTAACATAATATGGTAGAAAAATGAGCTGAGTAAATATTTCCATAACATAACATAATCATGGGTATTCTACTGGTGGAATAACTACAAGAACTATAAATAATATATTCATAATGAGGATATTCATATTGCGAGACAATATAACCATACCGTTAAGGCCTCGTGCCAACACCATAAATAATAGTTTTGTAAGGGCCTTATGTGAATACTGTAGTTTGTCGCAAGAGACCTACCGATGCACGGAGGGGCTATAGCGGGCCCCACCATACACTTACAATGTCCAGTGCACTCCACAAATGAATTTTGAAAAACATAATCAAAAAACACATTCATATTGAATCTAATATAAGAAATATAAATTGCTTTCCCCAAATATTAAGCAAAAAACTAACCATTCAATGTAAACTGATGATTGGTTTTAAAATAGGACATCAATAGACAAAAAAATAATAAACCCTTAATCTAAATATCATAGATGATAAAATTGAATAATTATCCTAATAATAGATAAAAAACAACAAGAGTATTTAAATTGAGGAATATACCCTTATAAAATCATCGAATAATTCTTGAAATAAATACTCTTTCACTTTGAAAAGAAGAGTTCATTTGGAAAAATATATGTATAAGACTATAAGGTAAGTAAGATATTAATTTCATAAAATAATGAGTGATTTTATTAATATAATGGTTTCCAAAAACTGATTAGATATTTCCCTTCAAAATAGTTAAGAAATTGAGATACTCCCTTGAATCGGGCTAGTATTTCAGAAACAATTTGAATAATCATTTTAAAACATATAACTAACCATAAAATAAATAAGGATTCTGGTTTGTGTAAATATATATAATAATCAAACATAATTTATTATGAGTATGTAATAATACATAAAAATTTCATTGAATAAATTTAGACAATGAAAATATACCAAATCGAAATGGATGTTCGGGTGGAAAAATTGTTACCTTAAATTTGAATGTGTTCCCCTCTTGAACATAAGGTCCTGGAATATTAAATTATACATATCAATAACATATTTGAGAAACTAAAAGTAATTTATTTAATTTATCATAATTTTTTTATTTCATTTATGTTATTATTTATATGTTATTAAATTGAATTTCATCGTTCTATAGTGTTTTTGTTTCTTGATTTTCATTATCGGTTAACTTGTTTTATGTAATGAAGTTCATGTGAAATTGCAATAAATCTCCAAAATTGATGGTACTTATTATTTACAAACATATAGAATTATTAATGGTCATTTTAATCATTTTGTTACATGGAATGGGTATGAATCATTTGATTACAACCACTTCAAATATTTGGTTGTATTTGGATTATTATGAATACGTTTTGTCATATGATCTAATAATACGTACATATAATGGTTCCTGAATTTTAATTAAGTTATGATACATGTATTATAGTTTTATCCAAACATTTAAATGGTTTCATGACCAGTAATGAAGGAGAAATTGAAGACTGAAACATCATCGTCCACGAAGGTTCTAAATTGGAACCTCATGGACGGTGATTTATTTTACAAAAATAAATGGGAGGGATTAAGAAAATTGATGATAGTTCATCCATTAACATGAAATTATTATATTATTTAGATGATTATTTAGTTTATCATTTTCATTTGTATAGAGTATGTGAGGGGAGAAAAATAAAATATTTGATCTTGAAAATAAGAGAAAATGTGACAGATCCCTTAAGAAAATTCGGCATCCTAACGATGTCGCTTAATATTTAATAAAATAAAATGATGAGAGAAAAATGGTACCTCATCATATTGAAATCAAAATTAAAGTAATAAGAATAAATCAAATTAAACCACATCATATTAGAATGGAAATTCAAATAGATAACATAAAATAAGTTTCCACTAAAAGAGGAGGGTGAAGGATTCCCTTACCTTGTAGAGTAACACCAATAACATAATGGTTCAGACCATGGGAGCTTAAGGACACCATGTGAGGAAATTTATAGTGGTAAAAAACTAGATATTCGAGGATTAGGGATTTTGATTGAATGAAAACGAATGGATGAGTGGGAATTTATAGAAAAAGAGATGGAGTTTTTTAATAAATTCAAATGGACAACTCAGTACTGGTATTTGGAAAACCATGGGCATTAACATGGTATTTTCCCATGTTTTTAGCCAATTGGGACACCTCAGAACATATGATACACTAAAAAAGACAACCAACATTTTATTTTAATTATTATTTCATTAGGTTGTCATTAAATCACTGAAAACTCAAAACTGTGTTTTTTATATTTCATTAAATATTCAAGAATTTTTGAAAGTCACAAAAATTAACCTATATAATTTTTTAGTATGTTTAATTTAAAAATAATATCCATTTTTCAGGAATAATTTTCTTAATATTATTAATATATTTTTATATAAAATCATAGTTAATTTAAAAAATAAAAATTTTAAGTCTTAATTAGTTTTATATCACATTGAAAAATAAATTAAGATATCATTATCATATTATCTTATGAAAATAAAAAATATCATTATATACTTTTCATGGGGGTCATATTACAATTAATATTTCTATTCATAAATGTATGTTACTATTCATCAAAAATCATGTTTGTTCATACATACTCCAAATGACTTACTGATCACAGCTCTAGATGGTCGTTATTCGAAATTCCAAACACAGTAGAGCCAAAGTTGTTTTTAATGTCTAGATTAAAAAATTCATTCAATATTTATTTTCAAAATCGTTGTGTGTTACATTATCCCCTCACAAAAATTTTTCCCTCAAAATATCATTTACAATCTAGGACAAAAATAGTTGGGGTAATTTTCCTACATTGTCCCTCAAATTCCTATGTTTCCTCTTCGTACTTATAGTTTCACCATATTACCTTTACCAGATGAGTAGACTTGTTGCGTTGAATATTGTCTCTATGATCCATGACTCTCACTGGCTAATACTCAAATGAAATATCATCATCAATCTATACCACCTCTAAAGATAATACATGTAAAGGGTCTGATATGTACTTCCTTAAAAGGGATACATGAAAGACATCATTTACTTTCGATAATGTTGGTGGACGTGCTAGTTGATAGCCCACCACATAGACTCAATCATGGATCTCAATGCGGGAGATATACATTGGACATTGCATTCATTTCTTCCCAAACCTCATGACCTTTTTCCATGGAGATATGCTTAGAAAAACAAGGTCTCTAACATTGAATTCAAAGTCTCGTCAATGGTTATCCACATAACTCTTCTGTCAACTTTGGGCTACCTTCATATGTTTCTAGATGGTTTTCACCTTCTTCACCATTTCTTCCACCATTTTAGGTCTTAACAGCTTACTCTCACTGACTTCATCCCAACACACTGGTGTTCTGCACATTTTCCCATAAAGGGCTTCATATGGTGCCATTCGTATACTCGAGTGGAAACTATTTTTGTAGGAGAATTCAGCCTGTGGAGGATATTGGTCTCATCCCCCTTTAAATTCCATATAACATGCTCTCAAAATGTCTTCCAATTTCTGAATAGTCTTCTCAGATTGGCAATCAGTTTGAGGATGATAGGCTGTACGGATGTTCAGTTTAGTGCATAGTGCATGTTGAAGACATTTCCCGAACATTGAGAAAAATTGAGGATCGCGATCGGATACAAAATATTTTTGTACTCAATGCAGCCTAACCACTTCATTGATGTAAATATGTTCCTGTTGAACTAATGAGAAGTTCTTTCGAATCGTGATAAAGTGAGATTTCTTTGTAAGATGATCCACAATAACATATATAACATTATTTCTCAAGGATGTCTGTGGATGTCCAGTAACTATATTCCATGGTAATGTGTTCCCACATCCATGTTGGTATGGATAGTTGTTTCATAATAACCATAGACTTTTTCCTCTGAGCCTTTACTTGTTGAAATACCATGCATTTTGATACATATTCAGCAATATCTCTTTTCATATTGTCCCACCAAAATTATTCTCAGAGATCTTAGTACATCTTTGTGCAACAAAGGTTTATATGGAAATTAGATCTATGTGCATCATCAAATAGTTACATCTTTTTCTTGGGAATAGTGGGAACACAATTCCTCTTCCAGAATATTAAAATTCATCCTTCACATATGATGTCAGTCAACATTACATCATTTACATCAACAATTTTCATTTGAAAATCGTCATCATCAGCCTTAGAATTTTTTATCCTCTCCAGTAAAGATGGGTGCGAAACTATCTGAAAATGTAGTGATGTGTTACCTTCCTTGATAATTCCCATATCCATCTTTCCCAGATCCATCAACAAAAGATCTATTTCAACTCTCATATTATTCCAAATTTCATGATACTTTCTGATCAACGCATCTGCTACATTATTTTCCATCCATAATTGGTAGTGTATTGTGAAAACATATTTTTTGAGTAGATCATGCCATCTATATTGTCTCATTTTCTGTTCTTTCTTTGAGAATATATATTTTAAACTCTTATGATATATATATATATATCTCACATTTTTCACCATAGAGGTAATATATCCAAATCTTCAGGGAAAATATTACCACTGCTAACTCAAGATCATGATTTGGATAGTTTTGTGTAGGAATTTTTAGCTGTCTAGATGCATAGGCAATCACTCGATCATTCGGCATCATAAGTAAATAAACTATTCCTTTAATTAATGCATCACTATAGATAACAAACTCATCGTTTCCCAATGTTAGTGTTTGGATTAGAGAGATCACTAACCTCCTCTTCAATTCTTCAAAAAATTCATCACATTCCTCTTTCCATACGATCTTGACCCATTTTCGTGTGATCTTAGTCATCGGGCTAGCCAAATGAGCGATGTTCTGTATGAAACACCTATAATAACCTCCTAAACCAAAAAAAACAATGTACCATAGTTACGTTCATTGGAATAGGCCATTCTTGCATAAACTTTTTCTTCATAGAATCTATAAATATTCCATCCTTAGAGACAATGTGGCCCTGAAAAGTGACTGATTGGATCCAAAAATCACACATTCTAAATGTCCCGTATAATATATTTCTTCTAATTGTATTCAGAATAGTGCACATGTGATTTTCATGATCTTCATACCATTTAGATTATACAAGGATATCATCAACAATCACCTCTACAAAGTCATCAGGGTAATCATTGAAAAATCTGCTCATTAGATCCATGAAGATAGATGGTGAATTAGAGAGTCCAAAAGGAATTATTGTAAACTCATAATGCATATACCAGGTTTGAAATGTTGTTTTTGGAATGTATTCCTTCCACACAAGAAACTTATGATAACCAGATCGATAATCAATCTTAGAAAAATATTGGGCTCCATGAAGTTGATCAAATAAATTATTAATTCATGGAAGATGATACATATTCTATATTGTAATAGCATTAATTTCTCTATAATCAATTCACATCCTCATGGATCCATATTTCTTCTTGAAAAATAGTACAGGGTCTCCCCATGGAGAAATGCTGGGGAGAGTAAATCCTTTATCACTCAATTCCTCTAGTTTTTCTATAGTTCCACTAACTCCATAGTGTCCATTATATATGTGGTCTTTGATATGGGCCTTGAACTAGTAATTAAGTCAATGGGAAACTCAATTTCCCACTCAGGAGGACGTACAATTAAATCTTCTGGATATACATCAACATATTATTTCATAACAAGTACATACTCTATCTGTACATTCTTCTACTAACCCATAGTTATTTCATTTTCTCCCTCTCCAATAACTGAAGTCAGTAGATCTACTGTGGGTGGATCTATATGAGAATCACACGGTGAGGTTTCAACACTAAAAATAATGGATTATACATCATTTTCAAAAATTGTAACTTCCTTCTTCTTACAATAGATCTTCTCATCACAATATGATAGAAAATCCATACCGATAATTATATCATAGTCAACAATTGGTATGATGATAAGGTTTGAAACTAAATAACGTTTCTGTGTCACTATGGGGACTAATCGATATGACTTTATTGCAATGATACATACACTAAGAGTTTTGACTGATAACTCCTTTATTAAATCAAATTGGACATTTCTAATTCTCATGGGAAATTGGGCTTATATAAATGAATGTGATTATCAAAAATAAAATAATGTACTTGATAATATGGATAAAACAATCAATTTACCTTCCACCAGATTGTTAGAAACTTCAACCTCTACAGTTGTGATCGTATAATCTTAACCTTTATCCCTAGGCATTCTTGGTGGAACATTTCCCATATGTTTAGGAAATTAATGGGAATAATGTCATGTCTTCCTGCAATTGTAGCACAAAACATTGGTAGATTCATTCTTTCCCTTAAAATCCTAAGATTGGTGGCATTTTTTTACGCACATGTAACAAACTCTCATTCCCTTCAAGCAAGTTCTAGGGTTTTTCTTCCCATAATTACCGCATGATGAAAATTCAACTCTTCCCTTTTCTGCATTTCTTTATTTCCTTTCCCAGAGTTTTCAGATTCTGTCTTCTTCTCTTTCTTTCCTTTAAAGTAATATGACTTAGAGAATTCATTTTCTGTCTTGATAGATTTTGAGACTGTATCTTAATATGATTCAAATCATTTGGAGACAAGATCCCTTCGGTGGAATGGTTCTAAACCATCACAGAATTGATCAATTTTTCTCCTTGTATTACGTATGTAGTCCGCAGCATGCTTTTCCAGCCGTGTAAAGTTGGCTTCAAACATGGAATCATTTTCATCTTCCTTAAGCCTCAGAATTAAATAATTTATTCTCCATATCTGCTAGTTTTTCATGACTGAAATAATTTTCTAAGAATATTTCCTTAAAATCCATCCATTCAATATATTCTATCTCATCTTCCTCCTTTGTGTTTTGGACTAAAGACCATCACATATCTACACCACTAGTTAGACGATAAACTCCCATGAAAACCATCTCTCTTTTGTTACATCACAATGCAAGAAATATCTTCTCAAGGGAACATATCATCTACTATACTACAAATGGGTTTGTAGTACCATTGAATGATTATGGTTGTTGTCACATAATGCGATCTAACATATGTCCTCAATATGGTGGATCAGGATGCTCCATACGATTATGGTAAATAGTCATAACCTTTGTATGTTGTCCCAGTATAGTTATGAGTTGCTCGACACTAGATCCAACATCATTATATTGCTTTAAATGGAAATCCCTATAGACAAAACCTGTGTTCATGCGGTTTACATTCCTCCAACTGAGATCCATCTCTAGATAATGGCATACACTAGATTAGATAATTAATCATAAGGTATAATCTTAACATATCAAAATACTTTTCAAAAATTGAGATCTTATGCATAGCTAATCCCATATTCAGAAAAATGATTTCATTGAGGAAATTTTAACATTTCAATCCTTCAAAATGTCTTGTAAATATAAGGTGAATTTTCTTTCGCATATCCCATGGGAGTGTCATAAAAAGGAGTGTAGCAAGGTCCGTTGTCGTGCACCAGTTTCCATTCAAGTCTAGCTCAATGTTGTGTTTTTAGTTTTTACATCTAGATTCATCTGTGCCAGAGCCACCTATATCTGTTCATATCCAGACAGGGATGTATTACATTAAATATCCACAAAATCTATTCCGTAACAAAATACTAGGACATTTTTTTATGTTTATACTCATTGAATTACTTAGGTACTCTTCCTTAATCTACATTTTCTAAATCTATTTTCCAAGTTTTCTACTAAACCTATTTCGATACCAAGAGTAAGGACCCGACCCTAGTTACCCCGAGCCAGTTCTTTATTGGATAAATTTTCATACAAACAAGGAATAAAAATCCCATAGGACCATGTATTTTAGTATTTTTGTAAAAAAGATACATACATAAGTTAATCATTATATCATAAAATGAAAAACTACATAGAAACTCCTTAGACAACTTCCATAACTCCTTGTTTATTTCAGCATGTCATTTATAATTGAATTATTCGTTAATCGTGGAAATGAAACATAATAAATGGGTGATATCAAATTATTAATCATGTTAAACAATAAAATAGAAGATAACATAAACATTTGACATGGTGAATAATTTGAAACACATGCCTTTCGAAATAAACATGAACATAATATGGTAAAAATATGAGCTGAGTAAATGTTTCCATAACATAACATAATCATGGGTATTATACTAATAATATAACCATATGAACTATTGAAACTATATTCATAATTAGGGAAATCACAATGCGGGGCAATATAACCATACCATCAAGGCCTCCTGCCTAAACCAAAATTAATCTTTTTGTCAAGGCCTTGTTCCAAGACCATAGTTTGTATCATGATACCTACTGATGCAGTGAGGGGCTATTTTGGTCCCCAACCAACACTTAGTACGTCCAATTAGGTCCTCATATGAATGTGGTTAAAAATAATCAACGTACACATTCATATTGAAACTAATATATGAAATGTAAATAGCTTTCCCAAAAAATTATACAAAACATTAACCATACAAAGTAAACTGATGAATGGTTTAAAGATAGAACAAAAATATCCAAAATAATCATAATCAATTAAAATAAATATGGTATATGAGAACATGTAATTATAATCAAAATTATAAAAAATAATCAACAATAGTGTTGAAAATAAGGAAGATGCTCTTATAAAATCATTGTGCAAGTCTTGATACAAATACTCTTTTACATAGAAAAGAAGAGTTCTTTTGGAAAAATATTTGTATAAAACCATATGTGATGTAAGATATTATTTTCATAACAAAATGATTTAATTTATAGATATAATGTTTTCCAAAAATAAATTAGATATTTCCCATGAAATAGGTAAGAAATTGAGATATTCCCTTGAATTAGGCTTGTATTTCAGAAACAATTTGAAATATCATTTTAAAACATGTATCTAACCATAAAATAAAGAAGGAGTATAGTTTCTGTACATATATAAAAAACTGACATAGAATTTGTGATGAGTATATAATAATACAAAATAATTTCATTTAGGTAATTTAGACAATGAAAGTAACATGAATTGAAATGGAAGTTATGGTGAAAAAACCCTTACCTTAAATCCAAATGTGTTCCCCTATTGAACATAAAGTCCTGGAATTTGAAATTATACATATCAATAACGTATTTTAGAACCTAAAAGTAATGTATTAAGTTTATCATAATTCTGTTTAGATCAGTTATGTTATTATTTATTAGTTATTATTTTGATTTTTGTCGTTCCAGAGTGTTTGTTTTCTTGATTTTCATAATCGGTTCAGTTGTTTAATGATGTACATGTGGAATAGTTGAATATCTCTAGAAGTGAAGATACATATTATTTAGTAAAATCCAAAATTGATAATGGTGATTTCCATTATTTTGTTACCTGGAATGAGGATGAATCATTATATGACAACCACTTTGACTATTTGGCCGTATTTGGATTATTATGAAGTTGTTTTGCCACATGATTCAATAATATGTACATATACTGAATCATGAATATTTTTTAGGATATGATACATTTATTATAGTCGGATTCAACCATTAAAATGGTTTCATGACCCGTAATTATGGAGAAATTTAATAATGAAACTTCTTCGTCCACAAAGGATATAAATTGGAACCTCATTGACGTTGATTTCGTTTTTAAAAATAAAAGGGTGTGAGTAAAACTATTGATGATGGTTATTCCATTAGCATGATATTATTTCAGTATAGATATGATACTTGAGTTTATAATGGACATTTGGATAGAGGATGTCAGAAGATAAAGAGAAAAGAGATGATCTTGAAAATAAGAGGAAAGGTGAGAGATCCATTATAAAAATTCGGCAGCCTAACAGTGTCAGTTAATATTTCATAAAAAGAAATAATGAGATAAAAATGGTACCTAATCTTATTGAAATATAAAATAAAATAATATGAATATATAAAATGAAACCCCAACATATTATAATGGAAATTCAATGAGATAACATAAAAAGTGTTGACTGAAAGAGGAGGGTGAAGGATTCCGTTTCTTTATAGAGTAACTCCAAGAACATAATGTTTGGGACCATTGGGGCATAAGTAAAACTTGGGAGGACTCTTAGAGAGGTAAAACCACCATAGCATCGAGGATGACATATTTTGAATGAATGAAAATGAATGGATGAGTTGGTTTTTATAGAAAATGAGAGGGAGGTTTTAATAATTTCAAAGGGACACATCATTAGTGGTGTTTGCAGAACCATGGGCTTTACCATGGTATTTTCCCATGGTTATAGCCATTTGGGACACCTCATGTCAATTTTTATAGTACAAAAGTCTACCAGCCTTTTATTTCAATTATTATGACATTATGACGTCATTAAACTACAGAAAAGTCCAAACTGTATTTTTTACTATTCCCAAAAAAAATTAAGTATTTAAGAAATATCCCAAAAATTCACCCCTACTATTTTTCGATGTGTATAATTGAAAAATGAAATTCAATTTTCATGAAATTTTTTTATATATTATTAATTTATTTTTTAAATAAAATCATAGTTAATTCGAAAAATAACAATTTTAAGTTCTAATAATTTTTATATCACATTTAAAAATCAATTAAGATCTCATTATCATATTATCATATGAAAACAAAATAATATCATTATTTATTATTCATAAGGGTCAAATTACAATTAATATTACTATTCATAAGGGTATGATACTATTCAACAATAATCATGTCTATTCTAGAAGACTCCAAATGACTTACTGTTCACATCTCCAAATTACCGTTATTTGAAAATAAAAAAATAGTAGAGGAAATGTTGTGTTTAATGGCAATATTATAAAAATCCTTCAATATTTATTTTTAAATTCTTGGGGCGTTAAAAGGTTTATTATTGAATTACGATGGATCTTGTAAGTGGTATAAGAGCATAATAACCCAAATGAATACATTTTTATTCAATTATATGTATGAGTTTTGTTAGAAATATTTTTATTTCATGAGGTAAGATAATCTGATCATCATTAGTGGGATTCTTATGCATTCCGAAAGGTGAAAGCTTTTATGAATGAAAATATTTAATGAGTAATAATTTTTTCAAAAAATTTTTTAATGAATTATATTTTATGCCATCTTATAATTGTTGTTCAATAAAATTAATTATCTATGAATTTGAAATATAACTACATTATTTTTCTGAATGGATCCAAATTCTTGATTAATATGAAATTTTTGATATTTTATTCCAATGCTTATTTCTAGGACTAATGACATATGATTAATTTTTGGTGTTTTTATATATTATGTTAAGAGCATTTATTATTTTACCATACTCATATACTTATATTATGGTCACTTATGAACTTCAATTATTAATGAATGTGTCTTCTCATACTGAGTGTTTGGTCACACATTTCTTATGTTTCTATTTTCCTACGTTAAAAAGAAGTTTATTTAACATGATAAGTACGTAAGCATATCATGCATACATAATTTTTTGGAAGTTTGAATACATATTAAGAATTAATCAGTTCTTGGTCAAATGTGAAAATTCCCCATTTGATGAGAATGAAATGTGTTTTGTGATGTAAAGAGATTTTCGTAACTCTATAACACATTAAAAAATTCATATATATATATATGTGTGTGTGTGTGTGTTTTTAGATGATTATTATTTTACATTTTATTTTATATCATTATATTTTGGTCACTTTAGATTGTATCAATTTTAGTATGAATACAGTTTTTTAACACAAGATTTGTGTGTTCATGTCTACTGTTTCAGATTGTAAGGTCCTGGTTCTGGGTTCCACTCAACGGGTGCCCCGAACCCGGTTCGCCACATGACATCAAGTGAATTTCCCCAAACACCAGAGGAAGCCGACTAGCAGCGAGGGCCCAGGTCTGAAAGTGGGGAAACTATGCCCTCATTTGTAAAAGTGTAGCACAGCGGAATACAAAATAAAACATACAACAAACAGCGGAAGCAGTAAATCATAAACAACTGAAATAAATGTCAATAGTGGATATAACCAGCAGTATATAAATGATGATGCTACATGTCTCAGGTTCTAAGAAAACAGCCAGAACATGTTATACATCAATACAGTACAACAAAAGAAGAGTACAGCAAAACAAACAAAACAACTGGCAGTGACATCGCGAGCCTAGGCTCGGTCCCATGCCCTCCTACTCCTCAGCAGCAATCATGTACCAGTATATGGAATCTTTCCCCTATCTAAACCTGGAGCAATGTAACATGTTTGGGCCGAAAAGCATGACCCAAACATGGTGTGAGAAATATATCTCAATAGGAACCCACCAAAGGCCCATGCCCAACTGCGTGTAATCATGTAACAACTGTGTGCAAGAATAATAAAATTCAATAAACCAATTAGTACTCAAAAGTAACCAACTCTCCAGTAATATTTCCATTTAATTAATTATTTAATCCATTTAATTTATTATCATTCTGTGCTCAACTGCCCCAAGCCCTCAGGCCAACCAGTATCTGGCCCTCAGGATAGTATAGTGAATCACGCCCTCATGCTATACAGAATTCCCACCCTCAAGAATATGAAGTGTCGCCCTCAGGCACAGAACTCAAGCCCTCAGGCACGAAAGGTTTCCCTCAGGAGAAATAGAACGTCTCCCACAGGCTAAAACAATCACGCCCTCAGGATAATACAGTCATGCCCTCGGGATATAGGAAAACACCACCCTCAGGCATAACTAACCGGGCCATGACAGGCATATAAACATGAAATTTGAATACAATTACTCTCAAGGAAAAAGTAATATATAATTTAAAAATGGAATACCCTCGGGTATCCTGGACAAATGGCTACACAGAGGAACGCAGCCCTCGGGGTGGTCATGGATCCAAGCAATGATTCCAACCAACATTTTATTATCATAATTAACCACATATTCAATTCTAGGTGTTTAATATAACAATGGCCTCAGCCACACGACACCCCAACCTGGGTTCGTGGCAAAAAAATGCACAAACCAGATGACAGTTGGAAAAATAAACACCAAGCCACCAACTTATACGTCAACGAGCTGTATACTCGAACGCCAACTCTAGAAACGCCCAAGAATGGTGTAGATCTGACGAAGAAAAAAACCCACTTAACCTCAAATAACTCCCACTAGGGAAAGAATGGTTAAGAAGCTGCCAATGAGATGGAAGCCCTTACCTGTGCGGTTCCAACGGGATCGTCTGAGGCGGAAACCGATTCCAGACGAACACCCAACGGATCATCAAAGGATCATCCTCCTCCTTTGGCTCCAAAACGGATCAAATGCCTCCTCTTCCAAATGAGGAGGCTACTACCTGTTTTATGCCGGAAAAACAAAGTACACGGCATATAATTCCAAGTACATGTCATGTACTCCTTTCATTTAACTGTTCCCCTGGCAGCACCGCCACACTGTTCATCCGTCGACATGACTACACGACATGTACTCTTGAGTACACGGTGTGTACTGCCGCCCAACTGGCGGCTGCTCCACCGCCTTACTATTCCGGCCTTCTAACTGACTTCACGATGTGTAAAGGACCACCACATAGAGTGTAGTCAGTTCCTACACCGTTTTTCACTGACATGGCTACACACCCTGTTTACTTATCCCAAGACGGCCAAAAGTACACGGCATGTGGAAAATGTTCACGGCGTGTAGTTCCAAAATTTATGATTTTTCCCAATTTTCCATATTTTATTAAAAACACATAAGTAAAAGGAAAAATAAGAAGCTCGTGCCTCAAAGAGAAGAACCGGGTTCTTAAAAACATCCCCCCTTATAGAAATTCGTCCCCGAATTTCCCTTCAAAGGGTGGAGAAGATAAAGTCATGAACAACTCCGGCCACTGAGCACGTACATCGGCCTCCCGCTCCCATGTCGTGTCCTACACTCATCCATGTTTCCATAGCACACATACGAGAGGAACTGTCCGGCCTTAGAGAACCTTCGTGGTCCTGTCAACGATATGAATTGGATGCTCCCCAAAGGATGCATCTGCCTCCAGCTCAACCTCCTCGGGCTGAAAGATGTGAGACGGGTCTGAATGACAGTGAACCAACTGAGATACATGGAAGACATAATGCATGGCTCGGTACCGCTGCGGTAGTCGCAAATGATAGGCAACCATACCGACTCTCTCAAGAATCTCAAATGGTCTCGCATATCGTGGTGAATGTTTACCCTGTCTCCTGATCCGCTTGTGTCCCAGCCTCGGTGAAACATGCAAGAAAACCTGATTCCTGACCACGAACTCCAAAGGACGTCTATGGCGATCAGTATAAGACTTATGACGAAACTGTGCGATAGCCATCCGCTTCGGAATCAACTGGACCTACTCAGACATCTTCTGCATGAGTCGTGGCCCCAGTAAATCTGCCTCACCTACCTCTATCCAGCAAAATGGTGATCGGCATGGCCTACCATATAAAGCCTCGTATGGTTCCATCTCAATAGTCACTCGGAAGCTATTGTTATAGGAAAACTCAACTAAGGGTATATGATTATACCATGATCTCCCAAGTTAGAGACCCGAATCTTGACGTACATGGACATTACATTACTTTTTCGGAATAATTAATACGTAACAAAAATAGACACACAAGGACCGTAATAGTTTAGTGTATTTGGAAACTCAGAATATAAACTTCTAATCATGTTGAAATATCATCAACAACTCCCACAACGATCTTCTCCGTTTTGTATACTTACCTAAAACCGTTCTTTACATCCTAGGGAAAATAAAACATAAAAAGGGTGAGCTCAAATGCTCAGTAAGGGAAAACATAGTTAACATAAAACAATCCACTAATATTTGGAAGAAAAAACATGACCATGAAATTTAAACAACAAAATATTCATCAAAGACATAAATTGTGGAAGTACATAAGGCATATATCATAATGGAACATCAACCATGATAAAAAAAATGGGAATAAAACATTTAATTATGGAAACCATTCAGCACATGTTATGATTTCCATATTAGCCAAGGCATTGCATCCAAAACCATCTTAGTGGACAAAGACCCTTTCTGAATCGAGTTCACACCTCGTTTTAGTCCTGTAACACTGAACCAGATTAACTTACCATTCAAGACATGTCTATCTCATGAGATATAAATCTTCACCTAATTCATTGGAGAGATATATAGGTCCCACCCATCTCATATTGAAATCATTCTTACATGTGACACAAAATAAACATAAAACATTCATCATAACCCAAAGAATAAAATGGGTTTCATAAGCATCATCCCATCATCACATAATCCATATAAAACAAATGGATATCATTTTATCATAATAAAATTGAAACCATGTAAATCATAGAGACGTTATTCTTGAAACATACACATATGAAATAATGTCATCTTAGATGGAATATGGTTTTGATAAAGCACTTGAAATGAATTCTTGAGGAAAATATTCTTTCATCTTGAAAATCATTTTCTGTTCAAAAAATGCTATTCAATATTAAATGAAAAGGATTTTTTTGAAAATAGTCAAGAAATATTTTAGAGGAAACTTCATGAAAATAAGGCTTTATAATTCCGTAAAAATCCTTTCATGCTGTATAAGTTAAAAACAATATTCTCATACTGTTGCCGAAAAAGTCAAAAAGTACCGTGTAATAGAAAGATTCCAGACATATAATGTAGTAAAAGTAAAAAATGGTTAAAAAGGAAATTAAACATACATGAAACCATTTTTAGGAAACATGGGCATGGATGAGAACAATAACCCCCACTAAATACTTACGAATAAACAATCTCGTATAAGAACGAGATTGGAAATGTTATCCCTTACCTTAGGTATGATATGCTTTGTATGGATCTGAACCTCCTGTATAATGATTTAAATAATGTAATTTACTTATTAAATAATCATATAAATTGTTATGATATCATATATGTTTCACTTATGACTTTATATTACCCGTTCTTTTGTAAATTCCATGTTAAAGCATCATTTTGGGTAAAATCAGTTCATTTATCGTATGTGTTTCGACTTTTCATTCTTGATATTATTACTTATATCCTGATTTACATAATTCCAGAATGTAAAACATGATTTATATATAATATATATTCTTCATATACATATATATTATATATCGACAAAAGGAATGAAATACACCGTTCTTGGAGACAGTAGGCAGTACGTACGCATGAACGTTGTCTTCATTTCTTTGTTGAATTAAATTAAACTAAATAGATGAAATATATATATATATACATAAATCCAGTAGCATTATTATTTCATATATTTCATTATTATTTATTATATAAACATTATAATCATTCATGTATGGTTAACATGGAGAATAATCTCATCGTGTCGTGGAGACGGTAATCCGTACGTAAGCACGAGCGATGATATCATTCCAATAATTATTGAATAGAAATGGAGTGGATGGTATAATATATCAGAATCATTATGATGTTATATTAACCATATATATTTATTATTTACACCATTATACAAATCCATGTTAGGTGTTGGTGGAAAAACAGATTACACCACGACGTGGAGGCGGTATTCCGTACGTACACACGCGCGGTGATTTTGCTTTCCGTAGGATGGATAGAAGGTGAAAAAGGGTTGTTTAATATTTATAATAACATATCAGTATATGAGGTATACTTATGTGATTACTTTATAATGTATCAACTAAATAAGAGGGAGTAGAATAAGAATGAAACATGAAGAAAACGGTAGAAGGTATTACCTCTTTCTCAAAGTGCCTCCTTTAAATTTTCCCTTAGGGCAATAGAGTTGGTCTTTTGAGAAGACCAGTACCTCTAGTACGTTTATAAGGAAGTGGGGAAGTGAAATAAGCCAGTTTTGGCCGCTCTGTAAGGCTCAAATTGTTGTGAGGAGGAGAGGGAGGTGGTTCCCTCTTATAAGGGATGAGAGGGGCACCATTGGAAATATAAACAAAATTAGATTATATTAAATCCCAACCCCACTTAAATACTTCCAAAATGACTCATATCTGAATATTAAATGAGATAGGGTTGTAATCTCATCAACCAACAAAATTTTGACATGTTAGGAATTTATTTTAAAGATTATCAACTTGATTTATCTTTTTTTATCAATTTAATTTTATTTGAGGTAATAATATTATAAATTTTAAATTATTCTAAATAATTACATATGTGTTCTCAATTTTCCATAATTTTACACTTTATTACATTTTAGACCATATAACTTTTAATTTATTATTTTTAAATATTTTTGTGATTTTTAAACAATTTTATAATATGTTATTTTTATAAAATAACAATAGTGTCAATTTTGACACAATTCATTTATTTGAATTTATATAAAATATATACCGAATATATATTCGAAATAAAAGCTTTAATAGATTCATAAAATGACATATGTATCTAGAAAATTAGTGGAGCACAATAAATTGTTCATATAATATTTATTTTAATATTTTTAATATCATTTATTTGATATTTCAATCAATAAAATAATTTCAACATCACTATTGTGTCATAATTAATGATAATTATTTGATCCCTAAAAATTATAAATAAATTCATATGATGTAGATAATTTTATTATATTTCTGGAGACTATTAATGTTTTAAGATTAATTATATATATCACTAAATTAAAATTATTATACTTATAAGATTTCAGAAAGTGACATGTTGTCACTTTCTTTGGTTTTAATAATAATTAAATTATTTTCATGGCCAAAAGTCCATTAAAAGAATCCTATCCGACCCTTAGGTGATATGGGTCTACTTTTAGTCATCCAATAGGATTTTTGCAGGTGTTAGGGTAATTATATTATCTTATATTTACCCTTAATAACCCGATTTTCCTTTAATTATGGAAAATAAAATTTACCGTAGTTACAATTCATAATGACCAAAAATAAAAATTATCTTATTAACATAATTTTGAACCACTAATTCCAAATATGGAATCCATTTTTACAAATTCAATACAAAAATGATTTACAAATTAAATTAAAATTAATCACGTTGTGGAACGAAAACGGGGGTTTTTTAAACATTGCAAAATATTGAATTGATTTAACCTACGAATCAAGGTAAAATCAATGATAATGACATAAATTATATTCAATGGTAAAAATATATTCTATTTTTACTTTAAAATAATTAAATAATACAATTTAACCATATAAATTATTATGATGATAAAAGTTGTTTTTAATTAAAATATATCGTGTTTTTACTATTCATTATAATATGAAAGTTATCAGAAAAATATCAAAACATTATCAAATGTAAATTTTTATATCCTGATTCAAAATAGGAAGTTTATTTTGTAAAATTGAACTTATAATCATGTCAAAAACTAGATTTAATGTGGTTGTACCATCAAAAGGTGGCAAAACTGCATTTTTTTTAAAACAATTATTTTACCCAAAAAAATTATTTTGTTCACATAAAATTTTCTAGAAAATTTATAAGATGAGTAATAATGTTATAAAATTCAAAATTTAGTTAATACTATTCATAATAGCTAGTTCGTGAAAATATTATAACCATATATCGTTGTTTAGTGAAACCCGGTATTGCGTACAACACATGCTATCGAGGATGGTCGCGATTGCATACAATGAAAGCCAAGTCCGGGTTGCGTGTAGTGAAATACTCTTTTTTTGTTTCATATAACAGAATCCAACCATATTTCATTTATACATTGAATATATATATATATACACTAAATGTTGCATTGAATAACTTCTATCAAATGAACTTGAACATGTCTATAACACGATCCAAGAATTGTGTTGCATATACTGCAAGCTAATATGATGTTGCGTATAGCGCAAGATAATCGTGGAGTAGCATACAACAAAAGACATTAAATAAATTAAAAATAATACTTATCATAAAATCTCGGGTAGTTACATTCTACCCCCCTTAAAATGAATTTCATCCTCGAAATTCATCGGGGTTATAAATCGTTTACTGTTCATAGAAACCCACATAGTAAAAAGGAATACTAAAAGTTAATTTTAAAAAATAAAGTATGAAATGTAACGATTACCCAAAGTAACTCATCACTAGGTTTCCATATAAGATAACATAGGTGAAAATACAGATATGGAAGAAAAATCTAACCATCATGTTCTGGTGGAGAGTGGTAGAGAACGTGGCTATGAAAAAGGCATCAATCACAAAGCCATAAATTTGTGATGATCTAAGGTACCATATGATTCATCAGATATAAGAAAACTACGAAAACATTTTTGGTTTTCAAGATCATTTCCCTAAAGTTAAATAATTTGAATTATAAGAAATACTTAATTAATTTCAGTACAATATCATTTTTGTTTGTGACTTAATCAATTTCCACTTCATCTCTTAAAGAAATGAAGTTGAATTTGTCTTCTGTGAAGTGTTAGAAGATCATGTGATAGAATGATAAGTCATTCCATCTATCTCAAACATAAGGTTATCAAAAGATATATATATATATATATATACGTCCATCTATGGTGAGAATAATCGTATATGGTTCCCAAAATGCATTATACTTCATCTATCATACCGCTAAATATAATAAAACTAGTTTCTACTAACCAGGGACTTCCTGTAGGCCAGTGGTGGGCGATAAATGCCTGTCACATTTCGGTTGTGAGATCGATTCCCATAACCTTGTCAAACGCGACAGGTTGTCATCCGTCCTGCAGGTTATCATTTTTCTAAAACTATACTATAATAACACTTTAGAAATAAAAAAGTTATATCCTTAACCAATACTATATGATGTCCATTCCAACCTTTAGGCTTATCGAAAAAACTTCTGTCCGATTATTATAAATTTCATCTACCGAGCATGTGAATTCCATCATTTGTCACCCATATATCATAAGATATATCTTTTTGGTCACATTCCAAACATGTGAATACCTTAATCATGTATTATTTCTAAATATGAATCACCATAGAACCTAAGTTAAAACATGAATTCTGTCAAAAGTTAACTCTTTACAAATACAAAAATCACAAATAAAACCTATATACTTACATCATGATATCACTTTGTCCTTTTATCAGCCATGAGCTCATGAATACTATTAAACATATTATTTTCTCCTTATCCCTTTATTATTGGCATATCATCATCTTCCCAAAAATATCTTAATAACCTTTCATGGTTACGAGTACCATTCAACATATAATTCAAAATACTTTAGGAAAAATAATAGTGTAACAATACTTAGATGATTTTTTATTCCATAGTACCATACATTATTCTTGATAAACATACAATCATTCCACTAACTTCTTAAACCACTAACTGAGCTTCATCATTTCATCCATCTCATTTTTCATTTGTAGTTTCTTCATCATCATCCACATAAATACTACCCATATGACCATGCTGATTTTTTCGATAGATTTTCCCTTAGGGAATTTGTTTTCATAATGCGCATACATTTCACATTTCAAACATCTAATTATTGTTGATTTCGTAGAAATACCATTATCTATGTCTATGGTGTTAACTGAACCTTTCCCTTTGCACTTACTGTCTTTGTGTCCTTATTTTCCACACCCAAAGCATCTTCTAGTTCCTTTGAAACAATCTCCTTGATGCCACTTCCCACATGATTTACATGAGGGAAATTGAACATTCTTTCCTCTATGATTATCATGAAACTCTGTCTTTCTCTTGTAATCTGAGTTGGGAATCTTACCAAAGATGGGATTATTGATCATATTATGAGATTTCTGATTAGGCATAATAAAGATGTTTGGACATCCAAATCCCGTTTCATTTGGTTTCTCATGAAGAGAATCATTCCATTTTCCATCATATCCTCCATTATTGTGAATCTTCCTGTTTCCATCCATTTTCTAAATCCCAAAAAGAATAGTGTGAGAGGCAAACATCATGAAAGGGAAAAAAAGTAAAGGGGATGTACCATCAATATCTGACATCTTAGGTTAAATTCTAAGATTGTTACCGTAGTTCTAGGACTATGTCCTATACGTATACTTATCCTTAGGGACATCCCTAGACATACCTTAGAAATATCACTAGGGATCTCACTAACGTTTTCACATCCTAGTTTCCGATGGTTAACTAAACCTTTACTCTGATACCAACTGTAGAGACCCGAATCTTGATGTACATGGACATTACATTACTTTTGAGGAATACTTAATACATAACAAAATCAGACACACAAGGACCGTAATAGTTTTGTGTCTTTGGAAACTCGGAATATAAACTTCTAATCATGTTGAAATATCTTCAACATCTCCCATAACGATCTTCCCCTTTTTGTTTACTTACCTAAAAACATTCATTATTTCCTGGGGAAAATAAAACATAAAAAGGGTGAGCTCAAATGCTCAGTAAGGTCAAACATAGATGACATAAATCAATCCATAAACATTTTGAAGCAAAAACCTTAACATTAAATTTAAACATCAAAATATTGAGCAAAGACATAAATAATGGAAGTACATAAGGTATATATCATAATGGAAAATCAACCATGATAAAATATAATGGGAATAAAACATGTAATTGTGGAAACCATTCAGCACATGTTATGATTTACATAGTATCCATGGCATTGCTGTCAATACCATCTTAGTTGACAGAGTCCCATTCTGAATTGAGTTCACTCCTCGTTTTAGTCCTGTAACATTGAACCGTATTAACTTACCATTCCATCCATGTCTATATCATGAGATATAAATCTTTACCCAATGCATTGGAGGGAGATATAGGTCCCACCCATCTCATATTGAAATCATTCTTACGTGTTCCACAAAATAAACATAGAACATTCATCATAACCCAAAGAATAAAATGGGTTTCATAAACATCATTCTATCATCAAAAAATCCAAATAAAAAATGGATATCATTTCATCATAAGAAAATTGAAACCATTTAAATCCTAGGGACATTATACTTAAAACATACACATATGAAATAATGTCATCTTAGATGGAAAATGGTTTTGATAAAGCACTTGAAATGAATTCTTGAGGAAAATATCCTTTCATCTTGAAAATCATTATATTTTCACAAATTTCCATTCAATTTTAAAATAAAAGTATTTTTTTAAAAATAGTAATGAAATATTTTGGAGGAAGCTTCATGAAAATAAGGCTTTATAAAACTGTAAAAATCCATTCATGCCGTATAAGTTAAAAAAGCATTCTTCTAGTACTTTTGCCAGAAAAGTCAAAAATTACATCGTAAAAGAAATATTCTATACATACCATGTAGTAAAAGTAAAAAATTGGTAAAAAGTACATTAATCATACATGATACCATTTTTAGGAAACATGGACATGGATGAGAACAATAACCCCCAGTAAATACTTACTAATATACAATCTCGGATAAGAATGAGATTAGAAAATTTATCCCCAACCTTAGGTTCGATATGCTTCGTATGGATCCAAAAATCATTTATAATGATTTAAATAATGTTATTGAATTATTACATAATCATATTAATTGTTATGATATCATATATGTTTCACTTGTGAATTTATATTACCCGTTCTTTTGTAAATTTCATGTTAAAGCATCGTTTTGGGTAAAATCATTTCATTTATCGTAGGTGTTTCGACTTGTCGTTCATGATATTATTACTTATATCATGATTTAAATAATACAGGAATTTAAAACATTATTTATATATATTATATATTCATCATATACATATATATTATAGATCGATAAATGGAATGAAATACACCGTTCATGGAGTCGGTAGGCAGTACAAATGCTTGAACGCTATTTTCGTTTCCTTATTTAATTAAATGAAACTAAATAGATGACATACATATATGTATACATAAATCCAGTAGAATTATTATTTCATATATTTACATATTATTCATTACATAAAATTTATAACCATTCATGTATGGTAAACATGGGGAATGAATCTCATCACGTCGTGGAGACAGTAATCCGTACGTACGCATGAGCGATAATATCATGCCCATAATTATTGAATAGAATTGGAGTGGATGTTATAATATATAATAATCATTATGATGTTATTAAAACCATATATAGTTATTCTTTACACCATTATACCCATCAATGTAAGGTGTTGGTGGAAAAACATATTACATCACGGCGTGGAGACGATATTCCGTATGTGCGCGTGCACGGTGATTTTGTTTTTCGTAGGATGGAAAGAAGGTGAAATAGGGTTGTTTCATATTTATAATAACATATCATTATATGAGTGATACATATGTTATTACATAATAATGAAACAACTAAATAAGAGGGAGTAGAAGAAGAATGGAACTTGAAGAAAGCGGTAGAAGGTATTACCTCTTTCTTGAAGTGCCTCCTTTAAACTTTCTCTTCGGGTACTAGAGTTGGTCTTTCGAGAAGACCAGTACCTCTAGTAGGTTTCTAAGGAAGTGTGGAAGTGAAATGGGTAGGGATTGTCCGAGATTGAAGGCTCAAATTGGTGAGAGGAGGAGAGGAAGGAGGTTCCCTTTTATAAGGGAGGAGAGGGGCACCTTTGGAAATATAAAAAATATTAGTCTATATTAAATCCCAACCCCACATAAAAACATTCAAAATGACTCGTATCCGATGATTAGATGATATAGGGTTTTCATATCATCAACCAATAAAATTTAGACATGTTAGGAATTTATTTTAATGATTATCAACTTGATTTATCCTTATTTATCAATTTTATTTTATTTTTGGTATCAATATTCTAAATTTTAAATTATTATTAATAATTACATACGTGTTGAGAATTTTCTATAATTTGACACTTTAGGATAGTTTATACCATATAAATTTTAATTTATAATTTTTAAATATTTTTGTCATTTTTAAACAATTTTATAATATGTTATTTTTATAAAATAACAATAGTGTCAATTTTGATACTATTCACTTATTTGAATTTAAATAAAATATATAAAGAAGATATGTTCGAAATAAAAGCTTTAATAGATTAATAAAATGACATATGTGTCTATAAAATTAGTGGATCACATTAAATAGTTCATATAATATTTATTTTATTATTTTTAAGATCATTTATTTGATATTTCAATCAATAATATAATTTCAACATCACTATTGTATCATAATTATTGTTAATTAAATAATCCCTAAAAATTATAAATAAATTCATATGATGTAGAAGATTGTATTAGATTTTTGGAGATTATTCAAGTTCTATGTTTCATTATGTTTATAACAAAATTAAAATTATTATACTTATAAGATTTAAGAAATTGACATGTTGTCACTTTCTTTGGTTTTAATAATAATTTAATTATTTTCATGCAAAAAAGTCCATTAAATGAATATAATCATACCCTTAGTTGATATGGTTCTTCCTTTAGTCATCCAATAATATTTTGGAAGGTTTTAGGGAAATTGTATTATCTTATATTTACCGTTAATTACCAGATTTACCTTTAATTATGGTAAATAAAATTTACTGTAGTTACTATTCATATAGCCCAAAAATAAAAAGTAGCTTATTAACATAATTTGAACCCACTTATTCTAAATATGGAATCCATTTTTCCTAATTCAATACAAAAAAGTTTACAAAATTAAATTAAAATTAATCCTGTTGTCGAAAGAAAACGTGTTTTTGTTTAAAACATTGCAAAAGATTGAATTTATTTAACCCATGAATTCAAGGTAAAAAAAATGATAATAACATTAATTATATTAAATGGTAAAAATATATTTTATTTATACTTCAAAACCATTCAATAATATAATTTAACCATATAAATTATTACGATGAAAAAAGGTGTTTTTAATTAAAATATAGCGTGTTTTTACTATTCATTTAAATATGAAAGTTATCAGGAAAATATCAAAACATTATCCAATGTAAATTTTTATATCCTGATTCGAAATAAGAAGTTTATTTTGTAAAATTTTACTTATAAATAAGTCAAAACTAGATTTAATATGGGTGCGCCATCAAAAAGAGGCAAACTGCATTTTTTTAAAAATACTTATTTTACCCGAAATATTTATTTTGTTCACATGAAATGTTTTAGAAAATTTATAAGATGAATAATAATGTTATAAAATTCAAAATTTAGTTAAAAATATTCATAATGGCTAGTTCGTGATAATATTATAACCATATATCATTGTTTAGTGAAACCCGGTATTGCGTACAACGCATGCTATCGAGGAAGGTCACGATTGCCTGTAATGAAAGCCAAGTCAGGGTTGCGTGTAGTGGAAGACTCCTTTGTTGTTGCGTATAATAGAATCCAACCATAATTCATTTATATATTTAATATATATATATATATATATATACACTCAATTTTGCATAGAGTAACTTCTATCAAATGAACTTGAAATTGTGTATAACACGATACAAGAATTGTGTTGCGTATAATGAAAGCTAATATGGTGTTGCATATAGCGCAATATAATCTTGGTGTAGCATAAAAAACAAGCCATTAAATAAATTAAATGTAATAATTCTCATAAAATCTCATGTTGTAACACCCAAACTCTGGGACGCATCCACGCATCAAGTCCTCTAGCACATGTATCGTACGCTCTGACTGGCCATCTGTCTGACGGTGGTAAGATGTTCTCAAAAGCACATGTGTACCCAGTGCCCTCTGAAAACTCTACCAGAAACCAGACATAAAGTGTGAATCCCTATCTAAAACGATAGAACGAGGGACCCCATGAATACATACGATCTCTTGGATATACATCCTTACGAACTCGTCAACAACGAAGGTCTCCTTGATCAGCAAGAAGTGATCATCCTTCCTGAGTCTGTATACAACAACCCACACGGTATCATTACCTCTAGGTGACCTTGGCAACCCTGTCACAAAATCCATCGCGACATCATATCATTTCCACTCCGGAATGGGAAATCCTGTAATAGTCCAGCTGGTCTCTGATGCTCCGCATTCACCTGCTGACAGGTGGAACACCTCGTAACAAAACCAGCTACATCTCTTTTCATACCTGGCCACCAGTACTGACGTCTCAAGTCACAGTACTTCTTGGTAACACCAGGATGAACTACCAAAGCTGAAGTATGAAACTCCCGCATCAGCTCCTCGCGTATATCCCCTGTAACCCATACTCGTCCATGGAAACACAAAACCTCATCAATGCATATTGTCCAACCAGGAGGAGGGTCCATAGTTGCCACCGACCCCTGTAGAACTAGGCCTTCCGAATCAGATAGATGTCTCATCCTCACTCTATCGAGGAGGGTAGAAGTCACAAATAAAGAGGAAAGATAAGTCTTCCCCTGACTGTCTTGCACCTCCAGATGCATTTTAGAGAACAATGCCATGAGCTTCCACTTTCCACTAGCCTCCTGCACTACCTGTATCTGTGTCTTTCTGGTCAGTGCATCACCTGCTGCATTACCTTTACCGAGTGTATATGCAAGCTCAAAATTGAAGGACTGTAGGTACTCGACCCACCTTCATTGCCTCAGATTCAGGTCACACTTTGTAAAACTGTACTTGAGGCTTTTGCGGTTGGTGAAAACCACAAAATGCTCCCCCAATAAATAATGTCTCCAACAGAGCAACGCATGAACAACTACTTCCAACTCGAGATCATGCATCAGGTAATTCCTCTCATGTGGCCTCAACTGTAAAGACCTGTAGGAAACAACTCGATCTCCTTGCATCAACACCGCCCCTGCCCAATACCCGATGTGTCACAGTAAACTGTATAACACTTCGCCTTCTCTGGGAGTATCAGGATCGGTGTGGATGTCAACCTTCTTTCTGGTCCAAAAAGGCTACCTCGCAAGCTTCCGACTGAACGAACATCACACCCTTCTTAGTCATGCCTGTCAACAGCGCTGCTAAGTGGGATAATTCCTGTATAAAATGCCTGTAGTAACCAGCCAGCCCTATGAAACTCTATATCTCAAAAAAGTTCTTAGGCTGCTCCCAGGAAACTACTGCTCTCACCTTCTCTAGGTCTACTGAAACTCTTTCCTCAGAGATGATATATCCCAGTATGTGAATCTGGTCCATCCAAAAGTGGCACATTGAGAGCATAACATATAGCTGATGCTCCCTCAGTGTACTCAATACGATCTCAAGATGGTTCGCATGGTCATGTCGAGTGTGAGAGTACACCATGATGTCGTCCACGAATACTAGCACAAAAGAATCATGATACGGATGGAACACACGATTAATCAGATCCATGAAAACCGATGGCGCATTCTTGAGTACAAACAGCATAACCGTATACTCATATAGACCATACCTACTACTGAAATCCATTATTGGTATATAAGATGGTCTCACGTGTAGCTGATGATATCATGATCTCAAGTCAATCTTAGAGAACACTCGTGCTCCACGAAACTGTTCAAAAAGAACATAAATCCTCAGTAAGGGTTATCGGTTCTTAACTGTCAACTGGTTCAGCGTCCGATTATCCTCAAAAAGTCTGAGGGTACCAACTGCCTTCATTGAAAAATGGACCGGTGAACCCCAGGGAGAAGTACTGGGTCAGATAAAGCCATTTTCCTATAACTCCTCTAACTACCTCTTGAGCTCCTGCAACTCAGGTGTAGCCATCCTATAAGGAGGAATGGAGACCGGTGCTGCTCTAAGAAAAATCACAATAGAGAAATCCACCTCTCTCTCCAGAGGTAGACCTGAAAAGTCGTCTGAGAAGACATCCCAGAAACGATCAACAACAGTAGGGAAATATGTCAGACAAGTCCCCTGGTCATCTAAATATAAGCTTGCAATTTGGGCTGTGACTCCACCTCGCCCACGATGATCTGGTCCAGCTCGACTCCCCCGAACATCCCATTCGACCTTGTATAAAAACTCTCCGCCCTCTGGTAAATTGAAACTCACCATGCGACGATAGCAGTCTGTAATGGCACGAAAGGAAACCAACCAGTCCATCCCATGAATGACGTCATAGCTCATCATCTCTAAGACATAGAGGTCCCAAAGGAAGTGACACCCACTAACCTCATGCGGGGAATTCCTTGCACTGACGCACACCAGCCGGTCTATTCCCCAACGGAGTGTCTAGCGTCATGATATCAGAAGAAGTAGAAACACAGAGCCCAAGGATCTCCACAACGGGTATAGATATAAATCAACGAGTATCACCCGTATCGAAAAATACTGAAGATAAAACAAAAGCCACTAGAATATTACCTCTGACTGTACAAGGTCTGGGATCCTGCTCATGCTGGGTCTGATGCACCGCATATATCTACCCAGTGTTGTAGCCATGTGACACAACCTGGATAACCTAAGTTGTCCCGCCCTAATGCCTCTGAGATACTAGTGTCTAGATACCAAGGCCACGGCCACCATCTCTGCCTGCACGCCCTGGCGTATTCCAGTTCCCCGACTGGTATGAAGCAACTGGTCCTGCTCCTGCATGTAGAGTCTACATAGAACCACTCTCACTCTCCAGTGGTGGATACACCCTACAAAATATATGTATATGACCCATCGTTCTGCAAGCTCGGCACTCCACTGGGTCTCGTGGACACTACGTTCTCTTGTGCCCCTCTCTGCCACACCGGTAGCACCTGACCGAGCCACCAAAATAAACGGTCTGGCTGGTACTGCCACTCTGAGAGAAATCCATTTGTCTCTTCCTCTTGCCATTAGAAATAGTACCTGTAACTATTGTTGAACCGCCCTGGCCCACACCGCTAGCTTCCCGCAGGTTCCTCTCTAAAATCAGCGCTTGATTTACAATAGCTTGGACAGTAGGCAACCTGAAAACCTTCACCAGTGCTCGAATTTCATAATGAAGACCATCCATAAAACGTCTGGCCCTCAACGTCTCATCACCCACCAGCACGGGTGCAACGCGTTTAAGCACTATAAAATGAGAAGAATAGTCCATCACTAACATAGCTCCCTACATCAGATTCATGAACTGTCAATCTCTATCTGGTCTCAGCGTCTCTGGGAAGAAAAAGTCATAGAAGACTGCCTGAATGTCTTCCCACTCCATGTCCCTGTGATGCGCTGACTCGGTGGTAACATCCCACCACCTCTTGGCGAAATCATGCAGCATGTAATTTGCGAGCTTGACCCTCTGCACTGGAGGTGTCTCAAGATGCTCAAAAATAGTCTGCATCGACCCCATCCAAGACTCTGTAGCCTGTGGTCCGCCATCCCCTGAAAACATAGGTGGATGCTGCTGTTGGAAGATATGTGTCTGCTCAGCCATAGATGTGGCAGCCTGCGGTGCTCCCTGAAAGGTCTGCATGAACCACAATAAGCCTTCACGGAACTGCGCCGCTACACCTGTGTCCGGTATAGTAGCTGGTGCCACATCTGGATCTACTGGAGGATCAACTAGTAGCCCATGGCCCACCATCTCTGGAGTATACTCGTTGTCGCTCTATGGGCGAACAACGCATGGTCTTCTACGCGGCATGCCACTACAAGGTCAAAAACACGCCGTAGAACTTGATTCATCAAACGCCGAAAGTGAAGAAAACTAAAAGGGAACAGGAGGAATAAAGCATTCAAAATTTGAAAAACAAGACTACACGGTGTGTACACTTACTACATGACATGTAAATGACTTCCCTTCCCATACCCGGGTCCTTTTGCATGGCTAATCAACAAGGAACCTGTTTGAACAAATACTACATGGCGTGTATATAATCTACACGGTGTGTATGATGTTATGTTTAAACTACCCATGTCACTTGTGACACGGCTAATGACTCGGCTTGACATTAAACGGCGTGTTACACCCGCACACGGTGTGTACACCACCCCATTTCCCCACTCACACGGCTAAGTCCACACGGTCTGTCCTCGGACGAGACTACACGACATGTCCCCAAAGGTGCACGGTGTGTTCAAGGAACGGTGACATCGACCCGTGTTGTTAGTTACACGGTCGAGTACCCAGGCCACACTACACAACGTGTTCATCTTTGACACAGCGTGTTATTTACATGATTTTACCGACCCGTGTTGTTAGTTACATGATCGGACTCTGGGTCGACCCTACACAGCGTTTACATACGCTATACGACGTGTTCGCCCAATCATTTCCCTACACCGTGTCGTCGGCCACATGGTTTGTGACATCGGAATAGACTACACGGCGTGTACATAGAGTACACGGCGTGTACTTAAAAAGTTCATTTTTCTTCTTGAATAGAAATCCATACAAGGCGTGTGTAAAAATACTACATGGCGTGTGTACTGGGTTTTCGGATAGTATGTCTCAGAAACTTCTCCGGATCCTAGAAAATACTGAAATCCCACACCTAAGTGTCAAATTCCAACCCGTGAGGGCCCATACACCAAACAAATCAATGTTTGACATCTTATCTATTTTATAACTAATAAATAGTCAATGATCCACCAAATTCCGGTCAAAGGGGGGCCATAATCCATAAAAACCAATGATTGGCGTCCATTCAATGAAAAACGAACAAAAAAGTTACCCTATCAAATAGCAGCTATTTTATTAGTGTAGCTATCACAACATCATGCATTTCTAGCACAAAACTAACACATCAACATGCAATATTCTAATGAACCTACATGGCATGGAAACTATGCATGGCATGTGATTCTACCATGTGCCTAAATGATGCATGAGATGGAATACCCTCATCTCATTGGGTTGAAACTAAATAAAACCATAGATAAAATATAAACAGCACAATACAAGTGCGTCATCCAAGGGTGAAATCATATCAACTATAAAATTTTCAAAATCTGAAGAATTGAAAAATACAGGGTAGACTGTATTTTCCCTATACGCGGGTTAGATATGCGTGGGCACAACTTATTTCCAACTACAGTTCGTCCTATCCCTGACTACGACTCCAAATAGTATGTCAATGAAAATAAATCCTTTGATACCACTTTGTAACATCCCAGTTCTGGGTGCCACTCAACGGGTGCCCCAAACCCGGTTCGCCACGTGACCTCAAGCGCATTTCCCCAAACTCCAGAGGCTGGCGACTAACAGTGAGGGCCCAGGTCTGAAAGTGGGGAAACTATGCCCTCAGTTGTCAAAGTGTAGCGCAGCGGAATACAAAATAAAACATACAACAAATAGCAGAAGCAGTAAATCATAAAAAACTGAAATAAACGACAACAGTGGATATAACCAACAATATATAAATGATGATTCTACATGTCTCAGGTTCTAAGAAAACAACCAGAACATGTTATACATAAATACAGTACAACAAAAGCAAAGTATAGAAAAACTAGAAAAACAACTGGCAGCGACATCGCGAGCCTAGGCTCGGTCCCATGCCCTCCTACTCCTCAGCTACAATCATGGACTTGTATATGGACTCTTTCCCCAATATACACCTGCAGCAATGTAATCTCTTTGGTCCGAAAAGCATGACCCAAACAGTGTGTGAGAAATATATCTCAGTAGGCACCCACCAAAGGCTCATGCCCAACTGCGTGTAAGTATGAAAAAACCATGTGCAAGAATAATAAAATCCAATAAACCAAGGAGTACTAAAAAGTAACTAACTTACCAGTTATATTTCCATTTAATTATTTATTTAGTCCATTTAATTTAGTATCATTATGTGCTCAACAGCACCAAGCCCTCAGGCCTACCAGTATCTCTCCCTCAGGATACTATAGTGATTCATGCCATCATGCTATACATAATTCTCGCCCTCAGGCATACGATGTGTTTCCCTCAGGCACATAGGTCAAGCCCTCAGGCACAAAATGTTTCCCTCGGGTGAAATAGAACGTCACCCTCAGGCAAAAATGGTCACGCCCTTAAGCTAATATAGTCACGCCCTCTGGCTATATAAAAACACCGCCCTAAGACATAATTCACTAGTCAATGGCCAACATATAAACATGAAATTTGAATACAATTCCTCTCAAGGAAAAAGTAATACATAATTTAAACAAGGCATAACCTCGGGTATCCTGGCCAAACGGCTAAATAGAGAAATGCACCCCTCATGATGGTCCTGGATCCAAGCAATGATCCCAACCAACATTTTATTATCATAATTAACCAACTATCCAATTCTAGGTGTTTAATATAGCAATAATCTCAGCCACAGGACACCCCAACATGGGTTCGTGGCACAAAAACGCACAAAACACATGAAAGTTGGAAAACTAAACACAAAGCCACCTACCTTATATGTCAACGAGCGGTATACCCGAACGACGACTCCAGAAACGCCCAATAACGACATAGATTTGACAAAGAATAAAACCTGATTAACTTCAAATAACTCCCACTAGGGAAAGAATTGGTAAGAAGTAGCCAAGGAGTTGGAAGCCCTTACCCATGTAGTTCCAATGGGTACGTCCGAGGCGAAAACTGATTCCAGACGAACACCTGGTAGATCTTCGAAGGTTCGACCACCTCCTTTGGATCCAAAATGGCTCAAATGCCTCCTCTTCCAAATGAGGAGACTACTACCTTTTTTAATCCAAAACAACAAATTACACAGCGCGTACTTCCAAGTACATGGCGTGTAATCCTTTCATTTAACTGTTCCTCTGATGGCACCGCCACACTCTTCATCCATCGACATGACTACACGACATGTACTCCTGAGTACATGACGTGTACTGCCACCCGCTGGTGGCTTCTCCACAGCCATACTATTCTGTCCGTCCTACTAACTACACGGCGTGTAAAGGACCACTACATGGCATATAGTCAGTTCCTACACCCTTTGTCGCCGACATGGCTACACGCCATGTGTACTCATCCCAGCACATCCAAAAGTACACGGCGTGTGGAAAAAGTACACGACATGTAGTTCCAAAATCTAGGATTTTCCCCATTTTCCATATTTTATTAAAAACACTTATGGGAAATGAAAACGAAAAATCTCGTACCTCAAGGAGAAGAACCAGGTTCTTACACAGATTGTCATGAACCAGATCAAGTAGAACCCAAGCCAGGCACCTGAACCGATCCATGGCATGGACCGAAGGGCATCCCCGAACCCCACATGATGGAAAATAGTGTGTGGCATCATTATAGTAGACAATGGAATGATTTTTCCCAAATATAACCAATAAAACAAAGAACAGAAATAAATTGACAACCCAATACTCTTTTATATAAACTGAACTGATGAACATGTTTTAAACAAACCATTATTTAAAAATTAATGATACAACTAAACCGACTATTCCTGATGACCATCTAACTCCATGTGAACCCTCTAGTCACTCTCTAATATAATTATCACAAATCTCTCATAGCGATCGAACTGATGCAGAAACCTTCACATGGGGTAAAATATAGAAAATAACTATTAGTGTGAATATCAAAACTCGGTAGTCTATCCCAATAATCTATTCCCATTACACATCCATTAAAAAATTATCAATTTCATGTTTGAACTAAATTATATAAAATTACATTTTTCCACACGATTAAAAAAAATTACAATCCATTTCCCTTAATCTTTTAAATAAATAGATTCAAGCAACTAGTTTGACAATAAAATTTTCATGGGGAAAGTGATGTTTACATTTTAATATTTTTATTCAAAGAGGATAACAAACATTCCATTGAAACCCATTTTCATAATCCTTATCTAATTCAACCATCAACATTCCATGACAAACAATAAACAAGAAGGAATGTTAGAAATCAGACAACAAGGGAAATTCAAATGTACATACAAGCATCATATTTATCACTACACCAACCGAAATCCAAATAGACATTGATGATCCTAGGAGATAATGATTAATTTAAAAGGCACCAATACACAAGGAATCATATGTTACACCCCAATATTTAATTGTGTGTTATTTTCTTTAATGTAAATCAATAGCTTCTGCTACACGCAACACAGAGGTCGAGTGCACCATGACTTACCAAACATGGCGTTCAAAAAGTGGTTATGAATAGTATTAATTACATTATGAATTTTATATACACCATATAATTTTATCATCCATATTATGTACTTTTTAGACATATTAAACGAACATATTAAATATTCAGATAAAGAAGTATTTTTCTAAAAATTAAATTTTACATCCTTTTAATAGAGAATCTTTTTAAATCCAATAATTGAAACATTTATATATTAAAATTGACATAAAAAATACGTATTTAGAAACAGGACATAAAAAAATTAGTTTGGATAAATATTTGGTGCTTTTTTGATAAGTTTCATATTTTGATGAATAATGAAAAATAATAAATTTAAATTGAAAATAAAAATTTTAATCATAACAATTTATATTCTTAAATTATACATTTGAATGGATTTTAAGTATTTTTAGATTATATTTTTATCATGTAATACAATACTGGTCATCAGAAGTAATTTTACAAACAAATTGGACATAAACACATATCAATCTTTTTATTGTTTTTACTTCTCAAAAACCCACTTTCTAGTTATGACAGCGGGAATATTGTTTTTATATTAATTAATACATCTTTTAAATTATTTATTTTTTAAAATAGCCATCAATTTTTAATTTTCACAATAAAAATATTCTTTGGATGAATTTTTTGTATTTTTCTAAAAACATTCAATTTTGATGAATAGTGAAAAACAATGCATTATTGTTTAAAGCCGGTTTTTTATTTAAATAATTATTTATAATTTATATTTATATTAATTTAAATTTAGATACATAATACCTATATTAGTCAAATTTGATACATTCAAGTCATTTTATAACATGATTGGACATATAAATTTTTATTGAACTTTTAACTATCTTTTAACCACCTTCTATGCACATTTTCAAATTTTCATAAAACATAATTTCACAGGTTCATTAAATTGAAGTTAAAATATCTAAGAGACATGGTAGAAATAAGTCGGAATAATGTGGTTCAATATGATTAAAATATTTTTTTTGAATAGTAACTTTTGAGTTTTATTTACTACGGTTAAAAGTAAATAGCGTAACTAAAGGTAAGAATGATATTTTAAAACCCCAACACAAGTCCCAATTCTATTGGATAAATTTATTTTGACCAAAATCAACCATAGGACTAATATATTATCTTATTTGGTCCATGTGGATTATATTAGGACATTTATTATTATTTAATTTAAAGAAGAGTTAATAGTGTTAAATTAATTGTTTAATAACTAAAACATTTTTAATATAGAGTTAAAAAAAATATATATTAGGCATTAAATATTAAATATAAATATAAATATTTTTAATAAATAATGGATTCTTATTTATAATTTTTTGAAATTAAATAATTATATTTATTTATGATACAACGACAAATGCAGTAATTACCTTATTAATGAAAGACTAAAATTATTTATGTTATAAATATTAAAATAAATGTAAATTGAAACTTTTGATGAATTATTAAAGTTTTATAGGTTAATATAACTTGTTAGTGTTGTTTAATTTATTTACTTAAAAGTAATCATGTTTTTTTTACTTTCACAAAAACCAAATACTAAATAGTGTCAAAATTGACATAAATGATTTTTTAAAACAAATACTATATCAATAATTGATATAATATTACAACAAATATAATGTTCTTCCAGAGGTATTATATAATGACATATATTTCAATAATGAACCACTTGAGGTTCTGTTGGCATTTTATAGTATGTTTATTTACCATGTAATAGAAAAATACAAGAATACATGGTAAAAGTTAAACTATTTAACTAAGAATTAAATACAAAATATTAGGTTAATATGGTAATATAAACTTGTCTAAAACCTATTGGTTGAGAATATTTCAAACCATCCCCACCTTAGCCTCGAAATAATTTCATTTGGAACCATTATAAATTGAAAATTATTTTATGATAAAATAATATTACAAACAATTATTAAACTGTCATTCACCTCTCTTATAAAAGGGTACTTACCATACTCTCAAATTCACACATCCAAAGACATTTTTCAGGGCCAAACCCTGCTCATATATCCTCCTGAATACCCTCACATAAGTCGAGAGGCCATACATTGATCATAAAACCAACCTAAAGAGCAATTTGGGTCAAATCAATAGGAAGCACCCGAAGAAGAAGTAATAATTTCACCTCATCTTTCAAAGTTCTTTTCTTCTTCACGTCATCTTTCATTGTCGTTCAGTACCAAAATAAAAACACCAGTACCTTCTATATACTCTATTTTTATTATAAATATGGTACAAACATTTTCAATATTCTATTCCTCCTATTAATTACAATGTCACCATACTTGCGTACCTACGACTTAGCATCTCCACATCGTAGTGTAGTTTGTTATTCAACACTTCATTATTTGGATGGGTATAACAATTAGTATGATTGAATTAAATAAAAAATATAATTTTTAATGAATGTTTATATATTATATACCATACAATTACATATTATTGCACCATCAATAGTATGATATTATCGATGGTGCGTACGTACGGATTACCGTCTCTATCAACGGATCAGATTAATCTTCCATCATAACCATTCAATACTAATTTTAATTTTATGATTTAAAATAAATTTTAAGAACATAATATCATTCTGGATATGAATCACATACATCCTATCCATCATAAACAATACTTATGTTACTAAACATATAAAGGAAAATGAATCAGTTAACAACCAAATCAATGATACTATTGAAATATTGATGACAAAGAAATATTATAATATCATATATGATATCAAATTTATGTAAGTGATTCTTGCATAATATAATAACAATTATTTTAATATTAGACAGGATGTTTACATACCCTCGACTAATGAAAAGTACATGTTAAGGGGTTTTCATCTCAGTTCTTATTCCCATGAGATTCAATCTATATTTCCTATATTTCTTTTTGTGTGTTGTATTTACTGCCGATGATTATATTCTTTGTGTAATATTCCATAATTTATGTGTATTTAAATATTAATTTTATGATTCTTCCTTCATGGGGGGTATGTTTCCTATGTTACCAAATCTGTAAGGTAATTAAAAAAATCAATTTCTACTCATTGAGTTTTACACAAACATCATTGAAAATTTTACTCCAAGATTATGTGTGAAATCACTATTTATTTATTTCTATTTTAATTTCCACCCCCTTTCTATTGATATATGTTTGATACATATAATGACACTATTGATAAATTCTCTAGTCATCGATATGAACTTGATAAGAGTAACCTTAAATAAATTTCAATTCATTGAGTTAAAAAATCTAGTCATTGGTGTTGTTTTTTCAAGAATATCTGTGAATGACCAATGATTGATTTACACTGAATATCCAATAATATTGGTTTTATTTATATATTTCACACACAATTATTTCATTGATTTATCCTTAACCTATGGATACTATCTTTATAAATAATTTCATCTCAATATATATTCCATTTATAATTAATTGTTTTTATGCACGAATTCACTTTAAATGGTGTATATATAGTACTTTGACATATTATATCATGAATAACATTATTCTCATGATAATATTATGTTGTGATTAATTTTATTCCACAATTGTTGTATTCAAGTGTCTTTCATTTGGTACGGAACTGTTTAACTAAAATATCGTTTTAAAAGTTTTAAACGTTTATTCTTCTAATGTTTTCACATTAATGTACATGTTTTAAAAATGGTGTTACGGATTTATTAATATAGAAAATAATGTTTTAAACATAAAATTAATTAAAAACTTTTCAATGTTGTATGCGACACTATGATTCAAAAATATATTTTTAACATCTTCTAGATAAATACTTAGACTTTTAAAATTTTTAAAAAAAGGGGATATATTTCTCAAATAGTTTAATAGTTCATTTCATCTATGTCAAAATATTTAATTATTCTTGATTGAGGATGATTTATTATAATACAATCATCTATATTTCATAGAATTAGTTACGTTTGTATGTGGATGTTCTATTTTTATACCAATCATGGTTTGTGGTTAAAATATTTACATTTCGAATGCTAGTTTTAATACAAATTTTTAGATTATGTTTCAATGAATTCATATGATGAATGAATTAGACTTAGTAAGTAATGGGTGGAGCCTCTATATATCCTTGATGTATTGGTATGTCTCATGAGTCAGACTAATGTCTTGGAAGAAGGCCTTGAAAAAATCTTATTTTTAGTCTTGGCATGAGGCCTTGAATATGTGATTATGATGTACGACATTCTGCATTTCATCATTATGAAATTAGATATTGATATTACATGTGATTATTCAATATATATAATAACAATGTGAATATGTAAATGGATTTATTTGATTTTTTATTTCCATAGTATGGTGATGTTTATGTTTAAAAGGCTTGTCTTTTTGTCTTATACATTGACTTAACTATTTAAGATTATTTATGATAGTTTCATATATCTTTTTATCATTAATGGGCATCTAATCTCACTCCTTTCATATGATTTATTTTTCTCAGGATGTGAATAAGTACATTATGTTTTGCCTATAATGATAGGCTAATGGATATAAGTGTGTTGAAAATGGATATAGTGTTGACGTTGTTTTTTCATTCATGATGTATTGTAAAACATATCTTGGTATCGAGTACATACAAGGCTACTAAATAAATCGGCCATTCGAGACATTATATCTTGGGATCATTCCAATGTTATGTAGTAATGCATCGTCTCTGGGTAACTAGGGTTAGGGCATTACCATTAGCATCAGAGTAAGTTTAGTACAAACCATAGAAACTAGATTTATAAAAACTCTGATTAGAAAACATTATCCTGTGACATATATTATGGATTATTATTGAAGAATGTAAGATAATTTTGGTAATATAGAGATTTTGTGTATTTTATAAGCAATACATCACTTTCCGGATACGAGGAAGTAAAGGAATGTCTCGTACTGATGTATCTAGGGTTAAATCCTAAAAACAACGCTTTGATCTATACTCGAATGGGAATTGGTGAATGACAACGTTCCTTGTTTCACTCATGGTTATGACACTCCTAAGGTATATTCTTAGGATAATACACATTTTATTTACAGTTCAATTTGAATGATTTTAATATATAATGATAATTAATAACCTTGGTAAATCCAAAGGTGTTTCAGATTTGAAAAATTGTGTCATGATATTTCCTAAATCATTATATGACTCAAACTATGATTTTTGGTTTTAGTCAATGGTTGGATTTCAAGGAATTCATAGTAACATTGAAGATAAATGTGGTGAATGACAGGAGCACCTAAAATGTAGGTCACGGAAAAAATAATCCTCAATTATCATAATGTATGAAATGTGGAAGGATACACTCATGAATGATTCTCAATAGAACAATGAAATTAATTATTTCTGGTAATGAATGATATAATGTGATTAATTTTCAGGGAAAAATGAAGAGTACTATGGGAGAAAATAAAAATGATCCTAAGAATCCATTTACAATCATTTTCCCTAAATGTAGGGGACCTGGGAATTACCCGATTGAAGGACTTATTCTATATGATAACCACTAGGTCCATGAAGAACCTTCAAGGAAATAAATGGATGGTGAAAGGTTTAAAAGTATTAATTCTCTTTGTATATGGTATTACATTGGAAGAATTTTCTATTGTTTGTGTAACCCTATAGTTTGTTATGTGAAAATTATATTTGAGGAAGAATTATCTTCTCTTTTTTGGATATAGTTATAAACAGCCATTTGGGTTTATAGGATCCTAGAATTTGAGGAAATTATAGGTTATTAATTTTTTTGAAGAAAATTCAAGGTACGAGATAACATTTGTGGTTAATTTATATTATGGTTATTTTGATGAATTTTTCTTATTTTGGAAATTTTTTAAAATATAGTTTTCTCAAAATGAAAACATATAGATCTTGTGACAACTCATAGTGTTGGGACATGACGTGGGAATCAATCCCATAACCAATGTTCTACTAGTAATTATCACCTAACAGTGGACTACATGAAGTCCCATGTTAGTGTGACTAATTCTTTTAAGTTAAATGATTTTATGTATAAATAATAAGTTTATTTGGGATCTTATGTTTTATCAAATTGATATCCATAGTATAAGAAAATAATTTTTTCATGAAGTTATAAAGGTTTTTTTGGAATAAGTTTTCTCTCAAGAAGAACACTGTATGACTATGGAAAATAGAATAATATGGGATTTCATTAGGAGATAAATGTCATATTTTTAATTTCGAATATTCAATTTTTTTTATAGTGATCCAGGTTATTAATGGAAATGATTACCCTATCTTAAAGAATTTGTTATTTGGTTAATTACACTTCAGTGTGAGACTTTAAGATTAGTTGATGTTATTTGAAGATAAATGTGAAGATTTACTCTGAAGGAATATGTGATTAAATTCTTTTGTGATTTGAGTTTCCATCATTATCTGAATTATATTGATGTTGTTAAATAATAATTTTTTATTGATTGATATTTATTGATATTTTGGTATTGTTTATTTAATTTTATAAATTAATATTATTAATCATTTTTATAAAGGAATATTTATTTTGGGGTTCATCTAATATTGTGCAATCCATTTTGGTTTCAGTTAATATCTAAGGACAAGGGAAATATAGAGTTCATCCTATGTGGATTATGTGATTCCCTAAAAGAAGATTCTAGCACTTCCAGTGTGACCAAGTCTTCTTGAATACCCATCATTTGGAGATAAGATGAGTTAGTGGTATAAATTTATTAATGGAATGAACACTACCTGAAAAATAACAATATATCTTTATGTTCATAGTCAATCTCATATATAAATTCCTCAACATTATGAAATGTAACTTAAAACAAAAAATGTTGTCTGTTTACTTTTTCTACTAGGAATGAAATGATCATTTAACCCCCTAACAATAAAGTGGTTTATATGTTGTTTTGTTTCTCTTGATCAAGTTTTCTATCAATCTCAATCCGAACATGGCACTTTATCTTCCACACACATGGTTACCTATATGGAATACTAGTATGGTTTATCTCGGGTGACATTTTTACTTATTTTTGTTTCTTTTAAAGGGATCATTTTATTGAATGTTTTTCTGATGTGGGAATTTCAATGATGTTCCCAAGACTAATTTTCGAATTGCGAGGAAAAATTTTAAAAATGGGGGAAGAATGTAACACACCGAGATTTCAGAGTGAGTTATTTTATTTAATGTAATATAATATCTTGTGCTACATGCGACAAAGAGTTTGAGCACAAGATGACTTACCAAACTAGAATTTCAAAGAGTGGTTATGAATAGTGTTAAATATCATTTTGAATATAATATAATACATATAATTTTAACATCCATATATTGTGTTTCTATGAAAAAAAGAACAATTTTTTCACAATATACTATTTAACAACATTATAATGGAAAACCATTTTTAAATCCAATATTTGACACTTTTATATATTTAATGGGACAAAAATATAATTCCTCTTCAGATGCATGACTTAAAAATTTATTTTGGATAAGCTTTCTTTTCTTTTATGATAATTTTCATATTATTATTAATAGTTAAAAATACTAATTTATAACAGAAAACAACTTTTTTAATCAAAATTAGTTATAATTTTAAATTATTCATTTGGATGGGTTTTAAGTATAATTAGATTGTATTTTTATCATTCAATCCAATTCTGGTCATTGAATGTAATTTTATATTAAAATTGGACATAAACAAATATAAATATTTTGATAATTTTAACTTCTCCAAAACCCGCTTTCAAATTTTGAAAAAATAAATAGTTTTTAAAATTAATAAATACATTTTCTATGTTTTTCAATTGGTAAAATAGGCATTAATTTTTAATTTGGAATATCAGAATTATCGTTCGGTTGTTTTTTGGTATTTTTGTAAAACATTAAATTTTTTATGAATAGTGAAAACCACTGTGTTTTTGTTTAAAACCAACATCTTATTTATATAAAAAATAACAATTTTAATTTATTTTACAGTCAAGAAAGATATATAATATTAATATTAGTCCAATGGAATTCATTGAAATCATTTTATAATAAGAATAGTTATATGAAATTTTATTGAACTTTTTACTGTATTTTACCCACATTCTAGGGAAATTTACAAATTGGCATCAAACACAAATTTATACCTTCTGTGAATCGAATTTAAAAAATATGACAGACACTTTAGACATCATTAATTAATATTTGGTTTAATAGGACGAAAATATTGTTTGGTGAATATTTACTTTTGAATTTTATTTACCACGGTTAAAAATAAATAGGGTATGTAAAGGTAAAAATGATATTGTAACACCCCAAATGATTTCCTAATTCTATTGGACTGGTGTATTTAGACCAAAATCAACCTTATGAATAAAATATGATCCATCTTGGTACACTTTTATTAGATTAAGATATTTATTATTATTTTATTTAATGAAGAGTTAAAAGTGTTAAATTCTATGTTTAATAACAAAATCATTTTTAATACAGGATTACACAAAAGAAAAATTCAAATATAAAAATTCATTAAAAATATTAAAATATTTAATACATAATTTGATTTTATTTATAATTTATATAAATTAAATAATTATATTTATTAATGACACAATAATGATGCAGTAATTACCTTATAAATGACAGACTAAAATAATTTATATTATAAATATTAAAATAATGTTATATTGAATATTTTTTATGAATTACACTAATTTTAAATGATAATATGAAATATTAAGGGTGATTTAATGGAATTTTTTGATGTAATCATGTTTTTTTGACTTTCAAAAAAAATACTAAATTGTATCGAAATTGACATACAATAGTTTTTAAAACAAATACCATGTTATTGAATGATATAATATTCCTAAAAATATATATTTCATGCAAAGGGATTATATAACGATATATATGTCATTAATGAACCAATTTAGGTTCTCTTGTAATTTTATAGTATGTTTATTAACCATGTAATATAAAAATACAAGAAGACATAATAAAAGTTAAACTACTTAACTAAGAATTAAATCTAAAACATAAGGTAAATATGGTGACATTAACATGTCTAAAACTGATAGGTTGAAAATATGTCGACCCACACCGATGTATACATGAAATAAATCTATTTTGGGCCATTATAAGATGATTATTATTTTTTAATAAATTAATATTTCTTGTTATTCCTAAAGTGACCCTCACCTCTCTTATAAAAATGAACTTCTCCTTATCTCAAATTCACATAAAGAATGCAATTTGGTTAGGCCAAACCCTGCTAAAATATCCTCCCAAATACCCTCACATAATCCTAGAGGCTTTAATTTTAACATAAATCCTTCCAATTGAGACCTTTTGATCATGTCAATAGGATGCAACTGAAGAAGAAGAAATAATTTCACCACCCCTTTCAAAGTTACTTTCATCATCCACTTCCTCTTTTATTGTTTTTCCCTTACCAAAATAATGAATCAAATACCTTATACATACGGTGATGTTGTTATAAATATCGTACAACCATATTAATTATTGAATCCATCTTAATAATGACTGTGTCACAACACGTTCATATGTATGGCTTACTATATCCATGTATTGGTTTAGTTTGTTATTCCATAATTCATTATTTGGATGTGTATATTAAGGGGTATAGTTGATGTAAATAATAAATATAACATTTTAATGATTCTTAATGTTTCATATAACATCCAATTACATATGATTTCACCAAAAATATAATGATATTATCACTCATCTGTATGTATGGATTACCATCTCCACAAACGCAATGAGATTAATTTCTCATCAAACTCATTCAAGAATAATTTTCAATTTAGGATTTGAAATTATTTTCAAAAACATTATATCATTCTAGGTATGAATCAAATACATCCTATCCATAATAAACATGACATATGAAACAAAACATATAATGGAAAACGAATCAGTTAACACACAAAACAATGATGCTATTGAAATATTATTAATAAAATCACAATTTATAGATCATATATAATAACATATTTGTGAATATGGTTATTGAATAAATTAATACAAATTATTTAAATTTGTTACTCGATTTTAACATACCCTCGACTAATGAAATGTATAATTTAAGGGATTTTCATCTCACTTCTTATTCCTGTGAAATTCAGGCTATATTGCCACTATTTCTTTTTGTGTGGTGTATGTACTTCCCCATGATTGTATTATTTGTGTAATATGCTTTAATTTATGGGTATTAACTTCTTTATTTTTTGATCCTTATTTCTTGGGGTGTATGTTTTCCATGTTACCAAATCTGTAAGGGAATTCCAAATATCAATTTCTACTCATTGTGTTTTACGCAAGCATCATTGATTATTTTACCCCAATATTATGTGTGAAATAACTATTTATTTATTAATTTAGTGATTTACAATCCCATCTGTGTGGATATACATTTTAAAAACATAGTCATTTGATTGAAAAATTCACATGTCATCGATATAAACATGATAAGTGTAATTTTAACAAAATTTCCATTCATTGAGTTAAACATCTATGGAATTGGTGTTGTTTTAAAAAAAAATATGTGAAGATCCGCTGATTTATTTATGATGAATATCCAATAATATTGGGTGTATTGATATATTTCACACATAATTAAGTCATTGATTTATCTTTAACCTACGATGCAATCTTTATAAGGGATTTCATCTCAATTTACATTTCATTGAGACTTCATTGTTGTTATCCTCCAATTCCCTTTTATATGGAGTATATACTATCCTTTGACATATTATATCAAGAATCCATTTATTCTCATGATATTACAATGTTTTTATTAATTTTATTTTACAATTATTGTATTCAAGTGTCATTCATTTGGTAAGGAAATGTTTAACAAAAATATTATTATAAATGTTTTAAAGATTTAATATTCTAAATCATTCCCATCAATGTCCATGTTTTAGAAATGGTGTAAATTAATACTTTCTATAGACGTGAATGTTTTGAAATTAATTTTCCTTTTAAATTTTTCAATGTGGTATGGGACGCCTTAATTCAAAAATCTATTTTTAACAGTATCTTGATAAATAGTGGGACTTTTAAATATTTTCATGAAAAAGGGATATTTCACTCAAATAGTTTTACAGATTATATTCATTTATGTCATTATCCTTGATTATTATTTATTAATGTTTATTTTTTACAATATAATCTTACATTTTTTATTGAATGAGTCATGTTTGGTTCTGGATTTGATTTTTTTACTATTCATCATTCGTGGTTAAAATATTGACATTTCGTAAGCTAGTTTTAATATGAATGTTTATATTATATTTCAACCTTCTCACATAAGGAATGAATTGGACTTAGTAAGTGATGGGTCCATCCTTTTATAGATTCTCGATGAATTGGTAGCTCTAATGCGAAAAACTAGTGTCCTAGAACATGTTCATGACAAAATCTTCTGTGTAGTCTTGACATGAGGCCTTGACTATGTGGTAATGATGTCCGAAGTTATGCATTCAATAATTATGAAATTAGCTATTGATATTACCTGTTATTATTCATCTAGTATAATATTTATGATAATATTTAAATAGAATAATTTTATTTATCTTTTCAATATTATGTGGATGTTTATGTTTAGAAGGATTGTGTTTTAGTCTTATACATTGCCTTAAATTTTGAGGCTTATTTATGATATTTTCTACTATATTTTTATCCTTACTGAGTATCCGAGATCACCCCTTTCAGATGTTTTCCTTTTCCCTGGATGTTATTAATTATATTATGTTTGACCTACTGGGATGGAATAAGGGATATGAGTGTGTTCAAAGGGTACACATTTTTGTTATTTTTTTATTTCACGATGCAATGTTTAAATTGTGTATGTATCTATTACTTCCAAGGCTACTATACTAATCGGTATTTTCAGACGTGGTATCTTGTGATCATGAAAAATTTATGTAATAATTCACCATCTCATGGTAACTAGGGCCAGAAAATTACACCATTCCAATAGACATGTCACACATAATGAAATAAAAATGGTCAATATGCTCAACAATCGTTTCTCAGGCATGCTGATGGAAAATTTTGTACTAATAATCCCATTATATCTACCTATTATGGGCCACAAGTCAATACCATAACCTACCAGTGCATCAATCATTATTAAAATATTATCTCAATATTATAGGTTCCCATGTCCTATATATATAATGGTGGTGAGCTAGACGATGCCATCCGAGCATCCAATCACAACATATATATACTAATAATTCACAATTGACATCACCCTGAGTCACTCCAAGGACTGATATCATGCCATTAATCAAAAAAATAATGTTTCTAACATGAGGCACACCCATAATGGATCACAAGGATTCATATGTAAAGAAATCTGATCCATTATTTTCATACAAACATGGAATGAGAAATATCGAGACGAGGTTTTCATAAAAATCAATTTCACCATTTTTCACAATGTTACCAAATGGTCCATTAAGATTTTCTCAAAAATAACATTTGAAAAAGGTAAAAATATCACTTTTAATAAATAATTGTATACACTCCATTTAGAGTATCAATCCAATTTTTAAATCCCTTAAAATATTAATGTTACACATCCAATATAAAATCATTTTTATACAGATGCCAAATAGTCCATTTTCCAGGATCTCGTGCCAAAACATGTTATAACACAAAAATCAATTAGTTTTTACAGATAAATATATATTTTACCGCCAAATAATAACATAATAATATCATTTCCCATGATTAACTTGTATTTATAAATCCAAAATAATTATTTTAAATCACACATAACGAATAAAATAAAAATGTGCAATTTACAAACATATGATAGGCACTCTAAAACAAAATAATTCATTTTATTCCAATGAAAAGGCATATAAATTCCAATTTTATTCAATAAAAAATTTAGAGATACTGAAACATGTTCAAAATAACCTAAAAATGGTTCTAGACATCACAAACCATGGAAAAAAGGTCACATGACATTTAAATAAACACTTGGTATTCTTTTTTATTACAAATCAACAACAATTTTCACAAAACAAAGCATAATCACCACTTCACATGCCAAAAAAATTATTTATGAATTGTAAAACAATACTCATAATGTTAATAGGGTGAAAATACCATGAAATAAGATGAATATGAAATAAAAATGACATGTTTAATGGTAAACCTACCTCACATCCTTGGCAGATTGTAAACGCACCCCCGATAAAACCATCTTGTGGTTTATAAACCCTAAAAATATGATGACCATACCCAAACAAATAAAAGCACCATAAAAATCATGTTATAACAGAACCATAGTACTATAATGTTTAGGGGAGAATATAAAACAATGATATAATGGAAAGAGGAGGATGAGGGAGGAGAAAGGAGATGAAGTTTGTCCTAGGAAACTAGAAAACTCTTCTTCTTCACATCGATCCACAACATTAGTGAAAATGGAAGGGATTTGAACACCATGGAGATTCTTATATGGTCTTTAAGAATTAAGGAAGATCATTTGGGTGTAAATAGTATAAAAATAATTACTTATGAATAACAAAATTACATCTTCAAATCTGGACGATTTGAGAATCCTTATGAAAGATAGACCTAATATCTGGTGAATATGAACTCCAAAAAAAGGAAATGTAATATGGGGGGTACACCTATGGTTCTCGGATCAAGGTAGAGTTTGAATAAAGAAAGACTATTAACAAATGAATAATATAAGAATGAAATTTTTTTAAAAACAAAATTGGAAATGAACTCATGGGATGGACGAATACTTGAATAAATAACCCAAATCTACCATGATTATTAATTGCAATGTGGGTCCAAATTGATATGGAGTTTTAAATATATAAATGGAGGCCATTGGTGAAGTAGAATTAGTGAAAAATATTGAAAGAAAAATTATTTATAAAAGAAACAAATATTGTTTTTAAAACTATAAATGGGATTATAGTTGGTCCAAATATTGAAGTAACCACCCTTTTATCCAAAAACATGCAATCAATTTATGGGGAACCAATGGTTCCTTGATTAGACATAGATTGAAGTTCGAAAAACAAAATTCATCGCACTGAAATCCCATGAAAATGATCATTTCAGCCAACTAACCAAATCAATACCAAGACATAAAAAACTTGGTGTGGAAATTCTCCCCAACATTAATGCTTTATACATCTGGAAAGACATAAAAATTTCAAGCAGAAAGTTCAACACCTAAGGATTCTATATCAATATGGTACAGAAACTCAATACAAGGACATATCATCCACCATCAACACAACCAATGAAAATTCATTAAACAAAACAACAACTCACTTCCACATCGTGAAAATAAATGGAACGATCAAGTGACGACATCCACTAACAAGCCATGAATGAGATAGTTGGGCCTTCTCACAATGAACCAAATGATCACCCAAACCAAAGTTCACTCACGAAAGCCAATGTATATGGTGGGATTTCGGAATGGTATCTTTTAACACCTGATACTTTTATGAGAAATATTATGTTTTTTTGTGTTATATTAATCATCAAAGTAATCTTTCTCCACACACAACACTAGATTGACTTTCTTTACACGCAATCACGACCTTCCTCGATAGCTTGCATCGTACGCAATACCGGGTTTCTCTAAACAACGATATATTATTATGGACTAGGAATTATGAATAGTATTAACTAAAATTTGAATTTTATAACATTATTATTCATCTTACACATTTTCCAGAACATGGTAAGAGAACAAAATAATTTTTTCTGGTAAAATAAGTATTTTTTAAAAAATGCAGTTTTCCTTCCTTTTGATGGCGCACACACATAAAATCTAGTTTTTTTAAATGTTTATAAGTTTAATTTGGCAAAATAAAATTCTTCTTTTGAATCAGGATATAAAAATTAACTTTGGATAAATTTTTGATAATTTTCGGATAACTTTCATATTTTGATGAATAGTAAAAATACGCTAATTTTTAATTAAAAACAAATTTTTTCATTTAGATAATTTATGTGGTTAAATTATAATATTGAATGGTTTTAAATTATAAAAAGAATATATTTTTACCATTTAATATAATTTATTTCATTATCATTAATTTCACATCGAATTCATAGGTAAAAACATATCAATCTTTGACAATGTTTTAACTTCTAAAACCCATTTTCTCAAAAATGGGGTTTATTTTAAATTAATTAAAGAAACTTATATGTTTTGAATTTTGAAAAATGGATTCCATATTTCGAATCAGTGGGTCCAAATTATGTTAATTGGCTACTATTTATTTTTTGGCATTATGAATAGTAACCACGGTAAATTTTATTTACCATAGTTAAAGGTAAATCGGGTAATTAAGGGTAAATATAAGATTATAATGTGACCCTAACACCAACCAAAATCCTATTGTATGAATAAAATTCTACCCATATCACCTAAGTGTCAGATTAGATTCATTTAATTGACTATTTTCCATGAAAATAATTTAATTATTATTAAAACCAAATAATGTGACAACATGTCACTTTCTTAAATCTTATAAGTATAATAATTTTAATTTAGTGATAAACATAATGAATCTTAAAAAATTAATAGTCTCCAGAATTTTAATACAATTATCTACATCATAGTATTTTATTTATAATTTTTAGAAGTTATATAATTATCATTAATTATGACACAATAGTGATGTTGAGATTATTCTATTAATTAAAATATCAAATAAATGGTATTAAAAAAATTAAAATAAATATTATATGAACTATTTAATGTGCTCCACTAATTTTATAGATACATTTGACATTTTATGGATCTATTAATGCTTTTAGTTCGAACATATATTCTATATATATTTTATTTAAATTCAAATAAATGAATAGTGTGAAAATTGACACTATTGTTATTTTATAAAAATAACATATTATAAAATTGTTTAAAAATCACAAAAATATTTAAAAATTATAAATTAAAATTTATATTGTCTACAACGTCATAAAGTGTCAAATTATAGAAAATTCACAACACATATGTAATTATTTATAATAATTTAAAATTTATAATATTATTACCATAAATAAAATTAAATTGATAAATAAGGATAAATCAAGTTGATAATGTTTAAAATAAATTCCTAACATGTTTAAATTATATTGGATGATGATATTACAACCCTATATCATCTAATATTCTAGTATGAGTCATTTTGTAATTTTTTATGTGAGGATGAGATTTAATATAAACTAATATTTCTTATATTTCCAATGGTGCCCCTCTCCTCCCTTATAAAAGGGCACCCCCTCCCTCTCCTCCTCACACCAATTTTAGCCTTTATGCTCAGCCAATACCTAGCCATTTCACTTACACACTTCCCTAGAAACATCCTAGAGGTCCTGATCTCCTTTAAAGAACAATTGTAGTGCCCTACGAGGAGGACTCAAAGAGGCGCTTCAAAGAAGAGGAGGTTCAGACACATACAAAGCAAATCAGACCTAAGGTAAGGGAAATATCACAATCTCATTTTTATCCAATATTGTTTATAATTTGGAATTTACTGGGGTGTATTTTTTTATCCACATCCATGTTTCCTCAATATGTAATATTTATATCCATCTACAATAGTTTATATCCAATTTTACCCTTCTGTGAGTTTTTAGAAAAAGATATGAAAGGAATCTTTTGTCGTTTTTCTTATGAGGTACTTTTTGACATTTCCGACAAAAGAATGATTATATTGTTTTTTTAACTTATACGGCATGAATGGATAATTAAAACATTATTTCCATGAATATTCCTTTAAAACTTTTCACGTTTATTTTTAATCAACTTATTTTTTTTAAATTGTATGACATATTAAGAAAGGAAAATGTTTTTGAAGTAGAATGGATATTTTCCTAAAGAATAGAGTTCAAGTGGATTATCAAAATTATTTTCCATCTAAGATAATATAGGTTTCTATTTCTATCCCTATTATTACATTGATTTAATTATGTTGTGATGGAATTATTTTTATTAATTCCTCTATCTTATATGAATTGTTTTATGATGTCATGATGTTTAAGAATGCCATTTTTATTACATGGGTTATGCAATGATGTATGATTTATGATTTTGTGGCACACATTAGAATGGTATCATTATGAGATGGGTGGGACCTATATCTCCCTCCAATGCATTGGGTAAAGATTTTTTATCTCATGAGATAGACATTGCTGGAATGGCAGGTTAAACCGGTTCAGTGAAACAGTACTGAAACGTGGAGTGAACTCGGTTTATAAATGGAATTTGTCCACTAAGATAGTCTTGGCAGTGAGTATTGACTAATAAGAAATGATTCTATATGATTATGTGTGTATTACACAAATCTTCATCTTTTAAGTTAGGATTATTGTGATTACATTTCACTACCATGATTTATCCCATGTTATGAGATTATGATCTCTTTTATAGGGTAAGATTTCCAAAATGTAATGTTCTTATGAATTTGATGTGATTGATATTTCTTTTGTATAAAATTACTGAGAATTTGATCTCACCCTTTTTTATGTTTTCTTTCCTTAGGTCAGGGAGAAGGGTATTAAGTAAGATATGCCAAAAAGAGACTATAGTTATGATGAAATAAATGGGAGACAATGTAGATGCATTATGAACCAGTTTTTTATGTTTCCCAGTTTCTAAAGACACTATACCTATACGGTCCTTTCATGGTTTTGTTATATATTGTAATAAGTATTCTTAAATTTTGATGTATTAACCATGTATGTAATGTATGTGTCACTATAGTTGGTATCAGAGGAAAGGTATAGTCAAACATTGGAAACTAGGATGTTAATGCCTTAGTAAAAATCCTAAGGATATGTCTAAGCATAGAACACAATCTTAGTGTTTTAGAAATGGCCATGAAAAACCTATGATAAGACCTTATGTGTGAAATTTTATTCTTGATTATGAGGTTTTCCTATTATAATAAGTGTTTCTCACACTATTCTTCTTGGTTTTAGTCTTTGGATGGAACCCGAAGAAACCGTGTTAATGCGGAATGCGAAGGGCAATTCAATGAGTGTCCCCCTAAGAAACCAAATGTTATGGGAGCTGGAATTCAAAATCATGTAGCCATTCTCACACAACTTTCTCAAGCTATGAATAATGCAGGACATCCAAATGAGCAAAGGAAGAAGAAACATTCTGTCGAATCCATCATGAGGCAGCATCCACCTTCATTCATCGGGTCTTCTGATCCATTAGTGGATGAACAATGCATCAGTACCACTGAATAGATATTTTTATTTCATCAATGTTCTGAACATGATAAATTCATCATAGTAGTGTATCGTTTGGAAGGTGATGCTGATCAATGGTGGAGTATTATTAAGAATACGAGGCAAAGAGATGAAAATGAGTCCATGGAATGAAAAAAGATCAAGAAAATATTTTTCAATAAGTATTTCCCTCGTATTCTTCAAACTAAGATGTAGAAGGAGTTTCTTGAACTGAAGAAAAAGAATGATGAATCTGTTGGTACCTACGACGAAAATTTTACAAGACTTGTAAGGTACGCTTCCAGAATTATTATCCAACCTGAGAGTAAGATTGATCGATTATTTAGTTGCATAAAACCAAGTCTTGAAAGGGTGTTAGCCACAAGGTACATCAATAGATATGAGGAAATTGTTCGATGTTCTCTCAAGGTTGAGATGGAGATTGATCTAACCCATTAGTAACATGGGTTTGATAAGAAAAGGAATATGGAATTCAATGGAAAATCTAAAGACCATATTGAAAAGAAGATGAGTTTCCCCTTATGATCAAAGTGTGGAAAGGAACATGGATGAAATTGTCTTAAGGGAACAAGAAAATGTTATATGTGTGGAAAAGAAGGTCATCGGGAAATTGAATGTCGAAATAATGGGAAGAAGATGTCTAATGATGCAAACAAAGGAAGGGATACACAGAATGAAGCTACTACACTTCAATGTTTCATGTGCAAGGAGATGGGGAATTATGCCAATCAATGCCCAAATCCAAGGTTTAATGATGATGATCGACGTCAACAAAATCATTAGGCCAAAGACAAAGGAATGTCACATGCAATTACTATCGGCGATGTGTAGTACAAAAACGAAGTGGTGAGAGGTACACTTACCATCCACTCAAAAGTAGAAAATGTTTTATTTGATTCTGGATCCACCCACTCTTTTATTTCTGATGAATTTTCTAAGGGTATCACCGTATTACCTCAACAATTAGATTTTGAGTTGGCTGTGAGAACTCCTAATGGCACAACAGTCGCATCAAAAGTTTACAATTCTTCTCCGATTGAAGTTTGTGGGAAGGTTCTTCCTACAATTATTGTGATCCGTCATATAGTGAAATTTGATGTGATTCATGGCATGGATTGGCTTTCTTTATATGGAGCTCATATCAATTTCCGAAGAAGGGATGTCACATTTATTATTCCAGATCAATCTATGATCGTCTATCGATGCATGGATTAACATCACCTTCCAGGGGAAATTTCATCCATCTTATGGGTCCTAATTCCACTAAATGAAGGTTATTTATATCAAATGGTTGGAGAGAAACTCATTATTAATAATATTCCCATAGTATGGGAATTTTATGATGTCTTTCCGGAGGAATTGCTAGGTCTTCCACCAAATCATGAAGTTGAGTTTTCAATAGAACTCGTAGCGGGTTCATTGCCTATTTTAAAGACACCTTATAGAATGACCCCAATTGAGTTGCAGGAATTTAAGAAGAAAATCTAATAGAATCTTGATAAAGGGTTCATACGCCCTAGTGCATCATCTTGGGGAGCACCTGTTCTATTTGTTAAGTAGAAATATGGATCAATGAGACTCTGCATTGATTATCGAGAACTTAACAAGATCACTATCAAGAACAAATATCCTCTCCCATGCATTGATGACATATTTGACCAACTACGTAGAGCTTAATAATTTTCAAAGATTGATCTTCGTTCAGGGTATCATCAATTAAGGGTTAAAAGGGAGGATATACCAAAGACGGCTTTCCTTACAAGGTATGGACACTATAAATTTATAGTGATGCCATTTGGTCTTAATAATGCCCCTGCTATCTTCATTTATCTGATGAATAGAGTCTTTAGAGACTATCTTGATCAGTTTGTTGTAGTCTTTATAGATGATATTCTTGTCTATTCAAAAATATAGGAAGAGCATAAAGATCACCTGATAATTGTATTAAAGACCCTAAGACAACAAAATATTTATGCCAAATTAACCATGTCTGAATTTTGGCTTCAAAAAGTTGCATTTTTGGGTCACATAATCTCAAAAGAGGGGATATCTTTCGATCCAGCAAAAACAATGGTTATCGAAAGATGGTTGATACCAAAAACAGTAACCGAGATCCGAAGTTTTCTTGGTATGGATAGATATTGCCGACGTTTTTTGAAATATTTTTCATGTTTATCTAACCCACTCACCTAGTTGACTCAAAAAGGAGTTATGTTTTTTTAGATAGAGAAATGTGAATAAAATTTCAAAGAGCTAAAAAGATGGTTAGCCATTGCACCTATGATCACACTACCTTGCAGTGGAGAATGGTTTGTGATCTATAGTGATGCATCGAAGAAGGGATTGGGATGGGTTCTCATGTAAAATGATATAGTGATAGATTATGCCTCACGACAGTTGAAATTCCATGAACAAAATTACCCAACTCATGATTTGGAGTTAGCTACGGTAATCATTGAATTAAAGATTTGGAGGCATTATCTTTATGGTGAAAGGTGTGATATTTATACTGATCATTAAAGTTTACTGTATATTTTCACACAAAAGGAGATGAATATACGTCATATAAGATGGTTGGAGCTGATTAAGAATTATGACTGCTCAATCCATTACCACCTTGGGAAAGAAAACAAGGTAGCAGATGCATTAATTTGACAAGACCATGATATCTTATCCATGATGAAGATCACAAAAGATCCAATATTTATGGATTTACAAAGGATGGATCTTGGAATTTTAATCGAAGGGGATAAATATTTTCATTCTCAAATGAATGTTAAACCATCTTTACATGTGAAGATTCAAGAGGCACATAAAGAAGATGCCGAGTTACAAAAGAAGGTGAGAAATGTTCCTGAATTCAACCTTGATTGTGATGGGATAATAATATTTAGGAATCTGTTTTGTGTTCCTCCCATCCCAGAATTAAAGAAGGATCTAGTGGATGAGGCTCATAGTTCTTCATTATCTATTCATCCAAGAAGCACGAAGATGTATAGCAATATGAAATAGTACTTTTGGTGGGATGGAATGACAAGAGATGTTACTGAATATGTTTCTCGATGCTCGGTTTGATAGAAAGTTAAAGCTGAGAGACAGAAGTCTAAGGGGATGTTACAACCATTACCCATACATGAATGGAAATGGGAAAACATCACTATAGAATTTGTCACCGGACATCCTAAAACATCCAAAGGCAATGATGCTATACGGGGCATAGTTGATCATCTTACAAAGTTGGCACAATTCATTGCTATTAGAGAGGATTTCCCTCTAGATCAGATTGAAAGGATATAATTATAGGATGTGGTAATATTGCATGGAGTACCACATTCTATCATATATGTTCGGGATCCGAGGTTTACCTCAATGTTCTGGAGAAGTATTAGGCATACTCTGGATACATAGTTGAGTTTTAGCACTACTTATCATCCTCAGACAGACAGTCAGTCTGAGAGGACAATTAAAACACTAGAAGATATGTTGAGAGCATTCTCTATAGATTTCAAAGGTGGTTGGGATCAACACCTACCTTTGGTGGAATTTTCTTATAATAATAGCTTTCACTACAGTATTCAGATGGCTCCTTATGAATCTCTGTATGGAAAGAAATGCAGGACTCCGACTTGCTAGGATGAAGTTGGGGAAGGAAAGCTATTAGGACCTGATCTTGTTGATGAAATGGAAGAAAAGATCAAATCTATTCAACAACACATAAGAGCAGATCAGAGTCGACAAAAAAGTTATGCCAACAACCGAAGAAAAGACCTATTGTTTGAAGTGGGTGATAAAGCGATCTTACGAATATCTCCCTAGAAGAGGGTCATGGGATTTGGAATGAAAGGAAAATTGAACCCTAGATATATCGGTCCTTTTGAAATTCTGGATCCTGTTGGGATTGTAGCCTACCAGTTGGTGCTTCAACCGAATCTCTCTCATGTTCACAATGTGTTCCATGTATCTCTCTTGAGAAAGTACATACCTGATCCTTCACATGTACTCAGCTCAAAAGTTATACCACTAGAGCAAAATCATTCTTATGTAGAAAAACCGATAGAGATTCTGGATCATAGCGAAAAAGTCCTATGGAACAAGACCACTCACTTGGTGAAAGTTTTATGGAGAAACCACCAATTAGAAGAAACTACATGGGAGCTTGATGATATGATGAGGGAGAGGTATCCTCATTTGTTTGTTACAAAGTGACGAATTTTGAGGGTGAAATTCATTTTAAGGGGGGTAGAATGTAACACCTGGGAATTTTATGAGGAATATTTTGTTTTTATGTTATATAAATCATCAAAGGAATCTTTTTCTACACAAAACACTAGCTTGACTTTCTTTACACACAATCACGGCCTTCCTCAATAGCTTGCGTCGTACGCAATACCGGGTTTCACTAAACAATGATATATTATTATGGACTAGCTGTTATGAATAGTTTTAACTAAATTTTGAATTTTATAACATTATTATTCATCTTACACATTTTCTAGAATATGGTAAGAGAACAAAATATTTTTTTTTGGTAAAATAAGTATTTTTAAAAAAATGCAGTTTTTGCACCTTTTGATGGCACACCCACATTAAATATAGTTTTTGACATATTTATAAGTTAAATTTGGAAAAATAAAATTCTACTTTTGAATCAGGATAAAAAAAATTACTTTGGATAAATTTTTGATATTTTTCTGATTGCTTTCATATTTTGATGAATAGTAAAAATATGATAATTTTTAATTAAAAACAACTTTTTTCATTGAGATAATTTATATGGTTAAATTATAATATTTAATGGTTTTAAATTATAAATATAATATATTTTTACCATTTAATATAATGTATGTCATTAGAATTAATTTCACATTGAATTCATAGGTAAAAACATTTCAATCTTTGACAATTTTTTAACTTCTAAAACCAATTTTCTTAACAACAGGATTTATTTTAAATTAATTACTGCAACTTATATGTTTTTAATTTTGAAAAATTTATTCCATATTCGGAATCATTACGTCAAAATTATGTTAATAGGCTACTTTTTATTTTGGGGAATTATGAATAGTAACTACGGTAAATTTTATTTACCATAGTTAAATGTAAATCGGGTAATTAAGGGTAAACATAAGATTATAAAGTTACCCTAACACTAAAAAAATCATATTGGATGACTAAAAGTCGACCCATATCTCCTAAAGGTCGGATTAGGTTCATTTAATGGACTTTTGTCCATGAAAATAATTTAATTATTATTAAAACCAAAGAATGTGACAACATGTCACTTGCTTAAATCTTATAAGTATAATAGTTTTCATTTAGTGATAAACATAATGAAACATAGAACATGAATAGTCTCAAGAAATATAATACAATTATCTACATCAGAGGAATTTATTTTTAATTTTTAAATATTAAATAATTATCATTAATTATGACAAAATAGTGATGTTGAAATTATTCTATTAATTAAAATATCAAATAAATGGTTTTAAAAATACTAAAATAAATATTATATGAACTATTTAATGTGATCCACTAATTTTGTAGATGCAAAAAACATTTTATGGATCTATTAATGCTTTTAGTTCGAACATATCTTTTGTATATATTTTATTTAAATTCAAATAAATGAATAGTGTGAAAATTGACACTTGTTATTTTATAAAAATAACATATTATAAAGTTGTTTAAAATTCACAAAAATATTTAAATATTATAAATTAAAATTTATATGGTCGAAAATTTCATAAGGTTTCAAATTATATAAACTTCACAACACATATGTAATTATTTATAATAATTTAAAATTTAGAATATTATTACCACAAATAAAATTAAATTGATAAATAAGGATAAATCAAGTTGATAATGTTTAAAATGATTTCCTAACATGTCTAAATTTTATTGTTTGATGATATTACAACCCTATCTCATCTAATATTTGAATATTTTTCATTTTGGATGTTTTTATGTGGGGTTGTGATTTAATATAAACTAATATTTCTTATATTTCCAAAGATGCCCCTCTCCTCCCTTATAAAAGGGCACCTCCTCCCTCTCCTTCTCACACCAATTTGAGCCTTCATGCTCATCCAATACCTTCCCATTTCAATTCCCCACTTCCATAGAAACATCCTAGATGTCCTGGTATCCTTCAAAGGCCAATTATAGGGCCCTAAGAGGAGGTCTCAAAAAGGTGCTTCAAAGAAGAGGAGGTTCGGACACATATGAAGAAAATCAGACCTATGGTATGGGAAATATCACAATATCAGTTTTATATGAGATTATTTATACATTGGAATTTAATGGGGTGTATTTTATCATCCACATCCATGTTTTCTCCATATGTAATATTTATATCCTTCTACAATAGTTTATATCCAATTTTACCCTTCGGTGAATTTTTAGTAAATGATATGAAATGAATCTTTTGTCGTTTTTCTTATGAGGTACTTTTTGACTTTTTCGACAAAAGTACGAGAAGAATGTTATTTTTAACTTATACGGAATGAATGGATTTTTAAAACATTATTTCCAAGAATCTTCCTTTACAAGTTTTCAAGTTTTTTTTAATCAACTTCTTTAGTTTAAAATTGTATGACATATTAAGAAAGGAAAATGTTTTTGAAGTAGAAATGATATTTTCCTCAAGAATGGAGTTCAAGTGCTTTATCAAAATTATTTTCCATCTAAGGTAATATAGGGTTCTGTTTCTATCCCTATTATTACAATTATTTGATTATTTTGTGATGGAATTATTTTTATGAATTCATTTATCTTATATGAATTGTTTTATGATGTCATGATGTTTAAGAATCCCATTTTTATTACATGGGTTATGCAATGATGTATGATTTATGATTTTGTGGCGCACATAATAATGGTATAATTATGAGATGGGTGGGACCTATATCTCCCTCCAATACATTGGGTAACGATTTTATATCTCATGAGATAGACATGGCTGGAATGGCAGGTTAAACCGGTTCAGTGAAATAGGACTGAAACGAGGAGTGAACTTGGTTCAGAAATGGAATTTTTCCACTGTGATTGTCTTTGAAATGAGTCTTGAATAATAAGAAATTATTCTCTATGATTATGTGTGTATGACACGAAGCTTCATGTTTTATGTTATGATTATTGTGATTACATTTCACTACCAATGATTTATCCCATGTTATAAAATTATGATCTATTTTGCAGGGTAAGATTTCCAAAATGTTATGTTCTTATGAATTTGATGTGATTGATATTTCTTTTGTTTACCCTTACTGAGCATTTGAGCTCAACCTTTTGTATGTTTTCTTTCCCCAGGTCAGGAAGAAGGGTATTAAGTAAGATAATCCAAAAAGGGACTATAGATATGATGAAATAAATGAGAGACAATGTAGATGCTTTATGAACCAGTTGTTTATGTTGCCCAATTTCTAAAAACACTATACCTATACAGTCCTTTCATGTTTTTGTTATATGATGTAATAAGTATGCATCAATTTTGAAGTATTAACCATGTATGTAAAGTATGGGTCACTATATCTCCCATCAATTAAATCAAAACTACCATCTGGAAAATCCTCAATGGAATGATCATTAATACCCATAGTGGGCCTCCCCAACATTAGATACCAAGTAGAAATGTACAAAAAAGAATTTAACAAGAACCAAAATACGGCCTCACCCGCAGTTTCCTGCCAATACACTCCTATTAAAACCTACCAAAAAAATTTATTCAGGTTAAAACATTGACATTTAAACCATCCACTCACGAACATAAGAGATACGTACTGAGCCAACACATTCAGAATAGATCAAAACCCACACCAGTGGGTGAGGGGAGGGATGGAGACCCAATCATTGGTCTATTTAAACCAAAAATTAAATATAAGAACCAACCAAAAATATCCACCTATGAAAAAGTAATCATATGAGCACACCAGAATCAAATTGGTGGGCCACACAATGTCATTTCTTGGAAACCCACATCCGAGAAGGAATAACCATAGACACTACGTGGGTGGAATGTCCACCACTCTCTATGTTATAAAATGAAAATAGAAATTTACAGTGATGGAAAACAACAATATAAATATAGAAACATACTTACCACAATGGTGATTTCAAGAGCATAGTAAAGCTCCCCACACCTCTGGTGATTTCTGGATTGTGTGAAAAGCTTCACTTTGAGGCCTAAGGCTAGAGCCATGAAGTTTGAAGCATCTAATGCAAAACATCAAGGAGATATGGATCACAACACCCCACAAAACTCACATTCATTCAAAAAACACACCTACATTTAAGTATCATATATTCATTGAACTATTCTATCTAATTATGAATGTGAAGTTTAATGGCAAATGAATACATCAAAACACATCAACATCACTGAACAAAACTACCATATCCAAAAGATTTATTAAAATAGGGAAACACTTTTAATCAAAACCAAATAGATCACTATTCCCTCAATAAAGTTGATTCATCGTCCAAAAAGGTGTATTTAATGTTTTAGATGAATCCCTTAGTAAATAAAATGGATGCCTTTATGACATAGAACCATCTATGGCCACATCACAACATCTAATTGATCTTGAAAACCCATGGAACATTACTCCAAAACTGAGCCACCAAAGTTGTCCCATATCAAGACACAAAAAGAGTATGACTTAAATATCACAAGAAAGAAAACAAAATAAATAACCCTTTTGTGATATAGGAAAAACAATCCACATAACAATCAGTTTATAAAAGACACCACAATTGTTCAACTTAAAACACTTTTGAAAAACAAACCAACTTAGTGGATTTTCTCATTCACCAACTGTGATTCAACATGTCTCACTCATATGAACATTTCGATGCCACCCGAGGAACTAGACACCATGTCATAAGATCCATTCATCGATATATCTATAAATCCATACATGTTAGAACCCATGTAAACACTCGTGGCTAAAATAATACAATCATAACTCCAAAAATAATCATGTACCTTCCAAAGGCACATTAACAACCAAATCAAAACCATATTCAAATTTAAAAAACAATCAACTTATCATCAATTACATTTTAATTAAAATAAAACCCCATTTCATTTAATAGAAATTCATTACACTACCATTATATTCTAAATATCCCTTTCTCATTTTGAAAAATTCAGAAAGGTCCCTATTTTATAATCTTACAACCCCAACGACTAAAACCAATTTCCAAAAAACACCATCTGCTCAAAACAAAATTTCCAAAAACCAATTCCTCATATTCAAACACATTTCAATATCCCCAAAACACCCCATTTAATACAATTTTCATGATCACTTTAAAATAATGGAATCATTATAAACATTTAATTCATGAAACCATATGTTTTCATTAAGGAAATTTAATCATGTTAAATCATTTCCTCATTATCCCCAAAAAGTATTTCACAAAAACAAACATTCCAAAATAATTATCGTATTATATTTTGAAAACCCACTTCCACAATTATCACATAAAAAATTTTATAACAAAATTCAGAATTATAGAGTTGTCTAAGAGACCCAAAAAATGGAACTACTGTTGGTGGGTGACATGACCAAATGGTTAGAGGTCCTATGTCAAACACACCCCCAACACGAAGAGAATTATAAGGACCATGTCTTTGCTCCACATGGCATTAGAGTCCCTGTGAGTTCATGGTGACCATTTTTTCAACCCCCAGATATATTTTAATCACAAAAAATCCTTAAAAACAAAAGAAAAAAAAATAAAAATGGTCTTCTAATGGACACATGAGGATCAGAACTAGAAAGTGTTTGCGATGCTCTTATCAAAACTACCCATAAAGGTACGAAAATCCTACACATTATACCATGTAATACCCTATATAACAAGGGAAATCTAAAAATAAAGGCATGCTATGTACTAACCTTTTTTGATACAATTTTTTCACAAACCATCCTGGGTCGTCCCCGAACCGGGCCCTCGAACCGATCCATAGCAGGACCTGAAGGGAATTCATAATCCCCAAGGGATTCCAACTAGTGATGGTAAACAATATAGAATAAAAGTATATAATTTCTAATAAATATAAAAAATAAAACAATCAGAGAAAAGAAATGGACAACCCAATACACATTTATAAAAACTGAACAAATCATTATATATTCAACAAAACATGAAGCAAAACTGAATTATACAACTAAACCGACCAGAACTGATTACCAAATAACTTCATATGACCCCACTCATTTTCCTCCAAAACATATATCAGACTTCACTCAATGTGATTGAACTCATTATGAAACCTGAAAAAGAGAAAAAAATTAAAAATAATTATAGGAGTGATTATAAAAACTCAGTAGGCTAGCCCAATAATCTATTTCTAATGAAAATCCTTTAAATTAAAATAAATATCAATTTAAATTTTGAACTAAAATATATAAATGTATTTTTTTCTACATGATTACACAAAACATAGTACAATCCATTTCCCTTATTCATTTCCAAAACTATATTCAATCAACTAGTGTGCCAATGGAATTTTCTAGGGGAATGTGATGTTTACATTTACATATTTTTTACATAGGGGATAAAACATATTCATTTGAAAATAATTTTAATTAACCTTATGAAAAGATTCACACCACTATCAGTGAAAAACTATAAGAAATAAGGAATAATATTTATCACACAACAGTGGCAATGTAAAGGTACATACAATCGTTATATTCATCAAAACATGCAACTGAAATCCAAATAACCATGAGTGAAATTAGGATATGAAGAATAATCATGAATAAAGTAACGCATGAGACCATATCCTTGTTGAAATTTTAAAAATGATAAAATCAAAATTCTCAAGATTTTTGGTAGTCTTTTCTTAGGCATGCCGAGGGAAAAACCCATATTAATAAACCCAATATATCTGCCTACTGTGTGACATTAGTCTGTTACATAACCTAACAGTGTAGAAATCACTCTTATAATATTATCCCAATATTCCTAGTTCACATATCATATGTATATAATGGGGATGAGCCAGCCGATGCCATCTGAGAAACCTATCACAATATTTATATATATAATTATAATTGAAAATAGGCATCAACCCGAGTCACTTGAGGGACCGATATCATGCAATTAATCAAAAAGACCATAAATTATCAAACCTGACGGAATCTAAAAATGGATCACAAGGAATCCTCAGTAAGGAAGCACCATCAATTATAATCAAACAATCATGACCCGAGAATCATCTACATGAGGCTTTCATAAATTAAAATTTCACAGTTTTTTACAATGTTACCAAATGGGCCATTAAGAGTTTCTCAATAAATACATTTTCCAAATATATACATTTATCCTTTAATAAGGAGGTATATACACTACATTTATAGTAGAAATCCACATTCATGAATCCCACAAATCATATAGGTTACACATCCAAATCACATCCATTTTAATATGGATATCGCACATGCCATTTTCTGGTAACTCATACCAAAACATGTTATAAACAAAAAAACCATTTTTTGTATAGAAAAATTCAAATTTTAAAGACATATATGGACCCAAACATATGATTTTCCATTATAACCATGCATTTATAAATCCACAAAAATCATTTTATATCACACCTAACCCTCAAAATACAACCGGTCCATTTTCCAAACACATGGGATGCACTCTATAACAACACAATTTATTTTAAGCACTTTAAATATAATTAAAATACAAATTTCATTCCATATACTTGTTAATGATACTGAACCAAGATCAAAATACCCTAAAATAGGTTCTAAACATCATAATCTAGGTGTGAGAGATAATAACACATTTAAATAAACACCTACCGTGCACTTTTATAACAAAACAACACTTCTTTTCACAAAACAAGGCATAAACAACACTTTGCACACCAAATAACGTTATTTAAGGCATATAAAACAATAATATGAATGTTTATAGGGTTATAAGACTATGAAAAGGTGGATTCTTAAATAAAAAAGGACATGTGAAATGGGAAACCCACCTCAAATCCTTGGTGGAACTGAAAAGCACAACCATTATAACCAACTGAGGGTTTATAAACCATATAACTATGACTACCAACCCCTAACAAAAACAAAACCCAAAAAATAATTTTACAATAGAACCATAGGTATATAATTACTATGGTATATTACGAAACCAATAAATATTTTATGGTGGAGGATAAGAGAGGAGAATGGATAAATAATTTCTCATAGAAAACTTGAAACTCTCTATCATCACATAGATATACAGCATTATACGAATAGTAATGGCTTAGAACTCCTTGAAGAGTCCCATTAGGTCTGGATGAACTGGTGAGATAAGATTTTGTGTAAAACAGTAAATAATAATGAACTATTGAAGAAACAAATTACCACTTTAAATATGGACGATTAGAAAAACCCTGAGGAAGGTCGCCCAAACCCCAAATGAATACGAGCTCAATGAGGGTAAATGTTACATGGGGGTGCGCCTAGTGTTCATTGGAACATATGTTATGTAAAATCACTGAAATATATCAATAAAAGAAAAATATTATAAAGAAAAAATATTTTTTTAAACTTGAAATGGGCTCATGGGATGGCCCAAAACATGAATATATACCCCAAATCATCCATGATAATGAATTTATAAGTGGGTCCAAATGGTTATAGTAGATTGAATATATCATTGGAGGAAAAGTGGAAAGTGGTGTAAGTGAAAAATATTTAAAAAAATGGAGTTATAAAATAATAAAATTTTGTTTTTAAATATGGAAATTGGCTCATGATTGGCCCACATCATCATGTAACCCCCATTTTCTCCAAAACCTCCCAAAATGAAATGGATCACCCATGGTAGGATGATTATCAATATATGTAATTTCAAAAAATATACATTAATCTCACCCAAAACCATATAATTTGATTAGTATTTCCAACAAACTAGATTAATACCATGACATAAAAAATTGAGTGTGACATAGATAAACAATATCTTTAAGTCATTATACACTTATTTAAGGAATTTGATGAATATAGTGATAATTAAATTTTTATTTTATTCCTTTACTTAATTATTTTTATGTTGTATAAGACTAAATGTATATTATAATTATATTTTATACATATTTGTTGTTATAATTTTATGGTATCTTAGTTTTATCTGGTATCGTTAGATATTTATCTCATTGTGACTTATAATATATGGAGTTTTTATATGATTCAAATAATTTTCAAAATAATGAACAATATAAATTATTCCTGTGATGAACTAAATATGTGAAATTATATTTTTCTTTTAATTTTAGTTTTCTAACAGAAGCTATGATTTTGGTAAAGTGTTACACACTAATATGGAATGAACATGTAGACATGGTTTAAGGAATATGGATAATTTTCTAAATTATTATAGGTATGTATGATTATTAAGATAATATTTTTTGATAAAATTGGGATATTTTTAATATTCTATAATAATACAATACACAATACTCTTTATAATGTGGATATATTTTAATGGCCTTTATTATTTGAAAATTTAGTCCATGAAATAGTTAGGTTCCACTATATAATATTATGGAATGAAAGAATGTTATGGTTATCTCTATTATAATTAGAAAACTATAATTACTCAAAATGTTATATATTACATGCCTAGTAAAAAACATATGAATATGATATCAATGTAATAATTTTTATATATTATATACGGTGGATTGGGATATGGGATTGACGTACCTGATAACCAATGAGGAAAAAATAAGAGTGGAGGTGAATTAGTGGTACATGGTTTCTCCAAACTGTATCCCTTTCATGCCAAACTATATAATTGATTTATGTTTTTATAATTCACCTTAAATCAAAATGTTCAACTCATAACAATTCATTAAATTGTGACCACTATGAGTATTGATTTTATAATGTTCAATGAAATGAACTCCCCATACTACAACAGGTTATTTCCCCCACAAATCCATATTATTCACTATATGCATGTGTTACTTATAGAGATAAACTCCACACTATCAAAAGTGACTCCCATAATGTTCCCACTTTATAATATCACAACAATTTAAAAGTTCCCACTAAAAAACTAATCTATATAGAATGGAATTACGTTATCAGTCCAGAGTCACGCTATAGTCTTCTTATTAACTTATAAGTATGATCCGCAATAAAAATGACCTCTATCATATTATAATTTCATTTTCACCACATCAATATTTAATCACCCCCTTTCAAAAATCTATACCACTTATATTTCACATGTACACATATTTATGAACATTGAAAAATAGTTACAAAATCTACATAATCATTCTCATTATTAATTTACTTAATGTAATATGGTTTAAATCAATTCACCAAACACTGATGTTTGAATGTATTCTTCAGTGTTTGAAAACATTCTAGCTTTAATATCATCACTTCCTAAAAAAAATCTTCATGATATTTTTATTTCACATACTTGACATAAGATTATCTTTTTGAAATTGTAATACATTCAACTAATTCAAATTATATACACACGGTCTTTAACTATATGTTTATTCATTATCCTCACATGATTGTGACTCATATATATTGAATTTCACTACAACATGAAAACAATTTATCTTTATATAGTCCCCCAACCATACATATATCATTTCATATTCATTTCATAAATTTTTTAATGTCCCTAACATAATCTTATCATGACATGCTTTTTAAATTTTGAATAACATACTCAGTGTTCTTCATAAGTGAATAATATCTCATGAAATAAACTTTTACATCATTGAATAGCAGATTATATGAATATATTTACTTATATTCATGGTTAATAGTACAGTAAAACTAACCCAACTTCTTAAAGTAGTTAAATTTTGTATCTGGAAACCTCCTTTTTTCCTTTTAAAATTTTTTGAAATGTGGAATAGTTGCTTCTTCACACAAGTAAACAATACATGAAAAATATTTCAAGATTATAGTTTATAAAAAACATCATAAATGTTAAAAACATGATGTAGGGATCCTCATTCACATTTATTTCCTAATAAAATAGTTTATACTACTTCTTCTCTCTATTTTTTTAAAAACAAGGCCTTCAAAGGCCTAATTTGAAACTATTCCTCCTTAAATTTGTCACTTCTCTCACTCATCATATATGATGGTCTAATATATTTATAGATTATAATCCACTAGTATGGGGCTCTATTTTTTTCATAATTATTCATTTCATAATATTACATGTCGTGTGAACACTATCTTAACTCACTCTATGCACCAAAAAAATTTCAAAAAAAATAACAATTAAGTCATTATCAACATTATCATTGGGTCCCTATTTCCTCAACACTCTCTCATTTATTATATTTCAATGCAATATACAGTCAAATATTATGATATTGGAATGATCAAAATATCTTAGTTCAATCATAAGAAATTAGGTCATGAAATTCTTCTATCATATTGAAACCCTTTATGGATGATGGTCAAATATTATACTTGAGTTATATAGATAGAATATGAATGAATAAATGTAGTGGATTGTGTTTTTTATTTTATTTTTTGTGAGGGTAAAAAATGGTCTCTTAGATGACATTCTATATTAAAAATCCACTCACAATTTCTCCACATATATAATGTCACCTTCAATATCAACCATTTTCAAGAATTTAAGTCATGACTTGGTTTTTCCTTCACTACACCATAATAGCAACACCCACCATGGTGTAAATATTTTTATGTGGCCACAATTATCTACTATTATGCACAATCAGTATTCACTGTGGATAAATCATCCCTGATTCTGTCTTCTCCAGGATAGAGTTTCATTTTCATATGGTTGGAACCTTTTGATATAATCTCAAAATAACACTATTAAAAATAATAAAGTGTATAATCTAAATTACATAGATTTAAATTTTCTTATCCACCTGAGAATATTTTAATTAATATTATTTTTAATATCAAAAAACAATTTGGAACATTTCTATGATACAATACATTAGCCTTAAATGCTAAAAAATCCAAATTATCAAAGAATAATTCGTTTTTTCAAACTCTTCATTTGGTAAAATCTTCACATTTTTTATTATTGAAATAAATGTGCATTATATGAATTTAATAGGGACATGTATAGAGGAATTATAATATTTCTTGTGTCATCACCAATAAGATGAGTATGTTTCTTTAAATATACTTGAATCACCGTCACTCACCTCAATACATATTTTGACGATACAACATTTTTGAAAAATAACCATATAAAAAAGAATTATAATTCACTCATGAAGAACCTGAATCTACCAATTTTTATTTATTTTAAATACAAATAACCACATTATATTTCAACATGTCATCTTTTCATTCGTCCATATATTGAAAATAAAAAAATGGAATGTGTGAAGGGAATGTATTCTCAAACCTTAGTCATTAAATATCTCCATATTCATTTTCGATAATACCATGTATTTTATTTTACAATTATACATTAGCTATAAAACTATAATTCTTCACAGGAAGACCTTGTTTTGAAAATAAGAGTGTATAATGAAGGTGGAATATACTATCCACAACTAGACATGCATGTGATTCAAATCATAATCAAATATCACGGTATACATTATAAAAACTCATATAGTCAAATCATGAAATACAATTATCATGCACCAATTGGTAAAAACACACTAGAATATTCAATTATGAAAACATATTGATCACTATTCGTTCATAATTTGACCACTTTTTTTACATGAAGATTTCAAAAACGTACATATTATAAATTTGGGAGTAATTTTCATACATAATTCAAAAGTATATTTGTTATATTCAAATTATCTAAGTTATAAATATTTCACATCCTAAAGTACTATATGATCACCCTCAAGCTATGTATTCACTGACTATATTTTCATGTATGTTATAATAAATTCATATATATAATGGAATATAGTAGTACCTATTTTATCCTTATAAATATAACATAAGAAGAGTTGTACCTTTAAAAATTTCTTTATCCTTAATAATTTTTGTATTGGTGTGGGAAGAGTTAAAATTTTCATTCATATTACTCATAGTTTTCTTTCCCACATTTATTACATGAAATTTATCACCATGAAGAGAAATCATCTATACATTAATATGTAATGGGACATTAATATATTTTGATTGAATATAAAGTCACATTGACACATATTGAGATGAAATTATAGTTATACAATTCATTAGGTCATCGAAAAAATATTTGTAATGATTCTTTTCAGTATATCAATCAACACTAATTTATAAATTCATATGATATTTAGTATCTTCATTTCAGATAAAATACATAATCTTCTCAACCAAATCTATTTTATGTTTTTCCATTTTAATATTGATTTTTAGTTCATATCGAAATTTTTTCAATCAATCCATCTCTGTTTGCCCATATTTCTTAAGTGTGTCACACATATTATTTGATGTAAATGACTTCTCTTTTATATCATATGATTTTTCTTCCCTTAAAAGTAAAAGGGAGAATATCATGGTAATTTTCCCTTGAATTCATCATCTCAATGAGATTTTAATTGTTATATTTTTATCACATAATATACAATTTGATACTAATTTTGTATTTCAATCTTGGGTCAATGTATAATAGTTTCTTTAGTATATTGATAATATGTCCTCATTTTATTACCAAATCACCGTTTTTTCATTCATGTTTCTTAGTAAAGTCATTTAATATGAAAAATATTTTTATTTATGTCCATATTTTCCCTAATGCCAATAAATACCTCAAAATTGAGATATTTGATTTTTGTGATAAACATTTCCATAGAATTGATGATGTCTTAATTTTTATTAAAAATAATGCTTCTACCTGGGGATAAATAATCCCCCTGACATCTTTTATTATTAATTTTATGTGGTAGAATGTATCTCTCTTGAATTATCTCTCTATACACATTCACCTACATAGTTAGTGATAAATATTCTACTAAGAAACTATTTAGGATTTAATATACCATTCTTATTTAAAGCTTTCTTTTCACTAGAAATAGATGATTCATATTTTTCATAAATAGTTTTTTTAAAGTCTTCTCTAATAATTTTCAGTTCATGATAGAGTATCCGATTCAATGACTATGTCTTGGGAAACTATTCCTCCTTATGATTTAGATTCTATTGAATAAAATCTTTTATCTTCTCAAGATCAATCAAATTCATTGAATTCATCTTATTCAATAAATTTACTCTATTTAAATAGTTATATTTTATTTTATTTCTCACACATCCTCTTTTATTTCTTGAGAAATTTTTTTCTCATGATAAGATTTCAATTACTTTTTTCTAAATAAAAAATTCATTTCATACTACATCATCATCACAAAAATATGAATAATTAAAGGCATCATAATAAGAGAAAACTAAATGTATAAATCTTAATTTGATGTACTGGATAATGAATATTTATATTTTCAAAATAAATTTCTATTAATATGTCTAAAATTATTATTATTTTTCATACCCCTTTTCTTTTTTTGGATTATCATCTTCCAAATTATATTCCAATTCAACTATTTTAACTATTGGGAATTGTTTGTAATCATTTATAATAACTTTATAGTTATATCACTTTTCTTGTTTCTTACCTTTACCTATCAATTTTCACATTTAGTTCCCCATTTAAAGAAGATAAATAATATAATTGTGATCTTCATCAACATTTTCATCATCATCAGAATCACATGATTCCAAATCATCCACTTATTTGATCTTTCTATAACATAGAGTGACACTAAATTTTCATACATGACAATTAAATAATTTAAATAAGAAAAAAAGGGTTACATTCTATGATACGAAAGATTAGTGTATTGGGAGAATTAAGACCATACCTAACCATTAAATACTAAAATATAGACATTTCATAATTCATTATTCTATATCATATAAGTGGCCTTAATTTACTACTTAGTATATCTAATCACTACAGGATATACATAAATGAAATGGGTAATCTAAAAGGCCAGTGATTGGGTTGATATAAACATGGATCAGTATTACATGATTAAGAATAAAAATCATCATACTAAGATAAGCATGGGATCATTATTATATTCATGGGTGGAATATTTTGATATTTTAATGGAGTTTGAGATTGAATACAAATAAAAAATCATGTCTTAGAGGAGAAATAATAAATAGATTTATGAACAAAGAAAACATCATGTTCATGAACAACATCTTTTCATAATAAAAACATCATCATTGTGAAAAAAAACCTTTAATAATGTTCATTAGTATTTCACATTTTATTAGGAGATAGATTACATTACCCAATGCGTTGGAGCTCTATATAATTCTTTCCACACCCCTCACTGCATAAAATTTACCTAGATATGCATGCCACATAGAATGTATATCAATAATAAAAATATAATAACCCCTATAATATAAATAGAATTCATGAAAATTTTAGGAATAAGATATTAATTAATAATGATTAGAAATCCAAAAATAAATGGGGAAGAAAATACTTAGTATATGAATGATCAATATTGACTGAAGAAGAAACAATCTCAAGTGATGTAAAACGTGTTATTTTAGAAGGAATAGTTATTTTGGAAATATATAATAATTTTTAATAAGATCATATTGCATAGATGTGTATCCCATAATATAAAAGGTAACACTAATGAAATCATATTTTAAGAAAATTATGGATATGTACATTAAAATATGGCATGAAAGATAAATAACCTGAATAAATGAAATTGTTTTCGATAGTCCGATTAACATATGTATGAATGATTAAGTCATATTAGTATCCGGGATAGTAAAATCAGTTTAATTAATTAAACAATAATGAATCTCTTTTATATGAACTAAATTAATTATAATTTTATAATGTTTGTTTATGGATAGGTTGATGTGTTATATCGTTCACTTTCATCATTCAAACGTGTTCATTTTCTTAGTTTTTATTATCAGTTATCTCATATACATGTATGAAAGATCATGTAAAAATAGAATTGTTATCAAAAAAAGAAATTATATGTTATTAATGATCATATATATGTTTAAATGGTCTTATTTTTTCAGATATAATTATGATTCATTAATTGGGTCATATTTTTTTAATCCTGAAGTATGTTTATATTTTGTAATATTATGTATATAAGTTAGTTATAAAACATATAAATGGTTATAATATACAAATTAAAATTTTTTATCAACTATATTGGTTTTATGACCCTATATGATGGTGGTAATGGAAAATTAATACATATCATCTTCAATGTCATTATATCTACACCTCATGAATGATGTTTTCATTTTCAAATAAATGGGGGAAGATAAGATGATTAGAGATGGATTATTCCAGAAAAAAATAAAATTCATATAAATATATGTTACTAGAGTTGTTGTGTTACATTTATAATGGGTTGTGAGTGCATAAAATGAAAATAAAATAAATTTAATTGATATAAAATGAAAATGAAATAGGATTTAAACTCCTGAATTTTTCTCCGTGACATCATCTTCATGGAAACAAAATTTGATATTTGGTTGAAAGGAAGGGATTTTAGACATGTGAGATCATTTTGGGAAATATTTTTCATAGAATTATGAAAATATTAATGGTTTTTAGTGTTTAATGAGAGATATGGCGAGGGTGATATTTATATTGGAGGATAGGGGTGTATTTTTTTATTATATTCATTATTTCAATATTCTTGCTCAAGAATATCAATAGTATTTATCCATATCAATAAATATTTTAAATAAAAAATGATAGTTGAATATTCTAGTTCTTACATATTCTATGAATCGTGAAATTATGAATTTAACATATAATGCTATATACCCTAAATTACATTATAGATTTTTTAACAAAAAATAAAAAAAATTATAAAATTAAAAAAATTAATCCTAACCATTTTTTTCAACACATATAGGTCAAAAATGAATGATGATTTTCAGAAATAAAATTACAATTATGGAAATTTGAAATTTTATTTAATGTCAAAAATTATTTGAAAAATATGAATTTTAAAATAATAAATGATTTTTGAGACTTTAAAAAGTTAATTAAGGTCCAATAAAAATATATTATAATCATAAGAAAATTACTGTAATTTTTGAATCAATTTTATGTAAATAAATTTTATTCTAAATAATTATATTATTTGTTAAATAGAAAATAAAATTATATGTTTTTTAAAAACACCAACACATAATTTATCATTTTTAAAACATATATTTTCATTTAATTTTATATAATTATATCATTTTTTCATTAATATTATGTCTAAAATTAATTTATAATTTCACTAGTGAGTTTACTACATTATTCGTGGGATAACTATTCCTATTTTCCATGATACTATTCCAAGGGTGAAGTTGCTATACTATTGGGGTAGGTTTTTTAATTTCTATGAATATCACTTATTTCAATATTCATTAAGGAGAGTAATTTTTTCCATGTGATTTCTATGATTTGTATGTGTTATATAGGAGATTCAACTTATAAATGTTGGGTTCATTACATTATTCCCCATTTTGAAATTTCACCCACAATTTGTTTTTTACATAAATAGATGAGGGTATTTATCCATCATCATTTCATCTAGTTCCTATATAATATCATAATACATTTGGTTCACCCATGACACATTAACATGGTATAATTTATTATTGTGTATAACCTTGTCAGTCTAATCTAGAATCCTTATCAGTTGCACCTTAGATGAGAGGTCATATTCCAGATGTACCACCTCTGAGTTCAGTAGATGTAGGGGATTAGGTCTATACTTTCTTAAGAATAGTACACAGAACACATCATTAATTTGAGTAATACTTAGTGGAAGTGACTGAAAATTATCTAATACTACTATGTGATCAATGATCTGAAATGGTCCAATGTACACTGGGCATAATGTCTCATTATTTATAGGATTCATTACGTTCTTCAATGGTTTTAATATAAGGATGACTATATATTCAACGTCGAACAACAAGTACCTTTGAAAGTTGTAAACATTACTATTTTTATAACTCTAATCATATTTCATATGATAATGTATTTCTAGAAACATCATATTCATCTCCTTCATAAGATATGGTCCATGTATCCTTCATTATCCATCTTTATCCATAGTGTTTATAGTTTCACATTACTTTCATGGAGAGCTTTATATATGGCCATCTGAATTCTCTAATGTAAGATATTTTTTTTGAGAACACAAAATATTGAAAATATTGATTTAATGCAAATTTTAATTCCATTTGTAAGGATATTTTAAATTCATTTATCATTAGAATAGCACTTTTATATTTTCCATCAATTTGGGGGTTATAGGTTATGCTGGAATTCAATACATTACTCAAAGTACGTTATATGCTTCTCATAAATTTATAAGTTAACCATGGATCATGATTAGAGATGATAAAATGTGGAAACTCATGAATCCACACCACTTCAAACATATATATAATGGATTTTTTTCAATTGATGTATCATTCCAAATATCGAAAATTTGGGATGTTTGGTCGAGTTGACCCACCACAACCCATATCACATCGTTTTTTTTTTTGATGTATTCAAGATAATGGTAACATATTCCACAACAACATTCTCCCATTTATACATGGGTATAGTCAATGGTTTCATCATCTCTCATGAATTTCTTCCCTCCATTTAACATTATAGCATATTACGAACCTAAAAATATAATCTTCCATCTCATTCTTCATGTTGTCCAAATAGAAGTGTTCTCGGAGATCACGATACATATTGGTACTTCTTGAATTAATATTGAGTATTGATTTATGATAATTGTACAATAACGCTTTATTTATCCCAGGTTATGAAGGCATAAAAAACCTTTTCAAAAACTGAGTTACAACATTATCATTGATATCAAAATCATATATATTCCCTTACATTACTACATTCCCCTTCTTTTGATGCTCTAGTGCATCCCTTTTTGTCTTTTTAATCTCTTCTTCGATATATGGTTCAAAAATAATTTGGAAAATGATAGATGTATTACCCATCATTATGAATTATAAATAAATAATTATTATATCCAAAGAGATAAGGTATTTTTCAATCCGCAACATTGATTGAGAAGAATTTTCATTTATGATAAGAGGGTTCGATACCATGTTTCCCTCAAAGGATGATAGTGAATAGAGGGGTCCTCACCTTTAATCAAATCTAACCTTGTCGTTTAGGAATGTCAATATCCTTATCTATAAATATAATATTTATAATCTTCTTATCATTATATATGTCACACTTCTCATCACAGAGAGAGTTCCCCTATATATTTTGAGTGAAGATCACAAGCTCTAACTCTAAATCATGAGTCATGTAGTTCTTCTCCTCAGTCTTTGACTGTCATGGGTTATATTAAATCAATTTATAATGTCTCATTAGTACACAACACAATAAATTATTTTAATCAAAACTATATATCAAAAAACATTATCCACTTTTTGGTAATGTGGGTATAGGTTCGGTGATTAGACTCTTGTTAATCTCTTGGATGATTTCATCACATACTACAATCCTGACATACTATAACCCTTTCTTAGTTGACATAGTTTGCGATCTATTCAATCATGTAAATTTTTTTAAAAAAATTAGGTAGTAAAATACTATGACAAGAAATATATGTATTTCTGTGATACTTGTTACTATGATTTGTTCCTCAATTTCCTTTTATTTTTAAGGGTCCACATAAATTTCCTCTCTTGTGATCACATGTCCAAATAATGCGACTTGCTTCATCCAAAAGTGACACTTGCGGAACATGTAATACAATTTCACATTTTTGAATGTCACCAACATAATACAATGATTTTCTTCATTTCCGTTCATTCTCTTTTAGAATATTAGAATATAAGTCCCCAGCCTTAAACCTTACTTAATCTTGAGTTATTACAAGATTACACATTGAGGATCTTTTCGGGTTTAGAGTTTTAGAGAATTAGGTCATAAAACTTGCATTACATTCCACATATAAACAAAGTGGTTACATAAACATAGTATTATTCATTCCCATCAGTGGAAACACATTTAAAATAAAACATGGATTATTTCTTGACACATCCTTAACTCTATCATCTTATCAGGTACCTTTCCCTTGACCTGTGAAAAACATTTCAAAAACTTGGGATGAGCATAAAAACTCAGTATGGGTTATAAAAAAAACATGGAAAGGAAACAAGAGTTCATATATACATATGAATGAAATCATACTTTACCCATAAAACATAGGCACTTTTACATACCTCATAAAATCATGAATAAATCATAGAAATCATAAGACATAAAGGTAACTTGAAGCATTCATAACATTCTTACATAGGGAGTAACCCTCTTGGTTACGTTTTGAATACCCATCACAGTATATTCCCTAAAATCTCTTCGGAGAAACCTTAACGTTTCACTCCTTCGGGTTACCCAATGCATTGGAGAGCTATATCGGGCTCACCCGCCCTTAGTTTATCACGGAACCACCCGTCTTCATAATAATGCCCAAGAACCATAACATAATTCATATCACATAAAACATGCATAAAGGAAACATAACATATACACCTTTCAATCAAAAGATATCAAGACAACACATTGATATAAAAATATTATGAAAACCATTTTCAATACCAAAATAAAAGAAAAGTAAAACATGGAATTTATTTTTCTTTTAAAAAAAAGGTATGGCTTGTAGAAGAAGCCGAAACTCAAATAACGGTCACGACGGCGTAGAAGTCGTTGTCGCCGCATACGTACGACAAAAACATTCCCTTTTGTCGTTTAGTAAACGCTTCGTATAAAAAATATTACTTTTGAATAAACTTAAAAGTAAAAGGGGTTTATACACCATATAAAAGAAAGTTGTGTATAAAATTAAATATGCCTCAATGAAAGGAGATTGAGACGAAGTCCCATACCTCGTATCCGACTTGACCCGACCATTATTTAATCTCCTGAATAATAAACTTGAGTTAATCTCTACTTTCTTATGAATCTTTTTCAAGTTAATTATTCCTTTTATACCATGTTATGAACATCATGTAATCAGTTAAGTTAATAATGTTCATTTTGTTGGTATTTGGTTCTTAAGTCAAAAATAGACTTCTTACACTTACATGTTGTTAATTTGGTCAAAGGTTCATTATATACATAATGGTATTCATGATGTAGATATCATATATGTCATATATATCCAGTACATACATGCATTTATAATATTACATAATCATTTAGAGGTAAGAAATGAAATGCACCGTTCATGGAGACGGTAAGCCGTACGTACGCATGAACGCTACTTTCATTTCTATTTCGTATTTTATAGAATGGAATCCTAATGATATAAAGGTATATTATAATTCCAGTATAATATCATATATAATATCATAGTTCCATCCTTTATATGTCCCACATATGGTATTTAACGAATCAAATCACTTTGAGGGGGCGGTAGTCCGCACTTCCTAAAATGAAGATATCGTGATTACCCATAAGGGAAACCATAACGGTATTCCCAAAATGAAAAAAAAAGAAGCTTAAGGAAAAAATAAACATATTATATATCATATATAAAAATATTGACATCATAATGGCCACCTTTGAAGGTGTTAAATGAGTATTGAACAATCATCGTTTCGGGAGGCAGAATTTCGCCATCCTAGGAAACCGTATGTTCTTTAACAATTTGATGCAGTTGTGTGAGAGTTTAGCTCAAATAAATCGTATAACAACATCCAAGTATATTGAAGATACTGGTTTTGTTACAAAAGAAGTAAATAAAAAGAGTTTAGGGGGTTGGAGAAGCAAAATAAAACAAATGAACATGAGAGAATGAATTACCTTTAAAAGTGTAACTCCTTTTGATTTGAGACTAAAGGCTTCCTTTGAAAGGCTTCTGCCCAAAGGGAATACTCTAGGATGAGGAGAGGGATGTGGATAGAGTAAATGGGCAGGGCTTGACCGAGCCAAAGGCTTGAGTAGTGTGTGAAATGAGGTAGAGGTGGTGGCCTTTTATAAGAGGAGAGGAGGGTCACTTTTGGAAAGTCAAGAAATATTACTTTATTTGAAAATGTTTTTCGGTTTTAAAAGGTACCACATTGATATAATTCGTGGATAAGGTGATAAGGGTTCGAAATCCACTCATCCAATTGGTTTTGTCCATGTGTAGTTCATAGATGTTACATTTTCTTTCCATTTTATTTAAATCGTCAAATAATGATGTCATCGCTGCATCATTATTATGTCATAAATAATTTAATTTATATAATGTCTAAAAATCATAAAAAAAATACTATAATGTAGGAAATATTTTTAGCTTTCCAATGACTATTTATAATCAAATATCTGATCTTTATAACCACATTTAAAAATTGTTTTCGTAAAACATATTATGTTTGTGTCATTTTTACTTTTACATTAAATAAACATTTATTTATGTCATTTCCAAACCAAAGTGTCTCCATGGGGTCCCCAAGTTTACCCATGGATTGTCTTGGTCGGCCATGACACAACAAATAAGGTTGGGATATGTTTCTAGGTCATTTCATATTACTAATGCATTATTTATACCTTAAACTACCCTAATTAACACTAATCGCGATTAAAAACTTAATAAGTTACTATTCACCAAAAAATTATTTTAATCTCATTGAACCACATTTTAATTATTAATGACAACCATGTATGTCGGATTTTAAAAATTCAATACACATTAGTGGTAAACTTTCATTTAACTGAAAATTCAGTTTGCTTGATTACCACTTAGTGGTTTCACTATTCATCAAAAATTGAAGTTTTTCAGAAAATTACCAAAAATTCCCCCTAATCTATATTTGATATTCCGAATTCAAAAATGAAGTCTATTTTACAAAATTCAAATCATATAAGTCACATTAATTAATTTAATAATAAATTCCCGATGCCAGAGCAAATAGCGTGTTTTTACAAAACAATATGTATCAAAAGATTGACACCAGTTTAAGTCTAATTTCAAAGTGAAATTGATTCCAATGACCAACATTGGATAAAATGGTAAAAATATATTCTAATTTCACTTAAAAAAAATTCAAAACATAATCTAATCATATAAATAAATTAGGTTAAAAAGCAGTTTTGATGTAAAATGCAGTATTTTTCACTATTCATTAAAAAAATGAACATTGTCAGAGAAATACCAAAAATTCACACAAGGTAAATTTTGATGTCCCAATCAGAAAGAATAAGTTTATTTTGACAAACATAGTTTATAAAATTGTCAAAATATAGATTAAAAAATGGTTTGCCATCAAAAGGCACTAAAACAATCATTTAAGAATATTAGTGTATTCCTTGCATAAGATTGTATTTATTTTCATTTTAAGCCTCTATAACACTATCTTAATTATTAATAGACATAGATAAAAATATCTATTATTCATTACTTACTTGGGATGTTACATCCTTCCCCCCTTTAGAAAATTGTATCCCCGCAATTTATTTACTTATCGAATAAATGGGAGTACTTATCCCTCATTGCTTTTTCAGATTCCCATGTTGCCACTTCAATCATGTGGTTTTTTCAAAAAACCTTTACCTGGTGAATCACCTTATTCCGTAACACTTTCTCCATGTGGTCAAGAATCTGGACCGGTTGTTCCTCATAAGCTAGGTTCTCTTCCAGCTGAACTACCTATGGACTCAAAACATGAGATGGATCTGGCATATACTTTCTCAACATCGAAATGTGAAAAACATTGTGTACCTGAGATAAACTCTGAGGTAAAGCCACTCGGTATGCAACTGATCCAACTATCTCCAGAATTTCGTATGGTCCAATGAACCTTGGACTCAACTTTCCTTTCTTACCAAATCTCATCACACTTTTCCAAGGAGAAACCTTGAGAAAAACATGATCACCTACCTCGAAAGATAGATCCTTCCTCCGGTTATCCGCATAACACTTCTGCCTGCTCTGAGCTGTTCTCAGGTGTTTCTGAATCAGATGAACTTTTTCTGCCATCTCTTCTACCAATTCTGGTCCCATCAACTTTCTTTCACCCACTTCATCCCAGAAAGTTGGAGTTCGACACCGCTTCCCATATAATGTCTGAAATGGTGCCATCTGTATACTAGAATGAAAATTGTTATTATATGAAAACTCAACCAAAGAAAGATGTTGGTCCCAAATTCCCTGATAATCCATAGAACAAGCTCGTAGCATATCCTCCAATGTCTGAATTGTTCGTTTTGACTTCTCATCTGATTGAGGATGAAAAGCTGTACTAAAATTTAATTCAGTACCCAACAACTTCTGAAGGCCTTTCCAAAAGATAGAAGTAAACCTGGGATCACGATCCGATACAATGGAGAGAAGAACTCCATGTAACATGACTATCTCTTTAAGATACAAACAGGAAAGTTGATCAAGAGAGAAAGTATCTCGTATAGCAAGGAAATGAGCAGATTTGGTCAAGCGATCAACAATAACACAGATTGCATTATTACCTCGAGATGTCTTCGGTAATCCAACAAAAAAGTCCATGGATATATTCTCCCATTTCCACTCTGGCACTGGTAAAGGCTGAAGCATCCCTTTCGGTAACTGCCGCTCTGCTTTAACCTGCTGACAAGTCAAACACTTCACAGTAAAATCAGAAATATCTCTTTTCATTCCATCCCACCAGTAATACTCCCGCAGATCTCTATACATCTAAGTACTGCCCGGATGAACTGAAAACGGAGAACTATGAGCTTCACATAACAACTCTCTCTTCAACTGTGAATCACAATGCACACACAATCTCTTCCCAAATCTCAAAACGCAATCATTATCAATGTTGAATTCAGGAAACTTACCATTCTGAACCAGCTCTACCTTTTTCTGCAACTCACTATCTTGCTTCTGTGCTTGCTTGATTCTATCTGATAGAGATGATCTCACTGATACCTGAAACAAAACAGAAGGACTTCCTGCACCAACAACTTGTATGCCAAAGTTCATCAAATCCTTAACCAAAGGATCACGTTCCAAAGAAACATTGTTAATGAAGCATTACTTTTTCGACTCAAAGCATCAGCCACTTTATTTGCTTTTCCCGGATGGTAATGAATTGTACAATCATAATCCTTGATTAATTCCAGCCATCTCCTTTGTCTCATGTTTAACTCTTTCTGAGTGAATATATACTTTAAACTTTTGTGATCGATATATATTTCACACTTTACTCCATACAAATGATGGCTCCAAATTTTTAAAGAAAAAACAATAGCAGCTAATTCCAAATCATGTGTAGGGTAATTTACCTCATGAGTTTTCAACTGTCGTGAAGCATAAGAAATTACCTGATCATTCTACATTAAGACGCAACCAAGTCCTTTCAATGAAGCATCACTGTATATAACAAACTCACCATTCCTGGAAGGTAGTGCCAAAACTGGAGCATTCACCAATCTTCTTTTCAATTCCTGAAAACAATCATCACATTCTTTTGTCCAGATAAACATAACACCCTTCCGAGTTAGCTTAGTCATTGGACTAGATAACCGTGAAAAAATTCTAACAAACCTTCGGTAATAGCCCGCCAAACCAAGGAAGCTACGAATCTCAGTTACATTTGTGGGTCTTGGCCATTCTTACACAACTTTTGTTTTTGTAGGATCGACAGTTATTCCATCTTTAGAAACAATGTGACCAAGGAAAGAAATTTGTTGCAACCAAAACTCACACTTGCTGAATTTCCCATACAGTTTCTTTTCTTTTAAGGTTTCCAAGATAACCCTTAAATGTTTTTTATGATCCTATTTACTTTTAGAAAACACCAAAATATCATCAATGAAAACGACCACAAACTTATCCAAGAACTCATGGAAAATTCTATTCATTAAGTCCATGAATACAGCAGGTGCATTGGTTAGCTCAAAAGGCATTACTACAAATTCATAATGGCCATATATCATACGGAACGCGGTCTTCGGAATATCTTCCTCCTTTACCTTCAGCTGATGGTACCCCGATCTCAAGTCAATCTTTGAAAAAAACTGAGCTCCCTGGAGCTGATCAAACAAATCATCGATATGAGGAAAAGAATATTTGTTCTTAACAGTGATATTATTCAAGGATCTATAATCAATGCAAAGTCTCATAGAACCATCTTTCTTTTTAACAAATAAAACAGGAGCACCCCATGGTGATGTGCTAGGTCGAATGAATCCTTTCTCTAATAAATCTTGCAATTGCTCCTTCAACTCTAAAAGTTCAATTTGTGCCATTCGATAAGGGGGTTTTGAAATTGGCTTAGCATCAGGAACTAATTCAATAGTAAACTCAACTTCCCGATTTGGTATTATTCCAGGAAACTCATCAGGAAATACATCAGGATACTCATTTACCACTGGTACATCATTAATCTGAACAGTTACTTTATTTTCAACGATGTGTGCAAGGTAACATTCATTTCCATCTTTTACAAGTTTCTCAGCCTCTTGATATGTTATCAAAAGTAAGGGTTAATTCTTGTAAACAAACTGAAAGTCTTTCTGAAAAGAAACTTCTTTAGCTCTACAGTCAATCTTAGCATGGTAAATAGAGAGCCAATCCATACCCAGGATAACATCAAACTCTACTAGATGTAGAACAATAAGGTTTGCAAGTAGGTTCTTTCCATAGATAAGGATAGGAAGATTATTATAAATTCTTTTTTCCTCGACACTTCCCCCAGGTTTTTTTACCAAAAGTTCAGGAGTCATTTCTTGAGATGGTATTCTCATTTTACTAGAAAAGGTTTCAGAGATGAAAGAATGTGTAGACCCCGAATCAAACAACACACTGGCATAATCTGAAAAAACAAACAAAGTACCTGATACAACTTCATTTGATGGCCCGACATCTGCTGAAGTAGTTGCAAAGGATTTCACCACCCCTTTCTGCTTGTAGTCTAACTGCTTCCCATCACTCAAGATCCTTGTCGGACACTCGTTTTCATAGTGACCCATCTCATTGCACTTATAACATTTCACTAACTGTAAATCAAATTTGTTCTTAACTTCACCTTGATCCTTTTCAGTGCAATTACGAGCCTTATGTCCCATCTTACCACATCGATAGCACTTCCCAGAATTCAGAAGACATTCCCCATCATGCCTTTTTCCACATTTATCACAAACTGGAAACTTAGTTCTGTTACCATCAGACTTTTTTGAAGAATTCTTACCTTTCTCCTGCCAGCTCGGTCTCTTCTTCTGCTGGTTGTTATAGAAAACTTGGTCATCGGCAAACTCCATTTCCACCTTCTCAGCACATCGAACAAGCTTTTCATAACTTTTAAACTCACGAGAAGCTAATGCCCTTCGATATTTTGGATTTAATCCTGAGTAAAAACGATTGATTTTACTATCAAGGTCCCGGATAAAATTTGGAGCATACCTTGCCAATCGAGTGAACCTTTCTTCATAGGCAGCCACTGAGTCTTCCTCTTGCCTAAATTCCAAAATTGCTTTTCCATCCTAAGTAGAACAGCCTTAGGAACATACTTCTCAACAAACATACATTTGAATTCATCCCAGTCAAGAGCATCAATCTCATCGGCATCCCGGATATTTTTAACCATAGACCACCACTGATCTGCTGTAACGCCCCGACCCCAGCTACCCAGAGTCGGTGCATTACTTCGTAACATTTGCATGATCACAAGAAAGATCAAATCTCGAAAGACCGATTGGTTTAGTAGCCTTGGAAACACTAGATATATTCATAAGTTTTACATTACATCATAAAATGAAAAACTACTACAACAACATAATGTTTCCACAGTCCACACTATAATCCCCTCATAATATCCCTGCAGGTCATTCATAACTTACATCTTCACTTCCTGGGAAAAATAAAACATAGAAAAGGGGTGAGCTCAAATGCCCAGTAAGGATAACAATATAGCGGAAACTTTCATAAATAAGAATAAACATTTAAGGCAATGTATAACTAAAACAAAAGCCTTTTAAATATGAACTTTCAATATGGTATGGCATAAATAAAATGAAATAATGCCATTTACTTATTCACATTGATATTCTACTAATCGAATAATCACATGCAAAAATCAATAACCACTTTCATAATGTTGGAATGCATAATGCAAGACTATCATAACCACATAGCCAAGGCCTCGTGCCGAGACTGCAAATAAGATTTTGTCAAGGCCTTGTGCTAAGACACTAGTTTGTCTCATGAGACCTACCGATGCATCGAGGAGCTATAGCGGGCTCCACCCGTCACATATTAAGTCCAATGCATTCCCATATGAAAAGGTTTAAACATAACATAAACATTCATATTAAAAATAGCATATGAAATGTCAATACTTTCACCATAAACTATGAATTGTATAAAAATAGCACATCCATAGTCAAACATATCACAAAACCTTCAATACAATATAGAAGTTTTGTATCATAATAAATCAACTTCAAATAATCTTAAAATCCATCAAAGGATGTTGACATAGATGAAATCAAAATTCTTTTTAAAGAAATATCTCCTTTTATTTTGAAATAATTTAAGATCCATATAAAATAAAACATTTTCTTTGAAAATATTCTTATAAGCTTGTAAGGAAAGCTTTGAAGATTTTATAACGGCGTAAAATAACCGCACCCGCCGTATAAGTTAAAAAAAACATTCTTACCTCAATTCTGTCGAAAAGGTTAAAAAGGACCTTGTTTCGAAAACGACGGAAAGATTCCTTTATAAACCGCTTATAAAAAGTCAAACAAGGGTATAAATGACTTTAACCCATATTCTTGTAAATAGTAAAAATGTTTTGAAATACATTTTTAAGAAACATGGATGTGGATGATAAAGATATCCCTGTAGATTATTACATATAAACAACCTCGGATAATGAAGAGATTGTGAAATAACCCTTACCTTGTACTTTTCCTTGGTTGGGGTAGGTTAACCTCCTGTATAATAGTGAAATAATTGTTACTAAATTATACAAGAATCATATACATTAATATGATATCATATATGATCTTTTAATATTGATTTGATAATAATATCTTAGTATTATCGTCGTTTCGGGTGTTAACTTACTCATTTTCTTTATATGTTTTGTTACATAAGTAATGTTTGTTGTATCTTATTCATATACAGAATGATATCAAGTCCTTAAACATCATTTTTATATCATTAAATGATAATTATACTTGAATGGATACGATGGAGAATGAATCTCATCGCGTTCGTGGAGACGGTAGTCCGTACGTACGCACAAACGCTATTTCCATTTAATTTTTATTTTAAAAGAATCTAATCCAAATGATACATAGGTATATTAATATTCCAGTATAATATAATATTTTATATATGTTACTTAAGTTCAATAACACCATCCTTTATACGTTCCATGTGTGGTATGAACGAGTCATATCATTTTAAGGGGGCGGTAGTCCGCACTTCCTCAAATGAAATTATCGTATGTATATACAACATGAAACGAATAATGGTATGAAATAAAATGGAATTACATAAGCTTATATATAAAATATATATCATTAATATCATATTTAATTACAGTGCCATCATAATGGCCACCATGAGAGGTGGTAAGATGTATTTGAACAATCATCGTTTCGTGAGGCGTTAGTTTGCCATCCACAGAAACATTATGTTCATCATACATTAGATAGAGTTATGTGTATGTGTAGTTTGAATACTTATTATAAAAACATCCTAGTATATTGAGGATACTGGTGTTGTTACAAAAGAAAGGAAATAAAAAGAGTTTGGGGGTTGAAGAAGCAAAATAAATGAAAATAATTTAAGAGAAATCGTTACCTTTAATTTAGGTAACTCACTTTGGTTGGAACCAAAGGACTTGTTGAAATGCTTTCTGCCTAATGGGAAACTTCAAGGAGGAGGAGAGGGATGTGGGGAGCTTAGTTGGGCAGATTTTGAACGAACCAAGTGGATTTAGAGGTGTGAGGAAGGAGTAGAAGTGGTCTCCTTTTATAAGGGAGAGGAGGGGCTCTTTAGGAAAGAGTGAAAGTATTACTTTATAATATAATTATATTCGGTTTATAATGGTCCAAAAATAATTGAGGTCGAATATAAGATGACTCATATTCTAAATAACATCAACCAATAATAATTGGACAGGTTTTAGATAATATTTTAATCATTATAATATTATTTATTTCAATGATTTATTAATGAGGTAAACATTGCATCATTATTGTGTCATTAATAATTTAACTTATTTGATGTCTAAAAATTATAAATAAAATATCATCATGTAGGAAATCCTTTTAGATTTCTAATGAATATTTATAATAGAAAATCCAACATGTATAACCCTATGTAAAAATTGTTCTTCTAAAAGATGTAAGCTTATGCCATTTTTATTTTTATTTTAACTTTATTAATATAATGTGTCCCTACAACATACAAGTGGCTCCAAGGGGTCCCCAAATTGACCCAAGGATGCCCATGGTCGGGTATGTGTCCACCAATAAGGTTAGGACACGTTTTAGGATAATTTTGTATTATTATAATATTATTTTTTAACCCTTATTTACCGGATTTACCCTTTAACCATGGTAAATAAAATATTTACCACAGTAACTATTCAAAATGTCTAAAAATAAAAGTTACCTATTTACACAATTTGAACATCCTGATTCCAAATATGGAATCCATTTTCCTAAATTCAAAACACAGAAGTGGCAGAAATTAATTTAAAATTAATTCCCGCTGTCAAAACAAAAAGCGTGTTTTTAAGAGATAATAACTATAAAAAGATTGACACTTGTTTATGTTCGGTTTAATAGTAAAATTATGTCCAATGACCAAAATTATATTAAATGGTAAAAATATATTCTAAATATACTTTAAAACCACTCAAATTCACAATTTATCACTATTAATTATTTTGATTAAAAAAGTTGTTTTTAATTAAAATTTAGTAATTTTCACTATTCATCAAAATATAAAAGTTATCTGAAAAGTACCAAAATTTCACCCTAGGCTAATTTCAATATTCCGAATCCAAAAATGAAGTCCATTTTCAAATATAAAATATATATAATTTCAAAAAGTAGGTATTAGTATTCACAACGGCTAGTTTAATTAGTTGTGGTGTGTGTTAGAACTCGAGGTTGCGTACAACACACGCTATCGCATTATTCGAAGGGAAACGTACCGTGGAAGCTTGGGGTGTTACATTCTCCCCTCCTTCAAATAATTGCGTCCTCGCAATTTCTAGAATACTTATTACATGAAAAGTCTCGGGTGGTTCTTCATCATAAGTTCCTCGGGTTCCCATGTTGCCTCTTCCATCTTATGGTTTCTCCACAAAACTTTTACCAGACGCGTCGTACGGTTTCTCAGTACTTGATCTCTTGTATCAAGAATCCTGACGGGCTCTTCACAATAAGACAGATCGGGTTCCAATTCTAATTCCTCATAGGTGAGTACATGCGTCGGATCAGGCATGTATTTCCTCAATAGAGATACGTGGAACACATCGTGAACTTTGGAGAGACTTGGCGGCATTTCCAATCGATAAGCTACAACCCCAATTCGTTCTAGAATTTCGAAAGGTCCGATGTACCTGGGACTCAATTTACCTTTCTTAACAAAACGTATGACTCCCTTCCACGGAGATACCTTCAGAAAAAAATGATCACCGACTTGAAATTCCAAATCCTTCCTTCGATTATCGGCATAGCTCTTCTGCCTACTTTGAGCTGCTTTGATGTGATTTTGGATTACTTTCACCTTTTCCACCGTTTCCTCCACCAGTTCTGGGCCTACAATTTTTCTTTCACCAACGTCATCCCAACAGGTTGGTGTACGACATCTCTTTCCGTATAACGCTTCATATGGTGCCATCTGAATACTCGAATGGAAGCTATTGTTATAGGAAAATTCTACTAGTGGTAAATATTGATCCCACATACCCTGAAAATCAAGTGAGCAAGATCTCAACATGTCTTCTAAGGTCTGAATAGTCCGTTCTGATTGTCCGTCTGTCTGAGGGTGGTAAGCAGTGCTCAAATGAAGTTCAGTATCCAGGGATTTCTGAAGACTTTTCCAAAATCTTGAAGTAAAACGGGGATCACGATCAGAAACAATCGATAGGGGAACTCCATGAAGTCTCACAACTTCATTAATGTATAGTCTTGCTAGACGTTCCAGGGGTAGATCTTCTCTTATAGCAAGAAAATGTGCTGACTTGGTAAGACGATCAACAATAACCCATATTGCATCATTCCTTCTAGGAGTCTTTGGTAGCCCCATGACAAAGTCCATCGTAATATTGTCCCATTTCCACTCCGGTATGGGAAGAGGTTGCATGACTCCTCCAGGATGTTGCCTTCCAGCTTTCACTTGTTGACAAACCATACATCTTGACACAAAATCAGCAATCTCCCTCTTCATGTTGTCCCACCAAAAATGTTCCTTCAAATCTCTATACATTTTGGTGCTCCCAGGGTGTATAGAGAAATTGGAACTATGAGCGTCATCCAGCAATTCCCTTTTTAGATCAGGTATATTGGGAACACAAAGTCTCTTCCCGAATTTCAAAATTCCATCTTCATACACAAAGTCTCTCAATCTCCCATCATTCACAGCTTTAATCTTCTTCTGAAATTCTTCATCATCGGTCTGGGAACTCTTAATCCTTTCTAGTAAAGATGGTTTGGCAACCATTTGAAAAAGCATTGATGTTTCACCTTCCCTGGTTATTCCCATGTCCATCTTCTCTAGATCCATGAAAATTGGATCCCTTTCAATTCTCATCATGTTCAGAACTCCATGGTCTTTTCTGCTCAAAGCATCTGCTACTTTGTTTTCTTTCCCCGAGTGGTAGTGTATCGTGCAATCATAATCCTTGAGTAATTCAAGCCATCTCCTTTGCCTCATGTTGAGTTCTTTTTGTGATAAAATATACTTCAAACTCTTGTGATCAGTATAAATCTCACATTTTTCACCATAGAGGTAGTGCCTCCATATCTTCAAAGAAAAGATCACAGCTGCTAACTCAAGATCATGAGTAGGATAGTTTTGTTCATGATTTTTCAACTGTCGTGATGCATAGGCAATAACTCTATCATTCTGCATAAGGACACAACCAAGTCCTTTCTTTGATGCATCACTATAAATAACGAACCCATCATTCCCCGATGGTAGAGTCAATATAGGAGCATTGACTAATCTTTTCTTCAATTCATCGAAACATTCTTCACACTCTTTTGTCCAAACAAATTTAACCCCTTTACGTGTGAGCTTCGTTAATGGGTTAGCCAATCGGGCAAAATTCTGGACGAAATGTCGATAATAACCTGCCAAGCCAATAAAACTACGTACCTCAGTTATACTCGTAGGTGCTGGCCATTCTTGGATTGCCTTGGTCTTAGAAGGATCAACAGAGATTCCATCTTTAGAGACAATATGGCTAAGAAAAGAAATCTCCTGAAGCCAGAATTCACATTTTCTAAACTTCCCATATAATTCATGCCTCCTCAGAGTCTTCAAGATAATGCGCAAGTGATTTTCATGATCTTCGTAGGTTTTGGAGTATACCAAGATATCATCAATAAATACCACCACAAATTCATCAAGATACTCCTTGAAAACTCTATTCATTAGATCCATGAATACAGAGGGTGCATTAGTCAATCCAAACGGCATTACAGTAAACTCGTAATGCCCGTACCTGGTTCGAAATGCTGTCTTCGGAATGTATTCCTTCTTTACACACAACTGATGGTATCCAGATCGAAGGTCAATCTTTGAAAAGTATTGAGCTCCATGCAGTTGGTCAAATAAATCATCAATACTAGGTAGGGGATACTTGTTCTTTATCGTTATAGCATTGATCTCCCTGTAGTCGATACATAACCTCATAGATCCATCTTTCTTTTTAACAAAAAGAACAGGGGCTCCCCATGGAGAAACACTAGGGAGAATAAATCCCTTATTACTCAATTCCTCTAGTTGTTTCTTTAGTTCGACTAACTCTACAGTGGCCATTCTATAAGGGGTCTTCGATATAGGCCTTGATCCAGGAATCAAATCAATGGAAAACTCAACTTCTCGTTCTGGAGGATGTCCAGGTAAATCTTCCGGAAATACATCTACAAATTCTTTCACAACAGGTACATCCTCTATTTGAACATTACTTTCCTCACCGACAGTTATTTCATTCTCTTCCTCCCCAATAATTGAATTAAGTTGAGCTACTGGGGGTGGATCTAAATAAGAATTAGGTGGTGACGATTCTGCTCTAAAAATAAGGTTTTCTTTATCATTATCATCAAGAATCGTAACCTCTTTCTTCTTACAATAAATCTTCGCATCATAGTCCGAAAGCCAGTCCATACCGAGGATTATATCAAACTCAATCATAGGTATGACGATGAGATCAGCAGATAAAGAAAATTTATGTGCTCTAATGGGGACTGATTCACAAAACTTTGTTGCAACGATACTTCGCTTAGGAGTTTTGACTGACAACTCCCTTATTAAATCAAATTGGAAATATCTAATTTTCTTAGCAAACTGTGAAGATATGAAACAATGCGATGATCCAGAATCAAATAATGCATTTGCTAAACTTGAGGAAACCATTAAATTACCTGCCACCACATCTTTCGGAGCTTCTACCTCAGCAGTAGTGATAGCATAAGCCTGGCCTTGATCCCTTGGCCTTTTCTGAGGTAAGTTCTCCTGACGCTTAGGACATGCATTTGCATAATGCCCCATCTCCCTGCAATTGTAGCACTGAACGTTGGTAGCTTCCTTCTTCCCCTTGCAATCATGAGCTTGGTGGCCTTTTTCACCACACTTGTAACAGACTCCCATTCCCTTCAGGCAAGCACCGGGGTGTTTCTTCCCGCATTTACCACAAGATGGATATTCAACCTTTCCCTTCTTCCCCTTATTTCCATTCCCAGATTGATCAGCAGGTCTCTTCTTCTCTTGCTTCGCTTTAAAGTCATAAGACTTAGAGAATTCCTTTTCGGTCTTGATAGCACATGAGACAATGTCTTCGTACAATGAAAAGGATTGTGAGACTAATGCTCGACGGAGAAATGGTTTTAACCCATCAAAGAAACGATCAATCTTACTTCTTGGGTTGCGAATATAATCACCAGCGTACCTCGCTAACCTTGTAAAGTTAGCCTCATACTTTGTGACATTCTCATCCTCCTTTTTTCTCAGACTCAGAAATTGTCTTTCCATATCTGCTCGATGGTCGCGAGGAAAGTATTTTTCTAAAAACAGATCTTTGAACTCCCTCCATTCCATATTTGATACTTCATCATCTTCCTTCGTATTTTGAATCAATGACCACCATTGATCAGCATCTCCAGTGAGGCGGTAAACTACCATGATAACCTTTTCCCTTTCACTGCTCCCCAAAGCCTGAAATATTTTCTGTAGGGAAAATATCCATTTCTCAGCTACTAAGGGATTTGTATTCCCATTGAACGTTGGTGGTTGTTGTCTCATGAATCGATCTAACATTGATCCTCCACGCTGCGGATCAGGGTGCTCCATACGGGTAAGGTTATTATTCATAACCTGAGTAAGTTGTCCCAGTATGGTGATTAGCTGATCAGCACCAGTTGCATCACCAGCCCCACTATAATTATCTTGAGCAGGAGGGCAATCCCTACATGGAGTGCGTGCATTGATACGGTTTCCATTTCTTCCACTAGGCACCATTTCTAAACAATGGCATAAACTAGATCAGTTTATGAATCAAAATACATAATCCCATACTTATAAAACACTTAACATAAATTGAACTATTTATGGATATAATCCATAATCATAAAAATGTTTTCTTTGAGGAAGTATATACTCATAAACCCTTCATAATGATTTTTAAAGAAAATGAGAGTAATCCTAAGCATATCCCCCGGGAGTGTCGTAACCAAGAGTGCAGCAAGGCCCGTTGTCGTGCACCAGTTCCCGTTCGAGTCTAGCTCAAAGCGGTGTTTTCGGGTTTTACCCCTAGGTACATCTGTGCCAGAGCCGCCTCTACCTGATCGTATCCAGACAGGGATGTATTGCTCGGAAAACTCACAAAATCTCTACAATACCAAAATTCTAGGAAGTTCTTCTATACTAATCCTCAAAGTTCATCTTAGGTCTACGTGCTCTAATCAGAGTTTATCTAAATCTAGCTTTCAAGGTTTGTACTAAACTTCCTCTGATACCAACTGTAACGCCCCGACCCCAGCTACCCAGAGTCGGTGCATTACTTCGTAACATTTGCATGATCACAAGAAAGATCAAATCTCGAAAGACCGATTGGTTTAGTAGCCTTGGAAACACTAGATATATTCATAAGTTTTACATTACATCATAAAATGAAAAACTACTACAACAACATAATGTTTCCACAGTCCACACTATAATCCCCTCATAATATCCCTGCAGGTCATTCATAACTTACATCTTCACTTCCTGGGAAAAATAAAACATAGAAAAGGGGTGAGCTCAAATGCCCAGTAAGGATAACAATATAGCGGAAACTTTCATAAATAAGAATAAACATTTAAGGAAATGTATAACTAAAAAAAGCCTTTTAAATATGAACTTTCAACATGGTATGGCATAAATAAAATGAAATAATCCCATTTACTTATTCACATGGATATTCTACTAATCGAATAATCACATGCAAAAATCAATAACCACTTTCATAATGTTGGAATGCATAATGCCAGACTATCATAACCACATAGCCAAGGCCTCGTGCCAAGACTACGAATAAGATTTTGTCAAGGCCTTGTGCCAAGACCCTAGTTTGTCTCATGAGACCTACCGATGCATCGAGGAGCTATAGCGGGCTCCACCCATCACATATTAAGTCCAATGCATTCCCATATGAAAAGGTTTAAACATAACATAAACATTCATATTAAAACTAGCATATGAAATGTCAATACTTTCACCATAAACTATGAATGGTATAAAAATATCACATCCATAGTCAAACATATCACAAAACCTTCAATACAATATAGAAGTTTTGTATCATAATAAATCAACTTCAAATAATCTTAAAATCCATCAAAGGATGTTGACATAGATGAAATCAAAATTCTTTTTAAAGAAATATCTCCTTTTATTTTGAAATAATTTAAGATCCATATAAAATAAAACATTTTCTTTGAAAATATTCTTATAAGCTTGTAAGGAAAGCTTTGAAGATTTTATAACGGCGTAAAATAACCGCACCCGCCGTATAAGTTAAAAAAAACATTTTTACCTCAATTCTGTCGAAAAGGTTAAAAAGGACCTTGTTTCGAAAACGACGGAAAGATTCCATTATAAACCTCTTATAAAAAGTCAAACAAGGGTATAAATGACTTTAACCCATATTCTTGTAAATAGTAAAAATGTTTTGAAATACATTTTTAAGAAACATGGATGTGGATGATAAAGATATCCCAGTAGATTATTACGTATAAACAACCTCGGATAATGAAGAGATTGTGAAATAACACTTACCTTGTACTTTTCCTTGGTTGGGGTAGGTTAACCTCCTGTATAATAGTGAAATAATTGTTACTAAATTTTACAAGAATCATATACATTAATATGATATCATATATGATCTTTTAATATTGATTTGATAATAATATCTTAGTATTATCGTCGTTTCGGGTGTTAACTTACTCATTTTCTTTATATGTTTTGTTACATTAGTCATGTTTGTTGTATCTTATTCATATCCAGAATGATATCAAGTCCTTAAACATCATTTTTAAATCATTAAATGATAATTATACTTGAATGGATACGATGGAGAATGAATCTCATCGCGTTCGTGGAGACGGTAGTCCGTACGTACGCACGAACGCTATTTCCATTTAATTTTTATTTTAAAAGAATCGAATCCAAATGATACATAGGTATATTAATATTCCAGTATAATATAATATTTTATATATGTTACTTAAGTTCATTAACACCATCCTTTATACGTTCCATGTGTGGTATGAACGAGTCATATCATTTTAAAGGGGCGGTAGTCCGCACTTCCTCAAATGAAATTATCGTATGTATATACAACATGAAACGAATAATGGTATGAAATAAAATGGAATTACAGAAGCTTATATATAAAATATATATCATTAATATCATATTTAATTACAGTGCCATCATAATGGCCACCATGAGAGGTGGTAAGATGTATTTGAACAATCATCGTTTCGTGAGGCGTTAGTTTGCCATCCACAGAAACATTATGTTCATCATCCATTAGATGGAGTTGTGTGTATGTGTAGTTTGAATACTTATTATAACAACATCCTAGTATATTGAGGATACTGGTGTTGTTACAAAAGAAAGGAAATAAAAAGAGTTTGGGGGTTGAAGAAGCAAAATAAATGAAAATAATTTAAGAGAAATCGTTACCATTAATTTAGGTAACTCACTTTGGTTGGAACCAAAGGACTTGTTGAAATGCTTTCTGCCTAAGGGGAATCTTCAAGGAGGAGTATAGGGATGTGGGTAGCTTAGTTGGGCAGAGTTTGGACGAGCCAAGTGGCTTGAGAGGTGTGAGGAATGAGTAGAAGTGGTCTCCTTTTATAAGGGAGAGGAGGGGCTCTTTAGGAAAGAGTAAAAGTATTACTTTATAATATAATTATATTCGGTTTATAATGGTCCAAAAATCATTGAGGTCGAAGATAAGATGACTCATATTCTAAATAACATCAACCAATAAGAATTGGACAGGTTTATATAATATTTTAATCATTATAATATTATTTATTTCAATGATTTATTAATGAGGTAAACATTGCATCATTATTGTGTCATTAATAATTTAACTTATTTGATGTCTAAAAATTATAAATAAAATATCATCATGTAGGAAATATTTTTAGCTTTCTAATGAATATTTATAATCGAAAATCCAACATGTATAACCCTATGTAAAAATTGTTCTTCTAAAAGATGTAATCTTATGCCATTTTTATTTTTATTTTAACTTTATTAATATAATGTGTCCCTACCACATACAAGTGGCTCCAAGGGGTCCCCAAATTGACCCAAGGATGCCCATGGTCGGGTATGTGTCCACCAATAAGGTTAGGACACGTTTTAGGATAATTTTGTATTATTATAATATTATTTTTTAACCCTTATTTACCGGATTTACCCTTTAACCATGGTAAATAAAATATTTACCACAGTAACTATTCAAAATGTCTAAAAATAAAAGTTACCTATTTACACAATTTGAACATCTTGATTCCAAATATGGAATCCATTTTCCTAAATTCAAAACACAGAAGTGGCAGAAATTAATTTAAAATTAATTCCCGCTGTCAAAACAAAAAGCGTGTTTTTAAGAGATAATAAATATAAAAAGATTGACACTTGTTTATGTTCGGTTTAATTGTAAAATTATGTCCAATGACCAACATTATATTAAATGGTAAAAATATATTCTAAATATACTTTAAAACCACTCAAATTCACAATTTATCACTATTAATTATTTTGATTAAAAAAGTTGTTTTTAATTAAAATTTAGTAATTTTCACTATTCATCAAAATATAAAAGTTATCCGAAAAGTACCAAAATTTCACCCTAGGCTAATTTCAATATTCCGAATCCAAAAATGAAGTCCATTTTCAAATATAATATATATATAATTTCAAAAAGTAGGTATTAGAATTCACAATGGCTAGTTTAATTAGTTGTGGTGTGTGTTAGAACTCGAGGTTGCGTACAACACACGCTATCGCATTATTCGAAGGGAAACGTACCGTGGAAGCTTGGGGTGTTACATCTGCTTCACCCTCCAAACAGTAAATATCAAGACAAACCTTTTGATTGTCTGAACACCCCATGACATCAAAAATCTTCTCCAGTGCTTTAATCCACCCTTCATCTAGCACAGGGTCAGATGATCCTCTGAATGATGGTGGATGTTGCCTCATGAAATGTTCCACCACTGACATGTTCCTCTACGGTTGGTCTGGCTGATCTCGTGTATGGATACCACCGCCATTTATCGCTTGAGTCAACTGCGCCATTACAGCAACAAACTGTTCAGTTCCAATTCCGACCATCTCAGGATGCTGATTCGGAAGGTTATTTCCTTCTGTATGCCTTCCTAGCACTACTTCCCTGTTTCCTCTGCGGAAAACCATTCTGAACAAACATGTCTTAGATGAAGCAACATGGAAATCGTTAAATTCTATATCATTTAAAAAAAAATATTTTTGGATAATCATTTAATAGAATTATAACTCCTAAAGTTATCTAAACCGACCTTTGATACCAACTATAAGGCCCCAGCCTTAAACCTTACTTAATCGTGAGTTATTACAAGATTACACTTTGAGGATCTTTTCGGGTTTAGAGTTTTAGAGAATTAGATCATAAAACTTGCATTACATTCCACATATAAACAAAGTGGTTACATAAAGATAGTATTCTTCATTCCCATCAATGGAAACACATTTAAAATAAAACATGGATTATTTCTTGACACATCGTTGACTCTATCATCTTATCATGTACCTTTCCCTTGACCTGTGAAAAACATTTCAAAAACATGGGATGAGCATAAAAACTCAGTATGGGTTTTAAAAAAACATGGAAAGGAAACATTAGTTCATATATACATAATAATGAAATCATACTTTACCCATAAAACATAGGCACTTTAACATACCTCATAAAATCATGAATAAATCATAGAAATCATAAGACATAAAGGTAACTTGAGGCATTCATAACATTCTTACGTACGGAGTAACCCTGTTGGTTACGTTTGGAATACCCATCACAATATATTCCCTAAAATCTCTTTGGAGAAACCTTAAAGTTTCACTCCTTCGCGTTACCCAATGCATTGGAGAGCTATATCGGGCTCACCTGCCCTTAGTTTATCACGGAACCACCCGTCTTCATAATAATTCCCAAGAACCATAACATAATTCATATCACATAAAACATGCATAAAGGAAACATAACATATCCACCTTTCAATCAAAAGATATCAATACAACACATTGATATAAAAACATTATGAAAACCATTTTCAATACCAAAATAAATGAAAAGTAAAACATGGTATTTATTTTTCTTTTAAAAAGAAGGTATGGCTTGTAGAGGAAGCCGAAACTCAAATAACGGTCACGACGGCGGAGAAGTCGTTGTCGCTGCATACGTACGACAAAAACATTCCCTTTTGTCGTTTAGTAAACGCTTCGTATAAAAAATATTCTTTTTGAATAAACATAAAAGTCAAAGGGGTTTATACACCGTATAAAAGAAAGTTGTGTATAAAATAAAATATGCCTCAATGAAAGGAGATTGAGACGAAGTCCCATACCTCATATCCGACTTGACCCGACCATTCATTAATCTCCTGAATAATAAACTTGAGTTAATCTCTACTTGATTATGAATCTTTTTCAAGTTCATTATTTCTTTTATACCATGTTATGAACATCATGTAATCAGTTAAGTTAATAATGTTCATTTTGTCGGTATTTGGTTCTTAAGTCAAAAATAGACTTCTTACACTTACATGTTGTTAATTTGGTCAAAGGTTCATTATATCCAGAATGGAATTCATGATGTATATATCATATATGTCATATATATCCAGTACATACATTCATTTATAATATTACATAATCATTTAGAGGTAAGAAATGAAATGCACCGTTCATGGAGACGGTAAGCCGTACGTACGCATGAACGCTACATTCATTTCTATTTCGTATTTTATATAATGGAATCATAATGATATAAAGGTATATTATAATTCCAGTATAATATAATATATAATATCATAGTTACATCCTTTATATGTCCCACATATGGTATTTAACGAATCAAATCACTTTGAGGGGGCGGTAGTCCGCACTTCCTAAAATGAAGATATCGTGTTTACCCATAATGGAAACCATAAAGGTATGCCCAAAATGAAAAAAAACAGAAGCTTAAGGAAAACATAAACATATTATATATCATATATAAAAATAGTGACATCATAATGGCCACCTTTGAAGGTGTTAAATGAGTATTGAACAATCATCGTTTCGGGAGGCAGAATTTCGCCATCCACGGAAACCGTATGTTCATTAACCATTTGATGCAGTTGTGTGAGAGTGTAGCTCAAATAAATATTATAAAAACATCCTAGTATATTTAAGATACTGGTGATGTTACAAAAGAATTAAATAAAAAGAGTTTAGGGGGTTGGAGAAGCAAAATAAAACAAATGAACATGAGAGAATGAATTACCGTTTAAAGTGTAACTCCTTTTGATTTGAGCCTAAAGGTTTCCTTTGAAAGGATTCATCCCAAAGGGAATCTTCTAGGACGAGGAGAGGGATGTGGAGAGAGTAAATGGGCAGGGTTTGGTTGAGCCAAAGGCTTGAGTAGTGTGTGAAATGAGGTAGAGGTGGGGGCCTTTTATAAGAGGAGAGGAGGGGCACTTTTGGAAAGTCAAGAAATATTACTTTACTTGAAAATGTTTTTCGGTTTTAAAAGGTCCCACATTGATATAATTCGTGGATAAGGTGATAAGGGTTCGAAATACACTCATCCAAATGTTTTTGGAAATGTGTAGTTCATAGAGTTTACATTGTCTTTCGATTTTATTTAAATCGTCAAATAATGATGTCATCGCTGCATCATTATTATGTCATAAATAATTTAATTTATTTAATGTCTAAAAATTATAAAGAAATACTATGATGTAGGAAATTTTTTTCTATTTCCAATTACTATTTATAATAAAATATCTGATCTTTATAACCCCATGTAAAAATTGTTTTCGTAGAACATATTATGTTTGTGTCATTTTTACTTTTACATTAAATAAAAATGTATTTATGTCATTTCCAAACCAAAGTGTCTCCATGGGGTCCCCAAGTTTACCCATGGCTTTTCTTGGTCGGCCATGACACAAACAATAAGTTTGGGACATGTGTCTAGGTCATTTCATATTATTAAAGCATTATTTATACCTTAAACTACCCTAATTACCACTAATCGCGATTAAAAACTTAATAAGTTACTATTCACCAAAAAATTATTTTAATCTCATTGAACCACATTTTACATCTTAATGAAAACCATGTATGTCGGATTTTCAAAATTCAATACACATTACTGGTAAACTTTCATTTAACTGAAAAATCAGTTTGTTTGATTACCACTTAGTGGTTTCACTATTCATCAAAAATTGAAGTTTTTCAGAAAATTACCAAAAATTCCCCCTAAGCTATATTTGATATTCCGAATTCAAAAATGACGTATATTTTACAAAATTCAAATCATATAAGTCACATTAATTAATTTAATAATTAATTCCAGCTGCCAGAGAAAATAGCGTGTTTTTACAAAACAATAAGTATCAAAAGATTGACACCAGTTTAAGTCTAATTTCAAAGTGAAATTGATTCCAATGACCACCATTGGATAAAATGGTAAAAATATATTCTAATTTCACTTCAAAAACAATTCAAAACATAATCTAATCATATAAATAAATTAGGTTAAAAAGTAGTTTTGATGTAAAATGCAGTATTTTTCACTATTCATTAAAAAAATTAACATTGTCAGAGAAATACCAAAAATTCACACAAGGTAAATTTTGATGTCCCAATCATAAAGAATAAGTTTATTTTGACAAAAATAGTTTATAAAATTTTGAAAATATAGATTCAAAAATGGTTTGCCATCAAAAGGCACTAAAACAATCTTTTAAGAATATTAGAGTATTCCATGTATAAGATTGTATTTATTTTCATTTTAAGCCTCTATAACACTATCTTATTCATTAATAGACATAGATAAAAATATCTATTATTCATTACTTACTTGGGATGTTACATAGAATATTTTCAATAAAATATATCACAAATATTTCATGGTAGTGTCCAATAACTCTTTTCATAAAATTCATGAAGATGGTAGGGTAATTTGTAAGTTGTTAGTGAATACCTAGATACTCATAGTTACCATACCCTATACAGAAAGATGCATTCTAAATATTTTACTTCTTCGCCAATAGTAAATGATATCTAGAATGAATATACACCTTTAAGAATTATGGATATCCAAATATTTCAAGAAATAATTCATTAATTATCTAATACAAGTAGTTTTTATTTATAGAGATCATTTTGAGTTATTGATAATCGATACAAAATTTCATTGATCATTCTTTATTCATAAAAATGTGCATTGGAAGACACCATGGTGATGTACTAGGGTATATGAATCATTAATCAAAATTTTCTTCTAGTTTATTATTTAACTTCTCCAAATCAATCAAGGAAATCGTGTTTGAGAATATTGGGAGAGGAGTGCCTCTGTGTGTGTGTTCTGTTGAGAACTCTGCCTCATGATATGGGGGTTGTCTAAGTAACTCTTTATAAAAATAAATTATTTTATTCCCTCAATATGGGAATATTTTTAGGGTTCATACAATTAAATAGTAAAACAATTTTATTGAGGTTCTCTAATTCATATGGATTCAACAGCCACATCACTGTAGGATTTTACAAATTAGATTCATGATTTTTAATGAATTTATAGATGATAATGGGATATTCTATAAATTTAAAATATATTTCATTTTCCCAACAGTTGATGTCTGATCCATATAATGAAAGACAATTCATTCTAATTATTATTTCAAATTCCATCATGGGATGTATCCTGAGAGTCATGGGAAGAATATTACCACATACACCCATAAGAGAAGAGTCCAACACATGGGTTCTAATGACTGACCCACGATGTGTGTTTATAGATATATTTACAACAAAAGATTGGGAATTATTTTTAATAGTTCTAGGAAAATTTTAGGATATAGTGGAACTCATATAACTATAATTACATAATAAAATTCCCATTCTTAAAGGAATAGGAAGCGTATCTTGTATGACGGTGATTTCATTGTCCCTGTTAACTACATTCATGAAAAAATACAAACCTTATTCATTTTTAATTGATGTATGATGATGTTGATCACCCACGATGAAATTAGGTTTACTGTAGTAGAATTCATAGTTCCCTTGATGCCTACAATTAAATCATTGATCAATGGGTGGCTCTCTCATTTCCTCCATCATTTTGGACAGATTATTCCTATATATTTGATATTCTTTAGATTTCTGGCCTTATCTCCCACAAATGAATAATTTCCAATCCCCTTTAATACAATTCACATGATTATTCATTCTATATTTTTGATATGGGTGTGGTTTATATTTCCTCCCTTCATTTTCATTATATCCTCCATCATGAAACAATATCTTTTTTCCCTACTACCTTAGTCATTGGACCCCATTCTCGAAGCTCTATCTCTGCTTTGATTGAATTTGTAGCAACATATTCATAACTACCAATGACACAATATTCAAGAACCTTTAAAAGGCGTATTTTTAATCAAATAAAATATTTATCTCCTTAAATATAATTATTGACAACAAAATAAGAGTCATACATTTAAATCCGTCTAAAATTTTTTCATTATCTATTGTAGATTAAATAGATTTTAATTTAACAATATAGATTTTCTATCTATCTATTTTTAATATTTTTTAGGTAGATAATTGGTAAGAAATATTTTCAAAATATATTCACAATACATCTCATTTATTACATTATTTTTTGTGGTGTTATTAATCAATTCCCACCATTGGTATGCCTCTCCATCAAAATGATATATGACCAAAGTTCCCATCTCCATATTAGAAAATAAAAGAAAAAAAATTATATTATATCTTGTTTTTTCCACAATGGAAAGCCTAATGGATCAGTATGTCCACTAAATGTTAGTGTTCACTTCCACAAAAAATACATGATATATAGATTCTCCCAGTTGGGGGACAGAAGACATTCCTCATTGTTCACTTTTTTATTTGTATCCAAAGATATATGGGTAGGCACCTCCATGAAATTTCAAACTCCACCACCCAGGGCATTCGGGATATCATCCAACAAATCGTTACATTGTCCCTCACATGGGTTTTTTGCATGGGTTATTATTTTTCCAAACATTTCCAAAAATAGATTATGTTTTAATAAAACATTATTTATAAATCCGTTAATATTTAATTATTTCTATTGTGCAATAATATCAAAAGGACTATATTGTGGGATCCATATGTTTATAGATTATCTAATATAATGATTAATGTGTGCTTATATATACATAGTATTATGCTATGATTTTTACTAATGTTCTCTAATACTAATTCAAAATATAACCAAACCATTCTATAATACAAATGATAGAAACCCTTATTTTTATAATCTCACTATTAAATAATTTTAATGATAAAAATATAAATGAATAGAAATAAAGGATTCAAAGGTTTAGTTCCATGGCACTACTTGAAACATACATAAAATTAACTTAATAGAAAATAAATATTATTTGACTCCCTATATATCTTTATAGTTTCTATCTTGTAGTCATTATTATAAGTAATAACTTGAGGCTATACATCAATGAACTAAGTGAGATAAAATCCATATAAGAGGATAGATATGAATATGGATAAATATAACATGGGTGAGAATAGTCATCATAACGAAAAAAAAATAATGGGATCATCATCATATTGATGATAGGAAGCATTTTATAACATCAGGGAATGTGGAAATTAATTAAAAAAATACATTGAATCTTAGTGGTCAAATACCACAAATAGTTGTGAAAAAAGATTGCATCACGTTCGCGCATAACATATGTGCATAATCCGAATATCATCATTCTAACCAAATACAATATCATGATTATGAATATTTCAAATTATCTCATGAGATATGTCAAACTAACCAATGCATTGGAGCTCTATTTAATTCTACAAGAACCCATCACATCATTACATTAATATAATAATTAATGAAACGTAAAAAATATATCAGTCATGGACATAAAATAACCCATGAAATGGAAATAGCTTTCATGATAATATGAAACATCATATATTCATGACTACTCTTTTGTGTTCCCAAAATAAATGGTAGCAGCGTATTTTGTATAAGAAACATAATTCTTGTTTGAAGAAGAAACTATCTAATTAGTAATAAAATATGTTTTCTAGAATGGAATATCTACTTTGGAAAATTCATTTAATTTGTAATAAAATCATATTTTAAATATGTATATCACATAAAAATGTTAACAATAATTAAATTATATTTCAGTTTAACTAAAGGAAATTGACACCGAAATCTATCACAGAATAAGAATATACCCAAGAAAGGAAATTGGGTTCGAGAATCCTCTAACCATATGTATGAACTGATAATTCACATTAATATCTAAGATAATAAAAATTTACTCATTATTTAAATAAATTAAATTCCTATTCCACATGTATATTATTAATTGAAATTCTATTATGTATATTTATGGCCATTTTGATGAGCATCGTAGTTCAATTTCTTCAATCATGAGGGTTCTTTTTCATGGTATTCATGATTAGTTCACTTGTATTCATTTTAGAGAGATCATTCAAATGAATATAATTTTCATGAATTGGAATTATATGTTATTAATGAACATACTGCTGTTTATATGATCTGATATATTATTTTTTTTCCAAATATCATGATGATTAGTTAACTTGGCGGTTTTTTCATTCATCACAAAGAAATTTAATTTTATTAATTTACATTATGTATTTATATTAGTTCCAGAACATTAATAATCTTCTGACATAAATTTTATTATCATGTTAATCCATTATAATAGTATTATGAAAACCTATTAATGTGGTAAAATAAATTTAAATCTTTTCCTCCTTAATGGCGATAAATCAACACCCCGTTGAAAATGTTTTTTTAGATTAAAAGTTATAGGGTAAGTGGATTGATTGTTTATTATTCTATAATAATAATATAATTGATTTATATATAAGATACTAGATTAATCATGAATCTTTTATGATGATATTTTAGGATTGAATAATAAAACAAATAAATTAACAAGTTATTAAATTTAATGATTGGTGATTTTTTCTCTTGAATTATTCTTTTTTAGAACCACTTTATGTAATTTGGGATTTTTCAACTATTGAGAAAAAATGATCTTGTACACGGGGGAGTGGATTGTTGTGTAAATTGGGTATAATTCTAACAAACATCTAGCCTCAGATAGTGTGAAGAGAATATGTGGTGAGGGTGGTATTTACAGGGGGAGGTGGGTGTATTATTATTATTATATTGATAAGTTTATTTATTAGGCTCATGACTATAAATAGTATTGATACTTTTCAATAAATGTATTGTGTATATGATTGTTAGATATTATTTTTCTCACATCATCCATGAGTCAATAAATAGTGAATTTGTCTTACAATGTTATATACCATAAATTACTATATTTCTGTACTTTCAAAAAGAATAAATTATTCTAAAACAATACCCAAATGGCACCATAAATATTTTTGGATGAGTAGAATTAAAAAATGTACTCCTTTTTATGAAAATATCTTTATAAATACGAAACATTTACTTTTCAATAAAAATAGTCATTATTTCAAAAAATACGGATTTTACCATCACAACTAATTTTATAACTCTTTGAAATATTATGTTATATATAATAGAAATAATTCTTACTCCGAAAAATAAAAAATATAAATTTATGAATTCATTTTATGAAAAAAATTATTTAAAATCAATATATTAATTAGGAAATCATGAATACACATTTGTGTTTTATAAAAATATCATCACATAATTTCTCATTTTTAAAACATTTATTTAAATAAACTATAATATAATTATATCATAATTCTATTTCTAAGATGTATAAATTTCATTTATACATTAATAAGTGAGGTTAATATTCTATATTCGATATTACCATTACTAATGGTCATGATATTATTCCAATGGTACTGTTAATATTTAGTTGATATAGGTTCCTAATTTCTAATAATATCATATATTTCATTATTTATTTATGATAATGATGATTTTTCTGTATTATTATTCCACATATGTGTTTTATACCATATAAAATAATAATAATAATTATAAGGGAGATTATATTTATAAAATTCAAGGTCATTACATTCCTCATAGTCTCCAAGGCAATATTATTATTTCAATTTTTTGAATCAAATTAGTAACCATTACATATGATATTGGTATTTCATTTAGACCATCCAATTAAATAAATTCCACACATAGAAAGGTATAGACATTGGAGTCAAACGTTTTTCGAAAATTTATCATAATTTATATCATAATTTTTTAATCATCTAGCATCTCACCAATTCCAAAGATATTAATTCCAATATCATTGAGTCTACTGAAATAGTAATCAATGGTTTCATCATCTTCAATTTTAATATCATCAAAATGTGTTGTATAAGTTTTATGTATATCATCCTCAACATTAAAATTTCATTCATAACTACTTATTTTGTTGTCCAATATTTCCTTGGTATTTTTGATACCCATCAATATAGTGTATACAATTTCCAAAAAATTAATCAAGTGGGAATTTTAAATATTTCTATCAGCATTATGATTTCTCTTACCATCTTGATTTATAGAATAACCTTCACCAATAGGTGGGAATCCCACATTTGATTCATCACTCACATCATAAGATTGTTATAGGAAGTAAGTAAGTATCATATTCCCTAGGTTATGGTTTTCCTTAAAATTATATGTAAGAATTAATAATATTCACACTATCTTCATATTCTCCATTTATCTAAATAATCACGAATCTTCCAATATAACCTTTCTCTAATTAAAATTGATGTACCAAATGAGCCGTTGGGAACACCCATGGATAGGGGGTAATTGGGGTGAATAAATTGTAATTTTTTTTATAACTTATTACACAATTTATTCATAATATATGACAGATTAATGTATAAATCAATCATCTTTAATTTTTAAGTTCACCTTATATGAAATTGTAATAAAGATATCACAATATTGAAGGATTTAAAATCTTCTTCCAAATGTTCAACTCTTTTATGATTTTGGTTATCCTCCCTCCCAATAATACATTCATCACGATATGCATATGGATCATACCGTGGAAAATTACATCACAATAATCACTAACTCAAATAGTGTTCCCACATCATAGTACATATAAATTTTACAAGATCTCACTTAAAATATGATATTCATAGAATATGATAATTTTCCCATTCTAGAGTCCAACTAGAGTCATTAAATTTCATTCAAAGTATAATCAAAACTAAAAAATTTCTCTATTGTACTTTTCTTAATTATATAACACATTTAGATATAATATCTCTCCAAAAAATAAATAGGGCCATGTATTCTTCTCATGAACAGTAGACGAAAAAATGTATCAATATATGATCATGTAAGACTGATCTTAATGACAAACAAATGATATTTAAATAATGTAGATCATTTTTATTCAGTATAAAACATGTTTATTGAAGGGCCCATATGTTTTAGAAATATAATATTAATGGTTTTATACTATTATTCAAAGTATAATATTTATTATACATATAATAGGTACTTAACATAATATGTTATTACTGAACATGTAGTACAATGTTTGAAATTCTCATTATATTCCCACTATCTTTGAGTAAATGCTTATTCACTATCATCATGTTAATTTTAATAGTCATCCCTCCTATGAATGGAATCATTAACTCACATATTATTACTATATTTCTATCATGTATTCATAGATAATTTCATGTATTTTGTGATTGAGAATTTTATCATACATCATGCATGTTGTATCACTTGATGCTTCTATATCTTCTATAAATTTACTCAATTTTTATCATGCATACATATTATATAATGAATGTATCCTAAACATATTTTTATAAAATATTACATGACTGCAACATATTATTTATCACAAGGATTATAATATGTGTAAAGAGAACCTTTTTATTTTCAATTTTTCTTATAATAACAGGTATGGAGTAGTTTATTTCATGTAAGTGAATAGTTTTAAAAAATAAATGATTTAAATTTCATACTCCAATATCATACTTGTGAAAAAAATGATTCATAGATACCCCCCATATTTGAATTATCAATTATACAATGGTAATTATACTACTTCTCTCTGTTTCTATAAATACATGGGACATTATAAGGATACGTTCATTATGTTGTTCTGCAAATTAGTATTTTTGATCACATAGAAAATACCGAGGGTCAAGGAATTTATATATGATTATACACTAATTCAAGGATATATAAGTCATTATGAAACTCATGTCACATAGATACACTCATTATACATGAACCTCCAATCTCACAACACACACTAAATTATCAAAAATAAAAAACATTATCAAATCATCAAAAAACATATATCGAGTTCACTACTACCTTCATGATTTCCCATATCGAATACATTCATAAACAACAAAATGTAGTTTCCTAATATTTTTATGATCACAATATCCTTGTTTGATCATAGTATTTAATGACGTGAAATTATTATGTAATAGAAAAACCATCGATGGTCAAATTTTAAATAAAACTTGTGATGTAGATCAGATGGATCATATTGAATAGATGAGTTTTTTTTGCTTTCATGAATTATTTATGTGGGTCAATAGTTACCATGTATCTAAGATCCAACTTCAGATATTGACATTTCTTCTTCATATTTATAAATTAAATTACAATTTTTTATGATTGGAAGTGAGTAATCTGGTTTATTCTAGGATACCACTATTACATACCCATGTTGGGATCCTACATGGATGTACTACCCTATGGTGTGTCTTCTCTATACCCGAACTGTGAGAACACTTCTTTCATTATTCCCAACTCAGCTTCTATAGTAGCCTGGGTGGGCCAACATTTCATGAACATATGATTGGAACCTTTTTTATATAATCTAAAAATATGACATAGAAAAATTCTATGTGTGTAAATAAAATTTCATCTCCGTAAATTCAACCACCCTCTTAAAATAGATTTCATAATTTTTTTCACTCTTAATTACCAATATATTTTTTGTAAACATATATAAGCATTCCCATCAAATTTCTTCCATTTGTAATCGTCAAAGAATGGTTTCATCAGTTTAAAATCCTTATAATATAGAATATTCAAATTTATATTTATCAAAGCATGTGCATTCTCTAAATATAATTATATATTTTCATTGAATTAAGAATTTATATATAAATATAACAATTTATCATTGGATTATTTCATGATAATATTCTAATTATCATTACTCAGCTTAACACATATTCAAATATTTTCAAAACCAATTGAATAAACCTTTCCCACAATAAATATAATTTACTCAAAGGAAACATCAATCGATCCCGATGGATTTGTTTTCATTGTTGAATAACTCTTTATGTGACAATATGTATGTTTTTTCTTCCCTTTATTAAAAATGTACACAATCAATGTGTTTAAGACATCTTCCCTAATGTTATAATAATTAATCATATTTGACTCCATTTAGAATTATTCTATATTATTTCATTTTCAAAGAGCCTTAACCTCAATAGATATAAATCTACAAGGGAACCCCCAATGTAGAAATTAAGTTGTATAGCCTAGGTGGTCATTTTTTTCCTAAACAAAAATATATATAATACGAATTTCAAATATATATAATATCATATTTTTTACTTTTTCAATGAATTTCTCCATATAATAGGATTGTCTTTCATTCATCAGTGAAACCCAATTAGATTGTTCAAGGGAAAAACATACGACTACCCATTTTCATCTCAATATCAACAATATTTTTATTTGTATTTTTCAAAGACATCTGGTTTATGAATTTGATTTGTATTATCATAAATTATTAACAAATCTGTTTAGTATGTTCATTTTATATATGTAATTGAAATTTTATATCATCAAATCATTTATGATCATGGTCAGGGGATTCAACTGTGCCTTTAATTACATTATTGTAATTCAAAAATAATATAAATATATATATATATTAATAGGTCCTTGTTTCTTCTAAATTAGTTGATCCTAGGAAGAGAGATTCCTCTCAACCAACACTTTTCCTTCTTCCTCTTGATCTCATATTGGGTTGTGTTCAGCCTATCATTCACAATTTTTAAAAAATTTATTATTGAATTTTACAAATGAATTGTTTCTTCATGTGACGTATCACTATCCCTTATTGTGAGAAATTATGTATTAGTTTTTTATAATTTCATTAGAATTTTTATCAAGTCTTTTTGGCATATAAAGACAGTCATAAAGTTATACATGACATGCCCAAATAGTTCAAACTGATTTTTTTATAAGGCCTCGGCCTTAAACCTTACATAATATTGAATTAAATGAATAATTCACATTGAGGATCTTTTCAGGTTTAGAGTTTTAGAGATTTAGAACATAACTATTACATCTCAAAAGATTACAAAGTAGTCACTTCTACTATGTTTCCATAATAAAAAAAACTCTTAAAAGAAACATGTATAGTTACATGTTTTATATAGCATGACATTCCCTTGATCCCATCTTTGAAATTATTCCACATTAAGTCCTGTGAAAAACATTTCAAAAAAACTTGGGGTGATCATAAAAAGCTCAGTAAGGGATACACAAAGAATGAAAACAGTTAGTTTTTTAAACATCAAGTAAACCATGTATACTCTATCAAAGTAATACCTTCACCTTCATGAAGTAGTAAAAACTCTTCACTGAATAAAGTATGATTAATTACCATTTTGTAACCAAAGGATTACTATAAAATCCATAAAAAGAACACATAACATATATAAAGGTAACTTGGGACATAAACATACTTAAGTGGAATAACCATACGGTCGACTTCCACACATATCACTTAATGGAATAGCCATACGGCCAATTTCCATACATACTTAATGGAATAGCCATACGGCCGACTTCCATACCCAATGCATTGGAGGTTATAACGTAACCACTCATCCTGGTATTCACGACACCAACCGTCATATGGTTTATAACGTAACCACCCGTTAAAATGTCCAAGTACCAGTATAAAATCATAAAACATAAAACCAATATTAAGGAATGATAACATTTCCACATTTCAATCACAATATATCATAAATATATTGACATAATAGAATCCTTTTTCAAAACCATTTTCAATACCAAAATACATAAAAGAGTATATGGTATTTATTTTATTCTAAAAACATTACGGCTTGTTGAGAAAGACAAAGACCAAATAATACTCGTGGCGGCGGAAAAGGTCATTGTCGCCGCGTACGTTAAAAGAAACATTCCTTTTTGTCGTTTTGTAAAATTCTTCATAGAAAAATATTACTTTTGTATAAAAGTAAATGTCAAAGGGGTTTATACACCATATAAAAGAAAGTTGTTTATAAAACGAAATATGCCTCAATGAAAGGAGATTGAGAAGAAGTCCCTTACCTCGGGTCCGACTTGACTCGATCGTTCTTTAACATCCTAAATAATAAGCATGAGTTAATTGATACTTTATTAAGAACCTTTTTAAAGTTCATTATTCCTTTTATATCACTTATTGCCATGTTATAAACATTATGTAACCATTTATGTTAATAATGTTTATTTTTTCAATATTTGGTTCTTAAGTCGAAAGTGGACTTCTTACAATTACAAGTTTTTCGTGTGGTCAAAGGTTCTTTATATCCAGAATGAAATTCCCGATTTGGACATAATATGTATCATATATATCCAGAATATACATGTATTTATAATATTACATAATCATTTAGAGGTAAGAAATTAAATAAACCGTTCATGGAGACGGTAAGCCGTACGTACGCATGAACGCTACTTTCATTTCTTTGTCATATTAATAGAATTAAAACTAAATGAGAGGTATGTATATTTTAATTCCAGAATTATATTCATCATTTAGATATATAATTAATTATATATATCCATTATATATATATGTACTTTTAATAGTACATTACATTTGGGGATAAGAAATGAAATGCACCGTTCATGGAGACGGTAAGCCGTACGTACGCATGAACGCTACTTTCATTTCTATATCATACTTTAATGGAATGAAATAATAATGATATAGAGGTATATTATAATTCCAGTATAACATCATATATATTAACTTTAGATCCATCCTTTACACGTCCCACATATGGCATTAACGAATCACATCACTTTGAGCGGGCGGTAGTCCGCACTTCCATAAATGATGATATCGTGTTTACCCATAATGGAAACCATAAAGGTATGCCCAAAATGAAAAATACAGAAGCTTAAAGAAAAAAGAAACATATGATATATCACATATAAAAATAGTGACATCATTATGGCCTCCTTTGAAGGTGTTAAATGAGTATTGAACAATCATCGTTTCGGGAGGCAGAATTTCTCCATCCACGGAAACCGTATGTTATTTAACCATTTGATGTAGTTGTGTGAGAGTGTAGCTCAAATAAATCTTATAACAACATCCTAGTATATTGAAGATACTGGTGTTGTTTCAAAAGAAGTAAATAAAATGAGTTTAGAGGGTTGGAGAAGCAAAATAAAACAAATGAACAAGAGATAATGAATTACCTTTAAAAGTGTAACTCCTTTTGATTTGAGCCTAAAGGCTTCCTTTGAAAGGATTCTTCCAAAATGGAATCCTCTAGGATGAGGAGAGGGATGTGGAGAGAGTAATTGGGCAGGGGTTGGCCGAGCCAAAGGCTTGAACAGTGTGTGTAAAGTGGTAGAGGTGGGGGCCTTTTATAAGAGGAGAGGAGGGGCACTTTTGGAAAGTAAAGAAATATTACTTTATTTGAAAATGTGTTTCGGTTTTAAAAGGTCCCACATTGATATAAGTCGTGGATAAGGTGATAAGGGTTCGAAATACACTCATCCAATTGGTTTTGGACATGTGTAGTTCATAGATTTTACATTATCTTTCCATTTTATTTAAATTGTTAAATAATGAGGTCATCGCTGCATCATCATGATGTCATAAATAATTTAATTTATTTAATGTCTAAAAATTATAAAAAAATACTATGATGTAGAAAATCTTCTTAGATTTCCAATTACTATTTATAATAAAAAATCTGATCGTTATAACCCCATGTAAATTTTTTTTTCGTAAAACATATTATGTTTGTGTCATTTTTACATTTACATTAAATAAAAAGTAATTTATGTCATTTCCCAACAAAAATGGATCCATGGGGTCCCCAAGTTGACCCATGGATTTTCTTGGTCGGCCATGACACAACAAATGAGGGTAGGACATGTGTCAAGCTCATCTTATTTTATTAAAGCGTTATTTTTACCTTAAACTACACTAATTACCACTAATCGCGATTAAAAACTTAATTAGTTACTATTCACCAAAAAATTATTTTAAACACATTGAACCACATTTTACTTCTTAATGACAACCATGTATGTCAGATTTTTTAATTTCAAAACACAATGATGGAAAAATTTCATTTAAACGGAAAATCAGTCTTTATAAGTACCACTTAGTGGTTTCACTATTCATCAAAAATTGAAGTTTTCAGAAAATTACCAAAAATTCACCCTAAGCTATATTTGATATTACGAATTAAAAAATGAAGTCTATTTTACAAAATTCAAAACATATAAGTCACATTAATTAATTTAATAATTAATTCCCACTGTCAGAGCAAATAACGTGTTTTTATGAAACAATAAGTATCAAAAGATTGACACTAGTTTAAGTCCGATTTCAAAGTGAAATTAATTCCAACGACCACTATTGTATTTAAAGGTAAAAATATTTTCTAATTTCACTTTAAAACCAATTCAAAAGATAATCTAATGATATAAATAAATTATATTAAAAAGAGGTTTTGAATTAAAATACAACATTTTACACTATTCATTAAAAAAATGAACTTTATTAGAAAGGTACCAAAAATATACACAAAGTAAATTTTGATGTCCTGATTCTAAAGAAGAGTTATATTTGGTCCAATAGAATTTATAAGATCGATCAAAACTATATTTAGTGACGGTTCTCCGTCAAAAGGTGATAAGTGGACCTTTCGTGAAAATTAGGGTATAAATGCCTAAAATTGAACTCTTTCCGTATTTTAAGCCTTTATCTTTTATTGGGTAAATGTAAAAACATTTAAAAAAATATATAATCATATTTTAGTTATTTTTATCCATTCCCTCAAGTACAACGGCTACTCGTTAACTAACATTTAAAATAATATTATTTTATTACTTGTGTGCAACGTAAGTTTTCAAAGAAACTCATCGTTGCGTACCGAGTACGCCATCGAACGTAGAAACCCCTTTTAATTAAAATTAATATTGAATTCGTAAATATTAATAAATATGAAAATTATTTATTCTTTATTTACCTGGGATGTTACATCCTTCCCCACTTTTGGGAATTGCATCCTCGCAATTTTATTCACTTATCAAAATAAGTGGGGGTATTTATCCCTCATAGCATTTTCAGATTCCCACGTTGCCTCTTCAATCACATGGTTTTTCTACAAAAACTTTACCTGATGAATCACCTTATTCTGTAACACCTGCTCCCTGTGGTCAAGAATCTGGACAGGTTGTTCCTCATAAGATAGGTTCTCTTCCAGCTGAACTACCTCTGGACTCAAAACATGAGATGGATCTGGCATATACTTCCTCAACATTGAAACATGAAAAACATTGTGTACCTGAGATAAACTCGAAGGTAAAGCCACCCGGTATGCAACTGATCCAACTCTCTCCAGAATTTCATATGGTCCAATAATCCTTGGACTCAGCTTTCCTTTCTTACCAAATCTCATCACACTTTTCCAAGGAGAAACCTTGAGAAAAACATGATCACCTACCTCGAAAGATAGATCCTTCCTCCGGTTATCCGAATAACACTTCTTCCTGCTCTGAGTTGTTCTCATGTTCTTCTGAATCAACTGAACTTTTTTTTCCATCTCTTCTGCCAATTCTGGTCCCATCAGCTCCCTTTCACCCACTTCATTCCAAAATGCTGGTGTTCGACACCGCTTCCCATATAATGCCTCAAATGGTGCCATCTGTATACTGGAATTAAAACTGTTATTATAAGAAAACTCAACCAAAGAAAGATGTTGGTCCCAACTTCCCTGATAATCCATAGAACAAGCTCGTAGCATATCCTCCAATGTCTGGATTGTTCGTTCGGACTACCCATCTGATTGAGGATGAAAAGCTGTACTAAAATTTAATTCCGTACCCAACGACTTCTGAAGGCCTTTCGAAAAGTTAGATGTGAACCTGGGATCACGATCAGATACAATGGAGATAGGAACTCCATGTAACCTGACTATCTCTTTAAGATACAAACAGGAAAGTTGATCTAGAGAGAGAGTATCTCGTATAGAAAGGAAATGAGCAGATTTGGTCAAGCGATCAATAATAACACGGATTGCATTATTACCTCGAGATATCCTCGGTAATCCCACAACAAAGTCCATGGATATGTTTTCCCATTTCCACTCTGGCACTGGTAAAGGCCGAAGCATCCCTTTCAGTAACTGCCGCTCTGCTTTAACCTATTGACATGTCAAACACTTCATAGTAAAATCAGCAATATCTCTTTTCATTCCATCCCACCAGTAATACTCCCGCAGATCTCTATATATCTTAGTACTGCCAAGATGAACTGAAAACGAAGAACTATGAGCTTCATATAACAACTCTCTCTTCAACTGTGAATCAAAAGACACACACAATATCTTCCCAAACCTCAAAACACAAACGGAAACTTATCCAAGAACTCATGGAAAATTTTATTCATAAGGTCCATGAATACAGCAGGTGCATTGGTTAACCCAAAAGGCATAACTACAAATTCATAATGGCTATATCTAGTATGGAACACAGTCTTCGGAACGTCTGCTTCTTTTACTTTCAACTGATGGTACCCCGACCTCAAGTCAATCTTCGAAAAATACTGAGCTCGTCCCTGGAGCTGATATCACTTCATTCAATGGCCCAACATCTGCTGAAGTTGTTGTAAAGGATTTTACCACCCCTTTCTGCTTGTAGTCTGGCTGCATTCCCCCGGTTGTGTTCTTCGTTGGACACTCGTTTGCATAATGAACCATTTCATTACACTTAAAAAATCTTACCATTGGCTTTTCATTTCCTGCTTGATCATCTTCCTTACAGTTACGAGCAATATGACCAGACTTACCACACCGAAAGCACTTACCAGACTTGGGTAAACATTATCCAGGATGCATTTTACCACACTTCTCACAGGATAGATATTTGGTTTTCTTACCTCCTGGCTTCTTTGATGAATTCTTCCCCTTTTCCTGCCAACTACACCTCTTATTCTATTGTTTGTCATAGAACACCTGATCATCGGAAAACTCCATTTCCACATTCTCCGCACATCGAACAAGTTTATCATAACTTTTGAACTCACGAGAAGCTAAATCCCTTCGATACTTTGGCTTTAACCCTGAGTAAAAACGATTGATTTTACTATCAAGGTCTCAGATAAAATTTGGAGCATACCTTGCCAATCGAGTGAAACTTTCTTCATTGGCAGCAACTGAGTCTTCCTCTTGCCTCAATTCCAAGAATTTCTTTTCCATCCTAAGTCGAATAGCCTTAGGAAAATACTTCTCAAGAAACATACCTTTGAATTCATCCTAGTCAAGAGCATCAATCTCATCGGCGTACCTGATATTTTTAACCATAGACCACCACTGATCTGCTTCACCCTCCAAACGGTAAATAGCAAGACTAACCTTTTGATTGTCTGAACACCCCATGACATCAAAAATCTTTTCCAGTGCTTTAATCCACCCTTCAGCTAGCACAGGGTCAGATGATCCTTTGAATGATGGGGGATGTTGCCTCATGAAGTGTTCCACCACTGTAATGTTCCTCTGCGGTTGATCTGGCTGATCCCGTGCATGGATACCACCACCAATTATAGCCTAAGTCAACTGTGCCATTACTGCAACAAACTGTTCAGTTCCAATTCAGACCATCTCAGGATGCTGATTTGGAAGGTTATGTTCCTCCTGATGTCGTCCCAACATAGCTGCCTTGTTTCCTCTACGGAAAACCATTCTGAATATAGAAATATCTTAGGCGAAGCAACATGGTAATCCGTAAATGCTATATTATTTCAATCATATTATAATTTAACACTTTTCTAACTCCTAAAGTTGTCGAAACCGACCTCTGATAGAAACTATAAGGCCCCGGCCTTAAACCTTACTTAATATTGAATTAAATGAATAATTCACATTGAGGATCTTTTCAGGTTTAGAGTTTTAGAGAATTAGAACATAACTATTACATCTCAAAAGATTACAAAGTAGTCACTTCTACTAAGTTCTCATAATAAAAAAACTCTTAAAAGAAACATGTCTAGTTCCATGTTTTATATAGCATGACATTTCCTTGATCCCATCCTTGACCTTATTCCACATTAAGTCCTGTAAAAAACATTTCAAAAAAACTTGGGGTGAGCATAAAAAGCTCAGTAAGGGATACACAAAGAATGAAAACTGTTAGTTTTTTAAACATCAAGTAAACCATGTATACTCTATCAAAGTAATACCTTCACCTTCATGAAGTCGTAAAAACTCTTCACTGAATAAAGTATCATTAGTTACCTTTTTGTAACCAAAGGATTACCGTAAAATCCATAAAAAGAACACATAACATATATAAAGGTAGCTTGGGACATAAACATACTTAAGTGGAATAACCATACGGTCGACTTCCACACATATCACTTAATGGAATAGCCATACGGCCAATTTCCATACATACTTAATGGAATAGCCATACGGCCGAGTTCCATACCCAATGCATTGGAGGTTATAACATAACCACCCATCCTGGTATTCACGGCACCACCCGTCATATGGTTTATAACGTAACCACCCGTTATAATGTCCAAGTACCAGTATAAAATCATAAAACATAAAACCAATATAAATGAATGATAACATTTCCACATTTCAATCATAATATATCATAAATATATTGACATAATAGAATCCTTTTTCAAAACCATTTTCAATACCAAAATACATAAAAGAATACATGGTATTTATTTTATTCTAAAAACATTACGGCTTGTTGAGAAAGCCAAAGACCAAATAATACTCGTGGTGGCGGAAAAGGTCGCTGTCACCGCGTACGTTAAAAAAAACATTCCTTTTTGTCGTTTTGTAAAACGCTTCGTAGAAAAAGATTCCTTTTGTATAAATGTATAAGTCAAAGGGGTTTATACACCGTATAAAATAAAGTTGTGTATAAAACGAAATATGCCTCAATGAAAAGAGATTGAGACGAAGTCCCTTACCTCGGGTCCGACTTGACTCGATCGTTCTTTAACGTCCTGAATAATAAGCATGAGTTAATTTATACTTGATTAAGAACCTTTATAAAGTTCATTATTCCTTTTATATCACTTATTTCCATGTTATAAACATTATGTAACCATTTAAGTTAATAATTTTAGTATTGTCAATATTTGGTTCTTAAGTCGAAAGTGGACTTCTTACAATTACATGTTGTTCATGTGGTCAAAGGTTCTTTATATCCAAAATGAAATTCCCAATTTGGACATAATATATATCATATATATCCAGAATATACATGTATTTATAATATTACATAATCATTTAGAGGTAAGAAATGAAATGCACCGTTCATGTAGACGGTAAGCCGTACGTACGCATGAACGCTACTTTCATTTCTTTGTCATATTAATGGAATTAAAACTAAATGAGAGTACGTATATTTTAATTCCAGAATTATATTCATCATTTAGATATATCATTAATTATATATATCCATTATATTCATGTACTTTTAATAGTACATTACATTTGGGGATAAGAAATGAAATGCACCGTTCATGGAGACGGTAAGCCGTACGTACGCTTGAACTCTACTTTCATTTCTATCTCATACTTTAATGGAAATAAATAATAATGATATAGAGGTATATTATAATTCCAGTATAACATCATATATAATAACTTTAAATCCATCCTTTACACGTCCCACATATGGCATTAACGAATCACATCACTTTGAGGGGGCGATAGTCCGCACTTCCTTAAATGAAGATATCGTGTTTACCCATAATGGAGACCATTAAGGTATGCCAAAAATGAAAAATACAGAATCTTAAAGAAAAAATAAACATATTATATATCATATATAAAAATAGTGACATCATAATGGCCACCTTTGAAGGTGTTAAATGAGTATTGAACAATCATCGTTTCGGGAGGCAGAATTTCACCATCCACAGAAACCGTATGTTTATTAACCATTTGATGTAGTTGTGTGAGAGTGTAGCTCGAATAAATCTTATAATAACATCCTACTATATTGAAGATACTGGTGTTGTTACAAAAGAAGTAAATAAAAAGAGTTTAGAGGGTTGGAGGAGAAAAATAAAACAAATGAACAAGAGAGAATGAATTACCTTTAAAAGTGTAACTCCTTTTGATTTGAGCGTAAAGGCTACCTTTGAAAGGATTGTTCCCAAAGGGAATCCTCTAGGATGAGGATAGGGATGTGGAGAGAGTAATTGGGCAGGGGTTGGCTGAGCCAAAGGCTTGAGGAGTGTGTGTAAGGTGGTAGAGGTGGGGGCCTTTTATAAGAGGAGAGGAGGGTCACTTTTTGAAAGTAAAGAAATATTACTTTATTTGAAAATATGTTTCGGTTTTAAAGGTCCCACATTAATATAAGTCTTGGATAAGGTGATAAGGGTTCGAAATCCACTCATCCAATTGGTTTTGGACATGTGTAGTTCATAGATTTTACATTATCTTTCCATTTTATTTAAATCGTTAAATAATGAGGTCATCGCTGCATCATCATGATGTCATAAATAAGTTAATTTATTTAATGTCTAAAAATTATAAAAAAAATACTATGATATAGGCAATATTTTTAGATTTCCAATTACTATTTATAATCAAAAATCTGATAGTTATAACTCCATGTAAAAATGGTTTTCGTAAAACATATTATGTTTGTGTCATTTTTACTTTTACATTAACTAAAAAGTAATTTTTGTCATTTCTCAAACAAAGTGGATCCATGGGGTCCCCAAGTTGACCCATGGCATGTCTTGGTCGGCCATGACACAAACAATGAGGGTAGGACATGTGTCAAGCTCATCTTATTTTATTAAAGCAATATTTTTATCTTAAACTACACTAATTACCACTAATCGGGATTAAAAGCGTAATAAGTTACTATTCACCAAAAAATTATTTTAATCTCATTGAACCACATTTTACTTCTTAATGACAACCATGTATGTCGGATTTTTGAAATTCAAAACACAATGATGACAAAATTTCATTTAAACGGAAAATCAGTCTTTATAAGTACCACTTAGTGGTTTCACTATTCATTAAAAATTGAAGTTTTTCGGAAAATTACCAAAAATTCACCCTAAGCTATATTTGATATTACGAATTAAAAAATGAAGTCTATTTTACAAAATTCAAAACATATAAGTCTCATTAATTAATTTAATAATTAATTCCCACTGTCAGAGCAAATAGCATGCTTTTATTAAACAATAAGTATCAAAAGATTGACACTAGTTTAAGTCCGATTTCAAAGTAAAATTAATTCCAACGACCACTATTGTATTTAATGGTAAAAATATTTTCTAATTTCACTTTAAAACCAATTAAAAAGATAATCTAATCATATAAATAAATTAGGTTAAAAAAGAGGTTTTGAATTAAAATACAACATTTTACACTATTCATTAAAAAAATGAACTTTATCAGAAAGGTACAAAAAATTTACAGAAAGTAAATATTGATGTCCCGATTCTAAAGAAGAGTTATATTTGGTACAATAGAATTTATATGATCGATAAAAACTATATTTAATGACGGTTCTCCGTCAAAAGGTGATAAGTGGACCTTTCGTGAAAATTAGGGTATAAATGCCTAAAATTGAACTCTTTCCGTATTTTAATCCTTTATCTTTTATTGGATAAATGTAAAGACATTTAAAAACATATATAATCATATTTTAGTTATTTCTATCCATTCCCTCCAATACAATGTCTACTCGTTAAATAACATTTAAAATAATATTATTTTATTACTTGTGTGCAACGTAAGTTTTCAAAGAAACTCAATGTTGCGGACCGAGTACTCTATCGAACGTAGAAACCCCTTTTAATTAAAATTAATATTTACTTCGTAAATATTAATAAATATGAAAATTCTTTATTCTTTATTTTCCAGGGATGTTACAGTTTTAGTCTTTATATCATCATGAGTAGATAATGTTCGTTGATATTTATCATGTTCTTCTAAAATTAACATCATAATATTAATAGAAACATATATTTGAGATTTCCAAAAAATTCAACCCTTTTAATTGATCTTGAAAACTGTCAAAAAAATCATTATTATTATTATGTGGTTTCTTGGGTATCTTTCATTAAATCTCAGTTATACATTTCATCTATCCATTTCAAGTTATTTGTCATCCATTTCATATCATAGTTTGTTAATCAAGGTGATTTTATCAAGTTAATATCAATTATACGACCTTCAAATCCACATCATTGAAACACTTCTTTAATGAATAGAACTTGTTTTTATTGTATTTTTGGATGAAATTATTTCCATAAAAATAAATATAATTGATATTTAATTCTCATTTTTAACTATATCTCCCATATAGTTCAGACATATTTTTTGATAATGACATGTTATACCTTCCATAGTATGTTTTACATCTATATTATCCAAAATACCATAAAAATAATCTAAACTGTGATCTTATTTTTCTCATAAAGATATCAAAAATATTTATGACAATATATTTCTGTAAATAATGGGCTATTTTACCTGGGGTCAAATGGAATTATTAACATCTTATTTCTTTAATTCGATATGGCAGGGATCCTCTCACGTGACATATTATTTTTCACACATTCACCTGCATTGTAAATGAATTAATATATATATATATATATATATTGATACTATTTATGATAAGATGTACCTTGTAAATTGGAACCCGTCATATCACGAACATGATAAGACATAACATTTACCACAATATAATAGTTTCAATATTATTTTATTTTGTTCAATTCATTTTAGAATACAATATATATTGGTTGTGTCAAAGAAAAAATTACATCCATGTGAGTCAGTTCTTCTTCATTATCCCTTACTATATTTAGAATATTACCCAAAAAAACACTATAATTTCTATTATGGTAAATAAATTATATTCATTTTCTATCATACTGCTATTTTTCAAAACATGCTATTTTATTTACATTCTCTATCTTCCTCTTCCATTTCATAAGATATATGTTTTTATGAAGAGTGTATTCTAATGCTTCTTTAAGCCTCCACAGCAGATCAGTTTTTAATTCATCATCATCACTAGTAAAGTAATTAAATATTTTATAAACATGGGTGAAGAATTAAGTTCATCTTCTAAATAACTATAGGTTGATGATTGTTCATATTTTCCAAAAAATTATTTCTTTCTATGAATAAAGTTTCTAATTCTTTATTCTTTATTTTTTATTTTATTGTTTTCTTTCCAGAAATATCATATTATGATTCAATAATTATATTATTTGGGAATATTCTAGACAATATTAAAATTTCATTATGGTTATAGTACTTCATAGGTTTCATACCTTTTGCTTACCATTTTCACTTTTCGAATACTCTTAAAATATGAGAAATAATATCATTGTGTTACTCATTAACAATATCATCGAAATTGTTATTTAATTAAATATATTTTACTTCTTTGATCATTACATTAATCATAGTCTCAATGTTTATCTCATATATTATCAACATTTCAAAAATTGGAGCCTTTCCCATTTCTTAATGTTTGATTATATTATGTAACTCATCTATTTCTTTTCCTAACTATCTTCCATATAAAAAACCATTGGAAAAAAATGATGTGGTAAATTTCAAATATGATTCATAAAAAAATTTAATCTTTTAGTTTCCCTTTAAATCAATCAATATTTTTTCCTATATAATCTTTTATAATGAAATAACCATTGATTTTTTTCATCTTCAATTTCAATATACAGAAATATTATTCACTATATTATTAAATTTCATATATTTACATTAATATATACATAATAAAATCTTTTTATTTTATACCATATCTCTATTGAAATTTAGAAACAAATAAAATCTGTGCATTATTTTTATAAAAAATACACATTGGTTTAATTTTGAACCTTTCAATCAATATTATAATTTCTCTAATCAAATCAATTCATATGATCATCCTTAGAAAATAGTGAAATTGCCATTATTAAATCATATCTCACATATAAAGTAGAATATAATATGTAAGGAAGAATATTATTCCTCCTAAATGGTAGTTATTATTATAAAATGTATGAATTACTAAGCCAACCATTAAATTCTAATTATCCATTACTCAAATATTTTAATGATGTTTAGAGGGAACTATTCTCTTATAAAGTACCTAATTTACAATCTTGTACAACTAAGAAGGGGAGTGAAATTCATGGTAAACAATTTTCAATAATTATTTCTCCTTCCATTGATTTTATATGAAAAATTAATTTCCTGAAATTCAACATTAATTCATTATATCAACTCATAAAGGATAGTGTTAATGATAACACATTATATACGAATTATTATGGTTTTGAGAAGATATGTTAGCTTTGTTTATAAAATCTTCAATGATTAAAAATACATTACTAGACACAAGTTATATCAACCAAAAAACATTTAATTGTTATTGACAATGACTCATATAGTTCTCCCACATTATAATAACACTAATTCTTTTAAGTACCCACTAAAAAATGAGTTATAAATAATCATATTACGTTGTCAATAAAGGGGTCCACATTAGAGGTCATCTGTTATTCAAAGTATGATCCTAAATATGAATAATTTATATCATTTTTTATCTTATGCACCATCTAGAGATAAAAATATTCTTTGTGAACACTCTAGATTGCATGATCCACTCATTTACAATTCTTTAGATCTTTTACAACTAATGATCGATTATATATGATATTCATCACTATCCACTGATCTTAAAATGATATGGTTCTTCTAAAGGTATCAAAAACACATTTTTATTGAATTTTTATATTTTGTAAAAACATCACACATCATCCTTAACTCTCATTCACGGAAAAATCATGATTACAAGTAAATTTCATATACTTCAAAAACTATTCACTTCATGTAATTGTATAAAATATAATGTCCTTATCACTATCTTTTAGTTAATTATTAATCACTATCCTCATAAACATGGGGATCACATTTCCATCATTGTATGAATTTTTAATATCACTATGTCATAATATATTTCATCATACATATATATATAAATGCATGTGCATTCCATAACTACTTTTCAGCTTGACTCATTTAACTATATCAAGTGATTCTTCATCTTTATTATACAATTTACTCATCTTTCATGAGTCATTCGTATTACCACGTGCTAGTATCCTACAATTAATTTTTTAACAGATTATATTACGATATATTGTTTTTATTTTAATGGTTTTTATTACATGAAATAAAATAATCATCTTCACAAATATAAACAAAGAATGTGGGAACATTTTTTTCTAATTCATGCAGGTTAACAAACATGATACATTTACTTCTCAATTCATGTGACTACTACTGAAAACTCATTTTTGAGTTAATGTTAACTGAATAGTTTGAATAATCAAATGAACTACATTCATAGAGGTTCTTCGTTATCTATTTCATCATATAAGAGGGAATATGGTACTATTTTTCTCAGTTTTTATGAAAATATAGGTTATGATAATTCTATTCTAGTTGTGTTCTTCTCTCTATTTATCATTCTATTAAATCTAAAAATTATCTATTTCAAGTAATATATAGAGGATTCTCCACCACCATAGATCTCCAAATGGAATTATAATTTAATTAATGAATAATATTAGTCCCTATACACACACATTCACAACTAAATGCATACACTTATATTTATTAAATAACTATCACCATGAAATTTTCCAAAAACGTATATTATGTTCATTATTTCTTATATGATACCTTAATGATACTATTTCCTTTGAAAATACAGAATTATCTCTCGAGATTTTCATTATCATTGTTGCTCTGTATGATCACAGGACATTCAAATGCTGTTTTTTTCATCATATATATACCTTAGATAGATGTGGTTAATGATTATATGTAACTTTGATCAAATTTATCATATTGAATAGATCGAGGGACTGGTGTTGTTTCCATATATTTTTAATGTGGGTGAGTTATGCCTATGTATATGGGCTCCCACATCAAAAAAATGGTCATTATTCCACTACATAATAAACAAATATACCATTAATATCGACTAGTTGAAATTATCATGGTTTTCTCTGAGATACTATTGTCATCACCCAATGAATGAATCATCCCCTGCATTGCCACACCGTTAAATTTCCTTTCGATGTTCCCTTTGTGTGATAACTATCATAACTATCAAAATATCATACAACAACTCAATTTTGTATGCTAGATGGTTCATATATTTATATTATAATATAAAAATCATAAATGATTCATAACTAATAAAATAAAATATCATCTCAATAAATTCCTTCAACCTCCTCAAATTGAATAGGTCAACTTTTATTTCATTTAAAATAAATAATTTCACTCATTTAACTTTTTATAAAATTATACTTTAATGTATTTAATTTTTAATCATCATAGAGTGACTTATTTTCTTCATATACCACATTATGTATCGTCTTCAAATTTTTCATTACTAAGAAATTTGTATTATCCAACTAAAATTTCCACATTTTTTGGGAATATAGAATATTATTTAAATAACCCCATGTTACATAGTGTAATTTATATATAAATCCTTTAAGAATCATTATTCACCTCAATACATATTTTCATATTATTATAACAGTGTCAATCGACCTTACTGAAAATTAATACATTACAGTCAATGGGAACATCAGAGTTATTAACTAAATTATTCAAGAGTATTAAAATATATGATTCCTATAATAGATTAATGAGATATCTAAATAATGTATTAAAAGTAAAATTCAACAAATGATTAGTGAAATATTAAATTTTTTACAAAATAATTTATCATTTAAAATCTTATGGGATTGTCATTTTAATTGATGCGTATTTAATAATACTTAAAATTAAATTAATGTAAAACCATGGTAATCATATTATAGAATCTTCTATTCTTGATAAAATCACATCATCATAGCAAATTGACCTTTACATAAATCATTTTATAGGATACACATAAACAATATGTCGTTTTAAAATATAATGAATACTTGAAATTTTCACATAAGAATTTTGTAATGTTATAAATGTTAGAGAAAACACTTATATAGCTATTGAATGTTAATTTTTTTAATCAATAGATATAAATGATAATTATAATTGTTCAATTTATTTTATTATGTATGTAATATAATTAATATATACATTGATTCCATGAATCAAGAACATATATAATTTATGAATCCAGGATAATGAATAATCTTAAAAGTCACAATTACGAAAAACATCGTCCAAAAATATAATAGATTTAAAATTCATTGTTTAGATATGAGATTGTTTAAATAAAATCAATCTCAACATATGTAAGAATCACTAGTTGGTATTTCAAAGACATGTAGATGGTGATGATTCCATTAATAGATGATCAAGATGGGTATTCATTCTACAGTATTTATCAAAATGATTTTGGTAATTGAATAAAAAAATTAATATAAATATCTTAATAAAAAAATTACTATTCTAAATAATATGATAAAAAACTATGTAAGACTATAATGGGCATGGATAAAAAAATTTATCTACAATTCCAGTATTAAAAAATATAAACGAGAAAAATAAAAAGACTATTGGAACATCTAATAGTTTCCCATCAATTATCAAGTCTAATGGATTGTGATCTAAGAGATCATTCTATAAAATATGGTACTTTTTAAATTCAAGAATTATTTTCCAATGTGGTAGAAACTATATAAAATACTAAATTTCTTTTAAAAAACTCCTTAGATATTTACTATCAGGAATGAATGATAAACATTACAACTATTTTACTCTGAAGTGTATATCATACAAATTGGGAATTATGTAATTGGTGATAATATGTATAGTAGGTCATAATCAGTGAGTATGTATTGGTTAAAGATTAATTATGATTTATATAATAATTTAATGTGGATTATATATCAATTTTTTGCAATTAGTTGTTTAAATTAAATCACTAATGAATTATAATGAAAATATTATTATTTTTGTCTTGTTATTCCTCTCATATGTTAATAAAAGTAAATGTGAATAATTATTATCATAAATAAATGAGTTGATGGTATTGATACACATGTATTTGATTCATGATTTTTTATATCGTGGTTAGAATAAATATTAAGGATGGACTTTCTTGTTCATGATACTGTGATTTACGTAAATTATTTAACACAATATGAAGAACATGTTCCACCACAATAGTGGAATGTTTTAGTAAAAAATAATTTTTTTAATATTGTTCTGAACACATTCAATACCATAATATATATATATTGTAAAAGTAATTTATAAACATTCCAAATAACTATATAATTATGGTTTCCTAAAATTATTCATTTTGTTTCTTAGTATAAAAATTTAGAGAAAATACAGATTCAATGTGAATTATGGGAGAATTGGTAGACATAATGAAGTTAAAAGTATTAAAAAATATTATAACTATAAAAATCATTTTCATTGTCAATTAATGTCCATAATGTGATTTTATTATGTTATTAAAACATATATTTTAAATATAAACATTATCTTTCCAAATTTATTAAATTAATGTATAAATTACAATTTTATAAGAAGACAATGACACAATTATAAAAGATTTCTAAGTATTCAAAAAAAAAATAGAAGCATTTTAATTTTTTATGTGATCATGTATGAATAATTTTTCAATGAAATATAAATTAATAATGTGATTCATATTCTAAAAATTTAAAAGAAAAAGATTCCTCAGAGATGTTACTAACTGATAAAGTGTAGTGAGAGGTGTGATTTGATGGTAACATTAACATGTGGTATTAGTTATAAAGATATATAATTAGATTATCATACTAGTAAACATGTTACAAACACTACGATGTATTATTAATAAATTGTAAATTATATTATTAGAAGGATTATTATATATGAATATTCTAATATTTGTAATGTAATTTATGAAAATAAAATTATTCATTATATACAGAATTCGTCCAATGTTTTATTGTACTATCACATGGAATATATATAGTATATAAATTAATTAGATGATTAAGATATCAATTTTGTACTTCATGTTATTCCTAACTAATAGTCATTAATTATTATTAATGAATGTTATTTATATTTGGGGTTACCATGTTTTACTTTTTCTTTAGAGTTATCGAATATTATCATGATAAATAAAATTAGTTTATTATATATGATTCCAAAACTAGGGTACCACATGGAATTTTTTACACTATATTTTTTTATTATATGGTATCTATATTTCATATTAATTAAAAGTACAAGAGGTTAAACAAGATACCTAGAATTAAAACCGTTATACATTATTACCTTAATTGCACCAGTATTGATGCAAGGATAATATTTTGTCTTGTTTATATTTTCTATTTTTTCATTATTTGAGGTTTTCTAAGATAGTATTTCCCTCTTCTAGGATTATTATGACATCTACATCAATGATTAAAATATAATAATGGAATATATGAATATACATAGATGAGTTATATGTATTATTTTTGTATATTAATTTTTTTGAATTTATTTTTCTCATCCACAATGTAGAATTATGGGTGACGTTTCCAGTAGTCTTCCAAGACTATTTTGAGAGAATCGAGAACATATGAGTGGATTTATGAAATTGAAGGAAATTGTGTCCCATAATTTATCTATGTATTAAATAATGATTTGAAATTATTATTAATTATTTTATATTATTCTACACCTATATATATTTAAATAGATAATTGTGTTTTATAGATTTATTACTGAAATACCATTATAGATTTTGTAGTATTAATTATTTTCTTATAATTATTTTTTTCATAAATTCTTTATTACAAAATAAAAAATTATATCAATGTTACAAAACATCATTGTTTATAAATATTTAATTGATTTGATGGTAATTATTTTTTATTAATCATAATGAACTCTTATATGTGTGTTGTACAGTTTAACTCAATAGATTTTATGATGTATTCAAATAATATAATTCATTTTATTTGTTATATAATTAAATTAATAGAATATTTTGAAAAATATATTTAAAAATATAATAAATGAGTTTTGGATTTAACATTTTATGTTAACTTACATGATATAATATATAAAAATATGAAACATGGTTTAAATTGTTTTAGTGAAAGTTGGTGGTTGATGAATGTATACCATAAATCCACTTATACATATGAGGTAATATAAAATGAGGTTTACAATTCAGTAGTGCCAGTAGATGGCTGGTGAATGTATACTATAAATCCACTTATACATATTATTTTTATTACCATTTTATAGTGTATTTTATCGATATTTCATCTTTCATACATACATAAAACCATGTCAAATTTTGTTACAATCTATAGAATATCATGTGTTATGATCTAGAGATATAAAACCACTCCCTTTGCCTATATCATATTGAATCATATTGACATATCAAAGTATAGAAGTATGAATCAACAATATTATACATTTGATATAGGAGTTCAATTTTTTTAACATTTATTAGCATCATATATACAATTCTATCATAACTTTATGATATTATTGGAGATTTTAGGATGATGTTATATATTAAATGAATTTATATGGCTAGGGTATTAAAATATAATATTATATAAGTACATCACATAAACATTATGTATATTTTCAATATATTCCATCATGTCCTGGGGATTTCCCTCAAGGATATTATTAAGAAGTTTGAGACCATGAAAATGAAATTTTATCAACTTTTATGTAAAATAGTTCTATCTATCACCAAAAAATCTTATTTGTTTACATTAATATACATGGTACCAATCTGTAATGCGAGCAGGCAAGATCCAACCCATTAAATGGGATACTCAATGAACCATGGATATTATATAAGGAAGGGGACTATTGGATACCTCTAAGTGATATTCATCGATATTTTGATTAATGTCTGTATGATAGACCATATTCAATGTATGGTAAGTTCATCCATTTATATTGTTCAAGTTACTGACTTCAAAGAATAAAAAACCATGGATATTGTTTTATATGATTTTTTCAATGGTCACGTGGAAAAAATTATTAATATAATTACATTATCTAGATAACAAGAAATTTATTAAATGTTATTAATGATTTAAAATTGATTTAAAAAACACAGACAATTTTATTTTCACAAGGGAATTGGATATTGAAGACGAAAAACCCATTCTTTATAGTGAAAACCCTTATGCCTCATTTCTTATATGGATCAGTGAGTATTGTTTCAAACTCATTTTTATTTGTTTCTTGAAAACATACAAGTTTTTATTTTTGACATTCTTATATGTTCTAATAAATTACATCATTATAAAAAAGTTTTATTTAATCTGAAGAAACCCACTAATGTTATGAATGAGGTTTTAGTTGTTAAAGATATAAATATCGATCCTTGATTATAATTCTATTGGTTATATGTTTTGAATATTTTAATTTTTAAAATTCTTTATAATTATTTGTAAAAATTTATTAGAGATCATAATGAAATAATTTCATAAATATCATTTTTAATCATATCCTCATGATTTCTTATTATTAAGGTATAAATCTCTCAAAAAATCACTATCGAATGGTTTTTCATCTAAAATGTCTCTAAATAAAGTTATCAATGGACATAGTTTGATGTTGATATAAAAATTTTATTATATTATTCGAGATATATATTTCAATGATTTAATTTGTTTTATTTCCTAAATGTGATACATTTTCAGGAAATGGACAAAGAGGTGTTTATGAGGAGTCTTTAGAAATTGAATGGTTATTAGAAAAAAATTTATAATTAATTAGAAAATGATTTTATAAATAATAAAACAAATTCATTATTGAACATAAAATAATAAATGGAAGTATGTTTTCATAAGGGAAAAATATATATTATTTTATAAAAATTTGAAGGATCTGGATAATTATTCCATTGAATATATCATCACATTATTTTCTATTGATAATAATTAACATTGAGATTTCATTGAAGATATTACAGAGTACAAAAAACTATATTACATGTGTCCACGACTAATTTTTATGGATCCATAAACTTATTTATATGAAAATATATGTATAAGTTAAAGATTTACCCTTGGTAAATACTTATATTCAACCAAATATATTTTGATACTATGTTCCATGTGGACAAGGTTGTAACGATGCTGGGAGTTTCTAGCCATTTTTTAAAAATATTCTAAAAAAGAAGATAACCACCTCATGGGTGGATTGAAAAGGATATTTTAATTTTATCAATTAAATATTAAACATTTTTAAATGGAAAAAATTTCATAATGATATAAGGGGTTATTAATTTTTCATAATGTTAATCTATGATAGAATATAACCATTTTATAACAAAAAATGTTAATATTTTATTTAATCATCATTAGATTTAATGAATTTATAATATCTCTTAAAATATTTTAAGCACATAAGAAATATATAGAGGATGTAATTCATCTAATATAGGGGATTTTTTTATATAATTAACAAAAAATTCAGATGGAAAAAATTTTAAATGGTTTTTATGATCATATGAGTTGCTATAAATTAATGTTATTTTAGGAAAAGAATTTGAATATTAGTCATATTATAAGAGTGAATTTATTTTGGAATAATCTAATACACAATTATGTAGAATGAGTTATATGAAAAAAACATAATACAACAAATTTTTTAATAATAATATTTTTTAAAAACTAAACAATTTTCTATCATTTTTAAAATTATGTTATAATCATTGTTTATATTATTCACAAACGCATATTAATTATATATTTTTATAGTTATGTTGGAGGTAAAAAAATGATTAAATGAAATGTTGATATTCGTTAAGGTCCACCCCCTAAACCATTTTACTCAACATTGATAATAATATGAATATCACGTGAAGTAGTGTATCATTCGAAATAAATGAAAGACTATCTAATCATGTTTAGTTGTTTGACATAATAAAAACCAATTATTGTCATATTTGTCTTGATTACATCATTTATAAATGACTAATTCATAAAAAGGTAAATTTATTTTAACATATAAAGGGAAATTGTTGACATCATTATAAAAAATCTAGACCACAGAGTCACCTCTAACCTCAAAGTGCTACATAACTCTAGTAGACTCGATAATCCATATCATCACATTAGTATAATGTGATAGAACTACCTAAAACCACCCTTATTGGTTGTTTTTATGAATTATATAATTATATTAAAGAAATTATTATTCAAATATTTGTTGTAAATGAATTATCAATATTATATGATCCTTTGAATCATTAATTTTTTTAATCATATTAAAGTTTAAAATTTTACTTATTTAGGATGTAATTGAATTGTCAAAGATATATAATTATCTAAAATGGATTTTATGAATTTTGTGTTTAATATATTATTTATAAATACATAGTTATCTACTATAAGGGATGGAATTAAAAAATTCATGGAATGAAAATATTAAAATGAAATATAAATAAAAACTAAAAATATATATAGGGTGTACAAGAATGTTACTGAATAAAAATTTAAAATATGTCAAAGTCAATATGAAGAGGGATAGATTGTGGAAAGCTATTTTATTAATTACTTCTTCACATGAGTTAACATGAATGTATTTTCAATACATGGGTATGTAGAAAAACCTTCCGAAACTATTATATTCATGAAGATGATCAGATTTCTTATCATAAATTTTGTTTCTAAATTCATAGAATTACAATATTGAGATATGAATTAATTTTATGATGGTGAACTTTATAGTATTATTATTATATTCAAAATGAGAATACAATCTACAATGAAGTAAAAAAATTCACTTTTTATAAAGATTTATGCTTAAACAAATATATATGTACATTAATGATTGAAATGATAATTATTTTTTAATGGTTGTAGTGAAATATTATAAAAATTAATAAGTATATTTATAGTGATTAAGGATCATATAATGCTAAAATTTCATTAAAATTATTTAAATATGGTAACATTAGTGAATTTTCTACTAATTAACTAATAAAAAACAGCTTATAAATAATTTTAATGAACCTATCAATATAGTATTATAGATAAATATCAATCTGTAGATTTTTTTTGTAATGTAATTCATCCTTAGGTCCATTATTATTTATATTACATATATTATATATAATATATAAAAAATTTATAAGGGCCACACTCTGAATGATTTATAATGTGCATATAATTGAGGGAAAATATTATATTCTATAGAAAAAGAGGTTCTCTGATCATAAAAGAGAATCATTCATCATGGAATTTTTTTTTGTGATACAACATGTATTTATAAATTGAAATAAATTCAACACTTACCTCGAATAGTATAAGCCAATACGCATCCTACATCTACTAGAACCCACCTACACGTGTTGTGCATCGGTATCACTGCCTATATATAATCGATACTGATGGCCAATCTCCCCTACTGAACCAAAAGAAATTATAGAAATAATGCATAAAATTAGTCTCAATCAGCACATATTTGAATTTTTTTCTAAAAAAATAAAACTATAGTATTTTACTCAGGGGATTGAACCCCATGTTCAATAGATAAAAATGGTGATCCATCACATTCTCTTGCATCCCAATTCAAAAAATAATGAAAACATTTATCAAAGAAATTTGTCTATCCAATAGTACAAAAAATTATATTTTAGGTGAAAATAAATATGATAAAATATCATAATAAAATGGAAATTAGGGTTTAATAATCAATTGAAAATGATAAAAATATATATGAATGTGAAGAAAATAGTGTGGTTGAGAAAAAAAATAAAAATCAATAAGTTTGTATTTTACGTTCTTTTGATGATTAAAATTATTATTATGATTAAATCCAATTTTCTCATAATGAAAATATATAATTTATATGTAAATATGATTAATTAGAAAAGGAATATTTGTTCTACATAAGGATTAAAATGTGAATCATGGGTGTTTCAATGATGGACAATTACAGTGCTATTTTTAAATATTTTTTATTAAAATAATTGTTTTAAGGAATTTAGGAAATGTAATGTGGAGTATATAATGAATATTTAATTTATCAATATATTTTTTCTGAATTCCATAATGATAATTGTGAAAAGACATCAAATATTTTCATAAATTTCTATGTATATTAAATTTATTCAATGATTATTTACACAATTATTTTTAAAAAGAAAATTTAATTTTCATAAAGTAATTTTTTAAATTTAAATGCATATTAAATGTATTTAATATTATTTAATTTAATTTATGAATCTAAAAAAGTTTATTTATAACAAAAAACAACTCTTAATAAGGGAAAAAGTTCATTCATTTCATGATTAAAAATATTTTATATTAATAACAAAATAATATTGAGTTAATCTCTTATAATATAAAAATGGAAAATATATTTTCATATAAATAAATTGGAATTAATATTATTATTCCAATATGTATAAAAAATAATTCATATAAAATTTACAAACCTAAGAAGGAAGGAGGGATCAAAAAATATTTTTTTTCTAATTTACATACATTAAAATACAATAAAATTAGAAACTAATCAATGAAATTATTCATGTTGAAACATGTGGTATATAAGTATATTTTAATTTTATCATTAATTTAAATAATATTTTATGAAAATAAATTCTTTTTCAGTAAAATATTTATTCATTGATGAATATAAGGATTTCTAATTAATGTAGAGACTCAAAATTTGATGAAAATGTTCCCATAATGATGAATTAAAATGTAGATTTATATAATATATTTAGGTATCTTTAATAGTAAAATGGATGGTTTCACAATGAAGGACATGAAAATTGGATGTTTATCACTATTCACTATATGCATCAAAATACAATGATAAACATTAGGAAAAAAATTATAAAATAAATAAAATCAAAATAAGAAATGTTTTAGGAAGTTTCTAATAAAACATTGAAGAATTTTACCTAATTGATGCTTGATTAAAGTTTAATGTCACACATGAAATGTGATGAAAAATATAATGGGATTCAAAACCATTATATATAATGTATTAATTTAAAAAAATCCATTTATGATAATAATAATTGCTTCACAAAAATATTATCAAGAATCACAGTTTATAGAATTTTCCATTCATTAGTGAAAATTAGTGGAATAATTTATGAGTTTTAATAATTCCTTTAATATAAATGATTTAGTATTATATAAAAGGATTTAATCATGAAAATTATAATATATGGATAATTATTGACTCTTTTTTAAATAATTATTAAAATTATATTAAATTTCTAAGATGAAAATAATCAATTCTAAGATAGTATGAACGATTAAAATGCATTACCACATTGATATATTTCATACCCTAGAACGAATAATATGATAATATTATTTTTATAATAAGTTTTTCTAATTTTAAAACTAAAATAACAGATAAGATATTCTAATTTGAGACATTTCATAGATGTGGAATGGTGAAATAATGTATTAATAGGGTATAAATGCTAACTAAAAGGTAACCAGAGCTAATTTAGTTTCACATTTTAAGCATATTGAGAGACCTAACTTTAAAAAATATTATTTGAACTTAAATTTTATATAGATTTTCACTAAAATAATATGCATGAAGTCCATATAAATAAATTATATTACCTTATTATTGTTCAATAATTTCTAAAGTTCTACTAAAATCGAAATTTTTTATGTGAATAAGTGGTTTAGATGTGAGAATGTTTTTGATTACATGGATGAAATTTTTTATAATATATTAATAATAATCTCCATATAGATTATAACAAAATAGTTTGTTAGAAATAAATAATAAGATATTAGAATACATGGAAAGAACAAGTCAACCTGAGCCTATAAATTTAGGGAGTTTTTAGAAGAATGTTGTATAAAATTTGGGAAATTTTTTAAATTATTTCTTGTTGGGATAGAATGTAGACATGGAACCATATGAAATATGTCTAAAAAATAATTGAGAACCTAAATAAATTTTTTATATTGATTTTTCTATTTTATCATATATTTTTTAAAAAAACATTATTAAATTTTATGAGTTATTTAATGATGATATATTCAGTGGTTATATAAAAAATGAATGATATTATTAATTTTATAACATTAAATTTGACAAAACAACGTATTTCCGTGAGACTGTGGGTTTTTGTTTCCATTCTATTCCCTTTACCAAATACTGATTAACATATTGGTCAATATCAACATTTTTTTCATTTAATAATCAAGGATTCACATGGTCATCATGAATGTATTGATAAATATGATGATATTATAATTATATTAGTTTAAATTTAAATATATAAAGATACACATTATGATATTAGAGTATCTTTATCTTTCTATTTTTATGAGACTTTTTTGAATTTGTTAATAATATGAACTAATGGGTTATCAAGCATATGTGCACTAGTCTAATCATTTTAAATGCAATCGAAGGATTGAGAAATCAAATAAAGATATAGGTTATAATCCATATTATCATTTCCATTTTAATTAAATCTAATGCTTCTTCTAGAAGATACTGAAAAGTAAATATTTATTAATTAAATGAATAAGTTACAAAATAAAATTCAAAATAATGATACATGAAAACAATTTTTGTTAAAAATATATATGAACATAATTCATATAATGTGATTTTTTCAATTTATATAATTAAAATAAATCATTTTATATGTTTATAGAATGACTTATGTATAAAATATATTCTCAATATAAGGGAATAAAATATTTTGAACAGTATCCTACCATTGAATAAACGGAATAAATCTTAATTGATGGGAAATGTTCCTAAAATATGATACAAATATTTAAAAATGGATATAAAATTTGAATTCTTAAATGGGTTCAGTGATTATAAACAACACATCCAGAAACCATATGTGTTTTTTTATTAATAGTAATTTAAACCAATATGAAATCTAAATAAGGTGAATTGTGGAATAATTAATACACTTGGGTTTCAACATGAATTACGACATGTGTCTATGAAGTACAAATTCCATCAATGTTATATATTATAAAAATTTATATTTTAAATAAATCTGTATGAAATATTTCATTTCGATTGTCTATATTGATGCAGTAATTTCTTCAAAATAGAAACACTATATTATGAAGGTTATTTTACCAAAAATAAAATATAAATTATTATAGTTTAATTACTTGAGAGAAGATACAACTTTTAGGTTTAAAAAAATAATAGGAAACTCCTGTATTGAAAAATAAAAATTTATGTGTGTGAGATACTGAAAAATTCTCCATTATATAGTCATTTTTTGTGTCTTATCAACTATAATTTTGAAGAAAATTAATAAACGATATTTATTGAAATACTTTGAATAAAACATAATTCAAATTATTGATATATTTCATATTATAAATGATATATTTTTTGGTTTATATCATCATTATATATACATTATATGAAATATTACCAAAAAATGGTGTGAAAAAAATATAATAAAGATGTTAATGGAACCATTAGATATGTGATTAGTTTACATGAATAACTTTTTTGTAGATAATAGATAAATTAATTCAACATCATAGATTCCATGCATTATATTGGGTTTTTTATTTTTATAATCACAATTCTTCCTATGACAGTGCTTTATTTATTAATGAATGATATGAAAATGCATGAAATATTATGTTGGTACCCGGATTCTAACTATGACTGATTTATTGACACATCAGGATCTTGTATTAAAATGGTGTGAATTAGATATCCAAATTGTAATATGAGATTGATTGACTAATTACAATTGTTAATTTTCTATAATAATCAAAATTATATTAACATAAAAAATAACCAAAACAATATTTACTACTAAAACACATAAGTAAAAAAAATATTCATCAATGGTAAGGTTGCGAATGAATAGATAAAAAGATTTTCTTTTAGTAAAATTTTAATTAGTATAAATTTTAAAAAATAAATATCTAACTAATAATGTTGAAATTCGAGGATGATGATGGGAGTAATACCTCATAAAAAATGAATATTTATCAGTCATTTTTTAAATTTTAGTTGTTTTGATTTTCTTGAAAATGGAGGAAAAATTCATAACTATGTTGATAGAAATCCATTAATACAATATGAAACATTACGAACAGATAGTAAAAATTGAATAAAAAGTAAAAATAGGAGGATAAATTGAGGGAGGAATAGAGAAAAGTACAAAAAAACATATGTTAGAGGTTGAATATGATATTTATTATGAAAAATAAGTGAGGTAATTCATAAAGATAACATTTCATATGATTTTAGATAAATCATGATTTCAAATATTTATTTTAGGAATTAAGAATATCATTTTAATTACTAAATGTATCATTTGATATATGACTCTGAGATATTCCATTACCACGTGAGAAATTATTTCTAAGTGATGGGGGTCTCTAACAATAACTAATTACTCTTCTAGTGTTGTATTTTGAACCTCCTTATAGTGGTCACTTTCCATAAATAGTTTGATCATGACCTTCATTGTAATATTTTTAATTATATGTAATTTTATGATTTAATGATTATTGACCACTAGACTTAACGATATTACCTTAAAAACATTAAATAAGATCTAGAATAGTTTGATATATTTAAGAATCTTTTATATGTCTTGTTATAGAAGATGAAAACCAACTCTCTATAAAATAACTATATTCTAGTTGAATCAAAAAAATCCATCAAATGCTATATGTTTTTATGGAGGATATAAATAATAATAAATCTATTCCATTATATAGATCAATATACACTAGTTTGGTGATAGGAAGGCATTCTGAGTGTCCCTGGAATCTAATGGAGGGTGTGGGTAAAAAAAAGTCATATAAAGATGGCCATAGTTAAGAGAGTTATAAATTGTTTTTAAATAAAAATGGTCTTTATTAAAAGACTACATCATGGAAAATTCATAATTTTGAGCCGATACATATCACATTGTAGTTCCATGGAAGAAGTAGGGGTTCACACTATGACTTAAATTCTATTTATGTTTCTTGACCTATTTTTGAATTAAAATACATAATGGTTCTTTCAAAACATATATTTTTATGTTATAAAGCTATCATTAAATATGTAGATATGGATGAAATATAATGAGGAAATGGGGAGATGCCTTTAATTTATGTACCATTACCTTTGGTTAGAGATAAATATATCTGAGATTTCTCTCAAGTGTTCAATCACCCCTATAACTATTTTTAATTTCCCATCCACATATCCAAGAGTCTTTAGGCAGTACTTCTAAGGTGATAGATATGCATACTATTTCCTAAGCCTTGAGTGTCCTCCCCCTATGTCTCATTCCCACCGCATGGTTGACATAATCTTTCTTCATTTATACATCTATTTCTACAAAACATGTATGGAAGGGCCCCATATTTTTCTTTATTTATTTCTTGTTAGGAATTTTACCTATGATTATTTAATACTACTACCAATACTACTATAACAACCACATTTTCCCCATATATTATCATATGTGATGGTGATTCAGTAGTTTGAGATCATTTTGATTAAGCTTATAATTAGTTTTCACTTCATAATTCTGTATGTTCACCCTTCCCTATATCAATTACATCACTCTTGTAATATCTATCCAACTGTGTGTGACCTCATCCCAGTTTGGTATGGTCGAGCATTTTATGGCTTATGTATATATTCATGAAAATGGTTGGATTTTAGACTGTCTTAATCCATTCTCTTCAGTGTTTTCCTCTAATGTTCCTTTTGTTATGTGTTAATTTTATGAGGAATTGAATATGGTATTGAAGATGTTTATTTTTTTAGTTTTGTGTTGTTTATTTGGGTGAAGGCATTTTAACAGTAATTCATAGTGGTGGTGGTGATGGTTTTTTTCTTTGATAATCTATTGTATAGAGAGGTGATATTAGTAATAAACTATGACTGGAGGAACTTTTAGTGTCTCTATTGTTTTTTTCTGGATCCTTTTTTACCTAAAATGATTGGACTATGAATTCAGAGATAATGAAAATATAAAAAAGTGGGAAAAAATGGAAAAAATCACCCCACACTTAATTTAGAAATCCCCAAAAATGGAATTGGGTAAAAACCCAAGATCAAATAGAAAGGCCAATATAGGTTAGTATTGGTACTGACAATATATCACTATTATATGGTGAAAACTCTCAATATATATATCCTGTTTAAGTAGAGAAATAAATCTCCCAAAAGATTAACACAATTACTTAATGGATGATATAATATGTGATGTTGAAGTTAATGATAAAAAAATTGGAATCCACTACCTTTTATTGGAATGACTCACCCCTACCCCTCCCTTAAATGGATGGTTGCTGGTTTTTTTATATTAACCACTCCTTTCACAAACATCCCCATTAATAATTTTCGGTCAGTGATCTTCCATAAAAAATTGGGTCATGCTGAAATATATCCCACATAGAGAATGTTTTTGGGAACCAATCATATGTCCATGCATCTGTTCTATAAACTAATCATTTTGTTCATGTAGCTATAATGATAGTTTATGATCTACATCATGTAGACTAATTAAGATGAATGTAATTTATCAAAAAACGATAATATTTTCTATACTAGTATTTTTTATATATGAACACTTTTTCCCACCACCCCACCTCATATAATGTTATATTATACCCTAACATGATTCATTTTTGAATAAAATCATGAATTAAATAAAATATTAAATGAATATTGACTATAATAAAAAAAGTAGATTCCACTCTTAACTATGATTGAGCTCCTCCAACAAAACCCTCCTATGAATATCTTATTTGGAATAAATGGAATCCATGTACTATTTCCCATTGTATACAATGACCCTACTAACCATAAACCTGAAATTTGGATCACAACTCATCCTACATATATAATCCCAAAACCATTATTTGATTTTATATATGTAAAATCACATAATAAATCAGAATTAACATAAACTCTAATAGTATCATTATATCATATATAAAATAATGCAACATATAAGGTATCCTTAATGTATCATAGGATACTCTTCAATAAGATATAATGCTCTCATCATAGATTATAAATTTACTGAAAAAGTACTCCCACTATATGTGAACAATATATTCTAGTGAAATTTTTTTCAATCATCAAAACTCAAACTATTGATGCATATGATACACCACTGGTCATCATCCTCTCTGCTTCACTACTAGGACTTGTCTTAGATAAGAACATGAATATAACAAGAATTTGGATAAATATAGAAGTAAATTTGTATATATCAAAACATTTCTATATATTAAATATGAAATTCTAGTACGAGGTAAAAAAATTTCCATCTTAGTAAATTAGCATCCGAAGAATTTATTTTTTGGGTCTCAAGTCCATCATATCAAACTCCCAGGATAAATATGCATCCATCTCTGGGATTAGTGAATCATAAAATATTTCAACCAAAATTTCATTCACATAAAAAAAATAATGAAATTAATACAATCCCACCCCCTAAAATATACACAATGATCTGAATGAGTTCATCTGAATCCATTGATCATGGTATGTAATCAAAATCTCAGATACCAATAACTCGTTTCCTACTGGAAACTATGCATAAATGTTTTCAACATGAAAAATAGGTTTCCTTTTCTATATTCTATAAATCCATCAAGTGGAATGATATAAATCTCTATATCAATGTCACCATAGAGAAAAGAAATATTCACATTCAATATCCAAAAATATAAATTTTATTTACCATAAATCACTTGAATAATATGAACATTCCTCAGTCCAACAATAGAAAAAACAATTTATTTGAATAAATACATTCTTCTGGTGGCATCCTATTACAACCATTCTTGCAAGCTATATGTCCACCTTTTCTTTTCCATCTTACTTTATCTTAATGACCCTTTTGGTAAAAGGACTTCATACCATGACGTAATGGATCAATATCCCTAGTATTATTCCTATGAATGGATTAATAATTTTTGTAATTACTTTCATTCATCATGATACATCAAGACAATGGGTTTCCACCATATGAGTAAATAGATATTCATTATCGTTCAATAAACAATATTCAATACTTATCTCAGAAACAATTTGTGTTTTCAATATTTGTTCTATTTTCAACAAAGTCAATTTTTGTTGTCTATGCTCAAATGGAACTTGATCATCCTGATCTGGTAATGACTCATCAAAAATTGGTTCTTCCATGTACTTTTTCTCTACATCAATAATATTATTTTTTATATTTACTCTCTATCTGCATCCACCAACATTAATTATCACATTGACATGTAAAAAAATAAAATCTATACTAATAATAATTGTGTTAGTAGTGGTCTCCAACAAATGATACTCCTTCACACCATCCCGGAATCCCAATAAGATGCATTCCATGGATCAGGAATATTACTTTGATATTTCCCAATCATTAATCACTGAATATACATGACTTCAAAGACTCTGTGACTATAAATATTCATTAGGTTTACCATTCCACATCGACATTTTTGTATTTATATAAATCTTTGTTGAAAGATATAGATTGATCACATTACATGTGAAATTAAATCCTTATTTGTAAAATATTATTTTTCAAGTTGTGATTTCCTTAAAATAAACAATATTCTATTAAAATATGGTTTTCATACACTTGTTTACTACTCTATTATGTTTGGGGTTATTAACCACAGTGAAATCCTAATATTTTCTTATGAAAAATAAAAAAATCATTGCTTGAATATTCTCCAAAATTGTTAGTCCTCAAACAATTGATCTTATTTAAATATTCAATATTATTATAGTACATGGAATGCATTAATGAAATCAAAAAAAATATGTTCACTTCTTGATTGGATACACCTACAATCTCTATTAATAATCATAAATTATTGAAACAATTAAGATTTATCCTCCTAGGTAAATAAATGGTTCTTTCTAAACCACAAAATGGATAAAAATGAAGATACTTTTACCTATTATATATTGACATTCAAAACATTAAACTATTTTTATTTCTAAAAATTAAATTTAACAAATTGAATGAATTGCGTTTTAGGACAAGAAAAAAACATACGTTCAGAAAACAATATTTTATATTCCTTAGTAAATGTGATGATGCTCATATTTTATAACATATTCAATGTTTCAATCAAGGTAGTTGTTTTGGGACTATCTAAACCTCCTTTTATATTCCAAAAATATGATATTAGTAGTTCATTGAGATTTTAAATTCCATTATCACAAAATTTTTAACTTCAAAATTATCATCACTCTACTCTCAATAAGATTATTTCATACAATGTAATTAAATTTTCCCTAATATAATATTTTCGTCACCAGACCCTTCGCAAGGGATGATTTTTCAATGGTTCAAACAATAACATCATGCATCTTTAGTTAGATCGAACTAAATAAAATTATATTCAAGATTGTATTATTCAAAATGAAGGAAAAATCCATCCAATATAGTTTTCTGCTAATTGAATCATTCACATTGCAATGTCGCATCCAAGGTTACATTAAATGCATCCATGAGATGGTGGGTTGCATGGCCTCAAGCATGCATCCCCTTATGACAGAGGATGCCGACATGTAGTTAGTGACTACAATATGTATTTGGGGAAACTGTGCCCTAATTTTATAGTGTAACATTTCACCAAAAAACATATTTGTCAATAATGTAAATTGTTAATAAACAAGACAGAAGATAAACATCTATCCTAGTAGTAAGTGAAAAACACAAAATGAAATCTATTATAAAAAATAATGTGCCATTTAATGTCTATAAAAATATAAAAAAATTTATTTAAGAATATAATACAATACATAAATCAAAAGTATGAGAACTGCAAAATAAAAATCCCTAGATAGCATAATTAGTGATGTTTGGTCATATTATATTTTTCTCCTATGCTATGAAAAGTAAAAAATCATAATGTATGATATTTCCCTAGTCCCTATAGGCATCAATGATGTCTATACGAGTACCCAATGGTGGTCCGACAAGGTGTGAGATAACACTTAGTAGTCCCCAATAAATGTATTCTATAACAAGTTTAGTCAATTTATAACATGGTGGGAAATGTTCAATTTATATAACATGTATATCAACAATGAACATATTGTTCCAGGAAATATGTAATATTTTCTATCTAAAAATGGATCCCTACATCCAACTTTATGGCTTCTATATAAAATGGAATATGTAATTTAAAAAAGGTGTAATATAGTAGAGTCTAACAACTGAAATATGATACCCAAACCAAGGAAATTTTAATAACATATAAATTTATCAATAATGAACATTCCCAACAATATACTACATAACATTCTTCACAGACACACTTTATAGTCAAAAGTATCCATAATTGACATACCTTATAATCAAAGGTGTCAGACTATGATGGGCTTGATCCATGGTATTGAAGATTGTTTCATCTTTATCGAGTCTCAGGAGTGTCTTGATGGAAAATAGGTAACAACCTTGTTGGAGTCCAATGATCATGTCCATTGACTGTGTCCAATGCGATTACATGTAATGATGATCCAAGGGAGAAAATACACATGGCATCCTACCAAATCAGAATCTAAGGAGTGAACAAGTCCAAGGAATCCACTACCACAATGAAGACCCATGGAGATGAAATGTGCATCATTATATAGAATCATGATCCAGGTAGATCATCCATTGAATCAACATCCATAATTTGATAATTAACTCAATTCATTTAAAAGTCATTTACTAATCAGAAATATGCTATTAGAACATTAATCCATTCAATAATTTTCATATAACCAATTTAAAAAACTTGAACAACAAATAATCACATAGAAATGACGCATCAAATCTCCCTTATAATCTCTATTAAATTATCAACATTTTACTAATAATCCATCTAAAAATTCGAGCACACACACCTAGTGGGGTTGTTTTTTGTAAGAGACATACAAAGTCACACCATATGGGTTACCTTTTTTGGGGATATAAACAACATAAAATATCTGGTTTAACAATGGTAAACCTAAACAGGTTCCAACTCAATGAATTCAAGCACATAATTAATTTTTTCAGATCCTTAAGAAGTCCAGTGTGTGGAACAGCTGTAACTAGGAACATAGATAACCAAACCTTGAGGTAATTTTATAACCCAACTATTATAGGTCTGTATTGGTGAACTCATCTAGTATGGATCGTTGATTTGCTCTAAATCTAAAGAAATATAATGAATGGATGAAGAACAAAGAAATGAGGCATACTTTGTTACATTTAAATTACTCCATAAAAAAATCAAATGAAGAAGAGATAAATATTATTTCTGACACACTGATGTTGATCAAATGAGATGAATGGTGTTTTAATATAATTTAAAATGATCGAATGGGATAAAATACAGTGATTTGGCATGAACAGGAGGTCCCTATTTATGGTTTATCCTGTAAGGATAAATTAATATTACTTTTTTTATAATGATATTTATATTTATTTTGATATATTACATATTTTTAACTATGTCATACATGTGCCAACAATGTACCCTTCCTGTTATCATGGTAGAACTCACATGGTCAATGCACATGGATTAGAAAACTATTTGAAAACCATGTTTCACATATTTTTTACAAATTAATGAGTTATATACACAGTTGTATGGTCCTCGATGCAGAGTTAGAGAAAATCACATGCCATTTATTTCCAAGTCCAACCCCGCATTGTCTACTCATATTCTATGTCCATGTTCACAGCGTTTCTAGAAACTAGGTGGCATAGTTTCCTTTTCAGTGAACCCAAGTCTCAACCACTTCGAAAGCCATAAAATCCCTTAATAATCTAATTCTCTCATTAGAAATTTAAATATGGTAAAAAATAAGTACTTAAAAAAATATTGATCCATATTTCCTTAGAAAACCCATGATTTTATAATCTCCCCCCCTTAAATCAATTAATAATTGAATATTTCTTCCATGGGTGCTTATGATTTGGCTGACAATTATTCTGACCACTGATCAAATATTTTAGGGTCCATTTCTCTTGTCTCATCTTGTAAATGGCCATACATCGATAGATATCGTATTAGAGAAACTGACATCCCATATATAGCAATGTGCTCTTGTCAACGATAAGAATTGGATGGTCCTTGAATGATTCATCAACCTATAACTCCACCTAATTTGGTTGTACTGTGTGAGATGGGTCTGATTGATAATAGTGTAGAAATGATTCATGGAATACATGATTCATGTCCTGGTACATCAGACATAACAACAACGAAGATGTTATTTGCCAAAATCTTTCCAAAATATCAAATATCCAAACATATCATGGTGAAAACATTCCATGTCTCCTAATCCATCCATGTATTTACCTCAGTGTGATACCTAAAAAGACCCAACCTCTAACCTCTAACTATAGAGTACATCAAAAATGATCAGTGTATGATTTTTGTTTAAGAATTATAGTATCTATCCTTGAATAAATAAAACCTAATTTTAAGAATTATTTATTAAAAATGTTATGACTAAATATGCATCTCATGACTCTATATAACATAGTGGAAATTGGTATGAACAACTATAAAAAAACACTTAATGTTCCATCAATATATTCACATGATATCTGTTGTTGTTAGTGAATTCAATAAAGTGTATATACCTCTTCCAATAGGTCCCAAAATCAATGATTCATTCTATAATAATTTTCACAATAACATGACTCATACTCTATGGTTTGACACCATTATGTCAGTGGTATGTTTTTCCCTTAATCACCTGCATTCACAAATCACTATGAAAAATATTTCAAAATCATAATGTAAAAAGTAATCCCTATATAAAAAAATGGTATAATGAATCCCATGAATATGTAATATCTCATGGATATACAACCTCCCAGTATTATCAATAGAGAATCTAACCCTACTTGATGGAAAATCAGTGACCTTCATGAGCCTTCCCACAACAACCCACATGTCATAGAAACCTCAAGTATAATTCTCCATCCATGTCATGAAATCCATCATGACATCTTCTCATTTAAATGCGGGAACAATTATATATTATAAAAGTTTCTCTAGATGATAATTTATTTCCTACTTCTACTGATAGTTGATAAAACTAATGAAAAATCCAACTAACTCTAATTTATTCATAGGAAACTAACAATGATGACACTATTCAGGATACATCTTGGTAATTCCATGATGTAATACCAAAACATAGGCATGAACCTTTCACATCTTCTCCTCGTGTATGTCTACAAGAACTAAAATGCCACCATTAATATAAATAAACCAATCCTCGACCATATTCAAACAGAGAGTTAGGTTTTCACCTTCCATAATATCTTATAAGACTAGTTCATCTGAATTAGATAACTATATCAACCTCACTTTTTCTAGAGTAGTTGATATAATTTCTAAATAAGAAAGAAAGTTTTAATGATATTTCCATGAACATAAAAGTGAATCTCTGGAAACATATTCTTATATGGATACGTCATACATACATATTAAACTAAAAATATTTGAGTAATGTTGATTAGAAAATCACAAACTACATTTCCATTTATAGGAATATACGGAAGCCCGATGTGGAAAATATTGTAGGTACTCAACCCACATTCGGTTAATCAAATTTAGATCATGATTTTTCAATATATACATTTGTATTTTGAGATACATATACACCACAAAACACTCCCCTAGTAAGTAATGTCAGTAATTGAACTAAGCATGAATACCATTAGATTACTCAAAATATTGTGTTAGCTAATTATTCTCATATGGCCTTAACAGACAAGACCTGTACTCCATGAATCTAACTTCTTATATCAGAATTGATCCTAGTGGGGTTCCCGATGCCTTGAAATACACCGTATATCTCTTTACAATCACTAGAAAAATGAAGAATTGCCTTCAATTCAATATCCCTCTGGGTCTTCAAAGGATTCCTAATAGTTATCAGACCATAAAAACATCACCCCCTTCTAAGTAAAGCTTGTCAAATGTTATTATAATAAAGTGAATTCAAGTATAAAATACATATAGTATCCAAATTTCCTTGGGAATCATCCTATATAAAAGATATTATATCGATTCTCCCATATATATATATCTCTCAACTTCTATGGTTTAACTATTACTGACGTGTTTGGGATAATATGGCCCATGATGTGAATATTGTCAATCCAGAAGTGCCACCTGGTGATCTTAAAATATAATTGATTCCATCATATTTTATCAAAATTAATCTCAATATTTTTGTATTGATCATGTTGACTATGAAAGTATGCAATTATATGATACATTAAATCCGCCAATAATGAATCTAGTATAGGATAGATAAATTTTTTCATCTGTTCCATGAAAATTATTTTCGTGTTTTTCATATCGAACGGCATTACTAAATACTAAAATAGATGATACAGACTAAAAAAAATTATGAGGTATATTTGTAGGTCAAACATTAAAATAATGATATTCAGATCGAAAATCAATTTCAATTACCACAATATCTCCTCGGTGATGATTAAAAATATCATTTATCTACTGCAAGGGGAACTATTTCGTAACCATTAGTTGGTTTAATTTCTTATAATTCACACATTTATTGATGGTACCATCTTCCATTTTAACCAAAACTAATGTAGAACCCCATTGATATGTAATGTGGAATATAATAAACTTTTCATCTATGTCCACTGGTAGCTTCTTGTGCTACATAAACTCTGTAGTTCCATTATGTAAGGAGGATTGGATATCGAAGAAACTCCTAGAAATACCTCGATAGAGAACTCCACCTCACTCTCAGGAGGTAAACTATAAATTTCATCTCAGAAAACATCCTTGATATTATCAACAACTATATTTAATTCCATATGATTTGATCATTGATCATCTTTATATAATCTAGAAATCTGGGTTATCATCAAACCCATCCCATGATGCTCTGGTCCAGCTCGGTCACATAGAAATACAATTCACCAATGAGAATATAAACGACACACTATAGTGATGTGAAAGTCTCCATACAATGATATAAATCATCATTGTAATGTTATTAAACTATTAATTTTATCCTATGTATGATGATAAACTAACTCAACAGAAGTTAAAAAAGATCTTATATAATGTTTTTTACCTATATAAAGGGTAGAATCCCTCCAAATGAATATAACCTCCACTGTGATTCAAAATGAAGTATAAGATGTAATAACACCACTAGAAAACTAAAAATTGTTCTGATGTCTCCCCAAATAGTTAAAGATATGAAACAATTCGAATCACTTGTGTTAAAAAAAAGATTCTAGTATAATGGCTACTAAAATTCTACTTCTCACATTAGGTAGAGAAATTCTCTACTCCTCCAATGTCCCTTTGGTTTCTCTCTATATTTATCACCTGATTCACTATTACAATAATAGTCATTAACCAAATAACCTTTACCTATGATCAAACAAATTTCATATGACCTTCGTTGATGAGTATCACCCAAAATTCAACATATGCATGATATGTAATTTCATATTGCTAAATCATAATATAATGTGTTGTATATTTCATAAATGTCATAACACCAATCTAAAAACATATAAACACATGTCCCTTTCAACTCATAGGGTCTTAGGAAAAATTAATTATAACATGTGGATAGAAAATCCCTCTAAACCATATCTCATGGCATATCATCCTGGTTTAAAACATCCCATGCGTGATTATCTATTCCCAAAGCATAAATGTTGTAAGCCTAAATTTCATCACTAGAGGGGTCTCTAGATGCTCAAAAATTGAAAAATTAATCTCATTCCATATTTTATAATCTAATGGGATTATCTACCATGAAAATAAGCGATGGTACTTCTTCGGGTACAAATAATTTAGCTCCTCGATAGACGAGGTGGGTACGGTGGTTCGTATACGATCTATTTGAAGTCAAAAAACTCTTATAGAAATGTTCCACAACACCTATGTTTGGTGAAACTATTTGTACCACAACTAGAACTATGTGATGATCTAATAGAATACCATGTCACACTACTACTTGATAATTTTCATCCCCACTCGCTTGTCATTCAAATGGAGGTCATCATGGGGGCCTGTCTCTACATTACCAAACACATGGGTATTAAAAGAATCAATTAGTAACCAAGTCATAGTTGTCAATTCATATGATAGGATAAATACTTTTATGTGAAAATAACACTGTTATTATTGAACCTAAAACTAGAACTAGTTATAATAAATAGTTATAAACATCATGATAGACACGTCCTTTTTCCTTTATAAAATGTAGTTCTAGGTCAATTTCATTGATTTAAAATTAAATTCCATTGTAAAATTTACTTTTATTAAAAATTATCATAATATTTATATACTAAATGGGTTTCCATTTCACATCTATAAGTTCTCATAGACCATTTATAAATAAACATGGAATCAAAATAATCCAAACCATAACACATTATAGTTCATAAAACTAATGGTCTGTGAATCAACATTCTATAGTTGACTAAATAATGCAATTGTTATAACCTAAGAAGGAAACATTGGTTATTTAATAAAAGTAACTCTATGCACCATCTATTTATATAAAATCACTGTATGAGTAATTTATCAAATAGCTATTTATACCTTGGAAGGTCTACAACATAATGATAGTAATTCAAGCAACTCATATAGTACATAATGGCATAATGAATGGCATGTTAATTCTAGGCGGATCATAAAATGAAGCATCAGACTGAATACCCACATCTCCTCAAGCCCCAAAAAAATATAGTATTAAGGTACATCAAACAAAAAATGAGTAACTCAATGATATAATCAAATCAATAATAAATGGAAAAATCTATTAAAACACGTTTCATTCCATGAAATTTGGTTTTTCTCTATATATGGGTCAGCTACACCTAGAAATAGCTTATTATAAAATTTAAATTGGTTTGTAATCAATATATATTCTCTCAATGTAGTGATGTATGGAAATAAAAAAGCATTAATACCACTTAGTAACATCCCTACCAAGAATCCAATATATTGTTCCTAGAGTTGGTGGGTCACGTAGACACAAACATGCCAACCTATACGCCATAAGGTTTAGACTAGTAGTGAGGCTCTAAGGTATATCTATGCGGAGATATTTCCACATCATAATGTGTATCTAAGTGGTACTAAACATCCCAGTCAATAGTGGAATATTTAAATCTATCATAAAAAATATAAGTATCCAAGATAATAATTAATTAACAACAAAAAAGGAAATCTCATCTACAATATTATATGTAGTTTTACATATATACAATATTAGAAAATATGCATGCAAGCATCCAATAAAATACAAGAATAAAATGTATGAATGAAATAATAACTACCTCTAGATAGCATCACAAGTGATGCTTCGTCCTATGATCCCCTTATCTTAACAAATGAATAACTAAGCATCAAACATTGGAAACTATTTTCAATCTCTACCACAATGCATGAAGTCTGCTGAATACCCAATTATGGCCTATCCATGGTGTGAGATAACACTATGTAGTCCACCCACAATAATGTCTGTAAAAGTATACTCTATTTATAACATGTTTAGAGTATTCCAATGTGGAAAATACATATAGCAGTATCGAATGTAATCATCCGAGGAAAATGTGATACTGTCAAGACAAAAAATACTCCTCACAATCAATACTCAATATCCGATAAATAATAAAATTTATAAAGAATAAATAAAAAGTATCATTCATTCTAGTACAACAATTGATATATTATATACATACATGGTCTATCATTTAAACATGCTAAAATATACACAACTACCATTCCTTGTAATCCAATGTATAAAATCTATCATGTTCATGCCATGTAATCTAAAATGTCATCAATATCCATGTTCTATTATCAAAGGTGATATACTACAAAGGTCTTGATCCTTGATTTAGATCACATATTCATCTTCTTTGAATAATAGAATTATCTTGATGGAACCTTAGTAACATTATTTTTGGAGTTTGTTGAGAATGTCAACAGACCATGTTCATAATGACTTTATGAAAGATAAATCCCTGGTGTTTCAAACCCCTTTTAATAAAACATAATCAAAATCCAAGAAGTAAAAATTTTCTTGGAATATACTACCATAATATAGACCCAAAGATTATTAATATCCATGGAATCCAATGGAATGAATAACCATTGATATCTTATGAAGAATTTAGTGTCATGATAAACTCATCATCTCAATTCATTCACAATTGATTTTGAAATTGAAAACATGTGGTGGTTTCCCCAAACAATTCAATAATTATACTATATTAAATTTACCCAAGAATAAAATTATTTTCATCACAAAGAAATGATTCATCAACCCCCTCATATCATTTTAATTCATTCTTACTCAATTTATAATGGCCACCCTGTACCAATGTGAGGACACATAGGCCAATTGGTGTGGTTTAAAGAATTTCATATATAAAGGCACAACACATTGGGGGACTTCATTTGGGATAACATCCTTTAACAACCACAAGGATACTAATGGGACTCCAAAATGTGTTCCAGCTCAAAAATTTAATTAATTTCAAGGGTACCTCTAGATTGTATGACATGTATCATAACTTCAACTAGACATATAAAACAACAAACCATGAGAAAACGTTACAGAGGACATGTTGTTGGTGCATAGTATATAACTCATTGAGTATTGATATCTGATTTGGTCAACATAAGAACAAAAACGAAGAATAGATGAAGAACCTTAAAAAAGTTCATATTTTATTGCACCTAACTTACTTTATTTATATGATTTAATATGAATAACATCGCAATATGTTCTAAGGACTTACTATTGGGGACCAAATGGGAGTAACAATTATCAAATCTGAGTCTTTATGAAGAAATGGAAAAAAGCCTAGGACAAGGATTCAATGGGACCTCTCAAGATTGAGGTTTGACCACTAAAGGGTAGATTAAAAATAGATTTGGTTTATACAAACTTTAAATGGAATTTTAGTCATTTCATCATTTCTGACTAGTTCATATGGTTTGGTTTCAACATCGGAAATAACATCCACCATCTATGTACACTTTACTTTTCCAAGGGGAACCTCGCATGGTCCATGGGAACAGTTCAGGAAACAATGTACAAACCATGATGTACACAATTAATAAAAATTATTAATCATCTAAAAATGTTCTGGGGACCTCAACACACAACTACGAGAATCCATACATTCTTTTTTTTCTCCATTTACATCCTCACAATGTCTCCATTAATAATTTTTCATGGGGAACACTTATTCAACTAACCATATAACCAAACCATATTTTCCAAAAACCCAATATCTAGGATAAAAATAATCCTTGTACTCCCATGAGATTCCCCTGAATTTAATGAAGATATTATTTAGGTCAAAACAATAATTTAAACTAAAAAACTAATTATCCATTCTATATTTGAAATATATGAATTTTACACCTTTTGAGACTTCATGGTCCATTATTCTATTGATTTGGTTATCCATGCATCAACGAGACAAATTCTATGTCCATGATTCATTATCACTTCACTATTTAGTATACCTTTATTATGTAAAATTATTCCTCGCATTTCCTTGAGATATCTTTCCAACTCTCTTCTTATCTAATTGATCCTTCTTAACATGACCATTCGTTATGCAATTGTAACATGTTACATTATTCTCTATAATATATTACATAGACCTTCCATGAAATTGGATCCCACTAGAATCATGCTTCATGATCTTTCTCCTCTGTCAATTGATAGATTCTATAACTAGTGTAATTTTTTCTAACCTTCCTCCTTGTTCTTACATGAACTATCATCATTTAGAAAATCAATTGAATTATTATTAAAGAAAACATATCCATCGTGGAATTTTTGTTGAGACAGATGGTAAATATATAAAATAAATGATAAAACACATTAGAAAATATCAACAATTTTATATAATATTACCATTAGTATCGAGAAAAGGGTATTGATGGTGTTGATTTGGTCAGTCATTGATGAAAACACTGCCAATAAATGGGTGAACAATTTTCCCTTCAGTTAATTTTTCCCCAATTACATGGCCCTGTGTACATTTCTCATAGTATCATATATTTCGTTGATAATATAATTTTCAATAATTCATTATAGTATGACATCATCCAAATTGAAATGAATGTAAGAAATTAAATTACCTTCCATATTTTCCCATTTCTCCTCCATCACCCCCACCAATCATTCAAAAACATGTAATAAAAAACTATCCATCTACAACACATAATACATCTTCATTTTACTCAATGGAAAATTATTCCAACTGAATTTCTCACTCTCAAATTTCAACACCATCTAGAAACATTGTCCATAAAAAATGTTTTCTAGTTAACAATCTGGTATTTATTAATATCATCTTTTTTTATTGAGAATGATAAACCATGATTTTAGTCATGCTCCATAATCAAAATTATGATAATTAATAATACAAAAAAAACTAAAAAATATTCCAACAGAAAAAAAAATTAGGTAATGTATGGCACTCTATTTACCAAAAATGTGTCTCAATTCCCTATGTGAATCATTTAAAAAACAATTGATTATATCATGGAATGAACACATTAGAATGTCATTAATTAAATAAATTCATGTTATATAGTAGGAAATAATGCCTGAAATGTGAATTATAAATGGTTCTGAAAATGATAGATGATATATAATAACCCAACCACATCGACCCACAAGAAAAAAATAGTTATAACAAACATCAAATAGCTACTCAATCACCCAATAGTGGAATCAAATCAACCATATTTGGAAAAATCAATAAAAATGTGTTTCCTCCATGAAATTTGGATTTTCTCTTTATGTGGGTCATATACTCCCAGTAAAAACTTTATAACAAATTATAATTCCTTGGTATTCAATATCCATTCTCATAAATTAGTAATATAAGAAAATAAAAAACCTTTGATACCACTTTTTAACATCCTGACCAAGAATCCTCTATAAATATTCATGAGATGGTTGGTAACATGGCCTCCGGCACGTCTCCATATTTAATAGAGGATTTGGACTTGTTGTGATGGTCTATGGAATATATGTGGGGATATTATTCAATCTTGTTAAAGTTAAATGTAGTGGTACTAAACATCTAAATCTATATAGGAAGTAGTAAATCAACTAGTTAGAAGATAAGTATCCATGATCTAATAAATAAATAATGAACGAAATAATATTGTATACAAAACTATATATAATTAAATTTCTATAAAAAATTCTAAAATATGTATATAAGATTATAATATAGTATATTATTCAAATATACAAAAATGGAAGAAGAATTTTCTCTAGATAGCGTCAGGAACAATGTTTGTTCTTATGATCCTCTACTCCTAAAAAAATGAATAGTCAATCGTTATACGTTTGAAAAATACCAAAATCCCTACCTGAATCTATATAGTCTATCTTGGTTCCCAATTATGACTTAAACAGGGTGCGAGATACCACTTAGTATTTCACCACCATTGGGTTCTATAACAATTCTACTCAATTTATAACATGTTATGAAGTGTGAAATGCTAAAAATGGGTGTAAAATTATTAAAACTAAAGTGTCAAGGCATATGTGATATTGTCTATCCAAACAAGGATTTGTATAGATAATAGTCAATATCAAATAAATAAGTAATTTTGTAAATAATAATGAAAAAATTGTCATATAGAAAAGTCGAACCAAAATAATTTGATACCAATACCATGAATATCTGTAAGAACCATCCAAAATATCCAAAATGGTATTTCCATCTAATATATTGCATTACATCAATAATTAAAATTCCATATAATCCAAAGTTTCATCAACGACCATGTCATGCAATTAAATGTGTCAAACCTCTATGATCAAGATCCATGATATAGAAAACCAGAGCATCCAAATTGAGTCCTAGGTGAATCTTGATTGAAACTCCATAACTACCTAGATAGACTCCAATGATATTATCAATAGATCATGTTCAATTTGAGTCTAACAATGTCATATCCAAGGGTTATCAAGTCCCTTGGAAAACTAAAAATTAAAATAAAAGGAGTAAAAATGTCTATGGAATCAACTACCATAATCAAGACCCATGTAGTAGAAATATCCATGGAATCCTATGGAATCAAGATTCAAGGATCTCTTCTAAGGAATCAAGTTTCATAATAAATTCATCATCTCAATTATTTCACAAGTCATTTCACAATTATAAACACTTCAGAATTTAATCAAACAATTGAAAAATTCTCATATAATTAATTAGTTCAAAAGTAATCAATTTTTCATCACATTTAAAGGTGTAATAAACTCTCTAATATCATCTTTATTAAATTATCATCAATTTATAAATGCCCCCTCTAATAGGGAGAGCACACTTTCACCCAGAAGGGTGGTTTATAAAAATTTATATATAAAGGCATGTCACATGGGTGGCCTTGGATGGGGAAAAACCCACAAACAATTTCAAGGTTACTAATCGGAAATAATGAAAAATTCTAATTCTAATTAAATAAATTCTTGTATTCAATTAATTTAAGAAGCATACACAGGTAGTCTGGTGATTATCACAACTACAACTATGCATATGAAAAACCAATCCTTAAGGAAAAGTCATATAACACTTTTTGTAGGTCCATAGTCGAGAACTCATCTAGTATTAATATCATATTCGATCTAGATTGGATGAAAAAAAATGACCCTATGAAGAACCTATAAATATGTCGTATTAGCTCTCACCTACATTACTGTTTTTATATGAAGTTAAATGAATAACAACATAAGATGATCGGTGAACATACCAGCATGGATCTAATTAGGGGAACAACACGAAAATATGAGTCTCGATAAAGACATCAGATAAAGAATATGATTTGGTTTCAAAGGGACCTCCTAATCATTAGGTCTATCCACAAATGAATAAATGAAAATGAAATTTCTGTTATATTAATATTTAATTGAATTATGGTCATTTCAAAAAATTTAACATGTTAGCACAATTTTGATACACATTTGGTCAAAATGTGTACCAAACGTGTAAAATTCAATTACATAAGCATATCTACACATGCTTCATGAAAATGGTTTGGGAAACTATGTGCAAAAAATAATGAACACCTCTACTAAAAATTAATGGGATGCTCATATGGGTGTCTTCACCTCAATGCAAAATTAGGGAAACTAGTGCACTCTTTGTTTCTCCATTTTCAACCCCACATAGTCTCCATAAACCATGTTCCTCAGGTCACACTTTTTCATTAATCCATATGTCACATCTACCTTTTCAAAAAAAAACAGGTCTATAGCATCCAATAATTCCCCAAACACCCCTAGAACTATATTAAAGTCATTAGACAATTTCATTTCGTTAAAACCATTAATTTAAATTTAGAACTCAAATACCCATACCTTATATGAAAACTATGGATCTTACACATTTTGAGACATCTTGTGCCTTTTTTCCATTGAGTCGATTTTCGATGAATATTTGAGATACTTCCCACAACAAGCATTCACAGTCTCATCATTGACTAGTATAACTATATTCCATAAACTATTCACCACATTTCTTTGAGATACCATTTAAATACTCTTATTATCTTAAAATGCATTCTTGATAATACTATTATAACAAAATTTTAACTTGTCAAATTATTCATCTTACTACATTACTTGAACTATCCATTACTTTGGATTAAAATTGAACCATTGTCAAGGATCCTAACACTCTATACACTGATATGGACCCTAGATGGGGGAGTTTTTTCAATCTATATTCCTTACTCTTTCATAAACATTTATCTTCATGAACTAAAACAGAAACATTATTATAGAGTAACATATCCTTCATAGTTATTTTTATATGTTCATGGTGAAATGATCTTGTAAATCTGATGACTAAAGAGAAAATATCCATACATCCATTATCAAAAAAATTATTTCCTAATACCTGGAGAAGAGAGAAAAGGATATTGAGGGTCATGATTTGGTCAATACATTCATTAAATTTATTTCTCCAATGAAATGGCATAGTTTATGTTATTAAGAGTTTCCCATATTACCATGACCATATTTTTCTCCATAATGAATGAAATGAACACATCTTCCAAAGTGAAATGGTCGTTGTTAATATCATTCCTATATATTTTTCCCCTTTCTCCCCATCACAGCCTTCGGTCTTTCAAAATTTTCTAATAGAAAATTCTCCATCCACAAAACATACCAAATTTTGATTTTCCACAAAAGAAATTAATTCCCATTGATTTTATAGATCTATAATTTCACCACCTTCTGGAAACACAATATGTATAAAACCACCACTTTTTATCATGTTTGTATTTCATAAATATAAAATATTTTCTCTAAAGAGATTGATAGACCATGGCTTTAGTCTTACTGAAAACTCAAATTTATGAAAATTAATAACACATAAAAAAGTAATCAACATTCATCTAGAAATATTATCTGATTCAACATATAAAGAATGGTGAATATTGAACTAATGATGTAGTAAAAATAGTTATCTAAAATAAAGTGAAAATAGAGAAATAAAATGACACCATATGTAGTATGGAAATCTTACAAATTGATATATGAAAAAACCCATGGTAAAATAGAAGGATAACATTTTGTTAATGTTTGTACAAAAACGCACTCACTATTATAAATATAACCACTGAAAATTTCTATCTTGAATAATTAGAGAAATAATACTCACAAAAATACCAAAAAATATCCTTTGGTTTAGAGAATATTTTATGTTGAAGAAAATAAAAAACATGGGGAATCCACTGCCTTATATAGAAAAGATTAAAATTATGCAACTCAAAAATTCTAAATTGTTTGTTGGGTTTCAAAACCAGCCATTCCAACCCCTAATTTACAACTTTTAAATTTTTGGGAAGTGGTTTTCAATCCAAAATATGGTTTTGTTGATAGGTATTATCTTTTTAGGCTTCTTTCAAGAGGGTTTGAAACACCGACGTGGATTGAGATTTGGATATTTTATTCTCCTTAGGATGGTGTCTCTGGAATAGGTGGATAATGGGATCCGTGATTGTTTGAAATGGATGGGTCATTGGTTTGTTACTTTTTTAGTTTGGTCATTCTAGAATCTTCCAGGATGATAATGACTTTTTTCATCAACATTCATGACTTGAGGTGTTGATGTGTATGCCTTTTTTCAATTATAATTTAAAATTCGTGAGTGGGGATAAAATATTTATTTCTTATATTTTTTAATATTTGTTTTATCCCTTATGGTGTTTCCTACTTAGGTATCCATTTTTAATGTCCCCATGATGGTTTCTTTGGTTTTAATTTTTCAAAATATAAAATTTATGTAATATGTTTCCAATTCGTTGATCAATTCAAGTAATAAAATACATAAAAATAGGTGGTTTTTTTAAAATAAATTAAATAAATGTTTCAATGAGTTACTTATTCAAACAAAACATATCCATGGTGTACAATATTAAACCATGGTTTCTGGAATTGATATATAAACTAATTTTTAGTTTAAAATAATATATTGAAAATATAAATGACATGTACATAGAATATAATTGAAATTAAATGGTTGTTTTCTATAAATGAAAAAATATATGACACATTGAATAATTCTAAATTATTTGTGAAATCTTATGGGAGTGTAATCATTAATGTCAAATTATGTGATATATTTGAAGGATAGTTACTATATAGAGATGATTTTATATAGTAAATAAATAGTCATACCTTCATCTAGTCTAAGTGTGATTTAGTTAAGAGACTATAATACACTATATATTATGATAATGGATTTATTAATGTGGAGGTGTAGGCTAATTCTAGGATTTTTCCCAAATTTTATACCTTCTTTATAATTAGGTATAAAATCCGTATTCTTGTACTTTATTGAATGGAAGAACAATGATCAAGAAACTATTGGGTTCATTTTTTTAAAAACATGATAGATTAGTATAAATTGTTTCCTATAGAGTGGATTGCCTTTAACCATGTTAATTTTTATTATTTACATTCGAAATTTGAAATACTATTCCCATGTATCAAATTGACATTATTTTGGTGGAAGTATTTAGAATAATGATGTTAGGTTTCACATGGGTGATGGGAAAACAGAAGTGGGGGATTATTATCAATATGAAATAATTAGAGTAATAAATAACTTATTAGAAATTGTGGGGGTTAAATATATTAAAAAATTTATATACACTATTATTGGTATGGAAATTTTATGATCTAAAAATATCCATTAATTGTGCTAAAAAAGAGTTGGGGTTGTAAGATTCATTAAAAGCCTACAAATTTTAACATCACTAAAAAATAGTTCTAATGAATGATCCCTTCATCAATTCTATAAAACATTGATTGAGGTGGTCCTTTATAAGTATTATTTTTGTTCTATTAAATATGAATGTTATCATTGTTTTTTTAGTTTTGATAAATTAGACCATTAAAAATGATATTTCTATAGCTGATAATATCCAATATATAATAGGGTTCTATTGAAATTGTAGAATCCAGTAAAGGAAAATATAATATAAATTTTTAAATAAATTTATAGACCCTTATTACATAAAAGAACTACACAATGATTGAAATATTTTAAAATATTGGTATGTACAATGACATTTCTAAGTTTTTTATCATAAACATCAAAAAAATTCAAAAACATTAAATTTATAATACCATTTGACAATCAAACCTCTCAAAAGATCCCAAACATGCTAATACATGACAAACAAACTAACCCAACCTGAACAAACGAGTGTACCTATATAAAAGGTCAGTTTTTATGAAAGTAATAAAATAATTAATTATGTTAAAATTCAAAATGAAAAACAACTTTAATAAAATGTCAATTTGAAACTAAAAACATTCACTTTGAGTCATACAAAGAATATCCTATATTGGATTAATATGTCATTGATTTATACACAATAAAAAATAAACATTGATCTTTAACCCTCTGTATCAATAAATTTTTATCATGGTTTCTTTTATTTAATTATGTGGTTTTTTTAAACTAAAATTTTATTTTTAAATAAAAGAATCAGTTTCCATCAAACTATCTAAAAATTGTGTTGGATTGAAATTAAGACGATTCATACGAATAAAATATTATTTATAGGCCATTTTCCAAAAATAAAAATAATGATTCGATTGTGTTTTTATGGTATTAGGGAGTGCATAACATTTTAAAAAATGTAAATTATTTATGAAAAACACACACATAGATAAATACATATCACACTATGAATCATATTAAGATATGGTGAGTTCATATACATTATAATTGATATATTGATATTTTTACTGATGTACAATGAAAATTGATGTATGTTTACTTGGTTTCTAGTAATATAGAGACAAATTTAATTAAATTTAGAATTTTAAAAAGAAAACAAAAATTTCATGTCACTCTAGGCACAAATTGTATGGATTTAAGTTGAGGATGATTTTGTCCTATCCTAAATGAAATGCGGTATATTTTACTAAATTATCAAAATATTCTAAATTTTTTCTAGTTGTTTTAACTATGTCATGTTTCATAGAAACTTAAATGAAAACTAAAAACTAAAAATCCTATTATATTCATATTAGACACAAAATATGTAATAATGTTGTGTTTCTGATTCTTTCACATAAAAAATTAAATATAAGTCATTTTCCTAACATTTGAAGACAATAAATGCTAGTTTTATAAGTTATCATTAAGAAAAATACATTGTTAATTAAAATTACATTTCTAAACTAAAATCATGCACATTGAGTCCTAATACTCACAGTTGGTGTTTGATTGTTGTGTTTCTTATTAATATATGTCAATAATTAATTATAAATATTTTTCTGGGAATATCAAGTCAATGTAAAAAAAAATTCATAGTATTTATTGAGGGACTATGTCATTCAATAAAATAAAACTTTTAAAATGAAAACACAAATGTTGACTCAGACCCAAGACACCATATGTTGGATATATGTGAAACATATTCCTTCTATTCTAAAATAAGATATGTATCATTATACTATTGTATTAATGTTATATTAGTGTGTTTTATTTGTTTTCAATGTATCAAACCATTACGATATTTTAGGACCTTTTAACCCCTTATTTTAACATTCTTATACATGGGACTTGTCTTAGATTATATAAAGATCATTATGAATTTTTATATTTTTATGGGGATATTTCCAATTACCACACCATTATTAGGCAATTATATGGGTTTTCCAAAAAAACAATCAACCTCATGATGTGAAATCTGATGGCCCAAATGATTTTTTCAGACCATGTGGAAACCCCCTCCAAACCATGCACAATTGGATGGTGGGGTTAGTTGGGATAGTTAATTATTAATCTATCTATGATGCTAAAATATGTACCCCAAATATAATCCTAGTAAGGGATCCCTATTAGTGCTAATCATTAATCCCTACCCAACAATCCAAGGGCCCATTTTTTAATCCCATCATTTTTTTTATAATCATAAGACCCCTATTTATGATTCTAAAACTCCCACCATTCAACACTAACATTATTCCTTATATATATTTTTCACTATAGTGGATTTAATGACTCTGATAACCTTGTCACTATGTAGATATATGCATCAATGATTTCATTGGATATTCATCCACTATATAAATCTCAAATCATCAGGTCTCTTTTGATCTTATATTATTTACATCATAGAGATCAATAGATCCTCATGTTATTGATGAATCTAATCCCTTATCTAATGGGTCTTCAATCAAGGGTTGATTATTTGACCTAATTCTTCATAATTCATCATTGTTGTTTCTTGTTGTAAGTGATGGATTGATAATGGTATTAATGTTAAGTGGTTCTATACATAATTAACATGAAATTAAAACCATTATTTGCTTTATTTATTTTAATTGATTTTTAAACTATTTAAAAATCCAAAATTTGAGATAAATTCATATATTATTTTAAATGGTTATACAAATTCTCAATTCCCCAAATTTGTGTTTAGGTTGAAATTTTTGAGTGGGTTTTTAGAAAAATAATGACCCTAATTGAATATAGGTTTCTAAAATGTGTTGATATTTGTTCATGGTAGAATTTAATTAATATGAAAACATATTTTAAAATGGATTAAATTGTATGGAATTATATGATTTGGTTTTAGAATTGAATGTACCATTTGAATATAATATTATAAAATTTATTTTTGAATGAAGAATATTTTTGAAATAATTTATTTTCTGATGAATGTATAATTTAATTATTGATTGACAGAAGCACAAGTTAGCCTAAAAAATTTGTGGGTTATCAGGACAATAGAAATAAGACTTGAACACTCTATATATTTTTTAACTAGGACAACTAGAACAAAACAATTTTTAGATCGATTTCTTAGGAAGGGTAAAATGATGCGGTATTTATGGATTATATTGAAAATTTAAAAATTAAATAGTGTGAATGTATACTTTAATGGTTTGTGATGATTGAGATATGTGAGGTTCCTATTTCTCAATACTAATGAACCTCAATGAATATGGTTATGGTTCTAGGTTTTGTTTATCATGGTTATGTATTCCATTTTTTTAACAAAATTAATCATGCCAACTAGTTATATAAATGTTTATAATTTTTTTTATTTAGTCCATTTTAAATACCTTCCATCTTTAGGAATGAAACTATGATTAAAAAAAATATAAATGACATTCCATGAATTCCTTTATTTAAATTTCAAACCATAAATGGTTTATTGTAATATTGTTTCTAAGGGAATATTTTCTTGTATCACACAAGTCACTTTTTCTTACACCCTACATTTTCATTCTATCATTTGTAGAGTATGTTATTCAAGGTACAAGTAAAGTGTAGGAGCCTATTATAGGAGACAGATGATATTGTTTCAGATGAGATAGATTGATCAAGGTTCTACGAGAGATTAGATACATCTATTATATGGACTTACTCTGTTTTCACCATGAAGGATGTTGTTCCATTTGATGATTTACCATGATGGGTAATTATTTTTATATCCAGTTTTAGTTCTTTCCCCTTCAATAGTGTTACTCAAAATGAAAATGAATTTATTTATCTTCAACTATTTTGTTAAATTATAGAAAAATAATTTCGTTTTGACATCCATAAGACGTTATGTTATAGTCTCTAACTAGTGGGGATTGATAAACCCCCCCATGATATGTTAGGGATTGATCAGGTATAAGTCTACCAGGGAATCAATGTTAGTTTATGAAAAACAATGGTATCCCAATGTGGTTGCTTTAACCATATTTTTAATATTTTAGTATACTGTATGGGATTACCTGCTAAATAAGAGGTAGGATTTTTAAGTCATTATGGGTTATTATGAGTGAGTTAATGGCCATCACTGATCATAAGAGTCATTAAGACTTTATGGGTGCTTTGGGAAAGTGAACATGAGTATATTTTGATTTGATTCAATTATTTTTTTAGTAGATATGAGTATTTTAAATAAAAGAAGTTTGATACTCATATTTCTCTTGGTTGAGTTGATGATACAAATAATAATATTATTCTTCTCTTATTTATGGTTGATATTGTATATCATCATACCCCTAAACAGATTTTTGAATAGTATATAGGTGTAATTTCTTGGGGAACAACAACATGTAAATATTCTAGTGGAATACAATATTTCTGACATAGTGGTGTTTATTTTACTTGACATGGCACAGTTAGATGCACCCATTCACATTCAGACTTTAATATTGGATATTTTATGGGATGAAAATAGTGACAATTCCCATGAGTTTCTTTCACGGAAACTATAATTATTCATAGGCTTAAATGATTCTAATGTTCCAATGATATGTTGAAAATGATGAAATATTATTTTGGGAACTCGTAAAATAATAATTTTACCAATGTGATGTGTGTTACCTTCAGTATATAAGTACAATTGATGGTATGGTGTGATTTGATGGTGATAATGAAGAAAAAAGTGTTTTTTAAAAGGAAAACCATTGGATTTATTTACAATGAGATGTCATATAATGAATAGATTGTCCTGGAAATGACTATGGAGTTTATAGGCCACTAGAAAAATATATGATTATATCTCAATATGTGAACCCATTCATAAAACCTATTTAATTTTCACCAACAGTATTAATGATTGATTAATTAATGGGTTGACTATTTCAGATTCGTTTTGAAATTGACATCATAACTCAAAATTTTGTGTGAAAAAAACTTCTTATATTGATGTTATAGATTGAGGATTGATGGTTTTGATTGACCAAGGATATAAGTCATGGATTATGGTAGTTCATCTTATTACCAATGGTAGTTCTATTTTTTCATTAATATAAATAAGTGGAGTGATGAGTCTTGTTGAAGTTCACAGAATACAATTTATAATAGCCTCTTATATATTTCATTGTCAAAATATTGGACATTCGAAATGGCTTTTAACAAAAGAACCTATGTTCTTTGGTTACTGTGGGAAATCAGGTCAAGTGCCAATGTTCTGTAAGATATTTTATATTCTATTTAGTGTTAGGGAATCATCATCACATAAATAAAAATGGTAAAATAATATTTTTTTCAATAACGATATAGTTCTAGGTAATGGAATCCAGGATAAAGCTTCTTTTATGTAGTATAATATACACTATAGGAATTAGATGAGGGTCTAACTACATTGAATGGTACCATTTCTTTATATTAATCTAGTGGGTCTACTTTTTTTATAATGCAGCCTATTAATCTTATACATAGAATCATATTTACAATTTTTCAATTCTACATATTAAGAATTCGTATTATGTGATAGATATTTCTATAAAACTCTAAAAAAATATAGATTTATTTCATTAATTTCCACCTTACATTTTCCATCTATTAGATATTTATTCCACATTTTATTTTCTATTTATCAACCTAAAACATCTTGTCATCATTCTCAGAATATATTTTCTTATTACTCATAAGGTGTAGTTGACTATTATCCTTAATGAGTCTCATTTAAAATACCCAATGGTTTGTGTCATGTTTTTCAATGGGAACTGGACCTAAGGTTTTGTAGAGAAAAAACTTTTCATAGATAATTTTATAGAGGAATATATGTTTATTTTTACATATTGTGGGAATAATTTGAGTGATTATCTTCCTCTATTTTTCATGAAATTTCCCACTATTTTTTCATCAAATTATCTAATTTGAAACTTGTATGAGGGGATTGTGTTTTACATAGATTGGTTATATCATACATAGCCATTGTTATTCCCTTATAGCATAATGAATCTACTAAATTGAAGGTGATGAGTATCACATTGGATTACTTGGTGAAAAACTATTTATATTCCCATGTGTGTCACTAAGGATTCGTCCTAATCTTTTTTCTAAGATACATAAAAAACACATCACCATTTTATTGATTAATATAAACTCAATAAATTAATAGTAATGATAAAATATTTGTTTCTAAAAATACATGATTTTGACTAGTTCAAAGAGGAAAAGTGATTATTGATGTTTGTTCTCTGATCTGGTTATGACTTTTTTATAATTAAGGATTCTGGCATCCGATGATCACCTATAATAGTATGTACTGATATTATATGTATTTTTTATGTATGGTTTCCTAAAAAATGATCATGTAGTTATTTCAAAAAATTATGAATATGATGTCCTATGATTTTCAAAATTTGGTCATGATTGTATTATGGATGAAATTTATATTTAATCAAAAATATATGAATAAAATATATTTCATAGGTGATAATATTTAAAAAACATGAATGATTTTTGACTTCATTAAAAGCATTCAAAAGTAATTTTTGATTTATGAAGTGAATGTTATGGAACACATGGTCTCTGTTCATAGAGATTCAATTGGTCATAATATGGAGATGGGTGTTATGACATCAGATTAACTCCATAATTTTATTGAGATATATATATTCGTAATCCATGTGTTGTATTATAGTAGGTTTTTAAGGATTCCATAAAGATAGATTCTCTGATGATAGCTATCACATGGGAATTGGAGAGTTTATTGTTGGATTTAAAATGAAAAGGTTCATGTGATGAATGAAATATTCTTTCAATGTCTACACCAATGTTGACTCTCTAACAAACTATAAGGGCTATATGTTATTTTATGATGAATCTAGTTTATGCTTATGATGTATTCATATATAGGGTGATTATGTGATTGACTATGGTTCTAGATCGCTTATACCACATGTTATGCATTACAAAATACACTTTCTTGAGCTCACTTACATGACGTATTCTCTTAAGATTTTTTATATTTTACCAATTGGAGAATTTTTTACCTTTTATTATTACCAAAACATTATGGGTTATATATTTTCATAAAAATTTTAAAACATCAACAAAGATGATTGGTGGGGTAACTGGAATCATTTGAATTTAAAATTTAATAGACCAATTATTAATCATATTTTATTGTTTATGCATTGAATATGAAACTTATATCCAAGGAAGTGAAGTACTAATTAGAGTAATGGTATCTAATATATCTCTATAATCATTTTCATTTGGGGGATAGTAGGATGTTGTTGATATTTTTATAAAATATATATTATTTAGATCTTCTCTACAAAATATTGTTAATTTGGGGAATATAATTAATAATGAATTCTGTAAAACTATACACTCTATTTAGCGATGGAAACCATTATCGATTGTTTATTATCCTCTAAAGGTTTCCAATGGTTCCAAAATACTGTAATTTTTTCCATTTCAAGAGAGAATGGATTTGATGTGGGTTATCATAATTCATAGTGGATGTTTTAACCTAGTATCATGATGTTTATAAATGATATTTGGAAATTATTATTATACTGAGTATCCTGTGAGACATCACATTATTTTTCCCTAATTATTATAAAATTGAACTTGTTAAGGAATTTTTTTAGAAACATTTTTGTTTTATTCATCCTCATCCTATTTCAAATTGAATGTGTTATGATATTTCTATTTATTTCATTGTTTGTTTATTAATACCACATGATGGGATAATGTGATATGGGTTTCAATTGATATGATGAAAAAATAATATCACAATATACCCATTAATGATATAATATACTTTAGGGATTTGTGATATCTATATTTCAATGAGTTTTTCATATTATAAGAGTTTTTAATTATTATATTCTTTAATAGGTATTCATAGCTCATTTGTAATTTTTGGAGAGGCCTCTATGATGTGATAGGATCCAATGTTAGATTGAGAATCATATATCATCCATAGAATGATAGATAGAAATAATGTATTATCATGTCCTTTAAGGATATTATATGTGTTTCTGTTCTCATCATTGGGGGAGAAAGGGTTCTCCATCTATGACTAGTTGAATTAGATTACAATAAAAACTACAATCAACACTCAAAATGAAACCATTTGAGGACTTTCATGGTTGGCCTTTTTTGTATCTATATTTGTTTTCATAGATTGGTGAAGCTTCCCCATAAATTAAACTAGGATAGTCTAATTGATAATGGTGAATATTATGTTTCTTCATTAAATAATTGTAATAATAAAAAACATTCCTAAATACTATAATGATTGATGATATAGAAAATTGTTTTCATTTAATAGTGACATGGAGTTTTTGAGTATTTAACCTTGTTTATTCCACTGAAATCTTGGGAAATAAAAATTCTTTTAATGATAATTTGGGGTAATTTTTTTATTATTGAGAGGGTGGGTAGTGTGGCTAACCATTTTTCCTCTACACCTATGTTGATTTAGATACATAATTTTTTTAATCTATATATTCCCATGAATTATTTTTATAACTCATATAATGTATTTAGCTAGTAAAATATTATATTTGATCCTAATTTATATGTGATTGAGTTTACATTTTTGTTTAATTTTTATGATATAAATTTTCTTCACCACAACATCATATCTTTGGTTATTGTGATATTTAAAAATGTTTATATTTTACCTCAATATTGTGATCATGATACACTAGTGAAAGAATAGTGGAATCACCTTATTAATATTGTCTCTATTGACAATATTTATATGGTAATAATGTGTTTATTATGGGGATGATGTAACATCATGTTACCCTTTATTAGGTACACCTATACCATTGTTTTTATCTCTTTCTGTTTGGGTCATGTATAGGGTTATTTTAGGTGATGGATGGATATTTTTTTGGCTTTAGATATGTGCATGTATTGAATATAGTTAGAGAAAATCATGTGGTGTGTCCCAAAATACAATGGACCCCGTGATGATCCACAACAAAAGACCATGTGGTTTTTATAAACATTGAGGTAATCCACTATAAACCATGAATTATTAGAAATAGGTTTTTTTCTGGCCTAGCAGATAGTTAAATTATCTGTGTTGTAAAACTATTAAACCCATATAGAATCCTACAAAGGGAAAACAATTTCTTCATGGTTAGTACTAACCATGTGGTATAATGTAGAAAATTGTGAACCATATTATTTCACCCAAAAAAATATTATTAAAATCCTAACTCCCCCCCCCATTTAATATACCAAACCAACATTAATTCATCACTAACAAAATCCCTTATCTTTTGGGATAACTCTAGAAGATTTTTTTACACTTCCAACATTTTTCAATTTTTAATTGTCGTACGAGTGATTGTGTATGATATCCATAGTGTATGTAATTCTTTATTCATATAGTCTTTTTGGGTATTCCCTTCAATACTCATTAAATAGTGACTTATCATCACAATGTTGATGGATATAAACCATTATTTTATGAATCATGATTATTGGGTTGATTCTTTATCTATTTCGTATTCATTCTTCTTTGGAATTTAACATTGTGGGTGCTGGTTTGACTGTGTGATTATAGGTTGGAATTTTCAAAAGGCATTACCCTATTAAAGAAGACCTAAATTGCTTAATGGTTATAATTATTTTTTAAATATATGTAATAACTATTTTTTATAGGATTTAATATATTATTTGATAAAAGGAATGCTAATTTTGACATCCCCGTATTTCAATGGAATTGAAATTTATTTGTGATTTTTATCAAAAGTGATGGACTGAATTTAATGTTGATTTGTTTAAATTATTTGACGATTCATCTTGAAGTTTTTTAAAAAATATGATAAATTTTTTTAAAAGGGAATGATTTTCATGAAACCAAATGAATTAGTTAGGAAATATAAATGATATGTTGAATTTAGGATTGAGAAATTAAATAATAAATAATAAATTTATTTTAAATGATTTATTTCCCCAAGAATGAATAATTTGATGATCAATTGATTGATGTATATGTGAGGCTGAGTATTTATAAGGGGATTAGGATAAGCACTCTAGGACTTCATCTCCCTATAATGGGATAGATGATGAGAAATCTAACATAAACATGTTGGGAATGATATCACATGATGGGTCACCTAATGGTATATTGATTCATTATACTTATAGATTGAGGCTTATGAATTGTTAAAAATTATGTAATCGATGATTTTTGATTAAGATGACTAGGGATCATATATCCAAAAACAAAGGAAATTTGGAGAATATGACAATGGTGTTTTTTTGATTGACATTATTATATATTCAATTTTTTGTAGAACATATCTATTCATTAAAAACAATTTTATAAAAGTTTTTATATAAATTTTTTTAATCAAATTTATATATACCTCATATGTCTTTGAAATATATATTTTTTTAATATATATTTATTGTCCATACTTCTTTTATTAAAAATTTAAATGATAATTTGTTTTTTGTTATGGAAATTATTATTATGAGTTTTGTGGTATCATAATAGAATCTTTTTCTAAAACCCTAAATTTCCCTTCCATCAATGGTAGGTTATGTTTTTCTTGGTCTTATTAAATGGATAAAACCACTCATAGGTGGTGGGTGTTCTTGATTTAGGGGACTAAGAGATATGATGGTTACTGGAGGAGATATGGTCAACATGTCACTTGGAATTCCAAGTTTTTACCTTGAAAAATGTTTCTCATTTTCATGATATATTGTTTTTTGAATTTATTTGTTCTATATTCTTATGTTACATTTTAATTGAGAACTATTTTCCATACTGATTGTGTAAAGTTTTATGACTTGTTGTTTAATGAAATTATATAATAAATTTTCACTTTTTCTTTATCATCGTACTAGTTATAGTCTCCAACCGATATGTTTTGGGAAGACCTTTAAGGTAATGATTGGGATAACTCATGTATCTGTGTATAAGGGTATCTGATATTTTTCATGATATTTTTAACAACTGACATATGTTTTTAAAATAAAACTTCTCTTCTAAATTGAAAACACATGTTTTGTAATATCTGAAAAAATCATGTATTGTATTTAGGTGTGGAAGAATATTTGAGAGAAAAAATGATGTGTGGATCATTTTCCTAGAGTATTGAAACATTATGAATGTGTTTTCTAAATTTTGTGCATTTTATGCATCTTCTTAATGAAGACTGCCAATATAAATTGAAAACACAATCTTTGAGTCATACATGTCTCACCATAAGTCATATTTAAAAATTATACAATAATATTTATATTAATTAGTTATAGATAATTTTTTTAATGTATTATGAAAATATAAATTAATTTTAATTTATTTTTTTAGATTATGGAATTGAACTAGAATATATTGATAAATAAAATCATGAAATTTTAGTCATACATTCCAGATAATGTTTTAGATGATGTTTCAATAATTTATAGGAATAAAATAATTTGTTCTGTATTTTTTTCGTAATATATAAATATAATATAATATAGTTTTATTTTATTTTATTTGGTTAGAGGAAATTTTTTTTGGATACACCTTCAATATAACTGAAAATAAGTACTGTGAGTTTCGGTGATCACATCATGCATTAGAATGTTGTGTGACTTATTCTGAATCATAAAAAATGTCTTGTAGGCAATTTTAATTGTGTATCAAAACCATAAATGTGTTTTCAATTTATTTAGGGATTAAATGATTTTGAACTAAAATTACGCTTTCAAATTAAAAACACAAATTTGGAGTCATAATATTCACAGAAAGTATCTGATTATGGTGAAGATTGTTCATCCATGTAACATATGATTAAAATATGATTTTACTATTGTATGAAACTGATATTAATTTTCCCTAGTTATGTGTATCATGCATATATTTTATACTAAAATATTAATTTTAATTAAAAACATACACGTTGAGTCATGCAGACAACAAAAATTAAAACATGAACTTTGAGTCATACAAGTCACACCATGTGTTGAACTAATGTGTACCTTATTCCAACAAAAATAAAATAACTTCTAAATTTATTTCAAAACGTATCATGAAAATATGAACATGTTTTCATATTTTTTGATGGGTGACACATAGATTTAACTAAAATGTAATTCTTAAACTAAAAATTGGTACATTAGTTCATTCTAGTGACACTATGTTTTGGATTTTCATGAGAATGGATCCAAGAGATCAAAAAATGAGAAATGAATTTATTCCATATTGAATAAATCGAATATTAGTCATTCATATATATTCTCAATGACTAAAATATATTTATAAAAAATGTCATTTTTCATCTGAAAACAACAATTTCTTATCATACTGGTCACAATATCTATCTAATTTAGTTCTGTATAATTTCTAGGATGAAATTATTAATTATGTATAATTTTCCTAATATACTAAAAATTATATATTATTTTTTTCTCAGTTTTCAGTGTGATAAGAGTATTTTGAAAAAAAATTAAAAATTAAATAATTAAATAAAAATTGAGTCATATTGTTCACACCATCTAACTTATTGGAATTTGATTTATTTTTATAATTCCAAAAATAAATTGTTAATCATTATCATACAGTATTAATTCAGTCAAATAATATTTTCATGGTTTTTATTATGTAATGCATTTTTAAAAAAAATGTTATATAAAAAACATTCAATTAGAGCCAAACTAGTCACACCATGAGTTGAAGTTATTATGATTTGATTTGTAGACATATCGAAGGATTTATTTATAATTTACCTTTAAGATCATGACAATCCTAGTGCATTGGATTTTAGTGAGTGACACATTTCATCAACTAATATTTCATTCTAAACTGTAAACATTGATTTTTTCCACACTAGTCACATCATGTATCAAATTTGAATTTTTATAATTACAACTTGTATAAAATGATAAAAAGATCATTTTCCAAATTTATAATGACCATACAAGTTTATTTTCATATTTTCTGTGAGTGACACATATTTTTGACAAAAATGTCACATTTAAATCTGAAATAGACATTTCGAGTCATATAAGTAACACTATGAATTAAATTAAAAAGGGAATAACTATTTTATTTAAAAAATTACTAATGAATTTTTATCCTAAATAATCTAAATAATATAAATGAATTTTCTCTGTATTGATCATGATATTTGACAATTAACGTAAAATTTAAATTCAAAAACACATGCATTGGGTCACACCAGCCACATCATGTGTCATATTAATGTGTGATTTATTATGAAATGTGATAAATGACATACATATCACTTTTGTAATATAAGAAGGAAATATTAGTGCATTTGATTGGTTTTGATTATGTGAAACATGTTTTGAACTAGAATTCCACATTTAAAATAAAAAATTCCCTCTGAGTCAATATAGCTGCATCGTAGACAATTTGATGTGTAAATAATTCATAAATATAAAAAATTTCATATAAATTAATATCAAGAAATAATTAGAAAAATATGATTGTTTTTATTTGTATTTAGGGAGTGAAACACAGTCAAAACATAAATTTCAATTTAAATTGAATACATGAACTTTGAGACATTTGTAAGAAACAAACACAGTATTGAACACTAAAATATGAATTAAAAACAAATAACTCTATAAATAGGAATCATAGTACCAATCTATATTATCCAAGTGGATAATTCATCGATAATTAATTTTTTACTATACATTTTATGCTCTTTTTAGAGAGCATAATATTAAGTGTAAAATAAATTCTAAATGAGGTCATTTCATTATGATCTATATAAAAATTAACTAAATAAATATAAGAAACCTAAAAATGTTTATAAAATATTTTAAATGAAGTTAAAATTGTTATTGTACATTTCTGTATATGGTATGGCAGTTTGTTCTTTAAATATGATATCTCTCATATATTTAAAAATATAATAACCGTAATATCGTTCATTAGTCTGTTTTAAATACAAAATTAACATTGATAAAAATATGTAAAAAGTTTGGTAATTTTTTTCATTATGAAATATTATTATTTATACCATAATTCTAATCATGTTTTATAATTCAATAGGTATAATGTGCTCATGTACTGTTATCATACAGTGATTTGATGATATATAAACACAGTCTATAATGAATCGACCCATATTACAATTTAAACTATCATCCAAATTGATCGACCATTGGTCCAAATAGTTTTCATGATCCACATAGGATACTGTTAGGCACTTGGTAATTAAGATGATTTAAATTGAAATGATTTTTTTCATGAAACACGGGAATAAAACCTGAAATTGATAAAAATAAATTGAAAAAACACTAATATCCAAAAGTAAAGATACATGTATCAAGATGGTAAATCAACCAATGTCCTCAAATAATACTATTAGTACATAAAAACATAATATTCATGTCACTTGTGGATCACTTCTACATTTGTCACCCCCTGACATTTGACTACAACTAAAAAATTAGAGTCACCACTTTTTTGTACTTAATTCTATTATTATGGAAAATGAAAAAGACAATATACAAAAAAAACTACAGGATAATGTAGTGTTTGATGAATAAATCCCAATTGTATTCCACACATCATTTTATAAGAAATAAATTAAAATATTATCTATTTATTAACCTATTTTAAATATAACATGGAATGTAAATATTTTTCATGATCAAATAAAAATATACATGAAGAAATATTTTAGTGGATAAAAAATAAAAAGATTCAAAATTTGATTTCCATTGAATTCTATACATATAAAAAAATTTGAAAATGTTTTTAAATAAATAATTTCAATCCAAATATCACATGGAAAATCATTTTAACATTTAATGTCAATAGTATTTCAAATAAGAAAGATGGAATATATGTCCAAAATAAGATTAAATTAAAATTAACATAAAATAGATTATCATATAAAATATACTTTAATAAACACAGATATTTATTAATAAAAAAATTCCCATTTTAATATAACAAGTGGTTCATTAGTAAATAGATTAGGTATAATCACAGTAGACAATAAATTAAAAATATGTTAATGTGTGAACAATTCCCTAAGAATATTTTATGTTATGATATAATTAATCAACACCATATTGGGGAAAATTATTCTGCACCCATCAAGGAAAATTATGATGATCTTTGTTTAGTTAATGTTTTATTCATATTTTATGACCCCAAAATCCAGTGATACCACTCCATGGATAGTATTGATGAAATATAGACAATAATAATTTATTCCCACTTAAAATTGGTACTGAGTTGGCCATTTGGGCTAAGGGTACAATAATTTCACATATGGGAGACACTACACTATATAAAATATAAGGTAAATATATTTAAAAAATAAAATGTAAAAAACACCAAATCATAAGATAAAATTAATTGCAAAAATATCCAAAAAATAATTACTAAAGTAATAAAATATATAGAATCTAAAAATAAATAGAAAATATGAATTTATAAGGAAGAAACACTAAAACAAATTCTAATGACTGGGATATTATTTTCAAAATATATCAGTATATTTTTCCTTCAAATCTTGAAAAACATTTTTTATATATGTGGGGTGATAATAACCTGAATAATTAGTGATAAAATAACTATTTTATATTATGCACATGAGAAAAGATTATACTAATTCACCCATGGGAAAACAAAAGAACCAACGACACCTATGTTGTACAGGGTTCTTTTTTAGGAATGTGTCTCTCGGATTTTTTTAGTATTTCATTTTTATATCATTATCATTATGGATGTATTTCATTTGAATAAACATTGTCTTAGGTTGTAGGGATTCATGAAGAATCATGAGTGGATTGGTATGGAGAGACTTTGTTGGAGAGAATTACCAAATGTTTGTGGATGTATTATTTTTTTAATTAATTAATTTTGGGTATAAATGGGTTTTGTATTGACATGGGTTATTTGTATATTGATATACTATTAATGGTGTTGAGGTTTTTTAAAGTGAAATGGGATGAAACCCCATCTTTAAATAATTTACATTCTTTCTAAAAGTATTTCACATATAATAAAGTTTGGGGTTTTAAATAAAATAATTTGGAGGCCATGAGCTTTTTGGCATAAGACATTATGAATATTGACATGATTTATATCTACATTAAACACCATGTAATTCACTGACTTGTTTTGTTAATGTTTGTGGTGCGAAGGATTTTTCATTTCATTCTATTTTATCCTTCCCCTCTTACACATATAGAATCATCCAAGTGATTTAGAGTTCCAGCATCCATTCTGCATATCCTGATAGTTTCTTAATTCCCTGGTAATTGGATTTAGTCTGGATTCATTCTTATATTCATTGGTTCCCTAACCATTTCGGTGAATTAAATTGAATGATTTCATTATTGGTATTGATGTTGATAATTTTCATACCACGAAACCTCTTTTTTATCATATTAACATATTTCCTAATGTGAATTTTTCATTGGATGCATTGTTGGATCATCAGATAAAGGTTGGGGGTCTAAATCATGACTATATGGACTGAAAATTTTGACATTTTGAAAATGTTTGGATTAAACCAATTTAGATTTTTACTAAATAAATTAAATAATGAATTTTTATTATTTCTATAATTATTTTGGTTTCAATTGGATTTTGACCTATCTTATAGATACCCATTGGGTGATCAATCAATTGAATATAATTTAATTTGACCATAGATTAATGTATGTTTTTCATGAAATGTGTACATAGGTGATGGGTTGATAAAGAATCCATAAGTTATGGATTATTTATAATCTGTATATTTTTTAATCGTACTAGATTAAAATTGTAGGTGGTTTTATAAATATAAATTGTAATTTCCATAATTAACCATTGTGGAATTTTTTGTGATTTTGTGATATCCATGATGCATGACATGTAACACCACAAGATTTTGAGAAATAAATTTTTTCAAATTAATTTATTAATTTTCATATATTTCATTTCACACAATATATAATACTTTTTTTATTATGCCACTGTGTTATTTAAACACAACACAAAAGACTTGTATTAGCATGTGCTACATGAAACATCGGTTAGGATTGCGTCACACGGAACACTAAGTTTCTAGGAAAGATCATTTTATTGTTATAATTATTTAAATGTGATAATTATTACCTTTTCCTAAAATAATGTAATATTTAAATAAATAAATAAATTTTTATTTATAATTATAATGGTTTTATATAATTACATCATATAGATAATAAAACTTTAAATATTTGTAAAGTCATTATATGTTTAAAAATATTATTTTCTCAAAAATAAATCTATTTATGTCCTTCTGTGAATGAAAATAAATATAATTACACACAATTTGGGAGTATTAATTTTATAAAATTTACTTCATTTTTGAATTTATAATTCCCATGTTATCTTAGGTTTTCCTTTTAATATTTTTTTAAGAACATAATTTTTGGATGAATAGTGAAAAACACTAAATTATATTTCAAAAAAATACTCATATCTTTTATTTGTATTTTTTAATTGGTTTTAATGAAAAAATATATCATTTATACATATTTATCCCATGTTGGTTTTTATAATCATTTGTATTGATTTTTTATATAATATATTAATGAATTTTTGAACATTCCAAAATAATTAGACTAATTTCTCACCTCAACTATGGAATTAGTGTTATCGTGAATTTCTCAACATTAATGAATTTAATTTAGAATAAACTAATTTAAATTGTTGTAATTAGTAAGATATTTATATTCTAATAATATCATATTAATTTTTGACAAAAATGATGTGTGAATTTGAAAAAAAAACTAATTACAACGATCAAGGAAATATTAAGCATAACAAGGTAATAATCATTAATATTATGGTTTCAAATGACCAATTTCCTTTCCTAACAACCTTTTTATGGCCCTATTTTATCCAAAACAATCACCAATGAGTTTGGTTAGTATTTATGACTTTTTTAGTTTAAAACCATGGTATACTAGAATTTTGTTTCAATAATACCAAATTTGTTCCCTTTATCCCCAATTAAAGGCCTTCAAAGATGTCACTTCATTACACCACTCAAACCACATAATTCGAGCCATTATCTGACCAATTAATATTCCAGAAAACCTATGTTACCCCTTGAATTCTCCCATTAAGAATAAATACAACAAAGGAATCACTTTAGTGAAAACCCAAATGAGTTAAATACTGAAGAGATAACATCATTCTTTAAGATATTTTCCTTTATTTTTTTTCTCCACCAAATAACATCTTCTTATTATATGAATTAATAATTACCTATATATCCAAAATATATTAATATTCTTTCATGATATGGTTTCAACATACACATATAGACACTTCAATCTAATGGGTAATGAATTTATTATTCCTATGCATAGAAAACTACCACCTCATGAAACGATGTTCATTATTTTTCATTTATTACCTCTCATAGTTGGTCATTATGATGGAATATATATTTGTATATGATATATAAGATTTATATTATGTATTTATTCTTATATAATTATTATATAATACATAACTTCATGCATTTCATTTTTTACAAATATATTAATTTTGTTTGGGAAAGTGTGGGAAATAGACTCCTCAAAGAGATCAGATTCATTAATGCACTACATGGAATGTATTAAGGATGGTTTTTGTAACACTATATTATATATATGAAATAATATTTCTACAGGAATAATACTATATATATATTTCATTTAATTTATTTCTTCAATATTACCGTGAAAACATGAACAACATTCATGTGTGTGTATAACCAACAGTGTCCATGAACGGCGTATTTCATTTAATATTTCATGATTTTATAGATTAATATTTATATTTATATATAGAATAAATATTATAATTAAATAATGTTTCAATTTATTTAAATAATTAATCCATTACCTATTTATGTTGATCGATAATTAAAACTCAAATCATGTATGATTTACAATGTAGTTATTACCAGAAGCATTACTTTAAAATGGAATTGTTAATAAGTGGGTAATATAATAACATAAGTGATTCATATACTGTATGTGATAAAATATTCTTGTTCATTGTTACGTTTATTGAGAACATACATTTTTTATAAAAGAGGTTTGAATGTGTACAAATAAAGGAAAGATTTATGGTAAGGGATTTCATCTAAATTTTTGTTTCCTTGAGATGCAAGCCATAATCCCCAATTGAATATGTTGTGTGGATTATAAACATTACTATGATATTTTATAAAATTAAATTATTTTATTTAATGATATTAAAATATTTTAATTATGTTATAATCTCATGTATATAGTGATTATTAATTGACTCAAGTAATAATTGTTTTCCCGTCTCACATTCAATTTTTTATGATACACAAGCCATTTTCACCTCCTATTTCATATATGTGTTGCATATAATCCACGTGGATTTATTCTAGTAACATTATAACTGAATTTATGTATATTTAAATATCAAATTTATTGACTTTATCTTTTGGGGTTTATCTTTCAAAAGCTACCAAAATGGTAATTTTGTTTTTTCTCAACATTCGATCTTCAAGACACTTGACATGGATAACACTTATATTTTTCTATGTGTTGTATATACTTCTTGTAGAATTTTTATATCATGAATATATTACTAATAATTATATTTTAAGATTCATTTAATGTTACTTGTTCTATATTATGATTATAAAAATTTAGAAAAAGTTTAATTTTTTAGTACTACAATCTCATCGATTATCGAGATTGTAAATGATTATGCTTCCAGTGATGAAATATTATGATTCATAAGCCAAAAAATCTGTCTACATTCCTCAGACATTGTATATTTAGGTAATATAATTTTAATGGTACCATTTTACCACTATTTTCCACATATTATAATTTAAAATGTTCTTTAATGAAAATATGACATTATATCTACATATTGTTAGAAATATGTGTTATTTCAAAATATGTTTTATAAAAATGATTCCCAAAAATATATATTGTCATTATATAATATTTAAAATATATATTTAACCACATATTATCTATTTTAAAAATTGATTTTAAAATGAATTGTATTTTCATTTTCTAATCATGGATATGTTTCAATCATTAATGGTGAAAAATGAAAAATTGGCATCTATAGAGCTAGAAACCATCATAATCACCATTTTAATTTTTTTTTCTTTGTATTTTTATAAGGTAATTTTATTTTATTAATTGTTTTTATAATTTTATGGTTTTTTTTACATATTTTTTAAAGATAATGGGTTTTAATTTTTTTTCTCTATTATTAAATATTTTAAATGATTTTCAAAGTTTCTTTTATATGTCTTAAAAACATTGTCTTCCTAGATATAGATTTCAATTATCTCAAATAATATTTTAAATTATTTCATAAAATTTTCATGAAAAGTTTTATCAAAATGATTTCATGATTCTTATATAATTTTTAAAGGGAAACGTTTTACCAAATCATTTTAATCCTTTTTCCATGATTTCAACAAAAATTCAATGAAATTAATTTTGAAATGTTATTATGTTTTAATTATACATTTCAAAAAATATATATATATTTATCAAGAAATTAATTTAAAATATATTTCAAATTTATTTTCCATATAAATTGACATCCATTGATATTAATCATGCATTTATCGAAAATAACATAAAGGATCCATTAATATTCCTTAACTTAATTTTTTATGTTTTATTACATGATGTTTATGAGATTGGTTTCTCATCCATGCGTCACATGATCTTCAAACCCACTTCATTTCATGGGTTATTCCTTGATGAAATGATTGTGAAACCTATCCCATTTGCATATTTTTTATGTGATATAATGATTATGATACACATCTCATTTAGTGGGTTTTAATAGGATGTTTAGGAAACCCGTCCCCTATTGTGGGTCATGATATGATAAATTTTATATTATCTTGTATCACATGTAAAAATGATTTTATTATGTGGTGGGTGGAACTTATATCTTCCCTTAATGCATTGGGTAATGATAAATGTATTACGAAATCCATAGGGTGCATCGGAGGGAATTCCATGCTTAAAACCATTAATCCTTAAACAAGAGGGTATAGAGGAGGGCATCATATGACCAAAACAGAAGGGAATCTTAAGCTCAAAACAAGTGGGTACATGGGATGGAATCCCAATACATAAATAAGTGGCTACATTGGATGAAATCCCAAGACCCAAAAAAGAGGATATATATAAGGGCATCCCAATCCCTTAGTGGGAACATGGGTGATTATTCTAAGATAAACATGTTATGAATTTCATAGTATGTATACTTGAAATAGTATTTTCTATTATTATGTGTATGGAAGAAGTTCCAAGACGTATTCCTATATTATGATTTCATGTCGTATGCTCTTAATTCCATTATTATTAATGACTTATGAACTACCAATATTTATGGCATGGCTCATGAATATGATATTACATATGAATGGTATGGACTTGAAATTATATTCTCATGTTCTTATATAAATATATTCAGGTTATTCGTACATGATTCCATTATTTAATCATACTATGTATTTTAGCTCATCCAATTAATTTTTTTTATTTCCCACATGGTATTAAGAATGGTTTTATGTTGAAGTATTAATGGATGATATCATTTTTGGAAACATTTAATATATTTCATGAATTTATAATATTTTTTCTATTTTTCCAAAGACACTAAACTATTTCAGTCATCAGGAATTTTCTTTGGAAATATAATAAATGTTCATCTAAATTAATGTGATATCCATGTGTGTTAATACTTGGACTCTATATGACTGGACATATGTTCCAAGCATAGATGATTATATATCAGGATCAACCCTATAACTTGATCATTTATTTGTTTCAATTCTAATATTGATAGGCTTTAGACTAGTACCAAACATTAAAGCATATAGGTAGTGGGATATAACCTGTAATATATTGTAATGCTTATTGCTCTTTAACACGGATGTTGTAATGTGAATTGGGATTTGACATGGATTTTTGAGACTATACAATGTTTATTTAGTGGTGGTAGGAATGGTTGTAAGACATGCCCCGTTATTTTCATGAATGGTTCTGAAGTAGGTTATTATACGTTAGTTACATTGGGAGGATTGGAATAGTCATAGGCAAGCATAGATATTTTCCTTCACAGAGATGAAGTATGTGGTTGTTGTATTTTAGTAACATCAGAAATAATTGATACATGTGTTTATTTATATATTCCATATAATACCTAATAAACTGGTTAATTTAGAAATAGTTATGTTTCCCAACTTATTTTTACTCAAACCCTTTCTGGATGTCCTTTAGTGCTCGAGCAGATTACATGGATGCACGAATGGACATGGGAAAAGGACCTTGAAGTTGATTTATAGTTTGTTGGATGGATGTTATTATAGTAATGGGACTAATGATGGATCTATGGAAAGGTAATTTGGAGTCGTTATTTGAGTCTATTTTCTTTTACTTGTATTGTTTCAATAATGACCATTAGTTACATTCAGACATTTCATTAAATCATTCCATTATTTTTATTGGATCATTCAATATGCTTTTATTCGAGTTTTCCACTATGTCTAAAAAATGATTTTATTTTGGGATATGGTTTACTTTATTCTACATAAACACTTTTGACCATTTTTTAGTCTCCCATATATACAATTCACACCCCTTCTGATAGTTTGGATTCTCGGGGATACAGGAATGCATGCTTTAGTTCTTATAACCAACCCATTTTCTCTGCGTGAGAGAGTAACAGATTAGGGGGAATTGGAATATGGAATCAATGGATTATGATTTATTTTATTCTTATATTTCATTTAAGAAATTTATAAATGATATTATGATGTATTGAGGCTTGGTAATGGGATTGTTCATGGGAGTAACTAAACCATGTATGAGGGAAATTCAAGTACCCATGGAAGGGATTGCTATTTCTAATGTCTCATTTTAATAAAAGATATTATTTCATCAAGGATAAAGCACTTAATGTGTGACATTACTATCCTAAAATGATACTATTTATTAATATTTTACTCAGGGGCTACTGTGACATGAGAGTAGATTACATGCATCATACTGGGAAGTTATGGAAATATTAACATGAATTTTCATTATATGGGAATATCTATTTTATAATGTGATATATAAAAGAATTTTTTTCTTTGATATGTGATGTCTATTTCACTAGATAAATGTAATTAGTTTATGTGTCATTATAAAAACACTTAATCCATATTTTTGTATACAAAGATTCAATAGTTTTACTTTGAATACAATTATTTATGTTGATCTTATTTCTAGATTGTTCTCTACGATATGTTTTTGTATAAAATTCATCTGCAACACCTCCTACAACAACATCCGGTGAGTTTAAATTTGAACGCTTTTAACATAGATTATCCATAGAATCTTGTAGTTTATAATGGATAGATATATTTTCAATCTCCAAATAGTTTCATTTCATCCATGTGTTCTATGTAAATTGATAATGTACATACCATTACATTGATGATTGATTTGAAATGATATTTATAGTTGTAGACCCCAACAGTGTTAACTACAGAAGGGTGACATGAGATGTTGGTTCTGGATCAACTCATTTCAGACATTATGTATGAGTCTTGAGACACCCTCAGATAGAATGGTGAAGATTTATAAATATATGATTCATTAGCCTACCAAATGTTGGTGGGATATTCTAGATGAATGTGGGAAGAAGGATGAGCTATCTTTACAGGACATTTAGATGATTTCTCTGATCAATTTATATCTCAAAATTTTGTCAGATTAAAATGATCATGATTTAATGTATTTTTCTTTGGAGATAATGTTAGTTATGTAATATAGAGTACATTTCACAAACCCAAATCACATTTCTCTATTTTTGGTGTCAAATTTTATCTCTATGGGGAGATATTTTCGTGATAGTCTTCACAAAATGATCAAATTTCAAATAAAATTTTTCTGTTGAAGAAACGTTGAGGATGTGATAAAATATTCAGTCATAATGGATGGGAATATAAGAGAAGGTGAAATATGTTTCCATAATGTTTTCTTATGGAGGTTTATGAGTTCTTCTTTGAGTCGTAAGGAGCTCACCTATGATAGTTTTTGTTATGGTGGTAGTGGGATTAGACGTCATGGTAGTGGGAAACAATCTCAAGACTTTGGGAGCTTCTAGTGATATCAGTGGGGAATGTTTGGAAACAATCCCATGAGGTATCCTTTTCCCATATTTAAATTTCATATGTATGGAAGCCTAAGTCATCATCAGAAGTTCTGTACATACATTCTGTAGTAGACCTATGGTAGTGGATCGTAATAGGCATTTGAGTCTGGAAGGGGATCTGCTACCCCTTAGGATGCTTGTAGCAAGAATTCAACATTCCATTAATTTTTAGGTAGGGGATGAGGTACCCTATCACATAAAAAAGAAGTTTTATTCAAGGTAAATAGAATATCGAAGTCAAATTGGATACCAGTTAATATTGAAAATACAGTTAAACATTATTCAGACTACTCCAGCTATCATTGATGTATGACCATCTACAATCAGAGTTATGATTATTTTATCATCTACCATAGCTTATATTTTATGTGATATATGAGATTCACATTATTTTATACATTATATATTTTCACATGTTTTGGTCTTTTATTTGGATATCTTTGACGGTGTTTTATCCATTAACACACCATTGAAAGTACGGTCAAAGAATATAAACAATTTCAAGATGTGTTCTGATGATATTGGTGGCTATAGTTTATTTTGGTAACCATTTATGTTGTAAATTATTTAATTGAACATGGTCCTCATTAAGGTTTTTATATTTCTATACCCAATGAATATCAACTACAATTGGAGGATAGTTTTATTTTTATCTCCAGAATGAGGAATCAATTTTTACCATGGTGAGTTGGATCTTTAGGCTTGTCATCGAAGACTAATTTAGAAAATACTGTATTGATTCATAGATTATATAGATGGTATTTATCTAGATTAAATTGGAATTCATATGGATTTTTTTCCTCTATAAGATGATAGTTTTCAAGATTTCATTCCTAAAAAGTTACCCATGGTACTACATGAGAGGAAGAGAGAGATAGAGAGATCGTGATCGAGTTGGTGATGGGAATGGATAAAATTTATATCCCACCTTAAAAATTTCCATTATATGTGATTAATGAATTGAATTTTCAATTTTAAAATCAATAATATAAATTATTCATATGACGAAGTACATATCCTTTGTGTTATCTAGAGTTCTTCGCCAAGAATATTGATGGGTCAATGAGGATATGTGTGGATTATCAATCTTTGTAACTTATGATTATTGGAAAAATATAACCAGTTATAATCACTAATGAAATTATCAATAATTTTGGAGGTTATACATTCTTCTATAAGGATGATTTGACATTAGGATACGATCAGTTATGGGTGAGACCAACGTTCAATCATTAGACTGATTTTTGGAGTAGGTGTTGATTGTATAAATTATTAGTGGTTCCATTTGGGTTTAATAATTCACTATATATATTCATGGAATTAATTAATATGATATTTAATCCTTTTACGTATTAGTTTATGGTGGTTTTTATTGTTCATATCATAGTTTATCCACAATCAGTCGATGATCTTGCCAACCATCTAGATTTCATCCTAAGGACAGTGAGATAGAATTAGCTTTATGTGAAGCTAACCAAATAATGTTACCAGATTAATACATTTTAATTCAGGGTCTATATCATCTATGATGGTTTATTTTTAGTGGGCCACGAAAAATGTGTATCCACGGTATCTTGGGATAAGCATAAGAACATATTGTATGTTTATATATATTTTGGTGTTACTCGTTATTATTGGTTTTTAACCTTGATCTCTCCTATTTCGAAGAACTAATGTCTAGGGTTAATTCTAAATTGATGAAGTTTCCCGGATATGATTCATAAGATAATGATATTTAGGTGATTCATGTTAGGATAAACTCTTCACCTATCCTTACTTTACATATAACGGGTAAATAAAATAATTTGTGCTTTGACACATCCAGAGATTGAATCATTGCAGTTATAATACAGGTTGATAGATTTGTTACTTATGGATCCATGTCACTATGACAATATAAGTGGAATTAAACAACTCTTTATAAATAGTTATAATGAGTTTTGAATTCCATGAAATGATGGATACACAATTTCACATGTGAGAGGTTTTTTGTATACATATACCATAAGAGCCTCAGGTAAATCTTTTATCATTGAGACTTGAATCTTCGGTAGAGCTTATGGGTTGAGTATCTGTATTCATTCTACATTGATTTTGATTACACACCAGTGATGGAAAACATCATTACCAAATACACAAGTTGAAATATATGGGATGTGGCACTATGAGAGTATTCTGAAAGGAGATGGATAATGACCCTCATTGCATACATGCTTCTAAAAGGTCCAGAGTCTCAGTAATGGGTATCTCTAACTTCAACATCTGTTATACCCATGGTTTTGGAAATTACTAGGACTGAGTAGATTTTAAATCATTGAAGCTCAGTTCTATGTGAAAAATTATATATTGGGTAGAAAACATCATGATGGACTCCCAGTAATGTAAATTATCTTATTTTTCATAGATATGTATGGGTCACTATTGGATTATAAGAGGATTTTGAGAATGAGTTTTATGTTATTAGATGGTTATTGCATCATGGTTTAACAAATATGTATCATTGTATTCATATAAAATTCTAGTGGTTAGAAATTAAGAATAATGAGAAAATATTCTTAGCTAGATGCTTCACATATCAATTGGTGAAAGATGAGAGTCAGAATCCAGATAGGCTTTTGTTGATTTCACCCTTTATTTAGTGAAAATGAAATATTGTAAAAATTGGATTTTTGGTATGAATACCAATTAAAACCCACAATAATGATGCTCTATGGGTTTTTGTGCATCGAAATTCTGAGTTATTCATTTTCTTTCCAATAAATAAAATCTTCATTTTGGATGATATGTGTGTAAATTAGGTGTATGGAGTCTTTTTATTGCATGGTGTTCAATGGAGTATTATTCCAAACACAGATCCCCATTTCACATTATATTTCCGGAAGGGTATACAAAATGATTTAGAATCATGGAAAATGTTAAGAATATCTTACCATCAATAAACTGTTGTTCTTTCTACGAAGACTATTTAAGTTCTAAAGGATATGTTACGAGCCCATGTTTTGGAATTTCATTGTCAATGGGAGGAAAATATGTCACTCATGGAGTTTTCATATAATAATAGGTTCAAGGAATTGATCAAAATACCAAAATTTGAGGCTATTTATATAAATTCATTCCATTATCTTCTTTGTTTGATATATGTAGGTGAGTCAGCACTTGATGGCACTAGTTAGATGTAAGAGACTTCCATATAGGATCAATTGATAGGAAATGTTTTGTGACCATGAAGAGAAGATATATATCATATGATGAACACCGGTGAAGACCTCCAAAATTTTATTTTGGTCATCATGTTTTCCATTGGCTGTCTCCTAGGTTGGGGAAATGATGTATCACGATAAAAGGAAAGATAGTGCCCAAGTTTATTGGGTCATTTGATATTGTAGTTAGGGTCAATCTATTGATTTACCTTTTAACCCTTTCATTGCACAACAATTCCATTCATGACATATACCATGTTTATCATCTAAAGAGAAATTATCTACAACCATACAATGTGAATGACATAGTTGATGTAGATATTTATGTTGATGTGTGCTTTAAAGAGCATAAGACATGGGTTGTGGATCATATTAAGAAATATAATTGTGGTGGGAATATAGAATTGGTTCAAGTATAGTGGAACCATGTGAGAGTTTCAAAAGAGACATGGGATAGAGTGTTAGATATGAGAACATAGTGGATAGACATGCTCCAAAATACCACGTACTGAATCTTGGAATTTATCAGTCTTAAGATAGGATACGATGGGGAGGTTGTAAGGTCCCCACTTAATCTAGTTATGTTTCTCTATATGTTTTCATTAAAATTTTCATTTGGTTGTTTTTCAACCATTGATGTCTTTCATTTAAATAACTGTAATGTTGGGTTGCAAGAAAACTATAATGGATTCATGTAGACAATAATTGTTGGTAAAAATAACCTAAATATCAGGTTTGTATGTTTTTTATTGGAATTTATGGATTTCATGTTTAAATAGGTTATGTATTAACATGGGATCCTGCTATTTTGAAATGATTTAATGGGTGTACAGGTTTTTAAAATGGAAATGGACTAAAAAATGATATTCCTAAATTTTATATGACATTTAAAGTGATAAAACAAATTCCAATGTTTTATTTTTTTTAAAATATATATGAGTCAATGGGTTTTTCATGGTATCCCATTAATAATAATTACTTTACATGTAACTAGATTGAACATTGTGTAATTTTTTGACATGTTGTTTTTAAATTTTGGTGTGGTTGATTTATTATTTCATTCTTCTACAACCTTCTCCTCTCAACCATATAAAATCCTCCTGGATAATTTGGAATTTTAAACTCCCTTCCAGATATATCATCAATTCCTCAAATTCATAAAAAGTGGTTTTGATCATGTTTATTCGTTATCATTCTTGGTTTTCCAACAATTATGCTGAAATTATTTATCCAGTTTCATTTTTGGATTCGATCTTAGTCATTTTTTAACTATGAACTTATTAACAACAATACAAACCCTCTTCCTCATGGATGTTTTCCAACAGACGCATTGATATATCTTATATTAATGGTATTTCTCAAAATCTAAAACCTATTATTTGATAATTTCCAATTTTATGAAATATTGTGTTTCTACAAACGTAATAATACAATTAGGCTTTGGTCCCAACCTTTTTAAAAAAATTAAATATTGAATGGTGACTAATTTCTTGAATCATTTTATTTCAATTGGATTCTAAACTCAATTATTGATTCCCATTTGGTGGTATAACCATTGAATATAATTTAGTTTTCTAATGGGTATAATTAATTTTAATAGGAAAGGTGCCATAATGTTATTTCATGATATAGAATCCCTAAAAATATGATGTTATATTGTTTTATCCATGTTGTTTTTTAGTACTTGTATTATATGATAAAATATGTATATATCAGGCTCTACTCTAGAACATTCACACTTATATTCTATAATACTATTATTGAGCAGGCTCACCCCAGTTCTATGTTGTAATGCTTATAGAGAGAGGTCTTTCCCTATTACCATGTTATAATGATTATAGGGATTTGACCATGATGTTTTAATATTTATAGGGATTGGCCAACATTTGTTTCACTATATCATGGTTATATGGTGGTTGTTGGCCTAGTTATAATACATGCTCTATGATTTTATGGCATGGTTTTGATGTAGGGAATTTTAATTTGGTCACATGGTTGAGGATTCCATTGTCATAACACATGCTCAGATTTTTTTGTGACATAGAGATGAAGAAGTTCGTAATTGTTATAATTATTTTTTGAATTAATGGATTCAAATACTAATAACATTATTTCAAACACTAATTATTTTAGTAATTATTTTATACTTAGTGTTTTAAAACTACAATGTTTTACTCATACCTTATTTAGGCTAGTCATTCCTACACAAGAAGATTATGTGGATGATGTTTTGGGCAAGGGAGAATTACCATGTTGATGATTGCATGATTTCTGGATGTGTTGATGTTTTATGATGACACTCATGTGGGGTATGGGATTAGGGAATTTTGAGTCTTTAATTGAGTCTTCAATTATTTTTCTTTTATTGTTTGTTGCTTTAACTTTAGTTACATTCCAATATTTCATTAAATTGTTTCTTTTATATTTATTAGATAATTCATGTGGATTTTATTGTTATTTTCTTCTATATTATTATATTAATTTTATATTGTTTTATTTTTTATTTTCTTCTAAATTGACATGTCACACCAAGAGTATAGTCTCCCACTATACATTTTACACCCCTTCTTCTAGTCAATAACCACTCGTATATGAGGAAGTACACTTAAGGTCTCATAACCAACCATTTTGGGCCACATTAGAGTGTTTTATATCAAAGAAATGTTACATATATAGGCCATCTAATCATTCCCATCCTTACAAAGGTACAATCCCTAAATATAACATCCAAACTGAGTAACATAATAAGAATCGTATCGATAAAAAGTCTTTTTTGAACCTCCTTTCCCCAAATTGGTTGCATTCACACCCCAATATCATAGATCATAATTCTCTTATAACATCTTTATAGTATCATTTCAAAAGATACCTCAGAAATTATATCATACCAAGAACATCAAGTGTGACTAGACATCAAATCAAAAATCGCCCAAAGACATCAGGACCATCCCGTCATATCATTCCCAATGACACATGGACCATAAAATCACATACCATATACCAAGAAAAATTAATAGTTGTTTATCATAAACATGATGGAAATTAATCTTCTAGCCTCCACATAACATGAATTACCCCCCACTATATGCAAATTAATCAAACTCAACAAATCAAAACAGAAGTGCACTTTTGAATTCTATATATCACAGCATTTATATATCAATATCTCATGTAACATAGAGTATTAATGAGGGTGTATTCATCCAAACATCCTCACTATATTGATGATGGAAAAAAACCCCAAAAACATTTGTGTGTCTTAAAAAAATTCTAAATTGTGGTAGGTTATGTATATAAATAACTGTGAAAATAAAATATATATATTTATGTAATATCCACGAAAACCCTCCCTCTATACTTATGCATTCATAATAGTAGTAACATCCCAACTCACAACATCACAAAAGGACTCATAAACTCTGCCAAAATAGATACCACATTTGAATTAATTACCTCCCACAAGAATTCTACAAAAACCATTAAAATTCCACCATTTGTATCATGTAATTAAAATTTCTATATTTTCACTTTTGCAACCAATTTCATTTATCATGAATATTCATGTAATATTAAGAAACAACCATTTATGTTAGACATATCATTTTAATATATGTATTAGTTTATCATTAAAAACCATTATATAATTTATAAAATTAGGATTTCTATTTTTTCCATTAAATAATTATTCAGTTACATCTAGAAAACTAGAATCATAAAAAACCATGAAAAAAACCACCATTCTCATGAAAATGGGCCAAAATTATAACTACAACACATAACAACCACATCATCATCATAGCCAACCAATATCATAAACAATCTTCTTATATTCACCCCCACTCCATAACCTCACATCATAAACAATTTTGAAATATTTAATTTGTTTTTTTCAAAGGTGATTTCATTATATTTACTTGATCTACTTCATGGGAATTTACATAAAATCCTTGATATTTGATTGGAAACTAGATCATTATTCAGATATTTGGGATCATCTATTTCAATATTGGTGTTATTAAACATTCAAACTATCATTGATTTGAAAAAAATAAAATAAAATAGAAACAATTATAAAATAGTCATCATTTATAGTAATGGAATTATTTATTCTTACATTCAATAAAAAAAGTATCAATGTGAGTCAAACATATGATTCCTTTCGCTCTAAATGAAATTTATATTACTCCATTTAATTTTCATCATTAATTTATTTCATTCTACATTTAAAAGTTATTTAAAAAGAATTATATGTCATATCTGTATAACTATTATAAACATGAAGTGTATCATTACTCAAACAAAGATCTTATAATTGTTGTGCAATGTTGGAACAAGAGGAAGATGACAAAAATCACCAAAATGAATGGGGACAACATTATCAACATATCAAACATTGTCCCTTGTGATTCCTTCACCAAAACTACACAACAACCTATGGTTCCCTTGATCACATCCCACTCTGGAAAATGAACATGGAGAGAAAATGTAGAGGAAAGAAGGAAACAAAACAAGAACCACTAATGAATGGTCTCCCTAGGTTGGGGTAAAAATAAAATAAAAATAAGATTAAATTCCTTTTATGCACTCACATAGGTCTCCATAGAACTATGCGAATGTATATAAGAATTATTTTGTTCATGGGGTGGATGATTATATTGGTCGACTATAAAAGAACACCACGGTCAATCCTATCTGATAAAAAAGTATAATATATAAAAATATAAAACACCATCACATCAGAGAGGGGACCATTCAATAGTTGGAATATTAAAAGATGCATCTGGGAAATGTGTTGAGGTCCATCATACTAATCCTATAAAATAAGAAACAGAATGTGGGATAAAAGGTACCACCATGGAATATATTCCACAACAAAAAGGAGTCTACACCACAACCTAATTCCATCATTAGGAAACTACAAAAACAATAGTTCCACATAGAATCCTCATCATGGACAATACATCCCAGTCTCCCTCTCTAATCCAAATAACACTACTTCCAAGAGAAATCCATGCCATATCCCTACTCCATGTTGTAGTTATTGAAAAAATATATGAAACACATAAATCACACCTTTAGGAGTATAGGCCATAGATGGGTGACCATGTCAAAACTATGTTGATTGTGAAAGATTCCCAAAAAGAACACCTCTAAGCCTCTATGTTATAATAATCCTCTTTAGACTACAATGTATCCATGTATATAAGTGTACATTCCTCCAAATCGTATAAATACTCTTGGATGAATTTTCAAATACAACTTATCCATTAATATTCATACTCCCTAAAAACATCCCTTGAACTACTCTTTCACTATAATTACCACAATGTAATTGATTTAATGGTCTACACCATTACATCATATGCCTTAAAAACTAGTCTCTTCCTAAATAATCAAAAAGTATCCTATAAAAGGAAAATAGATTGGGTCATGAAATACATCCCATAAGATACCTATTTAGGATCTTTTTACAACGGAAACAACACCGCCACATCATACCAACATCATGAAAACTCTCCTACAAAACCATCTAGACCACCATTTCAAATTTGAAAATGTTCAATAAAATTATTTCCAAAACCAATAAAAAATATTATCTAAATGATATAAATAAAGTAATTATTCTCCCCATATCATGATATTATCCACTGGGGGAAGAAATGCATCACCCTAATTATTTTAAAAGTTGTTATAGTATATTGTGTCTTAATTAGGAAATAGGTTATCCCCACTTTATATTATTGAATATTTAACACACACCATCATCAAAAAAAATATTTCATCGACTAAATATATTCAGATATGAAATGAATAAAAAATTCAAAGAAAGAAAAAATTTAATAATACATTGTTTATTGGAAACACATTTATATACCATGCTTAAATCTACGCTAATCTAAGTCAACAATCCCCCAAAAGACATGTACTAATGGAATGGTCCATCAATATATAACCAAAAAGCATTAATAATAGATATTTAATAACATCTCTATAAAAATATCCTTATCCTTGATATAAAACTATCTATAATCAATAACATGTGACTCATCATGATGATAATGATAGAGATGACACACATGGAATAGTTCATCAATCGTTTCAATCCAGTCAATTTTATAACCTAGAAGTCATCATTCTAACATGATCCAACCACTTAAAAGGTCCCACAATAAAGGGTTAAATCATAATCCCCTTGCAAAACCACTACCTTCTATGATGAGTATAAACCTTCAATAACTCATGGTCTCCTGCAAGGAAGTCAAAGGACCCCATCGTGTGATATAAATTAAAAGTCATCTAGTCCCACACCACCTTCATCCTCTCACAAACCATCTAAACATTTTATTTAATTCTATTTATCAAATCATGGATATGAAATACCAGATACCCAACATCATCCAATCATAATGGATAATGAGAGAACCACACATTTAAATAAAAAAATTGGTCCATTCAAATATATGAAATATATTTGTTTCCATATGACAACCCAATTAATGGAATAATCATTTATAAATAAATTTCGGAGGCAATGATACATACTCCAATAAAACATCTATCATCAGGATGGTATTCTCAATTTTTTCAATTTTGGGGAAAAAAGAAGTGCAAAGGAATAATTTAGTACCAGAACCATATCATAATCCACTACATAAATTAAAGGTAAAATGAGAATCATGATACAGGAAATTGGAATATGGAGTTTTAGGCATCTTCACAACCTCAACCACATACCCACATCCCAAAACATGCATGATGCGTGACTCTTTAATCACTATAAAGTTATCTATCTTTATCCGCAGTTCCATGATTAACTATATATCTTCAAACGATACATGGGATTGGGGTATTCTAATGATTATTTATATCTAAATGACATCCTACATCCATAAACGAACATCCATGGGAAAAAATTAACTAACAAAAGGATGATGTTCATGATTTTACAACATGGAAAATCGACACCAAAATATAATCTATGACACTGCCAATTTATTCATGGGATGAAAAAAACACATCTTTATCCAATGAAATATCTTAGATACTCATTTGTGTACTTACAATGGTGATCTATGAAACACGGGATGAACCCTCTCAGATATCTCCATCCAAATAATAAATATTCCATAGAACAACATCATGTTCAGATCATACATCGACCACCACAATAGAGCATCGCCATGGCCAATACTATCATGTGACACCACTACCTCTGAGTCTCCCCACTAAGAATCCTCTATCTAATTCATTATGGGACACTATAATATCATAATAAATAATCCACCCTCCACACAAACCATATCAACATCTTGTTGAATGGTTATAATCAACTATATTTCACTCCCACAATCCTCACAAACTCATGAAATATCCATATATGATTTCTTACTTGGTATGTTAGAAAACATATTCACATTACGTAAGGTATAAGTTGGAATAACCTCATTGTCTTATATAAACTCCAACCACCAATTTTTTTAAAAAATCAATATTAAACTCATTGAATACAGACTAGAAGATATTGTAATATATATATATACCATGAAGTGGTGTTCATTGAGATAATTTCACCACAAATTCAGTACAAGAACAGACAATGCTATATCTAGATCAATGGAGGCATAGTTATGCTCATGGGGGTGTGACATCCACGATCTATAAGAGATCACTACATTCTATCACAATAAGATGAATCCCACTCCCAAATAGTAAGAGTCATATAAAACCTTAACAATAATTTATTCCTCTGAAAACTAAATCACTATAGGACTAATCAATCTACCCTTTAGGTTGTTAAACACTACGTGAAACTAATAACTCTTCAAGAATTCATACCTTTTATTTCTCAAAGATTTCAAAGGGGATACAATACATGAGAAAGTATACACGAACCTATGGTAATAGACTATGATGCTACTGAAACTATGAACCACTTCTATATTCTTACCATCCATCCAATAAAAAATTTCCTTTATCATTGATGGGTTCATAGTCACTCCATGTTAAGAAAATCACTTGAAAATGGGAATTCACCACTTGAACCTGAAAACTATACTTGGAAAACATTCCTTGGATCTTGTACAGTCAAAGGATCCTCAAGCCATATAAGAGATGATTATAATGCCCCTCCCATATCATCGAGTTCATCAAGATTACATCCATGAGAATAACTATTAATGTGTACATAAACTCAAGGAAAATAGATTTCATGAGCCCCATGACAATAGATACAATATTCATGACACCAGAAAAACATGAAAACATTCTCAATGTGTACATGCCGACATCAAAAGGTAGTATTTGTGATATCATTCTCTTTCAACCTCAACTGATCATATCTAGAGTACATATCGATCTTTGAAAACCAACATTATTCTCCCAATTGGTCAAAAATATCATAAAACCTCAGAATGGGTTAATGATTTTTGTTCAACCCCACGTTCAACCTCTAGTAGTGAATATACAACCTCAAACTATCATTATCATTCTTAGTGAATAACATTGAAGTAGACCATGGAGACAAACTATGGTGGATGGAACCATTCAACATCATATCAGCCATCTGAGTCCTTAACTCCCATAACAGTAATGATTTCCTCCAAAAATGACCAATAAAAAAATAGATGAAATAAGATGAAAATATAACCATAACTCGATATCATGTCGATTAGGTATTTTACAACATCCCCTGGGAACATATACAAAAAAATCAATAATGAACCTGGGAACATCCACTATCCCTACATTTACTAATTTCACAAAAAAAGTCATCTATTGTAGAAATAAGTGGTTCCACACATCTACTACCCAACTAATTAACCCACCCCCAAAGATAACTAAATGATGACAATCCATATCCAAGATCATAACCCACCTCATTCAAAATCCATATTCATAAAATATTACTAATAATTGAAGGGAGTGACACCATATGACTCTATCGAATCCAAGAAAAGGTATGATAAATATGTATTCTTCACCATCCTCAGTTTACACTCTTATCACACATCAAAAAAATATGTTATGGTCTCAAACTGGCATAGTCAATACAAGGTGAATAGGAACCCTCTCTCCATCATTTCCCAAATAACAAACTAGATTTTGTGCAAAAAAGTGTGAAATGAATCTAAACAAAAAGATACAAGAGAAATATTAAATTAGATATCTGATTATACCTATAACCATATCTATCTTCTCAAGTGTTGGTGCATCCATAAAATGTAAATATCCATGCTTGGATCCCCTGCTAACCATGTGATTTAAAAATCTATATTCATGGTCATGTATGAATCCTTAATGGTGAGGAACATCATAAGGTTGAACTTTGACTACCTATGTATCATCTTAGTAGGGAATAATCCTAATACCCCTAATTTTGAATAAACTACAGTTGTTATTTCATTTCAGAATGATGTTGAACCTAACAGGAAAAATAATGCTAATGTATGAGAACCACTTGGAACTATTTATAATGATTTCTTTGGATCCCATAGAGAAAATCACATTGGCTGAAGCCCCAATAATAAATCTTGAAACACACTATCCCTAGAAGACAAAAAAGATGTTTTGAGTTAAACTCCCTACTAGATGAATCCTCTATAGCCCCAATTCCTATTATCTATCACTCATAACCCTTCTCCTTTGATAATCCTACTGGATCCCTTCTTTTGGTAATCCTTCTCATGAGTGCATATTCTTTATCATAGCTTCCTTCTTCTATAATATCATTTTTTTAAATATAAAAAATGAAAATTCATAATCAATATATGGAAATAGTACCTACTCGATGAACCAATCATAAAGATCTTAATTAGAAAAATTTCAATGTTAAAATGAAATATATCAGTAAATATCATCATGATCCCTCGCACAAAAGTCCCTAACCACTAAAGGGAGAGTATATCTATCTTCTTCACTGCCATTATCTTTGCTGAAAGAAGCTAGAATCAGAACTCATTATGGATTTATTCTTACTAATAATATGGATTATTATACTCCTTGATAAAAAAATTCCACCTATGACATGCCATACCTCTCATCTAATAAATCGCTTGTGAGACCCAATACCCCCACCTTGTCCCCGATTCTAAAGATGGTAATATCAACGTCCAACAACCATTGAAATATCTCTATATGAGAGTAAATACCATACTAGATTAAAAAATTATACCACTAAAAGTCATGTAATTAATTATTACCCTAATCACCTCCTCACCTGATTCAACCCCTTGATTGTCAATAGATTCACTCTAGTGAACCTTTTCATCTTGAATATCGAAAACATGGCCTATAGAAGCTATAATTTAATCAGAAACTCTAATTTTCTGATCCTAGTACTATATTATTTTATTAAGGTAGATTTAATTCATTTAACATCCTATGATTTTGAAACTCAAATATGAGCATAAAAACTAATTATCGGGTTATCCATTATAGGTTTGTAACCTACAAGTGGTTCCACCACATTAAGTTACTCTGTAGTCTCAAATTAGTCACATTAGATCATTGGGGAATATCTAGTCATAGAATTTATCCCTAGTGTATTTCCATTATCGAGATTAAATATAACCACTACCATAAAAAACCATGATATATTCATTTTTCCTAACTCCAATAATCATTATATCTATTAAATAAACCCTCAGATACAACTCTATCATGGCCCCAAAAATATAATGTTACACATCCTAAGATTAAAAATAAATTTGAGTGATAATGAACCGTTCTGTCTTGCCACGTATGGGTACTAAGTTGTCAACTAGCACCCCAAGTATAGAAATATCACATATGTCCGAATTATCTAGAATAAAATATAGATCATGAGATTTGTAAAATCACCAAAATGAAATTCCATGATAGATTATTAATGTAAACAAAACCCATCAAATAATAATTGTATAATATTATAAAATACAAATAAGTTATAAATAAATTCCAAAACGAAATTCCTATGGCACTGAAATTTTAATAAATCTTATATATGGACTAGTAATTTCTATCTTGGTCCATGTAGTCTTCATAGAATCCTTAAAATGTGTTCATATATTCATAAAGGGTTCCCATAACATGAATAATTAGTAGGATCATATATATATTATATCTATTATAAGTGGAAGAAAAATAATATTTCTCATATTTTCAAACAACAAAACCAAGAGTCCCTATGAAGGTATAATAACTAATACCATATCTTCCAAATATAATCCTCCCAAATAATGAATAAGAAATTGTATAATTCCATGAACCTTCCAGGATATTTTTAATCACATCATATATCACAAGAATAAACCTATCCATCACATCATATCTAACCTAAAGACACCTAGTCAATCACATCACATCTAAACAACATCCATTATATGAATAGTAGGGTATCATGAACATAAAGGAAACCATGATCATTCCCTCCTCCTACCATGACTAATCCGAACTATAAGACACCTGATTAACCTCAAAAATTAAAACAGCAAGTGCACTTTTGACTTTTATTCATCATATACCATTCATATCAATATCACCTAGAATAGATACTGGGGAAGATTTGGTATTCTTCTATCCATACTCACCATATGGATGTTAGGAAAAACATAGTGAAAACATTTGGCTGTCGACAGAATGTTCTCTACACGGATGGGGTCCATACCCAAATAAAAATAATATATATATATATATATATATATATATATTAATGTATGTATGTATGTATGTATATGTATATGTATATATATATATAATAGACACACAGACATTCCCAACCTATGATTTTACAATAAGTTTACCATCCCAGCACACAACTTCATCAAAAATCCCATAATCACTTCCAATAATATTCTCTATTCTAAATGCATTAATGTACACATGAAATCAAAATTACACACTTAATTTCATGTAAACACAATTTCAATATTTTTTCTTTAAAAACAAATTTCATTTATCTGTCACAATCAACTAATTTTAAGATAAAACAATTTAATCAACACTTCCATTGAAAATTTATGAATTCATTAAACAATCCAACATATTTGAAAATTTATCGCATTAGAAATTCTTATTTTGTCCCTATGAAAGCATTCCATTACAACTCAAAAACTATCACCAATCAAAAATAATATACAATAAACAATCATTCCCAGATAAATAGTCAACAAATTACCACCACCACACATCACAACCACATCCTCATCAAAACATTCACATATAACAACCACACATCACACAAATATCCAAAATTAAAACCACAAAATAGCACATCCATAACTCATTTAATCCACCCAATTAAAAACAATCACATATCTCAAAAAAAATTCACATGATTTTTATATGTTGAACAAAAGGACAGTCATCAAAATAACTTATTTACATTTACGGTAAATCTCACAATCTATGATTTCCAAAGGAAACTGTTTCATTATACATATATAATAAATTATCTATTTTGTTCACGGTGATAAGAAATCCCACAATTCTGGTTTTAAAATATATATCAATGATAAAAAAATTATCCCAATGGCATTGATTATAATATATGAAATCATGTTTTTTATCTTAATAACTAACAAATAAAAAGTGGAAAATCATGTGATTACATTCTATTCCCATTAAATTTAAATTAATACATTTACATATCTTCATTAATTTGATTCATACTATCATCACTGAGGAAGAAAAAAAATAATGACCCCTCTCTCATGTAAAACTAGAAGAAAAATGATAGATTCCCCACCTAAAACAAATATCTCTAAACTGTTGCGAAATTTTGGGACAAGATGATAATTACCACTAATAACAACAATGAAATGGACCACCCTGATTAATCTTGATCAAACTAGACTAAATTATTACATTATTAAAACAAAAATAATATTAGTTTATCCGTTGATTAAAGATTCCTCTTGGTGTAAAATTGCGAGACAATATGGATGATGGTAGAATGAAACCCATCTAGAACATCTATGGAGTGATTATCCAAGGTCATTGTTAAAATAAAATGAAATAGGGCTAAAATTTAACCCAGGTATGAACTTATGTATCCCATGAAATGAGATAAAACCTAGAAGTAATATTGGTTTTGGTCAGTTTGGGATTATAATAGTAGTCTTCAGAAAATTACACCACAGAAGAACATAACTGATCATGTAACTGAATGGATGATAGAGAAAAAGACAAAAAGGAATTAATAGGCATCATGGAATATTTTGTAGATAACCATTCATGAAGTACATGGAAATTACATTAAATTTGTGGAATAATTAATATATAAATAAACCAACACATAAGGACCATAATAGGTTAGTGTCTTTGGAATCTCGGAACATAATCTTCTAATCATGGTGAAAGATCTTCATCATATCCCATAAAGATCGTCCCCTTTTGTTTTCTTACCTATAACATTTCTTTATTTCTTGGGGAAAATAAAACATATAAAGGGTGAGCTCAAATTCTCAGTAAGGGTAAACATGGAGAAAATAAAAAAAATATAACTTTGAACATAAAAACATCAATATAAAGGTTACAAATCAAAATCATGAGTTGGGGATTAAATAATGGCAGTACATAAGGAATAGGTTAGAAGGGAACATTAATCATGATAAAATAGCATGTGAATAAAACATTTAATTATGGAAAACCACTAAACACATGATATAATTTCCATAGTAGCCAAGGCATTGCTGACAAGACCATCTTAGTGGACAAAGTCCCTTTCTGAATCGAGTTCACTCCTTGTTTCAGTCTTGTATCACTAATCCATATTAACTTACCATTCCATACTTGTCTATATCATGAGATATAAATATTTACCCAATTAATTTTAGGGAGATATACATCCCCCCATCTCATAAAGAAATCATTCTTACTTGTGCTACTACATAAACATAAATCATTCATCATAACCCAAAGAATAAAAATGTGTTTCATAATTATCATCCCATAATACCATAATACATATAAAAAATGGATATCATTTCTTCATAATAAAAGTGAAACCATGTAAATCATACCGACATTATACTTGAAACATACACATATGAAATAATGTCATCTTAGATAGAAAATGGTTTTGAAAAAACACTTGAAATGAATTCTTGATGAAAATATCGTTTCTTCTTAAAAATCATTTTCATTTCACGAAATGACATTTAGTTTTAACAGAAAAGGATTTTGTTGAAAATATTCATGAAAACATGTGTAGTGAGCTTCATAAAAAAGGTGAGTTATGATACCGTAAAAATTCATTCACACTGTATAAGTAAAAAATAACATTCTTCTAGTACTTTTGTCGGAATAGTCAAAAAGTTCAACATGTGGTAAACAAAAGTAATATTCCTTTCATAACAGGTGGTAAATTTAAAAAATGGGAAAAAGGTACATTAAAAATACATGAAAATATTTTGAGAAAACATGGGCATGGATGATAACAATAACCCCAGTAAATACTTACGAATAACAATCTCAGATAAGAACGAGATTGGAATAGCTATCCCTTAACTTATGTCAAATTTTTTCTGTATTTGTCCAAGACTCTTTTATAGTGTGTTTAAAATTTTTTTTAACTTGTAACAGGACCATAATAATATTTATGATATTATATATGATTCACTTAGGAATTTATATTGTCCTTTCATTTGTCAATTTCATGTTAAAGCAGTGTTTTGGGTAAAATCGTTTCAGTTATCGTCCGTGTTTTGACTTGTAATTATTAATATGATTACTTAGATCATGATTAATTAATTAAATAATATAAAACGTGATTTATATATAATATATATTCATAATATACATATATATAATAGATCGATAAATGGAAAGAAATACACCATTCATGGAGACGGTAGGCCGTACGTACGCATTAACGCTGTTTTTCGTTTCCTTATTGAATTGAATGGAATTAAGTAGATGAAATAAATATATATATATATATACATAAATACAGTGGCATTATTATGTCATATATTTCATTATTATTTATTATATATACTTTATAATCATTCTTGAATTGTTAACATGGAGAATGAATCTCATTGTGTCGTGAAGACTGTAATCTGTACGTACGCACGAGTGATGATATCAATCGCAAATTTATTTAATGGTATTGGAGTGGATGATATAATATCATAGAATCAGAATGATGTTATAATAATTATATATATTTATTATTTACACCATTAGACCCATCCAATTAAGGTTGTGGTGGAAAAACGGATTTCACCACGATGTGGAGACGATATTCCGTACGTACGTACTCGCGGTGATTTCGTTTCCCGTAGTTTGGATAGTAGGTGAAATAGGGTTTTTTCATAGTTATAATAACATATCAATATATAATTAACACTTATGTTATTACTTTATACTGAAAAAACTAATGAAGAGGATGTACAAGAAGGAAGAAACACGAAAGAGTCGGTAGAAGAGATTGCCTCTTCCTCAATGCACCTCCTTTAATCTTCCTCTTAGGACACTAGAGTTAGTCTTTTGTGAAAACCAGAAAATCTATGATTTAACTAGATAGGTTTAGATGAGGAATTTGTAGGGTTTGGCCAAGCTTGGAGGCTCAATAGGATGTGAAGAGAAGAGGGAAGGGGTGCCTTTTTTATAAAGGAGGAGAGGGGAACCTTTCAAAAAACGTAAAATATTATTTTATAATAAATCCATATTGGGTTTATAATAGCTCCGAATTGATTTATTTCTATGATAAAGTGGGAATGGGTCTCAATAATAACAACCAATATGTTTTAGACATGTTTAGGTTACTATTTTAACCTTATCATTTTCATTTAACACTACGTTAAATAATTTATCTTTTACCATGTTTTCTTGATTTATTACACTACATGGTTAATAAACATACTATAACCGGACAAACGAACCCCAAGTGGTTCATTATTAATATATATAACCTTATATAAGTCATTTAGTTGAACCATAGATTTTTAGGAATATAATTACAATTCATAATATAATATTTCTTTTAAAAACTATTTTATGTCAATTTTGACACTATTTGGTAATTGATTTTTGTGAAAATAATAATAACATGATTAGTTCGAAGAAGGTTACATAAATCAATACTAACATTTCATATTAACCTAAAAAATTATTGTAATTTAGATAAAGTCTCAAATTACATTTATTTGGTAATTTATTACATCAATAATGTTAATATTTCATTAATAAGGAAATTACTCCATCATCATTGTGTCGTTAATAAATTAAATTAATTAATGTCTAAAAATTATAAATAAAATACCATTATATACGAAATATTTTTATCTTTCTAATAAATATTTTTAGTCTAATTTTTCTTATGTATATCCCTAAATTAAAAATGTTTTAGTTTCTAATCTTCGATTTTAACTCTTTTAAATCTTCTTTGAATTAAATAATAATATATGTCCTAATCTAATCCATGTGGACCTAAATGATAATATTATATTCTAAAGTTTGTTTTTGGTCAACTTATACTTATCCAAAAAAATTTGGTCATGTTTTAGGGTAATAATAATATCATTTTTACCCTTAATTACCCTATATAATTTTAAATGTGGTAAATAAAAGTAAAATGTTACTATTCACCAAAAAATATTTTTATCTTATTGAACCAAATTATACTCGTTGATATTAATTGTTTCTCTCATATTTTTGAAATTTCACTAAAAGAAGTTGTAAAATTAAGTTTAATGTAAATTTTCAAATTCTCCTAGGAGGTGGGTAACAGACGGTGAAAAGTTCCATAAAATTTTTATATATCTAAAAATATTTTAAAATGGCTCAAATGAATTAAATTGAACGTATATAGGTATTATGTATCAATTTTGACCTAAAATAAATTTAACGAAATTAAATAAGTATTTAAATAAAATTTCGGTTTTTAAATAGTAACCTAGTGTTTTTACTATTCATCAAAAATTAAAAGTTTTCCAAAAAATTACCAAATATCCCCCCTAGGAAAATTTCTATATTCTAAATCCAAAAATGAAGTCCATTTTCAAAGATAAAATTTATAAAATTTCAAAAAGTGGGTATTAATATTCTTAATGGTTAGTTCATAAAAATATTATAATAATATCTCGTTTAGTGAAACATGGTATTGTGTACAACACACGCTATTGAAGAAGGTCTTGATTGCATGTAATGCAAGCCAAGTCAGGGCTGAGTGTAGTGAAAGCTCTATTTGGTGTTGCATATAACATAATCAAAACTTCTTTCATTTATACATTAAAAAAATCTATACTTAATGTTGCATAAAATAATTTCCACAAAATGAACATGAAATTCTATGTAACACGAGCCAAGAATTGTGTTGCGTATACTGCAAGCTAATACGGTGTTGCGTATAATACAATCGAATCTTGGTGTAGTGTATAATATAATACATCAAAGATATTATAATTAATATATCTCACAAAATCTCAGGGTGTTACATTCTACCCCTCTTAAAATAAATTTCACCCTCAAAATTCATCGGGGTTATAAATGCTTTAATACTTCAATGTTCCATTCATAAAAACACACATTGTAAAATGGAATACTAAAACTTCATTTTAAAAAGGGAAGTTAGAATCCTAACAGTCACCCAACATCACTCAGCATTAGGTTTCCACATAGGACAACATATGAGAAAATATGGATATGGAAGAGTAATATAACCATTAACTTCTGATGAAGAGTGGTAGAGGACATGGATATAAAAAATTCAACAATCACAATGCCATAAATTTGTGATGATCTAATGTACCATCTAATTAATCAGATATGAGGGAACTAGGACAAAATTTTTGGTTTTCAATATTAAAAGAAATACTTACTTGATTTTGGTACAATCTCACTATTGTTTGTGCCTTGAAAATTTCCACATCATCTCGTAAAGAAACGAAGTTGAATTTTTCTTCTGTGAAGTGTTAGAAGATAATGCTATAAAATGATGGGTAATTCTATCTGTCTCATGAAAAATGTTAGAAAAAGTTATCAAATATACATAAGTCCATCTATGTTGAGTTTAATCGTATATGATTCCAAAAATGGACTTATAGTTCATCTATCATACCTATTAATGTAATAAAACTAGTTTCTACTGAACAGGGTCTTCTTGTTGGCCAATGGTATGCAATAATGGCCTATCAAACTTTGGTTGTGGGTTCGATTCCCACATCCTTGTCTGACACAATGGGTTGTCTCCTATCATACAGGTTGTCCTTTTTCTAAAACTACATTATTATAAAATTCCATCAAAAATATTGAAAAAAGTTCTAGCCTTAAGCAATACTAACTTATGTCCAACATAATCCCTTCCAATATTTAGGCTTATCAAAAATACTATTATCCAATCTCATATAATAGTAAAAAGTATTACCAGAGAGGTCATATAAAAAGCATGTGAATACCAACATTTAACCCCATATATCACAAGATATGTCCTTTTGGTCAAATTCTAATCATTTGAAGGCCTTAACCATGTATTCTCTTGAAAAAGGAATACCCATTGAACCTTAGTGAAAACATGAATGTAGTTAAAAGTCAACACCTTCCACATACCAAAATCCCAAAAAATCTATATACTAAAACCATGATATCACATAGTCCTTTTATCAATCATGATCTCATGAATAATATCAAAATTTATTTTTCTCTTTATCCCATCGTTATGTCCATATCGTCTTCTTTCCAAAAATATCTTAATAACCTTTCATAGTTACCCGTACCATTCAACATATACTTTCAAATACATTAGGAAAAACAGTAGTGTAACAATCCTTAGATGTTTCTTTATTCCATAGTACAATTACCTATACAACATAACTCTTATTAAACATAAATCATTCCACTAACTTCTTAATCTATTGACCAAGCTTCAATTATTCTTTCATCTCACATATCATTTGTAGTCTCACCATCATCATCAATATAATTAATACCCATACAACTATGATGATTCTCTTTATGAGATTTTCTGTTAGGGAATTAGTTTTCATAATTCCCATACATTCCACATTTAAAACATTGAATCATTGTTGATTTCATATCAATACCATTATCCTTGTCCATGGTGTTTACTGAACCGTTCCTTTATAATTACTTTATTTGTGTCCTTTTCCACACCCAAAGCATCTTCTAGTTCCTTTGAAACATTCTCCTTTAATCCTATTCCCACATGATTTACATGGAGGAAAATTAACTTTCATTTTTCTATGATCATCATTAAACTCCATCATTCTCTCATTAGACAAGTCAGAAAACATACCAAAGTTTATATTATAGATCATCTTATGATATTACTGATTAGGCACAATAATGATGTTTGGAAATCCAAATCCCATATCGTTTGGTTGCTCAAGAAGAATATCATTCCATTGTACTACATATTCTCCATTAACATGAATCCTTCTGTTTCCTTCCATTTCATAAAACCCAAAAAGAATAGTGTGAGAGGTAAAAATCCTAATCAAGGTGGTGTACCTTCAATATATAACATCTTAGGTTTTTTTCTAATATTGTTACCAAAATTATAGGACTATAAACAATACTTATACTTATCCTTAGGGACATCCCTAGACATAACATAAAAATATATCTAGGGATCTCACTAAAGATTATGCATCATTGTTTCCAAAGGTAAATTAAACATATCCTCTGATACAAACTATAGAGACCCAATATTGGCGTACATGGAAATTACATTACTTTTGCGGAATACTTAATACATAAATAAACCAACACACAAGGACCCTAATAGTTTAGTGTCATTGGAAAATCCGAACATAATCTTCTAATCATGGTGAATGATCTTCAACATCTTCCATAAAGATCTTCCCATTTTGTTTTTTTACCTAAAACATTTAATTATATCCCGAGGAAAGGAAAACATATAAAGGGTGAGCTCAAATTCTCATTAAGGGTAAACATTTAAATAATAAAACAAATCATATACATTTTAACTTAATAACATGAACATAAAGTTTACACATCAAATTCTTGAGTTGTGAAATAAATATTTGTAGTACGTAAGGAATAAGTCATAAAGGAACATTAATAATGATAAAATAGAATGGGAAAAACATTTAATTATGTAAAAACATTAATAACATGATATTATTTCCATAGTATCCAAGAAAAGGCTGCCAAGACCATCTTAGTGGACAATGTCCCTTTCCAAATCGAGTTCACTCCTCGTTTCAGTCCTGTATTACTGAACTAGATTAACTTACGATTCCATCCATGTCTATCTCACGAGATATAAATATTTACCCAATGCATTGGAGCAAGATATAGGTCTTACCCATCTCATAATGAAATCATTCTTACTTGTGCCACAACATAAACATAAATCATTCATCGTAACCCAAAGAATAAAAATGGGGTTCATAAACATCATCCCAGAATAACATAATCCATATAAAAAATGGATATCATTTCATAATATCAAAATTTAAACCATGTAAATCATAGAGACATTATACTTTAAACATACACATATGAAATAGTGTCATCTTATATGGAAAATGGATTTTATAAAACACTTGAAATGAATTCATGAGGAAAATATCTTTTCTTCTTAAAAATAATTTTATTTTCACAAAATTTAATGTAGTGTTAAAAGAAAAGTATTTTTTGAAAATATTCATTAATTCTTGTATATTAAGATTCATGAAAATGAGGCGTTATTAAACCGTAAAAATCTGTTCACGCAGTATATGTTAAAAATAACATTCTTCTTGAACGTTTGTCGGAAAAGTAAAAAACATCCTCATGTGGTAAACAATTTAATATTAATTTAATAACATGTGGTAAATTTCAACGACGTGAAAGAAGGAAATTAAAAATACATGAATTTTTTTAGAATACATGGTCATGGATGATAACAATAACCCTAGTGAATACTTACAAATAACTATCTCGGATAAGAATGAGATTGGAATAGTTATCCCTTACCTTATGTCGAATTTCTTATGTATGTGTCCGAGACTCCTATATGTTATGTTAAAAAATATTATTAACTTGTAACAGAACCATAATATTATTTATGATACCATATATGATTCACTTACGACATTATATTATCCGTTCATTTGTCAATTCCATGTTGAAGCATCATTTTTGGTAAACTCGTTTCATTTATCATCCGTGTTTTGACTTGTAATTATTAATATGATCACTTAAATCATGAATACATAATTAGATAATATAAAACATGATTAATATATAATATATATTCAGAATATACATATATATAATAGATCGATAAATGGAAAGAAATACACCATTCATAGAGAAGGTAGGTCGTACGTACGCATTAACGTTGTTTTTCGTTTCCTTATAGAATTGAATGGAATTAAGTAGATGGCATACATATATATATACATAAATCCAGTATCATTATTAGGTCATATATTTCATGATTACTTATTATATATACTTTATAATCATTCTTGAATTGTTATCATGGGAAATGAATCTCATCGCGTTGTGGAGACGGTAATCTGTACGTACACACAAGCGATGATATCCATCCCATATTTATTGAATGGTATTAGAGTGGATTATATAATATAATAGAATTAGTAATATCTTATAATAATTATATATAGTTATTCTGTACACCATTATACCCATCCAAGTATGGTTGTGGTGGAAAAAATGATTACAGCACTGCGTGGAGACGATATTCTGTACGTACGCACGCGCGGTGATTTCGTTTTCCATAGGATAGATAGAAGATGAAATAGGGTTGTTTCATATTTATAATAACATATCAGTATATAATTAATACTGATGTTATTAATATATAATGAAACAACTATATAAGAGAAAGTAGAAGAAGAAAGAAATTTGAAAGAGTCGGTAGAAGAGATTACCTCTTCCTCGACACACCTCCTTTAAAAATCTTCTTAGGGAACTAGAGTTGGTCTTTTGAGAAAACCAGAACCCCTATTATGTAACTAGATAGGTTGATAAGAGTAATTGGCAGGGGCTAGCCGAACTTTAAGGCCGAAAAGGGTGTGATGTGAAGAGGGATGGGGTGCCCTTTTTATATGAGAGGAGAGGGGAACCTTTGGAAAATCATAAAATATTATTTTATAATAAAGTCATATTCCGTTTATAACAGCTCCAAATTGATTTATTTAGAATATAATTTGGTTATGGTCAAAATTCTTTCAAAAAATATGTTTTAGAAAAGTTTAGGTTAATATTTTAACCTTATCATTTAGATTTAACACTATGTTAAATAATATAACTTTTACCGTGTCTTCTTGTTTTCTTACACTACATGGTTAATAAAAATATTATAACAAGACAAACGAACCCCAAGTTGTTCATTATTAATATATACACCTTAACTAAGTCATTTGGATGATCCATAGATTTTTAGGAATATAATAACAATTAATAATATAATATTTGTTTTAAAAACTATTTTATGTCAATTTTGACACTATTTGGTAATTGATTTTTGTGAAAATTATAACAACATGATTATTTCGAAAAACGGTAATTAAATCAATACTAAATTATCATATTAATCTATATAAATATTGGAATTTAGAAAAAGTCTCAAATTACATTTATTTGCATATTTATAACATCAATTATGTTAATATTTATTTAATAAGGTAATTACTTTATCATCATTGTGTCATTAATAAATTAAATTATTTAATGTCTAAATATTATAAATAAAATAACATTATGTAAGAAATATGTATAGATTTATGATGAATATTTATAGTCGATATGTTTTAGTTATTAAAATTTGATTTTAACTCTTTTAACTCTTCTTGGAATTGAATAATAATAAATGTCCTAATCTAATACATGTGGACCTAAATGATAATATTATATTCCTAAGGTAGTTTATGGTCTAATTATTATTATCCAATAGAATTAGGACATATGTAAGGGTAATAATAATATCATATTTACCCATAATTACCCTATTTACTTTTAAATGTGGTAAATAAATGTAAAAAGTTAATATTCACCAAAAATTATTTTTATCTTATTGAACCACATTTTACTCCTTGATAATAACCTTGTGTCTTGTAGTTTTGATATTCTACTCTCAGAAGCGGTAAAATTATGTTTTTTGTAAATATTCAAATTCTCCTAACAAGTTGTAAAAAGACGGTGAAATGATCAATAAAATTTTTATATATCAAAAATTATTATAAAATATCTCAAATGAATAAAATTGAACTTATATATGTATTATGTATCAATTTTTACATAAAATAAATTAAAATATAATAAATAATTATTTAAATAAATAGTCGGTTTTTAAATAGTATCCCAGTGAGTTAACTATTCATAAAAAATGAAGGTTTTCATAAAAATAAAAAAAATTCACCCTAGGCTAATTTCTATATTCCGAATCCAAAAATGAAGTCCATTTTGAAAGATAATATTTATAAAATTTTAAAAATTGTGTATTACTATTCCTAACGACTTGTTCATAATTATATTATAATATTTTCCCGTTTAGTGAAACTTGGTATTGCGTACTACACACTCTATCGAAGAAGGTATTGGTTGTGTGTAATGCAAGCCAAGTCAGGGCTGCGTGTATTGAAAGATACATTTGGTGTTTCATATAAGATAAATAAAACATATTTCATTTATACATTAAACAAAATCTAATGTTGTGTAAAATAATTTCCACAAAACGAACGTGAAATCATGTGTAACATGAGCCAAGAATAGTGTTGTGTATACTGCAACCTAATACGGTGTTTTGAATAGTACAATATAATTTTGGTGTAGTGTATAATAGAAGACATGAAAGAAATTAAAAATAATATATCTCATAATATCTTGGTGTGTTTCATATTTGGGATGGTCAAAGATGCGTTCAAGAAACCTAATGAGGTTAACGCCACATACGTTATAAAATAGTAAAAAATTGACATGGAAAGAAAAAATATACCCTTGATACTAATGACTAAGGACGATACACTACAAACCATATTCATGGAATATTTACCCTGAAAATAATAGAACCACTAAAATTCCACATTTTAGAATCCTTGTTGTAGACTTTATATCTACTCCTCATAACAAAGTTCATATGGGAATTACATTCCATATATCTAGAATAGGGTGTATGATTGAAAATATTTTATAAACCACATAATTCAAACCTTTCAGACTGCACCCAATTGACATGATTATATGCCACAACAATTCCAATTTTGGTAGAACCACCAAAAATCCACCTCGATCAACTTCACCACATCAATCCTCTCCATTTCACATTGACACCCATTTTAGTGTAGTATATTCTTCAAGTCTAAACAGCCCATTTGAGGAGAAATTTTAGCTCCAACTCATAAATATACTCTCTATGACCATTAGAAAATCCCCAGTAAACCACTATCAGTAGAATTACAACAAATGGGTCTTATGGTCTAGACTGTTTCATTATTAATATATTGCTAGTGATTTAATGTCCTAGTGTAACTGTCCTAGTGACCCACTAAATACATAGTGTCACGTGTGCATTCATTCAATCAACCAATGAATAATATGAAAATTATTATTTTCAATTTAGTTTAGCATTTATTATTCAAATGAAATATGTAATGTTTGGACATGTTATTTCAACAAAAAAACCAAATCATATGTTGTTATCTTGTTCATTACATTAAAAATTATATATCATTTAAATCCATCATCCTCAATAAATTTCATTATATAATTTCATGTAATAATTTATCATTTTAATCTATGTTTTATCTAAACGAATCAATTATTTTCAAATCCATTAAAAAAGGCTTTGTATTTCACTGTTCCAATCCATTAATTAAAAAAATATCATTAGACGGTTTTTATCAAAACTCCATACACTTTTTATTTGAAGTATTCTCATTTAAAATAATAAGATATTTTATGCATTTCAAAATCATCAAAATCACTCTAGAAAAATTACGTATGACGTAAAATCAGTTATTCAATATCAAAAATAATTTGGAAATCCATTTTCAATGGAATATCATCACACAGACACCTCTATACAAAATCCTTTACCAATGTCTCAAATCAGGCTTTCAGATTCAATTTCAAAACCAATTTAAAATAAAATATATTTTACTGTTTCAATTGATATGAATTTATTTACAAGATCAACTACCTCAAACATGGTCAATAGTTTCTTGACCTGGAACCATTTGATAAAGGGTTAAGGTATATGATTTAAAGAAAAACTACCACTATCTCAAATAAATTAATTCCCAAATTGAGAAGAATGAAATATAATCCAACATAACATGATATTCTTCTATGGTAGTTGATCTCCCATAACACTTCTTAAGAACATACCAAAAAATGGGGAATAAAATATTTCTGATATTTTAAAATAAAAAAACAATGTGTTGTTACATTAAAACCATGAAATTATTAATGCTAGTAAATTATTCATTTCAACCGAATCATGAATTCATCTGGTTTGAATTATTTTAAATTGGAGTCACTACCTTTAATGATATAATGTGATTATATTCAGATGGTTTCCTTCCTTTTTAATGAAGTAAGGATATTATTGGATTGATTAATAGGATTATATGTAAAATAAAATAAAAAATATTTATTTTCCTCCCAAAAATGTCATTGTGTAAAGGTAACATGGTTTTACCATTACATAGATCATAGGTGTTACGTAGGGTTACTTTGTTACCAATATTAATTATCTTCAATGTGAATGAATACACTTTTCTGTATCATTGTATCCTTACATAGATTTCGAGATACTGTTACATGGACATTTTAATATCATGGTTATCATAACACCATTCCTTAATTATCCTTACACATCCATTAAAACCAAGTGGATACTCATTATGAAACTAATATAATGGGGATATTTCCCTTATTTATCCCATATACACAATGTATTTCTACTATATATCTCTTATAATATCCATAATACTCCTTAAAACCCATGAAAAAATAAGGATATACCCTTACACTACTCATAAGAGTCGACTTTTTTAAAGGTAAGAGCCACGTAGTCATATGTAGGAACTGTAACATGCATAACGGTTAAAATTAAGTTAAATATTATTAAATTTACTCTCAATAAATTATAAATTAAATCCAAAATAGAATTTTATTATTATAAAAATGGTAATGTTACAATTATCCATACCATTGTGAATTATTTCCCTATAATTCATTAGGGACAAAAGACAGAAAAAATGATGACTAATGAAATCCCAAACTAACATATGAGGTTGACAGTCCATGAAACATATGAAGACTCTCCTGAAATATTCCATCCAAAAAAAATCCATATAGAATGGTATAACAAAAATTATAAAGGAACCATTAAGAATATCCCCCTAATCAACACACATATCAAAATATAAAATAAACAACACTAAGAGGTTCCATAAAAAAACTGTAATGAATCATATATATAGAATCGGTCTCCAAACCATTTAATGATTTAGAAAAAACAAGGAACATGTGGAAAATTTTCCCAAAATGCGTCAATTAAACTCAATAAAAATATTTTATCATGAATTATAGTGAATAAATCAAAGAGTAGAAATGGTAACATCATGGAACACCTAACCCAAAACACCTCAATGATTCCCAAAAGGATAATATTCTAGAAATCCATTGCAGTCCAACCATACCCTATAATGATAATGAACTAATAGGTATTTCTATCTCAGATAAGTAATCAAATGTAAACTACTATTTTCAACATAAATCATTACCCCTTGATGAGATCATTAAATCATCCAACAACTCCACTAATTTAAGATCAATCAATAATCCACATAGTTCTAGGAATTTTAGTTGAATCCAGTAACGACCCAAATCTGGAGCCCCTCAATCGGTGCCTCATACCTGATTCACCACATGAACTCAAGCGCATTTCCCCAAATTCCATAGGCTTCCGACTAGCAGTGACAGCCTTGGTATGTTATTGGTGAAACTATGCCCTCATTTGTTATGATATACAACGTACAGGAAATAACAGTCAATAGTGGAAACAGTAAACAGCCTACAACAACTAAAACTAAACAGTGGAAGCAATGTATAATATAATAATGATGCATCATGGTAAATTTATATAAGGAAATAATCAACCACAACAATGTGCTGAAATACAACTGTGAACAAAGCACTAAAATTAAACAGCAACTCCAGCAGCATCACAAGCCTATGCTTGGTCCTATTTTCTACTGATCCAACCAGTAATCATGTACATGAAGCATAAGGGAGACAATCCCTTTCCACACCTACAACCATATAACCTATTTGGGCCAAAACGCAGGACCCAAACAGGGTTTGAGACTTATCCCAGTAGGCAGTCACCACAAGATCTGTGCCCTACAATTAGTGATCAATATAGAAAAAGAAATGGAAATAAATGCTGCAGAGAAATAGAAGTACACTAAAGTAAAATATCCTAAAAAAATACATTCATATTTATTTATTAATTTAACATAATCATTTAATTAGAAACTAAGGAATCTAGCAATCAACTCAATATTTCCAAGGCAAAGAAAGCAACACAACAAGTATCTCAACAGACTACCTAAACCGAAAGTAGTACAAAACTCATTCTTGTTCATTGGCTTGGTGGAATCGCCACAACCATCCAAACAATATTAATGGTGACTCTCTGGGTGGCTCCCAATGGCAGGCTTCTCTTGTCAGGTAACATGCCAAGGCATAGACACTCTGATATGCTCTCACTGTTAATTCCCCTTCGGTCATGCAATGATAGTTATAGATTCTCTAATGAATCACTTACATCTAATTCCCCCTATAGTATCGATGCATAACTAAGGAAAATCTAATGATGCACAAAGTCCCATTCTTGTAGGTCATGCAGATGATACTAATTTATAACCGACTCTCTAGGGAGGCACTTAATTGTCAATTCCCTCTTTAGTCTACCGCACTAGGTTCCCACAGCCCTGAGTAGTGTAGTCGTGCATAATCCACTGTTAGCATCCCAATGTAAGCTCAACAGACAACTTGGCTAATAGCTACAATGCATCAAAATCATATAAATAGTATGCAATACATGCAATCCACTATATCAAGGAAAGCAAGCAATGCAACAAGGTTTGCCTCACAAGCAACCTAATCCAAACCACGATAAACATCCAAAACAAGGGAAACACCCAAGGGGTGATCATTAAACATGCTAACAAGAAATTAATAATAATCTAATAACATCAAGCATACAAGAAATCTAAGCAAGATAACAAAATAGGATCAAAAACCTATCCCGAGATACCTGATACATGGGTATCCCGCACATTTGCACCAAAAACTCAAAGACATTCAACATAGGGAAACAAATCAACTACCTTGATTAAAGGAGATCGATATACGTGAACCTCGACCTGTGAATCATACTAGAACAGAGAATATATTAAAAAATGTCTAAAAGTTTCAACCATAGATAACTCTCACAATAGAAGGAATCATGAAAAGTGGCCAAAGAAGAACCATGAACTCACTACTATGATTCGATTGCAACCGACGACATTCTATTTGGATAACTGATGATGGATTGGTGGATCGGAGAATATTCGGCCTCCTTAGATGCTCTTGGTAGAAGAATCCAGAGAAGAAGGCATATTCGAGGTTAAGTCATGACCTCGGTACATTTAATGAAAAAAAAGTACACATTATGTAGTTTTATATTACACAGTGTGTACTAGGATTTTTTGTAAACCACATTAAGCGGCCTCCAAATCAACCCTACACACTGTGTGTGTGGCTCGAACATGGCCAACACACGGCCTTGCATGACAACTCAGTACACAATGTGTACATAGTTAGTACATGGCGTGTACTTGGAAAATTTCCAGATTCTCCCCTTTTTCCCAAAAACGTCCAAAACAGGAAAACATACCTGAAAAGAAGGTACGGGTTCTTACAGACATCCCCCCTTAATGAAATTCATCCTTGAATTTCCCAAACAGGGTGGCGATGAAGAAACGTGGAATAGCTCTGGCCACTGTGATCGCATATCAGTCACCCTCTCCCAAGAATCGTTATGTACACGGTCGTGCTGCCATAGCACCTGTACCAGAGGAACAGACCAGCCATGGAGTACCTTTCCACTACAATCAACAACCCTGATAGGATGCTCCTCGAATGATTCATCCTTCTCCATCTCAACCTCCTCAGGTTAAAAAACATGACATGTGTCTGAGAAACAACATCAAAGATGAGAAACATGGAAGATGTCATGCATAGCCTGGTAACTCTGAGGTAACTGTAACCTATAATCAACCATCTTGACTCTCTCCATGACCTCAAACAGATCGACGTATCTCAGTGAACGCATACTCTATCTCCTGATCCTCTTGTTTCCCAACATCGGGGTAACATGTAGGAGAACCTGATCTCCGTCCTTAAACTCCAAAGGTCATATCCTTTGGTCACCATAAGATTTATGCTGACACTGTGCAGTAGCCATCCTCTTCTAAACCAACTCCATTTGTTCTGTTGTATCCTGATCAAGACAAGGTCCCAGTATAGCTGCCTCTCCTTCCCCCAGCCAACACAAGGGTGATTGGAACGATCTACCATAAAAAGCCTCATAATGTGCCATCCGAATAGTTGGTTGAAAACTATTATTGTAGGAAAACTCTACTAGATGTATATGTATCTCTAAAGAACCTAAAAAATCAAGGACATTTGCTCGTAGCATTTCCAATTGCACCTGAATCGTGCACTCTGACTGGCCATCTGACTAGGGATGGTAAGTTGTACTCAGAAGTACATGTGTACCCAAAGCGATCTTTAGCCCTATCCAGAAATGCGATATAAATGGGGCATCCCTATCTAATATGATAGCACTCAGAACCCCATGAAAGTGTACAATAATATAGAAACAGAACCATCTGGTCTCATCAACAATGGAGGTCTCCTTAATCGGAAAGAAGTGAGAAACCTTCATTAGCCTATAAATGACAACCCATACTATGTCATTCCCTCGAGGCGATCTCAGTAACCCTATCAATAAATCCATTGTGACATTATTCCATTTCCACTCGGGAATGGGTGGCTGCTGTAAAACCCATGTCGGTCGCTAGTGCTCCTCCTTCACCTGTTGACAGGTGGAACATCTCATGACAAAACCTACAACATCTCTCTTCATACCTAGCCACCAATACTGGTGGTGTAGATCACGATACATCTTGGTGTGGCCTGGATGAACTACCTAGAGTGAGGAATGAAAGTCTCGCATATGCTCCGCGCATATATCTGCTGGCACCTATATGCTTCCCTAGAAACACAAGATCTCATCCTCGCCTACAGTCCATCTAGAAGGAGGGTCCTCTCCTGACACAATCTCCCACAGGAGTAGGCCTTCAGAATCTGATAGCTCCCTCATTTGAACTCGGTCTAGAAGCATCGAGGTAATAGCTACAAAATATAGGAATGTCTTCCCCAGTTTGTCGTGAACCTCCAAATGCATCTTTGAGAACACAGCCATAAGATTCCACTCACTGCTGGCCTCCTGAACTACTTGTATCTGATTCCTCCTTCTCAGTGCATCAGCCACTGCATTTCCTTTTTCTAGCATATAGGAAAGCTCAAAATCGAAATATAATAGGTACTGAACCCACCTTCACCATCTCAGATTCAATTCAGGTTGTGTGAAGATTTACTTGAGGCTCTTGTGGTCTGTATACCCCATAAAATGCTATCCTATAAGATAATGTCTCCAACAATGAAAAGCATGAACAACTATAGAAAACTACAGGTCGTGCATAGGATAGCTCCTCTCATGTGGCCTCAAGTGCCAATATCTGTATGCAACAACACAATCCTCCTAAATAAGCATTTCTACAAGTCTAATGCTAAATGCATCAAAGAAAACTCTATAACTCTTTCCCTGTTCCGGCAAAACATCAGTGTTGATGTCAATCTATCCATCAACTCTTGAAAGGTTGAATTGTAGGATTCTGAGAAAAAAAACGTCACCCCTTCTTAGTCAACCCCATCAATGACACTGCTAAGCAAGAGAATTCATTTATAAACCTCCTTTAGTAACCAGCCAGCCCTAAGAAACTCTGTACCTCGAAGAAGTTCTCCGGATACTCCTAGGTGTCTACTGCTCTCACCTTCTATGGGTCAAATGATTATCTTGTATCTGAGATGACATGACACAGGATGTGAATCTCATCCATCCAAAAGTGGAACTTCGAGATCTTAGAATATAACTGATGCTCCCTCAGTGAACTGAAAATGATCTCAATATGGGTAGCATGGTCGTATCGTGTGTGAGTGTACACCAAGATGTCGTCCACGAAAACCCCCATGATGGAATCCAAGTAAGGATGGAAAACACTGTTCATCAGTGCCATGAAAACCACTGGCACATTTGTGAGACTACATGGCATAACCAAGTACTCATATAAACCATACCTACTCTGGAAGGCTGTAAGAGGTATTTCAGAAGGTCTGACATGCAACTGGTGGTAGCTGTATCTCAATTTGATCTTTGAGAACACTCTGGCTCCTCGTAGCTGATCAATGATATCATCTATCCATGGAAATGGATATCGATTCATGACCGTCAACTGGTTCAGCTTCCGATAATCCACAAAAAGCCTAAAGGTATTGTCTTCCTTCTTCGCAAAAAGGACAGGTGAACCCCAAGGAGAAGTTCTGGTTCGGATGAAACCCCTTGCCTGTAACTCCACCTATAGCTTCTTGAGCTCCTGCAAATCATGTATAGGCATCCTGTAAGGAGGAAAGGACACCAGTGCTGCTCCTGGCACAAGCTCAATAGAGAATTCTACCTCTTGCTCAAAAGGAAAATATAAACATACTTTTGGAAATACATCTGGAAAGTGATCAACCACTGGAGGAAAATTTACCTGAGAAGTCCTGTGGTCATCCGGATATAATCTATAAATCTAGACCGTAACACTTCCCAACCCATGATGCTCTGGTGCATCTCTGCTCACCTGGACATCCCATTCTCCCTTGTGAAGAAAATATCCACCCTCTGGTGATATGAAACGCACCAGACAGTGATATCAATTGACAAAGGCATAGAAGGGAACTAACCAGTCCATCCCATTAATGACATAATATCCTGTCATCTCGAAAACATAGAGACTCCATGATAAAATACATGAACCAACCACAAGGGGGAAGTCTAAGCACTGATGCACGCTAGCAGTTTTAATTCTCTAGGGAGTGTCTAGCGTCATCATATCTTTAGATGTATAAAGTGTTAGTCTAAGGATTTCCACAGTATTCACAAAAATAATGATATGAGAAGCTCCTGAATAAAAAAGTGTAGATGATAAAACTGAAGAAACTAAAATCATACCTTGAACTATAGAAGGTCTAGGATCCTGATCATAATGAATTGGCTATACAACAAAAGTCGGCCCTGTAACACGGCCCTGTGTAGTAGCCTGAGATCCTTGTGCTGCTCCTCCCTAGTCCTGACCACTGCATCCACGACCTCTACCCTGGACCGAACAACCTGAAGAACTCCGACCCCCAGTCTGATAAAAAACATGAAATCCAACTCTTATACGCGTAGTCGAAACTGATCCTCCTTCACTGGTCGCTGCTAGAAGAACCTTGCAGATGACCCATCTTGCTGCAATATCGGAAATCTAATGGGTCCCTCAGTCACTGGGGCTTCTTATTCCCCCTTCATCCACACTGATAACACACCACTTGTTTGCTATAGGGAAGATCTCGTCTACCAAAATGAATACCTTACTTCATTGAGTCACCTCGTGTAGACTATCAGTGGTGCTTCCTGTTGTTTGTCTAGAGAGAATTTGCCCTAGATTTTGAACCACCCTGGTCCACAGATCCATCCTCCCTTTGGTTTCTCTCCATAATAAGCACCTAGTTGGCTATCAGAGTGATAGAAGTCAACTGAAATACATTCACCTATGACCTGATATCTAGTCTGAGGCCTTCCTCAGTCTTCCTTTCCAAAAACAGCTCATCATTCCCCATAATTTGAGCGAAAATATGTATCTCTATAAAGCAGGAGGAATACTCCATAACTGTGAGAGTACCCTACTTTAGGTTCATGAACTCTCTGGCTATGTCGGCCATCAGTGTCGTCGGGTAGAAGTAGTCGTAGAACGTACGCTAAAACTCTTCCCAAGACATAGCATATTGGCACCATTTCTATGAAACCACTATCCACCATCTCCTGGTGGAATCTCACAGCATATAAGTTGCGAGCTTCAATCTCCTCTCCAGAGGTGTCTCCAAATTCTCAAAGATGGACATCATGGCTTATATCCATGACTTCGTAGCCTGTGGTCCTCCATCCCCTGTTAAAGTGGGAGGGTGAAGCTACTGACAAACCTGCATCAGCTCTGCCATAGACGGTGTAGGATGCTGAGCTCCCTGGAAGGTCTGCATTCATCTCATGAAACCCTCTCTGAAATGAGAGTTGGCATTAGTGTCTGGGATTACTGCAGGTTCCATGTTCGGAACGATAGACAGAAATACTAGTAGTCCCTGATCTATCGTATCAGGAGTACGGTCACTGCATGGTTCCTGACGTGCAATGGGATAAATTATTGGTGCCATATCTCTAAAATGTAAAAAACATACCTTTAGTATCACAGATGAAACGTAAGAGAGTAAAACAGAATAGGAGAAAAAAACATTAAAAAAAATTGGGAAAAACATGACTACATTGCGTTGTGTACTGCTACATGACGTTTTTCTTAAAATTTTACCCTGGTTGTGTACCTTGGACATACATGTATGTGAAAATCACCCTCTTACACGGTGTGTTCATAAACTACACAGCATGTAATAACCCTTTTCTTCGCTTCCTGTTAACTCCTACATGGCTGGGAACATGGACTGACCCAATAGGAAACTACACGCCATGTTTGTCTGCTACACAGTGTGTCCTTAAGATCTCTCCCTTGTCTGTGTCGTCAGTCACCAGGACTGGTACACGGACCACTACTACATGGAATGTCAAAGGAGACAAGGCATTTACTTGAGATGCCTTACCTCGCCCTTGTAGTTAGTAACATGGCCTAACACATGGAAGGAAAACACCAACCCGTGTTGTTGGCTACTAGGTCGGATACATGGTCAACTATACATGGTGTGTTCCCATGGGACAAGGAGTTCACTTGAAGGAAAACCCCGACACATGTTTTTAGGGACACATCCGAATACCTATGTCATACCGCACAGCGTGTACACTAGTACACAGTGTGTTCCTACAGAAATCTTTACAACCCCGTGTCTCTGCCCAACACAGTCAGGGACACGAATAAAAACTACATGGCATGTATCTATAAACTACACATAGTGTATTCGGGGTTTATCCGGACAGTAGCCTCAAAACTGCACCGGAGCCCAGAAAACACTGAGAAACCGTCATTAAGGTGCCAAATTTCGATCCATGGGGACCCATACTCATCGTGAATAAAATCTTGTCATCTTAACAATGGATATAACAAGTAAAAATTATAACAACTCACGATCCACCAAATTCTGATCCTAGAGGGCCCATAACACCTCTAAGACCAATGTTTTGGGTCCATGGTAAAGAAGCTCTAAACAAACGATACCCTATCAACATAGTAGGTATTCTATCACAGTAGTTATAACAACAGCATGCGTCTTCTATCAAAAATTCTATCACAACAGCATAGAAATTATATTTCAATCTAGATGGCATGGAAAAATGCATGTTATATGATTTTCAAATAAGTGCCTATATGATGCATGAGATTTCATAATCTCATCTTATCGGGTTTCAACAAAATATAACCACACTAATACAAATAGTAATAGCACAAAACAAGTGCACCACACAATGGTGAAATCAATTAAACTGTAACATTTGGAAAACTCAAAAATTAAAATATTCGAGGTAATCTGGCTTATTCCCTGTACATGGGTTCTAGAACGCCCAGTCACAGCTATTTACCATCTAACAATTCCGTTCTATCCCTGTCTAATGTCACTAAACAGTAATTCAAAAGAAAAAGAAAGAAACTCCGCTGATACCACTTTGTCATGACTTGAATCCAGAGCCCCTCAATTGGTTCCATGTTCCCGGTTCACCACTTGTCCTCAAATTAATTTCCCCAAATTCTAGAGGTTACCGACTAGCTTCTAGGGCCTTGGTAATTTATTAAGGAAACTATTCCCTCATTTGGTAAGGTATACAAGGTACCGGGAATAACAGTCAAGAGCGAATGCAGTAAACAATTTACAACAACTGAAACTAAACAGTGGGAGAAATGTATAATATAAAATTGATGCATCATGGCACATGTATCTAAGGAAAGTATCAAACACAACAACGCACTGAAATACAACTGATAACAAATCAAAAAAAAAGTAAAAATCTTATCCAGTAGCATTGCAAGCCTATGCTCGGTCCTATACTCTCCAGATCCACCCAACAATCATGTACCTGGAGAAGAAGGGCCATAATCGCTACCCACACCTGCAACCATATAACCTATTTGTTCCAAAAAGCATGACACAAATAGGGTGTGCGAATAATCCTAGTATGAAATCACCACAAGATCTAGGCCCTACTGTTAGTGAGAATTATTGGAAAAGAAATGGAAATAAATGCAGTAGAGAAACAAAAGTACACTAAAGTAAACAATCCTACAAATATCCATTCACATTTATTTGTTAATTTAATGAAATCATTTAATTAGAAACCCAGTTATCTAGAAAACAACTCTATATTTCCAAGGAAAAGTATGTAACACAACAGGTATCTCAGTAGACTACCTAAACAGCAAGTAGTACAAAACCCAAGCTTGTTCTTTGGATTGGTGGACTCGTAGCAACCAACCAAACAATATTCATGGTGACACTCTAGTTGGATCCCACTGGTAGACCACTCTAGTAAAGTTACATGTAGTGTAATAGACACTCTAGAATGCTCTCACCATCAATTCCCCTGCGGTCTTGCAACAATATCTATAGACTCTCTGAGGAATAACTTACATCTAATTCCCCATATTGTTTCGATATGTAACTAAGGACACACTAAGGATGCACAATGTCCCATTATAGTATGTCCAATGAACAATACTAATTTATAAAAGGCTCTCTAGGGAAGACCCTAATCGTCAATTCCTTCTTTAGTCTACCACACCAGGTTCTCACAACCATGAGTAGTGTAGTTGTGTGTAATCGACTGTTAGAAGCCCAAAGTAAGCTCATAAAACTACATGGATAATAGATACATTGCATAGGAAGAATATAAATAGTAGGAAATGCATGCAGTCAACTATATCAAGGTAAGAAAGAAATGCAACAAGGTCTATCTCACACACAACCAAAGCCAGACAATGATGAACAACCAAAACAAGTGAAACACCCAAGGGGTGATCCCCAATCATGATAACAAGCAATTATTAATCATATAATAACCTCAAGAATACAAGAAATCTAAGGAAGATAACAAAATAGTATCAAAACCGTAATCTGAGATACCCGATACACGGGTATCCCACACTTTTTGCACCAAAACACATAGACCTTCAACGTAGGGTTACAAACCACCTACCTCGATCCCAGGATATCAATATACATGAACGTCGTCCCGTGAATCTGTCAAGATTGGAGAATATATGGAAAAATGTCTAAACTGTTCAACCTCAGATAAATCTCATGAGGGAAGGAATCATGAAACGAGGCCAAAGAAGAACCAAGAACTCACCGCTGTGATTCTATTTCAACTGACAGCGTTCGATTCGGATAACCGGTGACTGATCGGTGGCTCATAGAAGAATCATCCTCCTCGTACGCTCTCGGTCGAATAAGCTAGAGAAAAAGACGTATTCGGGGTTAAGTAGCTACCCTGGTCTGTTTAATGTAAAAAAGAAAGTACATGGCGTGTACTTTTATATTAAACGACATGTACTAGGCTTTTCCATACATCGCATTATGTGGCCTCCACATCACCCCTCCACACCGTGTGTGTAGCCCAAACACGGCCAACACACAGCCTTGCGTGGAAAATAATTACATGGCATGTACATAGATAATACCTGGCATGTACATAGAAAATTTTTAGATTCTCCTATTTTCCCCAAAAATGACTAGAAAAGGAAAATATTCATGAATAGAAGGTCTGAGTTCTTACAAATCCATTCTATTATTGATTTAAAATTAAGTAATATCATGAAACAATAATGATAATACATATTTGGGAAAATAAATCTATTAATAGATATATCAAAAAATAAATCATTATTGTACCCTAACCATCATGGAAAAGTCTAGAGGATACAAAGGAATGATAACCAACCAGATTTTATCCTACACCTACCAAATGATGAACCCCATGGAAAGAAACAATGGGATTGATTGAAAAAAGCATAAAATGAGTAAAATTTCTAGGTATAACCCTATACACCATATTTAAGATAAATTCCAACACATTTTCAAAAGGTCACACACATGATGATGATAAATGAGATCCCTTGAAAGAGAAACTATCATCTTGATCACAAAAACTGTCTACAATATAAAATACACAAAAACCCAAAGAAAGCCACATGATATTCACATATCAATATGGTCACGAAAAACTAATAAATAATAATGAATCAAACTCAAGTAGTTTATAATTTTATTTAGAGAACAATAAGTTGTTCTATTACTAAATCCCACCATTAACTCAGACTCTATTAATATGTAAAAAATCATTACTCTAAGATCATTGGATGGAGGATTGTTTTCATGGAGCTTCTACATCCCTGTTGATAGGAACTACTAAACTCTAGCTAAAACCATAATTTTAGTGAGAAATATTGGTAAAACTTTTAGTGTATCCCGGGCAGCCACTTTCTTTAAAAATTCTCTAATATTTTAAAAAACTCTTCTTAGAATGATAGCTTCCCCCTATACAAAGCACATTAAATAAATCCTGAATTGCTAATAGTTTCATCCACACCCCTCAAATAAAAATTTGATACTCCTTTCCTTTTGATAATTAGGATCCTTGAGTGAATCGTTGGTCCCATCAACTTCTTCAATCCTCATCAGTGCGTTAAGAATTCCTTTTTCACCACAATAATGAGGTGTAATATTTTCAAGGAGGACATGGGTGTGGTCTAATGGTGGTAACGAATTTTGATCCACCACTCAATTATGAATCTGGGTAGAGTCATCATTTGGATATGTGAATTATTAAAATTGAGTAGTTATTCTATAAATACCTTAAAACATGAAAAAATCAATGTTTTATAAATGAGTTTTTGAGAGACAATTCTAGACATAACAGAATACAAGATCGTTAGCATAACATTAAAACAAAACCATAAATATATCAAAAAAATATTATTTCAAACAAGTCAAAAAAACAACATTCAAAGAATTATTAATTTCAAATAAAACAATATTTTTCCATTAAATAAATATTACATTTTTCTTTCAGAAATTTATTTCTTGTTATATTATTATCACTACTATAAAAACATTTAAGAACTCATGGATCTTCTTCCATGGTATAAAAAAATATAATTTTTAAAAAAAATTATATTAACCCATCATAACCCAATAATTATAATTAAAAAATTCTATTATCACATCACACAAGATATTGTAAAAGTAAATTTTTTTAAAAAAATTAATTCAATAAAGTGATGCATTATGGTGACTGAAAAAATATTTTTACGAACTACAATATATTTTGATTTATGAAATAATTTTCTTCAACAGTTTTAACAACCTCATATAATTGAATAAACTAAAGTAATCTACATTTTCATGATGTATACCATATCCAAAATGCCTTTTAAAAAACAAGAACCTCTGATATAACCTATAACAGGTCATGTTATTTCTAAATCAAATGGATATTTTTTCATGTTTAGGGAAGAAGAAAAACTATTCCCAGATAGACTATATGGGCTTCTAAAACATGTCCCACTCATACCAAAATTCATAGTTTCACTCACACATCAATGCACTAATTACATATAGTTTAATACAATATAATACTTTGTAAAAAAATTTTGTATCTCCATTCCTTCCCAAATCACATATGTGATTCAAAAATTCAAATATATTCCTTTCGAGAATCTAAATCTCATTTATCATAAATAAACCAATAAAATCAAAGAGATAATCATGTCCCCACATTCCTAAGTAACTAAATTACTATCATGACGATTTGGGGATCAAGAACATGTAGATGAACTAACTCTTCAATCATGACATGTTCGTATTCATTTTATATCATGAATCATCCCAAATAGCATCCAGTATTACAATGAAATGTAATCTATTTCTAATAATACCCTTCGTCGATACAATTTTTAGTGACTCATCTTAGGATATCATCTTAACTAGGTCCCAAATCAATCCACTACTAGAGAGAAGTGCGTCCTCGATCCCCACAATATTTTGATAAGCACCCAACCATTTGGGAGACTGATATTGAAAAAAAAATCCCAACAAACAAAAGAATTAAAATTTTTAAATAAATAAGTAAATAAAATTTATATATCAACATGTAAAATTAAAAATTATGAATATTATAAATAATAAAAATTCATTTGACAAGATAATGTTGTCTTCTTTGAAACATCATGATACAAGTGAAACACATGCTTCACCGGTGACCTCAAAATCATGATTCCATCTAGTCAGTTACACCAACCACCACAGAGTGATTTTTCCTATTCATAAACCTAAAACAATAAATTATACTAGATCATGAAGTCAAATTTTGGGTGTGTAAAATTAATCCTAGTTGGATCCCAATAATCATTTCATTATATATCCATAACAAAAAAATTGTTTGTGCTACAATTTTAAATAAAACATGACATAGAAATATTTTTTCAGTTTATATCAATGAATTTTTTAATAAACATTTATATGGTAATTTAAAAACATGTTTCAAAGTAAAATTTCCATACAATATAATATATTTAAATATCATTGTTAAAAAAGACTCTAATAAAACATTTCAATCAAAATGGGGCTTGGAAAATCATTTTAAAATTATCTATCAACTGTCATTAAAATAAAGTAAATGGAAATTATATAAGGATAAGCACAAATGATCATTTTTAAAAAAAATGATTGGATGAATAAATAAGATCAATATGAACTTGAAATTAATAATGAAAACAAATAACCATTTTTATACACCATCAGGATTATTCATTCATCCATCTACAATCCTCACACTACTCAATCAACCAATCATATCTCAAAGTGTTTACATATCCCTAAGGCTCAGGTACGAAGATAGAATCAATCAAAACAACATTGGGGAAAATTAATCATCACATAATAGGGAAAATTATGTTGAACATGGATTAGTGAATGTTTCAATCATCAATACATTTCTTAGTGTTGAATTTCTTATCATTTCATCCCCAGTCATCAACGAAATATTTATTCTCACATGTGATTTAAATTTATAATCCAATAAATCATGGGAAAATTATTCTTCTCAATTCACTTCATCATTTACAGTTCAAATATACAATTTCAGGTTTCAACATTTCATTTCAATTTCAAAAACAAATCAATGGTTTTTATCATGTTTTTTCTTCTAGAATAATTTTTCATTAAAATTATTCTATTCTAAAAAATGAAATAAAATAATTTAATAGAATAATTTTTAATTTTATTGCACATTTATTCACAACATAACGAGTAGTTTTCAATGAATTTAAATAATGGTTTCATTATATAATTTCATTTCTTTTATTTCAAAATATTACATATAATGATTTTTTATAAAATAATATGATTTATTTGAAGTCAAATCAATTAAAAAAATAATATATCCTTCTATTTGATCTCATCAAAATCAATATTCAAAACATGGAAATTACATAATGAATATTTTCTAAAAAATGGCACACACACTAAAATTAATTTGATAATATAATTAAATAATGCACAACATGACATTTAAAAATAATTTATAAATTACATTTATTAATATATAAATATAAATTAGAAACCCAATATTAATGAAATAATAATTTATGATATTAATTAATATATATTAATTTGTAAAATCACATACCTCAAATAAGGATGATAGTTTCTTAGCAATGAAACATATGATAGGGAATCAAGTACTGAACATTCATGGGAGAAAAACAAATATCCTTTCTCAATGAAGAATAAAAAATGATACAAAGAACCATATCTAATTCTATAGTATATATCCACCAAGAACACTTCTCAAGAGTACACTTGAAAATCAAGGGGTAATGTATATTTGTATATTTTAAAATAATAACACCAAAAATAGTATAATTAAAACCACAAATTTATGAACACAAATTTATATTTCATTCCACATAAATTATGAATATCGAAGTCTCAAATTATCAGAATATTTTAGATAAAACCATTCATTATATAAATGTTTTTAATTCCCAAATATTCATTACTTTGAAATAGATAAACGTATTTAAAAAGTTGTTCTAAAAAAAGATTAAATGATAAATAATGTCCTTATTTAGTTTTCTACTAGAAATAGTTTTATTTAAGGGTAACATAGTTTTACCACTACGTGGCTCATAGGATTCATTTAATGGTATTGTGTTAGCCATACCCATAATCTTGAAACTAAGGAAATTCTCGTACACATCTTATTCTTCCCTTACACTGTGGAAAGGCTATACATTACTAAACATTGGAAACACAAGGTTACCTATAGCTAATTCTATATGTACCCTTATAGATAATTTGAATCCCCATGGGTTCCCATAATAAATTCATATAAATAATGACCTACCATTACATATCCCATATACACATTTTCATATTATCCCTTTAACCATGTTAAATAAAAATGAGTACTAAAGGTATTAATCATAATGTCCCATTGTAAATGGCACCCATTTAAAAAAAATTAACTTGTGATTCCAAATATTGAGTCTACTACTCAAAATAAAAAAACCATTAATTTTCATACATTATTTTATAATTGAATACCATTGTCAAAACCAGAATGTGTGTTTTTAATAAGTAAAAACTATAAGAAGATTATCATGTGTTTATGTCTACATTCTTTGTGAAATTACTTCCAATGATGAAAAAATAATTAAATGATAAAATCACAACTCAATTTAACTATAAAATTAATTTAAATTAAAATCTAACTATATAAATAAATTAGTCAAAAAAGAAATTTTGAATAATAATGTATAAGTATTCACTATTTATTATAAAATTAACTTTATTAAAAAGTTACCAAAAAAATTTTCCAATGTAAATTTTAATATCCCTATTCTATATAGGAAGATTATTTTTTTCAAATATAATATTTAACAGAGACCGAAACTACATTTATAAAGGATCTGCCATCAAAAGGTGGTAAAACATGATTTTGAATATATTAGTGTATATTATGCTTAAATTTGGATTCCTTCACATTTAAAACCTCTATAATTTATTCTATAAATTTTAAAAAAAATACAAAATGTGTCTACTCATATTTTTGTTAGTTGATTTCTATAACACCCAAGACTTTTATGAGAAATATTTTGTTTTTATGTTATATTAATCATCAAAGGAATCTTTCGCTGCACGCAATCGTGACCTTCCTCGATAGCTTGTGTAGTACGCAATACCGAGTTCCACTAAACAACGATATATTATTATAATATTAAAAACTAGCCGTTATGAATATTATTAACTGAATTTTAAATTTTACAACATTATTATTCATCTTACACATTTTCTAGAACATGGTAAGAGAACAAAATAATTTTTTTGGGTAAAATAAGTATTTATCAAAAAATCCAATTTTGCCGCCTTTTGATTGTGCACCCACATGAAATATAGTTTTTGAAACATTTATAAGATCAATTTGACAGAATAAAATTCTTATTTTGAATAAGGATATAAAAATTTTCTTTGGATAAATTTTTGTTATTTTTCTGATAACATTCATATTTTGATTAATAGTAAAAATAAGCTAATTTTTAATTAAAAACAACTTTTTTAATTGATATAATTTATATTGTTAAATTATAATATTTAATTGTTTTAAAGTATATATAGAATATATTTTTACCATTTAATATAATGTATGTCATTAGCATTAATTTCACATTGAATTCATAGGTAAAAACATTTCAATCTTTGGCAATGTTTTAACTTCTAAACCCCGTTTTCTTAACAACGAGATTTATTTTAAATTAATTACTGAAAATTAAATGTTTTGAATTTTTAAAAATGGAATCCATATTCATAATCAGTGTGTACAAATTATGTTAATAGGGTAATTTTTATTTTTGGGCATTATGAATAATAACTACGGTAAATTTTATTTACCATAGTTATAGGTAAATCCGGTAATTAAGGGTAAATATAAGATTATAAAATTATCCTAAAACCTGCAAAAATCTTATTGGATGACTAAAAGTCGATCCATATCACCTAAGAGTTGTATTAGATTCATTTAATAGACTTTTTTCCATGAAAATAATTTAATTATTATTAAAACCAAAGAATGTGACAACATGTCACTTTCTTAAATCTTATAAGTATAATAATTTTACATTGGTGATAAACTTAATGAATCGTCGAAAATGAATAGTCTCCAAGACGCTAATACAATTATCTACATTATAGGAATTTATTTATAATTTTTAGGGATTAAATAATTATCATTAATTATGACACAATAGTGATGTTGAAATTATTTTTATTAATTAAAATATCAAATAAATGGTTTTCAAATATTAAAATAATTATTATATGCCCTATTTAATGTTCTCCACTAATCTTCTAGATACTTATGACATATTATTAATCTATTAAAGATTTTAGTTCGAACATATCCTCTGTATATATTTTATTTAAATTAAATTAAATGAATACTGTCAAAATTGACACTATTGTTATTTTATAAAAATAACATATTATAAAATTGTTTAAAAATCACAAAAATATTTAAAAATGATAAATTAAAATTTATATGGTCTACAATGTCATAAAGTGTCAAATTATGGAAAATTCATAACACATATGTAAATATTTATAATAATTTAAAATTTAGAATATTATTACCACAAATAAAATTAAATTGACAAATAAGGATAAATCAAGTTGGTAATGTTTAAAATAAATTCCTAACATGTCCAAATATTATTGGTTGATGATATTACAACCCTATCTCATCTACTATTCGAATATGAGTCATTTTTGAAGTTTCTAAGTGGGGTTGGGATTTAATATAAACTAATTTATCTTATATTTCCAAAGGTTCCCCTCTCCTCCCTTATAAAAGGGCACCTCCTCCCTCTCCTCCTCACACCAATTTGAGCCTTCAAGCTCGGCCAAATCCTTCCCATTTCACTTCCCCACTTCACTATAATCATCCTAGAGATTCTGGTCTTCTTCAAAGACCAACCCTAGTGCCCTCAGAGGAGGTTAAGAAGAGGCGCGTCAAAAAGAGGTAATATAAATTACTGATCCTTTCCAAATTCATTCTTCTTCAACATATTATTCTTTAGTTGTTTCATTATTAAGTAATTACATTATTATCACTCATATAATGATATTTTATTATAAGTATGAAACAACCCTATTTCAACATCAATCCATCCTATGGAAAACGAAATCACCGCGCGTGCGTACGTACAGAATACCGTCTCCACGCCGTGGTGTAATATATTTTCCCCCACCACCTTAATTGGATGGGTATAATGGTGTAAATAATTAATATAAATGATTATTGTAAAGTGATATTGATTCTGAAATAGTATACATACACTCCAATAAAATTCCGCGATCATGGGAACGATATCATCACTCGTGCGTACGTACGGAATACTGTCTCCACGATGTGATGCGATTCGTTCTACATGATCATCATTGCATAATGATTATATAAATGAATTGAATGAATAAATATGATATATAGTACATTAATACCATTCAAGAAATTATTTATCTATATCCTAAAGAGAAGAACAAGAATTTATTCGACAAAACACGCATAAGAACAAAAAGTTATAAACACCTGAATAACAAGTGGAAATGAAATATTACTACTAAGAAGCTAATATTATGACCATATATGGTATCATAACAATAATTATGATTCTGGAATAAGTTAATAACATTATTTAAATCATTATACAGGAGGTTCGGACACTTACGAGGCAAATCGGACCTAAGGTAAGGGAAATATAACAATCTCATTTTTATCCGAGATTGATTATACTTTGGTATTTACTGGGGTGTATTTTATCATCCACATCCATGTTTCCTCAATATGTAATATTATTTCCATCCACCTACAATTTTTTAAATCTAATTTTACCCTTCGGTGAGTTTTTATTAAAGGATATGAAAGGAATCTTTTGTCGTTTTTCGTATGAGGTACTTTTTGACTTTTCTGAAAAAAGCACGAAGAATGTTTTTTTAACTTTTATGCCATGAATGTATTTTTAAAAAATTATTTCCAATAAGCTTCATTTACAAGTTTTCATGTTTATTTTTAATCAACTTCTTTCACTTTAGAATTGTATGACACGTTAAGAAAAGAGAAGTGTTTTTGAAGCAGAAATGATATTTTCCCCAAGAATGGAGTTCAAGTGTTTTATCAAAATTATGTTCCATCTAAGATAATAAAGGGTTATGTTTCTATCCCTATTATTACATTGATTTGATAATTTTGTGACGGAATTATATTTTTATGAATATCTTTATCTTATATGAATTGTTTTATGATGTCAAGATGTTTAAGATTCCCATTTTTATTACATGGGGTATGCTATGATGTATGGTTTTTGATTTTGTGGCACACATAATAATGGTATCATTATGAGATGGGTGGGACCTATATCTCCCTTCAATGCATTGGGTAAAGATTTTATATCTCATGAGATAGACATGGCTGGAATGGCAGGTTAAACCGGTTCAGTGAAACAAGACTGAAATGAGGAGTGAACTCGGTTCAGAAATGGACTTTTTCCACTAAGATAGTCCTGGAAATGAGTCATGACTAACAATAAATGATTTTATATGATTATATGTGTATGCCATAGTGTTTCATGTTTTATGTTATGATTATTGGGATTACATTTCACTAATATGATTTATCCCATGTTATGAAATTAGGATCTCTTTTGCGGGTTAAGATTTCCAAAAGTTATGTTCTTATGTATATGATGTGATTGATATTTCTTTTGTTTACCCTTTCTGAGAATTTGAGCTCACCCTTTTCTATGTTTTATTTCCCCAGGTCAGGAAGATGGTTATTAAGTAGGATATGCCAAAAAGGGACTCTAGATATGAAGAAATGAATTGGAGGAAAAGTAGATGCTTTATGAACCAATTGTTTATGTTTCCCAGTTTCTAAAGACTCTATACCTATACAGTCCTTTCATGGTTTTGTTATATGATGTAATAAGTGTGCTTCAATTTTGAAGTATTAACAATGTATGTAAATTATGGGTCGTTATAGTTGGTATCAGAAGAAAGGTACAGTCAACATTTGGAAACTACGATGTGAAAGCCTTAGTAAGAATCCTAAGGATATGTCTAATAATATAACACAATATTAGTGTTTTAGAAATGGCCATAAACAACCTAAGATAAGACCATAAGTGTGAAATTTTATTCTTGATTATGTGGTTTTCCTATTATAATTAGTGTCACTCACACTATTCTTCTTGGTTTTAGTCAATGGTTGGAACCCAAAGGAACCGTGTTAATGCGGAATGCAACGGGAAATGAAATGATTGTCCCCCTGAGAAACCAAATGTTAAGGGACCTGGAATGAAAAATCTTGTAGCCATGCCCACATAACGTTCTCAAGCTCTGAATCATGTAGGACTTCCAAACGATCAAAGGAAGGAGAAACATTCTGTTGAATCCTTCATGACGCAGCGCCCACCTTCTTTCAGTGGGTCTACTGATCCATTAGTTTCTGAGCAATGGATTAGTACTACTGAAAAGACATTTTCAGTTCTTCAATGTTCTGAACATGATAAAGTCATCCTAGCAGTATATCGTTTGGAAGGAGATGTTGATCAATGGTGGAATCTTATTAAGAATATGAGGCAATGGGATGAAATTGAGTCCATGAAATGGGACGAGTTCAAGAACTTATTTTTCAATAAGTACTACCCTCGTATTCTCCAAAAAAAGATGGAGGAAGAGTTTCTTGAACTAAAGCAAAAGGATGATGAATCTATTGGTACTTATGAAGAAAATTTTACAAGACTTGCAAGGTACGCTTCTGGTATTATTATCCAACCTGAGAGTAAGATTGATCGATTATTTAGTGGCATAAAACCAAGTCTTCGAAGGTAGTTAGTCATAAGAGACTTCAATAGCTACGAGGAAATCGTTCGATGTGCTCTCAAAGTCGAGATGGATATTGGAGTAACCCATCAGTCATATGAGTTTGATAAGAAGAGGAAAATGGAATTAAAAGAAAAATCTAAAGAGCACACTAAAAAGAAGATGAGCTTTCCCTTATGCTCAAAGTGTGGAAAGAAACATGGAGGGAGTTGTCTTAAAGGGAAAATTAAATGTTTCAAATGTTGAAAGGAAGGTCATCGAGCATTTGAATGCCGCAATGATGGGATGAAGATGTCTAATGATGAAAAAAAAGGAAAGAACACACAGAATGAACCTACTACACTTTAATGTTTCAAGTGCAAGGAGATGGGGAATTATTCCAATCAATGCCCAAATCCAAGGGTTGATGATGATGGTCGACGTCAACAAACTCTTAAGGCAAATGACAAAGGAAAGTCACATGAAATTTCTATCAACGATTTGGAGTACGATTACGATGTGGTGAAAGGTACACTTACCATCCACTCTAAAGTATAAAATGTTTTATTTGATTCTGGATCCACCCACTCCTTTATTTATGAAGAATTTTCTAAGGATGTCACCAAATTACCTCAACAGTTATATGTTGAGTTAGTTTTGACAACCCCTAATGGCACAACAGTCGCATAAAAAGTTTATAATTCATCTCCAATTGAAGTTTGTGGGAAAGTGCTTCCTGGAAATCTTGTGATCCTTCCTATAGTGGAATTTGATGTGATTCTTGGCATGGATTGGCTTTCTCTACTTGGATCTCATATCAATTTCCAATGAAGGGAAGTCACATTTCATATTCTAGATCAATCTGTGATCGTCTATCGATGCAAGGATGAACATAAACTTCCAGTGGAAATTTATTTCATTTTATGGGTATTAATTCCACTAAATGAAGGTTATTTATCTCAAATGGTTGGTGAGAAACTCACGATTAAGAATATGCCCATTTTATGGGAGTTTAATGATGTATTTCCGGAGGAATTACCAGGTCTCCCACCAAATCGTGAAGTTGAGTTTTCAATAGAACTCATACCAGGTGATTTTCCTATTTCAAATACACCTTATAGAATGGACCCAATTGAGTTTCAGGAATTGAAGAAGCAACTCCAAGAGAATCTTGATACGGGGTTCATACGCCCTAGTGCGTCACCTTGGGGAGCACCTGTTCTGTTTGTTAAGAAGAAAGATGGATCAATGAGACTCTGCATTGATTATCAAGAACTTAACAAGATCACTATCAAGAACAAATATCTTCTCCCACGCATTGATGACTTATTTGACCAACTACGAGGATCTCAATACTTTTACAAGATTGATCTTCGTTCAGGGTATCACCAATTAAGGGTCAAAAGGGAGGATATACCAAAGACGGCTTTCCATACAAGGTATAGACACTATAAATTTATAGTGATTCCATTTGGTCTTACTAATTCCCCTACTATCTTCATGGATCTGATAAATAGAGTCTTTAGATACTATCTTGATCAGTTTGTGGTAGTCTTTATAGACGATATTCTTGTATATTCAAAGAGCAAGGAATAACATGAAGATCACTTGAGAATTATATTGAAGACCCTGAGAAAGGAGAAGCTTTATGCCAAATTTACGAAGTGTAAATTTTTGCTTCAAATAGATTCATTTTTTGGGTCACATAATCTCAAAAGAGGGGATATCTATGGATCCGGAAAAAACAGTGGTTATCGAAAGATGGTCGAGACCATCAACAGTGACTGAAATCCGAAGTTATCATGGATTGGCTGGATATTATCGACGTTTTTTTGAAATATTTTTCACGATTATCTAATCCACTCACGAAGATGACTCGGAAAGGATTTGAGTTTGTTTGGACGGAGGAATGTGAAGATAATTTCAAGGAGTTGAAAAGAAGGTTATCCAGTGCACCTGTGCTCACACTCCCTTGTAGTGGAGAAAGGGTTGTGATCTATAGTGATGCATCCAAGAAGGTTTTGGGGTGTGTTCTTATGCAAAATGATATCGTGATAGCTTATTCCTCACGATAGTTGAAAATACATGAGCAAAATCACCCAACTCATGATTTGGAGTTACCTGCGGTAATCATTGCATTAACGATTTGGAGGCATTACCTTTATGGTGTATGGTGTGATATTTATACTGATCATAAAAGATTAAATTATATTTTCACAAAAAAGGAGCTGAATATGTGTCAGAGAAGATGGTTGGAGCTGATTAAGGATTACGACTTCTCAATTCATTACCAGCCTGGGAATGCAAACAAGGTGGAAGATGCATTAAGTCGACAAGACCGTGCCAGTTTAACCATGATGAGGATCACAAAAGATCCAATATTTATGGATTTACAAAGGATGGATCATGGAATTATAATGAAAGGGGAAAATCGTAACTTCTCAAATGAATGTTCAACCATCTATACATGTGAAGATTAATGAGGCATAGAAAGACGATGTCGAGTTACAAAAGAAGGTGAGAAATGTTCCTGAATTCAACCTTGATTGTGATGGGATAATAATGTTCAGGAATCGGGTTTGTATTCCTACCATCCCCAAATTAATGAAGGAGCTACTGGATGAGGCTCATATTTCTTCATTCTCTATTCATCCTAGAAGCACGAATATGTATAGGGACCTGAAAGAGTACTTCTGGTGGGATGGCATGAAAAGAGATATTGCTGAATATGTCTCTCGATGCTTGGTTTTTCATCAAGGTAAAGCTGAGAAACAGAAGTCTAATGGGATGTTACAACCATTACCCATACCCGAATGGAAATGGGAAAACATCACTTTGTACTTTGTCACAGGACTTCCTAAAACATCCAAAGGCAATAATGCTATCTTGGTCATAGTTGATCGACTTACAAAGTCTGCACACTTCATCTCTATTAGAGTGGATTTATCTCTAGATCAGGTTTCCAAGATATATGTGAAGGAAGTGGTAAGATTGCATGGAGTACCACTTTCTATTATATCTGATCGGGATCCAAGGTTTACCTCAAAGTTCTGGCGAAGTCTTCAGCATACTCTGGATATAGAGTTGAGTTTCAGCATTGCTTATCATCCTCAGACAAATGGTCAGTCTGAGAGAACAATTCAAACTCTAGAAGATATGTTGAGAGCATGCTCTATGGATTTCAAAGGTGGTTGGGATCAACACCTACCTTTTGTGGAATTTTCTTATAATAATATCTTTCACTCTAGTATTCAGATGGCTCATTATGAAGCTCTCTGTGGAAAGAAATACAAGACTCCAACTTTCTGGGATGAAGTTGGGAAAATAATTCTATTAGGACTTGATATTGTTGATGAGATGGTGGAAAAGGTCCGATCTATTCAACAACACATAAGAGAAGCCTAGAGTCGACATAAAAGTTATGACGACAACAGAAAAAAAGACCTAGAGTTTGAAGTGGGTGATAAAGTGTTCTTACGAATATCTCCCTGGAAGAGGGTCATGAGATTTGGAATGAAGGGGAAGTTAAGCCCTAGATATATCGGTTCTTTCGAAATTCTGGATCGTGTTGGGAAGTTAGCTTACCGATTGGCGCTTCCACCGAATCTCTCTCAAGTTCACGATGTGTTCCATGAATCTCTCCTGAGAAAGTAAATACCTGATCCTTCACATGTACTCAGCTCAGAAGTTGTACCGCTGGAGCAAGATCATTCTTATGAAGAACAACCGATAGAGATTCTGGATCGTAGTGAAAAAGTCATACAAAACAAGACCACTCTCTTGGTGAATGATTTATGGAGGAACCACCAATTAGAAGAAACTACATGGGAGCTTGAGGATATGATGATGGAGAGGTATCCTCATCTGTTTGTTACAAAGTGACGAATTTTTAGGGAGAAAATCATTTTAAGGGGGGTAGAATGTAACACCCGAGACTTTTATGAGAAATATTTTGATTTTATGTCATATAAATCATCAAAGGAATCCTTCACTGCACGCAATCGCGACCTTCCTCGATAGAGTGTGTAGTACGCAATACCGAGTTCCACTAAACAAAGATATATTATTATAATATTATAAACTAGCTGTTATGAATAGTATTAACAGAATTCTAAACTTTACAACATTATTATTCATCTTACACATTTTCTTGAACATGGTAAGAGAACAAAATAAATTTTTTGGGGTAAAATAATTATTTATCAAAAAATGATGTTTTGTCGCCTTTTGATGGCGCACCCACATTAAATCTAGTTTTGAAACATTTATAAGTTCAATTTTACAAAATAAAATTCTTTTTTTGAATCAAGATATAAAAATTTACTTTGGATATATTTTTGATATTATTCTGCTAACTTTCATATTTTGATGAATATTAAAAATACGCTAATTTTTAATTAAAAACAAATTTTTTCATTGAGATTATTTATATGGTTAAATTTATATATTGAATTTTTTTAAAGTATAGATAGAATATATTTTTACCATTTAATATAATGTCTGTCATTAGCATTAATTTCACATTGAATTCATAGGTAAAAACATTTCAATATTTGGCAATGTTATAACATCTAAAACCTGTTTTCTTAACGGGATTTATTTTAAATTAATTACTGCAATTTATATGTTTTTAATTTTGAAAAATGGATTCCATATTCAGAATCAGTGGGTCCAAATTATGTTAATATGCTACTTTTTATTTTTGGGCATTATGAATAGTAACTACGGTAAATTTTATTTACCATAGTTAAAGGTAATTCGGGTAATTAAGGGTAAATATAAGATTATAAAATTACCCTAACAGCTACCAAAATCCTATTGGATGACTAAAAGTCGACCCATATCACCTAAGGTTCGGATTAGATTCAATTAATATACTTTTTCCATGAAAATAATTTAATTATTATTAAAACCAAAGAATGTGACAACATGTCACTTTCTTAAATCTTATATGTATAATAATGTTAATTTGGTGATAGACTTAATGAAACATCAAACATTAATAGTATCCAGAAAGATAATATGATTATCTACATCATAGGAATTTATTTAGAATTTTTATGGATTAAATAATTATCATTAATTATGACACAATAGTGATGTTGAAATTATTTTTATTAATTAAAATATCAAATAAATGGTTTTAAAATATTAAAATAATTATTATATTCACTATTTAAAGTGCTACACTATTTTTCTAGATACATATGACATTTTATTAATCTATTAATGCTTTTAGGTCGAACATATCCTCTGTATATATTTTATTTAAATTCAAATAAATGAATAGTGTCAAAATTGAAACTATTGTTATTTTATAAAAATAACATTATAAAATTGTTTAAAAATCACAAAAATATTTAAAAATTATAAATTAAAATTTATATGGTCTAATATGTCATAAAGTGTCAAATTATGGAAAATTCACAACACATATGTAATTATTAATAATAATTTAAAATTTAGAATATTATTACAACAAATAAAATTAAATTGATAAAAAGGATAAATCAAGTTGGTAATGTTCAAAATAAATTCCTAACATGTATAAATTTTATTGGTTTATGGTATTACAACCCTATATCATCTAATATTAGGATATGAGTCATTTTGGATGTTTGTATGTGGGGTTGGGATATAATATAATCTAATATTTCTTATATTTCAAAAGGTGCCCCTCTCCTCCCTCATAAAAGGGCACCTCCTCCCTCTCCTCCACAGACCAATTTGAGCCTTCAAGCTCGTCCAAACCCTACCCATTTCACTTCTCCACTTCCCTAGAATCATCCTAGAGGTTCTGGTCTTCTTCAAAGACCAACCGTAGTGCCCTAAGAGGTGGTTAAGAAGAGGCGCGTCAAAAAGAGGTAATATCCATTACCAATCCTTTCCAAATTCTTTCTTCTTCAACATATTCTTATTTAGTTTTTTCATTATTAAGTAATAACATCAGTATCACTCATATACTTATATGTTATTATAAGTATGGAACAACCCTATTTCAACATCTATCCATCCTATGGAAAACGAAATCATCGTGCGTGCGTACGTACGGAATACCTTCTCCATGCCGTGGTGTAATCTATTTTCCCCCACAACCATACTTGGATGGGTATAATGGTGTAAATAATTACTATATATGATTATTGTAAAGAGATATTGATTCTGAAATGGTATACATACACTCCAATACAATTCCACGGTCATGGGAAGAATATCATCGCTCGTGTGTACGTACGGAATACCGTCTCCACGATGTGATGCGATTCATTATACATGATATTCATTGCATAATGATTATATAAATGAATTGAATGAATAAATATGATATATAGTACATTAATAACATTCTGTAAATGATGTATCTATAACCTAAAGAGAATAATAAGAATTTATTCGACAAAACACACATAAGAACATAAAGTTATAAACACCCAAATAACAAGTAGCAATGAAATATTACTAATAAGAAGCTACGAATATGACCATATATGATATCATAACTATAATTATGATTCTGGAATAATTCAATAACACTATTTAAATCATTATACAAGAGGTTCTGAAACTTATGAGGAAAATCGGACCTAAGGTAAGGGAAATATCACAATCTAATTTTTATCCGAGATTGTTTATACTTTGGTATTTACTGGGGTGTATTTTATCATCCACATCCATGTTTTTTCAATATGTAATATTATTTACATTCACCTACAATTTTTTAAATCCAATTTTAGCTTTCGGTGAGTTTTTAGTAAAGGATATGAATGTAATCTTTTGTCGTTTTTCGTACGAGGTACTTTTTGACTTTTCCAACAAAAGTACAAAGAATGTTTTTTTTAACTTATACGGAATGAATGGATTTTTAAAAAATTATTTCCAAGAAGCTTCTTTTAAAAGCTTCCATGTTTATTTTTATTCAACTTCTTTTAGTTTATAATTGTACGACACATTAAGAAAGGAAAATTGTTTTTGAAGAAGAAAGGATATTTTCCTCAAGAATGGAGTTCAAGTGTTTTATCAAAATTATTTTCCATCTAATATAATAAATAGTCCTGTTTCTATCCCTATTATTACATTGATTTAATTATGTTGTTATGGAATTATATTTTTATGAATTCCTTTATCTTATATTAATTGTTTTATGATGTCACGATGTTTAAGATTCCCATTTTTATTACATGGGTTATGCTATGAGGTATGGTTTCTGATTTTGTGGAACACATAATAATGGTATCATTATGAGATGGGTGGGACCTATATCTCCCTCCAATGCATTGGGTAAAGATTTTATATCTCATGAGATAGACATGGATGGAATGGCAGGTTAAACCGGTTCAGTGAAACAGGACTGAAACGAGGAGTGAACTCAGTTCAGAAATGGACTTTGTCCACAAAGATAGTCTTGGAAATGAGTTTTGACTAACAAGAAATGATTTTATATGATTATGTGTGTATTCAACAAATTTTCATGTTTTATGTTATGATTATTGAGATTACATTTCACAACTATTATTTATCCCATGTTATGAAAATTATGATCTCTTTTGCAGGTTAAGATTTCCCAGAGTTATGTTCTTATGTATATGATGTGATTGATATTTCTTTTGTTTACCCTTACTGAGCATTTGAGCTCACCCTTTTGTATGTTTTATTTCCACAGGTCAGGAAGAAGGTTATTAAGTACGATATTCCAGAAAGGGACTCTAGATATGATGAAATTAATGGGAGTCAAAGTATATGCTTTATGAACCAGTTGTTTATGTTTCCCAATTTCTGAAGACTATATACCTATACGGTCCTTTCATAGTTTTGTTATATGTTGTAATAAGTGTTCTTCAATTTTGATGTATTAACAATGTATGTAAACAATGGATTGTTATAATTTCTTTCACCCTAATAAAATTTCTTGGCATTAACAGACATTTTTAATAATAATAATATTATTTTATTATTTTTTGGTATAACTAAAAGTTGTGTGTAATGTAATATTTCAGTGAACCCATTGTTTTTTGATTAGTACGCTATCAGAAAAAATGTCCCCATTAACATAAAATTAATATATTATTCATAAATATTAATATCTATGAAATGATATTATTATTTATATATATGTGATGATACATCATTCCCTCCATTTGGAAATGTGTCCTTGAAATTTTAAAATTTGGATCGATTGCCTAATTTAAAATCCAACATAAAAAAAATCAATAAAAATATCACTGTAAAATAATGGAAAATAATCACCATGTTCACCTTATATAACACATACTAGGATTCCATATATGAATACATGGATATGGATGAAAAACTAAGCATCTTGTTCGGATGGAGAGTGATAGAATACATGATCAGGGGAAAGATAACAACCAAAAAACCATAAACATGTTATGGGTTAAACGGTCTTTTATTCCATAGTGAGAAATTATATGAAAATCGTTTTTTTAGTAAATTTTCATAAGGTTGAGGGATTTTTATATAATCAATATTATAAATAAAAGGAAACATATTTAATTTTAAAGTAGAGTTTAATTCTTTAATAAACACGCACTACAGACTCTTATTTTTCTCTAAATGATGAGTATAGACGATGACTTGGTCACACGTGATGCACTCGAATAAACATATAAAGAATCACATAATCCTCAAAAGACACACCATATATTTCCCCTACCTAGAGGCATTATCCCAAAATGAAAGTAGTTATTAAATGATCATATAATCCTCCTAATAGAATAATCCTATATAATAAGTAATAATCCTCTTAACAGCCAAAATTCAACAAACAGTACCCAGCGTTCCATAATGATCATTAAATAAACAAGTGTCCTTAAATTTATACTAATTAATACAAAAACCCGAAACCAAAAAGTCAAATGAATTTGATCACATAGTATTCCACGATTAATATTTGCATTTATCTCTAAATAACATCGACTACAAAAATTTTATCATACCTGAATGTAATTAAACTAATCAAATATTATCAATGATAGTTTAATATTTTAAATAAATAACCAAAATCACCAAATGTTCACAATAAAAACCTAGATTCAGTCAAAAATAAAATTCATCTATTACTCCCAAAATGAAATTCCATATTATTATAATTTCCATAGGCCTATAGTATTTTCAAAGGATCAAATGTCATCCAAAATAACATTTAACAATAAATCACCAATCAATTTTAATATACTAAATATGTCCATTTGATAAATCATATGTTCAAAAAATCCACTTATTATTAATCTATAAAATCATTTTACTAAAAAAATATGTCATACTTCGATTCCAGGGGCCCTACCAGACGTGATGGGTTGTCACCCATCATGCAGGTTATCCAATATATAATAATAAAAAATAACCCTATATTTTTTAACCACAATAGTTGTCTTATACATATCATTTTCATCTCAACTCATAATGACCACAATATATTAATTCATGATTTTATATATATAAATATATATATATATATATTTCTCTCTATCATATGATAAAATAAAACTATTTCCAAAGAAATAATGTTTTAGCTTGATCATGGTGTCCAACTTGTTTCATCACCATCTTCGTCATTTATATAGATGGTCTGTGAATTGAAGAAATGATTAATAGAACCTTTAAAATAATTTTCATCCAATGTTCAAATACAACTTGTATAACATGGGTCATATGGGTGTTCACAGAAAAAAATAGATTCGGAAAATGTTCATGTATAAAATATAATTTTAAAATATCAGATAAAACCTAATTTTTATAAAATAGTTAGACTGAGTTTGAGTTGAAACATTCAATCAATGTTCCTCTTTAAATACATAAGTATGTGCATAATTATTTTACTTTAAAATAAAATTTAAATATGTTGGGAAAGGGTCTCCACCTTCAGCACCATTTTCAAAATCATAATATGATTCAAAATATTGGATAAAGTGATATATTTAAAACTACCTTGATAATATTTACCTTTATTGAAAATGTGAGAGTATTGATAAAATATGATTTGATTAAATAAAAACCATCATCTAAGATGGTTTTTTGGTATAGGGGAGGTGTTTGATATCTCAAAAAAACTTCTTACAAGTTATTTCTATGCTATATAATGATTTAAAATTATCCGAACATGAATTTCCAAAAATGATTCCAGGCATGTCATTTGAAAGAGATGTGAATGTTGTTCGAGATCCTTCTTCTTCCATTTCTAACCTACTATCCTCAATATAAAAAATATATAAATAATGGATTTAACTGAAAGAATGTAAATTCATACTTACGATGTGATTATATAGAACTCTTAATCCCTAATGTTGTCTAAAAAATTCATCTAATTCCAACTATAAGGAATTGGTCATAAATGATACATAACGTTTAATTAGGTAAAGAATTGGAATTTATTCTATTTTTGGAAGTATTCATATTTTGAGAAATTGATAATTTGGTAATAACTCATGAATAACAACTTAATAAATCTCAAATTACAAACTTCTTCTCACTGTCTATTTTATCACTAAATAAAATATTTTTTAGAAGGAACCATGGATTGTTTCATGTTTAAATAGCATGATATTTCCTTAATACCATCCTTAACTCTATTTATCTCTATTTCATATGAAAAACATTTCAAAACATGGTATGAGAATAAAAATATCATTAAGATATTCATAAATAATGAAAATTGTTAGTCTTACAAAAACTTGTAAACCATAATACTTTATCATTATGTAATACATTTTCACCTTAAAGAAGTATAAAAAACTTCACTAAAAATAAGTTCATTTTATAGCCTTTATGTAACCATAATAATACTATTAATCCCATTGAAATAACTATATATAATATACAGGTCACTTAGAACATAAACATACATAAGTATAATTAATATACACTCAACTTCAACAGATATCACTAAATGGAATAGACATATGACATACTAACATACCCAATGCATTGGATGTTATAACCTAACTAATAATAATTGGTTTATCATTGAACCATAAATATTTGGATTATCACATAACCAACCATCATTGTTTTTTCATATAACCACTCGCCAATTGTCTAAGTACCATTATATAACCAGAAGACACAAATTATTGAAAATAATAACATTTCACTATAATAATATAATTTTCAATCACAAGAAATAATTTCAATATATTGAAATATAAAATATATTTCAAAAACCATTTTCAATACCAAAACACCCTAAATGTGAATAAGGGATTTCTTTTCCTCTTAAAAGCATTAATGCTTATACAGGAAGGAAAATATCATATAATGGTTATGGTGGAGGATAGTATATTGTCACCACATATGTAAAAAAAATTAGTTTCATTTAGTAAAATGATTCGTAGAAAAAATATTCCATTTGAATTTAATTAATATTAAAATGGTTCTATTATACACCATATAAAATAAAGTTGTGTATAAGATCAAAATATACCTCAATGAATGAGACTGGGACGAAGTCCTTTACCTTGAATCTAGCTTGTATCATTCATTCATTAATTTATATAACAATAAACATAGGATAATTTATTCTATTAGTAGAACCTTTTCAATGTCTACAATTAATTTTATATAACATATTACTATGTTAATTCAACTAGTTAGTTATTTTAATTCATATCAGATGTTTTGTTGATGTTCGATTCTTGAGTAAAAAATAAAAAAAATTTGATAAAAATAACCCACATGGTTAAGAGTTCATTAATTTTAGAATATAATTCATGATATAAATATCATATAAACACACACACACACACACATTATATATGTATTTAGAATAGTCCATAACATTTATAGGTAAAAAATGAAATGCACTGTTCTTGGAGACGGTAGGTCGTATGTATGAATGAATGCGACTTTTATTTCTTTGTCACATTAAAATAATGAAAACTAAATGATAAATAAGTATATAATAATTATAGTATTATTAATATTATATATATGTTACATATGATGATTTATGATATCTTTATAAGTTCCATTTTTGGCTTGAATGTTTCATATCACTTTGAGGGGGCAGTAGTCAACAATTCCTCAGATTAAATTATCTTATTCAAATATTTTAGAAAGCATAAAGTTCGGTTGTGAATAAAAAATTAAGAAGAAGAGAGTAAAAATTAATATAATATATATCATATATAAATATATTTTCATAATAATGGCTATCATGGGAGGTGGTATGAGAAAGTTGAACAATCATCATTTTGTGAGGCAGTTGTTTACCGTACACAGAAACAATATGTCTGTATCAATTTGAAAGAGGTGTCTCAATGTGTAGTTAGAATAATTATTGTTAAAACATATTAGTTTATTTATGAGATGGTTTTCATGTAATAATAGAATAAAAAAGAGCATATGGTGTGTATAAAGATAACAAAGGAATAAAAGTTGATAGAATATGTAACCTTTAAATCAGGTAACTTCTTTTGATTTGAGAGAAATAAATTTCATGGATGGCCTTTTTCCCATGGTAAGGCTTTCAGATGGATTTTAAGGATTATTGGATCTTATGTGAGCAGATTTTTTACGTTAAAAAGATCTTGAGAGGTATGACTATGTGGGTATTGGTGGTGGATTTTTATAAGAGAGAGGAGGGACACTTTAGGAATTTTTTCAAATATAATTTTATTAAAATCATATTTTTGAATTATATATATAAATATTGATATAATTATAGTATAATATTATAATGGGTCGTAATCCTATCAACCAATAGGATTCATACATGATTGTTTCAAAAAATTAACCTATCATTTAGCTTAAACCCCCATTTAAAAACATCAACGCTTACCATGTTTTCTTGTATTTTCATATTATAATGTTACTATAGTTACTATTACATTCCAAGAAAACCACAACTGGATAAATAATGAAATTTTTAACCTTATATAAGTTCTTTTTCTGAATCTTAGATTTTTTTAGCCTATTATATCATTTAATAAAATATTCTTTTTTTAAAAACTCATTTTTGCCAATTTTGACACTATTTAGTAATTGATTTCTTTAAAAGTCGTAACAAATTTATTCGTTGAAAAAAAAATTAACTCAAATATAACATTTATATATCATCTAGGAGTTTCATTTATGTCATAAATATGTTCAAAATTCATTTTTTAATATTTTTAATATCAATTATTTAAGGAATTCATTAATCAGGTAATCACTCTATTGTCATTGTGTCATAAAAAAATTTATTTATTTAACGTATAAAATTTATTTATAAATTTACATGATGTATTAAAAAAAATTGATACAAAATTAATATTTTTAATTGTAGAGATATGTTATATAACTCATGAATAAAATTGATTTAGTAAAAAGATACATGATTATGATATATTTCTCTTAAATTTAAATTAATTCTTATAACATTTCATTATCACACAAAAGTGGCTCCATGGGTTCCCAAAATTTTCCCAAGGATTCCCATGGGCTGAAATAACTTTTTCAATAATATTATTAAATGTGTTAATATTTTTTAATATTAGTATGATATTATTTTTTACAATATTTTTCCTTGATTTAAACATTAACTGTTCTACATAAAAATAATTACTAAAGTCATTATTCAAAATTTACAAAAATAAAAGGAACATATTTAATCATTTTGGACCCCCTAATTAAAAATATGTAATTAATTTTTCAAAATTAAAATCATATAATTTTCAGAAATTAATTTCGAATTATATCCCACTTTCAAAACAAGAAAGCGTGTTTTTAAAAATTAAAAACATTAAAAAGATTTACAAGTGTTTGTGTCTAATTTCAATGTGATATTATATTTAATGACCATAAATGGATTAAATGATAATAAAAAATGAAACTTAAAATCCAATTCAAAGTATAATATAACTATATAAATAATTTATATGAAAAGGCAGTTTTGAATTAAAATGCAGTACTTTCACTATTTATTAAAAAAATGAACATTATAATAAAATAACCAAACATTAATCCAATGTATATTTTTACGTCTTGATTACATATAATTTGTTTATTTTTTCATATCAAATAATTATGGTGGCAAAAATATAATTTAAAAGGGTTTCTCTATTAAGTGGATTTGAAACAAGACTTTAAAAATAATCGAGTATTTCTGGCTTAAATTTGGATTATTTGTCATTTTAAGCCTATATAATTTATTGTGAAAATTTAAAAAACATAAAAATCTGTTTAATAATATTTTTGTTACTTAAAATTGTTTCCACAAATATAATAACTAGATATTAACAATAATTTATAATAATAATATTATTATTGTATTATTTTTCAGTATAACTCACTCAAAATTAAAAAATTTATTCACCAACACATTTACGGAAAAAGTGAACAACAAAAAGTCCTACACAAAAGGAGATAACCAATCCATTAGAATTAAATTAAATATTATTCATATCCCTAAAACTATTCCATGATAGTGATCTTATCTGAATGTCTAGCTCCACCATCATAAGATATTCAAACCGCGATGCCAGCTTATCCAATGACTGAATGTACATTTCAATTATGATTTTCATATTGTTGAATCCCTTTTTTAATAGTATATACTGATTATTAATCCACATACCATGTTCCTCATTTTGAGTCACCCTTATTTTCTTTTCCAATATTATTTCTTCTACATTATCAGGATCATTAATTGTTAGAACCGTTTCGTCAATTACCTCTTCCAAACTGTAGAGTATCTCCAAAGAAGGTGCAGATATTAAGTCATACTCTTCCCTCTGACATGCATATTTTTATATCGATTGAGAATCAGTTAATAATTTTTTTCATTCATCTTCTTTGTCGATCGGGTCTCCATCTGTATAGGAATGTGAGAATAGTCCCTCCATTCAATGTTGTGTGCAACGTAAGATTTCGGAGAACCTATTGTTGTATGATGAGTACAATATTAAAAAAAACATCCCATTTAATGTAAATTTAATATATTATTCATATATATAATCATAAATGATATATTATTTTTCTATAAATACATAGGATATTACATCATTAACCCTTTTAGAAATTGTATCCTCACTCTTAAAATTTTTCACAGTAACATCATTGATAATCCCACATTAGAAAAATTGTCAATATAAATATAACATTAAAATAAATAAAGAGAATGAAAAAGTAAATATGAGATAACACATACTAGTATTCAAAATATTAAAACAAGGATATGAAAGATAAACTGGCCAGCTTGTTCTGATCGAGAGTGATGGAAAACATGATCAAGAAAAATTAACAACCCGAAACCCCTAAAATTTTGATAGGTTATAATGGTTTTCGATTCTCCAGAAGGAAATCTAAATGGAACACCCTGTCATTTTAATTTCATTTTCATGAATTTAAGGAATTTATTTATGAGCATGACTAATAACACAAGGTAACATATATACTTGTCAAGTAGACTTTCATCCTTTAATAAATTTCTACCAAAAACTCATCTTTTTTTCTAAATGATCAGTGTTCAAGAAGACATTGTCACCCCTAAAGAACTCAAATCATCTTCTAGAAAATAACATATTCGACAAAATATGAACCATATATTTTTCCTACCATGAGAAATTATCTCAATACCATGAAATTTTGTAATAGTTAAGATAATCTCACAAAAAGAATAACCCTGTATAAAATGAAATATTCCTCTTAATCTCGAAAATTCAATGTTCAATACTAATCATTTAATAAAGACCATTCAGTCAATAATTTTCCATATAATTCATCAAAATAATCTATAATAAAATTGAATCCAAAATTTTAGAAGGATTTGGCCACACTATCTTCCATAATAAATAATAACATTTATCTACAAACAACATCGGCTACTCTTAATGTCTCACATATGATTGTAATTAACCTAATAGTATATTCTTTATGATAGGATAATATTTTCCATAAACAACCAAAATCTATATATTTTCACAATTGAATCATATATTCTTCAAAAATAAAATTCAAACATTACTCCTAATAAAATTATATATTATTCTTTTTTCATTAGGCATATAGTGTTCCCAAATGAGAGAAATTATTCCAAAATTACATTTATCACTTAATCACCAAGTAATTTTAAAATAATAAGGATATCCATTTGATAAAACCTATGTTCAAAAAATAACCTTATTCTTGTTCCATAAAACCATTTAACAAAAAAGAATTAGCCATACATGAATTCATGTGGCCATACCAGACGTGTAGGGTCCACATCTATCTTGCAGGTTATCCCTGTTATAAAACTCAAAATAACCCTAACATGTTTTGACCTCAATGTTTGACTTTTACCTATCATTTTTTTCCCAACTCATAATGAACTCTATATATTAATTTATAAAGTCATATATATATTGACATTGTTTTAATTTCACTTCCATATGAAAAAATAAATTTTTTTCGAGAGAAAGAATTTCAAACGTGATCATGGTGTCCACTTGGATTCAGAGGCATCTTGTTCACGTATATAGAATGTACATGAATTGAAAAATTTATCTATAGATCCTCCAAAATAATTTTCTTCCATTATCAAAATACACCTTGTATAACATGGGACATATGGTTGTTCACAAAAAAATAGTTTCGGAAAATAATTATGTATGATATATAATTTCAAAACATCTAATGAATCATGATTGCAATAAAATGGTTGTACCGATTTATAGTGGATAATTTCAATTTATTGTCCACTTAAATTACAATAAGTATGTAATAAAATAATTTATTTTAAAAGAAAATAAAAATTGGATGTGTAGGGGTCTCCTTATTCAGTACCATTTTCAAAATCATTATATACTTCAAAATGTGATGAATTGGTAAAATATTTGAAAAAGCCTTGATAGTATTTAACTTTCATCAAATTATGATAATATTGATAAAAATTGGATTTTATTAAACAAAAAACATTATTCATGCTAGTATCGAAGTATTGTGGAGGAGTTTGATATCTCAAACAGCAGCTTTCAAGTGAGTTCAATGCCAGAAAAGGCATCACAATCATCCGAACATGACATTGTAATAATGATAGAAATCATGTCATAAGGAAGAGATATAAATGTTCATTTAGAACATCCTCCTTCCATTTGCAACCCACTATCCTTTATTGAAAAAAGATATAAATGAAGGATTTAACATAATGAATAGATATAGATACCTACCATGTGGTTATTCAAAACACATAATCCAGAATGATGTCTAAAATAATCCTAATATACCAACTATAAGGCCTTGGTCTTAAAGATTACATATTATTGAGTTAAGTCATGAGTTTTTATTTCATTCAAATTGAAGATATTTTTTGGATTATATATTTATAGAATTAGGTTATAACTAATGTATAACAACATAAAAAATTCCAAGGTACTCACATATACTCAGTATCCATTTTTTTGACAAAACAAGATCATTTTTAAAATGAAACATGGTTCTTTCCAGGTTAAATAGCATGACTTCTCTTTGATCACATCCTTGAATATAACCTTCTTTATGTCCTATTATAGACATTTCAAAACATTGGATGATCGTAAAGAGATTATTAAGTGATACAAATAGAATGAAAACATTTATTATTGTGAAAAAAATGTAAACCATGGACACTGTAAAAAAAGTAATACTATTCACATTTATGGAGTACCAAAAACACATAACTGAATATAAGATCAATGTGTAACCTTTATATGAAAAAATTATTACAACAAATCCCATCTAAAGAAACATATAACAGATAAATGTTACATGGAAGAAATCATAATTAAATGGAGTGACCATACAGTCAACTTCCAGACTAGTCACTAAATAAAGTAGATATATGACTTACATCCATAAGAAATGCATGGGAGGTTATATTGTAACCACTAGTCCTTGGTTTGTCATTGAACCACCAGTCTTTGGTTTCCTAATTAACCACAATTTATTAGTTTATCAGGTAACCACCTGTCAAATTTTGTTATACCATTATATAATCATAACACATAAAATATTGCAAATACCAATATTTCACTAATAATATTTCATTTGAAATCACAAGAAACCATTTCTTGATATTGATATATTCAATCCGTTAAAAAAATTCAATACCAACTTAGTAAAAAAGTGAATAAAGGATTTATTTTCCTTCTAAAACCATTAATGCTTATAGAGGAAGGAAATTATCAAATAATGGTTACAGTGGAAGAGAAGTCATTGTCACCCAATAAGTTAAAAACATACATTTTTTTCATTTTGTAAAATGAATTTTTGAAACAAGAATCCCTTTTAAGGAAATTAAAATACAATGGAATTCATTACACACTGTATATATGAAGGTAGTGTATAACATCAAAATATGCCTCAATTAATGGAGATTGAGAGGAAGTCCCATACCTTGAATTCGACGTGTTTCGTTCAATTTCTAATTTCCCATATAATCAAAATAACTTGTTTTATGCATGATTTAGGTCATTTTTAAATTTTATCATTCATTTAATATAAATTATTACCTTTTTATAGTAATTAATTAATCAATTCATTTCATATATGATTTTTTGTTGAGCTCAAGTACTTCAGTAAAAAATGAAGTTCTTTTGATTAAAATTATATATGGGGTAATAATTCAATTATCTCTACAATATTATTTACAATTTATATACCATATATATGCATTATATATGAATTTATAATAGTCTATAACATTTAGAGATATGAAATGAAATGCATCGTTAATGGAGATGGTAGGTCGTATTTACAGATGACCGCAACATTCATGTATTTATAATATTAAAGGAATGAAAAATAAATTATACATAAGTATATTATAATTAATATATATATGGTAAATATGTTACATAATTATATTTAAGTCATCCATTATACATTCAATGTATTTCATGAAAAAATCATATCACTTTGAGTGGGCGGTATTCCACACTTCCTCAAATGATATTATCATATATACACATTATGAAACAAAAAACGTCTATTGTAATTAAAATTTATAGAATAATAAAATAAAATAAAAATAACATATATCATATATAAATACAATTCCATAATTATGTCCACAATGATAGGTGATAGGGGAAGATTGAACAATCATCATTTCATGAGGCAGGAATTCACTATACAGAGAAACAATATGTTCATTTGATTTGAGATAAATGGCATTCTAGGATTTACATCGACACAAGGTAAGGATTCTAGAAAGAAAGTAGGGATTTTGGGAATTATTTTAGTAGAGTTTGGAAGAGCATAAGAGCTATAGGGGTTTAAATAAGTGGGTAGAGTTGTTGGCCTTTTATAAGAGAGAGGAGGGTCACTTTAAGAAACTCTGTAATTATTATTGTATTAAAAATTTATTTTCTAATTATAATAGATCCAATGTGATCTAAATCGAGTAGAATATGATAATTTTTTACAATACAGCCATCTATTAGGGTTTAGACAAGTTTATATCACAAAAGTAACTTTATATTTTAGATTTAACCCTTATTTAAAAACATTAACTCTTATTGTGTCTTCTTGTGCTTTCATAATATATAGTTTCTACAGTTATTATAAAATTCCAAGATAACTAAATGTAGATAAATAGTGTAATTTTTAATATTATATAAATTAGTGGGTTGAATAGTAGATTTTTAGAACTATTATATCATTTAGTAAAATAGTATTTGCTTTAAATATAATTTATTTCAATGTTGACAATATTTACTAATTTATTTTTGTTAACGTCATAACTATTTGATTCCTTCAAACTAAAAAAATTAAATCATATATAACATTCTAATATCATCCATATAATTCATGGATTTAATCAAAATTTTAATACCTTGAAATTACATGATTTTGTTGTTTGAAAATTAAATGAGATTATTTTTAGATGAGGCTTTGAGATGGTATGTAATTATGATGCATGGAGTAGCCAGAACATATTTTTGAAATATTTTTAAGGTTAATTAATTAAACATTCAAGGGGGTTTTTCTATCTTTTAAACTAGGTCCCGAATCAAAAATCAGAGTGCATTGTTGAGCTTATAGCATCTAGAGTCTCCTAGAAAAGGACTGACATTGGATGATGCGGGCCAGTATTGGAATATAGTTTTGGGACCTAAATAAAATAATAATTTAATTATTATTTTATGTTAAAATCCTTATAAATACTAAAAACTAAATAATTTTGAAATTTGATAGTATGGTTGATCTTGTTAATGTGTACTCCCCTTAGGAGGAGCCTAACATCGACTGGCGTAGGTCATGGCTGAAAGTATGTTTTTTGTATTTCAAGACGAAAAATAAAATTACTTAAAAAGTTATTTTATTTTTTTCTCCATCATTTAATATTGGCGCATAAGCATTGAGGTACAGTAGTGATGAGATGATGAATCTCATTAATTATCTTCATTAATGAGTCAGCGTAAAGACACTAAAACATGGCATAACAGAGAAGCAGATTCGTGTTTCACTAATTAATAGAATAACAAGAACTGTAGGATTATTAGAACAATCCTAGGACAACTTTGAGGCTTTGGTAGGTAGAGATGTTGAACATAATTTCTTCAACCCTTCAAATAATTGGTACCAATAGTGGACTGCAGATCAGAAACATAGAAGGAAGGAACATAATCCCATTCTTCCTCCCCCAACAATCCTTTCCCATGTAGGGGTTTAAATATAAGTGAATTTATTTTGTTCCAAATTATTGGTTTTGACCGTCTAACGTGGGTCAACCATTTAAGAGGTGAACCACTGATAGGTCTTCCATGCAGGGTGTGTTTCATCTCTATTTTTTTAATCAGGATAATGCATAACATAAACATAATCTCCACATACCATGTTTCAAAACACTATCACAGAATAATTAGGCTGATATGAATAAGGCCTCAATCCCCCTGTCCTTTCACATTGTTGTGTTACTTATGATGGAATCCCCGGATTGACATCATTACAACCTCGAGGCTATAAAAGGTATGGAAGTGACCCGAGATATACAATGGAAGAGACAGTTTGAGAATTGGACAACCAGACCATACCCAATGGCCTATGGTGGTGGCCGCAAGAAAAAATTGGTGTGCCTCGATGCCTATATTCAGGAGGCAGTGTGCCTCAATAACCATTGGTGGGAGGCGGCACACCAAGAATCTGTAATGATTCAACGGAGGCCACGGAACCTTGCGGCCAAATGGTGGCATAGAGTCACCGCTCATGCACTGCTTCATAGGAGCTTCCCACAGACACGGGCTGCAGCAGGCATGGAACATTGTCCACACATGACCTCATGTGGAAGAATGTCGCTAGTTTCTGTCGGCTGGCATAGGTGACATCATTCGGGTGGAACATGGTACACTTAAGACCTTGTGTGGGAAGGAGGAGGTCGACCTCAGTTGGCCGCATGGTGGTGTGAATCAGGCTGCTGGGAATTCGGGATTGGAATAGAATCAGCCAGCTAACATGAGTCGGGCCATTGGGAAAAATCTATCCAGTAGGCATCCTAGGATGGGGAATAACCAGCCCGCAAAATCGCAGAGCTAGGACAGATGAAATCGGGTGGTTTGATAACCTAGTGGGCTAGACCGACAGCCGAGCCGGTCTTCGTCCAACCAGGGCCAATGGTCCTGGCTGAGTGTCCACGCTAGATCATGCAATTCCAAAACCTATGTGGATTTTTTGGTAGAACCACGTCAGTTCATTGAGGACCCCATGGTGGGGTTGGTTTGGTCGGTTCCACCAAGTCAGAATGGGCCCGAATGCAACTGGCCCATATTTTTGAAAATGCAAATATCATTAAGACCAGGCATCTCATTGGCATGTCGTATGTGGTGTTGGGACCCTTGTGATAAGATGGTCGTTTGGGAATACTCTATGTGAGATTATATCAAATTTCAGATATGACTGATTGCTTGAGGATTATATTCTCCTAGAATCAAGCACATCAGAGGGCAGAAATCTTATGCACGGTTGTGACATGAAGGATAAAAATAGCATACCTATGTGGTTGAGAAGAAGAACATACCTTAGTGGTTTGGTATATGATCATACTTTAGTGGTTAAGCAGAGCATAGTACCTCTATGGTTCACCAGACTAGTGTAACTTAGTGGTTCAATAGATGTGTGTACCTATGTGGTTCAGTAGAAGAATGTACCTCAGTGGATCAGCAGACAAGCATACTATAATGGTTCAAAATATGAGCATACCTATGTGGTTCAACATGTGAGTGTACCTAAGTGGTTTATAAGATCTTCAGACCTCTATGTTCTCACGGACGAGCAAACCTTAGTAGTCCAGCTGACGAGTGGACCTCAGTGGTCGAGCAGACGAGTGGAACATAGTGGTCCAGTACCAGTGAGCTGACCTCATAGGATCATCAAGAATGAGTTCATCGACAATACAAGATGTTTTAGTTTTAAAACTGCTAAATCATACATTATATACATGATTTATACCAGGTGTGAGATGTAATTACTTGTGTTCTTGCTTTGAGATCATTCTTTGTGGTCTATATTTGTGATATTTCATTATTCTCTTACCATTGTGGTCGGTGTTCCCAAATGGGTATTGTGATAATCAAACCTACATAGGCATTTCCTACGTGTGTGGTGTCTTTTCTAGGAGATAGATGTTTTTTCAGAGACCTTGGTGGTCCGAGACCAGGTGATTCCCACTAATACAGGACATAGAGGACATACTTATACAGTTATAGAAAACTACCCTCCCCATACCCTTAAGGTATGGTTTGTGCAGACGGACATTGGATGATATACATTCTTTTCTGGTTTTGAGCTTGTACTCTGGCCCCTTTTCACATTTTAGTTTTTACTGTACATCCAATAGTTTTCTCGGCTATATTTTTGGCTTTCTTTCTGTTTATCTTTCCGCAGTTTGAGATTTGTGTGTTTGTGCATGTTTAATGGAATATTACTTTAATTTTTAGGAAATTCTTATTTGGTTCTTGACACTAGACCCAGACCTAGGGACTCCGGGATTGGGGTAGGCAAGGAAGGGGCCCTAGTTTATGGGTCATGAAAAATTGGAATCAGAGGTGGTCAATTATCCTAGATGAACAAGGTGTCTGAAAATTTTGACCGGGGAAACAATGTTAACTGTTTCGAGTTTTTCTATTAGGCCAGGGAGTCTAATGTTGGTGTGGAGGCTGATGTATCTACACACCAGAACCCTGAATTCTATTTTTCTACATGGTATATGAAAACACTTGTTGCATGAAACATTGATTATTTTCTTTATGATCTTTTGAAGTCAGGGTCATCTTACGAAGTATAATAAATGGACAGCAGTTCATCTTGATCTCATTTAGGATCCCTCCATGCATAATACCATATAGGATTATAGTACATGGCCATGAGGATGGTCCACATAGTGATGAAGCACTAGTACATAGGATTTTTCTTGAGATGGCACCTTCGGGCAGTTTCACAGTGATTCCACCACCTGTTGGGCAGCAGTTACTACATGCATTACCGATAGAAGACACCCATAAATTCAATCTCTTACTTAGTTCCAATGAAAATGACCACCCATTTTCAAGGAATAGACATATCCTCAGGTATATTTGGATTTCCTAGAGGTGGTGACACATGTCCTAATCTTATTGAGGACACCACTTGACCAGATGATGGTTCAATCATCGAGCCTTTTGCAGGGATCAATGTGGAGATAATGGAGTTGTACTATCCAGACTCATGAGGAGGACAACCTCACATGGTCTAACATGAAACATATTTTTAAGGAGGATTTTTTCCTGATGACCTTATGCTCTGTGCGCATATAGGATCTGTATTACTTATATATCGGATTCTTGATAGTGGCTGACTACTCTGTGAGCTTCAAAAACCTCTTCTGTTACTCTATGAATATTATGAGGGACCCTTTCATCATATAAAAAACCATTGAGTAGGGGTTCCAATGGGATATTATGGAGTCTATGATTTATCTCACCATCCCTATGTAGGATGGGGTGATGTAGACAGCTCTACTGGTAGAGATATTCCTCAATGAGAGGGCACCGATGGTTGGAGCTACCATCGAGCAACGTGTGGAGGAATCATCTATCGCGGGTACCCGAAAGTTGACGTAGAGGCCCAAATTGTCCATAACATACATAGTACATCCCCATGACTCATGTTCGGTGGTGTGAGGCCCTCGGGATAGAGGTAGTCATCCCTGGATCTGAGTATTCTACTAATGCGGCGGGCAAGGGCACATGTCTCTAGGTTGCCCAACATGTCACACAGAGGATCGACAGAGGGTCGAGGGACTGATGAGGAAGAGACAGAGGCACGATCTGGGTGTTCTGCCTTGTGGCAGACATTGTAGTGGATAGAGACTAGTTTCATGAGTTGGGAATATGTATTATATATTACCACAACCACCAATAGGTGGTCCGCCACGTGCTTCATGAGCAGATGGACCCGGGAAGGCTCAGATTCATGTTATAGAGTTCGAATGTCCTAATGTTCTAGAGATGATATGTGGTTCTATATGTGTATTCTCCACTTTAGATATAGTTCATATAGATATGGGTTCGATTCACTCTATTTTTTATTGTGGACTTGGTTTGGAGCCCAGAGTGTTTGATCGATCCATTGGCTCTATCCTTATCACTAGAGACTCTTACGGGACATGATTTTATGATCGCACACCAGTGTCTAAAGTGTGATCTCACTAGGAAAGTGTTTGGGATTCGATATCATAGTGGTGACGTTGAGGGAACACGTTGGCATTTTTTTTATGGACTTCATATTCATAGTTCAAGCTTAGATTGACTATTTTAGCTGCACAGTGCGATGTGTTTATGAATATGGGAACCTAATTTTCTTTTGTCATTGAGAATGAAAAATGAGTAGTTCATTATGGACTCTCACAAAGGAGGGTGCATCCAATCACTCATTATTTGTCTAGCATGACCCTCAATGATGTATATGTGGCGATTCAACAATTTTCAACAGTGGTGGATGAGTATGAGGATGCATTTTTAGAGGATGTTCCGAGAAAATATCTTCATATAGAGGTAGACATAGATATTGATCTATACTCTATGATGACACTGATATCTACACCGGCATATCAGGTGTCTTCCTCAGGGGTCCAGGAACGATGGTTGTAATTAGAGGACATGAAAAAGAAGGAGTTTGTATGGCCTAGAATTTCACCATGTGTAGCCCTATTGCTGTTTTCCAGAAAGGTAGATGAAATATTGAGTATATACATGGATATATGGTGCCTGAACCAGTTGACGATGAATAAAAAGTATCTTCTACTGAATATTGATTACCTCTTTGATTATTTAAAGGGAGCGTGATGGTTATCAAAGATAAACCTTATACTAATCTATCACCATATTCAAGTACCAGATGAGAAAATCTCAAAGACGACTTTGAGATGTCTCTATGGATACAAAGAGTACACTGTGATGTCATTTGGAATGTAAAACACCCAATAAGTGTTAACGGGACTCATGAGTAAGATCTTCTAGGCGTACATATAACGGGTTGTATTTTGGCTCATTAATGAATTCTTATTGTATTTAGCATTTGAGGAGGAGAATGCAATAGACCTAAATATGGTTTGGGACACACTCTAAGAGCAGTGAAATTATAGAATGTTGTCGAAGTGTGAGTTCTAGATATGAAAGGACCACTTTCTGGGGCTTTTTATCTCAGGGGCTGGAGTTACGATGGATCCAATGTAGATCTAGTTGATGATTTCTTGGTATCCACGAAAGGTAGTTACTGAGGCACAAAGTATCATTATGTTGGTTGGGTACTATAAATGATTTTTATATGAATTATACAGAGTGGAATCACTAGTGATGAAATTGATGAAGAAGGAGAAACCCTTTGTATGGATAGAAGGATTTTGGAACAACTTTCTGTAGATGAGGTAGAGCGTGAAGGGTGATCATATCTTCAGGTTTCTTGGGTAAGGTGCCAATTACATTGTTTATAGTGAAACATTAGGAACTACGCTTGGTTGTGTCCTGGTACGGGGTAAATAATTGATTACTTATGGCACACGTTGGTTGAGACCGCACTAGTAGAACTATGTGAATCATGACATTGATATGGTTGTGGTAGTCTTTGCACAGAATATGTTGATACACATCCCTTTGGGTGAACAATTCATCATTTACTCTGAAAATAGGAGTCTGAAGTACTTATTTTCATAAAAGGATATGAACCTGAGATATCATAATTGGATAGAGTTCCTCCAGGACTATAACATCAATATATTTTATATTCTTGGGAAGGGAAACATGGTGGATGATGCACTCCATATGAGATCGAGTCCACAACTACTGGAAAATGCCTCATAGTAGTTGTCCTCACTTCGGATAACTTTTGTGGATAGAGATGAGCCAAATTTTCATCGATCAATTATAGTTTCCCTTGCACTCTTACAACTAGTCAGTGAGGCGCAACTCAAAGATGCCAACTATGAGAAGACACATGCCTAGATTCCCATGGTCCATGACCCTGATGGACATTCTAAATATGGGGATCATGTCATCCTTTTCATAGGATGCACCATATGACATGTGGAGTTTCATGAAGAAGTGTTCATGGTGTTCCATTCATCTTCATTGCTGGTATATCCCTATGTGCACTTGATGTTCTAGGACCTTTGACATTAGTACTCGTGGTTGGGGATAAAGAAGGCAGTGGAAGATTTTTCTAGAGATGCCACCCATGACTGTATGTGAAGACTGAGCACCAGGTTCTAATAGGTTTGACTCAACCCCTCAAGGAATATGAGTATAAGTGGAATGGGATATCGATGGACTTTAGGATGGGCATAACATATAAGTCTAGGGGGCCACAATTCCATCTGGGCGATCATAGATCGACTCACCATGTCGGCCAACTTCCTGCCCATTCTAGAGCATGGTTATGTATAGAGTATAAGATTCATTTTTGTATAAGAGATAATTCAACTCCATCGAGTCCAATAATAGATAGTCTTAGATCATGATGTATGAATTACGTCCGGGTTATGGAATTGATTACAAGTGGCATTTGGAACAATGATGCACTTGAACACATCCTTTCACCCACATATGGATTGTCAGACCGAGCTGACTATGCATACAATGAGGAACATGCTTCGTGCTTGTGTTCTTAATTATGTTTGATGTTGGGAGGACCACCAACCACTGGTGGAGTTTTCATACAACAACAACTACCACTCTATTGTCTATATGACACTGTTTGGGGCACTATTGGGAAGACCTTGCAGGTCACTATTATGTTGGACTAACCCAGGGGATTTGGCACTCATGTGTCCATAGTTGGTATAAGATACCAATGAGAAGGTCTAGGTCATCTGACCGTAGATGAGGACTGCATAGGGTTGATATAAGTCTTATATAGATAGAATTTTGATACCCTTGGAGTTAAAATATGGGGACCACATATTACTACAAGAATATCTTCGATAAGGGATATAGTTATTTGGAAGAGGCGGTAAGTTATCTCCAAGGTTCATCAGACCTATCATGACACTGCATAGAGTGGGTGAGGTGGCATACTGCTTATCTCTACCACACCTTTAATAAAGGGTGAACGACATCTTCCACGTATACCAATTAAGGAGATATGTGAACGACCCTTCTCACATCATCAGCCATCATGATGAAGAAGATGAAAATGGGGAAACATTCACAGAGTAGCCATTAGAGATAGAGGATTGTTAGTCTAATATAATTTGATGATGATTGATTCCACTGGTTCTTATTAATTTCTTTACATCCAAAAAAAATTTACACTATTATGGTACGGGGAAATGTTAGGCCCTTTCTAGGGGAATTTCAAAACTATAAGTAAAATAGTGCCCTAAAAATTTTGATCTAGGAACCGATTTACATTTTAGAAAAACATGCTCTTGTGTTTATTTAATAAACCTTAAAAATAGATCAAAAATACATTCCATCAACATCGAGCCCCAAAATTACGTTCCATTAATTGTGAGGGAATGATCCTTTTCGGTGGAGTCTAACCATGAGTGTTGTAGGTTGAGGGTTAATGATTTTTTAGACATTTCAGATGATAAAAAGAGTAAATTTAAAATTTAATTTATTTGTTTTCCTCATCATTGAATAGTGGATCGTCTACATTGTGGTGTAGCTACAAGGAGACTATTGATCTCATTAATTAACCACATTAATGACTCAGTGCTTCGACACTACAACACAGATTAACAGAATGGTTCATTCATGTTTTTCCTATTAGAAACCTAACAAGTGATGTAGGATTGTGGACACAATCTTGGGATTGCTCTGAGGTGTTGGATAGTGGTGACGATCCACTATCTTTCACCCTTGAGAATCACTTGAAATGGTAGGATTCACATCTAAAATGAAGAATGGATGAACGTGATACCGTTCTTTCTCAACTAAAAATCCATTACCAGGTAAGAGATTAATTCTAAGGGGATTTCTTTTGTTCCCCATTCATGGCTTCAACATAAGAATTCCAGTCAGCCCACAAACATGTGACCCTCAGATCAATTTCATATGTGAGAGGGTTTGATCTCGATGTTTTTGGATCATTATAATACATGTTAGAATCATAATATCCCCATCCCTTATTTTAAACCTCTAACATGGAGGAATCAGGCCGACACAAAGAAGACCCTGATTTCTCTAGTTTTGGGAATTCATGTGTTCCTTATGATGAACACATGGATTGATGGAAATGTGAACAGTAGGTAGTATCAGGGATGGTTGTGACCTGAGATGTTTAAGAACATTGATAGATCGAGAATCAAACACCCAGAGGAGACCCAATGGCTCGAGAAAGACACTGCTGGTGTAACAGCGGTGACGACAGCCACATGCGATAGGTGTCATGACTTGATGGAATGTCAAGGTAGTGGCTCCTAGCCATGGTGGTGTGGCATGCTAGTTTCACTCGAGGTCCATGTAAAAAGTTAAGCCTAGAGATGCAAGTCGTGGATTATGTGGCATGAAGTCCACGCGAGAATAGTGTAGAAGGAAGCAGTCAGCATCCGCCAGTTGCCTGCTGTCACCGCATTGTAGTAGTGGCTTGCTGACATGTGTGGTGGCATGAGGATGGCAGGTGGTCCCCTCTGGACTATGTGAGGGCATGATGCATCTGGCCTTAGATAGTAGAGTGTTGGTGTAAAGAATCCCGCCAATAAGGAATGCTCCATTAGAACGAACTAGGTCGTTGGGTGGCTTGTGAAGCATAATAACCGGCATGCTAAATCACAATATTTCAAGGATGAAATCGGGTCACTAGGAGACTCGGTGGGCTGGACCCACGACCAAACTAGGCAAGGTCTATTATGGCCCAATGATCTTGGCCATGTGGCTTGGATGGATCTAGATGGACCTGCCCCAACTGAGTCATTTCTGGTTGGTAGAACTGGATTGACTCGTCTGGGACCCCGAGTTGAGTTGGTCGGGTCGGTCTGACCAAGTCAGATGAGGCTCGGACACAACTGACCCTTGTTTACCAGAACACCAATATCTTTCAGAGTGGGAATTTGATTGATGCTATGTCTATGGGGTTGGGACCATTTATATAATATGGTCCATTAGGAATACTCTATGTGAGATTCCATGATAGTTGACATACAACCAATGGCTTAAGGAGTAGATTCTCCCAGAATTCATTGCACTATTTTGGGAAAATCCTATGATTGGATGTGACATGATGGATTTGATGAGTGTACCTAATTTTTTCATAAGATGACCATACCTAGTTGGTTTAGTAGATTAGAATACGTGAGTGGTTCAGGAGACAAGTGAACCTCAGTGATTCAGAAGACTAGCCTACCTTAGTGGTTCTGAAGATGGTCATACCATAGTGGTTCAAAAGATGAGCATACCATAGTGGTTCAGTATATGAGAATATATCAGTGGTTGAGTAGATGAGCATAACTGAGTGGTTCATTAGACAAGCAGACCACAACGATGTAGCAGATGAGTAGACCTCGGCAGTGCAGCAGACGAGCAGACCTCAGTGTTCCAACAGACGAGGGGACTTCAATGGTCCATAAGCAATGATTAGACCTCAATGGAAAGAAAGAGTTATTCAGCAGTAGAATATGTTTTATCTATACCAATAATTAATATTACATTCTATAACTGAGTGATACCTGGTGTGAGGTGTCATTTCTTGTGGTGTTAATTTGTGATCTTGTTTTTATTCATTCATTGTGATCATTATTTGTGATCATACATTTGATGTTTTGGGTCCCCATAGATTATTGTGCTATTCCACATGCACAAGATTTTCCCAAAAGATTCATGTCTCATGTAGGGGATCAATGCTTCGACAGAGACTCTGGCGGTCCGGGGCCAGGTGGTGCCCAATGAGATGGGACGGATGGGATGTACTTCTATAACTACAAACAACTACCATCCACCTACCCTTGAGGTAGGTTTTGACCAAATATACTATGGAAATTGTAAATTCCGTTGTGGTTTTAGGCTTGTATATTATCCCTTATTACTTTCTAGTTTTTACTATATAACAAGTAGTTGTCTCAACGACTATTTTGGTTTATGTATAGGTTTAAATAAATATGCCATCCCATTTTGGGATATCCCTATTCAGTGCTAGTCTCTAGCCCCTACCATATAAAAGGAGGTCTTGGTGTAGTCACGACACTAGCCTTGGGGGAATGGTTTTGAAAAAACTTTTTAACTTACATATATTTTAATGTTTATAATATCATTTATTTTAATCTTTCTTAAATATGGTAATCACTGCATCATCGTTATATCATAAATAAATTTATTTATTTAAAGTCCAAACATTATAAATAAAATACCATGATGTATTAAATATTTTTATCTCTCTAATTACTATTTATTGTAGAACATATAATTTATATAACCATACCTTAAAATTTCGTTACTAAAAAGTTACATGTTTATGTTATATTTCTCTTTACATTAAATTAATTCTTATAACAAGTCATTATAGCAACCGAGTGGAAATATGGGGTCCCAATATCAATCCCAGGATGACCATGGTCAGAAATATTTCATCAAATATAATTAGGACAGGTTTTAGGGAAGTTCAATATTTTAATAATATTATTTTTTACCCTTATTTATGTGATTTACCCTTTAGTAGTGATAAATAAAAATAATTACTGAAGTTAAAATTCATAATGTCCAAAAATAAAAGGTACCTATTTACACATATTGAACCATATGATTCTGAATATGTAATCAACTTTTCCAAATTCAGAAGAGATAATGTGATGAAATTAATTTGAAATTTATTCCCATTCCCAAAATTAGGATGTGTGTTTTTATAAAAAAAATATCAAAACATTGAAAAGTGTTTAAAATTAATTTCAATGTGAAATCAATTTCAATGACCATAAATTGATTAAATGATAATAAAATATCAAATTATACATTAAAACCAATTAAAAATACAATCTTACTATGAAAATAAATGATATGAAAATGCACTTTTGAATTAAAATGTATTATATTTCACAATTTGTTAAAATTTTAACTTTATCATAAAATTTCCAAAAATTTATCCAATGTGAATTTTGATTTTCCATTTCTATCAATTATTTTTATTTTTTCAAATATAAAAATTAAAAAAGAAAAAAATTATATATAAAAATGGTTCTCAATCCAAAGGTGGAAAATAAGGCTTAAAAAATATTAGAGTGTTTTATTCTTAAATTTGGGTTCTTTATCATTCTAATCATCTAAAATTTAGTAGTTAAATGTAAAAAAATTTAACAAACATCTGTAATCTTATTATTTTCAGTTTTGTTAATTCCCTCCAATAAAATGGCGATATGTTGACTAAAATTTAAATTATTAATAATATTATAAAATTATTTTTTTGGTATATCTCATTGTTGTGTGAACCATAAGATTTCATTGAAATCCATTTTTGTATGTCGATTACACTGTCTAAAATAAATCCCTTTAAAATAAAAATAATATCTTATTCTTAATTATTATGATATTTGAAAAAAATATTATTCTATAAATACCTGGGATGTTACAGTGGACACTATGAAAATATTGTGATTCCCAAGTAAAGGGTCCATCCTTTGTTGAATTGACATCAGAACATGATAGGGTTGTTCTTGAAAATAGAATAATTGACCAATTTCTATTTGTAGGAACTATGGCATAATAATCTTTTTTAAGTTTTAATGTTTGTTTCAATAGGGTAGGTTGATTCAATTAGGTTCACATTATGAATAATCCATTCCTTCTTGTAAGGTGGAGATTGTTGAGTAATCAAGGTTTCCTTATGAACATGATCATTTCTCTTGTTTAGAAAATCACAAACACATTATTTTAATGAAAATCTTATTTTACCTCTGTTTTACATCTATATGGAAAATTTCCTTACCCAATGAAATTTTTACTTAACTACACTTCATTGTTCATATCATAAATTTTCTAACTATGAAACATGGATTGAAACAGAAACCTCAGAATAATATAAAACATAGATATGAAGCATTCTATTTATGACTTCAAATTCTGGTTATGAACTCTCATGAAGTTCAACTCCAAATTCTGGACATGAACTCTCCTGAAGATCAACTCCGAATTCTTGATACTAACTCTAATGAAGTTCAACTCTAAATTCGGGATTCCAACTCTCATCATGTTGAACTCGAAATTCTGGATATGAACTCTCATGAAGTTCAAATACCAATTATTTATTTGAACTCTCATGAAGATCAACTCTGAATTCTGATTACAAACTTATGTAAATATTGACTATGAATTATGATTATGAATTCTAGTTACAACATTCTCTAATTTATGAATCAGAATTATGATTACAAATTCTAGTTACAGACTTCTCTAAACTCTGACTGTGAGTTCTCTGAATTCAGACTCCGAACTCTTATGATTTCTGAGTCTGAATTCTAATGAACTTTGACTCCAATCTTTGTAAGTTATGGTTATTTATTCTTTTAAATCCTTAATCTGAATTTCCATTAAATTTAGACTCCATAATTCTATAAAATTACATTTCTGAATTCCTACAAAACAGAATCCAAATATCTTAGTACTACAGACTCCAAATTCATTTTTTCCTAGACTCTGAACTTTAATTTACCTTCATTCTAAATATCAGTTTTGGTTAGGCTTACATCTTTTTAGTTATAAAATGTTGTCCTGGTTTCAGTTATCAAATAACATTTGTTTGACTGACACATGTACATGTCCCTCTAAAATTCAAGGAATAATATGACTATTGGAGGAGGGAGCCGACCATTGGAGTTGTTCATATAAATAGGATCTCATTTGAAAAGTGCTCAACACAAAACTTTGACAATTGTGACCATATTATGTTGAAGTGATTTCTAGAAATAGAGGCTCTTATAAACTCTCATGCTTTTTGAAAAAAGTTTGAATGACTTGTTAATTCTTTTCTTCATGCAGATTTGCTTCGTGTATAGGTTCGATTTCCTTGAAATCAGAGACTATGGGTGGTGAATTCAGAGGTGTATATTTCCTCACATATTGATGGCTTGTGGGGATAATAAGACAGATACCGATCTTCAGATTCGGGGCATACCTAGGATTGGGTAAGATAGACTTTCTTGAAATTATAAATCAAGGGACCTCTTATCAAGGGTTTTTGGATACCCTCCTCTTTGGGTAAAAAGTGTTTATACTTGTTACTTGTAGTTTTACTAACTTTTTCCGCATTTTATTTGTATGGTTGAGGAAAGCATAACTTTCTTATACTTACTCATATTTTTACTCTGATTTAGTTAGATTCTATATGATTTACGGTAGAATCTTATATATTGTAATCATATGTGATGTTTCATTTACAGAACCATTTTTCCAGAATCAAGCAAGTCATTAATACTTAGAGGTGTTGTGAATTTTTGTTACGCAAAATTTCCTTAAGTAATTTTTAATGTATACAATTAAATCCCCCATCTTGTATTTGTATCTCATTTTACATATTTTATCCTAAATTTGATATTATAGAGTATATCATACTCAGACATACCTTTCTAACAATTGGTATTAGAGGGTTTGTTCAATCTGAATTAATCTCACGATTAGATTCAGAAGAGAATACTCAGAATTGATTTCTCGAAATCATATTTTCCGGATTCATAATTTTCGGAATCTGATTTTTAGACTCATATAGTTCAGATTCAGTTTTTATAAGAGATACATTTGCTTTATATTTTCATTTTTTAAGAATATTTTCATTTTTTACTAACTCTTATTACTAACATGTTTTTGGGCCAAATATTTTCCTAAGAATGGCAGGTTTAAACGTTGGTTCTATTGATAATCTAAATCCTACCAGACCACCTATTTTTTGATGGAAATGATTATGAGTACTGGAGAGATAGGATGAAAAATATCATGATCAATTCTGGAGTTGATAACTATCTAATGCTGACTGGAGATTATATGCTTCCGAATAAGGAATCGAGAACATTTAAGAATCAGGAGAAATCGGAATATCAAACAAATTTCAGAGTCAGAAATACTTTTTTATGTTCCATGACTAGGAACATCTATAGTTAAATATCATCATGTGATGATGAAAACAATATCTGGAAGAATCTTAAAGATACACATTTTGGTACATCTAACTTCACTGAGACATGAAGAGCAATGATGAGAGTTGAATACCATGGCTTTAACATTCCTTGTGGAAAACATATAATCAATGTACAACAAAGGTTTATGACTATCATGAATAGTTGACAATCTATGGGGGAAAACAGTTTGGACGATGAATCTCTTGTGGATAGGATCATAGATATCATGCCAAATTAATGGGAGTCCAAGAGGAAAGCTATTTATGAGAACAATAAAGTCACTCTGATTTCCCTAGATGAGTTGTTTGGAACTCTTATTCAACGTGAAACCATAATGAAGAGAGAGGCATAAAATGCCATGAAAAAGAATGGGAAGGAATGAGTTTCTTTCACAACCACCTTTAAAAATATAAGAGCCATGAACCTAGAAAGAGTAACTAGATCATAGAAAAAGAATGTCATTATTCATTCAGAATCTATTGATATAGAAATGACACAGAATGAGTAATCTAATCTTGCTCAGAGAAGGAACAAGATTGTCACTCAAAAAACTATTATAAGAATAATTACAAGAAGAAATAATACAAAGATAAGAGTGATGGTGAAGTTACTTGTTATTATTGTAGGATAACAGGTCACATCAGACCTAATCGTCCTTTGTTGAAGAAGGAGGGAATGAAGGAAAGGAATTCAGAATGTAATAAGAATAAATTCTATAGATCAATGAACAAGAAATTCATTAAATCTAATGATACTTGGATTTCTAGCTGTGGAGACTCGTTAGAAAGTGAATCTTTTGAATATTATTCTTCATCACAAAAGAATATAGGATTCATTTCTACTACTTCTTTCCCTAATACATGTCTCGGGGCCAAGGTACGCTCTGTCAAGGCTTTAACAAATTTATCTCTTGATAAGAATTACTATTCCAAAAATACTACTTCCAATGAAGATAAATCATCCTCAAAAAATGCAGAAATACGTTCATATATCAAAGTTTTTAGATTTTCCAAAATACATGAGGCAAAAAATTGTAAAATATCTATTAAATTAGGCATTAAAAATACGAGTGAATAAATTGATTCAAAATAGATTTTAGATCATTCTACAGATCACAGAGATAAAGAATAGCTTTTAGAAGAACTTTATAAAGCCCTTGAGAAATAAAATACTATTAATTAAGAACTTTATAAATATATTATGAATGATATTTTAGATATGAATGTTTTTGAGGAAAAATTTAACTCTAAAAAATGATTCCAGATTATAGGAATTTACTTATCAAACCCAAATCCGAAATATTTTCTCTTAAAAAGATTCTTGCAAAATTTTCCTCTTGGTAGGAAAATATTGATAAGATGTATTCTAAAATTAGACCTCAAGGAAACAATACTAGAGTAGTTTACACTCTCCAAAAACCAATTTTTAAACAATACTATTTTGTTCCTTGTAGAGCCCCATTTTGTACTACGTGTCCAGGTGGTCGGAATTGGAAGAAAAATTTCTACTTGAAAAATGTTCAATATATTGGGTTTGATAAATCTTATTTTTCTAATAAAATGTGGATACCCAAAATTTTGTTATCTAACAATTCCGGATCCATGAATGTTTGGATTCCGAAAGACTAAATTTTTATTATTTTCTGGAAAAAAGGGAATGTACCAACACTAATATGTGGTACACGGATAGTGGATGATCCAGTAATATGACTGGTAACAAAAACAAATTTGAAAATATTATCAAGATTAAATGATGAAAATTATCATTCGGAGATAATGATCAGGGAGAAATTTTTGGTATATGTAACGTTGTTTTTTTTGGAAAAACTATGATTTCAAATGTTTTGTTTGTTAATGGTCTTAAGAAAAACCTCATTAGCATAAGCCAATTATGTGATGAAGGCTATCTTGTGAATTTAAGGAATGATAATTTCTTATTACAAAATTCAAAGGAAGAGTTTATTCTTTCTGCCAACATGAATGAGAATGATTACACACTAAACATTGAAGACCTTCAGAGCTGAGACTTACCTTGCCTTAGTGTAATGGAAGATCATTATTGGTTGTGTCATATAATGTTAGGAAGCTGTAACCTTATTAACATATTCAAAATTTCTATGAAAGGACTAGTCAAGAATCTACCCGAGATTAGATTTGATTCTTAAAAAGTTTGTGACCCATGCCAATATGGCCAGAAATATAAATCTAGTTTTAAATTAGTCGGTGAAGTCTCAACAACTGATCCATTATAGCTAGTGCATATGGAAATTTTTGTTCCTACACAAACTAGAAGCATTGGGGGAAGTACTATGTATTTATTTGTTGATGATTACACTAGATACACATGGATATATTTTCTAGCAAATATGTCTAATGATTTTTCTTATTTCAAAAGTTTTAGAGCCCATGCTAAAAATGAGAAAAGCCTTCCACTAAAAACTATTCATAGAGATCATGGAGGAGAATTTCAAAATTATGATTTGGAAACTTTTTGTAGTAGAAAAAGAAATTACTCATTACTTATTAGCACCCAGAACACCTCAACAGAATATAGTTGTTGAAATAGGAAATATAATTCTTCAAGAGATAGCTAGAGCCATGTTGAGTGAGTATTCTATAGCCAAAAATATTTTCACTATAGCTGTAAGTACATCTTTTTATACTATAAATCGATTTTTGATTAGAAATTTTCTTAATAAAACCTCTTATGAGTTAAGGAATGGTAGAAAACCTAGACATTCCCACTTTATGGTTTTGGGTTTCAAAGTATTCATTCTGAATATTAAAGATAATCGGCATAAATTCACACCAAAATATGGTGGAGAAATTTTCTTTGGATACTCCACAATATCTATGGCTTATAGAGTTTTGAACAAAAAAAGTGTACTATTGAGGAGACATTACATGTTAAATTTGATGAAACTGATCCATTTGTTTTTAAACTACCCCAATCCACATACTCGGATGTGTTTTCAAAAACTGATTATCAATCTTGGATAGAAATCCATCGGATAAGGAAAATGTACAAGAAGATACTTCTGAAACATTTACCCCAGAAAATTTCTTAACCTATGTTGATGAACAGTTTTTACAAAACCCAAATCAGTCGTTTCTAAGGAATCATCCTAGTTATAGTACAATTGGTGATGTGAATAAACTCATAAGGACAATAAGTTCCTTAAGAAATAAAGTAGAACATCTAGCAATTCATTCCCAATTAGAACCAAAATGAACTGATGAAGCTTTAGGTGATGATGATTGGATTAAAGCCATGCAAGATAAACTAAATGAATTATAAAGGACTAATGTTTGGACCTTAGTTGGAAGACCTAAGGAAACCATTGTTATTGGTGTAAAATGAGTCTTCAAAAATAGGTGTAATGAAAATGGAATCATATTCAGATATAAAGCTATATTAGTTACTAAAGGCTATAATCAAAAAGAAGTAATAGACTATGAAGAATCATATGCTCTAGTAGCTTGACTTGAATGAATTCATAATTTACATGACTTTATAGAATTCTTCAATTTCAAAAATTTTGAATTAGATGTTAAATGTTCTTTTCATAATGGTTATGTTCATGAGGATGTTTTTTATTGAACAACCTCCTGGCTTTGATGATACACAATATTCCGATCATGTTTTTAGACTTACCAAAGCATTGTATGACCTTAAAAAATCCCCTCGAGCTTTGTATGTTAGACGTACATGATTTTTGCCTCAAAATAACTATGCTAAGTCAAATGCAGATCCAAACCTTTTTATAAAAAAACATAATAAAAATGTTTTGATTGTTCATATATTTGTTGATGACATTATATTTTTTTTCAATTCTGCAATATTTAACCGATTCCTTTGCGGATCTAATGAAATATGGGTTTTAAATGAGTATGATGGGTGAGTTAACATTTTTCCTCAGTTTTCAAATTTCTCAAAATCCAGAAGAAATCAATATATCTCAATATAAGTATATTAAATATCCTCTTAAAAAGTATGGATATGAAAACACTAAAGGTATATGTACTCCTATCCGTACCTCAAACACTCTTGATCTTGATGAAGCTGGGAAACCAAAAAATCAAATATCTTTTAAATGTATGATAAAAATTCTACTTTACTTGTCAGCTAGTCATCCAGACATAATGTATTTAGTATTCTTATATTCAAGATATCAATCCAAACCTAAATAATCTCACTTAAAAGTAGTGAAAATAATTTTTCGCTACTTAAAGGTAACAATGGATTTAAGACTATTTTATACTTCTGGAAATGATTTTGTTTAAAAAATCATTTCAGATGCTGACTTTGGGGGATGTATAATGGATATAAAAAGTACATATGGAACTTTTCATTTATTAGGAGATTCATTAGTTTCATCGTCTTACAAGAAGCAACACTCAGTAGAACTTTCCACTGCTGAAGCTGAATATGTAGTAGCTCGATGTTGTTGTGCTCAATTGATGTGGATGCAACACACACTCATAGACTATGGAATGAGATTTACAAAAACTCAAATTTTGTGTGATAACACATGTTCCATTTACCTTAGTAAAAACCATGCACATCACTTGCATGCAAAGAACATAGATATTTGGAATCACTTTCTTAGGGATCCGACACAAAAAATAGATATCATTCTTCAATTCATCAGAACACAAGATCAAATTGCTGATATTTTCACAAAATCATTACCTACCGATAGAGTTGAATACATTAAACAGAAGTTAGGAATGATAACTATGAGGTAATCTTATTCCATTAACTTTCAGTTCAACCAATCTCTTTACAGTAATAAACTCATTTTTATAGGGTGAGTATATTTGTAGTTGTTGGTTTTCATTGTCTTTCGTAATGAAAATATACGTAGTCAGGTTTTCAAAATTTTCTTAATGAAAATTTTCGTAGATGGTTTTTCAATTTTTTCGATATCCGTTTTTCAAATTTTTTGAAATGAAAATTTTCATAGTCGATTTTTCTCAAAGTTTTCATAATGAAAATCTTCAGAAAATATGTTTTTGTAATGAAATTATTCAGACCTGAAATTTTCTTAATGAAAATCTTCGGAACTTAAGTTTTTGTAATGAATATCTTCGGACCTGAAGATTTCGTAATGAAATTCCTCGCACCAGCAGTTTTGGTAATTAAATTCTTCAGACCTGATGTTTTTGTAATGAAATCTTCGGAAGTAATGTTTTTGTAATGAAAATATTTGGATATGAAATTTTTGAAATGGATATTCTCAAATTTGAAATTTTCATTGTGAAGTTTCATTTTCGTATTCATGTTTTTTTGAATCCAAAGTTCTTCAAAAAAAATATCACCTATTACAAAAAATCTTCTTTCCAATATGAAAGGTATGATTTCTTTCTTAAAATTTCATAGTCATTATTTTATTTCTCTTAGTTTCTTTTTATTTTAAAATTTCTCGAATTCTAGTATTCGTAAATCTGAATGTTTTTTATAAACTCATAATATAGGATTCAACCAAATTTTTTCCTTGTGGCTATCATATCAACCGTTAGATCAGATCTGAATGTTTCCCACCCATTAGATTTGAATTGGAAGTTGAAAGGTCACTTCCACCGCCTATATAAAGGACCCCTGAAGGGTTGTCCCACATCGGTTTCCAATCTCTCGCGTCTCGAAGGTCTGCTCATTTACTAAAGCCCCTTCCTAATTCTTCAGAAGTGCTCATTCCGAATGTCTACAGAATCCCCTTCTCAAGATATGTCTATTGTGAAGCCGATTCCGGAATGGAAAATATACAGGGAAAGGTTGGTACACCCAATCATTTTCAACAAGTATGACTCCATTTTTTTCAAGAACATCAAGCTTAATAGATGGGAATGTATATCTATCCCAAAGACAACAACTCAAGATGTAGTCTATCCAAATCTTATCATCAAATTCTATGAATCATTTTTATTCTTTAAGGAAGATGGTAGAGAAAAATTATCATTCAATTATTATGGAAATACATACTAACTTTATTACACCAAGTTTTCACGCTTGGTGGGGCTGGAAACTGAAGGTGAAGCCGATTTTTTCTCTCACAAACTGCCACAGGGCCAAGGTAGTTTTGTTAAGAAAGGTCTATGTAATTCCATGGGCTCAATGATATCAAGACAGCCAAGATTACACATCTATATAACTACAATCAGATTCTACAATTATGGGTTCAAGGTCTTATTGTACCGAGGAAGGGTGACAATGAAACCCATAAGAAAAGTGACATGTATATCCTAGACTTTTTGGTAAACATAAGGAAGGATAATCTCATGAGATACATCCTCATTACGATTCAGACATCACGAATGGTAATATGAGAGTTCATATTATTATATATTTGCCCTTACTCTAAAAGTTGATAGTTCGGTGCCTAGAATCATTCCAGATCCCCTACATCTCCAAGCCGAGTAATTGCAACGTGATTCTAATCAGGGATGAAATATTGAAGAGAATGAATGTAGGTGTTTTGATGGAGTCAGGTGAGTTTTATGATGTACCTGAGGATGAGGTAGAGGTCGTTCCAAAAGTTACTCTTGAAGCCGAACCTTCAATGAAAGCTGAGAAGAAAAGAAAGTTGAAGGATGTGGAGGTAAAAGAGAAAAACCCCAAGTATATGGAAGTCCAATCTGTACCTTATAAACCCCAGAAGCAAAAGGCCTACCTAGATGAGGTGGTAGAAAAGTGAAGGCAGCATAAGCATAATAGAAAATCATGGGAGCCATAGTTCAGTTTGGATCCTTCTTAGGATAAGGGCTTGAATGAAAAAGTTGCTGATGAGATAGAAATGAAGGACAAGGAGAAGTAGCTCAAGAAGAAAATGATAGAGGCCAAAAAATTTCAATCCCTTCTGTGGGATGCTGAAATTGATTTGTAGAATATTCCGGTTCTGAAATCTTTTCTGGTAGAACAATTACCTGAGACTTTGAGAAAGAAGTTTATGTCTCTGGAAAAAGTCAAAGAGAAGAATGTTGACAAGGAATCCATGGAGGAAGTTCATGAAGCTGTGGAGGAAGTCCAAAAATAATAAATCTCAGAAAATACATATGACATGTTAAATCAAGTAGAAGAATTTCAGGACAAGGAAAGTGATTCTGAGAAATTTTCACACCGGACTTCTCAAGGCTGATCTTCTAAACTGGTTACACCTAGAGATGATGAGAAGGGTGAAAAGGAATTCAACAATCCATCTGAAGAAGAGAGTCACAATCATGACTATATTCTTCTTGGGGATATTGAATTTGGAGATGAGACCGAAAAACTTTATGAAGACAAGATTGTACAATTATCCGTAAGTGAGAATGAGTCTCCAGGAGAGGAAGATGTTCATAAAATTGATAACGTTAAACAAGTGGTTGTTGAAACCTCATCCAAAGACATTATAAAGAAAAAAGAAGCTAGAGTAAACTCAATGAATAAGTTGGTAGATTTAGAGGAAGATCCATCTCCTTGTAAATTATCTTATACAGAGTCATCTGCATTGGGACATGATTTTTTGGTCCAATCATTGAAGATTATGGTGGATACCATTCCAATAATTCCAGCAATTGAGTCTAGATTCCATATGCTTCAGCACACCATGAATCAGAAATCAGAATCCATATCTATGGTGATGGAAAGATGTGTTAAGATTGCAGTATAATACAAAAATTTCCTTATCCATTATGAGGATCATTGAAAATCCTACAGAAAAATGACTCTATGGTCAAAGAAAATCAATGAAGATTTGGCATAGCATGATCAGTTTCAATAATATTTCAAAGAGGCCTTTGACACTGAAGACTCCAAGATCAAGGATTTTACAAATAGTTTTCAGGAAAATATATGTCTAGAAAACATTTCTCGGATTCAGGATGTAAAATATATGAATGGGAAGCTGAGCTATATTGTTCAAATCTTGAAAATAGAGAAGGATATCTGTAGAAATATGTAAGAGAAAAGTTTTAAGCAAGTAGAATTGTTAAAGTCTCAAGAAGAGTCCATTAAGGCTCATACAATGGTCATGAAGTCTTAGGAAGGTAAGATCAAGGCATTAGGAAAGCAAGGTGAGGAAGATGACAAATAGCTGAAGATGTTGAAGAACATTTCCAAGATGCTAATTCCCAAGGAAAAAGAAACAAAATTGACCACTCCGATCTTTTGTTGTGTTTTTTTCCTTGTACTAATTCATTCCATCATAATGAAATTTTTGGTTGCTTATTTTTTTTGGTTGTCTATACTAATATTTCAGGTACTATATTTGTTTCCCATACCCTCACACTCTTTTTGAAAATCACAGAAGGGGTGAAGGAAAAAAGAATTCAAAAAGGAAGAAGAAAAATTTCTAAGTAAAGAAGAGCTATCCATGAGTAAGGGGGAGTTTATTTAAGGGGGAGTTCTCATTATGAATATTTCTAAAATAAAATAACATTTCTCATTCCGGAAATCTAGAATACAATCCTTAGTGTAGAGACCCAAAGATTGACGTGCATGGACATTACATTACTTCTGCGGAATACTTAATACAAAACAAAAACAGACACACAAGGACCGTAATAGTATAATTTTTTTTCGAAAACTCAGTATATAAACTTCTAATCATGTTGAAATATCTTCAAAAACACCCATAACGATATTCCCCTTTTTTTCCTTACCTAAAAACATTCTTTATTTCATAGGGAAAATAATACATAAAAAGCGTGATCTCAAATGCTCACTTAGGGAAAACATAGATAACATAATACAATCCATAAACATTTGGAAGCAAACAAATGAACATGAAATTTAAACATCAAAATGTTGAGCAAAGACATAATTCGTGGAAGTACGTAAGGAATATATCATAATTGAACATTAACCATTATAAAATATAATGGGAATAAAACATGTATTTGTGGAAACCATTCAGCAAATGTTATGATTTTTATAGTATCCAAGGAATTGCTGCCAACACCATCTTAGTGGACAAATTCTCTTTCTGAATCGAGTTCACTCCTCGTTTCTATCCTGTAACACTAAACTGGATTAACTTACCATTCCAACCATGTCTATCTCATGAGATATAAATCATTTCCAAATGCATTGGAGAGAGATATAGGTCCCACCCATCTCATATTGAAATCATTCTTACTTGTGCCACAAAATAAATATAAAACATTAATCATAACCAAAAGAATAAAATGGGTTTCATAAACATCATCTCATCATCACATATTCCATATAAAACAAATGGATATCATTTCATTATAAGAAACTTGAAACCATTTAAATCATATAGACATTATACTTGAAACATACACTTATGAAATAATTTCATCTTAAATGGAAAACGGTTTTGATAAAGCACATGAAATGAATTCCTGAGGAAAATATCCTTTCATCGTGAAAATCATTTTCTGTTCACAAAATGCCATTCAATTTTAAAAGACAAGGATTTTGTTGAAAATATTAATGAAATATTTTGGTGGAAGCTTCATTAAATAAGCATTTATAAAACCGTAAAAATCCTTTCATGCGGTATAAGTTAAAAAACATTCTTCTCGTACTTTTTCCAGAAAATTCAAAAAGTACCTCGTAAAATAATGATTCCATACATACCATGTAGTAAAAGTCAAAAATGGGAAAAAGGAAATTAAAAATACATGAAACCATTTTTAGGAAACATGGACATGGATGATAATAGTATCCCCCAGTATGTACATACGTATAAATAATCTCAGATAAGAACGAGATTGGAAAAGTTATCCCTTACCTTAGGTCCGATATGCGTCATATGGATCTGAACCTCCTGTATAATGATTTAAATAATGTTATTGACTTATTAAATAATCATATTCATTGTTATGATATCATATATGTTTCACTTATGACTTTACATTACCCGTTATTTTGTAAATTCCATGTTAAAGCAGCGTTTTGGGTAAAATCATTTCATTTATCGCATGTGTTTCGACTTGTCGTTCTTGATATTATTACTTATATCCTGATTTAAATAATTCCATAATGTAAAAAAAATTTATATATAATATATATTCATCATATACATATATATTATAGATCGATAAATGTAATGAAATACACCGTTCATGGAGACGGTAGGTAGTACATACGCACGAACGTTGTTTTCGTTTCCATATTGAATTGAATGAAACTAAATAGATGACATACATATATATATATAAATAAATCAAGTATAATTATTATTTCATATATTTCATTATTATTCATTATATAAACATTATAATCATTCATGTATGGTTAACATGGAGAATGAATCTCCTCGAATTGTGGAGACGGTAATTCATATGTACGCACGAGCGATGATATCGTTCCCATAATTATTGAATAGAATTGGAGTGGATGGTATAATATATCAGAATCATTATTATGTTATAATAACCATATATAGTTATTCTTTACACCATTATACCCATCCATGTAAGGTGTTGGTGGAAAAACAGATTACACCACGGCATGGAGATGGTATTCCATACGTACGCAAGCGCAGTGATTTTGTTTTCCGTACGATGGATAGAAGGTGAAATAGGGTTGTATCATATTTATAATAACATATCATTATATGATGTATAGTTATGTTATTACTTCATAATGAAACAAATAAATAATAGGGAGTATATGAATAATGGAACTTGAAGAAAACGGTAGAAGGTATTACCTCTTTCTCGAAGTGCCTCCTTTAAACTTTCTCTTAGGGCACTAGAGTTGGTCTTTTGAGAAGACCAGTACCTCTAGTAGTTTTCTAAGGAAGTGGGGAAGTAAAATGGGAAGGGGTTTTCCAAGCTTGAAGGCTCAAATTGATGTGAGGAGGAGATGGAGGAGGTTCCCTTTTATAAGGGAGGAGAGGGGCATCTTTCGAAATATTAAAAATATTAGTTTATATTAAATCGCAGACCCACTTAAATACTTACAAAATGAATCATATTAGATGATTAAATGAGATAGGGTTATAATATCATCAACAAATAAAATTTAGACACGTTAAGAATTTATTTTAAATATTATCAAATTGATTTATCCTAATTTCTCAATTTATTTTTATTTGTGGTAATAATTTCTAAATTTTAAATTATTATATATAATTATATATGTGTTGTGAATTTTCCCTAATTTGACATTTTATGATATTTTCGACCATATAAATTTTAATTTATAATTTTTAAATATTTTTTTTTAATCAATTTTATAATATGTTATTTTTATAAAATAACAATAGTGTCAATTTTGACACTATTCATTTATTTGAATTTAAATAAAATATATATAGAAGATATGTTCGAAATAAAAGGATTATTAGATTAATAAAATTTCATATGTATTTAAAAAATTAGTGTATCACATTAAATAGTTCATATAATATTTATTTTAATATTTTTAAAATCATTTATTAGAAATTTCAATGAATAAAATAATTTCAACATCACTATTGTTTCATAAGTAATGATAATTATTTAATCCCTAAAAATTATAAATAAATTAATATTATGTAGATAATTGTATTATAATTCTGGAGACTATTTATGTTCGATGTTTCATTATGTTTATCACTAAATTAAAATTTTTATACTTATAAGATTAAAGAAACTGACATGTTGTCACTTTCTTTGGTTTTAATAATACTTAAATTATTTTCATAGAAAAAAGTCCATTAAATGAATCTAATCCGACCATTAGGTGATATGGGTCGACTTGCAGTCATCCAATTGGATTTTGGTAGGTGTTAGGGTAATTTTATTACCTTATATTTACCCTTAATTATCTGATTTAACTTTAATTATGGTAAATAAAATTTACCGTAGTTACTATTCATAATGCCCAAAAATAAAAAAAACCTTATTAACATAATTTGGACCCAATGATTACAAATATGGAATCCATTTTTCCAAATTGAATAAAAAAAAGTTGCATAAATTAAATTAAAATTAATCCCGTTGTCGAAAGAAAATGGGTTTTTGTTTAAAACATTGCAAAAGGTTGAATTGATTTAACCTACGAATTCAAGGTAAAATCAATGCTAATGACATAAATTATATTAAATGGTAAAAATATATTCTATTTATACTATACAACCATTAAATAATATAACATAACCATATTAATTATTACAAATAAAAAAGTTGTTTTTAATTAAAAATTATCGTATTTTTACTATTCATCAAAATATGAAAGTCATCAGAAAAATATCAAAAATTTATCCAAAGTAAATTTTTATATCCTGATTCCAAAGAATAATTTTATTTTGTCAAATTTAACTTATAACCATATCAAAAACTATATTTAATGTGGGTGCGCCATCAAAAGGTGACAAAACTTCATTTTTTGAAAAATACTTATTTTACATTAAAAAATTATTTTCTTCTCTGACCATGTTTTATAAAATGTGTAAGACGAATAATAATGTTATAAAATTAAATATGTAGTTAATAATATTCATAATGGCTAGTCCATAATAATATATCGTTGTATAGTGAAACCCGGTATTGCGTGCTACACACGCTATCGAGGAAGGTCGTGATTGCGTGTAATGAAAGCGAATTTAGGGTTGCATGTAGTGAAATACTGAATTGTTGTTGCGTATAACATAATCCAACCATATTTCATTTATAAAATGAATATATATATATATATATACACTCAGTGTTGCGTAGAATATCATCTATCAAATGAACTTGAAATTGTGTATAACACGATCAAAGAATTGTGTTTCCTATACTGCAAGCTAATACGGTGTTGCATATAGCGCAAGAGAATATTGGTTTAGCATACAACACAAGACATTAAATAAATTAAAAATAATACTTCTCATTAAATCTTGGGTTGTTACATTCTACCCCCCTAAAAAAATTTCATCCTCGAAATTCGTCAGGGTTATAAATCATTTACTATTCAAAGAAACCCATATCATAAAAAGGAATACTAAAACCTAATTTTAAAAACTAAAGTATGAATTGTGACGATTCCCAAAGTAACTCATCACTGTGTTTCCATATAAGAGAACATAGGTGAAAATATGGATATGTAAGAAAAATATAACCATCATGTTCTGATGGAGAGTGGTAGAGAACATGGCTATGAAAAACCCATCAATCACAATGCCATAAATTTGTGATGATCTAAGGTACGATGCGATTCATCAAATATAAGAACACTAGGAAAAAATTTTTGGTTTTCAAGATCATTTCCATAGAGTTGAATAATTTGAATTAGAAGAAATACTTACTTTATTTCGGTACAATATCACCGTTGTTTGTGACATTAACAATTTCCACTTCATCTCTTAAAGAAATGATGTTGAATTTTTCTTCTGTGAAGTATTAGAAGATCATGTGATAGAATGATAGGTTATTAAATCTATCTCAAACATAAGGTTAGCAAAAGATATATATATGAGTCCATCTATGGGTATATTAATCGTATATGGTTCCAAAAAATGGATTATACTTCATCTATCATACCGCTAAATATAATAAAAATAGTTTCTACTAACCAGGGACTTCCTGTAGGCCAGTGGTAGGTGATAAAGGCCTGTCACATTTTGGTTGTGGGATCGATTCACACAACCTTGTCCGACACGATGGGTTGTCATCCGTCCTCCAGGTTATCCTTTTTCTAAAACTATGCTCTCATAACTTTTCAGAAATAAAAAGATATATCCTTAACCAATAATATATGATGTCCCTTCCACCATTTAGGCTTATCGAAAATACTTCTGTCCGATTATTAGAAATTTCATCTACTGAGCATGTGAATTCCTTCATTTTTCTCCCATATATCATAAGATATATCTTTATGGTCACATTATAAACATGTGAATTCCTTAATCATGTATTCTTTTGAAATATGAATCACCATATAACCTTTGCGAAAACATGAATTATGTCAAAAGATAACTCTTTCCACATACAAAAACCCCAAATAAAATCTATATACTCAAATCATGATATCACTTTTTCCTTTTATCAACCATGAGATTATGAATACTATCAAACATATTATCTTCTCCTTATCCCTTAATTATGGTCATGTCATATTCTTTCCTAAAATATCTAAATAACCTTTCATGGTTACAAGTATCATTCATCATATACTTCCATATACTTCAGGAAAAACAATAGTGTAACAATCCTTAGATGATTCTTTATTCCATAGTACCATAAATTATTCTTGATAAACATACAATCATTCCACTAACATCTTAAACCACTGACTGAGCTTCATCATTTCTTCCATCTCATATTTTATTTGTAGTCTCTTCATCATCATCCACATAAATACTACCCATAGGACCATGCTGATTCTCTTCATGTGATTTTCCATTAGGCCATTGGTTTGCATAATTCCCTTACATTCCACATTTAAAACATATAATTATTGTTTATGTCGTAGCAATACCATTAACCATGTCCAGGGTGTTAACTGAACCTTTTCCTTTTCACTTACTAGATTTGTGTCCTTCTTTTCAACACCCAAGTCATCTTTCAATTCCTATGAAACAATCTCCCTGATGCCTCTTCCCACATGATTTACATGAGGGAAATTGAACTTTCTTTCCTCTATGATTATCATGAAACTCCATCTTTCTCTTATTATATATGTTGGGAAACTTACCAAAGTTGAGATTATTGATCATATTATGAGATTTCTGATTAGGAATAATAACGATGTTTGGACTTCCAAATCCTGTTTCATTTGGTTTCTCATGAAGAATACCATTCCATTGTCCATCATATCCTCCATTATCGTGAATCTTACTGTTTACAACCATTTTCATAAACCCAAAAAGAATAGTGTGAGAGGCAAACATCATGCAAGGGAAACCAACATAGTAAACGGGGAGTACCGTCAATATCTAACATCTTAGGTTAAATTCTATGATCGTTACTGTAGTTCTAGGACTATATCCTTTACGTATACTTATACTTTTGGACATCCCTAGTCATACCATAGAAATATCTCTAGGGATATCACTAACGTTTTCACATCCTAGTTTCCAAAGGTTAACTAAACCATTCCTCTGATACCAACTGTAGAGACCCGAAGCTTTACGTACATGGATATTATATTAACTTTGCGGAATACTTAATACATAACAAAAACAGACACCCAAGGACCGTAATAGTTTATTTTCGTTGGAAACTCAGAATTTAAACTTCTAATCATGTTGAAATATCTTCAAAAACTCCCATAACGATCTTCCCATTTTTGTATCCTCACCTAAAACCTTTCCTTATTTCCTAGGGAAAATAAAATATAAAAAGGGTGAGCTCCAATGCTCAGTAAGGGATAACATATATAACATAAAACAATCCATAAACATTTGGAAGAAAAAACTTGAACATAAAATTTAAACATCAAAATCTTGAGCAAAGACATAAATCGTGGATGTATGTAAGGCATATATCATAATAGAAGATCATCCAAGATAAAATATAATGGGAACAAAACATGTAATTATGGAAACCATTCAGAACATGTAATTATTTCCAAAGTAGCCAAGGCATTGGTGCCAATACCATCTTAGTGGACAAAGTCTCTTTATGAATCGAGTTCAGTCCTCGTTTCAGTCCAATAATACTAAAATGGATTAACTTACCATTCCAGCCACATCTATATCATGAGATATAAATCATTACCCAATGCATTGGAGGGAGATATAGGTCACATCAATCTCATATTGAAATCATTCATACTTTTTCCACAAAATGAACATAAAACATTCATCATAACCCAAATAATAAAATGGGTTTCATAAACGTCATCCCATCATCACATAATCCATATAAAACAAATGGATATCAATTTATCATAAGAAATGTGAAACCATGTAAATCATAGAGACATTACACTTGAAACATACACATATGAAATAATTTCATCTTATATGGAAAATGGTTTTGATAAAGCACTTGAAATGAATTCATGAGGAAAATATCCTTTCATCTTGAAAATCATTTTCTTTTCACAAAATGCCATTAAATTTTAAAAGAAAAGGATTTTGTGGAGAATAGTCATGAAATATTTTGGAGGAATCTTCATGAAAATAAGGCTTTATTAAACCGTAAAAATTCTTTCATGCCGTATAAGTTAAAACAATATTCTTCTCTTACTTTGGCTGGAAAAGTCAAAAAGTACCTCGTAAAAGAAAGATTCCATACATACCATGTAGTAAAAGTAAAAAATGTGTAAAAAGGACATTAAACATACATGAAACCATTTTTAGGAAACATGGACATGGATGAGAACAATAACCCCCAGTAAATACTTACAAATAAACAATATCAGATAAGAACGAGATTGGAAAAGTTATCCCTTACCTTAGGTCCGATATGATTCGTATGGATATGAACCTCTTGTATAATGATTTAAATAATTTAATTGACTTATTACATAATCATATTCATTTTTATGATATCATATATGTTTCACTTATTACTTTATATTACTCGTTCTTTTGTAAATTCCATGTTAAAGACGCATTTTGGGTAAAATCATTTCATTTATCGTATGTGTTTTGACGTGTCGTTCTTGATATTATTACATATATCCTGATTTACATAATTCCAGAATGTAAAACATGATTTATATATAATATATATTCATCATATACATATATATTATAGATCGATAAAAGGAATGAAATACACCGTTCATGGAGACGGTAGGCAGTACGTACACATGAACGCTGTTTTCGTTTCCTTTTTGAATTGAATGAAACTAAATAGATGAAAGAAATATATATATACATAAATATAGTAGCATTATTATTTCATATATTTAATTATTATTCATTATATATTCTTTATAATTATTCATGTATGGTTAACATGGAGAATGAATCTCATCGCGTCGTGGAGACGGTAATCCGTACGTACGCACAAGCGATGATATCATTCCCATAAATATTGAATAGAAATGGGGTGGATGGTATAATATATATGAATCAATATGATGTTATAATAATCATATATAGTTATTATTTACACCATAATACCCATAAATGTAAGGTTTTGGTGGAATAATAGATTGCACCCCGATGTGGAGACGGTATTCCGTAGGTACGCACACGCGGTGATTTTGTTTTCCGTAGGATGGATAGAAGGTGAAATAGAGTTGTTTGATATTTATAATAAAATATCAGTATGTGAGGGATACTGATGTTATTACTTTATAATTAATAAACTAAATAAGAGGGAGTAGACGAATAATGGAACTTGAAGAAAATGGTAGAAGGTATTACCTCTTTCTCAGAGTGCCTCCTTTAAACTTTCTCTTAGAGCACTAGAGTTGGTCTTTTGAGAAGACTAGTATATCAAGTAGTTTCTAAGGAAGTGTGTAAGTGAAATGGGAAGGGTCTGGCTGAGCGTGGAGGCTCAAATTGGTGTGAGGAGGAGAGGGAGGAGGTTCCCTTTTGTAAGGGAGGAGAGAGGCACCTTTGGAAATATAAAAAATATTAGTTTATATTAAATCCCAATCCCACGTAAAAACATCCAAAATGACTCATATCCATAGAATATAGTATATATATTTGTAATAGAATCAAACAACAAAATTTATACATTTTAGGAATTTATTTTAAAGATTATCAACTTGATTTATCCTTATTTATCAATTTAATGTTATTTGTGGTAATAATATTCTATATTTTATATTATTATAAATAATTACCTATGTGTTGTGAATTTTCCATAATTTGACACTTTATGACATTTTAGATCATATAAATATTAAGTTATATTTTTTAAATATTTTTTTGATTTTTAATCAATTTTATAATATGTTATTTTTATAAAATAACAACACTGTCAATTTTGACACTATTCATTTATTTGAATTTAAATAAAATATATACAGAAGATACGTTCGAGGTAAAAGCTTTAATAGATTCATAAAATGTCATATGTATCTAGAAAATTAGTAGAGAACATTTAATAGTTCATATAATATTTATTTTAATATTATTAAGATCATTTATTTGATTTTTCAATCAATAAAAAAATTTCAACATCACTATTGTGTCATAATTAATTATAATTATGTAATCCCTAAAAATTATAAATAAATTCATATGATGTAGATAAATGTATTAGGTTTTTTATACTATTATATTTTGATGTTTCATTATGTTTATCACAAAATTAAAATTACTATACTTATAATATTTATGAAAGTGACATGTTGTCAGTTTCTTTGGTTTTAACAATAATTAAATTATTTTCATGGACAAAAGTCCATTATATGAATCTAATCCGACCCTTAGGTAATATGGGTCGACGTTTAGACATCCAATAAGATTTTTTCAGGTGTTAGGGTAATTTTATTATCATATATTTACCCTTAATTACCTGATTTACATTTAATTATGGTAAATAAAATTTACCGTAGTTACTATTCATAATGCCCAAAAATAAAAAGTAGTATATTACCATAATCTAGACCCACTGATTCCAAATATGGAATCCAGTTTTCCAAATTCAAAACACAAAAGTTGCAGAAATTAAATTAAAATTAATTCTGTTGTCGAAAGAAAACAGGTTTTTGATTAAAACATTGCAAAAGATTGAATAGATTTAACCTACGAATTCAAGGTAAAATCAATGATAATGACATAAATTATATTAAATGGTAAAAATATATTACATTTTTACTTTAAAACCATTAAATAATATAATTTAACCATATAAATTATTACAATGAAAAAAAATTAATTAAAAATTAGCGTATTTTTACTATTCATCTAAATATGAAAGTTATCAGAAAAATATCAAAAATTTATCCAAAATACATTTTTATATACTAATGCCAAAGAATAGTTTTATATTTTCAAATTTAACTTATAAAAATGTAAAAAACTAGATTTAATTTGGGTGCACCATCAAAAGGCGGCAAAACTGCATTTTTTGAAAAATAATTATTTTACCCAAAAAAATTATTTTGTTCTCTTACAATGTTCTAGAAAATTTGTAAGATGAATAATATTGTTATAAAATTCAAAATTTAGTTACTAATATTCATAACGGCTAGTCCATAATAATATATCTTTGTTTAGTGAATCCCGGTATTGCGTACTACAAACGCTATCGAGGAAGGTCGCGAATGCGTGTAATGAAAGCCAAGTCAGGGTTGCGTGTAGTGAAAGACTCCTTTGTTGTTGTGTATAATAGAAGCCAACAATATTTCATTTATACATTGAATATATATATATATAAACTCAATGTTGAGTAGAATGACTTCTAACAAATGAACTTGAAATTGTGTGTAACACGATCCTTGAATTATGTTGCGTATACTGCAAACTAATACGGTGTTGCATATATCGCAAGATAATCTTGGTCTACAATACAACACAAGACATTAAATAAATTAATAATAATACTTCTCATAAAATCTCGGGTTGTTGCACTTAGAGTTCCAATTCCTAATGGGGAGTTAGACCTATTCACCATTGTCTGTAAACAAAGGGAGATAAGCATTAATTTAGAATTATAGAAATTTATTATTAGTCCTTGCATTCTTTTTTAAGGATGTTTGTGCTTTCCAAAAAAGGGGGAGATTGTTTCGTCAACACGGTTTACCTTATGACTTGTCCATTCCTTTATGTATGTGGGAGATTGTTGATTCATCAATGTTTCCTTATGAACATGACCATTCCACTTGTTTTTAAAATAACTAACACCTAATTTTAAGGAAAATATTATTTTACCCATGTTTTACTTCTATAAGGAAAATTTACTTCCTCAAGGAAATTTATATTTACCTAGATTTCATTGTTCATATCATAAATTTTTTAAGTATGAAACTCAGATTGAAACAAAAACCTCGAAATCATATAAAACGTAGATATGAAGCGTTATTTTTAAGACTCCAAATTCTGGTTATGAAATCTAAAGAAGTTCAACTCTGAATTCTGGAAACGAACTCTCATGAAGTTCAACTCCGAATTCTAGATAAGAACACTCATGATGTTCATCTCCGAATTATGGATACGAACTATCAGGAGGTTCAACTCTGAATTATTGATACGAACTCTCACTAAGTTCAACTCCGAATTCCACATATGAACTCACATGAAGTTCAACTCCGAATTCTGGATATGAACTATCATGTAGTTTGACTCTAAATTATGATTACAAACTTATGTAATGTTTGAACATGAATTTTGATTAAAAATTCTAGTTACAAACATCTCTATGTTTTGACTTTGAATTCTGATTACGAATTCTTGTTACGAACTTCTCCATGTTTTGACTCCGATTTATTGGAATTTAGACTACGAACTCTTATGGTTATGACTGAGAATTCTCATGAACTCTGACTGAGAAATTTTTATGTTCTGGTTCTGAATTCTTATGAATCCAGAATCCAAATTACCTTGAAATTCAGAATCTATAATTATATAGAAATCAGGTTCAGAATTCCTACAAAACAGAATCCGAATATCATAGGACAACAGACTCTGAATTTATTTTTTCCTAGACTCTAAACATTCATTTACCTTTATTCTGAATATTAGTTTTGGTTATTCTTACATTTGTTTAGTGATAAAAAGATGTCATGATTTCAGTTATCAACTAACCATTGTTTGAATGACACGTGTACAGGTCCCTGCGAAATTCATGGAAGAATATGACCATTGGAGGAGGGAGCCGACTGTTGGAACTGTGCCTATAAATTGGAGATAATTTAAAAAGAGCTCATCATTGAACATTGACGACTATGCCCAAATGTTGTTGAAGTGATTTATAGAGAGAGAGGCTCTTATAAACTCTCAGGCGTCATGCAGAAAGTTTGAATGACTTGTTCAAACCATGATTCATTGAGATATTCTTCGTGCATCAGTTTGATTTCCATGAAATTAGAGACTTCGGGTTGTGAAGTCAGAGGTGCTGATTTCATTACAAATCAAGGTCTTGTGGGGATAGAAAGACAGATACCAATCTTCGGATTGAGGTCTTACCTGGGATTGGGTAAAACATACATTCGTGAAAGTATAAATGAAGGGACCTCTTATCTAGGGTTGTTGGATACCATCCTCTTTGGGTTAAAAGAGATTATAATGGTTACTTGTAGTTTTACTACTTTTTTTTCACTGTATTTGTATTGTAGAGGAATGTATAAAATTCTTATACTTCCTCATATTTGTACTCTAATTTAGTTAGATTCTATATGCATTAGGGTAAGATCCTATCTGTTGTAAACTTTTGTTATGTTTCATTTATGTAACCATTTTTATGGAATCAAGCAATCCATTAGAACTTAGAGGTGTTGTGAATTTTGGTTACGCTAACTTTCCTTAAAGAATTTTTAATGTATACAATTCACCCCCCCCCCTCTTGTATTTTTATCTCATTTTACATATTCGATCCTACATTTGGTATTATATATTATATCATACTCAGACATAACTTTCTAATAGGTTTACCTTGTATTGTTCTTTACCAAAATCCAATTTCAAAAATCCCAATTCATTGATTTAACTACACTCCTTTAACCAACATACATTTATTTAAAATTCATCACATAAAATATTGAAAAATCCAACTCCCATATTTATTTAATTATTTAATTTGATGTGATATTCTAATAAATTGGATTTTCAACCATGGTATATGATACATAAAGCACATATTCCAGGACATTTACTACAAAATTATTTATATTACTATCTTCATCATGTTTGTTAGAATAAAACATATAACCACTTACTACATAACCACTATATGATAAAAAAATAACACATTGTCCTCCTTCTATCCAATGAAGTTGTTCTAAAATTGAATTCATATCTATAGTAGATTGTTGTAAAAATATGATCTAGAATCCATCATATATAATATTGATTGTTTTAAATGGATATACATCATTTATCCCTTAATGGATTCAAATGACAAACTATTAATTTCCGGTTTTCAATAAATGATGCATATTCTAAAATATTATCTAAAATTTAGTGGTAAGACTACACAATCATTTTAATAGTAAATATGAAAACAATTACAAAAGATATTCTTTTACAAAAATGTTTCCCACTGTAATGAGTTTTTTGTATACTAATGATTTCCCCATCATATAGTTAGTTGGTATAGAATTATATATATTCCTCAATATTATATCAATATAAAATAAAACCTTTTAGAAGAATTTTATTTTTAAAATACCCTTTCAAAATCTTCATAGTGTAAAATGTGGTACATCTATATATATTTTATATGTATAAAATTCTATATCTTTCTATCTTAATGAACTATCAAATGATCTGTCATATCAAATAACACTTCTGGGATGAATATCTACAATACATATCATATGAAAAAAACACATTACCATAATTTATAATTTTTTATTGTTTATTGCATTAAAATATATATTTTAAAAATAATATTTGACAATATATTATGGGAATATTAGGAAATATGTATTCTAATTATACCTAAAATAGTTTCTCTATCAAAACATGACAGATATATGAATTCATTACCTTTAACATTAAATAATTCGTTGAAAAAATATTAATGATATTTGATAAATTCCCCTCTAGAACCATTAAATAATTAAATATTTTGTATAATTGTTATCAATCTTACCTTAAAAGAATGTAAGAGCATGGAGTAATAAAATTCCTTTATTCACTATTCACTAATGCCAACTCTTCCTATGTCTCTGTATAAATTAATTCAATCTGATCATTAATGAAATTAGTTTTTTTATTGATTAATTTTCAAAAATACCATAACACTAACACAAAATAGATTTTCACAAGAAAGAATTAAAAAAATATGACATATAAATTTTTCTTCTATATTAATTCATAAATAAATTGATCTCTCTTCGGACTATTTTTCAGCAGTCTTTTAAAAAATGTGTTACCAAAATATGTTTCCATATCATTAACATTAGCAAACTTCTGATAACTTATGAGTGGAGATGGTGTTGTAGATTGTTCTATATTCATATTGAATGATGTCATCCAATATAATTATTTTTTCATCTGGGTATAAATCAATAATGTGATAGAAACATAGTCTTCAAGGAATTTTTCAACATACCTAATTGTGTAAATTTTCCAAAAAATTGAAAAACTTGATTTTCATTAATTATATATGATCAAAAATATCCATGATAAATAAATTAAATTATAAACCCATGAAACATTGCTTGTATAATTAATTTTTTTATTATTTTAACCATCATACAATATAACACATCTGACACACATTAATATGAGAACCTTGGTAAATAGATCCCAGTAGATATAAATATCATTACCTGATTGTTTCGGTCCTAATATAAGAAGAGATGATATAATGTATTTTATCTTCATGAATAGAAATGGTGGAAATATATAATTTATAAATCTAAATAGACTTGTATGATGCATGATACTTTCTTAATTGAAATCAATCACTCTATATCTAGATAACAAAAGATGTTCGTTTCCCTGCTCATTTCTAAATTTTGTATATTCATGAACAATGTTACTCCACTGGGGATATACTTCTAGGTGATGAAGATTTCTATCTTGATTTAATTAATAGATATGCCACATCAGTTTCAATTATTTCTACTCACTTTCATTTGGGCACCTAATATTTATAATGACTGGAATGTACAAATTTTTTAAAAAGGTGGGGGCTGAAGCCTCATTTTTTTTAAATCAAAACAAAGGCCTCTTCGACTAGGTATAGGGGGACCCATTGCATAGCCCAAAGGCCTAGTGGTCATTTTGCCCCTTACATGGACCGTAGGCCCAATTTTTTGGCCCAAGGCCCTTTCTGTGAATACTGCCTCTACAGTACCATCCTGGTACATTACTACACAGTACACACCACTACGACAGTGCTCTGTCACCGCTACAGTGAACTACCGACGCTAGAGTGCATGTCGTTGCTACATTGTCGCCGCTACTATAGTATGAAATAGTACTGCTATAGTTCCCTTCACCCAATGGGTTTTGAAACCCCATTTTTCATATATGATTACTTGGTGCTTACCACTAATACAAATACCAACTACAGATTGGAATGTTCCATGAATCTATTAGAAGATTTCATACATCTTTCTTGTATATAGGAACACCACATGTTGGGAATTTAATAATGATTAGTGGTCCTTACAAAATAATATACAACCATTTTAATAGTCATTGATTATTTCAGAGTTATACCCCCAAGAAGAAAGTAATTGATTGGGGTCAAATGTTTTGCAAGGAAAACCACTATATTTTGGTACGATATCTTTAAACTGAGTAAGTAGTTCAGAAAAACTTATGTCGCTCCATCAATTTCTATTTTTAGCTTTTGAAACATTTTTGTAAAGTCATAATTTTCATCATCAATTTTCATTTTCTATTTATCAAAATGATCATCATCATTATTTAACCATATAATCGTATCGTTGGTATAGTAATCATCATTTTTCACATATGTAATATTATCAAATGACCCCTTAAGCACGATATTATTATGTTCACTATTAAATTAATTTCTTCCCCATATTTAGCTCATAATTTTTTAACTTCAATCTACTATATGATATAAGATGTTCTCTCCCAATAGCTCAAGACTAATTTTTCTTATATATCTACAATTTAAACATCGAAAATGATTTGAGAGGGGTCATATTCATGACCATTGGCAAGATTACTGAACTCTTTGAAATCATCCTCATTCACTTTAGTTATACTATTTTCATCCATCCATTTTCAATTCATAAACATACTATTTGATTTATTTATAGTCATATTTAACAAAATAAATAAATACATAGAAGGTTTGAGATAAGAATATGAAAAATGGATTTTTATAAATATAAACATATAGATGTCATGTTTGATATAAATTTACATTATATAATAAACACGCTATAACATATACATAATATGACTTCTACGAATTTAAATTATTGTAAAACTTATTCTATTACTAAAAGAACTTTAATATGATAAATTATTATTTTTTGATGAAATTTATTCATCAAGAGAGATAATAACGTCATATTATAAAATATATATTTTCATCCCTTGTTAGTTCGCTTCGTTGAAGTTCATCATAGTCTGTCATTGTTGTTTAATGTCATCATGAAGAATAAATACATATAATGAATTTTGATTAATTTATTTCAACATATCATATAGTGGTTTATGAGTTTTCCTCAATTGAAATTGGTAAAATATGAATTATATTCATAATAGACCAAAATACAAAATTAATAAAATAAGATCAATCATAAATCATAATTGGTTGAACCATTCAAAAAAAGGTTTTTTCCATTTAATAAACCATTATATAACGGTATTTCAAAATTAGTGCGTATTAATACAATACTGAACCCCCATAATGAGTCAGTAAACTTTTCTAATGGTTATAAACTATTAAATTATACTCAAAACAAATTTAAGACGATTTTGATATTATTTCCTTACATAGTTATTGCATATTTTGGGAAATTTAAAAGTTTGAATATTTTTTTCCATATTAACAATAATTTATATATATTAAAATCAACATTGAATGAAAATACAAACAAGAAAACAACACTTGATTGTGTATCAGGTCATCCAAGCATAATTGTATTGATATAAAAAGGCCTATATTTTTTTAATGAATTTAATTTTCTCCCATTGTATTGAATATTTTCATAGTGTGGGGAATAAAACATCATGGACAACGTAATGATGTAATGTTATTTTTTTATTTATTGATATTTAATGATTTAAATAAAATAAAACAATTTAATAATATATAAATTTTTATATCTAAATATACATAGAAATATATATATAAATAATCAAACTAAAATAAAAAAATATATACACATACACTTATGCGTATAAAAACAAATGAAATTGGCTGACATGAATATATTTTTATATAATCAAGAAAACATCATATATTGTGTCATGATTCAATAAAAACTGTCATTCATACACCTTAATCATTTGAATTGTATATTTTGTAACAAGTTTGAGTCAAACCATATCCTGATGAATAATCTTGAATCCATTGATGTTTATAAGGTAGAAACTTATTTATAATATTGAAAATATTGATTTGTATGTTAATATATAACCATGATATTATTTCTCCACATATTAGATAAAATATATTTTCAATCACCTAACACAATTAAATTTTCATTTAATATAAATTAATAAAAAAACATATTAATTTTATAAGAAATACCTATCTATATTCTATATTTATTCACACAAAGAGGAATAACATCCCAAAAATGGGAAAATTATGCAAGACCAATGAACCAAAATGGAATGTACCCTAAATGTTTCGTCCACAAAAAAGGGAATAATAATGAGAGAAATTGGTGATAGAAGAACATGAAGGGGAAGTATATTGAATGATTAAAAAGGGAAGATAATATTATTAAAATCATCAATAGACATGAAAGATCAACTTAAAAGTCAAAAAAAATACAATGTCAATATATCGTATATTTAGTTTTCTGTTTTATTTGTGAAAATAAATGAGGTTCTAATCTATAGTAAATAAAAGGAAAATAAACATAGAAAAATCATGGAAACAGATGAATGATTAAATAGGAATTGAAACAAATATGTTCTAAATTTTATACCATATTTTCTTAGGTTTGATTAGAAAAAAAATGATCTACATTAGTTGGAGTAAATATTTGGTTCCTTAGGAATATAAAAGTTGTATGATGAAGAAATGGTTTGTTAGGGTTATTTTTTAAAAATGGTGATGAATTTTATTATCATTTACTGAATACCTTTGAAAAAACAACTTTTTTAAAATCTAAAAAATATTTAGTTTATTAAATATTACATTCTGTCCTCTCTTAAATTATGTCGATAAATAATCACTTTTACAAGGGCTAAAAATGAAATTAAAACGTGGTATCTCTAAGTGACTAATTTATAATTCTAATAAAATGGTTTTTATGAGTTATAACTCTAGACCCAAAAAAAGATATCAAATGGAAAAAATCAAATAGAAATATATAATTAATTATATAAATTATTAAATTTTATAAAATGAGTTATTCAAACCCAATTAATTTAAAAAAAATATGAATTTAAGTAAAAAATTATTCTATAAATTACAAACATATTGAATATATGAAAAAGTACTATATAAATATGTTCAAATAAGTATTAATAAATGAACAAATTTTAAAAATATTAATAAATAATTAATATTAACAAATATAAGATTGAATAAAGAAATATTAAAAATGGAAAAATTAATTGGAATATGTTACCAAGATATTAAATAAAATTGAATTTATTAAATTAATTACATACATCAAAACATATAAAAATGAATAATTTTTTTTTAATTATATAAATAAGAAACTATGAAAAATTGAAAATGTATACAATTTTAGTTATATAAATTCATAAAACTGAATTTAAAAATCATTTATATAATTTTTAAACATATTGGAGATATTTAAACTTTATCTACAAAAATGAAAAAAAATTATTCATTTTAATTACAAACACATTGAAATTAGTAAGAGAAAATAAATAAAAATAAATAAAATATAAACAATTATTATATTCCATAAAATATATGAAATTATAAACATTAAAAATGAAAAAATTTATCAAATGAAAGAATATTAAAAATTATTAACATAAATTTAATAGATAATACAATTATTTAAAATTGAATTTGGTTGATTACTTAAATAAATTTTAAACACAAAAATAATTGAAGTACAATGTATAAAAAAGTATATATTTCATATAAATTACAATGTAATTAAAAAAATAATATTAAAATTTTAAATAGAAAAAATATTTAAAAATTACATTAAAATAAATTTATTATTTAAATTTCAAACACAATAAAAATGTATAAAAAAACATAATAAAACTGAATAAATATTATTTATATAAATTTCAAACATATTAACAATAAAAAATATTAACATATAAAATAGTATAAATTAATAAAAAATATGAATAATGATTAAATTATTATAAAAATTTAAATATATGAAAAATGAAAGATTACTTTTTAATGAAAAAAATATTTAACTGGAAAAGATAAGATTTAAAAAAACATTTCAGATATTTTAAAAATAATCATAATATTAATATAATGAATTAAAAAAAGAATAATAGTGAATAATTAAAAATTATTATTTAGATAGATAATTTATAAATATATATTATCATGAAAAAGATAAAATATTAATATTACGATTAAATTAAATAAATAAAATATATAAAAATCAAACATGTTAAAATTTTTAAATCGTAAAATATAATAATTGATAAATATAAATCATAGAAATTACAAACATATGAAAAATGTTAAAATATAGTTAATTAATATGAACAATGTTTACAAAATGAATAAATTGAAAAAATATCTACAAATAATAAATATCATAAATTTGAAAATTTATTAAATCATATTAAAAATGAATTAATATAATCAAATAAATTAGAAAATTATTTTTTAAAAAAAGTGAATCATTAAAATTACATACATGAATTTTAAGCATTTAGAAAATGAATGAAAATGAATAAATAATGATAATAATATTTAGGGTTTCTGATTTATTTCCAATATTGATTGTTTATAAAAAATGAACTTAATTATTATCTTCTTCAATTTTAGGAAATAATTAAAATTTTATTATTTAATTAAATGTATAGATAGGGAAAAATGTATAAATAAATACCAAAAATGAATATATTACAAAAAAAAATTAAATTAATAGATATTATAAATGAATAAATTATTGACGATATTAGAAAAGAGAAATATTAAAAATGAATAAATAATATTAAATGTGTAAACTGACATGCAGATTAGAAACATAAAAAAACACACATATATACACATACACACATAAATATATGTTGACATACACAGAAAACATACATATATAGGGAAAATGCACACACATAAATATGTACACACACATACATAATCATACATATAAAAATAAACATACAAATACAGATATAGATACATAAACGCAGACATGTACACACACGCACCATTAAATACACATATAAATGCATAGTCATAAGATTATCATTTTTGATTATACCTACATGAGGGGATGAATTTTACATTAGATAACATTTAAATAAGACAAAAAAACCTCTGAATGTAAATTGTTTAGAATCATAATTTGTCCGATTATAAAAGTAAAAGAATAGTAATAACAATGGATCTGATTAAATCAATGTATAATTATTTTCATATGGACCGGAACACCAATAAAGATAATAGTATACAAAACAATGTACGAAGAATAAATTTACATTACATGCATTGTGGAATAGAAACTTATAAAACTAGGTATTATAACATCTAGTAATAGTAATAGAGATTTACAATTTATTATTAAAAGATATTATACTTTTAACAGAAAGATTATGGTTGAAAATAATATTTACAAAATATATTATACTTCTAGGTGATGAAGATTTCTATCTTGATTTAATTAATAGATATGCCACATCAGTTTCAATTATTTCTACTCACTTTCATTTGGGCACCTAATATTTATAATGACTGGAATGTACAAATTTTTTAAAAAGGTGGGGGCTGAAGCCTCATTTTTTTTAAATCAAAACAAAGGCCTCTTCGACTAGGTATAGGGGGACCCATTGCATAGCCCAAAGGCCTAGTGGTCATTTTGCCCCTTACATGGACCGTAGGCCCAATTTTTTGGCCCAAGGCCCTTTCTGTGAATACTGCCTCTACAGTACCATCCTGGAACATTGCTACACAGTACACCCCACTACGACAGTGCTCTGTCACCGCTACAGTGAACTACCGACGCTAGAGTGCATGCCGTTGCTACATTGTCGCCGCTACTATAGTATGAAATAGTACTGCTATAGTTCCCTTCACCCAATGGGTTTTGAAACCCCATTTTTCATATATGATTACTTGGTGCTTACCACTAATACAAATACCAACTACAGATTGGAATGTTCCATGAATCTATTAGAAGATTTCATACATCTTTCTTGTATATAGGAACACCACATGTTGGGAATTTAATAATGATTAGTGGTCCTTACAAAATAATATACAACCATTTTAATAGTCATTGATTATTTCAGAGTTATACCCCCAAGAAGAAAGTAATTGATTGGGGTCAAATGTTTTGCAAGGAAAACCACTATATTTTGGTACGATATCGTTAAACTGAGTAAGTAGTTCAGAAAAACTTATGTCGCTCCATCAATTTCTATTTTTAGCTTTTGAAACATTTTTGTAAAGTCATAATTTTCATCATCAATTTTCATTTTCTATTTATCAAAATGATCATCATCATTATTTAACCATATAATCGTATCGTTGGTATAGTAATCATCATTTTTCACATATGTAATATTATCAAATGACCCCTTAAGCACGATATTATTATGTTCACTATTAAATTAATTTCTTCCCCATATTTAGCTCATAATTTTTTAACTTCAATCTACTATATTATATAACATGTTCTCTCCCAATAGCTCAAGACTAATTTTTCTTATATATCTACAATTTAAACATCGAAAATGATTTGAGAGGGGTCATATTCATGATCATTGGCAAGATTACTGAACTCTTTGAAATCATCCTCATTCACTTTAGTTATACTATTTTCATCCATCCATTTTCAATTCATAAACATACTATTTGATTTATTTATAGTCATATTTAACAAAATAAATAAATACATAGAAGGTTTGAGATAAGAATATGAAAAATGGGTTTTTATAAATATAAACATATAGATGTCATGTTTGATATAAATTTACATTATATAATAAACACGCTATAACATATACATAATATGACTTCTACGAATTTAAATTATTGTAAAACATATTCTATTACTAAAAGAACTTTAATATGATAAATTATTATTTTTTGATGAAATTTATTCATCAAGAGAGATAATAACGTCATATTATAAAATATATATTTTCATCCCTTGTTAGTTCGCTTTGTTGAAGTTCATCATAGTCTGTCATTGTTGTTTAATGTCATCATGAAGAATAAATACATATAATGAATTTTGATTAATTTATTTCAACATATCATATAGTGGTTTATGAGTTTTACTCTATTGAAATTGGTAAAATATGAAGTATATTCATAATAGACCAAAATACAAAATTAATAAAATAAGATCAATCATAAATCATAATTGGTTGAACCATTCAAAAAAGGTTTTTTCCATTTAATAAACCATTATATAATGGTATTTCTAAATTAGTGCGTATTAATACAATACTGAACCCCCATAATGAGTCAGTAAACTTTTCTAATGGTTATAAACTATTAAAATATACTCAAAACAAATTTAAGACGATTTTAATATTATTTCCTTACATAGTTATTGCATATTTTGGGAAATCTAAAAGTTTGAATATTTTTTTCCATATTAACAATAATTTATATATATTAAAATCAACATTGAATGAAAATACAAACAAGAAAACAACACTTGATTGTGTATCAGGTCATCCAAGCATAATTGTATTGATATAAAAAGGCCTATATTTTTTTTAATGAATTTAATTTTCTCCCATTGTATTGAATATTTTCATAGTGTGGGGAACAAAACATCATGGACAACGTAATGATGTAATGTTATTTTTTTATTTATTGATATTTAATGATTTAAATAAAATAAAAAAATTTAATAATATATAAATTTTTATATCTATATATACATAGAAATATATATATAAATAATCAAACAAAAATAAAAAAATATATACACATACACTTATGCGTATAAAAACAAATGAAATTGGCTGACATGAATATATTTTTATATAATCAAGAAAACATCATATATTGTGTCATGATTCAATAAAAACTGTCATTCATACACCTTAATCATTTGAATTGTATATTTTGTAACAAGTTTGAGTCAAACCATATCCTGATGAATAATCTTGAATCCATTGATGTTTATAAGGTAGAAACTTATTTATAATATTGAAAATATTGATTTGTATGTTAATATATAACCATGATATTATTTCTCCACATATTAGATAAAATATATTTTCAATCAACTAACACAATTAAATTTTCATTTAATATAAATTAATAAAAAAACATATTAATTTTATAAGAAATACCTATCTATATTCTATATTTATTCACACAAAGAGGAATAACATCCCAAAAATGGGAAAATTATGCAAGACCAATGAACCAAAATAGAATGTACCCTAAATGTTTCGTCCACAAAAAAGGGAATAATAATGAGAGAAATTGGTGATAGAAGAACATGAAGGGGAAGTATATTGAATGATTAAAAAGGGAAGATAATATTATTAAAATCATCAATAGACATGAAAGATCAACTTAAAAGTCAAAAAAATACAATGTCAATATATCGTATATTTAGTTTTCTGTTTTATTTGTGAAAATAAATGAGGTTCTAATCTATAGTAAATAAAAGGAAAATAAACATAGAAAAATCATGGAAACAGATGAATGATTAAATAGGAATTGAAACAAATATGTTCTAAATTTTATACCATATTTTCTTAGGTTTGATTAGAAAAAAAATGATCTACATTAGTTGGAGTAAATATTTGGTTCCTTAGGAATATAAAAGTTGTATGATGAAGAAATGGTTTGTTAGGGTTATTTTTTAAAAATGGTGATGAATTTTATTAGCATTTACTGAATACCTTTGAAAAAACAACTTTTTTAAAATCTAAAAAATATTTAGTTTATTAAATATTACATTCTGTCCTCTCTTAAATTATGTCGATAAATAATCACTTTTACAAGGGCTAAAAATGAAATTAAAACGTGGTATCTCTAAGTGACTAATTTATAATTCTAATAAAATGGTTTTTATGAGTTATAACTCTAGACCCAAAAAAAAAGATATCAAATGGAAAAAATAAAATAGAAATATATAATTAATTATATAAATTATTAAATTTTATAAAATGAGTTGTTCAAACCCAATTAATTTAAAAAAAATATGAATTTAAGTAAAAAATTATTCTATAAATTACAAACATATTGAATATATGAAAAAATAATATATTAATATGTTCAAATAAGTATTAATAAATGAACAAATTTTAAAAATATTAATAAATAATTAATATTAACAAATATAAGATTGAATAAAGAAATATTAAAAATGGAAAAATTAATTGGAATATGTTACCAAGATATTAAATAAAATTGAATTTATTAAATTAATTACATACATGAAAACATATAAAAATGAATAATTTTTTTTAATTATATAAATAAGAAACTATGAAAAATTGAAAATGTATACAATTTAAGTTATATAAATTCATAAAACTGAATTTAAAAATCATTTATATAATTTTTAAACATATTGGAGATATTTAAACTTTATCTACAAAAATGAAAAAAAAATTATTCATTTTAATTACAAACACGTTGAAATTAGTAAGAGAAAATAAATAAAAATAAATAAAATATAAACAATTATTATATTCCATAAAATATATGAAATTATAAACATTAAAAATGAAAAAATTTATCAAATGAAAGAATATTAAAAATTATTAACATAAATTTAATAGATAATACAATTATTTAAAATTGAATTTGGTTGATTACTTAAATAAATTTTAAACACAAAAATAATTGAAGTAAAATGTATAAAAAAGTATATATTTCATATAAATTACAATGTAATTAAAAAAATAATATTAAAATTTTAAATAGGAAAAATATTTAAAAATTACATTAAAATAAATTTATTATTTAAATTTCAAACACAATAAAAATGTATAAACAAACATAATAAAACTGAATAAATATTATTTATATAAATTTCAAACATATTAACAATAAAAAATATTAACATATAAAATAGTATAAATTAATAAAATATATGAATAATGATTAAATTATTATAAAAATTTAAATATATGAAAAATGAAAGATTACTTTTTAATGACAAAAATATTTAACTGGAAAAGATAAGATTTAAAAAAAACTTTCAGATATTTTAAAAATAATCATAATATTAATATAATGAATTAAAAAAAGAATAATAGTGAATAATTAAAAATTATTATTTAGATAGATAATTTATAAATATATATTATCATGAAAAAGATAAAATATTAATATTACGATTAAATTAAATAAATAAAATATATAAAAATCAAACATGTTAAAATTTTTAAATCGTAAAATATAATAATTGATAAATATAAATCATAGAAATTACAAACATATGAAAAATGCTAAAATATAGTTAATTAATATGAACAATGTTTACAAAATGAATAAATTGAAAAAATATCTACAAATAATAAATATCGTAAATTGAAAATTTTATTAAATCATATTAAAAATGAATTAATATAATCAAATAAATTAGAAAATTATTTTTTTTAAAAAGTGAATCATTAAAATTACCTACATGAATTTTAAGCATTTAGAAAATGAATTAAAATGAATAAATAATGATAATAATATTTAGGGTTTCTGATTTATTTCCAATATTGATTGTTTATAAAAAATGAACTTAATTATTATCTTCTTAAATTTTAAGGAAATAATTAAAATTTTATTATTTAATTAAATGTATAGATAGGGAAAAATGTATAAATAAATACCAAAAATGAATATATTACAAAAAAATTAAATTAATAGATATTATAAATGAATAAAATATTGACGATATTAGAAAAGAGAAATATTAAAAATGAATAAATAATATTAAATGTGTAAACTGACATGCAGATTAGAAACATAAAAAAACACACATATATACACATACACACATTAATATATGTTGACATACACAGAAAACATACATATATAGGGAAAATGCACACACATAAATATGTACACACACATACATAATCATACATATAAAAATAATCATACAAATACAGATATAGATACATAAACGTAGACATGTACACACACGCACCATTAAATACACATATAAATGCATAGTCATAAGATTATCATTTTTGATTATACCTACATGAGGGGATGAATTTTACATTAGATAACATTTAAATAAGACAAAAAAACCTCTGAATGTAAATTGTTTAGAATCATAATTTGTCCGATTATAAAAGTAAAAGAATTGTAATAACAATGGATCTGATTAAATCAATGTATAATTATTTTCATATGGACCGGAACACCAATAAAGATAATAGTATACAAAACAATGTACGAAGAATAAATTTACATTACATGCATTGTGGAATAGAAACTTCTAAAACTAGGTATTATAACATCTAGTAATAGTAATAGAGATTTACAATTTATTATTAAAAGATATTATACTTTTAACAGAAAGATTATGGTTGAAAATAATATTTACAAAAGGTATCCACTACTTTTTACATACTATAGTGGATAGCCCTAGAATCTCGCGATCTAATGGATATGTTTCACTGGCTTCTGATCCAAAGAATCCATCGATCATAACAATGATCAAATTTAAAACACAAACACAAAAGTTCTAATGGTATCAACCTACCAATTATTACTATTGAATTGAACTCTATAAAACAATACAATGACTGCCAAGAAAAAGTTCATGCATAGAAACATCATAAGACTTGTGTAGGGAAATATATCAACAGCAAGATCCTTAAATAATAAGGTATTTTTAGTTAAAACATCCACTGTCATATTTATGAGTTTTTTGTAACATCCATGGATAGGTGGATATTTTTATCTCATAATGTTATATCATAACAGTATGAATTACATCATTTTAGATAAACACCATTATAGTGGAAAAAGAAATTTCATATGACTCAAATTAATCTTTTATATATTGATTATAAATTATGGATATCCTTATGGACTTCAACATCTATTATTAATAAGATAATCCTCTTGAGAATCATTATGATTGATTTAGTACTAGAATGAGTTTAATATTCATGGAATTTGTCATAGAAAATTACTATATATAAGTTTATATTTGGGTGTAATTAAATGTATGTTTGGCATATCAGACACATACTCAATATGGTGGCCATAAAGAAGAAATATATGTTTATATTTGTAATACATGATAAATTTTTCTATGTATGGTAAATGATATTTTTCTAGAAAAAAAATCTAAATCAATTATGATATAAGAATTTTTTAAACATGTTTTAATAATGTTTACACAATTTCCAAAACTAAAGGAATGGAAAAGTAAGATGTAATACTTCTGACACTGCAATCTATCCCTTTTTAAGAAACACAAGATAAAAAGAATAAATATAATGTAACATGAAATCAATACATCCATATTTTTTATGAAATACACTGTTAAACTAAACTACTAAACTCCCCTAGAGTTTATTAATCTTTTTAATAAAATAGAGACAATTTTAATAAGTCCTCCTAAAATTAAAAACAATCATCCTCTTTTTAAAACATACTACACCATTAGATGGTATCTGCAACATAATTAAAAAATATCCCCTTATTATTATACATTACCACTTTTTATTTTCAATAATGAATGAGAGTGGTTCTTATGTTCATTGAAATATTAGAAAAATAACATATTAAACAATATTGAACTAACTAATCATCCATGTTAATATAAATGAATATATAACCAATAATAATTATAAAATGTTCATGTATAATACAATTGGATGAAATGAAATTTATTCACCAAAAAATAGAAAAAATTATAGAATACATTGAGAGTTCAAATAAAAAGAAATAAACTTATAATTCATCAGGTTCTTCAGAAAAGATTTAATTTTTCATTAAATTATGTTGATTTATCTAAAAATGATAAATTATTTTTTCTGGAATCTGGTCTTGGGCCATAAAATTTTATACTTCCTTATATTACTCTTTATTTTTACACCACATTATTTTCGAATCATATTCACATGATCTATGTGTCCACATTTCCAACTACATATCTCGAATCTTTTATTTTGAAAAATTTACATACTATGTTCGTTGATTAGTGAAATATCTAAGTTAATCAACAAACAAAGTTCTATCAAACATGTTATATGATAGCATGTTAAATTTGTAATCACATTCTAAAAAATGTATTTAAAATCAAGAATATCATCATGAATACAAATATTACAATTTTCATGGTTAATCCACATAACCATCTAAGTACATGATCATTTTTGAGTATGATAATATTCATGGTAACCCGTTAACTCTACATCAAAATGAATTATTTATTTTATTAAATCATTTATAGAAATATATTTTTCACTATGTATATTTTTTATACAATGTAATCTTACATCATTGTTAGGAAATTATGTAATTATTTCAACTAACATCTTTAGGGTTTGAAAAATAAATTCAAAAACTTTCAGAGTAATTGTTGCCTCTATGTCTAATAATTCTAAAGAAGGTTTTGGATGATTCATCCTGTTAGTTCTAAAATCATCTTTTCAACCTTTCTTTTAATATCTTATTCAAATTTTCATTCCATCGTTCTTCGAAGCATTATTTTCATCAAAGAGTTCCAAAATATCCACATCCTTATCCATTTTCATTATAATCGACTTTTAGTTTTGATTTTGGATCTTCTAATTAATTTTTGAGGATGATTAAACAACATTTTATAATGAAGAATCATTATAATGTAATTTGTGATTTTTAATACTTTTTATATTTTTAGGGTATGTCTAATGAAGATGAAGATTCTATTTATTCCATATCTAATTGTGTTTCTTCGTCATCATTCACTTATCCATCTTCTTCTTCATGTTCCATTTCCGATTATTCATATTATTTTATTTTTTCCTCTTCAAATTATTATTCCTCTACATTATTTCATTATTTTCATCATTGATTATATTCTATTTATTTTCCTTATCTATCTTATTTTTAAACTACATACTTTTCATTCCCTTTCACAAATTATATCAATATTCTAAGTATTATGTTTCAAAAAGAATCTGGGTCCAATTTTTTCAGGAATGTTTTGGGTCATTCTTCAACAATAAAATTTTTTATTACTTTATCAGTAATAGAATGATATTAAACTAGGATAATATAGGTTTCTTTAAAAATTAATTTGATATTATGATATTCTTAAATGTTTTGGGATGTTGGGAGTATGTGATACTCATATACTGTTTCTACACATTTCAAAAAATGATCAAAAATCCTTTCTTCTTGAAATAAATTTTTTGTTTCTATAATTTCAATACCTACTCCAATATATCATCAATTAAAATTTATAATTATATTACTTCTAAATGGATCTGTATGAATTTTGGATACCATGGATCCTTCTAAGCTTTATGTTTCATCATTTCACCAAAATCCTCATCTGAAATATTCTTTTGATTAAATTTCTTATTAATTAGATGATAAGTATGATAATTTAATTTATTTATTATATTAAAATAAGTTTTTTCTTTGATTTTTGGGCTTTAGATTAATCTCCATAAACATTTTAAAAATAATTGTTGTCATAGCATCAAAAACTCACTTCATTCTAGATATATTTTCTTCAGTGAAAAATAAAATATTCTCTATGAGTGGATAAAATTCGTTGTTATGTTTAATAAAATAAATACACATTAATACAATCATTTTGATAAAATCAAATAACCAAATAATCATTGTATTAATAGAATATTTGTTGATTTACTCCACCATAATTGAGATGAACATTACCATATCAATCATTCTCATATTCACCAAATAGTCATGAATGAACACATCATAAACCATACAATTTTTTCTATCACTCTCACTTGGGATAATATACCCTTGAATCCATTAAGTTATGACTCAATTATCTGGATCCAAATGAGATGCCTTTATACATTTTTTTTAATACCAAAATAGATAATGTTCTACTTCTTTCATATAAATTTTTATGGGTATGTTCGGTAGCTTATGTGAAGGAATGTAAGCCTCTATTTATGATGGAAATTATACAATGTAATATATCCATATATATGAATAAGTATACTTATTAACGAACATAGTGAATTATACATCACCTTCACCATATTCTTTAACAAATTGAATGGATGCATATAATTCTGAAGCTACAACTGGATAATATAAGTCGAAATCCATCCATGGAATCTCTACATAACTGACTCCCATCATTTTATTGAAATAATATCCTAAAATATGAATTATAACTCTCAACCCATGAATGTTTTAACTGAATTTCAGTAAAGACCAACCAATTAGAATAATCATCCTTAGATTCCATCGAAATGAAATATGGGACCAAATATCAAATCAAAAAATGAGATTATCTGGCAAGGGAATTTGAATTGTCGAATAGCTCAGGAGAAAAAAGATTTAAGTTTCCATGTGGGACATGAGGTGTGACCAACTATTGTATAGGAACTGGGGTGACATTTCACCTTCCACAAGATAACTAATGGATAAGATGAAAACCATTCTGAGCTGAGAGAAGAGATTAAATCGAAGAATGATTTGAGATGTTTATTGGATATTTTTTCTTTTTAAAACATTTATCAATGTGAATATCATTCCTATTAGAAAAAAGGATAAAATTTTGAAATAACTAAACAATTTTTTTAAAATCTAAATATTAAACAAAAACTAATAAATTAATTAATTAATTAATATGTTCAAAAAATAAAATAGTAGAGGTGTACCTTTCGGAGTGGAAGGATTTATTAGTATTATTAACCTTTTATTAATGTTTTTTTAAAAGAATCATATTACGATAATTCAAAAAAATAATAATTATTGTCTTTGAATTGGAAAAAAGTTATTAATAATTCTGTGTTCATACATTTTATTATAATTTAAATGTGAGTAAAACATTTTTCTGAAATATGAATCTAAATTTTTTATAGAATTTTTCAGTTTTGAAAAAAATTATTATAAAAAATCATAAAATCTATCAATTTAAGAAACTATAATATTTAATAAAAAATAAAGGTTTAGAAAAACACAAGACATATGTACTACCATTATGAAATGGAGTATATCAATGTATGTATAAGGTAAAATAATGATTATATATTAATGATTTATTAACATTAATCATTCCTAGATTCTCTTTGATATATTCAAATCTATCATAAATAAATTGTTTTGTAAAAATGTCAGCATGATGTTCGTTAGTTCCAATAAATTGTAAAATTTTATTTTCTCTAATTGTCTGATCCCTATTGAAATGGAGTCTTAAATATATTTTCTTATAATTTTAGTAATGTGCTAATTTTATCTTAAATAAATGGAACTCATTATTTTAATTTCATTGAGTTTTAATTAAAATCATTCCATTATCAGTGACTATATGTTGAATCCCTAACACTTGAGCACAAAAAAAATCCAATTGCACCTTATTAGGCTATTGTAGTATACATTGATAGTGAATGTTCTTTATTACAAGAGAAAGAAACTAGATGATCACCTAATAAATGAAAACTTCTGGTTGTACTTTTCTATCCACTATACATCCACCACAATTAGCATCTGAATAAATATTAGTTCAAAATATTTATAGAAGAATAACGTAGGCCTAAATCCATAGTTCCCTTAAGAAAACAATGAATTTTTTAAATCTTTTAAATGCGATCCTTTTTTATTTAATTGATATCATGAACTTCAGAATACCAAAAACATTACATCTCAATGAATAATAGTTATGTAATGTAATCGCTCTATCAAAACTCTAAAATTTTACTAGTCAAATGGTTTTTAATTCTCACTAATATCTAAAGTATTAGATGTACCAATATGCATAATAATGATTTAAGTATTTTAAAATCCAAATTCTTTAAAAATAGATTTTGTGCACGTATGTTGAGGTATAACAGTTATTTCTTGTTTTTACTATATTTAAAAACTAAGAAAACTTTTTGACTCACCCATCCTACCAATTTAAAAATCAAATGTCATAAGATATGAAAACTATTATGTTAAATATTTTCTGTTTAATGAAATATAATTTCATTAACAGAAATTTTATCAATTAATACAATTAAATATAATTATTTTATAAAAAGAGTTGTATTTGCAACTCCATTATAAAAATTGAAACAAAAATCTAGATAATCATCCATATAATTATATATGTCCCTGTTTAATTCCATTAAATAGTTTGGAATGTTTATGAACATACGTTTTATTTTTTTTAAACACAGTGGTTTTACTACCTATAATTACTCCAAAATGTATATTTTATAAAAAAATAGTTGAAATAATTATGAAATTGTATTAAATTAATGAATGATCCAATGAAAATAATAATTCAAATAGCTTCAAGTATTTCAACAAGAGAATAAAATTATTCATAATATATTCATTCATTTGGATTATATCACTTTTAAAAAATACTATCTTTATTTTCAAAAATTGTTCAGATATCATCACTATTCTTATGAAAAATAAATTTTAATTTAATTATAGATGTTTTTTTGGTCGTTCAACTAAAATAAACACTTTATTCCGTTCAAAATCATTGAGTTCATCATGAATAGAATTAATCCAATCCTCATTACCTAAAGCATCAACATGAATATTATGTTACTATTAGGATAAAATATCTAGATGTTCAATTTTATTTTATAAGGAACATCTGGTCTGAACTTGTTGATCTACATTACCAATGATACAGTCACTATAATGTATCCATAGAAACAACTTCCTTCTTGTGTTTTAATAATATTGTTCTATAACAATAAGTATAAAATATTCATACGGAATAACATTAGAATCTAATTCATGAGTTAAATCCTTATGAGATGAAAATTCATACAGATCTTGAAAATCAGTTTCAGACGTAACATCTTAGGATGTAGGATGGGATTATTTGGAAATAAAGAAACCAGTTTCTTAAAAAATAACATGCAATGTTTTCTATAAAATAAATTAAATTAAATTAAATACAGTAAACTCCTTAGATGTAGTGGAATAAATTAAAAATATTCCTTCATTAATTTTTGGATAAAACTTATGTATGGTATATTTAGTATTCAAAATGAATACATTACATCACATAAAAATTGAAGTAAGGATATTTTAATATTCATCATGTCTAGACCTCATAAATTGTTTTATGAACAAAATCATATAATTAAAACTCGATTTATAATATAGAAGGCTGTATTATTAGATTCATCCCCAAAAAACTATCAATTGTGTATTCATTCTACATGGTTCTACTTATATCCAAAATAATTCTATTTGATTTTTCAATAACTCAATGTTTCTCAATGCAGGTGGGGGGTTAGCTGTTGAAATATTATGTTCAAAAACATTCTTACAATAAATGGTTTTAAAATCATAATTTTTAAATTATCCACAATAATCAGAATGAATAGTTATTAAGGTGGGGTTTTTGGTATTTTTAACATTGGATACAAGTGTTTTATAATTAATAATAGCCTAAAATTTCGTTTTAAAAAGATAGAACCATGTGTATATAGTGTAATAATAAACTAATACCTATAAATTGTATTTTACACAAACACATATAATTAATTTATGAACAAATAAAATAATTTTCACTAACTATAAATTAGCATAATTTTGGAATTCAATAATTATTTTGAAACCTGTTGTGTGATGTTCACTGAATTGCCATGAATTAAAGTCTTTTGAAGTATCAAATATATGTTTTCAATGATACTTAACACACATTACATAGTCATTGTAGATCTATTTCAGGGAAAAAAGTATCTTAATTCCCTTTTCACGGCCTAGAATGATCTTCTATTTCATTTTTTCATTGTAAGACTTTGTTCCTAATATATTCTAAGTTATTTGTGTACGAATTCTCATTCATATGGGAAGAAAGAATAAATTCAACCTTTGAACTAGTTATAGTAAATTTATCATACCAAACCATCAAAACATTACGTCCATCACATAATTGAATTTTTTATAAGGTAATTCATAAGACCTATAATAAATAAAAAATTTTAAACAATACCATTTACAAGATGAACTATGTTACCTATTTTTAAAATACCTCCTTGAAAATTATCTCTATGTTTTATTTTAACATAATTCAACATGATTGTATTATTGAAGAAATAATTATTTCATGTTATGTTCCTACAACATACACTATCCATGTTTCAAATATTTTTTTTGTTGGAACATTGTTTATTTTTTGGAAAACAAAAAGATTTATTTTTCATTATCTAAACCATATTTGATCAATTATTTTCAAAAGGAATATCATGGGTAACCACATTTTTTGATAAAAGTATGATTTGAGAAAATATAATAATTTTTTATTATTCAAAGAAACATTTTCTATCCAGTGCCCCCCACTTTGTATCTCAGTGAGAAATGTTTAATTTTAAGATAAAAATAATTGTTACAAAAAATATATTTTATTATTCCAATATACCATTGTTAAATTATTACCATGAGGATAATTTTTTTGGACATAATTTCAATGTTTTCTTTAAAATTTGAAAAATGGGATTAATTTTTTGTTAAAAAAGAAATTTCGTATTATATTTGGATAAATAAATTTTAATCCTCATTATTATTAATTATAGAGCTATATTTTTATTGGAAAACATTTTCCATAAAAAAAATTTCAATGACTTTGGAAAAACTATTTTTTCCAAAAATAATGTTAGCATGACATTTAAAATGATTTCATACTTCATAAGTTAAAAATGAAATTCATGAATCAATCAGAGCATGTTCAGTATTTTCAATATATAATATTTAACAAATATTTCTACTTTAATTTTCAAAATTCTTTTCAAATATAAAAATATTATCATAACTTGGTGATGTGATATTTTCTTCTCAGAAAGATTCACCATCAAAAAAATTAGAGTTTTGTCAACTGAATTATTTGTATTTAAAGACATATTTTTAAGATATTCACATGTACATTCTTTATGTTAGATAATGATTAACCATAGGTACGTTTCAAAATATATCAATGTCACTCTATCAAAAACATTCATTATTAGTAGAAACTTTATAAGAGTATCCACCACTCAAAATCCATGTGTATAAATCCATAAAAAATTTATCAGTCTTAGAAATATAGTAACTCCTAGAATTTTATCTATATTTATTTCTTTCCTGTCTTCTATTTTGGTTTTTGGATAGTCTGGTCAAATATGTCCATATTTCAGGCATTCATAGTAAGTTACATTGGAATCATTCTTATCACCATTATCCTTACGACCATTAATATATCAATTTTGAAAATGTTCCTTTCCTAATTTCTTGTTCTTCCTTTTTTCGATATTAGCTAACTCATTTTATTAATTTTTTAATGCACCTAATTCTGACAGAAAAAATCTTTTTTTCAACAAAAATTTTACAAATTTCTCAACTAGCTAATCCATTGAAGCTATGTTATATGTTCAAGAAAAAGCTCCACAACCATTTTTTAATCATTCTCGCCTTCTCTCTTAATTATTCATTCATATTCCCTGAGTGTTCCAATATAATTATCAATTGTAATATTATTTAACATCCATATATAATTCAAAAATATTTTTTATTACCCCTCATAAGGAATAATATCAATAATTTTATCAACAATGATATCATCATTATGTACTTTCTAAAATAGATTATAAACTATTAATAGTTTTCATAAACCTTGGGTGTATGGAGACCAAATTTATAAGAATAAAATATAATTCTTATTAATCATATATAAGAATTTATCTTCTATATTCTATATCATTTTACTTGTCCAAATTTCTATCTTCTGATCTACTCAATATATTTTCATCACCTTCACAAGATGACATCTGAAAATAGATAATGTCTTTTGTAGAACACAATAATGTGTTTTGGAATATGTAGTTGAACTGGTATTCCTAGATCAATGTATTTTTAAAAGAAGAAATATCCCAATCCTTGATCTTGTATTTTATAATAATTAATAAGAAGATATCAACTCCAGTATTGAATATAACTGTTTCCATTCCCTCATTCAAATAATCATTGTAATTCCCATCAAATATTGGTGGTTAACTGGGATTATAATTTTCAAGAGATCCAGTATTAATAAATATATTTTTGAAACAACATAAATTTATTTAAATAAATACAAATTAGTGTAACAATTCATATAAATAGTATGTTTATAAAAAACATCAACTACTTGAAACAAATAAATAATGTAAAAACATTGCAAGTAAATAAGTACTAAAGACCTTCTCAAATACCAGAAATAGTATTTTAATTTTATCTTATATGGAAATACATATAATCGAGGTGGTTTACAGTTCAAAAAAGATAAAACAAGTAAAAAACCCATTAAATTAAATAATCAGACTCAAACTTAGGATGATTAGAATAGTAATAAAATAGAAATAAAAATGGATCTTATTAAATCAATGTACTGTTATCATTTTATTTCTAGTATGAGTGATAAAAAATAGTATAGATATATTAATACATAGAATAAAATTCTATTAAGTTCACATTTTAATAGACCCTTTGAAATACAAACAATGTATTAGCTTGTAATAGAAAAATTGACTTTCAAGATATCATTAAATTATTTACCTATTTAAACCACACAAGTAAAGAAGTTAGTATCATTGAATAAATGTAATCATTGTTTTATACATAGAGTAATGGATATCATTCCTGACTAAGGAAACATAAGATATGATGATCGTAATAACCTATGTCATGCTATCCTCTGAAGCCATCCATTCGATGATCGATGTTTGTTGTTCTAGCCCCAAATTTAATCAATATGAGGGATCGGATACACCATCTTCATATCCCTAGAATCCTATTATCATAAAAATGGTCTGAAACTGAATTAAAATGAAATATTTATAAAGGAAGGAACCTGAAAATTATTCTTTATAACTTCAACTCTCTAAAGTATTATAAAGTATATGATTAAGATGTTCACATAGTGAAAAAATCCTAAGACATGAGTTTCAAAACATGTCATCTCTAAACTAATCAGATGACTAGAAATTTATAGGTAAATATTTAAATATCATATTTCTATGTTTTTTGCAACATCCTTGGATAGTTGTATCTTTACACTTCATAGTTTTGTAGAATAATTGAATATATTATGTCATTTTATTTTAATATCTATACATTTCAAAATGCATTCCTCATAATAGAGAAAATAATATATATTATAATTATAAACATTAGATAGTCTTATAGACATCCTTATGTATTGTCATTATGATAATATGTATGAATGTATTTCATATTATTTTGGTACCACAATCTATCTGATAGTCATGAAATTTTTTAGTACCACATACAATATACAAATCTAACTCTTGGTACGATTAAAGGAATTTCTGATGCATCAGACGCATACTCAATTATATTATCCTTGTTAAAGGTGATATATTTATATTCATAATAAATTATAAATTTTTCAATGTATGTAAAAATATAATTTTCTATACAAAAACATACTAATATAATTTGGAAATAAAATGATAATAAATATGTTTTAATAATGTGTTTGTGATTACACAAACAAATGGAATAGAAAAGTTAAAACTAATTCATTTGAGTAAAAAACTAATACATAGCCACATACACAAGACCATAAAGATACACACACAAAAACACATAAACATACATACATAAACATATATATGCACACACACACACAAATACATTAATGTACAAAAAATACACAAACAGGCACACAAACATAAGAAATTACAAATATATACACACACAACAAATAAATACCCACAAATTCATATACATACATTCACTTAGAAAAGTACACATAGATCAACAAACATATAAATTTGTTCATTTATATACTAATATATGCATATATTTTAATTTTTTAAACATATATATAAATATATAAAATCCCAAATAAACAATTTAATGAAATGTATTTCTATTTATATAGTAATATAAATATAATAATAAATTATTATCTTATATATTTATATATATATTGTAATTAACTTATATAATTTTGATTTTTTATAATTTTTCATTATAACTCGAAATTTGATTATTTAATTTATTTATTCTTATGAAAATATGGGCGATATAATTTTTTGTTATAATAGATTCATATATATCATATTTATATATTACATTGGCTTAGTCCTACAATTCCATATTTTAATTCTCACAAATCATGTTTTGTTTATTATTAGATGTTCATATATTGTATGATAACCCTTTATAAATCTAGATTTTATATACATTTATATGTATATTTTTCTACAATGAGTGGCACTTTGAACCATCGGGTTCTTCCACCAAGTCCTATGAAATGTGATATTTCACAAGAACCTACTAACATGTTGAAATTAAATCTATTTTTTTCTTAAAAAGTTAATAATTTTATTATACTTTTGTAATCATCATATCTATTCTAATTCTGATGAAAAGTTTTACTACATTAAAGAAATATCGGTGATTTAAGGATCATCTTCAACAATAATGTAAGATCTTCTTATGTATTAGAACATGTTGTATTTTTTATACCAATATCAATTTTATTTCCTATTCATGATCCACTCCCCTAATAAGTTAATTATTTCATTTTATTTTTTTAATTGAGCACAAAAAAAATAAGAAACACATGATATGGTAAAAATATACATACATTATTTAATCATAAAACCTATTCATTATGAAAAGTTAAAATTAAAATACATATTGATATATTGGGGTTTGATATCTATATATATCTTGAGAATAAATATATAAACTATAGTCCTCTAGGAATTAGTTCAGTGGTTCTATGAACTTATTATTAGTATAATTGCAAAGATTATAATGATTTACAAAGCTATTTGGGTGAGAATTAGTTTATTATAATTAAAACATGTCATACCACTTATAAAAAATGGGTAACTATTGTTGTGTGTAACACCCCAAGATTTTTTCTTACGTTATCTCATTAATGTAATTCAATAGTCTATGCCACACACAATATTGAGTTCAAACGCACCATTGCTTACAAAACTAGCCGTTGAAAAAGGTCTATTGAATAATATTAACTGAATTTTGAATTTTGTATACTATTTATAATTTTAAAACTGATATTATGTTTTTCTTTGACATAAAAGAAGAACAGATTCAATTTTTTAGATAAATGAAATATTTTTCGAAAATGCAATTTTACTGCCTACTAATGGTGAACATTTTTATATAAATTAAATAAAAAATTTATATTAAATTTCAGAAAATAAAATTCTTATTTAGAAGTGGGACATAAATATTTTTATTAGACATATTTTTGGTACTTTTCTGATAACTTTCATATTTTGATGAATAGTGAAAAATACCACGTTTTAATTGACCACTTCTTTTTTATTTGAAATAATTTATAATGTTAAATTATGAATTTTAATGGTTTTTAAGTTCAATTAGATTATTTTTTTATCATTTTATATATTGTAGGTCATTATAAGTAATTTAACATTTAAATTTGACCTAAACAAATGTCAATATTTTGATACTTTTTACTTTTTTAAAAAACCCACATTTTGGTTTAGACAACAAGAAATAATTTAAATTAATAAAATAAAATTCTATATTTTGAATTTGGTAAAATGGATTTCATTTTTTAATTCGTAATATCAAAATTATCTTGTGGTAAATTTTTCGTGTTTTTCTGACAACTATCATTTTTTTATGAATAGTGAAAAAAATTGTGTTATTATTTTAAACCTACTATTATTTAAATAATTATTTATTTATTTTAAATTTATTCAAGAACAAATAGATATATAATACCTTTATAAGTTCAATTTAATTCATTGGAGTCATTTTATAATAAATTAGATGTATAAAATTTTATTCAACTTTTTAACGTTTTCACCCACCTTCTAGAAGCATTTTCAAATTTGCATTAAATTAAATTATACCTCTTCTATGATATTAATTTAAAAAATATGATATACATGGTTAAAATCAGTAAGTAAAATATGGTTTAACATGATGAAAATTTTTATTGGTGAATAGTTACATTTGACTTTTTTAATAGTGGTTAAATGTAAATAGGGTTAATTTGTGTAAAAATGTTATTATAATTACCTTAACACATGTCCTAATTCTATTTTTTTGTGTAATTCTACTAAAATAATCCTTAAGAATATAATATAATCCTATTTGATCCACTTGGATGGGATTATAACTTTTATTATTAAATTATTTAAAGAAGATTTAGAAGTGTTATATTCAAAGATTACTAACTAAACCAATTTTAATATATAGTCAAACAAAATATAAATTAGACTATTAATATTAATTAGAAATATAAAAATATTTACTATGAAATGGAATTTTATTTATAATTTTAGACATTAAATAATTTATTTAATTAATGAAACAATGATGATGCAATAATTACCATATTAATAAAATATTAAAATAATTTATATTATAAATATCCAAATAAACGTAAATTGAGACTTCTGATGAATTCCAAAAAAATTAAAGGTTAATATGAAATGTTATGGTTGATTATAAATATTTTTTTTGATGTGATAAGGTTTTTATGTCTTTCCCCAAAAACAAAATACCAAATAGTGTCAATATTGACAAAATTTAGATTTTAAAACCAATACTATATTATTGGTTGATATAATATTCCTCAAAATCTAATGTTCAGCCATATTTCATAAATATTAGTATATATGTCATTAATGAACCACTTGGGGTTTAATTTTATGTTTATAGTATGTTCATAAACCATATAGTGTAAGGATACAAGAATACACGGTAAAAGTTAAACTATTTATCTAAGAGTTAAATTTAGAAGATAATGTTAAAATTGTAATCTAAAAATGTCTAAAACTTATTGGGTGATGGTCCTTAGACCCATAACGCCCATATTCTTGAATAAAATTCATTTGGATCCGTTATAAACCGAAATTGTCTGTATAATAAATTAATATTTTAATCTTTTCCATAAATGACCCTCATCCCTCTTATAAAAGGGAAATTCCCTCTCTCTCAAAATAACACCTCCAATGCCACTGGTCTCAGCCAAACCCTGATCAAATATCCTCCCAACATCCCTCAAAAAAACCTCGAGTCTTTAATTTGATTATAAATCTAAACTATGCAACCCTTTTGATCACTTCAAAATGAAACACTCCAAGAAGAGATAATAATTTCACCACCATCTTTCAAGTTCTTTTCTTCTTCCACATCCTCTTTATTTTTTATTTCCATACCAAAATAATAAATCCAGTACCTCCTACATACAATGATGTTATTATAAATATGCTACAACCATAATCATTATTCTATCCTTCTTATAAATGACAAAGACATCATACGTGCGTAGGTACGGCTTACCATCTGAACATCGTTGTGTCATTTGTTATTCACACACATCATTATTTGGATGTGTATAATAGTTAGTAAAACCATGGAAAATAATAAATATAAATATTTAATGATGTTTTATATATATAATATTCCATCCAAAAAATATGATTTCACAATCAATATAACCATATTGTCGCTCGTCCGTACGTACAGATTTCTGTCTCCACGACGCGATGAGATTTATTCCCACGTTAATCATTGAATGATGATTATAAATATATATATTATTAATAAGTATGTAATATAGGAAATAATAATTCTACTGAATATATATATATATATATGCATGTATGTACTAACATATATCTTATTCACATACTTCCGCTCAATATGATATGAAAATGTAAATAGCATTTATGCGTACGTATGCCCTAATGTCTCCATAAACGGTTCCTTCCATTTCATTCTTCTATCTATTATAAATATTTCTAGTATAAATATATTTGATCTATAAATCATGATTTATATTATGTAAGTATTTACATCATGATTTAAATGATATGGTCTTGAATAACAAGTTAAAACACGTACGATAAACGACGTGATTGTTACACAAAATATAAATGTAACACATAAATCATTATTAAATGGGTAGTATAAAGTCATAAATGAATCATGTATGATATAATATATATTATTATGGTTCCGGTAAAATTTAATAATGTACTATGGTCATTATATATGAGGTTAACCGTTCACTTGACCGAAGGAATGTGAAAGGTTAGTGTTAATTCCTCAATCTCATTATTATTCAAGAATGTTCATACTGGGAGATATATGTTATACATGTCCATGTTTCATAAAAGGGTTTTCAAAGGGACTATTTTAAAGGAAATAATTTATTAAAACATTATTTAAAATGTTTTAAATATTTATTCTTCTAAATTATTCTCATTAACGTCCATGTTTACAAATTATTTTTAAAAGACTTATTTATATAGACATGAATGTTTTATAAATTTTAATTCCATTAAAAAGTTTCAAAGTGGTATGAGACACTTTGATTCCAAAATGTCGTTAAAATTATTCATTTCAAAATTTGGTGACTTGTAAATGATTTCATGAAAAATGGATATTTCTCTCAATGAGTTTTACAAATAATTTTCATCTATATAAACTTCCTTTGATGGATTTGAAACTTGTTTGGAGTTGATTTATTATGATACAAATCTATCATATTATTTTAATGGTTGTGTGACGTGTTTGACTATGGATGTGTTATTTTTATACCATTTATAGATTGGGGCTAATGTATTGAAATTTTGTAAGCTTGTTGTAATATGAATTTTTGTGTTATGTCTCAAAATTTTCATATGAGAAATTCTTTGGACAAAGTAAGTGACAGGTGGAACCTTCTATAGATCCTCGATGCATCGATAGGTCTCATGAGACTATTAGAAATGGAATTGGACAAGGCCTTTTCCAAATGGATATATGGTTTTTTTAAAGTCCATAATCATTATTAGACCTCTTGGCTAAGGCCTTGAAAAAATGTTTTAGAATGTATGGAATTATATATTACCTCCTTATGAATATGATATTGCTGGTTCATGTGGTTATTCGACTTGTAGAACACCCATGACTATGTTTTATTATGGAATTATTTACTCAGCTAATATTCATACCTAAATGTTTTTCTGTTTATTATTTGTAAAGGAATGTTTTTTCAATTATTCACCATGCCTATTGTTTATGTTATCTTCTACTAAATGTTTTACCCTTACTGAGATCTTATCTCATCCATTTCTTTTGATTTTTTTTCCAGGACATCCAAGATGTGTATAATGATTGATATTCTAGGTTAAGATAAAAAGGAATAATGGAGTTCTCCAATAACTATTTTTGATGTATTTTAAGATTGAAATTGTAATGTGATGTTGATTAATGTAATCTATTTCCAAGACTGCAAAACTGATCAGTGTTTCAAGACATGATTTTCATGCATCATGCCAATGTATTAAAATAATCCACCAACTCTGAGGTTCTGGGGTTGGGGTGTTACAGTTGGTATGAGATAATGTATAGCAACAACCTTGGAAATTTATTTATATAAACTCAGATTAGAAAAAATTACATTAAGATAGACAATGAGGATTAGTATAGAATAACATCATAGAATTTGTGTAATTTTGAGATTTTTTTTATTGTCCACGAAATACATCTCTATCTGGATATTAACATGTAAAGGCGGCTCTGGAATAGATGTAACTAGTAGTAAAAACTATGACAAAGAGTTTCGGGCTTGATATGGGGTATCTTGGTACACAACAAACGGGCCTAACTGCACTCTTGGTTATGACACTCAAAGGGGATATGCTTAGGATAATTGATATTTTTATTACATGCCATTATGAATGATTTAAGAGTATATACTTCCTCTAAAAACATTTTATGATTATAGATTATATGCATAAACATTCCAATTTATGTTATGTATTTTAAAAGTTTGGAATTATGCATTGTGAATCATATAATAACCTAGTGTATGCCATTATTTAGAAATGGTGCCTAGTAGAAGGAATGTGATTTCCAGTAATATGAATGATCGAAATATTAAGAGGGATCATACAATACATGGAATTAAGTGAACATTTAAAAGTGAAATTGTCTCAAATATATTCTCCTCATATGAAAATAGTATCATCTGTTGATAAGACAAGTAAATAATTCACTGTGTCCAATGGATTTTAAGGGAAGAAAGAGATGAAAAGGACTGTAGAGAGAAATATGGATAAAGGGAAGAGGGGAAATAATGATATTCTCAAATGTGATGACTGTGGAAAGAATCGCCTTGGTAAATTCTTGAAGGGAATTGTAGATTCTTATATATGTGGAGAAAAAGGACACCAAGTACATGAAATTAACGGTAAGGAAATGGTTTCAAATGTACAATGCTATATTTATAATGAGTTGGGACACTACACGAATCAATACCAAAATCACCAGTGTATACCCCAAATGTTGGTATTGCAAAATAATAAAGTTATGATACTACCAACGATGAATCAGAATGATAAGATTTATAATGTTTTTATTAATGTATTGTGTCATTTGAGTATTTTATTATTGATGTACATGTTATAATAATTATAGAGTATATAAGAAGTGTACTACAGTAATATTTTTTTAAGGAATTGAGATTGTGTGGAACCATGAAAAGTGACTCAATAGAAAGTTAAATTTTTTGGAAAATATTTGGAAGAGAGAAAGATAAAAAATAATATGGTTCTGATACTGAGGTAGGGATTTTGGAAGAATATATGATTGATTTGGATAAATCATATTGGATATTCTAGAAAACTTTGAAACTGATTAATTATTTTTATATTCCATAACTATTGGAGTTTACAAAATTTTTAGATATAAAAAGTATATAAAGTATTCTATAAGGAATAAAAGAGAATGACTGTAAGCAATAAGGTTTTATGGTAATTATGGGTGTTAGAGTTTTTTAAATGAATACATTATGAAGGTATTCAGAAGTTGTTATGTGGAAATAATTGATCTTAATTGTGATTAACTTCCATATAAATTTTGGACTGTGAGTTTAGATATAATTGTTTTGGATAATTCTAGATAATAGAGATATTTAAGTACGACCATCGATACTATTTTGATGTTTAAATAATTTTTTGAGTTTATTTTTGATTTTTTATAAAAAGGACAACCTGGAGGTCAGATGACAACCTGTCGCATCCGGTAAGGTCACGGGACATGAACCCGCAACCTAAGGGCGACAAAGGAGCATCACCTACCACCAGCCTACATGATATACATGATTTGATAATGTAGGTCCTTTTAAAAGGTCTTATACATGAATTATAAATTCATTTTTTGATATCCTATACGATTATAATAAAAAAAATATTTTTAAGTTATATTATCTTTTATAGTGAAAGATGAGTTTGTGGTAGAAATTTGTTAAAGGATGGAACTCCACATGTCAATTATATTTTCTCTCTCTTATTGTCTGAGGAAATTAATTCATAATCATTAGGTAAGTGATCATAAGTACCCAAAATTTTAAATCAAAATACATTATGTTTTCTTAAACCGATGATATTTTATATCATCTTAGATTGATGTCTTTATCTCCCTTAATTTTACACTAGTTTGTGATTGATGACCTCAATCACTCCGTATAAATATTTCTGTTTTCCACAAATTATGTGTCACAAATCCCCACCAATGTCCTCTTAATCAAGATTAAAATTTTGTGGTGACTTTCTCATTTCACTTTCACTATAATTAAGACTAATCTTTATTAACCTAATGTTCGTTCTTGGTTTTCCACTAAGGTATTTTTTTATTTTATCCATTTACATTCGAATAAAATTTTCAAATTGTGAAGAAACAATTTATTGAAGGAGGAGAGAATGTAACACCCCAAGATTTTATATTACGTTATCTAATTAAAGTAATTCAATAGCTTCTGCTTCATGCAAATGCACAACAACATACCAAACTAGCCGTTCAAAAAGAGGTTATGAATAATATTAACTACATTTTGAATCATATATAATCTATATAATTTGACACCCATTTTATTTGTTTCGTAGACATAATATGAGAAAAAATTAAATTTTTCAGATAAAGGAAGTAGTTTCAAAAAATAAAATTTTACCACCTACTAATGGTGACTTTTTTAAATGCCATATCTGACACATTTACATTAAATTTGAGAAAATAAAATTATTATTTTATAGTGGGACATAAAAATTTATTTTGGGAAATTTTTTAGTACTTTTCTGAAAACATTCATATTCTGATGAATATTGAAAAATAATATATTTTAATTGAACACAACTTTTTTAATGAAAAAGAAATTTATATTGTTAAATTATGAAGTATGGTTTTGGAGTATAATTACATTATTTTTTTAACTTTATATAATGTAGGTCATTATAATTACCTTTACATTTAAATTTGACATAAACACATGTTAATCTTTTGATAGTTTTCACTTTTTTATTAACCTGCTTTTTGGTTTTGACAACGAGAGTTAATATAAATTAATAAATGAAACTTATATTTTTTAATTTGTAAAAATGGTCTTCATTTTTAAATTATAAATATCAAAATAATCTTAGGGTAATTTTTTTTTATTTTTCTGAAAATATTCAATTATTGATGAATAGTGGAAAACACTACATTATAGTTTAAAACTGATATTTTATTTAAATAATTTTTTATTTTATTTAAATTTATTTTAGGTGAAAATTGATATATAATACATATATACTTTAAAGGTAATTCTTTTGAGTCATTTTTAATAAAATTATATTTATAAAATTTTATTGAAGTTTTTAAAAAAAATTACCCACCTTCTAGAAGAATTTGTAAATTGGCATAAATCATAAATTTACCACTTATATGAGTTCAATTACAAATCATTAAGAGACATGGTTTATATCAGTAATTAAAATATGGTTCAATAAGATGAAAATAATTTTTGGTGAATAGAAACTTTGGAATATCTTCCCGCAGTTAAAAGTCAATATGGAAATTAAGTGTAAAAATGAAATTATAATTAAACAAAAACATGTCCTAATTCTATTGGATAAGTGTAATTCGAATAAATACATTCCTGATAATAAAATATGATACTCTTTGTTCCACTTTTATTTAATTATGACATTTATTATTATTTTATTTTAAGAAGAGATAAAAGTGTTAAATTCAAGGTTTAAAAACTATATCATTTTTTATGTAGGGATAAAAACAATATGAAATAAAATATATATATTAATTAGAAAAGTAAAAAGATTTTCTACATAATAGTTTTTTATTTATAATTTTCAGTCATTAAATAATTTAATTTATATAGGAAACAATGATGATGTAGTAATTTCCTTTTTAATGTAATATTAAAATAATTGATATTATAAATATCCAAATAAATTTAAATTGAGACATATAAAAAAATTAAACTAATTTTATAGGTTAATATGACATGTTAGGGTTGATTAGATAAATTTTTTCAAAGTAATAATGTTGTTATGACTTTCACAAAAACAAAATACCAAATGGTGTCATAATTGACGTAAACTAGTTTTTAAAACAAATTCTATATTATTGGTGGATATAATATTCCTAAAAATAAAAAGTTATGAAAAAGGTCTTAAATAATATTATATATGTCAGAAATTAACATCTTTATGTTCTCTTGGAAGTTTAGAGTGTGTTTATAAACCATATTGTGTATGAATACAATAAGACACAGTAAAATTTAAACTATTTAACTAAGAGTTGAATAAAAAAGATAAGGTTAAAATGGTAACCTAAACATGTATAAAACCTATTTTTTGAGTTTATGTGGACCCATAACCATCTAAGTCTCAAAATAAATTCATTTGGAGTCATTATAAACCGAATATTATGGTATTATTTATTAATATGTTAATCTTTTCTTATGTGACCCTCAGCCCTCTTATAAAAGGGATCTTCCCCTTCCACTAGTGCAGAAAACGTTTTTTACGTCGGTTATTTTTCATGTTTAACGTCGGTTTCTAGCCGACGTTAATACGTGCGACGTTATAAATAAGGTTTTTGACGTCGGTTATTTAAAAACCGACATCAAAAACATAAAATCGCGATGTTTATCACGTCGGTTATTTTAGAACCGACGTGATAAAGGGCCTGGAGAATGGTTTATCACGTTGGTTATTAAAGAACTGACGTGATAAACGGCCTGGACAATGGTTTATCACGTCTGTTCTTAAACAACCGACGTGATAAACAGGGGAGAGGGGGTGTATCACGTCGGTTCATATAGAACCGATGTGATAAAGTGGGGTGAGGGTGGTTTATCACGTCTGTTCTATAAGAACCGACGTGATAAACCGGGTTGAGCGTGGTTTATCACGTCGGTTCATATAAAACCGATGTGAAAAACTGGGGGAGGGGGGTTTATCACGTCGGTTATTGTATAACCGCCGTGATAAATCGGAGGGAGGTGGTTTATCACGTCGGTTATTGAATAACCGATGTGATAAACCATTGTCCAGGCCGTTTAGCACGTCGGTTATTCAATAACCAACGTGCTAAACCATTCTCCAGGCACTTTATCACGTCGGTTATTAAATAACCAACGTGATAAACCATTCTCCAGGCCTTTTATCACGTCGGTTATTAAATAACCGACGTGATAAACCATTCTGCAGACATTTATCACGTCAGTTATTAAATAACCGACATGATAAACTATTTTCCAGGCATTTTATCACGTCGGTTATTAAATAACCGACTTGATAAACCCAATTTTTTTTTAAACAGAATGCAGTGATCTTCTCTCCACCAGAATCAACCAGAAAACAAATCAAGAAATCATACCACAAAAACAGAAGTACATCGAAATTAAGCATGTACATAGATAACATATAAAACTTACCCACTAGACAGCATCCACCCTCATTTATACCCCATGGACAGCCCTCCCCCACCCCGTTGGAGCCCTCACCCTCATGTATACCCCCTGGACAGCCCTCCCCCACCCCATTGGAGCTCCAACCCTCATGTATACCCCTTGGACAACCCTCCCCCACCCCATTGGAGCCCCCACCACACTCCTGGACTGCCCCCGACCCCCGGACACCCCCAAACACCCCTCGACAACCCCCCACCCGCATGAACAACACCTCCTCATCCCCTCACCCCACTTGACTGCCACCACCACACCCATGGACAACCCCCACACCCCTGGAAAACACTCCCACAGCCCTGGACCGGCTTCCCACACCCCTGGACATCCCTGCAACCGCCTAGGACTGTCCCCCCACCCCACCGGACAGCCCTCCCAGACCGCTGGACACCCCCAACCCCACTGAAGACACCCCCACACCTTTGGAACCCCTCCCCCATAGACCCAAATCCATACCATAAGAACCATCAAAAGTAGACCAAAACAAGAAGTATAACAAAATTAAACATTCACTTATATAACATTCAAAACATATACTGTCAACTTCAAAAAAAAACTAAATAAAACCTAAAAAACTACCAAATACACAATTAAAATGACAATATTCGAAATTACATTTTACATTACAAACAACTAAAATTCAATCAAACATGTAAAATAATTTGACCACTCCACATGTACGTGTTTGATGTCTTCAGCAGTATAGGGTTGAGGGTCATCAAAAAGCTACAAATGAAAAAGAAGATAGTTAACATGTATAATGAATAAATCAAATTGAAATATGATGGCAAAGTTTAAGAGGAAATCGTACCAGGTCAAAATTCACAACTGTCCCAGTTGTTATTATTTCATACATAAATCTTAACATATAATATCTGCATTCGATGAGGCCTTGTTGTTCATGACAATTCTGTTTTGAATGAGTGTAAATTCAATATATTATTTTTATGTAATAAATCAAAAAGTACAAATTATAAATGGAAATTTACCTTCGCATTTACATATTTTATCTCTGCATTTCTTTTCATTGTTTTTTTTCGAAAGTAGACCCATGCACTATTAGAAAATAATACGAATGAGGTAAATTTAAAATTCATTATAATATATAAAACTATTGAGAAATTGAAACTTAATTTTCCAATATATTCTTAAAACATGCCCGCACATCACCATGAACAGAGCATATCCAATAAAGAGCTTTCTCCCTTGGGCAAAAAATCCCTAACATCCAATGATTACTAATAAAAGGAAATTTAATGTTAGTGGTTTTTATGTTAAAAGATAATTAACTCTTTGAGAGAAATTTGTTTCATACCTCTCACAAAAAGGCATCATCCAACATTGTTGGATTATATTCTATTCAAATCTTTCAGCAATATAAACCATTCTTTGTTCCTCAGTCAATGCACATGCTTTAGGGGAAATCAATTGCGGGTCCATGAATCCATATACTTCTGTCAGTTCATTCCTCTCACAAATTTTATAAAGATACCTAATACAAAACATATATAAGTATACATTTTTAATAAATATAACGCTGGGAAAAGGTGTTAAGACTTACATGGAAAAAATTTGCACCATGTTGATGCCCAACTTATCTCCAGTAACAAGCTCCATGATAGCAGATTTTGTAATCCCCACACTTATTTCACGTCCACAAACATGAGATTCCATTGGAAACTCATAAAAACCCAACAACAAATGTGAATATCTTGACAATCTACCAGGACCACTGGAATCTGTATCTGATGTCATAGCCTGTTGTCTTTGTTGTTGTCTATATAGTATTTATTTACCTTTGAAGTATTCCTGTGAAAAAAATTGAGAATTATAGTAGTTTTCAAATGATAAAACAACTTTAATAAAAAAATAAAATAAAATATATAAGATTCATACCTCTATGGTAATGAGTCGAAGAAGTCTGGATGGCCAAACTAAAAAATGGTCGATACTCTGTCCAACTGTCGCCACCTCATCTGTAGGTATTGGTACCCTAGCTGATCTATCTATAATATCATGTACAGTGACCCTCTGATTCTGTACCTCTAATTGTTGATGATGAACTATATCTCCTATACAATATACCAACCCGTATGCTACTATATGATGTTGAGAATCATCAACATACAACTTGCAATATGAAGGAAGCTGTGGCGGAGGCGTAGGATAAATAATGGGGTCTGCAGGCTGAGGTGGGGGAGTGGGAGCTACTGGCGGAGGTGGAGGATAAATAATGGGGTCTGCAGGGGGAGGTCGAGGAGTGGGAGCTGCAGTCTGAAATTGTCTTTGCATTTCTGCAAACATAGACTGCACCGAATCTCTAATCTTGTCTTCCATTTTCGCATTAATATTTTGAACTTCAGCCTCCAAGGATTCTATTTTTTTTTATAAACCCCCTCAATGATAGAAGTTGAAGAACGTGGAAACACTTTTCTTACCGATACACCTGTCAGATATCCTCTTACACGACCAGGATGTTCTGGCCTTCCCAATGCTGCAAATAAAATATCTTCCCTCCCAGTAGCTGTAAATGTCCCCTCTGAACTTTGCTCCTCAAGAGAGTCCTGTATTAATTAATTGAACATTTCTGTAATGATTGAATCTTATATGAAGAAAAAAGTTAACTTAAATAAATTAAATAGATATCTTACAATCCTCTCAGATACGATTCTTGATTCTTCCGAAAGATATTGCCCTTTTTTTCCCTTCCGAGCTCTCTTCCATTTTTCATGTCTAGATGGAGGGGGTGGGGGGGCCACCTCTCCAGAGCTTGAAGACTCAGCTCTTAGTTGTTGAAATTTTTCCGCTATCATTTTTTCTTCCAATAATGTATACCCTCCCCGAGATAAACTATGAGGGTATACATTTTTAGATTGGATCTCCTGATGAGCTTTCCTTGTTTGCTGTAATTTAAGAATAAGAAATCATTAACAAAACATTAATAAAATCATTTATATAAGAAAGTATATAAAATTTTACATTGCCCTTACCAGAAATGACTCTTTTTTTCTACTTTCAAAAAACTGTCTCCATGTGTCTTCATCTATAAAAGGATATATACGACATGGATTGTCATGACTCTTATGACCATAAATGAAATCAGATGTGAGGGTTGATTTGAAATCCCTCCAACTCCTGGTAGCCAACGATAAGCATTTCTTCCTGACTCCTCCAGTGTCAGGAATATCAAATTTCATCTGATAAAGAGGTTAAACATATTATATATACTAGAAACATTAAAAAAATGCTCAAACAATGACAAAAGATCTTACCAAAATCGTCTCCCACAACTGAGAGATAATCGCTTTATCCACACCTCTCCAATCATCATACAGAATGCTTACTTTGTTCTTAGCCTGAGTTGCAACAAAACCCTTAAAATCATTGGCATTCGGACCTCTAGGAATATCATCATCATCAAACTCAACTACTATCCTCTGATCCTGCGTACGGGCAAGTGATAATTTTGGTAAACGTGTGCAACCACGTTTACCAACCTTTGAACTCTTTTTCGTAATAGGAGCATGTTAATGTTCATCCCCAGAGGTATGACCAGCAAAATGCTCCTCCCCAGAATCATGTGGTTGATCATCTGAATGATCTTTCATTATCCTTCAAATAAAAAAAAACAAACGTCAGTTCACAAATATACAAATTCAAATATTTTAATACTACTGTAATCAGAAAATAGAAAATTGTACTAGGTTACATAATAGTAAACATTGGTAATATGGTAAGCATGTTAAACAATGGTAAAGATGGAAAAGATGGTCAAGATGGTCAAGATGGTAAAAAATGGAAAAAATGGTAAACCTGGGTCCTTCGGCTGGCCGGTGGGCAAGAACCGGTTGGCCGGTGCCCATACCAGCCGGCCGGTGGCTCTGGCAGAAAGCAATGCTTCTGCCAGAGACCACCGGTCGGCCGGTGGTCATCCACCGGTTGGCCGGTGTCACCAGGCAGTGGGCAAGCCGACTGCCTGGGGCCTCCGGCTGGCCGGTGGGCAAGAACCGGTTGGCCGGTGCCCATACCGGCTGGTCGGTGCGCTAACACCGGCTGGCCTGTGGCTCTGGCAGAAAGCAATGCTTCAGCCAGAGACCACCGGCTGGCCAGTGGTCATCCACCGGTTGGCCGGTGTCACCAAGCAGTGGGCAAGCCTACTGCCTGGGGCCTCCGGCTGGCCGGTGGGCAAGAACCGGTTGGCCGGTGCCCATACCGGCTGGCCGGTGCACTAACACCGGCTGACTGGTGGCTCGGACAGAAAGCAATGCCTCTGCCAGAGACTGCCAGCTGGCCGATGGGAATCTACCGGTTGGCCGGTAGACTCAGAAATATACTTATTTTTTTTAAAACATGTTTTAATAAATAAAAAACATAAAATATCTAACATTTATGGAAAAAATAAGTGTAAACAAGAAATAAACATATGTTACCTGTAATTTTAGGAATGTACAGATGGATTGTTTTCCAAAATTCCTTCATCGTGATCTTTCCTTATGGCACAAACTATGTCTTCAACATGATCGTCATTATGTTCTGTTAATATTTCCATTGAAGTAGGGATCTCACATAAATCAGCATATTCATCAAGTTCATCCTCACCAACATATTGTTTTTTCCCTTGTAAAACAACAGCCCATTGAATATCTGATTGATCTACTGCATGAAAAAAAAAATTTCATGTGTTTCCATTATAAAAGAATCAGCTGTGTCTTCCAATCTATTCATATTAACAAGTGTCATTCCAAATTCATTGTGTCTGACACTGTTGTTACCGTCAAACCATTTACAATTAAAAACGAGAACTTTAATTTTAAAGTAATCAACCTCCCATATGTCTTCAATCACTCCATAATATGCATTTGATGCAGAAATTGGGTTTTTGTCCTTAGCACCCGAAAAATACATTGCTTCTGCAAACACCAATACACCACTATTCTGAACTGCACTTCTGTTGTCCTGAGCTTTTGTATGAAATGTATAACCATTAATGTCATAACCAGACCATGTTATCACATTTAAACATGGACCACCCACTATCCATTTTAATATCTCTGATACATCTGATCTACCAAGAAAAGTCTTTTTAATCCATGACAAAAAAGTTTTGTTGTGCTCATTCAAAATCCACATTTCTTTCTTCTTTGGATGACATTGTTTCAACTCATTAATGTGCAATGTGATATATGGTTGAGCATCAGCTATGTTTTTCAAGATGTATGATTCTAATTTCTTATCTGTTCAGCTGACAATGATTTGACTTTCATGCCGCGAATCCCCTTTCCCTCATTATTAACTCGTTCATGGCGAGATGGAGGCAAACCTATGTGTTGCGCCGCAGCCAAGTAGCTCGTACAAAACTCTGCTACCTCCTCAGAAATATACTTTTCAATAATGGAGGCTTCAGGTCGATATAGATTTTTAACATACCCCTTTAATATTTTCATATACCTTTCAAAAGGATACATCCAACGAAGATATACAGGTCCACAAAGCATTATTTCTCGAACCAGATGAATCATTAAATGCACCATTATATCAAAAAAAGTTGGAGGAAAATACATTTCCAATTGACAAAGTATTAAAATTGCATCCTTTTCCAAAATGTTCAAATCATTCACATCAATCGCCTTGTTACAAATTGAATTGAAAAAATAACACAACTTCATTATAGTCTTTCTGACACGAATGGTAAATATTCCATGCAATGCAACTGGTAGAATTTGTTGCATCATGACGTGACAATCATGTGATTTCATACCTATCAACTTCATGTCCTTCATTGAGACAAAATTTTTTACATTAGAAGAATAACCTTGAGGCACTTTGGTATCATGAAGACACTGACAGAAGCTAATTTTCTCCCTCTTCGATAATGTATGAAAATCCGGGGGAAGAAATGTTCGTCTTCCTTTAGGAGTGGGAGCTAACTCCAAACGTATTCCCATTGATATTAAGTCTAATCTTGCATTCAACCCATCTTTAGTCTTTCCTTTAATGTCTAACAATGTTCCAATCAAATGATCACAGATATTCTTCTCCACGTGCATGACATCAATATTATGTTTAACTTCATGACACCTCTAATACGGTAGCTCAAAAAATATTTACCTTTTCTTCCAAATATGTCTATCATTACCAGATTTCTATGTCTTTCCCAATGTAACGTCAAGGTTTTTCACCCTCTCAAAATACAGATCATGGGATAAAGGTTTTGGTGCAGTATCAAATTCTTGTGATCCATTAAATGCCTTTTTTAGTCTTCTATAAGGGTGTTCCATAGGCAAAAACATTCGATGACCCATGTACACTGTTTTCCTCCCATGATGCAATTGACAATAGGACGTCTGTTGTTCACAAATTGGACATGCCTTATGCCCTTTAACACTGTATCCAGACAAATTTCCATACGCTGGGAAGTCATTTATAGTGAACAGAAGCACTGCATGCAGTTGAAAATATTCCATTTTATAAGAATCATACACCCTAATACCATCAGCCCATAACAGTTTCAAATCATCAATCAATGGTGACAAGTAAACATCAATATCATTACCGGGTTGCTTTGGACCAGAGATCATTGTGCTCAACATGACATATTTGCGCTTCATACAAACTTCAGGAGAGAGGTTGTAAATTACCAAAAAAACAGGCCATGAACTATGTGTGCTACTGAGTGTTCGGTATGGATTCATTCCATCTGTGCACAACCCTAGTCTGAGATTTCTTATTTCATTTCCAAATGTAGAATACTGCACATAAATTTTCTTCCATTGTGGACAATCAGCTGGATGACGTATTCTTCCATCACATACCCGCTCTTCAGTATGCCATCTTAACCTTTTTGCATCATGTGAATTATCAAATAAATGTTTGAAACGATTAATTATAGGAAGATACCAAAATACCTTTGAAGGGAGATTTGTAATCTCTACATCACCCTGTGATTTTTCTTTCACCTTATACCGTGATGTACCCCATTTTGGACACTCTGACATAAATTCATATTCCTTCCTATATATAATGCAGTCATTTGGACAGGCATGTATTTTCTTGTATCCCAATCCCATCGGGCATAATATTTTCTTGGCTTTGTAATGTGAATCTGGAAGATCGTTATCTTTTGGAAGAATGTCTTTCATCAATTGTAGCAGCTCTGTAAAACATATGTCACTCCATCCATGCTTCGCCTTTAGGTTAATCAATCTTAACACCGCCGACAGAACCGTAAAATCTGTACAACCGGGATATAATGGTTTTTCAGCATCACCATATAGACGTGCAACTGTCGGTTCTATCTCAATTTGTTCTGCTACAATATCGCGAATCATTTCTTCAATTCCATCAGAGTTACCATCTTGTGAATCATCATCATCAGTGACATTCTGTCCAGTTTCACCATGCCAAATCCAAGGGCTGTAACACGGATTAAAACCATGACATATCAGATGATCTTTTATCTCTCTACTTTTCAACTTCATCATATTCAAACATTTCAGGTATGGACAGAAAAAAATGTCACTACTTGGAACATTTCGTTTTGCAAATTCCAAAAAGGCATCAACACCTTCCTCAAATTCATTGCTCATTTGATGTGTCGTAATCCAACTTCGACTCATTATTACCTATAACAAATATCAACAAAAAATAATATTTTTAAGATAAGACAAAACATGTTTATATGAAAAAATCATAATTTGAATGTAAAACAATTTAAAATATAAAACAAATCTTGAAAGTAGTAGTAGTTTTCATAAGTACCCAACACCAAATAGCTATACATCGTATGTGTCATGTTAAAAATATGAATATAGACCATTTGTTTTATGTTTAATAATATTGTCATATTATCTGATCATTCTGATTATATATTTGAATTACTATATCCTTTTGATCTGATATATAATCTAAGGACATTAATATTTCTTAAGAAAAATTAATGTTAATATCATGGTAATGTAAAAAAAAGTATATGTCGAACTATATATATGTAATACCAATAAAAAAATACATATGTGTTTGGCCTGGGTTTCACACATAAATCAACTCATCTCACAGATTAAATTTTTGAATCATCCTACATAATACTTATTTTTATAACATAGGGAATGAAAATAATAAAAGTTTTGATTTATGATACTCATTATGGGTAAACAAGATATATATAAATATAATATCTAATCTCATAAAAAGATATTCATGGGGGTATAAGAGCATGTATACACAAAGCACATGATCAACAAGATAAGTGAAACAGTTCTATATAATCATAGATCATAAAACCTGAGTCTAAGTATAACAATTTTAGCATAACATAAGACATGATTTATATGATAGTGGGAACACGATTTAGAAAACCTTATTCACAAGATCACAACATTGGTATGTGGAATAACATAAGAGTGTGGCACACACATAAAAACCATTTGCAATAAAAAAAATTCCACGAGATTCAAAAACAAACGAAAAGCACATCAAGAATTGAAACAAAAACGAACGAAATAAATTTGTGGAAGGCTTACATGAATGTCGCGTGTTGAGATGATAGATCCGAGAGCAGTGAAGAAGATAAAAAATGCAGCCAAAATGAGTGTAATGCAGGCGATCGACGAGCCGATTACGGTTTACCGCGCGAGAGAGAGACGAGCCGGCGACTGTCAATCGAAAAAATCGTAAATGACAGAACACGGGCTTTAATTTTTTTTAAATGCTTTATAAGGTCGGTTATATAATAACCGACGTTATAAACTATTTTTTAGCTTTTTTACTTTGGTTTCAAAATAACCGACGTAAAAAACCCCGATATCTATGCATTTTTATGTCGGTTATAAAATAACCGACGTAGAAAACCCGATATTGACGCGTTTTCTACGTCGGTTATCAAATAACCGACGTAAAAAACCAAAGCCCCTGGGGGTTTTTACGTTGGTTATAAAATAACCGACGTAAAACACACCGCGCTTTAGTTTTTTACGTCGGTTATTTGATAACCGACGTAAAAAACCCGATATTGACGCGTTTTTTACGTCGGTTATTTGATAACCGACGTAAAAACCCAACAGGCGCAATTTGTAACGTCGGTTATTAAAATAACCGACGTAAAAAATCTACTCGCCGTATTGTTACGTCGGTTATATATAACCGACGTAAAAAATGGTGTCGTAAAAAATGATTTATGCACTACTGTTCTCTCAAAATCACTCCTCCTAAGCCTTTTGTCTCCACCAAACCCTTCTCATATATCCTCCCAACATCCCTCACATCAACCTAGAGTCCTTTTTATCATAAATCCAACCTATGATGCCCTTTTGAACAACTCAAAAGGAAACACCCGAAGAAGAGGTAATAATTTTACCACCCTCTTTTAAGTTCAATTGTTCTTCCACTTCCTCATTCATTGTTGTTTCCATACCAAAATTATATCTCCAGTAACTCCTATATACTTTGATGTTATTATTAATGTGGTACAACAATATTCATTATTCTATCAATCCAATAAACTAAAAAGACTCTATATGTGAGTACGTACGGCTAACCGTGTCCACGTCGTGGTTTTGTTTTTATTCAAACACATCATTATTTGTATGGGTATAATTATGTGAATAAATGATTTAAATAATTAATATATATTGTTAATAAATACTTATATATGATATAACATCCTGTTATGTAACGACCCAAAGTTTAATTAATGGGAATCCATCTTGATCTAATTAAATGTCTCTTTATGTTTATATAAATTTTCAACTTGATTTTTTTCATGTTAATAATTTTGACCATTGATATTATAGCCATTGAACATTGATCACATGATTAGTATAAATATAGGGCCATAAAAAATCCAAATTTACTCAGACAAAAGAAGTGATGGCCTCATCCAGTAGAATTGATCTATACGAAGCCCATTTTTCAGAGCTCGGAAAAGAGGTGGTGTCCTTGGGCTTCTCTCTTGACTAAGCCCAAGCTGATCTTCATCATGTCAAGCTCGAACGGGACCGTCTACGGGAAAAGTAGAAGTTGATAGAAATTACCACTCGAGCGATGTTATCCGAGCCACCCTAAGAGTCTGTCACCATCACACACCTTTCCATAGGTCTTATGCGGCTGTTTTAAGGGGTTATGTAACTAATCGAAAGTAATATGTTCATGTACATTATTTTTTAGTATATAATAATGAATATTATTTCTTGTCATTATTGATACATTTTAAATAGTTTTTAAAGTACAAATGGTGTATTTAGTTATTATTTAATAAAGAAATCTATTTTATTAAATCAAGGGATTTTTGAATTAAATAATATTTTAATAAAATATTATTATTATTATTAGATTAATTTTATTACATATAAATGATCAAATAATTGTATGAATGCAATTATAATTTTTATTCTAGTTTGAAAGCCATTTTTGTCAAATCCCGTGAATTTTTTATAAATGTCAGTTTTTATTTTTAAAGTGAAAATTAACATATTTATAAAATTATTTAGATAAAATAAATGTTATTTTTGGAATCAAGTAGTCGAAATTATCCAACGCTGAATTTTTCATGATTTTCTAAGACAGTCAAATTTTTTAGTAAAAATTAAATACTGTTTAAATATATAATGTGTTTTATGACATCATAATGACCTAATAGTTATGTAATAAAATACTATAATCTTTATGTTCGGCCAATATATTTTTTAGCATTAAAATAATGTAATTTTTGGTTTGTTTGGATTACTTTTCAAAGCATTAATGTAACCCTCAAGACTTATTAAACACCTTGTCTTTTCAAATTAATTTCCATTGGAGTATGACTCAACTCCACATAAGAAACCCTGTTATTTTAATAATTTAGGACTTTTCCCTTATAAAATATTGTTTTCCTATTCCCTTTGAAAAAAACCATGGGCAAAAACCATTGGATGGTTTTTGGTTTGGATTAATTTATTTTTAGGGGACCCAAACCTAAATAATAATGAATTCTCTCACCTTTCCTATAAAAACCCCCCATGCTCCCACTTCCTCCTCACTCAAAGCCTTTTGAGTTCATCCAACCTCTGACCCAATCTCTCTTGAATCACCCTAAGGTGCCCAATGCTCCCAAAAAGCCTCTCAAAAGCCTCTCTCTAGCCGTTGGAAGGACACTTCAATGTAAGGGTTTTTTTTCTCCCTTTCTCATTTTTTCCTATTTACTTTAAGTTGTTTTGACCTTTTAATTTAAATTATGAATGTTGGGTTATTGTTTCGAACCTCCCTCATAATTCCCTCATTATGTTTGAATGATTAGAGACCCTTTCTCTCTCATTAAATTCCTCCCATGTACACCTGTTACTATGCGGAAATTCTGAAAGGAACTTCTCTCTCCTCATTTACATTCAAGCAATAATTTTGCATCATGAATCTAAATTCCATTAAAATAGTTGGTATATGTTTCTATATGACCTATTTTCTGTCCATTACCAGTAAATATGATGAGTAACCCAATTCTCTCTAATAAACCATTTTTCTGAATTCTTATGTCACATCGTTACGCTGCCGAAATTGCACCGATTTTCAAAGCCAATTCCATTGTGTAATGAATACCATTCACATTTCTCCTTCAAGGGTATTCTCCTTTATACACATTTACATATTGATTATAATGTTTCATGTATGAATTCCATATTCTTTTATCATGGAGTAAATTATTATGTTTTATGAATCCATGTTTTATGATCCATGTGGAACACTTATGCATGAAATGAAATGTTTTAAGAACGGTGCACCCTTATAGCACTCCAATGCAATGGGTAAAGTATAGTATCATGATACATCATGTGAAGTTAGTGTTGACTCATGCTAATTCAAGTGCAACGAGGGTTTACTCGTGATTTATGTGCAATGAGGATTTACTCATGCTCCATTTGCAATGAGCCTTGGCTCATGCTAATTCCATGTTAAGTGTTGCTGCTAAATTTCCATGTTATGATTATCATGCTTTATCATGACTTTATGTTCATGTTTCTATTATGCTGTATTGAAATTCCTATTTCCTAACATGTATTTTAATCCTCATGTTATTCCATGTGTACACCCTTACTGGGCTTTATAGCTCACCCTTTTCTTACGAATGTTCTCAGGTTATCTCATTCAATGCAATGTAAGAGGGAATGTAGTGGTCATGTAAAGGAAGTTTTCAATAAAGATGTTTTAATTAATGTTTCGAGTTTTTATGTATTGATCCTAAGCCCCAATGACACTAAACCTCTCAATTTTCTTTGTTGAATCAAGTGATGTTTTATGTAATAAATCATGTTTATGTTTTAATAAAAATAAGGGTTGTCATAGTTGGTATCAAAGGATAGGTTTAGTTATTTTTGGGATTAGGATTAGACAACCATAGTAAGGCCATAGAGACAAGACTAAGTATAATAAAAACATCCCTATGTTTTGGTAAGTACTGAGAAAGTGGTTTAACAAACAAATACATCACTGTCTGGATACGAGGAGGTAGAGGCAGCTCTGGCAGAGATCTATCCTAGGGGTAAAACCCAAAAACACTGCTTTGAGCTAGACTCGAACGAGAACTGGTGCACGAAAATGGTCCTTTCTTCACTCTTGGTTACAACACTCACAGGGGATATATTTTGAATAATTCACAATCTTAGTATGAACCCTTATTAAGGGAATTAAAAAAATGACCCTAAGAATTTATGATATAAATAAGATCATGAAAAGACAAGATTCAAGGCTATAGACTCGTGAGTTACGTAAATTAATGTTTATTTTTAAGTCATAAAATTTTGTCTTTTGATTACCCTTTATGTGTTACCCCTATCATTCCTTGTATTCCTGCCAATGGATGGTAATAGGAGGACTCAAGCTCACAACCGTTGTGATGATCAGTGTGATGATTGTACTAATGAGATGCTCAATCCAATGGGAGTAGGAATCAAGAACTTTGTCACATTTATCTCTCAGATAACTCAAGTTCTGAATAGAAACACGGTTCAAGTAGAATTTTCAACCCCCCTAATAAATAACAAGTCTCTATCGAGAGCTTCATGAGATAAAGGCCTCCTACTTTAAGTGGATCATCTGATCCCATGATAGGTGAGCAATGGATAAACTCCATTTAAAAGAACTAATCCACCCTTCAATGTTATGAACAAGAGAAGGTTCTCCTGGAGGATTATCATATGGAGGGTAAAGCTGATCAATGTTGGACATTGATCAAAAATATAAAGCCTGGGGAGGAGATTGAGGCGTTGGAATGATATGATTTTAGGAAGATGTTTTTCGATAAATATTTTCCACGCACCCTCCATCTTAAGATGGAAAGGGAATTCCTTTCCCATAGAAAAAAGATGAAAAATCTGTTGGAGTGTACGAGGAAACCATCATAAGGCTTGCACAATACGCATCCGGATTTGTCGTTACCTCAGAATGGAATGTTGACCGCTTCTTTGGTGGGTTGAAGCCTAGACTATGGAAAGCAATAGAAATCTGTGACTTCGACAGCTATGAGGAAATTGTCTGATGTGCCCTTAAGGTTCAAATGATGATCGGAGAATCACAGAGGTATCATGGGGATAAGAAGTGTAAGGTGGACTTCAATGTTGGAGGTCCGATGGGTAAATCTAACGGTGCTAAGAAGATCCAGCACCCCACTTTCCAAAAGTGTGGAAAGAAGCACCCTGGAAATTTCCTCAAGGGGATGAGGAAATGCTTTAGGTGTGGAAGAGAAGGGAACCAAGATATTATCTGTCAGAAAGAAAGACTTGCAGCTGCGACAGAGGAGATGAACGCTCTGTTAGAACCTCAATGCATTTTTCAATGCTACAAATGAAAAGAACTGGGTCATTTTTCAAATCAGTGCCCTAATCTAAGGTTTTTCGGAGGCAACCAACAATCTTCAAGGCATTAGGGAAGATCTTTTTCCATCACTTCTAACGAAGTGAACCCTGAAAGTTAAGTGGTGATAGGTATGCTAGTTATTCATTATAGAATAGAAAACTTACTTTTTGATTCAGGTTCTATGCATTCTTTTATATCTTGAATGTTTAGTAGAACAATCCCAGCACCACCACAATTCATGGAAGTGAAGTTGTCAGTGAGTACAGAAAATGGGGAAATCAATGGATCCCATGAATATTAGTCCTCCACTATTATAATCTGTTGATTAATTTCCCAACTAACCTCGTTATACTCCCTCTGGTGGAATTTGATGCAATTAATGGAATGGATTGTCTTTCCTTATATAGAACCAACATAAATTGTCGGGAGAGGTAAATCACACTCCATATGGGGAATCGACCCCCGATTTTTTACAAGTGTAAGGAGGAAGATGAATCTCCTTTAGCTCCATCATCTCAAGCATGGATATTATTTCCCTATGAGCACGCGTATCTGGCTCAGATGATTGATTCCAAGGAAGAAACCATCCGTGAAGAAATGCCTATTGTGAGGGAATTCGCGAAAGTGTTTCCCGAGGAACTGCCTAGTCTTCCTCCTAGAAGAGATGTTGAATTCTCAAATGAGCTTATACCTAGGGCATACCAATATCCCATACACCATATAGAATGGCTATTGTAGAGCTTGAATAGATGAATAAACAACTACAAGACATCTTGGAGAAAGGGTTATACGCAGAAGTGCTTCACCATGGGGTGCACCAGTCCTCTTCTTCAAGAAGAAGGATGGGTCAATGCGGCTTTGCATCTATTATCATGAACATAAAAAAATCACGATAATGAACAAGTATCCTATCCCATGACTTGATGACTTGTTCGATCAGCTATGTGGAGCGCAATACTTCTCCATGGTGGACTTGCATTCGGGATATTATCAAGTAAGGGTGAAGAAAGAAGATATCCCCAAGACTACTTTTAGCATAATATATGGGCACTATGAATTCATAGTAATTCCTTTCAGACTCACTAATTCTCTAGTAATCATCATGGAATTAATGAATAGATTATTTAGAGATTACCTAGACAAATTTGTGGTGGTCTTTATAGATGATATTCTTATATACTCCAAAACCAAGAAGGATCATGAGGATCATTTAAGAACTGTACTGGAGACTTTGTGCAAGGAAAATCTCTATGAAAAGTACAACAAGTGTGAGTTCTGGTTGAAGGAGGTCTCATTCTTGGGCCATATAATCAAAAGCAATGGGATATCTGTGGAGCCCTCCAAAATAGATACAGTTGAGGGATGGTCGAGGCCAACATCGGTAACGGATATCCGTAGCTTCTTGGGGTTAGCTGGATATTATCGATGATTTGTGAGTAATTTTTCACGAATGTCCAACCCTATTACTAAGTTTACTCGAAATGGTTTAACGTTTTCTTGGAGTGATTAATGTGAAGAAAGCTTCAATGTGTTGAAAAAGTGGCTTATCACTGCTCCCATGCTCACTTTACCCACAAGTGGTGAAATTTTTGTGGTATTCAGTGATGCTTCAAAAAAGGGATTTGTTTGTGTGCTGATGCCGAATGATAAAGTGATATCATATGCCTCAAGGAAGTTGAAAATCCATGAGAGAAACTATCCAACACATGATATGGAGTTGGCAGCGGTGATCATTTCCTTGAAAATCTGGCGGCATTATCTCTATGGAGAGAAATGTGAGATATATACTGACCTCATGAGTCTTAAATATATATTCACACAGAATGTTCTTAATACGCGTGAAAGAGGATGGATAGAGCTCATTAAGGATTATGACTTTTCAATCCATTACCACCTAGGGAAAGCGAACAAGGTGGCAGATTCCCTAAGTAGAAAGGATCCAGCGATTCTATCAATGATGAGAATTGAGACAGATCCAATCTTCTTAGACTTGATGAATATGGACATGGGATTTATAGAGAAGGGATCATAATAAATCCTTTCAAAAATTATTTCTCAACCATCTCTTTTGGAATGGTTAAAGGATGCTCAAAAAGATGATGTGGGAATTCAAGAAAAAGTGAATGCTATCAAAAAAGGGAAATCCTCAGAGTTTCATGTTAATGAAGAAGGAATTGTACAGTTTGGGAAAAGACTATGTGTTCCATCAAGACCTGAGTTGATGAAGGAACTTTTTGATGATGCACATAGTTCATATTTCTCTATTCACCCAGGGAGCACAAAGATGTATCGACATCTCCGAGAAAAGTTTTGGTGGGATAATATGAAGAAGGAGATTGTTGAATATACATCAATGTGCCTAGTGTGTCAGCAAGTGAAGGTAGAGAGGTAGAAGTCTAATGGGATGATGCAACCATTGCCCATACCAGAATGGAAATGGGAGAACATCACCATGTAATTCGTCACCGGAATTCCAACGACATCGAAAGGCAGTAATACAATCTGGGTTGTTGTAGATCATCTTACAAAGACTGCACACTTCATTGTTATTTGGGAGGATTTCCCATTGGATCAACTTGCATGGATATATATCAGGGAAGTGGTAAGGTTGCATGGAGAACCACTATCCATTGTGTCTGACCAAGATCCAAGATTCGCCTCTAAGTTTTGGAAGAGTCTTCAACCTGCTATGAACACTGAACTAAACTTCAGTACGGCCTATCATCCTCAAACTGACGGCCAATCCGAGCAGACTATCCAAACAGTTGAGGATATATTGAGAGCGTGATAAATGGACTTTAATGGAGGATGGGATCAACATATTCCTCTGGTTGAATTCTCTTATAATAACAGTTTTCACTCGAGCATCCAAATGGCACCATATGAAGCCCTGTATGGGAAAAGGTGCAGAACACCAACTTGTTGGGATGAGGTCGGTGAAGGTAAGCTTCTTGGACTAGAAATGGTCGAGGAAATGGTGGAGAAGGGGAAAACCATTTAGCAGTATATCAAGGCCGCCCAGAGTCGACAGAAGAATTTTGAAGATAACCGTCGATGAGACCTTGAGTTTAAAGTTGGAGACATGGTGTTTCTACGCATATCTCCATGGAAGAAGGTCATGAGGTTTGGAAAGAAAGGTAAGTCATGTCCAAGGTACATTGGCCCCTTTGATATTCTTGATCGTGTCAGGGGTGTGGCCTATTGAATATCACATCCCCCTACCATGGCCAAAGTACATGAGGTCTTTCATGTATCCCTCTTAAGGATGTACATACCGGACCCTTCACATGTACCCTCTTATACGGTGGTACAATTGGAAGATGATCTTTCTTATGAGGAGAAACCAGTGAAGATCTTATATCGTATAGAAAAATTTCTTCGAAATAAGACAATTACTCTCATAAAGGTGTTGTGGAGAAACCACAAGTTTGAAGAAGAAACATGGGAATCAGAGGAAATGATGAAGCAGATTTACCCACATCTGTTTTATATAGGAAAAGGAAAATTTCAAGGGCGAAATTTCTTAAGCTGGAATATGGTAACAACCAAAGGTTTCATTAATTGAAATCCCTCTGGATCTAATTAATTGTCTATTTATGTTTATATAAAATGTCAACTTCATTGTTTTTATGATAAGAATTTTGACCGTTGCTATTATAGCCGTTGAATAGTGTTCACATTATTAGTATAAATATAGGGCCTTAACAAATCCATATTTACTCAGAAAAAAGAAGTGACGGCCTCATCCACTAGAATTTCTCCATACGAAGCCCATTTGTCGGAGCTCGGAAAAGAGGTGGCGTCCTTGGGCTTCGCTCTTGACCATGCCCATGCTGAGCTTCATCATGTCAAGCTTGAACGGGACTGTCTATGGGAAAATTTGTAGTTGATAGAAATTACCACACAAGCAATGTTATCGGAGCCAACCCGAGAGTCTATCACCATCTGACAGCTTACCCTTAGGTCTTATGTGGCTATTTTAAGGGGTTATGTAACTAATCGATAGTACCATGTTCATGTAAATTATTTTTTTGTATATAATAATGAATATAATTTCTTGTCATTATTGATACATTGCAAATAGTTTTTTAAGTACAAATGGTGTTTTTAGTTATTATTTAATTAAGAAATAAATTTTATTAAATTTAGGGATTTTTGAATTAAATATAATTTTAGTAAAATATTATTATTATTATTATTAGATTAATTTTATTATATATGTAACACCCCAAGCTTCTATGGTACGTTTCCCTTCGAATAATGCGATAGCGTGTGTTGTACGCAACCTCGAGTTCTAACACACACCACAACTAATTAAACTAGCTGTTGTGAATAGTAATACCTACTTTTTGAAATCATATATATTCAATATTTCAAAATGGACTTCATATTTAGATTCGGAATATCAAAATTAGCCTAGGGTGAAATTTTGGTACATTTCGGATAACATTCATATTTTGATGAATAGTGAAAATTTCTAAATTTTAATTAAAAACAACTTTTTTAATCAAAATATTTAATAGTGATAAATTGTGATTTTGAGTGGTTTTAAAGTATATTTAGAATATATTTTTACCATTTAATATAATGTTGGTCATTGGACATAATTTTACAATTAAACCGAACATAAACAAGTGTCAATCTTTTTATAGTTATTACCTCTTAAAAACACGCTTTTTGTTTTGACAGCGGGAATTAATTTTAAATTAATTTCTTCCACTTCTGTGTTCTGAATTTAGGAAAATGGAATCCATATTTGGAATCAGGATGTACAAATTATGTAAATAGGTAACTTTTATTTTTACACATTTTGAATAATTACTGCGGTAAATATTTTATTTACCATGGTTAAAGGGTAAATCCGGTAAATAAGGGTTAAAAAATAATATTATAATAATACAAAGTTACCCTAAAACGTGTCCTAACCTTATTGGTGGACACATACCCGACCATGAGCATCCTTGGGTCAATTTGGGGACCCCTTGGAGCCACTTGTATGTGGTAGGGACACATTATATTAATAAAGTTAAAATAAAAATAAAAATGGCATAAGCTTACATCTTTTAGAAGAACAATTTTTACATAGGGTTATACATGTTGGATTTTCGATTATAAATATTCATTAGAAAGATAAAAATATTTCCTACATGATGATATTTTATTTATAATTTTTAGACATCAAATAAGTTAAATTATTAATGACACAATAATGATGCAATGTTTACCTCATTAATAAATCATTTAAAAAAAATAAGATTATAATGATTAAAATATTATCTAAAACCTGTCCAATTCTTATTGGTTGATGTTATTTAGAATATGATTCATCCTATCTTCGACCTCAATGATTTTTGGACCATTATAAACCGAATATAATTATATTATAAAGTAATACTTTCACTCTTTCCTAAAGAGCCCCTCCTCTCCCTTATAAAAGGAGACCACTTCTACTCATTCTTCACACCTCTCAAGCCACTTGGCTCGTCCAAACTCTGCCCAACTAAGCTCCCCACATCCCTCTCCTCCTCCTTGAAGCTTCCCCTTTGGAAGAAATCATTTCAAGAAGTCCTTTGGTTCCAACAAAATTGAGTTACCTAAATTAAAGGTAACGATTTCTCTTAAATTATTTTCCTTTATTTTGCTTCTCCAACCCCCAAACTCTTTTTATTTCCTTTCTTTTGTAACAACACCAGTATCCTCAATATACTAGGAGGTTGTTATAAGAAGGATTCAAACTACACATACACACAACTCCATCTAATAGATGATGAACATAATGTTTCTGTGGATGGAAAACTAACGCCTCACGAAACGATGATTGTTCAAATACATCTTACCGCCTCTCATGGTGGCCATTATGATGGCACTGTAATTAAATATGATATTAATGATATATATTTTATATATAAGCTTCTGTAATTCCATTTTATTTCATACCATTATTCGTTTCATGTTGTATATACATACGATAATTTCATTTGAGGAAGTGCGGAATACCGCCCCCTTAAAATGATATGACTCGTTCATACCACACATGGAACGTATAAAGGATGGTGTTAATGAACTTAAGTAACATATATAAAATATTATATTATACTGGAATAGTAATATACCTATGTATCAGTTGGATTCAATTCTTTTAAAATAAAAATTAAAATGGAAGTAGCGTTCGTGCGTATGTACGGACTACCGTCTCCACGAACGCGGTGAGATCCATCCTCCATCGTATCCATTCAAGTCTTATTCTCATTTTAGGGTTAAAAATAATGTTAATATCATTCTTATTATGAATAATATTTAATCTATCCATTACAAACATGTCTTACGTAACCAAACATTTAAGAAGAACGAATCGATTATCACCTGAAACGACGATAATACTAAGATATTATTAATAAAGCAATGTTAAAAGATCATATATGATATCATATTAATGTATATGATTCTTGTATAATTTAATAACAATTATTTCACCATTATACAGGAGGTTAACCGACCCCAACAACGGAAAAGTACAAGGTAAGGGTTTATTTCACAATCTCTTCATTATCCGAGGTTGTTTATACGTAATAATCTACTGGGATATCTTTATCATCCACATCCATGTTTCTTAAAAATGTATTTCAAAACATTTTTACTATTTACAATAATATGGGTTAAAGTCATTTATTCCCTTGTTTGACTTTTTATAAGAGGTTTATAAAGGAATCTTTCCGTCGTTTTCAAAACAAGGTCCTTTTTAACCTTTTCGACAGAATTGAGGTAAGAATGTTTTTTTTAACTTATACGGCGGGTGCTGTTATTTTACGCCGTTATAAAATCTTCAAAGCTTTCCTTACAAGCTTATAAGAATATTTTCAAAGAAAATGTTTTATTTTATATGGATCTTAAATGATTTCAAAATAAAAGGAGATATTTCTTTAAAAAGAATTTTGATTTCATCTATGTCAACATCCTTTGACGGATTTTAAGATTATTTGAAGTTGATTTATTATGATACAAAACTTATATATTGTATTGAATGTTTTGTGATATTTTTGACTATGGATGTGCTATTTTTATACCATTCATAGTTTATGGTGAAATTATTGACATTTCGTATGCTAGTTTTAATACGAATGTTTATGTTATGTTTAAACCTTTTCATATGGGAATGCATTGGACTTAATAAGTGACGGGTGGAGCCCGCTATAGCTCCTCGATGCATCGGTAGGTCTCATGAGACAAACTAGTGTCTTGGCACAAGGCCTTGACAAAATCTTATTTGTAGTCTTGGCACGAGGCCTTGGCTATGTGGTTATGATAGTCTGGCATTATGCATTCCAACATTATGAAAGTGGTTATTGATTTTTGCATGTGATTATTCGATTAGTAGAATATCCATGTGAATAAGTAAATGGAATTATTTCATTTTATTTATGCCATACCATGTTGAATGTTCACATTTAAAAGGCTTTTGTTTTAGTTATACATTGCCTTATATGTTTATTCTTATTTATGAAAGTTTCCGCTATATTGTTATCCTTACTGGGCATTTGAGCTCACCCCTTTTCTATGTTTTATTTTTCCCAGGAAGTGAAGATGTAAGTTATGAATGACCTGCAGGGATATTATGAGGGGATTATAGTGTGGACTGTGGAAACATTATGTTGTTGTAGTAGTTTTTCATCTTATGATGTAATGTAAAACTTATGAATATATCTAGTGTTTCCAAGGCTACTAAACCAATCGGTCTTTCGAGATTTGATCTTTCTTGTGATCATGCCAATGTTATGTAATAACGCACCGACTCTGGGTAGCTGGGGTCGGGGCGTTACAGTTGGTATCAGAGGAAGTTTAGTACAAACCTTGGAAGCTAGATTTAGATAAACTCTGATTAGAGCACGTATACCTAAGATGAACTTTGAGGATTAGTATAGAAGAACTTCCTAGAATTTTGGTATTGCAGAGATTTTGTGAGTTTTCCGAGCAATACATCCCTGTCTGGATACGAGCAGGTAGAGGCGGCTCTGGCACAGATGTACCTAGGGGTAAAACCCGAAAACACCGCTTTGAGCTAGACTCGAACGGGAACTGGTGCACGACAATGGGCCTTGCTGCACTCTTGGTTACGACACTCCCGGGGGATATGCTTAGGATAACTCTCATTTTCTTTACAAATCATTATGATGGGTTTATGAGTATATACTTCCTAAAAGAAAACATTTTTATGATTATGGATTATATCCATAAATAGTTCAATTTATGTTATGTGTTTTATAAGTATGGGATTATGTATTTTGATTCATAAACTGATCTAGTTTATGCCATTGTTTAGAAATGGCGCCTAGTGGAAGAAATGGAAACTGTATCAATGCACGCACTCCATGTAGGGATTTCCCTCCTGCTCAAGATAATTATAGTGGGGCTGGTGATGCAACTGGTGCTGATCAGCTAATCACCATACTGGGACAACTTACTCAGGTTATGAATAATAACCTTACCCGTATGGAGCACCCTGATCCGTAGCGTGTAGGATCAATGTTAGATCGATTCATGAGACAGCAACCACCAACGTTCAATGGGAATACAAATCCCTTAGTAGCTGAGAAATGGATATTTTCCCTAGAGAAAATATTTCAGGCTTTGGGGAGTAGTGAAAGGGAAAAACTTATCATGGCAGTTTACCGCCTCACTGGAGATGCTGATCAATGGTGGTCATTGATTCAAAATACGAAGGAAGATGATGAAGTATCAAATATGGAATGGAGGGAGTTCAAAGATCTGTTTTTAGAAAAATACTTTCCTCGCGACCATCGAGCAGATATGGAAAGACAATTTCTGAGTCTGAGACAAAAGGAGGATGAGAATGTCACAAAGTATGAGGCTAACTTTACAAGGTTCGCGAGGTACGCTGGTGATTATATTTGCAACCCAAGAAGTAAGATTGATCGTTTCTTTGATGGGTTAAAACCATTTCTCCGTCGAGCATTAGTCTCACAATCCTTTTCATCGTATGAAGACATTGTCTCATGTGCTATCAAGACCGAAAAGTAATTCTCTAAGTCTTATGACTTTAAAGCAAAGCAAGAGAAGAAGAGACCTGCTGATCAATCTGGGAATGGAAATAAGGGGAAGAAGGGAAAGGTTGAATATCCATCTTGTGGTAAGTGCGGGAAGAAACACCCCGGTGCTTGCCTGAAGGGAATGGGAGTCTGTTACAAGTGTGGTGAAAAAGGCCACCAAGCTCATGACTGCAAGGGGAAGAAGGAAGCTACCAACGTTCAGTGCTACAATTGTAGGGAGATGGGGCATTATGCAAATGCATGTCCTAAGCATCAGGATAACATACCTCAGAAAAGGCCAAGGGATCAAGGCCAGGCTTATGTTATCACTACTGCTGAGGTAGAAGCTCCGAAAGATGTGGTGGCAGGTAATTTAATGGTTTCCTCATGTTTAGCAAATGCATTATTTGATTCTGGATCATCGCATTGTTTCATATCTTCCCAGTTTGCTAAGAAAATTAGATATTTCCAATTTGATTTAATAAGGGAGTTGTCAGTTAAAACTCCTAAGGGAAGTATCGTTGCAACAAAGTTTTGTGAATCAGTCCCCATTAGAGCACATAAATTTTCTTTATCTGCTGATCTCATCGTCATACCTATGATTGAGTTTGATATAATCCTCGGTATGGACTGGCTTTCGGACTATGATGCGAAGATTTATTGTAAGAAGAAAGAGGTTACGATTCTTGATGATAATGATAAGGAACACCTTATTTTTAGAGCAGAATCGTCACCACCTAATTCTAATTTAGATCCACCCTCAATAGCTCAACTAAATTAAATTATTGGGGAGGAAGAGAATGAAATAACTGCGGGTGAGGAAAGGAATGTTCAAATAGAGGATGTACCTGTTGTGAAAGAATTTGTAGATGTATTTCCAGAAGATTTACCTGGACATCCTCCAGAACGAGAAGTTGAGTTTTCCATTGATTTGATTCCTGGATCAAGGCCTATATCAAAGACCCCTTATAGAATGGCCACTGTAGAGTTAGTCGAACTAAATAAACAACTAGAGGAATTGAGTAATAAGGGATTTATTCGCCCTAGTGTTTCTCCATGGGGAGCCCCTGTTTTTTTTGTTAAAAAGAAAGATGGATCTATGAGGTTATGTATCGACTACAGGGAGATCAATGCTATAACGATAAAGAACAAGTATCCCCTACCTCGTATTGATGATTTATTTGACCAACTGCATGGAGCTCAATACTTTTCAAAGATTGACCTTCGATCTGGATACCATCAGTTGTGTGTGAAGAAGGAAGACATTCCGAAAACAGCATTTCGAACCAGGTACGGGCATTACGAGTTTACTGTAATGCCATTTGGATTGACTAATGCACCCTCTGTATTCAGGGATCTAATGAATAGAGTTTTCAAGGAGTATCTTGATGAATTTGTGGTGGTATTTATTGATGATATCTTGGTATACTCCAAAACCTACGAAGATCATGAAAATCACTTGCGCATTATCTTGAAGACTCTGAGGAGGCATGAATTATATGGGAAGTATAGAAAGTGTGAATTCTGGCTTAAGGAGATTTCTTTTCTTGGCCATATTGTCTCTAAAGATGGAATCTCTGTTGATCCTTCTAAGACAAAGGCAATCCAAGAATGGCCAGCACCTACGAGTATAACTGAGGTACGTAGTTTTATTGGCTTGGCAGGTTATTATCGACGTTTCGTCCAGAATTTTGCCCGATTGGCTAACCCATTAACGAAGCTCACACGTAAAGGGGTTAAATTTGTTTGGACAAAAGAGTGTGAAGAAAGTTTCGAAGAATTGAAGAAAAGATTAGTCAATGCTCCTATATTGACTCTACCATCGGGGAATGATGGGTTCGTTATTTATAGTGATGCATCAAAGAAAGGACTTGGTTGTGTCCTTATGCAGATTGATAGAGTTATTGCCTATGCATCACGACAGTTGAAAATTCATGAACAAAACTATCCTACTCATGATCTTGAGTTAGAAGCTGTGATCTTTGCTTTGAAGATATGGAGGCACTACCTCTATGGTGAAAAATGTGAGATTTATACTGATCACAAGAGTTTGAAGTATATTTTCTCACAAAAAGAACTCAACATGAGGCAAAGGAGATGGCTTGAATTACTCAAGGATTATGATTGCACGATACACTACCACCCGGGGAAAGCAAACAAAGTAGCAGATGCTTTGAGCAGAAAAGACCATGGAGTTCTGAACATGATGAGAATTGAAAGGGATCCAATTTTCATGGATCTAGAGAAGATGGACATGTGAATAACCAGGGAAGGTGAAACATCAATGCTTTTTCAAATGGTTTCCAAACCATCTTTACTAGAAAGGATTAAGAGTTCCCAGACCGATGATGAAGAATTTCAGAAGAAGATTAAAGCTTTGAATGATGGGAGATTTAGAGACTTTGTGTATGAAGATGGAATTTTGAAATTCGGGAAGAGACTTTGTGTTCCCAATATACCTGATCTAAAAAGGGAATTGCTGGATGACGCTCATAGTTCCAATTTCTCTATACACCCTGGGAGCACCAAAATGTATAGAGATTTGAAGGAATATTTTTGGTGGGACAACATGAAGAGGGAGATTGCTGATTTTGTGTCAAGATGTATGGTTTGTCAACAAGTGAAAGCTGGAAGGCAACAGCCTGGAGGAGTCATGCAACCTCTTCCCATACCGGAGTGGAAATGGGACAATGTTACGATGGACTTTGTCATGGGGCTACCGAAGACTCCTAGAAGGAACGATGCAATATGGGTTATTGTTGATCGTCTTACCAAGTCAGCACATTTTCTTGCTATAAGAGAAGATCTACCCCTGGAACGTCTAGCAATACTATACATTAATGAAGTTGTGAGACTTCATGGAGTACCCCTATCGATTGTTTCTGATCGTGATCCCCGTTTTACTTCAAGATTCTGGAAAAGTCTTCAGAAATCCCTAGATACTGAACTTCATTTGAGCACTGCTTACCACCCTCAGACAGACGGACAATCAGAACGGACTATTCAAACCTTAGAAGACGTGTTGAGATCTTGCTCACTTGATTTTCAGGGTATGTGGGATCAATGTTTACCACTGGTAGAATTTTCCTATAACAATAGCTTCCATTCAAGTATTCAGATGGCACCATATGAAGCGTTATAGGAAAGATATGTCGTACACCAACCTATTGGGATGACGTTGGTGAAAGAAAACTTGTAGGCCCAGAACTGGTGGAGGAAACGGTGGAAAAGGTGAAAGTAATCCAAAATCACATCAAAGCAGCTCAAAGTAGGCAGAAGAGCTATGCCGATAATCAAAGGAAGGATTTGGAATTTCAAGTCGGTGATCATGTTTTCCTGAAGGTATCTCCGTGGAAGGGAGTCATATGTTTTGGTAAGAAAGGTAAATTGAGTCCCAGGTACATCGGACCTTTCGAAATTCTAGAACGAATTGGGGCTGTAGCTTACCGATTGGCAATGCCGCCAAGTCTCTTCAAAGTTCACGATGTGTTCCACGTATCTCTGTTGAGAAAATACATGCCTGACCCAACGCATGTACTCACCTATGAGGAATTAGAACTGGAACCCGATCTGTCTTATTGCGAAGAGCCCGTCAGGATTCTTGATACAAGAGAACCAGTACTGAGAAACCGGACGACGTGTCTGGTAAAAGTTTTGTGGAGAAACCATAAGATGGAAGAGGCAACGTGGGAACCCGAGGAACTTATGATGAAGAACCACCCGAGTTTTTTTATGCAGTAATACCCTAGAAATTGCGACGACGCAATTATTTGAAGGAGGGGAGAATGTAACACCCCAAGCTTCTATGGTACGTTTCCCTTCGAATAATGCGATAGCGTGTGTTGTACGCAACCTCGAGTTCTAACACACACCACAACTAATTAAACTAGCCGTTGTGAATAGTAATACCTACTTTTTGAAATCATATATATTCAATATTTCAAAATGGACTTCATTTTTAGATTCGGAATATCAAAATTAGCCTAGGGTGAAATTTTGGTACATTTCGGATAACTTTCATATTTTGATGAATAGTGAAAATTTCTAAATTTTAATTAAAAACAACTTTTTTAATCAAAATAATTAATAGTGATAAATTGTGATTTTGAGTGGTTTTAAAGTATATTTAGAATATATTTTTACCATTTAATATAATGTTGGTCATTGGACATAATTTTACAATTAAACCGAACATAAACAAGTGTCAATCTTTTGATAGTGATTACCTCTTAAAAACACGCTTTTTGTTTTGACAGCGGGAATTAATTTTAAATTAATTTCTGCCACTTCTGTGTTCTGAATTTAGGAAAATGGATTCCATATTTGGAATCAGGATGTCCAAATTATGTAAATAGGTAACTTTTATTTTTACACATTTTGAATAATTACTGCGGTAAATATTTTATTTACCATGGTTAAAGGATAAATCCGGTAAATAAGGGTTAAAAAAATAATATTATAATAATAAAAAGTTACCCTAAAACGTGTCCTAACCTTATTGGTGGACACATACCCGACCATGAGCATCTTTGGGTCAATTTGGGGACCCCTTGGAGCCACTTGTATGTGGTAGGGACACATTATATTAATAAAGTTAAAATAAAAATGAAAATGGCATAAGCTTACATCTTTTAGAAGAACAATTTTAACATAGGGTTATACATGTTGGATTTTCGATTATAAATATTCATTAGAAAGATAAAACGATTTCCTACATGATGATATTTTATTTATAATTTTTAGACATCAAATAAGTTAAATTATTAATGACACAATAATGATGCAATGTTTACCTCATTAATAAATCATTTAAATAAATAAGATTATAATGATTAAAATATTATCTAAAACCTGTCCAATTCTTATTGGTTGATGTTATTTAGAATATGATTCATCCTATCTTCGACCTCAATGATTTTTGGACCATTATAAACCGAATATAATTATATTATAAAGTAATACTTTCACTCTTTCCTAAAGAGCCCCTCCTCTCCCTTATAAAAGGAGACCACTTCTACTCATTCTTCACACCTCTCAAGCCACTTGGCTCGTCCAAAATCTGCCCAACTAAGCTCCCCACATCCCTCTACTCCTCCTTGAAGCTTCCCCTTAGGCATAAATCATTTCAAGAAGTCCTTTGGTTCCAACCAAAGTGAGTTACCTAAATTAAAGTTAACGATTTCTCTTAAATTATTTTCCTTTATTTTGCTTCTCCAACCCCCAAACTCTTTTTATTTCCTTTCTTTTTTAACAACACCAGTATCCTCAATATACTAGGAGGTTGTTATAAGAAGGATTCAAACTACACATACACACAACTCCATCTAATAGATGATGAACATAATGTTTCTGTGGATGGCAAACTAACGCCTCACGAAACGATGATTGTTCAAATACATCTTACCGCCTCTCATGGTGGCCATTATGATGGCACTGAAATTAAATATGATATTAATGATATATATTTTATATATAAGCTTCTGTAATTCCATTTTATTTCATACCATTATTCGTTTCATGTTGTATATACATACGATAATTTCATTTGAGGAAGTGCGGACTACCGCCCCCTTAAAATGATATGACTCGTTCATACCACACATGGAACGTATAAAGGATGGTGTTAATGAACTTAAGTAACATATATAAAATATTATATTATACTGGAATAGTAATATACCTATGTATCAGTTGGATTCAATTCTTTTAAAATAAAAATTAAAATGGAAGTAGCGTTCGTGCGTACGTACGGACTACCGTCTCCACGAACGCGGTGAGATCCATTCTCCATCGTATCCATTCAAGTCTTATTCTCATTTTAGGGTTAAAAATAATGTTAATATCATTCTGATTATGAATAAAATTTAATCTATCCATTACAAACATGTCTTACGTACCCAAACATTTAAGGAGAACGAATCGATTATCACCTGAAACGACGATAATACTAAGATATTATTAATAAAGCAATGTTAAAAGATCATATATGATATCATATTAATGTATATGATTCTTGTATAATTTAATAAAAATTATTTCACCATTATACAGGAGGTTAACCGACCCCAACAAAGGAAAAGTACAAGGTAAGGGTTTATTTCACAATCTCTTCATTATCCGAGGTTGTTTATAAGTAATAATCTACTGGGATATCTTTATCATCCACATCCATGTTTCTTAAAAATGTATTTCAAAACATTTTTACTATTTACAAGAATATGGGTTAAAGTCATTTATACCCTTGTTTGACTTTTTATAAGAGTTTTATAAAGGAATCTTTCCGTCGTTTTCAAAACAAGGTCCTTTTTAACCTTTTCGACAGAATTGAGGTAAGAATGTTGTTTTTAACTTATACGGCGGGTGCGGTTATTTTACGCCGTTATAAAATCTTAAAAGCTTTACTTACAAGATTATAAGAATATTTTCAAAGAAAATGTTTTATTTTATATGGATCTTAAATGATTTCAAAATAAAAGGAGATATTTCTTTAAAAAGAATTTTGATTTCATCTATGTCAACATCCTTTGACGGATTTTAAGATTATTTGAAGTTGATTTATTATGATACAAAACTTATATATTGTATTGAATGTTTTGTGATATGTTTGACTATGGATGTGCTATTTTTATACCATTCATAGTTTATGGTGAAATTATTGACATTTCGTATGCTAGTTTTAATACGAATGTTTATGTTATGTTTAAACCTTTTCATATGGGAATGCATTGGACTTAATAAGTGACGGGTGGAGCCCGCTATAGCTCCTCGATGCATCGGTAGGTCTCATGAGACAAACTAGTGTCTTGGCACAAGGCCTTGACAAAATCTTATTTGTAGTCTTGCCACGAGGCCTTGGCTATGTGGTTATGATAGTCTGGCATTATGCATTCCAACATTATGAAAGTGGTTATTGATTTTTGCATGTGATTATTCGATTAGTAGAATATCCATGTGAATAAGTAAATGGCATTATTTCATTTTATTTATGCCATACCATGTTGAAAGTTCACATTTAAAAGGCTTTTGTTTTAGTTATACATTGCCTTAAATGTTTATTCTTATTTATGAAAGTTTCCGCTATATTGTTATCCTTACTGGGCATTTGAGATCACCCCTTTTCTATGTTTTATTTTTCCCAGGAAGTGAAGATGTAAGTTATGAATGACCTGTAGGGATATTATGAGGGGATTATAGTGTGGACTGTGGAAACATTATGTTGTTGTAGTAGTTTTTCATCTTATGATGTAATGTAAAACTTATGAATATATCTAGTGTTTCCAAGGCTACTAAACCAATCGGTCTTTCGAGATTTGATCTTTCTTGTGATCATGCCAATGTTATGTAATAATGCACCGACTCTGGGTAGCTGGGGTCGGGGCGTTACAATATATAAATGATTATATAATTTTATTAATGCAATTATAATTTTTATTACGGTTTGAAAGCCATTTTTGTCAAACATGTGAATTTTCAAGAAATATCGGTTTTTATATTAATAGTGAAAATTAACATATCTATAAAATTATTTAGATAAAATAAATGTTATTTTTGGAATCAGGAGGTTGAAATTATCCAACAGTGAATTTTTCATAATTTTCTGAGTTAGTCAAATTTTTGAGTAAAAATTAAATACCGTTTAAATATAAAATGTGTTTCATGACATCATAATGTCCCAATAGTGATGTAATAAAGGACTATAATCTTTTTGTTTGGCCAATATATGTTTTACAATAAATATAATGTGATTTTGGGTTTTTTTCTTACTTTTCAAAGCATTAATGGACCCCTCAATACTTATTAAACACGTTGTCTTTATAAATTAATTTCCATGGGAGTATGACTCACCTCCACATAAGAAACCATATTATTTTAAGAAGTTAGGACTTTGGACTTATAAAATATTGTCTTATTCTTCCCTTTTCCAAAAACCATGGGCAAAAACCATGGGATGATTAGTTGTTTGGATTAATTTAATGTAAGTGGACCCAAACCGAAATAATAAATAATTCCCTCACATTTCCTATATAAACCCACCCAAGCTCCCACTTACTCATCATTAAAATCCTTTAGAGTTCATAAAATCTCTTCCCTACTCTCTCTAGAATCCTACCAAGGTTCCCCAAGCTCCCAATAAGCCTCTCACAAGCCTATCTATAGCCTTTGTAAGAACACTTCCAAGTAAGGGTTTTTTTCTTCCTTTGTCATTTTTCTCCAATTTTATTTAAGTTGTTTTTCCCTTTTAATTTCATTTATGAATGTTGGGGTATGGTTTAGAACCTCCCTCATACTTCTCTTTTTATGTTTTAATGATGGGAGACCCTTTATATCCCATTAAATTTCTCCCATATACACCCATTACTATGCCAAAATTCTGAAAGGAACTTCTCCCTCCTCATTTACATTCATGCAATACTTTTGTATCATGAATATAAATAACAATAAAATTGTTGGGATATGTATCTATATGACCTCTTTACTGTACATTACAATTAAATATGATGAGGAACCCCTTTCTCTCTCATCAACCATTTTTATGAATTCTTATGTCACATCGTTACGCTGCCGAAATTGCACCGATTTTCTAAGCCAATGCCATTGTGTAGTGAATACCATGACCATTTATCCATCAAGGGTATTCACCTTTATGCACATTTACATATTGATTATAATGTTTCGTGTATGAATTTCACAATCTTTTATCATGGAATAAATGATTATGTTTTATTAATCCTTTTTTATCCATGTGGAACACTTATGCATGAAATGAAATGTTTTAAGAAGGGTGCACCCTTATAGAACTCCAATGCATTGGAAGAAGTATAGTATCCTGATACGTCATGTGCAATGAGTGTTGACTCATGCTAATTCAAGTGCAACAAGGGTTTACTCATGCTTTATGTACAATGAGGATTTACACATGCTCCATGTGTAATGATCCTTGGCTCATGCTAATTCCATGTTAAGTGTTGCTGCCACATTACCATGTTATGATTATCATGATTTATCATTACTTTATGTTCATGTTTCTCTTATGCTCTATTGACATGCCTATTCACTAACATGTATTTTACACCTTATTTTATTCCATTTGTACTCCCTTACTGGGCTTTATAGTTCACCCTTTTCTTATGCATGTCTTCTGGTTTTCCCATGCAATGTTAGGTACGAGGGAATGTAGTGGTCATGTAAAAGAAGTTTTCAATAAAGATGATGTATTTCATGTTTCATGTTTTTTGTAATGATCCTAATCTCCAAAGACACTGAACCTCTCGATCTAATTTGTTGTATCAAGTGATGTTTTATGTAATAAATCATGTTTATGTTGTAATAAAAATCAGGGTTGTCATAAATTACGTATGATTTCACCATTAATATATTGATATTGTCGCTCGTGTGTACATACGGATCACATTCTCCAAGACATGATTAGATTCATTACAACATTCACCATTCAGCGATAATTATAAAAATATATATTATAAATAATTATGTAATAAATTACATAATAATTCTACTGGAGATATATATTTATCTATGTATGTTCTTACAAATATATTATTCACTTACTTCCTTTCAATATGATATGAAAACAAACACAATGTTTATTCATACGTACGACCTAACATCTCCAAAAATGGTTCCTTCCATTTCATATATCTATATATTATAAATATTTATATTCTAAATATATTTGATATATAAATCATGTTTTATATTCTTGATTTATTTAAATCTTGATCTAAATGATACGGACCAGAATAACAAGTTAAAACACGTACGATAAAGAAAGCGCTTATAACACAAAATGTTAATTTAACATGGAAATAATTATTTAATTTTTAGTATAAAGTAATAAATGAATCATGACTGATATAATAAATATGAATATCATTCTGGTATAATTTAGTAACATACTATGGTCATTATAAAAGAGGCTAAACATACCCTTGACCAAAGGAAAGCGCAAGGAAATGGTTAAAACCTCATTCTCATTATTATTCAAGATTTTTTTATACTGGAAGATATTTATAATCCATTTCAATGTTTCATAAAATAGCTTTCAAAGGGATTATTTTTAAGTGTATATTTTATTAAAACATAATTGTAAGCGATTTAAATATTTATTCTTCTAAATCATTCTCATTAATGTCCATGTTTTCATAATGGTTTTTAAGGATTTATTTATATGGACATGAATGTTTTTAAAATGTTAATTCCTTTCAAAAAATTCAATATGGTATGGGACACTTTTATTTAAAATTTTCATTAAATATCATCCTTTCTAAATTGTGTTACTTTTATATTTTTTCATGAAAAATCTCTCAAAGAGTTTTATAAATAATTTTCATCTATGCCAAATACATTGATAGATTTTAAACATGTTTGAAGTTGATTTATTATCATATAAAACATCCATATTTTATTTAAGGTTTTGAGATATGTTTGACTATAGATGTGTTATTTTTATACCATTCATTATTTATGGTTAAATTATGGACCTTTCATATGCTAGTTAAAATAAGAATGATTCTGTTATGTTTCAAACTTTTCATGTGAGGAATATATTGGACAAAGTATGTGACTGGTGGAGCACACTATATCTCCTCAATGGATCAGTAGGTCTCATGACACAATTAGATGTGGAATTGGCTGAGGCCTTTCACAATTTTATATATGGTTTTGGCTGAGGCCTTAATCATTTTTAGATATCTTGGATGAGGCCTTGACATAATGCTTCAGAATGTATAGAATTATAAATAACCTCGTAATGAAAATAATATTGATGGTTTATGTGGTTATTCGACCAGTATAATACCCATGACATTGTTTTATTATAGAATTATTTACATAGATCATATTTCTGCCGTAAAGATTCATGTTTATTATTAGTAAAGGGATGTGTTGTCAATTATTCAGCATGCATATTGTTAATGTTATCATCAACTAAATTTTTCACCCTTACTGAGCATCTGAGGTCACCCATTTTTTTGTATTAATTTACCAGGATTTATAAGAAGTGTATTATGATTGATTTGAATAGTTAAGAAAAAGGGGAATAATGGAGTTCTTAAATAATTATCTATGATGTATTTTATGTTTGAAATTGTAATGTGATGTTGATTTATATAATCTATTTTCAAGACTGCTAAACTGATCCATATTTCAGGACATGATTTCCTTGTATCATGCAAATGTATTAAAATAATACATCAACTTTGGGCTTCTGTGGTCGGGGTGTTACATTGTGTCTCATTAAGGAAGATAAAATGTAAATCAAATGTATCAAAATACATATACAATTAAATATTATAAATTTTCAATGAATCCTGGTCATCCAATTTTTTTCAATGTATCAAATATTTAATCAGATCATCAATATAATGCATGTATATATAAATTAAATAGAATATAAATATTAGTTTCTATAAAAAATTTATTATTAATCATTGAAGAGTTTTTTAAATCTATTAAATATTCAAATGATAAATAAAAATAGCCAGTAAATGGTCTGATATGAATAATAATGAATTATCAGGAAGAGTATAAATGAATAATAAATAAAACTGAATGAAAATAACTTCACTCACATTAAAAATTATGATTTATATATAAAATATAAAAAAAATTAAAATGGATTGAGTGTGGGTGGGAAAAACACTTACAGTGATGAATAAATGATTCTTCTAGCTAGAAAATTTATGAAATTTCACCTAGAGAAGAAATTATTGGATAAACCAAAAAATTTATTAATATATTATAATTTAAGATATTTGAAGAAAGAAAATAAAATGATAGAGGTGATTTGATATGGTTACAAAAAGAATGTGGATTATCAAAGATGGATGTACAAAACTGAAGTACAAAATGATTAATTTTGATTATCAAAATGGACCCAGTAAATAATTAAATTAAATATAGATATTCATTAGATATATTTCCAGGTAATCTAATTAATGTAGGGAAGATAATTATAAAAGGGATAACAAGTGTTTTATGGAAAACACATCAAGGGTAATAATTTCACTACACATAGAAAAACACCTCAACAGTGTGAAATGGATGTTGATGAATTATAAGAATATTTTTCAATTATTGAAGACACAAGGAATGAATTAAAATTTATAAAAATAAATATCTAATAGCATAAAATATTTTATGTGCTCATAAAAATTATTCATTTCATATTGAAATATTAAAAATGATTCATTGTTAATATAGAAAAATTGGATTACAATTAAAAATGAATAGTTTATGAGGTCCCTGAAAATATTAAATTTGAAAGGAATCCTTGAATGGGACGACTAATAAGAATATAACCACATAGTGTATAGCATGGATTGGAAATAATCTTGGTTAAAGGATTATTTATAAGAATAATTCAGTTACCCATTCCTGTTATAAAAATTCTATAAATATATTATTTTATTATTGATCAAAAAAGGTTTTTTATCTTAATATAATAAAATTAATTTTACTGGAACTGTTAAATATCTTTGGATTACAAAATATATTTTTTCTATTTTTTCTCAAGTAAATAATGTGTGGGTACCAAAAACAATTACTTATTTAAATTTGGTTTAAAAACATCTGTAATGTGTACCGGGAAGAACATATGTAATCTAGATAGTGTATGTTCTAGAAATATTGTTTGAGACTACTCATGTTTCTATAACCACATACTGGTGTATATTAGAAAAGCTATATCTAGTGAAAATTAATAATAGAAAATAATTTGACATGGTGAAATTAGTGATTCCAAATTTATTTAATTTATATTGATTCAGTTATAAATTTTGTAAAATGTAAATTGATTAGTGCCCTAAAATTTTGTAATTATGGGATGCATATTAATTTTATGAATAATTATAAAAACTTATATTATTCAATGAAAGCTTTAGTTTTTACTACCTTAAAAATGGATAATTTTTTGGAGTTCATTTGGATTTTAGATATTCTCAAAATGGTTCCTGATTAAGATCCCTTAATAAAGAAACATGAATGGGGATTAGGTGACTACCCCTTCACAATATACACACACATTGAAATATTAAAATGAAAATTCTATTAAGGATATCCCTAAAAAAGTAATACAAAAATCCAAATTATGTAATTTATTTCAAAAAGTGAAAATCAAAACATTTATTTCAATACAAATGAAAACGTTTAGACTTATAAACCACCAGAATTTGTTCACATAGAATTATTTATAAATTATATAATTTCCACCCTATGTAGAATTTATTATATATATGTTCTTCTAAATGATTTTTATATATTTTATTTTTAAATAATTTTTTCTCAAAAAAATAATCATTCCCCAAATTCAAAAAACATTAAAAATAATTAGAAAACATTAGTGGGACTTCCATTAAAACATTGTGGTATTCTCAGGGAAATAAATTTTAAAATGATGATCTTGATGTTATATGATCAAAACATGGGAATAATATCAATTTATATACTCCCAAAACTCCCAAAAAAAATGGAGTGGTATAATAATGAAATAGGACGCTTCCTAATATTACCCATACAATGTTAAATTTGACTGAAATATGAGATTATTTTATGAAGAAGGATTTAATATAACTTATTGTATAACTAATAGGGCTCTTATTAGAACACATTTAAATATTCCCCCTGTATATAATTAAGTATGTATGAAAACCAAAATAAAATTAATTTAAAGTTTTTGGATGCATGCTCTGTAATCCAAACACAAAAGAGAGTTATAATAAATTATCATCCAAGAGTGATGAAGTTATTTTTCATAGATATTCAAAATCTAACATATAAGTAATGGTTTTTTATAAAATAATAATTATTTTTGATGAATCTTTACATTTCATGTTAGATGATGAAAATCCAACTGAGCCAAAAACATTTTGAGTATACTGGAGGATTATTTTTCTCACCAAAATATCAATACCACAACTATTTATTGTTATCACCTTATTGAACACCATTTATGTTTAACATGAAAAACCACAAATAATATGGAATTCAATAATCCATACCTAAATGAATAAATCAAATTAAAATGAACATACATCACAATATCATTTCAAATTCATATAGACAATACTTTTGATATAGTCTATAGAGATATAAATAAAGGTATCTATAGTAGAGAATCCCTTAAAAATAGTTTGAATATTATTTTTTATTTTAACACCTTAAAACTAATAACATTATTGAATATATAATTGGTGAATTTTAGGTTATGTATATGAAATAAGTGAGGGATATTTTTGAATTAAATATAGTCTTGGATCTAGTATAATGTTTCAAAGACTACCTTACTATTTGATCTAAATACATTTTTTGAAACTATATTGATGAATGATGCATCATGGATAGAAATAAATCTATACAAGTGGCATATGATTATATATAAAAAATGAGATTTATTTTGAATATAAATTTCCAAATCAATATATTATTTTTTCCATTATAATACAATTTATTATATGGATTATTTTAATTTTAAAATATTTTAAATGGTTGTAAAAAGGGATTTATTAATGGATATATTATTGAGGATGCATATTTTGAAAACCCATGTATATTTCAGAAACCACCTTTTCCAAAAAAGTGTCTTTATGAAAATATTTTTGGATAAATAGAGTCTCTTAATGCTTGGTATTAACTGCTCAACTCATAGTGGAAATCTAAATGATTTTCAAAAATCATTGTTTATCATACATTGATTGTAATATTACATTTCAATAATGTTTTTTTAGTTCAAATATTTGTTAATGATATAATTTATGGTTAATCCAAAATATAATTGTCTTTAAAATTATGATAAAGGATGCAAATATAATTTTAAAAGTTTTTAATGGATGATTTATTATTCTTCCAAGATTTTAATATATTTTTTTGAAATTTGAAAAGAATTATATTAAAAAAATAATATATAAAAAATACATTTTTAAATGTTTTTGCATTATCCTAAAAATGGATGTGACACTCCCTATATTATATCATAAATGGTAGATGTATTTGAGACTAAGAACCCAATTGATAAAAAACATATAGATTTTTGATTGGAGGTTTTCTTTAATTGACTATTAGTCGACCTAATATTTTGTGTAGTGATTAATTTTATTTTAGTACTATTAAAATTATTTTTAGATAGTTCAAGAATTAAATTATTTTTCTATAGTTTTAATATAGAAGAATATGAATTAAATTAGTTTTCTTTTCATTTTCATATATTGGATATTTCATGTTATATAGGGAATTAAACTATAGAAAATGTAACTATTTATGAAATTATACATTATTATGGAGTAGTAGAAAGTGTAATTGTGTTGTGTTGACCACTGTTGAATCTAATTATATAGTTTCAGGTATTTTTTATTCAAAAAATCTTAGGATGAAACTCACATTTCAAGTATATGGATATCAGCTTATACATGACGCTATATTCTATTTTAATGCAAGTCATGTTATTATTTCTAATAATACTATATATTATTCAGGAATGCATAACATTGATATAATAGTACACGTATTGAGAGTTAATTCTCAAAATGGTGAAATATGTATTGAATTCATTGGAACAAAACATTAGTTTACTGAGATCATTTAAATACTTCCAATGTAGATGGATTAAGACATTTCACATATGGTCATGGTATGATAAATGAGAATTAATCATTTAATACCTCAATTAATTTTGGATTTGGTATAATTATGTCATGTTTCATATGCTACCGTGTTCTTATGACAATTAAATTTTCTATATTCAATGTGCCACGATGGAACTTTTTACCATTTTACTTCTACAATGAATATGATACTGTGTATATCCAATCATTTATATTATACCATAAGTTTGACCCCATGTGAATTTTACCTTCTGAGAACTACCATTTATGCTTGATAATATGTATGTTCCTCAATGAACATTTTTATTGTGACTAATTCAATTATTTTTACACATTAATTTTTTATTTTATATAAATTTATATTCAAAAATTAATTTATTCCCTAAATTATTGAAATCGCGCATTAGAGTCTGAATCAAATCCATTATCTCAAATTCTATTTGTAGATAATCACCCACATCTATCTATATCCCATCATAAATCTTATAATCCTTGAAATTTCTATTTCATTATACATTGAAGATGAAATAAACACTCATTTCAAATTATCACAACATGTCTTTATTGTTCAGGAGATCTAGAGGTGGATTTAGTCATAATTTTAAGCAACCAAATCCATTTTTTTCATCTTAGGGAGTTTTAAACGAACAATAAAAGGATTAATATTTTTATTTAAATATATATAGTCATTCATTGGAAATGATTTCTTGTTTTTTTTACCAAAACTTTTAAAAAACTTATCCTAGACTAGTTCATGTTTTTTATCCTCATAATGAATATGATTTTCATGGGATGAAATATTTCAAAAATACTTTGGTTTTTGGAGTAGACATGGTATTATTATCTAATAAATGGAAAATGTTCTTAAATTTTCCATATAAGGTAGTATATAATTATATATAGGGTACTTTTCCTATTGGGTATTTTGAGTTTCATATTGAGGTAGCTATTTCAGAGCTCAATAAAAATCCTAACCCTAGAAGAACCATTATTTTGTAACATGGTGGTGAATATATTAATTATTTTATGTTTATCTACACATGTTCTGGCTATGTAAGGGATTTTTCAAAATCCTAATATATTGTATTGTATTTTTTTATACTCCATGAATAAGGGATCAATGATAAATATGTTTAGGTATATTAAGGTCCATTTGATATAAATATATAAAAGTACCTCTAAATATACCTCCTTAACTTATACTGATAAGATATATTCTATATTCAAAACTATAGGGTTTATTCTTAAATATTAATAAATTGTTAAATTGTGTGGTGGATTCTGTTTAAGCTAAAAACATATAGTGGACTGAAGGTAATCTACAAATCTTTAATTATTATGTCGATTGTGTATAATGAAAAAGTATATAAAATTTTCAATAAATAATGAAACTATATCAGACAATAAAATAAGAATTTTCTATGTTTTTAATTAGATGATTGTAAGAACCCATTTCTTATTTTTGAGGTATGGGGTTCTTCTCTTTCCTTTTCCTTATGTGTTTTTGAGAAAACATTGAAAATGGGTAAAAATCCAAAATTTTGGAACTACACACTGTGTACTTTTGCACACACCCTGTACTTTTGGCCATGTGGGATGGGTACACAAGGCTTCTAGCCATGTCGGCAAAGAGGGGTGTAGAAAATGACTACACGCCGTGTAGTGGTACCTTACACGCCGTGTAGTCAGTCGGTAGGCTTAAACAGTAAGGCGGTGGAGTCGCTGCTAGCTGGGCGGCAGTACACGCCGTGTACTCATGTCGACGGATGAATAGTGTGGTGGTGTCGCCAAAGGAACAGTTAAATGAAAGAAGTACACACCGTGTAATCAGAAGTACACACCGTGTACATTGTTTTTTCGGCCTAATATAGGCAGTTGCCTCCTCATTTGGTAGAGGAGACAGTTGAGTTGATTTAGAGCCAAAGGAGGAGGCTGGACCATTGATGATCCACTAGGTGTTCGTATGGAATCTGATTCGGCTACAGACGATCTCGTTGGAACCGCACGGGTAAGCCCTCTCCTCTCCTGGTACCATTCATACAAATTCTTTAACGAGGGGATGTTATTTATTCTTGAATGGGTTTTTTTATTCGTCAGATCTACGCCGTTCTTGGGCATTTCTGGAGTCGGCATTCAGGTATAACATTCATTGGCGCATAATGTAGGTTGCTTTGTGTTTATTTCCCAACTGCCGTGTGTTTTTTTCATTTCTGCACCACGAACCCATATTGGGGTGTCATGTGGCTAAGGTCGTTGCTATATTAAACACCTAGAATTGATTAGTTATTTAATTATGATATTAAATTGTTGGTTTGGGTTGTTTCTTGGATCTGAAACCACCTAGGGGGTGTGTTTCACTGTTTAGCCATTTGGACAGGATACCTGAGGGTATGCCTTTAATGTAGTAATTGTTGAATTGCCTTCAGAGGAATTTCTTGATTACTGCATTTTTATCTATTGGGAATGGCTCGGTTACCTGTTTAGCCTGAGGTCGTTGTTGTGATTAGCCTATGGGAACTGCATTGTTTAGCCTATGGGCTGTAGTTATTTCGGCCTAAGGGAATCTTCTTCCATGCCTGAGAGCAATAGACTTTGTTCCTGAGGGAGACACTACATATGCCTGAGGGAAAACTCTTTTATGCTTGAGGGAATATTCTTGTGTTGGATACTCGTTACCTGAGGGTAGGAGTTTACGTGTGTGATGACACAAGTTGTTTACATAAAAATGAACTGTGGTTATTTCTTCTATTAAATGTCATAAATGAATATTAAAAAAATGGAAATATAACTGGTAGTTGTTACTTTTGATTATTGCTTACTTTATTACATTTTACCACTGCAAAATATTGTTGCATGTCAGCACGCAGTTGGGCACGGGCCTTTGGTGGGTTCCTACTGAGATATATTTCTCACACCCTGTCTGGGTCATGCTTTTTAGCCCAAACAGATTACGTTTCTGTAGGTGTGGATAGGGGAAAGAGTCCCAATACAAGTACTTGACTGTTGCTGAGGAGTAGGAGGGCATGGTACCGAGACTAGGCTCGTGATGACGCTGTCAACTGTTTTGTTTTGTTTTGTAGTACTATACTTTTGTTGTATTGTATTGATGTATAACATGTTCTGGATGTTTTTTTAGAACTGGAGACATGTAGCTTCATTATTTATATATTGTTGGTTGTATCCACTACTTTAGTTTATTTCAGTTGTGTATGTTTACTGCTTCCGCTGTCGTTGTATGTTTATTTGGTATTTCGCTGCGCTACACTTTGACAAATGAGGGCATAGTTTCCCCAGTATCAGACATAGGCCCTCACTGCTAGTCCGCAGCCTCTGGCGTTTAGGGAAATGGTCTTGTGGTCATGTGGCGAACTGGACTCAGGGCACCCATTGCGTGGCACCCGGAAGCGGTACGTTACAAAGTGGTATCAAAAGAGTTTCTTTTCATTAACATACTATTTGGAGCCGTATTCAGGGATAGGACGAATGATAGTTGGTAATAAGTTGTGCATGGGCGTAGCTAACCCGTGTACAGGGAAAATCCAGTCTACCTCGTGTTTCACATTCTTTTGATTTTTCAATTTTACGGTTGATATGTTTTCACTGTTGGGTGATGCACTTTGAGATTGCATAGTTTTTATTTTATCTATGGATTCTATTTTGTTGCAACCCGATGAGATGAGGGTATGTTGTCTAATGAATCATATAGGCACATGCTATAAATCACATTCCATGCATAGTTTCCATTCCATTTAGGTGCATTAGAATTTTCATGGTGTTGTGATAGTTGTTGTGCTAATAAAGAATGTTGTTGTGATAGCTGATTGATAAATACCTACCATGTGATATGGGTTTTTTTGATCTTGTTTTTAGAATGGACGCCAAACTTTGGTTTTTTTGGAGTATGGGCCCCCATTGACTGTATTTTGGTGGATTATTGACTGTTTATTGGTTATAACACATATAAGATGTCAAACATTGATTCGTGGGGAGTATGGGACCCACGGGTAGGAATTTGACACTTAGGTGTTGGTTTCAGTATTTGCTGGGTTTCGGAGAAGTTTTTGAGGCATACTATCTGGAAACCCAGTATACACGTCGTGTAGTATTTTTATACACACCATGTATGTTCTTCTATTCAGGAAGAAAACTAAACTTTTTGAGAACACGCCGTGCACCCGAAGTACACGACGTATAGTCTCTTCCCGTGTCACAAACCGTGTGGGCGGCGACACGGGGTAGGGAAAGGCTTGGGTAAAACACACCGTGTACCGAATGGACACACCGTGTAGTGTGACCTAGGGACCCGGTCGTGTATCTAACAACACTGGCCAGTGTCACCTCTCCCTGAACAAGTCGTGTACCTTTTGGACACGCAGTGTAGTCTCGTCCGAGGACAGACCATGTGGTGTTCGCCATGTGACTGGGAAACGGGGTGGTGTACACACCGTGTGCGGGTGTAACAAGCTGTGTAGTGTCAAGATGATTAGTCGGCCATGTCACAGATGATATGGTTAGTTGAAAAATATCACCGTACACGCCATGTAGATATTATACATGCCGTGTAGTTTGGTTCGACGGAAGCCGTGTGGCTTAGCCGTGTAGAAGGACACGAGCAGGGGAAGGGATGTCAAGTACACGTTGTGTAGTCATTGTACACCTCGTGTTGTCTTGTTTTTACAAATTTTAAATGCCTTCTTCCTCTTGTTCGTTTGTGGTTCCTTCGTTTCATTCTTAATAATCTTGAATCTGAGGCGTGCTTTTGAACATGTAGTGTCATGAAGTCTAGAAGACTGTGAGTAGCTTGCCCGGAGAGCAGCGATGATTCTACTACGGATATGGTGGGCCATGGGCTACCAGTTGATCCTCTAGCAGAGCCAGATGCGGCGCCAGCTATTATACCAGACACAGCTGCAGAGGGGCAGTTCTGTGAGGACTTTATGCGGTTCATGTAGACCTTTCAAGGAGCACCGTAGGCTGCCACATCTATGGCCGAGTTGACACGTATCTTCTAGCAGTAGAATCCACCTACGTTTTCAGGGGATGCCGGAACACAGGCTGCATATTCTTGGCTAGGATCAATGCAGACTATTTTTTAGCATCTTGAGACACCTCCAGGGCGGAGGGTCAAGCTCACAACTTACATGCTGCGTGATTCGTCCAAGAGGTGGTGGGATGTTACCACCCAGACATAGCATCATCAGGACATGGTGTGGGAATATTTTTACCCAGTCTTCTATGACTTCTTCTTTCCTGAGATGCTGAGGGCAGATAGAGCTCGAGAGTTCATTAATCTGCAGTAGGGCTCCATGTCGCTGATGGGATATTCTTCTCGTTTTACAGATCTTCATCATTTTTCACCCGTGCTGGTGGATGATGAGATGTTAAGAGCTAGACATTTTGAGGATGGTCTTCGTTATGACATCCGAGTGCTGGTGAATGTTTTCAGGTTTCCTTTAGTACACGCTATTATGATCCAGGCACTGATTATTGAGAGGAACCTACAGGAATCTAGTGGTGTGGGCTAGGGTGGTTCAACACCAATTACTGGTACTATTTTTGTTGGCAAGAGGAAGAGACAGATGGATTTCTTTCAGGGTGGCAGTACCAGCCAGGAAGCTTCATCAGGTGGTCCAGTCAGGTGCTACCAGTGTGGCAGAGAGGGGCACAAGAGGCCGTAGTGTCCACGAGACCCAGTGGAGTGCCGAGCTTGGGGATTATGGTTCATCTGTAGTTCTTTTTTATGGTGTTTCCTTCCGCCGCAAGTGAGAGGGGTTCAGTGCAGACTCTGCGTGCTAGAGAAGGAACGGTGGCTTCTTAACAGTAAGGTAACTAGAGTTCGTCAGGGTGTGTATGCGGAGATGATGGTTGTGGCTGTGGTAGCCAGACACCAGCATCTCATATGTAGTAGGGCGGGACAGCTTAGGGTAGCCAAGCTGTGTCGCAGTGCCGCGACACTGGGCAGGCATATGTAGTGCAACATACCCATGCAGGAGTAGGATCTCAGACCTTCGACAGTCATAGGTTCTATTCTAGTAGCTTCTATCTTGTCATCAGTACTTTTCGATATGGGTGCTACACATAGTTTCATATCTGTACCCGTTGTGGAGAGACTTGGGCTATTTTTTTCTACTTCTTCTGATATCTTGAAGATAGACACTCCTTTGGAGACTAGGACGGCTGGTGTGCATCAATGCAAGGAGTTCCCCCTTTAGAATGGTGGGTGTCACTTCCGTTGGGACTCTATGTCTTGGAGATGACGAGCTAAGATGTCATTCTCAGGATGTACTTTTTGGTTCCCTATCAAGCATTTGTAGACTGCTATCGTCGCATGGTGAGTTTCACGTCACCTGAGGGTGGAGAGTTTCTATACAAGGGCCAATGGGATGTTCAGGCGAGTTGAGATGGACCAGAGCATCATGGGCGAGGTGGAGTCACAACCCAGATAGCGAGTTTGTATTTGGATGATCAGTGGACTTGTCAGAAGGATTTCCCTCCAGTTTTATATCATTTCAGGGATGTCTTCCCGGACGACTTTTCATGTCTACCTCTGGTGCGTGAGGTTGATTTCTCTATTGAGATAGTTCCAGGAGCAGCACCGGTGTCCATTCCACCTTACAGGATGGCCACGCCTGAGTTGCAGGAGCTCGAGAGGCAGTTAGAGGAGTTATAGGAAAAGGGATTTATCCGACCCAGTACTTCTCCTTGGGGTTCTCCGGTACTTTTTGCGAAGAAGGCGGATGGTACCCTTAGACATTGCATGGATTATCGGAAGCTGAACTAGTTGACTGTCAAGAACTGATATCCCTTACCGAGGATAGATGATCTTTTTGATCAGATTCGTGGATCATGAGTGTTCTCAAAGATTGATATGAGATCGGGATATCATCAACTACTCGTGAGACCATTAGATATACAACTTATAGCTTTTCAGAGAAGATATGGTCTGTACGTGTACTTGGTTTTTCCGTTCGGACTCATGAACACACTAGCAGTTTTAATGGATCTGATGAATCGTGTGTTCCATCCGTGTCTTGATTTATTTGTGCTAGTATTCATAGAAGACATCCTGGTGTACTCTCACACTCGACATGACCATGCCACCCATCTTGAGGTCATATTGAGTACACTGAGAGAGCATCGGCTATATACTAGGCTCTCAAAGTGCCACTTTTGGATGGACCAGATTCACTACCTTGGTCATCTCATCTCAGAGGCAGGAGTTGCAGTTGACGTAGAGAAGGTGAGAGTAGTAGTTTCCTGGGAGCAGCCTAAGAACTTGTTTGATATACTGAGTTTCTTAGGGATGGCTGGTTACTACAGATGCTATATACAGGACTTCTCCTGCTTAGCATCACCATTGTTGGGTCTGACTAAGAAGGGGGTGACGTTTGTTTGGTCAGAAGGTTGTGAGACAGATTTTCAGTACCTGAAGGGGTGGATGACATCAACACTGATCCAGATACTCCTAGAGCGGAGGAAGAGATATACAGTTTACTGTGATGCATCAGGAATTGGGCTGGGAGCAGTTTTGATGCAGGGAGACCGAGTTGTTGCGTACAAGTCTCGGCAGTTGAGGCCACATGAGCAGAATTACCCAACGCATGATCTCGAGTTGGCTGCAGTAGGGAATGTGTTGCGCTTTTGGAGACATTATCTATTGGGAGAGCATTTTTCATTTTTCACCGACCATAAAAGCCTCAAGTATATCATTCCTCTGCGTGACCTGAATCTGAGGCAAAGAAGGTGGGTTGAGTACCTACAGTCCGTTGGTTTGGAGCTTTCTTATACACCTGATAAGGTTAATGCAGTAGCTGATGCATTGAGTAGGAAAACTCAGATACAGGCAGTAAAGGAGGCCAGTGGTGAGTGGAAGCTCATAGCCTTGTTCTATGAGATGCATCTGGAGGTGCATGACAGTCAGGGACAAACTTATCTTTCCTCGTTAGCTGTGACTTCTACCCTCCAGGACAGAGTGAGGATGAGGCAGCTATCTGACTCTGAATGCCTGGTTCTACGGGAGTCGGTGGTAAGTGAGGACCCTCCTCCCGGTTGGACGATGGGCAATGATGAGGTTTTGCATTTCCGTGGATGAGTATGGGTTCCATGGGATATACGCGAGGAGATGACATGGGAGTTTCATGCTTCAGCTTGGCCAGTTCATCCCGGGGTTACCAAGATGTACCGAGACTTGGGACTTCAGTACTGGTGGTCGGGTATGAAGAGGGAGATAGCTGGTTTTGTTATGAGGTGTTCCACCTGTCAGTAGGTGAAGGCAGAGCACAAGAGGCCAGCTGGGTTGTTACAGAAGTTACCCATTCTAGAGTGGAAATGGGATGATGTCGCGATGGATTTCGTGATGGGGTTTTCGAGGTCTTCTCGAGGCAATGATGTCATGTGGGTTGTTGTGGACAAACTCACTAAGGTAGCTCACTTCTTGCCGATCAAGGAGACCTTCGGTGTGGACGATCTCAGATGGCCGTATATCTGAGAGATCGTATGCCTACATGGGGTACCTCATTCTATCATTTCTGATAGGGATGCCCGCTTTACGTCACCATTCTAGAAGAGTTTTCAGAGGGAGCTAGTTACACAGGTGCTTCTGAGCACAGCATAACACCCTCAGATCAATTTCCATTCAGAGCGTACGATACAGGTGCTAGCAGACATGTTGCATGCATGAGTCCTAGTCTTCGGGGGCTCTTGGGAGAAACATATACCCTTAGTCTAGTGTTCCAATAATAATAGTTTTCAGGTGACTACAGAGATGGAACCTTATGAGGATTTATATGGTTGGCCATGCCGATCACCTTTTTGCTAGTTACAGGCATGTGAGGTGCCTTTACTGGGGCCATAGCTCATGCATGAGACATCTGAGCAGGTCCAGTTGATTTGGAAGCTGATGGTTACCGCTCAGTCTCATTAGAAGACTTATGTTGTTCACCGTAGACGACCTTTGGAGTTCGTGGTCGGGGATCAGGTTTTTCTACATGTTTCACCGAGGATGGGACATAAGCGGATTAGGAGACAGGGTAATCTTTCACCAAGGTATGTGGGGCCATTCGAGATTCTGGAGAGATTTGGGCTAGTTTCCTATTCGTTGAAGTTGCTGAAACGGTACAGATCCATGCACAGCGTCTTCCATGTGTCTCAGTTGTGTTTCTATCATTCAGACCCATCTCACGTCTTTTATCCTATGGAGGTTAAGATGGAGGAAGATGCATCCTTTGAGGAGCATCTGATTCGTATCGTTGACAGGAGCACGAAGGTTCTCCGAGGTCGGCCAGTTCCTCTCGTATGAGTGCTATGGCATCATGGCTGAGTTTAGGACGAGACCTTGGAGCGGGAGGCCGACATACATTGTAAGTGGCCAATGTTGTTCGGAGCTTTATCTTTTCCACCCATGGAAGGGAAATTCGTGGACGAATTGCAATAAGGGGGGAAGTTTGAAAGAATCATGTTCTTATTATTGGGGTACGAGCTTCTTCTATTTCCATTTCCTTAAGTGTTTTTAGAAAATATGGAAAATGGGGGAAAATCCTAAATTTTGGAACTACACGACTTGTACTTTTCCACACGCTTTGTACTTTTGGCCATGTGGGATGGGTACACGGGGTGTGTAGCCATGTTTGTGACAAGGGGTGTAGGAACCGACTACATGTTGTGTAGTGGTACCTTACATGATGTGTAGTAAGTCGACAGGCTTAAACAGTATGGCGGTGGGGTCACCGCCAGCTAGGCGGCAGTACATGTCGTTTACTCAGGGAGTACATTGCATGTACTCATGTCGACGGATGAACAATGTGGCAGTGTCTCCAAAGGAACAGTTAAATGAAAGAAGTACACGCCGTGTACTCAAGAGTACACGCCGTGTAGTTTGTTTTTCAGATTAAAATAGGCAGTAGCTTCCTCTTTTGACAGAGGAGAAACTTGAGTCGATTTAGAGCCAAAGAAGTATGCCATACATTTGAAGATACGTCGGGTGTTCATCTGGAAACTGATACCGCTTCGCATGATCTTGTTGGAACCGCACGGGTAATCCCTCTCCTCTCCTGGTACCGTTCTTACCAATTATTTCCCAAGTGGAAGTTATTTACGTTTGAATGGGTTTTGTTCTTCTTCAGGTCTATGCCGTTCTTGGGCGTTTCTGGAGTCGGCATTCGGGTATAACGTTCGTTGGCGCATAAGGTAGGTGGCTTTGTGTTTATTTTCCAACTGTCGTGTGTTTTGTGCGTTTTTCACCACGAACCCATATTGGGGTGTCGTGTGGCTGAGGAAATTTCTATATTAAACACCTATAATTGATTAGGTATATAATTATGATATTAAATTGCTGGTTGCGATCGTTGCTTGGATCTGGAACCACCCCAGGGGTGTGTTTCACTATTTAGCCATTTGGCTAGGATAACCGAGGGTGTGCCTTTAATGTATTAATTGTAGAATTTCCTTGAGAGGAATTTCATGTTTAATGCATTTTGATCTATTGGGCATGGCCCGGTTACCTGTTTAGCCTGAGGTCGTTGTTGTGATTATCCTGTGGGCACTGCAATGTTTAGCCTGATGGTTGTAGTTATTTCAGTATGAGGGAAACATCTTCCATGCCTGAGGGCAATAGACATTTTGCCTGAGGGTGACACTACCTACGCCTAAGGGCAATCTCTGTTATGATTGAGGGGAGATTCTTGTGTTGGATACTCGTTACCAAAGGGTAGGAGTTTACATGTCTGAGGACACTAGTTGTTTACATAGAAATTCACTATAGTTATTTCTTATATTAAATGGATTAAATGAATAAAAATAAATGGAAATATAACTGGTACTTGTTACTTCTGAGTAATTCTTACTTTATTGCATTTTGCAACTACACACTATTATAGCATGTTAGCACACAGTTGGGCACATGCCTTTGGTGGGTGCCTATTGAGATATATATCTCACACCCTTTTTGGGTCAATCATTTCGGACCAAATAGATTATGTTTCTGCAGGTGTGGATAGGGGAAAGAGTCCCTATACAGGTACATGACAGTTTCAGAGGAGTATGAGGGCATGGGACAGAGCCTAGGCTCGCGATGCCGCTGCCAGCTATTTTGTTTTGTTTTGTTGTACTCTGCTTTTTTTGTACTGTATTGATGTATAACATGTTATTAATGTTTTATTAGAACTGGAGACATGTTGGATCATTATTTATATATTGTTGGATGTATCCACTACTGTAGTTTATTTTAGTTGTGTATGTTTACTGCTTCCGCTGTCATTGTATGTTTATTTCGTATTCTGTTGCGCTACACTTTGAAAAATGAGGGCATAGGTTCCCCACTATGAGACCTGGGCCCTTGTGGCTAGTCAGCTGCCTCTGTCATTTGGGGAAATGCGGTTTACGTCACGTGGCGAACCGGCCTCGGGGCACCTGTTATATGACACCCAGAACCGGAACGTTACAATGACAATATGAGGTGTTATTTAGATGAATAATCTTGTAAAATTGGCACTAATATTGAGTAAGAATGAGTTGTTGCATTGGTAGATTCTAGTAGAGACCATTAAATTGTGTGCAGTCGTAATTTTTTTTATGTACCTATAGATTATTCTATTTTCATACCACATAGGTATTTTTTTTTGGATTATGATGATCTCTAAGAAATATATTTTTCCACTACAATAAATTATGTGGAATCTGATTCTGAGGAATGTACCTCTGAGAGTCCTCACGATGTGATTATGATCTTAATTGATTTGTTATATGATAATAACAGTGAGGATGAAGATGATGTAACAAGTCCTTTCATTTTAATCAATGATTACTGTGAGATTGTATGTTGGTATTGAGAATATAAATCCTAGATTTAATGTATTGGTATCATAATTTAATGTCAGATATGATAATATGAATATCATTATTTCACAAGGGGGATTAACTGGGATCATCAATTCATCGGTTAGACTATTCAGATTCAAAATATGATACTTGGGATAATAATTGTGGTGGTCTATGTGATCAAGGTCGACCTACCATCTCTTCTATATATAAGTATTATGTGGGAAAAGTTTTTGAATTAATTTATCATAATGAGTTTCTTTATCAATTTTCCTTTAGATGTACCATTTAGGGGAAATATTTCCATGAAATAAGATATGTGGTGTGATTTTATGGAACATATCCCCAATGATTTATTTTTACTTCTAGTGGAATAAAATGGTGAAAATCAGGTGCATGTAATTCAATAATCCTTGCATGTAAATGTTTTTTCTTCTCTATAATATCAAAGATCATCATCACATTATCCTCTCCATATTTCATTGACCATAGATGATTTGGATTTCTTTAATGATGATCCTAAATATATTCTTGCTGATTTTCCAATAATATCCACACTAAGTATGACATATCACGGAATTTGTCTCTCATATTAGAGATCCTAGATCCAAAAGTAATTCCTACGATTGGGAATACATAGGAATAACTAAATACACATTTTGAACACATTTTATTTATTCAGATTGAGTTAGAGAACATGATATCTGGCATATTCCTAAGAGATCATACCATTATTGTTTAACTTCAGTCTCATTATATTAAATGGTTTTCCCCTATTCCAAAGATTGTCCTCATTTCGTTCCTTCTAACTTTAATTTTCATATGGTTAGAATTATTATTTCAGAAGTGTTTAGAAATACTTTGGCGGAATCCTCCATTATGCATGATAAGTGGAAATATAAAATAGAATCCCATTGAATATATATATATATATATATATATTTGATCTAGAATTTATTAATGAGGGAATAGATTATAGGGTGTTGGTTTTAAAATATAAAAATTATAATCTCTATAATAATTTTAAAAAATATGTTCACCCATCCCATTTTTGGTTTTTGGATGAAAATCACACAATTCCATTATCACTATAGACATTGATGAACAAGTTAGGTAGTTGAAGGTCCTGGATCATTTAATAAATTTTTTTACTGATGAAAATTGGGAAATATATTATATTATTGAATATGGTTTAAGAGTTATATATTTATTTATTGATTTTATGGAGACTTATATTTACACTACTCAGACTACTATAATTTCACAAAATACTATACATATGACTAGTCATTTCAGCCACAATTTATACTACATTTTGTAGTCATTCATATAATTCATCGCATTTGGTTATACTCAATTGGAATTTATGAGGCACCATAGACCAGTTTCACTAGGAATGTTTCTCATAACTCATGAACCTCCATCTAACATTAATCCTCATCCTTCTAACTAAAAAAAATTTAACATCCCCAACCTAAAATCTAATAAATAGGTCCCTCAGATCGGGTCTCTACATGACCTTAAGATCACCTCCCTATATTCTAGAGGCTTATGACTATTATCAAGGGTCTAAAAGGATATATCAGGAGACTATACCATCTTTATTAGAGTATTCCACAATAAATAAAAAAGTAATAATAACGGATAAAATAAATAATTGACCCGAAACATGCATTACTATCAATTTCCAAAAATAGGGTACATCCCATAGCCAAAAATTAAAATTCAATTTCTATCCTCACTGTTTCAAGTGATTGAAAACCAAAAAATTAATATAAATGCATGAAGTCCAAAAAACTTCCTTAAAGTCAAGTCTAGATCCTCTTCTATTCACATCACAAGCTCACCTGAACTCTCAATCATATGTCCATTTACCTCTTACTGGCATGAAACCATTAAATCATTGTAGGATCCCAATGGTGACCTGATTAGAGTGTGACTACAACTCAGTAGGCCACCACCATTATGGTCTACCAAATTTAAAACCTAAAATACTAGTGTAGGAAATTATAAAATAAATGTAAATGTAGACTAAATGAAACATATGTTCAATTATTTAACAATAATTTCCATAAACATTCTAATACATTTAATCCATTTTCATCACTTTTTTCATGGGATATAAATTCACAATATTTACCCAATATCCTAAGTAGGCCAGTGGCTATGAATAATGGAGTATTTCAAATTCCCTATCTCGCTAGGGGAAAAAATTTCCCATACAAATACAATGGGCATACCATGTAGTGTGAATCTAGATAATCTCATCCAATTTAATCACATATATCATGTATCCCCAGTATTCTTAATCATCCAATGAAACTTATAGGGTCTCGTGAATCAGTCACACTCCCTAACCCATGAATTCTAGGGGTGGGGTTTAGAGCCTCATTCATTCCCAATTCAGGCGAGTATAGTAGTAGTCATTACACATTACTACCGAGACATATGCACATTTTTCTATTACCCTTAACCATATTCACCATAACATAATTAATATTCATACATATCACATGGTGTTAAACAAAATCACGACATAATCAACACATAAAATGTATCTTCAAGTCCTAACTCATTAAAATAATCTCATTTCACCACATAATAAATTTTTCATCATTAATTTAATTAATTAAACCCATTCACATTCTTTTAAAAAATCCCTTAAACCATTATTAGTAACTGGACACATCCATGATTACAGACATTCACAATTTAAGCTACATTTTCAACACATATTTCATGGGATCAACGTTATCATAATAATACCATCTTCAACCTCAAAATTTTCTTTGTCCTGAAGGACATAACACACCATGGGTAGCTCTACCATCATTCTTATCAACCTCAAAGCATATCACGAGAATCCTAATGGGTGAAATTACTTATTTATCCAACTATTTTACAAAATTCAATAAAACAAATCAAATCAATGAAAAATGATTACAGACAAAACAACCACATATTAACAAATATAATTAAAAACATTGGGATATATATTTTAGACCCCCTACATCAAATCTATTGATATAAACTCATTTCAAAAATTTCCTTATATCCATATTATATCCTCCATAAAATCCATGAACATAGTTTTGATGAAATAATAGGTATTTATAAATTCATAATAAGAATAATGAAACCACAAACCCTAATTTGTACAAGAGAAGTAAGAGGTGAATTAGACATACATGGAGCTTCAATATGAAAACAATAACACTCCAAACTAACTAGAAATAAAATATATTGATCCTTGTGAGTATTCGGGAGTTTAGGATTCCCATTGGAATGGAAGAGGAAGAACTTCTTGAAAATTTTTGGAACACAAAAAATATAATGTGTGTAAAATAGTAATTTATCACTTTTTGTGGGGCGCTTGGTTTGTCAGACCATGATCCAAAAATTTTCTATCCTCATTCCAATAAATGTCCAAGTCACATGGTAACTTATGTAGACTACACAACCGGAAAAATCATGTGCCAACCTTGCATAATGCCACTTTCCAAGACAACACACCTTGGATTTATCCCTTGCATGATTTACCTATATTTTCACCACTCCTCCTGGAAAACATGGTTTGGCCGCAAATTTTCCACTTAACATGCACCTATCATTAAACATGCATAGGATGGCCTAATTTCTATTTCCCTCTTTTATCAAACCATTAGGACACCTCGGAAACTCATCATTCAATCAGTAAGCATTTCATTAACAAATGTTAAATTATTTATGACAAAATTGAAATAAAAAAAATCCTACACAATCTTGGGGTTGATACAACCTACAATGTAAATAATGGATCTTCCACAATACATGCTTCCAAGAATCACTGAGCATCTGAATTTAATAGATTAAACCACTGAATTCATATATCAGATTCCATCATACATTTTTCTTCATATAAATTATTATGCTTATATAAAACATGAACAAAGTTCACAATTATTCCCCACAATACATACTCAAAATTATATACAATATGAACTGGATTCTCCTCAAAAGACGAATCTTTCTCAATGAAATCATCCAAAACATCAATCACGCGATATATGTCATGGTGATACTATCGAAGATGTGACAAATGGAAAACATTAGGCATACCACTATTCTACTATGGATTAACAAATATGTATTCCACTAGTCTGATCCTCTCCCTAATCTCAAATGGCCCCATGTACGTTGGTTCAATCCTTCCATGTTATTGAATTTTATAGTGAACCATCCTTCGCCACCCTCAAAGAAACACATGATTACACACCATAAACTCCAGAGGACTATGAAATTGATCTATATAAAAATTCTACATACTATGTTCCATTCCCTGATTCCTCCAAACTAACTTAACATTCTATTCTATTCCATACATGACACTTTTTCCCTACTATTCTGATTCCCAAACATTCATCCAATGAAATAGTGACCTACACTACCTCCCGTATATCAGCTAATACAATTCTATCGGTATTGTAAACTAGTAACTATTATTTTAGGAAAAATTAAAAGGAGGTAATTGTTCCTGCCTTGATCCACCAAATCCTAGGAAATCTTTTATAAACATTTGTTATAGTACCTGAATAGTATGCTCTTCCTTCTCATCCTTCTACAGTACCCCAGGAATACTGAACTACCACTTAAATATACAACTCACCAAAATATTATATTTGATACCCCTTGAAACCAAACAACCTCCTCAATATACAAATCATCAAATGATATACATTTAATGTCTCCAGAATAAGAAGTAAATTAATAAACATAGTCAACCAATCCATATCCACACAGATCATATCATTCGATCATGTATTCCTCTATGAAAAACACCCAAATCCGTCAAACAATTTTCTTTTTGTAATGAGAAATAGATGCAACAAACCACTAGATCATTGATGTTTAGGCTTCACATACTGGTAGGAATGGATTCACTCCATGAAACCTGAAACCAATTTATACCAGGCCACAAATACTACCTATAATGATCATGATTCATTTTGGTGAAACCTATATGCACTTCCCAATTTGATGCATCAAACTTGCACATAGACTCTTCTCACTGACATGTTGGAAGAACCACATGGCCATGAAAATAAATGATCTCATCATCATACATTGTTCAACTAGAGGTGAAATCCCACATTTAAAACCTTCCCTTAAAGTGAATCATTATGTATCCTCATAAATCTTTTCCGTAACCCAATTTCGATGTGTGGACTCCCCTAAATTGAATGCAAGGGTTATCTTATCTTCAGCATATTGCTCCAGAAGATGAAACATAGAATACAAGGCCATAATCATCCACTCAAAACATCAATACTAATCAACCTTATTTTTTAGTCTATCGATTTAATGTATCATAAATACTATTTCCCTTTACCAGTGAGTAAACGAACACAGAGTCAAAGGATTGCTTGTATTCAATACATATTCACTACTGTAGATTGAAGTCATCCTAAGAGAATATATACATACAGATTATATGATTGGTATTCATATTAAAACCTTCTCTAATCATGTAATTGTGCCATCATATCAAGTATTAAACCACCAATATCATTCTTAGAGTAGTTTTTTTCCTGAAGACTCAAATGTCAAGACCCATACAACAAAACCCAATCATCAAGCATCCACACCTCCCCAAGACCAACACCAGACACATCAGAAAACAAGGTATAATACTTACCAATATCATGTAAGATCATAATTGGTTCACTTTTCATCTTATTATTTAATTCATAAAAGGTATTCTCATAATCCCCAAACCTCTAAAATATGATTCCCTTCTAATTGAGGGTTGATAGTGGAACTTACAAATTAGAAAATTATTTGTAAATAATCATAAATAGCCACCCAATCCGAATAAATATCAAATAATAGTAAATTATTTGGGATACTTTGAAGAAAAAAATTTTAGTACATAATCTGACTCTATGGTCAAAACTTCCCCTGAGATGATTTGACCAAAGAAGTCCACTCATTCAATGAAGAAATAACCCTGGGGTTTCTTATTGTGTATTATATACCCCATTAGTGTGCTGAGGATGATTTCATTGTGTTTTGAATGATATAAATGTGTATAAGAATACACCAAGATGTTATCCACAAAGGAAACCAAAAACTAATCTTTGTTTGGGGACAGATTCTATTCACGACGTACATAAACAAATTCAGTGCATTGGTCAACCAAAACAACTTTACAACAAAATTTTACAACCCATAATACTCTAATAATATTTATGTGATTTATCATGATATTAAACCCTAATCTAATGATTCATAGATCTCAGATCAATCTTTGAGAACATTGAAGCATCTGTGAGATGGTCAAAAAAAGATCATAGATTTGAGGAAGACATTGTTGGTTCTTAACCATCATCTGATTGATCTTCCATTAATAAATGAAAATACACAATGATTTGTAATTTTTATTTTAAAAAACACTTGATATCCCAACAACGACATTCTTGGATGAAAAAATCACTCATTTTCCAATTACTATGATAATGGTATTTTTTTTGTTCTACCTGTTCCATTCTATATGAAAAAATTGAAAACAGTTCTACTCCCAAAAAACACTATCATGAAATCAGCATCTCTCTCTACAGAAACCCTACGTAATAATCAGGAAACACATTCTATAATCAATCCACAATAGGATGAAACAATCATTCAATACTTCCCCATCATCACGAATATGACAACACACATAGGCAATGAGGTCACCCATTTGCGGACAGAGGAGACCTACACGACTCACACAGTTTCCCTATTCTCCATGATTTTAAATAAGTTTCCACCTTAAGATTTCTTAACGTTACTCTTCAAGAGTAATATTCAATATGGTTCTATTAGCACACTATCCGATACATACCAAAAATTATATCAAAACCTAAAATTTAGAGGACAAACAATTTTTTATGATATGGTACCCACTCGCAAAAAGAGATCACCCTTTGCGCTACCAGATATTTTTTACTTATAACCCTAATAGATTATAAATCATCAAAACCCCAACATAAATTCCATCACTAGATATTAATGGCCCAAAATTGAGCAGAAATTAGTTTTTTGAGGCTCTAAAATTGAAAAATGAACTAGTATGTATAGAAGTAACAATTACCTTACATTGAACTGTAGATTTCCTTCCTCACCACCTCCACAAATATGATTAACCACATTAATATGACCTTTATATATACCCTAGGATTTAATATATGTCCTTGATATTATGCTACCATTCTAATATGTGTTCTCTCTACATAGAGTATCATTCACACCACCCTTCCAATATGACCAGTTGGGATCTAACTGAATGGAGGATAATTGGTTACTGACCACCTAGTCGTACTCTTTACTGGCATCATCCATGTATCATCACCCAACTGTTTATGGTTCCTTTTAAACCACTTCACATGCCTCATTCTTCTATATGCTCAGCACTCAACTAGTGTTTGGGGTTACTAACCCCACATGTGTCTCATCCTGCAACACTAATAGAAAAAAACTGTGTCAACTCCTTGAAAGGATGATCCTCTCTTTTTACAAATCTTCATCCTACCACATTGTTGACAATTTCTGAAACAATTCTTCCATCTCATAGATATCAGACCGCTAGTCCATCCAAAGAAGCCACATTCCCACCACCTAAAGCCTCCCTCGTGTCCCCTTCAAAATTAAGGACTTAATCCACAACTTATGTAAACCTCACTAAATATAATATTTTCTCAAGGGAATTGGTCTAATGTTTAAATTCATACTAAAAACATTTTTTATAGTGTATTTATCCCCTTCCAATGCTAGAAAAATGTGTTGAAAGTCTGTGAAGTGGCCCACATAATCCATCACTGACATACTCCCCTACATAAACCTCATAATCTAGGTTATTCTCTTATATCTCAATGTATCTAGATATATGTTTTCCAAAAACATTTCCTTCTACTACGTCCACATATTACCATCATCCTACTAATTCTTTTCCAGAAAAGCCAACTAGTTTTTCACTGGTTCATGAATCAGATATGCTACTTTCGTTACTGTCTTCTTTAAAGGAGTCTCCATGTGATCCAAAATCATCTAGATGGACTTTATCCACATCTCAAAATCCTTGTTCAACCTACACAAAAATTGTTGGAGGGTGTTGAAATTTATTCTCTCTGGTCATATCAAATATAATCTTCACTATCCTCCTTGTGTTATCTTCCATCATCTGGAAAAAGAGAAAAAAATTATCATGGAACAACTACTCTCTTTTATTTAATGGGATCACCAGGGTCTCATGGTCCACTTTTTGTGTATAATTCAATAGTATATAATCTTTTCTCCAAAATAGGACATGTCATGGTGGTGGAATTTGGCAATAATTCTCAATATGAGTCTTAGAACACATAACATAAAGAATTCTGATTTTATGTTAAAGAAGGATTTCCATACATCGATAAACAACTGATTTCAAATATAATATATCAATTGAAATCGTCTCACCTAGAGAAATACCCTCAACCATATTTATAACATTTCATGGTCAACATGGGTAAACCAACATTCATTGTCACAAGTCATTCATTATACACATTTTTAAAACCATTTCCATACATAAAATGTATATCATTCCTCTCAGGAACATTTCCAATTTCACAACTTCTTACAACAAAAATTACAACTCAATGGAAATCCTTCATTAATAAAAATTCCATTAACATCCTCTAACCTTCATTCTATTCAACATTTACATAAAATTTATTATACAAGACTCTCTTAATATTTTTAAGGAAAATAAAATTAATTTTATCCCTCAAGTCTCACACATCATCCCCATATTTACCTACCATGATGAATGTCAACTATTTACCTAGGATCAAAATATGATTCATGAATGAACAACCTAGGGTCATTCCATCAATTATAAAAATATCACAAAATAATCACATCACATAATAACTGCATTTCCCAATGGTGATATATCATTCATCTATTACAACACACATCATGAACAATACTCCTTGGGAATGTGGGTCCCCCCTCCACAACATGGGTAAGATACAATAAAAGATATGATCACTTTAAGTCCCAAAGACATCATAATTCCATGTCTTCAATTCCCAAATAATTAGACCCTAGAAAATAACCTCCATAGATACCACATTATAACATCCCCTACCTAGAATCCATCAAACTAGTTCCCCAGGCCAGGTCACTACATGAAATCATGAGAACCTCCATGTATACTAGATGCTCTAGACTAACATAGAGGGTCTAAATAAATATGGTGGGGTGACTATACCCTCTTTTCAGAGTAATACATAGTAGTTGAAAACAATAAATTATGAAAACGTTACAATAAATAACATAAACATGTATTATTAATGATTTCCCAGAACATGGTACATCCCACATACAAATATTAAATATCTCATGCCATGGATTATAGTGTCAAGTGATAAAAACCTAGATAAAATAAATATATGAATAACCAAAATGGGTCCAAAATACAAGTATGTATCCTCATCCATGCACATCCCAAGCCCATTTTAACTCACTAGAATAGTGCTCTTAACCTTATCTATACAGACAACAATCAAATCATCCTGGGTCAAAATTGCATCTCAAGGAGGTTGTTCGTACAACTAAGTTGGACACCATCAATTGTGTCTAAAAAATATCCATTCTGATCAAATAGTGCAGGAAGGTACTGAATAAATTAATGGAGAAAAAACTCATTATCCATTAGTTAACAATATTCACATTATGCATTTTAAATCACATAAACCATTTTCATCACTTGTTCCATGGGTTATACATTCACATAATTTACAAAAATAAATTATTTTTGTCAAATAACACACATAAAAAAGTTTTTCAAATTTTATTTCACACTCAGGAATAACATTTTACAAAAAAAAATACTGTGCACATACCTTGGAGCATCAGATGAGGTAATCTCACCCAATTTCATCACTCGTACATTGGATCCTCAGACGATGTAATAATCCAATGCTTCAGTTAGGGTCCCAGAGATGCAGTATGACTCCCAAACCTATGCATTCTAGTGGTTGGGTATATAGCCTCAGTCCAACCCCACCCATGTGAGTATATAATATATCATTACAGATAACTACTAATCCTTGGGAACATGCATTCATTAAACATTGACCATTTTCAAAATATCATAAATTAAATTCATACATTCCACATGATGTTCACAAATCACTTCTTGATAAACAAATCAAATTTATCTTCTCATCTAATCACATTACCATTATCTTTTTTCACCCATAATCCATTTTTCATAATTAATTTAATACATTTATCCAATTCATAATGTTCCATAAACTAACTTACTCAACTATAAAAAATTAGAAACATCCACCATTATTTTGTTTCATAATTTTAAACTCCTTTTCCAAAAAAATATATCATTGTATATAATTTATCATGATAATTAAATGTTTATTATCCTATTTTACCATGTTCTGAAGAATGTCACACCTTTGGGTGGACCTATGATAATTCTAATTATCCAAAATATATTCCAATGGATCATGAGGTGTTGAATTTATTATTTATAAATAAATATTAATAAATCTTATAAAAGGCATCAAATTCCGAAGAAAAATATAATCAAAATCACAACTACGCATGCAAAAATCAACATCATTTCTATGAGATATAACATTTATACCACCTATATAAAATCCATAAACGAACAGTCGATTAAACATTACACTAGTTCCATATTGAATAACCCTTTGAATCCCTAACTAAATATCATATAGAATAAATATAGTCATAGGTATTCGTATGAATAAAAAAAACACAAACCCTAATATGAAATATAGTATATGTAGGAGTGTTAGAGTTACCTAGAGCTTCGATCTATCACCATTTGAACTCCAAACATACTATAATTGAAATTGTTGAACCCTTTGGATGATTAGAGAGTCTAGTTTCGTCACTAGGGAAATATGTTAATGAAATTCAGAGAAAATTGGGTGTTACTCCTAAAAAAAAGGGGGTAAAATAGTGATTTATGAAATTTTAATGGGGTCATAGTTTGGTTGCATTTTTTTCTAAACCATGAACCAACCATGTGATAGCATCTTTCAATGAAAGGTCTAAGTCACATGGTTACACTGGGTGACTACATGGTTTGAAAAACTATGCGTCAGCTATGTGGAACTTCTTTTTCCATGACTAGATAGTTTTGATTTTACCTTTTCATGGTTTACATAACTATTCCCTAGCTTATTGGTTTTTGTTCATTGATGACACTAACATTGGGCCAGTAGTGAAACAAGAATATAATGGAACAATTTAACTTTATCTCATGCCTTGAACCTCTTGTACACACCTAATACCAATAATACAATCGGTAAGCACTCTGTTAACAAAAATTAAGGGAATTAAGTTAAAAATTTTAATTTGGTTTATACCTCCACGATGTATACAATATTATAATAAAATATCCCCTTTAAGAGGATTCAGTCATATACTCTACGAAATACATGATAAGGATGTTTATGTTTCTATTTAAATTTTAAATTCTTTTCTTTTTTTATATTAATTTCATTTTACTATTATTTTAATACAATTTATTTACTTTTCCCTCATATTGCTATTTTTATTATATGTTCCTATTTCTTTTTACATATTTTTGATAATGCCAAATTGGGGAGAGTATGTGGTCTGATCATTTATCTAAATATTTTAGGGAACCCTATTTTAATAATATTTTTGGATCTTGTTATAACCTAATAATTATGTGAATATACAATTATGAATTTATTTTCATCCATGTTTTTTCTCTATAATAGTTTATGAGTTTTTTTTCATAGTCTTTAACTTACATGTTTTAATACTAACAAAGAAATATTAATTAATTACTAAATATTTATGTTTTCTATGATATCCCTTTATAATTCATGCTTTTACAGAAATGAATATAATTAAAAACATCTCCCATGAGTTTGACCTGTAACCATCAATGTTCTAATAATGTGCTAAATGAAATGCAACTAATAATAAGAATCTATTATCATTGAGATATTATCACTATCTATGCGAGAAACATAATGGAAAATAGTTTAATTATGTTTCAACTAGTATGGCCATCAAAAAAAAATTCCCTACCATTAGATGAATTATAAAACCATGATGCAAGATCCACTACCATGAAGAAAGATCTATAGTAATGAAGAAATATATAATATCATGATGAAATATGACCATGATATAGATGTTGTGACCATGATATGGAATCTATGAAACTGTTCCTATGTTTTTCTTCTATGATGATATCTGATATTGTTCTTAGGTGGATTCATTAATTTTTGAGATCAAATTTAAATTAAAAACATTTTATATTTTATGTAATTTAATATAACTTAGATATTTTATTAGTTCAATGATTTAAAAAAAGATAATCCTTAAATATCTACTTTAGATAATTGAAAACATTTGAAGATTTTACAAAATATATTTCATTGTATAAGGATACCACTTATTAATATTCTGAAATGATAATTGGAGTTCATAAAAATTATAAATCTGAGGATCCACATATGAAAAAGTGTAGGTTGGGTGATAGTTGATGTGTCCTCTGAATTCTTATATGATTATTATTGAAAAGAATTAGTGTTGCCTTTTTCATTCAATGAAACTCTTTTTTTCATTAAAAATGTTATCATCTATAAAATCATTTATAAGATCAATAAAAATAAATTCGTTGGTAGATTTAAAGACAATTAAATAGATGAATATGATCATTTTTTAACATATCAAGCTTGGTCATAGAATGATAACATCACAACATATTCATATTACTTTTCACTTATTTTCTATTATTTATTATTTTTGAGGTATAATTTCTCAACATGTTTATACTTATTTCACTTTATTGGGCACTAAATTAGATTTTACTGTGAAAAATTCTACTTAATAATTTTATATTTATAATATCAATAATTATATGGAAATGTGTTGGTCACAGCCGAGGCTACCATGAGAGAACTTTTTTCAATACCTAATTCTCTTTTCTTCATTGTATTAATTTTCAAAAACCCTTTTGATGGTTGAATTATATCATGTGAAGACAATAAAGCTTTACATAAGACTAACCACAGGGTTTAATTATATTTTTTCATAAATTTAATTTTCAATCAATATTTATTTAAAGAATCATTTTTAACAAATTACTTTGAAAGATACCTTTTAATTATGATATAAATTTTTTCTTATAAGTAAAATTACTCCAAATGAATGATTTTTTAAAATTATTTTACTGATTTTAGATAATTATTTTAGTAAATTATATCAATGTGTCAAATATTTTATTCCTGCAATATTATTTGAAGTACTTTTATTGTATTTGTTGTTTTTGGTGATTTATTTTGGAAAATAATTTCAATAGACTCTTTGAAACATTCAATTCACCCCAAATTGAGTAATGCACTTTGACCATCATAGTATATTTTCATACATCTACTTAATGTTACATAAATATTATACACAAATATATGAATATGTATATATAAATTAAATTATTCACTATTCCATTCGTTAGTAATTTCTATATGCTGTCAAAGTTGAGTATATTATTATTACTGAGAAAATAATGATAAATGAGTATATTTAACATCACATAAAAGGTGATGTAAAAAATGTAAATTTTATCTATTTTTTCGTACTCATAACCTTTAACAGTTCATTTATCTAGAACCGATAAATGTACAACTTTATCAGTTCTTTCTATGTAGAAGTTCGTATCACTAAATCTACACTATTAATAGAGTATTTAGAGAGGGTAATGTAATTTTGGGTTGAAAACATTTCAGAACATGTAAGATAAATAAACATGAAAATCAAAGGATTTATAATATTTTGGAAATTACTAGTAAACTCTTTATAAATATTCTTATTTACCACATAACTACCATTCATTAACAATGGGATGATACAAGACGTAATCATTTACATAGTTAGGTTCCTATTATATGTTTTACATTTCTATAAATTTGGATATATAAACCATAGTTGTTTCTTTTTCAACCAAGATACACATATCCATGAACCCTTTATACACATGGATGTTCCAAAAATGTATCATTTTTGTGGATGGTTTAATAAGAGTTGGTGATTATATTTTAATTTAATTTAATTGATAATACCTTTTACAAGAGACCAAAAAACAATTATTACAAAATAAAGAGGTTACAGAAGTCTTAAAGATGGAATCATATTTCAATACTTATCATGAAGATGGATAAGATCAACTAGAAAATCATCAATACAGTTAATGTCCTGGTTGACTGTATTGTTTTCAATGCCATATGCTACCATATTTTCTTGAAGATACACATTAGTAATTATTTAATTGGTGTTGGAGGAGAACTACTGCAATCCATCCAACATGTAGTGATCGACCACACTAGATGTGTCACACCATTACAAATTACATGCACAATGGTAGTAAGATCACTTTCAATTCAGATATTGTTCCAACAATATATCTTGGTGATGTAAGTGGAATGTATCATACTCAATATTCTATCCTCCAGAGATGATCCACATCTGCAGATACCAAGAAAGCATCCATGGATTAGACCATAGTGGTTCATTAATATTGTTCCACCACCCGTAGGTCCTGGGCTACTTTTGGTGGCACCATCCACATTTGCATGGAACCATCTGGGAAAATGAGATCTCCAGAACACTTCAATAGTGGGACGCGCTCGAAACAAATTCACATCAATCCTAAGACATCGCAGAATTCTAAATTCATGAACAAAATTTTAGAAGGGTTTATTTTGTATTGGTTCTTCTTCATGAGTGGCTATAAGGATCTACATCTGACCTTTATTATAGCTAATTGAGTAGGTTTTGTGGGTAATATAATTTCTTTCATACCAAATCATGTGATAGAGCTCAACAATAGTAGCAAAGAAAATGTTCTTATTTTTCATAGAGGTTTCCATTTCCACATATCTCATCAATTAAGAATTGACAGAGTCACAAATCAACCACATACTGTGAAATTGGTCAAAAATATTGTTTTAATGTTCAATTGTAATGGCACAAGAAAAAAAGTACGATTTTCATCTTCTTTGGGTTTGTTGGAGAGTACGTATTTAGAGCTGAGCCAAATACCAAATGACTGGAGGCACCTATATATGGGAAGTATGTTGTGAGAAAGGAACCACAGAAGATTGAATAAATAATCGTTATCTAGGTATTTTAGAAGTGTTTAATCCATCCTATATAACCTTTAAAATTACACAAAAATATGATTGTAAAAAAAATTTAGGAATACCATTATGAATTGGCTCCCAAATTTTGACATCCTAAGGGTTTGAGATATAGTAGTAGTACATGAAATGTGTGATGGTTTCTTACAAATGATCATTTTTTTAATTTAGCATATATCAAAATGATTAGCTTATATTTTGAGGAGTTTGATCAAGAAGAATCATAGAAATTATTGGAATCCATGTCGAGTTGTCTATCCATAAATTCATGGAGGAAATCTGATAAACCATCCATCTAGGGTTATTTATAACATTAGAGAATTATTTCATGATGGGTGATTAGATACATCAGTTTATGAAGTTAAAATTTACATCCTTACATTTTTCAGGTAATCTATTTTTGAGAAATGTTATAGAATCATAATTGTGATTGAGAAGGTTCCAAGTGAGTCCGGCATGAAGGCACTCGTTAAAGTACTTATGATTTTTTATGCCAATATCACCATTTTGAATCGGTTTTAAAAACGTAGACTAAGGGAGAGTAACATGTTTTTTTTTTGAGAGAGCTACCAGTCCAAATAAAATTTTTCATTGAAATGTTCATTTTTTATAAGTCTTGTAGTCCATTTATAGATCATCATGGAGTAAATAATCATAGAAAAAAAAGTATATTTGACGAGGAATATTATACATTCCATAAAGAATAATTTATCAGTATATGATGACAGTTGATTTAAAACATGATAAAAAATTGTAGAAAAGTAGTTGGATTTGGGTTTTACAATAAAAATTTGAACGTGAAGATAAGTAAAATTTAAACAGCCTTCTTTTAGTCCTACGCCACTGATAATGTTATATTTCCAACAAATATAACTGATTTTCCCAAGTAGGATTCAGGATTTTTTAGAGCTAATTGTTTGACTAAAATAATCTTCGTTCTAAAAGAGATAATTAATGGGGTTTAGAATGATTCTTTTTTCACCATGAAGTACAAGGATTATATCTTCAGCGTATGATAGGTGAGTGAGAGCATTCACATTCTGAGAACCATAAATGGGATTAATTTTGTTATGATATACAACATAGGTGAGTAGAAAACTCAAATTTTCTTCTATAATAGATAAAATAATGGTAGAGAGTTTTTATGATTTCATAACACCCTTGTTTCATATAAAATAGCCCTTGGGATAGCCATTTAATATCACAGAAATTAAGGACGAGTTGAATAGGGATTTTTTGGAGTAATTCAGGATTTATTTAATAAAAATCCATGAAAAACATGATGACGAAGATAAAATCCAAGGTATCAAAAGCTTTTCTAATGTCATATTTATGAGAAATGTTAACTCAATTGTTAGCTTTGAATAAATTTTTGATGCATTCAGAGGTGAGGAAAATGAAATAATGTATGGATCAACCCTTAATAAACAAAAATTGTTTTGAGGAGGAAGTTTTATCTCGGTTGGTCATATCATGATTATATCAAAATCTGATATTTAAAATACTCATTATGAAATAAATGAAAATGTATAAACAATGCATTATTCTACATGTGGAAATATTTGAATTTTGGGAGATCCTATTAATTATCAATTCAATTGGGTAATGGTGATGGTGGGATTTTTGAATGATCACACCTACTATAATCATCAACTCCTGAAATAAATTGTTTATAATAGAATTATATTGAAATAAATTTTTATGGATAACTATTGTGAAATTATATACCAAGATATAAAATTATTCCAAAAATAAAATATGCTTCATTGGTTATTTATGTTTAGTATGAAACACACAATATAATGATTTTTATGATAAAGAATAGAAACCCCATAATGTGAATTTTCAAAGGATTTCATTACATCTACAATACATTATTACATAGATAACATTTAATGGGAGTGATTTGAATATTATAGAGAATATTTTCATAACATCCCTTGATGTTAGAAGGATTGAGATGGATGTAGTGGATCATCATACATTGTGGTGGATGATGGAAAATGATCACAAATCATTATGAAAGGATCATAATATGCATTAATTAATGTGGGATTTTTTTATTTCAGAAAGAAATATGAATGGTCTGAAAAAATAGGTACATAAACTAACATTGTAAAGATAATTTGATGCACAATAGTGATAATTATAAAATAATATAAAGATTTAAATTCATGCCACAAATAGAACTAACAATTCATGAGAATAAAATGTGTTCTGTGAATTTATATATTTTTTCATGAGTGACCCACATTGATTTAATATTTTATCGAAATATTTACTATATTGTGGTATTTATGAGATTCCACGCAAAGGATGATCAGGTTTCCTTGTTTTTGTAGCTTGAAATGATATATCTGGTGTCCATAAATAGTGTATGTCACATGTTTATATGATGTATTTAGCACTTTAACATGATCATATTTAATATTTATTAAATAAATAATATATTTAATAACCTTTATCGTACACAAATCCAAATGAAAATGAACAAAATCATATTTTTCAATGGAACAAAATCATTAATTCATCATTTCAATAAAATATGACATATTAAAAAAAAGGAAAATAGGAGAAAAACATGCATTAAATTAAAAATATAGTTAAAATGACTAATTTTAATTCCATAATTAGTACTATTTATTAAGAGAAAAATTTAACCTATCCTAATATCGATAACTTTATTAAATTTTATGGTTATATATGATTCATATAATTTAGTGTTAAAATGTAAATATTTTAAATATATAATATAATTTTTTTAATTTAACAAAACATATTTATTGATACAATTTTCTAGTGTTATTATTATTAAAATTATCAATGAAGAATATATTTTTCTAACAATCATTTAATTTTTAATTGATGTGAAATGTGATTAAGAATAGTTAATGCTTAAAGTGATAGTTTCTTAAAACTATTGTTCAACATATTATATATTTTCATTAAAAAGTAAATTTCATAATTTTTCAAATTAGAAATTGGTAAATAAGTACTTCCTTTTTGGATTAATGATATCAAAATTAACACAGTGTTAATATTTTCTATTTCTCGGATGAATTGTTTTTGATGAATATTACACAATTATTGTATTTAATGATAATGAAACTTTTATTACACCATCATTATATAAACATAAAATTAAAATTTATAAAACCTATTTTTACCAAAAATTTATTTTTATTATACAATGATTAATATTAATATTTTATTTTAAAATATTAAAAATATATTAGAAACATTGAAACCTAAGACATCTATTTTCATAAAATATTTTTTATGCATTGAGAATTAATTATCTTCGAAAAACATATATAAATAATTACAATTGAATCAAATAAAATAAATATAATAAATAAATTTAAATTTAATAATTTACGTAAATTTATTAATTTTATTTTTATGCATGAATGCAGTAAATGATGTAAACAACTGATTTACCGCGGTAATGATAAAATAATGTATATCTATAAAATTTTTCAAAAATACATAATAATTTCACATCTAAATATTTATTTGAAAGATTATGTGACCTTAGATGATAATTTCTTCTTTAATTTAAAAAATATTCTTTTTACTGATTCACCTTGAATGTATTTTTCTTATATAACAAAATACAACATTTATAGCATAAAATTATCCTCTCCTCGAGTATAAATACCCACTTTTAATCACATTAAAATCCAATACAAATAAATTAATCATGAATTTCACTTCATTTCATATCTCAACTATCCTTCTATGTAGTTTTTAATGTTATAAGGTCTTACACTTCAGATTTAAGAAGATGCTTTGTACCATAAGGGTTCATAACCACTTCTATCCTTTATTTTAACAGTCCATAAACTTCTATTTCATTTAAATAATAAATTTTATATTGATTCATTATTATAAATGAATTATTATATTATCAATGTGTGATTCTGGTTCTGTCTCTAAATATTACATCATAAGACATTATAATGCTCAAACACTGTTGTAGTAATAAAACATCAATAAATATTCGTAACTTTAAGACTGTGCGGTTTCCTAGCCATAAAATACTGTTCAAGATAAAAATAAGAGAATTTAGATTCTAATACTTATGAAACAAGGGTTAATAAACCTAAAATTTATTTATTTAAAAACACATATATATTTACTCAATGTAGGAAAAGAGAGCCTAACAGTAAACCTAGTATGACTTCATTGAGGAATTATCTTTGGATAATTCATGATCTGTTTACAAAACACAACAAAGGATTATTTAAAACAGACACTACAGAAATTTATAGATAGAATATATTATATAATATATTTCTTTATTTTAGAACATTCTTTTTTATGGAAATATTTTGACAAAATAAAAAATTTCAATTAGTCAAATTTTAAAAAATAATTAAAATATGTTCGTATTAATATAATTTATTTCATTGTGCGATGATTAGATCAAATAAAATTTTAATAAATAAATTTTAAAAACTATAACTAACAAATAATGTTAAAAAATATTTTAACAATCTTATATATTAATATTTTATTAACTATATATTTATTATATAAAAGTCACAAATTAAATGAAAAGGTACAGAACATTTTGTAAGGGTTCTTAGTCTCAATATTAACTCCATAGAACATGATTCTAATTATGCATGAAATTACTTTTATATGGTTTTATAATGTCCCAATATATTTATTATATATTAAATTTTTGTTATTATTTGGAAGTTCAGTTTTATTTAATTTCTCCCTATTCATTTCCCTATAATTATTTCATTACCTACATTATTATTGGTTTTTTAAATAAACACATATTCATTGAGTAATAATATTAATTATTTATACCAAATTTTTCTAATATTTGTTTATTCTATACCAAGATGGTATTATATTGTATAGTATCCTTCATCACTAGGGAACTTATATTTTCACATAAAATCCATCATCACAGATGTGTTTCCTTCTTCAAAAAATATGTTGTTAATAATAATTCTCATCTTATTTAATATGTATTTCTATTCCATAACCAAATTATTTCATTTCACTAAATTTTTTATTCATATTTTTAATTAAAAGTATGTAATATCTCTTGGTTTCATCATTATTATCATTTCATTTATTTTGAAAAATGATATTTCATAATCTGATTTAATGATATGTGTTTCAATAAAGGTATTCAGAAGTATTAAAATTAAATTCATTTCAATATTAATATATTTTATCGTTAACTAAATTTTTCATATGGAAAACCATTAAATCATTTGCAGTGATCCACTGTTAGGATTTCATTTAAAGTGTTGTTTAAAAAATTTCAAGTCCCCTTCTTGGAAATGATTTATAAAATAAAAAAATAAATTATGCTCTTATGATAATGTAAAAAAATGCTTTCTAAAATCCACTTATATGGTTTCACTGCCTTATTCCCCTTTATATAAAAAGAATATAACTCATATAGAGTTTTCTTCCCATAAATTTACTCTATATAACCATATGAAATACTCTTTTTAGGTGATATAATTTTTATTATCAACATATCTAATTCTGGAAGTCATTTTACGAGATCCCATTTAGAAATACAACGAAACCCATTTTCCTACCATGGGTTCATTATAAATTATTGATCTTATATAGAATGAATATATATGGATAATTAATATGTTATGGGGGTATATCATTCTCTACTATATAGATTAAGGATTTACATCTCATGGGATAATGTGTGGGCCAGATTTGAGGTCTACAACATAATGTGTGGAATTATTACATTCTAACAAGTTCAAAATCCCATGGGTAGACCAGATATATTGTTTATAACATCATTCTCGAACCTATTTATATTTAGAAACATTCATTATGTTAATTTTCCTATTATTATTGTTAAGACATGTTTTTACATTATATGCATGTGATCATATACCAAACCTCATATTTCTTGTCTCCTGTTGTCGAACTATTTTTACATTCTATATGTTATATAATTTAATATTATTAGTTATTCTATCACGAATTATTAAAAACTGTTATTATAATGTTATTTAAAATCATATATTTATCTCATGATCATGTGTTCTAATGATCTTATGCTTTATCAGTTTCTGATTCATTAATGAACACCCCTTGGACTCAGTATTTGATCTCACCCCTTCTAATATTTCTATTTCCCATGGTTATTAAGAAGAGTATAATGTACGATTAGACTATATGGATATAAATTTAGGATAATTTTGTAAATAATGTTGACACAATATGGTAAAATAAGAATAAATTATTATAATGTGTAAGTTATACACATTACATTACATGAAATGTATGATAGAACAATAACATACACCATTTGATAAGGAAATTTTTATTGTGAATTAATTTTATCATAACAGACATCATAGTATAGAATTTTTTATCATTTTTTGTCTAATAATAACTGAATATATATAATGAATTTATTTTTTATTAGAAAAATATTTTTTATGTCACGACCTGACCCAAGACGAGGCATGACATGAAACTAAACCAACAACTCCACAATAGGACAGGAATGGAAACAAGTTATGAAAGGAATATCCTAAATGGGAGGCCTCTTCCAATCTTCATGTACACACACAAACTTGTCCAGCTTGTTGTAGAAGAGTATATGAATAATAATAAAAATATGCAACAACTAGATATAAAACAACTCATGAATACCCTCTAGGATGTAAAAGTGTATTGTAGTGTGAACTAAAATTTAATTGGTAAAACTTATTTCCCAAACATAAATATTTCCCAAATAGGAACAATTGGAAAAAAGTAATAGTTGAGAGTTCCAAGATCCTAATATCAAAGCTATGACAATAGTACGCAGTCCAAAACACATTGTATCATGGAGCTCCTCTAATGTCACCACTGACATTTCCATCATCAGCATAAGACATGAAACATGTAGGAAAGGCACATGTAGGGGTGATTATATACATACCTAGTATGAGACCACAAATGTTGAAGGGGGAGTAGTAAGAGATATAATAAAAATGAAGACAATTGATAGAATATATGATTCATGATAAAGTGAAATATAATAACACAACCCAAAACCAAGAGATAATTACCTCATCCAACCAATTTTGTTTGAATGTGGTAAACAAATAAACTAAATGTCATGTTTTCGCCAAATATATAATGAGATTATACTCATCCACCCATGAGATAATGAACAAAAAAATCATGAGGCATACCCCATGTTTCTTTAAAACTCCTAGAAGGAGAGTAACCCAATCCAATGATATGGAAATAGATTAATATATATATACCATCTTAAAATAATTACAAATGTGAAATGGGATCTCCCTATCACATATTAGCCTAGGAAGAACTATCACCAATAGTTCCAAAATACTCCCATTAATGCCTAATATGTCATGTGTCTTCCCAAAAGTAACAGTTAATGTCAAGCCATTCCTCATCATTTTGTTTCATAGTCAAGGGTCCATTATCTCTATGTTTATGACTCACACCATACTACAACATGGTGTTTCCATTGTAGATGACATGTGCACTAGTGCATTCGGGGGTCCTAATCTAATGTCACAAGTACCCACACCATATCCAATTTGGAGGTTCCACTTGGTGGGTAGAGGAACTACACAAAAGATAATGGGAGGTTCCATTCAATAGGTTTAGCACTCACACCTTGGTTATACATAGTGTTACACTCATGTCATCAAGGACCCATTCTTGATCTGATTGGGGGTTCCACTCGGATGGTGGGGTCCCACTCCTTGGTATAATAGGGGGTTCCACTCTAGTAATAAAGGACCCAGACCCATTCTAATAGGGGGTGGTTCCACAAAGAAGGTGAGGACCCATGCCCTAGTATAATAGGGGTGTTCAAATCTGGGCATCAGGGACTCGTGCCCTATACGATACGAGGTCTACTCATATGGTATCAATAGAGGACATGTGCCTATGATTATTGAGGTTTATATTCTATATGAAGTCTTTAGTGATATTTCCCAATCACTTAAATATTTAGGAATCCCCAAAACATGTGCCATTCTAGTGAAATTCTGCATCATATCTCAAAAGGAAAATCTGAGGTCACTATAGAGGTCTAACTAGAAACACATTTAGGACATTCTACCAATGTTCAAAAATATAAGTCCAAACGAATGAGATATTGAACATTGAATTTCAACAGAAGGAACCATTAAGTACATGGAATGTGAGGTTACCCACAAGGTGTGTGATCCCCATCAACATTATATTAATTTCCCAAGCTAGAACAATTATCCCAAACAACATAGAAGTACATGACATGCAGCTGGACTATAAAGAAAGTCCAAACAGTATAATGTCGGGTCATTTCCTTGTTTTCATGTCCATGTACGTGATATTGTGTCTGTATACATGACCCCATGTTTGTGTACTAAGTGCTTGTCCATGTACATCGGTACACATCCATGTGTCTGGCTGTATACATCAACATGGGATCCCACTCATGGGATCCATCAAATTGCTCGTCCACCCTGGGACATGTTACACCAAGTGTTGGATGGCTACATGTCATCCCATCCCTATGATATCACCTAACTCTGTCCTTCATAACTAAGGGGATAAAAATCATTTTTTCAACCAATTACATTGTTTGTAGTTAATATTTTCTCATAAATCCATCTCTATGATCATGGCTTCGATTCAATATGTTTTCTCCATATATCATGCCTCATTTCCCTAAAAAATCCATCAGACTTACGATATATCTATCTTTTCTATCCACCGTTTTGCAGAAATAGTTTTTTTATTATCCCAATTTGTTCCTCCATACATTTTTTCACCTCTTTTCATCCCGTCATTATGGATTCGTTCTCCATTTCTCAAAACGATCACCCATTCCACACAAAACATCCTAGATCTATCCTTATTTCATCGAATCGTGCATTTCTTGCAATTTTTCAAGAATCTTGGGGTCCAATAAGGCTTTTTCTAACAATTAATATAGAACTATGACCTTGGGGAAAAATATTTCTATAACATAAAGTAACTAATGTTGAAAAAAAAGAACAAACCTAACAGATAGAGATTTTGTGAATTATTTTTCCAATTTGATTAATCTTTCTAATCTTTTTCATTTCACGTGACACTAGAAAAATATATATATATATATATTAATATTAAAAAAGTTCTTCAAACATTCCATTCACATAGCACCGACATGGCTTGTGCTACAAGAAACACCGACTTAGTGTACGGTTTACGCAACACAGATATTTCTTTGAGTCATCATTTTATTTTTATAATTATTTAATCATGATAATTTTAATATAGGAATTAAATATATTAATGTAAATAGTAATTACTAATTTTTAAATATTATTTATAATTTTTTGATATAGATGAAACATATTGGTAATGAAAGTTCAGATTTTTTTGTAAAGTCCTTTTATGTTTAAAAATACTATTTTATGGAATGAATAAATTTAAATAATAAAATTAATTTTAAACACATTTAGGAATTTAATATTATTATATAAAATTTATTTTTGAGTTTATAATTTCTAAATTATATTCAGATGAAATTTTGGGATTTTTCTAAGAAACATTGTTTTATGATTAATAGATAAACGTATTGTTTTTAGTTAAAAACATTCATTTTGATTAAATAATTGTAAATGTTAATGTATATTATAAATTTATATTAAGGTAAAATTATATAAATTATAAGTATATCAATACAATTTAGTTCCTTAGAATCAATTTCTCTTTCAAATTTAATATAAAAACAAAGTAAACTTTTGAAATTCTTCCTACATTAAAACCCCATTTTTGTCCAATTTGCAGGATAAACATTAATCTTAGTTTTACAGTTTCTATGAAATGAATTTAAAATAAATAAACCTAAAACAATTTTTTAGTAAAATATTTTTATTCTAATTATATCAAGTTTATTTTGGAACAAATATGATTAGTGAAAGTGATTAAATGTAACCATGGTGATTAAGGTCAAATTATGCTTAAATAGGGATGAATCACGTATCTTAGGAGAACAAATGACCTAAACACTTCTACAAAACCAAATTTCTAGCCATATTTAGTTCATATAAATGCATTATTTATTTATTTTGATTCTTTATGACATTGTTTGGGTAAAAACATCTGTACACAAAACTTGTTTTCAAAAATTCTAAGTGAGTACTTTTCCTTCCCTTTAAAAGTCCACCACCTCTCCCACATCATGAAACCTCTAAAACCACTGAGGATCATCCAATATATTCCCAATAAACATTCCAGAATTCCACCCACCATCATATAATCCTTAACTATTGTAGAATGTAATCCATGATATATTTTATGCATGAAGTAAAAGGAGTTACCCAGATTAGAGGTAACCTCTTCTCTCAACTCCTTTCTTTTATTTTTATTCACCACCCCCTAAAATTTCATTATTCAATCCTATATAACAACACAAAAACAATAAATATAATTGGATGTTTTATTAATATGGTTTCATATTACACTTATTCACACCTCCATCTAATTTATAGCAAACAAACAGTTTATGTGTACGTTGAACTACTACCTCACTAAACGATGCTTGTTCAATTTTCCTTACAACCTCTGATAGCGGAAATTATGGTGTAAACACTATTTATATATACTATATAATATATTTACTGTTTATTAAAGGTTGTTTATTCCTTTTACACAACATATCTTTTTTACATTCTATTTGGTGTTAATATGATAACTTCATGTGGGGAAGTGTGGACTACTGCCCATCAAAATGATGTGATTCATTCACACAATACATGGAAGGCATTAAAGATTTATAAAGTTAATATATATATATATATGATATATATGATATAATATATTTAATATAGAATTTAAATATATTAACTCATAATTACATATATTTTGTTTACTTTAATTCTCTCAATATGATAATTAAATAGAAAGAGTGTTAATTTATATATATGTCCTACCGTCTTCATGAACTGTGTATTTTGTTTCATTCGTATATATTATATATATAATTAAAAAAATACTATATATATTTATGATATTTATATTAGTGTTTTACATTATGGAATCAAGATATATGTATAACGACAAACAATATTACAAATTTGGACACATACAATAGACTAAGTGAATATTAGCCGAAGTGAAACCATAACATAGTATGGTTAACAAGTAGGGAGTATAAGAACTTAATAAAACAATATTTGTTATTATATATAAAAATATGGTTCTATAAAATATTTATAAATAATATATATTTGTTATATTGTTTGTTTGAAGTATCACTACACGATTCAAGAAATAGGGTCATGAGATTTCATCAAACATTTTATTTATGTGAGATTCATGTTATTTTCCAATTTATTTTATTTTGTGTGGTATATGTACTTATGATGATTAAATTACAGGTATAATATATATGAATTTATGGGTATTCACATATTCATTTTATTATCTTCCTTTCATGTTATATATGTTTAAAATGTAACCCAATTTTTGAAATAGTTGTGTCTCAATTTTCCTTCTTCGAGACTCCTGCATTGTTATGAACATAAATTCTATTCGAGGAGTATATACATACATTTTATATGTTATATACATAATTTCCTTATTTTAATGATAAATTATTCTTAATTTAATTTACTTTTCATACATATAGTGTATGATCCAATGTTAAAAAGTTATAAGAGTTTTGTGAGACAATCTCATAGCTTTTCAAGATTATTTATGTTTATTCTTTCTTTCATGAAATCTTATGATACATCCATCAAAAAATTTCATGAAATTTTATATCCTATCATAATTAATGATATATTCATGTATTGGTACCATCATTCTACTATTTGGTACATAAGATATAAAGAAAGTATTTTTTTAATAAATCGTGATTTTACCAACTCTTTGATCAGAAATTTGTTTTAGTTTATAAACATGTATTCTAAAATGGGTTTTAAATAATATTCTGCTATTATTTTATGATCATTAAATTGAATATTTAAACATGTTTTCTTATACTTATGTTTTCAAGGTAATCTTCCAATTACTTTCTAAACAAGGCATTTTATACACTTTTTACCATGAAAATGTAATATTAGTTTTACCACGTATGACATATAAATAATTATCTACAGTCAATACTATTATGATTTCTTCTCGTTTTTAAAGGAAAATATTAAAAAAATGTTTTTAAGTGATACTTTTATGGAATATGGTTTTCAAAATGTATTCGAGCATAGTTTATATATTTTTAAGGAAATTTGTTTTAAAAAATTTTAAATTCCTTATTTGTACATTTTCAAGGTATTTTAAAATAAATGGTTTTAAAAATATTTTCCTAAATTATTTATATATTTTCAAATTATTTTTAATGAAAATGTTTTCCAAAAATTTTGAGGATTTATTTATATGTTTTAAATGTTTGTGCAATTATATGGTTTTCAACATATTTATAAATTTATTTATATGTTTTCCATGTTATTTAAATGATTTTTTTAAAACAGTTTCGGGATTTCATTATATGTTTTCAGTTAAAATGGTATTTGAAATATTTTTGTTTTTATTTTATACCTTGTAATGAAAAATGTTTTTAAAATGATTTCAAGTCTTCTTTATATGTTTTCAAAGTATTTTCTAAGATAATTATTTTTAAATGGTTATATGTATTTAAAAATATTTCTTAAATAAGAAAAGATGTTTTCATTAAGTAATATTTTTGAATGATATATCTAAATAATTTTCTATTTAAGATGCTATATGTTGATGTTACTTACTGTTTTATATGAAATTGTCTACTTTTTCATCCAGATTCATTCTATGGATGGGTTATATATGCTTCCATGATCTTAATAAAATGATTTCTCTTCTATAGGGTAATATGTTTATAAAATCGACTTCTCATTCCTAGGTTATGGTTTTGATGAAATGATTATGAAAAATATCTTTTTCTATAGGTTATTATATGATTACTAGTTTATAATACCAAATTTATTTAACTTGTTAAGATATTATAGTTTAGGATTTTGTGGCACATGTATGTATGATTTCTCTATGAGACGGGTGGGAAATATATCTCCCTATGATTCGTTGGGTAATTATTTAAATCTAATAATATAGAGTAATATGGTCTTGTGAATGAATATTGACTAATAAGATAGACAAGGGAGGGAACCATGCCTTTCAATATGGAATAAAGAGTGATCTCATGCTACTAAGATGGCCACAGGAGTGAACCATGACTACCATGATGGCATGGGGAGTTAACCTACACTAAAAAATTGGTCTAGGGTGAGAATACTAGGTGTAGAGACCCGAAGCTTGACGTACATGGACATTACATTACTTTTGTGGAATACTTGGTACATAACAAAAACACACACACAAGGATCGTAATAGTTTAGTGTCTTTGGAAACTCGGAACGTAATCTTCTAATCGAGGTGAAAGATCTTCAATATCTCCCATAAAGATATTCCCTTTTTTTACCTAAAACCTTTATTTATATCCTGGGGAAAATAAAACATAAAAGGGTGAGCTCAATTGCTCAGTAAGGGTATACAAAAGAAAAATCAATCACATCATATTCATAAGAACATAACTTTTGGAAATCTTAACCTGCAAAAGAGAGCATAATTTCATAACATGGGATAAATCATAGTAGTGAAATGAAATCCCAATAATCATAACATAAAACATGAAACTTTTTGGCATACACACATAATCATAGAAAATCATTTCTTGTTAGTCAAGACTCATTGCCAAGACTATCTTAGTGGACAAAGTCCCTTTCTAAATCGAGTAACCCTCGTTTCAGTCATGTTTCACTGAACCGGTATAACCTACCATTTCAGCCATGTCTATCTCATGAGATATAAAATCTTTACCCAATGCATTGGAGGGAGATATAGGTCCCACCCATCTTATAATGAAACCTTTCTTATTGGTGCCACATAATCATAAATCATACATAATCGCATAACACATGTAACAAAAATGGGATTCCTGAAACATCATGACATCATAAAACAAATCATATAAGGTAAATGACTTCATAAAAATAATTTCCTCAAAAAATAATCAAATCAATGTAATAATAGGGATAAAAACAGAACCCTATATTATCTTAGATGGAAAATAATTTTGATAAAACCTTTGAACTCCATTCTTGAAAAAAATATCCTTTCTACTTCAAAAACATTTTTCCTTTCATAACATGTCATACGACTTTAAAATAAAAGAATTTGATTAAAAATAAACTTGAAAACTTGTAATGGATGTTTCTTGGAAACAATGTTTTAAAAATCCATTCATGCCGTATAAGTTAAAAAAATATTCTTTGTACTTTTGTCGAAAAAGTCAAAAAGTACCTCATACGAAAAACGAAAAAATATTCCTTTCATATCATTTAATAAAAACTCACCGAAGGGTAAAACTGGATTTAAACAATTGTATGTGGATGTAAATAATATTACATATTGATGAAACATGGATTTGGATGATAAAATACACCCTAGTAAATACTTACGAATAAACAATCTCGGATAAAAATGAGATTGTGATATTTCCCTTACCTTACGTCCGAATTGCTTTGTAAGTGTCTGAACCTCCTGTATAATGATTTAAATTGTGTTATTGACTTATTCTAGAATCATAAATATTGATATGATATCATATATGGTCATATTCTTAGCTTTTTGTTAGTAATATTTCATTGTTACTTGTTACTCGGGTCTTTATTGCCTTTTGTTCTTATGCGTGTTTTGCCGAATAAATTCTTATTCTTCTTTTAAGGTTATAGATACCTTATATCCAGAAAGGTATTAGTGTAACATATATCATATTTATTCATTAAATTCATTTATATAATTACTATGTAATGATGATCATGTAGAACGAGTCGCATCACATCGTGGAGACGGTATTCCGTACGTACGCACGAGTGATGATATCGTTCCTATGATTTTGGAATTGTATTGGAGTATATATGTATTATTTCAGTATAAATATTACTTTATAATAATCATAAATAGTTACTCATTACACCATTATACCCATCCTTGTAAAGTGATGGTGGAAAATATATTACACCACGGCGTGGAGACGGTATTCCGTACGTACGCACGCGCGGTGATTTCTTTTTCCGTAGGATGGATAGATGGTGAAATAGGGTTGTTTCATACTTATAATAACATATCAGTATATGAGTGATACTGATGTTATTACTTCATAATGAAACAACCTAAGAAGAAGAAGTGGAAGAAGAAATAAAGATGAAATAATTGGTAACGGTAATTACCTCTTCTTTGAAGCGCCTATTTGAGACCTCCTCTTAGGGCACTAAAATTGGTCTTTGAGGAAGACCAGAACCTCTAGGATGTTGCTAGGGAAGTGGAGAAGAGATTTTGGCAGGGGTTTCCCGATCTTGAGTGCTCAAATTGGTGTGAGGAGGAGGGGGAGGAGGTGTCCTTTTATAAGGGAGGAGAGGGGCACCTTAGGAATACCTCAAAATATTATTTTATATTAATGTCAAAATCGGTTTATAATTGTTTAAAAGGGTCTTATTTCGAAGCTAAAGTGGGGATGGGTCGAAATCCTATCAAACAATAGGATTTAGACAAGTTTTAGGTTATTATTTTAACCTTATCAATTAGATTTAACTCTAAGTTAAATAATTTATCTTTTATCGTGTCTTTTTGTTTTCTTTCACTATATGGTTAATACACTTACTATAACATGCCAAACGAACCCCAAATTGTTTATTATTAATATATATATCCCTATCTAAGTCATTTGGCCGAACCTTAGATTTTTAGTAATAAAATAACAATTAATAATATAATATTTGATTTAAAAACTATTTTGTGTCAATTTTGACACTATTTGATATATGATTTTTGTGAAAGTCATAACAGAATGATAAGTTCGAAAAAAGTTACTTAAATCAACAATAACATGTCATATTAACCTATAAAATTAGTGTAAGTCATAACAAGTCTCAAATTACATTTATTTGGGCATTTATAACATCAATTATGTCAATATTTAATTAATAAGAAAATTACTGCATCATCTTTGTGTCATAATAAATGATAATTATTTAATCTCTAAAAATTATAAATAAATTCCTATGTGGTAGATAATTGTATTAGAGTTCTGGAGAATATTCATGTTCGAAGTTTCATGAAGTTTATCACTAGATTAAAATTATTATACTCATAAGATTTAAGAAAGTGACATGTTGTCACATTCTTTGGTTTTAATAATAATTAAATTATTTTCAAGGACAAAAGTCCATAAAATGAATCTAATCCGACCCTTAGGATATATGAGTCTACTTTTAGTCATCAAATAGGATTTTTCCAAGTTTTAGGGTAATTTTATAATCTTATATTTACCCTTAATTACCTGATTTACCTTTAACTATAGTAAATAAAATTTACCGTAGTTACTATTCACAATTCCCAAAAATAAAAAGTAGCTTATTAACATAATTTGGACCCACTGATTCCAAATATGGAATCCATTTTTCCAAATTCAATACACAAAAGATGCAGAAATTAAATTAAAATTAATCCCGTTGTCGAACGAAAACGGGTTTTTCATTAAAACATTACAAAAGATTGAATTGATTTAACCTACGAATTCAATGTAAAATCAATGATAATGACATACATTATATTAAATGGTAAAAATATATTCTATTTATACTTTAAAACCATTCAATATTATAATTTAACCACATAAGATATTACGATGAAAAAAGTTGTTTTTAATTAAAATATAGCGTGTTTTTACTATTCATTAAAATATGAAAGTTATCAGAAAAATATAAAAACTTTATCTAATGTAAATTTTTATATCCTGATTGAAAAGAAGAATTTTATTTCGTCAAATTGAACTTATAAACATGTCAAAAACTATATTTAAAGTGGGTGCGCCATCAAAAGGTGGAAAAACTACATTTTTTTAAAAATACTTATTTTACCCGAAAAATTTATTTTTTTCTTATACCATGTTCTAGAAAATGTGTAAGATGAATAATAATGTTATAAAATTCAAAATGTAGTTAACACTATTCATAACGGCTAGTTCATGACAATATTATAATAATATATCGTTGTTCATTAAAACCCAGTATTGCATACAATACACGCAATCGAGGAAGGTCGCGATTACGTGTAATGCAAGCCAAGTCAGGGTTGCGTGTTGTGAAAGAATCCTTCGTTGTTTTGTATAATAGAATCCATCCATATTTCATTTATACATGGAATATATATATATATATACTCAATGTTGCGTAGAATAACTATTATCAAAATTGTGTGTAACACGATCCAAGAATAGTGTTGCGTATACTGCAAGCTAATACGGTGTTGCGTATAGCGCAAGGTAATCTTTGTGTAGAATACAACACAAGACATTAATGAAATTAAATGAATATTTTTCATAAACTCTTGGGGTGTTACATTCTACCCCCTTAGAATGAATTTCTCCCTAGAAATTCGTCGGGGTTATAAATGGTTTACTATTTGAAAGTTTCTTTGATAGAAACCCACATCGTAAAAAGGAATACCAAAACTTATCTTTAAAAACAAAAGTATGAAACGTAACGGTTACCCAAATAAACTAATCACTGGGTTTCCACATAGGTTAAAATATGGATATGGAAGAGAAATCTAACCATCATGTTCTGATGGAGAGTGGTAGAGAACATGGCTATGGAAAAGCCAGCAATCACAAAGCCATAAATTTGTGACAATCTAGGGTACCATCTGATTAATCAGATATAAGATCACTAGGACAACATTTTTGGTTTTCAAGATCGTTTCCCTAAAGTTGATGAAATTGGAATTAGAAGAAATACTTTCATGATTTTGGTATAGTCTCACCGTTTGTCGTTCTTTGGACAATTTCCACTTCATCTTTTAAAGAAATGAAGTTGAATTTTTCAGTCGTGATGTGTTAACAGATCATGTGATAGAATGATGGGTCATTCCATCTGTCTCAAAAGGATAGAAAAGTTATCAAAAAAAAATATATAAGTCCATCTATAGTGAGATTAATGATATATGGTTCCGAAAATGAACTTATACTTCATATATCATACTGCTTAATATAATAAAACTAGTTTCTACTAAACAGGGACTTCATGTAGGCCAGTGGTAGGTGATAAAGGCCAGTCGCACTTCGGTTGTGGGTTCGATTCCCACAGCCTTGTCCGAAGCGATGGGCTGTCGCCCGTCCTGCAGGTTGTCCTTTTTCTAAAGCTATTTTACTATAACATCCCATCAATAATATCGAAAATCTTCTATCCTTAAACAATACTAACTTATGTCCAACATAATCCATTCTAATCTTTAGGATTATCCATAATACTGCAGTCCACTCTCATAATATAGTGAAAACGATTACCAGAGATTTAATACCATCGTTGATCCCAATATATCATAAGATATGTCTTGTTGGTTACATTCCAAACATTCAAAGGCCTTAATCATGTATTCTATTGAATACCCATTGAACCTTAGTGAAAACATGAATGCAGTTAAAAGTTAACTCTTTCCACATACCACAATCCAAAAATTCTCTATACTCAATCCATGATATAACCTTCTCCTTATATCAGTCATGATCTCATGAATACAATCAAACACCTCATTATCTTATTATTCCTTCATTATGCGCATATCATCTAAATTCCAAAAATATCTGAATAACCTTTCATGGATAGTGGTACCATTAATCATACACTTTCATAACTCAAGGAAAGACAACAGTGTAACAATCCTTATATGTATCTTTATTCCATAGTACCATGAGATTTCTTATACAACATTACGCATGATAAACATGTAATCATTCCACTACATTCTTAAACCATTGACCGAGCTTCAACAATTTTTCATCTCACATATCATTTGTAGTCTCTTCATCATCATCAACATAAATACTACCCATAAGACCATACTGATTCTCTTCATGAGACTTTCCCTTAGTGCATTGGTTTTCATAATGCCCGTACATTCCACATTTAAAACATTTAACCATTGTTGATGTCGTAGCAATACCATTATCCTCATCCCTGGTGTTAACTGAACCTTTTCCTTTGCACTTACTGGCTTTGTGTCCTTCTTTTCCACACCCAAAGCATCTTCCAGTTCCTTTGAAACATTCTCCTTGATGCCTCTTCCCACATGATTTACACAGGGTAAATTGAACTTTATTTCCTCTATGATCATCATGAAACTCCATCTTTCTCTTATTAGCCGAGTCAGGAAACTTACCAAATTTTACTTTATTGATCATATTATGAGATTGCTGATTCGGCATAATAATGATGTTTGGACTTCCAAATCCCATTTCATTTGGTTTCTCATGAAGAATATCATTCCATTGTCCATCATATCCTCCATTATCGTGAATCATCTTGTTTCCAGCCATTTTCTAAAACCCAAAAAGAATAGTGTGAGAGGAAAAAATCATTCTAGGGAAAACAACATAATAAAGGGTGAGTACCTTCAATATCTAACATCTTAGGTTTAATTCTATGATCATTAGCGTAATTCTAGTACTATAACCTATACGTATACTTAACCTTAGGGACATCCCTAGACATACCTTAGAAATATCTCTAGGGATCTCACTAAAGTTCTCGCATCCTAGTTTCAAAAGGTTGACTAAACCTTTCCTCTGATACCAACTGTAGAGAACCGAAGCTTGACGTACATGGACATTACATTACTTTTGTGGAATACTTGGTACATAACAAAAACACACACACAAGGATCGTAATAGTTTAGTGTCTTTGGAAACTCGGAACGTAATCTTCTAATCGAGGTGAAAGATCTTCAATATCTCCCATAACGATCATCCCTTTTTTTACCTAAAACCTTTCTTTATATCCTGGGGAAAATAAAATATAAAAGGGTGAGCTCAAATGCTCAGTAAGGGTATACAAAAGAATAATCAATCACATCATATTCATAAGAACATAACTTTTGGAAATCTTAACCTGCAAAAGAGAGCATAATTTCATAACATGGGATAAATCATAGTAGTGAAATGAAATCCCAATAATCATAACATAAAACATGAAACGTTGTGGAATATACACATAATCATAGAGAATCATTTCTTGTTAGTCAAGACTCATTGCCAAGACTCTCTTAGTGGACAAAGTCCCTTTCTGAAACGAGTAACCCTCGTTTCAGTCATGTTTCACTGAACCGGTATAACCTACCATTTCAGCCATGTCTATCTCATGAGATATAAAATCTTTACCCAATGCATTGGAGGGAGATATAGGTCCCACCCATCTTATAATGAAACCTTTCTTATGTGTGCCACATAATCATAAATCATACAAAATCGCATAACACATGTAACAAAAATGGGATTCCTAAAACATCATGACATCATAAAACAAATCATATAAGATAAATGACTTCATAAAAATAATTTCCTCAAAACATAATCAAATCAATTTAATAATAGGGATAAAAACAGAACCCTATATTATCTTAGATGGAAAATAATTTTGATGAAACATTTGAAATCTATTCTTGAAGAAAACATCCTTTCTACTTCAAAAACATTTTTCCTTTCATAACATGTCATACGACTTTAAAATAAAAGAATTTTATTAAAAATAAACTTGAAAACTTGTAAAGGAAGTTTCTTGGAAATAATTTTTTAAAAATCCATTCATGCCGTATAAGTTAAAAAATATTCTTCGTACTTTTGTCGGAAAAGTAAAAAAGTACCTCGTACGAAAAACGACAAAATATTCCTTTCATATCTTTTAATCAAAACTCACAGAAGGGTAAAACTGTATTTAAACAATTGTAGGTGGATGTAAATAATATTACATATTGATGAAACATGGATGTGGATGATAAAATACACCTCAGTAAATACTTACGAATAAACAATCTCGGATAAAAATGAGATTGTGATATTTCCCTTACCTTAGGTACGACTTGCTTTGTAAGTGTCCGAACCTCCTGTATAATGATTTAAATAGTGTTATTGACTTAATCCAGAATCATAAATATTGATATGATATCATATATGGTCATATTCTTAGCTTTTTGTTCGTAATATTTCATTGTTACTTGTTACTCGGGTCTTTATTGCCTTTTGTTCTTATGCGTGTTTTGCCGAATAAATTCTTATTCTTCTTTTAAGGTTATAGATACCTTATATCCAAAAAGGTACTAGTGTAACATATATCATATTTATTCATTCAATTCATTTATATAATTACTATGTAATGATGATCATGTAGAACGAGTCGCATCACATCGTGGAGACGGTATTCCGTACGTACGCAAGAGTGATGATATCGTTTCTATGATCGTGGAATTTTATTGGAGTATATATATATTATTTTAGTATAAATATTACTTTATAATAATCATAAATAGTTACTCATTACACCATTATACCCATCCTTGTAAATTGATGGTGGAAAATAGATTACACCCCGGCGTGGAGACGGTATTCCGTACGTACGCACGCGCGGTGATTTCTTTATCCGTAGGATGGATAGATGGTGAAATAGGGTTGTTTCATACTTATAATAACATATCAGTATATGAGTGATACTGATGTTATTACTTCATAATGAAACAACCTAAGAAGAATAAGTGGAAGAAGAAATAAAGATGAAATAATTGGTAACGGTAATTACCTCTTCTTTGAAGCGCCTCTTTGAGACCTCCTCTTAGGGCACTAAAATTGGTCTTTGAGGAAGACCAGAACCTCTAGGATGTTTCTAGGGAAGTGGAGAAGAGATTTTGGCAGGGGTTTTTCGAGCTTGAGTGCTCAAAATGGTGTGAGGAGGAGGGGGAGGAGGTGTCCTTTTATAAGGGAGGAGAGGGGCACCTTAGGAATACCTCAAAATATTATGTTATATTAATGTCAAAATCGGTTTATAATGGTTTAAAAGGGTCTTATTTCGAAGCTAAAGTGGGGATGGGTCGAAATCCTATCAACCAATAGGATTTAGACAAGTTTTAGGGTATTATTCTAACCTTATCAATTAGATTTAACTCTAAGTTAAATAATTTAACTTTTACCGTGTCTTTTTGTTTTCTTTCACTATATGGTTAATACACTTACTATAACATGCCAAACGAACCCCAAATTGTTTATTATTAATATATATATCCTTATCTAAGTCATTTGGCCGAACCTTAGATTTTTAGTAATAAAATAACAATTAATAATATAATATTTGATTTAAAAACTATTTTGTGTCAATTTTGACACTATTTGATATATGATTTTTGTGAAAGACATAACAGAATGATAAGTTCGAAAAAAGTTACTTAAATCAACAATAACATGTCATATTAACCTAGAAAATTAGTGTAAGTCATAACAAGTCTCAAATTACATTTATTTGGGCATTTATAACATCAATTATGTCAATATTTCATTAATAAGACAATTACTCCATCATCTTTGTGTCATAATAAATGATAATTATTTAATCTCTAAAAATTATAAATAAATTCCTATGATGTAGATAATTGTATTAGAGATCTGGAGAATATTCAAGTTCGAAGTTTCATGAAGTTTATCACTAGATTAAAATTATTATACTTATAAGATTTAAGAAAGTGACACGTTGTCACATTCTTTGGTTTTAATAATAATTAAATTATTTTCAAAAAAAAAAGTCCATAAAATGAATCTAATCCGACCCTTAGGTTATATGAGTCTACTTTTAGCCATCCAATAGGATTTTTCCAAGTTTTAGGGTAATTTTATAATCTTATATTTACCCTTAATTACCCGATTTACCTTTAACTATAGTAAATAAAATTTACCGTAGTTACTATTCATAATTCCCAAAAATAAAAAGTAGCTTATTAACATAATTTGGACCCACTGATTCCAAATATGGAATCAATTTTTCCAAATTAAATACACAAAAGATGGATAAATTAAATTAAAATTAATCCCGTTGTCGAACGAAAACGGGTTTTTCTTTAAAACATTGCAAAAGATTGAATTGATTTAACCTACGAATTCAAGGTAAAATCAATGATAATGACATACATTATATTAAATGGTAAAAATATATTCTATTTATACTTTACAACCATTCAATATTATAATTTAACCACATAAGATATTACGATGAAAAAAGTTGTTTTTAATTAAAATATAGCGTGTTTTTACTATTCATTAAAATATGAAAGTTATCGGAAAAATATCAAAACTTTATCTAATGTAAATTTTTATATCCTGATTGAAAAGAAGAATTTTATTTTGTCATATTGAACTTATAAACATGTCAAAAACTAGATTTAATGTGGGTGCGCCATCAAAAGGCGGCAAAACTGCATTTTTTGAAAAATACTTATTTTACCCGAAAAATTTATTTTGTTCTTATACCATGTTCTAGAAAATGTGTAAGATGAATAATAATGTTATAAAATTCAAAATTTAGTTAACACTATTCATAAAGGCTAGTTCATGACAATATTATAATAATATATCGTTGTTTATTAAAACCCAGTATTGCATACAATACACGCTATCGAGGAAGGTCGCGATTGCGTGTAATGCAAGCTAAGTCATGGTTGCGTGTTGTGAAAGAATCCTTCGTTGTTTTGTATAACAGAATCCAACCATATTTCATTTATACATTGAATATATATATATATATACTCAATGTTGCGTAGAATAACTATTATCAAAATTGTGTGTAACACGATCCAAGAATAGTGTTGCGTATACTGCAAGCTAATACGGTGTTGTGTATAGCGCAAGGTAATCTTGGTGTAGAATACAACACAAGACATTAATGAAATTAAAAGAATATTTTTCATAAACTCTCGGGGTGTTACATTCTACCCCCCTTAAAATGAATTTCGCCCTCGAAATTCGTCGGGGTTATAAATGGTTTACTATTTGAAAGTTTCTTTGATAGAAACCCACATCGTAAAAAGGAATACCAAAACTTATCTTTAAAAAAAAAATGTATGAAACGTAACGATTACCCAAATAAACTAATCACTGGGTTTCCACATAGGTTAAAATATGGATATGGAAGAGAAATCTAACCATCATGTTCTGATGGAGAGTGGTAGAGAACATGGCTATGGAAAAGCCAGCATTCACAAAGCCATAAATTTGTGACGATCTAGGGTACCATCTGATTAATCAGATATAAGAGCACTATGAAAACATTTTTGGATTTCAAGATCATTTCCCTAAATTGGATGAAATTGGAATTAGAAGAAATACTTTCATGATTTTGGTATAGTCTCACCGTTTGTCGTTCTTTGGACAATTTCCACTTCATCTCTTAAAGAAATGAAGTTGAATTTTTCATTCGTGATGTGTTAACAGATCATGTGATAGAATGATGGGTCATTCCATCTGTCTCAAAAGGATAGAAAAGTTATCAAAAAAAATACATAAGTCCATCTATAGTGAGATTAATGATATATGGTTCCTAAAATGAACTTATACTTCATATATCATACTGCATAATATAATAAAACTAGTTTCTACTAAACAGGGACTTCCTGTAGGCCAGTGGTAGGCGATAAAGGCCAGTCGCACTTCGGTTGTGGGTTCGATTCCCATAGCCTTGTCCGAAGCGATGGGCTGTCGTCCGTCCTGCAGGTTTTCCTTTTTCTAAAGCTATTTTACTATAACATCCCATCAATAATATCGAAAATCTTCTATCCTTAAACAATACTAACTTATGTCCAACATAATCCATTCTAATCTTTAGGATTATCCATAATACTGCAGTCCACTCTCATAATATAGTGAAAACGATTTCCAGAGATTTAATACCATCGTTGATCCCCATATATCATAAGATATGTCTTGTTGGTTACATTCCAAACATTCAAAGGCCTTAATCATGTATTCTATTGAATACCCATTGAACCTTAGTGAAAACATGAATGCAGTTAAAAGTTAACTCTTTCCACATACCACAATCCAAAAATTCTCTATACTCAATCCATGATATAACCTTATCCTTATATCAGTCACGATCTCATGAATACAATCAAACACCTCATTATCTTATTATTCCTTCATTATGCGCATATCATCTAAATTCCAAAAATATCTGAATAACCTTTCATGGATAGTGGTACCATTAATCATACACTTTCATAACTCAAGGAAAGACAACAGTGTAACAATCCTTAGATGTCTCTTTATTCCATAGTACCATGAGATTTCTTATACAACATTACGCATGATAAACATGTAATCATTCCACTACATTCTTAAACCATTGACCGAGCTTCAACAATTCTTCATCTCACATATCATTTGTAGTCTCTTCATCATCATCAACATAAATACTACCCATAAGACCATACTGATTCTCTTCATGAGACTTTCCCTTAGGGCATTGGTTTGCATAATGCCCGTACATTCCACATTTAAAACATTTAACCATTGTTGATGTCGTAGCAATACCATTATCCTCATCCCTGGTGTTAACTGAACCTTTTCCTTTGCACTTACTGGCTTTGTGTCCTTCTTTTCCACACCCAAAGCATCTTCCAGTTCCTTTGAATCATTCTCCTTGATGCCTCTTCCCACATGATTTACACAGGGTAAATTGAACTTTATTTCCTCTATGATCATCATGAAACTCCATCTTTCTCTTATTAGCCGAGTCAGGAAACTTACCAAATTTTACTTTATTGATCATATTATGAGATTGCTGATTCGGCATAATAATGATGTTTGGACTTCAAAATCCCATTTCATTTGGTTGCTCAGGAAGAATATCATTCCATTGTCCATCATATCCTCCATTATCGTGAATCATCTTGTTTCCAGCCATTTTCTGAAACCCAAAAAGAATAGTGTGAGAGGCAAAAATCATGCCAGGGAAAACAACATAATAAAGGGGGAGTACCTTAAATATCTAACATCTTAGGTTTAATTCTATGATCGTTAGCGTAATTCTAGTACTATAACCTATACGTATACTTAACCTTAGGGACATCCCTAGACATACCTTAGAAATATCTCTAGGGATCTCACTAAAGTTCTCGCATCCTAGTTTCCAAAGGTTGACTAAACCTTTCCTCTGATACCAACTGTAGAGACCCGAAGTTTGACGTACATGGACATTACATTACTTTTGTGGAATACTTGGTACATAACAAAAACACACACACAAGGATCATAATAGTTTAGTGTCTTTGGAAACTCGTAACGTAATCTTCTAATCGAGGTGAAAGATCTTCAATATCTCCCATAAAGATCGTCCCTTTTTTTTACCTAAAACCTTTCTTTATATCCTGGGGAAAATAAAACATAAAAGGGTGAGCTCAAATGCTCAGTAAGGGTATACAATAGAAAAATCAATCACATCATATTCATAAGAACATAACTTTTGGAAATCTTAACCTGCAAAAGAGAGCATAATTTCATAACATGGGATAAATCATAGTAGTGAAATGAAATCCAAATAATCATAACATAAAACATGAAACTTTGTGGCATACACACATAATCATAGAGAATCATTTCTTGTTAGTCAAGACTCATTGCCAAGACTATCTTAGTGGACAAAGTCCCTTTCTGAATCGAGTAACCCTCGTTTTAGTCATGTTTCACTGAACCGGTATAACCTACCATTTCAGACATATCTATCTCATGAGATATAAAATCTTTACCCAATGCATTGGAGGGAGATATAGGTCCCACCCATCTTATAATGAAACCTTTCTTATGTGTTCCACATAATCATAAATCATACATAATCGTATAACACATGTAACAAAAATGGGATTCTTGAAACATTATGACATCATAAAACAAATCATATAAGGTAAATGACTTCATAAAAATAATTTCCTCAAAACATAATCAAATCAATGTAATAATAGGGATAAAAACATAACCCTATATTATCTTAGATGGAAAATAATTTTGATAAAACATTTGAACTCTATTCTTGAAGAAAATATCCTTTCTACTTCAAAAACATTTTTCCTTTCATAACATGTCATACGACTTTAAAATAAAATAATTTGATTAAAAATAAACATGAAAACTTGTAATGGAAGTTTCTTGGAAATAATGTTTTAAAAATCTATTCATGCCGTATAAGTTAAAAAAATATTCTTCGTACTTTTGTCGGAAAAGTCAAAAAGTACCTCGTACAAAAAATGACAAAATATTCCTTTCATATCTTTTAATCAAAACTCACCGAAGGGTAAAACTGGATTTAAACAATTGTAGGTGGATGTAAATAATATTACATATTGATGAAACATGGATGTGGATGATAAAATACACCCCAGTAAATACTTACGAATAAACAATCTCGGATAAAAATGAGATTGTGATATTTCCCTTACCTTAGGTCCGACTTGCTTTGTAAGTGTCCGAACCTCCTGTATAATGATTTAAATAGTGTTATTGACTTATTACATAATCATAAATATTGATATGATATCATATATGGTCATATTCTTAGCTTTTTGTTAGTAATATTTCATTGTTACTTGTTACTCGGGTCTTTATTGCCTTTTGTTCTTATGCGTGTTTTGCCGAATAAATTCTTATTCTTATTTTAAGGTTATAGATACCTTATATCCAGAAAGGTATTAGTGTAACATATATCATATTTATTCATTAAATTCATTTATATAATTACTATGTAATGATGATCATGTAGAACGAGTCGCATCACATCGTGGAGACGGTATTCCGTACGTACGCACGAGTGATGATATTGTTCCTATGATCATGGAATTGTATTGGAGTATATATATATTATTTAAGTATAAATATTACTTTATAATAATCATAAATAGTTACTCATTACACCATTATACCCATCCTTGTAAAGTGATGGTAGAAAATAGATTACACCACGGCGTGGAGACGGTATTCCGTACGTACGCACGCGCGGTGATTTCTTTTTCCGTAGGATGGATAGATGGTGAAATAGGGTTGTTTAATACTTATAATAACATATCAGTATATGAGTGATACTGATGTTATTACTTCATAATGAAACAACCTAAGAAGAAGAAGTGGAAGAAGAAATAAAGATGAACGAATTGGTAACGGTAATTACCTTTTCTTTGAAGCGCCTCTTTGAGACCTCCTATTAGGGCACTAAAATTGGTCTTTGAGGAAGACCAGAACCTCTAGGATGTTTCTAGGGAAGTGGAGAAGAGATTTTGTCAGGGGTTGGCCGAGCTTGAGTGCTCAAATTGGTGTGAGGAGGATGGGGAGGAGGTGTCCTTTTATAAGGGAGGAGAGGGGCACCTTAGGAATACCTCAAAATATTATTTTATATTAATGTCAAAATCGGTTTATAATGGTTTCAAAGGGTATTATTTCGAAGCTAAAGTGGGGATGGGTCGAAATAATATCAACCAATAGGATTTAGACAAGTTTTAGGTTATTATTTTAACCTTATCAATTAGATTTAACTCTAAGTTAAATAATTTATCTTTTACCGTGTCTTTTTGTTTTCTTTCACTATATGGTTAATACACTTACTATAACATGCCAAACGAACCCCAAATTGTTTATTATTAATATATATATCCTTATCTAAGTCATTTGGCCGAACCTTAGATTTTTAGTAATAAAATAACAATTAATAATATAATATTTAATTTAAAAACTATTTTGTGTCAATTTTGACACTATTTGATATATGATTTTTGTGAAAGTCATAACAGAATTATAAGTTCGAAAAAAGTTACTTAAATAAACAATAACATGTCATATTAACCTTGAAATTAGTGTAATTCATAACAAGTCTCAAATTACATTTATTTGTTCATTTATAACATCAATTATGTCAATATTTCATTAATAAGACAATTACTGCATCATCTTTGTGTCATAATAAATGATAATTATTTAATCTCTAAATATTATAAATAAATTCCTATGATGTAGATAAACCTATTAGAGTTCTGGAGAATATTCATGTTCGAAGTTTCATGAAGTTTATCACTAGATTAAAATTATTATACTCATAAGATTTAAGAAAGTGACATGTTGTCACATTCTTTGGTTTTAATAATAATTAAATTATTTTCATGGAAAAAAGTCCATAAAATGAATCTAATCCGACCCTTAGGTTATATGAGTCTACTTTTAGCCATCAAATAGGATTTTTCCAAGTTTTAGGGTAATTTTATAATATTATATTTACCCTTAATTACCCGATTTACCTTTAACTAAAGTAAATAAAATTTACCGTAGTTACTATTCACAATTCCCAAAAATAAAAAGTAGCTTATTAACATAATTTGGACCCACTGATTCCAAATATGGAATCCATTTTTCCAAATTCAATACACACAAGATGTAGAAATTAAATTAAAATTAATCCCGTTGTCGAACGAAAACGGGTTTTTCTTTAAAACATTACAAAAGATTGAATTGATTTAACCTACGAATTCAAGGTAAAATCAATGATAATGACATACATTATATTAAATGGTAAAAATATATTCTATTTATACTTTAAAACCATTCAATATTATAATTTAACCAAATAAGATATTACGATGAAAAAAGTTGTTTTTAATTAAAATATAGCGTGTTTTTACTATTCATTAAAATATGAAAGTTATCGGAAAAATATCAAAACTTTATCTAATGTAAATTTTTATATCCTGATTGAAAAGAAGAATTTTATTTTGTCAAATTGAACTTATAAACATGTCAAAAACTAGATTTAAAGTGGGTGTGCCATCAAAAGGCGGCAAAACTGCATTTTTTGAAAAATACTTATTTTACCCGAAAAATTTATTTTGTTCTTATACCATGTTCTAGAAAATGTGTAAGATGAATAATAATGTTATAAAATTAAAAATTTATTTAACACTATTCATAAAGGCTAGTTCATGACAATATTATAATAATATATCGTTGTTTATTAAAACCCAGTATTGCATACAATACACGCTATCGAGGAAGGTCGCGATTGCGTGTAATGCAAGCTAAGTCAGGGTTGCGTGTTGTGAAAGAATCCTTCGTTGTTTTGTATAACAGAATCCAACCATATTTCATTTATACAATGAATATATATATATATATACTCAATGTTTCGTAGAATAACTATTATAAAAATTGTGTGTAACACGATCCTAGAATAGTGTTGCGTATACTGCAAGCTAATACGGTGTTGCGTATAGCGCAAGGTAATCTTGGTGTAGAATACAACACAAGACATTAATGAAATTAAAAGAATATTTTTCATAAACTCTCGGGGTGTTACATTCTACTCCCCTTAAAATGATTTTCTCCCTGGAAATTCGTCGGGGTTATAAATGGTTTACTATTTGAAAGTTTCTTTGATAGAAACCCACATCGTAGAAAGGAATACCAAAACTTATCTTTAAAAACAAAAGTATGAAACGTAACGGTTACCCATATAAACTAATCACTGGGTTTCCACATAGGTTAAAATATGGATATGGAAGAGAAATCTAACCATCATGTTCTGATGGAGAGTGGTAGAGAACATGGCTATGGAAAAACCAGAAATCACAAAGCCATAAATTTGTGACGATCTAGGGTATCATCTGATTAATCAGATATAAGAGCACTAGGACAACATTTTTGGTTTTCAAGATCATTTCCCTAAATTTGATGAAATTGGAATTAGAAGAAATACTTTCATGATTTTGGTATAGTCTCACCTTTTGTCGTTCTTTGGACAATTTCCACTTAATCTCTTAAAGAAATGAAGTTGAATTTTTCATTCGTGATGTGTTTACAGATCATGTGATAGAATGATGGGTCATTCCATCTGTCTCAAAAGGATAGAAAAGTTATCAAAAAAAATACATAAGTCCATCTATAGTGAGATTAATGATATATGGTTCCTAAAATGAACTTATACTTCATATATCATACTACTTAATATAATAAAACTAGTTTCTACTAAACAGGGACTTCATGTAGGCCAGTGGTAGGCGATAAAGGCCAGTCGCACTTCGGTTGTGGGTTCTATTCCCACACCCTTGTCCGAAGCGATGGGCTGTCGCCCGTCCTTCAAGTTGTCCTTTTTCTAAAGCTATTTTACTATAACATCCCATCAATAATATCGAAAATCATCTATCCTTAAACAATACTAACTTATGTCCAACATAATCCATTCTAATCTTTAGGATTATCCATAATACTGCAGTCCACTCTCATAATATAGTGAAAACGATTACCAGAGATTTAATACCATCGTCGATCCCCATATATCATAAGATATGTCTTGTGGGTTACATTCCAAACATTCAAAGGCCTTAATCATGTATTCTATTGAATACCCATTGAACCTTAGTGAAAACATGAATGCAGTTAAAAGTTAACTCTTTCCACATACCACAATCCAAAAATTCTCTATACTCAATCCATGATATAACCTTCTCCTTATATCAGTCATGAGCTCATGAATACAATCAAACACCTCATTATCTTATTATTCCTTCATTATGCGCATATCATCAAAATTCCAAAAATATCTGAATAACCTTTCATGGATAGTGGTACCATTAATCATACACTTTCATAACTAAAGGAAAGACAACAGTGTAACAATCCTTATATGTCTCTTTATTCCATAGTACCATGAGATTTCTTATACAACATTATGCATGATAAACATGTAATCATTCCACTACATTCTTAAACCATTGACCGAGCTTCAACAATTCTTTCATCTCACATATCATTTGTAGTCTCTTCATCATCATCAACATAAATACTACCCATAAGACCATACTGATTCTCTTCATGAGACTTTCCCTTAGGGAATTGGTTTGCATAATGCCCGTGCATTCCACATTTAAAACATTTAACCATTGTTGATGTCGTAGCAATACCATTATCCTCATCCCTGGTGTTAACTGAACCTTTTCCTTTGCACTTACTGGATTTGTGTCCTTCTTTTCCACACCCAAAGAATCTTCCAGTTCCTTTGAAACATTCTCCTTGATGCCTCTTCCCACATGATTTACACAGGGTAAATTGAACTTTATTTCCTCTATGATCATCATGAAACTCCATCTTTCTCTTATTAGCCGAGTCAGGAAACTTACCAAATTTTACATTATTGATCATATTATGAGATTGCTGATTCGGCATAATAATGATGTTTGGACTTGCAAATCCCATTTCATTTGGTTGCTCATGAAGAATATCATTCCATTGTCCATCATATCCTCCATTATCGTGAATCATCTTGTTTCCAGCCATTTTCTGAAACCCAAAAAGAATAGTGTGAGAGGCAAAAATCATGCTAGGGAAAACAACATAATAAAGGGGGAGTACCTTCAATATCTAACATCTTAGGTTTAATTCTATGATCGTTAGCGTAATTCTAGTACTATAACCTATGCGTATACTTAACCTTAGGGACATCCCTAGACATACCTTAGAAATATCTCTAGGGATCTCACTAAAGTTATCGCATCCTAGTTTCCAAAGGTTGACTAAACCTTTCCTCTGATACCAACTGTAGAGACCCGAAGTTCGACATACATGGACATTACATTACTTTTGTGGAATACTTGGTACATAACAAAAACACACACACAAGGATCGTAATAGTTTAGTGTCTTTGGAAACTCGTAACGTAATCTTCTAATCGAGGTGAAAGATCTTCAATATCTCCCATAAAGATCGTCCCTTTTTTTTTACCTAAAACCTTTCTTTATATCCTGGGGAAAATAAAACATAAAAGGGTGATCTCAAATGCTCAGTAAGGGTATACAAAAGAAAAATCAATCACATCATATTCATAAGAACATAACTTTTGGAAATCTTAACCTGCAAAAGAGAGCATAATTTCATAACATGGGATAAATCATAGTAGTGAAATGAAATCCCAATAATCATAACATAAAACATGAAACTTTGTGGCATACACACATAATCATAGAGAATCATTTCTTGTTAGTCAAGACTCATTTCCAAGACTATCTTAGTGGACAAAGTCCCTTTCTGAATCGAGTAACCCTCGTTTCAGTCATGTTTCACTGAACCGGTATAACCTACCATTTCAGACATGTCTATCTCAAGAGATATAAAATCTTTACCCAATGCATTGGAGGGAGATATAGGTCCCACCCATCTTATAATGAAACCTTTCTTATGTGTGCCACATAATCATAAATCATACATAATCGCATAACACATGTAAAAAAAATGGGATTCCTGAAACATCATGACATCATAAAACAAATCATATAAGGTAAATGACTTCATAAAAATAATTTCCTCAAAACATAATCAAATCAATGTAATAATAGGGATAAAAACAGAACCCTATATTATATTAGATGGAAAATAATTTTGATAAAACATTTGAACTCTATTCTTGAAGAAAATATCCTTTCTACTTCAAAAACATTTTTCCTTTCATAACATGTCATACGACATTAAAATAAAAGAATTTGATTAAAAATAAACTTGAAAACTTGTAAAGAAAGTTTCTTGGAAATAATTTTTTAAAAATCCATTCATGCCGTATAAGTTAAAAAAATATTCTTCGTACTTTTGTCGGAAAAGTCAAAAAGTACCTCGTACGAAAAACGACAAAATATTCCTTTCATATCTTTTAATCAAAACTCACCGAAGGGTAAAACTGGATTTAAAAAATTGTAGGTGGATGTAAATAATATTACATATTGATGAAACATGGATGTGGATGATAAAATACACCCCAGTAAATACTTACGAATAAACAATCTCGGATAAAAATGAGATTGTGATATTTCCCTTACCTTAGGTCCGACTTGCTTTGTAAGTGTCCGAACCTCCTGTATAATGATTTAAATAGTGTTATTGACTTATTACAGAATCATAAATATTTATATGATATCATATATGGTCATATTCTTAGCTTTTTGTTCGTAATATTTCATTGTTACTTGTTACTCGGGTCTTTATTGCCTTTTGTTCTTATGCGTGTTTTGCCGAATAAATTCTTATTCTTCTTTTAAGGTTATAGATACCTTATATCCAGAAAGGTATCAGTGTAACATATATCATATTTATTCATTCAATTCATTTATATAATTACTATGTAATGATGATCATGTAGAACGAGTCGCATCACATCGTGGAGACGGTATTCCGTACGTACGCACGAGTGATGATATTGTTCCTATGATCGTGGAATTGTATTGGAGTATATATATATTATTTAAGTATAAATATTACTTTATAATAATCATAAATAGTTACTAATTACACCATTATACCCATCCTTGTAAAGTGATGGTGGAAAATAGATTACACCACGGCGTGGAGACGGTATTCCGTACGTACGCACGTGCGGTGATTTCTTTTTCCGTAGGATGGATAGATGGTGAAATAGGGTTGTTTCATACTTATAATAACATATCAGTATATGAGTGATACTGATGTTATTACTTCATAATGAAACAACCTAAGAAGAAGAAGTGGAAGAAGAAATAAAGATGAAAGAATTGGTAACGGTAATTACCTCTTCTTTGAAGCGCCTCTTTGAGACCTCCTCTTAGGGCACTAAAATTGGTCTTTGAGGAAGACCAGAACCACTAGGATGTTTCTAGGGAAGTGGAGAAGAGATTTTGGCAGGGGTCGGCCGAGCTTGAGTGCTCAAATTGGTGTGAGGAGGAGGGGGAGCAGGTGTCCTTTTATAAGGGAGGAGAGGGGCACCTTAGGAATACCTCAAAATATTATTTTATATTAATGTCAAAATCGGTTTATAATGGTTTTAAAGGGTCTTATTTCGAATCTAAAGTGGGGATGGGTCGAAATCCTATCATCCAATAGGATTTAGACAAGTTTTAGGGTATTATTTTAACCTTATCAATTAGATTTGACTCTAAGTTAAATAATTTAACTTTTACCGTGTCTTTTTGTTTTCTTTCACTATATGGTTAATACACTTACTATAACATGCCAAACGAACCCCAAATTGTTTATTATTAATATATATATCATTATCTAAGTCATTTGGCCAAACCTTAGATTTTTAGTAATAAAATAACAATTAATAATATAATATTTGATTTAAAAACTATTTTGTGTCAATTTTGACACTTTTTGATATATGATTTTTGTGAAAGTCATAACAGAATGATAAGTTCTAAAAAAGTTACTTAAATCAACAATAACATGTCATATTAACCTATAAAATTAGTTTAAGTCATAAAAAGTCTCAAATTACATTTATTTGGGCATTTATAACATCAATTATGTCAATATTTCATTAATAAGACAATTACTACATCATCTTTGTGTCATAATAAATGATAATTATTTAATCTCTAAAAATTCTAAATAAATTCCTATGATGCAGATAATTGTATTATCGTTCTGGAGAATATTAATTTTAGAAGTTTAATGAATTTTATCACTAGATTAAAATTATTATACTTATAAGATTTAAGAAAGTGACATGTTGTCACATTCTTTGGTTTTAATAATAATTAAATTATTTTCAAGGAAAAAAGTCCATAAAATGAATCTAATCCGACCCTTAGGTTATATGAGTCTACCTTTAGCCATCCAATAGGATTTTTCCAAGTTTTAGGGTAATTTTATAATCTTATATTTACCCTTAATTACCCGATTTACCTTTAACTATAGTAAATAAAATTTACCGTAGTTACTATTCACAATTCCCAAAAATAAAAAGTAGCTTATTAACATAATTTGGACCCACTGATTCCAAATATGGAATCCATTTTTCCAAATTCAATACACAAAATATGCAGAAATTAAATTAAAATTAATCCCGTTGTCGAACGAAAACGGGTTTTTCTTTAAAACATTGCAAAAGATTGAATTGATTTAACCTACGAATTAAAGGTAAAATCAATGCTAATGACATAAATTATATTAAATGGTAAAAATATATTCTATTTATACTTTAAAACCATTCAATATTATAATTTAACCACATAAGATATTACGATGAAAAAAAAAATTTAATTAAAATATAGCGTGTTTTTACTATTCATTAAAATATGAAAGTTATCGGAAAAATATCAAAACTTTATCTAATGTAAATTTTTATATCCTGATTGAAAAGAAGAATTTTATTTTGTCAAATTGAACTTATAAACATGTCAAAAACTAGATTTAAAGTTGGTGCGCCATCAAAAGGCGGAAAAAATGCATTTTTTGAAAAATACTTATTTTACCCGAAAAATTTATTTTGTTCATATACCATGTCCTAGAAAATGTGTAAGATGAATAATAATGTTATAAAATTCAAAATTTAGATAACACTATTCATAACTTCTAGTTCATGACAATATTATAATAATATATCGTTGTTTATTAAAACCCAGTATTGCGTACAACACACGCTATCGAGGAAGGTCGCGATTGCGTGTAATGCAAGCCAAGTCAGGGTTGTGTGTTGTAAAAGAATCCTTCGTTGTTTTGTATAACAGAATCCAACCATATTTCATTTATACATTGAATATATATATATATATATACTCAATGTTGCGTAGAATAACTATTAGAAAAAATTGTGTGTAACACGATCCAAGAATAGTGTTGCGTATACTGCAAGCTAATACGGTGTTGCGTATAGCGCAAGGTAATCTTGGTGTAGAATACAACACAAGACATTAATGAAATTAAAAGAATATTTTTCATAAACTCTCGGGGTGTTACACTAGGATACTATGGAAAGAACATTATTCTATTATGTTTTTGCAGTAATTCAATGTTTTCATCCAATTTTATGATTTTATGGATTTGGTTATTTATTTCCTTATGATTCATGTTTTATGAACTACCTTTCTTAATGCCTGGATTCATATATACAATCTATGATATGAAAGATATGATCTTATATTTTCAGGATCATGTTCTCATACCTTTATGATCATAATTATTCTTACATATCTCCCATATTTACCCTTAACGATAATTTGAGCACAACCCTTTATTTTTTTTCTTTTCCCCATGTTATAAAAAATTATTTTGCGTACAATTACTAAATCTGAAAAAATTTATGGGAGATGTTGAACATATTTCAATGGGATAGAATATTTTGTATCTACGTATCCAAATACACTAAACTATTATAGTCCCCATGACTGTTATTTTGTAATATACAAAATAGTCCTCGAAAAGGATGCAATATCCATGTATGTTAAGCCTCGGTTCCTATAGTTCGAATCAAAGGAATATTTTATTAACGCGTTGGAGAAATAGAAGAAAAAACATTAGTGATACCCCTAGGAATATTTGTACGAATATTTCTAGGGATGTCTCAAGGATAATTATAATAATGAGATTACATTTATGAAAATTCCCTACAATTTTGGAAAAGGATATAGTGAGTGGTTTCCAATAAATACATCCCTACCGTGATACTACAAGTTGATGTGGCTCTAGAACTGATATAACGATGGTGAAAAACTCTGACAAGATATTTTTGGCCAAACATAGGGTAATATGGTACACAAAAACATGCATTTCTTAACACCTCGTTTGAAACTACCATGGGATATTCTACTGGAATACACAAACTATTCATAAACCATCGTAAAAGATTTAAATATATGTTTTATCTGAATAACTTATGATGAGACTAGGATCTCATAGATTATGTAATGTGTCATGATTTTTAAATAATCTATGTAATTATTTTCATTACAATGTGGTCTTCTTTTATGATAAATAATAGTCACAATATGCCTGTGGTTTTAGTCAATGGTGGGAACTAGAAAGAACTATATTAATGTTGAATCTGATAGATGATTTTTGGATGATAATTCAAGTGGGGCGGTCACTAGATTAAGAGATGTTGTGATTATATCTAATGAGTTTTCACATAACATGATTAACTATGTATACATTCATCAACATTTGGACACACTGTGGAAGAGAAAGAAACTATTATCTGAGTGTTTGGGTAATAGAGACCATGGATAAATGAGTATTCTGTTTTCCATATGTTAAAATTTTTGAAATATTCAACAAAGAGAATTTCTTAGAGGAATGAGAATATATTTTCACTGAGGAAATGAGTGACACACTTCAACTGACTTTAGGGTAAAAATTAACAGTTTTAATAATGTTGTGGATTAAGATATTGGCCTACTTAAGACATCATTGAACGTTATGTGTTTTAATTTTTGAGTAAATGGTCATTATGAAACTCAATGTCCCAAGATCAATTCCCTTGAGTGGATCCATCATGGTGGTATGAGTAAGGGTTACATTATTGATTATGATGAGACTACAAGTGAAATGTCAAAGGAAAGAGGTATTTTATACTTTAATGAGGTATCATTATTTTTATAATAAAGATAAAGTAGGATAATAAATGTTTTATTTATTTGGATTCAATAATATTGTTATATGAATGGTCAAATATATATGGATTGTTTTTTTAGGTTTTTCACTACCTATTTATATGAACACATTAAATGATTCTAGTGGAATACAGAATTGATATAGTGGAAAGGTCAAGTCCTTGGAAAACTCCTTATTGAGGGAAATATATCCTATAATATGTTCCTTATGTTATGATAATGTTGTTCAGATAAATATATATTCGATCTTAATAAGTAAATTGGAAGGTATTGATTATCTTGGAACTAATTATGGACATGTTAGAAAACTAGTTTCATGCTATAATGGATGATGTTTTAAACTTATTCGATTTATGGAATATATTAAATAATCTATAGAATAAGAAATAAAACATGTCTTCCAAAATGAATACATGGTAATTGAGGGAATTAATATGTTCTAAGAGAATTTACTATGAGGGTATTTACAAGATTGGAATATGACAACAAAGATATATTTTGTGATATATGAGAAATGAATGTTAAGTTAGTTCTATATAATTATTTTTATAGTAAGGGATTTAAATATTCGAGGAGGGTTATAAAGTTACCCATTCATGAAATGTTTATGTTAAATTTTCAAGGAATTATTTATGTATCGAGGCTATAATTAAGTCCTAAATAAAATGAAATTTAGTGACTAACCTTATTTCAAGAATTTCCATTATCTTTTTTAAATTATAGTAGTATGGTTTTAAAAAATCACACCATTTATTTTGAGTGAAAACCAATCAATCCTAGAAAGGTTATAGGTCTTGACCCCATTAATTAAGGATAATAAGGGTTTCATTCCTTCCACATGCCTACAAATGTCCTGGTTAATGTGAAATTAATTTTTATGGATAATTATTTATGATAAAAATTAGTGTTACTTTCAATGATTAGTGATTAATGTATTATTAATATTAATTTTTATAGTAGTTGTAGACAAATAGTTATACATTTAATTCTATTATGAGCCATATGATCTTTTAAAATTGCCTTTTATCACTTCTAGCATAAATGTTAATTTCTAGATGTTCATGAATGATTAAATGGATGAATTAGAAGTTCATAAAAGAACTAATAAAGAATGAAATTTTTTTTAGTAATATGTCTAGTGTCAATATTTTCATATATTATTGGTCAATAAAATATTTACTCAATGATTAGATAATGGTCAAAAGAAATATTTCTGTCCAAATACATTTATTTTTTTTAACCTAAATCATTTTAAATACAAAAATAATTATGAAATTGTGGCATAAACGTTTATTTAAAAATTAAGTTGTTTATTTTTTATTACATCAATCACTCCCTATAAATATTTACATTATTCATATATTTCCAATCTTCACTCCAAAACATAATATTCTATGCAAAAACTAATAATATGTTACTCTCGGTAACCACTATGGTTAAATCTTTCCCTTTTGGGGGAATGTTTTAGAATTCATTATAATGATATGGGTTTATATGAATTAAAAATTAAATTATTAATCCTTTGATAACCCATTTTAATTTTGAGGGTGAAATTTATTTTAAGGGGGTAGATTGTATCACATTAAGATATTGTGAATTATTCATTTCAAATTATTTTATCCTTATCATATATTTAATTTCCCATGAGACTGGAAATAGTTCCTTAAATATATATATATTCAAACACTAATTCATACCTTCCTTTCCCATAATACTATCTTGTTAGTTGCTACATGCTAAACCGACTTGGAAAATGTTACACGTTACAAAAATGATTCTACAAAACATCATTTTATAGTTAAATTTTTTTAAATTAGATATTTATAACATAGATATTAAACATTTTTATATGAATAGTAATAATTAATTTTAAATTAATATTTATAATCATTTTATATAGACAAAATATATTGGTAATGAAAGATATGAATTTTGGTAATGTCATTTTATGATAGAAAATATTTTTTCTAAAATCAACTAATATTATTAATAATATTGTTTGTATACATATTTAGAAATTTAATTCCATATTTTTTGGGAATTTATAATTTCTAAATTATGTTAGGGTTATTTTTTATGAGAAACATCATTTGTTGATGAATAATGAAAAAAATTGCTTTTTAGTTTAAAATTGACATTTTGTTTAAATAATTATTAATATTTGATTATATTTTAAATTCATTTTATGGTCACATTAGATCAAGTATAAATTTATTAATAAAATTTATTTCAATATAATCAATTTCATTTTTAAATAGAATATAACAATATAAAAAAAAAATTGAACTTCGTTATACTTTTAAATCCCCTAATTTCATCCAGATTGTGGGATTGGAATTAATCATAATTCTGACACTACTGTGAATTGAATTTGAAAAAAAACAAGAAAAACTATATTTAGAATAGTATATAGTGTCTAATTAAATCATGCTGATATTTTCTTTAAATGAATAGTGAATGTGATTAAAAATATTCATAGCGATTAAGGTCAAATTAAGATTAATTTGGGTCCAAACATTAATAATAGGAGACAAATTGACCTAGACACTAATCCAAAACCCATTTTATTTAAATATTTTGGTAAAAAATACCATTATTTATTTAGTTTGGATTTTTAGTCTTTTTTTGGTAATAACATGTGTACACCAAACTTGTTTTCATAAATTCCAAGAGAGTTATTTTTCTTCCATTTAAAAGGTAACCGACTCTCCCACATCAGCACACCTCTAAAACCACATAGGATCAGCCAAGATCTTCCCATTATATTTCCTAAAATTAGTCCCACCCTTCTATAATCATTCCTTTTGGAAGATGTATATCTGTGGAAGAATTTTAGTACAAACCCAAAAGAGTTACTCTTTTAAGAGATAACATCTTCTCTCAAGTCATTTCTATAATGTTCATTAACCAACCCCTCCAATTTTTTAAAATTATTTTTTAAAAAAACAAATAACCTAAATATACTAGTAATTAATATGCTAGAGTTTCAACCTAAAAATATACACACCTCAATATAATGAATAATGAACATATCGTTTATGTGTACGGTGAACTGCTACCTCACTAAACGATAATTGTTTTGTTTTTATTACCACCTCACATAGTGGAAATTATGATGAAAATTAGAATTCTAATATATATTATATTTAATATTTATTTAATATTATTTATTACTATAAAAACACATATATTTTTAATTTCTATTTGGTGTTAGTATGATAATTTCTTTGGAGGAAGAGTGGACTACCACCCCTCAAAGCAATGTGATTCATTCACACACTAATGGAATGTATTAAAGGAAGATTTAGTGAATATGTATGATATATATGATATAAAAAATACAATTTAGTAATCTTAATTATATTAATATATATAAAAATTTGCGTCTTTTACTTTCTTTCTCCCAAAACAACTATTAAACAGAAATATCATTCATGCGTACATACATCATGTCTTCTATGTGAACGTTGTATTCCGTTTCATAAATATATATGTTGTAGATTCTTAAAACTCATATACTCTATATACATGATATTTATATAATTTTTTACATTTTTTAATACTAATATAAGTATTAGGAACAACAATAAAAAAATATGACTCATATGAAAAACCAATCAAATATTACCTGAAGTGATACCTTAACATAGGATTGTTAACAAGAAATAAATATATGATCATGGTAAAAACATATATTGTATTAGATATAAAAATATTTATTTTTAAAATATGTATAATAAATTTATATTTATTATACAGGTTGCTCGAAAAAGTACAGCGATAGTTAAGATACAAGGTAAGGGGATTTCATCTCACATTTTATTTAAGTGATATATATGCTATGTTAGAAACTCTTTACTTATGTGTGTTGTATGTATTTCATATGATTGTTTACCATTTATATATTAAATTAATTTATGGTTATTCCTATATCCATTTTATGAACTTTATTTCATGGGGTATATGTTTTAATAGTTTCCACATCCGTGAAATCGTTTTTTCTCAATTTTCCTTCTTTGAGACTTATTCTTTATTATGCACCTAAATTATATTTGACGTGTATATACTTCCATTTTACATTTAATATCATGAGTTTATTTCTTTAATGATATTTTAATTTTCATTTATCATCATTATCATACATGGTGAGTATGATCCCTATGCACAAAAGTATATGAGTTTGTTGAGATAATCACATCATTTTTCATGAATGTTTATGTTTATTATTTAATTGATGAAATATTATGATAAATCGTTAAAAAACACTAATAAAACATATTATTAACTAGTTATTAATGATATATTTAGGTACTGGTAACATATTTCTACTCATTGGTACTTATGATAGCTAAGAATGGTTTTGTTCAGAATGCCCCACTCTACCATCTCTTCGCTCAGAAATCGGCATTCCTTTAAACCATGTTTTCTAAAAAGGGCTTCCCAGAATAATATACAGATATTCTATGATAATTAAAAAAAATTATCCTTTTTTCTTTTACAAATTTTTTCAAAGGAATCTCTTTTACACTTTCAAAATGAGGTATTTTTCTATCCTTTTTACCATGAAAAAACGAATATTATTTTTACCATGTACGATATGTACTGATTTATCCACCATCAATACTTTAATGCTTTATTTTCATGATTAAATTTTAATTGTTATGAAAAATGATTTAAACATTTTTTTCCAGAAAAATGGGTTTTAATATGTCTATATATTATTTTATATGTTTTCATGGAAAAATGTTTTCAAAATGTCTAGAACAATTATTTTTAAATTTTCGATATATTTTCAATTGAAGGTTTTTCAAAAAAAATATCAATATTTCTTTATAATTTTTCAAATTATATCATAGAAATGGTATTAAAAACAATTTCAAGGTTTATTTATATGATGTTAATCTATTTTTAAATAAATTATTTTCAAAACATTTTCAATCATTCATTATTAGTATTATAAGTATTTTCTCACAAATACCTTTAAAAAAATTCATTATTTCAGAATAAGTTTTCAAATGGTTTTCAAAGAAATAAAATTTAAAATTTTTTAAAATTATTTTATAGGTTTTTGAGAATTTGTTTTTCCAAATGATTTCAAGTCTTTTTTAAATAATTCATGGTATTTTATAACATATTTATTTAAAAATGGTTTTATGTATTTAAATGAATTTTTCAATAAGAAAGTACATTTTCCTCAAGAAATATTTTTGAAAGATATTTCAAAATTATTTTTCATATAGAATTTCATCTATTGATGTTACTCATGCCTTATAAGGAAATTGCCTTAAGGATCCATTCAAATTCTTTCTATGAATGTGTTATTCTAAATGCCATGGTCGTTAATAATTCCATTTCTCTTCTATTGGTTATATGTTTTTGAAATCTTTTTCTCAATCGAGGGTTTTTCATTTGATTAAATGATTGTGAAACATAAATTTTTCCACAGGTTATCATATGATTACATGTATATAATAACTATTTCATTTGTTTGGTAAGATATGAACATTTATTATATTTTGGAACATGTTGGAATAATTTCACAATGAGCCATGTGGGACAAATATACCCCTCTAATTAATTTTTTTATTATTAATATCTCATGATATAGACTTATATAGTGATGGTATTGAACCTTGACAACAATTGTGGTAATCGGAGTGAACCATAACAACCAAGATGATATGAGAAGTGAAATCATGATAATAGGGTTGTCATATGAGTGAACCATGACAATCAATATGGAACGGGGAGAGAACACATACTACCAAGATGTTCTTTTCTGTGATGCCTTGGTTTCTATAGAAATCATATTATACTCTCATGTGTCCACTAAAATTCCATGTTTTATTCATATGTTATGATTTCATGCCTTATGTTCTGTATTTCCTTATTTTTCATGCCTTATGAAATTCCAGTATTTGTACCCTAATTCATGTATGTGATGTTTTTTATGTAGGGTGTGATATTTAATTTTCATTATCATGTACTCATACCCTTGTGTAGATAATAATGCTCCGAATTCTCAGTTATTTACCCTTATTGATCATTTGAGATCACCTTTTTATTATGTTTCTTTTCGCCTTGTTATCAAGTAAAATTGTAAGTATAATAACAAAATGTGAAGGTATTTATGGGAAATGATAAAGATATTTCAGTATGTTAAAATATTGTTTTCCATGTTTCCAATGACCCTAAACTATTATGATCCTCAAGCATGTAATTTACTAATGTTCTTAATATTGATCTAAAATGATGTAATCTCCATGTATTTTAATCCTAGTCTCTATAAAACTGTTTTATTCATATTTATCAAGGATTTCTTGGACAAATATAAAGAATCAATACTTTTTGGTTAGAAATAAATAAATTAACCAAATTAAACTGGTACATAGGAAGATTCAAAGGTTGTAATTGTCACAGAACAATAGAAGAGGTTGATATGGTCAATTAATATAATAAACAATGGAATAATAAAAATATTGATTAACTCTACCAATATATTTTATTTCTACTTATAAAATAACAAACTTCCTAATGATTGAAGGTTTTCGTTCTCTCATAGCACCCTAATGTGCTCTAATCCGCCATTTCATCATCAACCGATTTGATTTCGCAGTGAAAGGAGGAAAAAAAATCTCTGTGATGAACCATGGATTATGAGTCTTGACCTGGTTGAGTCTCTATGGTATTATTCATAAAGAATATATTTAAAGGTTAGAATAAAAAAATTAATTAATTAATTAATTAATTATTCCACTAAATGTACCTCTAAGGGGTCATATTTTGAAATGCTCGACCCTATCATATTTTAGGCTATGCCTCGGGTAAAAATTGTGTTTTTACTCAATTTTGGTCTCATATTTCTAGTACATGTTTCTGTTTTAGAGATATCCCACTTTTATTAAGAAAATTTTCACAGGAAATATTAAATATATTAAATATTTTGTAAAATTAATTTGGAAAACACTAGGCCTCGTAATTGTACGGTGTCTAAGAACCAACATCTAGAATTACATATATAAAAATTTCAAACTCTTATAAGGAAACAATTGGGTCTCTACATCATTCCCTCTATGATTTTCATCCCGAAAATAAAAACTATGTAAAGGACTTAGGATAAAGATTTAGTACGTGGTCCTCCTGCTCCAAGGAATTATCTTTCACATTACCGACCTTCCAAAACACACGCACGAAAAGGATAGTCCATCCACATAGTTTCCTCTCTTTCCAATCCACAATCACCACCTTATTCTCTGCAATGGTGGATCCATCACTAATTTCAATCTTTTCCTAGTTGAATACATTCTTGGCGTCATGCACATATCACTTAAAATACGATTGGTTGAAGACGATGTTCATGTAGTCCAGTTCTGGGGATAATGTGATGTTATATAATACATTTCCAACCCTCTTATTGATATAAAAAAAACAATGATCCTCAAAGATATATTTACACCCTAGATTAGCCTCTACAATACTTGTCATTAGGGGACTCTCATGAAAATGAGGTGTCATTTCTCAAACACCAATGTCGTATGATGGTGATATATAGAATATTTATAATTAATCTGGTCGTATTAATCCACTCATAGTAGAATTGGATTTTCTCTATCACCAAATTCACCATCTCTAGGCCCAAAAAATATTTATCACAGATCATTGTCTCTCTAAAAAGTTACATACAGGGTCTCTCATACATGACATCAAAAGGATGCAAGCTGATGGTAGGGTCTTATCTATTGTGGTATTTAAATTCAAATGAGGCCAACAGATACCCACTTGCTTGTAAATTGTCTAAAAAATCACTCAACAAATCTTCCATGACCTAGATATTGATCCCAGTCTTCCCATCAGTATGGGGGTGAAAGGTTGTACTAATCCATATTTGGTTCCTAAATGATTATTGCAGTCCTCTCCGAAATCATGATGTAAATCTACCATCATGATCAGATAATATTATCTATGGAAACTCATGAAGTTCAATAATCTCCATTATGTACTACTCACGAAAACTCTCTATAGAGCAGTCCTCTATGATAAAAAAGCAGTAATCCAATGTCATGAGTCGGTAAACTATCATGTAGAAGGAATCATGGGAATTTGTTGTGCATGTAAGAACTATAATAAATTCCACGGATATTTCATTAAAATTCCACAATAAAATCATAATGGGATGGAGAAAACCTGTTGGATCTAGGTTCTTAGCATTCACATTCTGATAGGTGAGGCAACAAGAGAAGAAATCATCTATGCTTCATCTCATGTCAGAAAAAAATAGATATTAAAGGCATTTATGCATCTTCCAAACATTGTAATGTACAACTAGAGGATAAGTGTGGAACTATCACTCACCTCTTCATGCATAATGATTGGATTGATAGCCCATCCTAGGAAAAAGTTGATATGAAAACCTCCTTCATAATATCCTTATAGTGATTCCTATGTGGTAATCTGGTCACACAAGAACTTGTTGTCCATTAATCTTATCTAGGACACTATCTCTTTCTCAAGAAGATTATGTGTCAAAACCATCGACTGTAAAAAAGATATACCCTCTTATTTCACCATGGTCAGCTACCAGGAGGCCAACTGATCCAAATAAAATGTCACCAGTGAGCCTAGGATTTTCTAATATAGAATTATGATACTATTTTTACCTTCCATATATTATAGAATCTCCCAAATACATAACCCTATAGGATCTCCAACAAGTGTCACTATATCTAGTTCGAGTCTCTATGTGTGAAGACATACTTAATTATATGATGGTCTGAGTAAAAAATAATGTAATCCCCAAGAAGGTAGTGCCTCAAAAATCATAGGGATAAGACTGTAATTACCATATCTAGTTCATCAGTTGAGTAGTTCTTCTGATGGGGTATCAATAAAATTTTACTATATGTGATAACGACTTGTCAACATATCAACAAACATCTGATCCAAGTTTATGATGCATCATAATACATCATGTACTTCTTGCCTCCCTCTGGTTCTCTCAACAAACGAGCACTTTCCAGTCTCATACTGAACAGTTAAAATCCCTTATAGAACTGCTCAGACTTGGTAAATAGATTCCATTTACACACCAGGTTAGTCAAAGTGGATGAAATTTTGGGTAATTTTTCAAGAACATCCTATAGTACCCCCACCAATCCATGAATTTTAAGCACATATGATGCACTCTTCAGTGCCTCTCAAAAAATAACTACATCATTCTTCGATGGATCGATGGATGATACATGTATATAAATTACATGACTAAAAAAGTGAACCTTTTGAACCCAGAACTAGCCCTTCAATAACTTTCCATAAATTTGTTTCTCTCTAAGAAAATGTAGAACCTTCCTCAACTATGCTACATGCTCCTCCTCTGAATCATCGTAGATGAGTATGTCATTGATAAAGACAAACATAAACTATTCTAATTACAGTTTGAAGACCTAATTCATCAAATCTATATACCATGAAGGGTAATATGACAAACCAAAAGGAACCACTAAGAACTCATATTAAATAAAGTAATATTGGAATTACAGATTTTGAGTATCATCATTGTAAACCCTAAATTGGTAGAATCATAACCTATGATCGATTTTAGACAACCATATATTACCATGAAATTGGTTAAAGATTCCATTAATCATCTATATGGGGTGCTTATCTTTTATCTACTCCTTGTACATGTGATGATAATCCTAAAAAAACTATGATATGATCTCCTATTTTTTCATGAAGAACACTACAGCTAACCATGGGGACACACTAGGTCTAATTAAACTCTTCTATCAAAAGTCCTCTAACAGTAATCATAGATTCTATATCTTTTTATGGGCTATATAGTATTATAAATAACAAGACATAGTGGATTATGATTCATGTTAGTGAGAAAAACCATCACCTGCCTTAATGGTTTTCCAAAGTGACCTCATGGTAAGAATTCAAATAATATTCCAACATTTAAATAATCTAGTTACCTGAAGAGAATGTTCTACAAAGGTCTACATTCACAAACATATTTTTAATGGGATTTAACCTCTTACTCAAAAAATCTACTCATCCCACTATGACATATATTGTTCCCATAATGTTCAATCTCATCGCATTAGTGTATACACAGATGAAATGTGACAATTGGGCCTCAGTGATAGCACAGACACCCTGCCTTAACATGGTCGTCAGGTCCTGGCCTACCATGTACCACGAGTTGTCCCGCAGACACGTGGTCCCCACCCTAGGGCCACCCACATGCCTGAATAGGTCATCAGACTAATGACTGTCCCTGCAGGCCAAAACATGTCCTTTCTAGTGTGTTCAGTACTCACTCATATACACACCATGGGTAACATCCCAAAATGTCACCAATCCCGATCACTACTCCAGGATGAGCACACTTAACTGTGGAGTTTAAATGAGGATGTCTCTCAAAACGTAAGGTGCACCTGGTTGACATGAGTAATATCATTTAGTCATTTAACCCTTTATAATTTGGGGGTGTAACAATCACCCCCCCCCCCCATTAGATCACAAAGACCTCATTGTGGGACCTACAACTCAACAGAGGCAATGCACAACACTTATGTTAAGGTACCATCTCTGATACCAAATGTGATAACTGGGCCCTAGTAATAGCACAAACCCCCCGCTTTTACATGGTCGTCAGGTTGTGTCCCAACAGGTACCACTATGTGCTCCACAGACTCATGGCCCCCACCATGGGGCCCACCCACATGCCTGAAATGGTCATCTAACTAATGATTGTACCTACAGGCCAACACATGTGCTTCCTAGTGTGTTTTCTCCTCACTCATAGTCACCCTGGGCAACGTTCAAAAAATTCACCCATCTTAATCACTACTCTAGGCGAATCATGGTTAACTATGGAGATATTATCAGGTAGGCTCTTAAAAACGATGGTGCACCTTATTGAAATGAGTCATATCATTTATTCATTTAACCATTTATCATTTGGGGGTGTTACGTGAAATGTCATTAGTGGCAGTCTACATGGGATTGGCCCATGGAAAACCAATAAAAACTGAAGATGACATCATTGGCGCACCATTAGTCACACAAGGGGTAAATAGATGAAGGAATTAATAGTCTTTAATAATAATAATAATTATAAAGAAATATTATATTAAACATATATCATGGCTTTCATCATCTTGGGTGTATCAGGTTCATAATCATCTAGAGTAGACTAATATTTGTGACCCTGGCCTTAATCTCTCTAAGCCATCTATAGGTCATTAGGTGGTGTTTGTGGAGGTATCCCATAGAAAAATACACAACAAATAGCTCCTAAAGCTCTACTACCTACTCAGTCTCTATGTGGACCACCCTATCCTGGTCGGGGTGATCCCTGACCATGGTCGTGCCACTGTTGTGGTTGTTAGACAACTATTTACCAATTCTACTCAGCATGTTTGGTTGGTATGTCTCACGCAATGTGACTCTATCCATCATAATAATGAAATTCCCCTCTTCATGATTCTTTATTTCTCTTCTCTACCTTTGACCACAAGCTTGAGTATGACCCTGGGGACATCCCCTACATTAATATCCTAGTGCTTGTAATCAGCTAGAAGTTAGAAATTACTCATTTATCTGGATCCAACTACATGCTCCAGCTTTCTAGAATACATATAATATAAATATATCTATCGCTATTACAGGATCCATATCCCCATCATATGTGGACATTATAAAAAGAACCAAACTACCAGGAATATCTCTGTTGAATCCAAATTTTAAATTCTATGTTCGGATGTAACCATCCTAGATCATGTTAATGTAGTTCTACATTATGTATGTGAAATTCGATGTGTACTCAACCACCATCACCCTTCCATGTTGTAGATCAAGAAGCTATTACATCAAAACATAGTGCAAATAGAAGGGGTAGTACTCCTCACAAAACATCTCATGTAAGTCGGTGCATGATAGTGTGAACTCCTCATGAATATGTGTTATAAGGCTCCACCAGTGCCCAGATTCTCCTTATAAAAGTATATTTGCTTGTATAACCACCTAATCCCCCAATTTATGAAAGGGATTAAATATAAAAACCTTTTACTCTAGCAAAATCCTCCTATACATGATGATTCAGATCATCACTATAACTCAACATCTTCATGCAATAGAACTCGTGGAGCATGATAATGATATATACATCCTCATTCTTCTATGATAGGATAATCAAAGCTCTATAGATGGAGGTGTTTCTACCTTCCCACATGGTTGAATAATCTAACTAGATATACCCTTAAATGAGGACTCATTTCACATCTTCTTGTATTTATGATCCAGAACTTTTATCTTGGCTAGTTGTCATCATAGAGGCATCCAAAGATATTTCAAGACATAGAAAATTCAAATAATCATATATATATATATAATAATAATATTGGGGAAGTTACTCATGAAATAAAGTTAATGACTCAATCATATATGATGGAAGTATAATCGATCCCAACAACTAATATCTCATTATACGTACTAGAAAAGTATGTATTCAAGGTCTTGATTAATAAAAATTTAAATATACCTCACTATCACTAGGATCTCCATACTGAGGGTCCCACTCAAGAGACAGTGACATTGTTTCCTTAATCCTAAATAAATCCCCATTATGAGACTAGTCCTAACAACATCCCATGAAATGAACTGCATTGATAGTAATCTGTCACGACCTGAGCTAAGACGGGGCTAAAGACACAACTACCCCAAGCCCACCATTATAGGCTAGGGGTGGTGATAGGAGATGAAATCATATCTTAAATTGGAAGCATTTTCTTATGTTCCAATACTCACACACCCACACATATTAAAGAAGATGTGAATAGGAATGATAATAAAAATATAAAATATCTTGATAGAAAATCATGAATAACCCCTTAAGGGTGTGTATGTGTATAATAGATTAAACTAAAAAGTAATGTGGAAAATACAATCCTCACAATATATTTCATCCAATGTATGAAAATTTTGAAAAATTAAAATCTTAGAGACACCATTTCTTGATATACATGCTAAGACCAACATACACATCCCCCAACAACCGATATCCCTAGGCCCCCAAGATGTCACCACCGACCTATCCATCATCGGAATAAGACATGACACATGTGGGAAAATCCCTTGCAGAGGTGAGTATTTATATTCCTTGTAGGAAACCCCAAAAGTTGTAGGAGTGTATGAAGAGATATAGTGAATCAAAAGGTAACAGACATAATATATGATCCAATATTTAGTAAATGAAAAAAGATAAACACAAACCAATTTTGAGTAACCTCACCCAAACACAAGTGGAAAAACATGGGGAGTAGATGAACTACACATATATTAATTTACAACTATATGAAGAGAGTATACTCATCCAACCATAGTATGATAAACACGAAAAAACACATGGAAACCCCATTCATCCTAACAACCCATGGATTAAGAGTAACCAAATTCAGATTTATGGATACAAATGAGTTTGTATATATTTATGCTTAGTACAAATAATAACAAATGATGGAGTAAGGGGATATCCATCTAACATATCATACCTATAAGAAGAGTCCCAAATAGTTACAAAATTCCACCAGCAATTTGTACCATCTCACGCATCTTCCTAAAAGATACGATTCAGGTCATTCCATGCCTTTTCACATTACCGTACAGTAGGGGGAAACAATACCTAACATGAAGACTTGTGACCTAGTAATTCATGGTGTTCCACTCTATATGTTTCTATATGTTACATCCTCCCTATTGTGTGAAGGGGTTCCACTCTACTGTGACGGGGACTCACAAACTTCCCAATAGTTGGTTTACACTCGGTGGGTGGAGGACCCATAGCCATGCTAATGGGTGTTCTACTCTAATAGTCAATTACCCATGCCTTGGTGTGACATGGAGATTCCACCATAGTCATCGAGTAAATATGACCTATCTGTTATGGGGTTCCACTCAAAATAAGTGTACTTGAACCTAGGTACAACATGGGGTTATACTCGGGTGGTGAGGAACCATGCCCTATCTACAATAGGGGATCCAGAAGGAATGTAGCTATAGAGGACCCACACCAATGCTAATGGTGGGTTTCACTCTATAAGAAGCCTCTGATCATTATTTTCGATCACCTAAATTATCAGGGGTTTCCTAAATAATCCTCATTCCCCAAAAATTCGACATCGTATCTCAACATCCACAATAGAGGAAATCTTCACTTTCTATAAAGAAAAACATTTTGGATATCCTACATCCATGCCAAAATTGAAGTTCAAATATAGTAGGTACAAAACCATGATGTTTCTTCAAATCGAACAAAGGGGTACACAATTAGTGAGGAGACCCATGTGTTGTGTGGTCCAACTCCACCACATTGTCATGTCCCTTGACAGTACACAATTCATAAAGCATGTAGGATTATAAGTAATATAGTAAAACTACATGATGTGTTCAAGCTATATAACGGAAGGTTGTGTCTTTCTATCCATCTCCATGTACATGAAACTGTTTTAATTTACATGACCCTTTTTTCATGTAATCACCCCATATCTTTTTGTTACTACAATTATGTGCTCATGGGTGTGTACTTCCAACCGAAATAATTAGATCTTGGTTGGATCTCTCATTCTTTTCCAACATTTTCCTAAAATTGGATTTCCTTTGTGATTTTAGGTTCCACAGCATGCATCACATGCATGGTTTCATCCTTTCACCAAGGATTTGACCTCTACTTGTAAAAAATATCAACAATTCCTTGAAAACAACCCAGATCTATCGTTCTTTTTTATATATTCCTCACTTCTCATTTCATCATGATTTCAGGGTTCTATAAGGCTAAATAATTCTTGTAAATTTCAATACATGACTATGGAGTGCTACTAGTGATGAACACGAATCAATATACAAGGAAAATAAAAAGAAAAAAGGATTTATCGTCTTTTCCATTAATCGATGGACAACGATCATGAAAATGGAACTTCGAGTTAAGACATATGAAATAACCAAATTCAATTAGAACGTAGAAACATTCCATGCCTGTAATTGGTACATACCAATAGAAGTGGTTGATCTACTTATTAAATTTATTCAATAAGGGAATAAACCAAAATTGATAAGTCTAACCAAGATATGTGATCACTACTCATCAAAGAACATTATCACTAATGATTGTAGGATGTCATTGTGTTCATTGCTCCCAAATATGCACTGATCTGGTGTTTCTTCATTGACCGATTTGATTCACTAAGTGAATGAAGATGGATGATCTCATGGTATATCGCAGAATTATGTGGCTAACCATATGGTGAAAACCTTTTTTGAAACTCAATTGTGGTATCATATTTCTTATCTAAGACTCTACATATTAGATATCTCACATTATTTTTGAAACTATATCTGGAAACTATAAATTTGATTCCATATTATTATTTAAAATGAAATTTGGGATCACTGGGGCTCAAAATCACACACCATCTCTATTCTTATATCGTGAAATATATATATAGATATTTCAATTTCTAACAAAGAAAAAATTGGGTCTCCTCATGTTTTTATTTCATGAATGAATATAAATTTTTTTGTATATTATCAAAGATAAAATTTATTTTTTTATTGATGATAATCTAATAATATGCTGATGAATGATACCTACTTTTTTTAATTAAAAGGAAATGTTCACAATAATAAATAGTGGGTGTTTAATTTTTACATGAGTTAATTTATATAATTTAATTTATAAATGGAAATGTATAATATATTTTTATAAAACTATATCTCAAATAAATAAATTTAAAATATATTTTAATCATAAATGTCTTGGAAAATAACATAAATCATTTTGATTTTGGAATATTTACTACATAATTCACCGAGTTAAAATAAAACAAAATAATCAATTATTTCAATATATATATTTTTCTCCAATATATAATCATAATATTTTCTTATTATATAAGGAATTAAATTAAAGGATTTGTTATAAAATGTAGTTTGATGATTATAAAATATTAACATGGGGATCAAAATTATTATGATGTAAAAAGAACGGGTTGGGGAAAGAAATTTATTCCTGACCACAAAGGAAACATGAATCATAGATTCATTAGTACATGAAAACGATAGAATAGCAATGATTTTTTATGGATTTATTGGTCATTTAAACCTATGTTTACTCATTAGAAATTATTCCTAAAAACTCTAAAAATTAGACTATTTGGAATAATTTCATAATATTTTTTTATTTATAATTTACTTATATTAATACTAATACATGGGAAGCTCACCCCTCTCAGGCCCACCCAAAATTATTTTCACATATATATATGGAATGATAGAATTGATCCCCATATTATTGAAAAAAACTATAATGGGTATGTCATACAATATCATGTACAATAAATTGTATCTTTTGATATGAATATGGTGTATATCGCAAATAAAAATATATACATATCGTAATGGGAATAAAGTTTCCTCAATCAGTTTTTATTATATTATTAGACGAGATTATATTAGAGGATATGGTTTCATGGACACTTCCACATCAGATAAAAAGTGTATATAGAGTAATAAATAAATAATATGATTAATGGATAGCTTAAAAATATATTTTTTTTGTGGAAACATTCTGTGATCACTACCCCTGATGGGAATTAGTTATGGGTAATGATTGTTGGGTTCCAGGAATTTGAACTTTTTCTTGACCCCATTTGATTCATAAATGAGACTATATTTTGGATGGGATTCACATATTGTTGAATTTGTGATTAAACCATTACTAAAAAATATCCATTATAGTCTAATTCTAAATTTATCATCATGGTAAAGGATTCATCCCACCACCTGTGTTTGGGGTCCCCACATAAAATATGAGGATTATAGTGTATGATGTCATCCTTGTGGATGTGGTAATTTATTGAATATTACTAGTAGCTTAAGATGAAAAATGAACTATATATTTTGGGATATATTTTTCAAACAACATATGTGGTATATATACTGGAATATTATTTTTTTGACTAAATTTTAATTTTAAATTGATATATTGGGAAAATAAATGGTTTTATAACACTGTGTTGATTGTGGGAATATCCTATATAACCCATTAGTCAAATAAAAGACACTAACACCTTCAAATAAACATAGTTTTATATAATTTACTTTAATAAAATTCATATTATAAGGTGTTATAGAAAATTTCATTGCATACAATATAATGTGTCTAGATATTTGTCATCGGATCACGCTACTCCTCTTTATGAAATAAGATATAGTAATGTACGATTCTTAGGCCATGGGTATGATTGGTTTGTATCAAATAAATATTATTTTTTTATATGTTGAAAATTATGATATGGGATATATCATAGTCTAATATTTAACAATAGCATTTTTAAAACAAATCAAAATGGTGATATATGGGATATCTATGATTATGATAGGGTGTTGCATAATCTTCAGGAAACTATATATGTATTGTATATTTGGAATAATCATTGGTTATAATCATCTAATAGCTATGAAATGACACTCATGCATGGATGTACATGAGCCCCATGTAATATTAGATTAAAATCGTATGGCATTTCATTGAATATGATAGGTATTTGTCTGTTTAATACAATTAAACTACATTATCTTATGTAAAAGTCCAGAGACGGCCCTGTCATGACATATTACCTAGATCTACACAAGGAACATCGTTCAAACAATACTGTATTAAAACTGATAATCACCACAATCAATCATAAATTATAGTTGAACCCTAAAATAAATAAACATTCACACTATAAAAAATCCAATGGTTTGTCAAATATTTATAAAATAAAAGAGTTTGACACTATAAGTAAAATATTATTCATTCCTAATTAGAATAAAAAATGCCCACATTAACATCTCATGAAATTAAAAAAAAATTATTAATTTTTAATTTTAAATATTTTCGTTTAAAAAAAATTTAAATGTGAACATCACTCTGGATTTAATTTATGTGATATATTACTTCATATACAATTTTCATGTTATAAATTGTATTTGAGGTATAAAAACATGATATTTTTTCCCATATTCCTTATATTTAGTTAATAATTATATTTATTAGCATGAATTTATATGTTTGATACTATTTGAACAACTTAATTATTAGATTTAAGAAGGAATTTAATTATATCTTGGGTAATGTTTCCTTCTATTTAGGGGAATTGGGTCAATCCTCACACTGTTCTGATGGCATATTCCTTGTAATTTAAAATATAGTGTTGTGAATATGTGTCACTAAATGTAGAGATGTGATGAATTTTAGTTTTATATAATTAAATAAATTTTTGTTAATATTTCAAACACCATGTGAATTTTTGTATTTAGATATGTGTAAATATGATAGGAATATATTTTTTTATTAGTATCATAATCAATGAGTGGTTTAAAGAGATACACATTAATATAATTTGGATATATTATATTTTTTATAGATTAAATAGTAATTCCAAATATAAATAGTTTATGTCATGAATATAATAAATAATAATATATGGTATAATAAATATAGAAAGGGATTAAAATCATTATGATTTTAATAAGCATGTGATATACACTTAATAAGTCATACATTAAAAGAAAACCCCCAAAAATATGATGTATCTTATGACTTCTATAAAAAATATGTTTAAGGACCATGATTATTCAAACGAATGGGTTATTCTAAATAAGGGTTCCCATGGATTATCTTGTGTATGTCATGGTGAAAAATGAAACACCTTAGTGTTTGTAAACCAAATCCAATTTTTATTTTTGGGTGACAGTTAAGAGGGAAATAAAAAGAGTTAGTAAAAAACAGGAAATAAGTTAATATTATATCTATATAATGGATATAAGAAAATCTTTCTCCACTAACATATATAATAGTAATATTGGAAGTGTTATCAAAGAGAATAATTTTCAGTATATTCATGACATTTCGTTGAAGTAAATTCCTAAAATGAGGAAAAATATATTATTAATAATAGGTGTGAAACACATATGTGTGATAACAAGTGCAAACTATGTGATAAGGGAGATTTAAAAAAGATGATTTATAATGTTTCATGAGTTACTTAATTCATGTTCAATTCTAGAGATTTAATATTATCTAGGATATTTGTTTGGAATTTCGATAGATATTATTATGATATTTCTATAAAGATAAATTCAGAATATTGTACATTTTTTATAAATAATTCTATGTCAATTTTTTTAGATAAATATTTTATTATATATATATTAATTTAATTTTATATAATATGAGGAATATAAAAAATAGTTAATATATTCTAGAGATGGATAATACAATATAAGACATTGGGAATAAAAATTCCATGTCTGATTATAGTCCCACATAACATTGGCAATGTCTCCATAGACATATAAATGAAAAAATCAATCAAATACCCGATAGAGATATATTTCCGGAATAATTTTTCTGTTGAGTCATTTCATAATCATGAATCTTTTTTAGTAGGAAAAATACCCAAAAAACCTTTTAGTGCCTATGATTAAATGTATATGGACCATTAAAATTTATATATAGTCATTTTTGTGACAAAGTACTCTAAAATGTCTTTTTATACATAATTCATAATCATTACCAATGAAATTATTATGTATAGCAATGTATCTCAAATGATACCGAGGTTCATATTTTTTGAGAATTTTAAATGGTTTTAAATTTAGTGTAGAATAAGGAAAAAATATTATGGTTATCCTATCATATTAGAACGATTAATATTTGATCGCAGAAATCAATGATCATCTGAGAGATCATGAATTTTTTTCTCAAATCACTCCCCCCTAGAACAATAGAGGAATTATTTTTCTATGTGGAGGATTTGTACATTATTAAACATAGTTTAGTTATTAGTTATTAAATGTGTCCTTCTCAATTCATTTTGAGCATATGATCTAGTATTTGTGATATTCACAATTAACCATGTTCTCTCTAAAGAAGTCAATAATAAAATACTTGAGTTACATGATTTATAATATCCCTAATATGTATTTTATAATTATTTGCTAATGTTGAGAAAAAGTATTCCATTTGGATTATGATTCACCTTTTCCATAAGTGTGATATGTTTTTTTCATTATTTGAAGTAAATTATGTGATATAATTTATATATCCTTATATAGCATTATGTTTTTGAGGAAATATATACTATATCTTATTAGAGATAACATATTATCTGAGGAGTGAGTGTGATGTGAGATTATCTTGGAGAAGATAAATAAAAAATAGTGTAATTATTCCTAATATGAATATTGGTCTAGTTTCACAAAGAGTTGTGAAAGAATAATCAATAAGCTAACATAATAACCTTAGATATATTGTAGGATTCACCTGGATATATAAAATATATGTATTTGTTATGAGAAATGATGATGATGTAATATTCATAGATTATGAATACACAACCTATAGTCACATTAAAGTGACTTGATTAATGAAGAATGTGAATGATTATTTTGTATATAAAACAATTAATATGATTTGTTCATGTATTTATAAAATATTATATATATGAAATACATGTTATTGGAAATAATAGAACAATATTAAATTATTTAAAGGTATGTTTATTTCAATTAATTTCAATGAAATTCCCAGGTGAAACTACCTATATGATTGTGATGAAAATGAATTAATATAGATCAAAGAGGAAACATGGACTAAGTAAGAACAAATATATTGGTAATGTGATAAAATGGTTCAGAATGGATCACTATTATACGGTTTCCTTACTAGAGTTTCATGTCACAAATCATAAAATGATTCAAAATACTTCTAAGGAGGTGGAAATAATTCAATGGTTTCCATATGTATCTTTTATAGTACAAATAATGAATTAGAAGTTGTACTCTTGACATGCTATTTATTATGCATTAAAAATAAGAAGTTGATTACAATATAATAATTTTTAGTCACTATATTTCAATCAATCACATCCTTAATTACAATAGAGGAACAATGTTATTTTCATAAACATTGGTGAAGTGGATGAGAACACAGTAACTGTTTTCATTGATTCAAGTTTTTAATATGGGAAATATTATATGGGATCAAAATATGGTTATTTTTTTCTCCAAAATGTCATAGATATCAATAAAACGAGTTCCAACTACCCACCATATCTTACTCGGAAAAAGTAGTAGAATTCATCATGATATTATACTATGTAATGAAATATGTTTTTACCAAGAATATAATATCTGATCTTTTGGTGTTTCTCATCATTTATGATTAAATTGTGATTTATATTGAAAATAATGGATTAATTTCATATTAAAAGAAACTTTAAACTCTCCAAAGCAGTATACTAATCAATTATAAATATTATAAAATAAAATATATAATTTTTAGGGGAGATTTTGAAATATTTTTCGGTAAATAGAATTGAAAATCTAATTCATTTTTTGATAAAAAATAGTATATAAAAAACATGAGGGTCATCTTGAGTCTCAAGTTGCTCGATATATGAAAGATTAGATATAGTTTTTTTAGAAAATATCATGGTATTATAGTAATTATTATATCCATTTATAATTATTTCATGTGTATTGTATTAATATTATATAAATATTGATTTGATAAAATCTCATAAATGTATAATGTTCAGTAATCTAAAACTTGTAATAATTATTATATATTATGTGTTGTGATGATAGGTTAATATTAAAATGATTACAATATTGTATTTGATAAAAAATGGTATACATTATAAAGACTAGACTCACTGGGTTATAATTTATATCTTTTTCTTTGCACAGGTCCTCCAATGTATATCTCGAATAATTTAATTTGGAAAATGATATACATTGTGGTGTGTTCTTAATAGGAATCACCATTTTTTTAGTTTGGTGAGAAACCTAGTATGAGAATCTTCATACATTGATACATTTTCAATGGAATCAATGACAATATTTTAATCAAATTGTTTTTGGGTATCCTATTCATTATGTCAATAGTAGTAGCTTTCCAGAGGGTGCCAACTATCAATGAGGGTCTGGTAAATAAGTATTACAGAGAACATACTCCCTTTTATCAGAATAAATCACCAATGGAAACAATAATAATAACAATGTGTAGAAGACTATCAATAAGTATAAATAAAAGAAGTCAGATGATATTCAAACCTAGAAAATACAATACTCAACTAAAAGGTAAAACACGATTTGACAATGTGAATATAAATTGTTCTACAATTCAAGTAAAAGTAAAGAAGAAATGACTCCCACATGGGTCCCAACCCATGCCTGGTTCCCTCTCCTATTCTCTAATCACAAACAAGAAGCTATCAGAGGGTAATCTCCTTCTCCAATCCTACAATAACAATGTCTACTCGGGTGCCAATTAGGCAGCCTAAATAGGGTATGAGTACATCTTAGTTGGCTTCCACAAACGATGTCTAAAACAAGCCTAGTAAAATGATAGAGTATGTAGTTTTATGAAATAGTAAATAAAAGTCATAACTTAAGCATTTACAAAACAATCATTTAATCTTTCATTATAACATTATTCCTAGATTCAATTCAAGTATTCCATTTAAATCACCATTCATCATTATCATTCATTTTGTTTTGAACGTCAATTCAAGCACCAATCATATAATTAAGACAATGGATCTATTCCTATCTCTCCATATCTCATTTAGTGTAGGTCGTTATGTCAAGAACCCCAAAATCTAATGTTTGGATAACTATTGGGGAGGAACTCTATGTCCAAGTCCCAACTTCTAATTTGTCTATAATTTCATGTCATGCACCACAAAAATCTCAACTATTTAATCATACATTAATTCATATTAATTTTCCACATTATTCCTTTACTAATTCAATGATTACGTAAACATTTCAAAGGCCATTACTTAATCCTCTAGGGAACTCCTAAACTACGACATGCATTTCCAACATCAAAGAAATCGTCTTCCACTATTCACTAAACTCATATACCAACTAATTCTCAGTATTACTGCTCAAGGAATGAGCCAGACTATTCTCTTTTCTAGTTGTATATTCCAGTTCCAAATCAAAATACTTCATAAACTCTATCCATTTTTTCTACCAAAGAATCCAGTCACGCTGTGGAATGAAATACTTCAGGATTTTGTGACATGTAAATAATGTAAAATATTCTCTCAAAAGATAGTGTCTCCAACACTTAAGAGAATAAACAACTACTACCTAGTGAAGGTCATGTGTATGGTAATTATGTTAATCTAGCCTCAACTATTGAGACCTGTAACCAATGACTTGACCCACTTGCATCAATACCTCTTTGAGGTTGATCCTAGAAGCATCACAATGCACCATGTAAACCTCACCTGACACAAGTAAGATCAAAATTGGTGTTGATGTAATGTGATTCATCAACACTTGGAAAGTATTCTTGTATGATTCTGTCTAATCAAACATTATCTCATTCTTTTTTATGCCTATAAGTGGTGCTACCGATCAGAAAATGTATTGGATGATTATTCAGTAAAATCCAACTAATCCCAAAAATAATCACATATCAAAAACATTATTGGGATTCTCCCATGAAATCAATGCATGCACCTTTTTTAGGTCAACTACCATACCTTTTTCTGAGATGTTATGACCCAAATAGTGTACCCTGCCAATCCAAAATTGACAATTAGATATCTTTCTATATATCTGATGGCCTCTCATAATTCCAAAGATGATGTCTAGATATAGGAAATGATTGTCTTTAGTCGTAGAGTACACCAAGATGTTGTCCAAAAACACCACCACAAACTGATCTAAGAATGAATGAAAGACCATGTTCATCAAGGACATAAATATTTATTGATAATTTCTCAACCCAAATATCATTACAATAAACTCATAAATTCCATTAATGCTTCTAAATGTTGCTCTTGGAATGAAAGAGGTCAGAACACTTACCTGCTTTATTTGGTCAAACTGATCATCAATACGCGGAAGAGGATATCGGTTCTTCATAATAATTTTACTCATATTATTGTAATATATCCTCAATGAGATGTACTCGGATAGATAAAACCATCATCCTCAAACTCCTCAAAATGAATTTTGAGCTCTTGAAACTTAGTCGGTGCCATTCTGTATGGTGGAATATTTTAAGGGTGATCCCCTAAAATTATCTCAATTTACAATTCCACATCTTTCTCTAGTAGAAACCCTAAAAATAATTTAATAAAGAAATCTTGAAATAGTTTTACGTCTAGTGTAAGGATGTACTATCTTACCTCTCACAACATCCAGCAAAGGACATGCAACTAGGGATGTGATCTCTCCCAGTTGCTGAGTAATTGGACCTACTATACCGTCATGGATATCCCATTATCAATGATGAACATACTTGTCACCCTTATGAGATAAAAAGATCACCCTTTTTTAGTAATAATCATTGTGTTCGGGTTATGTGACTAGACCATCCATACCCATAATAAAGTCGTAGCCCATTTTGTCAAGGACATAGATATACCAAAGAAAATGACACTCTCTTATCTCTTGAAAATATCCTTTTCATAAACATATAACCATAGATTGTGTTCCCAACATTTTATCGATGTTTATCACCCTACTTATGAACTCCACCTAAAGGATAAATCAATTTACAAGAATTAAATATGTTAAGGAATGAGATGCACAAGTATCAAACAAGGCAGTAGCTAAATTTTATGTAACTAGAATTGTACCTCTCACTATCGATGGACCATACTCACTCTCTACATGTGTAGGATGTACTTCATTTAACTGTACTTCCCTTATTCTTTGTGGTGTTATCTGACTCCCTTGAGTACCACCACTTTGATGATATATGCACTCATACCCTAAATCACCGCATCCACTACCTCTACTACCTCTCCCAATAGAGATACAATTACCATAACTATATTGTGTAGCAGACCCCCTTCCCACACTCTGAATCTATGAAGCTTCTCCAGTAGCACCATCCTTCCACTTCTACTTACATAATGTCTGAATGGCCCCCTATATTCACAAAACCAACACTCCACTAGTGGTCTACAACAATTTGTATGGTAGTGTACCTGTCTATCACACTGGTGGATAAGAACATTATTAAGATCTTTTGCAATCTTTCCTTCTAAATGTCTACCTCACTATAAATTATCTTGAATAAGGTTCCCTTAATAGTGCTCCATTCTCTCGAAAGGCACACACTCTGATCATCCAGTGACATTAACATATCTAGTACTAGAATCCCCTTCAATTTTCCCTCTTAAATTAGAGCCTACATAACCAATTCTGGAAATTTCTTCCACCTAATGATATTCACATAGGACATAATTTCATAACTAAGTCTATCCTCAAATAGTTTTACCAAATAAGCCTCATATATAGCCAAAGCATTAGAAAAATGTTGTAAATTTGGTAAATGTTCAGCATGATCCATTATGGACATACATCCTTGGGTCAAATGAAAAAAACTGAATACATATCTTGTCTCAACGTCCCTAGATAGAAGTGTTCAAAAAACTTCTCTCGAATGTTTTTTCATAAAAACTCATCAGTCTGTCTATATTGTACCTTGATGTCCCAAAAGATCATTACTGAACCACATATCATATATTTTGAAAAAATGACCCTCCTCTAAGATAAAGTGTCAAAATGGACATCGTCTTTATGGAAACAATCTAGAATTCATCACCCTCAGGCCCTTCTTATCTAGTAAAAGTAGTAGGGTTATTCAGTTGAAACACCCATGTCAACTCAGATAGGCTTTTCATAACCCTTCCTAGTTCTCTCTCCATAAATTACATTATATAAGAAATGTTCTCTCAGAATTATTCTCATTCCTCCTCATATTTCTCCAATGGTGCCTCAAGCTCTCTGTCTGTAAGATCGTTCCAGGACATACCCCTTGGTCTCTCCCTCAACTGGAAATATAAATGCCCCTCTCTACAAAGACATATAAACATCTTGGGCCTCATAATATGACCTTATAGAGTTTATTTAAGAGAAGAAACTAACCAAACATATTTCATCATGTCATTTTCCATTTTTTTCTCACCACACGGTCAACACCGAGGCCTTATAACTACCCATAACCATCATACTTCTAGGTCCTTGTTGACAAGGGTATATATACATTCATTAATTAATTGTACCATTAATTAATAACATTATATCCAATTAAATAATTCAACAATTTATTTATTAATCATAACGATTTCATCAATCATGGTTCTCACTAGCCTCCAATTTATTCTCATTTTGCATCATTATTTCAATCTCACAACAAGGAAATATTATTTACTTAAAATAACATTCCAATAACCCATTTTCCTATGAGTTCCTAGAATGTCGCATGTTACAAAAACACTGAGACCCAAGAATGTTGCATACAAACTCATGTGGCCTTCCTCTTTAGGCCACAAGTAAACATTCTATAATTATAAAAACAAATGTAACATCAAACCACAAGTGCCTCACCCATGGTTAAATAATATCCAACTATAACAACAAGAATCACACCTTGAGTAGTTTTATTTTTCCCCTTACATGGGTTTGCAACTCCCATGAATGAGCTCGTTTCCAACCCTCAGCTCTTCCAAGTCTCTTATCTACCATTCCAAAAATATTCTATCTGAAGATAAAAAAAATAAAACCCCTCTCTTACCACTTAGTGTTTTCTTGACTAGGATTCCACTAAACGGTGCCTCGAGTTGATTGGAAACATCCCCTCATATGCACCTCCTCTTACCCCAGTGGGTTCTGACTAGATGAAAGGTTCGAGTCTATACCCACTTTTATCAGAATAAAAGACCAAATGAAGCAAAAAACAATGTCCAAGTGTGGAATCAAATAAATAACCATAAGAATACCATGTTATATTATATTGAATACATTAAAGTACAATAATCAACTGAAAGGTTAAATATGCTATAACAATACGAATGTCAAGTACAACATTGTTTTACACCACCTACGGTGTTTGAAACAAGTATATTTAAAAGATAGTGCATACAATTTTATGAAGTAATAAAAACAATTCATAACCCAAACATTTATCACGTTATCATTTTATCATATATAATCACATTAGGCCCAGTTTCTATTCATGCTTTCAATTTTAATCACCAGCGATCATTATCATTGATTTGATGTTGAACGTAATTTTTGGAACCCCAAATCTCACATAGTTTAGGTCTCCATGCCTATCACTCCATATCTTATTCGGTGTAGTCTTTCATGACTAACACTCCATAATCTCAATAATTAATTACTATTGGGTAGGAACATTATGTCCAAGTGCCAAATTCTAATATATCAATAAATCCATGTCTAGAACCAAAAAAAATTAATCCATTCAGTTATTCTTTAATTCACTAGAATTTTCCATATTATTGCTTTACTAATCCAAGGCTTAGTTAAACATTTCAAAAACTATTAGTTAACTCAAAAATTAACTAAACACATAATATATTAATTAATTAACAAATTACATAATCAATCAACACCATTATAATTCCATATTTAATTCTTCACAATTAATTATCCATATCAAATATCAATTATACATATTTATGTCTCATAATTAATTATATTTGATCCTCATTATGGGAAAAAATAAATTCATACAATTAATTATATTTCATAGCCATCGTCATTTCAAAATCAATTCCCCCCAACTAAATATCATATCACTGTCACTTCAATATATCAAATACAATATCTCAACCCATATCCAATATCCAAGACAAGTGTCTATTTGGAAAACCTCTATTTGTTTGTTTGGTGATTCAATTATCAATTAATTACCAAGGTAATCACAAGTCAATTCCTAATTCCTAATTACTATAATTTTGGAAATAAATTATCATAGGAAGATAGAAAAAATCATAAAATCACATTCACATAAAAAATCTATGACTGGTGGAGTTTGATTTAGACCACCTACCTTGGTTTATTGACAGATGTACTCTAAACAAAAATCCCTAAAATCTGAGCAACATAATGACGTCGATCAAGCTCCAGATCTAAATCCCGAAACCAAAAATAAGATCAAAGGAATCAAGATCATGAAAATCAAGATCTAGATCTCAACATATAGGTTTTGATCCTTGAAAATGGTGGAGATCTTCATGGAAAATATCTAGGAAAGTTATAGGAATGAATAAGAGAAGCAATGAGACGAAATACCCTTATCAGGAAAGGATGAGGTCATCAATCAGGGATTTTCATCTCGATGAAAGATGTTTAGATCACCCTAAAATCCTTCCCAAAGGCTCTGTGATCACCTTTAATTTCTCAATCCCTGTCCAAGTTAAAATATTTGAGTCTCATGGAGTTTGGGTTGTTTTAAAATAGATTTTTGTAATAAACATCTCACATGAATTGTTTCCCTTAGTTGGGGAGAATGGATAGGGAAGGTCATGCCCCTACTGTATGGACCTCTCTATCCAGCTTTTCTTGGTGGAAATGTTTTAGTCACACATTTTTTCATACCGTGTGCAAACTGTGCTGACCACTCTATCCTATTATTCAAATTGGGAACAATTTAGTCACACAGTATTTGAAAACGAGTGCAAACTATGCACATCCCACTATCCTTTATTTTTTCCTAAAAGTTCCCCCAAAAAACCCCAATCCACTATAAAACAAATGTACTTAAAAACATCAAAATGTACCAAAAAACACACCCGAGATGACTCATGAAAATTCCCAGATAATACACATACATTTCTCTATAAATGGTGACTCTTGATTTTAAATTAAAAAATCAAATATTTGAAAAATTATTTTGAAAAATTAAATATTGATTTTCTGAATCAGAACATCAAAATAATCCAAAAAAATATTTTTCATAATATTATGATATAATCAAATTTTTATGTAAAAATTAAATACATCATAAAATACAGTGTGTTTTATGACATCATAAAACCACAAAATGTGATGTAAAACTGGAATAAAATATTTCAATGACCAAATATATATTTCAAAATTTGAAATTTTTTAATCATTTTTATTATTTTTTATAATGCCTTCATGAATCTTCCATACTCAATATTATATAATAATTTTCCAAAATCAATTAATCATGCACATGACTCACTTCCTCCACCCCAAAATTTTTTTTTAATGATTTATGACATTTAACATATAAAACAATGAAATAAGTATCTATTCAAAAATATTTTGGGAAAATACTATGGAATGTTTTTCAGTTTTAAATATTTTATTATATCGAGTCCAAAACCTATGTTTGGTAAATAATAAAGATATCCCCTTAATTTCCAACAAAAACCCACCCAATCACCCATTCCTCTTCACTCAAAAACATTTTATAACATCCTTACTCTTCCCAACCCAATCAAGTGTACATGTAAGGATCCTTTAACCTTTTTATAATCTTCATAAATTCTTTTTGAATATCCCTCTCAAGGATAGGGACCTCCCCCTATATTTTTTCCATTCAATAACCATATTTTCATATTATCTTTTTATTCAAAATTGGGTATATTTTAATGACATTATAAAGATCCATAAAATTTCTAATTAATTAATTAACTAAGAGAGATCATTTTTCCCTCTTTCTATAACATTTCTTTAAGCTATTGATTAGTATAAATATAATGAGTGTTTTTATCTTTCTCTTATTTATTAATAAACCATATTTATGTAACACATTTTTTCAATTAATATTGGTGGAATTTGATTTTTAAAATCCAAGATACAACAACATTTATATAAAATTTATAATATTCCCATATTACATTTATCAAACTATTTTTATAAATATATATTTAATATCGTTATATTGAAGAAATTTCACTGCAATTTTTCAAGCTGAAGAATTTCATAACGAAGATCCACCCCCTTTTCAACACATGTTTATTCACCTAATTTAAAATCTTCTCTACTTTATTGGGATATTATATGTATATTACTCAAAATTATTGATTATTTACTTAAAATTAATGAAATTAATCTTTTTGTTCTATGATCTACATGGAACACTTATGCATGTAGGTGATAAGAAAGCGACAGGTGAAACTTAAATTGTACATCTATTTTATAAATTGGGAAAATATTTGAACTCTAGATAAATCATGTATGGGATTATTATGTGGAAAAAATACATTAAGGTAATTTTTCACCAATGTAATGTTGCCTTTGTGGTTACACGTAAACAATGTTTACGATTTCATGTTTTATGTATGTTCCACATTCCCATGATTCCTTTATTTTATATTATTATATCATTCCACATTGATAACGTTTATAACTCTCACACTTTCTTCCCCATTTAAATATCTATTTTATCTCATGTATACCTTCCAAAATTCTATTATTATTTTATTACATTAATTTCCTTTATATCTCACCCATTTCTTATGCAGGTTCCTAAGATATCCCATGAAGTTTCATGAATGATGTAAAGTAATGATAATGCTAACAAGTTGATTAAAGATGATGTACCCCCTCTATTTTCTGTTTCAAGGTAATGTACCTCATTACACAAATATATTGTACTTGTTGATATTTTTTGTTTTATTTTCTATAATATTATGTTATAAATCATTAATTAGAGAGTATTGAAGGAAAATATTTCCATAGTTGGTTTGATAGGAATGTTTGGATAGTTTTGGGACTAGGATTTGAAAATTATAGAAAAATAAATAAGGATAAGAATGAACAACATAAAGAATTCTAAAGTTTTGGAAAATTGTATAGAAAAATGTTTTTAAAAAAATATATCCTTTTCTGGATAATATATGTGGATATGGTTCTGGAACATATTAACCTAGGTGTGAACCACCAAAAACATTGTATAGAGAAGGAATTTATGAGGAAAAGGTGCACACAAATGTGCCTTATTTTACCCCTTTGTTTCACACTCTTGGCAGATATTCATTGGAAAATTCACCAAATCACTATGAACCATTATTATAATAAAAATAAAAATAAGAGTTTATGTTAGAGACTATAACATGGATAACATATATTAAAGGCTATAGATTCATAAGCTAAATAAATACATATCATTTATATGGTATCACATTAATGTCATTGGATTCTCATTATTGTGTTTAATTGTTTACATTAATGACACATAATTATCCCCTTATTCTAGAAAATGGTCAGATTTAGGAGGGATTGAGTAAAAAACCAATGTGAAGGGTAATTTTATAAATGTAAAAATAAAATTCCCAACTCGACGAGACCATGAATCATTATTCTTATTATGATACACTCTCAGCTGACTCCCGTTTTGAACAGAATCCTAATTAAAATGAATTCCAAAATCCCCTAAATAATTAAATGGAAAAAATTGAAACATATATGAGAAAAATGATGAGGGATTTCAATAGATCATTTAATGCCTTAATTTTTGAATAATGTGTTAACTCCATTAAAAATATCTTATCCATCATCCAGTGTTCCTTGATAGTGAATTCCATAGTAGATTTTAATCATAACAAGGTATAATCTATTCAGTGGTGGAAATTAATTTTGAATAAAAAGGCTAAGGAGGAGCTCCCCGAGATTTTTGTGGAAGGAATTCCAGAAAAACAATATTTTGAAATAAATTCCCCCCACACCATCTCACATAAAATGGAATGAGATTTCCTTGACCTCATTCAAGAAAAGACAATAAATCTATCAGGGAGTATGTTTCAAATATTAATACACTTTTATAATAGTATTTTGGTTTTCTAATTACCCCAATTGAAAATATTACTGCTTCTTTTGTGGGATAATTACATGTTTATGAGAAGATTGGGCCATCAAAGATATTTATATATATGAGGAAATTGTTTTATGTTCCCTATGATTTTAAATAATTATAAATGAATACCAATAGTCTCATAGGGATATGAATAATAATCTGGAGTTTAATTATTTTGGTGAAATAGATAAATCTGAAGGTGGTATGATATTTTAATGTCCCAGTTTTCAGAATTGTGGAATGAAGCATTATATAAATTTTCTAAAAGATAAGAAGAAAAGCATTAGATGTAGAAAGGAAGGGAACCGAGCTAGAATTTTCTGAGGGGAGGAACCCAAAAATGTGATGGAGGAATAATACTCTCCACTAAATCATTATAATATCATTAATTATTTCATATACACGAAACAAGGTCACTTAGAAAACTAACACACTATGACAAGTGTGGTCAGAGACAATCATAACCAATAGCCTCCGAGGATGTAAAGAAGAACTTATTCCATCACAACTATTTAGGTGGATCCTAATTATTAAGTGGAAAAATATATGATAATTATGTATATAAGAATATCTAACATTCATTTCTTCTAGTTATATGCATTCCATCATATCAAATATATTTAGTAGAACTACTTAAACTCCTCTACATAACATGTCAGTAAAGATGTTAGTGAAAATAATAATCAGAAAATTATTGCATCATATATATATTACTCCTACCCTATATAATATTATGGGATTTAATTCATAGAAAACCTTTTGATACTACCTTTAGTAGAATTTCCTGAAATTATAGGAATTTATTTAATTTCCATATATATTTCCAACAAAAAATGTCATGAGAAGAAAATCACTCTCTGTGTCATGAATCATCATCTAAATATTTAAATGTGAATGGAAAAAGATGAATCTTATATACAAAAACATCTCCCTCAGGGATATAATTTCCCTATGATCAATTATATCTCTCATAAATTATTTATTCCTTGGAAAATATCATCCCTGATGACATTCCCATTATGATAGAATATGATGATGTGTTTCTAGAATAATTTCTTGGTCTTCGTCCTTGACAAGAGGTTGAAATTCCAATCAAACATATGAAAATGGATTTTTTTTAAAAAATCCATATAGAATGCATATTATGGAACATTATTATCCTATGAAGTAGTTATATGATAATATTGATAAATGGTTCACACACACAAGTGCTTCATCTTGTGGTGCACCTGTTCTATTTAGTAAGAGGAATGATGGGTCCATACATGTTTAAATTGATTTTATTTATCTCAACCCGATTACAATAAATATAAAGTATCCCCTTACATGGAGTGATAACTTATTCAACTAGATATATGGAACCCAATACTTCTTTAAGTGGACTCATCGATTGGGGTATTATTTTGAAGGTGTAAAGAAGGAGGATAAATCACAGTCTAATTTCTATTCATTGTATATGTACTATGAGTAAATTGTAATTCCATTATGGCTCACTAATGCATAAAAATATTTATGGACTAATTTAAAATATTTTTTATAGTATACCTTCAAAAATTTGTCAGCGTCTTTATAGATGATATTATAATAAACACTAAAAGCATGATGGATCATTATGAGAATCAAATAACTATGTCAATGACCATATGGAAGAAGGATAATTTAAAAAATAAAATTGTATTTGTGGTTTAATTGAATATCATTATTAGGGAATATAATACCAATTAATAGAATATCTTTCTATCCTTCAAAGATAGGTGAAAATTAATTAGGGTTGTGGCCAACATGTATGAAAAATATCTATATTTCCTTAGAATATATGGTTTTTACCAATGATTGGAAATAATTTTTGTTATGAACATCAAACCCTCCAACCCAGCTAACTTGGATGGTTTTCATTTTTTTGAATAATAAATGTGATGGGAGATTCATGTATTTAGAATAGAGGCTTATCACTACACATTTTCATATTCTACCCACAAGAGGGGAAATTATTGTGGTATACAGTAATTCTTCAAAGAATGCATTGGGATATGTAAAAATTAATAATTTAAAAGTTATTTCCTATGATTCAAGGGTATTTAATTTTCATAATCATATCTACATAATACATGATGTGAAATTTTTTGCAGTATTCTTTGTTTCAGAAAATATAAGCCTTAACTCTTTGTGGAGAAGTGTGAAATATACCTGGACAAAAGAGCCTAAAGTATATATTCACATAGAAAGAGATGAATATTCACCAGTAGAGATCATTAGTGTAGATTATGTAAAATGGAATCTTAATCCACTATTATAATATGAATACAATTAAAATGGAAGACAATATATTTATAAGGGATCAAGGAAATTTATCACTAATACGAATTGATAATGAAAATACTTTTTAGACATGAAAAATATATACATTGGAATCGTAAAGGAAGAAACATATTCAATCCTTTCAGAAATTATTTCTCAGCCATCCCTTTCATAGAAGATAATAAATTATCAACGAGATAATGTATAAATTCTAAATATAGGGGAGGATATAAGAAATGTGAACTCCTAAGAGTTCAAAATTAATGAAGAATGCGTTGAAATATTTGTGTCATTACTTTATATACAATTATATCATATGATAAATAATGATTTTTTTGATGATAAACATCACTTGACCAACCCAAATCCATCTATGTAGTAGAGAGATAGATCTAGTTCTCTTTAATAACAACTCATGGAATAATATGAAGAAAGGGATCTCAAAATATACAAGAACGTGTCATGAATGTTATCTAGTGTCAGTTTGAAGGAAAACCCAATGGGATGATGAAACCATTAACCATTTCTCATAGAAATGGAAAAACATACCGATGTACAAAATCAACAGTCTTCATAAGACATTATGATGAAACATTGTTATTTGGGATGGGGTGGATTTTCTTGCACATACTCCTTACATCATTGAAATTTGAGAGGATTTATCACTTGATCATGTTGTAGTGATATTCATTAGAGATGTGGTGAGGATTAATAGAACACCATTATCAATTATATTTAATCAGGACCCACTATTTACCTCCATGTTTTGGAAAATTCTCCACAATTCTCTAAATATTGAAATGAAAATCATCACATATTATCACACTCATACTAATGGTCAATTTTTGAAAACTATCTTGAAACTCGAGGACATGTTGGGAGGATGATCAATGGAATTTAAAGAAGGATTTTGTAAAAATCATCTAATGACTGATTTCTCATACCACAATTACATCCACTCAATCATTCAAATGGCTCACTATTAATCTCTTTATGATAATAGATGTTGCATAAAGTCATTTTGGGGAGATTTTGTTCAATGAAAATATATGGATCATAAAATTTTGGCAAAATGATGGAGAATTTCATGACCATTTTGAGTCATAGAAGGGATTCTCTAAGATGTTGGAAAATCTATGATAGAAATCATCTACCAGCCCAACCATTGAAATTTTAGATAATCTATCCTCTAAATATCTCTATGGAAGAAGGTAATGAGATTTCAAGAAAAAAAGGAATGATTCATTCCATGACATATCAGTCCCATTGGGAGCCTTTATAGCATTATAGAATTGGAATATCGACTAGAAATCCCCCATCTTTCTCAAGTATATGATATATTAGATTTATTTTTTTTGAGGAAATAAATACAATACCCCTTACCATAGATTAATTTAGAGGTGTTACCATGGGAGAATATACATTCATGTGAATGGAAGTCGGTGAATATCTCAGATCACAGAAATACTGATGAGTGAAATAAGAAAATACCCCAATTCAATGTTCCATGGAGAAAAAAAACGTTTGAATAAGTGATGTGTAACCCAAAGGAGGTGAGAAACATAATTACCCAAATCTGCATCCATGTGTGGCCTTAATAGTGAGTGAAGAATTTTTGTTGAGGGATGACTATCCCAACATGATATTTTATAAAAAAAATCCATTTTTGGTTGAACTAAATGAACTATTTTGTATATAGAAAACTAATTCAATTCATTAGTTTTATTATACCCTATATGATATTAAGATAGTTAATCATTATAACCATTAATAATGTTTTATTTCAAACATGATCATATCATTATTATAAATATAGGGTATTGATTAAATCAATTGACAGAGATAAAGGAAGTGATAGCCTTAAGTAATCGGATTCTACAATTTAATACTGAGCTTCAATGCCTTTGAGGGAGATATCATCAATGATATTTTTTCCTGACCTTACACAACATGATGTCCAATAACTAAAACATGAGGGAAATCAATTATAGGAAATGTTCAAGATCATCTTGATCATGGACTAAACATTGTATGTTGAACTACCTCATAAAAATCTCACCATCACGCACCATATACTCAAGGTGTTTATGGGTGTAATAAAGGGATATGTATCGAGACCCTAGTAATTATAATAAAAAATATTAATTCACATATTATAAATTCAGTATCACAAAACAATAATTTAACCAAAAAAAACTATTAGATCTTGTTTTGTATAAGGATCTACATTCTACTGTTGATTTATAGTATATTATTGGTGATTTTTTCTAATAAATATCATATTCTGTGATGAATACTCTCTTATATAAAGTTTAATATAAAAATATACATAGAATTTGTTACATATAATGTTTATACGAGTTCCCCAGTATGATGAGAACCCCTAAATGCCTATGATGATATTCATAAATACCTGTTATATGGTAAAATGATACCATCTTATGGGATAATGAAATAAGTAATCAGTGGTATAAGGGAATATAGCATTGAGACTTCTTCCAATGATACTCTCCATTTGTGTTATCTAAAAGAAGTGGATTTGATAATAGAAAATCTATTGAAATTTCAAAATATTAATGATTCATGAGCTATTCCTATTTACAAATATGTTTATTGATCCATAGACTAATGAATCTTCTAAATACATATCATGAGTTCTGTACTTTGATGTGTTAATGACAAATATGATGACATGTGGTCAAATTGTGGTAGAATATATTGAGGGGTCACAAGTGACATGGTATTAATGTAATATTCAATAAATTATTTTCTATTAATAATTTAATTAAATTAAGTATATCATGTCATTTAATGGGAAAGAATATAGATGATCGTGTCCATGTCAAAAATTGTTAATTATTGATGACTAAATTTTAGGAAAGTTAACAATATATATTTTCAGAACATATTATTATGAAATTGTTATGAAACCCAATTTTTTGAGAAATAGAGACAAATAGTAAATTTTATATAGTGATCATTCTATAGAGGTTGGTTTCATTGTGAAATTATTGTTTTCTCTATGGGAGTATTGACATCTTTTTTTTGATAATATTGGATATTAGGGATGTTCGTCCTTATTACACTAAGCGAGGGACCTAGAAGGCAACATAAAATGTGTGTCTATAACCACAATTGCATTCTATATGAATTTAACAATAGAATAGAATACTATTATAAATGTGAGAGAATAACATTTATTCCAGTTATGTTGATCACAGATATTAAATTATAAATTAATCGAGACAATATATGTTAGATGAATATTAATAAAAATATATTCATATGTTTCGTGAATTTAATACTTATTTATTTTTTAATGAATTATATACTACTAATTATTAATTTAGTTTCAAATAATTATTCCTAGATTGATAAATATTTAGGAGGTTTAAGGAAATATGATTTTTTTGGTTAGAATGATAATATAAATATCATTTATAATATATTTATTTATTAATTAATGTAAAATTATTTATTTTTTCTTTAGGTTTTGAGAATTCCAAGGAATCATTAATAATATTAATATTAACATTAGATATGGGTTTCAATAAGAATTAAGTTATAATCTATGTTTTTATGCATAATTATAAATTCCATTTTTATAAATGTAATCCTACTTATATCATTTTTAGGGTTATAATTCCATCTTTATAACAAATCAACACTAAATAAGTCTCTTAATCATTGAATATAATTTCCAATAAAATACACTTAGTAACAAAGAGAAAGAATTACATCACTCCCTATTATATTATCAAGAGATCAAGAAGAATTTTTAAGGGCTCAATGATATTATTATATCAAATAATATAAAATTTTTCAATCACTAGAAGCATCAACATAATCACCCATAGATTTCTAGGAAAATATTTGAGGTTTTTGAATCATGTGTGGATCACTAATGGGGAACATTCATAATGATAATGGTAAGATTCATCAAATGGATTTGAAAAGAAATAAATGTCAAAGTAATTTTAAATCATAATAATTATTTATAAATTATATGTGAAAATTATATATTGAAATATTCAATTGATTATTCCGTTTGGGTTTGAGGATTTATTTGAAGAAGTTTAAAAATTAATATTATTGGTTATGGACTTGACATCATTCATTGTTAATCAAAACCATTAAGTGGATTCAATGGAAACACCTGTTAATTTATACTTATTTACTATTCATTTAAAAATTCAAATATTTTTTTTTGTTTTAATTTTTAGTTTATTCGTTATTTAATCTGAAAGTAAAGACATGTTTATTTTCACATTAAATTAAATAAAAATGTGTTTGGAACACATGAAGAACATGTAGTGATCCCATCCAAATGTATTATAGAGACTATTCAAATAATTCTAGATTAAATTACATATGACTATAAATAACATTCCATTTATCCAAGTTCACCACAGTTAGATGATTCATGAAAATCATTACATGTATTGATGGAGTAGTATTTGTAACACCACAAGCATCCACGGTATGCTTCCCTTTGAATAATAAAATAATATGTGTTGTACGCAACTTCGAGTTCTAACTCACACACCACAACCAATCAAACTAGCCGTTTTGAATAGTAATACCCACTTTTCGAAATTTTATAAATTTTATCATTCAAAATGGACTTCATTTTTGGATTCTGAATATCAAAATTATCCTATGGTGAATTTTTGGTATTTTTCTGAAAACATTCAATTATTGATGAATAGTGAAAAAACACTAAGTTATAGTTTAAAACTAAATTTTTATTTAAATAAATATTTATTATATTTAAATTTTATTAAGGTAAAAATAGATACAGAATACCTATATATGTTTAATGTAATTCATTGGATTTAGTTTATAATAATTTTAGATATATAAAAATTTTATTGAACTTTTCACCGTCTTTTACCCACCTCCTAGGAGAATTTGGAAATTCACATAAAACTTAATTTTACCCCTTCTGTGAGTGTAATATAAAAAATCTGAGAGACATAGTTAATATCAAGGAGTAAAATGTGGTTCAATGAGATGAAAATAATTTTTGGTGAATAGTATCATTTTAATTATTTTTACCATGGTTAAAAGAAAATAGGGTAATGAATGGTAAAAATGATATTAATATTACCCTAAAAAAAGTACTAATTCTATTGAAAAAGTTTATCTCAAACAAAATCAACCTTAGGAAGAAAATATTATCATTTAGGTCCGCTTGGATTAGATTAGGACATTTATTTTTATTTAAATTCAAAGAAGAGTTAAACGAGTTAAAATCAATGTTTTTTTACTAAAACATTTCTAATATTAGGTTATACATAATATAAATTAGATTGTAAATATTCATTAGAAATATAAAAAGATTTCCAACATAATGGTATTTTATTTAAAAAATTTAGACTTTAAATAATTTGATTTATTTAAAAAACAATTGTGGTGCAGTAGTTACCTAATTAATAAAATATTAAAATAATTGATATTATAAATATCAGAATAAATGTAATTAGAGGCTTTTTATGAATTACACTAATTTTCTAGGATAATATAACATATTCGGATTGGTTATATAAATAGTTCTCTAAGTAATAATGCTTTTATGAAATTATCAAAAACAAAATACCAAATAGTGTCAAAAATGACATAAAAGAGTTTTTAAAACAAATATTATATTATTAATTTATATTCTATTCCCAAAAATCTAAGGATCAGAAAAAATGACTTGTATCATTATAGGTGTATCATAATGGACGAATTTGGGGTCACTTGAATGTATATAGTATGTTTATTAACTATATAATATAAAACTACAATGTGACAAGGAAAATGTCAATGTAATTAACTAAGAGTTAAAAACTAAAAGATAAGGTTAATATAGTAACCCAAACGTGTCTAAAACCTATAGTTTGAGTGGTTTTCGACCCATCTCCACCGTAACCTTTATATAATCCTATTTTTATCCATTAGAAACTGAATATTAATTTATTATAAAATAATATTTCTATCTTTTCCAAAGGTGCCCCTCACCCCTCTTATAAAAGGGCACTCCCCCTTCTCACTAATTAACACATTCAAAGCCTTTTGGATCGGCCAAACCCTGACAAAATACTCTCTAAAATTCCCTCACTTAAACCTAGAGGCCTTATTTTGATATAAAAGCCAACCTAAGAATCACTTTTTATCAAATAAAAAGAAAGAACCCGAAGTAGAGGTAATGTTTTCACCACCCTCTTTCAAGTTCCTTTCTTATTCAACTTCTTCTTTCTTTGTTATTACCATACTAAAATAATAACTCCAGTATATTATATATACTGTGATGTAATTATAAATATGGTACATCCATATTCAGTATTCTATCTATCCTTTGAGTGAAATTTCACAATACGTGCGTACGTACGGCTTACCGTCTCCACGTCGTGGTGTAATTGTTATTCAATAAATTATTATATGGATGGGTATAATAATGATGTGTAATTCATGTAAATAATAAATATAACATGATAATTATTCTGTATATATGATATACCATCCATTTATATATTATTTTAATATCAAAACAATGATATTGTCGCTCGTGCGTACGTACGGACTACCGTCTCCATGAACGCGATGAGATTCATTCCCCATCGTATCCATTCAAGATTAATTATCATTTAATGATTAAAAATAATGTTCAAGCACTTGTTATAATTCTGGATATGAATAATATACAACCTATCTATGACAAACACTTCTTACGTAACAAAACATATAAAAGAAAATGAGTAAGTTAATACCCGAAACAACGATAATACTAAGATATTATTAACAAAACAATGTTAAAAGATCATATCATATTAATGTATGTGATTATTGTATAATTTAATAACAATTATTTCACCATTATACAGGAGGATATCCTACCCTCAACCATGGAAAAGTACAAGGTAAGGGGTTTTTTCTTCTCACTCCTTACTCTGGTGAGATTCATGTCATATTGCCACTATTACCTTTTTTGTGGTGTATGTACTGCCCATAATTGCATTCTTTGTATAAAACACTTTAATTTATGTTTATTTAAATATTCATTTTATGATACCTTTTTTATAAGGTGTACGTTTCGTAGGATACCAAATTGGTAAGGGTTTATTTCACAATCTCTTCATTATCCGAGGTTGTTTATGTGTAATTATCTACTGATACCTCTTTGTCATCCAAATCCATGTTTCTTAAAAATGTGTTTCAAAACATTCATACAATTTTACAGAATATGGGATATGGTCATTTACACACCTATTTGAATTTTTATAAGACGTTTATAACGGATTCTTTCTGTCATTTTCCAAATAAGGTCCTATTTAACCTTTTTGACAGAATTAATGTAAGAATGTCTTTTTTAATATATACGGTGGGTGCAGCTATTTTACACCGTTATAAAATCTTTGAAGCTTCCCTTACAATTTTCTAAGAATATTTTCAAAGTAACAGTTTTATTTTATAATAATGTGACTTTTAAATGATTTCAAAAAACAGATTTTTCTCTCAAATAGTATTGATTTCATCTATGTCAATATCCATTGATGAAATTTAAGATTATTTGAAGTTTATTTATAATGATAAAAATCTTCCATATTGTATTAAAGGTTTTGTGATATTTTTGACTGTGGATGTTTTATTTTTATACCATTCATGGTTTATGGAGAAAGTATTGACATTTCGTATTCTAGTTTTAATATGAATGTTTATGTTATGTTTAAACATGTTCATATGAGGAATGCATTGGACTTAATAAGTGACCGGTGGAGCCCGCATTAGCTCCTCGATGCATCGGTAGGTCTCATGAGGCAAACTAGTGTCTTGTCACAATGACTTGACAAAATCTTATTTGTAGTCTTGGCAGGAGGCCTTGGCTATGTGGTTATTATAGTCTGGAATTATGAATTCCATCATTATGAAAGCGGTTATTGATATTTCATGTGATTATTCGACTAGTATAATATCCATGTGAATAAGTAAATGGCATAATTTAATTTTATTTTTTCCATATTATGATGAAGTTTAAGTTTAAAGGGCTTTTGTTTTAGTTATACATTCCCTTAAATGTTTACGCTTATTTATAAAATTTTATACTATATTGTTATCCTTACTGGGCATTTGAGCTCACCCCTTTATATGTTTTATTTTTTCCAAGATGTGAAAATGTATTTTATTAATGACCTGCAGGGATAGTATAAGGGGATATGAGTGTGGAGACAAGATGTTGTTGTAGTTTTCAATTTATGAAGTAATGTAAACTTTATGAATGTATATAGTGTTTCCAAGACTATTAAACTAATCGGTGTTTCGATACTTGATATTTCATGTGATCATGCTAATGATATGTACTAATGCACCGACATTGGGAAACTGGGGTCGGGGTGTTACAGTATTGTCGTTATTACACAACGCATGTAGACAACGTCCTTATGGATCATGGATTTAGAGATTATATTGAATATATATGGTGTACTTTTTTGGTATTATAACATGTCTTACCACATAAATATTCTAGAAGAATTATTTTCAATGCACAAATAATGTATTAAGTACATTTTTTGTCAAGATTTAATGTTAGCAAAATGGTCCATATGGGATTTAATTGCATGCGACTAGTGTACATACCATGATTACCACATTTGTTTTCATTGATTACACATTGAATAACTATTCATATATCATAAATTCTTATTGAAATAAATTTAGGATATGTATAAGGATGTACATGATATGTATTTTATACATGCTTACACAGTTTACACTTCGAGCCAAGTTCTACATCATGTACATTAATTACATGGAATTAAAAGTAATTATTTAATTAAAATAAAATTATACATTATGTTGTAGGTATATACATCATGCGATGGAAAATTAATTATTTTAAAATACTAACTAATTTATGTAATAACATTATAATTATAGTCCATGTATGATAATCATACACATCATTGACTTTTTTCATTAAAAATTGTACATACCAGAAATATTAATATTTTTTTTCTGTGTCACACACACCAATAAGACAAATTATCTTGACTAATGAAACTACATGTCATGTAATGGGGGAGACATTTTTTACACTACATTCTATGTATGTTCAAAATACACATCCTGGGCTATAAAATATGCATGGATCGTTCAAGTGGGTACACACCACGTTGCCTCCAGTACATACATTATTAATAATTAATTTTATTTTAAATTCATGAATTAAAATTATATAAAAATAGATGATGATAATATTTTAGAATATATTGAAGGACAATATGAAAAAATAAATTAAGTTATTAAAAATAATATTAATTGAAATTAATTTCAGATAATTTATATTAATAAAAATAATGGAAATAAATTAATTTGAACATATTTCCAAATATCATTTATTCTATGAATAGATGATGAGGATAATGTCCATCCTATGTATTTATTATATTTATTATTAGTTTATTTAAAATTAAATGGTATTTTTATAATAATTGTTATCAAATAATAATTATAATCTATATATCAGGCCTTCTAATTTTCTATATAAGGGATTTCATGTACATAATACTTTTTTTTTCACCCAATACACAATGTTACTTTCACATATATGTGAAGTGTTGCATATGAAAATTATAGAGCTATCATGGTAGTGGAGGTCGATTACAATTAAAACTGAGGTGAAACAAACCAATGAGATACATTGGCTTATATGTGGAATGATACAACTCGAATGCTTATAGGTTCATGGAGTTACAATATTAGGGTGAAGGGTTAGTTTATCATCCTCTCAATTAAATGACCATTATAAATCTCACAATCACACTAAATTTATTCATTTAATTATGTAATTTGAATAGTTAATTATTATATTTATGGGATACATAACATGATCACAAAAAAATTAATGAATTAAGATGAATATATTATTGAATTAAAATAAATAGATTATTCATAAATAATTTTTATCAACATATGGTTAATAAGAGAGGTAAAATAAATATATATTATCAATAATGTAAAAGGATAATATAATGAATTTTGGAATAAATATAAAAATTCAGTTATGTAAATATTATGTCAGTATATCCTTTCCTTACATGATCTAAAATGAAACTATAGGTCAATGTGACTATTTTTCTTCAGATAGAATCATTCAAATATCATGAAGTTTTAGAAAAAAAATTCAGTTTACATCACCTAGTTCTTATCAATATTTGACCTCCTTCATGGGACTTGCTGCAAATAGTAGTCATGTGTTAAGGAAATCAGTGTCTATGATTTTAAAATTTTGTGGTAAACTCGGTGGATCAAGTAACTATGACTTAGTAAATTTATCATGAAATTCTCAATAAAATTCCTTAAAATAGCATGTCTTTCCCCCTTTAGGTATTTGTGAAGGGAAACAAGAGTCATTTCCACATGAACATCCACATGATTGGATATTATGAATCTAATATTGAGGGATATTTTAGAGTTTTAAAATTATTAGAGACTAATAAATAAAATTTATAATCTCACATATTTTCTTCAATCATGGAAATATGACAAAAATAATTTCATTTTGAATATAAAATTCTCTATTATTCAACATTGAAATAATCACTGTGATCCTTTTTTTATAAATTTAGTTTTTTAATCATTAGTAACATCAAAAATTGGTAAAGGAACTTATTCTTCATACTATGGTTAGACTATAATTTTTATATGTTAGACTCCCCTATTCCAAATACACTCTATAAAGACACAAATGTTGAATGTATGTCTATTTAACTAAAACCGTGGATAATGTTCTAAATTTTATTATTCATTTGTTTTTCCCATGACATGAGAGATAGAATATTTTTACAATGATAAAAATACATGTTTTTTATGTGTTACCTATGTGATCATTATCTATAAAAAGATATATAAGAGTGGTGTGAGATATCTATTGTTATTTTGTTTTTTAGGATTAGTGAATTTTCAACATCTGTTCTCACGTAATCAAGAAGATTGGTTATATTATGTATTTAGAAAACATAGTGATTAGGATAACTGATGGGGTTTTCAATGGCCTTACCTTGCCTCACTTTCTATCATCATTTCATATATGGGTATGAATTATAGTATGATTAAAATTTAGAGGTCACTTATAAAACTCCTTAGCTTTGTTTTCCATATTGATTTATAAATATGAAATTAGATACATTTATTTATTATAGTCACTAAGATGAAGGGAAATATAAAGAGATCTAACACTCACTCCATGTATATGTATATTAATAACAATCCTTACAATAAAAGTATGATACAAAGGATGATAAAAGATTAAGATACAATATATTCATCATGTGGAATGTTAGGACACTTGAAGAAGAAGAACACCAGGGTGAAAAATATTTTGGAAGCTTCGGTTACAACTGTTATCAATATTAAAATTTATATATCAACACATTGGGTATTAGATGAAACATGTAGTACTCCCATTTTATTCTGAATAGAGTAAACAATCATATTTCTAAAGGTATAAATATGTGATTTGGAATATTTATCTACCAATAGGGAATGACTAGATAGATTTGATATAGAATAAAGCCACAATTAATTGTTTATTTGAATGCATTTAGTGATGAATAATTGTTATTATGAACCTAATGGGACAAAACCATTATATTTATATCCATTTTAGACATGTAAGTATTCGTAACCACGTATCTGAATAAATGATACTAATTTTATAAATTGATCATTAGTTATTGTATAATGGATCATAATAATGATCATTATATTCTAGAATATGATAACAAAGTGTTGGAAATTGATAACGACTCATGATCAAAAGACTCATATCACACCTAAAAATGGGATCATGGAATTATACATGTGAAGGAAAATGGTTTAGAAAATCACAATCAACAGGGGGAATTCAAATTCATTTTATATTAAACCACATGAAATATATATCACTTGTTTATAATATAAAATTACAATTCATCCTCCTGGATGTAAGGAAGAAAGTGCCATTTAGCTTTATGAATTTAACTATATAGATGTTAGAATCTAGGTCTAGATACTTATACTTCATTACTTTTAGTAATTAATTGAGTAAATTTAGTTATGTCTACATAATGATGTATAAGTTAGAATACTTTGATAAATTTAATGTGAATAATAATAAAGTAGTGATTCTTCATAGAAAAAAGATAAATAATCTCATATCTGATCATTATAGAGTATAAATTATCTATGAGATCATTATATTTCAAAGGGAGTTTATGATTTTATTTCAACAAAATGATCCGTATTCAGGATAGTATAATGGTTTTAGTGAAATGAGGAACCATAGCTTTTCGAACGTAGTGATGCTAATGATGATTGAGTTGGGTCCTAAAATATCTATTTTGGAATATGAATTATAGGATGAAATGATTATGCTAATTCATATTCCAACAAAAGTGTAAAATGCAATACCATTGTAGTTATCATACATAAGAAAATCATTTTTCTCACAAACTCGTGCATGGTTATATGAGGCATTCATAAAGGCTACCTCTGGAAACAAATAATCACCCAATGACATCATGTTTATTATTATATAATATTATATGAAAACAAGGTTATATTATCTATAAGAACATTCCAACAAAATGATAATAGTGACATGAAAATTTATATTCCATTAGAGGGACTACATAACCAAAATAGATAATGGGAGAAACATTGAAATTTTTATTTTAATTAACAAGATTAATAAGAGTTATAACATTAAAAAATTCTACATAGATCTGGGGAAGAGGTTATTCTAGAAACATGTGTACAAAAAAGGATCACCAAATAGATTAGAGTAATATAGATGTATGTTTTTGTAGTCACTGACAATGGTTACTCGTTATAGATTGAAAATAACGACCATCAATCCTATAAATAATTAATAAAGAGATAATAAGTAATATAATATAAAAGAATCCATAAGTTCTATGATGGATTCAATATATAAAAACCTTTTCCAGGTTTCAATTAATCCATCACAAGTTTTATATATCATTGGGTGAAAATTTATATTCATAATGAAACTGAATTTTTTAAATATATTACCTATTTGTAAAGGATTTTTTAATGGGTTTATTAAATTTCAATAAATATATTATGATAAAACCATTTCTCGAAATTATGTGATAAAATAAATTATATTTCTTTTTATCATTGAATTTTAATAGAAATATTTGATTTGGAATAAGTATGTCAAGAATAATTTTTTATAAAGACCCTTGTTCAATATTTCAATATTATACAGTTAAAAGTATCTTAGCCTTCATATAATTCTACAATGATAAATAACTTTTAAATATCCATTTATGGGTTTAATTAATTAACTAGTAAAAGGAACATTGGGTTTAATGATTCCATAAGATATATTAGTTTCATAAAGAATTAAAGTAAGCTATCTGTCAACAAAGAGTTTTGTGAGATTTCATTATTTTTCATAGTAATATTTTTTTGATAAGATATAACTAATCTGAAATGAGATTATATTTATAATGTTAGTTTAGGAATATTTTAAGGACATGTTCTCGATAAAGTGTATAGGGAAAGATTCCTTTATCCTTAGGATCCAAATCATCAATGATTTATCCTAGAGTATGGTTAGATTATATTATAGAACATACATTGAATAAATTATTAATAAATTAAATATGTAATAATCAAAGAATGTATTTATTCTAGTGTCACATAGTATACATATCTTCAAGAAAATTTTCCCATAGTCTCACTATGAATTAAAGCGGATGAGTAGGATCTTCGACACATCTATGATAATGTTGAATATGTATTCCAATTTATATAGTAACCTTGATGTTTCCGATAAATGTTTTTGGGTAGGAAGATATATTATAATAAAATTAAATTTATTTATTTTTATTTGAAAATACCATAAGCATGTTTTGAATATGATTCTAGATTATTAATGAGATAAGTAGTTAGTCAGCAAGGGATATTCTAATTCATGTTTTAGGATTGATCAAAAGGATCTAAAATCATATTCATGACATTTCTTCACTGATTTTATAGTGTAATCTAAGTAGATTTCATCTTATTATGTAGGTAAATAAGATTTCTAGAAACAAAATATTATTTATAATCACAATATGATGCCTGAAATTGAAAAAACTATAACACATTTTACTATGATAATAAACAAAAATGGTGCCTCCCTCCTTGTATACAATGACACCTCAATTGATGAGGCTTACACAACAGAAGTATCGCGGCTTGAGGGATTTTTCTCTAACAGGTGGGGACACAGTTTTTATTGATTCATTAAAGGCGATCACTAATGTAACAAAACAATGTTTTATCAATAGTATTTCATTAATATAATAATTTCTCAAATTATAATCAAATTAGGAAACACAATTACACATCATTCCCAAATTAACTACTATGTGACCTTTAAACAAAAGTTTTTCACTTTAGTGTTTTGAATTTCAAAAATCTGACACACACCGTTGCGATCTATAAGATGTTTGGAGTCAGATAAGACAAACATGGTTTTTCATGAATTGTAACCTACCATTATGAATAGTAACTGACACTTATGAATAGTAAATCATCCAAAATAATAGTTATGTTACTCTTGAATGATTAAATAAAATTTAGGTATCTTATAAATGACAATTTGACCACAGTAAATATATTGGTATTTTTTTATGCCGTATTTAATTATTTTTAATTATTTAATTATCTAAAAAGAAAATATATTTTCCAAAAATGTTTTCCTAAATTCAAAATTCATCGTCATATGGGTTTTACAATAATTTAATTTGAACCTACGTAATTTTCGAAAGAATTATTAATTTAATTTTTAATTTAAAATCTTTATTTTTCATGTAGATTATGATTTTAATTCGAATTTTAAATTATTCATATTTATAAATAAAATTTAAAAATGGACTTCATTTTTTGATTCTACATGTCAAAAAATGGGTACATTAAATTTTAGATATTTTTTTGAAATACATGAATTTTTAGGAATAGCTAAATACAATAATTAGAAAAATATGTTAAATTCATGAATTATAGAGTCATGGTTGATGTTTTGATGATGTAAGAAAATATGGTTCAGATTTACATGATAACATAACTGTATTTAGTCATGTAAGAATCACTATTACTTCACTTATGGAGAAATAATAAATTAATGAATATTATATTGAGAAAACCCCTCTCCCATCAACTTTAAATACCACCCTTCACATCCTCATTTACTCATAGCTCTCAAGATTCAAACCTTGTATGAAATATAGCAAAAAATCGTCCCTATCCCCTCCCACAACAAACATTAGAATCTGTTCTCATCAAAAGTCCATGCCTATGTTCCTTAGGAAGGATCTCAATAGGAGGATTCAAGAGGTAATTTCTCTCTCTCTCTCTCTCTTCATTTAATTTCATTTCAATTTCATGTTCTTATATTAATATATCCCCACCTATCCTCATCAAAATGGTATGTTAACTCCATTATATCACACATATTGGATTTTTATTATACTAATGTGGTAATATATCATCCAACCCCCTACTCCTATTTTTTTATTTCAGAAAAGAAAACTTTGTTCGTGAGGTGTTTATTTATCACCTTCAATAATGACAAGTTTTCTTTTTCCATTACCACCTTCAGATATAGTCATTAATAAAATTATATGGTTTAAATGGATTATTCTATATGTATAATATCATATTTAATTTTCCTGATATTGCTTGAGTACATGAACTAAATGATTATACAAAACAAGTTCGTTTAGGTCAGAAAACTGCCTGAAATAACACAAACAATCATCATTAAATTCTATTCTAAGGATTCATACACATGGAATATAATATAATTCCTTATAAGATCATTTTTAATCCTTAAATATCATAAATTACTTGAAATATGAGTTCTGCATGTTTATCCATGATCTACACAAACTTCAATATATGAATATAAGTGACCCCCTCAAGAAAATCATAAAAAAAACATTACCAAACAATCTATTTAAACTCTTTAACTCTTCCAAAGTCCCATAAAATAACATAATGAAACCATAATGAACCATATTAATTCCCAAATTGTACTTTAATTTTTAATTAATTATTTTATTTTGGTTATATAGAAAATTAATGTGAAGAAAGCATTCATATACATGGGGAAGAAAATTTCTCTAACCTAACTTTCATTCTTCGATTTCTCCCTCTTTCACTTCATTATTGGTATGGTAACTCCATAAAAATCACTTTTTTATCAATATATTAAATTTTTTGTGATATAAATTTTTTCCACTCCAGTTTATTTCAGACAAATATTTTCCAAAAACACTCTTCCTTAATAAATACACCATTTACATCTCACACAAGGATGATAGTTCTTGTATTGAATATGTTATTCCCTATTTATTTTGGGAACCCAAATTTTATGAATGAATTATTATGATATGAAACCAATTCCATTACATGGGTTATATATTGACATTTATTATATATGATATATGTCGTATTCATGATAATTCGAATGTTATGACGTGACGGGTGTTCCCAGAATTATATAGCGCAAAATAGATGTTATGATGTGACATGTGAACCCATATATATACATTTCTCCAATGAATTGGGTAAAGTAATGAATATAATTATTTAAATTGAATTTTTTTTGAAATTTATGCAAGATGTTTTTACAACAATGCGCAATAGATGACCACGAAGACATTATGTTTCTTTTGTATGCATTGCCACATTTCTTGTCATTTATTAATGTTTCCTCTCATGATTTTGAGGATGATGTTTTGATTATGCTCACCCCATGATATATTTATATTATCTATATTATTAATAGGATTTCATCTCACCACTTTTTTATGTATAACCTCAGGTGACTAAATATACTAAGGATATTTCATGTTCAAATAAGAAGATAGGGAGTATATAATTAAATAAATGTTTATGCTTGATGTTGTAAATGTTATGTTTGGTCCTAGTTTTCCCAGTACAATAATCATCTGGATCCTCTTGGTGTAATAATATTATATTGTTTATCATTATAATGATATAATAGTAATGTAAGGATAGGATTTTTCTCTATATTTTGTATCAAAGGAATGGTTTAGTTAATTTGGAAATTAGGATTAGTGAACCCTATAGAAAACCTATAGTATGAGACTATGTAAAATAATACACACACGAAGATTTACATTGAGATTCCATAAGTTATTATTTTAGTGATAATTCTACAAATTATTAGGTTATTTATTGATGACTCAATTAATTATGTTTTCTTCAAACCATTTCTATTTTAGAAAATGTTGGGAACGAGGATAAACACGACCAAAAACCCATGCGATGGCCAGTGCAACGATTGCCCAAACAACATCACCAGGCCTTGGGATGTGGAGTTAGAAACATCATATATATTACTACCCAACTATCTCAAGTTATGAACAATATCTATAATAATTTGGAACATCCCTCTTCACTAATGAGTGAAAAACTGGCTATCGAGTGTCTAATGGAGAAACGAACATAGACATTTAGTGGATCTTCTGATCCACTAGTTGGGGAACGGTGGGTCAACTCCATGGAGAAGTTATTTTCTATGATTAACTATTTTGTGATGGATAAGGTGAAATTATCCATTTATTTTCAATATTTAGAGGATGAACAATGGTGTTTTTTTATTACGAACACAATTCCATGAGATTAAAATTAAGATATAGAAGGGGAAGATTTTGATATAATGTTTTTAAAAAGTATTTAAAATGAACTCCTTATACAAATATGGAGATGGAATTCATAGAGCTCAAGAAAAGTAAGGATAATTTCTCATGAACTACCAGGAAAATTTTACAAGGCATGCATTATACGCTTCGAGTTTTTTTATCAATAATGATAAAAAAATTGATAGATTCTTTAGTGGGTTAAAACCACACTTTCAAAAGGCTCTTCAAATTAGAGACTTTGGATGTTATGAAGAAGTTTTTTGGTGTAACCTCAATGTGGAGAGGGAGTTTATAGAATTGTCCCATGGATATTGTGATATGAAATGAATGATTTTGTTTTGAGCTAGAAGATCTAATGATAAATGTGGGAAGAAAACTCAACGACCCACATGCCAAAAATGTGGGAAGTTTCATCATGGTAACTTCCTCAAAGCAATGGAGTAATGCATCAAGTGTGGGAAAAAATGACACTATGCTCAAGAGTGTTGAAAAGACAAGGTAATTAAGGAGAATCTAGTGGATTAAACGAGAGCACCACCCATGGATCAATGATACAATTGTAGGGAGGAAGGGAACTATGAAATCCAGTGCACTAACCCGTGATTCCATGAGGATAATGAGCATCAGTAGTCACTAATGCCAAAGGAACAAGGGGCAGATCATGCCATCACTACAATGAAAGTGGAGAAAGATAATGATGTTGTAAAAGGTACACTTCCTATGCAATCAATAATGGAAAAATTATTATCGGATTCTGATTCTATGCATAATTTTTTATTTTCCAAGTTTTTTATTACTATTGAATTGAAGCCCAGAAACCTTAAAGTAGAGACATCGGTAAAAACACCAAGTGGTGTAATCATTGAAAAACATGTTTTTTACTCTTCTCATATTAGTGTATGTGAGATGATTCTTCCATTGAATCTTGTAATACTTCCCTTGGTGGAATTCGATGCTATAATAGGAATGGATTGGTTCTCATTATATAGAGCTCCTATTAACTATTTAAAAAAGAAAAAATATTTGCATATTCTGAACCATCTCATAATTCTATATAAATTTAAAGATGATAATGAATATCCATTTAAAAATACTTCAATGGTGTGGGTGTTTATTCCTTATTAAGAGGAATACATTGCTCAAATGGTTGAGTCAAAGGAAAGTGTCAACATAGAGTAAATTCCCATCATAGGGTAATAAGGTGATCTATTTCCTCAACATTTACCAGGACAGCCCACTAGATCGGGAGGTAGAGTTCTAAATAGCACTCATAACTGGTGCTACTCCTATCTCAAAGTGTCTCTATGGGATGGATCCTATCGAACTGGAGGAGTTAAAGAAGAAACTTCAATTGAATTTGGACAATGGGTTTATGCAACCAAGATCAAACCCTTGGGGTGTGGCACTGTCGTTTGTGAAGAATAAGGATGAAACAATGCGGATGTGTATCGATTATTGGGAACTCAATAAGATCACAATAAAGAGAAAGTATCATCATCCATTGATTGATAACGTATTTGATCAGTTCAGCGGAATTCAATACTTCTCAAAGTTGGACCTTCATTCTAGATATCATCAGCTAAAGGTAGAGAAAGAAGATATTCAAGAAGACTGCCTTTAATATAGGGTATGTGGACAATGATTTTCTGGGGATGCCCTTCGGACATAAAAATGCCTCTTTAATCATCATGAATTTGATGAATAGAGTGTTTAGAAATTTTTTTGAAAAGTTTGTGGATGTTTTTATATATGATAATCTCATATAATCGAATAGTAATGAGTAACATGAAGAATATATAAGACATGTTTTGGCAACATTGAGATAGGAGAAGTTGTACTACTATTTCCGCATGTGAGGATTTTTTATGAACCAATCCATGTTCGTGTTACAGGTGTTCACAATTGAGTGAATTCTTACGGACCCTTAAAATTTGTGATTCGAGAATGAACATGGCCCTCATATGTCATAGAAATCCATAGTTTTCTTGGATTATTTGTGTACTAATGAGGTTTTTTGATTAATTTCATTGATTTTCACGATTGTTTAATAAGTTAACAAGGAAATGGGTAATGTATGTGTGTACTGAATAATGTGAAAGATGATTCAAGGATTTTAAAGAGAAGGATTATCACTGCTACTATACTCACATTACCAAAAAGTGGATAATATTTTTGATATAAAAGGATGATTCAATGAAAGGTTTGGGTTTCATACTAATGAAAAGTGATAATGTGGTAACCTATGCCTAATGGTTGTTGAAGATTCATTAGAATAACTACCCAAAACATGATCTAGAGCTGGAAGCCATGAATTTTTCCCTAAAAATATGGTGGCACTTCTTTTATGGTTAAAAATGTGACCTATAAACTGACCAAAAGGGATTAATGTATAAATTCACACAATAGAAGACCAACATGTTTCAATGTAGATGGTTTGAGCTAATCAAAGAATATGATTCTTCTATTCACAATCATCATGGAAAAGTGAACATGGTTGCTGATTCTCAAAGAAGAAAAGAACCTACTACTCTATCCATGTTGTGGATTGAGAATGACCATATCTTCATGGATATGTGAAGGATAGATTTCAAAATTATAGGGGCGGGGGATACATCCTACTTATCCCAAATGATTGCACAACCATCAATCCTATAGATTATTAAGGAGGCACAAAGGGATGATTTGGAGGTACAATAGAAGGTGGATGGTGTAAAGGAAGGGAAGATACATGAGTTCTGTATCGACAAGGATTGAGTAAATCAGTTTGGAATGCAGATTTCTGTTCCTTAATCACATACGGTTGGAGCTATTTGATAATATAGATAGCTCATCATTTTTAATCTATCATGGTAGTACCAAGGTGTACTGTGATCTCTGATAACACTTCTTCTGGAACATAATAATGATAGATATTGTGGAATATATATCAAGGTTCTTAGTATTTCATAAAGTTAAAGAAGAGTGACAAACGTCCAAAGAGATTATGCATCCATTGCCTATAGGCATGTGAAAATCAGAGAATGTCAATATGGAAATTGTCACAAGTCTTCCAAAGACGTAAATGTGAAATATTGCGATATGCGTTGGTGTTGACCGCATCACCAAGACTTTCCATTTTATCGTGATTTAGGAAGATATCTTGCTAGAAAAACATGCAATGATATATGTGAAGGAAGTGGTGAGAATGCACTGTGTTCCACTAACAATTTCCTATGATCTTGATTCATGGTTCAAATTTAATTCTAGAGGGTCCTTCAATATGCTTTGAGTACTGAATTAAATTTCAGCACAACCTATCACCCTCAAAATGATGGACAATCTAAAATGACTATTCCGTCTCCTGAAGACTTGCTAAGAGCCTGCTCTTTAGAATTAAAATTGGGTGGGACTATCACCTCCCATTGGTTGAGTTCTTATACAATAATATCTTCCACTCGTGTATTCATATGGATCTATAAGAAGCATTGTATGGAAAATGATGTTGAAATCTTACCTGTTGGGATGATGTCATGACCCGACCCTACCCGAGCTCGAGCCGCAACTACCCTAAGCACGCCTCCATAGGCCAGGGGCTGGCGACCAGCGCCGAAGGCACAATAACTCGGGGAGGCCTTTACCTAAGCACCTATACACACACACACAACAAACTCAATGCAACAGTGCAGAGTAAAAGTAAAGTCAAGAAAGGAAAAGGAAAGGTAAACTGCTATATATATATACCACAAAGTGCATCGACCTCTACAAGTACAAGAAAAGTGCTGAAAAGGAAATAGGGGAAAAACACGCGTCCAACCAGAAAAGTACCACAACCCAGCAACAGGTAAACAAAAAGAAACAGCTGACAGGTCTCCCACCAGGAACCCGGCCACAGCCACCGCACGCGGTCCATGCTCCCAAGCTCTTATGCTCCACTGAAGCCACGCTCCACCTGTCCGTCGTCTGCAAGGGAACACCAAGTGCGGGCAAAGACCAAGAAGGCGTGAGTATAAAAATACTCAGTAGGATACCCCGAAGGTTCGATGGAGCAACAAAGTAGGTACCGAAGGGTGAGCGGTAGAGTGAACAGAAAAGTAAAGGGGTCCAACCGAGGGTGTAGTATAGAGTCCAGATCAACCCAATGAAAGAAAGGAAGTAGACTCATCCAGGCACAAGGAGCTGGAAACAGTGAGAAGATGAACTTCCCGTCGAGTCTTCGCTGCCTATAGCAGGAGACTAGACTCGTACAACCACGAGAAGCTAGGCATGGAAAGCACATGACATACCCCGCGTGTCTTCGCCTCACCTGGAAGGAGAGTAACCAAACCCAAGAAGTGGGTACCGGAAACAAGGTATATAAAAGTCCATATGCTCAAAAAAGAAGCCCGAACAACGTCGTATGGGGATATCCGTCCTGTAGCTTAGCCCAAGAAATATGAGTTGCCAATAGTCGCAGAAGAAACTCCATCGATGCCCAGCATCCCGCATGTCTGCCCTGAGCCTCAAGCCAAGGGTCTCAATCACCGCACCTTGACACTATCCGCTTTGGGCGGAACTGACTCGCCCGCACGGTTTAAGATCGCGTCACAAGAACGTGTATCGGTGGGGAAAGTGCCCCTCATACTTGAGAGTTCTGGTGGAACGTCAAACCACAACTCGTCACTGCCCCGCAGTCGAGAGGTCTCCTCAATGCCAAAGCCATACCATCACCGACCCGTATAACCAAGGGTCCTGCTCCAGTAATCACGGAGGAAAGCCACAGAATAGTCTAGTCGAAAGGACTAAGTCTGGAATGCCAACTGGTGTCCCCACTGGCCAGCCCTGTTGGTGGGTAATTCATAACCAGATATCGGGTGACCCACTGCCCAGCCCTGCTGTAGGGTAAACCCTAACACATCATCAAGTGACCTACTGCCCAGCCCCGATGGAGGGTTAAATATATTAATATACTGGGTGACCCACTGCCCATCCCTACTGGAGGGTAAACCATAACAAATCATCTAGTAACCCACTACCCAGCCCTGCTAGAGGGTAGATCTTATTACACCATTAGGCGACCCACTGCCCAACCGTGCTGGAGGGTAAACCATAACCAAATATCGGGTGACCCACTGCCCAGACCTTCTGGAGGGTAGACCCTAATACATCATCAGGCGACCCACTGCCCAGCCCCGCTAGAGGGTAGACCTAGAATACGTCGACAGGTGACCCACTGCCCAGCCGTACTGGAGGGTAGACCTAGAACTAGACGATGGGCGACCACTGCCCAGCCCTACTGGAGGGTAGACCCTAAGAGGTCGTCGGGTGACCCACTACCCAGTCCCTACGGGAGGGTAGACCCTACTAGCGTCGGGTGACCCACTCCCCAATCTCTGCTGGAGGGTAGACCCTAATAGCATCGGGTGACCCACTGCCCAGTCTCTGCTAGAGGGTAAACCCTAGAAGTCAGTGAGCAACCCACCACCCAGTCCTGCTGGAGGGTAAACCTGAAGAGGTCGATGAGTAACCCACTGCCCAGCCCCGCTGGAGGGTACAACTCAGAATTTCCCTGGACATCTCCACTGGAGGATACAACATTGGCCACCCGAACACGGAGTGGGCATCACGCAACCACCCAACTCTAGCACAACTCACCCAAAGGGGGTTCAACAACTGTTCCATCACTAGGTGTCACTAACACCACTACCGGCCGATCCATCGAGAACAAAACTAGGGGAGACCACTCAACCCTGCTGGTCTACAAACGAGCCTAGAGGGACCCTCTACGCCGCGAGAGGTCCAAGTACGCAAAGTAGAACCTGGCAAGCACGTGGGGCCCACACCACGTGTGGCCCCAAGTCAACCCCAACTGAGCGCACAAACATCCTCAGGTACAAACAACCACACATACCTCCAAGCACTCTCGTATACTCCCAGAGTATACCTCGTTCCAGCCCATAGGCTATCGTTCACATGACACCCAACTTCAACGCGAAGGCGTGACATAAGTCCTCCAACCTGCCACCTCATCGGCTGAGACATAGCCAGCCACATCTTATGAGCCATTTATATCACTCTCCCCAGAGTGTGCAATCACACATCAAGGGTTCGCTACAATCAAGGTAGGGCGAACCACCACTGGAGCACCTTCCATGCTTCCACTTTTAATAAGATCATGCTAGAGGCTCTGCACAACCAAACGGATCACGCCGTTGTAATCCTCACGGAAAAAAACGCGAGATTGACTACTTACTCGCCTCGAACGGATATCCTACAGAAAAGTCACCAACACTGCCTCATGCCCGAACGGCGTCCCGTGATCCCGAGCCTCGGCCCCGAAAACTGTCGGGCGCATCGCACCATTGCGATCGCCTCTGGAAAACACGTCAAAAGCACTACTCATTTGAGTGCAACGGATATCCAGAGAAAAAGGTGCATCCCGGCACACCGCACACGAGCAGGGCCACGTGGGACCCCCATGCCGGCCCCGAAACTCAACGAACGGATCACACCATTGCGATCCTCTCGAAAAAGTACACGAAATGGATTATTCACTTTTCCAAAAAGGTCGCCCGGTGATAAAGCTGGAAAACACCGTCAACTCCTGAAACAGCCCTCGTGGGGCCCACACCATCGTGTGGAATTACATCGGGTAGATTACGCCAACGCGATTTCCTCGGAAATACACCCAACATCGACTGCTCGCACGCCCCGAACGGACGTCCGAGGAAAATGTCGCTAAGAGCTGCACGCAGCTCAAAAGACTGGCCGTGGGGCCCACGCCACAACTTTGGCCTCAACACCTGGAACTGCCCTGGAAAGCTCCGCCTCAGTGCCAGGGTCCCAATGCAATTGACAGTACTCAATGCGGACGTCGCATGCGCTCGCGCCGCTGAAAACAAGAATCTCGGAAAAAATGCTCGTCCACTTAATGATGTGTCGCACCTCCGCAGCTCGTCGTTTTGGGAATTTAAAATTCCCAAAACCATTTTAAAACACACTCCTCGAGACGAGGGTTACCCTGCCGCAGACGTCATGTAGAACGGACACCCGTAGCGATATTTACGGGTGTCTGAAGTCAGAGGGGTCAAGCCCTTGGGCTGGATCGGCCTAGCCGACCGGTCCACCAAGCCTGGACCGGCCCGAGCCGGCCGGCCCAGCTTGCTGCGCCGGCCCATGGCTTTTCCTCACGGGCTGGCCGCGGACCCGCAGTCCACGCTCCGACTGGCCGTGGACGGTCATCCCACGTGAAGACCCGTAGGCCGCGGATCTTGTCCCCCGCGCGGGGTCGCACTCCGCAAACCCGGTCCACCCTCGCCGCAGGTGTGTGCCGCCTGCCGCCCGAGGCGCTCGCCGCCGCGCTGCCTGAAGCCCTAGCCACCGCCGCGCTGATCCGCACCACCGCCGCCCTACCATGCACCGCCTTCCGAAGCCACCTCCTCCACCAGGATCGCCTGCCGCTCGCCGGACCGCCACCCTGGCTCGCCGGAACACCCCAAAACTTGCCGGAACAAAATCAAAAACCCTCAAACATCGACGAGGCGTCGTGGGTTCCTCCGAACTCCGATCTCAACTCCGAAAGAAGCTATGGGAAGGGTAAAATGTGTACTACACTACCATGGAATTTTCTCGAAGAGGAATCAACAAATCAACACTAAAATCGGGGATCAAAGGGGGGTTCGAGAATTAAAACTCAAATACATAACCCTACCTCGTGGGGCTTCGCTCGAAGCTTCGCGACGATCCGCCGACACCACCGCACCTCGCCGGAGTTACCTCTCCGGACTGCCACGCTAGAGATGGAGCAGAGAGGGAGAGGAGGGGCTTCCAGGGGGAAGGGGAAGGAGAGGGGTGGGGTGGGGTTTAAATAAATTACTTAATAATTTAATTAATTTAAAACCCACGAAAAGACCCGCATCTGAAACTCCTGACGGGGTCGAGGTTAAACCTCCCCTAGAGTAAACAACACCTCCTGAGCATAACGGTGGTCTCAGAATTTTAATCAGAGACCCCGTTCAAAAGTTACTAGACTTAGCGCTCGAGGACGCCAAATTACGAAAACGCCCCTGGGGCCATTTTTCACAGACGCCCCGTGCCCGCGAACCTTATACCCCTCCTAGGGTAAACGGCATAATCCGAACTCAACGGTGATCTCAGTGTTCTGATCCGAGCCACTTTTTAAGAGATACTAGCATTTCGCCATTAAATGAATTAATTAATTAATTAATTAATCCGTTTAACGTTCCAAAAGCGGGTGAGGGGTCCAAACATCCCGCGCCGACAAGTTTTACGTCGTTACTAGGGTTAACACCCTATTTTGGACCCATCCGTACACTCAGATCTATTATCCGGAACTCCGTTTAGGAGTTCTACCATTTATTTACCGTTTCTAGTGTGAACGCACAGAAAATTTAATTTCGGCCACTCTGGGGCTCGGAATCGCACGCAGTCTGAAGGCGCTGCTCTGGAATATCATCAAGAATATTCCAAAGTCTTTCGTAGCAAAAACTGAGTTCTTACATCATTCCCTCCTTCAAACGTTTCGTCCCCGAAAAGCAAAACTAGGGAGAAACACAGGGTACTAAGCCCACACCTCACTTTCCCATACACAGAAGAACCCATGCACAGCTCTGTGCCACCGCACACAGACCAAAAGATTGATCTGTTCATGGGAGGTCGGCCCTTGCCGATGTCGTGCACCCACTCTAGACTTTGGGGTTAGTGCAAGGCGGTAGGGTACCTCTACATCCCTTTGGACGGTCTCAAACGACCCGATGGCCCTCATGGGTAGCTCACCTCCCCGGTAAAACCTCTAGGTCGCACGTCGCGACTGGAATCACCGCCTGCACTTGAAACAAGGCCTCGTGATTCCCTCCTTTAGAATATCTATATTGTGAAACACCCAAGGATATCTGGTTATGCAAGGTTCCATAGTCGATGCTCTCTTACACGCTCAAAAGGCGACAGAGTCAACACCATCGACTAAAGGAAATGGTCTCACGCCTTTTTCCTCACCAACACAGGGTTACACCAGACGCCCTGCATCATCCTAGTAACACCTCAAACAAGGATCAGGGAGAAAAGCCTTTCACATGCAGAGTATAAAAATTCTACTACAAAAAGTATAAGAGTCACAAGGGGTGCCTCTCACCATCCCATGCTCTGCAGGATTGTAGACATCCAGTGCTGGCGGCTGTCTGTGGTCCCAACTGTCAGCTCCTGGAGCCTGACATAGACCGGTGTGTGGTGATGGGGGGATCTCGTAAAGTTGTCCCCCTCTACCAGCTCCTCCCACTCCTCTACTAGAATCACCTCTCTGGGTACTACCCGATCCCGGCACTACCTCTACCGTGGTGGTGCGCCTGCTGCCTGCCCGAAGCTCTCAGCAACTCGGGTCGGGTAGTCTCATGCCAAGTGACCTCGCCCATCACAAGCATAGAACCAACTCTCTATGGGCTACACTGGTGCCCTCCGGTGCCACTGTGGTGTACGACCACGGCCCGAGATCCACTCAAGGAAGGGCATCCTCAGCTGAGGCCATGCACCTTTTTGCCACAGTGGTCTACGACCACGTCTCCGAAACCGGCAGTGGGATGGCCACCTGGATCGAGGTTCTTATTCCCGATGCCCAATAGCTATGGCAGACATCTCAGCTCCAACGTGCATGTTTCCACCACCAACACTAGAACATGACAGGAAGCCCTCTATCACCAGCACCTTCTCTAGCACCCTGGCATTTGTGGAAATTCCCAAGGGTACTATGACAGCATGAATCTCTTGGCAGAGACCCTGATCAAACTTCCATGCTCGGATGTCGTCGTCACGGACCAAGTCCGGGTAAAAGCGTTCACGGTCTGCAAAACTAGCCGTGTACTCGGCCACCGTTATCCCTCCCTACTGAAACTGCAGGAGCTCCTGAATCGGAACGGAGCACAAGTAGGAGGAGCAAAACTCCTCATGGAACAACAATCGGAAGTCTTCCCATGAAAGCGACGACTCGTCAAGAAACTGATTCACCAGACTCCACCAACGCCAAGCTGCTCCACGAAAAAGGGTGGCTACCAAAGCCACTCTCTGATCTGTCAGCGTCTGCACAAGCCTGAAAAGGTGAACCACTGCCTCGAGCCAAACCTATGCTGCCTGAGGGTCTGGCTCACCACTGAACCTCAGCGGTCCTTGCCGCTGGATCTCACGGAGCGCGCTCAACCAGCACTCAAACTTAGCCTGCTCTGCTGAAACTGCCAGCTGCTCAACAGGTGGGGGTGCTGCTACCAGCCCACCAGGTGAAGGGGGCTCACACGATGGGTCCTGGACCGAGGCCTCGTAGCTCCCAGGGTCGTCGTCATGAACCAAAGCTGGTATCTTGGCTGACTGTCCTCGCGTAGACATCCTGAATAGTATCAAGGAGTGCCGCGGTCAGATGAGCATATATGTATATACCAAAACAACAAAGATGGGGAGCTGACTCAAGAAGGATTGTAAAAGACTCTGTCCTATGTGATGCACAAAAAAAATTCCTTGCATCAAGTGTCTCAGCATGCCGAGTCGAAAAGTGGGTTATCAAGGTCCTGGTGAATGGATACATCGGCCGCCGCACCATCACTGGACTCCCTGGCTTGAGAGCCTCTCTCAAGACATGTTAACACTGTTGCCCTAAATCTCAACCAATTACTTTTTTATTTTAGGGATGTCTAAAAAACGTCCCAAGGAACGAACCACCTTTTATACCACTTTGTCACGACCCGACCCTACCCGGGCTCGAGCCGCAACTACCCCAAGCCCGCCTCCATAGGCCAGGGGCTGGCGACCAGCGCCGAAGGCACAATAACTTGGGGAGGCCTTTGCCTAAGCACATGTACACACATACGTAGCAAACTCAATGCAACTGTGAAAAGTAAAAGTAAAGACAAGCAAAGAAAAGGAAAGGGCAACTGCTATATATATACCACAAAGTGCATCGAACTCTACAAGTACAAGAAAAGTGCTGAAAAGGAAAAAGGGGCAAAACACGCATCCAACCAGAAAAGTGCCACAACCCGGCAATAGGTAATCAAAAAGAAACAGCTGACGGGTCTCCCACCTGGAACCCATCCACAACCACCACACGCAGTCCAAGCTCCCAAGCTCCTATTATCCACTGAAGCCACGCTCCACCTGTCCATCGTCTGCAAGGGCACACCAAGTGCGGGAAAAGCCCAAGCAGGGGTGAGTATAAAAATACTCACTAGGATACCCCAAAGTCTCGAGGGAGCAACAAAGGAGGTACCGAAGGGTGAGCGGTAGAGAGAACAGAAAAGTAAAGGGGTCCAACTGAGGGTGCAGTAAAGGATCCAGTTCAACCCAGCGAAAGGAAGGAAGTAGAATCGTCTAGGCACAAGGAGCTGGAAATTGTGAGAAGATGAAATTCTCGTCGAGTCTTCGCTACCTATAGTAGGAGAGTAGACTCGTCCAACCACGAGAAGCTAGACACGGAAAGCACGTGACATACCCCGAGCATCTTCGCCTCACCTGGAAGGAGAGTAACCAAACCTAAGAAGTGGGTACCAGAAACAAGGTATATACATGTCCATATGCCCAAACAAGAAGCCCGAACAACGCCGTAAGGGGATCTCCATCCCGTAGCTTAGCCCAAGAAATGTGAGTCGCCAACAGTCCCAGAAGAAACTCCATCGATGCCCAGCATCCTGCATGTCTGCCCTGAACAGCAAGCTAAGGGGCTCAATCACCGCACCTTGACATTATCCGCTTTGGGTGGCACTGACTCGCCCGCATGATTTTAGATCGTGTCACAAGAACGCGTCTCGGTGGGGAAAGCACCCCTCGTACTTGAGAGTTCTATGGGAACATCAAACCATAACTCGTCACTGCCCCACAGTCGAGAGGTCTCCTCAAAGCCAAATCCATACCATCACCGACCCGTATAACCAAGGGTCCCGCTCCGGTAATCATGGAGGAAAGACACAGACTAGCCTCGTCGAAATGACTGAGTCTGGAATGCCAACTGGTGTCCCCCCTTCCCAGCCCTGCTGGAGGATAATTCATAACCAGATATCGGGTGACCCACTGCCCAGCCCTGCTGGAGGGTAAACCCTAACACATCATCAAGCGACCTACTGCCCAGCCCCGCTGGAGGGTAAACTATATTAATATACTGTGTGACCCACTGCCCAGCCCTGCTGGAGGGTAAACCATAACACATCATCTGGCGACCCACTACCCAGCCCCGCTGGAGGGTAGACCTTATTACATCATCAGGCGACCCACTGCCCAACCGTGTTGGAGGGTAAACCATAACCAAATATCGGGTGACCCACTGCCCATCCCTGCTGGAGGGTAGACCCTAATACATAATCAGGAGACCCACTGCCCAACCCCGCTAGAGGGTAGACCAGGAATACGTCGACAGGTGACCCACTGCCCAACCGTGCTGGAGGGTAGACCTGGAACTAGACGACAGGTGACCCACTGCCCGACCCTGCTGGAGGGTAGACCCAAAGAGGTCGTATGGTGACCCACTGCCTAGTCCCTGCTGTAGGGTAGACCCTACTAGCGTCGGGTGACCCACTGCCCAGTCTCTGCTGGAGGGTAGACCCTAATAGCATCGGGTGACCCACTACCAAATCCCTGCTGGAGGGTAAACCCTAGTTGTCTGTGAGCAAACCACTGCCCAGCCCTGCTGGAGGGTAAACCCGAAGAGGTCGATGAGTAACCCACAGCCCAGCCCCACTGGAGGGTAGAACATAGAATTGCCCTGGCCATATCCACTGGAGGATACAACATTGGCCAACCGAACATGGAGTGGGCATCACCCAACCACCCAACTCCAGCACAACTCTCCCAAAGGGGCTTGAACACCTATTCCATCACTAGGTGTCACTAACATCGCTACCGGCTGATCAATCGAGAACTAAACTAGGGGGAGACCACTCAACCCTGCTGGTCAACAAACGAGCACAGAGGGACCCTCTATGCTGCGAGAGGTCCAAGTACGCAAAGTAGAACCTGTCACGCATGTGGGGCCCACACCACGTGTGGCCCCAAGTCAACCCCAGCTAAGTGCACAAACATCCTTATGTACAAACAGCCACACGTACCTCCAAGAGCTCTCATATACTCCCAGAGTATACCTCGTTCCAGCCCATAGGCTATCGTGCACACGACAACCAACGTCAACGCGAAGGCGTGACATAACTACTCCAACCTGCCACCTCATCGGCTGAGGCACATCCAACCACATCTTATGAACCATTTATATCACTCTCCCCAGAGTGTGCGATCACACGTCAAGGGTTCGCTACAATCAAAGTAGGGTGAACCACCACTAGAGCACCTTCCATGCTTCCACATTTATCAAGATCGCACAAGAGGCTCCGCAAAACCAAACAGATCACGCCGTTGTAATCCTCGTGAAAAAACACGCGAGATCGACTACTTACTCTCCTCGAACGGATATCCGACAGAAAAGTCACCAACACCGCCTCATGCCCGAACAACGTCCCGTGATCTTGAGCCTCGGCCCCGAAAATAGTCGGGCGCATCGCACCATTGCGATCCCCTTGGGAAAACACGTCAAAAGCACTACTCATTTGAGTGCAACGGATATCCAGAGAAAAATGTGCATCCTGGCGCACTGCACACGAGCGGGGCCACTTGGGACCCGTATCCCGGTCCTGAAACTCAACGAACGGATCGCACCGTTGCGATCCTCTCAAAAAAGTAGACGAAATGGACTATTCACTTGTCCAAAACGGTCACCTGGTGATGAAGCTGGAAAACACAGTCAACTCCCGAAACGACCCTCATGGGGCCCGCACCATCGTGCGGAATTACAGTGTGAAGATTTCACCAATGCGATGTCCTCAGAAAAACACCCAACATCGACTGCTCGCACGCCCCGAATGGACGTCCGAGGAAAACGTCGCTAAAATCTGCACGCAGCTCAAAAGACGGACTATGGGGCCCGCGCCAAAACTTCAGCCTCAACAACTGGAACTCCCCTAGAAAGCTCCGCCTTTGTGCCAGTGTCCCAATGAAACTGACAGCACTCAATGCGGACGTCGCTTGCGCCCGCGCCGCTCAAAACAAGAATCTCGGGAAAACGCTCTTCCACTTAAAGACGTGTCGCGCCTCCACAACCCCTAGTTTCGGGAATTTAAAATTCCCAAAACCATCTTAAAACACACTCCTTGAGACGAGGGTCACCCTACCGTAGACGGCGTGTAGAACGGACACCCGTAGCGATAATTACGGGTGTTTGAAGTCAGAGGGGTCAAGCCCTTGGGCTGGACTGGCCTAGCCTGCCGGTCCACCCGGCCAGGGCTGGCACGAGCCGGCCGGCTCGGCTTGCTGCGCCGGCCCGCAACTTTGCCGCGCGGGCTGGCCGCGGACCCATGGTCCACGCTCTGACCGGCCGTGGCCGGTCGTCCCGCGTGAAGACCCACAGGCCGCAGATCTTGTCCCCCGCGCGGGGTCGCACGCCGCGACCCCAGTCCACCCTTGCCGCGGGTGTGCGCCGCATGCCGCCCGATGCGGTCGCCGCCGCGCCGCCTGAAGCCCCAGCCACCGCCGCGCTGATCTGCGCCACCGCCACCCTGGCATGCGCCGCCTTCCGAAGCCACCGCCTCCACCAGGACCGTCTGCCGCTCGCCGGACCGCCACCCTGGCTCGCCGGAACACCCCAAAACTGGCCGGAACAAAATCAAAAACCCGCAAACTTTGACGACGCATTGCGGGTTCCTCCGAACTCTGATCTCAACTCCGAAAGAAGCGATGGGAACGGTAAAATGTGTACTACACTACCAGGGAATTTTCTCGAAGAGGAATCAACAAATCAATGCTAAAATCGGGGTTCAAAGGGGGGTTCGGGAATTAAAACTCAAATACATAACCCTAAATCGTGGGGCTTCGCGCGAAGCTTCGCGATGATCCGCCGGCACCACCGCACCTCACTGGAGTCGCCTTACCAGACTGCCTCACCGAAGATGGAGGAGGAGAGGGATAGGAGGGGCTTCCAGGGGGAAGGGGACGGAGAGGGGTGGGGTTTAAATAAATAAATAAATTAATTAATTAATTTAAAACCCTCGAAAAGACCCGCATTCGAAACTCCTGATGGGGTCGAGGTTAAGCCTCTCATAGGGTAAAAACCACCTCCCGATTACAACGGTGGTCTCAGAATTTTAATCTGAGACCCCGTTAAAAAGTTACTAGACTTAGCGCCCGAGGCCGCCAAATTACGAAAACGCCCATGGGGCCATTTTTCACAGACGCCCCGCGACCGAAAAACTTATACCCCTCCTAAGGTAAACGACACGCTCCGAACTCAACGGTGCTCTCGGTTTTCCAATCCGATCCACCGTTTAAGAGATACTAGCGTTTCTCCATTAAACGAATTAATTAATTAATTAATTAATCTGTTTAACGTTCCAGAAGTGGGCGAGGGGTCCAAACATCCCGCACCAACAAGTTTTATGTCGTTCTTAAGGTGAACACACCATTCCGGACCCATCCGACACTCGGATCTCTGATCCGGAACTCCGTTTAGGAGTTCTCCAATTTATTTAGTGTTTCCAGTGTGAACGCACAGAAAATTTAATTCCGGCCACTCTGGGGCTCGGAATCGCACGCCGTCTTAAGGCGCTTCTCTGGAATATCATCAAGAATATTCAAAAGTCATTCGTAGTAAAAACCGGGTTCTTACAGATGATGTTAGAGAAAGAAAGATATTAGCACCTGATCTTATGCAGGTGATGACAGAGAAGGTTCATGTCATCCAGAAACACATCAATGATACTGAGAGTCGAAAAAATAGAAATACTGACAGCCGTGGAAGGGACTTGGAGTTCTATATTTGAGATAGAGGATTCCTTTGAATATCCCCATGGAAGTGAGTCAAGATGTTTGAAATGAAATGGAAGCTAATACCAATGTACATTGGCTCCATTGAGATCCTTGACAACAAAGGATCTGTGGCCTATCAGATTGCACTTCCACTGAATATGATCAAGTCCATGGTGCCTTCCACGTATCACTATTGATTAAGTGTACACCAGATCCCTCACATGTACTGAAATTAGAGGTTGTACTTTTGGAAGACGATCTCCCTTGGGGGGATCTATGAGTGAAGATTCTAGTCTGGAATGATATGGTTCTATTCAACAAGATAACTCACCTTGATATTGTGTTGTGAAGGAACCAAATGTTTGAAATAGAAACTTGGGAACATTGGGAGGTGATGAATTAGAAAATCCCTCGCCTATTTATGTAAAATGAAATTTTGACTGAGAAATATATTAAGGGGAGAAGAATGTAATGACCCAATGTTTTATCAATTGAATTTAATTCTTATAATAATACCTTAAAGCGTAATAAAATTATGAAACACAATGCCACATTATTATCAAATAAATACCTATGTGACCTTTAAAAATAAATTTTCCACTTTTGTGTTTTGAATTTTGAAAATATGACATACACGTTTGCAATCTGTTAGATGTTTCAAGTCTGATAGACAAATCTTAATTTTTAGTGAATAGTATCCTACCACTATGAATAGTAACCCACACTAATGAATAGTAAATAAAAATAATAATAATAACCGTACTCTTGAATGATTAAATAAAATTTAGGCATCAAAGAAGTAATTATTTTACCATATTAACAATATTGGTATTTTTAATATCCATAAATACATATTTATAACAATTTAATTAATTAAGAACATTTTGTTCCATAAAATGTTTCCATAAATTAACAATTCTAAGTCTTTTGGGTCTGAAGATAATTTTATAACAACTAATGTAATTTTTTAATGCATTATTAAATTAGTTAAATTTTAATTTCTGTTTTTCCAAGTATATTATGATATTAATTAAAAATTATATTAATCTTATTTAGAAAATTATTTTTGAATAATGGACATAATTTTTCAATTATAAAAGTAAAAAAATATTTTTGGAGAATTTATGTGTTTTTTTAGAAATAAATGAATTTTTATGAATAGTGAAATGTGATGATTTGCAAAATATTTAAAATTCATGAATTATAGAGTCATGGGTGATGTTATGATAATATAATCACATATGGTTCGTATTAACATGAGAAAATTACTTTATTTAGTCATGGATTACTCACTTTTACTTGTCTTGTGGAGAAATAATAAACTAATGAATATTATATTAAGAAACCCCTCTCCCATCCACTATAAATACCACCCTACGCACCCTCATTTCCACACACCTCTCAAGTATCAATACATGACTAAAAACTCCTTAAACAACATCCCTAGTCCCCCCCCCCCCACGTTCAAGAGGTTATGGTCTCATCAAAAGTCCAACAATAGGTTTTTTTAGAAGGATCTCAATAGGTGGATTCAAGATGCAATTTCCCTCTCTCTCTCTCTCTCATCCTTAAACTTCATTTCAATTTGAAGTTCCTTTCATAATCTCTCTCCACCATTCCTCATCCACATGGTATGGTGACTCTATTATATCACATATAGTGTAATTTTATTATAATAATGGGACAATATATCCTCCAACCTCCCTCTCCCCTACTTGTTATTTTAGAAATGAAAATGATTTTCGTGAGGTATTAATTTATCACCATTAAGAATGACATGTGTTCTTTTTTCCATTACCGTCTTGATATTTGGTCATAAAACCATATATTGTTGCACCAGATTATTTTATATGCATTATAACCTATTTAATTTTTTGGAGCCAAAATATGAACATGATACTAAATGATTAATCAAAACAAGTTCGTTGTGGTCGAAAACCCGCTTGAATTAACACAAACGATCATCATTAAATTATTATATAACGATTCATCCACATTTTATATAATATAATTAATTGTATGATCGTTTAAAATCCGTTAATATTATTAATAAAAATAGAAATCAGATTTTTTTTGTATATCCATGATCTACAGGAATGTCGATTTATGAATATGAGTGGACCACCCTAGAAAATCATAAAAACGAACATTTTTTAAAAAACAATTTAACTCTATAACACATAAAAAGGACCATAAAATAACATAATGAAACCATAATGAACCGTATTAATGTACAAATGTTTGTTACATTCTTAATCAATGAATTTAATGTGGTTATAAATGACATTAACGTGAATAAAGAATTCTAATACAAGGTAAGGATTAATTCTTGAACCCACCATTCTTTCTTCATGTTCTCCCTATTTCACCCCATTTTTGGTATTTTCACTACATAAATATCATTTTTTTCAACACTATTATAAATGTTTTGGGATTTAAATGTTTTCTAATAGAGTTTATGTAAAAAAAATGTTTTCCAAATGTACTCTTCTATCAAATACACAACTTTTACTTCGCATTCAAGGCAAATGGTTCTTGTATCATGTATGTTATTATCTATTTCTTTTTGGATCTCCATGTTTATGAATGTTTTATTATGTGACGAAACACATTATTTTCAATGGGTAGTTATTTTCATTTTTAATATATTATCTATGTGGTATACATGATAATGGGTATATTATGTTGTGACAGTTGTACCTAGAATTATATAGCGCAAATTTAATGTTATGATGTGATGGGTGGGACTGAAAGTATAAATCTCTCCAATGAATTAGGTAAAGTGAGGAATATCATGAGTTAAAGTGAAATTATGTGTGAAAGTGATTCTATCATTATTCAAAAGTATGTGTTTTATATGATAACTAACACTTGTTGTTTCATTTTTATGCATTTTTATATTTCAAGTCTTTTTGTAATGTTTTCTCTCATGATCTTAATGATGATGTTATGATTATGATCACCCAATTCTATATTGTTCTTATATATCCTCTTACTGGGATTTTATCTCACCCCTTAATGTTTTATATCCTCTTGTGACTACATGTACTAAGGATAAGGTCAAGTGCCAATTAGAATCTAGAGAAGAAGGAATAAAATAAATGTTTATGGTTGATGTTGTTAAAGTTATGTTTCTTCCTAGACTTCTCAATAAACTAAACCTATGGATCCTCTTGGTTTAAATATATTATGTTCTATATCTTTGTAATTATGTAATAATAATGTAATAAAGGTATGATTCACTATAATAGAGGAGCCCTAATTATAATAATGAACATCATATTAGAGGTTGTGGGAGAAATATTCTTATAACATGGATCTCATGTGAGTTAGAGTTTCTTAGTGATTGTTACATTGAACCAACAACATAATAATGTAAATTACATTTACAATCATATTATTAAATATTAAAAAACATCTTACCACGTGATGATTAATCTACTATGTGAAATTTTAGTCGATAGTGTTCTTGAATATTTTTTTCATTGAAATGTCTTGGTAGTTCAAGACTATATTGTTAAAATAAAATGTTTATGAAAATAATTTTAAATACATTTTCTATGGTCAGATTATATCTTCTAATGGGTCATAGATTATATATTCTATTAGCTGTAGGTGGAACATAATGCATTCATATTGTTATGAAAACATTCCCACTTTGTAACCCACAAAATAGTATGTTATGAGAACAAAATCACCCATAATAATTCAACATGATTTATTTGTTAATAAATATTCTCATATCTAGATCTTTCAATTGGTCCTTTGACATTAGATTATCATATATTCAGATCATGATTCATGTACATTTATGTTTTGATAAAATACATGGTACATTATTCTCATGATAATGAATGATGCGTTATGTTTTTCATGGGTGATATTATAGTCCTGAACTAGTTATCAAATGATTTTTTTTCAATTAATTGTTTTATATGTGTAATTATATAGAACTATATAATTATTTTTTAATCCAATGATTATTATAATTGATGTGTTGATTTATGAAATTGTATATAATGCTATAACGATCACATTTTTTTATAATAGGAAAATGCTCCCTTGAAAATTAGTGATATCAATTCACATGAATTATAATATGTTGGGAGAATTCTTATGTGTTTTTTAACATTTTGACATTATTTCATTTGACTATGGGTTTCGTGAATTTTTTTTAGAATATAATCATGAACATTGGGAAATGTTCAAATAATTCAACTTAAAAGGGGGCCTAGAAGTTCACACATAACATATATCCATATCCTTGGTAAACTTTTATATGAATTTAACATTAAAATAGGAATATAATTCAAATTTTCCTTGAATAATATTTATTTGGTTTACACTGGTAGAAAATATTTAATAGCTAGTTATTGAAGATAAATTAAGTGACTTGAATATTTAATTGGTTTTCATTCATGAGTTCATTGGACATAATATTTATTTATTTGGTGAGGAATAATATATTTTTATTTATTATTTTATTATTTTATTTATTATTCAAAATTAAATTAAGACAGAGGAGGATTAATAAGGAATGTTGAGTTTCTAGTGATAATGATATATTAAATCGAATATAATTACATATTAATTAATTTAATTAATATACGATATTTACTGTATCTATATGTGTTTTTCGATTCTTGGAAATAATAATAATAATTATTATTATATTATTATTATTATTATCATAACCATTTGTGATAACATCCACATATTTATAATCTATTATTACATGGTTCATGGAGCCCAAGATTATCATGATTATAGGTACTCTACCCTTAGATCCAACATTACAATGATGGATTGAAAGGATTCTTCAACTAAAATTGATAACTACCAAATAAATACAATTTAGTGTAATTATAAATACTATAAATTAATTCTAAATTATATTTGAAATGTGATTTTGTAAAATATTATGGGTTTTTATTTAATTTATTTTTTAGGATTTATCCAAATGAGTTGATGAAAAAAGATTGTTTTATAATCCCAACCTCTTCCTGTGATTGATAATTTCCAAAAAAATACATTAAATTATTATTAACAAAAATCAAAACAAGGATGAATTATTTTATAAATCATTGGAATGGTTTACATATATCATAATAATTGTAAATCAGCATGTTTTTTCAGTCTCAAAACAAGTGAGAAACTACCATGTTGTTTTAGTTCTTGAAAACAATGTTATATTGACAAGATTCATTAATAGACCTTTAAAAATAGTGATGACAATGATTCTTGTGAGTATTAAGAAGGTATTTCCAAATACCAAAAAAAACATGTGGATCCTTAACCCATTATGATAACACTTCCATATACGATGGGATGCACATTCTTATGGAGGAATACCTCCATAGTGATAAACTTGCTACCGTAACTTGTACTTTTCATGAGAACAATGTTTGGGCGGTCTATGAAAATCATTCTCTAAAAAAAATTTACAAAATATTTGTTAACCAAGAGAACAGAACTGAAAATTTCACAACCATTACTTTCATAGACGATTTTATTATAAAATGAATACAAATTGAGGTCAATAACCAAGTTTTTTAGAATCCAATAGACCTGTAAATATTCAATAGAAGTCATAATTATTCATTTGGATTTTATTGGAGGGAAAATCAAAAAAAATTACACACATGGATCAAATAAACACCCTCCAACAAATTTTCCAAATAATATACAATTTTAATCCCAAATGATCCAATTCATACATCCTCCATTATAATTCAATCAAATCAACCCCCATATTTCATATGTTCCATTGATAAAAGTACCAACTAAATTCTTTCCCAAAACTAATTTTTGAAAAATCAATACAGGGATAATTAAATTATTGAGGGAAATATTATCTATGTTTAACCTCAATATCACCATCCTAAATTAAATCCAAAAACATACTTACATACTCTATATACTTTCTGTATATATATACTTTTTAAAGGAAATTCAGTCCTAAAAACCATTTACTATTTGCTTCTAATATGATAACCACCATTCAACGAACTATGCCTTCTTGTTTAAAAGTCCCATGTTATGTATACATCAATGAATAAATATAAATATAAATGTTTTTAGAACTAGTGTGATCTATTATATACTTTTAACCTCATTTATAATATCATGTATTGTTAGTTGTGGTATTAGGATCTTTATCCCAGATCTATCACACTCCATATTTCTTATTGTAGTTTTTAGGTTCCTAACGGTATATTAAAGGATTTCAAAGTAACATTTGAAAACATAATATATCATATTGAATTTATTTTCATTTAAAATGTCCCAAATATATGAACTATGGAAAAATACTTATTATTCTATATAATACATTCCTAACAATAATCATCCATATCATATGTGTTAGTAATCAAATCATAACCATAGAATTATGGAATTTATGCCTTGATATAAACATATATAATTCATATTATCTAATAATTTATGGTTGGGAGTTTTAGGATTTCAATTGGATATGTAGTGTTGAGAGAAAACCTAGGGGATATAAAAGATATGGTTGTGGATTTCTATTCTATGAAAAAATCAATTTCCTCTATTGACATGATGGAAATAATTTATTCATCTAGAATCTCTGTAATATAAAAAATATGATAAATTTTAAGATTAATAATTAGATAATACTTTGGATAAATATAAAAAAATGTCATATAACCATTTTCAAAATAGATATATCGAATTTTGTGGCTCAAATATCTATTATTAGGGAGCCAATTCCAGTTGGAATTCTAGAGAATTAATCCTAGTCTAATTCCAATTCCTAATCTATGTACTATATTTTTTCTAAACTGAGCATCAATTAATGGTCCTACATTCAGTATCCATGTAATAATTCTAATGATAAAATAATATAATACAAACTTTATGTTCTTCTTCACTCAAATGTAACTGATATTGATTGCTTCTTCTTATCTTGAACAGACCCAAGAAAGAAATTATTTGGATAATTTATAATATTCCTTGGATTATCCCACTCATCTAGACCCATATGAATATTCATCCAAATAATTATAATCATTGAAACCATCCAAAATAGAGATTAAATCATAATATCTTGGATTAGGTAAAGAATATAATTATAAAATTTTGAATATGGTTATTATGAAATCTATTATTAAGATTTTGTTACACATGGATTTCTATTTTAATCATTTTACTCATTTAATTTTTGGATCTCATTTTTTCTCTCTAGTTCCTAGCGTTATGGGTTTAATTCCGGAGGTATATCCTAATTTATCTTAATTCTAGTTCTTTTTCAGGGGTTTCTTGAGTTTTGATGAATAATTGAAATTTTTTGGATTAACAATATGTGGTTCTCAGTTGGCGCAACATAAGGGAAACCATGCCCCCATGCCCTAGAATCCATGCATCCAAGTGACATTTTGATATAGTAGATAATTCATGGTATAAACATAGTTTGAAACTATGAAGGATAGTTTTCCAGCCTATTCATATTGGATTGTGAGGAGTTCATGATTACAGAACGATTTTGGAAACTATGCTATTAGACCATACGACTGGTCCAGGACATTAATGTTTTGAAACAACCTCTTATTAACTGTCATGATTTTACCCTAAATCATCTCTTATTCATCCTATATATGATTTTCCTCCATGGTATCCTTCTCCATGCTTCATTGGACTTCTTACTAAGAATTTATTTTGTGATTTTGGTGTGGAAATTTCAAGGACTTGTCAAATAAGTGTTTTCTCCCTTGGTTTCTCCCAATTTTTAAGGATTCCATTCCTCCACCTTTGGGAACATATTCTGTAGTAGGTATAATATCCTAATGATGGTCTGATATTTAATTTTTTTAGTATGATATTTATAATTAATGTTTGGTTTTACCTTTATAGGAATAGTTCACGATGCATTTTTGGTAATTTCTGATTTTTGGATGTTTCTACACTTGAGGTAGTCTATTCTATTCTCTAACATTTTTAGACACCTTTAATACACTTCCATGGATTTATAGATATGTCATATTAACTTCTTGGGTGGTTTTAAATCTATTTTTTTTAATGACTTTGACTTTTAAATAAGATAAATATGGTATTTTCAAAAGAGAAAACGTATTATTTGTGTCTTCTTTGTTTTGGTTGGTTTTTAAGTGTTTTTTAACTTTTATAATGGTGTCAAATGTTTTTTATAGCCACTAGTGGTGTGAATATATTGATAGTGGTATTTTAATGAAATAACTGATTATTTTTTTATATTGGTATTTATTTTGAATAGTTGAAGTGTAATATTGGTAATTATGTAATGTTTGTAATGCATGTTGTGATGTGAACATGGTTATGTATGAATTTGAAAGGGTCTTGGAACATGAAAATTATTGGATTAATTTTTTTTCATTTCTTATAATGTTTCCAAATAAATTTCGTGAAATTCGAATTATGTGGAATGAATATTTAAAAATTTTCATGGATTGAATAAAAATAGATAGTGGATTGTTTATGGAAAATAGTGGTTTCCATTTGATGAATTGTAAAAGCTATATTTTAAAAAAAATTAATGATCTTGGAAGGTGTATGTTAATGTGATGAGTTCAGAGACATATGAAATGAGGAATTGAGCATAAAAGGAATCTTGGGTATCAAGATTTGAAACTACAACAAGTACACTAGTGATTTAGAAGCAGAGAGCATAGATTGTTCTATTTGATTGACACTAGATGAATCGAAAGTGCCAATGCCTGGATTCACAATGAATGATTGATGATTACAACCCTAAATAAATAATGTTGATTAATATAGACCAATGGGCCCTTGGGATGTTCCCTCGTAGTGGATCATTAATGATTATTAAGTGTTTTATGGATTATATACCACATTTCACCAATGTTTGAAGATGATAGGGATCCACTTATGCTAGTTTCCCAACGAGATTTACCCACGGTGGTCTCCTTTGAAATTCCTATGTGATGTGTTGTTATCTTCCAGTATATGGTGGAGTATGTTTTTACATCATTTTATAGTATGTTTGTTGTGAAATGGTTTCCATAAAAGTTTTTCATTGAGAATTGTTTTTCTCAAAAACATTATTTAATATGTTATAATGGAGTTTGTACAAATGTGCATGTTTATTTGACTTGTAATGTTATATCATGGAATATTTCCATTTGGGTTGTATCCTTCTGGGAATTTTCTCACACCCTATACACACCTTCGTGTGTATGAAGACTTTGTTTTGTATGACCCAGGGAAATGAATAGTGTGTTGTGGTGATGGTTAATATGATTGTTTGAGTTCCGCTTCATTTAGGTGTTGGTAGTGGTTTCTTGAGGTTGATGCCTATCTTGTTTCATCGAATTCCTTGGATATTTTTGTTATTTTCCATCTGTTATAGTAATTTTGTGTTTTGTTTGAATGTGTAAACCTAAATTCTAAAAAAATCGTTGTTTGGTTATTTTCGACTTGTTTATTTTTTTTATCATTGTGGGTTGGATATGGGTATACTCATGGATAAAATCTTTCCCAAAATATATTATTTGTACTAAATAACTTGTTTCCCAACCAATGGGGATCACAAACACCAATCATGAGATTCCAAAAATTGGTTGAGTTTTTTGATTGGATGGCACTCTGACTAGGCTCGTGATAGAGTGAGTGGGTAAGACTAATTACAATGGTTCTTAATTAGGATATAGTTTTTATTATAACAAATATATATTGTGATATTATACCTAAAAGAATTTGAATTTGATTTAGAGGGCATTCAAAATTTTATAAATTCAACTAATTTGAACATGGAAAATATATGCTTTTGTAAATTTTTAAAAATCATCTACAACTAAAGATGTTGAGCCTAGCATGGTTATGGATATAGTTTTTTAATGGACTATACATTCATGGGGAAGTCATTATTTAGTACACCACTAGTGGTTTCTATATGGCCAGTGGTCATAGGAATAAAGTATTCATAAAATCATTCTATAAACATGAAACTGAGGAGGAGTTCAATTAGTCAATCTACGGACATGAGAACAACTGAAAAGATAGGTGTATAAGTTGAGAAAAAAACAAATCATATTCTTAGAGGATAATTATATTCCAGATATTGTTTATAAATTATTTTATTTTAACGAATTATAGAAAGAAATTAATTATTAATTATTTAAATAAAATAAATGCTATATTTCATGAAAGAGAAGCCCATAGATTGAAATATATGTCATTGTGTTTTCCACGGATATGAGAATGAACAGAAAAACGAATGGTGTGTCCACTACCACTATAATAAAGGAATTTTTATTTTATGTTTCCAAACATTTTATATATAAACTGATATTTAAAAAATATATATATATTGATGTATTTTTTTATTATTATTCATACCTTGAGTTGATATTTGGTGTTCTAAAATAAATATGTCACAATCAAACCCAAGGGCCTATTCCGTGACTAACCCAAGACATCCTTCCATAGGCCATGGGTAGGTGACTAGCACTGAAAGGCGTATTCCCTAAAATCATGAAGGCATTGCCTTTATATCAGGTAAACATACTCAACCAAGCACACATAAAGATACAAGTACATGTAAAATGAAATGAAAATTGAGGGTGTACAGTAAGTAAAAAGGTTCAAAATACAAGCCCAACTAGAAACTATAAGAAAATTGAAAAGTACAAGTAAACTGAAACAACTCTTGTGGACAACCACCAAGGATCCTACCAGAAGGATAGGTACAGCTCTCTAATGGTCGTCTATGCGGTATACCTCGTCTAATGTCCACCTCCGAGCTACCTCTAGTCCCTGTACTCTCTTCCATAGTCTGCATTGTCTGTCGTCTGCACCAAACATAATAATGTGTGGGCGTAGCCTGTGGAGAATGAGTATAACGATACTCAGAAGGGACCACGAGACCCTCAAAGGTCTCACAAAACCCAAAAAGGATTAACTACAAAGCATGAAAACATCTGACAACCCTACAAAGGTATATGCCCATACATATACCAATGTTATCAATTATACCCATATCATTCATTAAGATAATCAAGGACAAAATCCATAGCCAAAGTACAACTGTTTCGTGAAGGAAAGAATAACACCACGATAAAAGAGCATAGGTAAGTACCACAAAGGTAACCCCACACAAAAGAATACCACAAAGGTATCACCACGAAGGTATGTACCACTAAGGTACGCCACACATTAGATTACCACAAAGGTAAAGACACAACTCAGACTTCGTATTACATAGCTATGGTAGTAAATATGATTTTTTGTAACTACTGAATCATCTCACTCTCTTCAGAGGCAGACCCACATAGGATCCTAAATCATCAGACCCCTTGTGGATCCTTATAATCTGACCCACGTAGGATCCTAGTACTGCAGACCCACATAGGATCCTAGTAAAGAATATCCATGAAGGATCCTAGAGTAGTCCCACATCGATCCCAAGAGAGGATCTATATGGGATCCTCAAACTCAGACCCTCGATGGATCCCAAAGCACAGACCCATGTAGGATCCCTTTCTCACGTTACAGCCAGCTACAGGGTTCCTGGCACTATGCTCGCTTGATTTCGGGAGAAACCTCTCCTCAATAATTGGTTGATACTACAACTGCCACAAATTCCCACAAAGATGTATCCCAAAGTACCTCTACATAATTTTTGTCTCAAAGAAACAGACGGTGCCTCAATCGGATGATCGGTCTGAATGTTATTAGCCTTTTAGTCTCAGGGGCCCGGTTGGATTTGAGTTCGATCCAACCCAGTTGTACCCCAAATTTATCCAAATCCCATGTCTTTTATAACAAAAGGATCATCTGCATCCATGGTTTCTGGTGCCATAGACGGTTCATCAAACGGACACACGTAGCTCAAGATATGGTTGAAAGAACGAAAAGGGGTCGAAGCTAGTCTTGGTCCCATATAACCCGGTCGACCAAACCAGTGCATCCCAACCTAGGTTGAACTGACTCAGTTTGGTTCAAACCATCTTGACTTGAATTTGGCCATGGGTCTGGCCCGATGGGAAGCATGCGGTGTGGCAGCCCTCCATGGCAGGCCGGATGTTCAACCTCATCCTTCGCGCGGCGCGGTCGCGCGCCCCACCACCACGAGCAGCCGGCTCCGCCACCCACCCTCTCTTCTCCACCATGGAACAAGGTCACTACTTCTACTCACACAACTTCACAGACCCACGCCACAGCCTCCCATTTATGTGTTTGGCTGACACTAGGTGCCACACTTGCTCCACAGTGGCCGACGGCCCGCAGCCCTTCTCTGGTGGCTCGATTGTGCCGCCACCATCTTCACGGTCGGCCATGGTGGCTGTAGCCTCTCATGAGTCACATCGGTTCCAATCACCAGCACTGGTCCCCATCCTCCTCCATTGCGAAGATCACATCATAAACCACAAGGGTTGCGAAGAGGTCAATCCATGTTCGTTCGGCCTAAACACTCTGTGTTAGAGTGGTATCAAGAGGCTCATGGGGTGAGATTCAACCTAAATGAAAATTATCAAATATAAATCAAAATCAAACCCCTACCATGAAGGTTCATTGATGTCGGTGGGGATGGAATGACGGACGCTGGTTTGTTGTCGTTGACGATGTCTCTCGTTGGATAGGGCATTCATAGTTGGAGATGGTGTGTTCTTCATTGGGGAAATTCCTCCCAAAGCTATCCTCTGTGTTTCCCCAAACTCATTTCCTATGATAGGTATGGTGCCATTTTAAAATCATAGTGTTTAATTTAATTAAATTTTTTCATTAATTAAACTAGGGTGGCATAATCAATAAGAGAGAAGAAAAAGTCACCTCCCTCATTAAAGTGGAATTTTAAGGGTCGTCGGGTGGTCCCCACCATTTAAAATTTAATTTGGAGGGTTTCTTAGCTCGGGTGGTCCCCACCACTAAACATTCAAATTGGGAGGTTTTAAAAAAAAATTCTTTTTCTTATTTTTATTTTCACAAAAAAAACATGAAAACTAACTTTCACCCTCGACCTACTACGGTCGAGGTGAAGGTATCCGTAAGCGAATACTGGCACTGTGAGTTTAATAGTGCCCTCAGATTCAATTATAAGAACCAGTTCAGAAGTTACAAAAACCCCATTCCACGTTTACTGAACGTAGCTAAAATAGGTAATAAATTCATTATGGGCACACCGGGCCTCAGAATCACGCGTCGTTAATTTTCGCAGACTCCTAAAATTCCCATATAATTAGTAATATTAGATGGAATTTTTTGGGTCATTACAAAATAGTTATATTTTTCACTATTTTTTATAGTATATAGTTCATGGATCCCCTTGGGTGTTACATGGTTATTTAAATGAATTTTATTCTATTACTTGTGGGATTCTAATAATAATGATTTTGTGTTTAAATCACGTACTAGTAAATTTCAAACACATTCTATTCGAGGTCTTTGAGTGACTTGGACCTAAAATGATCAATTGATTACTAAAATAACATTCATCATCAATATAAATTGATACAATTACCCTCAATATACTTAAAATAATAATTTTGAACTCATATCTTCATATTCTTCCACTAATAGAAATTTATTTTTTAACACTGATTGTTGATTCATTATATACTTAGAGTGTAAAAAAATTGTGTGCGTCAATGAAAACTAAAATCTCATTAACCTTGTGTTTGATAAAAAAAGTTATAAAAACTACAAAAAATATTATATAATATTACATTCCATTATTCTAATTTTTAGTAAATTTAATGTTAATGAACATTAAATTTTTATATAATGGTTCTCCAATTTGATTTCACAACTTCTACATTTTCTTCGATTTAAAAAAAAATCATAATTCATATCCATTTTATTATGATGCGTGAGTTTGATTTCTTGGGGTATATACATGAATATAATAATTTTTTGATTATTTTCTTAATTATTGTTATTATTTAATAATAAAATTATAAAAAATATAATATTAAATAATAAATTCAAATATAGTATTGGATTGACATATGTTGGTCCTTTATGTACTTGGAGAAATAAACTACATTGTTTTCTATCCAATATATAGGAATTATTAATATAATTTTGTTTATTTTTTTAATCATTTTAAATATAAAAATAATCTAAAAAATATGAGAGTCACATAATTCACTTAGGTATCTCTCTTAGTGATTCATCAGGAAAATATGTCTACAAGGGTTCAAATGATTAGAAATAATTTCATTTAACTATGAAAAGTGTAAAAATCCAATAAAAAATTCATATGCACATTATGATTGAAAATAAATTCGTGCTAAGATTTTTTATAATTCCCCCATCAATTAGTATGACACACCCTACCATATTATATGTACACCACATATTTTAACATAATAAGAATTACTTGAAATAGATGATTAATTTAAATAATTTAATGGGCTCGGACTTGTTATATTCTTTTCAACCATCCAATTTTTAATTATTTTTATGGTTTTAATAATTTTTTTCTTTCTATGTTAATAGTAACCACTTTATTTTTAATTGATATTAGAAATATGAATTGAATATTAACTTTTTTGATATTTGTATTATCTGTGTACTGTAATAAATAATGTTGGGATTTTCTGATGGTCTAAATTAATGGGGTATCCTTTACAGTATACAATATAATCATGAAATTATCTATTGTTCATAAATAAATGTATCAGTGTATAATACAATTTAAACATCAACTATCATCATGTGTGTATTTTTTCCAAAAAAAATATCTTTAAGAAAATGCATTTGGAAACAACTTGAAAAATAAAATCCATTGATTATATGAATAATAAATTATTGGATCACATTACCCACATTATGGTAATTATATTTCCCTTTGGTATAAATGGTAGATTTATGTGTGAAGATAATCATTTATAACTATGAATGAATAATTTTTTATGAATTGTGAACTGGAAATTGGTCCCCTAAAAAAATGTATCCATAATGTTATAACTATAATTCAGTAAAAATTCCTTTTCTAAATAGTGAATATAATGATGAATACATTAATATATAATAATGCCAAAAAAATTTGAGGATTAAACTATATTAAATGTTACCAAAACTGATGATAATATAATGGTTTAAATTAAATGTCCCATAATAAAATATATGAGTTTTAATCATAGAAAAATGATTAAGAATAAAATTCATAAAAAAGATGAATATATCATATAATACATCATTGGAGAAAAATTATATTTCTATTATCCAATCAAATTATACCTTATATGAGGTATTTTTGGAACATCAAAAGGGGGGATGAAGGTTGAACTTGTTTTGGGTGAAGGGTGAAAAATTACACATTCCACAAACTCTCCACCAAGCTATTTCAAATATACATGATTTAGATTACTTGGATAGTTTGTGGGATGACCCAACAATCATGAAATTCCAATTTACAGCTTATTTTGTGAATGAAATGGAAGAGTTTTATGTGTGTTTTTATTATTATGTTATTCTTCCAATTTTTTCATAATAAAATTTATCATTCAATTATACATTTTTATAAATCACTCAATAATATTTAGATAAATGTTTTTATAAATATATTATGACATTTTAATTTTGTAATCTACTCTCTTGATGTGTTAATTTATTTACACAAAACAATTTGAAATTATTTACATTATGATGGAAAGTTAATTATTTTCTGGTTTTTTCTCCTCCAATTTTCCCTCAATGGGTGGTTTTTATTATTCCATTATAATATTTTAGTTAGTGTAGGAATAAATATATTTGGGTTTTATTAAAGGAAGATTTAGGGGTTTTAGTACATTTTATTTGTTATTAAAATATATTAAAATCACATATTTTAATTAATAAATACATTTAATGATTATTTTGTCCTTCATCATCCCAAAAATTCAAGGATACACATTTTTTGGGATAAAAATATCATATACCTTAGTGTGTTCAAGAAATTGACTTTTGATGTCTTTAAATGATTTGTCATGGGATTTTTTATGTATTAAACAACTGAATACTTAGGTAAAAACATTTCTCAATGACTAAATACCCCATAGTTTTTGGAAATTTTAGATCCATAAAAATATATTCACATAATATACCTCTTTTAAGAATATAGGATTACCCCATTCTCCTTCATTGAGTTCACATAAATATTATTTTCTTCTATAAATCCACGTAAAATAAACCCAAATAATGGTGAAATTATATTCAATTTATTCAATAGGACATTCATGTTTCTATAGATTTATTGTTATGTCTTTTATATTTTTACATCCCTAATTCTACTATAGGTTGTCACATTAACCTATTTTGTAATTTTGGTAGAATAAGAATGAAACATTAAATATAAAAATAAAAATATTTAAATTTTAGTATCCATCACTATGTCACACTTATCTCATTTTTCTTCAAGAAAATCCAATGTAATTAAAATAATTAGTACCATGACAATTCAAAAAAATATAAAATAAATAAATGGAGACCATATAATATATCTATATCTGATTTAAATCTATATTATTTTAGGAAGTTTTATACCTTCCTTACTTTTGTCACATATATATTCAAACTTATAAAGCTTCCACTAACTTTGGGGACTTACCATGAATGTGAATATGTACCTTATCACATGAATAAAATTTTGTAAAGAGTTGTTTTCATTCCTTGAGTGCATGTATTTCTACATAGGTTGTCTATATTAAAAGCATCTATACAAATAATTACACATTCCACTCTTGATATCTTGTAATAAGTTCTTTGGGGTTTTATATTGGATTATTATTTAGGTTCAAAATATTATGTTAGAATGATTAGGTTGATTCATATTGTACAATGCTTGATAAAATTGGAAACATTTAATATAGTGAATGTTTCAAGCTCAGGTCCTTCCAACTGTTACACTCTCAATTTCATTTCAATTTTTTCTTTAATGAGTCAAAATCCACGCAAGGGGAAATTTTTATTCAACCTTATAACTCCATTTTATTGTTTTTTATTTTATTTTATAGAGTTTTCATTTAAATAAATATATTATATATTCATTATTTTCTCTCAAATAATAAGAGTATAATATATATATACGGGGAAATATAAGTATTAGGTAAAAATTTCAATATCTAGTGAAGGAATCCCAAAATTTCCCAAAAAATTACAACATTATCTATAGAGATTTCATGATACCCACATTCACCCACACACATTGCAAAAATATATAACAAACACAACTAAGGGACTGGATGGAATGAATATGTTTCTTTTAATGTAGCATACCTATTGGGGAGTTCATTTTTTCAATGGTGTAAAAGGGGTTGAATTTTAAGGTGTATAGTTAATGGATTTATTGGGGATTTTAAATGAATTATAATATTAATGATAATTAGTGATATAAAATCCTTTAACTTTCAATGAGTATCAATGAATATTTTTATATCTCACAATTCCCATGACTTCAAAGAAATAGGGCCACAAGAATAATTTGATAAATTGATTTCAGAATACCTCTTATAGATGGGATTAAATAATATAGGAATATAAATTCATGAATTATATATTATTATTTGGTTTACTTATAAATTTTTTATCTAATTAAACCTAATTACCAATCACATTAGTAATAGTTTGAGTTTAAAAACTTATGTACAAGATATATCTTATAAATTAAAAATTCATTATCTGATTTTGGGGTCAGTGATGTCTTCAAGCGAGTAGGAAAAATAGAGGGAGCATCTTCATGTGGGAGAGATATATGTTGTGTGGTATTTCTAGAGATGACCTCATACCAGTGTCCATGATAAGAGTTAGCGTGGTGAAAACATTCAAGATCTGGATCAGGGTGATGAGTGGGGTGTAGTGAGAAACCCCATACTGTTGGGACCTTCACTAGATCCAATCAATGGATATGGGGCTGTATTTACTTATATGGAGGAGGTTAGGTCGACAATAATTTTCATCTCATTCACATTGGATATAAAAAACCACTCCCTCTGGTTATTGATTCTCTAGTTCTTCCCCATTTTCCTTCAATCCCCCCCCCCAATTTCTATCTCATAGAAGGACCAATCTTCTACTGACAGGCTCTCCACCTATATTTCTTTCAACATCTATGTTTAAAGATGCTACTCCCTTCTACTACCATACGCTTTTGGACAAATTCGGTGTTTTTCGAACATTGTTGGGTTTTTTAGGTCTTCATCAAGTTAAACTGGGGTCTTTATTCTGAGGATACAATGGAAGTACCGGATCGTCATCATTTAGGTATACACATTTTTTCTATTGACGATTTTGCAAGTTTCCAGTCATATGAGTTACAACTATGTAACAATAGTTTCTTCCATCTCCTCTCTTGAATAGTCTAATTCAATCATGGTCGTAATTTCAAGCATGTGGCGGTCTGGATTCAACTTCCGCCTCTCCTGATTCTATTTCAAAACCCTTTTGTCCTCAAAGTTATCAGTGATAAGATCAGTTGTTTTCTCTAAATTGATAATGATACTCTTTCCATGAAGCACCATGGATGATCTAATCTATGAATAGAGATGTAATTCTTAGTTCCTCTATCAAATAATCTCCATCTCCAAGTAGGAGGTGATTTTGGTTTTTTGTAACACATTAATTATTATAAAACCTTTGTTTTTTGTTCTTTTTTCTATTGATAAGGACACTAGAAATGTTCATGCACTCGACATGGGAGGAGGGGTCACAAGGGAGTGGAAGATCAACCTAACTACCATGATCCAATAGACTATATGGTTTCTAGTGTATTCCATCCCACTGATGTCGGGATGAGTACTAGATCATCGTCGAGTGGACTCCACTCCCCTTTGGTCGTCTAATGGGGTCCAACCACTTTTATCCATGACAAACCATCCTCACCTTATGATCTACCATGTTCTGCTTCTCATGCACCTCCTTTTATGCTGAAGGCACTTGATCTAGGGGATTACAAGAAAGGAAAGAGCACCATTTTGGTTTTAGGGGGTTCTTGTTCTTCCTATGCCAATGTTGTTCGTGGTGTGGTTAACCCTGCTCGGAGAAGGGAAAACCTAATTTTGCAGAGTTCTCCCATAGTCGATAGAGCCAAAGGAGAATTAAGGATGATTGTGGTTTGTCAAGAAAAAAAGTGGCTACAATGACGATCTACTCTGCATCTATGGTGGGGATTATCGGTTATATGGGGCGTTCAAACTATATTGGATTCCCTTATGGTCACCCATAATCAGTTTGATTTTCTTGGAGGTGACAATCAGTCAAAACCAAATGTAAAACTATAATGGAAGTAAAGATATATGTCCAACCTAGGTTTTTCCTCCTATGAAATTGACAAATAGTAGGTAGAAGACATGCTGGGTAGGATATGTACTCGCTCCATTAGCTAACAATCTAGTCTCGAAGCTGATGATTCAGTTCTTGATTCTGAGAGGGAAAAATATGTTTTTGATGTTGCGTTTAAGGATTAATTTTTGTGGAAATTTTTTCCCATATCTATTAATTTCCATGTGTGTGACCATTGGATTCTCAAGTTTTTTAAAAATTGTGTTTCTATATTAAAAATATAAGTATTTAGTCATTATCACATGGTATAGTAACTATGAGGCTTAATCATTTTGTATTTAATTTATAAAAAACGCACCCAAAATTAAAATCATAAAAAATCATGCAGATTCCATAAATACATTTGTACCTTACACCAAACTTATTAAAAACAAACCTATTTATGATTTAGCATGATTCCCATAATAGTAAGTTAGTTATTAAGAAAATTTTATGATCATTATAACATTAATTTATTTCTTTTTGTATTTAATTTTGGTCTCTTACACTTGTGAATCTATAAAAGAAAAGAAAAAAGATTACAATTTAGTTATTTTCTTTTATAATTGAATACAATTAATGTAAATAGGAGGGATAAACATATTTTTTTGTAACTTTTTATTTGGGTGTGGGGTTTTTACTACACCTTTTAAGGAAGTTTTTATATGTAACCTTTTCTAAATGTGGGGTTTCTTTCCTTTGTGGGAACTACTAAATTTCCTTGGTTCCTGTGCTCCACCCCAATTTTTTTATATAGTCTCCCTAAAATGAAATTGTTTGAATTAAACTCTTCAAAACTATTAAAAAACATTCAAGTTTGGGGATGTTATGAATATATATAAAATCTCCAATTACACTTATTGAAATATTTATGTGGGTTCTCCAAAAAAATCTACTTTTGGATTCATGTGTATTGAGTATAAAGTCGTTGTTCCTAGTGATTCAATAAACTATTTAATTTCAGTATAATAAAAAATATAAATTATTATAAAAATTATATCCATTAATATTGTCTGGATAGTTTTGTGTTTTTTATGGAAGGCCACTGGTATCACTACGTCTATCCCATAATAATGTTATATTTCATCAAAATTGATCCACACTTCCAAACTGGTTTCATCTTATCTATATTCACTCTCTGGGAATAACGAAGGATCATTTGGAACTATAATAACACAATAATGGTAGTTTGTTTGTGATTTTATTTTAAAAATATAACAACAAATGTAATTGAAAATATTTCTATATCCATTTTGTATCTCAACATTGATCCCTTCCAATTTTAATAGTGCCTTCGAAAGGTATTTTCTGGAATATTGATGTAGGATGTTATCATCCTCATTTATAAAATCCAGTTCCTTGACTTTGACTATGTAAAAGAGAGAATATGTCACTTCTTCTCATGATCCCCATAATCTATGGCAATATATTCTTCATAAGAAGGATCATATTGATTCTCTAACTAATAGGATTAGAAAATGTGATTATGTTATGTTAAATGTATCCTAATATAAATAATTACACCATTATGTTCATTTTAAAACGTATTACTCACATTATATAGACTCTCTATCACCTATACATAAATATAGATTATATAATAGTAATATTATTTTCAACACATCAGGGAATTATTTGATCAATAAAAAAATATTATTCAAATAAAAAATAAATTATATTAATAATCAATATTTCACTAGGATTGTCCATGGTAACAATGTTAAATATTTATAGAACTAAATGTCATGGCATGTTGATAATATATTTAATTCCCTAATTAGTATATTAACTAATATGACCAATGCTTTTCCACTATATGGTTATATGCCATTTATTTTTGTTACTTTATTTAATTTATTGATTAATTATTTTATATTTAAACTAATTAAAAGTTGAAAAAATAGTGTTTTATATTGTTTGTGGTGTAGAAACTAAAAATTTATACAGTCTAAGATAACATATATTATTAAAAATAGGCCATAATCCAAGATCTGGATATATTTAATCTACCATCTATTTTATTAATATAACGTAAATACATCCATTTATTAACTTAATATTATTCTATAAACATAACCCACTAGTTGTATTATATAGTCTTTTTTTACCATGGAGATCTCATTAGATGAAAAAACACTACCTCCTCAAAAGTATCGAGAGAATAAAAACCATAATCATTATCATTTCAATAACTAAACTCTAAAATTAATCATTTTTTATTAATTACATGACTCCTATAATATTATTCTACAATATAGAAGTTTAATTAGGGGTGGAAAAAATTATGTTGAAGAAGAATAAATGATGGTGAAGATATAGGTAGATTAATTATAATAAATTGATAAAACTCATCACATGTAAATTTTGCCCATAAAGGAAATAAAAATGTTTAAATAAAGATCACATTTTATAAACGCAACTACATTTCATATTAAACATTCCTTAGGATGGTTCTGAATAATTCTAAATTTTTGATACCATGATGTCAAAAATAGAATTATAGAGGAATTATGAGTGATATATACGTCCCCAAAATATATTTATAATGAATATGTATCATTATTTAATTCTACCTGATATCTTTAGATGGATTCTATGATGTCCAATAAAGATATATTTTTCATCCCCAATGATTCCTTGTATCCTCCATAAATTTATGGGCTCCATAATTCAAATCAGAAATGAACATTATTATTTGTATTGATATGATTTCATATGGGTATATTTCTTCATAAATAGATGAAACAAGGAATTTTAAAGTAATGAGAAACATTTTTTTAGTTTATATACTTCTCCTTACTAACATTTATTATTGAGCACACATTAGGGATGAATGAAACTATATAGGGGATCAATAGTGAATTTCATGGATAATTTATATAGATTTGGATCTTAATATTGTTTTGGTCTGTAATGTTGTCCACACTAGTTGATATTTATTCTATAAGAAGTTAATGAAGCCTGGAATTTTATTATGTGTACGTGTTCTATTTCAATGTAAATAATGTGTTTATTATATTATAATACATGATAGGTTTGTATAAACCTGATTTTTAATGACAATAATAATTTTTATATAAAGTATTATGGGGAACTTATTTACTAGGTATTGGATTGAAAACATTATCTATTATGGCCATAATTTCCATTTATAATGAACTAATTTTTGATCCAGTTTTACCTCCCTCATCCTCCTTACAAGAAGATTCAACAAATCACACTTATTATTGATTTTTAGGGCATATAAATATGTAATATTAATTTTTTCATTAAAAAAAATTATTCTATATTAACAGTGGGATCTAAAAAACACAATTTTAAAAAATATAATTTTTTTATAAGGTTATATTTTGTATTATGGTATTAAATATAGAATGGAACAAGAAATGTTTTCCAATTTTCAGATAAATTAATAACCAAATCCCTTATTTAATTAAAGGTTTTTTATTAAAAATATATCCCCACTTGATTTTTGTTTTAGAATAGGTAAAATCACAACCCTCTTCTTTATATATTGAAATCTCTCTTCATATTCATTTATCTAAAAATCATTATTCATTTTCCAATATATATTGGTTATTAGGATCAAAAATATTTTTTAAAAACTATAAATTATACCAATAAATTGTCTAAAGAATATATGGATAAATAATGAATATGTGGTTCTAGGTCATTCCCTAATCGTATTTTTCATTGAATTGTCCACAAAAATGCCCTTGTTTTGGATTACATGCTCCCATAATGTAACATTCACTATGGAAATGTTATATTTTCAACAGTCCCATATAACATCTCCTTTAATAAATTCTTTTCTAAAAATTCATATTCACTTCATGGTCATCATTTATTTTGGAGTATATATGTATATCAACTACAATGTCATCTAAATATTCATTCTTTTTATCTATTAATACATTATTCATCAAAACCATAAATATTTTTCATATATCTCTTATTTCCATCAATTTGTATTTGCATTTAAAGGAAAAAATACCCCATAAATTTTAATTTTGAGTAAATATACATCAGTTAATGTTCATAGTGATATTTATATATTTTTTGTGAAAATTTATCAATTCATTTTGTTAACATTTTTTTAAAATTTTATAAAATAAAATAAACTATCTCTATCTTTAGTTTTATTATAGAAGAAAACATTCTAAAATTTAAATGGAATAAAATTTTTTCAGGTATATTTTTCCGTAACATTTCGATGAATTCCATATTACTTCTTTGATTTAATAAGATTAATTTAACTTTTTAATACGTTTTTGATAACCTGATGTACATTAGAATCTAGTAGGAATTTCATGGATTTATTTTAACCTCATTTATTTGTTTTGACTTTTTAAATTTTTCATAACTATATTCTATATCATATGGCTTTGGATTCTAGAATATATTGATAATATAATACATTTAGCTAAGTTCCCTTAATAATTATGAATTTTTTTAGAATGTATTTGAGATTTTATGACATGGAAATCCTATGAAATTAATTTCACTTAGCATGAGACACCTTATATAACTAAAATCATGGTGAATTATATTCACTAATAATCTCATGAAAGTTTTCATATTTTGTAAAATTATAGAAATCAGGAATATTCAAGGATATTTTCTAAATCACCATAACCTATCCCATTAATTTAATAAAACTGTTTTAATTATACCATATATTTAGGGAGAATTTAAATAGGATTCAAAGCATAATGCATGTGGTAATCTGAAAACCTGAAGTATAAATAAATTATTACTAATTCTACCTTGAACGGTCTCCATAATTTACTGTTTTATAACCCTAAAAGTTCCCAACATCTAAAATTATGTTGTGAAAATATTTCAGTGACTTTCCCCTCTAATTTTTAATATAAAAAAGGGCCACATAAATTAAATATAAGTTGAAAAAATAATTTATAAAATTTCACACTACACAGAAGAGGTGGATGTTCTAGAACATTGAATCTAGAAGAAAGAAAAAAATAGAAGATTTGGAGATGATATTACCCTTAATAGTGAATAACCAAACCTACTGTGACTATGGATACTGGATGAAAAATAAATTTTTATTTCTAAACTTCACCATAATATTTTCATTTCATATGGAAACATCATTTTTGAAAAATGACAGTTTTTTATTTCATTAATAAATATTTATTTGTATAATGTCTGATATTTTTAATATATAAATGTAAAGGGATTGGGATAATTATTTAAATTCTTAATAATTTTTTTTCTTGAAATCATATTTAGTTCAAGTAGTTTCATTTACTCAAAGTTATTTGCGTAATTTTACCAATTTTATATGAGGAACATCACCAATAATGAGTTCCCATTACAGTTTCTAGAAATATTTAAAGCTTACAAATTGAGTTAATAATGATTACATTTTGAAATTCATTTATGAAATATTATTATAAAATAAATATGAGATTTTAATAAGGGTTAAAATTTTCCACAACTATTGTTTCAAATCTGGTTACACAACCTTTTTCAATACCAAATTTCATTTTATTAAAAAACAACATCATTAATATTAATTTAATTAAATTTCATCAGTTATATTAAATTATAATGTACACTTTTTTAATGAAGATTTCACTATATATCAAATGGTGAAAAAGTATTGATATTTTTTGTATCATTTAGAAACCTACTATGGAGACAACATTGTTAATAGCTACATTTAATTTACTCTGGGAAAATTTATTTCAATGGGATCCATTTTAAAAATTCATACTTCTATCTTGGAAACATTTTCAGAATGGTTTCTTAAGTTTTTATAATTATTTTTTTATGAGTAGATGTTAAAACCTTAGTTTTTTTCTTAGATCTCTAAATTTTTAGGATGTTTCATTCTAGATCAAAATCTATTATATTTTTTGATACTAAAACCTCATTTTTCAACTTTGTTAATATTTATCCCTTTGAGGATCAACCCCAAAAATAAAAAACCTTCCAAAAAACACATATAGTGCATCACACTATACATGAAATAAAAATGGCTGATTTTAGATCACAGGATGTATTATCATTATCTTATGAATACATTTAAGAAAATACAGTAGGATTCACTTATATAGTTATTTTTTCTAAAATTAAATCTAGTTTCAGTTACTAACATACGAAATTTAGTGGGATTATATGTGAGAATAACTATCTTTTAGAGTTTAGTTTTATTTTTGTAGACACAAAACTTGTAGGTGTTAATGGAGATCAGATTAAACTGAGAGCATTCCATTGTTAAAAAGTGTGACTGAGGAATATTTTTTATACTCACAATCTACTTTTTTTAAGGAATATAATGAATTGAAGTAAATTTTTCATGAACTGTTTATCCATGCTTCTTATGCTACTACTATCATAAAATTAATTTATATATATAAACAAATAAATAGGGTAATTTTTCATAAGTACTAGGAAATATTCTAGATATTATGTTTTGTTTTCAAACTGATGAAATTAGTGAATAGATTTTCCAATAATATGTTTTTCATTTGTCATGTATTTTTAATGGAAGAGTGATTGATACTAATAATGGATGATCATTATTTTACAGAACCTTAACTCTTAATAAGACACTTATTGAAAAAAATTCCAAAATGTTTCAAAAATTTGGAATATGATTAATTTGTTATAAACATTCTACTTATGTTTTTCCAAAATTCACTTTCCAAAATAGCATGAATTTCATCTTAAAAAGTGATCATACCATAATCATTATGTTATTGTTATTTTCCAGCACATCCCGAACCCATTCCAAGAATATAACATGTTTTAAACTGTTGTTTAATTGTAGAATTTATTCATCTAAGGAAAATTTTGGTGTAAATGTCCATAAATGAATGAAACATCATGAAATATCAATTCTATTTTTCTAGGAATACCATTCCAAATAAACAAACAAACACCCATTCATTATACATAAAATTCATCCAAATTTGGAATAATTAGTCTAAAAATTGAAATGAACACTAAAAAACATAGAATATTTTTTATGGTCTATAAAGAAATTCAGAGCCTCGTTATTTCCAAGAGAGATAAAATTCTCATGTGGGATCTATTTTTTAAAATGTATAACTAGTTAAAATAATACAGAATAACCTTCATTAAACTATTATAAAATAATAGATGATAATGAAAGATTTGATGACATAAATATGAAAATATGAAACTGATTATGGTTTTATAAATGAAAAAAATGAGTTTTGCCTTGAAAAACATATGTGAATACTAATGAAAACGGAGAAGAAAAAATGATTAAAACATGGATCAAGAATGTAATTATGTTGAACATCCTCCAAACCAATAAATACAAAAATGCTTCTAAAAAAATTCTAAAGGGTTAAAAATCATATTCACTTATCATATACCCTCATAAATAATTTCAAAATGATTTTAAACATTCTATAAAATGAACATATTTTCAACGAAAATCCAACATTTAAATTACATTGTATTATGATATAGAGGAATGATTATATAAAAATAAAAATTCCTTTTTTATTTTAACATAGTGATGAAAATAATAACTAATTTTTAAAGCAAATGTTGTATACACAAGGTGTTATACATTGATAAAAATGTGTTTTAAGAGCGATTTGGATGTTGATTACTTTTTAACATTTTGGGAATATATAAGAAAACATACCTTTTCTAGATAAGCTAAAAAATATTCCAATGTATTCCATCTATTTTAATGCAAAATGTATTCATTATAGGAACTTCAATGGTGTAAAAAAATCATAGAAGTATTAATTACATAATGATTTTAAATTCCCATATAATTAAAATAAAATACCCTTGTAATTTTACTGTTCTATACAACTTATGATACCATGAATTTTAGGACAGCATTATTGAATTAGTGTCCTATAAAAATTGATGTTAGTATTATGTTTATTCATACTTGTAGATTTGAAAACTAAAAACTGATTTTATTATTCTCCAACTCACCAACTTCTATACATTAGAATATTTTTTATAATTTTATTCGTTTTAGTAAAATTAAGTGACCTATGATTTCTTACTAAGTTATACTATTTGAATATGAATATAATAGGTTTAGTAAAAATTCACCTCATTGTCTTTGGATACCATTCTTAAGAAAAACCTATGTAATCATTATTGTTGAAAAAGATACATTTTCACTTGAAATTTGAAAATTTATAGTCCAATTCAATAATTTTATTTAGATGAATCACCTAGGAGAGGATAATTAATTTACTCAAGTAAACCTGATTAATTGGTTTTCCAATAATTTATTTTATAAATTCAGAAGTAATGAGACATTATTGGGTGAACCTAAAAATTATAATTATTAAATTATAAAATCTATTATATTAAAGTTTCAATGGCACACATGAATGAATTTTTAATGTTGAAACTATGATATATGAATTTTATATAATATATGCACCTTCTAGTTTTTAAATAAACTAGTGGAATATTGAAAATCTTTAAGCATAATTTTATATAATAAATTAATGAAAACATTTAATGTGAAACAAGTTATTAATGTTGTAAAATTGTACCAAAAATATTTTTGAAAATATAAATCTTATATTTTCTCATAAATCTATTTTTTAACAGAAAGTATGGAAATAAATTGATCGAGGAATAATTTCCTATTACAAAACTTATTTTGACATATAATAATATTGGGAATTAATTATGATCTAAAGTTAAACATCATAAAGGAATTAAATATTAATTGTGAGATGATTATTGTACAGCTAAGTTAGAATTGAAACCAGTCCATAAAAATATCATATATTAATTCTTAGAGAGAATGAGAAATTTCACATCATCATTGGAAAATAATTTTCCCTTTAACTAGAAACCTAACATATAAAAGAAATTTATGAATTAAATATTGTTATATGATAAACATTATAAGATGTAATATTAACTAATTCAATAAATTACAAGAATGGTGATTTTATGGAGTATAATGAAAATCATATTATGCAATTTAAAATGGAGCTAAGACCAAAACATTTACATAATGTCAATAAAAATGGGGCATCCTTTTTTATTTTTAGAATACTTTTCCCATTTATAGTATTTAATGGGCGTGTCTTATATATGTTATTCTAAATAATTATGATTTAAAAATTTCAAAGTAAGAATTGGGGAAAATGTTATATATTAATCTTACAAAAAAAACATAGTGGCTAGCCATTGATCAAAGAATAATAATTTTTAATTAGGAAGGATTATTTTTTCGACCCTCAATAATATCTTATAGTGGGATTACTTATGAGGGGTTGTAAATCAGAAAATCAAAATTTTATGAAATTTATCACTTTTTCATTAACTCTCATTGGTCTATATGGATCATGGCCTATCAACATTCAGGGTCACTTGTTATTCCCTATTATATATTATAATTTATTCTATTGGGTATATTTTATTTTATATTAAATATATATATAGGGATATGATTATTTTCATTTTTCACACTCCGTAGGCTATGTACAAGGAGTAATAATTGGTGATGTGTATTGAAGAAAATCAATATAAATGGCACTGATCAACCCTTGGGTCACTCCCTTTTGTAATGATTTACTAAAAAATCATTCCTTACCAAGGGTAATTCCATCAAACATCCCTTCATACAAACACTAATAGTAGACTAGATCAACTTAACATTATATATAGACTTGTAGCTCCATTAACTTGAATAAATTGAATTGAAATCATTATTAAATTTATTTTGTATTGGCATCATGTTGGGATTCATCTCCATGAATTACGAATATCTCATTTAGAAAATTAATCTTATTTCAAAAGAGATATTTGATATTCCCTTTCCTACACTTTATTGATTTGTAAATCTCTTAGTAAAGAAATTCAATGGTGTCTAACTTCTTCCTACCCCTCAACTCGAACTCATCCATTGGTCCCCTATAAATTGAGTCATTATTTACAAACTCTCTTATTTCTCTATTTCATTGGTATAATGATTTTGTAGAGACTCTCTCTAAAATCATCACCATGTGAAACAATCTATCCCTATTGATATATGAGGGATAATGAATAAAAATGTACACTTTTAAATACCTTAAGAAACATTGAAACAACCCATTAATATTCTAATACACCTCCCCATGATCTCCATCAATCACATTCAACACATAACATCATCATGAAACATTCTCTCTATCTTTACAGTGTTGAAAATTTAAAAATTAATACATAAAATGTATTCGATAAATCTGCTTCATATCAGTCTATAATAGTTAAAAAAAATCGAGACACTTCGTGTGTTAATAAACAGACATCCTTCTACGAATCACCCTATTTCATCCTCCAAAATTCTATAAATTAACCATTAACACGCCCTTCAATATGGTAGGGTCATAAACCATTTATCATATGGACTTCTACACAATGAAAACTATATTGTGGTCTCCTACTATTGTATTATATTTATTTCAAATATACCTTTTTAAAATGGCTATCATCATGGCCATAACATTCCTTCCCGTGGATTATAGATCGACTCTCCAGAAATCATCCTTATCTCACAAAATAGTTCATATCCATTGTTCATGTAGACAAAGTTGATCTTTAGAAATTTAGTAGATCATATCCACTTCACCAAAATTACTCCTATATTGTGTTGCACAAAATTTCTGGTTGTTTTTTCACAAAACATGTAAATTAGATTGACATATTCATCATTAATATTTCATTTTATCCTTTTCAATTATTGGCCATGGAAATAACATTGGCACCGTCACACCTAGATCATTCTTCACCATTATCATTCCCACTAATAGTGGTGTGTCCTTTCCCATCTTAGGAAAGATAAAAAAAACATGACTTCTTCAATGGCATGGTCATACTCTACCTTGTATAAAATTACCCACCCTTTTTCCCCTTATCATGGACATGTATACCCCTTATAGAATTCCATCATATTTTTGGATTTCCACTAAAAAAATTCACAACGCATTGAAAATGAGTCCAACATAACATCATTCAATCTGTCTTTTCGACAAATACAACATCAAGAATTCAATATCAGTTCTAATAATCCTTCAATAACCACATTGAAAAAATTCTTACATATCATCATGATCATCATCCTTATTTCCAAAATCCTTGTTTCTAGAAATTTTACACACAACATTAGGATTTTTTACACTCTCCCCCATTTTATTTTGATGAAAATATCAAACACATAAAAAAACAATATTTTCTCTCCCCCATGTTGGAAATGAAATATAAATGGAAAAAATTCTTCCCAAAATTCTTAGGGATATTCCATTAAATCTCAATCTCCATTGTTGAAGGGGATCATCTCTTTTCCACATCAACCATTCCTTTCTATCAATTTGAGGGAATAAATCCACGAATTCCCAACTCCCCAACTGTATTCAACCTCCAAGAGCGCTTTCCCATAGGATTCAAATCAATCGACAATGATATAGTGAACTTACAAATCCTATATATTCTCTCCTTATTTCAAGAAAACAGCATCATTTTCCATGAACTACATATTTACTATCGAAACACTATAAAACAATTTGAAAAAAATTTCTAGTGTGAATTCCTAAATGGAGAAAATATTCAGGATCCAATATCAATAAAAGTTTAAGTTATTATGAAATATATTGATTGAGGCTCCCATTTAGAATTTGGGATATCAGAATTACATCTAATACTACTGATCAGTTTCTTTGTATAGATAACATGATTCCTTTAAAATAACCTCACTGATTTCCTTTTTACTAATAAAAAAAGGAATGAATAATAATATTTGAACCCCTAACATCACAAAAAATCATTTTATATTCATCCAATTTACACCAAAAAGTTATTAAAACAATTTAAATCACTAGATTGTGTGATTATATTGCATGTTAAAATCAATAGCAGTTGTAAAATACTAATTAATACCTATTGATACATTTCACATATAATTCTTCACATGAATGCATAAATTACATATAAGGATAAAAATATTTTTAATCTTTATCCAAACTACCAATGATACATTTTCTTATATAATATATGGATGTTCTTGTTGGGGAGAACATATGTGTGAACAAATCCTTCGTGTCTACAGTTTTTGGCATCCAATATATCATCAACGATGAAACTAATTGTTGCCATAATCTATATATAAATTTTATACTTATGTTTTAATGATTCAAAATTTATTTTATTATTTAGTGACCCAATACAACATGAATTTATGATAATTATGTAAGAGATACGATCCGTGTGGTTATTTTGGTAGAAAATCATCTTCAAATAGATATAAAATAATATATAATGTAGCAATACTATATGGTATTTTTAAGCATACATAAATTCTATGAAATATTTTGTCTTACCATGAGACTGAGTATATAAAAAAAGGACATATTGTTTGATAATTCTACGTGGTTTGGCGTGTTTCTAATTTAGATGTTTGTTCATATATAGTTTTTCTTGAAACACTATGTTTTTGGACTTCTAAACACCTACTAATGATGTGCCGAATAAATCAATAATATTTACACATTGGTTTCCCATTTATTTTTTATTTAATCTTCAATAATTAGCATGGAAATTATATTTTATATTTTATTATATATATAGAAAATTAATTTTTTATGGTAACCTTTGGAGGGGGTTCCATCTTATCATTTGAGGTGTTTATCCTCACATCAATTTATATACGGTTTATATATTTTTCTTTCAATCATTCAACCATTCAATATAAACATGAAGTATAATCCATCTATTATTAAATTTTTTCAATCATGTTGAGTTTTTTTGAAAGATTATTTTCATAAATTCTTAATCCATGGAAACTTCTTTAATAGTTTCTTGGGAAATCGATTCAATCATGCATGTTTTTTCAAGTTACCATTATGTTCAAATTTAAGGAAACTTCTTCATTCATCAGTCTATTAATTACCAAGGACAAATATTCTGTAATTTCATAATAAATATCATGCACGAATTCCCATTGTCCCACCTTATATTATTAAATTTTCATACCCTCTTGGAAATTTTAGGAATACAACCTTGATTAGAGACATTATTTTATTTCCACTTTAATGTCACATTTTATTTTTTGTAAAAAAATAAATTATACTATTGAAAATTGTCTCTACAATCTAGTTCAAGTCTTAAATATGAAATTATATTATTATTTTGTAACCTTCCTATGATAATAATTTCTTCTATCATCCTTCATTATCATATTACTTTTGGACCAAAAGAACTCTACATCATATTTTCCTTCCGGTTCATCCAATTTCATCCACATATCAAAAAATTACATTAAATATGGAAGGTCCTTATAGATATATTCTATGGGATAACTATAAAAACATAGTTTAATACATATATATATTAAATAACTTTTCTTAATACAAAAAAAATATAAAAATATATACAGAAAGTCCATATTAGTTTAGTTCTTTTTGAAAAATGGTATATTAAGCACCGGTATATAAGGGAACTCCATTATCTCCCACTCTATTCATCAGGACCAGAAAAATTATTACACACATTATACTTAATACAAATCTAAATAACTAGTGGTAAGGAAACATTGAAATGGGTGATATGGGATACATAGTAAGGGTAGAAAATGAAGATATGTAATCATAAACATGAGAATTGGGGTATAATAATGTGATCATAACATTATAAGAAATAAAAAAGCATATCAAATATCATAAACATGAATGATGGAAAATATATTTTCATTTCATAAGATATGAATCGTAGGTAAAAAAAGAATATATACCATTAAATTATAACAATGTAATAAGACATGAAATTTCATGAATGCACATAAACATAGAAAATCATATGTCATGGAAACATACCAAGACCATCCCAACATGTTTTTATTAGACTCTGACCTATGTACCTTTTTATTTTTTTCATAGGCTACAACCCATATACCCTATTAGTTTTAGTATTGGTCTTCAAGCCATGTACCGTCTTGTTTTTGGGATTGGTTAACTACTCATATTCGCAATTAATTTTAGGCTTGGGCTACAAACCATGTACCTTATGTTGATTGGGATTGGGATAAAACCTAAGTAACATATAACTTTTAAGCATGTAGTATAACCCATGTACCTTTTTTTTGTATTAGGCTGAAAATTTAGAAACTTATGTGCTCATATACTACTTATCAATACCCAATGTAGTGGTTGGATATATAGGTCCCACCAATGTCATAGTGAAATAATACATACATGTGCCACAAGATTATTAAAAAAATATAATAACCAATAAAAATTGGTCAAATAATCACCCATGAAATGTAACTAGTATCATAAACCATTGATAATATCATGAAATAAGGAAAATATTTGTGTTTCATAATCATATCATCCGATAATAACCTATAGATAAAGTGGGTTTCATAATTATTTATCACAGAATAACCTATCGAATAGAAAGATGATTTCTAAAAATATAACCCATGGAAGAGGAATGGGTTTCATAAACATATAACCCATTAAAGAGAAATGGGTTTTCTTAAAAATAATTCCATTAGAAAACCTTCAGATATAGAATATGAATGGGATATTTGGATAATTTATGGGAATGCGATGAGTAATATAATCAGATGTAGTCCTTCATGGGAAATAATTATGATATATCTTTAAAATAATTGAGTAAGATATCCATTGTTCATTTAAACAGTGTTTCTAAACCAAAAAACCATTTGAATACAATTTTTTTTATTTAAATTGAAAATAATGAATGATATCATGAAAAAAATTAGGAAAGAATTTCATTGAAAACACATTGAAATCATATAAAGAATGAATGAAAACAATTTCAATCCCAAAATGCTTGAAAACATACCAATTAAGTATGAAAATATGTTGAAAACATTTTCATTGAAAATACTATAAAAAATACATCATGAAAATGATTTTACAAGACATGGTTTGAATGAACACAGATTTCCAACAAAAGAGAGATTAAATTCGAGAATTCTTAATTACACATTCTTAACTATCTTATATAACAAATTGTGGGAATATAGTACCAATACGTGAATATAACATTAATACATATATGATACTAAAATTATTGATTTTTAATGAGATATGGATCATAACATTTCATCAATGGAAGCATAGTCATAAAATATCTTGGAAAGTAATGATATTGTTTCAATAAACTCTTACCACATTGTATCATTGAACAATAAACCCAATTTAACAATATTGAATTACATGAAGCATAAAATATAATGAAAATAATGAGATTCATGATATAACATTTAAATGGAAATTTATACACCTCATGGAAAATATAGGTTCGTAACATGGTATATTTCTCGAAGAAAGAAAATAGACAAAAAACTACTTTATAGATTTGGTAAATTTTGGAACATAAAAACTATTAAATAAAGTAAAAAATTTGGATATTTGAATACCCATAAATTTATGTATAATATTAATATAATTCATCAATGATTAGTATACACACAACTCAAAATGAAAGGGTGGTGAATAAATATTGTAACTCTTGAAAAAAAGTGACATGAAATTCTCTTACCTAGTGTTTTGAATCTCATCATATCCATTAAATCCTCCTTTATAATAAATATAATTTTTTATACATATATAAAAAAACCGTATTCTTATACCAAATACCATATATCATTTTATTATGACTTTAGATTACTCGTTTGTTAATAGTTATATGTAAAAGATTTACTTATGGTAATATCTACCTTCATCTTCACATGTGTCTTAATTATTCATATATTTTGTAGTTACACATATATCATGGTTACATGATGTAATAAATGATATAAATATAGATTATATTCAGTATATTTCTATTATAATAATATATATAATATATATGTACACAATGGAATACACTATTCATGGAGATGGTAGGTCTTACCTACGAATGAACAATGCTTCCATTTTATTAAAATATTATATGAAATAAATCGAATTATAAATATGTATATATTATAATTATTGTAGAGTTATTATTTCAGATATATCATATAATTTCACTAAATTAGTCCTTTATAAACTTCATGCATGTTGTGAACGAATCACATCGCTTTCAGGGGGCAGTAGTCCCCACTTCCCCAAACTAAATTATCATATTTAATGAAAGTAGATGTATAAATAATTGAATGAAAAATGGATTAAGGAAGATTTGATACATAATAAATATAATATAAAACATATATAAATAGATTATCTATCATAATGTCCACCATAAGAGGTCATTAAGGAAAAAATAAATAATCATCATTTTGTGTGGTGGTAGTTCTCTATAGACGTAAACAGTATATTCATTACCCATTAGATTGAAATGTGTGTAAGTGTAGGTAAAAATATTATCATAATAGCATACATGAATTTTTATTATACTATTTTATTCAAACAAGAAATGAATAAGAATAGTTTACAGGTCCAGAAACAAAATAAGGGAAAGGATTTTGAGGGAGGATGGTTCATCTGAATCAAGTAAATTTATTTGGTTTGCACCAAAGGGCTTATATGGAAGGTTTTCAACCCAAATTTATTATTATACTTCTTTATGATTGATATTTAAGATATATTTGATAATATTTTGGACTATACAATGTGTCTTTATAGGTGTAAGGAAGAGTTATAGTTCTTTCCTTTTAATACATGGGGGGAGTGGCACTATTTTAAATACTAAAAGGTATTCTATAATGGGAGGTATATTTTATATAAACTGTTATAAAAATGGAAAAATAGTGGAGTAATATGAAATAATGTTCAAAATAAATAAATACCACAACAAATATGGTCATTTTAAAAATTTTGTTCCTTAACTCCTAAGATTCCAAAATACTGCTACATTGGTTTTTATTAAAGCATCTAGTTTTCCAACCTATGTAATATAATCATTAAGACTAAAATAAAGTGGTATTTATTTTAAAATATAGATCCCATGAATTATAAATATGATTCATATTTTAGAAAATAATAATATCATGTGTTTTGGAAATAAACATTTAAAAAAACTGCAAGTGATACACAAATAACATCATAAAACTGTACAATGGTAATAATGTTTTTAAATTTTATGGTTCAATATGTTAATTATAAAAGATAAATTATCCAATTAATAGAAAAAAATTTATTTCTTATCCCTTAAAAATATCTTGGCACAAAAAAAGGATTATTATAAATTGTTAATATTTTAATAAACTATCATTTATTCAAAAATACCAATAAATTACATTTTGAAATTACTTATTTAGGTTTAATATTATCCAATAAAAATAATATTCAAATTAAAATATATTCATTATTTATATGTTTAAATTGATAAATTCAAATTAGAAAATAATTCATGCAAATATGTAAATCAAATTACTTCGCTTTTAATATTTGTAGTATCATTTGTTTTAGGTAATTATTAACTAAATAATCATTACATAGATGTTCCAAAATAATTATATGAAAATAAATCATCTATAAAAATTATTGATAAATTATTATGAAAATTTTAACCCATTTATACATCAAAATAATATATATAATCTAAAAATTATATTTTTTTCATATATCAATGTTTTATAAATGTCAAAAGTATGTAATGTTTTATTTTTTCTTTTTTCCAAATATAACCTTTTATATAAGGAAAATCCATTTAAAAATTTAAAAATAACCCCTATAATTTTAATTAAGTAGGAATATTTTATAGTTATTTGATTCTAGTTCCCTTTGGATAGGGGCCCATGTCATTTTCGCCATTCATATTAGGTTTTAGTACCTTATTAGGCTCATTTTCTCCTTAATTACCGTAACTAATTTTAATCACTTTCACAAAACTTTTTTTGTAAAATATTATTTTGACCATAGTAGTCAAAAAATATAAAATAGATTGAAAAATTTTATTTTTATTTTTCAAAATTAAAATTATATAAGTGGAAAAATTATTTTTATCGCTAGTCCCATAGTATTGAGAATGCGGGTTTTGAAAGTAAAAATGTTTAGAAGTTCGATAACTATTTATATGTAATTTCAAAATGAAAATTATTCAAATGAACTAAATTTTAATAATATGTGTATAATTAATTTCTTTTGAATTTAAATAACCAACTACAATTTAAATTTAACCTGAATTATTATTTAAATGAAAAGGTTGTTTTTAACTAAATTTCCGTAATATTTACTATTCAGACAAAAATATTGCTTATAAAAAAATTCCCAAAATTCACGTTATGTTAATTTTTACATTCATAATTTAAAATTGATATTTATTTTATAAAATTAAATTTCAATTATTTTCATAAATTAATTTTATTTTATTTTTACATTTGGACAAAAAAAGTAGTTTCTTTATGAAAAGAGTATTTTTAAACATATAGAGACTTAACAAAAATTTCTATATTTACTATTCACTATTTTTATTTATATGAAACCATTGTAAATAATAACTTAAATTGATTTATTAATATAAATATTACAATTTTTAATAGCTATGTTTTAGTTATCTCATTAAAATAATTGTAACAATAAAATGATGTTTCATATAAACTCAGTGTTGCATGTATCACACAATAAGTCAGTGTCGAATGTAGTGAAATCCATGTAGGATCTAAGTAAATGGAATATTTGACTTAGTGAAATGAAAAAGATCAATTAAAATTAATTTATTCGAAAAAATTCCCTAAATACATTTGTATTACTTTCTACCCCCCTTAAAATGAATTTCACCCACAAAATTTATTTGGGTAATCAAAGGGTTCTTACATGAAATTTCATTTCATAGAAATCGACATCATAAAAAATAAAACTAAAAAATTATTTAATAAAATAATGATAGAACCATAACAGTATCATAATTTAACTCATAACTAGGTCACTGCATAGGAGAATATTGGTGGAATGTGAAAACATGGTGTAGGATGATAAATCTAACTCCCAAGATTTGATTAAGGGTGATATAGAACTTGGTTATTAAAACATTTACAATCAAAAATCCATAAATTTGTGTTTATATAATAGAAAATTTGATTAATTGGAATATAATGAACTATGTTAACCTTTTTTATTTCACATCTCATTCCCTAGAGTTGAGGAATTTTCATGAGAATATATTCTTACTAGATTTTCATTCCTTTAATATTAAAAATCTCTACCTTTGGTTTTGAATTGATAGATTTAAACTTCATATCATACACTGGGAAATGAATGAGAATTTTTTCATTCCTGAAGTACAAACCAATCATGAGATACATGAAAACTCATCCCATTTTTCTTATGACTCAATCAACACAAATAGTTTAGAACAAACTATACATTAGCATTAATACTCATTTAGTGAGATAATAAATTATTCTCAAATTCTTAATCCGAATTTTAAATTAATATTTAATTAAATGGAAAACCCTATAAACATTACAAATGATGAAAATAATAAAATTTATAATGAAATTATTGAAATTTTCTTAACATTGATCACCCATATATCAGAAAGAACGATTTGGTTGTCACATTCCAGACATGTGAATATCATCATCAGATATTCCCTTGAAACATGATAATAAACAAAATTAACAAAAATCAATTTGTAAAACATTCATACATACTTATTTTAGTAATTTCTAGACTCATTATTTAAAATCCTTTTTTTTAAACTTCGTCTTTGATGACATAGACCAATATTAGAAAATATAGTCTAGGGTAATAGGTATCATCCAATATTATTATTCATTTCCAAAAAATCTTTATCTAACCATAATTATTCAGAATAATAAATAAATTAAGGGTTTCCGTACACTAATTAAAATACCATATTTCCATGAAATTACTTTTATATGTCTTCATCACCATTCAACATGTCCATTTCATTAAATAATGATAAAATTTACTAAAATTACATATATACTTTTTAATTCGCATAAAATTATCTTGGAATTCCAAAACATAAATACATTATTCCTACCAATTTATTCATAAACCAATACTTGTGCTTTATCAAATCATTAATTAATAATAATTTCCTTTAATATGAATTATGAATCATGTATAACGGTTTCTCAACCAAAATCTAACCATTATTCAAAGGTAAATTTTTTTAAAGACTATCATATACCTCACGCATATCATTTTTAGTGTCTTTACCATACGAATTATAACAAATACTCATAATACCATATCTATTCAATATATGAGATGTAAACATAGGAAATATACTTCTATAATTTATATAATTTCTACATTTGAAATGTTGAATGTTAAACATGTTCCTTCTAGTTCACTCTAATGACAAAAACCAAAATGCACGGGGAAAATAAAATATCACTGATGAAAACCACAAAATCCTGAAAATAACTTATATGATGTTTAAATAATTACTCCCACATTTCAATTGATGACACCTTAGATTTATATAATTTTATTCATATTAATATTCTATTAAAATTCTTCATAATTGATAATTATTATTTTGTGAATTTGGAAAGGATATACCCCCTGAGAGTGTGAAACCATGTGTGCATCAACGATTGTTTTCATGTACTAGATAACGTTCAGTTAGGACTGGGAAATCTTTTAGTGTTTTTACCCCTAGATATATCTATTCCAGAGAAAAATACACTTATATTATACATAAAATGATGTATTTATATTTAACCACACACTAAACCATTATAAATATTTCAGAACATTTTCTTATACTTTTATGTGTCCTGATAATTTTCTTTATACATGTACTTAGAATTATCCTTAATGTTCTATCATCCTTGTATCCAATGTTAAACTAATCCCTTAATTCAATACCAAAATTAACAACCCAATACTAATGAACCTATATATTGAATCACATTTATGGAATACTTAAAAAATTATGCAAACATGCATCCATATACAAAATTAGTTTAGTTCATTTGGAAACATGGAAGCATTAACACTTGTATATAAGCGAGATCCAATATCTCCCACAAGTTTCTTCATGACTATAACCCTATTTAGAAACAACATATAGAATACTTATATTCATAACTCGGGGAAGGAATCATAAAACTGGAGATCCCATTTGATTAGTAGGGGAAAACCAGGGAGTCATGTAAGTATAACAAAGATAATAGGGGTATGATAATGTCATCATATCATTAAAAGATCATGTCCAACATCTAAAAGATCATAAACAAGAATTTTGGAATAAATATATGCAGTTATTCAGACATGAATCATTATTAAATAAAGAACATGATCCATGATATCATAAAATAGGAATTATACATTGGATTTGTGTAAAACACATCAATATAGATAATCATATATCAAGGAAACCAACAAAGACATTCATAACATATTAGGATTGGGATACAACCCATGTAACATCCTATTTTTGGTCTCTAGATACAACCAAAGTACCCTGTCCCTTTTAGTCTTGGGCTATATCTCATGTACAGTCATGAATTTGATCTTATGAAGCTTCTCATATACCCTCTTACTTTTACTAATTGGATACAACCCATGTACCTTCTCCTTTATTATCTTTCAAGAAAACTTGTGAAAACTATTAATTTTATTATTGGGATACAACCCATGTACCTTTTTTTGGAATTGTCTACAACATGTGTACCCTTTGATCTCATACAAAAGATCTCATTATCAAATGCATTGGAGGGAGATGTAGGTCATACCAATCTCATAGTGAAATAATATGTACATTTTCAACAACATCATTTAAAATAATATCATATTCCATGAAAAAGATAATATCATGACCCATTACATAAAATGGTTACCATAAACATTTAATAATATCTTAAAATTTGGAAAATATATATGTTTCATTATCATTTTATGCTATAATATACTGTGAAAGGAAAAGGGTTTCATAATCATTTATCATGCCATATCCCATTGAAGTGAAACGTGTTTTATAATTGTATAACCCATGAAAGAGGAATGGGTTTCATAAAAATATTACCCTTAAAATAGAAATCATTATTTATAAACTTCATGACATAAAAAACCCTTCATAGAAAAAATATGAATGGAAGCATTGGATAATTTCCTAGAAAAACATGAGAAACATCAATAGATGTCATCATAAATAGGAAATAATTGTGAGATATCATTAATAAAATTTAATAAAATAAATGTTATTTTTTAAAAGAGGCTATTATGAACATAAAAACTTTTTAAAACCATTTTCATTTAAAATAATTTGGGAACATTGAAATATTTCATGAAAACATTTTAGAAACAATTACATTGAAAAGACTTTGAAAACATATAAAAAATATTGAAAAAATTTAGAAAAACATTTTCCATGAAAACTAATAAAATAAAAATGAATCAATTTATAAAAAATTTACATTTAAAATACTAAAAAAATAAATCTTCATTTTTTTTCATAAAATAGGGTTTTAAAGAACACATATTTTAGATCGAAGGTAGTGTAAAGTGAGGCCTTCTTAAAAAAATTTTCATAACTATCTTATGTAAAATTGAGGGGATAAATGGTTCCAAAACAAGAATATATCATGAATAACCTAATGAGAATAAAATTTAGGTGTGTTTTTAGATATGTTTCATAATATTTCATCAATGTATAATAAATCATAAAAAATATAAATGAAATGATATAGTTTCAATAAAAACTTACCACTTGGTAACAGTGACCCTTAATCCCCATTTAAGAAAAATAAATTAAATGATGTTTTAAATATCATTCACATAATTATAATAATGATATAAAATTTAAAAGTCATTTTAAACCCCTCATAAAAATACTTAGGTTTGTAAGATGGCATGTGTCTCATAAAATACAAATCGACACAAAGCTACATTACCGATTTGGTAATATTTGAAACCTAAAACCCATGTAATAAATAACATTAAATGGATTTTTGGATAAAAACAATTATAATATTAGAATCAAATAATTCATCCATGGTTATTTTATAAGCCACCCAAAAGGTATTTTTGGTGAATAAAGTAGGTATCATACGAGGAAAAAATGAGATTAAATTACCTTACCTTGTGTCTTCACAGTCATCGTAATAATAAAATCCTCCATTATAACAAATGTAAGTTTTTTATACATATATAAAAAACCATATTGATATATTTAATATAAAATATGGAATTATTTTGACATTATAATTCTTTCTTGTTAAGAATTCAATGTTATGTTTTCACTTTAGGTAATATCTATTTTGTTCGTAGAATGTGTCTTAATTTATAATATGTTTGGTACATAAATTTATATCATGACTTCCAGAATTTATAAATTTTTAAAATTATCAATGATATAACTACTATTTTTAATATAATAATTTATATAATTTGGATGTATCAACTATAGTACACTATTCTTGGAGACGGTAAGTCGTATGTAGGCATGCACGTTGTTTCTGTTTTATTGATATGTTGATAGAAAGAAATTAAATAAATTATATTTTTTATTTATTTATTATAAATAAATTATAATTATTATTTGATATATATTATATAAATTTACTAAATAGATCCTTAAAAGATTTTATGCATGTTGTAAATGAATCACATCGCTTTGAGGGTGTGGTAGTCCACACTTCCTCAAATGATGATATAGTATTTACACCAAATGGAAATTATAACTAAATGTATTGAAAAAAGTTTTAATAAAGATTAAATATATAGTAAATATAATATATAAAATATATAAATATATTTTTCATCTTCATTCCTACCATTAGATATGGTAAAGGTAAACATAACAATCATGGATTCATCAGGTGGTAGTTTGCCATACATGTCAATATTATATTTGATACCAATTAGATTTTAGTGTGTGTATTTTAAGGTGGAATCCATATAATAAAAAAACTATAGTATATTTAGTATATTTGTTTCCATGAAAACTTATAAAAAAAAATTCAGGTAGAATAGAAAGAAAATAACGGAAAGTAGTTTGAGGGAGGGTGTTACCTCTTAATTGGGTAGATCCTTTTTTATTACAGAAAATGAATTTCTGAGAAGTATTTTGACTGAAATGGGTATTATAGGTCAATGTTAGGGATATATAAAAGAATTTTTGGTTGATTTTGAATGTGGAAATGTGGCTTTATAGGTGTGAATAAGGGGTAGAGTGATTTCATTTTTTTAGTGGAGGGGGAGTGGCCCTTTTGTGAATACCATAATTAATTCAATATTTGGAGGTATCATTTACCTAATATGTGACCAAAATATAAAAAACATTTTTTAATGTTATTTTTTGGTCAATATAAATTTACACAACACGAAATATGAAAATTTTAATACTTTTATTCCTTAACTCCCAGGATTCCCAGATTTTGGTATTTTGGTTTTATTAAATAATCTAATTCTATAACCAATGTAATTTAGCCATTAAGAATAAAATAAAGTGATATTTACTAGAAAATATAGATTCATTTAATTATAAATATGATAAATAATTTTAAAAATAATAATATCATTTTTTCTAAAAGTTAAATTTTAATAAAAGTGCATGTGACGCGCAATGCACTTCTTAAACATGGACTATGAAAACAATGTTTTTACAATCTATGGGTCAATATGTAAATTATAAAATATCAATAGGTCCATTAATGTAATATATTTAATAGTTATAACCCATAAAATATAATGGAATAATATTTATTTTTTTTACTAATTTTAAATAATTTAATAAAATATCATTTGCTGTAAAATAAAAAATATGTCAATTTCGACATTATTTGTGTAATTTTAATTTTAAAATATCAGAATATTATTGGAATTAAAATATATTAAGTTTTCATATTTACAAAAATATATTTTCTTCTTAAATATTATTTAAATTATATAATTAAATAAATTCACGTCATTTTTAATATTTATAGTACTATTTATTTTGTTTTATTATTAACTATATAATCTCTATAAGAATTCTATATATATAACTGCATTGGAATTTCCTAAAAATTTATGAAACCAATCATTATTTAAAATTATTGATAAAATATTATGATTAAAATAATACATTTATAATTAAAAAGGATATGTATAACCAAAAATATGAATTTTTTAAATATCTCAAATATTTAAAAATTTTCAATCTAAAGAAAAATATCTTTTTTTATTTTTCCTTATAAAATATATTATATAGGGATTATCCATTTAATAGAATCAAAATTACCAATAAAATTAGAACCAATAGAGAATATGGTTGAATTTTTTTTGCAGAAAATTCCCTTTGGATATATTTCCAAATAATTTTGGCCCATAATATTATGTATTATCTTTTATTAAGTTCAATTTTACCTTAATAATCCTAATTAATTTTTAAAACATTCACTAATCTTTTTTGGAAGAAAATTGTGTTGGCACTGTCAAACAAAAAATAATTTACTCATAACAACCATTTATGTCCTTTTCACAAAATTAGAATCATAGGTGTGGGAAAATTATTTTTAACGCTAATCCTGCGGATGGGGTGAGAAATCATATTTTCAATGTACAAACTTTCATTATTTCAATTAGAATATATATCTACATTCAATATAAAATTATTTTAATAACCTATAATGTATTAATATATGTATAATTGATCGATTTGGAATTCAAAATAAAATTTAAAATAAAATTTTACACTAATCAATATTTATACAAAAATGTTTTTCTTAGCTAAATTGCATTAATTTTTATAATTCACCCTAAAATAATGTTTCTTAGAAAATTTCCAAAAATTCACCCTAATCTCATTTCAGAATTCTAAATTCACAACTGAAGTTTATTTTATTAAATTAAATGTCAATTATATTCAAGAATTATTTTTATTATGGTTTATACATGTACATAAAAAGAAGTTTCTTTTTGAAAATATCTTTTTTATGCATATAATTACTTTCCCAAAAATAATATATTTCATTATCAATATTTTATTATATATATGAAAAAATTATTAATTATATTTTAAAATTTGTTATTTTTATTCATATTATTATTCTTAATGTATAGCATATTATTATCTCATTTAAATAATTGTAGCAACAGTATGATGATTTTTAGAAACTGAAAATTGTGTTTAATGTGATCCAAGTAAGTGTTGAGTGTATCACAAGACAATTAGGTTCCATGTGAAAGGAATATTTGAATTGGTGAATTGAAAAACAACATCAAAAATAAATTAATATGAAAACGTTGATAAAACTTTGGGTTTTACAAGAACAATTAATTTTATTTTTGACAAAAGAATCTATAGAGACCATATTGTTTCCTATAAGGATTTTGAAATATTTCATAGTTTATTTTTAAAGCCATTTGACAAGGCAAAAATAATTTAAAGGCATGGTGTCCCATAAATTAATTTAATAAAAAAATTTAAAAAAATTTCTATCATACTCATATAAATTTTAATAAATAATAGAATACATCCTAAAATGGAGTCTCAAATAAATAATATGATTCCACATTTGAATCAAGAGCATGGTATTTACCATAAGAGATAAGTATAATTTTTCATTGTGGAATGTTTTGATAAGGATATTATTGGAGGATATGATAATATAATTAATTAAATAAAAATATATAATTAGTTCTTTTAATGTATAAAAACATAATTTCCACAAAATTTAAAATGTTATGTTTTATTTAAAAGGTTATATGCATGATCCTAGGATTATTAAGATTATAATTACATCAAAATTTATTTTAAAAGCATTCTCGAACAATAACCGCTGATTAGATCGAGATGAATTGATATGAAGCATACATAGTGGTCCATCCTCAACATTAAATAACTTGTTTTAAATTGGTGTTCGACTAGATATTAAGGTAGGACCCCTCATATGGGGTTTTGAACCTCTTTAACAAATATTTTATGCCTGGATTATCATGATTCATATTTATTTGAAATTAATTTTGACCCTTCATATAAGACCCATGTAAAATTAATTTTTTTACTAAATTTGGCCCTGATGTGCCATGTTACTCACCCCATAAATCTCTAATTTATATTTTTTTTGTCCAAAAATGATTGTCCAATGATTGTTCCTCCTTTGGTTTATGTGATTTTTATTGAATATTATTCTTGACTGCCACCATCAAACTACGAGTAATGGATTGAAATTAACAGGTGATAAGAAGAATTATAAAACCCATAGAATCAAGGAATATTCACGTGTGATGAATGGATGAGGGATTAAATGATGGATTGGGAAACCTTTCCAGAGTTGTGTGATTCGTCAATGCATAAGAAATCTAGTAGAACATTGGGAAGCACTACTAGAGAAGATAAAGTGAGGCAACTCATATAGGTGTATCGTAAAGAATATCAATACCCACTAGATGTTTGTAAATGAAGATTATAAGAGGTTTTCACTATTTATTATTTGTTAGGAGGTTCTTTTAGAAGCTAGTGAAGGGATATAGGATCCATAAAACATGTATATGTTTTGTGGAAAATCAACTAAATGGCAGATAGTAAGGTGAACACACGTCGTGTAGTGACCTAGAAAGCATAGATAGGGGTATTGGGTGTGACAAATATCTCACACTAAGTGGAACATACACACCCCACTTCCCATTGTGTAGGTAACCTCATTTGTACTCTTGGAGTACACATACATTGGAAAAAACAGTAATGTGTCATGCTCCCACACATGGATAGTATAAATGGGAACTACATGGAGTACATGGCTCGTCTCTAGGTGAATGTGACATATCGGTTAGTCCCCCATAACATTTTGTGGAGTAACATGGCTAGATATCCATGTTCTAGTGAAAAAATGACCATGTATAAGATCAGGACCACATTCCATGTGGGTCCCCTACAGGCCATTCATCTTTTTTCGCTTGATACTTCATCCTCTCATATATCCTTTGTTACGAATGGTGTTTTTCACCATGATTTTCATGTCTAATGGTTTCCTCCACATAATACATGATGGTATTTTTTCTTAGTCGATATTGATATATGATGTGAGTTCTTCCATGTGTGATGCTACTTTAGGTGGTGTTCGATGAAGGAAGTAATAATATATGATCCTTATAGTAGACCCCCCCCCCCACCATGACGTAGTAGAGTGTGGGTCCTCATTCTAATGTGTTGTACCCCCATGATACAATAGGGTTTGGGTCCCCTAACAATAGAGTGGTGCACAATATTTTTACTAGGGCCTGGTTTATCTATCTACTAAGTGGTACCTCCGTAAAGAGAAGTGTGAGGGTCCTATATCTACTGAGTGGTACCCCCTATTATATAGGGGTATGGGTTGTATATTTAATAAATTGGTACCCCTGATGAACAAGTTAATGGGCCCTCTATCTACTAAGTGGTACCCTTCTGATGGACTAGGGAATGGGTCCAACATATAGTGATTTTCACACCTTATCATTCTATGATTTGATTCCTCCATATGATTATATGAACCCCTTAATATAGTAGAGAGATAGTCCTCTACAATGATATTGTGATACCATGAATGTACAGTATGGTGGAGCGGTGTGGGCTCTCTATATCATTACATCTATGGGTTTACACACAAGATGTTGTGCATTATTGCTGAACCTTTTAATATTTTTGTAGACACTTTTCATATTCTATTATATGATATAGAGATCTCATTATTCACTCATTTGGGTTTCTTTTATGATCATATATATGCATCCTCACTGTTGAAGTTCATTTCTCCCATAATATGGTTTTAGATGTTTATTTATATCATGTCTCATATTTCATCCTCTTAAAATTTGGTGGTGTCCTGGTGGGTATTATATACTCACCCATTGGTGGTATTTTCTTTCAAGTGTCATTTTTATGAATATTACTGATATGTCATCTAGAATTTTAAAGGATCATTAAGAAACCCCTAGTGCATTATACTATGTATGGTAGTCGCGTATTTGAGAGAAAGAAATGAACTCTCTCAGTATTTACATTTCTAGTTATTTTCAGGCTGAGATATCTTTCTGGTTGGGCATCTATTTTTCCCATAACATTTTATCTTATGTTGTCAAATTATGGTATTTAATAGAGGTTGTTACATTCATGGTTTTTATTCTTGATCCTACGAAAATTAATATTTTTTGTATTCACTTTCTCATATATACGACTCGGAGTGTTTATTGTAATTTCAATAAGAAAATGACAACAAAATTAATTATGATTTACAGTGATTTTCACCAACCCCTGGCAAGGGATGTTGGAATGGGTAGTCTTAGATCAAGTCACATTAGGTTGGTTCATCACAGATTGGAATCAGAGGTGTTTCATTCCATGGGATGGTGTTTGTAGTTGTTACATTATAAGGATGTGCTTGAGACTTAATCAAACAATTTCAATGTGTCTCAATTGTGGATTTTAAGCCATGGAACCATGTTTTGGGGCAGTGGCTGATGTATCCATACATCAGGACTCTGGCCAAATGATAATAGACTTTCAATAATGTGGAATTGGTTTTAGGGAACAATGGTACATGCATCATATAAGATCCATTCATTGATTTTTCTTCTTCAGTTAGATCCCAATATATATACACTAATCTGACTATGGTTCATCTTGATTTTGTTTTCAATATTTCTACATGATGACATCTATCTGGGTTCTTGATTTAGAAATGTGATGGATTTCTGATGAGTGATGAGGCCTTGGCTCACGGTCCATCACACGAGATCCTTCCCCTAAGAAGATAGGTAGCTGCACACCCTCGTGTTGAGTTATAGATAGTAACATTAATGTATGTTTCATAAGATCATAATCTTTGTGAACTCTACATTTTCTAGCCCCAAAGGAAATTGAGGTTCCACAATGATCCAGATCCTTTGGTGGTGGAGGATTGTTGATAGTCGGTAATCAAAATTTATCTTTCTTGTCTAAACACCGATTGTTCAGGTGTCTGAAATTGTAGCCAATCTTTTCAATTGACCATTTAGGCGATGGTGAAATATATTCATCTAGATACCCGCTCAGTCAACAGAAAGATGTAATAACATCCTAAAAATGTTTCATGATGATTATTACCCCTCATTCCAACAATCATTTCAAATTCAAGTGATTATAGATATTTATTTGGGAGGGGTGATAGTTTTTGAGTTTGTTTTGTGGTTCACATAACTAACATGATACTCAATTAATGTTAGTTATGTTGGACACTTTCATGAATGGGTTTTTGATAGTTTTTTATTGAGACATCCATCATAGTTTTGTAGCCCTGTGTTTTCCCACATATATCATACTGTTAGAGTAAGAACCTGTGATGTAGATAATCCTCTCAGAGGGATGAAATGTAGCTGGAGATGAAATTGGGTGTCATGGGGTTGATGTGTCTCTAGATTATTCAATGCACTAGTCAGTAGGGTCTCAATATAAGAGACATCCTCTTGACTAGAATTATACATGTGGTTGTGTGACACAAGGACCACATAGAGTACCATGTAGATTAGAAAGGGATGATTCATTCCATGTGATGGGTGAGTTAACATGAAACATGGTTTCCCATAATAACATGTTAATGATCAAGGATATATTTTTTATATACCACCATGGTAGAGGCATCACTATGACCATGGTTCACCAAGGGGTTTCTAGTTTGGCACCTAGGGAGGCAGATCAAGAAGGGAAGTATGTGGGACTCAGATTGGTGGAGTTATGGATGGTAGACAATGTTAAGAGATCTTTTAACCACAACCACTATCTTGCTACCCACATCTGGCTAATGGAGATGGAGGGGGTGTCCATGGGAAACCTAAAGATATAGAGGAATATGACTCGATGACTAATGAAATGATTGGAGGTATGATCTATTTTTATTATTCTCTTTCCTCAGTATTAGTTTTAATGGGTTCAAGTCATTATTTGTTATCATTAATCTATGTTTTATATATGATGGTACGAGTTGATATATTAACCCATTAGGTTTCCATTACTGTTCTTATAGAGAGTTATACCTTGTTGGGAAAAAATTCTTCCAGTCATGATTTATTTTTTTTGGTATGATTCTATTTTTTGAAATACCCTAGTGACTATGAATGAATATGGTTGGAGTTTTCCGAAGTAGGTGTCTATGGTGGTACAATTTCCTACTGTTTACCAAATTTTTGGGGTCCAAATTTTGAGATTGGATAGAATTTATAAATATGAATTTCCTTGAATAACTCCTCAAAATATGGAAATGGATTGAGTTTCATGAATATGGTCTTCATGAAGAGTGTTTTTACTATGATAAAAGAATTCCCATGGTCATATCTTCAATTATGTTGAGCATCTTGAATGGTGAAGGTGTGGTGCATTGAAGTGGATACTTTTGGTAGAATGAAGATTTGATGGAAGTATCTATGTTTATGATGAGTTTTGTGGATGAAAAATTTATGTGGAGCATCTCAAAAAAATTGATAATTGCAATGGAAAATTGGGAGTTCCAAAAAATGGTTCTGACATAGCATAGATTGTTTTGGAGTTAGTAGAAATTCCTATAAATAATTACTCTACTCAATTCATAGGTCTGATCAATTATTAATGAGAATTACAAGTCTTCGAGTTGGAGAAGGTGGTTCAATGAGGTGTTTAGCGAAGGTGGTTTTCAAAAGAATTTGTGAAGGCTAGTTTGAGGATTGTGAAATAAGGATGTTCTTGAAGGGTGGTTTAGTTTTGTGAATATTTTGTACTTTACAAAGTATAGTTTAACCTTCACAAAATAAGGAGATTTGAAAAGTTACAGTGCTTTGTGAATGTTTATTAAAATTGATTGCTGAGTTTTCTTTGGTAATGTGTTACTCATCAACGGATGAATGTTGTACATCAATAGAGTGTCTAAATTGATTAGAGGATTCATTATTTAGTGATAATTAGTGTTCTTATTCTTCAATAATTTTTTATTCAATATTCCGAAGAAGCGGTGAGCAACTTCAGTTGATAGAGAAGTGGTCTTTCAAATTGTGTTTGGTTATAAACGAATTTGAATAGTGAGTGCATTTCAAACATTGTAAACCTTAGTTAATTTTCTGTGGATTTTGTACACTGGCTCATTGTCGGTGTGTGCTTCTTGGACATATCCCATAGAGGGCGAACCAAGTAAAATTGATGTATCTTATACACGGTTAATTAGTTTTCAAACTATGATGTGATAAAGGGAGAGAATAGATTTTTTTAACTGTGAAACAAATTCAAAATTTGATGTATTTTTAAAATATCATAACCTCATTACCCCCTCTTAAGGAATTTTACCTAATTGGTATCAAAGGGTATAGTTAATATTTGTGTTTCTCTCTCTATGGAGGTAATCAATCATGAAGTGATTCGGATTATCAATTGGATTAATTTTCAGTTATGGAAGAATAAGATTAAAAAATACTTATAATCCTTGGTAATGGATGTGTTTATAGTAGTGATTCATGGTATTTCAGCCGATATCAATATTGGTGCTTTTTCGAATGATAATATAATGGAATTCGATGTTGATGCCAAGGGAATCAATGATTTATGGGGGTTATCCAAGGCATCCTATTCGAAGGTGATGACATAAAAATTTACATGATATGTAGGAAAAGATATTGAATATATGTAATGTATTTTCAATAGTGAGAGAGGAAAAAATAAAGGTTCTTCTGAACGAGTATTATGATATGAGAATGAACCCAAATGGGTCTATTGATGCATTCTTCGATAGGGTAAACATTATAGTGGGAAACATTTGAGGTATTGGAGAAGTAATTTAAAATAAAAAATTGTAATGCATTTATTGAGGAAACATCCACAATAGTAAAATATAAATGTTTTAGTATTAGGTAAAAATGATCTGAAAGAGCTGACACTGGATAACATGCATAGTACCCTTGTAGCATATGAAATATGAAATGATGATAATGATGTTGCTGAAAATGGGAAATCTAAAGAGGTTTACTTTATGGACATGAATAACTCACCATTGAGGATTCTCATGAGGAAGTATATATCGAAGAGGTGATTTCCTTACATCCTCAAATATTCTAATTGAAAATGTAATTTTCAATGTGAAACATCCACTTACTTACTTCTGGTGTGGAACAGTTAGTCATCTAGTAGTATGATTCCCTATGAATTCACTTGAAGATAATGAGGATGGATTTGAAATTCCCATAAATAATTCTTCATCCTATGTGAAGGGAAATAAAAAAAACTAAAGATAATTTTCACTATGAAAAAAAATATTTTTTCAGAAGAATGTGATTGTTCATATGAATCTATGGTTGAAGAGGTTGAACAGATAGATAACTAAAATTATTGTGGAGAAAATTTGAGTGTGGAAGTTGTCAATAGTGTTCAGAAAAAGGAATAAACAAAACTTTATGGGGAAGAAGTTAAAGGAAGAGTCCATATAGAGTCCAAATTAGAATCATCTCTTGAGGAGATAGATGTTTGGATAGAGAAAATGAAGAAGTAATCATATCATACTGTTGTATGGATCCTTCAATGAAGTTACAGATCATACATTACATGAAATAAGGATCTTGTTAAAGGAATTAAATATGACATAGATGGAGTTGTCATGTTTAGAAATAATGAATTCATGAAGATAATTGTCTTGGGAAAAGAATGGTTTGAGTAAAAAGAGACATGTTGATGTCTCTGTAGTTAAAGGTCTCAGTCACAACTTTCTTATTGTCAGTCAACTATGTAACTTGCGTAATTTCATAAGGTTTACTAAAAATATGTGTATCATAAGTGGAATATATGGTGTTGTTGTTCTATATGGGAAAATATTAAAGGGAAATCTAAACCTTATATGTGGGGGAGAAAATATGTACTTATTGTATCAAGAGGAAGAAAACAAGTTATGACATAAATGACTTGGTCATCTATTCCAAACATTCCTATATGATCTGTTAAATTTTGATGAAACTAGAGACCTCCATAAACTATCACACAAACATACTAATTCACAAGATCCAATTCAACATGGGAAGAAAATTAGAGAGGAATAAAAGGAAATGGAACAGAAGCCACCAAAGAGTGCTTGAATTGGATCATGCTGATGTATGTGGATATATATCACCAATATCCATTAATGGAAAGAGATATTATATTATATTAATTGATGATTATACTAGAATGGAATGGTTATTGTCATTTCTCATAAGTCTGATGTGTTAAGCTGCATAGTAGAATATCAAAGAGAATTTGAAAGGATGGTTGTGTAGAATATTACAAAGTTTCATAATGATAATTTTATATAATTCAAAAATAGTCATGTCAAAGAATACCACCTGAAACATGGAATAAGGAATCATGTATATTTATTGAGAACACCCCAATAGAATGGTGTTGTTGAGATTATAAAATAGATCATCAACAACATGGCCAGAATGATGTTGATTGAAAAAGACATAGAAGTGAAATTTTGGAAGGAATACGTCTTCATATAATTCTATATTTCCAACAAGGATCTGTCATGTCTAATGGAGAGAAACAATTCCTATGAGATGTGGTATATAAATAATTTGATGTTAAAATATGTTCTAATAATTTTTAAGTATGTGGTTTATTCTCAACAATGAAAACTCTTAAAATATCTATCATGTGGAGATGAGTGTATATTCCATGGCTAGTCAGATTAATGAAATGCATATAAAAGCTTTAATAAAAGGATTCAGAAATTAATTGAGAACCATAATGTCACCATATTAGAAAATGAGTAGAATATTCAATAATTAAGTGAAAAAATTCCTAATTAAAGTGATGAAGAGGTTAGAAACATAGGGGGAGAATAAGTGGAAAATATTCATTGAATAGAAGATAACAAAGATGGGAAAGAATATGTCCAGTATATATCTACAAAGAATCCAATTATTCAATCTATAATTATTTGGAATGATATCATTGGTGGTAAAATAGCGTATGTTCATAAAAGCAAAATGATTTCATTTTAGTATGAATATTTCCTATTTTAGGCAAGGATTAAATGTATTATTGATTTAGATAGAGATGAATATCGGGTTTTGGAAATTAATAACCATATAGACCATATTGAGAAGAATATGAAAATGGTGATTTTTTCATGTCCAACTGATAAGAATTTCATTAGTTCTAAATTTTTATTTTGATTGAAGATTAATTTAGATTGTGAATTGATTCAAATAAAACACGACTAGTGTGAAAATGTGTCTCCCAGACAGCGGGTATCGATTTCAGTGAAACATTTACCGCTATTGCATGGCTAGAGACAATCATATTATTTTTGTCCATTTAGTGCAACAGATGTTCAATGATTTCCATATGGATGTCAAGTCATCATTTTTCTGTGGGTTTACTGATGAAGAAGTTGATATTCAGTAGCCATAGGGTTTTCTAATTCTTGAATATGGGAACAACGTGTGTCAGCTGAGAAGGCGGTATATGGGTTGATGAAATAACCATGATCATGGTATTCAATACAAAATCTATATTTTATGAGGATTGAATTTCAGAATGGTGGAGTTGATTAAAATATCTATGTCAATAAAGATAGTAATAAAATTATAAGGGTGTTTGTTTATTTTGATAATATAATACTTGGGAGATCATATGAATTAAAATATATAATTTTTTTCTGTATTCATGAAAAGATAGATTGAAATGTCAATGAATTGTAAGCTTATATGTTTCCAAGGTTATCGTGTGATATAAAAAAGGAGTGGAAATTTCATATACCAATAAAAATATTCCACGAAGTTTATAAGATAATTTTTATAGAAAAATACAATGAAGATGACAACTAACATTGATACAAGGAAATAAATATCAAAATATACTAATGGTGTGGTTTTTAAGTCCACCAAATATAAGAAAATCATTAGAAGCGTACTCTACATGAGAGCCACAATAGCTAATATATTTTTTCACATTCCATGTAACGCGAGGAAAAAGAAATCCACATGACAGTATCATGACTGTAGTGAAAATAATACTCCTATATATCAAGGTAACAATAGATTTTTATTTTTTATACTAAAAATTTTCATAAAGAGTTATTGGGACATACATATGCATATAGGTTCAGATCATCATATGACTGAAAATCAATGTTAGATGGTGAATTCTATATCGTATGAGAATGTTGATTATTTCTAGGATAATAATAAAAGAATATTTAACTTCATTTAGCACCAAATAAGTTTAGTATATTTTGGCCACTCAGTATTTCACATAGTTATTGTGGATGAAGTATATGCTTGTTGATATGGGATTTGTAGTGAAGTCTCTAATTGGGATCCAATGTGATCATTCAAATGCTATAAATCTTAGAAAAAAAAATCATGTCCATCACTCAAGGAATAATCCTATTAAAATTAAATATCATTTTATTAAAGGGAATACAGATCGTGTGCTTGTGAAGATGGGGTATATGCCTACCAAACTACAGGTTCCAAACATTCTTACAAAGGAATTTCCCAAAGAATAATTTTAGTGGAATCAACTGGATTTGGGAGTTGAGTCAACTCCCCACACTTGAGAAAGTGAGGATGTAGGACCCCCCATGAGGAATGTTGTGTTTTTTACAATATACAACTCTTTTTTCATTACTCTACTACAGACTCCAAAGAAGTGACCTTTGGGTTCATTGACAACTATGGATAATTTTTGTCTACTAAAAGGGAGAAAATTTCTTCATAAAAGGCATGGGGAGAAGCTGAAAATAGAGTAGTGAGATAGGGGTAGTTAATCAAGATAGGTAGAGATGATGATAGAGGGAGTAACATGATGAGGTAAAATTAAGAGATTATCTGATCCAAATTTAATAATTCTGAAACACGAGATTCCACGAAGTGAAGTCGGAGGAGATTTAAAACTGAAGATGTTGAAAGCGTTCAGTCAAGGAACATATATTATGATTTATAAGGTACAAAATGAAAGCAGTTGTTTGATTGATTGATTGATTGGTTTCGTTAATTGGTTTCAGGAATGAAGTGATTCATTGATGAACATTACATTGAATTATTGTTTCTCATGCTGAGCATTGATCATGTGATCTTAGAGTATGTGTTGAGAAAATCATTGATCACTATAAAAATTACATGATGTGAATTGTGGTAGAGGATGGATATATATATAAAGATATAACTTTTTTTAGTGTTCGGTAAATAGATCCAAAGGGAATATTGTTGTAAAAAATCCATAATGTGTCCTCTTTGTGTTTTTAGGTATGAATGTGTTTGTTGACAATGTTAGATGACTATGAATGAGGAAGGCTGGTGTTTTTCGAAATAGTTTTCTTAGGTGGTGCATTTTCATAGTGTTTGACAGGTTCTTTAGGTCCAAAATTTAGAGAATTGATAGCATTGAAATATATGTTTTTCCTTGAAAATCTCATCAAAATATAGAAAAGTCATCAGTTTTAAGAATATGGTCTTCATGAAGAGTGTTTTGTAATGGATCAAAGAATTCTAAAATTGATCTTAGTGATTACGATGATCAGCGCACATGATAAAGGTAAGGTTCATTGGGAGTTGATCATCAGGATTGTGCTAGGTTTTGACGGAAGGATATGTGGTTATTATTATCTCTGTGAACGAAAACTATATACGGAGCTTCAAGAAAAAAGAATCATTGGTATGGAAAATTGGGAGCTCTATGAAATGGTTCTTATGTGGCTCAAAATATTATGGAGTTTGTGGAAATTCCATAAAATAATCCCCTACACATTACAGTAGTTTGATAGAGACTCAATGAGAATTCTAAAACTGTTGGATTGCAATGCTGGTTTGATAGGTGATTCTCATATGAGGTTCTCAAAGTAATTTGTGAAGGCTAGATTAATCTTCACGAAATAAGTAGCTTCGGGAAGGCTAGTTTGGATTTTCAAAAGATATGTACTAACAATTGATAGTTTGAGCATTTTGAAATATAGAGCATTGTAAAGACAGTGTTCTTTGTGAATGTATCTTGAAGTGGATTTCCTAGTGTTTTCCCATAATGTGGTATTTATAAGTTGATGAATGTGGGATATCAAAAGTGATTCTACATAGATTTTAGGATGCATTCATTAGGTATAATTATGATAACAACATGTTCATTAATAGGGAGTGGATCTTTTGAGGAAGTATCGATCACACATCAGTTTAGAGAGTAGTTTCCATTTAATTAGTGTTTGGTTGTAAACCTATAGGACAAAAGTTTCATTCTAAAAATTTTAAACAATAGTGTGCTTTTAGTGGATTCAGTACATTGTAAAATTGCTGGTGTATGGTTATTTGACATGGCCGAGTGAGGGTGAACTATGAAAAATTGTTTTGTATCATGTATGTTTTAATTCTTATTCATAATATGCAGCAAGAATGATAGAGAAGAGAATTTTTCTTAATAATGAAACAATATCCAAAGGGTTACTTGTTTTAAACTATCATAAAATGACCCCCCCACTCTCAACGTATTTGACCTAGTGCACCTAACATTCTTTGATATAGTTTATCTTTTGGTAGTGTGAGTGATCTCTTAGTGTATACAGTGTATCATGGGTCATTTCGGTCTTCACGATGAATCCTAGTGATGTTATCGTGGGTATGGACCTATTTATATAGTTCAACCATGTATTGACTATCACCATAGATGATTAAAATGTCATCCAATAAAATGTAATAGATTATTCATTTGTGGGTGAGGGGTATATCATGAATGAGTGAGTATGGATTATGAGGAGAGACATGAAACCTATATTCCATCTGTAGGTGAGTGTGTTACTTGAAAAAATAGGCTCATTAAGAATCTGGATTCATTTAATCAGGAATAATTGTAAGGATGTCACCACTATGGATATTTTGGGACTACCTCTGAGTATGAATGTGGTTTTTTCCATCGACATTAACTTTGTGACCTATCTGATATATTTTGAGGCATATCAGTTGGACCATACCAAGATCCCGAAAAAAAATCTAGTTAAAATACCTTCACGGGATTTGTTTTATCAGACCCAGTAAGTTGACCAGTTACCTTCAGTGTTTTTCAAGAAAAATGAGGGTGGGAGATTAGAAATTTTTATAGGTTCTCATCACCTGAACCAGGACACGATAAAAAATATGACCCTTTATTGGGGATTGATAACTGATTTGACCAATTAACATGAATGATATTGTAATAAATGATTTATAGAAATTCTTAATACCCCTATTTGATAGTTTACAAGCATGATATTTTGAAACTAAGAATCCTATGTCTCTATAGGCACGACACGTTTTAGGTGATGCATGTTTCTGTGATGAATTCCCCAATTGTGTTTTTGACTTTGAATTAAGATCCCCAATACATACATGGACTGATTTGTTATTTTCTTCATTGAAAGCACACTTAAATACACTACATATGAGGGGGAGAATACCTATAAATAGAAGATGGTAATAGTCATACATTGGTATCATCGTGTTTGTGGTAATATATCAATGTACATGTTATAAATTCATGATGATAATATTCTATGAAATGTCATTTATGAGAATGGATAATATGTGGACATGGAGATGATCGGTGTATTTTATTCGTAGGATAAATCCAAGGGAAAGAAAAAGTTTCAAAGTTTTCTTGTCTAGGGGAGGAGCTATATGATTTTTGTGGTAGACATCCCCATGATTGAGGCCACATCAACTGCCCTGACATAGAATGGGATGTCATTTTTTTAAAGAGTAGTTCCATATATACTTTTTTCTATTGAGGATGTGGGTTATTAGTTCTATTATTTTGATACTATTGGATGAGGGAATTGATTATTTAGTAATTTATGATGCCTCTAGAATAGGTCTTGGATGCATGTTGATGTAGAGGTTGGTATTGATTGCTTATGGGTCAAGGTAGTGGAAACCCCATGTGTATAACTATGTGACTTATGAACTATGTTAGGCAATTGTAGACTTCAATATAAGGATTTGGAGTCAATATGTTTTTCTCCATGGTAGTATATGCTCTTACATGGAATTCCCCATCCCATTTGTTGTATGACGCATTTGAGAAGTGGGGTTCCAAGAAACTAACACTGATTGAGGAGTAGTGTGCAGTGTGACATCCTAACCATGGAGAAAATTAGTGGTGCCCTATCTAGTGGGTCATGTAGCCTCAAGTGCACCTCCGTATATTCAAGAAGATACCAAATAGTAGCAAGGGACCATGGTGGTACTATGGGGATACTATACCTTCATGATTAGAGTATCACTACTGTGAGATGAATTGATAAATAATATAAGAATAATGAAAAACTAATAATAGAATATATATAATCCAAATGTAATAAATTTCAAATATCATTATTATCAATCATTATATAAAATAATATGTTTTCTCATGTATATATCAAATTTAAATAGGTATCCATGATAGTAGACATGAAATATATAACATGTATTGAAAGAAAAAAAGACCAAAAAATTTATCTACAACAGCATCTCGATCCATAGATTGGACCTATTGCTCCAATATCCCATTCCATGTTGAATTTATGGTTCAATTAATAGGTTTTTTCCCCAATCCCTACATTTATCCAATAGTCTTCATGGGTACCATTGATGACATGGATATAGTCTGATATAAACTAGGTAATCCACCAACAATGGTTTCTATAAGTATGCAGTTACTTAATACTATATGGAAGTGTATAGATAATGATGGTAATCAATAATAGAGATGTAAAGGGTCTTCTCTGGTTGTTAATGGACACTAGGACAACACGATCCAATTCGTCTAATGCTGGATAATCCTTGAGCAAGTAACTATGTGTATACATATATAAGGATTGTATTTATAGTTATGTCTACATCCATATATATAAATATATATATATTTATTTATTTATTTCTACAAGAATGGTCTTGTGACATTACTAAGTGATCCATGGGTTGTATCATGACCCTCACATGTAACAAGGGACACCAAGCCTAGTATCATGAGAAAGGGGCACATTATTCCTTGTATCATAACAATTGGGTTTTGTTTCCCAAATCATAATAGTAAGGAACATCATGCGCGTATATCATAACCAAAAGGGATTTCATTCCCAGTATCATGTCACTAGGGTATCTATGACCAAATCATTTAAATACGGTCACCATGACTATGTCAGGTCAATATGGACCCCATGCCCAAATCATATAAATAGGGTCATTATTCCCATGTATTATAATCTATAAGGGCCTAGATGATCATATCACAATATATGGTCTACATTACCTCATCAAAATATACAGTTTCCATGACCATATAATAATATATGGTCTTCCTGCTCATGTCACAAAATAGGAATTCCATTTCCTTATCACAACATTAATAAAAGAGGTTCTACGTTTATATCATAATGCATGAGGGTCTACTTTCCATTTAATCGTAATAGTGATATGTAGTCAAGGTCTATAATACCAGATCACATGTAGTTTAAAATTCAATATCAATTTTCATTAATAATTGCATATCCATTATACTATTTATTCATGTGATATGTTGGAACCCCTCACTTACTTTCAATTTATTATAGATTAAAATGTATGTTATCTTTACTACACCACAAAATTTATACATTTCATTATATGATACAAAAATCATAAAACATTCCAAGACTATTTAAAATTTCTTTTAGTCAATTAAAATTTTATAACAACAATATAAATTTCATTAACACACCTCAAGTGGTGGAAATAAATGAAGGGTGACTAATAGGGTCATTGGTTTATAAATGAATGTAACAAATTGAAGGATGATTTAATTTAAAAGGATGCACAATGAAGCTAGTGTATAAAAAAATGACACATAATATTAGAATGACAACATTTATGTGTTATTATTAGTCCACCAACCTTATTCTTATAGGGGATAACTCATCCAGTGTCAGCCTTTGGTTTGGTCCATATAAGAAAAAACATCAAAATAGAATAACACCCAAAAAATAGTATATAGCATTCTACAATTAAATTATTCCATCATGAGAAAGGCAACTGATTAAAGGTAAAACTGGATTTGAGAACACAAATGTGTCTATCCAATGTGATGATATCAAGTTGAATTAATGTTTAAAGGGTGAAATGGGAACAAATAAAAACTCAAGGGCCTAAAAAGTTCTCCAAGGAGTACAATAGGATGTTTTATCAGATGGGATGAAAACTATGTATCCCAATACTAACCATATAAATTATATACACTTTTAGGGAACACATGTGGTCTATCACTCATGTTTTCTACTGATCATGTGGCCTATTTTTCCTTTCCGCCAATTGAGGTTCTGAGCTCTGAACATGCCCCAAACACCCTGGATTCCTCAATAACATCACAAGGTTTTCCTATTATGCAAAAATGAAATAATTATCTGACAATTTAAAATATATATACCACATAGAGAAGCTGGATTATTACAGTCTTTTCCCTTAAGGGAACTCATCTGTGATGGTCCCTTCGGATGGTTGTAGAATTTTATTTGAGAAAAATAGTGTCCACTGAGAACATATAGCACACTCATGCTCCCATGACTTTTTTGGAACACTATCTTGACGCCATAAAAACAATAATAAAGTTAAATAAAATACTATGAGATTCTCCATTATCTAATAAATGATGCGTATGGGATACAACTCAATGGAAGCTTCGACGGGAGACATAACATCCTCATGATAAATGTAGGATATGGGTCAGTATGATAATGGTGAATCTATTTTGGGATCATTACTAAAGTAAAATATGACTCTAGGAATGTAATCTTAAATTATAAAAAAAATTATCAAAATTTATAAAATATTAATCTATTGTATGTGAAATTTTATTCAGTTATGGTGCAATAGAAATGGAAAGTAATAGAACATAAGATTTGTAGTTTTTTGGACCACAACGATCCTAGAAAACTCCTTAATCTAATATACTTATCGAGGATATTTTTACATAGAAAGAAACTCAATTTTAAATATGTGAGAACCTTATTTCAGACCCTAGCTTTTAATCAACCTGGTGGAACAACCTTCTATATGATACAGGAGACCAACTCGGTCTACTTACCAAAATATTGATCATGATTCACAACCTTAAATTTCTTTTTGGGATGTACAATAATGAGATATAGAATAATACTTTATTTTGATGTGAATATCATAATCCATAGATTATAAATTATAGACAGAAATAAACAAGATTAAATGAATAAAAAAACATCAAATGTATCATATTATAAGAATTTCGATGAAGTATAAGCATGATGATTGTTGATTACAGTGGATGCAAAAAATGACAAAGATAGAGTCATTCAGTGATCATGCCAATCATTTAGAATTCACAAAAGATATTGATAAATTTTTAGATTAGTACAAATGTTGAATATTTATTTCATCAGCTATGAAAAAAAATGATCTTAAAGAATTTAGGTTTTATTCCATTTAGATTAACCGTGAATCATTATAATTGAGATCCACATGATCATGTTCATGTCTAATATCTTTATGACACATGGTAATGAATAATAATCATATTTTTTAACAAAATAAATCATTTTTGTATTATATAATCTCAAGTGAGGGTATATCAGTGTCCCCATCAAAGATAAAAGTTATTGAATATTTCCCCATAACATCCAATGTGACTGAAATATGATTTTTTCTTCACATGTTTGTATATTATAAATAGATTGTGGAGAATTATTCTTGACTATGAAATAATTTTACAAAGTTAACATGGAGGGAAGCCATGTTCATTTGGAAAGATGAATGTGATGAGCATTTCATGAAATTGAAGAGAAGATTAGTTAGTACACCTATTCTTACTTTACCTAATATTAGAGGGTTTTTAATCTATTTTAATTTTCCCCATAATGGATTGGGTTATTTTCTTATGAAAAATCACGTGGTTATAACTTATACCTCATGAATATTAATGGTTCCTGAAAAAAATTACTGAACTCATGATTTAGGAGTTAGCTACTATAATTTTTCATTAATGATATGGAGGAATTATGTTTATTGAAAAAATTTGATTTTTAAACTAGTCATAAAATAGTTATGTATATATTCACATATATGGAGTTGAAAATTGGCCATATAATATAGATAGAGATAAAAAACGAGGATGACTACTCAATAAATTACCCTAGAGAATGAGAAAAAAAAATTCAATTCTTTTAGTGGAAATGATCATTCCATATTATCAATGGTGAGGATGAAAAATGATCAAATATTTATATATTTTAATTGGATGGACCTTGAAATTTGGAAGGATGGAGAGAAATCTTATCTTTCACAAATTAGTGTCCAACCATCTATCCAGGTAATGATTAAAGAGGCATAGCAGGAAGATATAGAGATTCTAAATATTGTGGGAAATGTTCAAGAGTTAATGATTTTTTTATTTAATGAAGAGGTTCAATAACTCTCTAGGTGTTCTACACATACATTATTTGAAGAAGGATTTATTAAAGGATATTCATAGTTCTTCAATATATACTCATACAATATGTATGATGATTAATTGATATTTTAATTATTATTTATTGTGGGATTGAATGAGGATATATAACATAGTGTTTGTATCTCAGTGGTTCATATATCAGCAAGTTATGTCAAAGGGAAATAAACTTATGTGTGTATTACGACCATTTCCTATAATAGAATATAAATGTGAATACCATAACCATGGATTTTGTTATGAGATACTAAAAAACCATTAATGAGAAAATTCAATATAGATCATAGTCGATCATCTTAAAAACTCGTAACAATTATTTCCCAATGAGAGAAAACATCTCCCTTGATCATATTTCTAGTGTAAAAATTAAATAAGTGGTTTTTTTAATAATTACACATTTCATTGTAACACTGACTCAGTATTAATTTCCAAAGTTTTATTTGTTGATGGACTTAAGTACAACCTACTTAGCATTTCTCAATTGTGTGATGATGGCTTTAATGTCAAGTTTGAAAACAACTCTTGTGATGTTTATAATTCCAAAAATGCTTTAATATTTTCTGCCTTAAGAAATGAAAATGTTTATGCTGTTGACTTGAACACTTTAGCTAAACATAATGTTACTTGCTTAAATGCTTTTCATAAAGAGTCTTGGCTGTGGCATAGGAGATTAGGACACTGCAACATTCACTCACTTAGAAAACTCTCTAAGAAACACCTAGTTAGAGACTTACCTAAGCTTGAATTCCCAAATGACAAAGTGTGTAATCCCTGTCAAAAGGGAAAACAACACAAAGTTTCTTTTAAACCAAAGAAAGAAGTTTCAACTTCTCAACCACTTGAACTGGTTCACATGGATTTGTTTGGACCATCAAGAATTTCAAGTCTAAATGGGAAGCACTATGTATATGTTCTTGTAGATGACTTTTCTAGATATACTTGGGTATACTTTCTAGCTCACAAAAGTGAAGCCTGCTCTTCCTTTGTTAAATACTCTATGTCTGTAGAAAATCTTAGTGGACTTAAGATTAAGACCTTGAGGAGTGATCATGGCCGTGAGTTTGAGAATCAAGAATTTGAATCTTACTGCTCACACAATGGCTATGCTCACAATTTTTTTGCTCCTAGGACACCTCAACAGAATGGTGTAGTAGAAAGAAGAAACAGAACCCTGCAAGAAATTGCTAGAACTATGCTTAATGAATATGACCTGCCTGTTTACTTTTGGGCTGAAGCTGTAAATACAGCCTGCTATGTTATTAATAGAGTCTTGATTAGACCAATTCTTAAGAAAACCCCTTATGAGTTGTGGAATAATAGGATGCCTAAGGTTAATTACTTTAGAGTTTTTGGTTGCAAAGTCTTTATTCTGAATACTAAAGATAATCTTGATAAATTTGCTCCAAAAAGTGATGAAGGAATTTTCCTAGGTTACTCTATGTCTAGTAAAGCCTATAGAGTGTTCAATAAGAAAACCAAATGTGTGGAAGAATCTGTTCACATTAAGTTTGATGAGACTGATCCACATGAGTCGAAAACTTCTCTTGAAGATGTTGAAGAAGACTTATCTGTTCTGGACCTAAATGACGAATCTAAAGAACCCGTAATAAAAACATCCAGTTCTGGACTTTTTCCAGAATCTTCCTCTGTGGAACCCGAACCTATAGATGAACCCGAAATCTCTAGTCCAACCTTTACCAAATCAACTAGGATTCTAAAGAATCATCCTTTAGATGCTGTTGTTGGTAATCTTGATAGAGGAACACAAACTAGAGCTTCTCTAAAAAATCAGGTTGAACATCAAGCTTTTCTTTCACAGCTTGAACCCAAAAATGTCAATGATGCTATCAGTGATGAATTCTGGGTAATGGCTATGCAAGAAGAGCTAAATCAGTTTGAAAGAAACAAAGTTTGGGAATTAGTGGAAAGACCTAAAGACACTCTTACCATAGGCACTAAATGGGTGTTTAGAAACAAAGTTGATGAGTTTGGAAATATAATCAGAAACAAAGCCAGGCTAGTTGCACAAGGGTATAGTCAGGAAGAAGGAATAGACTATGAGGAAACCTTTGCACCCGTGGCTAGACTAGAGGCCATTAGGATATTACTTGCTTATGCTGCTCATCTGAATTTCAAACTATATCAAATGGATGTTAAAAGTGCTTTTCTAAATGGATATATAATTGAGGATGTATTTGTGGAACAACCTCCTGGTTTTACAAATCCCCATTTTTCTAATCATGTTTTTAAACTATCTAAAGCTTTATATGGTTTAAAGCAAGCTCCAAGATCTTGGTATGATATGCTCAGCTCTTTTCTTATTTCAAAAGGATTTACTAAAGGGATAGCTGATCCTACTCTTTTTATTAAATGGATTTCTAAATATGTCTTAATAGTAAAAATCTATGTGGATGATATTATTTTTGGATCTTCAAAAAATTCTTTATGTGTTGATTTTTCAAAAATAATGCAAAATGAGTTTGAAATGAGTTTAATGGGAGAACTCAAATTTTTCCTTGGATTTCAGATCTTTCAAAATAAAAATGGTATTATTTTGAATCAAAGTAAATATATTAAAGATCTTCTAAAACGTTTTTCTTTGGATGGCACCAAAGGCAGTGACACACCTATGAGCACCACTTGCAAGTTGGACAGTGATGAAACTGGTGAACCAGTGGATCAAACCAATTACAGAGGTATGATAGGTAGTCTACTGTACCTTACTGCCAGTAGACCTGACATCATGTTCAGTGTATGCATGTGTGCTCGATTTCAAGACAATCCAAAAGAGTCTCATTTGACTGCTGTTAAAAGGATTTTCAAATATCTAAAACATACTCCCAATTTGGGATTATTTTATCCAAAAGGACAATCATTTGATTTATTAAGTTATTCTGATGCTGATTTTGCTGGCTGCAAGTTTGATAGAAAGAGCACCTCTGGAACGTGTCACATTTTAGGCAAGTCACTAGTATCCTGGTGTAGTAAGAAGCAGAATTCTGTTGCATTGTCTACTGCCGAAGCTGAGTATATAGCTGCTGGTAGCTGTTGTGCACAAATCTTGTGGATGAAACACACTTTACTAGACTATGGATATCAATTCAAACATGTCTCTATAAGGTGTGACAATACAAGTGCTATTAACATTTCAAAAAATCCAGTATCTCATGCTAGGACAAAACATATTGATGTGAGACATCACTTTCTGAGGGATCATTATCAAAAAGGTGATATCACTCTTGAGTTCATTGGCACTGAACATCAGTTAGCTGATATTTTTACAAAGCCTTTGAATTCTGAGAGATTAAGTTACATCAAACATGAGTTAGGTATGATCAACTATAGCACAGTTGAAACCTCACAGATGAGACCTCACAGTTAGACCTCACAGTTAGACCTCACAGTTAAACCTCACAGTTGAAACCTCACAGTTGAGACCTCACAGTTAAACCTCACAGTTGGACCTCACAGTTGAAACCTCACAGTTGAGACCTCACAGTTGAAACCTCACAGTTAGACCTCACCGGTGTACCTCACTGTTACATCTCTCTGTAGGCTGTTTCGCTGCTTAATCTTATTTTATTTTTGCGGGAATTCGAACTGTTTCGTTTCTTTATATTTTTTTTCTAAAATCCCTAAATGATAAAATTGAGAACATCGAACATATCTCAATCCAATCATCTCGACCTTTGCTCTCTCAAGTCCTAAACCCTAAACCTTCAACCAAACCTCGAAACCTCATTCAGTTCCAATGGCCAGAACAAAGCGACCCCCGACTGTCAACGAAGATGCACCAATGCCAAAGAGGACTCAAGTCGAATCCAGTGGCACCGGGAACGCCTCGATAAGACCTGTTAATCCACATCTGACTAAGAGAGAAATAGTCGCTGAGAAGGAGCTAAGTGAAGAGTGGATTTTATCGAGCAGATCATTAGTACTGGCAGTGCTTAATGATCAAGGATGGACCGAATGCTTCGCAAACAATAATGGACCATACTACCCGAAGCTGGTGAAGGAGTTCTATGAATATCTACAGTTCGAGGAAGAGGATGATCAGCATAGACTGGTATCCAGAGTAAATGGAAATGAAGTCAGGTTTTCATCAGTTGAATGGGCTGCTTGTTTAAGAGTTCCTCATGAGGGTATTTACAACTACTATTCTGGAGCGGCTCCTCCAAATAGTAGAATCTTTGATCATGAGACAGCTCTGGAAGAATTGACAGGCAATGGCACTGTAAGGAAAATTATTGCTACTGAAATGAATGGAGAGGACAGGCTTCTGTTTAAGTTTATTCAGCATGTACTGAGTCCTAGAAGAGGAGATTTTGCAACTCTGAAGCATCAGGATATTTACTTGATGTACTTATTAAAACATGGAAGGAAGGTCAAACTTTGTAGGTTGCTGATGGCTCAGATGGAGGACATGATAAAGGCAAGCTCAAAATCAAATGCCTTGTTTCATGCTAAACTCATTTCGGTTATGTTGAAAGTGAAAGTTGCAGCTGGAAGTCAGGAAGAGTTGATAGTGGCAAAGAACAGTGTATGTATCTCGAAAGTAATCTGCAAATTCATGAAGATCAGTTGGAATCCCTGGAAAAAATCATTGGTGAATGATGAGGAGAGAATCTATGAGAATTTTAGCCCTTCTACTCATCCCTCTAGACCGAGAGATAGGAGAGATCCAGGCTTAAAGCCTGATGAGCCTGAACCTGTATACTCAGATGATGAACAGACTGCAGTAGTTGGTAACTCTGCAAGAGAGAACACTCTAATTGATGAAGGGAGTGATCCTGATACTACTCACAGTCCTGTCAGGACAGTGACGTTTGGAGCAGCAAGCCCTCCAAAAGAACTACCTAGTAGAGAACCTGTTCTAAGAGACAGTGAGACTGAGTCTACAGAAGAAGAAGAAGAATCTCAATATTTTGTCAAGGACACCTCTGATGAGGGTGATACAGTCGAAGCAGAAGAGGCTGGAACTTTAAATGAAAATCAAGAAACTGTTGCAGAAGAACTTAGTATGAGCCCTCTGATAGGGTATACAGACAAGTCAGTGTCTGACCAGGAAGCAGGAGTGGTCTCTACTACTGTTGTCATGGAAGTGGTTGACGACCCAACAGAGAAGGAGGCTAACCTCACTGCTGAACCTACAGAGGAAGCAAGTATGGAACCTGCTAGAGCTACAGAAGAGAACTTAGAATTACCCAGAGTTGAGCAGATAGTAGAAAGTGTTCAGGAAGGACCTCCAAGTGAGGGGGAGCGTGTTGGTTCAGTCTCTGTACTGTATGATATAGAAGGATGGACCTCAGATCCAGGATACATGGTGTTAGGACTCAATTATGAGGATTCAGATGAGGAAAACCAACCACCATGAAATCCAGTCATCCTACCTAACAGCTCTCCAGTGTTAGAAACTGAAGGATTGGCCACCAAGGAAGACCTTGAATCCTTAAAGAATGAAATGAAGGAGACCATCAGACAGTCTGTTGCTGAATTGAAAACCAGTCTTTTTGATGAGCTGAAAAATGTAGAACAGTCCTTAGAACTATCTCTAGGATGTGTTGTGGGAAGTCCAATCAAAGAAGTGATGGATGAAATGAAAGTGTGCCACACCCAAATTGAAAGCTGGACTGGAGCAGTAGTGGCCCTCAGACAATCAGTTTCTTCTTTAACTGCCCTGAGCAGTTCTCAGACACAAGTGGCCAGTGAGATTCGATACATCAAAGAAGTGGTCAAGCAGTTTGTGGAAGTATTTGAGGCTTTCAAGAAATCAGTAAAAGAACACTTTAGTAATCAGGATGCTGTCATTCAGAAAGTGATTGGAAGTCTGACTCAGTCTTTCAAGGAGACAGTGGCATTCTCAGTCAAGTCCCTTCCTTCATCTAGCTCTCCTGTGGACCTTGAGCAGTTTAGAAGCCTGCTCAGAGAAGAGCTTACTCAGGCCCGTGCAAATGACACATCAGACCTACAGATCCTTGCTACTACAAGAGAAGTCAGTGGCTTTGTTCGTGAGCACCTGCGGGCTGCTACTGCTTCTCAGGAGGCCATCAAAAGTAAAGTGGATTATTACTTTGATCGGATTTTCACCAAGCATCGGTTGAACAATCACTTCAAGCTCATGCTAGAGACTATGAAGCTGCCTCCTGTAACTCAAGCCTTCAAAGAACAAGTTAGCAAGCTACGAGAGTTGACCCCGGCTTTGGATAAATTCTTGGAAAACAAAGATGACTTCTTATCTGCCATGGACAGAGGAGGAAACATTATCATGGATTTCAGAAATCTGCTCCTACCTTTTCTTCATGTGGACTGCACACCTGTTATAGTTCCTCCTGCCCTACCTGTCTCCAACCCCAGTGGTTCTTCCATCATGTCTCCTGCTGATGCCCTCAGAAGCCTTATACCACTGATCCCTCGGCAAGCTACTCACTATCGGCCTTCAGGAGCATCTGTTGCTGCCCCTCCAGACATTCCTGCTGCCATTTATCAGCCTGTTGATCATTCACCTCCTGCTCCATCTTCTTCCTCCAAAGGAAAAGATCCCTTACCTCCCGATGAAGAGGATTGAGTCTGTTTATTTTTTTGATAGGGATCATGTATTCACATTTTGGGTCATGTATTGTACTCCTTATTCATACAATGTTTCTTTTCTCTCTCTCTGTCTTTCTTTTTGTTAATCACAAAGGGGGAGAAATAAAGAGAAATAGATAGGGGGAGAAATGGGGAGAAATAGGGAAACTCAAGGGAGAAATGAACCTATACAGAGAGGAGAAATCCTTGCGGATTATACCTCATTTTTGCGCTCATATTGCTAATACTGTGTTTTTCACACTTCTCTCTGATACTTCTATATGTCATACTGACATAATTTGTGATTATCAAAAAGGGGGAGATTGTTGGAATCACCTGTTTTGATAATCCCAAATCATGCTTAAACATTGATTATGATGTATTAAACCTTTGCATTAATCTTATTATTCTATGCGTAAACGTATTTTATTCTAAACAGTTCATATTCTTACTCTCATAACTTTACTGTAATAGCTTACAGTAGTGGTTACATAAGTTTGATATTGTTAGCTAACAGTCAGCGCTTTCTTCTCAAAGTCACAGTTACAGTTAACTGTCACCTTAAGTTACTGTTGCAATAAGTTCACAGTTACAAGGTTACAGTCGAAGACTAATACAAGCTTACAGTTACGAGTCTACTGCTATCTATTGTCAAAGCTCACAGACGAAGGTCACAGTTACAAGACTTCTGTTCAAAGCTTTCTCTGCTCAAGTTCACAGTCGAACAAGTCTACAGTTGGAACAAGTTTACAGTCATAAGCCTACAGTCATCAGCCTACAGTCAAGGTTACAGTTAGACAGCTTCTGTCTACTAAGTTTACTGATGATCGAAGTCTACAGTTGACAAAGGTTACAGCTCTACAAATTTAATGTTACAAGTCTACAGTTAGAGAGGCTACAGTTACATGGAGTAAAAGCTACCATTTCAAGCCTACAGACAGCAAGCCTTTTGTTGAAATCAGCAGTCAGAAGGAAGTCCACAGTTGGAAGTCCACAGTTGGAAGACCACAATTGAAGTCAACAGTGACATACATTCTCGACTCACTGTTTTAATTTCTTTATTTCCTACATTTAATTTATTTAATTTATCTAACGGTCATATCATACATTTTGATGTTTTGTCAAATATCTGATAAAGGTTGTCGGATGTCAGGAACCCGTACCTCGTACCTGCTGAAAAGAAATACTTTCTGTCCCCTGTCGGGAGATAAATACGAGAAGACTACGCTGCCCAAAATAAGAGATAATGCGAATACGAATGCGAACCAGACAAGTGCATTGTGGACGAAATACCAGAAGCACAAGAAGATAAAAACGAGTTCCATCAAGAACACAGAGAAGCATATAGACAATCAAGTATACTCGAGAAGTGTTCTGTGCATACAAGAAGAACCCTGAAGAACTTCATCGACTACATTCTCACTACCTGTGAACCTGGAGCATACGACACTCTGTTTCTCAAACAGAAACGAGAAGAGGACTCAAACTCTCTTCTGATCGAATACAAGAGCTACACTGAGATCACCAGAACCACTTCTAAACTCTACATCTCTTGTTCTGTGATTTATTCTATATTTTGAGCAGTGTGTGTTATCTGCTGTATTAAACACACACACTGACTCATGTACTTTCACTGGAGGATCTGTAAATCCTCAGCAAATCTTTTTGCACTCCATTTCCCACTGTGGATAGTGGTAGAGGTCTTGTGACCTGGACAGCTTGCTGCTGTTGTTTGTTTTCCCACGAAGAACTGTGGTAGAGGTCTTGTGACCTGGACAGTGTGTTCACTATTGTTAACCCCGATCCAGGGTGTGGATCATTCTTATATAAAATTTTGAGAGGACTAAGTCTCGGCTTGAGACTGAACCTCTTGGTTAATTTTCTGTGCTTATAGTTATACTCTATATCCATACTATACATATTTATTTCATATTCCGCTGCTATTACTTTGAAATATAATATATCTTCAAAGCTACTTTGATAATTAAATTCGCAAGTGTTTATATTTGTTATAAATCAGTAAGTTAGATTCAAAAGTTAATTTAATCATAAGATTATGTTAACTGAGAATTAATCAATCTTTGAGAAACTAATTGAACCTTTATAATCTATATAAATTCACTACAGTTTAATTTGTTTTTGAAATTGGGGGATTTTAATAGAAATTGTTTTTAACAGAAATTTTAATTGGAACTCAATTCACCCCCCTCTTGAGTGTCCACTCCGACCAACATTTGGTATCAGAGGTTGTGTTTAGCTCTGTTATACTTGCTCAAAGTTTTATTTTAACTCTGTTTTTAAACTGTGATTGTAGTTTTATCTAAAAGATCTTAAATTTCTGTTAGTTCTAAATTTTATCTCTTTAAAACATTTTCTAGAATTTCCTTATGGATAATAGACTAGAAGGTGCTGCTACTAACAGGCCACCCTTCTTTAATGGTGTGAATTATGCCCAATGGAAGCTCAAAATGAAAATTCATTTGGAAAGTATGGGTTTTGATATTTGGACTGCTATAGAGTCTCAATACAAGATTCCAGAAACTGAAAGAATAACTTGGGATGAACCTACTAAAGTAGCTTACAATAATAATTGTAAGGCTATGAATGCTCTCTACTGTGCTCTAGGAGATGAGGAATTCAATAGAATTTCTGCATGTAAAACTGCTTTTGAAATTTGGGACACCTTAGCTGTTTCTCATGAAGGAACAACTAATGTCAAGGAAATGCGGTTAAACACTTATACTATCAAATATGATAACTTTAAGATGAAAGCTGATGAACCTATTTCTGATATGTATCTCAGGTTTAATGAGATAGTCAACACAATGAGCTCACTCGGGAAGATTGTTCCAGCAAAGGAGCAAATCATGAGATTATTGAGATGTCTGCCTGACAGATGGAGAGGCACATCCGTTTCAATTAGAGAATCCTGTGATATTGGAACTTTTCCTGTCAAGGAGTTAATTGGTAAGCTGATGATGTACGAAGAAGAGCTAAAGGTGAATAAAGAGGAAGATGAGGAACCAAAACGAAAATCTGTAGCCTTTAAGTCTACTGCATCAAAGATCAAAGACAAGGAGAAAGTGCATATACCAACTGAAAGCTCATCTAGTGAAGACTTAGATTCTGACAGTGATGCCGAGATGGCACAAATAGCAAGGAGATTCAAGAAGTTCTATAGGAAGAAGAAGTTCTTCAGAAAACCAAACTACAAGGGTAAGTATGATAGACAAGGTAAGTGGAAGAAAGATTGGAAGAAAACTGATAAAGAAGAAGACATAGTTTGCTATGAATGTAAAAGGAAAGGACACATTAAAGCTGACTGTCCTAAGATAAAATTCAAGAAGAAATATGAGTACAAGGACAAGAATTATAAGAAAGCTATGAAGGCCACCTGGAGTGCTTCAGAAGACAGCACAAGTGAATCAGAGTCCAGTGATTCTGAAAGAAATCGTGCTAATATGTGTTTCATGACAAACACATCTGAGGTAACCTTAGACACTCCCACTTTAAACTCTTATTATTCTGAAGGTGAAGCAGAATCTGGTTCTGATTCTGAAAATATGTCTAAAGATGAATTGACTGAATACTGTAATATGCTGGAAGAAACGTGTAATGAACTAAAGGATAAATATAAGTCTTTAAAGAAACAGCATGCTCTTACTGCAAGTGTCAAGTCTGCACTTGATGTAGAAAAAGAGAAAAATGTTCAATTATTAAAGGAGAATACAGAACTGAAACTATCTAATGAACAACTTAGAAAGGACTTAGAAACATTCACAAATGGAAAAGATACTCTAACCCAACTGCTAGGACAGAAAGTTGCACCTAAGTATGCTACTGGCTTGGGATACCAACCTGGACAAAGACAGTTTACTAAAACCCAATTTATTTCCAAGTCTGGAAAAAATCATGCTACTTCCAGTTTTGGAAATTCGTATGCCTCAACTGGTTATTTAAATAGTTGTCGATCAAGTAAAGTATATCTCTCTAAAACTGTTGCATCTATTAATTGTATGGGACCCATAAAACAAATCTGGGTACCTAAATCCTTGATTGCTAACATATCTGGACCCAAGACAATCTGGGTACCAAAGTCATTTCTTGTCTAATCTGTTTTGTAGGAAATCTGTTTGAAAAGCAATTACAAGAAGGTATGGTACTTAGACAGTGGATGTTCAAGACACATGTCTGGGGACTATTCGTGCTTCAAAAGCTTAATAAAGGTTGATGGAGGATATGTCACTTTTGGTGATAACTCAAAAGGAAAAATCATCGGCTTAGGCCAGATTGGTAACACTGACTCAGTATTAATTTCCAAAGTTTTATTTGTTGATGGACTTAAGTACAACCTACTTAGCATTTCTCAATTGTGTGATGATGGCTTTAATGTCAAGTTTGAAAACAACTCTTGTGATGTTTATAATTCCAAAAATGCTTTAATATTTTCTGCCTTAAGAAATGAAAATGTTTATGCTGTTGACTTGAACACTTTAGCTAAACATAATGTTACTTGCTTAAATGCTTTTCATAAAGAGTCTTGGCTGTGGCATAGGAGATTAGGACACTGCAACATTCACTCACTTAGAAAACTCTCTAAGAAACACCTAGTTAGAGACTTACCTAAGCTTGAATTCCCAAATGAAAAAGTGTGTAATCCCTGTCAAAAGGGAAAACAACACAAAGTTTCTTTTAAACCAAAGAAAGAAGTTTCAACTTCTCAACCACTTGAACTGGTTCACATGGATTTGTTTGGACCATCAAGAATTTCAAGTCTAAATGGGAAGCACTATGTATATGTTCTTGTAGATGACTTTTCTAGATATACTTGGGTATACTTTCTAGCTCACAAAAGTGAAGCTTGCTCTTCCTTTGTTAAATACTCTAAGTCTGTAGAAAATCTTAGTGGACTTAAGATTAAGACCTTGAGGAGTGATCATGGCCGTGAGTTTGAGAATCAAGAATTTGAATCTTACTGCTCACACAATGGCTATGCTCACAATTTTTCTGCTCCTAGGACACCTCAACAGAATGGTGTAGTAGAAAGAAGAAACAGAACCCTGCAAGAAATTGCTAGAACTATGCTTAATGAATATGACCTGCCTGTTTACTTTTGGGCTGAAGCTGTAAATACAGCCTGCTATGTTATTAATAGAGTCTTGATTAGACCGATTCTTAAGAAAACCCCTTATGAGTTGTGGAATAATAGGATGCCTAAGGTTAATTACTTTAGAGTTTTTGGTTGCAAAGTCTTTATTCTGAATACTAAAGATAATCTTGATAAATTTGCTCCAAAAAGTGATGAAGGAATTTTCCTAGGTTACTCTATGTCTAGTAAAGCCTATAGAGTGTTCAATAAGAAAACCAAATGTGTGGAAGAATCTGTTCACATTAAGTTTGATGAGACTGATCCACATGAGTCGAAAACTTCTCTTGAAGATGTTGAAGAAGACTTATCTGTTCTGGACCTAAATGACGAATCTGAAGAACCCGTAATAAAAACATCCAGTTCTGGACTTCTTCCAGAATCTTCCTCTGTGGAACCCGAACCTATAGATGAACCCGAAATCTCTAGTCCAACCTTTACCAAATCAACTAGGATTCTAAAGAATCATCCTTTAGATGCTGTTGTTGGTAATCTTGATAGAGGAACACAAACTAGAGCTTCTCTAAAAAATCAGGTTGAACATCAAGCTTTTCTTTCACAGCTTGAACCCAAAAATGTCAATGATGCTATCAGTGATGAATTCTGGGTAATGGCTATGCAAGAAGAGCTAAATCAGTTTGAAAGAAACAAAGTTTGGGAATTAGTGGAAAGACCTAAAGACACTCTTACCATAGGCACTAAATGGGTGTTTAGAAACAAAGTTGATGAGTTTGGAAATATAATCAGAAACAAAGCCAGGCTAGTTGCACAAGGGTATAGTCAGGAAGAAGGAATAGACTATGAGGAAACCTTTGCACCCGTGGCTAGACTAGAGGCCATTAGGATATTACTTGCTTATGCTGCTCATCTGAATTTCAAACTATATCAAATGGATGTTATAAGTGCTTTTCTAAATGGATATATAATTGAGGATGTATTTGTGGAACAACCTCCTGGTTTTACAAATCCCCATTTTTCTAATCATGTTTTTAAACTATCTAAAGCTTTATATGGTTTAAAGCAAGCTCCAAGAGCTTGGTATGATAGGCTCAGCTCTTTTCTTATTTCAAAAGGATTTACTAAAGGGATAGCTGATCCTACTCTTTTTATTAAATGGATTTCTAAAGATGTCTTAATAGTACAAATCTATGTGGATGATATTATTTTTGGATCTTCAAAAAATTCTTTATGTGTTGATTTTTCAAAAATAATGCAAAATGAGTTTGAAATGAGTTTAATGGGAGAACTCAAATTTTTCCTTGGATTTCAGATCTCTCAAAATAAAAATGGTATTATTTTGAATCAAAGTAAATATATTAAAGATCTTCTAAAACGTTTTTTTTTTGGATGGCACCAAAGGCAGTGACACACCTATGAGCACCACTTGCAAGTTGGACAGTGATGAAACTGGTGAACCAGTGGATCAAACCAATTACAGAGGTATGATAGGTAGTCTACTGTACCTTACTGCCAGTAGACCTGACATCATGTTCAGTGTATGCATGTGTGCTCGATTTCAAGCCAATCCAAAAGAGTCTCATTTGACTGCTGTTAAAAGGATTTTCAAATATCTAAAACATACTCCCAATTTGGGATTATTTTATCCAAAAGGACAATCATTTTATTTATTAAGTTATTCTGATGCTGATTTTGCTGGCTGCAAGTTAGATAGAAAGAGCACCTCTGGAACGTGTCACATTTTAGGCAAGTCACTAGTATCCTGGTGTAGTAAGAAGCAGAATTCTGTTGCATTGTCTACTGCCGAAGCTGAGTGTATAGCTGCTGGTAGCTGTTGTGCACAAATCTTGTGGATGAAACACACTTTACTAGACTATGGATATCAATTCAAACATGTCTCTATAAGGTGTGACAATACAAGTGCTATTAACATTTCAAAAAATCCAGTATCTCATGCTAGGACAAAACATATTGATGTGAGACATCACTTTCTGAGGGATCATTATCAAAAAGGTGATATCACTCTTGAGTTCATTGGCACTGAACATCAGTTAGCTGATATTTTTACAAAGCCTTTGAATTCTGAGAGATTAAGTTACATCAAACATGAGTTAGGTATGATCAACTATAGCACAGTTGAAACCTCACAGATGAGACCTCACAGTTAGACCTCACAGTTAGACCTCACAGTTAAACCTCACAGTTGAAACCTCACAGTTGAGACCTCACAGTTAAACCTCACAGTTGGACCTCACAGTTGAAACCTCACAGTTGAGACCTCACAGTTGAAACCTCACAGTTAGACCTCACCGGTGTACCTCACTGTTACATCTCTCTGTAGGCTGTTTCGCTGCTTAATCTTATTTTATTTTTGCGGGAATTTGAACCGTTTCTTTTCTTTATATTTTTTTTCTAAAATACCTAAATGATAAAATTGAGAACATCGAACATATCTCAATCCAATCATCTCGACCTTTGCTCTCTCAAGTCCTAAACCCTAAACCTTCAACCAAACCTCGAAACCTCATTCAGTTCCAATGGCCAGAACAAAGCGACCCCCGACTGTCAACGAAGATGCACCAATGCCAAAGAGGACTCAAGTCGAATCCAGTGGCACCGGGAACGCCTCGATAAGACCTGTTAATCCACATCTGACTAAGAGAGAAATAGTCGCTGAGAAGGAGCTAAGTGAAGAGTGGATTTTATCGAGCAGATCATTAGTACTGGCAGTGCTTAATGATCAAGGATGGACCGAATGCTTCGCAAACAATAATGGACCATACTACCCGAAGCTGGTGAAGGATTTCTATGAATATCTACAGTTCGAGGAAGAGGATGATCAGCATAGACTAGTATCCAGAGTAAATGGAAATGAAGTCAGGTTTTCATCAGTTGAATGGGCTGCTTGTTTAAGAGTTCCTCATGAGGGTATTTACAACTACTATTCTGGAGCGGCTCCTCCAAATAGTAGAATCTTTGATCATGAGACAGCTCTGGAAGAATTGACAGGCAATGGCACTGTAAGGAAAATTATTGCTACTGAAATGAATGGAGAGGACAGGCTTCTGTTTAAGTTTATTCAGCATGTACTGAGTCCTAGAAGAGGAGATTTTGCAACTCTGAAGCATCAGGATATTTACTTGATGTACTTATTAAAACATGGAAGGAAGGTCAACCTTTGTAGGTTGCTGATGGCTCAGATGGAGGACATGATAAAGGCAAGCTCAAAATCAAGTGCCTTGTTTCATGCTAAACTCATTTCGGTTATGTTGAAAGTGAAAGGTGCAGCTGGAAGTCAGGAAGAGTTGATAGTGGCAAAGAACAGTGTATGTATCTCGAAAGTAATCTGCAAATTCATGAAGATCAGTTGGAATCCCTGGAAGAAATCATGGGTGAATGATGAGGAGAGAATCTATGAGAATTTTAGCCCTTCTACTCATCCATCTAGACCGAGAGATAGGAGAGATCCAGGCTTAAAGCCTGATGAGCCTGAACCTGTATACTCAGATGATGAACAGACTGCAGTAGTTGGTAACTCTGCAAGAGAGAACACTCCAATTGATGAAGGGAGTGATCCTGATACTACTCACAGTCCTGTCAGGACAGTGACGTTTGGAGCAGCAAGCCCTCCGAAAGAACTACCTAGTAGAGAACCTGTTCTAAGAGACCGTGAGACTGAGTCTACAGAAGAAGAAGAAGAATCTCAATATTTTGTCAAGGACACCTCTGATGAGGGTGATACAGTCGAAGCAGAAGAGGCTGGAACTTTAAATGAAAATCAAGAAACTGTTGCAGAAGAACTTAGTATGAGCCCTCTGATAGGGTATACAGACAAGTCAGTGTCTGACCAGGAAGCAGGAGTGGTCTCTACTACTGTTGTCATGGAAGTGGTTGACGACCCAACAGAGAAGGAGGCTAACCTCACTGCTGAACCTACAGAGGAAGCAAGTATGGAACCTGCTAGAGCTACAGAAGAGAACTTAGAATTACCCAGAGTTGAGCAGATAGTAGAAAGTGTTCAGGAAGGACCTCCAAGTGAGGGGGAGCGTGTTGGTTCAGTCTCTGTACTGTATGATATAGAAGGATGGACCTCAGATCCAGGATACATGGTGTTAGGACTCAATTATGAGGATTCAGATGAGGAAAACCAACCACCATGAAATCCAGTCATCCTACCTAACAGCTCTCCAGTGTTAGAAACTGAAGGATTGGCCACCAAGGAAGACCTTGAATCCTTAAAGAATGAAATGAAGGAGACCATCAGACAGTCTGTTGCTGAATTGAAAACCAGTCTTTTTGATGAGCTGAAAAATGTAGAACAATCCTTAGAACTATCTCTAGGATGTGTTGTGGGAAGTCCAATCAAAGAAGTGATGGATGAAATGAAAGTGTGCCACACCCAAATTGAAAGCTGGACTGGAGCAGTAGTGGCCCTCAGACAATCAGTTTCTTCTTTAACTGCCCTGAGCAGTTCTCAGACACAAGTGGCCAGTGAGATTCGATACATCAAAGAAGTGGTCAAGCAGTTTGTGGAAGTATTTGAGGCTTTCAAGAAATCAGTAAAAGAACACTTTAGTAATCAGGATGCTGTCATTCAGAAAGTGATTGGAAGTCTGACTCAGTCTTTCAAGGAGACAGTGGCATTCTCAGTCAAGTCCCTTCCTTCATCTAGCTCTCCTGTGGACCTTGAGCAGTTTAGAAGCCTGCTCAGAGAAGAGCTTACTCAGGCCCGTGCAAATGACACATCAGACCTACAGATCCTTGCTACTACAAGAGAAGTCAGTGGCTTTGTTCGTGAGCACCTGCGGGCTGCTACTGCTTCTCAGGAGGCCATCAAAAGTAAAGTGGATTATTACTTTGATCGGATTTTCACCAAGCATCGGTTGAACAATCACTTCAAGCTCATGCTAGAGACTATGAAGCTGCCTCCTGTAACTCAAGCCTTCAAAGAACAAGTTAGCAAGCTACGAGAGTTGACCCCGGCTTTGGATAAATTCTTGGAAAACAAAGATGACTTCTTATCTGCCATGGACAGAGGAGGAAACATTATCATGGATTTCAGAAATGTGCTCCTACCTTTTCTTCATGTGGACTGCACACCTGTTATAGTTCCTCCTGCCCTACCTGTCTCCAACCCCAGTGGTTCTTCCATCATGTCTCCTGCTGATGCCCTCAGAAGCCTTATACCACTGATCCCTCGGCAAGCTACTCACTATCGGCCTTCAGGAGCATCTGTTGCTGCCCCTCCAGACATTCCTGCTGCCATTTATCAGCCTGTTGATCATTCACCTCCTGCTCCATCTTCTTCCTCCAAAGGAAAAGATCCCTTACCTCCCGATGAAGAGGATTGAGTCTGTTTATTTTTTTGATAGGGATCATGTATTCACATTTTGGGTCATGTATTGTACTCCTTATTCATACAATGTTTCTTTTCTCTCTCTCTGTCTTTCTTTTTGTTAATCACAAAGGGGGAGAAATAAAGAGAAATAGATAGGGGGAGAAATGGGGAGAAATAGGGAAACTCAAGGGAGAAATGAACCTATACAGAGAGGAGATATCCTTGCGGATTATACCTCATTTTTGCGCTCATATTGCTAATACTGTGTTTTGCACACTTCTCTCTGATACTTCTATATTTCATACTGACATAATTTGTGATTATCAAAAAGGGGGAGATTGTTGGAATCACCTGTTTTGATAATCCCAAATCATGCTTAAACATTGATTATGATGTATTAAACCTTTGCATTAATCTTATTATTCTATGCGTAAACGTATTTTATTCTAAACAGTTCATATTCTTACTCTTATAACTTTACTGTAATAGCTTACAGTAGTGGTTACATAAGTTTGATATTGTTAGCTAACAGTCAGCGCTTTCTTCTCAAAGTCACAGTTACAGTTAACTATCACCTTAAGTTACTGTTGCAATAAGTTCACAGTTACAAGGTTACAGTCGAAGACTAATACAAGCTTACAGTTACGAGTCTACTGCTATCTATTGTCAAAGCTCACAGACGAAGGTCACAGTTACAAGACTTCTGTTCAAAGCTTTCTCTGCTCAAGTTCACAGTCGAACAAGTCTACAATTGGAACAAGTTTACAGTCATAAGCCTACAGTCATCAGCCTACAGTCAAGGTTACAGTTAGACAGCTTCTGTCTACTAAGTTTACTGATGATCGAAGTCTACAGTTGAAAAAGGTTACAGCTCTACAAATTTAATGTTACAAGTCTACAGTTAGAGAGGCTACAGTTACATGGAGTAAAAGCTACCATTGCAAGCCTACAGACAGCAAGCCTTTTGTTGAAATCAGCAGTCAGAAGGAAGTCCACAGTTGGAAGTCCACAGTTGGAAGACCACAGTTGAAGTCAACAGTGACATACATTCTCGACTCACTGTTTTAATTTCTTTATTTCCTACATTTAATTTATTTAATTTATCTAACGGTCATATCATACATTTTGATGTTTTGTCAAATATCTGATAAAGGTTGTCGGATGTCAGGAACCCGTACATCGTACCTGCTGAAAAGAAATACTTTCTGTCCCCTGTCGGGAGATAAATACGAGAAGACTACGCTGCCCAAAATAAGAGATAATGCGAATACGAATGCGAACCAGACAAGTGCATTGTGGACGAAATACCAGAAGCAGAAGAAGATAAAAACGAGTTCCATCAAGAACACAGAGAAGCATATAGACAATCAAGTATACTCGAGAAGTGTTCTGTGCATACAAGAAGAACCCTGAAGAACTTCATCGACTACATTCTCACTACCTGTGAACCTGGAGCATACGACACTCTGTTTCTCAAACAGAAACGAGAAGAGGACTCAAACTCTCTTCTGATCGAATACAAGAGCTACACTGAGATCACCAGAACCACTTCTAAACTCTACATCTCTTGTTCTGTGATTTATTCTATATTTTGAGCAGTGTGTGTTATCTGCTGTATTAAACACACACACTGACTCCTGTACTTTCACTGGAGGATCTGTAAATCCTCAGCAAATCTTTTTGCACTCCATTTCCCACTATGGATAGTGGTAGAGGTCTTGTGACCTGGACAGCTTGCTGCTGTTGTTTGTTTTCCCACGAAGAACTGTGGTAGAGGTCTTGTGACCTGGACAGTGTGTTCACTGTTGTTAACCCCGATCCAGGGTGTGGATCATTCTTATATAAAATTTTGAGAGGACTAAGTCTCGGCTTGAGACTGAACCTCTTGGTTAATTTTCTGTTCTTATAGTTATACTCTATATCCATACTATACATATTTATTTCATATTCCGCTGCTATTACTTTGAAATATAATCTATCTTCAAAGCTACTTTGATAATTAAATTCGCAAGTGTTTATATTTGTTATAAATCAGTAAGTTAGTTTCAAAAGTTAATTTAATCATAAGATTAAGTTAACTGAGAATTAATCAATCTTTGAGAAACTAATTGAACCTTTATAATCTATATAAATTCACTACAGTTTAATTTGTTTTTGAAATTGGGGGATTTTAATAGAAATTGTTTTTAACAGAAATTTTAATTGGAACTCAATTCACCCCCCTCTTGAGTGTCCACTCCGACCAACAGAAACATAGGGGGAGAATAAGTGGAAAATATTCATTGAATAGAAGATAACAAAGATGGGAAAGAATATGTCCAGTATATATCTACAAAGAATCCAATTATTCAATCTATAATTGTTTGGAATGATATCATTGGTGGTAAAATAGCGTATGTTCATACAAGCAAAATGATTTCATTTTAGTATGAATATTTCCTATTTTAGGCAAGGATTAAATGTATTATTGATTTAGATAGAGATGAATATCGGGTTTTGGAAATTAATAACCATATAGACCATATTGAGAAGAATATGAAAATGGTGATTTTTTCATGTCCAACTGATAAGAATTTCATTAGTTCTAAATTTTTATTTTGATTGAAGATTAATTTAGATTGTGAATTGATTCAAATAAAACACGACTAGTGTGAAAATGTGTCTCCCAGACAGCGGGTATCGATTTCAGTGAAACATTTACCGCTATTGCATGGATAGAGACAATCATATTATTTTTGTCCATTTAGTGCAACAGATGTTCAATGATTTCCATATGGATGTCAAGTCATCATTTTTCTGTGGGTTTACTGATGAAGAAGATGATATTCAGTAGCCATAGGGTTTTCTAATTCTTGAATATGGGAACAACGTGTGTCAGCTGAGAAGGCGGTATATGGGTTGATGAAATAACCATGATCATGGTATTCAATACAAAATCTATATTTTATGAGGATTGAATTTCAGAATGGTGGAGTTGATTAAAATATCTATGTCAATAAAGATAGTAATAAAATTATAAGGGTGTTTGTTTATTTTGATAATATAATACTTGGGAGATCATATGAATTAAAATATATAATTTTTTTCTGTATTCATGAAAAGATAGATTGAAATGTCAATGAATTGTAAGCTTATATGTTTCCAAGGTTATCGTGTGATATAAAAAAGGAGTGGAAATTTCATATACCAATAAAAATATTCCACGGAGTTTATAAGATAATTTTTATAGAAAAATACAATGAAGATGACAACTAACATTGATACAAGGAAATAAATATCAAAATATACTAATGGTGTGGTTTTTAAGTCCACCAAATATAAGAAAATCATTAGAAGCGTACTCTACATGAGAGCCACAATAGCTAATATATTTTTTCACATTCCATGTAACGCGAGGAAAAAGAAATCCACATGACAGTATCATGACTGTAGTGAAAATAATACTCCTATATATCAAGGTAACAATAGATTTTTATTTTTTATACTAAAAATTTTCATAAAGAGTTATTGGGACATACATATGCATATAGGTTCAGATCATCATATGACTGAAAATCAATGTTAGATGGTGAATTCTATATCGTATGAGAATGTTGATTATTTCTAGGATAATAATAAAAGAATATTTAACTTCATTTAGCACCAAATAAGTTTAGTATATTTTGGCCACTCAGTATTTCACATAGTTATTGTGGATGAAGTATATGCTTGTTGATATGGGATTTGTAGTGAAGTCTCTAATTGGGATCCAATGTGATCATTCAAATGCTATAAATCTTAGAAAAAAAATCATGTCCATCACTCAAGGAATAATCCTATTAAAATCAAATATCATTTTATTAAAGGGAATACAGATCGTGTGCTTGTGAAGATGGGGTATATGCCTACCAAACTACAGGTTCCAAACATTCTTACAAAGGAATTTCCCAAAGAATAATTTTAGTGGAATCAACTGGATTTGGGAGTTGAGTCAACTCCCCACACTTGAGAAAGTGAGGATGTAGGACCCCCATGAGGAATGTTGTGTTTTTTACAATATACAACTCTTTTTTCATTACTCTACTACAGACTCCAAAGAAGTGACCTTTGGGTTCATTGACAACTATGGATAATTTTTGTCTACTAAAAGGAAGAAAATTTCTTCATAAAAGGCATGGGGAGAAGCTGAAAATAGAGTAGTGAGATAGGGGTAGTTAATCAAGATAGGTAGAGATGATGATAGAGGGAGTAACATGATGAGGTAAAATTAAGAGATTATCTGATCCAAATTTAATAATTCTGAAACACGAGATTCCACGAAGTGAAGTCGGAGGAGATTTAAAACTGAAGATGTTGAAAGCATTCAGTCAAGGAACATATATTACGATTGATAAGGTACAAAATGAAAGTAGTTGTTTGATTGATTGATTGATTGGTTTCGTTAATTGGTTTCAGGAATGAAGTGATTCATTGATGAACATTACATTGAATTATTGTTTCTCATGCTGAGCATTGATCATGTGATCTTAGAGTATGTGTTGAGAAAATCATTGATCACTATAAAAATTACATGATTTGAATTGTGGTAGAGGATGGATATATATATAAAGATATAACTTTTTTTAGTGTTCGGTAAATAGATCCAAAGGGAATATTGTTATAAAAAATCCATAATGTGTCCTCTTTGTGTTTTTAGGTATGAATGTGTTTGTTGACAATGTTAGATGACTATGAATGAGGAAGGCTGGTGTTTTTCGAAATAGTTTTCTTAGGTGGTGCATTTTCATAGTGTTTGACAGGTTCTTTAGGTCCAAAATTTAGAGAATTGATAGCATTGAAATATATGTTTTTCCTTGAAAATCTCATCAAAATATAGAAAAGTCATCAGTTTTAAGAATATGGTCTTCATGAAGAGTGTTTTGTAATGGATCAAAGAATTCTAAAATTGATCTTAGTGATTACGATGATCAGCCCACATGATAAAGGTAAGGTTCATTGGCAGTTGATCATCAGGATTGTGCTAGGTTTTGACGGAAGGATATGTGGTTATTATTATCTCTGTGAACGAAAACTATATACGGAGCTTCAAGAAAAAAGAATCATTGGTATGGAAAATTGGGAGCTCTATGAAATGGTTCTTATGTGACTCAAAATATTATGGAGTTTGTGGAAATTCCATAAAATAATCCCCTACACATTACAGTAGTTTGATAGAGACTCAATGAGAATTCTAAAACTGTTGGATTGCAATGCTGGTTTGATAGGTGATTCTCATATGAGGTTCTCAAAGTAATTTGTGAAGGCTAGATTAATCTTCACGAAATAAGTAGCTTCGGGAAGGCTAGTTTGGATTTTCAAAAGATATGTACTAACAATTGATAGTTTGAGCATTTTGAAATATAGAGCATTGTAAAGACAGTGTTCTTTGTGAATGTATCTTGAAGTGGATTTCCTAGTGTTTTCCCATAATGTGGTATTTATAAGTTGATGAATGTGGGATATCAAAAGTGATTCTACATAGATTTTAGGATGCATTCATTAGGTATAATTATGATAACAACATGTTCATTAATAGGGAGTGGATCTTTTGAGGAAGTATCGATCACACATCAGTTTAGAGAGTAGTTTCCATTTAATTAGTGTTTGGTTGTAAACCTATAGGACAAAAGTTTCATTCTGAAAATTTTAAACAATAGTGTGCTTTTAGTGGATTCAGTACATTGTAAAATTGCTGGTGTATGGTTATTTGACATGGCCGAGTGAGGGTGCACTATGAAAAATTGTTTTGTATCATTTATGTTTTAATTCTTATTCATAATATGCTGCAAGAATGATAGAGAAGAGAATTTTTCTTAATAATGAAACAATATCCAAAGGGTTACTTGTTTTAAACTATCATAAAATGACCCCCCCACTCTCAACGTATTTGACCTAGTGCACCTAACATTCTTTGATATAGTTTATCTTTTGGTAGTGTGAGTGATCTCTTAGTGTATACAGTGTATCATTGGTCATTTCGGTCTTCACGATGAATCCTAGTGATGTTATCGTGGGTATGGACCTATTTATATAGTTCAACCATGTATTGACTATCACCATAGATGATTAAAATGTCATCCAATAAAATGTAATAGATTATTCATTTGTGGGTGAGGGGTATATCATGAATGAGTGAGTATGGATTATGAGGAGAGACATGAAACCTATATTCCATCTGTAGGTGAGTGTGTTACTTGGAAAAATAGGCTCATTAAGAATCTGGATTCATTTAATCAGGAATAATTGTAAGGATGTCACCACTATGGATATTTTGGGACTACCTCTGAGTATGAAAGTGCTTTTTTCCATCGACATTAACTTTGTGACCTATCTGATATATTTTGAGGCATATCAGTTGGACCATACCAAGATCCCGAAAAAAAATCTAGTTAAAATACCTTCACGGGATTTGTTTTATCAGACCCAGTAAGTTGCCCAGTTACCTTCAGTGTTTTTCAAGAAAAATGAGGGTGGGAGATTAGAAATTTTTATAGGTTCTCATCACCTGAACCAGGACACGATAAAAAATATGACCCTTTATTGGGGATTGATAACTGATTTGACTAATTAACATGAATGATATTGTAATAAATGATTTATAGAAATTCTTAATACCCCTATTTGATAGTTTACAAGCATGATATTTTGAAACTAAGAATCCTATGTCTCTATAGGCACGACAAGTTTTAGGTGATGCATGTTTCTGTGATGAATTCCCCAATTGTGTTTTTGACTTTGAATTAAGATCCCCAATCCATACATGGACTGATTTGTTATTTTCTTCATTGAAAGCACACTTAAATACACTACATATGAGGGGGAGAATACCTATAAATAGAAGATGGTAATAGTCATACATTGGTATCATCGTGTTTGTGGTAATATATCAATGTACATGTTATAAATTCATGATGATAATATTCTATGAAATGTCATTTATGAGAATGGATAATATGTGGACATGGAGATGATCGGTGTATTTTATTCGTAGGATAAATCCAAGGGAAAGAAAAAGTTTCAAAGTTTTCTTGTCTAGGGGAGGAGCTATATGATTTTTGTGGTAGACATCCCCATGATTGAGGCCACATCAACTGCCCTGACATAGAATGGGATGTCATTTTTTTAAAGAGTAGTTCCATATATCCTTTTTTCTATTGAGGATGTGGGTTATTAGTTCTATTATTTTGATACTATTGGATGAGGGAATTGATTATTTAGTAATTTATGATGCCTCTAGAATAGGTCTTGGATGCATGTTGATGTAGAGGTTGGTATTGATTGCTTATGGGTCAAGGTAGTGGAAACCCCATGTGTATAACTATGTGACTTATGAACTATGTTAGGCAATTGTAGACTTCAATATAAGGATTTGGAGTCAATATGTTTTTCTCCATGGTAGTATATGCTCTTACATGGAATTCCCCATCCCATTTGTTGTATGAGGCATTTGAGAAGTGGGGTTCCAAGAAACTAACACTGATTGAGGAGTAGTGTGCAGTGTGACATCCTAACCATGGAGAAAATTAGTGGTGCCCTATCTGGTGGGTCATGTAGCCTCAAGTGCACCTCCGTATATTCAAGAAGATACCAAATAGTAGCAAGGGACCATGGTGGTACTATGGGGATACTATACCTTCATGATTAGAGTATCACTACTGTGAGATGAATTGATAAATAATATAAGAATAATGAAAAACTAATAATAGAATATATATAATCCAAATGTAATAAATTTCAAATCTCATTATTATCAATCATTATATAAAATAATATGTTTTCTCATGTATATATCAAATTTAAATAGGTATCCATGATAGTAGACATGAAATATATAACATGTATTGAAAGAAAAAAAGACCAAAAAATTTATCTACAACAGCATCTCGATCCATAGATTGGACCTATTGCTCCAATATCCCATTCCATGTTGAATTTATGGTTCAATTAATAGGTTTTTTCCCCAATCCCTACATTTATCCAATAGTCTTCATGGGTACCATTGATGACATGGATATAGTCTGATATAAACTAGGTAATCCACCAACAATGGTTTCTATAAGTATGCAGTTACTTAATACTATATGGAAGTGTATATATAATGATGGTAATCAATAATAGAGATGTAAAGGGTCTTCTCTGGTTGTTAATGGACACTAGGACAACACGATCCAATTCGTCTAATGCTGGATAATCTCTGAGCAAGTAACTATGTATATACGTATATAAGGATTGTATTTATAGTTATGTCTACATCCATATATATAAATATATATATATTTATTTATTTATTTCTACAAGAATGGTCTTGTGACATTACTAAGTGATCCATGGGTTGTATCATGACCCTCACATGTAACAAGGGACACCAAGCCTAGTATCATGAGAAAGGGGCACATTATTCCTTGTATCATAACAATTGGGTTTTGTTTCCCAAATCTTAATAGTAAGGAACATCATGCGCGTATATCATAACCAAAAGGGATTTCATTCCCAGTATCATGTCACTAGGGTATCTATGACCAAATCATTTAAATACGGTCACCATGACTATGTCATGTCAATATGGACCCCATGCCCAAATCATATAAATAGGGTCATTATTCCCATGTATTATAATCTATAAGGGCCTAGATGATCATATCACAATATATGGTCTACATTACCTCATCAAAATATACAGTTTCCATGACCATATAATAATATATGGTCTTCATGCTCATGTCACAAAATAGGAATTCCATTCCCTTATCACAACATTAATAAAAGAGGTTCTACGTTTATATCATAATGCATGAGGGTCTACTTTCCATTTAATCGTAATAGTGATATGTAGTCAAGGTCTATAATACCAGATCACATGTAGTTTAAAATTCAATATCAATTTTCATTAATAATTGCATATCCATTATACTATTTATTCATGTGATATGTTGGAACCCCTCACTTACTTTCAATTTATTATAGATTAAAATGTATGTTATCTTTACTACACCACAAAATTTATACATTTCATTATATGATACAAAAATCATAAAACATTCCAAGACTATTTAAAATTTCTTTTAGTCAATTAAAATTTTATAACAACAATATAAATTTCATTAACACACCTCAAGTGGTGGAAATAAATGAAGGGTGACTAATAGGGTCATTGGTTTATAAATGAATGTAACAAATTGAAGGATGATTTAATTTAAAAGGATGCACAATGAAGCTAGTGTATAAAAAAATGACACATAATATTAGAATGACAACATTTATGTGTTATTATTAGTCCACCAACCTTATTCTTATAGGGGATAACTCATCCAGTGTCAGCCTTTGGTTTGGTCCATATAAGAAAAAACATCAAAATAGAATAACACCCAAAAAATAGTATATAGCATTCTACAATTAAATTATTCCATCATGAGAAAGGCAACTGATTAAAGGTAAAACTGGATTTGAGAACACAAATGTGTCTATCCAATGTGATGATATCAAGTTGAATTAATGTTTAAAGGGTGAAATGGGAACAAATAAAAACTCAAGGGCCTAAAAAGATCTCCAAGGAGTACAATAGGATGTTTTATCAGATGGGATGAAAACTATGTATCCCAATACTAACCATATAAATTATATACACTTTTAGGGAACACATGTGGTCTATCACTCATGTTTTCTACTGATCATGTGGCCTATTTTTCCTTTCCGACAATTGAGGTTCTGAGCTCTGAACATGCCCCAAACACCCTGGATTCCTCAATAACATCACAAGGTTTTCATATTATGCAAAAATGAAATAATTATCTGACAATTTAAAATATATATACCACATAGAGAAACTGGATTATTACAGTCTTTTCCCTTAAGGGAACTCATCTGTGATTGTCCCTTCGGATGGTTGTAGAATTTTATTTGAGAAAAATAGTGTCCACTGAGAACATATAGCACACTCATGCTCCCATGACTTTTTTGGAACACTATCTTGACGCCATAAAAACAATAATAAAGTTAAATAAAATCCTATGAGATTCTCCATTATCTAATAAATGATGCGTATGGGATACAACTCAATGGAAGCTTCGACGGGAGACATAACATCCTCATGATAAATGTAGGATATGTGTCAGTATGATAATGGTGAATCTATTTTGGGATCATTACTAAAGTAAAATATGACTCTAGGAATGTAATCTTAAATTATAAAAAAAATTATCAAAATTTATAAAATATTAATCTATTGTATGTGAAATTTTATTCAGTTATGGTGCAATAGAAATGGAAAGTAATAGAACATAAGATTTGTAGTTTTTTGGACCACAACGATCCTAGAAAACTCCTTAATCTAATATACTTATCGAGGATATTTTTACATAGAAAGAAACTCAATTTTAAATATGTGAGAACCTTATTTCAGACCCTAGCTTTTAATCAACCTGGTGGAACAACCTTCTATATGATACAGGAGACCAACTCGGTCTACTTACCAAAATATTGATCATGATTCACAACCTTAAATTTCTTTTTGGGATGTACAATAATGAGATATAGAATAATACTTTATTTTGATGTGAATATCATAATCCATAGATTATAAATTATATACAGAAATAAACAAGATTACATGAATAAAAAAACATCAAATGCATCATATTATAAGAATTTCGATGAAGTATAAGCATGATGATTGTTGATTACAGTGGATGCAAAAAATGACAAAGATAGAGTCATTCAGTGATCATGCCAATCATTTAGAATTCACAAAAGATATTGATAAATTTTTAGATTAGTACAAATGTTGAATATTTATTTCATCAGCTATGAAAAAAAATGATCTTAAAGAATTTAGGTTTTATTCCATTTAGATTAACCGTGAATCATTATACTTGAGATCCACATGATCATGTTCATGTCTAATATCTTTATGACACATGGTAATGAATAATAATCATATTTTTTAACAAAATAAATCATTTTTGTATTATATAATCTCAAGTGAGGGTATATCAGTGTCCCCATCAAAGATAAAAGTTATTGAATATTTCCCCATAACATCCAATGTGACTGAAATATGATTTTTTCTTCACATGTTTGTATATTATAAATAGATTGTGGAGAATTATTCTTGACTATGAAATAATTTTACAAAGTTAACATGGAGGGAAGCCATGTTCATTTGGAAAGATGAATGTGATGAGCATTTCATGAAATTGAAGAGAAGATTAGTTAGTACACCTATTCTTACTTTACCTAATATTAGAGGGTTTTTAATCTATTTTAATTTTTCCCATAATGGATTGGGTTATTTTCTTATGAAAAATCACGTGGTTATAACTTATACCTCATGAATATTAATGGTTCCTGAAAAAAATTACTGAACTCATGATTTAGGAGTTAGCTACTATAATTTTTCATTAATGATATGGAGGAATTATGTTTATTGAAAAAATTTGATTTTTAAACTAGTTATAAAATAGTTATGTATATATTCACATATATGGAGTTGAAAATTGGCCATATAATATAGATAGAGATAAAAAACGAGGATGACTACTCAATAAATTACCCTAGAGAATGAGAAAAAAAATTCAATTCTTTTAGTGGAAATGATCATTCCATATTATCAATGGTGAGGATGAAAAATGATCAAATATTTATATATTTTAATTGGATGGACCTTGAAATTTGGAAGGATGGAGAGAAATCATATCTTTCACAAATTAGTGTCCAACCATCTATCCAGGTAATGATTAAAGAGGCATAGCAGGAAGATATAGAGATTCTAAATATTGTGGGAAATGTTCAAGAGTTAATGATTTTTTTATTTAATGAAGAGGTTCAATAACTCTCTAGGTGTTCTACACATACATTATTTGAAGAAGGATTTATTAAAGGATATTCATAGTTCTTCAATATATACTCATACAATATGTATGATGATTAATTGATATTTTAATTATTATTTATTGTGGGATTGAATGAGGATATATAACATAGTGTTTGTATCTCAGTGGTTCATATATCAGCAAGTTATGTCAAAGGGAAATAAACTTATGTGTGTATTACGACCATTTCCTATAATAGAATATAAATGTGAATACCATAACCATGGATTTTGTTATGAGATACTAAAAAACCATTAATGAGAAAATTCAATATAGATCATAGTCGATCATCTTAAAAACTCGTAACAATTATTTCCCAATGAGAGAAAACATCTCCCTTGATCATATTTCTAGTGTAAAAATTAAATAAGTGGTTTTTTTAATAATTACACATTTCATTGTATATGATCTAGATATGACGTTCCCTCAACGTCATATAAATGATTTTAGAAAAATATTAATATAGATTTGAGTTTCACCACAGCGTATCATCCTCAAGAATGATAACTAATCTAAGGAAACAATTCATAATTATTCATTAAATATTATTACTAGATGTTTTAAGGAATATAAATATTTGGAAGATTATTTATGGTGAGATTTAATGATGATAGATATCTGTTTCCCTCTGGAATTGGGGATGACCACGTTGATTGAAGGTTCAAACATTCCAATCGGTTTCTAACGGGTTTGTTCGTAGAACCGGAAACATCCAATGATTCCATATCCATTTGGACCTACATTCAAAAGGTAGGTGCTCATTATTTGTGGACTGATGAGGCATAGGAATTTTCATTGGTCGAGGGGATGGGAGGTCGGACTCATCACACCTTTTTTTAGGGGAATTATTGTCTACTTCGGGACTCTCTTTATAGATTTAAGTTATGTTCGTGAATATTTATTACATTACCAAGTAAAAAAGGAGATTTCCTTTAGTCTGACAATCAATGATTGGTACGTAGGAAATTCAAAGAATCATTTATATGTATTCGAGGATCTTCATCGATGAATAATCATCTTTATTTGTTATAGATTCTTAGTTAATGGTATCCTTAAAAATACAAAAAAGTGTCTTGGTCATTATGATGACCATAGAGGTATTAAAGCCACACAGTGGGGAACTTGATGTTTATTGTCATTCAAGAGGACATGGATTATTTCAGAGTTAGGATCGTACCCGCTGATGGGTTACCTACGTATCTGTTGTTTTAGAAAAGGAATCAGAACCCTTGTATTTCGAGTAAGGGATCATGATGTTTATGCATGATTGATGGCTCAAAGAATGATTTCCTGATTACTTTTACACTCTAAGATCACGTGAGTCATACTCGGTGTGCGAAACAAGAGGTATTGGTGAAACCAGACAATTGTGCCACAAAAGATGCAATGATATGGGGCTTATGTGTGTATGAATTCCCAAATAGAAGAGGATTAAGATTTACTTTAGGGAATAAATCCATGAACTGGGTCCATAAAGGTATATGTGCTTCATGGATATTTGGATACTCTAATCATGGGGCTTACTCCTAAAGAAGATTCCCATGTTAGGAGGGGACTTATGATTGGGTTTTACTTCTAAGAAGGATGCCCAGATCAAAAGGAATTGTGATTTGTTAAGAGAAATTATGGTTGGGTCTTATTTTTAAAAAGGAGGCCCAGATTAAAGGGATTTGAAAATTAAGGGACTTGGGGCTTACTCCCAAAGAATATTCCCATGTTTGAGACTAAGGATTATTCCTGAAAAGGCGGCACGGGTTAAAGGAATTAAGGTTTGGGGCTTATTTTGAGGAGGATGCCCATATTTGAGACTGGGGCTTATTCCTAAAATGGAGGCCCAGGTTAATAGAATTAAGGTTTGTGTTTTACTCCTGAGGAGGATGCCCATAATTTGGGGAATTATGACTGGGCCATACTCTTTAAAAGGAGGCCCATGTTCGGGGATCTGGGGCTTACTCTTGAAAAGGAGTGCCATATTAGAGGACATGATGCTTACTCTTAAATAGTATTCCCATATTAATGAGAATTTGGACTGGGGCTTACTCTTGAAAAAGAGGCCCAGGTTAAGGATTCTTTCATCTTGAAGGATGAAGTTTAATGAATGAAATATCAATCTTTAGTGACATAAAGATGTGTAAATGACTTGGTTTTGAGATATATTCCACATAATTCAATTCAGATAAGGATGTTAATCAAGAAAACATGCCATAAATGGCTTTCAAGAGTGTCTTGAAGACTAAATCTTTAATAGTAGATGGGGAATGGTATAAGAGGGGTTAAATGGGCAAGAAGGGCACCCAGAAAGGCAGGGGCGAGAAAGTCCTGGCAGGCGCGCAGGTACTGCGTGGGCGTGAAAGTCCTGGCGACGTAGGTATACCTACGCGACACATGTGTACATGCGCGACTTTCAGCCCTTAGAGTAATATTTGGGCGATCCATGATCAAAGACATTATATTTATCCCAATAGGCTTTCCATAATATGGCACAAAAGTAATGGTGATGAAGTAAGGCAGTGCATAAGTGTGTAAATTTCACTTAAGGGTAAAACACTTAGGCGCGCAACTGTTAGTGAATTCTAACACTTAGACCTTACTCCTATTGTTTATACCTTCCATTCTAGGTAAATAATTACCTTAGATGTGTTTGGAAGACCTATAGAATATACTTGGGAATTCAGAGCTCTGTATCTAAATTCTGGAAAAATTCATCTCGAAATGGGGGGCCCACCGGGGGTATTTATAGGCTGGAGAAGACCCCGGGCGGTTATCACCTAGGGCGCGTAAGTGACTTCCGCGACCAGCTTTGGCGCGCAAGTCTAGTTTCGCAAACCTTTCCCAAGTTTCTTCTTATTCCTTCATTTGTCAATTTTTTTTATATTTGTCCAAAGGTTGAATCACTTTGAGCTAAGATATTCCCCTTTTCCAATGTTTAGATTCTGTGATGAAGGAGCGTCAACAATTGTCCCCCTCAGAGTTGGATACAAAAGAAATGAGGATTTGACTTTGAGGAAATCGAGAATCAAAAGGAAATTGGGGCGCGCAGGGTATGGCGCACAAATGAGCTTCAGGCGCGCAGGGTTTTGGACGTAGAAGGTATGGCACAAAAGGTACGACGCGTAGGGTTTTGGCCGCATCTATAAATACGGGACTCCATTCCACACAAAGCACATGGCTCTCACGGATTCCTTTCTCTCGGCGCGTAGCTTGGCTCTCGACTTTCGATCATCCGCGCAAGTGATTCCACTATTTCGCGCTTCTGTTTCTTATGTCGCGCTACTGTTACAGTATTTAGACATCTGTGGTGAAACCTGTGCGCCCAATACTTGCACGACCGAAGAAGACTTGCGCGCCAACTATGGGACTTACACGCCTTAATGACTTAGCCAATTTCTTGAAATCCTTCACAAAAATTATGAAAAATTAACATACATTAAGAGTTAATTATTCAAATTTTGTGCAGATCAAATGGCTCCAAAGAGAATCGGAACGGCTGATGAACTGGTGAGAAAAATAATTGATGAGATGGTGGACATCGTTGGCCATGATTACTATTCCATTTGTGAAATCACTCTTCTGGAATTGGATAAGCATCTGAAGAAATATCATCGTGATTTCCCAAATAACATCTATCTTTCTCTATATGGCCATGGTCACTTGAAAGATATCCATATTCCAGAGGAAAAGAACTATCTCCCACCTTCCTAGTTTCAGTCGTATACCAAATTTTCATCAGCGAATGTCTTAATTGCAGGAACATTTTCAAATGCTGGAACAGTAAAGAAAGATTATATAATGCATCATAGTTCGTGTACTCCAGATCTGAAACTTCCCAAGCCTGAGCTGCAACCACATTGTTATCCTTTAGTCTTTAGAAACTCTCAGATGCATCAATCCATAGGCTGGAAGGAGAAATGGGAATTCCGCTCTAGAGGAGGGGTGAAGCCAACATGGATGGGGGATTATTGGGTGCGACAAATGTGTGATGAGTTAATCAAGGATCTAAAGGAAGCTTCAATTTATGAATTTTTCTTGGATGGGCAGACGTATGTTTATAGGAATGATAATTTTGCACTGGAATTGCTTAGCCGCTGAAGCCCGGAAACTCATTCTTTCCAACTGATGCATGGAGAAGTAGGAATTAGTTTAGGGGATGTCTACAAAATCATTGGGGTTCCAATTCTGGGTGATATGTATGATGAATTCTTCTCTCCAAAGGAAACCATGAATGATCCGGAGAAGACTCCAAATTTGGTTCGAGAGTTATTAAAGATTTATCAAAAACTAAAAATCTTAAAGTCATAAAAGACATATTCTAGAAGGGATATTCACCCAGAGGAATTGATGGATGTGTTTCCCAAGAATAAGTAGGAAAAGGGGCCCACATGTACTCGTCCTAATAGATTCCCTAGACCAGATAAGAGATGTATTCCTTGCACATTATGGCTGACTCGTGAAGCACTAGATTTTGAGAAATGGGGGTGTGAAGTGAATCATAAAATCTGAGAGGAGACCCGTCTGGAAGGCTTTTTAGCCTTATGGATCAGTGTCTATCTTTTTCCAGTTAGATATTCGAAGGGAGGCGTCAGGCCAGGGACCTTCGTTATCACAGCCAAATTGGCTGAGAGGAAGATGGTGGGGTTGGCTACCCCAATTTTGGCAAAAATTCATAGTATCTTACTCCATGTCTACATGGGTAAGTCTCCTTTGAGATTAGTGGGACCATTCCAAGTTTTATGGGGATGGATCACCACTCACTTCCGGACATATGCTGTACAAAACAAAATACAGATTGTTGGATGTTCTTTCAGGCCATCTATTCAGGCATTCTCTAGATTTTTTCCTTTGCCCCTCAATGATTATGAGATTAGGCCAAGGCTTGGTATGCATAAGGAATTCCACTTCTTTCCCTATGGAAATGCGCCAACAGGGAGATTGGTTGACGATGGATCAGCCAGCTTGGAAAATAGGTCTTATATGCAGGCCTACAAAGATGGTGTACTGGCCGCCAGAATTGATGGGGAAATCATATTTGAGGCCTATGCTCCAGATCAATTTGCACGCCAATTCAACTGTCTACAAACAATTGTTGTATCTCCTCCAGTGCACGTCAGATCAGAGCACCATCTAATGGTTGCTCGGAAACTATGGTTGCTAACGGCTATGGAAAGGACTGGGGCAGTCATTGACTTATGAAATACTAAATCCTTAAGCAACTTGAATATATGGTATGCTAAAAAATTGATAGCATCATATCCTAAGGCCATATTGAATAAACTTGTTCATCAGTTTGGGATGAAGAAGGGAACCATTGAGAAAGAAACAATTCAGGTGGCAGGTGATTCTTCCACTCCGAAAGTTGGTTCACCAAGTCCTTCAACCAAGGCTGATTCATCAGATTCTCAAGAGATACAACAATTGTTGAAATGGCCACGTGCTATATATAATCCTACTGACAGAATCAAGAGAGCCACTCCATCAACTCCTAGTGAGTTACATTATTGAGGCAATTTTAATTGCAAGTAACTTTATAGAGTAACAAGTTTTCATTATCTTTTTATAGTTGTAGGAGCTAGAAAGAAATTAAAATCCATGGTCATGGGACCCTATTCGCAGCCTTCTAGTACACCTGCATATCTACGACCAGAGGCCATCCAGACATGGCGGGATGTATACTGTGATACTGAAACTATCTGGATGGATATATGTAAAGGGTTACGTGTTCATGAAATAGGGTCTATTCAGGATCCTATCAATATTTATTTAAAGGATAACCCTGATAAAGTAAGAGCCTATGTCAAAGATTTGAAGGCCTACATATATGTCACTGAAGATTCTACCCCTATAACCAAGAGGGTTAAAGAAATGTTGGATCACGACGCCACTGATGAGGAGTGGCATGATTATGTGGCTTCTGAAGATGTATGTTTCCTTTCCTTATTTGGTCTGCAACTTGATTTTATTCAAAGCTTTGTTATTAATGGAAATTGTTTTCTTCATCTTGCATCTTACCAATACTACTAAGGTTCCTTCGCCACAGTATAGCCCCGGTGGTACTCCCATAGGGGATGCTGATGAATCTCCTCACGAATCAGGTGAGATATCTCCAAGCCATCATGCCATGAATGAGGATTTGAACATGTCCTTCCATTCACCAATTCAAGTGCCAATAAGGGATACTGCCGACACTCCCAAAAATCCAAAAGGACAAAGGCGACGAAGGAGGAAGTCCACCGCTGAATGCTTTATCAGTAGTCGTAAGTCTTTCGGATAATCATGAATTTTAAACCATGAAAAAGATTCCTCACTTTCCTTGGGATTTCATGGGCTTCATCAATTTACCCTCTGATGGAAAGGAATGATCCTCCCTTAGGGAGCACAGAGGGTGCTGTGGAACAAACACAAATTTAGGTTGACTTGGCTGCTTCTGAAAAAGAGCCAACATCTATTCCCAGTACTGCTCATGCTGCTGCTACAAGTAGAGAAGAACCTACACCAGAATCATTGGTGACCGCAACAACTGAATCTTCCATCCTTCCTGAAGAATCCGTTCAGGGTTAGGGGCCGTAGAATGAAGGTCACCAAGGGGACACATCAAATTCTCCCACCGGTGAGACTAACCAGGATTCTGAATTATCATTGGATGAAATGATGAATCGTGGCATGTCTTTCGAAGAAATTTATGATCATGCTAAGTTGTCATGTGATTTTCAAGACCATGGGCATGAGTGTTATCCTTCTTCCAGTAAATTTCCATATAATTTACACTTTTAATCATGACCAAAAATAATATGCATTTCCATCCCAAGAAGCTGCTAAACTGCCAATTCCTGAAGAGGGTGTGGATATTGATGTCAACACTACCATTTCAGAAACATTTTCTCAAGTGGATATAAACCCACAAAACCCTCCTGAGACCCATCTTGAAGATCCTTTTAAAACTAGGAACGATGGGGAGGATTCTTCTCAATCTGCTGATCTACTGTTAGGTAATGATTGAACTGAGTTTTCAATATAGACAACCAACTTCCATTATTCTATGAAACTAACCATACTTTTAATTGATCAAACAGGGCTGTCAACATCAATGTCTAGAACTGGAGGTGATGTTTCAACCTCCTCATAAACAATAGTTGAAGGTGAAGAAACTAGGGTCAGGGGGAAGAAGCAGAATAGGTCACTTCCCTAAGTGCATTAATCCCCGATTACATGCCACCATGTGATGATGATGTTGAATCAGACCCAGAGGTGCTTAAAGTGCTCATATTTTCACGACGCAAGGCATTGAACTATATATGGAAAATATATCTGAGGTGCCTTTAGAATTTTTTTCATCAGATATTTCTTGGTTATCATCCCAGTTTGTCCTGATTGGACTTCGTGGTTTTGGATACCAAGACATCCATACCTCGGTGAAACATGTCATCTTAAGAAAGGTGCAGGAACAAAAGTGCCATGAAGATCTGACCAGGGTGAAGCTGTTAGTCAATATCAGCAAATTTGAGGCTGCAGTATCCCGAGCTGAAGCTGACTATGCTGCCAAGATGAAGGAGCTGATGCATAAGATCAATGATAAAGTCATTCAGAAGATGCACCTTCAGTAATAGTCAAATTTTTTTACTGGGGAACTTGACTAACTCAATAATTCACTGGAGGGAGCTCAAACGAATGGTATGAAAGCCATTGCGGATGCCAAGAAAGCACTCCATCAGGCTGAAAAGAGTGAAGTTGGTCCAGTGCATAAGATTCAAGTAGCTGTTGATGAATCTCGGGATGCGGTTAATCAATTGAAACCTTATGTCGACAGCCTCTTGTAATTTATTAAAAAAGAGAAGAGACTCCAATCTGTGGATGTCCTTCTAATTCTTGTGCATAAAATTAAGAACTTTTTCACCTTCAATCATTTGTGCACCTATTTTCCTGCTACCTACTTTAAATTTTACCTATGCCAATAGGCATAGTAAGCATAGTTCGATTTTTTACATGGAATAATGTAAATAACCCTACAAACTTTGAATCTCTTAATTTCTCAATATTTCTTAAATCATACAAAATGTTTGTTTAGTGAGCTGGAACATGACTTTTATTCAGAGTTCCTTTTTCTTTTGTGATTAGTTTAATGTCATGCACGTCGGATATAAAGAGGCTAATGATTAAGGTCGAAATAGCTTTGACCGAAATGAATTAAAATTCACTCAATTCCTTGACAATTTATCTGAAATCATATTACCATAATCATGTATGAGGGAAAATGTGTAATCTATGTCTTAAGAATATTTGAATCATAAGAATGATATGAAAAAGATCTAAAAGGAATTAGAATAAGTAGTTTCCAAGAATGAAGTTACCATTATTTAACAAACCTGTTAGGGGGTTGAATTATGCATGGCCACCTAAGGGCATTGGCTTCATAGTCAAATAAATAGCATCTTTTGGCTAACAAGTATGTTATGTAGACTGTTTATGCAAGGCCACTTAAGGCATGTGATATATAGTTAGGCAAAAGAAACTCTTAGAAATTTACTTTCCTAGTGCTAAAAAGCCAGTGAATGTTTATGAACATTCAAATTTTCCAATATATAGAGTTTGTTGTACAGAAAGAGGTACTTGAATATGGTGAATATATTTCCAAACAAGATTATCAAAGAACTCGATTAATATCACTCTTACGAAGGTCTGACCCAAACGTAGGGAAGGATAATATATCCCATAGACTTGAATACTTTCAGATCATGAGAAAGAATATGGGACTAGTATGTTAAGGATGGCTATATTTTCGGATCCCTACATATTGTCATTAAGAAAAATAAGGACAAAAGAAGCTTTGTTCCCAAGAATGAAGTTACAAGTATTTAACAAACCCGTTAGGGGGTTTAATTATGTAGGGCCACATAAGGGCATTGACTGCATAGTAAAATAATTGCATCATTTGGCTGATAGATCCATTATGTAGACTGTTTATGCAAGGCCACCTAAGGGCACATGCTGCATGGTCAGGAGAAAGAACTCTTAGAAATTAAGGCCTTTTGTGATTAGAAGTCAAAAAATGGGTATGAATATCTAGAAGTATTCCAGATTAGGATTATGACACATAATGATAGGTATTGTCCAATGTATGCAGATATAAACGGATCAATGATAACCATAATCATGTTGTGGCTAGGTCCTGAATGGAAATGTTGGACTTCACTACCTATCCCATAAGGATGGAAATCAAGCTGCACGTAGTTCTTGAAATACAGTTTAATGTCATGTGGGACAAAAATAATGGAGATCTTAGTTTAGGGTAATAGATTTTGGACCATTATAAGAAATACACGGTGTGTGTTTTCATGGGGACTTTTCAGCCAAGGGACTGAAAGTGGAATTTGGGGTTAGGCCCAAAAGACTTGGGGCTGGATTCGAGGGACACTCGAATGTTCCTACGTATCCCATAAGGATGGGAATAAAGCCCACATAGTTCTAGAAATACCCTCTGTACAAAGTTGTTTCACACACATGAAGGGATAATGGGAACTTTAGTGCAATGATGGTTTAACACAAGATAAAAGGTTTGGGCATTTCCATGTATGCACGTAGTCTTTGGAATGAAACATGATTGAAAAATCAATGTAAATAATGGTTCCCTCTCAGGCGAGGGTATCAAAGAATATTATAGTTCTATTGTCATACCGGAAAAAATGTGTTGTATAGTTTAACATCATATAGCAAGGAAAAAAGTGAACCAATGTAATGATATTGACTCTAGGGGCGGTTTCATGAATCAATATCATATGAGATGGAGGTGAACTGATGTGAAGAGATTGATTTTGGGATTGAACCTTGGGAGGTTGCCTACGTACCCATCCTAGAAGGCAAGGATCATTGTCCGCATAGTTCAATTAAAGAATAAATTAATGATCAAGTTGTTCATGTTGAAAATGACCTAAAAAATGACGGTGTTGGGACTTACACATGGTTAGTAGCCTAGAGAGAGTGTTATGGTTGAAGTTTTCTTTAAGCTCGTGTGAGTCATACTCGATGGGAGAAACAATAGGTAACAATAACCTAAAGGATGCACAATTTAATGTCATGTAAGACATATAAAGGGACTATGCAATTTATATTCTTAAAGTTAGGACTACAAGTGCTGCACAGTTTAGTGTCATGTAGCTGGAAAAAGTACAGTTTAATGTCATGTAGGACGTATCAAAATAGTTTCTGTAAATTTTTCGGTCATGTAGTTAGGACGATGGGGACAACACAATTTAATGTCATGTTGGACAAAAAGAGGTCTTTTCAGTTTAATGTCATGCAGTATGGACAAAAGAGTACACCATTTAACGTCATATTGGATGTATTAGGGGATTTTTCATAGTTTATCGTCATATTGGACGAAAAAGGGACAATATAGTTTAGCATCATGTTGGACGTATGTGCCAATAGTTTAAGGTCATATGCATGGACCGTTGGTTATGCAGTTTAACATCATGTTGGACGAAAGGGACTTCTATATAGTTTAACTTCATATATTAAGGACAATGAAGGGGGACACAATTTAACGTCATGTTGGAGAAATTAGTAAAAAATTTCACAGTTTAAGGTCGTGTGGGACAAAAGTAACAAAAATAGTTTAAGGTCATATGTATGGACCGTGGATGATGTAGTTTAACGTCATGATGGACGTAAGGGATGCAAAAATAGTTTAAGGTCGTATACATGGGCCGTTGGTTATGTAGTTTAATGTATTTCTGGATGTAACGGACTTTTTTACAGTTTGTCATCATGTAGTTATGACGTCACAGTTTAGCGTCATGTTGGACGAAAGTACAAATAGTTTAAGGTCATATGTATGGACCATTGTTGTACAGTTTTATGTAATCTAGCAAGGATGATGAAGGGGACACAGTTTAACGTCATGTTGGACGTATGTGCAAATAGTTTAGGGTCATATGCATGGACCGTTGGTTATGCAGTTCAACGTTTTACTGGATGGTGGTGCAATTTAAGGTCATACCGGACCAATGATGATTTATTTTGTGTTTGTATAAAATACTACATCAAAAATCTGGCATTGGATGGAGTAGTGATGAGTTATCCATCCATCGAGATTAATGAATAAGCTCCATTGGAGTAGACCCTATGTATTGAGTAAGGTCCTTCCCATTTTGGCTCAAACTTGGGAGGTTTCTTTCCTGGTATCATTGGAGTTCTGAGAACTAATACCAATTCTCCATGTGTGAATGAACGAAGATGAACTTGATAGTTAAAATCTCGTTCTATTCGATTCTGATAGACTTCCAAGTGGTGCAAAGTGTAGAATCTTTTCTCATTTAACCATTCCAATTAATTCAATTGATTTTGAGATTTATCATTTGTAGATGACTGATCACAAATGGATACTCTGAGCGAGGGTAATTGAACTTCAATGGTCATGATGGATTCCGTTCCATATACCAGTGAATAAGGATTTGACCGCGTTGTAGTTCGGGTGGTTGTCCAATAAGCCCATAAAGCATGAAAGAGTTTATCAGTCTATGATTTTTTATCTTTATCCACCATCTTTTACAGTATATTTGACAGAGTCTTGTTGAAAGATTCTATCTAGACATTGGCCGCTGCATGATACCAATATGAATGGTTGGATTTGATGTTGTATTCTTGATACCATTTCTTCACCACGGATGAATAGAAGTTGGTGCCATTGTCTGTTAATATGGTATGAGGGACACCAAATTTGGTAATGATGTTAGACATGATGAAGCTTACAATGCATTTAGAACTGACTTCATTGAGAGGTATTGCCTCTGCCCATTTGGAAAAGAAATCAGTAGCAGTAAGAATATACATAAACAGCTTAGCCATAGCTGAAGGGTAAGGTCCCTCCACATCCATTCCCCATGTGGAAAATGGCCACGAGTATTTAGCAGTATGAAGAAACTATAGAGGTTGATGAATGAAGTTGGAATGTACATGGCATGAATGATACTTCTTTTTGAAATCAACACAATCTTGTATCATTGAAGGCCAAAGGTATCCAAGACTTTGAATTTGATCAGACAGTCTATGTCTAGACTGGTGGGCACCACAGACTCCTACATGCACTTCTTTCATGACAGCCATTGTCTCTTCACCATCAATGCCTCTGAAGAGAACTCCATCAAAACCAAATCTGTAGAGAATTTTTTCTAGGTGATCTAGGCTATCATAAATAGTAAAATTGACCACACTTCTCTAGATTTGTTCTTTCTCGTCTCTATCAGGTGCAAGTATTCCATTTTGAAGGTATTCCCTAATAGGTGACATCCATCTTGTAGTATGACTATACGGTTCAGGAATGGGACTAATTTCATTCATTTCCTCTATTCTGATTCGAATATAAGATGAAATTTCACGATGGTGAGCAATACTGATGGTGGTCTCGTCCCGATTTGGATCTTCCAGAGCTGTGGTTATATTAGCCAGTGCATCAGCTTGGGCATTTTGTGATCTTGGGACATAAAAAAATGTCGGTTCTTAAGGAAATTCCACCATTAAATCTCTGATGTAATCATACAACGGGATTAGTTCTTCTTTTATGATGGAATAATCCCCATTGACTTGTTTGATTACCAGGTCTGAATCACCGTTCACCATTAAGTTACTCACTTGTGCTTGCAGCGCCAATACCAAGCCTGCGATTAGAGCTTGGTATTCTACTTCATTATTGGTACCAGCTTCCCATATTAAGAAGGAATAAGGTCACACTACCTTTTCTGGAGAAATGAGCACAATTCCTCAGCCAACATTGTTGAATTTAGGATTTCCTATTTTCCTCATTGTTGGACTTCTGGAAGCACCATCAAAATGAATTTCTCATGCGCGAGGACTTTCTTGAATAGAGAAGACCTCCTCATCAGGGAGTTCAATATCTGAAGATGTGTTTTCCACTAAAGGGTGTTCATCCAGGAAATCATCTAGAGCATGGCCCTTTATTTCCTTTTGAGACACTTACTGAATGTCGAATTTCTGCAAAATAACTACCCACCTTGCCAGACGTCCTGTATGAATTGGACGACTAAGGATGAATTTGAGCGGGTTATTACGAGATACCAATTGGACCTCGTGATGTTGCAAGTAGTGTCTCAACTTCTGAACTGCAAATATTATTGCTAGGCATCACTTCTCAATAATTTAACACTAGGTTTTTTCTTCAAGCATAGTCTGACTGAGGTAATAGAGGTTCTTTTCATTCCCAGCATCATTATTCTGAGCAAGAAAGGCACCCATTGATCGCTCTAGAGCTGTCACATAGAGGAAAAGTGGTCTTCTTTCAATAGGTGGCATGAGTACCAGTGGACTCAAGAGGTATTTCTTGATAATATTGATTGCTTCTTGACATTCTTCGGTCCACTGGTAAGTGACTCCCCTCTTCATCAATTTGGTGAAGGGTAAACTTTTTCCTGCCAAATTGGTGATGAATCACCAAATATAGGCCAAGTGTCCTTGAAGTCCTTTTAATTCATTCAAGTTTCGAGGAGGTGAAATACCAAGGATTGAATTTTCATTCTGAGGATCGACTTCAATACCATGATGGAATGCAACAAAGCCGAGAAATTTTCCTGGGGTTACCCCAAAAGCACATTTTAAGGGGATCCTCTTTAAATTATTTTGTCTAAGCTTTCGGAATATGAATTCCAAATCAGCCAAGTGATTAGAATGTTGTTTGCATTTAACCACCAAATCATTTACATAGCATTCAACAAACTTCCCTAGAAAGGGTTTTAATATACGATGCATGGCACGCTGATATGTTGCACCTGCATTATTTAAGCCAAAGGGCATTACCTGGTAGCAAAACACACCATGAGGGGCTCTGAAGGCTATGGATTACTCGTCTTCTGGGGCCATTCATATTTGATTATATCCAGAATATCTATCCATGAAGAAAAGTTCTTCATAGCCATCTTTTTCATCAATTAAAAGTTCCATAATTGGAACTGAGAAATCATCCTTAGGACAATGCCTATTAAGATCTCTAAAATCGATTCAAACTCTAATTTTTCAATTCTTCTTCTTTACAGGGGCAATAATAGCCAACCACTTGGGATATTGAACTTTTATGAAAAAGTTAGCTTTGATAAGCTTATCCACCTCAGCTTCAATTTTGGAAGCATAAGTTGGGTGTGTTCTTCTTGCGGCTTGCTTAAATCCTTGATGTTCGTCTGGTAAACACGAATGATGAGTAGCAACATCAGGATCAAGCCCAAGAATCTCTGTATAGTTCCAAGAAAATATGTCTCGATTTTTCTTTAAAAAGGCAAATATATATCTTTTTCTTCAAGAGTCATGGACACACTGATTAAAGTGGGGAGTGGGTCATCTTTTGTACCCAGATTTATTTCACGGAGATTATCCACGGTGGTAGAGATACCCTTTTCAAATACTGGAGGAGCATCTCTGAGATCTTCCTCTTCTTCTTCAACATATGTTATTTCTTCCGTTTCGACTTGCATAGTAGATAATGAAGAGTAATTTTCATGATCAGAAGAGATGTCAAAATTTGAGCATCTTGAAGAAGAAGCTTCCATTTCTGTCCCAATTGATAATGAAGGGTCTTCCTTGGGAAATAAAGAGGAGATGATGGATTGGGAATCGACATCATTGTTCATCTCTGATGTTGCTATAGCTTCTTCTGGCCTGATTGGCGAAGTATATACTTGAGGGATTTCAGCATATGAAATGATGATATCTCTATTTGAGCTTTCATCATTTCTTGGAGGATCACCAATTTCTCCCATGTTGTCTGGCTCGATTGTCGTAATTGACATTATGGATCTTTCCATAAGAGTATTTTGATTTCGGTATATCTTGTCAATTTGACTGCTAGGCAATACATAATCTATACTCACACGTGAAAATGGATTTACAGGAATCTTCTCCAAACCATATGGAGAATAACCTTTGGTAATCTCTTTTGTTGGGGATTTCTCCCTTCCCTTCATGTGATAGAATTACGCCTCAATGTATTGAGACTCGCATGTCTTGAACGGGGCCTTATCACCATACAATGTCCCAACATGACCATCGAAAAAATATTTGAGACATTGATGGTATGATGAAGAGATAGCCGCATGTTGATGTAGCCAGGGTCTTCCAAGCAGGATGTTGAAGGCTAAGTCTTGATCAACATCCATGAAATCAGAATTGGATACTAGATCTCCAAATTGAGTTCTGAGTGTAACTTCACCCAGTGGTACTTGTTCATTTTTATTATATCCTTGTAACATCATGGTAGAAGGATATAAATCCGATTTTGTGAGGCCCAATCGACGAAGTGTACGAATGGGCATGAGGTTCACTCCTGATCCATTTTCAATGAAATCTCTTCAGTGGTCTACACCATTGACCATGCCAGATAAGTAAAAAGGTCAAATATGACCATGCACAACATCACCTTCATCATCATCAGTAAAAGATATTATCGCATCTCATTCTGCAGTATTATTTTCCTTGTGATATACTTTAGCTGCAGCAATTTCAGTTTCAAACTCCTAAGGACATGACAAAGCCTCGATGAGTGCTTCCCTAAGATCCATTGATAGATTAAAAGCATCCAAAATTGATAACATGGCCGGTACTTGGTCCAGGTGTTTCAATACATTATAATTTTGATCCATAGGTCTGCGTTTCCCAAAAGACACATGCGGTTTAGCAGGTTCCATGGAAGTAGATGCTTTGGAAGTTGATGCATCTTGTATTGGGATAGTAGTTGGTAATATTCTTGGTTTTGGAAGATTAGAATGATAAGATCCATTTACTTGCTTTGATGAAGAATATTTAACCTTCAACCGGACTTCCAGAATAACTTTTCTAGGTCTGAATTTGCTGTTGGTAGAATAACATGCTTGTTCTTGCTGAGCTCGCTGAAGGGCTCTACCACGAGTTTCTGTTGCGTACACAGTTCTAGCAGGGGTAGAATTGGAATAAAAGCTTCTAAAAGATCCATGTCTTACCCTATATCCTGAGCATCTGGAACATCCTCTGATTCCTCTGTTTGATATAGGGAATTCAGGCTCATCGAAATCAAAACTGCGACTGGCATATGGGTCTGTTAATTGAATCATATTAATAGAACCAAAGATTAATTCTTCATCCAAGGAAGAATCTTCCTGACTAGCCAATTTAGGTTGTACCGTTTGGTGGGGCGGGGCCCATTGCTTCGTAGTAGATGGTATGAAGGCTGCTAGAGTCAAAGAAAACTTAGTCTTTGACACATACTCATCTTTTTCTGATTGTTCCTCCTTCTTGGAATTATTCCGCCCTTTTGAGAATTTTTCCTTTGAAGTAGATATTGTTGCGGAATTCATGGTAGAAAGAAAAATTGGTTTCTTAAATTGTGTTCGCAAAATAGCATGAGTTCGTTTGATCATCTTTCTGACTATCAAATCATCATATTTTTGTGCATTTTTTCTTTTGACTTCTTGCCACTTGCCTTCCTCCTCTCAAACTATAGCAGTAACACATGCTACCTCGGCTGAAGAGCCTTTCATTTTGACTTGTCCCGAGTCGACCATATTTTGCAGGAGGTCATTGAAGACAAAAAAACTCCTTGATGGGATGTCCTAGCATCTGATGAAATGGGAAATAATTGGGACGGTCTTCATCTCCTTCCTTGTTTGGCCTCTTGGGCCTTTGCAGCTGAACCAAATTACACTCCAGGGCCGAAATGAAGTAACCAGGAACTTGTTCATTTCCGAAAGAATAAACATTACTCTTAAACTCATCAAACTGTTTCCGTCTATGATCTATATGATTGTCTTGACGAAAATTCCTTATTTCTTGACGCTCATGAGGTGGAGCCCTTCGAGAAGATGAAGGTTTTGAGGTAGAATTAGGTACAGGTTATATTTTAAGCATAACTGTAGTAGTTTCTTCTATACCCATTCTCCTTCCTAGAGATGATGGAATTACACGAGATTTAGCCTTATTATGTATAAGAGAATCTTCAATCTGTTGAGAGATTGAAGTAAGGTCTCGAAACCCTCATGTGTATTTCATAGGGATCAGTGGTGTGCGTAATTCGTCACGTAGATTTGCAACACAGATTAACAACAGTTCCTATTGAGGGAGACCTAAGCTCAGGGAATATGATAATCCCTTCCAGCGAGAAATGAAATCAGAGACTCTTTCATTCTCCCTTTGCATACAGTTTATAGGATCGAAAAAGGTTGAATTTGGAAAAGTTGAGCTGAATGGAAGAACGAATCGTTGATGGAGATCTTCCCATCTAGTAATTGACCGGGATTTCAAGCTTGTATACCAGACAAAAGCTGGTCCTTGAAAGGTTCGCATGAAGCATCTGATATTAACTGCTTCTTACTGCTCCGAAGTTCCATCATAGGATCATAACAAGACACGTAATGCCTCAAATGTTGTTCAGGGTCGCCTGATCCATTGAAAATAGGTAATACAGGGTTCCCAAAATTTGATGGGGGAGAGATTGAATATACCAATTCATGTTAAGCTTTCTTCTCTTGTTGAACCTGTACAAGCTTCCCTTACATAGCTTCCAGCCGAGCTGTTAATGACTCAATAGCAGTTATTAACTTTTGAGAAAGATCCGGTTGAGCTTGAATCTGAACATGTGCATTGATTGGAGCTTGGACATATGTGGTGGTTGGTACTGCAACCGATGGCAGCACTACAAATTATTGTTGCACATGACCCGTAGGATTAGACCTGTGAGGTTGTACTGATAAAGGAGGATATTCTTGATCCTCTCAGTATCTACAAAAAACTCCCTTGACTGATTGAATCCATCACACTTAGAAGGAAGACTACCATGAAGTAGTTCTATATTAATCCTCCTCAATTCCTTCATTTCTTCCTCCTGTTGCGCAAATCTTTGCTCTAGTGAGAGCGATTTCCTTCTCCAGAGGAAGCATATATAACCTGATTCTTTCTATTCGCCTTGTTTGATCCCTTTCGGAGAGGGGGAAGTGGGTTATTTGAAGAAGCATCCAGATTTTGGGTAAACTTTTGATTTCATGTACACACACCTTCTTCAATTGTGTCTATGCATACAACTTCTTGAACATGAACCTCTTCATCTGATCCCTCTGAGTGAGCCTCATCTGGTGGATCAGCAACAACAGCATTGATGACATTGATTGATGCATAATGTATCACATCCCTTATATCATAATTTCTATGATATTGTCTGCTTCCATGTCTTTGATGAGACATTTCCTTTTGGTGATTCAATCCCTCAGGAACGTCTTGAAAAACCATAATTTGGAGGGAATTTCCTAATAATTTGGCTCTTCTTTCCTCTTGAGGATTCTTCCCCAATCGATAAAAGATATAATTTCTCTGAGGAGGGGATTGATGATTTGAAAAATTCCCCAGTCCAGTGGACTGGGGTTGTTTCTTCTATTCCCGCTCAACTCCTCGAATTCTATTTGTTGATTCCGAGGGATGGTTTAAAAGAGTCCCCAGTCTGGAAAGATGGTCTGTCTCTTGAAATGATATGTATGAGACTTCCATAAAATCTCTCCTGATCTTGCAGACCTTAGTCCTAAAATTAGCTGGATTCATCAATAAAAATCCACTTTTATCACCCAGCTTGAAAGACCGTTGAATGATTTCTGACACATTGGTCACGTGATGATGTGCTTTCTCCATACGAGAGGTATGTTCGATATTCTCGTTTGCTTGATGTAGGATTAATTCAACATCTTGTTGTTTGTATTCATGATTTTGATGGGAACTAGTTGAACCTTGTTCTTGGGTAATCCTTTGATTACAAACAAAACCAGTTGATTGTGGCCGGCCACGGGAAATAACATTTCATGAGACCATTTTTGGTGGGATTTACTGACTGGAGAGCACAGTGAAATGTAGTCCTCCATGAATACCCCATCCTCTGACATGAATACCAGATGGGGCATTGATAATTAACTGGAGAAATCTTCTTAGTGCACCAAGGAATGAACGCTGAAGGGCTCCCTAATGCTTTTTAGCCTTCGTATATCGAGAGACTGATAGAGATGCCAAATCAATCTGACTTTGTAACCCTTCTATTAACATAACATGATTTTCATATTCAACATAAGATAATACTTTCTTCTTCAACTGACAAAGAGTTTTCAATATGTTGAGACGAATATCATGAATTCCATCTTCTGTCAACATCTCTAGAATGTTGTACTGAGAGTCAGCTAGAGGCCAAAACATGACTGGCACTTCACCTATCACAAGTTGTTTTCTCATTTTAATTATTTCCTCTTTATCATTCAAGGAATATTATTCTATCTAATTTGACTAGAGCTAGTGATTTTTTGTTTCTTCATCAGAGTCAATAGAATTGGTAGAGAAATCACTGATCTAACTAGAAGATGCATGACTTAGGGGTGGTTTGGAGAATGACCTACACCCTGGGCTATCTTCTGATTGAGAAATTATTTCACCTGCTAGGGATGAAGCATCAGACATGACTGGTTTCGTGTTTGCATGTTTTTCAATATAAGATGTCTTTCTCGGTACTACATTACCCACTGGAGCATTTTTTGGGCAATGTGCATCACTATTACGGAGAGGGATTTCACAGCGAAATTCATCATCATGGGAAGGACCACCATGGTGGGATATAATAAAAGATGAAATCTCTTTCTCCTTGGTCTTCTGACCACACAGAGGGTTCCTATGGCTCTTATCTGAAGATGAAACTTCGAGATCGACTAAATTGTCATGAATCATGTCTTCATGAGGAAGTGTTTGTTAAAGACCTTCGGAATTAATGTTCCCACTATTGGAAAATGAGGGATTAGAATCTTGCTTTCCAATAGATAACTGTCTGAGGGCATCAAGAACTCCAGCATCGAGCAAGGCCTTGTTATAGATAGGCTCTTGATTTCTTGACTATGTTGGGTGGGTATTTTTTATAGATGCCTTATTACTCGCCTTGGAAACAACTTTTTGAATAATGTGGCTACTCTGAGCTGGTGTATGTTCCTGATCAGGAGATATGGATAGGTTAGGCTGACGATCTCTACTAAAATCAGGTGTATGTGCCTGACTTGGTTGTCCGTATGATATAGGGGAGTATTCCCCACAAACCTCTTTGATTGGAACAGATGTCTGTGTCTATTCCAGAATGAACTGTTGATGTATCACTCCACTAGTAGGGATAGATTTTTTATCTTTCCCTAAGATGTTGCTGAAGCTGTTATAATATCCTGGCAAGCATCCAAAATATGAGCAGGGATTTGATTCTGCACTTTCACCATTGATAGAATATTCTTGGTGACTTTAGATGTCGGAACGGGGATATACATCCATTTCATTCTTGGAGTAGGTGTATGTGCCCTCTCTTGTCCTCCTATTCTTATCATTGAATCCTGATATTACTCAAGTGTGGGGGCAGAGAGTTGAGCCTGCCTCCTGTTTGTCATCGGAGCTTTCCAATTGACTTCTCCATGTTCTACCAAGTGATACGGTTGGTAGGCTTGATGAATACTAGTAGGTGTATGTCCCTGCTGATTTTACTTCATCGAACATGGTTGATGAGATCCATAATATGTAGTCAGACGATCCTGCTAACTAGCTGATGATGTATAAACAGGTATATGTTCCTGCCTATAGTACTCTGTCAGATTTTCCTGGCGGGATTGGCGTGATGCTGCCAGACGAGTCTGTTGGAGAACGGAATTAAGATGGGCAGGTGTGTGTGCCCGATCATTGCTTGCCACCAAGTTAGGTTGGTGTACTTCTTCGGAAATGGCAGAGATGAGAAACTGCTCCCTGTTAACCGGACTTCGCCTCTGATGAATTGTCTTGTCTACTCGGGTTCGAGGAACCTGAGCTGAACGCCTGAAGTCTACACCCTCATCATGTTGAGGGCGCACTGCCGCACGAGTCAGGCAGCGATGGTTGATGGGAGCCCTCGGGAAGGACTCCTGCTTCCATGAATCAGGTCCCTAAGGGACCTTCTCATTCACCTCCCTAGAATATGGGAGTGATGGTGATTGTGTTCCGGGGATAACGACCAGAAATGGTTGGAGATGATAGTTAGCACCGCCTGCTTCTTGATCGCTGGTCGTCACTGTCCAGACGACCAGGGTGAATTGTTCACTTGGAGGGCTTTTCGAGAAGCCTTCAAAGTTGGAATGGTACCATGTTGACGGTACTCCATAACCAGCACATTTGATTCCCAGCATTGAAGATGCTGAGTAGGTGATGTCGTCCTCAAAGCGGACGATGTTCCAGTAGGAGTAGCAGTAGTAGCATTCACAGTAGAGGTTTTCACGACAGATGTATTCACAGATGTCAAATTAAGAGAAGCCATTCTGGAAATGTAGAAGATCTTGGAAAAGAGTGCCTTTTTGATATAACAGACATAATCAAGATAAATTCAACCACTATAACATTTGGATGATCACATATGTCAATGATTGTTTTTTGATGGCCCTCTCATAGAGTTTAAATAGGGGCCTGACAAATAAGAAAAACATAATTTTAACTTGGTTAGGGATTCACGTCGGGTTCACCATTTTTTGTTTCCCTCTGGAATTGGGGATGACCTCGTTGATTAAAGGTTCAAACATTCCAATCGGTTTCTAATGGGTTTGTTTTTGGAACCAAAAACATCCAATGATTCCATGTCCATTTGGACATACTTTACAAAGGTAGGCGCTCATTATTTGTGGGCTAATGAGGCTTATGAATTTGCATTGGTCGAGAAGATGGGAGGTCAGACTCATCACACGTTTTTAGGAGAATTATTGTCTACTCCGGGACACTCTTTACAGATTTATGTTATGTTTGTGAATCCTTATTACATTACCAACTATAAAATGAGATTTCCCGTAGTGTGACAATCAATGATTGGCACATAGGAAATTCATAGAATCTTTTATATGTATTTGAGGTTCTTCATCGATGAAGAATCATCTGTATTTGTTAGAGATTCTTAGGTGATGGTATCCGTAAAAATACAGAAAAGTTTCTTGGTCATTATGATGACCATACTGGTTTAAAATCCACTTAGTGGGGAACTTGAAGTTTATTGTCATTCAGGAGGACATGTATTATTTCAGAGTTGGGATTGTACCCGCTGATGGGTACCTATGTATCCTTTGTTTTAGAAAAGTAATCATAACCCACGTAGTTCGAGTAAGGGAGCATGATGTTTATGCATGATTGATGACTCAAAGAAAGCTTTCATGATTACTTTCACACTCTAAGCTCATGTGAGTCATGCTATATGTGAGAAACAATAGGTATTGGTGAAACCAGACAATTGTGCCACGAAATATGCAATGATATGGTGCTTATGTGTGTATGATTACCCAAATAGATGAGGATTAAGATTTACATCAGGGAAGAAATCCATGAATAGGGTCCATCAAAGTATATGTGCTTCAAGGAGATTTGGATACTCTAATCTTGGGGATTACTCCTAAGGATGATTCCCAAGTTAGGAGGGGACTTATTATTGGGTTTTACTCCTGAGAAGGAAGCCCAGATCAAAAGGAATTATGACTGGTTACGAGAAATTAAGGATGGGGCTTATTCCTAAGGAGGAGGCCCAGATTAAAGGGATTTAAAAAATAAGGGACTTTGGGCTTACTCCCAAAGATGATTCCCATATTTAAGAATAAGGCTTATTACTGAAAAAGAGACCTAGTTAAAGTAATTAAGGTTTGGGGATTACACTCGAGGAGGATGCCCATATTTGAGACTATGGCTTATTCCTGAAAAGGAGGCCCAGGTTAAAGGAATTAAGGTTTGGGGCTTACTCCTGAGAAGGATGCCCATAATTTGGGGAATTATTACTGGGGATTACTCCTAAAAAGGAGGCCCAGGTTGGGGGATCTTGGGATTACTCTTGAAAATGAGGCCCATTTTAGAGGACTTGGGGCTTACTCCTAAAGAGGATGTCCATATTAATGAGAATTTGGACTGGGGCTTACTCCTGAAAAGGAGGCCCAGGTTAAGGATTCTCTCATCTTAGAGGATGAGGTTGAATGAATGAAATCTCAATCTATAGTGACATAAAGATTTTTAAATCACTAGGTTTTGAGATATATTCCATAGAATTCCTTTCAGATAAGGTAGTTAATCAAGAAAACATGCCATAAATGGCTTTAGAGAGTGTCCTGACGACTGAATCTTGAATAGGAGAGGCGGAATGGTATAAGAGGGGTTAAATGGGAAATAAGGGCACCCAAAAAGGTAGGGGCACGCAAGTCCTGGCAGGAACGTAGGTACTGCGTGGGCACGCAAGTCCTGGTCGCACAGGTATACCTGCGCGACACATGTGTACTTGCACGATTTTCAGCCCTTAGAGTAATATTTGGATGATCCTTGATCAAATCCTTTAGAATTATCCCAAGGGGCTTTCCAGAATATGGAGCGCAAGTTATGGTGAATAAGTAGGGTGGAGCGCAAGAGTGTATATTTCCTTTAAGGGTAAAACACTTAGGCGTGAAAGTTTTAGTAAATTCTAACACATAGACGTTACTCCTCTTGTTTAGACCTTCCATTCTAGGTAAAGAATTATTTTAAAAGTGTTCAGAAGACCCAAAGAAGAGACTTGGGCGTTCAGAGCTCTGTATCTGAATTCTGGAAAAATTCCTCTCAAAATGAGGGGCCCACCGAGGGTATTTATAGGCTGGAGAAGACCCCGAGCGGTTATCAACTAGGGCGTGTAAGTGACTTTAGCAACCAACTTCGGTGCGCAAGTGTACTTGCGCGACCATTGTGGCGTGCAAGTATACTTGCGCGACCATTGTAGAAATTGTGCGACCCTTGATTAAGTTTATTCTTATTCCTTCCTATGTCAATTTTTTTTGATATTTGTCCAAAGGTTGAATCACTTTGAGCTAAGATATTCCCCTATTCCAATCATTAGATTCTATGACGAAAGGAGCGTCAACAAAATCATAGAGTTTTTATGTCACTTCATGGTTTGTTAGAAACTTCAGCCTATGTGAATAAATCCTAAGGGGCTATTACAACCATTTCTAATAGTCCAATTGAAATGAGAAAAACATCGCCATGGATTTTTTTTCTGGACACCCAAAAAATTAAACTGAATAATACAATATGGGTTATGGTCGATTTTATTAAAAATTCAGCACACATAATCACAATTAGAGAGAAATTCCATCTAGATGTTCTTTCCATAGTATACATTAAATAAGTGGTTCAATTTCATGTATTACCACATTCAATTGTATATGATTGGGATATAAGGTTCCCTAAACATTATAGAAAATTTATCAGAAATATCTTAATGGAATGTTGAGTTTCACCAATTTTTATCATCCTTGGTTAGATAGTGATTCAAAGTGAATGATTCAAAAATTATATGATATCATGGGATATTTTTGTATGAATTTAAATGGTGGTAGTGATAAAGGCCACCATCTAGGTTAATTTTCTTACGAAAATATCGTCCACATGATAATTCAAAGGGCCCCTTATGAATCCCTCTATGGAAAGAAGTGTTAAATTCCAATTTGTTGATATGAATTTTGATAATGAAATATATTTTCTTTATAACTAACTAATGAAATGGTCGAAATAATTATGGCCATTTAGGTTAATATAAGGGAATCAAAAATCCAACAAAAATGTTATGTTGATAGTTTCCAATGTGATATTCAGGTTGAAGATAGTGAAAATTTGTACCAATGCATTTTTAAATGGAATAACATAATGATATTTATAATGAATGAAATGATAAGAAATAGGTATAATGATCCATTTTGAATTATTGAAATATATCATCATTGTACCTTCTTTCATGTTTCTTCCACCGAACCACTCTCAGGTTCATGATGTAGTTAATGTATCTCAAATGTTGGAGTTAATACCTGATCAATCCAATATATTGAATTCAAAATCAATGCATCTAGAGAATATTTTTTCTTATCAGGAATAACTAATGAGAATTTTTTTATCATACCTATGATGTTGTATTAGGAAAGACCACTCAACTAGTCAATGTTTTGTAGAAACCCCATTAGGATGATGAAACCACATGTGATCTTGAGGAAGTTTGACACCAAAGAATGTTCAGTTTTTCATACCAATGTATTGAATTTTAAGGGGAAAATAATTTTCATTTGGGTATAATCTAACTCCTTGATATTTTACAAAATATTTTTGTGAATAAATATAATTTCAATGACATGTTCTGTTCCCTGAAACAAAAAATTTGAATGAAACACTTAAAAATATTAATATTATTATTTTATCATGACCTTAATTACTTTTATGTTGAACATAATTACCTGGATAGGCAAAAAATTAAATATTAAGTATAGTATTTTTATATAAATAAAAAATATTGATAAAAAACTAAAATTTTTGTAAGGTATTTATTTAATTAAAAAATACTATTTTATAAAAAAAATAATTTTTTTCTGAACGAATAATAATGGGGATTTTTTTAAAAAAAAGAATATTTATTTCAGAAAATAAATATTATTTTTTAAATCAACATTCCAATTTTTTAGGTGGATTTTTTGGATTTTTCTGAGAAGATTAACTTTTCGATGAATATTGAAAAATATTAGTTTATATTTTTAAGTAACATTTCATTAAATGAATTTACAAGGTTAATTTTGTTTTTAAATGGTTATAAAATTATAGTTATTAAAATTATATATTTATTAATCTAATTTTTTCATTTGAATCAATTTCATATTTAATATTGATCTAAACGTGGTTGATGTTTTGAACATTTTCTCTTTGGAGAAATCACTTTGTCATCTAATTTGTGAGTTTAATATTGAATTAAAAATTTCCAATTAATTGATATAAATTTAAAAAAAATAGATTCAATATTTTTAAAAATTATAATTGAAATTATATAATAATTTCAAATTAATTTTTTCTCCAAATTAAAAATTTAAATAGTAAATAATTAATTACCATGAATTTTGTAAAAATAGGTTTTCAATGGGTTATGCTAAAAAGATACTGTGTAAAATTACCTATAAAATTTCCCTAAGAACATTTTATATACAACATTATAACATATAAACTCAATGTTTCTATAACAGCCCATTTTGCATCATTTTCATGTGAATGATATGGGTAACCATTATTCATTTTAGTAATTCTGGTTTTCTCCTCTCCCCCACTTATAAAAGGCCACATCTTATGTACACCTATTCACATATAAAAAATCATTTCATTCATCCAATACCTACAAAAATATGTTTCTTACTTCACAATACACATCTTAGATTCCTTATTTTTATTTTTAAAAAATCATAACATGTCATTAGTTGTAAACCGACATGTATTCTTCTATGAAGAGGTAAAATTCATAAACATGTGTTTTTGTTTTTTTATTCTTCCACCTTAATAAAATATTATTATATAATAAAAGCTCTATCCCCTATATACTAATATTTTATTATGTTAATTTTATATCCTATATCATTCACCACATTCATATAGAGGGAAATATAATTGTTACTCTTGTTTACAGAGAAGGACTACATCGTAAACCAATGGTGTTAATTTTCAATCACCACCACTCTTGATAGGCTGTAATTATGGATTTATTATTTATATAAAATATTTATGATATTATTATACTTATTGAATTAATATATCAAACCTATCTTCTTACCATAATATATTTTGTAAAATAATAACATTGCTTGGGTGTATAGTGATACACTACCTTGAGAACCGATGTGACATGTTTTTCAATTTTTTATGATTCATTGTTAATAAAAATATAGGAAATAAATAAATATTATAGTTTTAAAATATTTATACATATTTAATTATTATATCATATATATACCTTCTTACATTCCAATCCAGAGAGTTATACGATAATGTCGTTCGTGGTTAAGTTGGAATACCACCTTCTAATATGATTTGATGCGATTCATTTTTCACAAATGATTTTAAAGGAAGGTAATTAGGTTATATTTTATGAATATATGTGATATATATGAAATAATAATGTTTCTATAAAGTAAATATATCGTTTAAATTTTTTTCTTTCATCCTTCATAAAAATGGAAAAAACATTCATGCATACATATGGAATGTCAGCTTCATTAATAAAGTTTCATTTTCTATATCTATCATTTATATATTATAGTAAATAAATTTATAATGAATATTAATGATATTAATATCATAGTTAACTGTATTTAAATGATTTATCCTTGATCAATTTATGTGTACCAAAAATAACATATCAAAACATACACATAAAATCAAAGCAGTTACTTCCAAAATGATATTTTAATGTTTAATTGTTAATAAATGGGTGATAAAATGTCATAATAAAATCATATATTGTATGAAATATATAATTTCAATTATATAATATATTTATAATAAAATTATATTTATTTTAAAGGAGTTTCTAACTCGTGCAATGGAATTTAAGACATAAGGTATCATATTTTGGCCCCAATTTTTCTTCTTTGGGATAACCATTATATTATGCTCTTATATGATTTTATAGGGTGTATATACATCCCCTTTTAAAATTTTAATTATTAATGACTTTATTCTCATTAAATTTCTATTTTTTCAAGGGGCTTATGAATCAATGCTTTCCTAAGTGGTAATGGTTCGATATTACAATCTCATCGTTCATCCAGATTTGTAATGATTACGCTTTTGGTGATGTAATATTAAGAATCATATAAAAATAACATCACGATTTTTCAGATCCTAGGTTTTTTTTCTTGAAAATACATTTTATCCATTCATTTTAATCTGTTAATGTATTTATTACTCGAAAAAAATGAAATAAAACTGAATTTATTTCTCCCCTCTGTTAAACATCCATTTTATCTCTCATGACTGTGTTTTATAAAAATTTTTCCAAAATTTTTTCAATGCTCCTCTATTATTATTTAAAGTCATTTTGACCAGTACAATATTTTTTAAATAAAAAATTAGAAATAATATCCATGTCTCTTTGAAAATATGATTCATTTTTATTTTACTGAATATGTTAAAGGACTTACTGTTTTAAAGTATAAAAATTTTATCAACATCATGATCACTTGTTGTTTTAAATATTCTTTTATATATTATAAAGGTTATTTTTAAAGATTTTTTTTTAAAAATGATTAATTTTTTAAATAATAATTGAATAGAGTATATTTTATACAATTAATTTACTAAATTATTATTTGTTAATCCTTTATAATTTTTAATTGTAATTTTAAATGAAAATTATTTTCATAATATTTTTAAAATATATTGTTTTAGAAAATATGATTTTTAATTAAATTTTATTCTCCTCAAGAAATTTTTTAAAATATTTTAAAATATTCATTTATATGTTCTCAATGATAAATTTAAAGAATGGTATTTCTACAATATTATATGAATTTTGAAATTTAAAAATGTGATTTGAAAAGAAATTATATTTTAAATATAAAATATTCCTATTGATTTTTCATTCGAAATAATTTTACATTGATGTGGGCATCCTTGGATGTAACTTATTCTTTATTGGGGATATGATCTAGTGATACCATTCATATTATTTCTCGAAATGGTTAATGATTGTGATGAAAATATAATTACAAATAATTTTCCATGTACCATAGGTTATGTTATGATTATATGATGACATTTTTATAGAGAACACTTTATTTATTCGGTTATGATATGAGGAATGTTTTGTGATCCAATTTTAGTTGTAAGAATGATATTTATTATCTGACATATGGGTCCTATATCACCATCCATTTCATTTGATAATGATTAATGTTCTAAGAGTACATAAGGTACAGAAGTGGTTATCCCAATCCAAAAAATAGGATGCATAGGAGGTTGTCGCATGTATGAATAAGGTACATAGTTTGTTACTTTTATCCAACCATGTTATTAATTACATAGCTTATGGACATGAAATAATATTTTATAAGATTATTTTTAAGACAAAAATATATTTCTTATTATAATGTTATATTATTATGGATCATTTTTTATTCCATTATTATTCAGGTCTTTTGAACTTCTATGTTTTATGCCATTATAAATACTTATTATCTTCGATATGTAGGATTTAGTCTAGAAAATTTATTCTCACGTTCTCCTACCCATATTATCATTTTATTTTTATATAACCTATGCTTATACATAATGAGTATTTAATCACATCCTTTATTATGTTTTGTTTCCCCTATATATTAACAATGATATTTTAATGACATTCCTATCAAGTTTTATTGTTATTAATAACATAGTGTGAAATGATGTATCTCACTTATTGACATGATTTTTATTTGTCCAACTATCCACATGCATGTGAACTAAATGATTCTGGAATGGATCATTTTGTTATGTAATGAATGTTTTCCTACTAAGATGTAATGTTTATGTATGTTATGTTTCAGTATCTATAATTCACATGGAATATATATCTTTTATTTGTGTTCAAATAGTCTATTATCATTAAGGAGTTGTATGTTTTGAGATGACATATCAAATTTCCCATTCATTTGTAAGTGAAACCATTACTAAAGAAAATAAAGTCCTATCCCTGGGAGGTTGTATCCATTCGCCCATCAGTTTCATATGATAGATTTTTGTTTGGGGAAATTTTTAGATGATAATATTCCTATTTCAATATATTGGAATATGAATGTTTTTCTTGGGATGTGCACTGAAATCCCCTAGATTTTGAGATTTAACTCTAAATTAATATGAATCACATATCCACATAGAGATCTTCTACATCGTTTTTAATATCCCATAATCAAAATATGGATCTAAAGTTGATGTTAAAGAACTATTTGGATAAATGATTTATCAGAACTAGTGTGTCTCTTGAGAAAACGATAGTTTTGTTCTCCAAGAAGGAAAATAGAATCTTGATAGTTTTTTTGGATCATCTCTATATAAGTTATGTAAAAATAATGATAATATTATCTCTTCCAAGTTATAATGAATTTTTAAGTATTTGAAGGGTTTTTTATTGGTTATAAAATATTTAATATAGGTATGATTAAAACCAATTTTGGGTTTGAGATGAGGATATCATAAGGATGTAAATAATATGTTTCTATAAATAATATAAGTTTCTAGTGATGACTTTTATAGTATTGAATTATGTGATTCTATTCATGATCTTCATGAACAGAAAACTATGGCTCTTATTATACCATTTAGTAGTGGGTTTCATTAATTATAATCCAATATATCATATGGTAAATGATGGTCATTTTTAATACCTAATAATATTCACAAACATTCTTCAATATCTCTAAATATATGATAAAATCTTATAGTGTAAGTATTTACTTGAAGATGTCTGCTTCTTGGAAAATTTCATCTGAAATGGTGGTGTACCAATGAAATCAATCCGAGATCATGTTACAATTTTCTCACGAGATTCTTAGGGAATTTTAGGTTTCGATTCTTCCTTTCAGTAGTTGTATATTATAATATGTTTTCTAACTAGTTCTCAAGATTAAATAGATTCATTATAGATCATATTATGATTCTCCCAGAGGTATGAGTCATGTATACATTTTTATACAATTCCAGTAATGATGGTCTATTTTTGTTGATATAGAAGTATGATGTGGGTTTTGATTGTTATATAACGTTGAGACCTCATGACAGAAACTACATGACCCATAATTTTTAGATTGTAGTGGTAAAATTTTTTTGAAAACATATAGAAAATAATTTTTATATGTGTATTCCAAATCCAATATATATCATCAAATCCTTAGGTAAATCATCCCCCATAGAGATATCAACCTAAGTAAGAGTTGTTGGTTTGTGTTCAACTGTGACAATGAATTTTAAATTATCAATAAATTATGAAGGATAATATGGTGTAAGATTCCACCATTAGGATGTATCATTCATAGTTTTTGTAAGATGTTTTTGAATTGATATCATCTATGTAGTTATTCTGGATTAATGAGAAAGACTTATATTATCTTCAATTGATGGTGGTAGACCATCTATATTCTCATTGAATAAGGGAGGCCTATTTGGGAGACATCAATTTTAAAGTTCATGTATGACCTGATATCCTAATGTGATGCACTATATGGACATTCTATAGTTAAGAAGAATGTCATACTCTTTTGAGGATGGAAAATTATTCCATATTCACTTCATGATTATATTCTAACAGAGATTCATATTTCCCATTAGTGTTTTATCCTAGTGTGATAAAGATATATAAATATGATGATATTTTTTCCTGATATAAAGATAAGGGTTTCTGAGTATTTCCAATGTTCCTTTACCTATCACTATGTAATTATTCCACACTAGTCTCTCAATTGATTAGCTTAACCCAAAATTATCTAGAGTGTATGTGGGATAAAATATCGATGGCCATTTTAAATATAATATTTAGTAAATTCTCTTGATTTGATCAGGTTTATAGATGATTTAATAAAAAAGTTGGCCAACTTACTTCCTTTTTTGGATAAGTGTTTTATGAATGTCATATGATACATGTACATATATGAGATCACTCGGTAGCATGGATTAAATCTGATGATCTATTCTAACCAGGATCATAGATTCACATCCTATATTTATAAGAGATTAATGGAGGAATTCAAGACTCATTTGTGGATGATTTATTTTCTCCCCCATATAATGATATCCAAATTTATAATACCATTCTAGCACTAGATGTTATATTGAGGACATACGAGGTGGATTTTGGTTGGATATGGGAGGATAACTTACTCTTAGTTGAAGAATTGTACAAAAATAGAAATTAATTATATATTGAAATGTTCTATTTCTAATACATTTACAGGAGAATGTTTTGGTCACCATTTTGATAGACTAATATTGGAGAGTTATCACTGATAAAACTAAATATAGTGTGGTAAATGATTAAGATAGTGCAGCTGATCTAGTGGAGAATGTGAAAACATTATAGTTATTAAAATTCATACAACAACTAAATATGTAAGGATTTATAGTTCAAGGAGGTTTCCATGTATTATTTTTTGGTCCCCAAAATTGGGGATTGTGGATGTTTATTCATAAAATAAATATATCCCACTTCTAGTTTTTATTATTTCGAATATTATACTAGGTGATACAGATTTTTAACATCCTATAATTACCCCCACAGTTAGGCTGAGATCACATGTTCATCCACATTTCATAACTAGAGAAATATTTGGATGGTTAGTAACATTTCATAAACTAAAAAATTCTAGATATCATGGATCATTCATCATTCGTGGAGTACCCATTAGTGATCAATGATTGAAAAGATTGGACCCCTTGATGTAGGGAATTACATTTTGTGTGTGTGTGTGTGTGTTATTGTCTATAAAAACAATCAATAGAGATAGTGAGAATATTATAGTCAAATTCAATCTCAGTACCATCACTTCATTTATTAGGTTTTCATTATTTGGGAATAAATCTATTTATATTTTGGTGAATGTAATGACTGAGAGTTTTTCTCTTGAACATTTTATAAACATTGAATTAAATATCCCTTTAACAGAATGGTGTTATATTTTTCACCATGATTTAGATAATGGAGGTGTGTTGTTATACTTTTTTACATGATGTATTGATTTCCTTTGTATTAATCATACATAATAGGTATTGCATCATGAAAGTAGGTGTTGTGATGTAGCCTTTATTTTTACCCTTTGGTTAATATGAAATAGAATGCATCATGCATCAATGATTGGTGCTATACCTAGGCCAACATTATTCCCTTTTGGTTAATCTGGTATATGTGATGTTATTTAATCGATGTAGTCACTATGTCATGGATTTAATTTTGTCCATTAGATTAATATAAAGTGCGAGGAATTCCATATCATAACCACTATCATGCCTCCAAAAGAGTTGTCTCACATAAGGTAATGAGAGTTAAGGGAGTTCATAGGGGGATAAAATGGTTATAGGTCATGATAGTTTTATTCAATCATGAGTTGATTGAGGGAAATTATGAAATGATTATTCCTATTACTTCATTGTTTTTTGGAAAATTTAATTATTTTCCTCACTACCATTAGTATTAAGTTCTGATGGGGGCTAATACATGTCTTCATCATAAATATCGGTTAATACATCACTCCCTCAAACAATCATTTTCTCTCTTTATCCTCTCATCTTATGGTGGTGTGTTTTTTAAGTCGTATGGATCATAGAGCATCTATCAGTTGTAAAAGATCACACGTTGTTTCCTTGGAAAATCTAGAGTATGGATTCAAGCTGCAATAACAAATGAGATACATGGTAGGAATAATTTCATTCCTCACAATCCATTATCATATTATTTTTATTTTTAATCAAATTGATATAATTTATGATTTTTTTCGGATAAATTCCCTTTCAATCCTTATTGGTCACTATGTTTATTATCCATTTATAAGAAAACTTGGTTCTTGAGTTCTTAATATCTAATATTTCATTTACAATTCTTGACCACATGTACTTTATGTTTCTTGTAATTTGATTGAACATATGATAATGTCCTAGAAAATTATAGGTTGTGATTTTTTTTAGAATAATACATGAGGTGCATAGATGGTAGTATTTTAGTGAATTGATTATAGATATGAGATAGTGTAATAATGTGTCTTCTTACATTTTGAAATTTTATTCCCTTCCATGATGTTATGGTTTGTTGTTTATCCACTAGCCCCAATAGGGGTGATCACACTAAATCCAAATACATTTCACCATGAATAGACCATACCTATTATGGGTTATCTTTTTTTGAATCAAAATTATATGAGGATGAAATTACCATGTTAATAAAATTTGAGATGAAAATATTCCAGGTGATTTAGGCCATGAAATGGATAAGATAATTACAATATAAATGAAATTCTTTTTCTAATGTAAATATAACTGTGACATTGATCTATGGTGTGAAGGTGCTAGGTGCATCATGAATGTATAGAATAAATCAATTATTGTGAGACTACATTCAGTGGATATAGTGTCATGAATTTCTATTACAGTGTGAATTTGACAAGTCAATAATTTAAAAATGAGAACATAAATCAATCCATAATTGTGTTGAGTGTCATGGAGAATGACACAACATGATCTCTTCATTGGTATTTTTGTATCATTTCACATATATATTAGATTTATTTGAAAAGATTGAAAAAATAATAATTTTTCATATAGAACATGATTGTATATCCCACACCTATACAAGCGGTGAAAATAATGATATTTGAGATGCCCATTATTAATTTATAAATATAGAAGATAAATGGTTTTGAGGGTAGAGACCTATAAATTCCATGTAATTTTTTTTAATTAAATGAGAATTATACATGTTTGTGAATATTGATTGTGCGTGATTCCGAGGCCCGGGGTGCCCATTATGAATTTTTAACTTTTTCAGGTATATTAAGTAAAGTTACGATCGGGTTTTTGTAACTTTTAAACTGGTGCTTGGAATTTAAATCCAAGGGCACCATTGAACCAACGGCATCAGTATTCTCTTAAGGAGACTTTCACCTCTATTGATGTTGGTCGAGGGTGAAAGTAAGTTTGTGTGTTTTTTGTGAAAGAATAAAATAAAATAAAAACGTTTAACATTTTTATTTATTAAAACCTCCCACATGGGATATGGCGTTGGGGACAAACTGAACAAAAACCTCCCACATGGGTTATGGTGGTGGGGAATACCCGAGCCTAAAACCGCCAAATTTGGAATTCATAAAGGTTGGGCCACTCAAACCCTCATAATGGGAGAAACCCTTAAACTCCATATTAAATGTGGTGAAGCCTCTTGAAATTCCCCCACATTAATTGGCCCACCCATTTTGATTAATTATAAAAACACATCAATTATCTAATTAAGCCAATTTCAAATTATGCCAATAAACTAAATTGATAACATATTCTATAATGTTGGCTATTTCATTTTTGGTTGGTGTTGGCGGAATGTATTGGGAAATGAAAGAGGGGAGAGCCTTTGAGAGGGTCACAATTCTCCAATTAAGGACTTCTTCCATGAATAACACTTATCCAATGAAGAACACTGACATTATCCAACGTCTTTGACTTCTTCCTTGGGACATCCTCCAATGTGGGATGTCTTCATTCGATGATTGTCCTTTCCTCTTCATCGACTCCAAAAAATGAATGAGGTTTGGGTGTGTTTTAAATTGAACAATGTTAATTTTCCCCTCACATTGAATCATTATATTTGAACCGCTTTCTACCGCCCTAACGCATAGGGTACAAGCAAAACAAACCTGGCCCCACCCCTCTGCAATCCTTATGTTTCTTTTGTGTGTTTTTCATCATGGTGAAGGTGACCAGTGTTGTCTTCTGGGACCAATGGAACTCGAGAACTGATGTCGGCACCACGGCTAACCGTGAAGAAGGTGACAAACAAAGGCAGGTTGGTCAAGTCAGTCGTTGGTGAAGGCACGACACACGACCACACCGCACGACCGGCCCAGGCAGACCGCCGCCCTACGGCCTCTAACGTCATGCGCCCTTACTACAACCAAGGCCTCACCACCCCACGACCATTGATAGCCCCCACAGACTCGCCGCCTCGCAGCCCTCGGCCACCCGCCTTGTCATTGCACAGCCTCACCACTCTACGGCCCTCAGTGGTCCCCACGGCCTCACCATCTAGCGACACTACGTGGCCCCCGCGACCTCGCCCCCTCACGGCCTCTTCACCGCCCTCCCAGACTCACACCATTCCGCGGCCCCCATGCTGCCTCATGCGGGCCTAATTGGGATAGACCCCATGCGGGCCGGACCATACCCAGTGGGATTGGTCATCCCAAACCAGGTCTGATCGGTCCGGGTCGGTCCGGCTAAGACCTTTTCATTATCTCATCCAAAACATTGGCACCAAGCGTCCATTTGACAAAACATCCACATAACTGGAATCCTTGGAGTGAGAAGGTCTGTTTTTTATACCCCTTTGGATATTCTGATAATGTTGGGGTACGGTCGAGTTGGATCAAGCAGAAATCCAACCGGGCCCTTGGGACTAAAACACTAATTTGTTACAGACGGAGCATCGGTTTGACACACCTTCTATTGAGTTGAAACCCCTACTATTTTTTGTTCCATTGGGATACTTCTTCGTGGGACATCGTGATAATTGGAGAATCGACCAGTGTATTGAGCATCGGACCCTCTCGGAGACGACCAAGCTTAACGCGGGAACCCAGCGGCTGGCTGTGATGTGAAGCATAAATATTGATCATGTGTGGGTAAACACCGAGCGATCCTGTGTGGGACTTCACCTAGTAATCTTGTATGGGTCAACACCAAGCAATCCTGTGTGGGTCATCACCGAGTGATCCTCTATGGGTCAGCACCTGGCGATCCTATGTGGGTCAGCACCGAGTGGTCCTGTGTGGGTCAACATCGAGTGCCCTTGTGTGGGTCATCACCTAGAGATCCTATGTGGGTCCGACGATTTACTAATGATGTAATATGATCCTATGTGGTTCTGATGATGGTTTAAGATCCTTCATGGATCTGCCTATAAACAGAGTAAGATGATTCGGTAGTTATATTAAATCATCTCTACTATTGTTCTTAAGAAATATCTTGTGTGATCTGGTCAGTACCTTTGTGGTATTCTTCTGTGTTGCATACCTTTGTGGTACTTACCTTCTTGGGGTTCCATCCTTTGTGGAACAGTTGATATTGGGTCTTTTGAGTTGGATTATGTGTTTCCCTATGATTGAGATGGGTATACGTGATAACTTAAGTATATGTATGGGCATATACCTAAGTAGGGTTGTCACGGGTTCCCATTCTTTGTGGTTTATCCTTTGTCAATTTTGCAGTACCATGAGGGTCTTAGGGTCTCTACTGAGTTTCATTATACTCACCCAAGCACGGGCTATGCCTGAACCTCGTTGTGTTTGGTGCAAACAACGAACATCACTGACTGAGGATGAGGGTACCAGGACTGGAGGTAGCTCGGTGGTGGACCTTAGACAAGATGTACCGTAGAGAATACAATTCGAGAGCTATACTTAACCTTTAGGTAGGATCCTTGGAAGGTGATCAAAGATGTTGTTCCAGTTTATTTGTACTTTGAGTTTCTTGTACTTTCCAGTTGGGCTTGTATTATGGCCCCTCTTACTTTTTGTACTCAGTCTATTTACTAATCAGTTTACTTGAGTTCGTATCTTGATGTGAGCTAGGATTCATGTTTTTATAGGTTATAAAGGTGATTCCATCCCATTTTTAGGGAATACACCATAGGTGCTAGTTTCCAGCCCCTAGCCTAAGGATGCTGGACTTGGGGTAGTCACAGCACGGGCGTCGGGGGACGGGATGTGAAATATTCGTGTCAGAGGGACGTTCTAATGTAGAACATATGACTCTAATATTTTTAACAATAATAGTGTTATGTATATTGATTGTGGTTATCAGTTTAGGGAATCCAATGCTGGTGCGGCGGCCGACGTATCCATACACCAGGACCCTGACTTCTGATTTCTGACTCAGTACATGAAAACACTGATTGCATGTGTGGTTTGAAGAGTTTTATTTTTTGGTCTCTTGAGTCAGCTCACCAGGTATATTTTATTGACTGTGGCGCACCTGTTTCATTTTAGGATGCCTCTATGCAAATAACAAGTTATAGTTATGGATATAGTACCCACTGATAGCCCAATGAACAACGAGGCCTCGGTGTAGGGATCTCATACAGTGGATGCACCGGAAGTACCATTATTTGTTGGGAAACCGATCTACCAGCCCTAGTAGCAGAGGGTGCACGCGACTTGATTGTGTTGCGTGAGTTCCCATGCCAGAGGCCACCCAGGTTCAGGGGAGAGATGGACCCATAAATGGATGATGATTGGATGGAGGAAGTGGTGAGAGTCTTCTGACTGGTAGGGACACCATCTGAACTCCTGGTGATCCTTATCCCCAATCTTCTATAGGTTGTAGAAAGATGATGGTGGAGATTGATGATCTGAATTCATGATGATGTGATGCTTTTTGGGAAGACATCGAGATCCTGTTTTGGGCAGATATTGTTCCAACAACTCTTCACACAGTGCGCATAAAAGAGCTTCTTCATCTACATTAGGGCAACATGACTATGGCTCAATACTTAACGAGGTTCACAGACCTTCACGCTACTCCACTGATATGGTGTGGGACCGATTTTTCTGGGCCTGGACCTTGGATTAGGGACTCAAGCGGGTTATCATGGCTTCGATGAATTCTCTCTGCATCCCAACACAGGTGGGGGTGTTAGAGCGAGCCCTCTTAGTGGATATTTTTCTTTCTGAGCAATCACCAGGAGCAAGACCACCACCAGAAATCACATAGTAGAGTCTTCTGTAGCTGGATACAGACAGATGTCAAATAGGTCAAAGAGGAACAAACCTACATGTGGACAACCGCATGACTTAGGATCGGTTGTGCACGGCACCGGAGACAGAGCCAGTCATATGAGAAACTGTCATTGTTTCACATGTGGTGGGCATGGTCACATGGCTCCGGAAAGTCCAACCAGTCGTACGGATTATCAGCAGATAGTCATTGTTTCACATGTAAGTCATTCTTTTATTACCACTGCCATTGTTTAGAGCTCGGATATTTCGATGGAGTAGTTTTCTCGATACATAAAGCTAGAGACTCCTACGGGAGCGGATTCGATGATTATGCACTGGTTTCGTCTGCGATATCCTAGTTGTGGAATCGAGGCCTTACGATGTCATCTTGGGTATAGACCAGCTATCTACATTCCATGCTCATAATTACTATATTAGGTGCAAAGTGAGGTGTGTCTATAAGGATGGGACCTGGTTTACCTTCACTGGAGAGAGGGGAGCCCTTGAACCACATGATGGAATTACCCGGGGGAGAGTGTAGCTGATCACTCATCCGTTGTCTTGCCTTACCTTTGGTGCAGTTGATGTGGATAGTCCAAGCTATCCTGTAGTGGTGGAACAGTATGCGGATGTCTTCCCTAATGACGTTTTTGGTCTACATCCTTGAAAATAGGTGGACTTTTACATTGACTTGTACCCCGAGATGACACTGATATCTACACCAGCATATCCTATGGCTTCTGCGGAGGTTCATGAGTTCTGGGTACAGCTGGAGGACTAATAGGGAAAGGGATTTATTTGGCCCAGTGTTTCTCTTTGCGAAGCCCCGGTTTTTTATTCCAAGAATGCATATGGGAGAATGACACTTGGATTTGACTATCGGTGCCAGAACTAGGTGACTGTGAAGAACAAGTACCCACTACCTTGTATTGATGACCTCTTTGATCAGCTTAAGGGAGAATGGTGGTTCTCCAAGATAGACCTTAGGTTAGGCTTTCACCAGCTCAGAGTATGAGATGAGGATGTGCAGATGACGGATTTCTGATGTCATTATGGCCATTATGAGTTCTTTTTTATGAATTTCGGTGTGACCAACACCCCATTAGTGTTCATGGGACTCATGAACAAGATCCTTCAGCCATACCTTGATCTCTTTGTAGTAGTCTCCATCCATGAAATTCTGGAAAACTTGAATACTGAGGAGGAGCAGGGATATCATTTGCAGATAGTTCTAAACACACTCCGAGAGCATCAGCTTTATGGTAAGCTCTAGAATTTCAAGTCTTGGGTTTGAGAGGTTCACTTTCTAGGACATGTCATCTTAGAGTCTGGAGTATCGGTGGATCCAACAAAAATTGTGGCAGTACGTTCTTAAGAGCCACCAAGGAGTGTGACGGAGGTACCGAGTTTCTGGGGTTTGGCCGAACACTACCGGAGATGTGTGCTAGATTTATCCAGAGCTACAGGACATTTATCAGAATTCACAAAGAAGGGGAACCCTTCGTGTGGTCGTAAATATGCTAAGTGGAGTTTTTAGGAGCTGACACAGAGGCTGACAAGTGCCCCCATATTCAGGCTTCCAGAGGAAGAAGTAGGGAACATAGTCTATTACGACGCATCAGAGACTGTACTTGGATGTGTCCTGATATAAGAGCAAGAAGTAATTGCATATGGCTCGACAAGTGAGAAAGCATGATCATAACTACGCTAAACATGACTTGTAGTTTGCAGTAGTGGTCTTCACCTAGAATATTTGGAGACATTTCTTGATGGTAGAGCGTTTAACTGTGTACTCATACCACAAGTTTCTTAGGTATAACGTCTTTAAAAAGTACCTGAACCCGAGACAATGATGTTGGCTTGAGTTCCTCCAATACTATGACTTTGACATATTATATACTAATGGGAAAGGTAACATTGTAGAAAATGCACTAAGTAAGAGGTCTAGTATAAATATACCAAGTGAGGCAACATACCAGCTAGCCACTTTACAAATATCATTTGTTGATCAGGATGGAGCAATTTTTCTTCAGTCTCTTATATTAACTCCTCACTTATTCCGTGAGTCTGTGAGTCATAGTGTGGAGATGCTGACTACAATTCTCAATGTGCTCAGATATCCATAGTCCAGGCACCTGACAAGTTTTCTGAAGGTGGGGATCACATCATCTTCTTTAAATTTCGTACCATGGTACTAGTGACACTTCGGGAGGAACTGATGAGGGAGTTCCACACATCCCCTCTAGTGGTACATCCAGGAGTGGAAAAGTTTTACCAGGATCTCTGATGACAGTACTGGTGGCTGGGAATGAAGAAAGTAGTAGCAGAGTTTGCCTCTTGGTGCCTCACTTTTCAGCATGTCAAGGCGGAGCATCTGGTACCAGTAGGCTTGGTTCAACCTTTAGAGGACCCAGTGTGCATGTTGGAATGGATATCTATGGACATTGTGACATGACTTCCATGTACATCCAAAGGTCATGATTCTATCTGGTTTATCATCTACCGACTCACCATGTCAAGCCACTTCATACCAATCAGATAGAAGGGTTCAATAAGAATATTGACATGCCTATATGTGCAGGAGATTGTACGACTACATGTAGTACACTTGACGTTTGTCTCTGATCATGATGCACGTTTTAATTCCCTATTATGGAAGGTGTTTCATGAGGCTTTCTGGACGTAGCTTTGTTTGAGCACCACCTTCCATCCATAGATGGATGGATAGACTGAGAGGACCATTTAGACCCTTGAGGACATGTTTTGTTCTTATGTCCATGACTTCGGTCGTAGTTGGGAGGATCACTTGCCTTCAGTGGAGTTTTCATACAACAACAGATATCACTCCACCCTTGGGATGGCTCTTTTTGAGGCATTGTATGGCCGATATTGAAAATCACCTTTTTGCTAGACTGAACTAGGGGAGCCAGCAATAATGGGACCAGAGATGGTACGGGGAATGAAGAGAAAGTGCAGATCATCCAATAGAAGATGAAGACTATAGAGAGCAGGAATAAGTCTTATGCCACCAGGAGATGGATATATCTAGAGATCAAGGATGGTGACCACGTCTTTCAAAGGGTATCACGCAAATGTAGTTTGCGGACAATTGTCTGAGGTGGAAAGTTATCTACGAAGTTCATCCGACACTTCCATGTCCTCCGCAGAGTTGGTGAGGTGGCTTACAACTTAGCTCTTCCACATCAGTTGCACCGGCTGCATGATGTCTTCCTCGTATCCCAGTTGAGGAGATACATGCACGACCCTTCTCACGTCATCGACCACAGTGAGCTAGACATCGATGATGTGGAGACATTTAGAAAAGGTTCTAGTAGAGACATAGGATCTACAAAACTAGGTCCATCGTGGGTGGTTGATACCTCTGGTGTGCGTTCTCTGGCAGCACATGAACCTCTAGCAGAGCACCTGGGAGCGGGAGGCCCAGATTTATGCTCTGTTCCCCCACACGTTTTCCTATTTTTGTTGTTGTCATGTATAGGGATGTAAATCCCTAATGTGGGGAGAATTTAAAGTCCTGGGAATTCCATATAATTCTGTTTAATTAAATGGTAATTTTACAAGTCTGCAAAACTTGATGGAGTGTGATTCCGAGGTCCGGGGTGCCCAGAATGAATTTATAAACTTTTTTGCAGGTACATTCAGTAAACATGCAAGTGGGTTTTTCTAATTTTTAAATCGTTTCTCAGAATTTAAATGTGAGGGAACTGATCAACTTGCAGCGCCGGTATTCTCTTAAGGAGACGTTCACCTCGACGACAGTTGGTCGAGGGTGAAAGTTATTTTTTGTGTTTTTCATGAAAGAATAAAATAAAATAAAAATGGTTAACATTTTTATTTGTTAAAACCTCCCAATAGGTTATGGTGGTGGGGACCACCTGAACTAAAACCTCCCACATGGGTTATGGTGGTGGGGACCACCAGAGCCTAAAACACCGCCACTTTGAATTCGTAATGGTTGGGCCACCTGAACCCTCATAATTGGTTAAACCCTTAAACTCCCTCTTAAATATGGGGAAGCCTCTTGAACTTACACCATTTTAATTGTGCCACTCCTTTTGATTAATTATAACATCTCATCAATTAATTAATTGATCCAATTTGAAATTATGACAAAAAACTAAATAGATAACCTATTTTATTATGTTTTATATTTTATTTTTTGTGGGGATTGGGGGAATGTATTTGGAAAATGACATGTGGAGAGTTTTTTGGAGGATTGCACTTCTCTAATAAAGAAATTCTCCAATGAAGAACTTCTTCCACGAAGAATGCTTCTCCAATGAAGAACGTTGAGGTTTTCCAACGTTTTTGACTTCTTCCTAGGGACATCCTCCAATGTGGGACATCATCAATCAATAACTGTCCTCCAATCCTCATCGACATAATCAAACAAATGAGGTAGTGGTGTGTTTTAAATTGATCAATGGTGATTTTCATTTCACATTGAATTATTCCCTTTGAGATTCTTGCTACCACTATAGTGTGGAGGGTACGGGGCAAACAAACATGGCCTGACACCTCCGTAAACATTATGGTTCTTTTGCGTGTTCTTAGCGATGGTGATGGAGACTGGTGCCAACATTTGGCACCAGTGGAACTCGAAAACCATGGCCGACACCATGACTAGTTGTGACGAAGTTGAAAAATGTAGTGTGGCTAGTCATGTCAGCCGCAGGTGAAGGCACGACATTTGACCACACCGAATGGCCATACACGACAGACCTTTACCCCTCAGTCCTGGCCGTCACACACCCTCGCGGTCCCCGGGACCTCGCGGCCCCCGTGACCTCGCGACCCCACAGCCCTTCACGGCCCCTACAGCCTTGCCCCTTGCAGCCATCCTCCATTACGTGGCCTCACCATCTCACGTCCAAGCGGACCCTGTAGCCTCACCACCCCGCATCCCTCTACCTCCCCATGGCCTCGCTTTCTAGCGGCCCTCCGCAACCCCCATGACCTTTGCCGCCCTGAGGCCCTTTGTAGCCCTCATGTCCTCGCTGTCCAGCAGCCCCCGCGGCCTCGCTGCCCTCACGGCCTCTACACCGCCCTCACGGCCTCTGTGCCGCTCCGCAGCCCCCATGCCCCCCAGCGTAGGCCGGGCCAGACCTAGGGTTCTAGGTCGACCCCAACCGGGTCTAGTCGGCCCATACTTGGTTGGGCCGAGTCAGACTAGACCGGGACCAGCTATGAGCTTTTCGCTCTATCAGCCATTGATTTTGCACCAGGAATCTGTTTGACAAACCATCCATGGTTCTATAATCAAGGGAGTGATACAGTCCTTTTTGTATAACCCACATCGTATGGTCGTGTTGGATAGACCAAGAATCCATTCGGGCCATTAGGAATAAAATTCTAATAACTTACAGACTGGGTGTTCGTTTGACTCATTTTCTATTATATTGATACCCCTATTATGTGGAGGTCCCTTGGGATACTTCTATGTGCGAATTCATGACAGTTGGTGTATCAACAAGTAGCTTGAGGAGCGGACCCTCCTAGAGACGAGCAAGTTTAGTACGAGAACCCAGTAGGTGGATGTGACATGAAGAATGAATAGTGATCCAGTGCGGTTCAACACCGATCGATCCTGTGTAGGACAACACCTAGTGATCATGTGTGGGTCAGCACAAAGCGATCATGTATGGATCAGCATCGAGCGATTCTGAGTGGGACAACACCTTGTTACGCTGTGTGGGACAGCACAAAGCTATCTTGTGTGGATCAACACCTAGAGATCCTATTTGGGTTAGACGATGTACTGACGATGTACTATGATCCTCTGTGGATATGATTATGTTTTAGGATACTTTTTAGGTCTTCCTCTTAAGAGAGTTAAATGATTTAGTAGTTACATCTTATCATCTCTACTACTGAAGCTCAGAAATAGCTACTGTGAGAAGAGTCAGTACCTTTCTGGTTTTCTTCAATGTGGCATACATGTGTGGTACATACCTTCATGGTGTTCCGTCCTTTATAGAATAGTTGATCTTTGGGATTTTGAGTTGGACTCTGTGTTTCCTCATGATTGAGATGGGTATACTAGATAACATAGGTGTTGGAACCAGGGTCTTCTTAGCATGATTTGGCATACTGTTTGTGTTTGTTGTCAATCCTCAGTGGAAGTTCAGAATGTGTACCCGCAAAGAGATCATACCGTTCAAGCAGACAACAGTAGTGAAAGAACTTGTGCGCCATATGATTTTGATAATCAGAACATCAAAATATGGAAAAGGGATAAGGGTCGTGCAAGTGCTGGTTAGGCTGCACAAGTGTACCTACACTCCATGAATGAACTTGCGCGCTGGAACCTAGAAGGATTTGGTCTTGGGCACCTATTGTTTTCCAATAACATAACTTCAAAACTTGGCTAAGGAGAGAGGGTCGCGCAAGTGAGCTGCGCGACAGCAATTACGGGAGACGAGACTTGCACACCAAGGAGGGACTTGTGCGCCTCCGTGGAGGGGGTCCAGTTTGCCTATAAATACTAGACCACCCCTCCTCTTTGAGGGACGGAGTTCAAGACTTAGAGATTTTTCGAGCTCTCGTCGCGCAGGTGGTTGAGTTGCACAGGTGGTAGTTTGGTCGCGCAAGTATATCTTGCGCGCCGGTTGTTGGTTGTGCGCCCAAGGTGGTTTGGGAGAGAAAGGAATTGGACCGCGCAAGTTTGTAGTCAGGGAAGGAAGCATCGCGCATGTGCGTTTGTGATACTTGTGCGCTAGTTTGGACTTGCGCGCCGTATTGGGACTTGCATGACTGGCTTGGAGAAGCGCGCCAGGTTTTGCTAAAGCCCGCCGGTCTGTTTGGAGCTGCACGAAAGCCGTGAGGCTACCCGATACATTCAAGGAAAAGTGAAATTCTTCTTCTGGTGAGAATCGGACTTCAATAGAGCATCTATATACAACAAAGGATGCATTCTTATGCAAATGATGAAGAGACCTTCACATCTATAAACTGAGTGGGACTTCACCAATGGCAGTGAGCCAGGGGGAGTAAACGGGAGTGACCTGAGGGAAGCAGTGAGCTATCCTTGAACCATTTAAAAGGCAATGAGCCTAGGACAGAGTGACTGTACCTGAACTTTTGTAATCTACAGCTAGTGAAGCATAGTGGATTTTGGTATGACCGACAACCTATCGGCGTATACTCCTTGGACGTAGCCCTTAGTGGTGAACCAAGTAAAAAGGGTTGTGTCTTCTCTGTGCTTGTGAATGCTTTCTTTCTAATCATAATCATCATACAGGTTCAAAAAGTTCCTACCAACGTGGGAACAAGATCCATCACATTAAAAGAAAAAGTGGTCACCCTGATTCACCCATCCCCTCTCAGGGTGTCCCGGGGTCCTTCAAGTGGTATCAGAGTGTAAAGGTTGCTGGTGTTGAATCTGACCTTCTTCGTCATGGAAAACGCGGTCAATGTCAGGGGAGTCCCTCACTTCGATGGAAGTAATTTCCAGATCTGGAAGAACAGAATGAGATCTCATCTAAGATCTCTTGGAATGGATGTTATTTTTTCTACTGTGCAAGGAATACAAGTCACTGATCCAACAGGCCTGGCTATGACTGAAACAGACAGGAAACTTCTTGATGCAGATGCTAAAGCACAGAATGCTCTCATTGTAGCCCTTTCTGATCAGATCTACCTGAAGGTGATGAATTTCACCTCAGCAAAATCCATGTGGGATAAACTTGAGAATATTTATGAAGGAGTTAGAAAATTGACGGAGGCGAAACTACAAGTGCTACACTATCGGTTTGATGATCTGAAGATGCATCCAGACGAGAATGCAGACTCTTTCTTCAATCGAATTACTGAAGTTGTTAGAGCAATTCGGGGTCTAGGAGAAGAAATCAAAGACATTGATATTGTAATGAAAATATTAAGAAGACTTCCACCTCTGTATAATGTGAAGGTGTCAGCCCTTGAGGAAAGAGATCTTTCCAAACATTCTCTAGATGATCTACTGAGCATCTTGGTAGCATATGAAATGAGCGTCAAACTAGAAGATGCTACAACTCGGGTGAGCAAGGAAATGGAATTCAAGGCCATGGACAAATTTAAAATCTCAAAGGATAGTAGCGGTGATGATGACGAAGAGAAAGAAATTCTTTATCTCATTGCAAAGAATTTCCAGAAGGGGAAAGGGAAATTCAAAGTGAAGTTACCTCTTGCATGTTTCCGTTGTGGAAAAGTTGGGCACATTGCCTCTCAGTGCTTGAAGAATATCAATGATGATGACAGTGAAGATGAAAACATCAAGAATCCTTAGAGAAGGTTCTTCAAAAAGGGAGACTACAAATCTGGTAAGAAAATGAAAAGGAAGAGTTTTGTCTGTGAAGAGGAAGAAGATGACAATGAATTCTGTGATGAAGAAGAACCAGAATTCAAAACTGGGAACCATGATTTTATGATGGCCACTGTTGAAAAGTCAGAAGATACAGATGGAGAAAAAAAACTGAGAACTTGTGTAGATCCTGAGGTGCAACTTAAGGATGCGGTTAGTAAGCTTAAGATTAAATGTAAGAGCTGCAATAAGTGGAAATCAATTGTAGAAGAATCCACTGAATACGTTGATCAACTTGAAGCTGAAATTGAACGACTGGAAGAATTTGTGAAGGTACAGCCTAAAATAATTGAATGCAATGATGATGTATTTGATCTGAAGATGAGAATTGAAGAGAATGCAAAGGTCATCAATGACCTCACATCCAGAATGGATGAAAAATCCAAGACTATTGAGGGTCTTGAAGAGGAAGTAGTTACACTAAGGAGTAAACTGGAGACTGAATCAGTTCCAAAAGAATCGAGGAGGAAAATACAGTTCGGAAGATTCTCAGATGTAGAATTACTAGCAAGATCCAAGTGTGGTTCAGATGGGGTTGGAAAAATCTTGAGTTATCAAAGACCCTCTTTCATGGGAAAGAGTGGAATTGGCTGTGAGGCTGAGTCATCAACTGCTAGAAGTGAAAAGATCCAACAGAAATATAAGATGAAAGTTGCACATGATGAAATGTTACCTAGAGTGATGAAAAGGAACCCTCAATCCAAACTAAAATGAGACCTGAAAATTATCCTCAAACATTCAAAAATGACAGTCAGTCTTACTATTCTCCCATGTAAGAAGGTATATGGAGAAATTCATGTGAGAAGACATTTCCTCTCACGAAGTGTCAGTTCTGTGGCTATCTAGGCCATGCCATGTCTTATTGTGAAGAGGCAAGAAGCTATCTGAATGGAGAAGATATAGATGCTCAACAAAGGAGAAAAATCTCATATCCTAATTCTTATAGAAGAAATGATTTCTATGGATATTGTTTTCGTTGTTCTAACTTTTGTCATAAGGTCGTTAATTGCAGGTAGAGAAGAGACATAGACACCTCATACCAAAGTTCAAGACAAGTCAAGTCTCGTCAGCAAGATAGTGTTGCTCTTTCAAACAGGTTCTCACCTCTCAAAGAAGACTTTGACTATGAAGAAACTTGGTATGCGGAAGAGATAGTTGAAAGGCCATCAGTTCTATATAATCAATCTAATGTCTCATGGAAGGAAAGGAAGAAGATTAAGAAATCGAACCTTGTAGAGGTAGCCCTCAAAGCTACAAATAAAAACAGTACCTGGATTCTGGATAGCGGTTGTTCATCTCATATGATAGGTAATACTGGCCTACTAACGAATATCATAATTAATGTTGATGGTACAGTAAGATTTGGTAATGATGGGGCTCTGAAAATCAAAGGGAGTGGAAGTACCCAATTAGCTAATGGAGAACTAATGAAGACTAAAGTCCTTTATGTATATGGCCTACGTCATAATCTCCTCAGCGTGATTCAACTCTGTGACTCAAGACTTATAGTTACTTTTAATCAGAATGGTTTCACTATCAAGGGAAAAACCGGCAATTCACTTATGAAGGGATGAAGAACAGAAGGCAACTTGTATCAGGTTGATAGTGAAAAAAATGTATGTTATGTGACTGTTGAAGAAGAAAAAAATTTGTGGCATCGGATATTGGGACACATCAATCAACAAGACATGGAAAAATATCAAAACTGATAATTTTCATGGACATCCCCAACCTGAAGCGTGAGCGTGAAAAATCTTTTGATGCTTGTATTCGTGGGAAGCTGGTCTATAGTTCATATCGGCCAAAGAAGAAAAAGGTGCCTCACCTTCTTGATCTGGTTCATACAAATGTTTGAGGTCCAATAAATGTTGTCGGAACACATGGAGAAAGTTAATTTGTCCTTTTCATAGATGATTACAGTATAATGGCATGTGTGAAAGTCATTAACAGGAAACGACAAGTCTTTGACTACATGAAAACATATCGGCGAATCGCCGAGAATGATACTGGACGAACAACCAAAGTGTTGCAATCTGACAATGGAGGAGAATACATGTCCATTGAATTTGAGAATTATCTAGAGAATCATGGGATACAGCATGAGGTATCTGCTGTGAGAACTCCACAACAAAATGGAGTTGTTGAATGTAGGAATCGACAGGTGAACAACATGGCACGAACTATAATGATTGAGAGTTGTATTCCACGACATTACTAGAAAGAGGCAGTTCAAGCTTCAGTGTACATTCAGAATCGAACAAGACATTATATGGGTGAGACGAAGACACCATACGAATTGTGGCATGGACGGAGGCCTTCTCTAAAATAATTTCATGTCTTTGGAAGTAAATGATTCATTAGTAACAAAGAATGAAATCAAGGGAAATATGGCGACAACGAAGATGAAGGAATTTTACTTGGTTACTCAATGAACAAAAAAGCCTACAAATGTTTCAACAAGCATTTGGGAAGAATTGTGGAATGCAGTGATGTTAATATAATTGAAGATAAACCCACAAATGCTTCAAGGATGTCATATGCTGATGTGATAGAATGTCAGGAAGAATGTGAACGTGAAGAAAATACAAGTGCATAAATAGATGAAGTTGTTCAAAACACTCTACAGTCACATCATGATGTTGACTCAAAAGAAGAATCTGAAGAAGAAACTATGGCTGGAGAAAATGCTACTGAACCTCGCAGGAGAAATCGAAGAGCTGAGATTGATCCATCCAACATAATTGGGGACAAAAGTGCACCCACTCAAACAAGTAGGATGAGGAATAACACGCAGTCTGCATTTATATCAGTTGTAGAGCCATCCTCATTCGAAGAAGCTGCAAATGATGAATCTTGGGTGAAAGACATGAATGATTAATTAGATTAGATTGAAAAGAATCAGACATGGGATCTTGTCCAGAGACCCGAAGGTCAGAATGTGATTGGTACCAAATGGATCTTCAAAAATAAGTTTGATGAGCATGGAAGTGTCATCAGAAACAAGGCACGACTGGTTTGTAAAGGATACTCTCAGATTGAAGGCATTGATGTTGATGAAAACTTTTCTCCAGTGGCTAGACTAGAGTCAATCAGGCTTTTCCTTGCCATGGCACTCCAAAGAGGATATAAATTATATCAAATGGATGTTAAGACAACATTCTTGAATGGTGCACTCGAAGAAGAAGTCTGCATTGAACAACCAGTGGGCTTTGTCTTGGGTACCGATGAAACAAAGGTCTGCAAACTGAAGAAAGCTCTATATGGTTTGAAGCAGGCACCACGGGCATGGTACTCACGGGTAGATTCATATCTCAAGAAGTTGGAATTCCAAAGATGAGGAGTTGATCACAATCTCTATGTGAAGAATTCTCCAAAAGATAAATTCATGGTTCTTGTCTACGTTGACGACATCATAATTGGTGGCAGTAGGCAGAAATCAGTGGATGAATTTTCCAACCACATGAAATCAGAATTTAAAATGTCTATGATTGGGGAGCTCACATATTTCTTAGGGCTGCAAGTGATTCAAAATAATGGATACACTTTCATTTCTCAGGAAAAATATGCAAGAGAGCTACTGAAGAAGTTCAATATGCAAGACTCCAAACCCATGTAAACCCCGATTGCAGTTGGAACTAAACATGGAAAGCATGAGGATGGGGACTCTGTTGATCCCACCATGTACACGAGGATCATTGGAAGCCTACTGTACCTGACAGTGACAAGGCCAGATATTGTCTTTGCCACATGCCATGCGGACCGCTTTCAGAGTAATCCAAAAGAGGAACATATGGCGGCAGTAAAAATAATCATGAGGTACATTCAAGGTACCCTTAATTTCAGGTTATTTTTTGCTACAGGAAGGGACAGTGAATTATCCACATTTTCTGATGCTGACTGGGCTAGTGATGTGGTAGATAGAAAGTCCACTTGTGGTGGAGCTTTCTATGTTGGGCAGAAATGTGTTGGCTAGTTGAGCAAGAAACAAGAAAGTACTTCTCTTAGTACTGCTGAAGCTGAGTATATCTCTACCACAAAGGCATGCACTCAACTACATTGGATGAAGAAACAACTAATAGATATTTGTGAAAAGGTGCAGAAACCAATGGTGATTTACTGTGATAACAAAATCACAATTGATCTTACGAAGAATCCGGTTCAGCATTCTCATACAAAACATATTGAAATACGGTATCATTTTATCAAATAAAAGGTTGAACAAGGCGTGATTAGAATGGATCATGTTGGAACTGATGAGCAAGTGGTGGATATCCTGACCAAGCCATTGTCTACGGCTGTGTTTGAGAAGCATCGGTTGAGCCTCGGTGTTCGACCACCTCTTACTGCATAAGGAGGCTCTGGAAATCCCCTATCCCTATAAGTTATAACTGTTTTTATCTTCTTATGGCTATGATGCAGGTTTATGGGGGAGATACTATCCAGGGGGAGTATGGTTTGAGCTAAACGTTGAACAACTTATCGGTCTTTGGATTTATTGTCAATGGGGGAGAAAGTAATAAATTCAAGACAAGAAATGCTTCTATGATGAGAAGTATAAAAAGGAAAACATCTGGCGTCATGGCGAATTCCAAAAACACTGGAACCCACTGGAACCCAATTCAAGCTTCCTCTATGGTTTTCTACACCGATCATTGATCACGAATACTTAGAGCGTTGGCTGTGTTGATTCTTGCGTTTTTGGTTCCGCATGGATGGAGATCTAATGAATTTATTTTGATTTCCAACAAAACCAAAGGGGGAGATTGTTGGAACCAGGGTCTTCTAAGAATGATTTGGAATACTGTTTGTGTTTGTTGTCAATCCTCAGTGGAAGTTCAGAATGTGTACCAGCAATGAGATTATACCGTTCAAGCAGACAGTAGTAGTGAAGGTGGCACCATTTCCCAGTGTTTTCCAAATTTTTGGGCCTGAAAATCGGCCAATAAAGAAAAGAGTTTTTGTCAAAGGGACTTGCATGCCGATGTCTTGGAGGATAGGAAACATGTGTGCCATATGTTTTTGAGAATCAGAACATCAAAATATGGCAAAGGGATAAGGGTCGCGCAAGTGTTGGTTAGGCCGCGCAAGTGTACCTACGCGCCGTCAAAGAACTTGCGCGCTGGTACCTAGAAGGATTTTGTCTTGTGCACCTATTGTTTTCCAAGAACATAAATTCAAAATTTTTCTAAGGAAAGAGGGTCGCGCAAGTGAGCTGCGAGACAGCAATTACGGGAGATGAGACTTGCGCGCCAATGAGGGACTTGTGCGCCGCTACGTAGGGGGTCCAGTTTGCCTATAAATACTCGACCACCCCTCCTCTTTGAGAGACGGAGTTCAAGAATTAGATATTGTTCGAGCTCTCTTCACGCAGGTGGTTTAGCCGCGCAGGTGGTAGTTTGGTCGCGCAAGTAGAGCTTGCGCGCCGGTTGTTGGATGTGCGCCCAAGGTGGTTTGGGAGAGAAATGAATTGGACCGCGCAAGTTTGTAGTCGGTGAAGGAAGCGTCGCGCATGTGCGTTGGTGATACTTGCATGCTAGTTTGGACTTGCATGCCGTATTGGGAATTGCATGACTGGCTTAGAGAAGCACGCCAGGTTTTGCTGAAGCCCGCCGGTCTGTTTGGAGTTGCACGAAAGTCGGGAGACTACCCGATACATTCAAGGAAAAGTGAAATTCTTATTCTGGTGAGAATCGGTTTTCAATAGAGCATCTAAATACAAAAAAGGATGCATTCTTATTCAAATGATGAAGAGACCTTCACCTCTATAAACTGAGTGGGACTTCACCAATGGCAGTGAGCCAGGGGGAGTCAATGGGAGTGACCCGAGGGAAGTAGTGCGCTATCCTTGAACATTTGTAAAGGCAGTGAGCCTGAGACAAAGTGACTGTGCCCGAACTTTTTTAATCTACAGCTAGTGAAGCATAGTGGATTTTGGTATGACCGAAAACCTGTCGGCGTATACTCCTTGGATGTATCCCTTAGTGGTGAACCAAGTAAAAAGGGTTGTGTCTTCTCTGTGCTTGTGAATTCTTGATTTCTAATCATCATCATCATACAGGTTCAACAAGTTCCTACAAACGTGGGAACAAGATCCATCACATTAAAAGAAAAATTGGTCACCCTGATTCACCCCTCCCTTCTCAGGGTGTCCCGGGGACCTTCATTAGGTTTATGTATGGGAATATACCTAAGTAGGTTGTCACTGGTTTACTTTCTTTATGCTTTATCCATGGTGGATTTCGTGAGATCAGGAGGGTCTCGGGGTCCATACTGAGTATCATTATAATCACCCCTACACAATCTATGCCCGCACCTCATTGTGTTTGGTGCATATGATGGACAGTTCTAACTGAGGATGTGGGTACAAGGACTGGAGGTAGATCTAAGGTGGGCCTTATATGAGGCATACCATAGAGATGACCATTCGAGAGCTATACCTACCCTTCAGGTATAATCCTTGGAATGTGATCCCATGTGTTGTTCCAGTTTATTTGTTTTTTTAGTTTCATGTACTTTCCAGTTGGGATTTTATTTTGGCCCCTTTTTCATTCAGTACTCACTATATTTACTATTCAGTTTACTAGAGTTTTTATCTTGTTGTGTTCTTGGTTGCGTGTGTTTACATGTTATAAAGGAAAAGCGTTCCCAGTTTTAGGGAATACACCTTCAGTGCTAGTCGACAGCCCCTATCCTATGGAAGGTGGTCTTGGGGTAGTCAAAGCATAGTCTCTAGGGGACAGGTCGTGACATTGAGACACACAATCATAGTCTGAATGAGTTCAGGTGCTCACTAATTATGTTGTGAGTGACAAATAAAGGATTAAGATTATTTTTTCTATATTTTATTATAACCCCAAATACTTAGGATATGAATCCTCTATATTGTATATAGGTTATTACACCCTAAGTACTGAGGAGGTGTGGTCTCACACGCACCACAAATGGAGTTTTATAGTCCCCTATTTTCATGGAGAATAGTTCCTATATGTGTAAGAATTTATAATCACTCATCTGAGAAACACTTCTTAATAAGGACTGTGTCCTCGACTAGGGTTTGGTATATCCTTGACCAATAATTTTACCTTGATGGTTGTGGTTTTCCTATTACATATATGTAGATGTGTTGTGGGAATCATCTTGCTGTGTATCTAAGATTATAGGGTTTCTAAGAGTGACTCATTTCATTGTAAATATTGAATTTTGTTGAGTGGTAATTTTTTTCCGTGGTACTATGACATGATAGAATATATTGGATGGTATTTTTTATAAATTTATTCTTTCATGTATGGGTAATCCTTTTACATTATGGTTATCATCTAATTATCATTTTCATTATTTTTTCCTCTATGATATGTTAGGAATCCTACTAGGTATATTAATAATCTCTCATTAATTGTTGTTTCACCTACATGAGTAATGTTTTACATAGATGTAATATAGTTCATTAGGGACATTAGTGTAAATTGTGTAAGTGAAGTGGTATGTTATGTATTCCTATAGGTGGAAGTACTAGATAATTTTTGTTTCCAAATATATATCCTTACTAAGAAACCTTAAACTATGTTTTTTAGGTTACTTTCCCATTATATTTGTACTATAAGTATTTTTCTTGTTTTTACATTATAGAACATGAAATTAAATATTTTTTGGATGATAGAATGAGTCAAATGCATTTATGTATATTTTATGGTTGGTTATTTACAAGGTATTATAATATTTTAATTCCCTAACAAAAATTGGATTTATATTTCATGGTGCATTTGGATATGTCCTCTCATTATATGTGTTATTACAATAATGATAGAGTCCCCAACCACTATCCTATTAAATGTGAGCTTAGGGTGATGAACGTGGCCTAATACAAGCATAGGTGGGGTTCCTTTTTATGAGGACATGTCAACATTTTTTCACCTATTATAATTGAAATATTATAAAGTAGTGCAAGAAAAATTTACAATACTATAACTAGGAAAATAAAATTTATATTTTTTTTAAATGCATCAATACCAAGAACAAGACGTACCTAAAAAAGAAAAATACATATATTAAACCTCATAAAATTTCATTCTTTTTTAATGTTTTTTGAGTATGGTGGATAAATGGATAATTTTTAGGGCTTTAGTCGAGATTAATTATACATGGATTGATTATTTACATTTCTTTAAAAATACTAAATTTATTTTTTTGGGTATATGTGAAATATTGGTGGTTAAAATCATTCATTCTTGATTTTTTTTTGGGTAGGATCATTCCTGTGTTTTGGGTATGAGAACTATTATTGGAATCCTAGTATGGATACATGATGTTATAAATGTATGATGATTCTAATGGTAGTATTTTATTAATTTGGATGACGTTTTTTATTTGTCAATTTAATTTTTTGAATAATTCTATGTTTGTTTTCTAAATTAAATCTATTTATAATGGGAGGGTAATATTTGAAATACACCTATGGGATTATATTTGGTAATAAGAGTACTTAATAGACTAATTATATAATGTGTCTTAATAATTTTATTATAGTTAATCATTCATAATGGAAAAGGAACTGAGAAATATATAAGAGATAGTTTTTTATAATTTATATGACTATGTCAACTATGTGATGAGATGAATTGGTTATGTGTTATAATATCCATGATTTCACATATAATCCTAAAAATGAAATGGGAAATAGTATTTACATAAGGGGAATAATAATTTTGAAGGGATGGACCGTCCATATGGTTGGATGGATTAGAGATTAAGAAAGGTAATAATAGACTCTAAATTAGGTGTAATTACTTAGGGAAATATTTTGTATTGGTCAAGTAAATTGATTTATATTATTCAAATATAGTAATGAATTGAATTTATATATATATGGGGTATGTAATTTATTGTATATTTATATTCTAGTGATAAAAAATATGGTATTATTTTTTAATGATTTATGTGTTGGTGATGTTTTCTTTATGTTAATAAAAATATTTTTTGGTTTCTAAAAATTTATGTGAAATTGGGTTTGTCTAGAGTTCTCAATAGATATATTACGTTTTTATCCCAATTCTTATTATGTTATTTTCTTAAATATTGATCTGAACATAGAAATGGGGAAATGAGAATGTCACTCCATGGGTGTTGATAATTTACATTAAGACATTGTAATACATGATGGGGAATAGATCATGGGTTATGTTACACCATAATTTATGATAAATATGTTATTTGGGTCTATATTATATTTTGGTATGAAATGGTGGATTTTGTTAATTACAATATAATTTCCAAATAAATATAAAATTATCGTTTTTTATTTAATCATCAATATTCCTTGAGGTAGTCTATATTATTATAGGGAAGATTTTGATTCTCATCATGGAGCTAAAAAATTTATTCCTTATAGTTTATTAATTTACTATTAATTTATTAGGAAGGTAAATTTTTACTCTAGGTTATCATAAACCCTATATATTGGCCTCTAAATTTGGGAAATTGGTGGAAACACATGAAACCTTATGTTTTTCTATTTCAAATGGAAAAATTATTCCTAGCGAGGTCATTCTAATTCATGTAAAAATATAAATAATTTCACATTAAGAACTTCAATCCTAAAATAATAGATAATTTACAGCTTTTTTATTGGTGAAAAGCGTAAAATTTCATATATTAAATGACATTACAATTTTATTTATTAAATATACACATGTAAATTAGAGTAATTTATCATCTATTTAATTTAATATTGGTAACTATTACCTAACAAACAATGTATAATTTTTTATAAACACTCACACCCACATAAAATTTAATTTTATGTGAAAAAAAAATTTAAATAACAAAAATTTGTAGTTAAACCGATGAAACAATCATGATAATTAAAATTTATATTCATTTTAACACTCTCTTAATAATTTTTTTTAATAAATATATAATATAAAAATTTAAATCCAAAAAATCATATTATTTCCTAGAAATCCATTTTTTTACAAATCCATAGTCATTATTCTTCAATTAATGTTCATGAAAATATTTAATAATGTTATTATGAACCCCATGTTATGATAAAACCATGAAAGGAAATCTCTTGATCTAGTGACCTAAAATAGAGTAACACATGAATCCCATATCCCATATGACAAATGGTAGTGGCTAGATATGAGTGTATAAAAAACAAAATATAAGAGGAATTGCCAAGTTTTGTACTTTAAAAAATCCTAAATAGCCAAAAAAAAGTATATTATGAAAAAACATTTATCGTGAACATTATATATATATATTGAAAACAACATACCACCTTTGCATAGTTATATAGTAATAACACATCCAACACACCACATCTATATATGGGAATTCCACATCCCTCTACCCGCAACATAAACTACGAAACTAGGAATTAATACTTCCACAGTAAAGTAATACCATTATATATGATAATGAGAAAATATTATTCCATAAAACATCTATTTACCAACCATAATCTACTTCATATCAATAATAAATATATATAAACCACCATAAATTAAGTTAATACCTAAAATTTATAATGAAATAATAATCAAATCATGGGAAATATAATATTTTCCTATTACCACAACTTTTCCCACTAAACCAATGATTCATCAAAAAAATACTCTACCTTATAAAATTATAGAGACATTCACTCTATACAGTTCCCAAAAAGAAATTTAATATTGTTAGTAATAATATAACATTCAAAATCACACATGTACACTTAGTAATCATTTACTACCAAGAGGCAACTCAACACATTTAATCCCCAATCCTCATCAATATATTCCCTACAATTATAAATCCTTTCCACTCATAGCCACTCATCTACATACTAAAATTCATTGATTCTTATTTAATTTAATTTTTATGATCCAAAAAATCTAAAATGAGATATAGTAACTATACATCACTTGTGTAAACCTTATATGAATACACATCCTTATAATACATCCTACCCTTTAACTAATTCCATTACTCCTATTCTTCTTCGCCTATTATTCACATTACAATCCTTCCCATCCAACATATAATGGTGTACCATGGTTATCATTATTACATTATATCAATATTAACTAGGAAATTAAAACTCACACTTTAACCATAGGAATAACAATTTTTTAGTCAATCATCAAATAATCCTATTTCTATAAAATAAATTATTTTTTATAAAATGGACCTTAGACGCCCTAAGCTGAGTCCAAAATTTAATAATGACACATTTATGTCAATGTTCCTTTGTTTCCAAGAAGTGTCCTGACTAAACAAATATTGCAATATAACATTATCATTCCCCTATTGATGAAGTACATTAAATTTTATCATAAAATCCTTGAAAATATGTTACGATACATGAAATTATAACCGATATAGATTTATGTAAATTTAATTAAATTTTTTAGGAACCAAAAGATAAATAATACTAAAAGATATAACCAAATATATATAGGATCACAAAGTAGACCCCAGTTTTCTATTTAGGTCATCTAATAAGAGAGATAAGAAAGGGATGAAAGATGTGAAAGTAAATTTATTTCAATTATTTTCTTGGAAAACCCATTGTGACATTACCTTAAACCATATCATGATTTAGTGGTTAAAGAATAGACTTAAAACCATTTAATTCATACCACAGACACCTTCCTATTTTTATGAACATTTAATATCATTCATGCGATATATATTGTCTAAAACATTGGTTATTTAAGAAAACATATCATGGTTTCAATGGATTCTCCACAAATAATAATATTAACCCACAAACTCTTCAATATAAACCATTATATCTTTTGACACATGATTATAGAATACAACGTGGTTTGTTCTTATCTTTGGTAGAGACTCTTCAAAATTTCGTCTCTAAACTAAAACAGTGAAAAATAAATCTTTCTATAAATCCACACAGATGATAAAAAAATAAAAATGTATTTTTTTACTCGGAGTGGAATTTTTTTATTAGACTCTTTTTCGAAAACCATGATGATTCTCTCGGGATATGGCAACTAATCAAAATGATTGTTCCATAATAATGTCATTACCTAAGAAAACCCATTATATTTTTTAATTCAACATCCATATTTTTAGCTTACCATGAACAATTTTTCTTTAAGATCACTCTTTCCTTCATCTATTTCAAAATTTTCAAAGGAATAAACATTAAATTTTTAGGCTTTCACTTTATATACTTATAAAATGATTCTCATCCTTGAAAATTAAAATAATACTCAAAATTAATTAGAAAAAATACATAACATAAATTATAGGTGATGTACATCTCAATTTCTCCCCATGCTTACCATGATTAAGTATAAATCTCTAACAACAATTTTTTCCATCATAAATCAAAACATAAACAAAAAAATAAAACAACCCTAAAAATTAAAGATTCACATGTTACATACCTCTTAAAAAAATTTTAATTGACTCAAATAATTATGGCTAAGGAAAAACCTCTATATATTTAATTAAAAAAATACTATACACATCACAGATATTCTAATTATTTTAAATAGTAACATATCCCAAGAAATAAAAATTCCACACTTATAACCACATCTATTCTAAAATCATTTAACATTCATCAAAATATATGATTTAAAAATAGATTATTATAAACCACTACACAAATTTTCATCCTCAAGAACAAACTACATCCAAAATAATAAATTAATCAGTATACACCAACCCAACGTCAATATAAGATTTATGTCACAACACTATCCTAACAACAATAGGGAACATCACATATATATTTAAATCTATTATACAATAAATCATCTAATCACTAGCCCAATACTATTTCATTAATTAATTTCATGTTTAGAACTTGTGAAAAACATAGTTTAAAATAGTTATATTCTTAAACACAAATTGAATTAACTCCTATAAAAAAGTTCATTCATAGTAATCAAAATTTTAATCACACCATGTCTCCACATGATCAATTCCATACAAATATTTCAATAATATGGCTTCACATTAACAAAATATCGACCAACAATATAGAAAATATTCATTTCCATCATATATATATATATATGTCATTACTTATTTACATGTTTTTTATCATTAGAATCATAAAACATTATAGTATTACCATATATCTTACACCAGTATTATGTTATTAATTCATTATTCCTTTATTTCTCAAACATATACATTCATTTAATTGTAAACATTTCTCGTATATAATTTTATCATATTACCACCAAAAACAACTAGAATAGATCAATGAAATATCATATTAAAAATATTGCTATGATTTTTATCATTTTATTTGTAGTTGTATGATATATTATAGTTATTAATATTTTATGGAGTCTATATTTAAAAATTTCTAACAATTAAAAAATATTATTTCAATTGGGATCATTGTGAACACCTATAATAATAAAAATTATTCTCGATGGGAAATTTCCGCCTAGAGTAACATAATAAGTTAAAAACCATTTTTATAAACACAACAACTACTATTCATTAGAAATATTTTATGTTTAAACACATGGGAATCATTAAAACTTACTATTCCTAAATATAATTTAACACTTAACTAAAAATATCATCCCAAAAAATGAAATTATACTACTAATCACAAACCTCAATGTTCAGAAGATTTAACAATAAAAGAATAATATATTCAACTATATAATTTGTCTATATATAATCCAAATCATGCATGTCTCATGAACATGTAAAATTTATATTTGTTCTATAAAACCATAAAATAAAAAAAATTCTATCATTCCTTAAATTATTATAATCAGAATACTTCCTCTATTAACAAATTTGACTAATAAAACTACACACCTATATTAGATAATATATCACATCAATATTAAAGAATATATTCTTATGTCAATCCAATATGTCCAAAACCATATTAGTTTTTATTGAATGATTATTTAAAATAATTATCCATTTACTTTATAAAAAACAACCTTATTCAGATTTCATTAAAAAATGCTTTATTCAATACAGTTACAAAATTTCTAAATAATGTATCATTTGATACTATAAAAGGTTGATAAATAAATATTAGTAATAAAAGATAATGATTTTGGGAAACATCCCTACTGATCCTCAAAAAACATTACATACCTATTTGGACCAAAACTAAGCATGAGAAATATTATATCCGGAGAATTTTAATGAAAAATAATTAATATGTATGAATTTTGTGATGTATCGCCTAAGTGTTTTAAATAAAATACTCCAAAAGAACTCTCTTAATAGAATATTAGTTCTTTTTTTCTTCCTTTAAAATCTCCAAAACCCACTTCCCTATCACTAGACAAATGTTATCACTTGATAACCCATACTCTATAACCTTGTAAGAAACAAAAAAAATAGTGTTGTCAAAGGAAAAATCATCACCACTAAAGGTTCCACATTAATATTAATATCATAAAAAATTAACTCAATCATAAAAAATATTGCTAAATCCATTATTCTTATTTAATATAATTATATACTACTCCAACAACAATTAACTCATTCTCTATCTCCACAATTAATATAAAAACATAATATATTGGCCAAATACGTCACTTCACCAAATACTAAAAACATACTCATAAAATTGGAGAATCAAAACAATAAAATATGGATGTAGATAATTAGATCATCCTCCACTTCATTTCCATAACACTACCTTGGTATAATATTCATGTTTTCCAACCAAAAAACTCACCACTAACCAATCATCTTAGTAAAATTCAATCATATATTACATATAATCATGAAAAATTGTAATTAAATTATACATATGTTAATAAATCTTATATATTTAACATTTTATAAATCGTTAAAATAGAAATAGAAATGTATGTTAATTTAACATAAATATATCAAATTTGAACCATAATTAATAAACTATTTTTTTCATAAACATATTTTTAATCTACATCAAAATAATATATGTCAATATATTTTATTAATCATTTATTTTCTCCTATTGAAACATAACATTTAATAGAATATCATATAAACACCCAAAAAATTTCATTATATTTTAAAAAGTCAAGGTTTTCAGATTAATAATTTTTATCTTCGTATAAAATATAGAGTTTCTTAAATTTTAAATATTACATAAAATCATATTTTAACAAGTAAAGTCTATAGTTTCTAACATCCTTGGTTTGTATTAAAATCATTTAACAAGAAAACTGTCCAGGAAAGGTGAATCTATCACATGATTTATAAACAATTATATAAAATTACCATAAAATTTAAACTTTTCTATCTTGGAATCAATAAAAATACTATGATTTCTTTGAAATTGTATTTTATTTCCATTATTATAGAAATTAGAATAACATAGTTAACTGTATCATGAGATCATATCTTGATTTTACTATATTTCATTAATATTTACATATATAACATTTTATAGGTTTTCTCCAAAAGTAAACATTTTTTAAATTTATTGTGTAACATATTACTATAATTATAATAATATATTCTTTAAAAGGTCGAAATTATCTTATAATATCAATAAATAACAATATATACTTTTTATATATAGATCAAATAAATAAGTGTATAATAAAATAGAAAAAAATATAAAAAATCAATATAATAGGTTTATATAGGATTATGTAACTTTCACCTATATAGATAACGTGTTAATAGTATACATTTCTAGAAATAATAATTTATAAAAACTCTAGTGTAATAATTAAAATTACTAGGGCCCACTAAAAATTTATCCAACATCCCTAATCATATTCACATACGTGGTTCACATGATATAAGTGGTATATCAACCACAAAATCCTCACCACTTTCTAATCCAAACATTATTATTGTAATGTCTCCCCAATATCATTATTTATTGACCAACCCTACTAGGAAACATTGTGTTTAGGAAGTGAGAACAAGATTGTCTCCTCAATAACACCTCTGATAGGCCCTGAGGTTGTTAGTTGAGCCAATACTTAAAACACATTATATGGATTAAATAACCCATTTTTGTGTATTTTAAACATTCTGAGATAGTCTATAACAATATAAATTTGTTAGAGACATAATAATAACTTCAATAATATTTAATATACCTATAGTGGGATTATAAAATACATTATTTGCATTGTCCTCTCGGTATACCACATTCTTCAAACATCATTGACATAAGGGAGTACTACAACACCCTAACCACAACATGTCCTCATAAACTATACTATAACCCCACTATATTGTAGAAAATACATCAATTATATAGATTTAATCTCAATCACCAATATGAACATTACTCAGGTATAATATAAATAATAAAGTAATTCACCATATAATAATAAATCTAAAAGTAACATATAATCATAATCCATAAAAAAATAATCATAACATGGGAGCTATAACATTCTTTTCTCCCCTTATAATAAAACACTCTACTCGTTATTCACAACCATAATTCGTAAAACTCATAAATATTCAAATATATTCAACCAATATATTTCATAGTTCACCATTTTATCATATTATAAATCATATAATATTCATAGTCGCACATAATAACCTTATTATATTTCATTTGTATGAGTCCACTCTATAATTTCGTGTCTAGAGACAATCTATCCAACTACATACCATCAGAAGTACATTTGTTTTCCCCAACTTACCAATTTATTCGCCATCATTGTTTCTCATTAATTTACATGTTACTTCAAATAATATTTTGTTATTTTCAAAAAATTAAAGTTTTTCTTACATGTGAACCAAAATTTAGTTATTTTTTTTCAGAAGTCATAAAATAATTCCATGGGGAACAAACCTCACCTAATTTTACCTCAAAATAATACTCATAAAGACTAGGGTTTCAACCCATATTTTTATTGACATATATAAAAGTTATTTAAAAATACCTAACATTAATCAATCATTGATGATTAAAATTAAATATCCATGTTCCCACATTCTCATGAAGAAATACCAATGAGAATATATTCCAAAAACTACATATCAATCCTCTTTTAAATTAAAAAAATCAGTTATTATCATTAAATACTTATGGGGATGAAGAATTGATAACAAAATAATGGATTGAGAATATAATACTATAACTTTTATTTATTCAATTCTTCTGAATGGAAGATCACCAAATGATACATCATAATGAACTCTTGATAACCAAAATACCCCCATCTCCTTTATAGGATATTATAGAGGAGAGAAAAATGTGAGAAATAGGGTTCTCTCAATTAATTATAAATCATGATAAACTAATCCAAGGTGTTTTTTCCACACATGGTTTCATGGTTGAGACAATCAATCCCATTTCGCAAAATGTGAATTTAAACCATGCATCGACTCATAGTTAATCTGATTATTTTAATTATTTAACTCAGTTTTTTTTATAAAGCTATAGTGTGATTAATAATTCGTATCATGGTTTTTTCAAATCCTCCTAAAAACATGATATAAAACAGTATATCTTCCTATTGAATGATATAATTATTTGAACAATGATAACATCCCAAAAAATGGTTTCTTCTTTTTAGGCCATGAAATCTATTAAAGACCATTTCTACCAGAAAATGTGAAAAAATTTATGTTCTAATAAAACCATATTATCCTTGGAAAACCATGATAGAACTTTTATTTTTTTGTCACCAATGATCCCTTATGCAGTTTTTTCTTAAACTAGCATGATTACACTATGATAAAGTTACTAAACAACATGAATGATTCAAATCCACAATGTAATCATGTCTAAACAATGGTTTTATATAACAAAGTACCTATATTTTTAACTTAATTAACAAAATTCCAATATAAAATAATTACTCACTCTTTAACATGTCTATATTTAGAAGAAATTTAAGTTTGAAAATATATACTACCTTGCACAAATAATACGGAAAATGTCTCTTAGTTCTCGACAAGTAAACACACCATTAATAATCATTTTAATTATTTGTTAAATTATTTTCAGTGAACATAATTAATTTTCGATAGGACATATAATGGATTAATGTTTTTAGCAAAAAAATGATCACAATTTCACATTTCAAGACATATAAACAACTAAAACACGTCAATGTACCACATTTTTAAAACTTGTATCATAATAATATTAAATGGAATATATCATTACAAAGTGTAATTAAATAATAGTTTAAAAATATTCCACACAATTTTATTTCAATGTGGCTATCATTTTTATGACATCATGTAAAAATATTTTTTATATATTAAATTATGGGTAATAAAATTTCAAAATATAGAATATTAGTGATATTTTAAGAAACTCCTGAACAACATTTTACCTAGAATATTTCCGTTTCTTCCGACTAATATTTTTCATCTATATAGATTTTATTTATAAATAATTTATCAAATAATACTTCATTTTATACGAAATCCTTGAAAAATACTAATCTATCAAAAATAAAGCCATAATTTGAAACCAAAGCGAGCTTAAACAAGTAAATGGATAATAAAATTTATAATGATGAAAATTTTAAAAATAGTTCACATTTTCCTCAATAAAATATTAAAATTAAATCCCCTACCTTAAACTGTTTAAATTGAAATTGAAATATAATTTCAGATTTATTAATCAATTTTATTTTCATATTGTAAAATAACATTTCATAAAACTAATCTAATTAAATAATCATGATTTGAAATTTTCAATCACATAATATAATGTAATAATAATAAATATACTCATTATTTCCGAAAATAAAGTATATTTTTTAATAAATTCATTAAATATACCATATATAAATATACCCATATAAAATATAACTATTTACATATCCTTAAAAACAAATTCTTGTTATTATTTAATACGTAAATCCACCTTCGATGAAGTTCAAAATGCAAAGAATTTAATTAAAATTATTTTCAGATATATAATTCTATAGATAATCCATAAATTTTGAAAATAATATTAAGGTACGTAATATTAAAAAATTTAAATATCTTATTTCAAATCAACATTCTTCCGTAGATAATTTTTTCCCAAATAATGTTCTTTGTCAGTATGATTCTTTTATAAAAATTTTTAGAATTTTATTTTCAAATCCACATAAACCCAAATAATATAATATTTTTCATGGAACTATATTTAATGACAATAAGAATATGTATATGAATAATCACCTCTCAATAAATATGCCTCTCATTAAAGTATAATACCTCGATAAATTATAACATCTCTCTATGACAATAAGGTTAATATCTATTAATCATCATTTTATTAAAACCAAATTAATTTAAAATCATGATGGTGATATAAATAATAAAAAATCATAACTTTAAAATGTTCATTATGTTACTACTAATAACTATTTCTAAAAACTATAAATAACTATTATGGAAATTTAATTATTCTAGAGTATTTTTCACATTCTCAATTTATCTCTAAATATGTAATGCATCTTAAGAAGATAAATCACACAAATACACAACTGTGTCATTGTCCCTTTTTGTGTATACATGATATATAACACATAATGAATTTTTTTCTATTAATGGGAAAAATATAAAAATTTCTCAATTTATTATACCACCATGGAAACATGAATCTCACTATAAAGATATAAATCATGATTTTTTATTGCTTTTCTCTAAATCCCTAAACAATTTATTTTCCATCACAAAATAAGTAACAAATAACCCTAAATCATCATATTCTTTACAATTGAAAAGACCAGAATAAAGTATATATCTAATTACCAAAAAATATTATCTACTTTTTCTGATGATTTGACATTGAGTTAAGAAGTTTGAAACACAACCTAAATGCTAATTTATAACTATTAAGATATATATTACCATTAATATTTTCCATATAAATAATTTTACGATTTTATTAAAACATGTAATAAAGTATTTTCTTGAGTTCATAAAATAGAAAACTATTATACATTAGAGGATAACATTTCTATGTTATTGTTATAGAGAAACCAGTTCTTATTATTATCTTTTAATTATTTATTATTTCAAAAAAAACATAAATGAAAAAATTTGTCTTTATAATAAAGGATTTTAATTAAATTATATTTTAATATATACATCTATATATATTCTAATATTTCATATTCATTGGATTTTTTTATTCATAGCCCAATTACTCACCCTCCCTGCATTGGTCAGTGGCCTCTTAGTCACCTTGGGTAGATGATGGGAGGTTATATCACCTCCAATAGATCATATTTCCTAGTAATATACTCCACTATATATTTAATTTATTTTCAAGAAATTCTTCACATTAACAATACCATTTCCCATATCATGGTAGTGGTCATTGAAAATTTTCATTTCTAATAAACAATATATGTTTTAATGATCCCATACATTTTACATTATTGGATTATTATTATTTCGTTTAATGATTAATAACATTGAATTTTGGAATTCATTGTCAAACATATTGGTAGTTAGTGTCATGATATTATAATTTATATCAAAAATGGGCATCGTAAATACGCATATAAAGGAATCAATTACCAATTCAGATCTGTTTTATATAATGTGGAACGACATAACATTTAATATCATTCAATAAGGATGATAGTGGTTTATATTTAGATTTTTTTATATGATCAATGATGTTCCTTTTTATTATCATTTATCCAATATTATTTTTGAATATTTTAATGTCATGTATAATGGATTAAAATGTTTGAATTCATAAAAACATCATATTGTGGAACATAAACTGACGTAATCCATTCTAATTTGACTTCATTGTTGAGTTTAGAGGAGGTATGTTTTGTGTTATGACATATTGAATTCCCATTTGGCTTTGTCTCTCATTTTTTGGTAAATAGTTTAGTAAAAGTGACTTGATGCATCAAATGTGTGGACTAGTTTCCAAAGGTGAGACTTATACAAGATTGGTAGACCATTGTATATCTGGATCATCATTTCGATAAAATAAGGATGTTTTAAGATATGATATATATATATAAAAACTGGTTTGGAGTGACCAAGATAATTTTATAATGCTTGTATATATCCCAATAGTTCCATTAGTAGTTGGATCTTCATTATCAGTGGGGTACATGATTGATAATACCACATTAACCATATTGGTTAGGGGAAACAACCAGTTCGTAACACATTGTTTATAGAATACATGATAAAAAATTCTGACATAGAAATAAAAAAAAATCCTAGTCATGTATATCATGGGGATACATATGATGTTTGAAAAATAATTTTTCAAGGGTTTAACACATACAATAGGGTGTTAGTAAGTTCTTATGGATCAATATTGAAAAATTATTGAAGTTATCTAGGTATCTAATCATGATGTACATGGAGATCAAGTACAAACATTAAATCTATGCATGTATCCCTTTTAAAGGGTCCCAGATTCCTTGGGTGTTAACTCTTGGAATGATCTCTAGTAGAGGCCTCAAGAGTTATAGAAATTTAATTAGAATATATAAGGGTGAATAAGAACATTATTGGAGACCATGAAGAGTTTGGATACTACACAAACTTCATTAATCGAGTATCTTCAAAAAGGGGTCCCTTACCTTAGTTTTAATAGTGTAGTGGGTATAATTTTATTTTATAGTTGATTTGGGTTTATTGAAATCATATTACATAAGTACCACTCACTCTCATACATTTTCAATGTTTTGACCAAAACGTATCTTGAATTAGAATTGGGAGGCTTATCCCTAGATCTATCTACTGTATAGTTGTATTTTGGGGTTTTACTCAAATGGATGTCACTATGGGTGTAAATGAAATTACTCTGGATTTTTTTTGTAAAACAATAATGCATGGTCCCTTGGATGGTTTTGTAACAACTCATAACCACTCCAATTTATCACGACCTGTCCTCGGGGCCTGTGCCGTGACTACCCCTAGCCCACCTTCTATAGGGTCGGGGCTGACGACTAACACCAAAGGAATAAATCTCGATAACTGGGAATGCATTGCCTTTATAAAAGTAAACAAAACACTATAGAGTACAAGCAGAAGTAATATACTAAGTACAAAAGAAGTGATAAAAAGTAAATGGGCCAGAATACAAATCCAACTGAAAGTACAGCTACAACTGAATGAAAGTACAACAGAAAAGACAAGAAGCGGGAAGAATAGAAGAAGCTCCTAAGTCATCCACCTCGGATCCTACCTGAAGGGTAGGTACAGATAGCGCAACTCCTGGTTCTTCCACCATGGATCCTACCTGAAGGGTACGTATAGATAGCCTCCACAACACTCTCCCCCATCAACCTCCTATGAGTATCGTCTCGTTGTGAATTCCAGCTCCGGATACTGACTCATCGTGAGGTCCCCCTACGGGTACCGTCTAGTCCTCGAACACTCGGCCTTTGTCAGCACTGTCCGTCATCTGCAACCAACACAATGAGGTGCGGGCATAGCCCGTGCAGGGGTGAGTATACGATACTTAGTAGGGACCTAGATACCCTCAAAGTCTCACTAAATCCAACAAGGATAACCATGAATATGGATCTCAACAGATAACCCTTACTTAGGTATAAGCACATACTTATACCCAAGTAAGCATGTAACCCATCTCAATCATGAGGAAACATAAAGGTTATGAAATCAACGGATAACCACTACCTAGGTATATGCCCATACATATACCTAAGTTATCAAGTGACCCATTTCAATCATGAGGTAAACACAAAGGTCATAGACTTAGCTAAAACAAGGATTTTCATTTATCGAAACCGTAACTGCTGAAGAGCTCCGTCTCTGACGAGTACAGTGATCCTGTCACAACTCTGATGTACTGCTCACTAACCTAAGACTGCTGAGGTACTCCTCCTGTCGAGTACTGTGGGTAAGCCACCCAAACACAGTCGTCAGGTCTCAGCCAGCTACACGGTCTCCGTACTCCATACGATCGTGTCCGGGATGGTCTGATCCATGAGCTACAGGTCGATACTCCAAGTATCTCGAAGTACCGCATCGCAATAGGGGTCTCAACGCAACAGACGGTGCGTCAATTGGGCATTGAAACTGTGAGTTATTATCCTTTTTGTCCCAGGGGCCCAGTTGATTTCGTGTACGATCCAACCCGACCGTATCTCAACTATACCCCAAACTCACATAGGGTATACTCATAGGGACTGTTTCTCTATGTCATTACCAATGCCGTAGACGGTTTGTCAAATGGTCGTCCGGTCTGAAAGTTATTGGCTTTTCCGTTCCAAGGGCCTAGTTGGATTTCGGGTACAATCCAACCCGTCCATACTCCAAATGAGTCCAAACCTTGAGAAAATTAAGGAAAACGGTATGTCTCACTAAGAGGAATACAAAAAAGTCAATGAAACGTCAATCGGACTTCCGGAGCTCATGTTATAGGCGTTTCTGCACCGAGGGCCTGGTTGGTTTCGTGTTCGAACCAACACGGCCGTAAACAAAGTTTTCCGAAACCTTGAGTGTAATATACCAAAATGACCATCTCGATCCAAATATTGCATCTCAAATGATGGTCCATCAATCGGAGCTCCGTAGCCCATATTATGAGTGTTTTGAACGAAACTGCCTGAGGATAGGGGGTTCGGGCCCGGACCGACCCGGCCCGAACCAGGTCAACCTGACCTGGGTACGGGTCCTGCCCATTAGGGCGTGGCCCGGCCCGGCCGGGGCAGCCGGTCTGCGTGGCCAGCATGAAGCGGGGGTTAAAACCCCCTCTCGGTTGAGCGAAACTGGCGCGACATATGCCGTGCTGCTCAATCCAGAACGACCGAAGCCATTCCGGTTCTCCCTCCACCGCCGCAGCTCAACCGCGGCATTTTGCTCTTACGGCACGCCGCCGCCGCCTTCTACGGACCACCGGATTCTCTCCAGTGGTCTGTTTCACCTGCCGTCTTCGCCAGTGGTCCTCCTGGGACCCAAACGTCACTTCGAAGGGTTCCAAACACCATTATGGCCTACTTCATCATCGCTTGTCAATACGCACACCAATAAACAAACTGTGGAGTCTTCGAATCGCCTCTGTGGCCCCGACTCCGGCCGCAGTTTCGTTCGGCCTCAACGGCACCACGCGACAGCGCCACACTTCTTCGTGGAATTATTTCTTCTTTCCACGTGGTTCCATGGCACCGTGCTGCCTTTTTTCGGGCCGCAACAAACACAACATCAATGGGTGAGGAGGATTGGCCGTGTTCGGGCAGTCCGGCCTCCTCCCTTTAAATTGATTACAGGCGGCCCAAATATTAGACGAAGAACGCAAAGAATTAATCATGAACAAAACCAAAACCATACCTCGAAATTGATGTCACACGTTGTCAAGTCGTGGGAGTCGAACGTCACGGTAGTCGGGTGTCACGGAAGAACGGTATCGATTCTGTCGACATCGGAAGAATAAGAAGAACGTTGTTGTTGGCATCGGTCTCCACGGTCGGCGTCTCCTTCTTTGTCATGGAGGAGAAAGTGGATGGAGAATTCGGAGACCGCCAATTCGATGTCCTTCTTCGGAGACTTAGTGTTCTTCAATGAAGAAGATGAAGTAGGAAGGCACGTTGTCATTGGCGATGATCACCGCGGTCGGGGACTTCTCCCTTGACGCGGAACCATGTAGTGCATGTAGGGAGTGTTGGCACTATTATTTGGGGATCACATAACTGGTTATATGAATAACAAATATAGGATATTTGGTAATTTTATATAAGAGGTTTTCCTATGGATTATCATTTAATAAGGATATCTATTTGATGAATTAGCGAACTACAAGACATTGGGAACCAATTATCACTATCTCCCATTTGAAATATTTTTTCACCTACCAACTCATTAGGATTGATAAAATTTAAATTCCAAAAATAACCCCCCACCCAATTATATCAAATTTCAATAAAGAGGATAAAATTATGTATAACATGAACCATTTGGAAAAAATGGCTTAAAACAAGGAGTAAACGAAATATAATAGAGGTAGGCATGCCTTTGTAAAGACCCTAGGCGTTTGAAAGGGTGGAACTACATGGATACATGATAAACATTGTTTATTGTTTTTTAATGATTTGGGATATATTTTCTTATAATCCTCATCTATAAGTACAGGATACAAATATAGTCATTGTACAATACCTAATTTTTGTGAGACATAAAGATTTAATCTTTCCCTTATCACCTTAGTGATATTTTTAGGAACCTCGCTCCCAATAATTCTAGATCCTATTGATTATCAATGTCCTTGGAAGACATTATTGGTTTATAGTTTGGAATATCTTACATATACAAACAATTTATGAGGCCTTGGTGATGGAATATAAAGATAGACACCATATGTGCTACACAAAGTCACCCGGGATAAGATATGTTGAGTGAAACTTTACACATTATTAACATTTACCCCGATCAATCAATATATTTTCTCTATGATTTCTTTTCAAAATTATTTATCATTATATTTTACATTGTAAAAATTTTAAAAAAAGTATTATTAATTTTACTTTTTAAAATGTTCATACCATCAAACACAAGTCCTTTCAAATTCGTTTATTCTCTGATTGACAAACTAATTATAGATTATGAGATAGGGATATTTTACTTGTATAGAATTCATATTTTATTTTTAACTTAAAGTATTCAAACACACCACTAGAAAAATCTACCATAAGATATCATGCCTCGAGAAAGTCATGGAATGTTATTTGAACATGAAATCCAATGATTTGATGAAAACATAATTGATTTATAGTTCATTAATAATATAATCTTGAAGGTTCATAACATCTCATAAAAGGATCATAGATTAATGGTGTATTCTAGAAACAAACATATATCACATGGAACTCAAAATCTACTTCATAAAACCTTCATATGAGCCAAAACCATAGACACACACCTAAATCTACAAACACTACAATTTAGATACTAACAAAACTAATGATTGGAATACTAGAAATTAATTTCATCCCATGGGTGGATTTAAGCCAATATTCATGTGTTTGAACAAGTTTATATGAACATGTGTTGAGCATGAATATCAAGGAAAATGGGAGGAAAATATATAAATCTATATTTATATCACACAAATATGTATAAAATAACCGTTATGCAACCCATATCTTTCAATAAATTGGATAAATTAGAAAACACAATCAATTTATCATACATATAAGTGGGTTTTAGATATTTTGATGGGTAAAAAATATCTATGGAACTAATACTCGTGGATATGTGTGAAAAAATACTCCCCCAAAATCTATTTGGGGAATTTTTGTCTAGATACCTCAAATATGTCTTGTATTGCTTAAGGAGACGAAATATTCTATCGGGGGGAAAAATAATCCACAAACCAATATAAATTTAAAATCATGTATTCATTTCTACTTTGTAATGTATGGTGATGTGGAAACCATAATACATCTGATGGGATTTCAGACTGTATAACATATAGATACCCCTAAAACATAATGCATAAACTGAAATAAATATAATTTAAAACAAGAGTTTATCATTTCAAAAAAATGAATTCCCCACAGTTCACCTTATCATCTTCCATGTATTGTCTCTTATGAGATATATAAAATTTTTTTCAATTCACAAATAGGAATTCAATGGACTAAATTAATAATGGAATTAATGCTAGAAAAAGGAAAGCATTTGATGTTGTAATTTCCAAAAATCACCAATATACAATAATTTATTCTATTTATCAACTATTGGATTGCACAATTCATATATCAAGGCCATATTATGTATTTTGGGGAAAAATAGAATCAAATATTAGGATGTATTATTTTCCAAATGTGAAGAAAATACAATGATGTAGATTAAATCCATTCAACCAATTCTTTTATATCATTATTACAATGAAAATGAATTATTAAAACCACTATCATGGCACTAATGATATGCTTAGAGTAAAAATTCATTCCCTAGGGTGTGGTCCCTAGTAGTATAATTATAGATAATGGCCATTGAAAGTATAATATGTGATCGAAAAAAATGGATGTATGAGATTTTAACATTTCATTATAAGTAGAATAAAAATTAATTTATTAATCGTGAATTCCATACATATTATCATACCAATATTACTGATATAATGAAATGTTTTGGTGTTGTTTATGGATGTGATATTGTATCAAGGTCCTACAGTTTCCCATAAATGGTGTTCAATGATTATCTAGTTCAATACCCATGATAAGACTAAAATATCATAATGATATTATATCTTTGGTTTGTGTCTCAATTATGCATGAGCTTGGATGAACTCGTATACCAAAAATATATTTGTATAAAAGGTTCTCAATATTATTGACTAGTTCAGTCTATAAAAGGGAAAATAAGAAACTCAGATATCTCAAATGAAGGAAAACCCCACTGATGTAAATGATCATTTAGACCATCCATGCTCACATTCATCTTAACAACTTACTATTCACAATATAATATGATTATATCATGAGTTAATATGGGAAAATTGGTTTTGGTGACATTATTCTCTAATATAGGATCAATGTACTCATAAGAATCTAATGATAAAGGAGTCAGTTACTTCCTAAAGGCCAAAAGGGGTATATTTAGGTATTCCGTCACATTTTATATTCATCGAGTCCAATAAATTTTATCTAAATTTTCCATTGGTTAAAATCATTATGATCTATGGTATGAACTTTAGGAAAGAGTGAACATCCTGTAAATAATTAATTTAAATTTTCCCACCAACATCCTCATTAAAAACCCCCAACTATGGTTTTCATGTACCTCATGGAGTTAGAGAAGATAGATCACTATACTGATGATGTGGTCTATATCGAAATACATGTACATGAAATGTGGGACTGTGAAAATACTGGAAGGTTGAACAATATAATGATTGATTAGGAATGAAATAATTTCATCATTCCTAAATATGTATAAATAAATTTTATTTTGGTAATCACCCATCAATTTTCTAAATTATATCTATCATATTAGATTTTTTATCTTATAATGTATCAATATTTGGATAAGAAACAATTGGATTCTCCCAACTACATTGTGTCTAAAAACCTCATAGGAAGTGAAATTGAGTTAATAATCCTAGTGAAATATGATATTTCTCCAACCAACTGAATGTTTCTAAATGTAAAATAATGATGTCTGTTATATACATTAGTCATATTAAGATATCCCAATCTATGAAAATAACTCAATATTCCATCATTTATTGTTAGATTCCAATAAAATATTGATATATTGGAAACACACTTTCACACTTGTGAAAGTAGTTGCCCTAAAAAATCAATATTACAATTATTATTCTTATTTTGACACAATATATCTATATAATTATAGAATATTAATACTAAATTAAGGATCAATGTAAAGAAATATTTAACATGAGGTATGTTTTTCATATATGAATGGGTCGAGTTCATGTTTGGTGACCTCAACAATTAAATAGGTTGTTTCGACACCTTAAGTGAAACCTGTTTTGGTTGTAGATGATTCTCTAGAGAAAATAGTATGAGTATCATGTTGTTGATAATGAATCCTTAATAACTGAATTATATTAATTAAGTGTAATTTTTTAATTTCTTATTTTATTGGCTGAGATTATTGAAATTCATAAGGAGTGGATTGTTGTAACGGAATGAATGATACTCAAGGCTGATCCAACTACACCTATTGACTAAGCAGAATGTTTTCCATGTGTGTAAGAAATTTTGATCTCAAAATGAAATCACAATGTTTATCATTTCCCATTTATTAATTGTCTTATTAAACTTGAAATAGATACTCTATTTTAATGGATTCTATCAATATTAATAAAATTCATCCATTAATACTGTGAACTGTTTAGTTACTTTAAGAATTGGTGGGATGGATATATGTTTTTTGATTTTTTCCATTTTCTTAATATTGACAATGATTATAAAATTATAAAACATTTTTTTGCATAAAATAATTATATGATGACTCCTTTGGGATAAATTAGGAACATTAGGCCTCATTAGGTGGATTACTCAATGGATCAAGAGATAAAGACAGTTGATAAATTTGGTTTACCAAGGATATGTTTTTAAGGTGCAAAGGGAGATTCAATTAAACGTAATCTCCAAAAAGAAAAAATAATTTAAACATCCATAAATGGATATGGAGACAATATTCCCACTCATAAAACTATTCTAGATTGGGTGGAATCCAATATTATATTCAAATTTAGTAAAATAAAAAAATTTATAGATGGAACTCCAGACATAATAACTGAATAAACAATGTTATAATTAGAATAATTTGTTGGAGTACCCCTCAAATATATGATAAAATAAAAATAACTTATCAAACTGGAGTTGGACATAAGGATAAATATTACTTTTTAAATACTTATATCAACTGACCAGTACATGCTTCTTTAATCAGTTTTAGTTCAGCCTCCACGGATGGTGGATCAATGATCTAAAAATGTTCTTACCCCGATAACTCAATAAATATATGTTTAGCAGATAAGATCTGTCCAAATCATAATAACCTCATAATTCACTAAATATATGGTCTCATTGAGTGATCTATTCCTAGAGTTCATTTCTGTTTTTATTAGGGACTCTAAGTATGATCCCAAAAAAAGAACATTTCAAATGAATTTATGGAAATGATTGTAGAATATAATTGTATGATGATTTAAAAAACTATCATTGATGGTTTTTTATAAAAATATATATATTCTTTGGGATAATATTATAATCTATGATATTATTTTTTGACTATTATGTTAACCAAACTATTGTGATGGGAATAATCTATGACTGATATTGAGAATAAAATTGATATCGAACCAATGCGGTGTAATAAACAGAGAACATTTTATATAGAATTTTTTTTGTATAACTCTAGGTAAAATTAATCAATTAAGTGGTATGAGAAGGTAAATTGAATATAAATAATTAGGAAACAACCATGGGAAACCTCTTAAAACAAAATTAATCTTTTTCTAAAGGAAGGATTATGTAGTGAACCAACTCAGTATTCTATAATAACTCCAATTTGAACCAACCCTCCACCATTACAAATGGACCGCTCTATCCCCACGGGCTAGAGAAAAGGGAATGAGAATCGTGAAATGTACTTTAGAATGATTTCCTACAATAAAATATTAAATAATTCCAAAATACGGAGGGATCATTAATCAATTTTAACAAAAAAATAAAAAAGTATCTTAATGCACAGAAATGATACATTGACATAAATGAGAAAATAGTAAAAAATAAAACTACAAAAACTCATTTACTTTTTGTCCCCGACTACGGACTATCTCCCAATATAAATTCTCTCGGCCAACCAAAAATGAAAACATAAAATGACGATAAATGATTATTGAACACATAATATAGAAATATAAAGGCTTAATACACCAAATGGTTTATTCAAGGTGTGACAACAACATATTTGAGTAATATCCCCAAAACAAATTCTATTTATTTTCCCTACAAATCATTTCAGATATTCTAGATTGAAATAACTTTATAATTAGATAGAAATTTTTTATAGACAATATAGAAGGTAAAGAATGATACATTTTCAATTGTAAATAAAAATCCATAAAATCTATTTATTTTTAATTTATAGTTCATTCCGTTATATATTCCATTTAAAAGTAATTTATATGAATTACAAGGAAACAATGATAAAACATTTTGAAACAAAATACACTTTTAGAGAATATTTTATTTCATTTTTATAACCAAAATTTTATAATTCATAAGGATCATATGATCTATTACCATGTATCACAGGAAAATATATTATATCAATAATAGTTACATAGGTAAATATTTTACATCATGAAAATAAATATTATATAATAAAAAAAGTAAAACATTGAAAATATAGTCTTATGTAATGATTTAGTGGTCAGAGTCACATATCAAGTGTCAGCTTCATGTGTTGATGTCATATTTCATAGTATGGCCTTGATGCATTTGTGGGTCCATTAATTACATGCTAATAAACCATAGGACCGGATTCATGAAAATTTCTAATCTACCATGTACATTGGTTTACATGTTTGGAACACACCCTGCTCCAGGGACCATTTCTTTATTATGAATCCTAATTACCTCGGGATACACTAGTCAATGTCTGATTCTAAAATAGCATATTATAAATTTATATCCCTTCAATTATCTTCCATTATATCCAATTATAGGGGAATTGGGAGTGAAATAACAAGAATAAATGATCCGAATGTTTATCGACAACATCATCAATATACACTAAAAACATTCCATAGCATACAATGACCGCATATCACACTCACCCCATTCTTTGTCATAGTGTACATGCCCTTTTTAAATTCCCTTCATTATTTGAACGAACGAACATTAATCAAGAAAAATCATACATAATTGTTTTACCAAGGATTTTCATTATTGGATAATTCACATCACAATGTTTCAAATTGGATTTTAAGGAAACAAAAATTGACAAACATGACCATTGAAAAATGAAATTAAAAAACACTTTCAACCAACCATTCCAAAGCATCATACCTAATTATATACTTAAAATCCATTTTGAATGTGTTAAACAATCCTTTATGAAAATAAATTTTAAATAACAAAAAAACCATTTTAGTGTTTTGAAAAATCATCTGAACCAATCTATCATTAAATGTAATTATTTAAAACATTCCAAAAATCATTTCACGAAAACAAAAATATTTAACCATTTGGAGATATATTAAAAAAATTAACCCATTTTCATTTAAATTAATCATCTCATTTAAATAACCAAATCCATAATTAATTGAAAAAACCAAATTTTATTTCAAAAAAATTGATTAATTTTCTTGGTGAACTATTTTGGAAAAATAAAATTCTCGTCAAAATTGTTAATTTATACATCAAAATAAATAAATAATTCATGAATGATTTAAGTTTAATAATGATTATTTCCTGATACTTATGATTTACCATAAGAAGATACGAAATAGAAACACCCAACATGGTAATCCCAAATATAACCATAACAAATTTGACTTGTGTTACCTTTGAGAGTGAAAAATAATTCATCAGAGAGGTATCTTAAGATATGAAACAAAGAATCATAAAACGAAAATCCAAAATAATTCATTTCATATAGAATAAATACCTAGTCTATCATAACCAATGGGAATAACTAATCAAGACAAAAGAAAGATGTATCATAATGTCAAATGGAAGATAGATTCACTGAATTATTATCACACCAATGATCAACACTTCCATCAGAAAAGAGATCACTTTTTTAGTTAAAAAATAGTTGAGGGAAACCATGTCTTATATAGGTTAAGATAGGGTCATGAAATAAGGTATGATTAATAAAATTGGGGATCTGGGGTATATTTACACCATTTTAATTTTAATAAGATCCATCTAGTGAGACCACAAGTTCGCCGGTGGTACCCCCATTGTGGGATGGTGGATCCAAAATTCTATTTTTCCCACATCTAGACACACTAACTTGATAGTGGAAACCAATATATTGGTTGGGGGAATATCATAAGATTAATTACATTGAAAATCCTAGAGGATGGGTGATGGCTCCCTTTGGCTAGCTAATATAGCACCTACCGATCTTTAAGCTATGGGTGGAGGTCCACACTTACAATGGACTTCTGGGCCACAGTCCAAACCCTCATGTATCCCAAGTAAAACATAATTACATGAATATATTTGACATTGATACTGATATGGGGAGATTACATTAATTATGTTATTTTTTCCCATAAAACCACATGTTAATAAACTAAATGATTTTTATATAGAATTTACTTCTGAATCAATAATATGGGACTGTTAAACAAATATAGGAAGTGTATCCTGATGATAATCCACTATGTATTATTCCAAATGGATTGACAATTAGCATTTCCAAAATTCCTTGAAGAATATATTATAGGATTATTAGCCATTTCCTAACAACACAACAATATAGTTGAGTTGAGAGAACACCCAAGAGGGACTGGACACCAAACATTGTTCATCCCACCATATTAACACCCAAAAAATGATGAGATAAGAAGAGAACATCCTCTTAATAAACATACCTGCACCCAAATATTATTCCTAAATTAATTTCCATATACAACCATGAAGGATAATAATCAGAATATTCAAAGGAATTTCCAACTCTAATAATCACAAAAATAATCAATGAGAAAACATCCACAATAACCATCAGTGATCTAAACATCATTGTCAAGGAATGAAATTTAAATAATTACTATATTACTCAAATAATATCAAAAAATACTATGACATAAAACATTGGGTGTCACCCCATGCTGATCTCATAAAATTAAATAATAGCACTCCATGTTAATAATTAATCAAGAATCTATATAGTAAAAGTTTACTAACTACAATCCCAAGGGTAATCTATGTATAATTTGAAGGATAATATAATAACTCGGCTAGTTCTCTAAAAAATTACCCTGATCTTTTAAAATAGAGATGACCAAAAAATTTAATATTTAACTCTATCGAATATGGAAAAAATCATAGGATGAAAAAGGAATATAATCTAAATAACTAATATCCAACAATATCAATAATATACATAAATATAAGGGAACCAAAACAAATTTATCCATGAAATCCATGTCAATACAATATATTACACATTAAACAATCACTTTTAGTATTCCATCTTCTAGAAATTATGAAGATTAACCTAGATATAACATTGGAGAAAAGATCATTTAGCCTTCATAGATGACCTTATGGATTGATCATGTTCCCCTGCAATAAAAGAAAAAAATTCCACTTATTTCCCTCAAAATATTTTCTCCACTCTAACAACTCCCACAACTAACATGATGAAGAAAAATCCCTTAAAAACCATAAATTTGGCATTATCCACTTCATGTCATTTTTCTAGCTCCTATTTTACTATAATTGTTATTTTTAGAACATTTGGGGAAAAAATAGATTGATCTCAGATATGATATCTCTACATTCTTTGTATTGAAATCCATTCAAATTGAGATCCATAAGGGTGACATATATAACATGTTTGGGTATGAAACATACAAAAACTTAGAATTTATAATTATAATCCTCAATAGATTATAAATGTTAATCAGGATCCTTGAGCTCAAAGTATTTATCTTGTTTACTTCCATATTATGCATCCACGAAATTAATACAACTTGAAAAATAAAAAATACAAACATTAATTCATTTTTATTGGGATAATAACTAACCACCACCCTCTGTCAAGTCATTCAAATATGGAAGGGGAAAGCATAACATTTCAAATATTCAGACTCATTAGAAAATCAAATATTTATTTCATTTATACTGGAAACATCATTTCCATAATTGAACCCTAATCCCCAATATAGAGAGGCTAAAAAAATTCAAAAATTCTTTTCCCAAATTTGAAATATTTGTAGATTCTAGATCAGCTACTCAATTCAATGTCTTGGTGAATTCATTAGTATTAAATACCTCTTATAGATGGTATGGATGACTTCATTGGATATCAAACTATTAAGCACAATTTATACCTTTCTTTGGAAAACTTCTAGGATACATTTCTAGAAATCATGAAACAGTACAAAAAATTTGGTACAAAACACACCATCATATAAAACAAATGTTAACCAAAAATAAATTTTATCGAATGACCACAGATTAATATCAACTAATTTTCTTATCTTTCTTAAAACATTGTATTTTTATTTACAAATTCTATGTATAAAAAATTCCCTCAATTTGCATAATAATTTACATGCCAATAAAATTAATTCCATTTTTTTAAACCAAATTTTTTTATTCCTATAAATAAATAATTATCACATTAAAATCCACTCCATAACCAAATAGCTTCTACATGGAACATTCTTTAAAAACATCACGTTAGAACCTATAAAAATTATTTTTAAAACCCAAACATTTCATAAAACATATATTTTCGATATTTGAAATCAATTTTTGAGGAAATTAAATCAAAATATAAAAAGAATTTTAAACTATAATTTTGCAAATGATATAAATCCATTTCTAATAAAATAAATGAAAATAACTAAAGTGGGTCCTGAAAAAAAAACTAATCTCATTATCCAACAAATAGAAATAAAACTCATCTATACTAACCCCATGTAAATTAATTATTACTATAAATTATGGAAGATGTCATCAGGTTTGGAGTTAAATTAGAACTATGTGAAGTTTCATTTTAAAGACTGTTAAACTATGCACCAACCTTACAACTGTTCATTGAATTGTCTCCAGATTGAACACACTGATTCCCTATTGTTTACGTGAATACGATGACATAATATTGCTTTAATAACCACTCTAATACATCTCTAAACTCATAATATGTCACAAAAATTCGTAAATATTCACATCGTTAACCCAAATATTATTAAAAAAACTAGAAAACCAACAGAATAGAAAATTTATGTCACCAAAATTCGTTGTTACTCAAGTATCATTACAAAGGGTGGTGATTGGTAACCCATTATATATTTACCTCATGATTGTTTACATGTTCTTAATCTCTTTTATACCACTAATCACTATAAAGACATAATTATAATTAAACAAAATCTCATTTAATAACACATATGATGATCCAACATGGAATTAAAGTTGTACTAGCATCTAAATTGACCTAAAACTAGCTTAAAGTGTTTTCCTAATCCCCTTAGGCCATAAAAAGAACACGGGCATCAATAAATATCCATGGGAAATTATTTCTCCCAGAAAAAGATAATATAAATAAAAAACACAGTGGAAAAAGTATTAATATTAAACAAACCAATATAAAATCATTTTCATACAATGCGATGATAAATAGACGTCCATGGAAAAACTAATAATATCACAACAAAAACTTTCCTTCTGGATGTCCTCAATCACTCATCATGTCCCGAGCCACATTCTATACACCAACTAAGTGTGAAACCAAAAAAGTATTATAAATTGAACATTATAAACTAGTACAAGAACATGAATAATGCATACACAAAATGATGTATGTATTGTGTCAGCCCAGAAAATCCTAAGAGGATCCCGACAAGAACAATATGTTATTTATATACTAGGCAATTTATGTATAGAATTTTATAACAAAATAAGGAGAGTTCATGGTTATTCCATTATAAGTAAACAAGCTAAATCTTGATATATTTGAAAAAAATGGAATAAAAATATAAATATCATGTTATAATAATTACATAGTTTAAACTATTGACTTTTCCATTCAAAATCCTTTTAGGGATCTCAAGTGAAAAAACATTTGAAAATAAATTAAAACAATATACCCATTCGGAAATTTCTTGATAACTCTTTAATGTGTAAAATTTAATAATTCCTAAGGAATATATGATATAGTATCATTAATCAAAAAAATATAATATTTTAAATAATGAATAGTTAGTAAATTAAATACCTCAAAGAATTCAATCATATATAAAAAATGAATTCAAATATAGAGATTCCTGTAATGAGTAATGATTGAGAGATCATATCCAAATATCAAATATAACTATCAAATTTTTAGGTCATATTTTTACGATTATTCTTAGATACATTAGTTCTTCTACAAAATATAGGCTAATAATTCTAAATCCTTACTATTTTAAAATTTCAAATCTATCAAAAACACAAGATTATTGACTTAGAAAACACATTTCACATTGGATCACATACTTATCCTGAAACTACATTCCCTAGGTAGACATTAGTTTATATGTGATTCTATAATTTTGTAATATAAATCTAGGGTCTATCTCCTAGCCACCCAGTTTTCCAACGATTAGTCAAATAGTTGATTGAAATTTTAAGGTGGATCACAATTCACATTCCTAATTGAATCAACACACACCAACAACATTCTATATAATAAAATATCTTCATCTTAACCTCACCCCCCTTCGGACTCATAGAGTAAACCCCATTTTCATCATATATCATCATTTTTACAAAGTACCATTCATTATAGAAACTCATACACAAGGGGTTTATAATTTATTTGGAAAAAATTTTATTTATATCGATATGCAACAAATGTTACATTAATGAAAACCATGATGATAAAATAAAAACCTATCAATATAAGTAAAACATCACTTTTAACAAACCAATAACAAGGCCCATAGACTCTCATTTCCTTAGAAAAAAACTATTAGGGTCCAAATGATCCTTGAATAAAACATCATTACATAATAATCCTACCATTTAAATGTTTTGACATGTCCTTTTGACTATTTTTATAAAATAACTACTTATATTTTTTTAAAAAAATTAAAAACTAAATTTCTAAAAAACACACACATTTAACCACTTATAATTACATTAAATAATCAACGCATTTTCCATTAAATAGTTCTTTTTATTGCAATAACCAAATACAACTAGATTAGATGATAAGAAAACATCATTTCAAAATAAAGGATTAATTCCCAAGATTAAATTATTTTAAACTAATTCATTTTAAAAAAACTATTATACAATATTTAAAATTAATAAACCCTTAATGTCCAATTTAATTAGAATTTTTAAGATTTCAATAAGCCCATGATTCACAATAATAATAAATTTCATAAAAACACATACCTTAGTAATGTGAAATCAAACTACACCATATATGAGAGATATTTATTCCAATGGTGAACATCAGCTAAATGGGGTGATTTTCTGAGAGAGGAGCTGGAGAAACCTAAAAACACAGACCAACATAACTCTTTTCAATTACAATAAATTTCTATGTTATTATGGACTTTGGGAAGAAAAAATGCAGAGAAAGATGGAATATTGGAAGCTAATAGGAGTTAAACTCATTGAAAGAGAAACCCTACTATGATCGAAACATAAATCCACAAACAGTTGGGGTTTAGAGGGAGAAAATATCCAATTAGGCTCCCAACGATCTTATTTTTTGAGCATGTTTTACGGGAGAATGGTTGATAAATAAAATGGGTGATCTATGTTATAAATGTACTACTACACAAACCAAAATTTACATCCAGTAAAATCACTAGGTAGTCGATTGAAATAGCCAAAGATCATTCCATTTCCAAGCCTATCAGCATAGCAATGGAAATCACAGGAAATTGGTGGACCACATATATATACTAATTTTTCTAGTGTGGGTCAAAAAATATTCCAAAATTCATGACCTCCCTTTATACCCTTCAGTATCCAAAAAATAACCACATTCAGTTATCAATTATTGAATGTGATATTTACATTTTACATGTAGACTATATCATTGGATCTATTATTAATCTATGAGTGAAAAAATTATATATTTTTTTGTTCCCATAGATGTCATTTTCTATTGAGTGTGATAAAAACATAGATTTTAACGGAGAATAATAATATATTTTTGTATCAACTCCATCCATAGATCATATTATGGCTTTAATAAAGCATGATTATTAATTTATGGAATATATATCTATATATATATTATTTTCTTATTGAATAACTTAAGAGAGACTCCAAATAATTAATACTTCTCTCTCTTCTTTAGAATTTATAATACAATGTCTTTTCTTTTATGTGATCACTCACAACTAAAATTATCATCAATTTGAATATCAATTTTACATAACATTCAAAATCCAATAAATAGTTATAACATGGAAGTTATCTCTATATGAATATTTGCTGATCGTAAAATACTATAAATGGAAATTTTAAAAAACTTGATTTAAGGATAGAAATATGTAATCAAACCATTATCATTGTGGAATGTTTTTTCAAATGGGTATTGGAAGGATAAATATATAGAGTATGTGTTATCATCATTGGCCATGAATTACATGTTATATAAAATATAGGAAATAATTTATTCACAAAAGACTAATTTTATTGAATTCATATAGTTGAGATATATTCATCGTACATGTGCTACCCATTTAAACTATGGTTAGTACATTTGTATATGAAATAGTAAATTAATCAATAAAATTCAACTGATGAAGATTTCTTTATTAGGGTATGTTAATTATAAGGATGTGTTTAAATACCTTGAAAATACATTATTATTAATTTCACATGAATATTTAGAACCAATACAAGTGAGGAGAATAAATAAGTTTTAAATTATTTCTAGAACCATAGAAGTAGTTATCATGAAATTTATTTTATGAGGGCTATGTTTTGGCCTTTACAGTATTTGATTCAGTTTCATTTTAATGTTTTATTTCATTTCGTAAAACATAATGGGGAATTATTAGTGAGAACAACCCGGATTTTCTATTAGGATTTACTTTAATGGTTTACAATTTGAAAAAAATTTAACTTTTTAATTTTAAGGCTTTGATTTTTTCTTAAGCCTAGCATGGAAGAGTCTTAACATGTGAGGACTTGTCATTTTACTTGGAATCCACTTATGTGTTTTCATCCTAAAAGGTTAGATATATTATTCTTTTGTAGAATTAGTTCGATGTAACATAGTTATAAATTTGTTAATTTTTATGATCATAAATCATTATCCCATATATTGTTGAATTTTATTTTCATACATCTTTGAAAAAAATTTATGGAGTTTAAGGTCATAAACCATGGAATTTTTTTTAAGAATCGGGTAGAGAGATCGAGGAATATCTAACCAAACATGAATGAAGGTACCATAATTATTACATTAATCCTTGGATGTGATATTTTTAGTAATTGTATTTTTAGTAATATTGGTTACTGTTTTATTCCATACAGTTTTCTTAAAGAGTGATGTGTAATTTCAAAAAAATAAGGGTGATATTAAACCAATTTCAAATATAATATTTGTTTTAATGTAGAAAAACTCGTAATGAAGTTTTTTAACGTAATTTAAAGAAATATTTTATAAAAAAATTAATGTAGTCTATGCTCACGTAACATGGGGAATAATATTGGAAATTAGTTATCATCCGTATAATGATTTTACTCAAAATTACATAAAATATTTTTATACCGAATTGGATAATAAAAAGACTTATATAAATCATATATCACAATGGGTTAACTATTATAATCTAACTGATTAATTTCTATAGAAAATGTAGGGTGATGTAAATTATAATCCGATATATTTGAATTGGGTGATAATGGAATTAAAATTGACAGGATTAGATGACTGATAGCCTTGTTTGAATGAACATACCATTAATTTACCATCAAATAGATATTTTGAGGATAAATATTTTCCACATTCAAATGAATAGTTTCACTATAATTCTTTTGGAGACATTTTTGATTTTATGTTGTCCATTATTTATGGATATAAAAATTCCCTTGGTTGATTAATGGGACACTCTATATATAGAACATTAACATTCACCATGCTAATAGGGTCATTTGGGATTAGGATTACTCATTAATAATATCCCTAAAATGATTATGAATATTAAAAGAGAAGATATAAAAAAATTTCTTAATTAATTTGTAATTTTATAAAGGTAGTTTGACAACTATAAATCAACAAAAAGATAAAATTATATTGTTACAACATGTTACATGGGGATAGAAATGGATGAGGATTTGTGACTCGTCCAAATTTAAATGGTCCAGAAAAAGAAATAAATCATTTAATAATATGAATAAATTCAGACATAGTTCCTTGAAAGAAAATTATTATCTCATAATAGGATCAATGTAAAAATAATTATTATCAATAAATAGACTATAGATTGGAATGGTGAGAAGGGTGAAAGTTGAATTTATTGTTGAGTCTGAGATATGAGATCTAATGATCAATGCATATCCATTAATATAATGAATCAAAACAATATTTTATCTTGTAAAAGATATATTTGAAAATATTACTCATGAAAATTATGTAAATAAAATGGTTTTTCCAGTTATAGTGTTGTAATATGACATCCCACATGAATTGGTAAAAGGCCTAAACACTAAGACAGTTTAGGGAATTATACATTTTAAAAAACTTCTATTGAGACTATTTATCACAATAATGATTCCAATATTAATTAATTATATTTTAATATTCATGTTCTTTAATATACATAAACATTTTTAGTAATGCGTTTAATTTTTTGATCATCAATACCCAACATTATGTAGATCATGTTTAATGTGTAAAAATTTGGGCCTAATAAATCATCCAATTTGGGAATACATAATTATCATTATTCAATTTTTTTATTTCCTTATTTCATTGATCACTTTTTGTGGATAATTTCTTATTTTAGGATTAATGGATGTTTTATATTGGAATATGGTCATTTTTCCCATTAATTCATAAATTTTTTTATAGCCCAAATTGGGCCTTAGGCCCATCAAATAAAAGTGGATCCTGAAATTAATGATAGTTGATGATTAAATTTTCAATTTACATAATCAAACATATGGAGATAATTTTAGTAAACATATACTATAGAAATTGTTTTGGTTTTCATGGTGATATAGCTAGCCCAAGATGATGTTTAAATTATGGGCTAGATTTCAAGGCCCTTAAATTATCCCTCCAAATTTAATCATATCATCTAAATGGAATATACAATTAGGATGAAATTAAAAAATTAAGTAAATATTGATAACATATTTCAATTATAAAACCCTCCAAAATTCAGGCATATAAAAATCCATAATTACACGTTCACATAGGGGATGAATCTCGATTCCAATTTTCTGGTCAATATTTGGAAGTATTGTTTCCTTTTTTTCTCTCGTCCATATTTTCTTATCCATATTTATTAATATTACAATTAATGATTTGGTATTGACCCTAATACTCAAAACACTTATTTATAGAGTATGTGGTGAAGTATTTATAGTTAGTTCTTTAATTATTTTAATTGTATTGGTTACACATTAATTTGGTAATCATATATTCAATTTCACTCAAGTATTTTGTTCTAATCAAATAAGTTTCCTAATAAAATTTATTTTTATTCATTTTTCTATAATTTTTCCTAAAAATTTCATAAAATTGAATCAAGGTGTTTATTTTTCATAGCATAAAATTTTAAATTCCTAAAACAATGGTGGTGTGTTTTTTATATCATTATTTTTCACTTATTTAATTCTTATTTTATAAGTCATCTTTCACCATTTATTGAGAGCCTTAAGTCAATGGATGGAGAAACACTATGTGTTTTTTTATATGATGTTTCTTGGGGATGGATTTTATGTCACTTTATGTTATTATATTATTAAATTATTTCTATGGTTTAAAAATTTTCTTTATTGATTTATTTTATTATATTTTTTTGATCCCTTTAATGAATACCTATTTTGAGTGATAGTATTAACCAATTCCTTTGAGTGTTCTTTAATGTGATCCTACAGGAGAATTAGTAATTATCCTGGGTATTTTTAATTATTAAATTGGTGAACGGTATTAGGGGCTCAAATCATTGATTGAATACCTACTAAACTAGTCAACTGAAAACTCTTTTGAAAATAATTACATCCATTATAGCCTTAACAATATCATTGGATCAACCCATAATCATTAATTTTTCAAGTACAAGTTTTTTTGTTTATATTTGTTTTTTATTTATATTAAATAATTATTTATTAAATTAAAATCCTCCATAAATTTGGGTACTTCATATCTCATCCTCTATAGAATATATAAGTCTGTAGGTTTCTTCTTAGGTCTCTATGGATTCGACCCCAACCTACACTTGAACAACTGCTTCTACTTATAGGGTATATTACGGTATCACCATATTTTTTTCCATTTAAAAGGACTTTTATATCCAAACAATAGACACTATAATCAATTTTTCACCCCAAATTTAATATTATACCATTTCTTGTATCCTTTCCATTTTTCGTTTGTTTGTCCCCAGAGAATCTCAAATAATAATTTTAAACTACTTCATTTTAGTCCATTCAATATTACCACATCGTAATCCCATGATGGAATAAAATGAAACATAAATACTAGGAATTTACGAACTTGTGGAATTTATTTGATTAAATATTGAATGATAACCCCACACCTAGTTAGATGTCAAAACAATTGGTTGATGACTTTTTAAAGGATTAATATACAACCCTCTCTAGGATACATTAAGAATTTAATCCTGGAGAATTCAATGATGTTCAACCTCCTAAACATTTTTTTATTCAAAAATTTATTGAAATTTTGTTTTATCTTGATGAAATTGATTTTCATTCAAAAGAGGAGTATTTGAAATCATGAGTAATGTTTCCTAGATATAGCTACGTTAATGGTTTTTCAGAAACACCAATCAATAAAACAATAGAAAAAATCTCATACTTCTAGTCCATACCCATTATATACTCTAATCATCAAATTTGGTGGTTTCAAATTCTATTTAAAAGAAATTAAATATGTTGATAAATTTTGATAATTAAACCACAGACCTGTTCATTTTAAGGAGGTCCAATTCATGTAATTGTTTATCTAAGGCTTAAATAAAGATATTTTTCTGTTTCCTCCATGTAATACATGGTGAAGGATCCTTTGTTGAAAGGAAATACCATTGATGTTCATCCTCTTATTTTGGAGTATTTGTTACTCTCTTGTCCCAACATATAAAGTAGTGATGCGAAGGGGTGTGCAGCTAGCCTTGAAATTTATTTGCTTCTTTGTTCTGTCTATAGAGACCACGACCAACAACTTTTTATATAGTGACTGGGGGAGTATGATTTGGTGTGACCATGTGGAGTTCTCATAAAAAGTTATATAGGAGGTCCTCTTAAAATAAAATGAATATACTCATTCACTCATGTGGTACTTAATGGAAAAAAGCCCCACTACCACATCTTCTCCCATCCACCCAGGACACTGAGTTTTTTAATCATTTCCTCCATATGGTGTAAAAATCTACTTATATGAGGGATGAAATAAAGAGAATATGAGGGGTGAAGGTGTGGTTTTTGACCCTTCTGGATCATTGGTGTATGGATTTAGCTCCTTCTATGGGGCTATTAATTATATTAAGGTTGAGGCCTTGGCTCTTATAACTGATCTATAAATGTGTACTACTCGTAATATCTTGCTTTCTACAGTGGATATGGGATCAAGGATTATTTTTAGCTCTCTAAATATTATATCTTCTACCCCTATACAGTCATATATTTTCTCCATAAGTGCAATGATGTTATTTATAATAGAATTTCTAACATTCATACATTGCACGAGGGTAACCAAGTTGCTAACTTCATTCCTATTATGTCTTCCCAAGATGCTCCAATCACAGAGTATTCTAGTTTGTGGTCCCTCTCCCAATAGTTGTGGAAATTGTTTTTGGAGATTACCTACATCTTTATTTTTTCCAACCCCATGATGTAATTAATTTCATCACCATTTATAAAATTCAATACAATGTGTGAATGAAAAATGAGTTTGATTCAAGGTACCAACATGTTTCTGAATGTGTAGGATAACACGACCTCAAAATTATTATTCATCCTCGATCAAGTAATTTTTTGTAGCGTATATGAATGAACATTTAGTTTACATTAATTATTCTCATGAAAACAAATAATGTATGAATTATCCTTCCATTCATAGGAAATACAAGTGAAGAAATTGGGTCAAGCATTTCTGATATTACTTGGATTTTACAACTCATTGGAGCACATATGTTTTTTTATAAATCAAATACTAAAAAAATATTCAATATAAATTTTATAAGGGAAGTAAAAATTTCTACTCTAAAAATGACAATATTTGGTTTTGGGTCGGTTTTGTGGTCTATGTATAGATAGTGAAATAAAAATATAATTGATTTCTAAGAGGAAACTCTTATTCTACATTTATTTAATTTTTTTTGTGTTTCTATTTTCTAGGTCAAGGGAACCAACTTTGGGCTTCTAATATGATCTAATATATCTAGTCTGTGACATTTAATATTTTTATAATTTTAATATTTTTAATTGAAACACATTTCTTACGAAGTTCAAAAATAAACTTCAATCATCGCTTATGAGGATATTATGTGATTTGAAGTTATAATGATCAATTTATAATTAATGAGTCCTATTATTTTAAACTATGTGTTTTTTCTGTGATTTCATTTCCATTTTCATTATCTCCCTATTTATTCTCAATTCTAAAATCTCTCTTCTCATCTCATTTAACAATGAGGTTACTTTCATTCTAAAATGACGGTAGTGAAAATTTGATATATAAAAAAAAGTTTTTTGGAAAAATTAAATTCATTATCCCTTCATTCATTACAGTATATTGTGAAACTTGATAACTAAATATAAAATAATTGTTCATTGCATTATTTTGATTTTAATGCATGTTTAAGTTTAGTTGTATTGTTTTTTGGAATGTTTATGCGTTCAATGTGATTTTTAAATGTTTAAATTTTTCATCATTTTAACAAAAATGACACAATTCATATCCTTGTGATTATGGGGTGTGATTTTGAGTTCATGGGGTCCTTTTTTTATAGTATGGGGTTTGGGGTCACATTGAATTTAATTTTTGTATCCAATTGAAAAAAAATGGGGATAGCATGGAGATATTTTTTTGTAAAAATTCCTGGAGTTAGATACATGGGTATTGTTAATCCATATTTTTACTTTACGAAGATTGGATTTAAATCTATATTGTAGTGTATACAATAAAAAATGTGTGAAATAAAGCACTTGGGAATCGGGACTCCATATTTTTCTCTGAAAAGGTTGATCTTTTCAACTCTATTTTTTTAAAAACAAAAAAAACTACACATCAAGAAAAAAGAATTAAAATTTAGAAAATGGATAATTACCATAACACTGAATGTGATTGAAACCAATCACATCAATTTTTACTCATTGAACATGAAAATAAACCCCCTTGTCTATTTTTCTGCAGAACATGTCATCATGGTTAATTGAAATAGGATGAAATGTGGTGATGAATTTGATAAAAGGAATGGAATTGTTCTTGGGATTTAATTGTGAACATATCTTGTGTTAATTTAATTTTATACGTTTAATGATTATAATGAATGATTATAATTTGTGATCATTGTATGATAAAATATAAACTACATGGGGAATTCATTTTTTATAATTTTGATATATTTTTACTCAGGGATAGAAAAACTCATCATGGTGCGTGATTAGACTTAAAAAGAGGAAGATATTAATTTTTTATATTTGGATATTCATTAGCTTAAATTCCCAAAAATACCATGTTTCGTTCATTTTATTATATGAACAACATTTCACGTCATTATATAAAATCATTTTTAATGTTTGTCACATTGGAAAAAATTAATCATCATATTTTGGAATAAATTATTTTCAATATTCTATTTTTATATTTCATAATTTTGTTGGTCAATTTTTATGTGACATTTTTTATTTTAGGATAAATGAGACGTTCATATGGGAATATATACATTTTTTCCATTGGTGCATAAATTTATTGACAAGTAAAAATGGGACATAGGCCCAAAAAAAAGTGGATCCAAAATTTCAATCACACTAAATAAAATTAACTATAGACATATATAATAATGGGAAAATTTTCATGAAACTATTACTAGTGAATGTTTTGACATTTTCAAGGAGATATAGGTGGCTTAAGTTCAAGTTTAAATTAAGGGCCAGATATCAAGTCCCACAACTTCATCCCAAAAATTTAAGCATAACGTCCTAATGGAAAATTAAACTCATATGTAATTTCAATAGTTAGTAGAGGAAATATGGAAATAAATATATCTAATATATAACCCTCCCTTATTTGGAAATATTCAATGTCATAACTGAACATCAACATATGTGAAAAATCATGATTCGATATTTTTGTAGAATTGGAATAAAATTATCTTTCTTTTTTATCCCACCCAAATTTTAGTATCCTAATTATCTGGGATGACAATAAAGGATGGGGGATATACCCTAGGACCAAAAACCATATTTATTGAGTTTTTTATGAATAAATTAGTAGTATATGTTTTATTCGTTCAATTTTATTGTTACGCTTTCATTTCATAATCATATGTTCAATTTATCACATGTATGATGTCCGAATCACATTAGGTTTTCAATAAAAGTTTTTAATCGTATATTTATATAAGATTTTTATTAAAATTTTTATACTGTCAAATAAATGTGTGACTTCATTCATAAAAACAATTCATAAATTCCTCACATGATAGGGGAGTATTCATTATTTCATTGTTTTTCACAGCTTCGATTTTGAATTTATAAGTTGAATTTCACTTTCCATTGAGTTCCTTGTACAAATGGAAGGATATAAATTTTTGGTATAATTATGGGGTGAATATTAGGGTTGTATTGGATTTTATTTTATGTTACATGGTTTTAAAATTAGTTCTATGTTCTGAAAGTACCTTTTATGACTTATTTTCTTCTTCTTCTTCCATAAATTGAACCACTATACATTTTTAGTGCTTGTACCGTTCAATTCCTAGGAGTGATCATGAAAGTGATCCTCCTTGTGAACTGTTGATTATCCTATAAATTGGGTATATATTAAATAATTAAATGATGAGGGGGGGGGGCTTCACTGAGTGATTGGATACCTTCACAACTAGTAAACTAAAAAGTTGAAGGAAATAAATTGCATTCTTTCTATCCTTAACCAAAAACTATGACCAACCAATCATAATTAGTTGTTTTAGGTAATGTAATTATTTTTTTTTTTTCTTTAAAATAAATTATTAGTTCTTCTATTATAATCAACCCCAAATTTTTCCACTTCAAAACCAATCTTCCAATGAAAGTAATTGGGTATAGTTTTTTTATAATATCATTGTTGATTCGACCCTGGCCTATACTACAACTAATTCCTCAACATGTATCATAAATTTGGGAATTACTAGAGACTATGATTGGAGATCTAGGTTTTACTACATAATATAAAATTATTTTAATTCAAATTCTTGTAATTTTTTGTTTTAAGTGTTCCGATGATGTTCTGGGTCATGTACATAAGAAATTATGATGGAATAAATTGGTTATATAGATAGATGTAAAAGGATTAAACCAAATGTTAAATTATAAAGGTAACAACACACATGTTAAATAATGTATACGGTATATGTGAATTATTATGGGTAATCCTAAGAAGTTTTTTGGGTATTTCTACGAATTCTATGATTAAAAGAATTATTTCACACAATTTTCTTGTAAATGGATGAATTTTACCCTACCATAGAGTAATTAAATAAAATATATCATATATTGGAATAATATATACTAGGTTATCTTATATATATCATGATCCCATGTTAGTTGATATCATCATATGTAATAGACCAATATAAACAGTTTGAGTTTCACAAGGGATAACCCATGTACATTATATTTTTGGGGTTATGTGTTTAGTATATTTATGGGTTCCAATTTATGTATTCTAATAATTAAAATATGAATTCTATTTGGAGTTATATTATTAATTTCTTGAGGTACCTTATAAAAATTAAGGACAACACTACTATATGGCGGACCGTGCATATGATTTATGTTCGTTCCAATTTTTTTCTATCATTAATGGATTCTTCCCTAGAATCATTAATATTATTATGTCTAAGAAGGAATCCCTTGGATGGATTGAAACTGAATAAATTTTTATTTAATTCTCATATGAATAATTTTTTAGGGATTTCAGGGTTATAAATGTATCCAACAATTTCATATTAATTCACTCTAATTCATCCAACCAAATTGGGATTATTTTCTATTAAATATATGGATCAAAAATCAATATGTGATATGAAGATAACATAACATCAATTTCTAATACATGTTCAATCGCATAAACTAGTGGATATTGGGTTGGTTGTATGTATATTTGTGTAGTAACATGATAAAACCAAAAAACATGAAGGATTATGTTATGATATTATTTTTTATCCTAATCCATCATTTTCACAATGGTGTTTGAAATAATATTATATATTTCCTATATCAATACATTATCAATCACATAATAGCTAGATGGGTAATTTGATATGATTTTATAATATGATTAAAACTCATTCCGCGAAGACACAGAGAAATTAATATCACTAACCATTATACATCAATGAGGAACTACATATCTACTGATGATATTGGACTTTATAAAGAAATAAATATCATATATCCCGAAATATTTTAGGGTTATAGGTACTTCCCATTTAGAGAAGAACTTAGAAATAATGATGATGAATGTTAAATACCTCATAGTGTATGGAAGATCGATACCTAGAACATATATCCCTCCAATAAAAAATGACTAAAAATACATAGTTTTGTCATTATAAAAGGCACTAAAATCTACTTCCTCCATTATAATGAGGTTATATCCTCATTTCCTTCAAGCAAGTGATAACCAATAAAATCCCTATCTGTAGAAAATTGTTTATAAATTTGGTAATTCTGAAAGGAAAAATTTTATATCATATATTTGGATTTTCCCCTTTATATTCCGATATTATGAAGGTTCCCAATTATGAATAAATTTCACTATAAGTGGCATTTTTCTGATAATTGTGTTCGTATTTATATAATTATTTAGTTATGTAATCAATTTCATCCATTCTATATATATGTATTTAATAAAAGATTGACCTTTTTCTTCTTGATGTGAAATACATATGAAAATCTTTTGATTTTTTAAAAAAGTATTGCGGTGGACCAATCTGCTAATGTGTAAAATCATTAAATATTTGATTAAATTATTTGATACAACATTCAAACAGATGTAAGTTGGGGCATAAATCCCTATACATTATAATATATTGGAATCGACTCCTCCCATCTAGGGAATAAAATTTGTTGATTTATGTTAATTCTATGTCTAAATAGCCTTTGATATACAATTTTGAATCTTGTATTTAAAAAGATAACACCACACCTATAATCACAACATTGTATTTTACCTTATTATTGGTATGACTTTCTACGAGGGTGAAAGAGTCTTGAAAAAGTTCATTTCATGGGGAAAATAATATCAATACCATGATGAAATGATTGAGTTTTATGTACTCCATTCATTTCCTTTTCATACATTATGAAGCACCCTAAAATTAAATTTTGATTCTCATTTCATTTCATGGGTGGACAAATAATCATCATCAAGGAGTTTGGTTTCTATAGGTGACCCCACTAGAAAGGGGTGAACTACCATGAAATTATGAATTACTTTTCCTTTAATCACATTATGGGACATGTAATGGATATCAAATTACTAAAGTATTACAAACCATGAACCTAACTATCCTTCCAATATATAATTATTATGATTTAATATATGTGGGTTTATATTGGATACCATGATGATATCATGATTTTCAAATAGTGTAAAATAATTAAGAATATAAATATCAATTAAAGGTAATTCATCATGATATCAGTGTATCAACATATATTTAATAAAATCATTTGGTTTGGATAGAACACGTTTTTATCCATTAAAACATAAACTTTTTTATATGGGGAGGGCACCGAGTGATGACTCCATATTATCTAGATAGATTATAAGTGTATTACACACCATGGGTGGTACTAAAATATTATTATGTCTATGGTATTTCTAGATATAAACAAAATCCCAATATTAATCATCATCCCACATAGGATACATTATGTTCCTCAATCAGTTATAAAATTAAATAAATTTTCTAATTAATATTTCAATGAGATTCTAAATTTTGGGGAGGATAACATGAAGTTGTTTAAACTCTATAATATTTCAAGGTTGGGATATGTCAATTATTTCCTTATTTATCAAATGTTAATATTTGTTACTATTATTTACGGTCACTAAACCATGTAATTTTTCTTATTTCATCCCAAACATGAAATTTATCATGATTATCTTCTTGATTTGGTAGCTCAATTTAGTGAACACTACATCAAGGTCAGTAAGGTGATATATATATATATGTGAGAATTTGTTATCCGATCATATATATAACATTCTATTATCTTCTAAATAAATTGAAAAAACATTGGGTGCATGATAGGTTGGTATATATATATTTCATTATTGAAGATGAATGGGGTCATTATATAATAAAATTCTCCATAGAATACCATAAATATAGTTTCCTATCTATCCATAAGATTCATTTAGATTTTTACTATTTCTAAAAAATCTAATCAATCAATGGAAGGAATTAAAATACATTTGTTGAATAAATAAATATATTCTTTGTTAGGGCTGGTATGTTGTCTTTTTTAAAATAAATGGTTTAATATATAAAATAAATTAATACACTAATTATTTATTTTTATTCTTAATGGTAAAATTATAATTATACACATTAGATAATAGACCATACTGATAATATTTTTTATCTCATCAACCAAGTCTCCCAACATGTAACTCTAAGTTAAATGAAATATCATTGCTACTTGTTTGTAACCATGGGGTTAACTGTTAACCATATATTATGATTTTTCCTTGGGGATTCAACAGTGTAATTTCAATATAGTTCCACTAAAACACATCCTAGTGAATTTTTTGAAAATATACTTATATATATTTCTCTTCATAGGTTATGTATTCAATTATCAATATTGATTTTTGATATCCTTTAATAACCAAATTCACCTATCTATGTTCATTGAAGATGGTTGAATCACTTTCCTTGAAGGTTTGGTGGAGTATATCAAATTTCTTCTTCATAACTTTCCTAAAGGGGAGATTATTTACATACTTCCAGGGATTCAAAAGAATGTGCAGAGGCATTACCATCCCTTGAAGAAAAAAATATTAAAAAAATTAAGGCTTATTATGTCTCTACTGATACAATGTTAATAGAAGAAACATTACCTATCCCATGTGTTCCTCTATGATAGAACATTTCCAAAAAGTAAAATAATCATGGATTCATTTAAGGAATAAAAGTCGTGTTTCTATTTAATTAGAGATACAAGAATGTGTGACTAATACCCATGATATTCATGGGGATCTCTTTTCCTATTAATATATCTGACATAAAATTATAATTTTATTGTATGAATTAAGAGAAAATGTTAGTCAAAGGATCTATTAATATTTCTAATATGATTTGATGATTTCTCAAATATAGAAAGGTTTCTTCAATGTTCTTGATATGGAGTATAAAAATATTTATATAGACCATTCCATATCATAATCATAGATGCATCAATACTATTACATATAGAATATTATATAATGTTATTCCAAAATCTCTACTCGTACTCCCATTTATAGGTCCATACATTAATGTATAATTATATTCTATGATAAATGAGGAAATAATTACCCTAAACTACCACAATTTAACCATTGATAGAATATTTCAAATATTGTTGTTATGATAAGCGCACTGCTGTATATATGTAAATCCATTACCCTCTAAAAAATGTTGTGGAGATTATTTCATTGTGATCCATCATAAACAATGAATTTCATATGAGTGTATGAAATTTTGAAAATTTTCTGATATTTTAAAAATTATTTTATTCATTCTTATCATACCATTGGATTTTGAAATTGGAGGGAAATCCCTTAGCCTTCTACTAACACAAAATTTGAACATTCCATAATATAATGATATTGATTCCCAAACCCATATCTTAAAAGGTTTGGTGTATATTGACATAATCATTATAAAATCTCAGGTAAATAAAGAATAATACATATTTCATATTTATAAATATTTTTAAATTAAATTTTAATTTTACTTTAAATGGGATTTTATATTCGATAGCGTACCCGATACGCAACGATGAGTTTCTTTGAAATCAATCGTTGCACACTAATAATATGATATGATTATTTTAAATGGTATTTAACTCATAGCCATTGTATTGGTGGGAATGAATGAAACTAACTAAAATATGATTATACATGTTTGTTAAATGTATTTACATTATCCAATAAAATGTTAGAGGCTTAAAATGTGAATGAATCTAATTTTAATCGTAATTTACATTAAAAGGCCGATTTATCACCTTTTAATAGTGAACCCACATTAAATATTGTTTTGGTTACTTTAATACATTCTATATTACCAAATAAAATCCTTCTTTATAATTGTGGCATCAAAATTAACTTTGTGTAAATTTTTGGTATTTTTTCTGATAAAGTTCATTTTTTATGAATAGTGAAAAATATTGTATTTTAATTCAAAAGTGCCTTTTAATCTAATTTATTTATATGGTTAGATTTTATTTTTAATTTATTTTAAAGTTAAATTAAAATATATTTTTACCATTTAATCCAATTTAGGTCATTAGAACTAATTTCACTTTATAATTGGACATAAACAAGTATCAATCTTTTGATAATAATTATTTCTTAAAAACACGCTATTTGTTTTAAAAATGGGAATTAATTTTTAAATTAATTAATACCAATTATATGTTTTTAATTTGAAAAAATAGACATCAATTTTTAATTCAGAATATCAAATAATTATTAGGCTGAATTTTTTGTATTTTTCTGAAAAACATCAATTTTTGATGAATAGTGAAACCACTTAGTGGTAGTTAAACAAACTGACTTTTTCATTTAAATGAAAATTTACCAATTTGTGAATTGAATTTCAAAAAACCGACATACATGGTTTTTATCATGAAATAAAATGTGGTTTATTAAGATGAAAATAATTTTTGGTAAATAGTAACTTTTGACTTTTATTTACTGCGATTAAAGGTAAATAGGGCATTTCAAGGTTAAAAGAATATTATAATAATTCAAAAGTACCTTAACATGTGTCCAAACATTATTTCTTGAGTCATCAATGACCATGGGAATCTTTGGGTCGATTTTTGGACCCCTTTGATCCACGTGGGAGTGATAATGACAATTTAGATTAATTATCTTAAAGTAAAGGAAAATATGGAAAAAGAAAATATCTTTTAGTAAATTAATTTGTATAAAGGGTTATATAAATTATATTTTTTCCTATAAATATTAATTGCAAATATAAAATTATTTCTTACATGATAGTATTTTTTTAATTTTTAGACATGGAATAAATTAAATTATTCATGACACAATAATGATAGAGTATTTACCTCATTAATAATTGATTTAAATAAATAAGATTATAATGATTAAAATATTATCCAAAGCATGTCTAATTCTGATTAGATGATTTTCTTTCGACCATGAGTCGTCTTATCTTCATCTTTAATGATTTTTTTACATTTTTAAACCGAATATACGTTTATAATAATATAATATTTTCACACCTTCCAAAAGAGCCCCTCCTCCCCCTTATAAAAGGAGACAAATTCTAACCAATTCCTCACACATCTCAAGCCATTTGGCTCATCAATACTCTGCCCAATTAAGCTCCTTACATCCCTCTCCTCATCGTAGAAGCCTTAACTGAGGTACAAGGCACTTCAAGAAGTCTTTTTGGTTCCAACCAAAGGATGTTACCCAAATTAATGTTAACAATATCTCTTAAATTATTTTCATTTATTTTACTTCTCTAACCCCTAAACTCTTTTTATTTCATTATTTTATAAGAACACCAGTATACTAAATATACATGGATGTTTTTATAATAATTATTCGAACTACACTAACACGCACCTCCATATAATGGATGAAGAACATAATGTTTCTTTAGATGGAAAACTAACGCCTCATGAAACGATGATTGTTCAAATATCTCCAACAGCCTCTCATGGTGGCCATTATGATGGCACTGTATTTATATGTGATATATATTATTTTTATGTTTTAATTATGCTTCTGTACTTCCCAATTATATCATGCCTTTATGGTTTCCAAAGTGGGTAAATACGATAATCTCATTTGAGGAAGTGCGGACTACCACCCCCTTAAAGTTATGTGACTCATTAATGCCTTTTGTGGGATGTATAAAGGATAGTTTTCATGATATAATATATATTATTATAGTGGATTTATAATATACCTATGCCTCATTATGTTTTATTTCCATTAAAATAACAAATGGAAATGAAAGTAGCATTCATGCATACGTACGGCTTACCATCTCCATGAACGGTGCATTTCATTTATTACCTCTAAATGTTATGTAATATTATAAATACATGTATATACTGGATATATATGATATATATAATATCTAAATCATGAATATCATTCTGGATATAATGTATTATTGACCACATGGACAACTTGTAAATATAAGGTGTTAATTTTTGACTCAAGTGTCAAATATCAACAAAACAAAAGTTATTAACTTAAATTATTACACAACGTTTATAACATGTTAATAAGTGATATAAAATGAATAATAAACCTGAAAATTGTTCTTAAGCTTGTTGAAATTAACTTTAGTTTATTATTCATCATATTAAATAACGATTGAGTCAAGTCGGACACGAGGTAAGGGACTTCTTCTCAATCTCCGTTCAGTGAGGCATACTTTGTTCTAATACAAGAATTTCTTTTATACGCTGTATAAAAAACATTTACTTTTCATTTCATTCAAAGAGAATCTTTTTCTAAAAAGAGTTTTACTAAACAACAAAAAATAACATTTCATAAAACGTACGTGGTGACAACGACCTTTTCCACCGCCACGAGTATTATTTGATCTTTGGCTTCTTCATCAAGTAGTAATGTTTTTAAAAGAAAATAAATACCTTATACTCTTTTATGTATTTTTGGTATTGAAAATGGTTTTTAAAATGGATTTTTTATGTAAATATATTTAAGATATATATTGTGATCCAAATTTGGAAATGTTTTCTTTTGTTTATGTTTGTTGTATGTGTTATTGTTTTATAATGGTACATTGTGATTTGACGGGTGGTTACGTGATAAACCAAATAACGAGTGGTGTCATGAATACCAATACTGGTGGTTACGATATAACCTCCAATGCATTGGGTATGGAATTCGGCTGTGTGGATATTCAATTTAGTGATATGTGTGGAAGTCAACCGTGTGGTTATTATATTTATGTTTGTTTATGTCCCAAGTTACCTCTATATGTTATGTGTTCTTTATACGGGTTTTATGGTAATATTTTGGTTAAAAATGGGTAACAAATGATCTTTTATTTAGTGAAGTGTATTTACTACTTCATAATGGTGAAATTTATTACTTGTGTTAAAGTATTCATGGTTTACTTGTAGATTTAAAATACTAATAGTTTTCCTTCTTTGTGCATCCCTTCCTGAGATTTTTATGCTCATCCCATGTTTTTGAAATGTTTTTAACAGGACATAATGTGAAATTGGGTCAAGGATGGGATCAGGGAGAAGTAATGAAGTCTTAACCATGGAAATAGACATGAGTCTTTTTTCAAAAGTTCATGTTTTGTAAAAAAAATAGAAACTGTGTAGAAATTTCTACCTTGTAAATCTTTTGAGATGTAATAGTTATGGCCTCACTCTCAAAAACTCTAAACCTGAAAACATCCTCAATGTGATTTATTCATTTAATTAAATATTATGTAATGTTTTAATGTTGGGTCCTTATAGTTGGTATCATAGGTTGGTTTAGATAACTTTAGGAGTTAGGGTATTGCTAAATTAATATCCATAAAGTAATTTGTGTTAATATTGAAAACATATAACATTTACAGATTACCATATTGCTTCTCCTAAGGAATTTCTGTGTTCAAAATGGTTTTTCTTAGAGGAAACAAAGCAGATTTTATGGGAAGGCTTACAGAGGGAATGACCTTGCAAATCAGCATCATGAGAGTGTCGAAATCAGAATTGAGCAGTTTACTTTAGTGATGGCTCAGTTGAATCAGGTGATAAATTGTGGCTATGTTTATTGATGATATTTTGGATTTTTCAAAATATAAATAGGAACATGAAAGTCATTAAGGGTTGTCTTTAAATCCTCAAAAACAAAATAATCTTTATGGGAAATTCGGAAAGTGTGAGTTTTGGTTGCAACAAATTTCATTCCTTGGTCTCATTGTTTCGAAAAATTGCATAAATTTTGATCCTGCTAAAAAAAAGTTGTTGAAGAATGGCCAAGACCCTTAAACATAACCTAGATTTATAGATTTATTGGTTTGTAAGGTTATTACCATAGGTTTGTTGAAAATTTTTCACGTTTATGTAGTCCAATGACTATGTTTACTCAGAAAGGTGTTAAGTGTATCTGGACAAAATAATTTGATGATTGTTTTCAGAAATTGAAAAGAAGATTGGTGAATGCTATAGTTTTAGAACTGCCTTCTAGAAATGGTGAGTTTTTTATCTATAGTGATGATTTGTTGAAAGGATTAGGTTGTGTCCTAAGGCAAAATGATAAGGTAACTTCTTATGCTTCACGTCAGTTGAAACCACATGAGTTAAATTACCCTACACATGATTTGGATTTAGCAGCTGTTGTTTTTGCTTTAAAAATTTGGAGGCATCATTTGTATGGAGTGAAATGCGAAATATATACTGACCACCAATGTTTAAAGTATATATTAACTCAGAAATAATTGAACATGAGATAGAGGAGATGGTTAGAAATAATCAAGGATTATGATTGCATGATCCTTTATCATCCGGGGAAATAAAATAAAGTGTCTGAGGATTTGAGTTTATAAAGTAATACTTCATTAACCATGATACGTTTGGAATGAGATCCTTTTGTTTTTTATTTGATAAAATTTTTCATAGAGTTTTTTGCTGCAATAAATTCTTCTGTTTTGTTTCAGGTGTCAGTGAGATCATCTCTATCTGACAGAATAAATAAAGTGCAGAAGGAAGACAGTGAGTTGTAGAAATAGGTATAATTGGTTTAGAATGGTACGTTTCCTGAATTTAACATTGATAATGATTGTGTTTTGAGGTTTGGAAAGAGATTATGTGTTCCTTGTGATTCACAGTTGAAGAATGAGTTTTTATGAAAAGCTTATAGTTCTCCGTTTTCAGTTCATCTTCGAACTACTAATATGTACAGAGATCTTCGGGAATATTACTGGTGGGATGGAATGAAAAAAGATAATGGTGATTTTACTGTGAAGTGTTTGACATTTCAACAGGTTAAAAGAGAGAGACAGTTATCTAAAGGAATGTTTCTGCCTTTACCGGTTCCAGAGTGGAAATGGGAAAATATATCCATGGACTTTGTTGTGGGATTACTAAAGACATATCGAGGTAATAATGCAATCTGGATTATAGTTGAAAGATTGACTAAATATGCTCATTTCCTTCCTATTAGAGATATTTTGTCTCTAGACCAACTTGCTCAGTTGTATGTTAAAGAGATAGTCAGGTTTCATGGTGTTCCGCTCTCCATTGTATCTGATCGTGATCCCAAGTTCACTTCTAACTATTGGAAAGTCCTTCAGACGTCGTTGGGTACTGAATTAAATTTTAGTACAGCTTTTTCATCCTCAATTAGATAGGCAATCAGAATGAACAATTCAGACATTGGAGGATATGTTACGTGCTTTTTTGATGGATTATCAGGAAATTTCGGACCAACATATTTCTTTGGTTGAATGTTCTTATAAGAACAGTTCTCATTCCAGTATACATATGGCTCCATTTGAGGAAATATATGAAAAGCGTTGTCGAACTCTATCTCTTTGGGATGAAGTAGGTGAAAGGAAGCTGATGGGACCAGAATTGGTTGAAGAGATGGTAGAGAAAGTTCAGTTGATTTAGAAGCACATGAGACCCGCTCAGAGCAGAAAGAAAAGATATGTAGATAACCAGAGAAAGGATCTTTCCTTTGAAATAGGTGATCATGTCTTTCTCAAAGTTTATCCATGGAAAAGTGTGATGTGTTTTGGTAAAAAGGAAAAGTTGAGTCCGAGGTCCATTGGACCTTATGAAATTCTAGATAAAGTATGATCAGTTGCATATAGAGTGTCTTTACCTCCATGTTTATCCCAGGTACACAAGGCTTTTGATGTTTCTATGTTGAGAAAGTATATTCCAGATCCATCTCATGTTTTGAGCACATAGGTAGTTCAGTTGGAAGAGAATCGATCTTATGAAGAATAACCAGTCCAGATTCTTGACAGTAGAGAACAACTATTGCGAAATAAGGTAATTAACCAGGTAAAGGTTTTATGAAAAAGCCACATGGTTGAGGAGGCAACATGGGAATCTGAAAATGCTATTAGGGATAAATACCCCCACTTATTTTGATAAGTGAATAAAAATTTCGAGGAGGCAATTTCCAAAAGGGGGGAAGGATGTAACATCCCAGTTAAATAAAGAATAAGACATATTTCAAATTTATTAATATTTTTAAATTAAATTTTTATTTTACTTTAAAGGGGTTGCTATGTTCGATAGCGTACCTGATATGCAACAGTGGGTTTCCTTAAAATCTTACATTGCACACTAATAATATTATATTATTATATTAAATGGTAGTTAACTCCTAGCTGTTGTATTGGTGAGAATGAACGAAACTAACTACAATATGATTATACATGTTTGTTAAATGTATTTACATTATCAAATAAAAAGTTAGAGGCTTAAAATGTGAATGAATCTAATTTTAAGCGTAATTTACATTAAAAGGACGATTTATCGCCTTTTACTGGAGATCCTTTTTTAAATGTAGTTTTGGTTACATTAATACATTCTATATAACCAAATAAAATCCTTATTTAGAATGGGTATGAAAATGTACTTTGTGTAAATTTTTGGCATTTTTCAGATAAAGTTCATTTTTTAATGAATAGTAAAAAATATAGTATTTTAATTCAAAAGTTCCTTTTAATCTAATTTATTTATATGGTTATATTTTCATTTTAATTAATTTTCATGTGAAATTAAAATATATTTTTACCATTTAATAAAATTTTGGTCATTGTAACAAATTTCACTTTGAAATTGGACATAATCAATTATCAATCTTTTGATAGTTATTGTTTCTTAAAAACACACTATTTGTTTTAACAACGGGAATTAATTATTAAATTAATTAATTCCACTTCAATTTTTTTAATTTGGAAAAATAGACACCAATTTTGAATTTAGAATACCAAATAATGCTTAGGCTGAATTTTTGGTATTTTCCTGAAAAACTTCAATTTTTGATGAATAGTGAAACCACTTAGTGGTAGTTAAAAAACTGACATTTTCATTTAAATGAAAAATTACCACTTTTGTGAATTGAATTTAAAAAATCCCGTATACATGGTTGTTATAAATAATTAAAATGAGGTTCATTAAGATGAAAATAATTTTTGGTGAATATTAACTTTTGACTTATTTACCATGGTTAAAAGTAAATAGAGTAATTCAAGGATAAAATAATATTATAATAATTTAAAGAGACCTTAAAACTTGTACAAACCTTATCGCTTGAGTCATTAATGACCATGGGCATCTTTGGGTCGACATAAAAGCAAATATCTTTTAGAAAATTAATTTTTCTAAGGGGTTATATAAATTATATTTTTTCCTATAAATATTAATTAGAAAGATAAGAATATTTCTTACATGATATTTTTTTTATAATTTTACACATCGAATAAATTAAATTATTCATGACACAATAATGATGCAGTATTGACCTCATTGATAAATGATTTAAATAAATAAGATTATAATGATTAAAATATTATCCAAAACATGTCTAATTATTATTGGATGATTTTATTTCGACCATGAGTTATCTTATATTCATCTTTAAGGAATTTTGGACCATTTAAAATCGAAGATAAGTTTATAATAAAATAATATTTTTACACTTTCCAAAAGAGCCCCTCCTCCCCCTTATAAATGGAGACAACTTCTAACCAATTATTCACACCACTAAAGCCATTAGACTCGTCCCACCTCAGCCTATTTAAGCTCCCTACATCCCTCTCCTCCCCCTAGAAGCCATAACATAGGCAGAACACACTTCAAGAAGTCCTTTTGGTTCAAACCAAAGGAAGTTACCCAAATTAAAGGTAACGTTTTGTCTTAAATTGTTTTCATTTATTTTACTTCTACAACCCCTAAACTATTTTTACTTCATTATTTTGTAACAACACCAGTATCCTAAATATACTAGGATGTTGTTATAATAATGATTCGAACTACACTTACACACACATCCATTTAATGGATGCATAACATAATGTTTCTGTGGATGGAAAACTAATGCCTCGCGAAATGATGATTGTTCAAATATCTCCAACTGCCTCTCATGGTGGCCATTATGATGGAACTAGATTTATATATGATATATATTATGTTTATGATTTAATTATGCTTCTTTACCTCTCAATTATATCAAGCCTTTATGGTTTCCATAGTGGGTAAATTCGATAATCTCATTTGAGGAAGTGCAGAATACTGCCCCCTTAAAGTGATGTGACTCGTTAATGCCTTATGTGGGATGTATAAATGATAGTGTTAATGATATTATATTTTTTATTATACTATAATTATAGTATTCCCTTGTATTATTATGTTTTATTTCCATTAAAATAAGAAATAGAAATGAAAGAAGCGTTCATGCATACGTACAGCTTACTGTCTCCATGAATGGTGTATTTCATTTCTTACATGTAAATGTTATTTAATATTATAAATACATGTATATACTGGATATATGTGATATATATGATATCTAAACCATGAATATCATTCTGTATATAATGGACTATTGACCACATTGACAACTTGTAAATATAAGTTGTTCATTTTTGACTCAAGTGCCAAATATCGACAAAACAAAAGATGTTAACTTAAATGATTATATAATGGTTATAACATGGTAATAAGTTATATAAAAGGAATAATAAACTTGAAAAGGGTTCTTAAGCATGTAGAAGTTATCTTTAGTTTATTATTTGGGATATTAAATAACGATCAAGTCAAGTCGGGCACGAGGTAAGGGACTTCGTCTCAATCTCCTTTCATTGAGGCATATTTTGTTCCAATACAAGACTTTCTTTTATACGCTGTATAAAAACCGTTGACTTTTGATTTAATTCAAAGGAAATATTTTTCTATGAATTGATTTACTAAACGACAAAAAATAATGTTTCTTTTAACGTACGTGGTGACAATGACCTTTTCTGTCGCCGCGATTATTATTTGATCTTTGTCTTCCTCAAAAATCCATATTGTTTTCAAAAAAAAATACCTTATACTATTTTACATATTTTTGGTATTGAAAATGGATTTGAAAATGGATTTGTTATGTCAAAATATTTAAGTGATATATTCTGATCGAAATGTGGAAATTTTTCCTTTCCTTTATATTTGTTGAATGTGTTATGGTTTTATATTGGTACATGGACATTCGACAGGTGGTTACATGATAATCCAAATGATGGGTGGTGTTGTGAATACCAGGATGGGTGGTTAAGTTATGACCTCCAATGAATTGGGAATGGAAGTCGTCCGTATGGATATTCCATTTAGTGATATGTTTGGAAGTCGACCGTATTGTTATTCCATTTATGTATGTGTATGTCCTAAGATACCTTTATATGTTATGCATTCTTTATTTGGGTTTTATGGAAATATTTTGGTTATAAAAGGGTATGAAATGATCTTTTATTTAGTGAAGAGTATTTCTTACTTCATAAAGGTGAAAAGTATTACTTGTGTTAAAGTGTTTATGGTTTAATTATTGATTTAAAATACTAACAGTTTTCCTTCTTTGTGTATCCCTTATTGAGCTTTTTATGCTCGTACCAGGTTTTTGAAATGTTTTTCACAGGTCATAATGTGGAATAGGGTCATGTATGGGATTAGGGAAAATTCATGATGTCTTAAACATGGAAATAGGCATGACACTTTTTTTCAAAAGTTCATGTTTTGTAAAAAAAATAGAAACTATGTAGAAGTGTCTACCTTGAAAATCTTTTGAGATGTAATAGTTATGGCCTAACTCTCCAAAACTCTAAACCTAAAAGGATCCTCAATGTGATTTATTCATTTAATTCAATATTATGTAATGTTTTAATGTCTTGCCCTTATAATAATATTTTTAATATATTAATAATAGATAAATATTCCCCTTTGTGTAGGCTTCTTTATTTTTTGCAGAGGATATGATTCTGATGTATTTAGTGGAAACCATTTATATATGAAATATTTCAACATTTTCATCATTAGTTTAAAACTAATAAGTGAAAATAGAATTAATGAGGGATCCTCTAGACAAAAATCATGTTTATTTAGGTACTTATCATCCACTAGATGATGGGTGAAGTAAATCTTGATGAGTTTTGGTTAGTTTTAGTGCCTATAGGGGATCTTATCTCTACTCATTTCATCATGAAAAATTATTGTCATGAATTTCTAAACATTTAAAATTGGTTGATTTCAATTAAAGTTTAATGAATGGAATAGTGGTTGTAATAGGTTGGTTTAGTCATGCCTCGATTATTTCCTATGCATTATTCACCAAATCTTAACTAATCCATTCGACAATATTTTTTGAATTATTATTGAAGATTTCATTCAAATATACTTCTAAATCTAGAATTATATTAAGGAAATAATTCACATCATCATTTGTACTGCCCAAGGATACATACTTTGAATATTCCTTTCATTTATGTGTTTCAAAAGATATAATGTACTCCTGGATATTTTATCCCAACATATGACGTTAGGGATGATAATCTCGATTATCATTCTCTATAGAAACATTGGGATTTTTAATCTATGATAGTGTAAGTACATTCTTATATAGAGAGGGAAGGATATACCATTGATTTTATTCATTTTTAAGTAGTAAACCACATTCATTGTTTTTTAATGTTTTCAATGGTTTTATTCTATTTTAATAGCCACAAAATTCTCACTATGACATATCTATTGTTTATATTTCCGAATAAAAAGTAATAGGTTATATTTTATAGGATTAAAGGACATAGAAAAAAATGTAAATGGTTTATGTTTGACTAAATAATTTTTCACCATTCCAGACTTCCTCTCATGTGTTGAAAATGTTTTCCATTTTTTGGATTTTGAGTACAAAAGTTTATTTTTTGACAATTATGTATCTATGAAAAACTATCATAACACTCATGGACACATTAAAGGAATTATAATTTATTATTTCTCATACTAGATGTTCTCCATACATATTCATTACAAATAATATTAGGGTATTTTAATATCCAAGGAATAAGTTAAAAACGTTCTATATGAAATTAATTTTATGACTTCTGATCGTGAACTAATTGTTGTTTGAGAAGTTATAAATGATTTTCATCATCATCAACAAGAATAATTGTAATAGAATACACAACAAATTATATTATTCACATGCTATATACTTGGATGATATATCATGATACCAACAAATTGAATCACTATAAATTTGATAGAAGTCATCTGAGAATCACTACCTCATTATTCTCTATATTGCCTACACTATACTACACCAAGAATAAATGTTCTTAAGGTTCTACTCAAGATATCCCATGTCATATAATGTTGGGAAGTCACAATTTCAAAATTTCATTAATCGAGGTGTCAAATCCACCATATTAATTTATGGTTTTTTATTGGATATATTATTGAACATCTAACTACCATAGATTACATGATAGTAGTAAGGGGCTCAATAAGCTCTTACCATACTACAACTTTAGAAAATTTATGTATGGGTACATTATTCATAGGTTGATATTTTTGAATTGAGTGAACCCATGGATCAAAAAAAAACATTTGTTATAAATGATGACATAGCTAGTGAAATGTCTATTGTTTATTCTGTTGAAAAATTTATTGATAATAAATCAGAGATTAAATCAGAAGAATAGGTTGATACAACCTAAAGTTGATAGGGTGGTTGGATTCTGGTGTCATTTGTTTAGGAATATATTCTTGTAATAAATATTCAACTATATGAGGCATGAATAATTTATAATATTAATTATAATTATTTTTTATATTTCATATAAGTATCTAAGTCTTAATTTTCTCAATTTTTTAATTATAATTATTATGGGGTAAATTTCACTATTGTAAAAGGAACCACAACATCTTCAAGTGGTGTCTGGGCTATGTATAAGGACACATGTTTCCACAATTCATAAGTTTGGTAACCCTTATTTTTTGGAAAATAGATATTAGGTTGATATAAAATATCATGGGTCTTCCATTGATAATGGGTACATAACCCTTATTCTCACAAATTAGAATGAATGAAATTATTAATATAAGTTTCCAATTTCGGAAGATCCTCCACGTTATTTTTATGATCTTTAATATATGTGGTGTTTATGATAATAACATTCATTGATGTCAATCCTATGATGTGAAAAATAACCACATTGACAGAAAGGTAAGTCAATTTCTTGGAATTGTTAGAATGTCCTTCATGGAAAAATCATAATTACCATATGATTTTTTACATACATGGTGGTTAATTGGATATGAAACCCCTTCACATGGTTTATCTCACTTTTTGGTGTATATATTGATATAAAATGGGTCGTTTTCTATAATTTAATGATATTTTATATCTTTTAAATTAATACTATCTTCGGTAGTCTGTGTCACATACAATGTCGAATATGTGAAACAGTTAACAAAAAATGAAATGCAATATAATAAAATTTCATGGATTATATAACAATCTATAAATTTAATGATAATAATAAATTAATTTATTACTATTTTTTGGTCATTTCAAAAAGAAATAATTTCGATGAACCATTATATTTTACAAAAATTTTCTCATACTTAAAAGTATAATATACGAAATATGTATAATTATAAACTAATATTTCTATATTAATTTTTTTATATTTTTTAATAAAATAATTTTCAAGACACTTGAACATTAAACTGTCATTTTATTTAAAAAGTAGTTTCTCTTTATATTTTTATTTTAATTTTAATGGTAAATATAATAATTTAATAATTTTAAATAGTTGATATTATCTTAGTTATTGGATTTAATATTTATTTATTATCTTACGATTATAATTTCGGGCTTGTCTAAAATAGTTTATTTTTTGTGAATTGTAAAAAAGTAATTTTTTACCAAAAACATGAATTTAATGAATTTATAATTATATAAGAATGAAATAGAAGCTTATAAAACATATAAATTGATAAAATATATATTTATTTAACAAAAATACATATTTTTTAGATATTATTATGAAATTAGAAAATAAAGGATTAACAAATTATGTAACATTTTCCATAGCAAACAATTTTTTTTCATTTATTTTAATTTAAAATTATATTGATAATATATATTTTTGGATTATTTATAAATCATCATATGTTTTATTTTTTATAATAAAACAATTTAAATCATTTATATCAAATACTTTGATAATTTTATCCTACACCATATTTTTATGCATAAAAATACACTTTTTCTAAACATGGGCTTTTACACTTTTCATGCACTAATGATAAAAATATATTTACATACACATAAAAAATATATATTTTATAAAAAAAATTGTTATATAAAATCACTATGAAAAAATTATTAAATAATTTTAAATCTCTTTCTTTGATTTAAAAATAAATTACATAGGTAGAAATTAGTTAACATAATAAAATCAATATGGTAAAAGTTATCATTTTTGAGTTAGGACTAAAAAACATATATAGAATATGTATATAATTAATTTTAAATGGATTATAGAGTTAATATATCTCTCACAATCAATTAGTTCCCATTTTAGTTTCTTATTGACCTATGAATCATGTTCTCTCTCTATATTTAGTGGAAATATTAAAGAAAATATCATTCTCACTACTTATAAATGTATCCTCTCAACTCCCCTTCAAGACTACTATTAAATCTTGGATTCATAATTAATATATAACCTTTTTCTGTCTAATATAATATCATTCCATTTCCATGAACCTATGGATATAATTAAATGTCTTAGAAAATCCATTTCCATGGAGTACTCTGAAGAAAAGTCCATGTCTTTAACAATATTTTTTTCCTCCTACCTGGGGTTTCTTATTTCTTACATTGAAAAATATCATTTTATAATTCCTATATAATGATATTAAATTTTTTTTAAATCATATTTTTAGTATTATAATTTAATAACTATTAAATACCTTCCCCATTTTCAATTTAGAAAAATGAAATGATCATTCATGCATTGGGAAAACAACTGCTTCCCCAAAGATATGACCCGTATTTTTCACCATTCCCACTCTTCACTAGTTATATAGAATTAATTGAATAAATAACTATTTCATATATAATAAAATTATAACATAAAAATATAAAAATTATAATCCACTTTATTTTCCTCTAATTCATCGATAAACCAGAATGTTAAACATGTGTTTTTCGACTTACCTACCCCATAAAGTAATGTATATCATTATTATCACGTTTCTTAAATATTTAGTAAAATATATAAAATGTTAATCAAAAACAAAGAATTATCTAAATTATATCATTAATATTAATTAATAATTTAATTGTACAAAAATAAACCACTTTCACATAATCATCCCTTAATTATTGTATGTTCATGTTTGGCTTGGTTTAACAGCTTACTTGAAAATTTTTAAAAAATAAAATCACTGATGACAATGATAAATTTACTAATTATAAAATATAGTATAAATATTCAAATAAATATTTTATTTTGGTTCTATAATTCTAACATTTATATGACACTCATTAACTATGATACCAAAAATCATTTATTAAAGATCGTTGAATCATGTACATATATGTATTGATATTTAACTATATAAATCAAAATTACAACATAATTAAATTGTAAGCTATAAATAACTATAAATAATAAATTCATTTAACGTGAATGATCTATAATTTATCCAATATTTTATAATAATTTACAACAACACCACTAATATAAACTTGTTCAAAATGATCTGGAGTACTCACTCCCAAAATTTGGAATGTATATTAACTAACCAGTATAGTTGTAGAGAATAATTATGAAATAAGGTTAATATATATATATAATAATATTTTATAAAATAGTTGATTATGAAATTTATGTTTTTATATAGTACATAAGGGTGAATTGGACAAATCTGGAAAAAAAGTTAAGTGTTTCGTTTCTAAAATTTCCTCCCCAAGAGACATAATAATTAATATACACCTTGGTTTATTTATAATAGTGAATCTACTGATCGTTTTTTTTATTTTGGACCTATAATTATTCATGCAATTTATCGTTTCCATTGAAATCATATCATTGAATGGCTGTTGACACAAAATAATTTAAGGTTTTAATGGAATTATTATCTCAAATTTAATTTTCAAAGATATAATCTAAAATTTTCACCATTATATCTTTAATATGGTTCGATTACTACATAATGAATGTATTTTTACATATTAAAAAAAATCATGGGGTTTTAATATCCATATAATTTTCATTCATTAAGTTGATTTTGTTTCAAATGATGTCAAGGATATAAGGTTATATTTGACCTTATATAATATTCCATGAGATATTTTTGATATTTCACGCAATAATTTCATTTATATAGGGTCATCACTACCCTTTTACATTTAAGTATAATTAATATGTATCATTTAATTTGAATTCCAATTTCATTTTAAATATTTTATTTTCTTTTAATTCATTCATTACCACCACCATAAGTGTTTCTTCTTCAATCTCAATTTCTAATTAGGATTGTATTTTTATGATAATCCATATAGGGAATTTGTAATCTATTACATTTTAAAAACCCACATCATTTTCTTATTATATGGTTACATTTTTAGATTTTTATGTCTTCAACTATTTTATTTTCCCTATTGGTACATTATTTACCCATTGTAAGGAAACTGACCATGTCTCTTCTTCTTGGTCATGAACTTCCCTTTTATCATGTCTATATTCATTAATTGATTTTTAGAATTTCATTATATAAAACATTCTAATTAACTGACGATATTATACACAACATTACCTTTTATAAATGGTTATAAATAAATTTTTAATTTTTTTCTATATGGATCATTTTTGTATGTTGATAAAAGAATATATTTTAATTTTTTTCATATAAACGCATCTTTATGCCACTATTTTCATTTTATATGGAGGGTTTTCTATAATTTTTAATAGTCTCTAAAAGAGGTTATTTTTTCTAGAATTTATTAAATAATTAATTTAAAATTGATTCAAAAGATATATGATGTTTCATAATTCAAAATTAATTGTTCTAAAAATTCTAAAAATTATTTCTTATTTATATAATTATGCATAGACATATCTGATTCCTAACTGAGTATATTCAAAAAAAATTACCACCAAAATTATTTCTCTATATGAATTATTTAGTGATCAATTAAATCAATGACATGATACATAACATCCATTTTCTTTCATAAACATCCACCATGGATAAGAATAACAGTCTTTCCAATGCCTTTTCTTTGTGAATACCTAGTTTTCTATTTCATTCATTGAAGTGTGTCCACCTAGATTCCATACTATGATTTATTAGTTAAGTTATTGACTCAATCATATACATATTACTTATATCATGTAAATATAATATTCATTATTTTATTAATTTAATGTTATATACCAATAATGTTATTGAAAACTATTAGATACCAGTTTTTCATAAGGGTATACAATGATATGATTAATCATGGAAATATGAATTGTTTCATTTTATGTATCTATATTAAAAGGACATGAAACCCATTATATTTCAATGCGAATTTATAATGTTATGAATGAATCTAATTTTTCATCTCATGGGTTCTTTATGATGTGATGAATGATTGATTTCGAGTGGCACATGTCTGTATGGAATAATGATGTGTGGGTCCTATATCACCCTGTAATTATATTTTTATAGATTGTTTTCCAATGAGATAATAATTCATCTGTAGTTTTTGTTTCTTGTAAGAATGGGAACTAAATTTTGGGCTGATGACTGTAATGTCCCATATAATAATGTGAGTTCCATATGTGAAATATGTTATGTATTATTATATTATTCTCTTATGAATCAGGTTTGTTGATTACTATTTCCACGCATTATTTATTAATTTCAATTATAATGTATTGTTATATTCCATGAATAATGAATTATGGTATAATATTTTTTGGTTATGATTTTCATATATACCATGATAATATAAAAATTTTTAACTTATGATCACATAAGATATTTTATATTTATGAATTATATTTAACCTAAAAGAGAATTTGACCTCACCCATTTCGTATGTTTCAAATTCTAGTAGTTATGAAGATGAGTACAATCCTTGAGAACTCAATGAGTCTAGTGTGTCTAAATTATGGTTCAATTTTAACTAGAAATGTATAATAAAATTACATGTCGAGTTGGTCCTTGAAGAAAATAAACATTTTTTCCTTGTAATTATGATGTTATTTTTTTGTTAAATAATATTTAAATTTGGAAATAATGTAAATTAGACATATTTTCAACATGGGACACACTAATTTCAATCTTATTAGGGTTTACTTCTATTTATTGATTAGTGTATCCCTCATGGGGATTTTTATTTCTGGAAATCAGTAAAATCCGTATATATAATTATAATGTATGATTCTAAGTATAGTATAATATCCTAGAATTTGGGTAAAGTATTGACTGTGTGTTTATGCTATCAATTACATCTGTGTATGGTCACCGAAAAGTGATTGTGGTTATGGAATAGATGCTCCAATGGGTATTCACCCTAAAAAGGAATGGATGAGTAACAAATAAATTTCCACTCTAGCGTATTATGAGTGGGTATAAGACTTCACACCATGTTAAACACTCTTAGGAGAAAATCATCAGTTAATTCACATTCTCCATATAACCCATTTTTATGTCTTTTAAAGTATTTTCATTAAAAATTAAATTCAGAATTACTATTGATATATTAGATTAAAACAGAAAGATTTATTATCTAATGAAATTTTTAAATATTATTTACTTTTATGGATAAGATTATATTGACATTGAAAGAATATAGATTTATATAATCTTATAATAAAGGTACTGGTAATTTTGGGATGTTTATTTTTGGGATTAGCAAAGACACATGAGAGAAGATAAATTAAATGAAATTATTATGATTTTCATTATCAATGGATTAAATTAGTTTTTCTTAGATAAGACATATTTTTATTAACATTTCATATTCATATGATCACTTACTATAATATTTATTGATAATGATATTAGGTTTTAGAGTTTGATTGAAACAAGATCATAGAAACAAATACTATAATAGAATGTATACAATAATCACTAAGTCTTATATTCAATTATGGGAGAATACATAATTTGTTAAGAATATTAGTATGTGACTGTTCTGATGAAAAATCTGACTATTATAGTTCTACATTTGGTAGTGGAATTAATATCAATATAGAAATTAAGTCTTGATACACTAAGAAATTTTCATTGGTGACTGTTATTTATCAATGATATTGAGTAATGTTCTAAAAGTTATGTAGATTCTATGGAACGCCTATGGATTTTTATTTAATATTTTTTCTCTAGTAGTTTGGAAGTATATATTAAATTATATATTTTACCCTCAAAAGTGATTTTATAACAAAGTTATAATTTTTGGGATAACTATTGAAGAACATGTGATTATGGGATGGATAAATCATCGGTTTAATATAAACTATATGTTGAGATAATATGGGTTTATTTATTTTTAGGAAAATAAGTTAGATTTTATTTTTAAACCTAGGAATGTTTATTAATTCATTATATAATTAGAAACATTCATAACATTTTTAGGCTTTTGGTATATATAATCTAGTGTGTGATTTTACAACCTACTGATTAATATCATTTTTTCCTTAATGTTATTTTTAATTTATAATATAATATATTTTTTTGTAGTGGTTTAAAGTCTTGGAGATTCATATAATTTTGGGAATGGAATATTTTTGAGAATGTTTTCATAGGGTATATACATACTGTTGAGTATGATTTTATAAAACATTGTTCATATTTTTATAAATTTAATAATTTTTATATCACCAAAGTGATTGTGGTATATTTCATATTATATTTTATACCACAAATTATATGTATATTATGAATACCCTTGAATGGGTTCATATATAACAAATAAATAACATTTAGATAACACAGTTAATTTACCAAGGTAGAAAGATGCTAACTGAGATTTTGGAACATTTAGATTGATATTATCTTCGAAGTACTATGTCACATGAAAAAAAACAAATGAAAAACTCTACTAAAATTAACCACTACATGTTAAAATTACATGAATAATTTAATAATTAGTAAATATAAAGATAATAATAAATTAAAATAATTTCATATTACTAAATTTCATTAATTTTAAAAAGAATACCATTATAAGAACCATTATATTATAACATAATTTGATCTTAGTTAAGAGTTTAATATATATAATATTTATATATAAAAACAATTATTTCTACATTCAATTACATAGAAATTAATATAAAATAAGATTAATATCATTTCATGTTCTAAAAGGTCGTCTTTTTACAAAACATGTTTAATATTTGTATAATCATATAAATAAAAAATTTATTAATTTTATACATATAGAATGTTGAAATAATCATTATTATTGATTAATAATTTAAATATTATATTAATTTATATTTATGGGATTTTATATAATAGTTTGTTTAGGTGAATAGTGAGAGATATAATTTTTTCCAACACAATAATCTTTATAATCTTTTCATTTTATAATGAAAACCCAAAAATATTATAAAATCATTTTATTGATTAAATATGTACATAATTACTAAAAAATTCAATTTAAAAATACTATTATGAATTTAGATAATTTATGTCTATCAAGTTATATAATATTCTTCAATAAAACAATTTTTCGTCTTTTATTTTAACATAATATAATTTCGGAAAAATTATGTTATGGATTAATTTGAAATCCACATAAATTTTTTGGATTTTTAAAAAAATATTTTAAGCCATTAAAGTCATACACATTGTTATTTATAAATTGTATATAAATTTTATGCATAAATATATACTTTTTCGGAAAATGGTATTTCATGCACCGCATACACTAATGTTAAATTCAATATTTCACGAACAAATAAATGTTATCTTACGAAAATGGATTCTAAATATTGAATAATATGTTGAAATTATTTAATAACTCTATTTTATTTTTTAAAATTATTAATAAATCACACATGTAAAAATTTTGTACCTAGGTAAAAAAATTTTAAATGAGAATATTTTAGGATTAAAGGAATTTGAACATTCTTAAAGCATTTACGAAAATGAATTGTTGAAGATTAAAATATCTTACATAATCCAATAATATATTATTATGAAATATGGATTCATCATGAATATTTAAATTTAATATCCATGATCTCATGTACATGGGCATTTTATTTTGTATTTTAAGATAATATAAACCATGGGTTTTGTTTTTTGTGTCCTTGGAGAGTTTAAAAGTGTTTTTAAGAATTTTTAGAGGATCATAGTCTGATCATGGTTGGTATAAAACATGAAATATATCATCTGAAACATGAATGTAAGTATTGGAATCAATGTCCAGGCTAATGGTTGGTTCATTGTATGAAAAAACTATTAGAATTCATATTAGAAGCCATATGAGTGGAAATAGGGGGAAGACCATGGTAAGATAATGATTTTTGTAACCGTGTTGACCAACCATGTGATGTTTATGGACTTATGATGGGTTTAACATATGGTTAGCATGTATTTAACCAAAATATATGGCCAAACCGTGGGGCACTATATTTTTAAGTAAGAAGCATTCCCACAGTTTTTGGTTGATTTAAAGAATATGTGGTCTAACCATGATTCATGAAGTCAATAAATGGAAAATTATATTTTAACCCAAATTAAAATCCCAAAACCCACATTACCCAATTAACTTCCAGGGAATCAAAATCCACTTTTATCCTAGGATCCCATGGAAACTCCCTTTGATATAGAGTCATCATTTGGAAAATCAACTTGCATGGGAGAACAAAATACATTGGTAAATTATTATTTCCACATACTCTCTTTAAATAGTATTATTCTCTCCTGCCCAAATCATTGGATCTATTATTTCATTAATATATTTATGTCCCTTATTTTAGATCTTGATTACAATTTTTTGTATCAAATGAAGGAAATGTGTTGTGAATCAGTTATAGAAAAAAATCCTTCTTTGCATACATTTTATTTTGAGAGAATGTGTCTTATCTCTCATCTTCATTTTATATTGACAAATAATTCTTGGTTTTTTATGTTTTTAATTGTATTAATTGTAAAAAAAATTCCTTATAACTAAAGGATGTAAATTTTTATTTATGATTCGGAAATCTCAAACATTACATGGATTTTGGAAAGAAAATTTGTTTATAATTTTTAAATTTACAGTTTTAAAATTATGAAACAGTTTTGATGAAATATATATGTTTGATGTGATATCATAAAAGAATATTTTATTTTATATAAAATTTTTTGGAATAGAATTTTTCACAATTGGTTTGCTGTGTGTGAAGATTTGTTTGGAGTAGGTTCATGAAGTACCAGGGGAGGATCATGGTTGTGAAGTACAATCTTCAATGTGAAATTCCATGCTATTGTGTGTATGGTTCTATGTTTGTGGAAATGAAAAGGATTATTTCAAATATTAATGGAAGGATACATTATTATTATTATTGATTTATCTTAGATGGATTAAGTTTTTGGATATTATAAATTTTTAATACATTTTTCTTGTACTTTCTATAAAATGTGATAACTAGTTCTTATCCAAGTGTTGTGAGCGGGGAATTATTTTTGTAATTCCTACGGATTTTCAAATATCCCACTTATTGGGACGTTTTGTTCATTTCATGATTTAATTTATATTTACATTGGGTATGGAATGGTTTAGTACTTACATGGTCATTCATCTTGATACCGTCACGCCGCATGTGGAGATGGAGTTTGGAAAATCAATGAGTGTTTCTTGGGATGATTCCACATTATAGTCATTGGGTCTAGTAATGGTTTATCAATTTGGGGATTTTGTCATTTATTTCTATTGTCAGACATTTTTTTGTATATTTAGCTTTATGTTTGTGTTGTATTAAATTACACTCATCACTCACATAGTCAGTTTAGATGTCTATTGGGTGTAGTGCAGTTTTTATACTTCTTTAGGGAAAATCATCCCCCAAATGTTCTCTTACACCGTTGACATTTATCATTGGCCACCAGTCTCATGGGGATGTCACATAAGGATTGTAACACATATTTTTCTTCCCAAATCAATGGTTGTGTGGTGGGATGCTATAAATTGTATCAATATTGGTCAATCCATCTGTTATCTTCAGATGGTATTAAGGATACATGACTATAAAATCATAAATTTTATTTCTTAAATGACATATTTAGACCTTTTTAAACAATTTTGTTTGGATAAAATAATGTTCTAATACACTTATAGGTGTGTTGACTTCTTAAAATCATGGTTTTAGTTGAAAAGGATTTTATATCCTATTTTGATAGGGACACATCCCACATAGACTATATTGTTCATAATGATTTTCATGATTTATGAAGATGGTTTTAAATGATGTATTTTTTTAAATTCCTGTTTTTATGATTTTCTTTATATAATGATATTGAATATTATAAAACATCTAAATCAAGTAAGCAATTACTAAATAGAATTATTTTGTGTTTATAGAAAATATCATAGGGTAGGTATCATTAGAACAATAAATACAATTTTATTGAAAATGTGGTTCCACGTGAGCCAAATGTGATATATCAACTAGACCAAATAATCAGTCATTATTTTTAAGACATAAAATGGGGAACATTTAATGATGAACCTCGATAGGTGGATTATTCAACATAGTTTCAAAAAATGGAATCCAAGAGTATTTTTGGGTGATTTGGAGTTTAATAAATTGGATGCTTAGATGAAAGGAATAAATGAAACCATTGATTTACTTAGTACACTAATAGAGCTAATGTTTACTCAAAAAGTGTATATACAAGAGGTTATTTCTTTCCAATGGTGGGGTATAAAAGTAGAAGATAATTTTGACCAAGACTTAATATATGAGGATATAAAATAATTGCCTGAAAGAAATTTATATCATCATATATTATGGATTGTAGGAACAAATGATTTCAACCACTAGAATCAAGATAATTTATCTAAAATATAATATATAATTATGTTATGAACCAAGTTTTATTTGGGATATAAGGTGTTTTTAATTCATAATTAAATGCACCCAACATTTAGTTGATTCTAATACTATATATTCTATCTATGATAGTCTATCTTTTCATAAAAAATTTATAGCATTGGGGAATCCAGAAATGGAGGTAGAAAGAGGTCTCTCTAGATATTTAACATGAGGGAGTGTTTTTATCTCCATTAAAACAAGTGAAAAATCAAATGTTGTGAAAAATAAAAAGGGGGTAATTACTTAAATGTTTTGGGTAATCGTGTAATCATACCACTAGATATGTTAACATAGTTCCATGACCTGAGAGAAAGCATTGAGATATCAATGTGGTTCACTTAATCACATCAATAGAGACTGTATATAACCACCTAAAAATTTTCATATCTGAAACTAGATTGGAAATATGAAGTGATGATGTTAAATTGGTCCACATTTTGGTGACATAAATATACCTTTTAATTCTCATACATCATGTGCTTCAATGGGTATATCTCGTCATAAAAATTCTCATCCACGGAATCATGTAAAACCACATGATTCTAGAAACACCATGATTCCTTATTATATGTAATCTCTTTAAAGATAAAATGATCATGTAGTAGCAAGTAATCAAATATTTGATGTTTGTTAATTTATCAAAGAGTGTCAACCTGGTTGTCCAATGGTGTGAGGAACTATTATTATAATTTCCACCATTTTACAAGTATTTTTGGTACCAATGAATAAAAATCATTTATTTATTCTCATAGTGTTGATAATATGGCTTTACATTTTGAGAATATGCCTTCCATTATATAATTTAAATCACATCAAGGAGTGTATTGAGGACTCATGTGTGTCTTGTGTTCTATTACTTTCGATATGGCTTATTTGGTTTTCGATTTCGCTATTCTTGTGACAGACAACTATGACCAGATTTTGGGTATGGATTGGTTGACACCCTTTAAATATTAAATTGAATTGCATTCCAAAAAATTTATCTTCACATATATTTATCACATAGATAAAATATTATGAATATTTTAAGATTTAAATTAATAAAAAATGACATTTTTAGATAATTCTTAGGATTAAAACTTTTCAATTTACAAATTTGACAATGGAATCCATTTATGAAACTTGACATAGGTCCTTTATAACAATCATTAAGTATTTTCCTAATGTATTTCATAATAGTTAATTAATATTTACTTTGTAAAGAGAATTGTAATTTATTATGTATATCTTACATAGGTCAAATACTATTTAAATTTTATCTTATGGGATATGATTCAATAAAATTATAGGAATTAATAGTCATATTAGAATATTATGAAAGAAGATGTTTCATTAAACTATGAACATCAATGTAGTAAGAACCTGATATTTTTATAAATAAGATGGATGGAACTCTATGTTAATGTGCATATTATCATCATTTAAACCATTGTATGATAAATAATTAGTATCCTCATCCTCGTACTGATGTCAAATTTGATTAGTTTATAGGTGTTCCATGGTTATTTAAAATTTATTTACAATTTGGATATTATCAACATGAAGTTCATATGGTAGATATTCCAAAAATTACTTTTCAAAGTTAGTTTGAACAATATTATTATGTACTGATTCCATTTCTCCATCCAGTTTCAAAAAATGGTTTTATGAAATTAGTGAATTAGATATTTCATAGAAATAATGATTCTTTTGTGTTCATGTTTATCAATGATATTCTATTTTATTCTAGTACAAACTAAAATCATGAGAAACACATGTCTATAATGTTGGTTATATTATGATAACATCACTTATATACAATGATTCAAAATTTTCATTTATAGATACAAGGGATATATTTTCGTAGTTACTTCATATATGAAATAGTAATTTATATAGATCCTAAAATGATAATATCTTTTATCTCCTTAGAACCAATGATGAAATTTTTTGAGCTATACTGTTTATTAGATTAGAGGATTATTATTGATTCATTGTTTGTGAATTTTCATGACCTACCTCACTGATGAGTACTTCAAAAGGGAATGGTTTTCTATTCTAATAGAGTGATGATTTCCATAAATAATTCCAAGAGGTTAAGGGATCGCTTATATTAGAACATATCCTTATATTTTCAGAGTAAAGACACAACAATGTGGTCTATAGGGATTCATTGGAAACTAGTTTTGGATGTATCCACATCCAAGGTAATTATGTTATAGCTTATATCTCAATATAATAATGAGTGGATAGTAAAAAAATACCCAATATAAGATTTTAAAATGGCTAATGTAGTCCATGCTTTGAAGACTTAGAATCATTATAATTTTGGTGAAAAATTCACCATGTTTATGGATCATAAAATCCTAAAACACATTTCATCACAATGATATTGAATGTATGAGAAAAATATGTATGGAATATTTAAAATCTATGACATTTACTTGATGTATAAACAAGTTATGTGGAATTCCATAGGTGATTCATTGTGTAGGATCTCACATAATCATTTTACTAAAGAGGACTAAAATAATCAGAATATAATTTCCATCACAAATGAAATGCTTCAAGATTGATCTAAAAAAATAAATTTCTTTTTTTCGAATATATTCTCATGATTTACTTTCATGGGTTGGGGAATCTAAATAATGTTACACAAAATGTCTGGTCATGACATCAAAACTGAAACATAGTGAGACCATTGAGGGATTGATGATAGATGGGAGATCTATGAGGAATTTTTGATATCAGATTTTGGTTCATACATATTATTAATTAAATTAGTAATTCCTTATAAAATTTAAAATGGTATGATTATCTTGGTATTCTGAAAATGTACTAGACATTGAGAGATCAATTTTGGTGGGTTGACAGGAAGAGGAAAGTGGTAGGTTTTGTCTCGTGATGCCTCACCTATCAGTAATTCAAGGTAGAGCATCAATATCCAAATGGCATGTTGTATTAATTACCTATTATTCTATATAAATGTGAGTATAAATCTTTGGATTTCATCACAAGTCAACCAGTAATGGTTATAGACACTATTTCATTTGGGTGGTCGTGGAACTACTCATAAATTCATCTTACTGCATCCTGATTCATGAACTGAATATGTAGGAGTACATTTAGAAAATATATATCCATGAATTTTTAATGGTTCAAATAATACTATTTTTATCTTTGGCTAACTAAGACCTTAGGATCACATTATTATATTGGATGTCGATACCACAAGTCCTTAGAACTCACCTTACTATGACCATAGCTTATCATCCACAAACAGATGGATATTTTCTAGAGAAAATACAAACAATGGGAAATATACTTAGTGATTTGGAGATGGATTTTTGTGTATAGTGTTTGGAGAATATACCCTTAGTGTATTTCACATACAATAATAGTTATCATGCATCGATATATATGGATCCATTTCAAGAATTTTAGGTATATCCTTCTCATTCTCTACTTTTTTTGGTGTAATATTATGAGACCACACATATTAGACCTATACTTGTGCAAGAGAGAACATATAAGATTCATATAATCAGAAATAGAACAGAGATTTATTAGAGTCATCATAAATCATATATGGATCATCATCATTGATCATAATCACCAGATATTTGTAATCATGTTTTATTGAGAATATCTCTAATATTAGGGAATCAGTATTTCGGTATGAAAGAAAAATTTTCTCCTTGGTACATAGTCCCTTTTTATATACTTGAATGAGTTTTTAATGCGTTTTATCAACAACCATCATGGTTTTGGTATGTGCAGAATGTGTTTCATGTATCGCTACTGAAGAAATACTATTTTTTCCCTAACTATATCATATGATGGGACCATGTTGACCTCTAGAAATATATTATACTATTTTATGTGATGATGAGTATTATGGATAGGCAAGAGATACACTTCTATTGTAAAAACGTCATTTTTATTGGGTTTTATATTTTCAAGGTTAGATTTATGAAGAGATATGGATTCAAGAAAATGAAATGTAGGAGCAGTGGCCCGATCTCTTCAAAATCAACTCTAGAATATTTTTCTCTTATGATGGACATTCATATGGTGGCGGTAATGTAAAACCTCATATTTCTTGTACATTACCTTTTATTATTTAATTTTTGGATAATATAATGTCTTGGTTTGGATTCTGGAGTTTATAGAGAGTCTTAGAGTGTATGGTAGGTTTTTTATGTCAATGATTTGAGTACATATATTATAAACCTAACATTGTCTTCATAAAAATTTATATGTGAGTATGTGATTCATTGGAAAGGGGAATTATTGGTTTATTATTTGGCCAAACAATGTGAATGCCTATGAGAATCCATTTCAGTGGGAACATATGGAAAAACATAGTTGATTCTTAGTCTGTCAAACTGTTGTATCAAATGATGTGTGTGTGTGGTCATAAAACATTAGCATCACATATTTTTCATGAGATTAGATAAATCATGTTGCACAACCACGTGGCTCTCAGTTTCTGATAGTGTAGCATGTGAACGGTTGGCATGTAGTTTGAAAAACCGTGTAACCTAACCATGCGACACGATGTTAATAATCAAAAAATTATTATTTTTTCTTATTAATACATTGAAACCCTAATTTTTTCCCCTATTCTCCTAGGGTATCAAACTCATCTTCCTCCCTAGGTTACCCTTGACATTCCCTTTAATCCACATACATCTTTTGGAAATTCAAATTGCATTTGAAATATAGATACCTTGATAAGTTATAATTCCATCCCTCCCTCTTTAGATCTTCCAATTCCATATCAACTGGATCATTTTATTTATTCATATGTATATATATCTATATTTTTTGTTTTGAAGATTAAAATTTTTTGGGGATCAATTGAAGGGATATTTTTTTGAACCCACGTCTAGAAGTTTTAGTGTTGTTCTTCCCTTATACAATCTATTGACAGGTTGGTGGCTCTCCCTCATATCCACATGATCTAAAACATGAAGGATTGATCTTTTTAAAAAAAAATACATGTATACATTGTGAAAATATCATTACATCCTTGATAAATATCACGTTCCAATTATAAATTGGAAATATGGATAATTATATGGCATGTAGAACACTTCTTTGCTGGTAATTTAAAAAAAAAATTAAAAATTATAAAATTGTTTTGATTAACGAAATTTGTTTTATTAAGATTTTTTTCTGTGAAAGAATTATTTTACATGATATTTTTGGCATGTAATTTGGTATAATTTTGTTAATGTTTGAGAAAATTGGGATAATGTATATTCATGAATTACCACCGTCAAAGAAAGATTGGTGAATCTTGGTTGTGATGTACCAATGTAAAGTACAATCACTAATCCTGTGTGTATTTGTGTGTATGGTTGGGTGTATATGGTCATTAAATAGATTATGAGAATAATTAAATGAATTAAATTATGAGTTTTTTTATTTACCCTACATGTATTCCCTTTATGGATTATATAAATGGTTTATTACATATTCAACTGCTATTTATAAAATTTTATATGTGATTCTTTTCTAGATTGAATGTCTTAAGAAGTGTTTAAGGAATTCTTATTCAGTTTATAATCACCACTCTTTGGGGAATATTGGTAATATTAAAGATTCCACTTATAGTGATATAGGAAAAACAAAGGAATCATAATTCTATAGTTATGTATCTTGATACCCTGACTTCCCATTTGGATTTTTATTTTGGAGCTAGTATGAGTTTTTTATAGGTTAATTCCATTTGGTGTCATTTGGTATGTTATTTTTTTTGTAAATTCTAATTGTTGTATTTCTTTTTTTTCACTCTAATTTTTCAGAATATATTTTTAACTTTGGAATTTTATTATATTATACTCATACATAATGCACTAGTTATCGATGTTTAATTTGTGTTGTTGGGTTGTTTTATTCTTTTATTATAAATCATCCACTAATGTTGTCTTATACCCTTGACATTTACTTTTTTCCATTATTATCTTGAAAAGGCCACCTAAGGTCATCATAACCTCTTTATCATCCCAATACAATGTGTAAGGGTAGTGATGTTTCATGAAAATATTTTTGTCCTTATATTAATTCGAAATTTTTATTGAAATTTTATTCTCACCGATTAAAATAGGGGCCTCTCACCACCTCAAAAATACCACTAATAAAATTCAATTTCATTTAATAAATATAAAATTTTTAGATTCCATGTATTCATATTTATATTTCCTGATCATTTTTGCAATAAATATTAATTATTCCTTTATTTCCAACAATACATCAAAAAAAAAATCTCATGTCCCCAACCTGATAATTTTTTTACCTAGATTCTTTTATATTATTTCTAAAATTGACAAATATAACATTTTAAATAATATATAAATAAACTAGTATTAATTTTATCCTAAATTTAATTATTCTATGAAAATAACTATAAGCACAATTCCTTTTTCCGTTAAGAAAAATGAAATTGTCATTCATGTGTTTTTTGGGATTCTGCATCTATAAAGTGAAAACTTTTGTTTTACACTGTTGCCTCACTTATTTGTTTATGAAAATATAATTGAAGAAAAAATGTGTCATATATAATATAATTGTGAATATTAATATGAAAATTGTAATCCACAATAATTTTCAATCATTCATTAATAAACAAAAACATTAGACAAGGGTTGTGCGGAGAACCATCTCCAAGAATAGACTTATCTCATTTTTTATCTAGATTATTTATAATTTTTTAATATAATTTAAAATAAGATAGAAAAAATTATAAATATATATATAATATCATTATTCTTATATAATAATGATATTATTCCCAAATAATCCACTTTCATAATCATAATAAACCATTAATTATAGTATGTTCATGTTTGTGTTGGTCTAACAACCTACTAGAGAATGTTATAAAATAAAATCATGGATTCATTTGATATTATAATTAATTGTAATATAGAATATAACTAATTAATTAAAATTATTTCTTTTGGTTATATATTGGTAACAATAATATTAACCTCATTTTTAAATAAACCAATGTCCCTTGTTATAAAATCAATGAAACATGCTAATTAAAAATTTAATCTTTAATGAACATAATAAAAAAAATAATATTGAAATTATAACATTAAATATAAAAATAATGATTTAATTCTGGTACCTTATTTTATATATCAATGATTATCATTGGAAGAATAATGAATAACAACACCGCTAAAGTGAAACTGGTTTAATCAATCAAGACTACTCACACCAATATTAGTAATAGATAATATCTGATCAATACCCGTATATAAAATAATTATTAAATAAAATTTTAAAATTAAATATATATGAAAAATTATGTCATTATGATAATTATTCATGATTTAAGAGACCTTATATTTCATTCAATTAAGTGGGAAAACAAGGTAATGGTTTTTTGTCTCAAATTTTCACACAATGAGACATATTTATTATTATATATTTTATTTTAATTTGAATGGTGTATGTAGTTACCATTTAATATTTTTTATCATCATCCAATAATTATTCATCGTAATTAATTTTTCATTTGAAATATCTTCATTCTTTGGGGATTTTACTCAAATGCTTCTATTATTGAAATGAGTTCTTTGTCTCAAATTTAATTTAATGATACATAATTATTTTTTTCACAAAGATATAATTAATTTCTTAAAATTGATTTATAATGAATTTATTTTATCATTTTTATTTAATTAATTGTGCTTTAATATCTATTTAATTTTCTTTCATTAATGTTTTTTAAATTCAAAAAATATCATTGTTATACAGTTCTATTTGTCTCTATTTCCAATTCCATGACAGGGGTTTGATATTACAAACCATCATTACTTTTATATGTTGTAATAACTAACCTATTTCATTCAAGTATAATATATTAATTTTATTTAATTTTTTTCGTTTCATTTTAACCCTCTAATATTAATTTTATTACTACATTATCATAAACGTAAAGGTTTCTTCTTCAATATTGTTTTCAAAATCATTTTTTTCAAAAATAGTAAATCCAATGAATTTTTATTCTCTTCATTTCTAAAATAATATTTTTTTTTCTTCTCATATAATTATTTTTTTGTGGTGTATTAGTCTTTTACCTATTATTTCCTTATTAGATATTTACTTAAATTTGGTAAAAAAAACTAACACCATCCCTTCATCTTTTTCAAGAAACTATCTTTTATATCCATATTAAATAAGTGATTTCAAAAATTTCCATACCTCTGACTAAGTAAATAATTTCAATCATTACTACTAATTTAAACTCTTTAAATTTTATTAATAAATATTATATATTTTTGTATGTGTCATATTCATCAATGTGTGAAAGTTATATATTTTAATTTGTTTTGAACACATCCATCCACAATCATAATAATTTTTAATAAGGATTTACCGTAATGATTTCAGGGTTTCAAAAAGAAATAATTTCTCTCCATGATTTATAAAATATTTATTTTAAATGTTTTTTAAAATATCATGGATACTTCTTAATTCTAGATTTTTTTTCTGGAACTATAAAAATGATTTTTCCTTTAAGTCATTACACATTGAATTATCTAATTCTTGATTATGTATATTATTTAAATGTAACTATACACATTATTTATTTTGATGGTTTATTTCATGTTCATTTATATCAATTATTGGATTCATCACTACATTTTTATTTCGTAATTATCTCCAATGAATAGGCCTAACATTTCGTCAAATTCTATTCCTTTGAGAATGCATTAATTTCCATTTGTATTGATGTTTGTACAAATATGATTCATAAATCAACTTATTAGGAAAATAATTGACTCATACATATACAATTTATCTATATGGTGTAAGTAAAATACGATTTAATATATTAATTGATGGAAAATTATCTATAATGTAATATAATATATGTGGATACTAATATATTTTACATGGAGTTATCATGTTATTATTATTGATTGAATTAAGAAGTATTTAATTTTGTGATCCAATTTATAATAGACATGAAACCCATTTTATTTACACAGTTTCTATGTGTTGTGAATAATAAAACACATTTTTTAAACCATTAGTTATTTATGATGGGGTGAATGATTTATTTCAAGTGGTACACATTGGATTGGTTGAATAATAAATGGGTATCATATTTAAATCCAATGCATTGGTTAAGAATTTATTTCTCAATATGAATTTATTTGAGTTTATTTTTTAGTTTCTCATAACTGTGGGCACTTATGGTGTGTCTCAATAATGTAATATTACCTATATTAATGGTTATTCTGTATATGAAGTTTTTTTATTATATTATTCTCTCATTTATCCTTTTTATTGAATTATTTTTTTACACTCTCTTAATTTATTTCTTATGTTATTATTTATCATATACCATAACTCATGTTTTATGAACTAATAATTATTGGTTATTATTATTTTTTATATCATGATTATAAACATTTTATTATAATATTGTTAATTATAATCTTTTATTATTTTCGAATATGATTACCCATATAGAGAATTTTATCTCACTACTTTCTTATATTTCTATTTCCATAGTTTATGTATATTTGTATGTATAATGATTAGTCAACAAGTATCTTATTGTGGTGAAATGTTCAAAACTATTGTAAAATGAAATTACTTATATATCTTCTCATCAATGAAACTAATCCTTCCATTTTTTTGGTATGTTAGATTACATTCAGATCTATATTGTATAAATTATGGAAATGATGAAAAATAATAATATTTTTAACTTTGGTATCAATATGATCATAGATACCAATCCTTAGTAAATCAATTATAAATCCACATAACATATTTCTTGTGGAGGGGTGAGTTATGATTCCCACTTGTTAAAACAATCGCATGAAATCCTGTAGATATTCCTCTAGTATATATAAAAAAATCCTTGGGGTTGGGATAAAAACACTATTAAACATATGGTAAGGTTATTGTTATATAATATTATGTGTATATATTAATATTTATAAAAAATTATTATAAGGGTGGTGGTGGAGTTAAAATTTCTTGTCCTTGAAGAAAAAATTTCCTTCATACATAGTTGATATAGTAGTTTCTATATCATTCCTATAAATATAGGTTTATATTCTAGAATTATATGGTTAAATAAAATTATCAATATATTTCGTTAGGATAAATGTACTATTTTAATGGGATCCACCATCGTTGTGTTAATTAATATCATTTTTTCCACCTTCGTCAATTTTTTTGGAAACATTCTATAGGATCCCATTAATTTAACAATCCCATAAATTTTTTCTCATATTAACTCTTAAATATTATTTGTTTTATCTGTTAAACTAACTAACATAATTGACTCATTCATTGAGGAAATAACATGAGAAAATGGATTTATATGATTCCGTGTTGGTCTGAACTTATTGACTATTGGGTGGGTTTTAAGGAAATTCCTTGAATTCATCTCAAACTATGATAAAAGCATTTGTGTAAGACTCATTGATAATTTAGAGAAATTTTTTTAAGTCATTGAAATATGCATCTTTGAGGCACTCACATTTCACAACCAACGTTGAATTCTGGGACACCAAATTAATGGTTGGGTAAATGTGTAAATGGTCTTATTATAGAGATGATAAATAATTGTCAAGTTTTTTATAGGTTAGGTTCATGAATTATAAGAGTTGAAATGTCACCCAAAAGTTACATGTATGATAAAGTGATCACACTAAATCCATAATCAAAGGATTAACAAACATAAAGGTACAGATGGATCAGAATATGACCGGAATTGTATACTCATCCAATGCATTCCATGGGATCTATGATATTCATCAAATTTGATGAATGATTCATCAAATTAATATGTTCATAATGGTCACATAACATTTACATTGTTTGAAAAATCGATATACCTGTTAATGATATCAATAATGAAGTACTATGGAAATTTTGGGTCAATCAATGGTACTTTTTATAATTTATTTTTTATAAATAAACATATTTGATTAGAAATGTTATTAACCTATGCTATATTAAATCACACATGTAATGAACTGAAAATTCCATGTAATGTTTTTAATTATATGGGAATTTTATGAGTCCGTGAAAATTTACGGTGCGTGAATCTGAGGCCTGGTGTGCTAGAAATGAATTTATGATCTTTTTCTCGAGTACGTTCAGAAAACATACGAGTGGGTTTTTGAAAATTTTAATATGTTTCTCAGAATTGAAATCTGAAGGCATCGTTGATCTCACTACGCCAGTATTCATTTAAGGTGACCTTCACCTTGATCGAAGTAGGTCGAGGGTGAAAGATATATTTTTTTTCTTGGAAGTGAAAAATTAAATAAAATAATCTTTTATTTAATTTTTAATAAATCCTCCAACATGAATTTTAAAGAGGTGGGGACCATCTGAACTAAATCCCCCAATTTTTAAATTAATGGTGGGGACCACTCAATCCATCATTAATGGGAGAAATCCCTTTCAGCTCCCCATTTATTTGTTGGAACCAACATAAATTAATAAAATGTGTAAACATTTAATTATGCCAACATAAATTAATCTATGTAATTTAATTTATATTGGCACCTCTTCTCTTTTGATGATTGTTTGGAAATGCTTGGGGAATTGGTAGAAAGCTATGGATAAATATAACCCCTCCAACGAAGAACTTTTCCTCTAATTGAAGAACACCATCGAAGAACGTTTTTCAGAATCAAAAAAGTATATGATGCACGAGCCGACTTCAAATGCATGATAGCGGAAGCAATGAACATTGGCACCTTCTTCGCCTTCACTAGTTTCATCTAGAAACAAAACAACACGCCTTTCTGGTAGTGTTTGATATTTTAAATACCTCTATTAACCATTCAGGGTTTTCTTCATGATTCAAAAGTTGTGAACCACTTGCTACCACTCTATTTCAGAGGGTTCCAGACAAACAAACATGGACCAACCTCTCCGTAATCCCTTCTGGTTTTTTATGAAATCATTGTGACGGATGAAGACGTCAACCAGAGCTGGGTATTGGCACCGGTGTTGCTCGGGAACGACGGTTGGCACCAGAGTCGGCAGTGAAGATGGCGGCAGGGCAGCAACGCTGCTGGATAAGGGCCGCGGCGGAGCAAGGGTGGAAACCAGTGGATGCCGGCCGCATGACATGGCGGCGACATGCATCTTCACTGCCCGGCAAGTAAGGGCTATGGCATGTGATACGGTGATAAAGGGAAGGTGGTAGGTGTTTGGTCAGCCACTGAGCAGTGGTTCCCAACGCACTACCAAAAGGCAAAGGTCTGGCCATTTCAGCAAGGCGAGTAGCACCATACGGGACCTATGTGGGTCACGTGTGCTGCTGGTGATTGAACAGATGAAGGTCATTTGGTGATTTGGGGTAGTGTGCGCGCGACCCCCCCCTGTATGCAGCTAGGCTGGACATCCCAGCGTGGGTTGATCCACAGAGCACGGGCCGAGCCACACAACGCAGGCCATACCAGACCCAGAAATCCATTCCGAACCCAGCAGGCTAGGTGGGACCCCGTGGGTTGGGCCGGGTCGGGACCAATTTCGACCCAATAAGTTCTTTTGACCATAAATTTGGAATCGTACGTCCATTTGATGAACATTCTAATGCTCCGAAAATCATTGAGTGAGAAGGTCTTTTTGGTATACCCCAAGTAATATTTGGATATTTTGGGATACGTTCGAGTTGGATTGATCCTGAATCCAACTGAGGCATTAAAACCAAAAGGCTAATAACACACATATCAGATGTCCAATTTGACGCACCGTCTGTTGTGTTGAGACCCCTACTACACGTCCGTCCTTTGGGATTTTCTTTGTGGGACTTCATGGGAGTTGGAGTATCAACAGGTATCTTGTGGAGTGGACTCTCCCGGAGAGGAGAAAGCTTATTGTGGGCACCCTGTTGCTGGTTGTGACATAAGAAAGGGATCATGTGTGGGTATAATGAGGTACTAGGATCCAGCGTGTGTCTGAAAATGTACCATGATCTTGTGTGGGTCTGACGATGGATTAGGATCCTATGTGGGTCTCACGATGCACTATGATCCTGTGTGGCTATGACAATGTACTAGGATCCTGTGTGGGTCTGATGATGTACTATGATCCTGTGTGGGTCTGAAGATGTACTAGGATCATCTGGGGGTCTGAAGATGTACTAAGATCCTGTGTGGGTCTGAATATGTACTAGGATCCTATGTTGGTCTGATGATGTAATGTGATCCTATGTGGGTGTGATGTGATTTAGGATCCTACATGGGTCTGCCTCTTAACACAATAAGAAGATTCAATAGTTACATCTAATCACCTCTACTACTGTACATGCATTATACCTGGAGTAAGATGAGTCTGTACCTGTTTGTTACTTTCCATCGTGGTAATGCCTTGGTGGTATTCTTCTATGTGGCATAATTGTGTGGTACTTACCTTCATGGTATTCCTTCTTTTGTGGCATAGTTGAGCATTGGGATTTTGAGTTGGACCATGTATTGAGATGGGTATACTTGATAACCTATGTATATGTATGGGCATATAACTACTTAGGGTTTTAGTTGATTTCATGTTGTGTGGTTTATAAATTGTAGATTTTCTGAGAAATTGAGGGTCTTGGGGTCCCTACTGAGTATCATTATACTCACCCTTACACAGGCTATGCCGAAACCTTGTTGTGGTTGGTGCGGACGACGGACAACACTGGCTAAGAATGAGAGTACCAGGACTAGAGGTAGCTCAGAGTTGCACATTAGACGAGGTGTACCATTGATACGGCCATTTGAGAGTTGTACCTACCCTTCAGGTAGGATCATTGGCTGGTGTTCATAGGAGTTGTTTCAGTTTACTTGTACCTTTTAGTTTTCTTATACTTTCTAGTTGGGCTTGTATTATGGCACCTTTTACTTTTTTACTCACTCTGTTTACTATTCAGTTTAATCGTGTTCGAATCTTGTTGAGTACATGGTTTCATGTGTTTACTAGATATAAAGTCAATGCCTTTTCTTTTTTATGGAATATGCCTTTCAGTGATAGTCACCAGCCCCTAGCCTATGGAAGGCGGGCTTGGGGTAGTCACGGAATGGGCCCCGAGGGATGGTTCGTTACAAATTGCTGTCAGATGAGTCGGTTCTACCATAGAACAGTGGACTCTCATCTTTATAATAGCAATATTGTTATGTATAGTGAGTGTGGTTATCAGTTTAAGGGATTCGGTTTTTGGGCAGTGGACTACGTATCCATACACCAGGACACTAACATCTGATTTCTAACTCAGTGCATGAAAACACTGATTGTGTGTGTGTTTCGAAATGTTTTTTTTTTCTTTTTGAACTCTTTGAGTCATCTCACTATATATTACTTATTGATAGTGGCACACCTGTTGTAACACCCTGAGATTTTATGAAAAATATTCTTTTAATTTCATTAATGTCTTGTGTTGTATTCTACACCATGATTACCTTGCCCTATACGCAACACCGTATTAGTTGGCAATATACGCAACACTATTCTTGGATCGTGTTACACACAATTTTGATAATAGTTATTCTACGCAACATTGAGTATATATATATATATATATATATTAAATGTATAAATGAAATGTGTTTGGATTCTGTTATACGAAACAATGAAGGATTCTTTCACAACACGCAACCCTGACTTGGCTTGCCTTACACGCAATCGCGACCTTCCTCGATAGCATGTGTTGTACACAATACTGGGTTTTAATAAACAACGATATATTATTATAATATTGTCATGAACTTGCCGTTAAGAATAGTGTTAACTAAATTTTGAATTTTATAACATTATTATTCATTTTACACATTTATAGAACATGGTATAAGAACAAAATAAATTTTTCGGGTAAAATAAGTATTTTTCAAAAAATGCAGTTTTGTGGCATTTTGATGGGGCACCCACTTTAAATCTATTTTTTGACATGTTTATAAGTTCAATAGAACAAAATAAAATTCTTCTTCTGAATCAGGATATAAAAATTTACATTAGATAAAGATTTGATATTTTTCCGATAACTTTCATATTTTAATGAATAGTAAAAACACGCTATATTTTAATTAAAAACAACTTTTTTCATCATAATATCTTATGTGGATAAATTATAATATTGAATGGTTTTAAAGTATAAATAGAATGTATTATTACCATTTAATATAATGTATGACATTATCATTGATTTTAACTTGAATTCATAGGTTAAATCAATTCAATCTTCTGCAATGTTTTAAAGAACACCCGTTTTCTTTCGACAACGAGATTAATTTTAATTTAATTTCTGAAACTTTTGTGTATAGAATTCTGAAAATTGGATTCCATATTTGGAATCAGTGGATCCAAATTATGTTAATAAGCTACTTTTTATTTTTGAGAATTATGAATAGTAACTACGGTAAATTTTATTTACCATAGTTAAAGGTAAATCGGGTAATTAAGGGTAAATATAATATTTTAAAATTACTCTAACAAATGTAAAAATCCTATTGGATGACTAAAAGTTGACCCATATCACCTAATAGTCAGATTAGATTCATTTAATTAATTTTTGTCAATGAAAATAATTTAATTATTATTAAAACCAAAGAATGTGACAACATGTCAATTTCTTAAATCTTATAAGTATAATAATTTTAACATAGTGATAAACTTCATAAAACTTAGAACATTAATAGTCTCCAGAAATCTAATACAATTATCTACATCATATGAATTTATTTAGAATTTTTAGATATTAAATAATTATCATTTATTATGACACAAAGATGATGCAGTAATTGTCTTATTAATGAAATATTGACATAATTGATGTTATAAATGCCCAAATAAATGTAATTTGAGACTTTTTATGACTTAAAAAAATTTTAAAGGTTAATATGACATGTTATTTGTGATTTAATTAACTTTTTTCGAACTTATCATTCTGTTATTAATTTTATAAAAATCATGTACCAAATAGTGTCAAAATTGACATAAAATAGTTTTTAAAACACATATTATATTATTAATTGTAATTTTATTCCTAAAAATCTAAGGATAGGCCAAATGACATAGATAAGATTATATATATTAATAATAAACAACTATGGGTTCTTTTGGCTTGATATAGTAAGTTTATTAACCATATAGTGTAAGAAAACAAAAAGACACGGCAATGTTAAATTATTTAACTTAGAGTTAAATCTAATTTTTAAGGTTAAAATAATAACCTAGACTTTTATAAATCCTATTGGATGATAGGATTTCGACCCATCTCCACCTTATCCTCGAAATAAATCAATTTGGAGCTATTTAAAACCGAACATGACTTTATAATAAAATAATATTTTTTGTTATTCCAAAGGTGCCCCTCTCCTCCCTTACAAAAGGGCACCTCCTCCCTCTCTTCCTCACACAACTTTGAGACTTCATGCTCGGCCAACCCCGGAAAAATTATCTTCTCCACTTCCCTAGAAACATCCTAGATGTTCTGGTCTTCCTCAAAGACCAATTTTAGTGCCCTAAGAGGAGGTCTCAAATAGGCGCTTCAAAGAAGAGGTAATTTCCGTTACCGATTCTTTCACCTTTATTTCTTCTTCCACTTCTTCTTCTTAAGTTGTTTCATTATGAAGTAATAAAATCAGTATCACTAATATACTGATATGTTATTATAAGTATGAAACAATCCTATTTCACCATCTATCCAACCTACAGAAAACGAAATCACCGCGCGTGCGTACGTACGGAATACCGTCTCCACACCGTGGTGAAATCTATTTTCCACCACCACCTTACTTAGATGGGTATAATGGTGTAAATAATAACTATATATTATTATTTTAAAGTGATATTTATTCTTAAATAGTATACATACACTCCAATACAGTCCCACGATCATGAGAACGATATCATCGCTCGTGCGTACATACGGACTACCGTCTCCACGACGCGATGAGATTCATTCTCCACTTTAACCATTCATGAATGATTATAAAGTATATATAATAAGTAATCATGAAATATATGACATTATAATGATACTGTATTTATATGTATATATATGTTTGTCATCTACTTAATTCTGTTGAACTCAATAAGGAAATGAAAACATCGTTCATGCGTACGTACGGCCTACCGTCTACATGAACGGTGTATTTCTTTCCATTTACTGATTTATTATATATATGTATATTCTGAATATATATATATATATAAATCATGATTTATATTCTGGAATTATTTAATCATGATCTAAGTAATCATATGAATAATTACAAGTCAAATCATGGATGACAAATGAAACATTTTTACCCAAAACGCTCTTTAACATGGAATTTACAAAAGAACGGGTAATATAAAGTCATAAGTGAACCATATATGATATCATAACAATAATTATGATTCTGTAATAAGTCAATGACATTATCTAAATCATTATACAGGTGGTTCGGACACTTACGAAGAAAATCGGACCTAAGGTAAGGGAAATATATCACAATCTCATTTTTATCCGTGATTGTTTATACTTTGGTATTTACTGGGGTGTATTTTATCATCCACATCCATGTTTACTCAATATTTAATATTATTTCCATCCACCTACAATTATTTAAATCCAATTTTACTCTTCGGATAGTTTTTCGTAAAAGATATGAAAGGAATCTTTTGTCGTTTTTCGTACGAGGTACTTTTTGACTTTTCCGACAAAAGTACGAGAAAATGTTTTTTTAACTTATACGGCATGAATGGATTTTTAAAAAATTATTTCCAAGAAGCTTCCTTTACAAGTTTTCACGTTTATTTTTAATCAAATTATTTTAGTTTAAATTTGTATGACATGTTATGAAAGGATAAATATTTTTGAAGTAGAAAGGATATTTTCCTCAAGAATGGAGTTCAAGAGTTTTATCAAAATTATTTTCCATCTATGCTAATATAGGGTTCTGTTTATATCCCTATTATTACATGGATTTGATTATGTAGTGATGGAAATATTTTTATGAATTCCATTATCTTATATGAATTGTTTTATGATATCATGTTGTTTAAGAATCCCATTTTATTTACATGGGTTATGCAATGATGTATGATTTATGATTTTGTGGCACACATAAGAATGGTATCATTATGAGATGGGTGGACCTATATCTCCCTCCAATGAATTGGGTAAAAATTTAATATCTCATTAGATAGACATGGCTAGAACGGTAGGTTATACCGGTTCAGTGAAATAGGACTGAAACGAGGGTGACTCGGTTCCGAAAGGGACTTTGTCCACTAAGATAGTATTGGAAATGAGTCTTGACTAACAAGAAATGATTCTATATGATTATGTGTGTATGCCACAAAGTTTCATGTTTTATGTTATGATTATTGGGATTTCATTTCACTACTATGATTTATCCCATTTTATGAAATTATGCTCCCTTCCACAGGTTAAGATTTCCAAAATGTTATGTTCTTATGAATATGATGTGATTGATATTTTTTTGTTTACCCTTACTGAGCATTTGAGCTCACCCTTTTATGTTTTCTTTTCCCCAGGATATAAAGAAAGGATTTAGGTAAAAAAAGGAAGATCTTTATGGGAGATGTTGAAGATCATTCACCACGATTAGAATATTATATTCCTAGTTTAAAAAGACAATAAACTATTACGATCCTTGTGTGTGTGCTTTTGTTATGTACTAAGTATTCCGCAAAAGTAATGTAATGTCCATGTACGTCAAGCTTCGGGTCTCTACAGTTGGTATCAGAGGAAAGGTTTAGTCAACCTTTGGAAACTAGGATGTGAAAATGATAGTGAGATCCCTAGATATATTTCTATGGTATGTCTAGGGATGTCCCTAAGGATAAGTATACGTATATTATATAGTCCTAGAACTATGGTAACGCTATTATATTAAACCAACGATGTTAGATATTGAAGTTACTCCCCCATTATTATGATTTTTGCCTCTCACACTATTCTTTTTGGGTTTTAGACGATGGCTGGAACCTGAAGGAACCGTTTTGATCAATGCAATGGACAATACAATGATTTCCCTCCTGAACAAACAAATGTTATAGGAGATGGAGTAAAAAATCTTATTTCTATACTTACACAAGCTATGAATCATTCTGGACTTCTAAATGAGCAGAGAAGGGAACAATATTCTATTGAGTCCTTCATGAGGCAGCGTCCACCTTCTTTCAGTGGGTCTTCCGATCCACTTGTTTCTGAGCAATGGATCAGTACCACTGAAAAGATATTTTAAGTTCATAAATGTTCTGAGCATGATAAAGTCATCTTAGCAGTATATCGTTTGGAAGGTGAAGCTGATCAATGGTGGAATCTTATCAAGAATATGAGGCCAAGAGATGAAATTGAGTCCATAGAATGGGACGAGTTCATGAACTTGTTTTTTAGTACGTACTTCCCTCGTATTCTTAGAACAAAGATGGAAAAGGAGTTTCTTGAGCTGAAGCAGAAGGATGATGAATCTGTTGGTATATACGAAGCGAATTTTACAAGACTTGCAAGGTATGCATCTGGCATTATCATCCAACATAAAAGTAAAGTTGATCGATTTTTCACTGGCTTAAAACCAAGTCTTCGAAGGGCATTAGCTATAAGAGACTTTAGTAGCTATGAAGAAATTGTGTGTTGTGCTATGAAGGTAGAAATGGAAGATGGTGTTACATATCCATCTCATGGTTTTGAAAAGAAACGAAAGATGGAGCTCAAGGAGAAATCTCAAAATAATGGTGAAAAGAAGATGAATGTTTCCTTATCCACAAAGTGTGGAAAGAAGCATGGTGGAGATTGTCTTAAAGGGACTAGAAAATGGAAAAAGGGTTTCTAATGATGTGAATAAAGCAAACACTGCAGATAACACACCACCAACACTTCAATGATTTAAGTGCAAAGAAATGGGGCATTATGCTAATAAATGCTCTAATACAAGGGTTAGTGATGATCGACATGAGCAACCTCTTAAGGAAAAGGACAAAGGGAAGTCACATGTGATCACTATTGGCGATGTTGAATATGACAACGATGTGGTGGAATGATTAAGTGTTTATGTAATGAGATTCCAAAATAATGTTGTATCATAAAGTATTGGAATATTTATGTATTGGCCTAATGTGGTATTCAAAGTGATTGAGATATTTTTGGAAATAAGATGATATGCGCATAATGAAGGGAAAACGAGAAAACGAAATGTTTAACTATATTCATGAGCTCATGATTGATATAAGGACTAAGTGATATCATGGTTTGAGTATATAGAATTTTGAGGATTTTGGTATGTGGAAGGTGTTAACTTTTAACTACATTCATGTTTTCACTAAGGTTAAATAGGTATTCAATAGAGTACATGATTAAGGCCTTTGAATGTTTGGAATGTGACCAACAAGACATATTTTATGATATATGGGGATCAACGATGGTATTAAATCTCTGGTAATCGTTTTCACTATATTATGAGAGTGGACTGAAGTATTACGGATAAGCCTAAAGATTGGAATGGATTATGTTGGACATAAGTTAGTATTGTTTATTGATATAAGTTTTTTCGATATTATTGATGGGATGTTATAGTAATATACTTTTAGAAAAAAGACAACCTGCAGGACGGGCGACAGCCCATCGCGTCGGACAAGGCTGTGGGAATCGAACCCACAACCAAAGTCTGACTGGCCTTTATCGCCTACCAGTGACCTACAAGAAGCCCCTATTTAGTAGAAACTAGTTTAATTATATTACGCACTATGATATATGAAGTATAAGTCCATTTTAGGAACCCTATATAATGAATCTCACTATAGATGGACTTATGTATTTTTTGATAACTTTTCTAACCTTTTGTTTGAGATAGATGGAATGACCCATCATTCTATCACATGATCTGCTAACACATCACGAATGAGAAATTCAACTTCATTTCTTTAAGAGATGAAGTGGAAATTGTCCAAAGAATGAAAAATGGTGAGACTATACCAAAATCACGAAAGTATTTCTTCTAATTACAATTTCATCAACTTTTGGGAAATGATCTTGAAAACCAAAAATGTTGTCCTAGTGCTCTTATATCTGATGAATTAGATGGTACCTTAGATCATAACAAATTTATGGCTTTGTGATTGTTGGCTTTTCCATAGCCATGTTCTCTACCACTCTTCATCAGAACATGATGGTTAGATTTCTCTTCCATATCCATATTTTAACCTATGTGGAAACCCAATGATTAGTTTATTTGGGTAACCGTTACGTTTCATACTTTTGTTTTTAAATATTGGTTTTGGTATTCCTTTTTACGATGTGGGTTTCTATTAAAGAAGCTTTCGAGTAGTAAACCATTTATAACCCCAACGAATTGCAAGGGCGAAATTCATTTTAAGGGGGGTAGAATGTAACACCCCGAGATTTTATGAAAAATATTCTTTTAATTTCATTAATGTCTTGTGTTGTATTCTACACCAAGATTTCCTTGCACTATACGCAACACCGTATTAGCTTGCAGTATACACAACACTATTCTTGGATCTTGTTACACAAAATTTTGATAATAGTTATTCTACGTAACATTGAGTGTATATATATATATTCAATGTATAAATGAAATATGGTAGGATTCTATAATACGAAACAATGAAATATTCTTTCACAACATGCAACCTTGACTTGTCTTGCATTACACGCAATCGCGAACTTCCTCGATAGCGTGTGTTGTACGCAATAATGGGTTTTTATAAGAAACGATATATTATTATAATATTGTCATGAACTAGCCGTTATGAATAGTGTTAACTAAATTTTTAATATTATAACATTATTATTCATCTAACACATTTCTAGAAATGGTATAAGAACAAAATAAATGTTTCCGGTAAAATAAGTATTTTTCAAAAAATGCAGTTTTGTCGCCTTTTGATGGCGCACCCACATTAAATCTAGTTTTTGACATGTTTATAAGTTAAATTTGGAAAAATAAAATTCTTCTTTTGAATCAGGATATGAAAATTTACATTAGATAATGTTTTGATATTTTTCCGATAACTTTCATATTTTAATGAATAGTAAAAACACGCTATATTTTAATTAAAAACAACTTTTTTCATCGTAATATCTTATGTGGCTAAATTAAAATATTGAATGGTTTTAAAGTATAAATATAATATATTATTACCATTTAATATAATTTATGACATTAGCATTGATTTTACCTTGAATTCGTAGGTTAAATCAATTCAATCTTTTGCAATCTTTTAAAGAAAACCCGTTTTATTTCGACAACGGGATTAATTTTAATATAATTTCTGCATCTTTAGTGTATTGAATTTTGAAAAATGGATTCCATATTTTCAATCAGTGGATCCAAATTATGTTAATAAGCTACTTTTTATTTTTGGGAATTATGAATAGTAACTACGGTAAATTTTATTTACCATAGTTAAAGGTTAATCGGGTAATTAAGGGTAAATATAATATTTTAAAATTACCCTAACAAATGTCAAAATCCTATTGAATGACAAACGGTCGACCCATATCACCTATGGGTCAGATTATATTCATTTAATTAAAATTTTTCAATGAAAATAATTTAATTATTATTAAAACCAAAGAATGTGACAACATTTCACTTTCTTAAATATTATAAGTATAATAATTTTAATCTAGTGATAAACTTCATGAAACTTCCAACATTAATAGTCTCCAGAAATATAATAAAATTATCTACATCATTGGAATTTATTTTGAATTTTTAGGGATTAAATAATTATCATTTATTATGACACAATGATGATGCAGTAATTGTCTTATTAATGAAATATTGACATAATTGATGTTATAAATGCCCAAATAAATGTAATTTGAGACTTTTCATGACTTAAACTAATTTTATAGGTTACTATGACATGTTATTGTTGATTTAAGTAACTTGGTTTGGACATATAATTCTGTTATGAATTTCATAAAAATCATGTACCAAATAGTGTCAAAATTGACATAAAGTAGTTTTTAAAACAAATATTATATTATTAATTGTTATTTTATTCCTAAAAATCTAAGGTTCATCCAAATGACTTATATAAGATTATATATATTAATAATAAACAACTTGGGATTCTTTTGTCTTGATATAGTTAGTTTATTAACCATATAGTGTAAGAAAACAAAAAGACACGGTAAAAGTTAAATTATTTAACTTAGAGTTAAATCTAATTGATAAGGTTAAAATAATAACCTAAACTTGTCTAAATCCTATTGGAAGAGAGTATTTAGACCCATCCCCACCTTATCCTCGAAATAAATTAATTTGGAGCTATTTAAAACCGAACTTGACTTTATAATAAAATAATATTTTTAGTTATTCCAAAGGTGCCTCTCTCCTCCCTTATAAAAGGGCACCTCCTCCCTCTCTTCCACACACATCTTTGAGCCTTCATGATCGGCCAACCCCTGAAAAATTCTTTTCTCCACTTCCCTAGAAACATACTAGAGGTACTGGTCGTCCTCAAAGACCAATTTTAGTGTCCTAAGAGGAGGTCTCAAAGAGGGGCTTCAAAGAAGAGGTAATTTCCGTTATAGATTCTTTCACCTTTATTTCTTCTTCAACATCTTCTTATTAGGTTGTTTCATTATGAAGTAATAAAATAAGTATCACTCATATAATTATATTTTATTATAACTATGAAACAATCCTATTTCACCAACTATCCATCCTACGGAAAATGAAATCACCGCGCGTGCGTACGTACGGAATACCGTCTCCACACCGTGGTAAAATCAATTTTCCACCACCACCTTACTTGGATGGGTATAAGGGTGTAAATAATAACTATATATTATTATTTTAAAGTGATATTTATTCTAAAATAGTATACATACAATCCAATATAGTCCCACGATCATGAGAACGATATCATCGCTCGTGCGTACGTACGGACTATCGTCTCCACGACGCGATGAGATTCATTCTCCACTTTAACCATTCATAATGAATATAAAGTATATATAATAAGTAATCATGAAATATATGACATAATAATGACACTGGATTTATGTGTATATATATGTATGTCATCTACTTAATTCCGTTCAACTCAATAAGGAAACGAAAACAGCGTTCATGCGTACGTACGGTCTACGGTCTCCATGAACGGTGTATTTCATTCCATTTACTGATTTATCATATATATGTATATTATGAATATATATATATATATATATATATATCATGTTTTATATTCTGGAATTAATTAATAATGATCTAAGTAATCATATGAATAATTACAATTCAAAACACGGACGACAAATGAAACAATTTTACCCAAAACGCTCTTTAACATGGAATTTACAAAAGAACGGGTAATATAAAGTCATAAGTGAACCATATATGATATCATAACAATGAATATGATTCTTTAATAAGTCAATGACTTTATATAAATCATTATACAGGAGGTTCGAACACTTACGAAGAAAATCGGACCTAAGGTAAGGGAAATATCACAATCTCATTTTTATCCGAGATTGTTTAAACTTTCGTATTTACTGGGGTGTATTTTATCATCCACATCCATGTTTACTCAATATTTAATATTATTACCATCCACCTACAATTATTTAAATCCAATTTTACCCTTAGGTAAGTTTTTAGTAAAAGATATGAAAGGAATCTTTTGTCATTTTTTGTACGAGGTACTTTTTGACTTTTCCGAAAAAAGTACAAGAAGAATGTTTTTTGTAACTTATACGGCATGAATGGATTTTTAAAAAATTATCTCCAAGAAGCTTACTTTACAAGTTTTCATGTTTATTTTTAATCAACTTCTTTTAGTTTAAAATTGTATGACATGTTATGAAAGGATAAATTTTTTTGAAGTAGAAAGGATATTTTCCTCAAGAATGGAGTTCAAGAGTTTTATCAAAATTATTTTCCTTATAAGACAATATAGGGTTATGTTTCTATCCCTATTATTACATTTATTTGATTATGGTGGGATGGAATTATTTTTATGAATTCCTTTATCTTATATGAATTGTTTTATGATATCATGTTGTTTAAGAATCCCATTTTATTTACATGGGTTATGCAATGATGTATGATTTATGATTTTGTGGAACACATAAGAATGGTATCATTATACCAGTTCAGTGAAACAGGATTGAAGCGAGGGTGACTTGGTTCAGAAAGGGACTTTGTCCACTAAGATAGTCTTGGAAATGAGTCTTGAATAACAAGAAATGACTCTCTATGATTATGTGTGTATTCCACAAAGTTTCATGTTTTATGTTATGATTATTGGGATTTCATTTCACTACTATGATTTATCCCATGTTATGAAATTATTTTCCCTTTTGCAGGTTAAGATTTCCAAAATGTTATGTTCTTATGAATATTATGTGATTGATATTTCTTTTGTTTACCCTTACTAAGCATTTGAGCTCACCCTTTTATGATTTCTTTTCCCCAGGATATAAAGAAAGGATTTAGGTAAAAAAAGGAAGATCTTTATGGGAGATGTTGATGATCTTTCACCACGATTAGAAGATTATATTCCGAGTTTTCCAAAGACACTAAACTATTATGATCCTTGTGTATGTGTTTTTGTTATGTAATAAGTATTCCTCAAAAGTAATGTAATGTCCATGTACGTCAAGCTTTGGGTCTCTACACCTGTTTCTCTTTAGGATGCCTCCACGAAGAGATAAACCTAGGGTTTAGGGAAGATTACATGATGATATCCCACCGAGCAACGAGGCCTCAGTGTAGGGCCCTCTTCCAGCAGAGGTAGAAGTGGTACCATTACCGGTTGGTCAACTGATGCCACCAACCCCAGCATTATAGGGTGCATGATGCTTTAGCACGTTGCACGATTTACAGCACCATAGGCCAACAAGGTTTAGGGTCTAGATAGACCCACATGTGAATGAGGATTGGCTGGATGCCGTAATTAGAGTCTTCCGACTGGTAGGGACACCAGCTGATCTCATGGTGATCCTTGCTGCCAGTCTTCTATGGGGAGCAGAAGGAAGATGGAGGATCTTTATTCTCTCGGTTCATGATGAGGTGAGGCATCTTTGGGCAGAATTTTAAAGCCTTTTCTGGTAGAGTTTGTCCCAACCACTCTTCGCACAATGTGCATACAAGAGCTTCTTCATCTTCAGCAGGGCAGTATGACTCTAGCTCAGTACTCATTGTCGTTCACTGACCTCTCAGGCTACTCCAACGGTATGGTTTGTGTCCCATTCATCAAGGCCTGGACCTTTGAGTAGGGACTCAGGCTGGAGATCAGGGATTCGATGATTTCTCTCAGCATCCTGACACATGTGGGGGTGTTAGAGAGAGCCCTATTAGTGGAGTGTTTCCTTGATGAGTAGTCACCAACAACAAGACCCACCACTATACGTCGTGTATCTTAGTCTCTTGTAGCTAGAAGTAGATAGATGTCATAGTGGTCCAAGAAATCCAGCCCTACAGGTGGACGACATCGTGATTTAGGATAAGTTTTGTGGGCCACTGGAGATAGAACCAATCATGCGAGGAGCAGGCAGTTTTCTCATGTGGCTGGCAGGGTCACATGGCTCATGACTGTCCAACTCTCCATAAGGATGATCATCAGAGAGTCGAAGGACTACCCAGGAAGAGGCAGAGGTTCGATGGAGGAGGTCCATAGGGAGCAGGAAGAGGTGGAAGAGGAGCTAACCATGCAACTGGCAGTGGTTGACGATTAGAGATGATGCCGCCACCACCACCAGGTTGTCCACCCCGGCCATGGGGAGTAGGAGGACATGGTCGAGGTCATCTCCAGGCAGTTGAGGACTACATCCATAGAGCTCTGGAGATGATATGAGGTACGATCTGTGTATACACCACCTTAGCTACATTACATATAGACACATGTGCAAGTCATTCATTTATTTCCACTACCCTTGTTTAAAGCATAGAGATTCTGACAGATCTGTTGGCGCAACCCTTATGGATAGAGATTCATATGGGAGAAGTTTCGATGATTATGCACTAGTGTCAGAAATGTGAGCTTACTCTTGGAGGCGAGGGCTTCGACTGGGATCTCCTAGTAGCGGCATCGAGGCCTTACAACATCATCTTGGGTATGGACATGTTATCTACAGTCCATACTCAAATTGATTTTATTAGGTTCAAAGTGCAGTGTGTCCACATAGATGTGGCCGGGTTTACCTCCATTGGCGAGAAGCAAGCCTTTGCAGAACATGTTGTACATACTCGGAGGATAGTGCAGTCGATCACTAATCAATTGTCTAGCCTTGCCCTTAGAGTGGTTGATGTGTAAAATCGGAGCCATCCTATAGTGGTGGACCAGTACGCGGATTTCGTCCCTGATGACTTTCCATGTCTACCTCCTCATAGAGAGGTGGACTTTTACATTGACTTGTACCTGTGGTTGACATCGATATCTACAACAGCATATCAGATGGCTCCCTAAGAGCTGTGTGAGCTGCCGGTATAGCTGGAGGACTTACATGGGAAGGGATTCATTTGGCCAAGAGTTTCTCATTGGGAAGCCCTGATATTTTTCTCCAAGATGGCGGATGGGAGCTTCAGACGTTTTTTGACTGTCGATGCCTGAACCAGGTGACCATGATGAACAAATACCCACTCTCAAGGATTGAAAACATCATTTATCATCTAAAAGGATCACGGGGTTTCTTGAAGATAGACCTCAGGTCAGGCTATCACCAGCTCAGAGTGCAAGACAAGGATGTGAAGAAAATGGCTTTCAGATTTTTGTACGACCATTACGAGTTATTGGTTATGTTTTTCAGCATAACCAACACTCTAGTAGTGTTCATTAGACTCATGAACAAGATATTTCAACCATACCATGATCTCTTTGTAGTATTCTTCATCGATGCCATTCTTATCTACTCAGCTATCGAGTGGGAGCATCCCTTTCATTTGCAGATAGTTATGGTCACACTCAGAGTGCAACATCATTATGGTAAGCTCTCAATGTGCCAGTTCTGGATCCAAGAGATTCTCATTCTGGGATACGTCATCTCAGAGGCTGGAGTTGTTGTGGATCCAGCGGTGATTGAGGCGGTACTTGGTTGGGAGCCACCCAAGAGTGTGACGGAGGTACATAGTTTCTTAGGTTTTGATGGATACAACCAAAGGATTGTGCTAAATATTTCAAGAGTTTTATCACCTTTATTAGCATTGACAAGGAAGGGGAAACCCTTTGTGTGGTCAAAGAGATGTCATCAGAGTTTTCAAGAGTTGAGGAAGAGGTTGACTAGTGCCCCCATATTGTGGCTTCCAGAGGAGGGTGTTTGGTAAGTATTTTACTGTGACACATCAGGGACAGGAATCAGATGTGTCATGATGTAGGATAGAGTAGTTATTTCATATGGTTCTCGACAGCTGAGACTGCATGAGCAGAACTACAATACCCATGACCTCGAGTTAGAAGTAGTGGTCTTCATCTTGAAGATGTGGTCACATTAGTGGATGGGAGAATGATTTCCAATCTACTTGGATCATAAGTTTCTCAAGTATATCATCTCACAGAAGGACCTGAAACTGAGACAACAACGTTGGATTTAGTTTCTACTGCACTATGACTTCGAGATAGTCTATACTCTTGGGAAGGGGAACGTTGTAGAAGATTCACTCAGTAGGAGATCTGATACACAAATTCTTGGTGAGGCGACGAAGCAGCTAGATGCTTTGTAGATATTCTTTGTGGATCGGGATGGAGAATCTTTTCTTCAGCCTCTTATAGTCACTCTCCCACTTCTTCAACAAGTCCGGGAGGTGCAGCGTGGGGACGCTGACTGCGAGACTCGATGTTCTCAAATATCCACTAGACAGGAACCATATGAATTTTATGAAGGTGGGGAGCACCTCATCCTCTTCATAGGACGTACCATGGTACCAGTGAGTCTTCAGGAGGAAGTAATGAGGTAGTTCCATAGATAAACTGTAGAGGTAAATCCAACAGTATCAAATATCTACTAGGATCTAGAACAATAGCACTGGTGGCCGAGAATGAAGAAAGAAGTAGCATAGTTTTTCTCTCGGTAACCCATTTGTTAGCAAGTGAAGGAAGAGCATCAGGTACCCGCAGGATTAGATCAGCCTTTAAATGTCCCAGAGTGGAAGTTGGATGCATTATTCATGGAAATCGTGATAGAACTTCCACATACATCCATGGGTCATGATTCTATCTGGGTGATCATCGAACAACTCACCAAGTATTTCCACTTCCTACTGATCAGAGAGCAGGGTTCAGTATAGAGCTTAAGATGCCTCTATGTGTAGGAGATTGTGGGGATACATGGAGTACCCTTGATGATTTTCTCTGATTATGATACATGTTTTACTACCCAACTATGTAGTGGTTTGTATGAGGCTTTCAGGATGCAACTACGTTTGTGCACTGCCTTCCATCCTTAAACGGATGACGAGACTGAGCGGACCATTCAGACCCTTGAGGACATGTTGCGATATTGAATCCTCGACTTTGGTCACAGCTGGGAGGATCACATTCATTTATTGGATTTTTCATACAACAAAAACTATCACTCCACTATTGGGATTGAACCTTTTGAGGCATCGTACGGGTGACCTTACAGATCACCATTATGTTGGACTGACCTAGGGGAGTCAGCACTTGTGGGACCAGAGATGGTACAGGCTAACACAAAGAAAGTGCAGATCATCCATGAGTAGATGAAGACTGCACAGAGCATGCAGAAGTGTTATTCTAAAAAGAGGTGGAGACTTCTATAAATTGAGGATGGAGACCACATCCCTCTACGGGTCTCACCACGATGAGGTTTGCAGAGATTTGGCAAGGGTGGAAAGTTATCTCGGAGGATCATTGGAACCTTTCAGGTCCTCAAAAGAGTTGTCAAGGTTGGTTATTGCCTATCACTTCCCCTTAGTGGCAATATTTGTATGAGATTTTCCATGTATCTGAGCTAATGAGATACGTGCATGATCCTACCCACATCATCAACCATAGTGATCTGGACATTGATGATGTGGTGATGTTTGCGGAGGATCCAGTAGAGATTGTGGATCGACATGAACATGTCCTTATTGGGTGGTTGATACCTCTAGTGTGCATTCGCAGGAAGCACGGGAACCTCCAGGAGAGCACATTGGAGCGGGAGGCTCAAATAAATTCTCAATACCCCCCACATGTTCCATTAGTTTCAGTTGTGTCTTATAGGGACGTAAAGCCCTAAGGTGGGGAGAATGTAATGACCTGGAAATTCCATGTAAATTAATTTTAATTATATGGTAATTTTACAAGTCTGAAAAAATTTACGGCATGTGAGTCCGAGGTCGGTGTGCCAAGAATAAATTTTTGAACATTTTTTTGGGTACGTTCTGAAAACATACGAGTGGGTTTTTGTAACATTTAGAATGGTGCTCGGAATTGAAATCTGAGGTCACCATTGAACTCTCAGCACCTGTATTCGTTTAAGGAGACATTCACCTTGACCGCAATAGGTCGAGGGTGAAAGATAAATTTTGCTTTTTTTTTGGTAATGAAAAATAAAATAAAATAAACATTTATTTTATTTCTAATAAAACCTCCCACATGAATATTAAAGAGGTGCGGACCACCTGAACTAAAACCCCCCATTTTGAAATTAAAGGAAGGAACCACCCGAACCCTATTCAATAGGAGAAGCCCCTTTCAAATCCCCATTTATTTTTTTGAGCCAACTTAAATTAATTGAATGTGTCAACATTTAATTATGCGAACATAAACTAATCTACATTATATAAACTATATTGTCACCTCTTATCTTTTCAGGATTGTTTGGCGAAGTGTGTAGAATTGGGTGAAAGTAGTGGAGAAATCCTACCTCTCCTATGAATAAAATTTACTCAAAATGAGTAAATACATCGAAGACCGTTCTTTGGAATCAAGAAGGAGGATGAAGCAGGATCCGACTTCAAAAGAGTGATTGTGGAAGCAACGAATTTCGGCATATTCTTCAACATCACCATATTCATCTCGCAACACAACAACAAACCATCGAGGTGGATTTTGATGTTTTAAATACCCCATTAATTGTTCTTCATATCCTTCACGATTCAAAAGAAGTGAATCGCTTGATACTACTCTAACACGAAGGGTGCGGGACATACTAACATGGACAGACCACTCTGCAATCCCTTGTGGTTTTAGATGAAATCATTGCAATGGAAGAAGATAACAACCGGAGCCAGTTATTGGAACCAGTGGGGCTCAGGAATGGCGGTTGGCACCACGATTGGCCATGAATATGGCGGCGGTGCAACCGCACTTCCATAGGAGGGTTGTGGCCCATCAGGCGTAGTGTAGAAAGGGTGGCGGCACATAGATGTCGGGTGCACGACGGGGCGGCAGCGCGCGTCCGTGCTTCCCGAGGAGTAAGGGTAGTGGCAGGTGTTGTGGAAGCGAAGGGAATGCGGATGGCATTCGGCCGGCCTAGAAGGGAGGCGCATGATGTTCCATCGGTTGGTAACGAGTAGGCCGTTTCGGCCAGCCATGCTAGTCCGAGCAGGACTCGTGCGGGTCCCGCTTGCTACTGGAGAAATAACAGCCGAAGCCCGTTCAATGATTTGGGGAAGGGGGCATGCGACTCCCCCCCCCCCCCGAATGCAGCCAGGCCGGATCACCCATTGCGGGACGGGATGATCCCAGCTGGCCGGGCTGGACTATGTGGGCCGGGACAGACCCAACAAGCTGGGTTTCCTGTACCCGGGTTGGGTCGGCCCAGGCTGGGTAGGGCTGGGTCAGACCGGACCCGGACCAATTTCGACCCTATATGATATTTTGGAAATAACATTGGCACTAGCCATCTGTTTCTTTAACCATCTATGGTTCCAGAAATCATGAAGCGACATGGTGTTTTTGGTATACCCCACTTGAGATTTCGAGAAGTTGGGGTACGATTGGGTTAGATTGAGCACGAGTCCAACCGGTGCGTCGAGACTAAAAGGCTAATAACATACAGACTGAGTGTCCAATTGATGCATCGTCTGTTGCATTGAGACCTCTATTAAGTGGCATTCCTTTGTGATATTTCTTTGTGGGTCTTCATGGTAGTTGAATAATCGACCAGTAGAATGAGGAGTGGACTCTCCCAGTGACGAGCAAGCTTAGTGTGGGAACCCTGTAGCTGGATGTTACTTGGGAATGGGATCAGGTGTGGGTCTGACAAGGTACTGGGATCTTGTGTGGGTTTGACAATGTACTGGGATCCTGTGTCGGTCTATCAATGTACATGGATCATGTGTGGGTCTGAATATGTACTTGGATCCTCTATGGTTCTGACGATGTACTAGGATCTTGTGTGGTTCTGACGATATACTATGAACTTATGTGGGTCTCACGATGTACTATGATCATGTGTGTGTTTGATTATGTACTACGATCCCATGTGGGTCTGATGAGATTTAGGATCCTATGGGGGTTTACCTCTTAAAATAGTTATATGATTCAGTAGTTACATCTAATCATCTCTAATACTATAGATATGTTATACCAGGTGCAAGCTGAGTATGTACATGTGTGGTACATTCCTTCATGGTAATACCTTTGTGGTATTCTTCTATGTGGTGTACTTGTGTGGTACTTACCTTCATGGTATTCCTTCCTTTGAGGAACAGTTGATCTTTGGGCTTTTGAGTAGGACCCTGTATTGAGATGGGTATACTTGATAACTTAGGCATATATATGGGAATATAGCTATGTAGGGTTGTCTTTTGATTTCATGATGTGTGGTTTATCCTTTGTGGATTTTGTGAGACCTTGAATGTAATGGGGTCCCTACTAAGTGTCATTATACTCACCCCTGAATGGGCTATGCCTGCACCTTGTTGTGTTTGGTATAGAAGACGGACATCGCTGACAAAGGACGAGAGTACCAGGAATGGAGGTAGCTCAGAGGTGTACATTAGTTGAGGTGTACCATAGAGACATCCATTCGAGAGTTGTACCTACCCTTCTGGTAGGATCCTTGATGGGTGTTCATAGGATCTGTTTTAGTTTACTTTTACCTTTCAGTTTTCATATACTTTCTAGCTAGGCTTTTATTCTTTCCCCTTTTACTTGTTATAATTTCTTTTTATACTATTCAGTTTACTCGTGCTCGTATATTGTTTTGTGCTTGGTTGCGTGTGTTTATAGGATATAAAGGCAATACCTTCCTGGATTTAGGGAATACACCTTTCGAAGCTAGTCACCAGCCCATGGCCTATGGAAGGCAGGCTTGGGGTAGTCACGGCACAGGCCCTGGGGGGACGGTTTGTGAAAACACATTTCCCAAAATTCAATGAAAATATTAAGAACATAAGGCACAAAATGTTTTCAACATGGTTTACCTATGATGTGGTAAACTATATCTTTTCGATGTTATGGTCTACATTGTTCCATAGAGATTACACTAAAATAAAGAGTGATTCCTAGTCATATTGGATGCTATAATAGTTTACCAAAAGGTGTTACCCAGTACATTATACATCCTACAAGATATTATTCTTACCCCTACATGATTATAAATGCTCATGTAACATAATGAACAAGATTGTTAGTTGAATTGTAGGATGTAACTATACAAAAAATTATATATCCTTCTTCAACTTCATTTAATTAGATAACTATAAAATGATCTAGAGGATATGATAAAATACATATTTATTTTTAGTTATTTGGTTTCTCCCTCCCTTAAAAACTTCAGTCATTCAACATAAATTTATATCTGATATATTTTTTACCAGTTTTATTATTCTCTTTCTTTAATTTATATTTTTATAAGTTTATGAAATATTCATTGACTCATTATTCTAAAATTTAATGAAAAAAATCATTTATGTGTTTCTAGGAAATTCTCTAAAGAGATTTAATCAAGTGTGTTAATAAAACTTTTGTCCTTCCTAATTTTCCAAGTGGGATTTGATTCCATAACCCTCATCTCAATTTCCACAATTACCCATTCTATCATTTAAATAGTTCATAAAAATATTTGGTAATTAATGAGATTCCAGTTATTTTCCTTCTTAATAAATATCCAATAAATTGATATGCACTTAATTCATAGTTTCATTTATGTTTATATTCATAGAGCATCACAATGGGAATCAATTTAAACTTTGAATCTCTATGAGCCACTTTCCCCTTTATAAAATGAAATTTTATATTAATATGTTTGGATCTAAGGTTTCATACTAGATTCATGGATATATAAATTTCAATTTAATTATCACATGTAATTTTCAAGGGCATGTCTACTTTTTCTTTTGTGTATCCTAAATATTATTTAATATGTAATATTTATCAACATTCTTGTTTTGTAGCCACATACACATTCTCTATGGTTCTTAAGGGTTATATGTTATATTTCATACATTTCAATCATATATAACCTTTTCTAAAAAATAAATGGTCAATATAATATTGATTTTCCATTATCACAATCTCCATCTAAATCGATATCAGTATAAAAAACATGAGCTCAAAATCTCACCCATTGTATGCAGTATCCAAAATATTTATGTCGCTTTGATATATATAATAAACCTCTTAGTAGCTAACGAATATGATTAATTTTGATAAATATGATACTTAGAACACTATATCACTTTTTAAAATATTTTACTCTTCTATATTTTCTGAAATATAAATATTTCGTTTATTTTTCTAATGTCATTAAAATTCACAATATTTCTACTTCATCATTGATCTGTTTTTTGCCAACTTTCATTAGTATAGATACTACCATTGACTTGTTAATGCAAAATTTCATTAAAATTTATTTGAAGTTTGTTACTATGAAAATAACATATAATTACATTTTTTTGTGATTAGTATTCCATGAAATAAATTCATCTCTCTAGGAATTAACATATCAAGTGATTATTAGATAACCATTTAGTCTAGATAAAAATAAATAATTATTAATATATCATGATATTATATGTGGATAATATATTAAAATATCGTGAGATATATTATAATTTTAAGCCATATAGATCTTGAAAATATTAAAAAACACTCTTGTATTAATTAATGGGTGTTATATTCACAAGATTGAATGTTAAAATTGTTATAAAATTTTTTAGTTGCAACAGGATGATATAATTGGTTGTTGATATTTATTAATTTCAAACACTCTTATGTTATATAACAGATCCATTAAAAGTATCACATATACTAATATATTTAAATATTATCAATTGTTATAGAATAATCATCGCCTTGATTACGTTTACAATATTTCTTATATGATTAAGAGTTTACTGAAATCCTATAAATGTTATTCATATGTTTATCAGTTATTATCAAGTTGATGCATATGATTGGTAGAAATAATTACACATTTTTTATTGGAAATTGATTTTAATAAAATAATTATCTTTGTAAGTTGTTATATTGTTCTTATCACATATGAAAACATTATATAATATTTTTTCCTTATATCATTTTAAAAAAAATAGTTTTTATTTTTTTATCAAAGAATAAAACCCTTAAAAATCCAATATCAATAAAAAAATAGAATAATGATAGAAAGAATCCCAAACCATCAACAACAATCATCATACCCAGATATTAATGTGTAAGTATTCATTTTCAAAACTAGGATAAAACAATAGTGTATATAATAAGGAAAATATCATGATATTGTGGGATGATTTAGTGTCCCAAATTATTAGAATACTAAAATAACATTATTATTGTTCATATAAAAAAAGGGAAATAGATTCAGAACTATCAAAAATATTTCCCATATACCAACTGGTTTCATTAGGGACCACCTAGAAACCATTTTTTGTGATAAATGTGGCTACCAAAGACCATTAGAGATATCCAACAAGAGGTTCCTTTTTCTATAAAATTTTCAAAAATAATTACATTAAAATATCAAGGTTATTATTGAATAATTTTCATAAAATATCATATGTGATTGCTAATTAGTTTCTGAAATTACAAAAGGTGGCTACAAAATATAACTGTAATTTAAAAAATAATAGATTTTACAATGCAGAAAAAACTCCAAGATAAGATAATATAGATATATAAAAATAAATTACATAGATAAAACCCCCAAAATATATTAAATAAAATAATTCCTAGAATCAATGTAAACAAGTCTATCGTATTACCCTAGAATAGATAAAATGTGATCTTGATTCTAAAAGCTCCACAATACTAATATAATATGTACATATAATAGAATTATGAAATTATAATAAGAATTACACCTATATACCCCACATGAAAAAGTAAAATTCGATATCTGAAATAAAAATAACTCTTGTACTTTGGGCCTTATACAAAAATCAAGTGTTGTGAAAATGAAAATTTAAAAATTTAAATTTTAAAATATATTTTAATATATTCTGTAACATTAAAAATAATAAAAATGATATGAGATAATGTTATACTTTTATAATAAATTTATAAGAAAAATTATATGATATAATTTAGAAGGTCTATTTTTAATTTAATGAATATTCATATATTTGTTTTTTGGAACTGTTTCAAATTATTATCCCCTAATAACTCATGGAAGGTTATCATAAATGTTAAATCGATTCAATGTTCATCTAAAACAAATTATGTAAAATTCAATATTTTCAATTAAAATATATAGATTAAAAATATTTATTCCTGGAAAACAAGTAACATGAACATTTATTTCATGAACCAGTCAACTAAATTTCTCAAAAATGCACCAAGTGTTTTGTGTTTTAATTTGATGTATATGAATGTTTTTTGTGATTCTATAAATTTTCAACATAATATGAAAAAAAGAACCAATATAGGTTTTAATTTCAATTTATCATATATCTAGTGTTTTTATAATAAAATTAAATAATTCACAAGAAACAGGATGAACCATTTTCTAGAAATAGACGGGGCTCAAAGAAGGTATGACTACTTCTATCAATCATTATAGACAGATTCAATTAAGGTTTATTCGTAAAAAATTCTTTTTCTTAGATAACAAAAAACCCCAACATCAATGTCACATATATCCTATTATAAATTTTTAGAAAACCTTGTTTATATACTGTGAAAAAATAAATAAAACATTTTTGTTTATTTTTCTTGTTTTTGACATTTGTAACATGTTTTTACAAATGATGAATTGATATAGTTTTTTAAAATTAGATAATCTTTGGTATCATTTTCCTGAAATTTTCAATTGTATAAGTTAATAATGCCCAAGGGAAATAACTTCCCCGATTAGGTGGGATCCTAAGTGTGCTTGATAAATCTAGACAATTTTTGTGGACTTTTACAATGAAAATGTTTATAATGAATTTTTTTTAAAAAAATAAATTAAAAATAGGGCATCATTTTAGCATGAGTCACATTCTAAAGAGCCAAAAATCTATCCTATTGGTTTCTGAATGAAATTTAATGTTGATTTTATTCTTTTTGGTTACTTAGATTTAATATATGTTAAGTACAAATAAAATTTGATATATATTTTCTTTATAATTTATGAATCAACATGTATTGGTTTCATGCATATTTTTATCCAATAAGTCATTAATGTATTTATTTAATGATGTTCCAAAAATATATGGGATTTATAAAATGTTTGATTAATTATTCCATAAAAATAAATAGCATCAATAAAATGTTTTGAAAATAAACCAATTTTTGTCAAATAATGCAAGAATCATGGGGTCAATTTAATGGTCCATTAATCCTAATATATCTATAATCACACTAGTTATGATTATCTACATATTTAGGAATACCGAATTCCATTTTTCCTATTCATGAAAATTTTCACACATTAAGAAAAATGGAAAATTACAATATTATTTATAATTAATAACAACTTTTTGGGTTTGGTTAATTATTTTTTTATCTTACTTGTTAGAATTAATGGAGGAATGTTTTCGAAAATTTAGATAGCATGCAGAGACGATTTTAAAACATTTATAAAAAAAAGTACACAGTTTTTGTTGAACTATATACATCAAAGTTATTTTTTATTAGAAGTAAATTTACAAGATTTTTAATTTCATGTATTTCTCATCATGTAGTTCATAAAATCCTCAAAATGATATTATACAACAATTTAACAGATATTATTGTCCTTATTTCTAGTTTCATAAGTTTGGAAGATGTAATTTATTAAAAATAAAGAAATTGGTTTGGCATTTGAAATTTATGATTCACTGACATTCAATTTTCTGTTTCAATCAATTATAAAGGATAGATATGACCTAAGGTCCTTTTTAACAAATTTTTATGTGATTTAAATAATGTTTGAATACTTTTGATTGTCAAAGATATTTTTTTAGTTAATCAATATATAGAAAAACTATTTTCTCTCATATAACATGCTAATCTAGATTTAATCTCATGATAAAAGAATCAATATATGATTAAGAACATTAACCATGGATTTTCAATAAAGATGGATATTGGAGTTTGGTGGTGAAGATTCTATGATTTAGAACAATATATGAATAGTAATAAAATATTTTAATATAAATTAAATTTAACACCATAATTATGCCATATATATGAATCATTTAATCCTACATATATAAAATTATATGAGAAATCTTGACACCACTAATGAAATTATTCAAATCATTTTAGATAAATTTAAAACCTAAAAGTGAATAAAATAATTGAAAATATGTATAATGAAAATTCATTTTCTCAATATAAATTTAATCTATAATTAGTTTCATTCCCCACTCATCTAGTTAACTAAAAAACAGCCAACACCCATTGTTCTTAAATTTTATTGATATTAATGTCTTGTGTGAAATACTTATACTTTTAGGGACTGATAAAAACAACATTGAAATAAAATAAATTTCCATTTTAAATTTTTGACCCTCATGTGTTAGTATATCATATTGTTTAATCCGATAAATCATTAAATACCTATAAAATGTTATGATAAAATTGTATGGGATTCGGATCACGTTTTATGATACATTACCATGAAATATGATTGTTTAAATTAACATTTTGAGAATGAAAATATATTAATCGATAAAATTATAACTAAGAAATATGTTTTTTACACTTATTATCATGATAGTTCAAATATCCCAGAAGTGATGTTTTTTTACAATTTAATGGATAACAAAGTATATTTAGACAATTTTAGAAACTATATGCCAGTTATTACCCAAGATATAATAATATAAAATTTTTAATTCATGAAACCTTGGGTGTTAGTTTCAAAAATAGTTCAACACTTCAATTCAAGGATTTTTGTGGATAGATAGTCTCAAGATGGGATTTTTTTTTCAAAGATGTTAAATGAGTTGTGACCATCAAATTAGAACATTTATCATAAAATTTTAATATTAAAATTAATAATTCTAACATATTATCTCCAAATTACCGTCATACCTATGACATTTCAACTGATTCCTTACATACCTTCCAATGGAAAATAGATATTGGGACATTACAAGTGACACATTTTGGTGAGCATTGGTCAAGAGGATGAGATTTAAATACCGCATTAACCTTTTAATGGGGGACTATTTCCTATCCTATGACTCACTATGTTATTCATGAAATATTAATTAATCCTACTAACTAATAAAATTAATATAGGTTATCCCAAAACAATTTTGTGATTAAAGACATAAATTTTACTATTTGAATATTCAACAGTTTAAAATAATATAGTTGAATTATTTTTAATATCTTGAAAATTCGGGAAGTAAAAGGTGTTGATATGTTTGGATTGGACCCATTAAAGGGGTTTCATATACATCCTCATAAAGGGAATTCGAACATGGATATATTTTTTCTACAAAATGGGACATGTAATACAATTTATGTTGATGTGATAAAGACCAATGTGGTTGATTTTAAAGGAATTAAGTAATATCCAGGTGAAGTGTATTTTATTTTAATATATTCAAATCATATTGGTTGTTGGTATTAAACCTTAAAGAGGAATCCTGTATATCCTAGTTGACAAGAATTATATCCCACATAGTTTGAATTTAAAAAATTATGTACTTGTCTCTATAATTATCGATAATTTTTAAGGTCATGTCATTGAGAAGATTATGTCATGAAAATGGTGATAAAAAGTGTCTCTAGGAGGATTATTCTAGGAAGGCCCTATTCTAGTTCATACAATATTCTAGTAACTATATATGGGAGGGTAGATTTCTTCTATTAATGATTATAGACCATAGATGAACAGTGAATTGCATTCAATATTTCTCATTTTGGAAGGGTTAATCATAGAGAATATAACACATTAAAAAATTTGGCTTACTCATCGAGATCACCTATATAGATTAGTCATTCTGTTGACCAAGAATTATATAATTGTAATTGCATAGTCTAGATTAAGTATCACTAAGAGGGGAGGGGTGAATTAGGAATATGATTTTATTCTAAGATTCTATTAATTTGAAACGATCATTGCCTCCTTTTGAAAATTTATTTCCTCGATGAAAACAAAACCAATAATACATCCATATGTACATAAGATCATATATAGTTCACTACTCAATAATAGTATACACATCCTTTTTATGGTATGGAAACATTCTGATACCACATATCCCACATGAAAACAATACTTTTATAGGGAATAAAATGAGTAGTATATTGCAATACACTCATGTAGAACTATATCAAAAACAAAATTTCATGTGATTCAGGTAACATGAAATGATGTTATAAAATGTTTTGGAATATGTTTAGAAATATGTTACTATGTTTCCTTGTCAAATGTCATAAATATGATCTTAAAAAGAATACATCAACTTCTTACCTACCAGAAGGAAAGAGCTTCCAAGACATTGTAATGATACTTAGTTCAATTTCCCAGTCTGATATGCCAAGTGTGATTTCTCAGTCTAGTAATCATAGTCTACCATAATACCACCAAATCAATTTCGAACATTTTTTTTCAAAGTCTGGAAATACGAGTTTGGATTATCAGCCCAATCCTTATACGTAGATTGTGATATTTTCTCTACTTATTTATTATTATACATGGAAAATAGCTACTAGAATACAGATACTTGAAACACATTCTCTTAAAAATTCATCAACGCTCTACATTATCTCTTAAACAGTACATCCATGTCAGAATGTAAAAAGTACATCCACTATTTACATGGGATCCGAATATGGTTTGAGAAGAAATTTAAAAAAAATCCCTCTCAACCAAATTTCCGAAACAATAATTCCCCTTGAATCTCATATAAATATTTTACATCATCAATCCTTCTTGGATGTTCTTGAAGATTCTATCATCTTACTATTTTTTGAGACATTATTGACAATAATCGGTCGTATTATTATTTTAATTCTGATTTTTCCTCAACAATGGAAGCATGAGGTCACTCTAATTCTCTACATCCCCTTTCAAAATAACAAATTTAAAAGACCACCCATTATGAAGACCACATAAAGATATTTAAACCATTCTACCATTAATCCATACCCCCCTTGAAAACTCTTAACAAAATCATTACAAACAAACTCTATCAATATATCACATGAAAAAGAAATTTACAACTATTGGGCACAATTCTTCTATTATTCATTTTCTTCTGACTGACGATCATGTGTCTATTGATGTCAAGTGTCTGATGAGATATTTCATTGCTAGTATACACATGACTGATTAGTATCTACTTCAATCCTATAAATGGTTTCAAATATAGTCCAATGACTCTTGACCCACATGTAAAAAAACATATCAGAGTTTTTATTTCTCATATCCCAATAGAATGGAATAAAAAGATACCACTTTAAAAAAATTCATCAATTCATCTTAATTAATATGTTTGAATATATTTTTGGTTGATATCTCATTATTTTCTTCAAATTAGTCCCATCAAACTTTTGTTTTTCTCTTAAGACATTGGTCCCAACAACTCCCAATGAAAAAAAATTATGCCTCTGATTTCCATCTGATGATCAATGTCTTTATTACTCAAATTCTCATCGGCACACCACATTCAATTGTCCGATTCCAATAGTTTTTAGTTCATAAACTTCATTTCCTCACTAATTATGATTCAGGTGAATTTTTTTCCAAATATTTATATCTCATTGATTTTTTATTTTACTGAAAACATGCACCTTCATCTTCTCACATTTAGAACAAAACATCATAGTCTTCATATTATTATGTTTCAGGATATCTCACTCTAATAAACTAAGACCAGATAGTGTTTTCTTCATATGATTTCTTCTTTTATAAATTTCATCTTGTAACATGATTTCTTCTGACTTTTAAGAACTTTTATGATCACCATCAGCTTCATCCGAATTATAAAAGAATTTTCTTTAACATCTCATACTTCCTGTAACTTATTTATTTCCAACTATAAATCAATATGATAGGAATCAATTGGTCTCCCTTATACTTTCATAAGTCATTCATCACATGTTTTCAGATAACTCATAATTTATGATAACACAAATATTAGAAAATCATTGTCCTATATTCATAAAATAAATTTAGAATATGGTATTATTCCTTGTTATGATCAGCACGTATATTCGAACAAAAGGTGAATCAGATATACCATCCCTTCAAGAAGAAATCATCCCCTACTGCTGGAATTTCTATATCATTTGAGTCAAAACCTATGAAAATAACTATGAGTCTAAACTCAAAAAAAATAAAAAGTGAGATGATTTCCTTTCTTATTCACCTTCTTTGATAATAAATGATAGTACGAATCATCTTATGGATTTAGAAACAACCTCTTTCCAACTTAGTCCCAATAATCCCCCATCATATTTTTTTGTCAACAATGATTCATAAACAACTAACCTATTCAACTACATGATATGGATTGATTATCAATTATTAAAATAGTATTTGAGATAACTCATTATTTGAAAAAACAATTATAAATAAAAAATACATGAAATAAAAAGGTAGTTACTCATGAATATCCAATAATATTTTTAACATAACATTCTCCCCATCATTCTTTTTCTACTTCCACTTTCCTATAATTTTTTTTCCAAAAACCACTTCAACAAACATTTTGAATAGTTCGCACATTGACATGATAAAATCATAGATAACGCACAACTCTCAATTTTTATATTCTTCCTTAAAAGTTTTAATAAAGAAAATTGGATATATTTATTAAAAACATATCGGACATTTAAAAAATATCCATATAAAAAATGATAGAAGGGAAAATACATGCCTCAACCTTGATGAGAAAGATGTTGGATTCCCATGTTCACCATTAGTTTATTAAAAGGTTCCTCTTGTAAAGGATTTAAAAAAAACTCAGAAACAATTATTATTTTAGGAACATACTATAACTTCAATTTATTATTCTCCAAATGCATTTTGATGAAATGATATTATATATATATATTTATTAATGAAAATATTTTACAAGACTTCATGTAAGGTTGATTTCACTTTAATTATCATAGCCCATGAAATAGGGTAACTTCACTTCAACATGTAAATCGTCCAAAGTATACGTAATCCTCATATATTCGGTGGCATCTTAATGGAAATAAACACAATCAAATTCTACAAAAATTAGATTCCCTGAATTTTGTTTAATTGTATACAAACAAAAAACTACTTTTTCTCAAAATGAAAACTCCTCCCTATGTTGATATTATATAATCAAAATTTCATTCAAAATTAATATATTTTAATACCAAAAAAGGATAATTCTTCATTATATATCATAATTAATTCCAAAATCCGGTGTTCCTTTGATAAATCTGAGAAATATTTATCCAGCAAAAAATAATGATTTTTTTGGTCCACAGTAAAAGAATTCACATAAGGTTACAATATAAAAATTATCAGGTCATTAAGCTTTCAAATACAAAAAAAACTTAATATCATCTTCTAAAACTCATTCTTATCAACTTTTTTACCTCATTTATATTTATTCAACATGGTTCCCACATAAATTAGGGAGGAAACAGGTTTTGAAATATTCATTCTGAATATCATTATAAGTTCACTAATAATCACTTATTCAGAAAGAAAAATGTTTTTCTTACTTTGTATTATTTTTAACCTATGAATGTATTTTATTTCTCCAGGCATAGAAATCTCAAACAACATATTAATATCTTCTGAAATACATTAATAATTTATTTCATAATTACCAAAAAAGAAAATTTCATCTACACAAAAAATTTCAATAATGGAAAACTCTACACTTTATATAATTCATAGATTACTATCAACTATACCATTACTAAAACTCATCATCATCAAGAAACTATACAATCTAAAATATATTTCCCCTGCTGATTATTTTATCCCATACATGGATCTCTTGAACTTTCACGTAAAAATTTCATCATTACCAACAACAAAGATACATTTTTGATTAATATAAAATTCATCATAAATATCACAAATCAAAAATAATGATTTCACCTATATATGAAAAAAATTAAATTAGTTGATCATTAGTATAAATAATGATTTTGATAATTTCTAACCTTCCCACAAGAGAAATTTTTTATCAAATTCAATGCCTTCAATTTTTTAGTATCCTTTTCTCAATAAATTTTTTTTATCTCTTATTAATTCACCATATTCATTCAATATGATTCAAAAACCCCATTTACTACGAATTTTTTTTTCAGTTTGGTTAGGTACGAGTTCCCATGTTTCATTATTTATTACCTAATCATGCTCTTAATTCATTAACTAAACCCATTCTGGATGCTTAAGAGATTCATTCACATATTTAGTCTAAAATATTTATTACATGGAAGCATACATAATAACTATTAATTTTCATTTTTGTAAAGATTTGGATATTGATTAAAATTAATATTTTGAGCATCGACATGCTTCCTCGTCCTAGGATGAGATTTTAAATATTTTTTCTTATCACTAGAAATAGACGAATCAAATTATTCATCTTTAGTAGGATTTCTATTGCTGGTATCCTTATCAAAATTGTTGACAAAAATTCTTTCATCCTGTTTAACTACCATAAATGCATGAGTTAATTTATCTTACTCATATTTTTTGATATATTCCACATCAACATGGTCAAATTATAATCTTGTCTTGTTTTTTGATCAAATATATCTTCTTCCACATGGATCATAGAGAAACAAATTCATTCTTCTCCTCTCTGCTAAAACATTAATAGTTTCCACCTTCATTAATTATAATTCATGGCCTCCCCAAAACACATTAGTTTTCCAAATGTATATATTTTCCATAAAAACATTCATATATTCATATCCGAACATGGCCTATAAAAAATTAGTTTTTTAATATTAAAAAAAATGTTCATGTCTACCATCCAAAATTATTGAGATATTCCATGTTAAAGTAACATATTTTATCCCTTTTCAAACAAACTATTATAATTTATTTCATAAACACCTTTTTTATGAGTGTGGTAATATGGACTCATACTAAATTCCATTCATCCTAATATAACTTTAAAATTTGTCAGTTTTTATTCACCACTATTTTTTTGTGTCAAAATATTTAATGAATACTCACACTACTTCTAATATTTCATGCTAAAAATCTTTAAAAAATTCAAAACATCTAACTTATTTTTCATTCACATTACATAATTAATGAGAGTTAAATCATATATTAAAGTAATGGAGTACATATCTATGGGTGTTGATTGATTTATCATTTTCCAAAAGATATCAAAATGAATATTCCCCAATGGTCATTTAGAACAAATTGAAATATTCTTATTCATATTGTTTTAATCTTTCCCTTCTGAAAAATATTGCAACACGAATATCGTCTTCGTGATATATTAAGAATACCACAGACACGATCTAACATTGATATCTTTCTCATGTTTCTTGGAAACATGTGTACTAGCCTATTATGTCTCAAGGAATTCACTTCAAACATGATTATGCTACAAGAGTATGGATCCTCACCAACACAGAATATGTTTCCTTTTTTACATTGGCCTCTTGTAACTATCATTCAATATTTCTCACTTCTCAAAAGATACTCTTCTTTTCTAAAAATAACATTATTAACTTCATCACAATGTTGTTAAACAAAAAATAATTTTTGTTTCATCCCATAAAAAATAATGAATTTTATTTTTCAACTTTTCGTCCCTAATGATGGTTGATCCAACACCACTAATTCTAAGAGATTCATCATTACCAAATATCAATGTTCATTCATTGAAATATATTAACTTCATCTAAAATTTGAAATACATTAATATATGATAATAACACTTTCTATCCAAAATACAATTTCATTAACTATTTGTATATTTGAGAGTGGTTTTTATAACTAGAGCTTTTTCTTTCTCTTTATCACTCTTACCTTCCATATTCAGATAATTGTTAATAATCATTTTTTATGATGGTAAAAATGGAAATCTATTTTAACATTTCCAAGTTGTTCAAAATTTTCAAAAATATTTTCCAATTATTAGCACCTATTTTATGTTTTCACATAGGCCCAATAGGGTTTCTTCAAAATATCATCCTCAGACTTCTTCTTTCGAGAAGAATGACTAGCCCTCAGGGTTTTCCTTCTATAGTTTTGAAAATGGTGTTACTGTTTTTTATTAAACCAAATATATTTTTTATTTTCCTAAATCCATGACGATATATGATTTATCTGTAGAAATAATATTTTCATATGAAAATTCCATATTGCATGTAATTGAAACCATGTTCCTTAGAACCCATCTATTATTTCACAATAGAATGTGGTTGATCAGCAACAATTATATTATTTGTAGGAATTTTACTTTTCAGTTTTATTTTATTTTCAACCTTATCATTAAAATATGTAATGGAAACCTTTTTGGAATCATAATTTTTCTAAACTTCACACTACTGCACATTTTTTTCGCTTGGACCCATATATAAATTTGTCAAATATCTTCTTCTCTAGAAAAACATCATCATCAATCTCAATATTTGAGGGTACTTTTTTATTCTTCTCATGTTTAACCTTTATAGATCCTTCACCAACATCAATGATATAATTATTGAAAAATTTCTCCCTATATTAATCTTTACAATTTTTTTATTAGAAAAGTTACAACTCTTCGTATTTTTCCATCCACTTTACTTCTAGCTATTTGTAGAAAATATTTTCATTATCAATATATTTCATCAAATCCTCAATCTATTTTGTAGTCATTACGTTCTCATCAGGAAGAATTTATTGATTATTTACTGGTGTTTTGTCACTTTTCATCTTCCTGATTTTTTATCATGCCTTAAAATGTTTCTCAGACATTATTTAAATTATTTCATCAGATGAAATTATAATTGAGTTTCTTATTCTTCAAAATTTATTCTTCTAAAATCCTCATTGTTAACTGTTACAATAAAATTACTCTCAGCCTTCTCAACATTTTTTTAGATTCAATTTCACTTTTTTAGTCATTATATTTATATAAGAAACTAATAATCTTATATTTATGGAATTTTTTATCCTTTGATTTGGAATATGATTTAGCCTTATCACCCTATTTATTATGTGATCATTTATACCTAATATCATCTTCCACACTACCATATTCTATAATTATTTATGGAAAATTAGCTACAATGTTCCCAAAATCCCTATATTCAAATTATTCAAAGGGATGGGTTCACTTCTATTTTCTTGTACCTCTACACATATTCATAGAAAATAAAGATAAAAACTCATTGAAATTATTACATACCTCATTTTTAGAATAAGATATAGTTTCATCCAAAACTAGAATCTTCTTCGACTTTTACTAATTGGAAGCCTTGGTAGAAATTCCCCTATCAACTTTTTTTCCTTTCATAACACTTTCCCTTCATACTTTTCATATAATGAGAGTTTTTTTTAATCAACCAGATATAATTTTTCTGGATCTCTGGGTTCCAATGAGGAAACTTTAGCATCAAACATATCATGATTAATTATCATGATACTTTCAACATCTAAAAAATATTCTATCATTTTACCAATACATCTAATAGTGATGATAATGTAATTCTACCTAGTAAAGAAGTCACTAATATATTCATATTCATGCATTAGTATATCTTCATATATCATCCAAAATATTTTTGATTTTTCATTCATTACTTTCATATTTACCTGATTAATGTTTTTTAGCTCATCTTAGATACATTTGGAAGTGGAAACACCATTAACTCATAACAAACGTTCTAAAAGTGAATTGAGTAATGCTCTATTGGACCTTCCATAATTCTCAACATTATTCTTGTTAACATATGTAAGAGGAACATAATCATCAATTGTAGGGAAGAAAACTATTTCAACTTCAACAAAATTATACCTTGTATGAATAATATAAGGAATCATTATATAATTATAAATATTATAGTTCTTAAAATCAAAGAATATAATCCCCTTAAAGTTCACACATTTGAGATTCTCCCATGCAATTTCAACTTCAAAAAATTTGTAAATTATAAATGAAGGAAACCTTCAACTATAAAAAACCAATCAAACATCCACTGGAACATAATAATTTTTCATAGTTCACTACTCAATAAGAGTATCAACACCCTTGGTATATTATGGAAACAACTTGATACCACCCAGTCCAACAGAAAACAATCCCATTGTATAGTATATAGCGAGTAGGATATTACCTTACACTCATGTAGTAATATGTTCAATACAAAAATTCATGTTATTCATGTATCATGAAATTATGTAAAAATGTTTTGTGTAAAAATTTAAGAAAAATGTTACGGTGGTACCTTGTCAACATTCAAAAATATGTTCTTCAAAACAATTCATCACTTTCTTACCGAGTAAATGGAAAGAATATCCAATAATTTGTAATGATACTTAATATTATTTCCTTGTCCGATAAATTCAATTTGATTTATTCATATGATAAAAATATTTGTCCAGAATACCAATAAAAAATTTTGAACTACTTCTATATGATTCTATAAATTCAAATTTGATTTCAAGGTATGATCTAGAATCTCTAATTATGATCATCTCTCTTTTCCTTTCTTCTTCTGTTCGAAAAGCATATTTAGGAAATCTGGATCTAAAAACATCTTCTCTCTATAATTATTTATTTCCTCACATTCCCTCTTCAACAATACATCTGTTTTATAATGTTAAAAATACTTCCACTATTTATATACAATCCAATTAAGGTTTGTTTGGGATTCGGAAATTTTTTTCCTGCTCACCCAAAATACCCAAAACTCTTATTGAACATGAAATTCAGATACAACTTTTAATTATTCTACCATTAATTAATATTCAAATACCATCTTCTGAGCTTAAAATTTCTTTAAAATCAGGTAGTTGATTTTCAGTTTCATTATAATTTTCACATTATAATGGAATCCTAAGACCAATATGGTTCTCTTGACCCTTGTACAAACAAAAATAACAGGAGACATCCCATTACTATAAAAAAATGATGATATTAAAACTACTCAACCATATTCTCTTATCCCCATTAAAAACACACCTCAAAATCACTACAAACAAACTCTTTCAAGATCTCCGATGAAAATATTTTTGGAAGCTGCATGAAGCAATACATCTTTTATTCATTCTATTTTGGTCGATGATCCTATGTCTACTAATGGGTAGTTTCCAATTTTATAAATAGGTCTCAGTATGTGATTTATGAATTAATCACTTCTTCACTATGATAAATGCTTTCAACTTTAGCCTTAGGTATCTTAACTCAAATATTAAAAACAACTCATATTTATTCTTCCCCTTGACCCTCATGAAAATAAAATAATGTCCCCACTTGAATATAAATCAACAATCATTCTAAATGAATATGGTTGTATATATTTTTGATTGAACTATTAATTTCTACTTCACACTTTTCCCAAAAAAAACTTTAGGTTTTATTAAAACATTAGTCCCAAGAACTCCCAATGATAACAGATACTCCTCTAATTTTCATCAAATTATTAGTGTCAATATAACTCTGATTCTTGGTGGTACACTTCATCTAATGGATCTTTCCCAATAGCACTAACTTTATTAACATCTGTCATTATTTGATTGTGATTCACACATATTATTTTTCAGAATATTTAAATCTCATCACTTTTTGGTCTAAAATAAAATTGTCATATTCATTCTCTCATGTTCTGAACAAAACATCAGATCCTTAATAATATTCTTTATCCGGTGATCTCACTATGATGAACTAATATTGGATAATTGTTTACTCACAAACATTCTTCTTCCACAAACTTCATCTTATATCATGATTTCACTCTGAATTTTGAGTACTTTTCCGGTCATCTTATGAATCGCCTAACTTATAATTGAATGTTTTGTGACTTCTCATCCTTCCAGAATGTACTTTCCTACTAAAAAAACCTCAACATGATTTCTAGATCTTGTTATACCCCTTTCATTAATAAGGAATCCATTATAATATTTTAATGAAATATAATTGTTGAGAAAACCATGATTAGAAAATCATCATATAATATCCAATGGATCATTGAAAAATATGATTCTATTCCTCATTTTGATCATCACATCCATCCATACCCATGGTGAGTTTGATATACCTTTTTTCCCATATTAAATCTTTTCTAGATGATATACATTTTTATGAATTTTATTGTAAACCACTGATTACAATTGTGAATTTTATCAAAAAAATTTAAAAATTGAGGTGATTTATTAACATCTTTATATTCTTTAACATCAAAATACAATACCAAACATATTCCATCAACAAAGATGAATTCTTGATAACTCATACCCAATAATCATCAATAAATATTCTATTGGGGATTCTAATAAAGGTATTTCCCAAATATTTTTCAACCCCTGGATTTATAATAAGTATACATGGAAGTATAAATAGTGTCAAAGTGAAGGAATCCTAGTGGGGAAGAGATGGGGATTACACCATATAATTTCACATATGTCTCCCTACCATATTTGTCAAAAATGAAATCTCCTAGGATTCTAGGGATGATATTATAATTGATATGAGAAATCTAGTATGTGAATTTTGAAATTGTGGAATTTTCTCCAATAACCTTATGTTAGGGTCTCAATTTATTAAAGTAATAAATTATTATAAACACCCTCATCGTGTGATAAATTTTGAATGATAACCTAGTAAGGTCTCTGTTGACCCTGAAAAACGCGTCCCCAAAATATTTTGGATGCTTCTATACATGATCCAAGATCATATCCCAATTCTGAAGCTTCGATTTCATAGTTCGTAGGGCCCGAGCAAAGTTACGGATTAGAAATTATGAATATTTGATGTTGGGTTGGTAAAATGATTTGTGAAGCCCATTCGTGAAACCCACTACGAGATCGCCGAGTGCTGTCACGTAGCGAGGAGGCGGGATGCTCCGCAAACCCCTTTGACATTCGTAAACCTGCCGCGAATCAAGGAGGAGGGATGGCCAACGAAACCCTTTAACGTTCGCGGAGTGCCGCCGTGAAGCAAAGTGGCAGGATGCTCCATGAACCCCAATGACATTCACGTATCCACCGTAAAGCAAGGAGGCAGGATTCTCCGTGAACACCTTTAACATTCGCAAACCTGCCGCAAAGCAAGGAGGCGGGATGATCTGTGAACCCCTTTGATATTCATGAACCCTCCATGAAGCAACAAGGGAAGATGATTTTCGAACCCCTTTGTTGTTCATGATAGGCTGTGGAGCAAGCTCTGCCTTCGCGTCGAGCGAGCTCTGCTTCTCGGCGCATGTCCCCTATATTCAACCAGCTCACCCCCCCTTCGGCTTATGGACTCTTCCCCTTGGACAGTTGAACTCCCAGTTTGCAGAGCTCCTATTTCCTTAGTGAAGAGGCTCTACGAGTCCCAGCTCCATGAGAAGCCTCCATCACGTAGCTACATTGTGAGTTCATGCTCCACGGGCAGCTTTCTTCACGTAGCTGCTCTAGGTGTCCATGATCCTCGATAAGTTTCATTCACGTAGCCACTCCATGAGTCCAAGATCTTTGAGATTATTCCTTAATGATGTTTCTCCATGAGTCCATGATTCATGAGTATCATATTTCATGATGCTAACCCCCATGAAAAATGGAGAGTCGCACCGCGAACATTTCAGGCCGGGATGTTGGCATTTTCCATTATGCCCTTATGCACACCCACATTCAATCTATGGAATACCAGGATTTGAGATACTCCTATATACCCCATTAAACACCTTCAATGACATAATCCTCTTTTTTTGTTTCCTATGTCATGATTTTAGATTCTAATCATCAATTCCCCTCGAGTACCATGAGTTGAACCATTCCTCAAGTAACTCATCCAGACCTCCATCTACTGACTCCTATGCTTGGTCAAACCAGAAAGGTATGCAATTGCATAAGTCCCATCATCAACCATTTCTAGGTGTGTTAAGCCCAACTGTCCTTTTTACATCACTCTAAACTATAGTATGCCCTATGTTCCAAACAAAGGATGCCTATTTCTCCAAACAAGAAATGACTTAGGTTCCAAGAAAGATATTCCAGCAGTCCTCACTTCATCACTATAAACTGTAGTACTCCCTATCTTTCATATAATAGGGCACCTCTTTCTAAAAACAAGAGAAGTATTATGCTCCAAGAATGATATTCCAATAGTTCTCTGTACATGACTCTAAATTGTAGTGCACCCTATGTTCCAAACGTTGGCCGCCACATTCTCCAAACAAGAGATTCCTTATGCACTAAGGATAAGATGCATAATTCCATGATTATAGTGGAATAATTTCAAGAGCATTGGAATCCATTCAATCATTACACTACTCCACCCCACACATTGCATGTCCTTCATTCAGATCTTCATCCAATTATGTATCTAAAGGGACCCCCTAACAGCCTGGTCCCATACCGCATCGTCTCACCTACCGTCCTGGGCCAACGCCCCAGAAGGCTGTGGACAACACGTTGAGTTAGGTCCAATGTTTTGAACACGGTCAACAGTTGACCCTAATTTTTATGTCCCCATTTTAGGCTAATGCGATATGGATACATTGTTTCGAACATGGTCAACGGTTATCCTCCATCGCCATGCCACCCTCATTGTGTTCCAAATGTCGGGAATGTGATTCACACTTTTCATATCCCTTTTTTTGGACTGATTCCAACGCCCCTTGGTGTTATCCATGTTGTCCAATTGTGCATAGGTGTTCACCCCAATTATATTCCTCAACCCACCAGTGAGTTGAGATGCCCTCAATGCAATACATGACGAAGACATTACAGGCAGCTTCCTTGCATAAGCCACATTCACCATTTCCGCTCCCTAGCGACCAATGGGAAGATTCCTTACGTATGCACATTCCATCGTTGTCGTTCCATAGTGGCACCCAGACATCTTACTTGTGTAATCCCCATTCACCATTGCTACTCCCTAGTAGCACACGAGTATCTTCCTTGCGTAAGGCCCATCCACCATTGTCGCTCCATAGCGGCACCCGGGCAACTTCCTTGCATAAGCCTCATTCACTATTATCGCTCCCTAGCGGCACACAGGCAGCTTCCATGCGTAAGACCCATGTACAATTGACCCTTAATTGCGGTACCTGGGAAAATTATTTGCGTAAGACACATCTACCATTGTCACTCCATAACGGCACACAAACATCTCCCTTGAAAAAGACCCATCCACCATTGTCGCTTAATAGCGGCACACAAGAAGCTTTCTTGCATAATCCCCATCCACCGTTGTCGTTCCATAGTGGCACCCAAACAACACATCACGTAAGCCCCATGCATCATTGCTGCTCCATAGCGGCACTCGTGATGCTTCCTTATGTAAGCCCCATCCACCATTGTCGCACCATAGCAGCACCCGAGAATCTCCCTTGCATAATCCCCATTCCCTATTGTCACTCCATAGAGGCACACGAGCTGCCTCCATGCATAATCCCCATGCACAATGGTCGCTCCAATGCGGTACCCGGGTAGCATCAATTCTTAAGCCTCATGCACAATTGTAGCTCCATTGTGGCACATGGGAATCTCTCTTGTGTAAGCCTCATTCACCATTGTCGCTCCCTGGTGGCACAGAAACAGCTTCCTTGCATAAGCCCCATCCACCATTTCCTCTCCATAGTGGTACCCGAGTTGCTTCCTTGTGTAAGCCCCATTCACCATAGCCACTACCTTGTAGCACGTTGGTACCTTCCTTGCGTAAGCACCATCCAATGTTGTCGTTCCATAGTGGCACCTGTGCATCTTCATTGCATAATCCCCATTCACCATTACTGCTCCCTAGTGGCACACGAGTAGCATCCTTGCCTAAGCACGATCATCATTTCCACTCCATAGTGGCGCCCAAGAATCTCCCTTTCATAATCCCCATTCCCCATAGTCACACCATAGCGGCACCTAGGTAGCTTCCTTGCATAAGCACCATCCACCACCCTTCATGAACGCTCATTTTTTTCATGATCGTCAGGTCCTTGCTTCATCTTGTTTCACACACTGAGAATGACTCATGTGGGATTAGAGAATGCATCGATCGTGAAATCTTCTCCAGGCATCCTAGGTTGTATGCCCCAAACCCCTCCTAAACTATGAGGTCTTTGATCCTTGCTAATGAGAGGAATGTAGGAAGCCTCCCTGAGGTTCAAACCCAACACCCATTGGTCCCGACCATCTTCATGTCAGTTCATCAAACCCCTTCTTAACTACGTGGTCTTTGATCCTTGCCAAGGAAAGGTATGTAGAAATACCCTCTAATGTTCAAGCCCATCACCCGGTCGCTCTGACCCCCTTCACGTCGGTTCACCCAAAACATCATGAACTGTGTGGACTTTGATCCTTGCCAAGGAAAGTTACGTAGGAAGCCTCAATGAGGTTCAATCCCAACATCCATTGGTTCTAGCCCCCCTTCACGTCAGACCACCTTCATCCTGCATGACATTGAGATGTATCTTCCATCTAGTGGTAAGCCATTGTGACCCCATCCAGTGGTAATCCATTGTGACCCCATCTAGCGGTAAGCCGTTGTCAACCCCATTCAGCAGTAAGCTGTCGTCAACCTCATTCGGCGGTAAGCCGTTGAAGTCCCCAATCGATGGAAAGTCATTGCCAGATGAACTACACAGACATCGATTCCTGACCATGGGGATACATAGGAATCCTCAATGAGTTACAAACCCAGCACCCATGTATCATCCTGATCTATCTCTCAATCCCATGTGTTCTGGAAAGATCATGCCCCAGCCCGAAGGTTCTATTTTATTTAGGGTCCCATCCATGCTTCCATTCTCATGGGAATCTTCCTCAAGTGTCCCATTATCCCACCGAGCTACGCAGACATTAATTCCATGCCATGGGGATACGTAGTAAATCTCTTCGAGGCACATGAACAACACTACCGTCACTTTCACAATGGTCCCATCTCATTCCCCCTCCACTCCATTCAACTCTCCATCATCCATCCTGATTCTCATCTTGGCCGCAACACCCTGGTGGGATCATGTCATCTGCCTCCTTGTTTATACTAGCAGTACTTGGGCCTCTATCCATGCATAATCCTCAACATGTATTTGGGTTGTTGTGCTTTCTATACACCTCTGTTCATCACACCTTCGAAATATGTTGGTTTTGATCCCTGTCATCTGCACATGGTACATAGGAAACCTCCATGAGGTTAAATCCCTACCAATGTTAATCCTTGGTGTTCCACCATTCTACTGTGCACACTCCCTGATCCTTCATCAGAAGTGTCCAGATCAGCCTTCATAGTGTGACATATTACCTTTATGGGACGTTCCATCTTGGGTCTTCTCTTATAGAGTGTTCTTATCCCTCCACCCGGTAAACCTTCCAGGTGTTCCCTCCTAAGGATGTACAAATCTGATCTGTCACTATGGGACATCCTGATCACCCGCATTCGGTATCCTCTAGATGTTAGACTCATGGCATACCCCATTTTGGACATGGGAAGGTATGGAAAACCTCATAGACAAGCCTCCGGCATAAGATACCCCACAACTAATGTGGGATTCATCGGGTTCTTACCCCCTTGAGATGCCCTCTTATGTGGGATAACATATGTTCCCCAATGTCCACGCATCCAGCGATGCACCGACAAGCATGTTGCTTTAATATAATCCGAATGAAGGTTGTTACCAGGTCAAGACCTGATGTAATGTCCTGAAGGAAGTAGCGTAATTAACTGGCGTCCAAAAAGATATGGCACTAGGAATGAGATTCATGAACCATGACTTAATATTTAAGGGATAATCGGACTTGGCTTCGAGTTCTGAGGAGGTATCCACAGAATGAGGAACCAACATCCCATCATCCTATTTTGATCAAGGAGAAAACATCCTTGAATATAGAATGGATGTCGCCTGCCTTTGGAAAGTGGGAAAGCAGGAAAATAGTTGTACTGCCTCCATGGAGGGACACGTGTACCCCGAAAAAAGAATTGTAAAAATTCCATTAATCAGAGGCCCGATCCTTGTTATAAAAATAATACATATCTGATATGGTGAAAATTATTGATAATATTCTGGTAATGTTTCATATGATTCCATATAGAATTCATGGATTGGTAACCACCCATGGTATGGGATAGAATGATAATTGATCCATGATATAGGGCCTTGTTCAACATGTTCCTAGGTTTTCGAAATTAATGAATTGGCACCTAAGTGTTGTACAAGGGTGAATATCTATATAAATATTGTTCCGGGAAGAAGTATCACCCTAGTTTGATGAAAAAAATAGAGTATCCCAACTAAGGATGGTTGGATGAATTTTCAACCAAATATAGGGGTAGGGTGATGTTTTATAGTAGAAATACGGTAGGGTTATGTATCACCCACATAATGATAGTTAGGTAAAGTGTCATCCTAATATACGGTCACAGTGAAATATTGCCCTACTTTGAGGTTAGGTAATAGTGTATCCCTAATATAGAACTTTTAAGGTGAATTAGCTAAGTTGATACATATTATGTTCTCCATCAATAAGTTAGGATTAAGGCTATATTGTATAGTTTTCTTATGATTGGGTCCAACACTCGTGTTCTAATGAACCATAGTGGAGGTAATCTATCAAGAATTTTTTATGATTAATATCCTCAATTGAATTCATTACGCATAATATTCTTACTTTTTACATAAAAAGTAACATGATGTAATTAGTAAGGTTTTGGTGTATGAAGGTGTGCTCCTACCTATTGATTTTTCCTCCTCCAAAAATCATGTACCTTTTTCTGTCCTCCAAATATGATTTATGGGATTATTTATGGGAAAGGGGATATTAGCTATATGTTATTGAAAATAAACTACTTATAATGAATTAGTGGATGTGAATTTCATGATTGTTGGTTGGGTGTGTAAAGGAGTGTTACTCAGAGGAAATCATGGGAGAGTGTAGGACCTGAGGGGGAGTTCCTTGGGTGTACAGATGAGGATCCAATGAGTATTTGTGATAAATATTAATAATATGTGAAAACAGTTGTGAAACTTTACTCACAACATTACTATGTATATTCATTCATAACAAATTATTAATCTTTATAAAAAAATTTGTGATAAAAAAAATCCCTCCTCATAGTAGGATAAAATTGGAAAAAAGCTGATCAATAAATAATAAAAATATTACTTTTTCATGATATTAACAACTAATGTGAGAATTTAATCAAGGTTTTAAAACTACAATTCATTATGTAATTTTGTTAATAACTTCTTCTGTGCAACTATATCAATGGGATTTTTAAATTCAATGTCCGTAGTATCCCAAAGATAGTGGTTACTTTTTCAAATTGTTCTAGATACATGGATTACATATGAAAGGAATTAATAGTTTTTAGTCCTAGTAAACTAGATACACATGTGAATCTAGAATTATATATGAAAACATAAATTAAAAAATAGTATTGTTTTAATAAAATCCCTATTTAATATAGGATATCATATTATATAAATCATAATGCACATTCTAGAATCTACGAGAAAGAAAAAATAAGAAATGGGTGAGTGTAGATGCTCGGTTTGGGAATGCATATTGTGGTAGCTATCATAGAATAAATAATTCATGAAAACAATGGTTTAGATAAGAAATAATCAAATATTCCATACAACTAATAACTCAATAATTGTTATTAAATCCATTAATAAAATAAAAATAGAAATAAAAATGTTGTCAATAATATCATTTTTCTAAATGATTGAATGAATAATTCTAGACATCATAATCTCACCATCAATGCCATGATATAAAAAAACATATGTATATAGGTAAGGAATATTCCTAATACATAAACTAGTTTCTCTCGGGATACTAAAAAATGCCTCAAGGAACTAAAATAGGCTCCTAAAACTAAATATGATGTTCAATGAATTAATCATATGAATAAATAGTACATCTTAATATGCGTTAATTAACAAAAACATTTCAAATTGAATGAACTCGTATAAAAATGTCAATAATTATTCTAATTCAATTTATCTTAAACCATAAATATAAATAATTAATATGGTATAATTACAAATATCCCCATTGTATTATAAATAACATAATCAGTTTTTATTGTTTATCAATTGAAATACCAAAAAAAATATCATTAAATAATTTTTTTGTAAAATAACCATTTCACATTAAAATAGAATATTAAAAATAAAAATTTCAACAATATTAGGAAAAATATTTTCTTTGGGAATAACAAAGTAATATATTAAATTATGAATCAAAAAATTGAGCAATATTTTTGGTAGAAAATTTTTCCCATGTCGTGAACACTAAAATAAATCATCCATTTAAATTTTCAAAAACAATGAAATAGTACCTAATTCAAAAAAATGGGATTCCTTTTAAATAATTTAATATTATTATAAATATAGGTATAATTGAATTTGATAAATCATTGGATAATCTTCAATGTGAAATTTGGGAAAATATTGTGCATAAAAATGCACAAGGAAGAAATATTGATTTTCAACTGAAGATAGATAAATTCTGTTTTCCCTAAATATCATTTCTTGGTCTATTGATTTTTAAAGAGAGAAAATTGAATGGAAAAATTTTATTTTAAAGTAATAACCAATTTATCTAAATATATATAGGTTTAATATAGATTGATAAAATAATTCCACAAGGGGATACTTAGACTTAAACAACCTGAATAATGATGGGATTGTGAAATAAACCCATACCACTGTAGTAACATTCGTATCAAAACCCATATGATGTTATAATTTAAGCAATAACATTAAGTACACTGAATTAATAATGACATATGATGTAATATGTAAATTACTAATTATATAAACCTCATAATAATAAATGGACGCATAAAATCAAACTGTTTTCAATAAAACAAAATTTAGACAAAGAACCCTTACCTTGAGTCCAGACATGCCATGTATATCCATTAAAAACTATATAATATAATTATATAAATTATTTTATTTCTCAAAAACCCATTCATGTTTTATTTTATTATACATAAACCATTTTTTATAATAATTTAAATTACATAATTAATTACTCAATCACTTAAGTCTATATTGGGAGTTTTGAGAATGTTCTGTTAATAATTTCAAAATAACATTGTTGTGTTAACCCAATTCAAATTATAATTGTTCTATAATATAAAAAGTAATATTAAATAAATATTTATAATATTAATATATTAATTATATTTATAAAATCAATAATATAGATGGTTAAGAAAAAATAAATTGTTTTATAACCATGGAGAGGGTTGTTCAGGCATACACGTGAGTAATTTTTCCATTTTTTGAAAGATCAAGATATCAGCAATATAAGTATTATTTTAATTTTAATAAACTGATTATTACAGAATAAATATCATTTTATATAATAATATATATTTAATATATCATCCATGTGAATTTGTTATGAAAAATTAGTCACATCACATCGTTGAGGTTGTAATCCAAATGTATGCAAGAACTTAATTATCATTTCTCAATGGGTAGAGTGGTAATAAAATTGATGACATATTATCCTTAAAAATTTATATTTATTTTACAAATATCATATTAATATATGAAAAATATTATTATAATCTTCCATGAGAATAAGAGATATAAAATTAATAACATCGGTTCATGAGGCAGTAGTCTAACGTACACATAAATGATGGTTATATTTCCTATTTGAACAAAGATTTTAGGGATATAGCTAATTAATATTAACAGAAAAAAATATAAATATATGTTATATTCTTTATTATTACATCATGGAAGAATAATATTTAATGGAGGTAAATGAATAAATATATTTAGAGAGTTCAGGTTGGACGATTATGTCTTCTTCAGTATACCTTTTTTAAATCCCTTATTAAGGACCCTTGGAATGGTATTCTAATAAAAATTAAAACACCAATTCATGTCTAAGTATGTTTATAAGTGATATTTTTAGGTTCTTCGTGATCTATATGGCTCCATGTGGTGTAAATAATGATAGAATGGGTGTCCATTTATAAAAGAGGGGGAATTATTTTGAATTCTTAATATATTAAATTAATTTAAATTAGTATTAATTTTAAACAAGAAAAAATGATTTAATTTAGATAAATAATAATTATGGGTATAAATGATATCTTATAATAAAATATTTACAAATTTATATTATTTTTTTACACTAATATCTTTAATTTAACTATATTTTATCCCTTATCACAATAATAATGACATATATTTTTTTAATCTTAAGGGATCAATAGATTTATAATAAAAGAAAAAATAACCAATAAATGTTAAAACTAGGCTATTTAATACCATATATCATTCAAATAACTGAAAATAGTATTTTACATGAATTTTAAATCATATTTATTAACATAAACTGTCATTATTATCATTTTGGTATTGTTCAATTAATTTTTCATTAATGAAATCAATATAAAAATATAATTATAATATATTCCTTTAAAACTATATAATATTTTATATTTAACTACAAATATCATGGGGCATATTAACTCATGCACTCAATTTTACCTTTACAGTTTTGTAAATTAGTTACTTGAGTTTGAAACTATTTTCACAAGCACTATGTCACATTGTGTAACCATTTGAAGTAATTATTTGATCTCAAATATTTAAAATTAAATTACCATTTTAATCAATATTTCATATTTTAGATTACTTTTTAAAGAAAAAATATTTTTTTTCATCCCCATAAAAAATATTGTACATATTAAAAGAAATTGACTGATGTTTTTTACTTTTTCTATTACTTATATATTATAAACATAAAGTAAAATATAAAAAGAAAGAATGTAATATTTTATATGTTTTTTTGATTACTAATTTAATATATTCATACAATGAAATAAAATAATGTTTTTGCACGAATATGATGTCATAACATACTAGCCCGAATAGCCTGATGGACTATTTTTTAATATTTTTTTATTACCATCATTTTATGGGATGAAGGGAACTCTTACATGGTCATTATGAATTCAGGGATTACATGACCCAAAGGTTATAGAGGAAAAATCTAAACTGTAACTACTAAAAACTACCCCTCTCATTAATTTAGACCATGATATCATCTCTCCCCCCAGAAGACAATTCTATAAGAAATATTTTTGCAGAGATGCATAGGATGGTTCCAATAGAAATTTACATACCCTCTCATTTTCCAAATCGGTTAGACCTATGATGATGAATACTCATTGCTTTGAATCCTCCTCTGTAATTTCTCCTTGTAGAGTCTGCTTGGGTTGCATCTATGCATTATGAAACCTGAAGGCCTTAAGGTGGATCGATTGACATAAACTCGTTGGAAGGCTATAAGGTGTCCTAAAAGCCTTACTAACTCGAAGGAAAAGGTGGAACGAAGGCCTTAAGGACTCCAGGCACAATATCGTGTCCTGAAGGTGATTATTTTCTGGCTATTACATTACAGAACATTACCTACTACAGTACTCCTACGGTACATGATATGTGCCTGGTATTTTAGCAACTATAGTATTGTCGTAATATTCCTCTATCTAGAATTGTACATAGTTTTCCTTGATTCACTTTAAGAGTCCTCCCCAACCAGAATAGGGCTCATGTGCAAGCCAAAACACACTAATTTTACCCATAATTTACCCAATTTACCATTTGTGTGATAACAATTATTTATTATGGTTACAATTCATAATAAACAAAAATAAAATTGAATTATTTACCAAATTTAAATATCATGGTTCCAAATATAGAATCTAGTTTTCAATATTCAATTTACATAATTATTAAATAAAAATTATATTTTAAAACCCAAAATAAAATGAAAAATATAATTTTTTTAAAACCTTATCTTAAACCCCTTTACCAAAATTATGTGTAATAATAATTAATTATATTGCATATAATTACATAATATATTTGTAAATTTTAGATAAAATTCAAATAATAAGGAGAATTTTAATAATTAATGAAAATTTTAGAAAACACATGTTTTTAACTATTCAATGAAAAATCAATATATTCTGAAAAAATATATAAAATGTCACCAAATGTTAATAATGATATAATGATTTCAAAAATTTAATTTTTTATAAAATAAGATATCTAAAATCTCAAGAAATTAAATATAATATTAAATCAAGGAAATCTAAAAGAAACATTTTCTAAGAAAATATATTTTTGATGAATAGAAAGACCTAACTAAAAATTGAGTTCTTATTACCTAAGCACTAATCAAAAGATTAATATTGAGAAAGAGAATTATATATATTTAACAGTATTTTTATTACTATTAATACCTACCAATTCAATACTGAGGTTCTAATAGTTACATTTAATTGATAATGTTTTTATAGTATATCCAAATTTTCTTATTGCTCGATGTTACAGGTTAATAAAGCTATCGGGCATAGAAATATTTTAAAAACTCAGATTGGTAAATTATCTCCTCATTAATTAATTTTATCATCATAATTTGAAATAAACCATTTTAATATATTTTTATACTTTTTAAAATATATTTTTTAATAAAACATCATTAAAAGGGATAATAAAACATTGTCCTAAAAAATAGAAAGGGAAATATGAATGTAGCCTAGAATAATACGTAGCTATTTTTTCAAAAAAGGGGGAACATTTTTAAGGAGTGAAATGTTTTTTATATAGGAAAAATAGTTTCTGAATAATTATGTATAGTGACAAGGATAATTGATCAAAATAATTTGAATGATCTTAAGAAAGTTATTGAAAACAAAACATTAAAACAACGATATTTGAAAAAGTCTACTAAAACATAAGAAAAGAATGTAATAGGATAAATTTTTTGTTTTATGATTCTTTTCCAATAGTTGTGTAATTCTGTTACCATATATAATAATTAAAAAATAAAATATACTTACTTGATTTGAATAATTTAATCCATTAATATATTTCCACCATAGTATCATCCTTTTCTCCAAATGATGAGTATTCAAAATGATTTTTTCATTAATGAATCTATAAAATCTTCTTCAAATGGATCACATATTCCAAAAAATGATAACATGATATTCCTACTATATTTAGACATTAAACAGAGCCAAAATTGTTATAAAAAGATAAGATAATTCAAAAAATGAGCAATCCATCTAATAAAGAATTAATACACTAATCCTCAACTCTATGAAAAAAACACCCAAAGATCAACATGAACTTACAACTCCTCCAAAATATTTGTACAAAAATAAAAATCCCAAATACTAGAAAAATTCAATAATATAATTATTTAATATCAATATATGTAATATATCCTAATAAGATCAACATATCAAATGTTCTTATAACATAAAATGTATACGTCTTAATAATATACCCCCAACAATACGATAATTATCATTATAAATATTTTGAATCAATATTAAGACACCACAAATCATATATTCTACTATAAATTAAATCAATAGTAATTCCTAAAAAAATACCTTAATCATATTATATTCCAAATATAGTGTTCTTAACATTAATAATTTTCTCACCAACACACTCTTCAATCTCATGGTTATCGATATGAAACCTTCAAAAAATAAGTCAACTCTCTTTTCAAAATCAAACCTAACTACCTCAACATCAATTATCATATTAAAACTAATGGTTATCTATAAATTTAAACTTATTTTCACAAGAAATAAATTAATTATCCCCTAAAGACCCATTACACTAAAACATATACTAAACTAATGTACTGTATTCCAATAAATATCTCCAAAAATACTTATAATTGTGTTATAATCTGATCACATAATACCTCAAAACTGGTATCTATAATTTTAAACATATTATACACCTTGGACATATCATTCCAATACACTTTATATTATAATATATCAATATAAAATATCTTATTTTTTCGTTTGTTATATTCACTAATTAGTAATTTTTTTTAATGGAAAATATTTTAATAAACCCAAGCATGTCCCCCATGAGTGTCAACATAGACATGGAGAAAGGAAAGACTCATTGTGAACCAAAATAATAGTTAAGATATTGTACACCTACTATTATCATAGTTATTACCCCTATATGAATTTTTTTCAAAATTACATCCACTTGAGGAATTCAGACAAGAATGTACAGCGATGAAAATCACATAATTTGTACCATACTAAAAACAATAGGATAATATCTTATAATTAAACATATACTCATGTCCAGTTATATGGTTATGTTCCATAGGTTATGTTTCCCAAAATAGAGATCCCAATGTTTCTACTAAATTTATCTTGGAAAAACAATAATGACCCCAACACTTGTACAATATAGTCAATGGAAAATTTATTACTTTGGTACTATATAAAGGGGATTTCATCACAAAGTACAAAATATTTTAGTATTCTAGTTAAACTAGATGCATATGTTAATCTCACATTACATTTGAATATATAAAATTAAATTGTGTATCTTTTTTATAAAATCATAATTCCATCTATAATATCTAAACATATCAATCCTAATACACTTTCTAACATTATGGGGAAATTAATAATAACAATGGGTTGATCATAGATGCTTACAAAATGAATGAATACTACATAATCTATCACTAAATAAATAAGTATTGAATAATGCTGTTGACATCAACAATAAAAAAATATTATACATATATAATAACATAAAAAGGGGAAAAAATTGTATAACAAAAATAATAATCACTTTCATAAAAATAAATTTATTCATAATGATAGAATTTGTGATATTGGACATCTTAATCATACCATGAAGGATTTATTCCAAGATATTATACATAAATTGCAAAGAGATATACCAAACACCAAAACTAATTTTTCTCATGAAACCAATTGATGCATATATGGGATATAATGGCCCCCCCATCACTCACTATGTCTAATTTTTTTACCATATAAACTATTAATACAACATAATCAACTTTTATTAATAGAAAAACATCCATAAAGAAACCAACAGAATATAGATTGATAATATTTTCTCCAATTGAACTGATCATAAACCATATAGAGAATGGATATGGATGGTATTATTACAAAATATCACCAATTTATTATATAAAATATAATTTTATGTTTACATAAATAAATATAAATTTTATAAAATGATCCTAAAAATCATTCTTGTAGAAAATACCCTTCTAACATAGAAAATAACTTCTAAAAAATAAAAAATTATAGAATATTCAAAGAAAATTATTTGAAAACAACCAGGAAAGCATATAAAAGAAATGTAAAAATATTTTTTAGACATGATGGTGATAACTTTTGTTCACATAGTGTACGATATAAAATAACTCCGTTAATATTTTCAATAAAAAGTAAAAAGCACCTCATTTAGAAAATTATAATAATATTACTGCTAAATAATGTCATAAAAATCCAATAATATGTAAAAATTAGCATGATAAATCATTTAGAATAGTAAATATAACATTCTTGAAAATATTTTACAAAAAAATCTCATTGAATAAAATTAAATTTTTTACCTTAGAGGAAGATAAATTCTATTTTCCTTAATGATATTCATTTTGTTTATTAAATTCATAAAGACAGAAAAATGAAAGAAAAAGTTTTAATTTGTTTAAATAACCATAGGATAATAATATAGATTTTATTATTATTTTATGGTCAAATAGTTTCCAATGTAGAGATTCGAGCATAAAAATTCATGAATAATGATGAGATAGTGATATAATCCATTTTCCATTTATTAACATTCTAATCATAACCAATTTGATTGAATAATTTGAAAAGTAAAATTACTAACCATTAATTAAGAAATTCCAATGATATAATATGTATCAGTATCATATATTACACCTCATAGATATATATATATATAGTTTCATAAATGAAACAAGTCTCACTGAATCAAAATGGATTGGAACACTTACCTCGAGTCAAGATATTCAAAGTATGTCTTTTAACTCATTTATAAAGAACTTATATTAATAACATTATTCTTTTGGAATATATTAATTGGCCTAATCCCTTAAAATAATTATTTTATTTAACTTATTTTAATTATATATTTATTTATTTAATAACATATGTTTGTGGTGGGTGTTTTGAGGACATTCAATTCATATTTTCAAAGAAACATCATTGTGTTGACCATGGTCAAAGGGTAATTATTTCATCATATGACATATCATAATCGTGAAATATTTATGATTTTTATAAATTAATTATACTTTTAATACCAACCGTTAATTTTAGTCATGAAAAAATAAAGTTACATTCCTAGAGATGATATTTGCTATGCTTGCATGAGTAACCTTTCACTTTTTCAACGATAATGATGGAATTATAGTTAGTATTGTATTTTATTTTCATAATTATTATTATATCATAAATTTAATATTATATCATTAAATATATGTTCTATATCATCCATGTGGTTTAGTTATAAAAAATTAAACACTTCTCTTCATGAAGATTGTAATCCCAAAGTTCACAAGAACAACAGTTTCATTTTTAAATGGATGGATATGTAAGAAAATGGATAATATTTTATATTTTAATAATTATAATGATGTAATTAATATCTTATATTCATTTAATCCACCCCTATATTCATCTATTAGAGTTTGTGATGGGAAAAGAATTTCATTTTTCACGATGTGGTAGTATGGCGTACACACAAACGATGGTTCATTTTCCCTTTTCATTGAAGTGGATCTATAAACGAATAATTTCATTATCATAATATTTTCTCAGTAATTTTATGATTCATGTTTTATTATTTCTTCATTTTTAAATAATATTATAATGGTAAAGGGAATGAAAAAATAAATGATGTTTTGTTGGTCGATTACCTCTTCTTCAGAAGACCTCTATTGGATACCTTGTTAATAACCCATAGAGATGTATTTTAAGAATAAAAATATATAATTCATGGGTAGGAAATTTTAAAACAATATGGGGTATGGTTTGGTGAACATAAATTGTTCAATTTTTTAAAATAAAATAGATAAGGGGATTCCTTTTATAATTGATTAGAGGGAATTCTTGGAATTTCAAAAATATTACATTAAAATAAACTAATTTTCTTGTTATTGTCGACACAAAATGATATAATTAGGATATTGGGGGATTATTGATCTAAATAATCTATTAAAAGAATTTATATGTTTAGATTATGTTTTTACCCTTATCTCTTTATTTAAACAGTAATTAGTCCTTTTCAAAATTTAGATGATCTAAAAGTTTTGTAATCAATTGTTGTTAAGAACGTTAAAATAAATGGAAAATAACACAAAAATGGTAAAAGTGTGATATTTTAATCCATATTCCATTCACTTGGATCAATATTGGATTTTTATGAATTTTAAATCATTTAACAAAATATTTTTTATTTTAAAATATCAATAATATCTTATATGAACTATTCATTATATTTGAATTCAATGACGCCGATATAGTAATCGGAGGAGAATATAAATATTTTACTGATATATAATATTTTATATTTAATTATAAAAAATTTAGGACAATTTAAATCACCCAAAAAAATATTACTTTTAAATTTTTTTCAAATCATTTACTTGGTTTTTTCTACTTCTTTGACAATAACAATTTTAGTGTTAAGAATTAATTTAAGGTCATGATTTAATAAATTAAAATTAAAAATAAATTATCGTGAAAAATTAATTAATATTTCATTTACTAATTTATAACCAAAAATAGTTTAGTTTTATCTGTAATTCCCTGACCCCAGTTACCCAGAGTCGGTGCATTATTTTAATACATTGGCATGATTACAAAGAATCAAGCCTTGAGGGAGAGATTGGTTTAGTAGTCTTGGAAATAGATTACATACATTAACATTACATTAAAATTTCAAACATAAAACATAGAGTAAATAGTTATTTCAGAACTACATTATTCCTTTTAACTTAACCCTGCATATCAATCATAATACACTTCTTGTAATCCTGGGAAAATGAAACATGAGAAAGGGGTGTTCTCAAACGCTCAGTAAGGGTAAGTAATAAAGCGGAAAATGACATAAATATAAATCATGGTGAATAATTGAAACCAAATTCCTTTAACAATAATAAACATGAATAATATTATGGACAGAATATGACGTGAGTAATTCCATAATAAAACATAATCATGGGTATTCTACTTGTTGAATGACAAAATTAACCATCGATATTATTTCCATAATGAGAGAATATATAATTCCAGACATTCTGAAACATTTTTTTAAGGCCTCGACTAAGACATCTAAAAATGATTAAGACCTCATCCAAAACCATATATCAAATTGGGGAAGGGCCTCGGCCAATTCTAAGTCTAGTTGTCTCATAAGACCTACCGATGCATCTTGGAGATATAGCAGGCTCCACCCGTCACTTACTAAGTCCAATACATTCCTCATATGAAGAGTATTAAACATATCATAAACATTCATATAAGAAGTAGGATACAAAATTTCTATACATTAATCATTAACCATGAATGGTATAAAAATATCACATCCAAAATCAAACATATCACAAAACCTTCAATACAATATGGAAGTTTTGTATCATAATAAATCATCTTCAAATAAACCTAAAATCCATCAAAGAATGTTGACATAGATGAAATCAAAACCATTTTTAGAGAAATATCTCTTTTTACTTTGAAATCATTTAAGCGTCACATAATTTTAAAAGGAATATATTTAAATATATTTTTGAATCAAAGTCTCTCATACCACTTTGAAACTTTTAAAAATAATTATCATTTCAAAATATTCTTGTACATATAAATAAATCCTTAAAACCATTTTGAAAACATGGACACTAATGAGAATGGTTTAGAAGGATAAATATTTAAAACATTTAAATTTATGTTTTAGTAAAAAGTACGTTAAAATAATCCCTTGGAAATTTATTTTATGAAACATGGACCTGGATAATTAATATGTCCTAGTAGATACTTACGTAAAAACAACCTCAGATAATAAAGAGATTGTGAAATTAACCCTTGCCAATTTGGTATCTTACGAAACATACACCCCCATGAAATAAGTATCATACAATGAATATGTAAATACACATAAATTAATGTGTATTACTCAAATAATACAAGTATGGGAATTACATACACCACAAGAAAGGTAATACTGGAAATAAAGCATGAATTTTACGGGAATAAGGAGTGAGATGGACACCCCTTACCTTGCACTTTCCTTTAGTCGAGGTTATGTTTAACCTCTTGTATGAATACTGTAGTATGTTATTAAACTATACCAGAACCATATTAATATTTATGATATCATACATTATTCATTTATGACTTTATACTACTGATTTAATAATAATTTCCATGATATATTAATATTTCAGGTAAGAATCGATTTCTTTATCGTACGTTTTTATCTCGTTACTCTTGATTGTGTCACATAAATCATGATTTAAATACTTAAAAAATATATAACATGATTTATATATCATATATATTTAGAATATAAATATGTATAATAGGCATATATATGAAATGGAAAACACCATTTATGGAGATGATAGTCTATACATATGCATAAACGTTGTTTCCGTTTTCATATAGTATTGAGCGAAACTAAGTGAATAAAATATATGTAAGTACATACATATATATAAATATATATATCTCCAGTAGAATTATTATGTCATATATTACAGACATATTGGTAATATATATTTTTATAACGGTCGATGAATGGTGAACTTTGAAATGAATCTCATCACGTCGTGCAGACGGTAATCCGTACGTACGCACGAGCAAAAAATTTCATTCTTTTTATATTAAAATTATATATAAATGGATTTTATATCATATATAGAGAATCCATATCATGTTATATTTATTATTTACATCAAATATTAATCATTATTATACCCATTCGAATAATAATGTATTGAATAACAATTACACACCGACATGGAGACGGTAAGCCGTACATACCCACGTCTGGTGACATGTCATTCAAAGGGTGGATAGAATGATTAATTTGGTTTTCACAAAATTATAATTAAATTACAGTATATAAAATATACAAGATTTATTATTTTATAATGTAAACAACAAAGAAAATGGAAGTGGAATAAGAAAGGAACTTGAAAGAGGGTGGTGAAATCGTTACCTCTTCCTTGGGTTCTTCCTTTTGATTTGATCAAAAGTGCTCCATAGGTTGGATTTCTGATAAAAATAAGGACTCTATTTTGGTGGGAGGATTTATGAGAGGGTATTTGGGTAGGTTTTGTATGATCTAAATGACTTAGAGGGTGTGAATTAGAGTAAAGGTGGAGGACCCTTTTATAAAATGGGTGACGGGCACTTAAGGAAAAACATAAATTATTTTTTTATAATAAATTCATATTTGATTTATAATTGCCCAAAAAGGATTTATTTCTATGATATGGGGGGTATGGGTCCAAATCGACTGATCCAATATGTTTTAGACTGGTTTGGGTCAATTTATTAATCTTATATTTTAGTTTTAACTCTTATTTGATTAGTTTGACATTTACCATGTCTCTTTGTAGTTTTATATTATATGGTTAATAAACTTACTATAAACTTCAAATCAACCCTGAAGTGTTCCATTAACTATTAAACTATCATGATATATGTCCTTTGGCCGAGCCTTAGATTTTTAGGAATAGAATATCAATAAATAATATAATATGTTTTTTAAGAAAACTCTTTTATGTCAATTTTGACACTTGGGTATTTTGTTTTTGATAAATTCATAAAATAATTATTACTTTGGAAATAATTCATATAACCAATAATAATATGTCATATTAACATATAAAATTATTGGAATTCATAAAAAGTCTAAAATTTCATTTATTTGGTTATTTATAATATCAATTATCTTAATCTATCATTAATACTGTAATTACTGCATCATCATTCTGTCTTAAATGAATTAAATTATTTAATGTCTAAAAATTAAATGTAAAATACCATTATTTAGTAAATCCTTTTATCTTTCTAATTAATATTTATAATAAAAATTATCTTATGTATGACGTTTATATTTAAAATGTTTTAGTTATTAAAGATTGATCTTATCTCTTTTAATTATTCTTTGAATTAAATAATAATAAATGTATTAATCTAATCCAAGTGGATCTAAATGATAATATTTTATTCCTAAGGTTGTTTTTTGTCGAGATACACTTATACAATAGAATTAAGATATGTGTTAGGGTAATATTAATATAATTTTTACCCTTAATTACCCTATTTAATTTTAACTGTGGTAAATAAAAGTAAAAAGCTACTATTCTCCAAAAATTATTTTTATCCCATTGAACCATAGTGTACTACTTGATATTAACTGTTTCTCTCAGATTTTCGAAATTTCACTCATAGAAGTGGTAAAATTAAGTTTTATATTAATTTGAAAAATTCTCATAGGAGATGGGTAAAAAACGTTGAAAAGTTCAATGAAATTTTTATATATCTAAAATTATTATAAACTGGCTACAATTAGTTAAATTTAACTTAAATATGTATTATTGATCAATTATGACTTAAAATAAATTTGAATAAATTAAATAATTATTTAAATAAAAATTCGCTTTTAAACTATAACTCAGTGTTTTACACTATTTATCAAAAATTGAAAGATTTCAGAAAAATACCAAAAATTCACCCTAAGATAATTTAGATATTCTGAAACCAAAAATGAAGTATATTTTTTAAAATAAAATTTATAAAATTACAAAAATTGGGTATTACTATTCATAACATCTAGTTTGGTAAGTTATGGTGCGCTTGAACTCGGTGTTGCATGTAGTGCAAGTTATGAAATTACATTGAAAATATAATGTACTATGAAATATTGGGGTGTTATATTCTTCCCTCGTTCAATAAATTGGATCCCTGCAATTTGAAATTTTTCTTTGAAAATAAATGGTTGAAAATAGAAAATACCATTATGGGAAAACCCACATCGGAAATTGGGTTAATAAATTTTAATCTTAATAAGATAAAAAAGGTGAATTACAAAGTCACCACCAAATTATGATCTTGATTAGAAGAACATTGGTGGAAATTAGAGACACATAATTGGAGAAAAATTCTAAATATTTATATGGAGTGATTGACGTCATCAATCAAAAAAAATTGTAGAATTGTGGGCCTCAAACCCACCAATCTATGATGATTTAAAACACCATCGGTTCCAAAAAATGTAAGGTATTAGGATAACACATTTTTTTATTAAGATGCCTTACCTAAAGTTTAAGAATTTATTTCTTCATAGAATATGAGAAGGAAAAAAATTTATACTTCTCAAGTAGATTTCCATCCATTACCTAATTTCTACCACAAACTCATCTTTCACTATAAAAGATAATAGAACTTAAAAAAATATTCAATTTATCCTATTAATATGGGGTTCCAAAAAAATGAATTTATAATTCATCTACCAGACCCTTTAAAAAACTAAATTATTCAATCATTGACATCATGTGGGTTAGTGATGGGTGATACACAATTGTCTCCATTGGGTTGCGGGTTCAAGTCTCGCGGCCTTACCGGACGTGACGGGTTTCCGCCCGACCTCCAGGTTGTTCTCTTTATGGAAATCCTAAAATAACCTTAACAATAGTTTCCAATTTCAAACATAATCCATTCCAGCCTTTAGAATTATCCAAAATACTTATATCCAAACTCTCAGTCAAAAATTTTTAAGGAAGTTAAACATTATGACGATCCTTTTTTCTAGTTAATAACATGTGAATGCCTTCATCATGTATTCTTTTACAACACTGCAACATCCTGAATTACCAAATTCAACAATCTCTTATTCCAGAAACACTACCTCATTTTTAGGACCATATTAAGGATTACCTTTCCATCAACCATGTATTTTTAAAAAAGTGTAGCTTACTATTAATTCAATTTTCTTAGAACCATATAATCTCAAATCCTAAATAAAATAGTACAACGGTACAATCCTAATTTATCTCCATAATTTATGTAACCAGTATATTGTTGATACAACACTCAAATGAAATAATTCAATAATAACAACATAAGAACACTATTAATTCCTCTTCATCTGAGGTAGTATCATAACTTGGTTATTATCCAATAACATCATTTTCGGTATACTCTTATGAATGGGAAATTGATTCATGTAGTGTCCCAATTCCTTCCAGATGAAGCATTGTTCATTTGAATTCTTTTTTTAACCTTGAAATTGCGTACATGGTGTACTTTTTTATCCATACTTAATACATACTCTCATTCCCTTCAATAATTTACCATGGTGATTCTTTCCACATTTATCACATATGGGAAATCCTTATTTTCCCTCTTCCCTTTATCCATCTTTCTCTCTTCCATGCTTTTCTTCTCTTACTTCCCGTCAAAGCCATAGGACTCAGAGAATTCTTTACTTGTCTTATTTACACATGATACTCCCTCTTCATATATTGAGAATACAAGGGAGACTATTTCCCTTCTAAATGTTTGATTAATACCATGAAAAAATGATCCTTCTTACTCACTGGATCATACGTATTGCTGGAGTTCACATTACTTATATTGGTTTCCATGTCTATACAATGGCATACACTAGGTTAGTTTATGAATTTCAATTTATAATTCCAAACTGGTAAAATACCTGATGTAAATAGAAAATTTTATGGATATAATCCACAATCACAAAAAAGTTTTCATTGAGGAGATATATACTCATAAACCCTTCATAGTGGTTTGTAAAGAAAACGAGAATTATCTTAAGCATATCCCCTGGGAGTGTCGTAACCAAGAGTGCATCAAGGCCCGTTTTTATGCACTAGTTCTCAATCGAGTCTACCTCAATGTGTTGTTTTCGAGTTTTACCCCTAGGTACATATGTGCCAGAGCCACCTCTACCTGCTCGTATTCAGACAGGGATGTATTTTCTTGGAAAACTCACAAAACCTTTACATTACCAAAATTCTAGGAAGTTATCCTATACTAATCTTCAAATTCTATCTTATGGTAATCCGCTCTAATTAGAGTTTATTTAAATCTAGTATCCAAGGTTATTGATAAACTTCCTCTGATACCAACTATAACGCTCCAACCCCAGTTACCCAGAGTTGATGCATTATTTTAATACATTGGCATGATTACAAGGAATCAAGTCCCGAAGGACCGATCGGTTTAGCAGTCTTGGAAATAGATTACATACATTAACATTACATTACAATTTAAATCATAACACACAACATTAATAGTTCTTTGATAACGCCATTATTCCCTTTAGCTTATCCCTGCATATCTGTAACACCCCAAGCTTCCACGGTATGCTTCTCTTTGATTAATACAGTAGTGTGAATTGTACACAACTTCGAGTTCTAACAAACACCACAACCAATCAAACTAGCTGTTATGAATATAAATACCCAATTTTTTAAATTTTATAAATTATATCTTTCAAAATGGTTTTTATTTTTTGATTCATAATATAGAAATTATCCTAAGGTGAAATTTTGGTATTTTTCTGAAAACATTCAATTATTTATGATTAGTGAAAAAACACTGAGTTATAGTTTAAAACTGAAATTTTATTTAAATAATTATTTATTTTAATTAAATTTAATTAAGGTCAAAATGGATTCATAATACATATATATGTTCAATGTAATTCATTTGAGTTAGTTCAGGATAATTTTAAATATATAAATATTTTATTGAACTTTTCACCGCCTTTTACCCACCTCTTAGGAGAATTTAAAAATTCACATAAAACATAATTTTACCACTTCTGTGAGTAGAATTTTAAAATTCTGAGAGAAATGGTTAATATCAAGAATTAAAATGTGATTCAATAAGATGAAAATAATTTTTGTTGAATAGTAACTTTTTACTTTTATTTACCACGGTTAAAAGTAAATATGGTAATTAAGGGTAAAAATGATATTAATATTACCCTAACATGTGTCCTAATTCAATTGGACAGGTGTATCTCGACCAAAATCAACCTTAGGAATAAAATATTATCATGTAGGTCCACTTGTATTAGATTAGGACATTTATTAGTATTTAATTCAAAGAAGAGTTAAAAGAGTTAAAATTAGGGTTTAATTACTAAAATATTTTTAATATAGGGTATATATATGATAAATTCAATTGTAAATATTAATTAGAAAGATAAAATGATTTCATACATAATGGTATTTTATTTATAATTTTTAGACATTAAATAATTTAATTTATTTATATCACAATAGTGATGCAGTAATTACCTAATTAATGAAATATTTAATTAATTGATATTGTAAATATCAAAATAAATGTAAATTGAGACTTTTTATGAATTACACTAATTTTATAGGTTAATATTAAATATTAATATTGGTTATATAAATTTTTTTTATGTAATAATGCTATTATGGAAATATCAAAAACAAAATACCCAATAGTGTCAAAATTGACATAAAAGAGTTTTTAAAACTAATATTATACTATTAATTGATATTTTATTCCTAAAAATCTACGATTCAGCCAAAGGACTTATATAATGATATTTTTATCATTAATGGACAACTATGGAGTCTCTTGGATTTATATTTTAATTTTATTAACTATATAATATAAAAATACAAAGTTACATGGTAAATGTCAAACTAATTAAGTAAGAGTTAAAACCAAAAGATAAGGTTAATATAATGACTCAAACCTGTCTAAAATCTATTGGTTGAAAGTATTATGACCCATACCCAGATTAAAATTTAAATAATCCACTTTTGAGACATTACAAACCAAATATAAATATATTATAAAATAATATTTCAAGCTTTTCAAAAGGTGTCCCTCACTCCTCTTATAAAAAGGCACTCCCCCTTCTCACTAATTCAAAAATTCAAAGCCTTCTGGCTCTACAAAACCCTACCAAAATACTCTCTCAACTTCCATCACTTCAACCTAGAGGCATTAGTTTAATCATAAAGACATCTTAAGGATCCCTTTTGATCAAATCAAAAGGAAGAACCCGATTAAGATGTAATGTTTTCACCACCCTCTTTCAAGTTCATTTCTTCTTCAATTTATACATTCTTTGTTATTCACATTCTAAAATAATAAATCCAGTATATTATATATACTTTGATTTTATTATAAATATGGTACAACCATATTCAGTTTTCTATCCATCCTTTGAATGACATGTCAACATATGTGCGTACGTACGGCTTACCCTCTCCACGTCATGGTGTAATTGTTATGCAAAGCATTATTTTTTGGATGGGTATAATAATGATGTGTAATTCATATAAATAATAAATATAAAATGATAATGATTTTGTATATATGATATACCATCCAATTACATATTATTTTAATATCGAATGAATGATATTGTCGATTGTGCGTACGTATAGACTACCGTCTCCACAAACGCGATGAGATTCATTCCCCATCGTATCCATTAGAAACTAATTTTAATTTGATGATTAAAAGTAATGTTTAAGAACATTATATAATTCTGGATATGAATAAGATACAACCTATCCATAAAAAACATGGCTTATGTAACAAAACATATAAAAGAAAATGAGTAAGTTAACACCCGAAAAGACGATAATACTAAGATATTATTAACAAATCAATGTTTAATGATTATATATGATATAATATTAATGTATATTATTATGGAATAATTTAATAGCAATTATTTCACCATTATACAGGAGGTTAACCTACCCACGACCAAGGAATATTACAAGGTAAGGGTTTATTTCACAATCTCTTCATTATCTGAGGTTGTTTATACATAAATATCTACTGGACCTCTTTATAATCCACATCCATGTTTCCTAAAAATGTATTTAAAATCATTCTTACTATTTTACAGAATATGGGTTAAAGTAATTTATACCCTTTTATGACTTTTTATATGATTTTTATAAAGTAATCTTTCCATCATTTTACAAACAAGGTCCTTTTTTACCTTTTCAACGGAATAAAGGTAAGAATGTATTTTTTAACTTATACGGCGGGTGTGGCTATTTTCCACCGTTATAAAAACTTTTAAGATTCTATTAAAAGATTATAAGGATATCTTCAAAGTAAAAAATTTTATTTTATAATTATATGACTTTTAAATGATTTCAAAAAAAGAGATATTTCTCTCAAATAGTTTTTATTTCATCTATGTCAACATCCATTGATGGATTTGAAGATTATTTGATGTTTATTTGTTATGATAAAAAACTTCAATATTGTATTTAAGTTTTTGTGATATGTTTGACTGTGGATGCGTTATTTTTATAACATTCATTGTTTATGGAGAATGTATTGACATTTCGTATGCTAGTTTTAATACAAATGTTTATATTATTTTTAAACCTATTCATATGAGGAATTAATTGGACTTAATATGTGACGGGTGGAGCCTGATATAGCTCCTAGATGCATCGGTAGGTCTCATGAGACAAACTAGTGTCTTGGCACAGGGCCTTGACAAAATCTTATTTGTAGTCCTGGCATGAGGCCTTGACTATGTAGTTATGATAGTCTGGCATTATACATTCCATCATTATAAAAGTGGTTATTGATATTTCATGTTATTATTCATCTAGTAGAATATCTATGTGAATATGTAAATGTAATTTTTTCATTTTATCTTTTCCATAATATGCTGATTTTCAAGTTTAAAAGAATTTTTTTAGTTATACATTGCCTTAAATGTTTATGCTTATTTATGAAAGTTTTCGCTATATTATTTTCCTTACTGAACATATGATCTCACCCCTTTCAATGTTTAATTTTTCCCAGGATGTGAAGAAGTAATTTATGAATTACCTACAAGAATAGTATGAGGGGATATGAAGATAAGATGTTGCTGTATTTTTTTACTTTATGATGTAATGTAAGACTTATGAATATATCTAGTGTTTCTAAGACTACTAAACTAATCGGTCTTTTGAGACTTGATCTTTTGTGATCATGAAAATGTTATATAATAATGCACCGACTCTGGGTAACTGGGGTCATGGTGTTACAGTTGGTATTAGAGGAAGTTTATTACAAACATTGGAAGATAGATTTAGATAAACTCTGATTAGTGCACATAGCCATAAGATAGACTTTGAGGATTAGTGTAGAATAACTTCCTAGAATTTTGGTATTATAGAGATTTTGTGAGTTTTCCGATTAATACATCCATGTCTGGATATTATCAGGTAGAGGCGGCTCTGGAATGGATGTACCTAGGGTTGAAACCTGAAAACACCGCTATGAGCTAGACTTGAACGAGAATTGGTGCACGACAACGCGCCTTGCTGCACTCTTGGTTACGACTCTCCCAGGGGATATGCTTAGGATAATTATCATTTTCTTTACAAACCATTATAAAGGGTTTATTAGTATATACTTCTTCAAAGAAAACATTTTTATGATTATGGATTATATCCATTAATAGTAAAAATTATGTTATGTGTTTTATAATTTTGTAATTATGTATTTTGATTCATGAACTGATATAGTTTATTCCATTGTTTAGAAATGGTGCCTAGTGGATGGAATGGAAAATGTATCAATGAACGCACTCCATGTATGTATTTCCTTCCCAGTCAAGAAACTTATAATGGAGCTGGTGATGCAAGTGGTGCGGATCCGCTAATAACCATACTGGGACAACTGACTCCGGTTATCAATAATAACCTTACTCGTATGGAGCACCCTGATCCATATCGTGGAGGATCACTGTTAGATCGCTTCATGGGGAAACAACCACCAACATTCAATTTGATTACAAATCCATTGGTATCTGAGAAATGGATAAGATCCCTAGAAAAAATATTTCAGGCTTTGGGGAGTAGTGAAACATAAAACTTTATCATGGCAGTTTATCACCTCACTGGAGATGCTGATCAACGGTGGTCATTGATACAAAACACAAAGGAAGATGATGAAGTATAAAATATGGAATAGAGAGAGTTCAAAGGGATTTTCTTATAAAAATACATTCCTCGTGATCATCGAGCAGATATGGAAAGAAAATTTCTGAGTCTGAGACAAAAAGAGGATGAGAATTTCGCAATGTGTGAGGCTAAATTTACAAGGTTAGCAAGGTATGCTAGAGATTATATAAGTGACCCAAGAATTAATATTGGTCATTTCTTTGATGAGTTAAAACCATTTATTATTCAAGAATTAGGGTCACAATCCTTCTCGTTGTACGATGATATTGTCTCATGTGCTAACAAGACAGAAAAATAATTCTCTAAGTCTTATGACTTTAAAGCAAATCAAGAGAAGGAGAGATCTGTTGATCACTTTGGGAATGGAAATAAGGGTAAGAAGGGAAAAGTTGAATATAAATCCTACTATAAATGTGTGAAAAAACACCCTGGTACTTGCTTGAAGGGAATAGGAGTTTGTTACAAGTGTGGTTAAAAAGACCACCAAGCTCGTGATTGCATGGGGAAGAAAGAAGCTACCAATTTTCAATGCTACAACTACAGAGTGATGGGAAATTATGCAAATTAATGTCCTAAGCGTCAGGGGAACATAACTCAGAAAAGGCCAAGGGATCAAGGCCAAGCATATGCTATCACTACTGCTGATGTAGTAGCTCCGAAGGATGTGGTGGAAGGTAATTTAATGGTTTCCCCAAGTTTAGAAAATGAATTATTTGATTCGGGAACAACACATTGTTTCATATCTTCCCAGTTTGCTAAAAATTTGATATTTCCAATTTGATTTAACAAGGGAGTTGTCAGTTAAAAATCCTAAGGGAAGTATCATTGCAATAGAGTTTTGTAAATCAGTACCCATTAGGGACCCTAAATGTCCTTTATCTACTGATATCATCGTCATACCTATTATTGAGTTTGATATAATCCTCGGTTTGGAGTGGCTTTCGGACCATGATGAGAAGATTTATTATAAGAAAAATGATGTTATGATTTTTGATGATGATGATAAGGAACACCTTATCTTTAGAGTAGAATCGTCACCACCTAATTCTTATCTAGATCCACCCCCAGTAGCTCAACTAAATTCAATTATTGGGGAGAAACATAATGAAATGACTGTGGGTTAGGAAAGGAAATATTTAAATAGAGGATGTACCTATTGTGAAAAAATATGTAGATGTGTTTTTGGAAGATATACATGGACATCCTCCAAAATGAGAAGTTGAATTTTCCATTGATTTAATTCCTGGATCAATGCCTATATCGAAGACTCCTTATAGAATGGCCACTGTAGAAGTAGTTGAACTAAAGAAACAACTAGAGTAATTGAGAAATAAGGAATTTATTCTCCCTACTGTTTCTCCATGGGGATCCCCTATCCTTTTTGTTCAGAAGAATGATAGATCTATGAGGTTATGTATCGACTATAGAGAAATTAATCCTATAACAATAAAGAACAAGTATCTCGTACCTCGCATTGATAATTTATTTGAACAACTACATTGAGCTCAATACTTTTCAAAGATTTACCATCGATCTGAATACCATCACTTGTGTGTGAAAAAGGAAGACATTTCGAAGATAGCATTTCGAACCAGGTACAGGCAATATGAGTTTATAGTAATGCCTTTTGGATTGACTAATACACCCTCTGTATGCATGGATCTAATGAATAGTGTTTTCATGCAATATATTGATGATTTTGTGGAGGTATTTATTGATGATATCTTGGTTTACTCCAAAAGATGCGAGGATCTTGAAAATCACTTGAGCATTATATTAAAGACTCTGAGAAGACATGAATTATATGGGAATTTTAGAAAGTGTGAATTATAGCTGAAGGAGATTTCTTTTCTTTCCAATATTGTCTCTAATGATGGAATCTCTATTGATCCTAATAAGACCAAGGAAATCCATGAATGGCCAGCACCAACGAGTATAACTGAGGTATGCAGTTTTATTGGCTTAGCAGGTTATTATCGGAGTTTCGTTTAGAATTTTTCACGATTGGTTAACCCATTAATGAAACTCACACGTAAAGGGGTTAAATTTGTTTGGAAAAAAGAGTGTGAAATTTTTTTTGATGAACTCAAGAGAAGATTCGTCAATGCTCATTTATTGAATCTACCATCAGAGAATGATGGGTTAGTTATTTTTTGTGATCCATCGAAGAAAGGACATGGTTGTGTCCTTATGCATAATGATATAGTAATTTCATTTACATCACGATAGTTAAAAATTCATGATCAATACCACCCTACTCATGATCATGAGTTATCTATTGTAATATTTGATTTGAAAATATGGATACATTATCGCTATGGTAAAAAATTTGAGATATATAATGATCACAAGTGTTTGAAGTATATTTTCTGACAGAAAGAACTCAACATGAGGCAAAGTAGATGGCTTGAATTACTCAAGGATTAGGATTGAACGATACACTACCACCCGTCAAATGCAAATAAGGTGGTATATTCTTTGAGCAGAAAGGATCATGGTGTTTTGAACATGATGAGAATTGAAAGGGATCTTATTTTCATGGATCTAGTGAAGATGTATATGGGAATCACCATGGAAGGTGAAACATCAATACTTTTTCAAATGGTTTCCAAACCACCATTACTAGAAAGGATAAAGAGTTCTCAGAATAGTGATGAAGAGTTTCAAAAGATGATTAAAGCTTTGAATGATTGGAGATTGAGAGACTTTGTGTATGAAGATGGAATTTTGAAATTTTGGGAGAGACTTTGTGTTCCCGATATACCTGATCTAAAAAGGGAATTTTTGGATGATGCTCATAGTTCCAATTTCTCTGCACACCCTGGGATCACCAAAATGTATAGAGATTTAAAGGATAATTTTTTTTGGGACAACATGAAGAGGGAGACTGCAGATTTTTTGTCAAGATGTATTGTTTTTCAACAAATGAAAGATAGAAGGCAACAACCTGGAGGAGTCATGCAACCTCTTCCCATACAGGAGTGGAAATGGGATAATATTACAACGGACTTTGTCACGGGACTACCAACGACTCCTAGAAAGAACGATGCAAAATGGGTCATTGTTGCTCATCTTACCAAGTCAGCACATTTTCTTGCTATAAGGGAAGATTTACCACTTGAACATCTAGCTAGACTATATATTAATGAAGTTGTGGGACTTCATGGAGTACCCCTATCTATTTTTTCTGATCGTGATCCCCATTTTACTTCATGACTCAGGAGTGTATTTAGAAGGCCATGGATACTGAACTTTTTTTGACCACTGCCTACCACCCTCAAACAGATGGACAATCAGAATGGAAAGTTATAACCATTGAAGACATGTTGAGATCATGCTCACATGACTTTCAGGGTATGTGGGATCAATATTTAGCTATGGTAGAAATTTCCTATAACAATAGCTTCCATTCAAGTATTCAGATGGCACTATAAGAAGCATTGAATGGATATAGATGTCGCAAACCAACCTGTTGGGATGAAAATTGTCAAATAAAACTTGTAGGCCCAGAACTAGTGGAGGAAACGATAGAAAAGTTTAAGGTAATCCAAAACCACATCAAAGCAGCTCAAAGTAGGAAGAAGAGATATGCCGATAACCGAAGGAAGTATTTGGAATTTCAGGTAAGAGATCATGTTTTCTTGAAGGTAACTCCATGGAAGGGAGTTATACGTTTTTGTAAGAAAGGTAAATTGAGTCCCAGGTACATTGGACCATTATAAATTATAGAATGAATTCGTGCTGTAGCTCACCATTTTCCAGTGCCTCCAAGTCTCTCCAAAGTTCACGATGTGTTCCACGTATCATTGTTGAGAAAATACATGCCTGACCCAACGCATGTACACACTTATGAGGAATTAGAACTGGAACTCGATATGTCTTATTGTGAAGAGCCCTCCAGGATTCTGGATACAAGAGAACATGTGCTGAGAAACCGGATGACTCATTTGGTAAATGTTCTATGGATAAAGCATAAGATAGAAGAGGCAATGTGGGAACCTCAGGAAATTATGATGAAGAATCACCCAAGTCTTTTAATGCGGTAGTATTCTAGAAATTTCGTTGATGAAATTATTTGATGGAGGGGAGAATGTAACACCCTAAGCTTCCATGGTACGCTTCTCTTTGAATAATGTAGTAGCATGTGTTTTACGCAACTTCTAATGGTCACATTTAAATAATATTATTTTTATAGTATATCCCAATTCTCCTAAAGCATAGTGTTGCCTATGATGCAAGCTATCATGGTTAATATTATTTAAAAAACATGGGTTGTTACATGTGATGTGTTCTATAATCGTGGTAAGGAATACAACTCCAAATTTATAAATAATGGGGGCCTATTTTTTCCAAGAGTTGTAACAACCCAATCTCTAATTACATGGTATATGTGTTTAATTTATCACATTAAAATAGGATACAAGGGACCATATCACTATGGATAGAACATGTTTAGCATTATTTATGAATAAAATAGATAGATGATTCAAAATTTTCATTTTAAATAAAATATAATATAAAAGATATTCAAATATACTTCATTATTAAATTATATTAAAATAATCCTTCAAACTTGAAGGAAATGGAAATAAAATAAGGGTGAGATAAAATGTTCAGTAAGGGTTTTGAAAAGTGGAATATATTAAGAGTATATAAGTCATAAACCATCTGGAAATATAAATAACTAAAAAATTCATTAAATCATTAAATTTGGCATGAAATTCAACCACTGATAATATAAATTTAATAATCTAAATGAAAATAATAAATCAGTTCTCAATGAAGTAAACTTATAATTTCAAACCTCATAATCATGGAATTATAAAAATAAATTTCCAAATATGGGTTGTTATGCACCAAAACCCCATTTAGTAATTTTAACCTATTACTTTGACTTATGATGCCTATTGATTCATTAAAGGGTTATATAATATCAAGCCCCACACATATTTTCATTTTCATGAAAATTCTCATATATTGAATTAAAAATTTAGTTCATAAACAAAATTACTATTAAACAAATATGTTTATTTAGTAAATAAAATATAATGTCAATATTTCTATAGTCAATAAAATAACATCCCTAGTGAAATGCCATATATCAAAGTGGTAAACAGAATAAGAAATATAAATGTACAAGATAAAAATAAAAATGATATATACGATGAAACGTAATCAAAATAATATAACTGTTTAAAAACAACTTTATTGTCTATACAATTAATTGAGAGATGGGAAATGAATATAATTAATCATAAAATTAGGTTGTCTAGTCAAATCTAAAATTATATAGAAAGAAATGGTAAAAAGACATTTAAAATAAGTTTTCATTAAAAATGTTTTTTATTAACACCATTGATAACTTTTATAATAAGTTAAATATCATAATAAAACTATGGTGGTGGGAAAATCTGTTAATATCATAAAAATTTAAAATAAAAAACCACAGAAATATTTATAATTAAAATAAAAAAATAATCTTTCATAAAAATTTAATTTATTCCTCTCCTAACCGTTAAAAAATCATTAGAAAAATAAAATTTCCTAAATAAATAATTTATATTAATAAATTATGAAATTTTTACCAAACTATTAAAAAATATATTCCTGGAATAAAAAAATTCCAAATTATTAATATAAATAACAATTTGTTTTGTTTTATACATTTCTATGATATATTAAAGGGAAAAGGGTAGGAATATTTGCAATAAAACCTTGGAACTCATTAAATCTAAAGAGGATAAAAATGTATATGGATTTTATTAATGATATATTAAAGATTATTTTAAAAAAATTATAATAAATCACAAAAAATGATATTATAAAATATTTTATTACAACATTGGAAGTTATAAATTATAACCCTTGAAGGATTGAATTGGATTAAAAATTTTATTACCATAAATGATTTATATTCTTCTTTAATATATAAAATTCGTAGTTTAAAACCCACCTAAATCAAAATATGTGTTTAATTCCAAATTTTTCTCAATAGAGTGGAAATTGGAATGAAATCTCTTACCTTATGTAACAAACTAGTGGTTCAAAATCATATTTGTCTCTTATAAATTATTTTTAAATAGATTATATAGTACTATACACAAAATATAACTAAGAACAATTTATTTCATTAATTAATATTATTACATTAATCAATAATGTAACCACTTAAAATTTTAAATATGGTAATTGTATATAAAAATTAAAACAGAAAATCTAAATTGGGAACATATGGATCACCCCAATCTATTAGAATAATTCCCTCAACTACCAATACTATAGAAAAAAAATATTATTAAAAAAATAAAAAAATTATGAAATAAAAATAGATAACCTTGAGAGGATGTTATTTTAATATTTATTGAAAGGATTAATTAGTATTTATAGGATATAAAGTTAACGTTTCTAATATTTTGTAATATGAACATAACTAGTGGAAAAATACTACTATCTAAAAATGATATATTTTTATATAAATCATGTTTATCATGATTACAGTAAGTAATTTAAAATGTTATAATTCCAATTATTATATATCATTATAAAAATGTCAACGAAAATACAAGAACATTTTTAGTAAAATCTGTATTAAAGAATTTCATAAAAATTATATTTTTTATATTAATGCTTAAAATAAACTATTATAGAAATTTTTTGGATAAAATTAATTTCATTTTATAAATATTCATGTTTTAATTTCCCAAGGATGCGGTTTTGATAATTTTCTGAAATACATCAATTTTATTGTAAATAGTAATAATTTTTTGTTTACATAACAAGTACCTCTTAATTTACATCATTCATGATGTAATAATGAAATAATCCTTTCTTGAACATGTTTACATCCAAGATATATTTTCATTAATAGTTTTTTAATTAATGAAAAATGAACTAAAATTTCAGACGTGAAAAAAAAATTTCGAAACATAATGTCAAAAGTTATTCTTTAAAATAACAATTTGTCTTTTTTCCCATACTCTTTTTTATATACTATTAAATTATAATTATAAATTGTATTTTAAGTCTCAAAATACTTATATTAAATTTATATATGATTTATATTTTCATAAAATCAATATTAAATGTTTTACCTTGGACCTAATATTTTAACCGATATTTATTCTAAAAATACCCCCTCTCATCAAGTAAAAATAACCCCTATCCATCCACTTTGAAAACAACTAATTTCCAAATTTTTAAATCATAACCAACAAAAAAATACCTCACCCCAATCCACTTAGAATACTTATGTTAATTTGGTAGTAACCTGAAACCATGCATCAATGAATATATAGTGGAATACAAGAGATATTACACAAATAATTATCTTAGATTTAATCAACTCTTCTTCTTTTTATTTAGTCTTATGTCTTTATTTCTTATTCAATCCTCCCCGTTCAAATAAAAACAATATAATATTATTTAGTAACTAATTTAACATTATGTTAATTATTTTTACCTCCTATAAGTATCATATTTACTATATATATGAATTTCAATCTTCCCTTTCCATCTCTTTTGATAATGTCATGTTAAATATCGGTTAACCACCCATAGAGACATTTCCAAAACAATTATTATAACCACTGTAATGTATGGATATTATTAATTGGGTATTGTATGTAAATAATTATTTTATTGTATTATAATTTTCTATTGTATATCATATTTTCCTATAAATGTCTTTGAATGAAAGTAATCAAATCAATCTGAAATGAGAATTTTTTTAAGAAAAACATGATATCAAAATGATGTGATTTCATCAATGGAAATTATGTAATATAATAAAATGTATATAATTTATATATAATTGTATAAATTAATACAATTAGGTTTTGGATCAATGTTTTGATAAATATAAGTTTATTATTTAGTTGATCCCAAATAGACGAAATAAAGCGGGAATTAACATAAGTGGATTCTCAAACCCAACTCACTTTCTTCGGGTTATCCATATTTCATGACTTCATTGATATGAATATTCATTTAATTTTCATTAAATAACATTTCATTATTAATACCATTTATTTTCATGGATATACATGTTTCCAATGTGATTTTTTGATTAAAAAACTTTTTTGAAAAGAACTCTACATTTCAAGACACATCTTTGACTCATCTTGAGTTATATCTTCTTCACTCATAAATGATGATTCTTATAAAAAATATGTCTTCCACATTTTCATATTATAAACAAAAATATTATTCATGAAAAAATTATTGATTAAATATTTAAGAAATCCACTTCATTCAATGGGATAAATAAGGACTATGATTGTAATACATTTACTGTGGCATGCATGATTACGTAAATATTATGATGAGACAGATTGGACTACTGTTATATGTCTCTCCAATGCATTTGGTAAAGTGATTTATATCATGATTTGATGTGTATTATGTGGCAACCTTACATTATCTCTATTCATAATGATTATGTTATGATTATGAACATCTGTTATGTGTGAACATGATGCTAACATCGTTCACAATAAGGTGAGTTATTTGAACACTAAGACGTGATGTTTCATTTTTATGCATTGAAATACTAAATTCCATTATCATATGAATCATTTTTGATATGTATGTTGGTCTTATACTTATGATATGATTATGTACATCCATTTTATATTGAAGCATTTCCTTATTCGTCCTTTTACTAGTCTTTTAGATCACCCCCTTAATTGATATATATCCTAAGGTGATTACATTTATTAAAGATAATTTATTATTTAAAATGATAACTAATAAAGATTCCAATAAATTTTCATTATATATTATGTTCAATTTTTTTATCATCCTAATGTTTCCAAGACACTAAACCTTTGGATCCTAAATTTATAAGTTTATTGTTTTTTATCTTTAAAATGATATAATAGTTATGTATGAAAAATTAGGGTCTCCATATTCAGTATCAGAGAATAGTTTGGTTAATTTAGGAATTATTATTAGAAAAAAATAGATAAAACCAAAATTATAATCCCTTTTATAGGTAAAAAATAATTGATGAATACTTTTAGAAAATTATTAACATAGGTATCCTATAAGATATCTATTTAGTGTTAATTTCAAAAAATAAAAAATTATTCTTTCTTTTTTGATTTACAATTTGTGAAAAACCATAAAATTTTAGAAAATAGTGGGACCAAATGGATACATGGCCAACAAAATGTGTGAGGTAAAATGAAATGATATCTAGAATGTCATCACCAAAGTCACTGGAGTTAGAGATCAAAACATCAAGGAAATTATTACCCAATTTTCTCAAGATTGGAATAATAACCTGGCCCACAAATAATTTCATCCTTCACGAAAGAAAAAACAATTATCCATTTAATTTTTGTTCGAAAATTACCGTTGATATTTAGGTGATCTATTAATCAACTAGTCTTGAAACAATGGGTTAATTCATGGGAGATGATTTTTTATATCTCCATATTTCTAAGAAAGAGAACGTTACTCTTGTAGTATATCATTTGGATGGGGAAGATGATCAATAGTGTGAATTAACTAGAATAAAAATTTGAAAGATGAAATGTAAGATATAGAGTGGGAGAAAATTGTTATAATATTTCTATCAAAGTATTTTCATAAAACTCTTTAAAAAAATATTGAATGAAATTTTATAGAGTTGATGCAAAAGTAAGGAGAATCTATCATGTCTTATAAATAAAAAATCATAAGGACTACAATATATACCTCATTTTCTTTTTATCAAATGTGATATTAAAATGAATAGATTCTTTAGTGGTTACAACCCACATATTTGAAATATTTTTTCTATTTAAAACATTGAGAGTTATAAAAAAGTGGTCTAATGAACTCTCAAAATATAGATGGATTTTGGAGATTGGTCCCACCGTTATGGAGACAAAAAATAAATTAATTGATTTTAATGTAGGTGGGTTAAATGATAATAGAGGAAATATGATTCAATCACCCACATGTTATAAAATGTGGGACTAATTATAGTTGGAATATCCTCAAAGGGTTAGTGAAATGCTTCAAGTGTGGGAGAGAAGGGCAACAAGATCACAAATTTTAAAGAGATAGGAACAATCCGGCCGACAAGATAGAGGAATGTAAGGAGCTATTTAATGAACTACACATGGTACAATTCTAAAAGTATAGGGATCAAGGTCACTATGCATGCTAGTGCTCAAAACCATGAGTTCTTGAGGGTAATAATCATTTGAAACCACCAATGCCAATGGAGCGGGGTAAATCTTTTGACATCACTACTATTAATATGCAGAAAGAAAAGTTTTTTTATATTTTATACTTAATATTCACACATGAGTGGAGAATTTTTTATTTGACTCTTGTTATAGGATTTTTATATATCCTACCAGATTTCTATAACAAGGGATTTTGAATCCTAATAACATTATATAGATATATCTATAAAAATACCTTATGGTTCGATCATTACCCACCATCTGGTAGAATCTTCTCCTGTAAGCATCTGTGAGATGATTCTTCTAGATAATGGTGTGATACATACCTTGGTGGAATTTGATGATACAATGGGTATGTATTATCTCTCATTTTATAGTGTATACAAAAACATTCACTAAAATGAAATATCTTTACCTATTTTTATATATACTATGATCCTCTACAAATACATGAAAGGACATGAAACTTCATTGGAAAATAAATCAACGATGTGGGTGTTGAAGCCCTGTGAAGAAGCATAAACTATCCAAATGGTTGTGTCAAAGAGAATCATCGAACAGGAAAAAATTCCCCTTTTGAGGGAATACATCAAAGTACATCTCAACAACATACTCATACATCCCAAAAATAACCAGGTTGAGTTTTTTATGGCTCTCATTAATGGAGCTACTCCTATATCAAAAAACCCCTAATGTATTTCCATGATCAATCTAGTGATGTTTAAGAAGCAGATATAAGATGATTTGGATAAAGGTTTCATATGATCCAGTGAATCACCTTACGGTGTTGCATTTCACATTGTAATTAAAAATGATAGATCAATACATATGTGTATTGATTATTAGAAACTCAAAAATATCATCATATAGAACAAGTATCATCTTCCAAGGATTGATGACTTAAATGATCTTCTAACAAGATCTCAGTACACTTAAAAGATGGAACTTGGTTTTGGATACCATCAGTTGAAGGTGAAGAAGAAATATATTTATAACATAGCTTTCTTTACAATGTATGGGAACTATGAGATAATATTTATTCCTTTATAAATTAATAATTCCCCTTAAATATTCATGGATTTGATTAATATATTCTTTAGATACTACCTTGACAAATTTTTTCTAGTGTATATCAGGTGATATTATAACATACTCCCTCATAATGGAGGAACATGAAGAGAATCTAAGGATTGTGTTGCAAGAATTAAGGTCAAAATTTATTCTATGTTCATTATGTTTTACATTTAAATTTAGAATATTTTTTTCTTCGGGAATGTGATCACAAGTGGGGGAATTTATGTGGACCCTTTCAATAATGTAAATTGAGGAATGTACTATACCCAATAGTTTCACGATAATTCATGATTTTCATGGATTTGTTGGGTTCTAATGAAATTGTTTGAAGAATTTCCCAAGATTTTCTATCTTGCTAAATAAGTTAACATGGATAGGGGTAAAGGATGTCTGGATCAAATAATGTAGGTAATTATTTACGGAGATCAAGAATAGGATAATAAATGCACTTGTACTCACACAACCAACTAGTGGAGAAGGTTTTTAGATATACATTGAATCTTCAATTAATGTATTGGGTTGTGTACTATAGAATACTGTTACATTGAGAGGATATGCCTCACGAAATTTGATTATCCAAGAGAAAAACAACTTGATTCGTGATCTAGAGTTACTAGAAGTGATCATCGCTTTAGAGATTTTGTATCACTATCTTTATGGTGAGGATTATGACACATATACCAATCATAAGTGTATAATGTATATATTCAAACCAAAGGATCTCAACATGACTCAATGAATATAATTAGATCTAATCAAAGACAATGATTTCTCTATTGCCTAATGATAGAGAATGAATAATCTGGTAGATAATTCTCTTAGTAGGAAATATCATGGAACTATATCCTTGAGTATGATTGATAGAAACACTATCTTCATTGATATTCAAGTGATAGATTTGGAAATAGTAATGTAATAGAATACGTCATACCTTTACCAAATTATTACCCAACCATCCATACAGGAGATTATCAAGGAGGCACAAATAGAAGATCTGGAGCTCCAAAAAATGTGAATACAGTAAAGGAATTGAATCTACATGAGTTATATATCAATGATAATGGTGTGATTTTATTTTGAACATAGAATTCTGTTCCTTCATCATTTGGGATAAAAAAGTTGATATTTTCTAATGCACATATCTAATCTTTCACCATCCATCCTAAAAGTACCAAGATTCTCTGTGATAATCAAAAAAACTTAGGGTTGGACAACATTAAGAATGAAATTACAAAGTATAGATCATGATGTTTGGTTTTTCAACAAGTTAATAAAGAGTGAAAAAATTTTCAAAGGGGATGATGCTTCCATTACATATACACACATTAAAGTGGGAGAATTTCACAATGGAATTTTTTTCTATAAGTCTAAAAAAATCAAAAAAAAGAATGTGATATGAGTTATGGTGGATCAAATCACCAAGGATTTCCACTTTACTGCTCTTCATGTAGATTTGTCACTTGAGAAACGTGCCCAGATATATGTGAAGGAAGAGGTGAGGCTGCATGGGGGTACTACATTCAATCATATATGATCAGGGACCAAGGTTCACCCCAAAATTTATGCAAAGTATTCAACATGATTTATTTACTAAAGTGAGTTTCTGTAGGTCATGTCACCGATAAAATGATTGAAAATTTGAATAGACTATTTAGACACCTGAGGAAATGATAAGGGCCTACACAATTTAATTTTAATTGTGATTTCATCCTCTTTAATGATCATATTAGATCTCATATAATAATAGATTCCACGTGAGTATTCAAATGAATCCATAGGATCATTTATATGGGAAGCAATTTAGAACACCTACTTTTTTTTATGGAGTTGGGGAATCAAAAATATTTGGATCAGACCTTGTGGAAGATATGAAAAACATGTTTCAACTTATACAACAACATAAAAAATTATCTCAGAGACCATAGGATATCTATACTAACAAATGTAGATATGAATAGTATATTTATGTTGGAGAAAAAGTGTTCCTTTGAAAGTCACAATAGAAGAGAGTCGTGTATTTTGGATAGAATTGGAAACTTATCCTAAGTTACATTTGGGACCTTTTATATCCTAGATCAAATAAGAGTAGTGGCCTATCAGCCTGCACATCAACCAGGTATATATCATGTTCATGAAGGGTTCTACATATCACCCTGTATGAAGTACAGACACAATCCCTAACATGTATTGAATCCAAGGGTGGTACAACTAGAGAATAACCTCTCATATGAAGTGAAGCCGATAAAGATATTGGACCATAGAGATAATTGTTTTCACAAAAACTAAACTCATTTTGTAAAATTTTTGTGGAGGAACCATAAGTATGAAGAGGTGACATGGGAACCAGAGGAAATAATAAACATAGGAACCCTAATCTATTCTCAAATAATAATAATATTTGAAGTTTTATGGATGAAATTTTTGAAGGCGGGAAGAATGTGACAACCCATAGTTTATAATACATATTTTTGTATTATAAATGATTTTTATAATATAAAATATAGTTTTATACACATTAATAAATTGAAAATATTTTATTTTATAAAGAATTACTAAATTAATCCACAATGAATCAAAAAAAAGTTATAAATATTTAATTAAAAAAATAATATAAAATAGAAAAACTAAAAGGGAAAAATATGGATTCACCAATCTACTTGAATCCTTTCCCACATAGCCAACAATATAAAAAACAAAAAAAAGATTTGTAAGTCAATAAACACCTTAGAAAATTGAAATATAGAACCCTGAAAGGAATTGATTTGAATAATTATTAAAATAATTGTGTGTTATTTATAAGAGGTAGTATGAATTTTATAATTGTAACATGTATGTTGGGAATTGTAACATGACCATTGGGAATATTAATTTGGCCATTGAAAATAGTAACATGCCTATAGGAATAGTAATATTACCAAAAAAATAAAAAATTATGATATAAATAATATTTATCATGATTAAATTATATAAAAATAGATTATATAATTCCATGAAATAAATATCGTGAGAAAAAACTCATTATAAATATAATCTCGTTCTTTATAAAATGTTTTTATAGTATTTCATAATTACGATAATTTTTATATTAAAAATAGAAATTAAAAATTATACAAATTTATTTCCATAAAATTTTTGTACTTTATTTAATTTTCAAATTAAAATTTCAGAAAGTGGTTTTTTTTTAATTTTCCAAAATACGTCAATTTTTGAGTGAATTCTAAAATTATTATTTTTCACATAATTGATACATCTTAAATTACATCATTCATGATGTTATAATTTCTTAATAATTTATTGAATAATAATTTTTTTATTTTATATTTTTTTCATAATTTATTCCATCAATTAAAATAAACATAATTTACAATCCAAAAAATAACATTCCAAAACCAAAAGTCTAAAGTAATTCCTCAAAATAACAATTTCACATTTATCCACTTTCCTTTTTAATAAGAAAAAAGATTTGAATTTAAAAAGGTATTTAAAATTTTAAAGTGATATTTTTATATTATATATATTTTCTATTGAAATAATTTAACTATTACATGTGTTACCCTTGATAAGATATTCAATTCAATATTCTATTCTAAAAATACCCATCACCTTAAGTATAAATAACAACTCTCACTCCCCTAGGAAATCCACTCATTTCCCACTTTACAAATCCTATAATATTCTAAAATTATTCCACACAAAACTATTATAATTATTAGGGAAATTTTGGGTAATAAAACTCCAAACATCAATGGAATTTTAGTGGCGTAAATGAGAAACTACAATGAGGATTAAGTATGTTCTGATCAACTCTTCTTCTTCTTTTTTCTTCCTCTTCTTCTCTTTATTTTTCATCACAACCCATTCAAAAAAAACCCAATATAAGATTAATTAGTAAGTAATATAACATTATATTAGTGATTATAACCCACATTAAATATCATATTTAATATGTACATAAATATCAAACATTAATTTACTCTTTTTTCGAAAATTTCCCATTAAAGGGAAGTCAACCACCTATAGAGACAGTACCAAGAAAATTATTATAACATAATTCATGTACATATATAAATAATTATAAATTATGTGACATAAAAAAATACTTTTATTATATGATTATGTAGTAAATTTTATTTTTCCATTAATGAATTTTATTGAAAATAGAGAAATAAAATCAAAAAGATAAATTTTGTAAGAAAAAACATGATATCAAAATGCTTCAAATTCATCATCGAGAATTAAGAAATGTAATAAAATGAATATAATTGATGTTTTTTTAAACTACTTTAATTCACTTCATTATCAATGTTTTAATAAATATATTAATATTATTCATTAGATGTGAAATCTACGAAATGAACTGGTAATTAAGGTAATGGGATTATCAAACCCAACTCCTTTTCTTTGGGTTATCCCTCTTCCAAAAAATATTTTTTAAGAATATTTCATTAATGTTTTATAAATATAATTTAATTATTCTTCCCATTTCTTTTTAGGGATATACATGTTTCCCAATTTATTTTATAAAAAATATAATGATTTTCCTAATGTAATCTTTTTTCTAAAACATATCATTGACCCATCGTGAGTTGTCTCTTATTCACTCAAGAATCATGACTCTATTACCAAATATTTTTTTGAATTTTTCATTTTAGAAACCCCATATTTATTAACGAAATAATGATTTCTTAAAAACTTTTTAATCTCATACCTTTCAGAAATTTAATTCATGACTATTATTGTAATATATTCTATTTTAAATGCATGATCATGTAATGATTATGATGTGATGGGTGATCTTATAATTATGTAGCACTATAAAAATTCTCGTAATGTGATGTATCACATGAGATGATGTGTATTATTCATGAACATGATTCATTATTTTTTCAAAATGATGACTTTATTTTGGAACATTTGTTATGAGTAAACTTGATGAGGGATTTGTGCCCAACAATGTGTGGTCTTTGACCATTAGGACATTATGTTTCATTTTGGTTGTATTTCCGCATTCCATGACATTCTCAAAAGATTCTTTTTTTGATTCTTATATTGATGATATTCTTATGATATATCTATGATAACTCATTTTATATTGACTCATGTTTCTTATTCATCCTCTTGCTGGGTTTTCAGCTCACCCCTTTCATTGATGTATATCCTCAGGTGATTAATTATACTATGGACAATGCAAGAATTTCGAAGGGCATAGAATTTTAATTTAAATAAATTTTTATGTTTTGTTATGTAAAAGTTATGTTTGAGCCGAATTATACCATGACACTAAACCTTTTTTTCCTTTAATTTTAATGCTAATATTTTTTATCTCTAAAATATTTCAATAGTCATATAAAAAAATCAAGGTTGCTATACCTCACACATACACTTAGTTTAATTTTATTTATTAACCGATATAAGAACATTTTATTTATTATAATTAGATTTCAGAAATATATATATATAGTATCATATATTATTTACTTATGAAGTCGTATTACCCATTTGTAAACAATATTTCATTATTATCAATGTTATGGAAGTTAACTACTTCAATTTTCATATATGTTTCATTATAGATTTTCCAATTAATTTTTATTGGATATAGTTTCCTCATATTCAAAATTATATTAATGATATAAACATAAAAGTTATTCGATTTATACATATATTTAATCATCCATCAAATTAGTTAGTAAAAAATGAATCACATCACTTCATGGTGGTCGTACTCCACACATATGCACGAATGATGTTATCATTTTCCAATATATAGGTGGGAAATAAAGAAATTATTATTTTATTTTCTAGAATGAAAATTAAATCATAAATTTAATTTTTTTTTTAATACCCTTCTACAAAAAAAACCATGTGAGGTGGTGATTGAAAACAAATTACATTAATCTATGAGGTGATAGTCCACACGGAGACTCAACCCTGTGGGTGCAGTCTCTCTATGTGCGTCCATGAGACCCAAGTTCGAAACCAGGTGGATGCCTAATTCTATGGTGTTATAGCAGTACTATAGTAGTACAGTAGCATTATTGTAGTAGGTACTCTAAAATTTATTGTAGCAGTACTCTAGCATGTACTGTAGCAGTATTGAAGTAGGTACTATAGCAGTAATGCAGTAGTACTGCGGCTGGTAGTGAAGCAGAACTCCAGCTGGTAGAGATCTATACTCTAGCAGTGGTAACTATTCACAGTGGGCCACCAGTTTGGGCTTGGAGTACTTAAATCCTTCGGGCCACCCAGTCCTTTGGGTCAGTAAGGATTTTGGGCCGCCTCAATGCCTTCAGACTGCCTAAAGGCCTTTAGGGTCACCTAATATGTAGATGCGTAGGCAGATTCTATATGGAACCAGCTCTATTTGAGCATTCATGAGAGGGGTGAATTCACCAAAGTAGAGATAATATATTTGTAAGAATGAGTGGTTATGGAATTGCCATCAGAACCAGTCCTATGCATATCTACACAAAACAGCTATCCGGACAGCCATGCAAAGGTGGAGTTCTGATCACGATGCAGATGTTGTGGATGGGTAATTTCAAGCAGTCATAGTCTGTATGATTTTCTAAAAGACTACGGTCTTGTAATGTATATAATCCTTTTGGAAAAGTAATCTCTAATCCTAAAGTCCTTGTAAGGGTTTCCCATCATCCCTTGAAAATGGGTTATCAAAATTCATTAAAAAAAGAAGGCCTCCAGGCCATTCAGGTGTGAGGTGGTAGTCTTCCATATAAATGAAGATGGTTTTGTTTCTTGTTTGATGAATAAGGTGATAGATATATATTATAAAATAAATATAATAAAATAATAGTATATGTGATAAATTTATTATATTATATTTTATGTTTTAGGACATAATGTTTGGTTTCAAAATGAGAAGAAAAATAAATGAGCTTAGTTAATATGGTCACCTACTCAATGAAAATGATCCATTTGATATCATATTAAGGACCTAATGGGTGGTATATTTAGAGGAATAGGACCTATATAACTTGTATATGTATCTTCAACATATAGATTGTATAGGTATGGTATAAATAAATGGATAGAGAAGTGTAGATAAGTGTAGGGAGGATAACCCCATTTATAGATAAGGGACAAGACACTATAGAAATTTTTCAAATTATGAAAATATATTCGTGGATTACTCAATAAATATGAAAAAAATGAATCCAATTAAAACTATATAATTTTCAAGTTGAAATAACACAAAATAATGATCTTTAACCATGTTTTTATTTGTTATATTCAAACCTTGTCCAATTATTTTTAACCCATTAAAAAAAATATTTCCCAAAATCTTGGAATCCATGTTTTTTAATATTAAAATTCATAGTGACCAAAAATAAATGTGAGAATTTTACCAAATTTTGAAATATTAATTCCAAATGTAGAACCCATTTTTTCAAATAGAATTCATATAAGTGGTAGATATTATTTTGATAATAAGTGTCCTAAATTTGATGAGAAAAGGTTTTCCTTGAAAATGTATTTTTCAATAATAAGATGATATTTCATTAACACTATTACAAGTACTATTATTTATATGAATCTCCATTAATAAATATAGATACATAATCTATAAATTTCATTTAAAACATAAAAAATTAAAAATTATTACAATTTATTAAAATTGAAATATATTACGCACTAAAATTTAGTTTTCTAAAAAATATCCCATTTACCTCCAAAAGATATTGCCTGTATTTCAATAAAAATGATAATTTATATATAGTTAATTAAAAAATATATCAAACTTTATTATAAATAGTAGTATGATTATCTAGATACTACATTTTCAATTATTAATGAAATATTATTTATAATGGAAAAGTTAACAAATTCATTATAGTATTATTTTGACATAGTAAGTCCAGAATAAATATTCAACTTATTGATTTGAGTCCTTGGGATAGTAAATATGAAGATATTAACTTTATTATAATTTTATGAAGATAAATATTTGATTTAATATAATTGATTTTTGGTTGTATCTTTATTTAATCCTTCAAAAATTTCTTTCTCAAAATTTGAATAGATATTACTTTTTAATCAAATAAGGGTTATTAGTGTCTATAACATCTGTAGGTTTCCATATTTCATCATTTATTTTATGACTTATACAAAGTTAATTTTAAAGTCAAATCATCTTATTTTATAACATTTTCTCACTATTGTTGAGAATCATGATAGTTACTTCATATTGGGATAGATTGTCCTCTAATTATATTTCATTAAAGGTGGGAACATGGATGGGGTATAGTATGAATGTTTTTAATAGTGATATATAGTAGATATCATTTACATTAGAGATGATCAGTTTCATTTCCAATTGGTAAATCTTTACTCCAAATAATTACATAATTTTAAAAAATTTAATGTATATAGGGGTCTATTTTCACTTCTTATAAAACACTATAACTTCATTCCATAGTGGTAATTTCCCGAAAACATAAAATCATGCTTGAAATTCCAAATCCATGATTTTATAATCATCATGCCTCTTTTTCATACTATAAGATACATTTATATGGTAATTAACCCTATTTAATTTTATTATTGTCTCCTAAATATTTTTTGGCCCTACATGATTCTATTCCCCATCATTATCCCAATTAGTTTGACTATGTCATGTCATTCTATATAATTCCTTATATGTCACTTTTGGAATACATGAATGGAATTTATTTTTATAGGAAAACTCCACAAAAGATAAATAATAATTCAACATTCCATTAACGTCAAGTGATAAATACCTTAAGATATATTCTAATTTTTGAAAAGTCATTTGGGACTGTCCATCCTTTTGAAGAGAATAGGCGGTGCTCAAATGAAGTTAATATGAAGATCTTCTTAAAGAATATTCCATAATTTCAATATAAATTTTTTAAAATGATTCAAAATAATTGAAATATGTACACCATGAAAAATTATAATTTCATTATAATATATTCTCACATAATTTTATATCACTACATCTTATGTTCTATAAAAGAAACAAGTGGATTTGGAAATGAATTCAATAATAACCCATATATCCTCAATCTTTCTAGTAATATTTTAGTAATCACATAAAAAATTCTGTACTAATATCATCCCATTTCAATATAAAAATAGTTATAGGTTGTATAAATCTTCGTGGATGTTTTCTATTAGCCTTTAATTATTGAAAAACCAACCATATTGATACATAATAATAAATATCACTCTATATTATCCCCCAAAAAAATTCTTTCATATTAGATACATCTTAATGATAGAAAGGTGTATAGAGAAATTAGATCTATTAAAGTCATCTAATAATTCCCTTATTATCTCATGTATTAATGGAACAAATATCGTATTTTTAGAATTCATAAAATCATTTTCACAAATGAAGCCTTCCAATTATCCATCATTCACATCTTTAAAATTCTTTGGAAAATTCACATCACCAGGATGGGAACATTTTTTATTTTATAATAAAAATTTATTAGAAATAATTTGGAAAAGGTTTTGTGTTTCCCCTTCTTTAATAATTCTCCAATACAAATTTAAAAAATCCATAAACAAATGATCCATAACTATCATCATTTTTTGGGACTCTAGGACCTTTCATTCTGGTAGCATGAACGACCTTATATTCCTTCTATGTAAATCATTTAGAATTCATAATCATTGAGAAGTTTGAGCCATATCCTTTTCCTCACATTAAGCTATTTGTATGAAAATATTTATTTAAAACTTATATAATATATATATATATATATATATATATATCACACATATTTCTCCATATTTATAAAATCAATATATATTCAAAGAAAATATTACATTTTCAAACATAATATTAATGGGTAGGTAACATTTTTCTTGAGTCTTGATCTTTTTTCATTCATATGAAATAAAATTATAGTTATTCAAAATGACACAAAAAAGTGGTATCTTTTACACATCAATATATATCATAAATACATTCATTCTAGATAAGATATTTAACATGAAGCATTAAAAAATATCCTATTTATTTATTAAAAACAATCTTCAAATTCCTTTCCCTAGAAAATCTAGACCACTTTAAAAGTTAGCATGGTTAATGGGTTTGATAACTAGGAAAAATTATGAAAAAATCACTGATAATAATATTCTAATAGAACGAAAATACGTACCTTCATCACGGTCATTGGGGTATCCTATTCTTCTACTCCCATCATCTTCATAGGATAAACTAATATTCCATCATCGGAGCAAATATTGCAAACAAAAAATATAAGGATAATTAGTCAATCCAAATTGATTTAATGTAAACTTGTAATGTTCATACCTCATTCATAATGTGGTATTTGGAATGTCTTTCTTATTTTATCATAGTTGATAATACTCAAAAACTAACTCCAATATTTGTTAAATATTGAACTCATTGAATTTAATTGAATTATTAATGAATTAGTAGTAGAGGATATTTTTGTATAGTAATAGTGTTTATTTACATATAATCAATAAAAAACATCATTAATATTGATTTATTCTTAATGAAAATAACAACGTCTCTTCAAGTATAAGTATTAGGGCATAAAATACCTTATCACACAACTCGTATACTCATTTAATTATAGCCACTAATTCAAAAGTGGTAATTCTATTTGAATTAATTGATGTAAGTCTTGAATCATGGATCAAATCAATAGAAAACTAAACTTCCTTCTCTAGGGGATGTCTTAGTAATCCCTTTAGAAACAAATTAATGTATTCTTATAAAATTGAAAAATTTCTAATATGTCGATTAACGGTTACACCAATAGAGTCTGGCATCTCTTCTTCCCCGGTAATCTCATTAAAAAAATCTGTTTTATGTGGATCTAAACATTACCCAGATGATGAAGTCTCCCTTATGAAAGGAATTATATATCTACATTATGAATAATAATTTCACATTATTAGAAATTAATTTTCTAATTAAATTATAAATTCAAAAACATATCAAGGATTATATTAATGTAAACTATATATACAATAAAAAATAATCAAATATGGTATGTCTATGTTCCATAGTATTAACTATTTGAAAAATCATTTTTTGTAAGATTCCCACTTGGAACCTTTACTGAAAAACCCATTTTTATGGTTATTTTCAAATATTTACTTTTCATTGAAAACCTAATATATATAAGAGATCGTAAAGACCCATAATCAAATAAATAATTATATAAATTTGTGGTTATGATTAATATAATTTTCCCGCATTATTAAGTTTTTCAACTTTAGTTATAGTGATCCTATAATATCGGAATTATCCCATTGGAATCTTCTATAGTAGATTCCCTTGACACATTGGAAATTAGTTTGAATAATTCTCCATTCCTCAATATTATATGATTTTGATATCCGTGGATTAATTAGTTGACTTATATTCATTATCCATTAGACCATTATCATTATACTATTAACAAACATATATTTTTTTCAACTCTTTAAGGGTCGAGCATGGTTTATTAAAAAATAAAACACAAATATCCCCATTTTAAAAATGGTTTATGAGGAAGCCTATTACAATCACAATAGAAAATTCAAATAAAAATTCAAAAGGAAAAAGGGCTAGAATATCCAAAAAAAGTGAAATAAAAAATATAATCAAAAGAATATGATTCATCTCTCACACCCCTGAAAATAAAATGTTGTACTAAATTCATTCAAAGATATGTTTCACCCCCCCCCCCTCATACAAATAAATGGGAGTACAATGAAGCATAACACCCTTACAATACTGGGAAGTGAAGGAAGGACTACATGATAGGTTCTAGTACCCCTATCTCTCTTCTGAGTCATCCACCCGATGAAGCGTGTGAGTGAATAAAATCCAGTAATCCGGATGAAACATCAATCATGAACATGAACACTATTGAAAATCAAGTCAGAGCACACATCCATACAAAAAGAAAGACATGTGGATGATGTTTAGTGTCAACACACTCAAGGATGGTTCTTTCAATAATTTTTATATGATGGAAATTAATTTATTCCCTTCTTCTATTATATGTTTTTTTTCATAATTCTTTGTGATCCACTTATTTTCCTTATTTATTATAAATTTATAATACCAATAAAGTTATTTTCCTATTTTCATTGACCATTATAATATATTTTCATATGATTAGAAAAATTAATAACTAGTTTATTTATAAGTCTTGGATTTATCCCCTAAAAAATTTCAATTTAATTTTATGTATTAAATATATAATCCATTTCATAATTAGAAAATCTTGTAAAGAATTCCTCATACTCAGAAACATCTTACTATTCTTTTTTATTTTGGATTACTAAAATTCACTTCATTTCAATTCATTTCTAGTAATGGAAATATTTTTCAACGAATATTACATTAATATCTCTCAATTCTATATAATAATTTTCTTCTTACTCTATTGAATTGTAGATCAATGAGAAATTAATCTATATATCCTTTAAGATATGACAATGCCTTTATTAAGCTATTACCTTTTCTTGAATATGAATTAGAAAATATCATTTCATGGGTCTTAATCCCTTTCTCATATACTAGTCTGTTAGTTTTTCCACAATGAAATGAGTGCTTTTGTCACATATAATTATCCAATATAAGTGACCTAGGTTAGCTTCCATGATATGTCCATGATCTACATTCCCCACAAATGTTTTATGGGTATTCTATATAGATAAATCAATACATTGGCCATGATTATTGATACCTCTCAATTTATGGGGTTCCATTTCTAAAAAATTGTTTCTAATGAATTAGATTATAATATTATGAATATTAAATCCAATTATAAAATTTATTTAAATTTTATATATATTTAAATTTTTTTATAAATAATATCATAATCGTACACTTATATTCCTTAATAATATCCCAAAATTCAACAAAGGTTTTATTTTCTAGGAGACCCAAAAAATACATACATTATAAAAACATTTTATATTATCCTATATATATAATTATCATCAAAAAATATCATTAGTTAGGTTTTATAATATATGTATTCATAAATCCACTTCCTAAGGTTTCTGCTAAAATTTATCTAATACCAACTATAAAAACCCCAACCCATGTATAAAAAAATATCATGTATACTTTATTATGATTTAATAGGAAAAAATGGATCACATCACTATGGATCAATCTGTTTAGTAGTTTTAAATAACTGGACATAGAAATGATTAAAAATTTAAGTTGGATATTAAATATAAAATATAACAAAATAAATATTCTATAGAAATGAATCTCATTCAAATATTATTTCATCATCTCATGGGTAAAGTGAAAAAATAACGGTGATCTAAAATTCTTAATAAAGGTTTTCTAAAGAAGATTATATCATGATTAAATATGGTATAATTAATATGGGATGGTATATAGTTTAAAACACATATCATTTAACCAGTACATTGAGAATGAAATTAATCCATGGATAATATCGACAAAATAATCCTATAGATAACTATAATGGATTTCTCAATAAAATAAAATCATAATTCCAAACAACTTGATCAAGGCCTTCTCCAAAAAAATTCAAATATTGGTAGTTATACACCAAATACCCATTTCATAAGGCTCTAAAACTAGTTTCTTCCATTAATTCAATTGATTTATCAATGAGATATGTTATTCTAATCCCCTACCATTTTTACATTTTAAGTAAATTCTTCATTTATTTAATGATCAATAAAATTCATTAGGAGTTTTCCTTTTCAAAAAAATATCCATGTTCATTAAAGAATATGAAAATTCAATATATCCCCAGCCAATCAACTAACATTTATAGTAATACACAATATTTCGAAATGGTATATTATTTTTGAAATAAACATATTCAATATAAAAATATTATGGATATAATTAATGGAAAATTACCACAAAAAGGTGAATGTGTTGATATAAATTCAATGAACACAAAATTATTAATGATATGAGAGATTACCATAAATTTATTTTATGTGTATATTTTTTTATACAATCAATTCATTAGAGAAATAGAATAACATGGATGAAAAAATTTAAATAAATTTTAATTACAAAAATATGACCATTGAAAACTATTCGAAGAATCTAAATATAAAAAAAAATTTACGGTGTTTGTAAAATATTTTAATTTCATATACGAGAAAAAGAAACTTTCCATTAGAAATTTAATAATGAATGTCAATAATGATCATTTTTGGGAACATTAAAGATATTACTTTCAAAACAGTTAAATAGTAAATGATAACATAAAATATCATTAAAAAATAGTTTGGTTAAATAATAAAGTTTTTGTAATATAATTTTTAAAAAATATTAACATGGAAGAAAAATATACTTTGTCAATAAGGGAAAAACGTTTCTCCTATATTTTATACATTTATTTTATTGGTTGAAGTGAAAAAGATATTAAAAGTTGTAAAAAATCATAAAAAATAATTCAATATATTTAGTATGAGAAAGTAGATAGAGTTTATAAAGGATTTATTATAGGATTTCTTCAATGAAATTATAAGCAATCAAAAAAATTAGATTGTAAAATAAATTCTAACTTATTTAGTAACTTTTAAATTGTAACCCTAGGAACGAGTAAACACTGATTGGAATATTAATTACCATATATTGACATATATTTATTATATATTTATCAAAATGGTATTATATAAATACTAAAAAAGAAAAATAGTTCATAAAATAACTTACGTCTCAAAGGAGTGCATATTGAAATGAAATAAATTACGCCACGCTTCAATTAAAATGAGAATTAATTAAATTAGACAAAAATAAATTAATATTTACTATAAATAAATACATTAATGGTATACATATCAATAGTATCAAATATTTTTAAATTATGACATATTTTCTCTTGTTTTTCACCAATTATTCATTGTTATCGCTATTTCAGGTGTTAACTATTTCATTTTTTAATGACTGTTTTATCATGGATCTTATAATTTTTTTTCATAATTTATAGTTTCATAATATCAGTAACTATAATAAATATATATAAAACATATGTATTCATTATATTCATTTTTTATTATCATCTATATAAGGTGGTGAGGAAAAATGAATCACACCAATATATAGAGGTGGTAGTCCACACATACACCTGAGCAACATCATTTTACAATGGTTGTGTGGGTAAAGAGGTATGTATTATTCTAACAAGTTTAAATAAAAATTATATCATACAAATCATTTTATTTCATTAAATATTTTTATACACCATCTTTGTGAGGTGGTGATGGAAAAGAAATTACCTTGATTTGTGATGTGGTTTTCCTCTATACATGTGATATATAGTTTTGATTCCCATTTAGGGAATATGGGTATTGATAAATATTATACCTTTAATCATAAATAGATATTATTATATATAATATAAATGTTTTATTATATTTTAATGGTTTTGACATAATTGATTGTGGTAAAAGAAGAAGAAAAATGAATGTTTTAGGTTAAGATAATTACCTCCTCCTTGAAGCCGTATGGGTTTTTTAATTCCAGATAAATATGGTCATGGTTTTCTAGATAGTCTTTTCCATGGTTTGGTAGATCCAAATAACCCAAAAGTGTGAATAATTGAGGGGATCTGGTCTACTTTTATATGTAAGGGATAGGACAAACTTATAATTTCTCAAATGATAAAAATATATCGATGTATTACTCAAGAAAAATGGATCAAGAATAAATCATAATAGAATTTTATAAAGGTAGGTTCTCAATAAAACCAACCAATTATGTTTAATCAGTTTCTTTATCTTGTATCCTTTTAACATTACTATTAACCCTTTTAACGCATTTTACCTTTAACCATGGTAACCAATTTTTACTATTTCCAATATTAATAATGAATCAAATTGAAAGTGTTATCATTCTATAAAATAGAAATAAAATACTTCAAATATGGAAAAAATTATATTAAATTTCATTCTTATAATTGATATAAATTAATTTTAAATTAAAACTGTAAAATGTTATGAAAAATGATTTTTTAATAAAACTCATTTCCCAAGAATAAGATTATCTTACATTATATCTATAGCTATTAATAATTGTTATATTAAATTAAATTAACATATATAGTTATATAATATATAAATTTCTTTCATATTATTTTTAATTAAGAATTATTTAAATTTATTTTAATATAAAATCATTAATCACATAAAATAGTTTTTAGAAAAATATCTCTTTTACCTAAAAATTATCATGTCATTATTTATACAAAATTTAAAATAAATAAATTGTTAATTATATATATTAATACACATTATTATATATAAACTGTTTATTTTTTTAATAAAATTTTTTTATTATTCAAAAAATATTATTTCTCATGGAAATTGTCAAAAAAATATTTATAGGATTATTTTTTATAGTATGTTTGAAATTGATATTCATCATATAAAATAAGAATTATATTTCCATCAAAATTTAAATTGTTTATTTTTTTATGTTTTAATATAAATAAAGGTCTAATCACTATAATTAAATCACATGTGTTACAGGCATCCATTCAACTAGAGTGAATCCTAAAGCCTTACACTCTCATTTTTCGCATCACGATTTCTCTACAATGGTGATTGTAACTCCTTAGGTCCCTTTAATCATAGTACTCTAAGGATACTAGAATAATGTATTAATATTTTAGCCTTAGCTATGAGTTATCTCCTTGGAAAAAGGGTCCGATAAAGCATACCTTGATGAATTGGGGTTAGAGAAGACATATTATCCAAATTTTCTCAAAATTGTGGTCAATTTTCAAGTAATTATGTCACATAAAATATTAAACCATGATAATTAATTAAATAACAAATTTATAGTTCCATGATACCTAAATCCACTTGAATATAGTATCAAAATGGTGTCGGTAAATTGATACTTCAAAATGATTGAGTCAAGGATGAATTTCAAAAATCAATTTATTGCCTTTTAAACATGTACTCAAAGATGAATATAACATGGCTATGTATGGTGGAATATATAACATCACTATAATTTTCAAAAATAAATATAAGGTAAGGTATAATTTAATTTAGTTCCCACATAAGCATTTCTGATTACGTAGTTTTAGGTAAGTCAAATGGGATGCCACAATTTCCATTACTATAATCCAAGTTCACCTTATTTAAATGAATTCCTATTGAATTTATACTACTATATGGATATAGTTCAGTTAGATATGGAAAGAGATATACTATATCTGTAATATAATTTATGTTATTTTTATATGGGATATTAAATCCTATTATACTTTTTCACTTAAAAAGATATAGGTAGGCTAGATGTGGTGGCACGTATGTCATCATCATAGGATAAGGTTTTTCCACTTAGATATATGAGTTTTTACTAAGTTATCATAATGAAAATCATTAATGTGAACTTTTAATGAGTATTCCAATATTCATAAGGTCGTATGTACCCTAAAATCACAGTTTCGTACATTTATAAAAAAACATAAACTTGAATTCAAGGAACATGAGTTATATGTAACATTCTATGAGATTGAAGAACCTAACGAGCATGGATTCACTCTTTATTGATTCATATGGTTGACCATTCAAGATTTATGTATATTTTATCATTTATTCCAAAATTTTTCCCTAGTTTATAGATGTGAAATGTCTTAGTTTTTAACAACATAGATTTTTTCACTGAACTTCTTTTATGGGTTTGCAACTTAGAATGTTTGGGCCTACTACTTTTTCAAACAGTCATATTTAAATATGCATATTTCATTGAAATTTAGTGGAGAATAAAATAATTCCTTGTATTCCCATTATATTTTCTCATCCTAGAGAGTATTAGAACTCGTCTTTTTGTATGTCTACTGCCTTTCAATTATGATCTATAAATGATGGAGTTTAAAGTCAGACTTTTTGGAGGAAATGATGAGGCAATCAACCGAAAATTAATGGTAAGGTTGACCAGTCGTGAATGTGATCATAATTAATCAAACATAGGCAGCCTCAGGGGTAATGAATATAGTTATTTTTTATAATTTATATACAAAAAGTTTATGTGTTTTATGGTCACAGATATTAGATGGAAAAGGTTGTTGAATCTATAGTCACACAATAGTGACCAAAGTGTTAAATGATCTATGTGGGAAGGTAGCAAAAAACATGATTTGAATAGAGAGACCAATGATGCTATAGAGGATCTCATGTATTCATACAATCTATATATTTTAATTGTTCTCATACAAAATGAGACAGTGACAGAGCACGCAAATGGGGCTCTATAGCTAATAACACTCTAACACCTTTATAATAAGGAGGGAATTTGATGTAAACCATAACACGATGTATTGGAATAAAAAATATCAAAATATGTACAATATATGTTGGGGAAAACCAATTAATAGTATTTGAATTATGAGTTCATTAATAATATTTTCAACATTATATTGTGATAAAGGACCTTTTCTTCCTGATAAAATATGTCTTTTTTTGGTTGTGTTAGATATGGTTGTAAGTATATCGTTTCAATGAGGAGGTTCCCATTGAGATCAATTCAATCATTACTAGTGTCCAAGAATGATTTATAATTATCCTAAAAAATAAGCCACAAAGTGTGTCATATAGAAGAATATATTTAAATGTTGATAGACACACTCTACTCTAAAGAAGATCATGATTGGGATATTATGAAATATTAAACAAGGAGTGTAAATTGTCAACAATATGGATATGGGTAAAAAAATATGTGGATCATACATTGGTGAATATCCTTTGATAATAAAAATCATCCCATGTCTAGTTTTTATATGGTTTATTTTTCTATTATACTATATAATTCTAGTTAGGAATAGCTCCTTGGACATACTTAGGATAGTGACCTAGTGCGCTCTTAGGTTAGGAAACCAAATGAAAATATTGAATCCACAAGCACGATAATTTAGTAATTAAGAATGGGTCTATTCTATCTTATAATAGTTTTATTGAGAATCCATATGTTAGTAAACAAAATCAGGATCTTTTCCTCATGTTGGGAAAATTAGGGGATATAAAATATATCCATATAGAATATTTAATGATTTTTAACTTAGATATTCTAAAATGTTCTTTAACCTCATGTAACAAAAAATCATATTTCATGTAGTTTTATATTCATATGATAAGTACATATTCCATAAAATTTAGATACATATGAAGTGGACTTAGTTGTAACAAAATTTTAGTTAATATGTGGAACTACATTATATATGGTATTCTCATAGATTTGGTTCATAAATCGGAGAATATGGAATGGTTTCATTCTAATTATGGTCAATAAGAGAAGTGATTACATGTGTAAAAGAGGATTCTTAAGCGAGGATGGAGTGAGGGGAATAATTTATTATCACTCCCAAGATATTAAATATTGGTGTCATTAGGTATCAATAATTAATAAAAATCAATCCAAATATAGTTGTTTTTTGGTCTTCTAAAAGAAGTGTCTTGAATCGTGATATTCTATTCATTAAATAAAATTAATATCCTAATATTGGGGTGGAATTGGTATGGGATGTTGTAATATATCTTCTAAAATTGGTATAACAAACATGTTTGTATCATTGAGGGAATTTAAATCAATTTGAATATTATTCTTATAGAATGATAATATCATAACTGAAGAAATTAGAATTTACGAAATGATTAAATAGAATATATATGTTAAGGATGTCCACTCTGTAATATTTGAATGATGGATTCTATTATAATGTAATAAGTGTTAATAAGGTTAGAAGAACATCTCCTTAGGGTGAAATATTCTACTATTTAGAATCATCATTTATAGTATCATGAATATCATTATCAATTAAATGTGTTCTTATGAGTCTAATAAGCATCATACTAGTATCCATGAAAGGTTTACGGTGACTCAAATTCTCAAGGAATGAAGTAATAATAAGGAGGGGAGGACATTCAAGGTTTCTTTGAAAACCCTAAAGGTTATTACACCATGTATTTAATACACTTTAATGGTGAATTGATATTATATAAGATGGATTTTTTATCTGGTAAGCTTAATGGGGAAATCTTATTTGTGTGAATACATTGTCCTATATTGGCTGATAATATTCTTATATCAAATTTTAATTACTTATAATAGAAAAATAAAAATTATTCTAATTTTTTAGACTGGTCGGTCTAGTGGGAAGAGATTGGTTTTCTTGTGGATATATTCTTGGGACCCTATATTTTTTAATTTTTTAAATTTTTACTCTAGGTTTTACTTTTGTAATGAAAAAATATAGCATAGTGAGTAAAAACATAGATTTTTATCAAGTTTCAATTTATGGTTTTTTTTATCCAAATGATCCTCTTCATATATTTTTTCATATTTATGTTAACTAAATTCAGACCAGTGATGGATATTTTTTACGGTTTTATTTCATTGACCAGCTATAAGGAAAAATCTCCAACGATAAGGGAAACTTTTTCCAAATATAGATGTGGACTTCTATTTTTAAAATAAAATCTAGAAACATATGAATGGATAGCATGATAATAATAATAATATACTCTTTCTATTGTAGGTGACCCCATATAAAATGATACTTTATATAATATCATGAAAACAGTCAACCCAGGTGTTTTTATATGTAAAGATATTAAATATGGGAATATAATATAACCTGGGAATCCTTCATATAAATTAGGAATAATTAATCATCGAGACAATATTGAATTCGATTTAGGTTTTCATGGGGAGTAGGATAAAATATTCATGACATATTATATATCATAAATTAATCGGAACAATTTGATATGTAGTAATATTATGGTATACTATAAAAATATCAGCTCGTTATGTAAGAAGTGAATGATAGTGGTTTAATCCTAGTATCGGGATGTTATGGTCAAACCAATATGAATAAATAGGTCAATTACTAGGACAAAATCCAATGGAGTTTACTATTACTCCTCCAAAATCATTGGTTTTCACTATATATCCTAAAATAATAACAATTAATCCATTTTTAGTTCTAATAATACCTTTTATTCGCATGTCAATCCCATGGTTATGAATTAAATCTTAATGGATTTATCCCAAAAAATATATATAATGCTTTAATCGATATGAAAAAGATCCCAAGAACTCAAAATAAACCTTTTTGAGCTTATGGCCTGACCCAGTTCAAAATATTCATGTGTCATAATATATCCTAAATGATAGAAATCAATCCATGAGTAATTATGAAATGAAGGGATTTTTTCTCTATGATGGGATAAAAACCAAAGGAAATTCTATAGAAGTATCTATGATAGAAGATATAGGTCTATATACATGATTTACATATGCCTGGTTGATAAATAAAATTCACCATGAAGAAATAGACCACACACTAATGTACTTTGGATTAAAGGGAAATCGTATGGATAGATTTTGGATGTGTAATTTGTATGTCCCTATGACGATTGCATGAAAACGGAATCAGTCCACATGATGTAAATATATCGTAACCTCTACAAATGAGGGAGTCATTTACAGGTATAATGTGTTAAAATCATCATCCCAATATAGTTCTATTTAGAAACCTATCAGGAATTAAGGATCACATAATCTATAATGGAGAGTGGGTTATATTTGATTAGTTTTTCAATTGGTATGAGGATATGATATCCATGTGTAAGTATATACACTAAAATAACATGACTCAATCTATATATCATACTTATTAAATATATGTTATCATTGTATATATCCCACTATTTATAGATTTGACATGAATATGAAATCAATAACCAGGGTGGGGTTAGATATTTAATAGAATTCAGAACGGTTATTAATATTAGTGCTATGATCATTTCTATGAATCCCATAGAAATGTAAATAAATCTGCATATATTTATAACATGGGGGAATATTCTTTAACTAGATAAGAAAACAATGATATTAGGGATAGGTGTTATGTTTATATTTATAAAATTTGTAAGTAAAGAAAACCCTCATATATATTGAGATCCTACATGTGGAATTTACTTTTTTAGGATCCATGGGTCTGGCCACTATAAGTAGTTTAAGGTGTTCCACGTTTGACCTTCAGATATATAGTTGAAATCCTTTAAATTAGGTGGTTTTATGTTTAAACTCATTTAGTAATGACATGGATGGGATACATTTTAATGTTTTATAATAGATTACATTATGAAATTAAGTTTAATTTTATTTGTTAATAAATTTGTTCCATATTGATTATATTTATGTATTACGTACTATACAACCAAAACAAGAATTTGTTCTGATAAATTCATATGTAACCATTCATTAGGGATAGGATTGATATGTTTCAAATCTTATATGACAAACTATTAGGCACTATTGGAGTCAAAAATATATGTGGAATATGTTCCATCCCATTTTGGATATAGCATTAAGGGGTTCATCCTAGGTATCATGGAATTTGAAAGATCTAGAAATAATTCTCTCTAGATTAATGAGTAGAGGTGGGTTTTCCAATTAAACCCTTGTTTGACTTGATTATGATGGATCTCTAGGTTGTGAAATTTGTGTAACATTTTCCCATCAAGTAAAGACAACAAATATAACTATATTTTGGATGGTTGATCGTTAGGTAATTTATTACAGATGGAAATGATATGTGAGGGATATTTTACATCATTAGAAAATACATATATTATCCTGTACACATGTGAATATGTGGTATCTTGTGTTGTCATATGATTTTTGGTGAGATAATCCCAAAATACATAAAAGATATCTTCTTTCAATAATTAGTGACATTATCAATATTTTTGACTAGAATAAGATATAGATTTACTTAATTCCTTGATCTATATCAATTGAACACATGTTGTAGTTGGATTAACTATTTTATTGTATGTAATTCTACTAATATAGTAGCTTCAATTTATATCATATAAATTTATGTTATTGTATGTCAATTTTTTAGATGGAAAAATGATAGTAATAATAGTAAACATCATTAAATTGATGAAGATATTTGTTCCTACTTTTATTATAGATATATCTCCAAATAATTTATATAAAAAATAAGTGGAAGTAAGGATATACTCCAACTATCTATCAATAGTAGGTGGATATGAACTAATGACATCAATTTCCCATATGGAAAATGTCCATGAATATTTAGCAGTGTGAAAGTATTCATGAGTTCCATGGATGAAGTTATCATATATATGATAGTACTAGAAATTTTTTATAAATCCCATTCAATCTTACATATTTCATATATAGAATTATTCAGTTTAAATGATTTTTTGTAAGAACATATCTCTTGGTCAGTGAGCATTATAGGATCTAGCATGGATTCCTCATAGAGTAGTGCGGTTTTATCGTCCTTATATTCATTATAGGAGGACCCATTAAATCCCCACATGTAGATGAAATTAATAGAACTTAGGTCATTATGGAAGATCAAATTTTGTACCCTCAATAGATCTATTACTTCATGGTATGATCTAGTGGGATAACTCCCCTTTGGAGGATGTCTATTGTGAGAGAACCCCATAAAACTATGTAATAATTTCATGAAGGAAAAGTCTCACCAAGATACTCAATAGTGTTAAATTTATAAGTATTAATCACATCATTTTTGATTAATGGTAAGAACTCCCTATGATGAAAGATAAAAATGACCATCTCATAGTGATTTGGACCTACTAGGGAAATATCTTTATTGGACTGCATATTTGTGGTGTAATTATTTAAAAATGAGAAAGAATACTATACTAAAACTGAGGTTAGTTTATCCGTCATCCTTCATATATAATTAATAAGGGGAACTAGATCCTCTCATCTGTTAAATATTCATTATTGAATTTATTGATTAACATATTTTAATCACTCTTTATATTATCTTATGCCTTTGGTATCTACATTTCCAATTCCAAGCCTATGATAACGAATTGGTTCTTTTTCTCATTGTTGTTGAATTCTTCGGATATCAGGAAAGAGTAATATTGATCTTTCAATAGAGGGTATATGTGTATAATCCCAAATTCAACATTGTTAATCTTGGGGTTCTCCATCTTTCTTCCCATTAAGATCCTATAAGAAATTTGAAAGTATATCTCCCATGGCTAGAAGGTTTCATGGACATAGAAGAATTATTATTTGGGTTGAACCATAAAAAGAAGTTATTTCACAATGATTGTGTATGTTATTGGGAAATTTGCTAACATTTATCATTGTATTTCCATCTAATACATTAACATGATGTCAGAATCTTGTATAATTACTACACACCATGATATAATCCTTGATATTATTTTTTGTCTATGGATATAACTATGTGGATAAATAGAATATATTATATGGTTCTCATTGTTGTGAAAATAACATCTTAGTTTCGGTATGATAAATATTAGCATAAGGAAATTATACATTATGTCTAAATAAATATTCTTAGTAATCAACACTCTCATGTTGAGGTAATAATGGCTATTATACATTCCTACATAATTCCTCTAATCATGTTTGGTGTCATGTGAATTATCTAGGGTTTGTCCATATAGAGTGAGAATCATCCCATACATAGTTGGAATAAATACAACTAGATGTAAGAGATATTTCTTAGGATGATCAAAGGAATTATAGAAATCTACGTCCCACTAATCAGTTTCCCTTTCAATTTCATTTGTTAAATGGAAAACACTTATCAGTTGGGTTAGTTATGGAATGTTCAATATAAGTAAGATATTTCTTGATTCCCTTGAACTCTTGGAGGTTTTGAGTTTGGGTTATATGAAATTCCACATTCATATTTTTGCATTCAACATTTATTTCATGATGGTGAACAAAAATGAAGGGAAATTTCCATCATGTTACCCCAAAAAACTTTTCTGTGGGTTAAAATACATGTCAGGAATCTTTAGAATATAGAAAATAATTACAGGATAAAGAAAAATTATCTCATCTTTGTTAAAAATTGGTAAAAAGTTCATCACTTCAATATTCTATGATATTCCTTAGTGAAAACATGAGTATATGATTCATAGTGTATTTATATGATTCCCCCATAATTATTCAATCCTAAAGGTATTACAATGTAAGACTATACACCTTTGGGTTCCCTAAAGGTAGTAGAATTCATGTCTCCGTGGGATATCTAGATCTAGTCATAGCTCAAATGTCTTTGTCTAATGGATAGTTCCTAGAATGTAGAAGTTATATTTATGAGTAACATCGTGATTAGGACTAAGAAATATACCATGGGGTAGTTTTAATTGAGATTCATGAAATTAATGAAATATAAATTTTCACATTCTATAACCTGATGGAAATAATTTGGGTGAACCACTTCAGGTTTTAACCATCTAAAATGATGTTTTTCTTGATCATATTATCAACTTCATCATCCACTGTGGTATCATTTGTTGGATACATTCTTCTTACTGCATATTTATAAGCATAGTGGTCATCTAGAAAACCTAGATAATGGGTTGCACATTAATATCATAACCATTAATTTCAGTATAGTTCCCTAAAAAACATATTAATGGTGTTTCAGGATGGAGATGTACTCAGTATGTTCCTCTTGGACATGTAGGAACTAGTTTTTATAGGCCATAGATCATCCCCCATTCCAAGATTAATCTATTTTATTTCATTCATTGTGGTTGAAACAACTTTTTCAAACACTCAAGGTGCATCCCTAAGATATTATCTTTCTTAATATTATTCTCTATTATAGTATGTGGAATAATTATACACATTCTGATACATGTTATATGATATATTTTATTTTTATTATTCCATTTGGAATGATGTACTTCCTTAAAATGGATAGTCCCATTTGACTCGACCAGAATAATATGAATGGGGTAGAATCTTCCCAAACTCAATACTCATCTTCTCATACAATTTATTTCTAATTTATAAAAATGTAATGTATTTTTTTTAGAATATCAATCAAACATATATTCTTATAAAGATACATGAGGGGGAATGTTTTATTTACATGGAATCTTGTAAAAATTATTCCATTCTATATAATGGTCATTTGTTAAAAATGTAGTCGTAACCAACATATTTAATGACAATGATATATTTATTAAATCCTTTATACAATATAGTCCATGTTAATTGATTAAATCACATATATATTTTACTCGAATCAATTCATCAGATTCAAAAAAACTCTATCTTCACTGATTTAACTCTATGGACTCATAAAAGAAATATCTTAGGAATTATAGATAGAAATATTAATGGTCTAATTTTCAATTAGCTTCTTTCGCTCCATTGTATAGAACATTGTGTTGATATAGTGATATTTTAACAAATCAAATGGGGAATTAATTAATGATATTACCCTAACATTTCAATTATCATAGTATATTAGGAATTCATCATATAACCATGAAATAATTGTATGTATATAAATTTATGGCCTTCTTAGGAATATGAATCAACATCTTGGTAAATGACAATGTATTAAAATTCAAAATGGGGAAACAAAATTGGTTCCCCGGCATTGTCTTTTTGAGGATTTTTTACACTTTTCATATACATATTAATTTTAGTTATAGGGAGACAATTTATATTTAATATAACCTAGGCACCTAAGGGTCTGTATGGGGATAAGGATGATCTGAGAATCATTATCAACTAGAAATCTATATGTTTCTATGGCATCACTTTCTAAAGATATATAAGACGGTATATTATTCCTAGTAATTGTAGCTTTGTGGTATATTTTTGTGGATGGAATGACAATGTAGAATTTTATATGACAACTATTTGTGTGATGTTCCATAGATGTAGTGATTTTATTGTTAAACTCTTAATGTATTAGCAAAATCTTAATGAGGGATTCCCTTAGTTATATTAACAAGTGTACAGAATCCAATATTTATTTTCAATAGAATACGGTTAAAAAATTCATTGATATGTTATTATTTTATGAGAGGGTATAATGTTTCCTACCATTATGTCTCACCCTGTCTTAGGGCTCAGTTGAAAAGATAGCTATGAAAAATTCCACATCCCTTGACTAAAAGCAGGAGATATTTTTATGTTTTTTATTATGATTTAGTTAGCCTCTTCAAACATAAAAATTGACTAATGAACTACATGTTTTCAAGAAATTATTCAAATATAATGAATCTTAAATAATAGATGGATGATTTAGTATTGTATTTATTTTCATATATACCTAGTTGTTTCAAATTTATATTTGATTTAGGTGAAAAAACTAAACATTAGAATATATCATGAATTCATCTTAACTGACACAATTTTCCTCAATGACCACCTAATAAATTGTGGATGGATATATTGAGTTCAAATACATCATCATTATTAATGAAGGAGTATATCAAGTGAATGGTGTTGACTGACCTATGGTATTACTATTAATCTGATGAGACTTCTTTTTTGGTTGAGTGGTGTTTGTTGTATCCTTTGGTGGTATGGTTCATATCCTCCCATTTTTGGGGGTAGGAAATTATGGAGAATTATAATTCGATTTTTTTAAAAAATATATTTATATGGGCCTTTACAACAAATTTTGGTTGCATCATCTGATGTTAGTTTGTAACAATGAGTATTTCACCTCACATAATATAGGGGTGATAGGGTCCCAATTGGATAATTCAGATATTCATGGATTATTGATAAAACCTAGCTAACTATTTTCATAGTTACCTAGTTATAAATTTTATCCAAATTTATTTTTAGGACTTTCAACAAATATATTCTTCTTTTTGGTGAGGTATTAGAGATGTAGGACACATGTTCTAGGGGTTACCCCCAAGATAACCAAACTAGAGTCCAATATCTCCTATAATATTTTTTTAACAAATAAATATTCAATTTTCAGGCCCAAATTCTAGTGAAAGTGGATATAATATATATTTTCATTAATGATAAATTTTCTTATTTTTATCACCTTGGATATTTTTATAAGGTACCTATCCAATTACATTATAATGAATCCCAGTACAAGTTTTTTTTATGTTACAGACCTTATTACATGAATATTAAAAGTTCAGATTTTGTTTCTCATTAATTTTCTTTTAGTGATAGATTTAGTGTTGTCATTGTTGTCTATAAGAACACACCATATAATATTGATTGGGAATGGGAACTGGAGTTGGTATTGGGTATGGATTTAGATTTATGGTTATAGTTTCTAGTCTAACCAAATTATTCATTTTCATTGATGGTCATGGATACGACTCACCCATAGAGAACAATATATAATCTTACGACCACTGTGTGACTACATAAAATTCCCAAAAACTACCAACATACATGAAGGTAATCACAGTTGTTTTTAAAAACCATATGATATTTTATATAAATATCTCTTGAAACTAATCCTATGAATGCATTATATTTTGGGTATAGTTCTATTCTTTCCACAAATATATATTGTCTGAGAACTTATCATTTTTTCTCTAGTAGTTTAAGGGGTTGATGGTCTTTTCTTACTTAATAAATAGTTAAAATACTAGTGTAATTATCACATTATTATTATCTTATATAGTGATACTCACAAATAGTAAATTGTTATATAATATGAATGTTGTTCATTCTAAGGTTTGCATGGAACATAAGAGTTAAAATAAATTCTTCTTCATTCTTTTTATCATGGAGTTGTATCAGGATGTAATGTTAACACAGTAATTTTATATATCTCATTTCCCATTTAAAATCATGAAGAATGAATTTAAAAATATGGGTGTTAGAGAATTTTGGTCCATGTGTTTAGGACATTATGTTCTATTTAGTTGTACCAGTGCATGCTAATCCCTCGTATCTTTTATATAGGAAACAATGGAATCAATAGATTCATGGAGATTCTATTGGACTATCTCATGAGTTGATTCATGAGTAGAGGTTGTGGGGGAAAATTATTATTGTATTGTAATTTTTATGTTATTAATATGAATATAAATCAGAACTAGGGTATCTTGATAAAAATTATAGTAGTTTCTTCCATAATATAGAATCTTTTTTATATTCCTTGGTTGTTAGGTTTTGTTAAATGGGTTTTTGGGGCCCCAGGATAATTGGATGACTAGATTAATATCATTATGATTGAGTATCTCCATCCTAATAATTTGAATAATTTTACAAGTGGGGTATATCTTCAAAAAACTTGGATATTCACTCTATAGAAATATAGACTATGTGTAATTCAGCATTAATATACTTCATTTTCTACAAATCAGTTTCATATTGTAAAATATGTCCCTCATTAGAGTGTGGTTTGGTTTATCAATGTTGTTAGTGGGATATATCTGTTCCTTTACCTATATATTTGGTTAAATCACACTATTTTTGAGAATTATCAATATTTTTTGGAGCTCATAGAAAATGTTTTTTTCACTAAAACTTTATTTATATACCATCTTCATGTGATTCATTGGGTATCGATTTTTTAATAGAGGCCTCGTAATTATGTTCTTATATATTGATATCAGGATACAAAAATTCTATGACACTGATAATATTCACAAATTCACATCAAAAGGAATAAATCATATCCTTATTATTGATTTATTTTATTTACCATCCACTGAATATCCACTGGGTTATAAATCATAATACTTCATGATATTTATATTCAACATGTTACATTCTAGCTTATGCACCCAATGAGTATTTTCTCACTCTCCTAAGTGAACCAAATAATGTTGTTTATGGAGATTGATCATGAAGGATTATCTAGATACTTTTACTAAATTTACTCCCAATTAGGGAGTTGTCTTATGAAATAGAATAAATTGAAATGGTGTTTCTTTATAGGTTCCTCTCAGCATAGAGAACACTATCTTCTTTAGAGGAGCGGTATGTATTAGTTTTATTATACATATCGAACATGCTTGGTACCAATCCAATATTATCATTTCCTAGATCCCATATGGATTTAATGATCTCTAGGGTGGTCGTGGAGGTAGAAAAAACCATATCCCCTTGCTTTGAGTTTGATCTTTTAATTACATTGTGGTATCTACGATTACATCCTTATTAACACATCATTCCACTATTCATGAAGGATATTGGTTAAATTCCTATTATAGATGAGGGATTATATTAATTGAGAGTTTATCCATGGTATTCATATTTTTTTCCTCATAATTGATGATTGGATCACCTTCATAGTCCCATGAGGCAAGATTCTATCAATGACACTCTCCCCATGGGAACACCTTTTCTAGGATTTTCCAAAAACATGATTCTACTAGACAAATCAGCTATAATATAAATACTTAATACATGATCATTTTCCAATGTAATGAAATTATTGGATATTTTCCTTGATGATTAATTTTTTCTTGGGGGAAGGGAATGTCATGCCTCATTTTCATGTCACTCTATGATATTCACAACTATTTGGGTTTAAGTAATTATCTTTTATAGTGCCTTCTTACCAGTGATCAATTCATATTATAAACACTCTCACTACATCCCTACTTCAATATTCTAGGACACTGAAAATATTGCTTCATATTCCTAAGAGAAGATGTCCAATATTAACAGGACATGGTTAGTTTATTACATGATATGAATGTACATGGATTTAAGGTGATAAAGAGTAATATATAAGTTATGATGAAGTTATGTTATGGAACTGTCTTCCATTACCTTTAGAAGATCATAGATAGGAATTGAAATGACCAAAAAAAGATTGATATACAATTCATGGACAATTAATTCCACATAACCATGGACTTCCCCAATTAAAATATGAGGCGATATTTTACGTGGTATAACCATAAATATCACTCATTTACCACTTTTTTGATAGGTCAAGGATCATTCATAATGTCATCAGTTTCATTATAGGGTACCTAATGTCTGGGATGTGAAAATGTTCACTGTTATCATGGTTATTCATTGAATTGGATGATATATCATCAATTATTAATGAGGATCCTTGTATATCTTGGATGAATTTATTAATTTATTCTTAGTATAAGAGATTAATTGAGTATCTCTAATATGTGGATGAGTATTTTTTAAATAAGATGAATCTTTTTTAGGAGGTTCTTTGAAATTCACACAATGGGGAGGACTTTTATTGTTGATAATCTCATAAATTATGTCATTAGGGGGACCACTACATTGGTTACAATATTTATTTTTGGGAGAACCTATATAAAAATTAAGATATGAAGGACCTTCAGGGTTACTGAAATATTTATCATAGATATGGCCTCTTTATTCATCAGTTGGTGGTGACTTAGATAGGAGAGGACCTTATTTTAAATTGATTTCCATGTTTCATGGTGTAAATAAAAAATTTTTATCAAGAGAATGACTTTAATGACTAATCTTGGTATTTCCATGAGGAATACCTCCATTTTGGGTAGTCGGGGGAGGACTTCCAGAGTTTATTGTCATGAAACTATGGTGAGGACCTTCACAGACACAATTTTCATCCCTTGTTAATGAAGAGCTGGTAAATTATTGGTCCTTTATTAGTATATGATAAAGAGGCTTAAAATATAAATGTTTATATGGTAAAGGATATAATCTTACTACCATAATGCATTTTTCGTTTTTTGAAACTTCATTTTAGATATCCTTCATAACGTAACCAATTCAAAACATCATTCATGATCGGGTCCACGTTGTGTGAAAAACAATATTCATGTGTGGGATTCCTCCTAGTATACTCTTGAGTTGTTATAAATGTTTGTTAAAAACATTATAGATGGGAGTAGAATATGTTCTTTCAACTATTTCAACATTATATTATCTTGAAGAAGATAATGGATGTGATAATTAACATGGTATATCTACATATTTTCTCTTGGTATATATTGAGGATCTTTTTAACAAGTAAATGTAATATTGTAATTCTCCATGGTTGTCACTAAAATATTATAATGAGTGGCCCAGATATGTGTTGAGTTCAAATTAAACTCTTGTGCTATCACCAAAATATATAAACAGTCCTCACAAGTTTGAATTTGAACATGTATATAATCACTCTCCTAAGTTTCATCAGAAATAATCAAATATGTTATTGAGATAAGGAATATGAGTAGGATTAAAAAAATTATTTTCCACCAGAATAAACTGATTATCAAAACAACATAATTATGGAACTTTATCCATCATTTTTACCAAAAGGGCCCTACTATTGAGTTTCCAATCATAAAAAGTCAGGACATAAATATTCATGGTAAACAACACATTTTAATCCAAAGGTAATAAGGCCATGTTCCACTAATGATGGTTATATCTAGTGGGAGATATCTCTGACAATCCTAATAATTTTAATAGGTGACACATTGATTTATTCCCCCACCTCCCTAATACAGGGTTTTCATATATTGTTGGGCTCTAGGGAAAATCTCCCAAAGTGGTTTACAATAAAAATGGGCGAAACATTCACCTTTGTGGTTAATTATTGATAGAACAACTACTAGGACTTTATCTCCATTTATATTTTATGAACATAAATTAGAGTTTGTATATATATATATTAAAATAGTACTCTTACACTAGGGTAATCACCACCTAAAACTAAATTCATTGATTTGTTTAAATTATCATCTGGGGTTGTAGAGCCACGATCATTTTCATGTATATGGAATATAACTAATGCATCATTTAATTGTGTATGGAAACCAAGGGTGTCATGTGATGATTTCCATAATTTCCATAATGTCTAGTATTATATGGTTTATTTGATGATTCTATTTGGGTCAAAGGAATTTTTAAATGTTTTTAATGAGATACTACAATTATACAAATCCATTGATGAAACATCATAATAAAGAATACAGTAATTTAATCCTATTTATTGGAAAAAGATTCAAATCAGGTTTTCCATTCTATTTAAGACATGACATAATTCTAATAGTCATGTTATTAAATTGAGACATACATTCAAAGGATTCTGTTCTATAATATTTTACCAGTGATACTTTAGGTTTCACATTGGTTGATATGATGGGATGGTGAGAACATATCACCATTTTGAAATAGAATAATTTCCAAATTTGGGAATCTTATGAAGATGTAATACATATTAATGAGACTTTATTAGTTATAAAATTACTACTAGTTCCCACTAGTAAGAAATAAATTGAATCCATGTATTTTAATTGTTTATAATGGGATTTTATAAATATGAACCATTGTGCACTTGGAAATACACTTAATATTCAAGGCAGTGGTTGGTGTTGAGAATTTCTGATCCGGTCCATGAATTCGGCTTCCATTGTATCCCAATTAAATTAATTAGAAACTATATATTTCATATCCATATTAATGACATTCCATACCATTTACTTTTGTGTGAAAATGATCGATGTTGTATATTTTAAGATCATGAAACTATGACCATGGGATGAAACCTTCAAGTTAGTGTGTCGAAGATCCATGGGGTTTTGGAATTGAACCCTACAGAGGTGTACAACGTATCCTGATTAAATATAAAAAAATCCCATTTAGTTTAGTTTTCATTGTTAAGGGTATTGTGTAAGAACCAGTGTGTATAGAATAAAATTGGGTGGAATAGATGTTTGTGTTGTGAAAGGGGTGATAATAATCGATTGGTTTGGTTTTAGACATGGAATTTCCTTTTATAGTTTGTCTCATTTTATGGTAACTACACATTAGAGGGTTTATTAGTGCTCATATGTAATATAGAACATTGTGTAATGGGGAATCATTGGGAATATAATCTTCTGATAATGGGTGACTAACAGGGAATATAGACCATTAAGGACTGGTTTGGGATTACATGTGGGTGGCCCATTTTTTGGATGGCTCATTGAGTGGACTAGTGATCACATTATCAATGAGGATTTGATTTGGGATTATACCTAGTATGTGGCCCAAATATCTAGCCACATTCTGCCCAAAAATTACTATAAATGAAATGATGTTTAGACTCCAAAGGAATATGTCCTCACGAGGAAGAGTTATACATTTCACTAAATTATAGGCCCATATGTATCCCTAAATCATTGAGTCGAAAAAAAATCCCAAAAGGTTTTGGAAATGATAAGATTGTTGATATAGGGTGGCCCAGGTTACAATCCTTAACCTACTTATGTTACTCCAATATCTTAATGTGGAGGGCTCTTGGCATCATGGGAATTTGTGATGGTAAACACACTGAGGGTCTTACTAGCTTGTGATTAAAACTCAATTATGAACTTTCATGAGATGCCCAATCCTTATAGACATTCTAATAATTATAATGTTGTATAGATGATAAATTTTGAATCCCATTCATGTATCATAGGTTTCCATATATAAGTCTTAAATACATTTACTACCATGCTAGGGGACTAGGATAAGAATAACAACCATGTATGGGACTTGGGATAATTAAAGCCCAAGTGTGGGACCCACGTGATTTCTCACCCCAAGTGTATGTCCCAGGTGGACACACACCATATCATTGTAGTAGAGTAATTTTTATCCCTTGTATGATGCGAGTATGGCGTGTTTCCCAACTAAGTACTGTTGGAAAAAATGTCACTCTGATATAAGATCATGAAGAGGTGTCTCATTTGTATGAGTTTCACACCCTGACCGATGATTTTTTTTATTTCATGAGTTATAATCTTTTGGTTGAGGTTTTGGTTGATTTAATAGTAAGATTTTTTTTTGAGGATTCATGTTATTTTATGTCTTGTTCATGGTTAGTGTGCGCAGTTTGTGAAGAAATCATGTTACACATTTAGGAAGATGGTGTTTTCAGTTCATTTTATTCTTGAGTATTTTGACTTGAATAATATTTTAATGGTTTGACCCAAATTTTGTGATGCCAAGGAGTAATTGTGCGGCCTTATTGTGGTGTTTGGGACAAGGTACATAGCTTGCACACGGTTATGAGAAACTATGTGGAATGTTTGTGAGGGGTTTAGTAATATTTTATAGAACTATTTTTTATGGTAGTTATATCATTTCTAAAACTATGGGGAAATCCCATATGGGTATCATCTACTTACAGTAGGGTGCACACTGTTGGAACACGGCATGGAAAACCATTAAACCAAATCGTGTGACTAATTCAATTTCCAACAATGTTTAACATTCATGTTTTCCCTCTTATGTATTAAAACCCATTAGATCCTCTCTCCATATTTTTCAATTTCGGTGCACAGGAGTGCTCTAAAACCCTCTTCCCTTAATTTTCCTTCCATGTTTGATGCTTCTACAATTTTTATGGTTACTTCCCATTGATTATAGTATTTTTTTCGGCTACTTCTATTTATCTATAGTCATCATAGCCCCTTCTTGGTTGGGACCACTCTTGGATAAAACCTAGGGTAAGGGTTGGGTATTTTGGGTTGATTCCTTTGATGATAGTGTGTGAAGTTTTATTCTTAGGCCCTGATCTTACTTCTCTAAGAGTTTCATTGTGTTCGCACCCCGTTGAGGGTATTGCTTCCATCTGTTTCCTTTCAAAATCATTACATGTAAAGATTGAGTATTTTTAATTAATTACTAATTGTTTTTTTCAATAATTTTATATATTTTAGTAGTTTTATGGTGATTTAATGTTGTAAAATTGGTGAAAATGCATTTTCCAAAGGCTTTATTCAATTATCACTGTATCTGTATGCATATGTGGTGGTTTATTTAATTCAAATTGATCTCTAAAATTATATTTATCTCCTTAAGATTTTTTCTCTCCACTGTTATGTTTTTTTGGATTTATTTTCATAAGAGTTGGCTCTATGGTGTGGGTTTTGGTGAATTTTTTGGTTTGGTACATTTGAGTGTGCCATTATGAATAAATATGAGGTTTATTGTAATTATTTGGTTAAAGAATTCACTATTATTATATGGTTTTATATCTGTATATATAGACCATTAGATGTGGGAATATCCAAATGGACATGTGTTACACATATGGATTGGTACACAAAAGATAATTTATTTCCATAAAAATATCCATCTTGAACCCTTCTTTTCAAAACACTCCTATAAAATTTCTTCCTCTCCCCAATCACTTTTTTTAAAAAATATTAACAATGAATAATGTTCTCAAAATGGGTTTCTAGTTCCCAAATAACATAAAATGTGGTTTCTAAATTTTTTATGTAAAACCTATCTCATTTGGAACCTTCTGATATTAAATGGTAATTTTATCTTGGTTTTGTTAATGGCTTCATAAGAATGGTATATTCATTGAGTATTGTTATATAATTATAAATCTTTAGGCATGGTGTGACATTTGTGATGATTTTTGAAATTGGTTTCAAATTAATATGACACATAGGCTAGGTTGGTACTTCTAAATGGTTTTATGTCTGACAATAACCCCAATGGTAATCCTTCGGATGGGGGGGACTTCATATCGTAGGTGTTGGAGTGTGATAAATACATGCACAGTGGAATTATTGAGTTATGTTTCATTCCATGTGTGTGATTAAATTCTCATTATCCATTTTATTATTATTATGGGATTCCTAGACCTCATCCTTATTGTATAGTTATGGTTACATTCTAGTCTTAATTGTATGGATTGGAATCACCTAGATATAGGATAGGCCAGGTGGTATTTTCTACTAGTGAGGTTAGTTTAGAGAATGTTGGTTTTTTATTCACTATGGGGTTTCATAGTACATAGATATGTGGTTCTAAACATATCACATCAATTTATTTATTATAGTAATATTTAGAAAATTCAAATGAATACATATGTTTATGCTCATATTGAATTTTATTGCATCCCAATTGTTTCTTTAATTCATATTAGCACAGATTACAATCTTCGGTTATCATTATTTACTAGTTTGTTGATAATATCATATTATTTCTCATATTTTTTAATTACATTATTCATAAACATTACTAGATTTATGATTCCTTTAAGTATTTTTATTCTATACTAGGGTTGAAATGAAGAGTTGATATAAGATGTAAATTCCTATCTTCTTTTAAAAGATGGGTTTTTAAAAAATATTGTTGATTGTTTTAGAATGGGGGAACTATATTTTCATTATATGTATTGGAAACTATCATTCATGGAATATTTTGGGAAAGAACATGTATGGATTATATAGTGTTTAACTACTATTTTGTTTTATGATCACAACCTAATTATGTCAATCAACATTTGTAGACAAAAGGAATTTTGTAGGTTTTGTTTTTTCGGGTTTTCCAATTGATCGGTCTGGTTATATGGATGATTGGGACCAAGAAGTCATGTGGAAATCATATTCTCATTTTTTGGATTGTTTTAGTTTGGTCTTTCAATCTATTGTGGTTGTATTTGGATATGTTTTTGTGTTTATTGATTTTTTTTATTATTGTATTAAGCTTCATAATCTATTTTTATTCCATTATATTATTTGATATTTCGGTAAATGGTTCATAATTGGATATTCTTTGATGATCGGCACTATTTTCCCTCCTATGTGAATTGTAAATGCCTCTCAGACCTTATTGTGGGCCATATCAACTGACCAGTTTGGGGTTGACCCAGGTTGGATCGGGATGAATCAGTTTAGATCATGACAAAAGGATATTAGAGTTGCAATTTGTTATTTGGGATATCAAGTAGACCAGAGATATTACTATTGTGAATCAAGACGTGGGTATTGGAAGATTTATCTAAACTCTTCTTCTTTATAATCCTCGAGTTAGAAGGGTTAGTCTGGTATTTGGGACTTTTGTTTTAGTTTTTGGGTTTATGCCATTTTTTTATTAAGGGTGTGATTTAGGGGAATAAAAATGGGGGTGAACCTGTGTTCCAATGTGAGCTTTTATAGAGTACTAAACCATGTGTAGCTTGACATCATGATTCAAGATAATTCCTATGGTTGGTTCTTTCTCGAGGCATAGTCTAATATGCCATGTACTTAGGTGGATCATGGAAACATGTTCTCTATTCCAAGATGCTTTTGTGTGAGCTATGTTTTGGATTTATTTTTTGTTGATTTGTGTGGATTTTAAAATGAAAATTTGTTTCTGGAAAAAGGGATTTCAAAATGGAAAAAAATTTCGGATCATTGTTTTGATTTAAAATTTGGATTTGGTGTTTTATTTGGGTTTCGAAAAGAGTTTTTTTGTTTTAATGTGGCCTTGCAGTAAAGTGTTTTTGAATTTGGAATGTAAATGGTTGTTTTGGATGATGAATTGGGTTTTTTATATTCGTTATATGAGTTTTATTTTTTTCATGGAATTTTCATTTTGGGTTGGAATTTGGGTTTGATGTTGATTCAATTTTTTATATTGTATACCTCTCAGAATGATCCTAGAGGTTTTCAATGAGTCTCATATAGTTATTGGACTTGTCCAGAATCATAGAGGATTTGTGGAGTTGTTTTCTTATTAGTTTCTACTAGTTAACTATGGTGGTCAAGATCTGTTATAGGATGTGAATTGGATTGATGATTTTGAAAATATTTTTACTTCCTTGGAAACTCTTGAATGAAAGGGGGTAAAAACTATTCTATATTTATTTGAAGGTCTTGGGTTGGATTAGTGTAAGATGATAGTCCTATAATATTTGATTATTTGAATGTCTTAGTAATTCTTTAAGAACACTTTTATCCAATGGTTTATACAAGAGGATATTATTGTTAAGAAAGTGGTGGAAGTCTTTCGCATTAAGAAAGTTTAGTGGAAGGTGATTGCTTATATTGGAAAACTCAAAGAGATAGTTTCAATTTATTAAAAGAGATACTCACAGAATCAACCAAAATATCCACTATTGATTCTTGTTCATAGTTTAGATATTAAGGATAATGTTCTCCAATTTAATGAATTTCTGGTCAGAAAGATATAATATGAGTCATTTCTAGATGAATTGGTTCCATTGTGTTGTTCAAAGTAGCTGGAAGTCTCATTTCTCTTGGTACTAGTGATGGTTTCCCATCACGTAGGGGGTGTGACATGGAGGAACATATTTTTGAAATGTCTCATTTCTAATTTCTGACCTCTCTTTCATTGGATGTCCTATATTTTTACTTATAGTCTGGTTACATTTGGCATATGAATCTATTTTTCCATTATCTTATTAATATTTCTCATTAATGTGGTTGTTTGGGTCATTTTGGGAGGTTTAATAAGTTTCATCATTTGAAGAGGAAGTCACGTTAGGTGGATTATGGCTCTTAACTTTGGGGCATCATTTTATTCTAGGAACTTGGGCTCTATCTATAGGCCAAAAAGTGAATCATTTCACACACTCAACAATTACTTGGTATGGTGGGGCTTATAATCCCATCATATTCTCACAATTTTGTTGTGGGGATAGTGTAGGTTCTCTTTTTTTCAATTCCTATTTTTAGAAATCCCTCTTATTAAAGGGTTTTTGGTATATGTGTATCCCTGGTAATCTCCATAGTGGTTCATTTTTTTCAAGAATCAATAATTGGCTTCATTGGTGAATGGTTTTTTTACTATTTTTTTCTTGTTTTGGACAAAATCATGTATTGTAGAAATAATGAATCTTGGTTTGGTTCAATTTTTTTAACTTCCCTCCTTGGGTTCCACTCATATTGGCAGTTTTAATGTCAATTTAATTATGATAGATCATTTTTAAATGGTGACAAGATCCAGCCTATATCTTCTTTTGTTATTTATTTGAAATAATCATGTGTGATGTGGGAATTTCAATGGTCACAATAAGTAACATGGTTTTTTTAACCTTATTTCGATTCATGTATAATATTTTATCTTCATTTGACTTCCTGACTTTTTGGGATATAAAGTTAATGTGGTGGGGAGAATTTTCACACCCCAACCCTGCTTTTATTTTATTTTTATTTATTTCTTGAGGTTGGATCTTTTAGTTGAGGTTTGTGTTGATTTCATGAATATTTTTTTAGTTTTGAAGGATTCCATTGGTTTTTTACCAACGCACAGATGGTTTTCAGGATTTGGGATGAAACTATGCGGTTGGTTATAGTAGAGGGTTTTTTATTTCATTTTTTTCATGAATGGTTTGACTTGAATAGTCTGATCAATATTTACCCAAACCATGTGAGGCCAAGGTGTAATCATTTGGAATTATTGTGATGTTTGGAAAAGGTATCATGACTCATTCATGGTTAGGGGATACCATGTGGTATGCTTGAAAAGGGTTATTCGATTATTTCAAGAACAAATTTTCACAGTTAGTGATATATTTTTTCAAATTGTTATGTCTACCCATGTGGGTGTCACGTCCTTCTAGTATGGTGTGCACAGTGGCGAATGGTTTCAAAAACCAAGAGACTTACTCAATTTCTTAAAAATTTAAAATTCAATGTTTTCCAACTAATGTTTTTAGAACATTTTACCCCATATCCCTCTTTGTTGATTTTGGTTCTCTAGAGGGCTCCCAAACCCCTCCTCCCTTACTTAATCTTCCACAGTTGATGATACTTCAAGATTATATGGTGATTTCATCATGATTCATGGTCCATTTTATCCTCTTTTTATCATTATAACTTGTTTTCATGGATCATTATTGGTTGGGGTATCTTTTGGAAGAACCCTCGGGTAATGGATAACTAATGTGAGTTGATCCATTTAATGGAATGGTTTGTGGTTTTTTTCTTGGATCTCAATCTTCCTTCTCCATGAGATTCACTTCGTTCACTTCCAATTGATGTAGGTGCATCCATTCATTTATTTATAAATCATACCATACAATTCTTGATAATTTCTAACTAAATTATAAATTTTTTGTTCTTTCTTGTGATGTGATAGATTGTATTTTTATAGTGATTTCATGTTGAAAAAATGATTAAAATGGGTTTTTAAAGGATTTATTTAATTGTGCATATATCATAATGTGTGTAGTGTGTATGATAGTATGTTAGTTGACCTCTAAAAAATATATTAAGTACATTAGGATTGTGTTTGGGCATTTTTAGGTAGTGTTGGCTTGAATTTCGTTTCAATCTGGCCTTTAATGTAGTTTTTGATGACATTTATTGTTTGGGACTTGAGTAAGGACCCCTATGAATGGTTGTGATGTTTCTTATAAAACTTTAATTAAAGCATTGAGCCTTAACCAATGGTATTCTATATTTATATATACACATTAGATGTGATAAAATCCATATATTCATAGGGTTCACATATTAATATTTCCAAAAATGATATGGCTTTCCATAATAAAATCCATCTTATACCACAGTTTTCAAAATAAACTTTTCTCAATCATTACTATCCTCAATCCCTTTTGTCAAAAAGTCTTCTTAAAATATAGCAATGTTTTCAAAATTGGTTGTTAGTTCTAAGATAACTTCAAATGTTTTTTATAAATGTGTATTCAAAAACAATGACAATTTGAAACCTTCTAATGATTAATGAACTTTTTGATATTGGCTTTGGAATGGATTGAGAATAATGGTACTTTATTTAGGATAGTTTTATAATACTAAATCTTATGGCTTGGTCTCCACACTGTGATGTTTATTGAAAATGGTTTTAAATTCTTATGATGTGTAGGCCTTTTTGGTTATTTTTAGTGGTTTTATATGTGATGGGAACCCCTATGGTCATCCTTTCGTTGAAAGAGACTACACATAGTTGGTGTTGGAGAGTAGGAATAAAAATCATGGTGTCTTCCGTCAATTTTGTTTAATATCAGTTGTGTTATCACGATAATCATGGATATCATCTATAGAGTTGAGTGATAGTTACTATCTAGTATGATTTTGATGGATTGGAAACCCTTTGATAGTTGATAGGAAAGTTGGTGTTTTCCATTGTTGAGGCTAATTTAGAGCTTCCAGGTTGGTTATTGACGATGGAGTTTCACCATACTCTGGAAGGTGGGTCTAAACTGAGTATTTATAGGGATTTTTTCTATGTATGTTTAGAAAATTAGAATGATTACATATTTTTAATTTTCTATATTAAATTACATCATTTTGGGTTCCTGTCACGACCCGTCCTTGGGGCCCGTGCCGTGACTACCCCAATCCCGCCTTCCATAGGCCAGGGGCTGGAGACTAGCACCAAGGAGAAAATCCCGGTAAAAAGGGAAGGCATTGCCTTTGTAAAGTAAACAAGCACCACAGAGTAAGCAAGCGGAAAAGTAAACACTAAGTAAAAACAGAGTACAAATGAAGTGCTGAAAAGTAAATGGGCCAGTATACAAACCCAACTGAAAGTAAATTACAACTCGAAAGGGAAAACAGCAACTGTAAAGTAAAAGCTGCTACACCGAGCTGTCCACTGGAAATCCCACCTGAAGGGTGGGTACAGATAGCTCCAATTCTCCTCTGGTCCTGTCGTCCGCTCCGAGCACGTCCCGCCTAGTGGTCCACCTCCAGGTACCGTCCTGCTCTGCAAGCCTCAGCCACGATCAACGCTGTCCATCGTCTGCATCCAACACAACGTAATGCGTGCATAGCCCGTGCAGGGGTGAGTATTACGATACTCAGTAAGGACCCTGAGACCCTCAAGGTCTCACTAAAACCAACAAAGATAACCACAATAAGATCTCAACAGATAACCTCTACTTAGATATATGCCCATACATATACCTAAGTTATCAAGTAACCCATCTCAATCATGAGGCAAACACAAGGTCAAAAGTCTCAGCTCAAACCTGGATTTTCATCATCGAAACCGTAACTGCTGGAGAGCTCCGTCTCTGGAGTGTACAGTGGTCCTATCACAACTCCGAGGTACTGCCCACTAACTTAAGACGGCTGTAGTACTCCACCTATCGAGTAATGCGTGCCAGCCGCTACCACCAAGCACTCCCATGTGCCGCTACAACCAAGTGCACCTTTGACGTGGGTCTGCCGCTACAACCAAGCGCTCCCATGTGCCGCTACAACCAAGTGCACCTCTGTCGTGGGTCTGCCGCTACAACCAAGCGATCCCGTGTTCCGCTACAACCAAGCGCACCTCTGTCGTGGGTCTGCCGCTACAACCAAGCGCTCCCATGTGCCGCTACAACCAAGCGCACCTCTATCGTGGGTCTGCCGCTACAACCAAGCGCTCCCATGTTCCGCAACAACCAAGTGCACCTCTGTCGTGGGTCTGCCGCTACAACCAAGCGCACCTCTGTCGTGGGTCTTCCGCTACAACCAAGCGCTCCCACGTGCCGCTACAACCAAGCGCACCTCTGTCACACACCGAGTCGTTCGATCAGCAGTCGTCGGGTCTCAGTCAGCTACACGGTCTCCGTGCTCCGCCCGCTCGTCTCCGGGAGGGTCTGCTCCACGTGCTACTGGTCGATACTCCAAGTATCACAATGTCCCGCAAGGAAGTATCTCGAAGGACCACCTCGTCATAGGGGTCTCAACGCAACAGACGGCGCGTCAATCGGACGCCCGGTCTGTGAGTTATTAGCCTTTTCGTACCAGGGGCCCGGTTGGTTTCGTGAGCGAACCAATCCGCCCGTAACTCAACTATACCCCGAACACTCACAGTGTATACTCATAGGGACCGTTTTTCAACGTGATCACCAATGACGATGACGGTTCGTCAAACGGACGTCTGGTCTGAAAAATATCAGCTTTTCCGTTCCAGGGGCCCGGTTGGATTTCAGTGCGATCCAACCCGGCCACTATCCATCTGCATCCAAAACTCGGGCGGAGGATGCCAAAAGTTTCGTCTCATCAAGAGGAACTCAACGCAAAAGACGGCGCGTCAATCGGACGCCCGGTCTGAGAGTTATTGGCTTTTTCGTCCCAGGGGCCCGGTTGGTTTTTAAGGCAAAACCAACCCGACCGTACTCCACTTGCATCCAAACCTCGGGCGGAGTGAGCCAAAAGATCCGTCTCACTAAGAGGAAACTAACAAAGCTGACGGCACGTCAATCAGACGTCCGTAGCTCAAGATATGAGTGTTTCCGCTCCGAGGGCCCGGTTGGTTTCGTGTACGAACCAACCCGGCCGAACCCAAAGTATTCCAAATCTTTGAGTGCGATAAACCGAAATGACCGACTCGCTCCAAGGATTGCGTTGCCGCTGACGGCGAGTCGTTTGGAGGCCCATAGCTCAAGTTACGGGCGTTTGAACGAAAGTCGTCCGAAGAATGGGGGGTCCGGGCCCGGGCCGACCCGGCCTGATCCCCCCTGGTTGGCATGTGCCTTGTATTGGGGACACATTGATTTATTCAATCACCTCCCTCATATAGGGTTTTCATATATTGTTGGGCTCCATGGAAAATCTCCCAAAGAATTTTGTAATATAAAAGGGGGAAACATTCACCTTTGTGGTTCATTATTGATAGAACAACTACTAATACTTTATCTCCTTTTTTATTTTATGAACATCCATTATAGATAGTATATATCTATTCAAATAGTACTCTTACACTAGGGAATTCACCACCTGACACAAAAATTATTTTTTTTGTTTAAACCTTCTTCTTGGGTTGTAGTACCATGATCATTTTCATGTATATGGAATATCACTAATGCATCGGTTGATTGTGAATGGAAACCAAGGGTTTCATGTGATGATTTCCATAATTTCCATAATTTCTAGTATTATATGGTTTATTTGATGATTCCATTCAGATTTAAGGAATTTTTAAATGTTTTTAATGAGATACTACAAGTATAAAAATCAGTTGATTAAACATCATAAGAAAAAATAGGGTCACATAATCTTCTTTATTGGTAAATGATTCAAATCAGGTTTTCCATTCTATTTTAGACATGACATCATTCCAATAGTCATTTGATTAAATTAATACATACATTCAATGGCTTGTGTTCTCTAGGATTTTACCAGTGATACTTTAGGTTTCATATTGGTTGATATGATGGGACGATGAGAATATCTCACCATTTTGATAGAGAAAAATTTCCAAATTTGGGACTCTCTTGAAGATATAATACATCTGCATGAGTCATTATTAGTTATGAAATTACTAATAGTTCCAACTAGTAAACGATCAATTGAATGCATGTATTTTAATTGTTTATTATGGGATTTCATAAATATGAACAGTTGTGCACTTGAAAATACTCTTAATATACATGGTAGTGGTTGGTTTTGAGAATTTCTTATCAGACCCATGAAAGTAGCTTCTAATGTATCCCAATTAATGAAATTTTAAACTATATAGTTCAGATCCATATTAATGGCATTCCATACCATTTACTCTTTTGTGACAAGAATCAATGTTTAATATTTTATGATTATTAAACTATGACCAAGGGATGAAACCTTCAAGTTAGTTTGTCAAAGATCCATGGGGTTTTGGAATTGAACCTTACAGAGGTGTACTATGTATCTTGATTAAATATAATAAAATCCCATTTAGTTTAGGTTTTATTTTTAAGGGTATTGTGTAAGAACCAATACGTATAGAATAAAGTTGGGTGGTATAGATGTTTGTGTTGTGAAAGGGGTGACGATAATCAATTGTTTTGGTTTTAGAAAAAGATTTTCCTTTTATAGTTTGTCTCATTTTATTGTAACTACACAAGAGATTGTTTATTAGTGCTCATATAGAATATAGAAGATTGTGTAATGAAAAATTATTGGGAATATAAACCACTGATAAAGGGTGACTAATAGGGAATATGGACCATTAAGGGCTAGTTTGGGATTACACATGGGTGGCCCATTTTTGGGTGGTTCATTGAGTGGACTAGTGATCACATCATCAATGAGGATGTGATTTGGTATTATACCTAGTATGTGGCCCAAATATCTATCCACATTCAACATACAAATTACTATAAATTAAATGATGTTTATACTCCAAAGGAATATGTCCTGGCATGGAAGAGATATACATTTCACAAAATTATAGGCCCATATGTATCCCTGAATCATTGAGTTGAAAAACGAATCCCATAAGATTCTAGGAATGATAATATTGTTGATATAAGGTGGCCCAGGTAACATTCCATAACCTACTTATGTTCCTTCAATATCTTAATTGTGAGGGGTCTTGGCATCATGGGAATTTGTGATGGTAAACACATTGAGGGTCTTATCAGCTTATGATTAAAACTCAATGAAGAACCTTCATGGGAGTCCCAATCCTTATAGACAATCAAATAATTAGATTTTTGTATATATGATAAATTATTAACGCCTTCCATGTATCATAGGTTTCCATATATAATTCCAAGATACATATACTACCATGCTATGGGAATAGGGTAAGAATAATGACTAGGTATGGGACTTTGGCTAATTAGAGCCCAAGTGTGGGACCCAAGTGATTTCTCATCCCAAGTGTATGTCCAAGGTGGAAACACATCCTATCATTGTGGAAGGGTAATTAGTATCCCTTGTATGATTCAAGGATGGCTTGTTTCCCAATTAAGTATTCTTGGGAAAAATGTCACCCTAATATTTGATCATGGAGAAGTGTCTCATTTTTATGAGTTTCACACCCTGACCCCAGATTTCTTTTATTTCATTCGTTATAATAATTTTTTTTTGAGGTTTTGGTTGATTTAATAGTGATATTTGTTTTGTTTTTAAGGATTCATGTTATTTTATGTCTTGTGCATGGTTAGTGTGCACAGTTTGTGAAGAAATCATGTTACTCATTTAGGAAGATAGTGTTTTAAGTTCATTTTATTCATGAATATTTTGACTTTAATAATATGTTAATGGTTTGACACAAACTGTGTGATTCCATGGAGTAATTTTGCGGCCTTCTTGTGGTGTTTGGTACAAGGTACATAACTTGCACATGGTTATGAGAAACTGTGTGGAATGTTTGTGAGGCGTTAAGTAATATTTTATAGAACTATTTTTTATGGTAGTTATATCATTTCTAAAACTATGGGGAAAGCTCATATGGGTATAATATCCTTCAAGTAGGGTGAAAACCATTGGAACACGACATGTAAAACCATGAAACCAAATTGTGTGACTTATCCAATTTCTTACAATGTTTAAAATTCAAGTTTTCCCTATTATATATTTAAACCCATTATACCCCCTCTCCATATTTTTTAATTTGGTTGCAGAAGAGTGCTTCCAAAGCCTCCTACATAAATTTTCCTTCCATGTTTGATGCTTATACAGTATTTTAAGGTTAGTTCCCATTGAATATTTGTTTTTTTCCGCTTCTTCTATTTATCTCTTGTCATCTTATCCTCTTCTTGGTTGGGACCACTCTTGGATAAATCCTAGGGTAAGGGTTGGGTAATCTGGGTTGATTCTTTTGATGACAGTGTGTGAAGTTTTATTCCTGGGTCCTGATCTTCCTTCTCTAAGAGTTTCATTGTGTTTGAACCCCATTGAGGTTGTTGTTTCCATCTGTTTCCTTTCAAAAACATTACATGTGAATCTTGAGTATTTTTAATTAATTTATAATTATTTTATTGAATATATTTATATTATTTACATGTTTTATTGGGTTTTAATGTTGTAAAAATGGTGAAAATTAGTTTTCCAATGAATTTATTCTATTTTAACTATATCTGTATGCATGTATGGTGGTTTATAAAATTCAAATTGATCTATAAAATTATATTGATCTCTTTAAGATTTTGTTTCTCCACTGTTATGTTTTGGTGGATTTATTTTCTTATGAATTGGTTCTATGGTGTGGGTTTTTGTGAATTTTTTGGTTTGGTACTTTTGAGTGTTCCATTATGAATAACTATGAGGTTTCTTGTAATTATTTGGTTAAAGAATTGACTGTCATTCTATGGTTTTATACATGTATATGTAGACCATTATATGTGGGAATATCCAAAAGGTCATGTTTTAGACATATGTATTGGTACACAAATGATAATATATTTCCATAACAACATCCATCTTGAATCCTGCTTTTCAAAAAAATCCCCTTAAATTTCTTCTTCTCCCCAATCACTTATTTTAAAAAATATTTACAACACTTAATGTTCGCAAAATGGGTTTTTTGTTCCCAAATAACATAAAATGTGTTCTCTAAATTTTTTATGTAAAACCAATCTCATTTGGAACCTTGTGAACATAAATGGTAATTTTAAGTTGGTTTTGGGAATGGCTTCATAAGAATGGTTTATTCATTGAGTATTGTTATATAATTGTAAATATGTAGGCATGGTGTGACATTTATGATGTTTTTTATATTGGTTTCAAATTAATATGACACATTGGCTAGGTTGGTACTTCTAAATGGTTTGATGTGTGATAGAAACCCCAATGGTAATCCTTCTGATGAGGGGGACTTCACAAAGTAGGTCTTGGGGTGTGAGAAAGACATGCATAGTGGAATTATTGAGTTATGCTTCATTCCATGTGTGTTATTAACTTATCAATATCCTTTTTTGTTATTATGGTATTCCTAGACATCATCATTAGGGTCTAGTTATGGTTACATTCTAGTCTCAATTGTATGGATTGGAACCACCTGGATATAGGATTGGCCAGGTTGTATTTTCGACTATTGAGGTTAGTTTAGAGAAGGTCGGTTTGTTTTTCACTATGGGGTTTCCTAATACATAGATAGGTGATTCACGACATATCACATCAATTGATTTATTATAGTAATATTTAGAAAACTCAACTTAATACATATGTTTATGCTCATATTTAATTTTATTGCATCCCAGTTGTTTCTTTAATTCATATTGTCCCAGATTTCAATATTTAGTTATAATTATTTACTAGATTATTGATAATATACTATTATTTCTCATAGTTTTGAATCAAATTATTCATATACATTACTTGATTTATGATTCCTTTACATATTTTTCTTTTATACTATGATTTAAATGAAGAGTTGATTTAAGATGTAAATTCATGTCTTCTTTTAGAAGATGAGTTTTTAAATAATAGTGTTGAATGTTTTTGAATGGGGGAACTGTATTTTCATTATATGTATTTGAAACTATCATTCATGGAATATTTTGGGAAATAACATGTATGGACTATATAGTGTTTAACTATTGTTTTGTTTTATGATCACAACCCAATTATGTCACTCAACATTTTTAGACGCAATGAATTTTGTAGGTTTAGTTTTTTCATGTTTTACAATGGAGAGGGCTGGTTATATGGATGGTGGGGACCAAGAAGTCATGTGGAAATCATATTCTCATTTTTGGGATTGTTTTAGTTTGGTCTTTAATTCTATTGTTGTTTTATTTGGATATGTTTTTGTGTTTGTTGATTATTTTATTATTTTATTAAGATTAATAATCTATTTTTATTCCATTATATTATTTGATATTTGGGTAAATGGTTCATAATTGGATAATATTTGATTCTCGACACTATTTTCCATCCTATGTGAATTTTAAATGCCTCTCAGACCATATTGTTGGCCATATCAGGTGACCGGTTTGGGGTTGGCCCGGGTTGGATTGGGTTGAATCGGGTTAGATCATGAAAAAACAATATCAGAGTTGCACATTTTTAGTATATCATGTAGACTGGAGATATTACAATTGGGACTCAAGACGTAGGTATTGGAAGATTTATCTGAACTCTTGTTCATTGTAATCCTCGAGTTAGAAGGGTTAGTCTGGGATTTGGTACTTTTGTTTTAGTTTTTGGGTTCATGTCATTTTTTATATTTGGGGTGTGATTTGTGGGGGTAAAAATTAGAGTGAACCGGTGTTCCACTGTGTGATTTTATATAGTACTAACCCGTGTGTATCTTGACATCATGATTCAAGATACTTCCCATGGTTGGTTCTTTCTTGAGATGTAGTCTGATATTCCATGTGGTTGGGTGAATCAAGGAAACAAGTTCCCTATTCTAAGATTCTTTTGTGTTAGCTTTTTTTTGGATTTATTTTTTGAAGATTTGTGTGGATTTTAAAATGAATTTTTTTTCTGAAAAAAGGGATTTCAAAATCAAAAATAATTTTGGATAATTGTTTTAATTTAAAAGTGGGATTTGTTGTTTGATTTGGGTTTCTAAATGAGTTTTTTGTTTTAAAGTGTCCTTTGAGTAAAGTGTTTTTTAATTTTGAATATAAATGGTGGTTTTCGATGATGAATTGGGTTTTTTATATTTGGTTTATGAGTTTCATGTTTTTCATGGAATTTTAATTTTGGGTTGGAATTTGGGTTTGATGTTGCTTCGATTTTTTTATAGAGTATGCCTCCCAAAAAGATCCTATAGGGTTTCAATGAATCTCATCTCGTTGTTGGCCCTATCCAGACTCATAGAGGAGTTGTGGAGTTGTTTTCTTGTAAGTTTTTACTAGTCGTCTGTGGTGATCAAGATCTTTTATAGGATTTCAAGTGGATTGAAAATTTCGAATATATTTTTACTTCCTTGGAAACTCTTGAATCCAAGGGGGTAAAAACTATTCTATATTTATTTGACAGTCTTGGTTTGGATTAGTGGAAGATGATAGTCCTATGATAATTGATTATTTGAATGTCTTAGTAATTCTATAAGTCCACTTTTATTTAATGTTTCATAAAAGATAAGATTGTTGTTAAGAAAGTGGTGGAAGGATTTCACAGTAAGCATGTTTAGTGGATGTTGAATGCATATATTGGAAAAATCAAAGAGATAGTTTCTATTTATTCAAAGAGATACTCATATAATCAACCAAAATATCCACTATTTTTTCCAGAAATTAAGGATAACGTTCTCCCATTTGATGAATTTATGGTTAGAAAGATAGAATATGAGTAATTTCTAGATGAATTGGTTCCATTGTGTTGTTCAAATTAGCAGGAGGACTCATTTATCTCATTTCTAGTGGTGGTTTCCCATCTGGTAGGGGTGTTATATAGAGGAACCTATTTTTTACAAGTCTCATTTTTCATTTCGAACCTCTCTTTCATTGGATGTCCTACGTATTTTCTTCCAGTCATGTTACATTTGGCATATGAATCCCTTTTTCCATTATCCTATTAATTTTTCTCATCAATGTGGTTGTTTGGGTCATTTTGGGAGGTTTAATAAGTTTCATCATTTGAAGAGGAAGATGCATTCGGTGGATTATGGCTCTTAACTTTGGGGCATCATTTTCTTCTACACACTTGGGCTGTATCCATATGCATAAAAGTGAATATTTTCACACACTCGACAATTAAATGGTATGGTGGGGCTTATAATCCCATAATATTCTTCCAATGTTGGAGAGAGGATAGTTTAGGTTCTATTTTTTCACTTTTTATTTTAAAAAATCCCTCTTATTAAAGGGTTTTTTGCATCTGTGTGTCCCTGGGAATCTTCACAGTGGTGCATTTTTTCCAATAATCATTAATTTTTTTCATTTTTGAATGGTTTTCTGTACTAGTTTTTTCTTGTTTTGGAGAAAATCATGTATTGTAGAAATAATTAATCATGGTTTGGTTCAATTTTTTTAACTTCCCTCATTGGGTTCCTCTCATATTGGGAGTTTTAACATCAATTTAATTATGATAGATTAATTTTAAATGGTGAGAAGATCCATCATATATCTTCTTTTGTTATTCTTTATATCTAGTCATGTGTGATGTGGGGATTTCAATGGTAACACTGTGTAACATGGTTTTTTTGTCCTTATTTAGTTTTAGGTATAATAATTTCTTTACATTTGACTTGGTGACTTTTGGGTATATAAATTTATTGTGGAGGGGGGAATTTTCACATCCCAACAGTTCTTTTATTTTATTTTTATTTATTTCATGAGGATGGATCTTTTGGTTGAGGTTTGAGTTGAGTTCATGAAGATTTTTTTAGTTTTGAATGATTCCATTGGTTTTTTACCAATGCCCAGATAGTTTTCAGGATTTTGGAAGAAACTGTGTGGCTTGTTATGGTAGAGGGTTTTTTTAGTTCATTTTTTTCATGAATGGTTTGACTTCAATATTCTGATCACAATTTACCCAAACCGTTGAGGCCAATGTGTAATAACTTTTAAATATTGTGATGTTTGAAAAAAGGATCATGACTCATTCATTATTAGAGGATACCATGTGGTATACTTGAAAAGGGTTATTCAATTATTTCAAGAACCATTTTTCACAGTTAGTGATATATTTTTTCAAACTGTTTGGTCTACCCGTGTGGGTGTCCCGTCCTTCTAGTATGGTGTCTATGACTACAAACGGATTGGAAAACCAAGGGACTTTATCAATTTGATAAAAAGTTAAAAATCAATGTTTTCCCACTAATTTTATTAGAACATTCTACCTCATATCCCTCTTTGTTTATTTTGGTTCTCTAGAGGTCTCACTAACCCCTCCTCCCTCACTTAATCTTCCACAGTTTATGATCTTTCAAGATTGTATATGGATTTCTTCATGATTAATGGTCTTTTTTATCCTATTTTTATCATTTTCACCTTTTTCATAGATCATTCATGGTGGGGGTATCTTTTTGAAGAACCCTCGGGTAATGGATAACTAAGGTGGGTTGATCCATTTGATGGAATGGTTTGTGGTTTGATTCTAGGATCTCAATCTTCCTTCTCCAAGAGTTTCATTTCGTTCACTTCTAATTTATTTAGGTGTATCCATCCATTTATTTATCAATCATACCATACAATTATTGATAATTTCTAAGAAAATAATAAATTTTCTATTCATTCTTGTGATTTGATAGATTGAATTTTTATAGTGGTTTCATGTTAGAAAAGTGATTAAAATGGGTTTTAAAATGATTTATTTAATTGTTTATATATTTTAATGCGTGTAGTGTGTATGATAATATGTCAGTTGAATTCTAAAAATTATATTACGTACCTTAGGATTTTTTTTGGACATGTTTATGTAGTGGTGGCGTGAATTTCTTTTCAATCTGGTCTTTAATGTGGTTTTTGTTGACATTTATTGTTTGGGACTTTAGTATGGACCCCTGTGAATGGTTGTGATGTTCCTTATAACACTTTAATTAAATAATTGGGTATTATTCAATGGTTTTCTGTATTTATATGTACACATTAGATGTGAGAATATCCATATATTCATAGGATTCACATATTTATATTTCCAAAAATTATATGGCTTTCCATAATAACATTCATCTTCTACCACAGTTTTCAAAATAATATTTTCTCAATCCATTCTATACTCGATCCCTTTTTTCAAAAAAGTCTTCTTAAAATATACCAATGTTTGCTAAATTTTTTATTGGTTCCAAGATAACATAAAATTTGTTTTATAAAAGTGTTCTAAAAAACATTGACTATTTTGGAACATTTTAATGATTAATGAAATTTTCTATGTTGGATTTGGAATGGATTGAGAAGAAGGGTACTTTATTTAGAATAGTTTTATAATACTAAATCTTAAGGCCAGGTCTGCACCCTATGATGTTTATTGAAATTGGTTTTAAATTCATATGATGTGTAGGGATTTTGGTTCTTTTTAGTGGTTTTATTATTCATGGGAACCCTTATGGTCATCCTTTCGATGAAAGGGACTACAAATAGTTAGTGTTGGAAAGTAGGAATGGAAATCACGGTGTTATCCATCAATTTTGTTTAATATCAGTTGGGTTATCATGAGAATCTTGGATATCATCTATATAGTTGAGTGATAGTTACAATCTAGTACGAATTTGATGGATTTGAAACCCTTTGATAGTTGATAGGAAAGTGGGTGTTTTCCATTGTTGAGGATATTTTAGAGCTTCCAGGTTGGTTATTGACAATGGAGTTTTACCATACACTGGAAGATGGGTCTAAACTAAGTATTTATATGGATTTTTTCAATGGATGTTTAGAAAATTAGAATGATTACATATTTGTAATTTCTTATATTATATTAAAACTTTTTGGGTTCCTATTTATTTCTTATTAGCCATATTTTCTTCTTTATTTTTCATTGTTTCCTATCGTTTTGATAATACAATATTATTTATAGTTTTGACATCCCATATTCTTATTATTTACTCGGGTTATTTTCCCTTTTTGTATTTTTCTTCCAAACTGTGTTTTAAATATATAATATTATTTATGATTTAAATTCATGTATTTTTCTCAAGGTGGGATTTTTAAAAAGATTTTTTTGTTAAATTGAAAAGGGGAAAATATATTTTCATTATATATATTTAAATATATTGTTTATGGAATATTTTGGGATGTTAAATGTATTTATTTTATGATTCTTACCAACTAATTGTTTATATACTCACACCCTAGTTGTTCTACTCAGTGTCGATAAACCTGAGCTATTTTTCACATCTAGTTTTTTTAGGTTTTCCTATAGTGCTAGTTGGTTATATGGATGGTGGTGACCAAGATGACATTTGAGGATCATGTATGATCCATTTTGGTCTCTGTTTTAGTTTTTTTAGATTTATATTTCATTATAATATGAATTCATTTTGGTATGTTTATGTATTATTAATTTTGTATTATTGTGGGATTTTCCGGAATACTCTATTTGTCTTATATTATATCATTTGATATGGGGATAAATAGATCCCACATGGTTTATCTTTGATGTATGACACTAGTTGAAAGCATTAATGGATTAAGAAATCATCTTGATCTTTATCACTAGCTGGCATAGGCGACATGTTTGGGGTTGACCCATGTTGGTTCAGGGTCTACCCAGGTTTATTTGTGATAATCAGCGTAGGATGTTTTTTCGTCAATTTAAGGAATATTGGGTGAAGTGTCATCTGAATGTGGGGGAAGGATAATTTTCCCTGTAATATGAGGTTAGGGTAAATTTCTTCACCAAAAGGGACCTCCTTGGGTGTCTTGTATGGGAAACTCCCTAGTTTTATACTCTAGGAGTATGTTTGGTGTTTGGAACCCCAGTATTGTTCACTCAAGAAGGGTTTCTTTTCCCTATTCCATAAATGTCATAGGAAAGTGTTATTTGAAAAATATTTTAGTATTATCATCTTATACTACTGGAATTGTACTCTTTACTAATGGTTCTGAACCGTTGGTAATGTCCAAGAAACTGTTTGTATATTATATACCAACAGTTTCCCAAACTTTGGCTAAGTAAGTCGTTCCTATAGCCCTATAACAACGGTTCTATGTAAACCGTTGTTATATGTGTTAAATGTGGAGATATACTAATGGTTTCACAACCCATTGGTATATGTTATATATCTAAATTATATAAAAACGGTTTTTAAAACCATATGTATGTGTAGTAAATGAAGAGATATACCCACGGTTTTACCAACCGTTGGTATATGTTATATATCGAAAGGATATACCAACGGGTTCTAAAACTGTTGATTTACATATGTTGTACCAGAAAGTAGGAGCAGCCAGAATACATAGCAGCAACAGCCAACAGCCACCTCCAACCTTCTCTCCATACCTAAAAGAACACATAAACCCAGAATACAAAAGGCTACATGGGATGTTTAAAATTTTTCTAGAATTCAAAAATTTAGAAATTTAAATTTAAATCCTCAATCAAAACACAAATATAGAAAAATCATGAATCCAATTCATCCACAATCCAATACTTCATGAATTTAAATTCAATAACACCCATAACAACAATACAAAATTAAAATCCAATACATACAGAATCCAACACACAAAACAGTATTCAAAATTTAGAATTCATTACCAATACATCTAGAATCCAATACATCCAGAATTCAGAAATTTATAATTGAAAAGAAATAACACCCATAAAAGTATTCAAAATTTAGAATTCACTCTTCTCTCAAACCAGATTACCAAAACACACAAGGGAAAAAACCTACATGTTATAGGTAGCACATTGGATATGTTTACTCATGGTCTTAGGTTGACTATGTTAAAACCAACAAAAAAACATGGGTAGAGTGGACAAGGATCATGATACCCATAAGATATAAAATGGTAGTGGCCATGTGATTAGGCCTAGGATAAGTTATAGGAAGCGCATGAGATTTTTATATTCCTATGAGGACAATGTATCCATGTATAAATGGTTCATGACGTGTTAGTGGAAAGCATTTGTCAATCTCAACATATGAGATGGGTTACCAGAATAGCATACATGTTTTTCATAGAATTTTCAATTAGTATAATGGGGTATGTGGGTAATTCTAATTTGGTCTCATGGGTGTGATGTGGGAAGAATCCCCATTTTGGGTAGTTGGTATGAATATTCAATTATGTCTTTGGTATTGGGTTCCCAAAGGGACTTTCGTTTTGTCCTAGAACCCACTATTTGAGGATGGGATTGGCGTATTAAATGTCATGTTTTTTATAATAGGGGTAGGAGTTCCTCACATGAGAAGTGCATTGTGTGATTTTGGACCATGGATCCATGTGCTAAAGTATCAACACAATTCAAATACATTTGTTTAGCTTTCCATATGCAAGTTATTGTTTTCACATAAAATCATATCCATTTCAAATAAAATTGAGAAAGTTTGAGTGGTACTGGCCACACCGTGCCTTGTATTGAGGATGGGTTTACTCATACACGTCACAAATGACCCATGGATCATTGTCCTAATGTATCAATAGAATCCAAATTCGTTTGGTTGGTATTCCATAAGTCAGTTGTTTTTTTCAGTTAAAATGTTGTCCATTTCTAATAAAAGTGAGGCACTTTGAGTGGTATCGGCCACAGCATCCCTCAGATTGAGATGGGGTTGACTCATACACATCACAAATAACCCATGTATCCTTGTGATAATGTATCAACACAATCAAAATAAGTTTTTTCAGTTTAAGAAATGTATACTATTTTTACTTAAAATAGTGTCAATTTTAAACAAAAGAGAAACACTTTGGGTGATACTAGCCACATCGTGCCTCAGATTGAGGTGGGGTTGACTCGTACATGTCACAAATGACCAAAGGATCATTTTCCGAAAGTATCAATAGAATCTAAAAGTGTTTTTTCGGTTTACCATATTCAAGTTGTTGTTTTCACTTATAATATTGTCCATTTCAAATAAATGTGATACAATTCGAATGGTAACGGCCACACCGTGTAACTTCCCGGTTCCGGAAGCCACCCAGAGGTGCCCCGTACCCAGTTGGTCACATGGACTCAAGTGCATTTCACCAAACGCTAGTGGCTGTCGGCTAGCAGTGAGGGCCTTGGGTGTGATAGTGGGGAAACTATTCCCTCATTGGTAGAGTACAGAGAAGATGTAAACAACATACAACAGTGGAAGTAATAATAATCCATATAGAAATAAATAGCAGAAGACTGAATGAAGAAAACTAGAGCACACATATATAATAATGATGCATTATATATATATATATATATGTCTAGGAAAACATCCAACCAAGACACATTTCTAAAAAAAGTACTAAACCGAAGTACAAAATAATAACAGATGAGTGACTCCTCAACATCGCAAGCCTCGGCTTGGTCCCATGCTCTCCATCTCCATAGCAATCAAGAACCAGGAGTAGAAGAGTGCTTGCCCTTATCTATTCCTGAAACAATATAATCTGTTGGGGCCCAAATATGATGGCCCAAATAGGGTGTGATACAAGGTCCAAGTAGGCAATCACCAAATGATTTGTGCCTAAAAGTCAGTGAAAACATGGTAGGTGAATTATAGTAAGTAGTAAACAGTAAGCAGTAAACAGGATAATCCACAGCAGTAACAATCCACAGTTTCTAGCATGTAGTTTACAAACAAGAAACAACCACCCAAGCAATTAGAACAAGAAGGTAACCTCTCGGTAGTTGTCACAGCCTAACCCCTATGGTTCAACCTACAAGTACTAGAAACCCTATGGGAGGTACACACAGTCTCACCCCTCTTATTCAGCTACAATAAAGATAAATAGTCTCTCCGTGGAAGCACTCACCATCAGTTCCCCCTATAGTCTCGTATCATACTAATGGATCTCTGGGGAAGCACTCAATGTCTCATTCCCCCTATGGCTCGCGTCGAGGAACTACAGACTCTATGAAGAAGCACTCAATGCCAATTCCCCCTATGGTCTCACATCGTATATTAATGACACTCTGGAGAATCCCTTACGTCCATTCTTTATATGGTCTACTATACTAGGATTTCACAGCCCTGTGTAAAACAAACATGCATAGTGCACGTATCACCCCAGGAAAACATCAAGAACTACTTGGATATCATTATATGGCACAACAACATAATAGTACAACACTTCCACTATCAAACAACTAGGAATGGAAACTGGAAATACACCTAATAGGAAAAACATTAATGGAAAAACATCCAGAGCACAATAAATATTAACCTATTCATAAACATCGACCTCTACTTAAGCAATTAAGTAAAGTAAGCAAACAACAGGGGAAAAAATAGGAAACACACAATACCATGTTCAAGGGAATTGGTGGAATTGCACAAAATATTCAAAGACTTCCTACAGAAAGGCACAAACCACCTACCTCGATGCTAGGAGATCGATATACTAGAACCACGGTGATTTATTCTCTTTAGAACGTCGAAGATCTGAGAAAAAATCCGAAACTCTCAACCAACAATATCTTGAGAAGGAGGGAAAATCATGGAACAAGGCTAAAGTAGAAGACAGACCATACCGAGGAGATCCCAAGGAAATCGACAGTGGATAAAATGGAGAACGGACAGAGGCATGGGGGATCGGAGAAGTTACGCGGCCATACGGGTTCTCTTGGATGAAGAACCTGAAGAAGAAGGGAGTTATGTCCGTCTGGTGCGACCCCGGTCCGTTTAATAAAAACAGAAAATACATGGCGTGTAATTCTTGAGTACACGGCATGCACTCATCTTTTCTGTACTCCGCATTAAGTAGCCTCCACATCACAGCTACACACTATTTTTGTGGCCCAAACACGGCCAACACACAGCCTCGAGCGGCAAAGGAGTACACGGTGTGTACTCATAAAGTACATGGCGTGTATTTTGAAAAATTTCCAAAATTTCCCTTTTTTCTCAAAAATGACCAAAAAAGAAAATGCATACCTAAAATGAAGATCCGGGTTCTTAGAATCATCCCCCCTTAATGAAAATTTTCCCCAGATTTCTCTAACGAGGAGTAGAAGAAGAAACCCCAAACAGCTACAGCCACTGCGGTCGTACATCAGCCTCCCTCTCCCAGGTCTCGTCCTGTACTCGCCTGTGCTGCCATAGAACCCGTACTAGAGTAACAGACCTCCCACAGAGAACCATCGTACCGCGATCGAAAATCCAGATAGGATGCTCCTCAAACGATGCATCTGATTCATTCTCAACCTCCTTGTGCTGAAATACATGAGATGGTTCTGAAAAGTAATGTTGGATTTGAGAGATGTGGAAGACTTCATGCATGTCCCGGTACTTCTGAGGTAACTACAACCGATAGGCAACCAGCCAAACTCTCTCTAATACCACAAACGGTTCGACGTACCACGATGAAAGCTTTCCCTGTCATTGAATCCTCTTATGTCCCATCCTTGGTGGAACACACATGAAAACCTGATCCCCGACCCCAAACACCAGAGGTCATCTCCACTGATCATTGTAAGACTTCTCTCGAGACTGTGTTGTATCCATCCTCTTCCAAATCAACTCTATCTGCTCTAAGGTCCCCTAAACTAGATGAGGTCCTAGTAAAGCTGCCTCTCCTGCCTCCATCCAGCAAAAAGGTGATCAGCATGGCCTACAATACAATACCTCATGAGGTGCCATCTTAATAGTCACCTGAAAACTGTTGTTGTAGGCAAACTCCACAAGAGGGATATTCCTCTCTCAAGAACCGCCAACGTCGAAAATGCAAGATCAGAGCATATCCTTGAGCACCTGGATCGTACGCTTGGACTGGACATCTGTCTGGGGATGGTATACTGTACTCCAAATTACCTATATACCCAATCCCTCGGAAGCCCCTGCCAAAACCGAGAAGTAAAGCGTGCATCCCTGTCTGAAACAATGGAGTGTGGAACTCAATGAAGACGTATAATCTCTTGGATGTATAGTCATTCCAGATCATCAACACTGGAGGTCTGTAATATGTGAGAAACCTTCTTAAGCTTATCGACGACAACCCAAACAGCATCGTTCCCTCATGGTGACCTTGGCAATCTGGTCACGAAGTCCATCGTGACATCGTTCCACTACCACTTCGGAATGGGTAACTACTGTAAAAGGAATACTGGTCGTTGACGCTCTTCCTACACCTACTGACAAGTAGAATACCTCATGAGGAAACCAGCAACCTCTCTTTTCATACCTGGCCACCAGTACTGGTGATGAAGATCCTGAAACATCTTGGTGACACTTGGACGAACTGCCCAAACTGAAGAATGGAAATCCCACATCAGCTCCTTGCGTATGTCTGTTGGAACCCATACGCGTCCCTAGAAACGCATGATCTCATCCTCACCCACTGTCCATCCAGGATAAGGGTCCTCTACTAACACACTCCCCTACAGGACTTAACCTTCTGATTCTGATAGCTTCCTCATCTGTACCCAATCAATAAGTGTAGAGGTTACAGCTACAGAAGATATGTAAGTCTATACCTAACATTCATGCACCTCCAGATGCATCTCAGAGAATAGAGCCATAAGCTGCCACTCACTACTGGCCTGCTGAACTGACTGAATCTGAGTTCTCCTGCTCAACGCATCTTCCATTGTGTTGACCTTTCCCATTGTATAGGCAAGCTCAAAATCAAAAGACTGAAGATACTCGACCCACCTGTGTTGTATTAGATTCAGATCATGTTGTATGAAGATATAATTGAGACTCTAATGATTGGTGAAAACCACAAAGTGCTCTCCTAGATGGTAATGTCTCCAATAGTGCAAGGCATGAACAATAGCTGCCAACTCCAGATCATGTGTCGGGTAGTTCCGCTCATGCGGCCCCAACTGCCAAGACCTGTATGCAATGACTCCATCTCCCTACATAAGCATAGTGCCTAGCCCGATACCTAAAGCATCACAATAAACAGTATAGCTCTTGGCTGGCTCAGGCAAGACTAGTATTGGTGTGGACATCAACCTTACCTACAACTCTTGAAAGGCTGACTCACAATAATCTGACTATAAGATCTTTTCCCCCTTCTTGGTCAGACTTGTCAATGGTTCTTCTAGGCATAAAAAGTCCGGAATGAAGTGTTTGTAGTATCCAGCCAGCCCTAGGAAACTCCGTACCTCAAAAACATTCTTTAGCTGCTCCAAGGAAACTAAAGCTCTCCCTTTCTTTGGGTCCACAGATACACCTACCTCTAAGATGATGTGACCGAAGAAGCTATTATGATCCATCCAAAAGTGTCACTTCGAGAGTTTTGAAAAAACTAAATGCTCACTAAGTGTACTCAGAACGATCTCAATATGGTAGCATGGTTGTGTCGAGTTTGATAGTACACCAAGATATCATCCACGAAGACCACAATGAAGGAATCCATGTAAGGATGGAAGACTCGGTTCATCAGTGCCATGAGAACTACTGGTGCATTCTTGAGACCAAACAGCATAACTGTATACTCATAGAGACCATACCTGCTCCTGAATGCTGTTAGAGGTATATCTGGTGGTCTAAAGTTCTACTGATGATAATCGGACCTCAAATCGATCTTCGTGAACACACAGGATCCTCGAAGCTGATCAAAAATATCATCAATCCTTGGAAAGCGATATTATTTCTTGACCGTCAACTGGTTTATCTTCCAATAATCCACATAGATCCTATGGGTACCGTCGGCCTTCTTTACAAATAGGACAGGCGAACCCCAATGAGAAGTACTGGGTCAGATGAAACCCATTTCCTGCAACTCCTCCAACTACTTCTTGAGCTCATACAACTCCGGTGCAGCCGTACTATAGGGAGGAATGGACACTGGTGCCACTCCAGACACGAGCTCAATAGAGAAGTCTACCTCACACTTAGGAGGCAAACCTGAGAAATCCTCTAGATATCCATCTCTGAAATGATCCACCACTGGAGGAAATTCCAACTGTGAAGTCCTTTAATCATCCAGATAAAGACTAGAAATTTGGGATGTAACCCTTCCTAGCCCATGATTCCCGAGTCCTACTCAACTCGCCCAGACATCCCATTCACCTATTTGATGAAAATATTCACCCATTGGTGAAATGAAACTCACCTTACGACGATAAAAGTCAACGACTACCTGGAAGAGAACCAGCTAGTCCATCCCGAGAATGACATCATATCCAGTCATCTCTAGGACATAGAGATCCCATAAAAATGATACCATGCAACCTCAAGAGGGCACTCTCTACACAAACGTACACTAGATTTACTCATCCCCAAAGGTGTGTCTAGTGAAAAAAAGTCTACAGAAGAAATGATACCAAGCCCAAGTCTCTCCACAACAACAATAGAGATAAAGCTATGAGTAGCACCAGTATAAAAAAGTGATGAAGATAAAACTGAGGCTACTAAGTCATACCTCGAACTGTAGAAGGTTCGGGATCCAGATCCTGATAGTTCTGCTCCAACGCAAAATTCTTGCCTACCCCGCAGCCCAGTGACCTTGCATGACCACTCCAAGTTGATCCTCCCTACTAATGCTGAAGGACTGGTGACTGATTGCCACGGCCTCGACCTCCACCTTGGACAAAATGGTCAGAAGAACTACAGTTCCCCGAATGGTGAGAAATTGGTGGTGTTGCTCCTAAATGAGGAGTCATAGATGAACCCTCTTCACCACCTAATAGTGGGAAAACCTATCAGAGACGTTGAAGCTGACCCATCTTTCCACATGATCGGCACTCAACTGGGTCTCTCTGGAACTATGGACTCGTCTGCCCTACCCTTCCACACTGGTATCATACTACCTGGCCACCTGAAGATGTATCTCGCCACCTCAGATCACTGTGCGTAGACTCCCTACAACACTTCCTACTATCAACTACAGGAATACTAACTCTGGAAGTAGAACCTCCCTGGTTCGCAACTCCAGAGTCTCTCAGATTGCACTCCGCAATCAGTGCCTAGTTGACGATGGAAGTGATGGGAGTCAATTGAAAGATATTCACTTGCGAACGGATCTCCCTCCTAAGACCATCCTAAAACTTCTTTGCTAAGAACATCCCATCTCCTCCCCAGAGGGGAGTGAAACTCTGCATCTCGATGAAATTAGGGGAATACTCCATAACATAAAGAGTACCGTACTCTAGACTCATGAACTCGTGGGCCCGATTGTCCCTCAGGGTCTCCGGGTAGAAGTATTCCTAAAACACAGGCTAGAACACCTCCCAAACCATAACCTATTGAGGACTCGCCTGCGAGATCATGTCCCACCACCTCCTAGCAGAGTCTCATAGCATGTAGGTAGCGAGATTGACCCACATCTCTGGAGGCATTTACAGATACTCAAAGATAGTCATCATGGCTTCCATCCATGACTCTACCACATGTGGTCCTCCTTCCCCAAAGAATTTAGGAGAATACTGCTACTGAAAAACCCGCATCAAGTCTTCCATAGTCATGGTAGGAGGTGGTGGTCCCTGAAAGGTCTGCATCATCCTCATAAAGCCTTCCCTAAATTATGCATCAGCACCTCTAACTGGTACGATAGTCAGTGCTAAGACTGGCACGACTGGAGGATCAGCAGGAAGCCCCTGATCAGCCATATCTGGCATCTGATCATTATCCTACAACTGACGTACAACCTGAGGACATCTCGGAGGCATAGATCTGAAAGATCAAAAGCATACCTTAGATCTGGAAAATCAAGGACATAGAACAATGGAGTACAAAACGGAAATAGGATAAGGAAGCACTCAAGTTTTACAAAACACGACTACACAGTGTGTATAAACTCCACACGGAATGTACTTAACTCTATTCCCCTTCCCGAGTCTCCTTGCATGGATAAACCACATGGTATTCTTAAACTGAGACTACACGGTGTGTTCCCTGTGGAAATGGCGTGTAGTAGAAAAGGTTTCAATGACCTTTTTTGTCAGTTACACGGTCGGTTACACGGAAGAGGCTACACGGTGTGTTCCAAAAAAACACGTTGTGTACTTGATGATTTTTCCCAACCCGTGTTTTTGGTGACAGGGTCGGGTACATGGCTGACCCTTACACGGCGTGTTCCGAACAGACATGGCGTGTATAAGAGGAGATAACATCGTCCTATGTTGTTCATGACACGACCGGGTACCTAGATCAGGGATACATGGCATGTTCATATAAAACGCGACATGTATTACACGAGCTTCATCGACCCATGTTGTTAGTGACACGACTGGGTACCGGGCTCACTACTACATGGCGTTTATCTACCGTACACGGCATGTTCATGGAGATTTTTCACAACCCGTGTTTCTGCTCACACAGTTAGTGAAACGGTTTAAAAACTTCACGATATGTATATATAATGTACATGCCGTGTATTCTTTGTTTTTTCGGGCAGTAGCTCTGAAACTGCACCGAAGCCGAGAAAACACTGAAAAACAAGAATGAAGGTTCCAAATTCCGATTCGTGAGGGCCCATACTCCCCGTGAATCAAATCTTGGAATCTCCAACAAATCATATATAATGAAAACAAGTCAATGATCCACCAAGTTCCAATTCATGAGGGCCCATAACACCTTGAGAACCCAAATTTGGTGTTCATTTAATCAAGGTACAATACGAACAACCTCTCTATCAAACTGTAGGGATTCTATCAAGGAATCTATCACAACAGCATGCATAATCTACACAACATCTACCACAAAATCATGCAATTGATAATGCACCCTAGATTTCATGGTAAGAATGCATGGAATGTGATTTATAACAAGTGCCTATATAATGCATGAGGTGGAATACCCTCATCTCATCGGGTTGTGATAGAAATAGAACCACAATATCAACAACAATAACAACACAAAGCATGTGAATCACTCTAGGTGAAATCAGATCAACTGTAACATATCAAAACCATAAAACTATAATAAGCGAGGTAGATTGGATTTTCCCTATACACGGGTTAGATGCTCCCGAGCACAGCTTAATACCAAGTACAGAATCCGTCTTATCCCTTCCAAAGGCTTCAAACAGTAAATCAAGAGAAAATAATCCCTCTGAATCAACTTTTTAATGCACCTATTCTGGAATCCACCCAAAGGCACCCCGTACCCGGTTGGTCATATGGACTCAAGCGCATTTCCCCGAACGCCAGAGGCTACGGACTAGCAGAGAGGGCCTTGGGTGTGATAATGGGAAAACTATGCCATCATTGGCAGAGTACACAGCGGAAGTAGACAACATACAAAAATGGAAGAAATAATAATACACACAGAAATAAGTAGAAACAGACTAAAAGAAGAAAAATGGAGCACAGATATATAATAATGATGCATGAAATATATATATATATATATATATATATATATATATATGTCTAAGAAGACATCCAACCAAGTCACAATTCTAAAAACAGTACTAAACCGAAATACAAAATAAAAAAAGATGAGCGACTTCTCAGCATCACCGGCCTCAGCTTGGTCCCATGCTCTCCATCTCCACAGCAATCAAGAACCTGAAGTAGAAGGTCACATTCCCTTATCTATTATTTCAACAATATAATCTATTTGGACCCAAAAAGAATGGCCCAAACAGGTTGTGGGACAATGTCCTAGTAGGAAATCACCCAAAGATTTCTGCCTAACAGTCAGTGAACATATGGCAGGTGATGTACAATAAGAAGTATATAGTAAGCAGTAAATTGGATAATACACAACAGTAACAATCAACAATTTCTAGCTTATAGTTTACAAACACGAAATAGCCACTCAAGCAAGTAGAACAAGAAGGTAACCTCTGGGTAGTTCTCATAGCCTACCCCCTATGGTTCAACCTACAGGTACTAGCAACCCTTTGGGAGGTACAAACAGTCTCACCCCTCTGGTTCAACTACAGTAAAGATAAATAGACTCTCTGAGGAAGCACTCACCTTCAATTCCCCTTATAGTATCGTATCGTACTAAAGGATCTCTGGGGAAGCACTCAACATCTCATTCCCCCTATGGTCCATGTCAAGGAACTAAAAACTCTCTAAGGAAGAACTCAATGTCAATTCCCCATGTGGTCTCGCATCGTAAATTAAAGACACTTTGGAGAACCCTTACATCCATTCTCCCTATGGTCTAATACACTAGGTTCTCACAGCCCTGTGTAAAACAAACATGAATAGCCTATGTATCGCCCAAAGTAAACCTCAAGAACTACTTGGATATCATTCTAAGGCACAACAGCATAATAGTACAATAGTTCCACTATCCTACAACTAGGCATGGCAACTAGAAAACCGCCTAACAGGAAAAACATGCATGGAAAAACATCCAGAGCACAGTAAAGATTACCCTACTCACAAGAATCGACCTCTACTCAAGAAATCGAGCAAAGCAGGAAAACAACAGGGGAAAAAATAGGAAACACGCAATACCCTGTTCAAGGGAATTGATGGAATTGCACAAAATATTCAATGAATTCCTACAGAAAGGCACAAACATCCTACCTTGATACTAAGAGATCAATATACTAGAACCACGATGATTTATTCTCCTTAGAACATTGAAGATCTAATAATATGTCCAAAATGCTCAACCCACGATATCATGAGAAAGAGGGAAAATCATGGAACAAGTCTAAAGCAGAAGAGAGAGCTTACTGAGACGACCCCAATGAAATCGTCGGCCGCTAAAACGGAGAACGAACGGATGCACATGGGATTAAATAAGTTCGGTGGTCGTACGTGTTCTCTCAGTCGAAGAACCTAAAGAAGAAGCAAGTTATGTCCGTCAGGCGCGACCCCAGTCTGTTTAATAAAAAAAAAATACACGGTGTATACTTCTTGAGTACACCGCATGTACTCAACTTTTCCGTACCTTGCCTTAAGAGGCCTCTACATCTCCCCTACACACCGTATGTGTGGCCCCGACATGGCCAGCACACGACCTCGAGTGGCAAAGTAGTACACTGTGTGTACTCATAATGTACATGGCGTGTATTTTTTAAAATTTCCAAATTTTCAATTTTTTCTAAAAAACGACTACAAAAGAAAAGACATACCTAAAATGAAGATTCAAGTTATTACACACCGTCCATCATATTGTGACGGGGTTGACTCGTACATGTCACAAATGACCCAGGTATCCTTGTGCTAATGTGTCAACACAATCAGAATAATTTTGGTCGGTTTTCCAAATGTATGTTGCTTTTACTTAATATAGTGTCCATTTTAAACCAAAGAGAGACACTATGATTGATAATTGCCACATCATGCCTCAAATTGTGGCGGGGTTGACTCGTACATGTCACAAATGACCCATGGATCGTTCTCCTGACGTATTGATACTATCAGAAAGAGTTTGTTCAGTTTTCAGTATTCATGTTTTTTTCACATAAAACCATGTCGATTTCAAATAAAAGTGAGCCAATTTTAGTGGTACCGACCACACCATCCCTCAGATTGAGGCGGGGTTGACTCATACACTTCAAAAACGACCCATGTATCATTTTTCTTAAAGTATCAACATAATTTAAATGAATTTGTTCAGTTTTTTCGTATGTAAGTTGTTGTTTTCACTTAAAATTTAGTCCATTTCAAATAAATGTGAGACCCATTGAGTATTACTGACCACACCGTACCTCCGATTGTGGTAGAGTTTACTCTTACAAGCCAAAAATGATATGTGCATCACTATCCTGATGTATCAATACAATCCGAAAGTGTTTGGTCGGTTTTCCATGTGAAAGTTGTTGTTTTCACTGAAAATCATGGCCATTTCAAATAAAAGTGAGACGGATTGAGTTGTATCGGCCACACTATGCCTCAAATTGAGGTGGGGTTGAATTGTACATGTCACAAAGAATACATGTATCGTTTTCTTGATGTATCAATATAATCTGAATGTGTTTGGTTGATTTTCCGTATGCAAGTTGTTGTTTTCACTTAAAATCTTGTCCATTTCAAAAAAATCTGAGATAGTTTGAGTGGTAACGGCAACATTTTCCCTTGGATAGAGACGGGGTTGACTCGTACATGTCACAAATGACCCATGTATCCTTGTGCTAAAGTATCAACACAATCAAAATATGTTTGGTCGGTTATCCGAATGTTTGTTGTTTTTACTTAAAATAGTTTCCATTTTAAACGAAAGATAGAATCCATGAGTGATACCAGCCACACCGTGCCTCAGATTGAGGCAGGGTTGACTCAGACATTTCAAAAATGACCCATGGATCTTTTTCCTAAAGTATCGATACTATCCAAAAGCGATTGGTCGGTTCTGCATATGCAAGTTTTTATTTTCACTTAAAATCATGTCCATTTCAAATAAAAGTGAGACCGATTTAGTGGTATTGGCCTCACTGTGCCCTGGATTGTGGAGTGGTTGGATAGTACATGTCACAAATGACCCATGGATCATTTTTCTAATATATCAACAGAATCCTAATGTGTTTGGTTAGTTTTCCGTTTGAAAGTTGTTGTTTTCACTTAAAATCTTGTCCATTTCAAATAAATGTGAGTCTTTTTGAGTGGTACCAGCAACACCAAGCCTCGTATTGAGGAGGGGCTGACTCATAAACGTCAAAAATGAACCATGGACCGTTTTCCTAAAGTATAAATACTATCAGAAAGCATTTGGTCAGTTTTCTATATGCAAGTTGTTGTTCTCACTTAAAATCATGTCCATTTCATATATAAGTGACATAACATGAGTGGTACCAGACACAACGTGCCAATGATTTAGGCGGGGTTGACTCATGAACATCAGAAATATCCCATGGATCATTTTACTAAAGTATCAATACAATCCGAATGTGTTTGGTTGGTTTTCTGTATGCAAGTTGTTGTTTTCACTTAAAATCATGTTCATTTCAACTAAAAGTGAGACTGTTTGAGTGGTACCAGACACACCGTGCCAGGGATTGAGGCATGGATGACTTGTACACATCACATATTACCCATGGATCTTTTTCCTAACATATCAACAAAATTGGAATGTTTTTGGTCAGTTATCCGTATGAAAGTTGTGTTTTCACTTAAATTTTTGTCTATTTCAAATAAATGTGAGACACTTTGAGTGGTACAGGCCACACTGCACCTCACATTGAGGCAGGGTTGACTCGTACACTTCACAAATGACCAATGGATTGTTTTCCTGAAGTATCAATACAATCAGAAAATTTTTGGTCGGTTTTCTGTATTCAAGTTGTTGTTCACTTAAAATCCTGTCAAAAGTGAGACATTTGAGTGGTACCGGCCACACCGTGCCTCGGATAGTGGCAGGGTTGACTCATACACATCCAAAATGAACCATGGATCGTTTTACTAAAGTATAATCAAAATAAAAATGTGTTTGGTATGTTTTCCATATGAAAATTGTTGTTTTCACTTAAATTCTTGTCAATTTCTTATAAATGTGAGACAATTTCAGTATTACTGGCCACAACGTGCCTCAGATCGAGGATGGGTTGACTCATACATGTCTTTTAAGACGTGTACAAGTCAACCCTTATTCTAGGTTTTGTTTTCACTTAAATTTTTTTTCCAATTTAAATAAAAGTGATACACTTTGAGTGGTGTCGTCTACACCATGCCTCTGAATGAGACGAGACAGACTCATACGCGTCAAAAATGACTCATGGATCCTTGTGCTAAAGTATCAATACAATCAGAATGTGTTAAGTTGGTTTTATGAATTTCTGTCGTTTTTAATTAAAATCCTCTACGTGCTTCCTCTTTTTGAATAGGGTTTTTACTCTTCTCTCAACTTCTTCTGAATCTCTAAAAAAATATTTTCATTGGGATTTAGGGTGAATATTTCAGAGAGCTTAGATTGGGATCTGAGACACTGAATTAAGTGTTCGATTGTCTCTGGAATCAAGATAGGTGGTAGGTTCATGGTACTAGAATAATTGTAATGGAATGTTAATTAGATGGGGATTTAGGGTGAATCCTGAAGAGAGATTAGATTGGGTTCAGTGACCTTATGATGTTGTGATTGGTGTGATGATGTCGGTGATATACAGTTGTGTGAGGTACCCAGTGGAGGACGAGGATATATGTGGTGGCTGTTATGCATCGTAGGAGGAGGGTGGGTGGTTGTCAAGTGTCCAGGAAGGGGGGGGGGGGTTGTCCACGGTTCATATAAGAGGGTGGGGAGTGGTCTGGGTGGCTGTTCAGGGGGCTATCTGGGGGGCTGCCTGGGGTTCAGGGAGGAGGGTTGGGGGGCTATCCGGGGTCCAGGAAGGAGGGTGGGGGGCTGTCCCGGGGCCTGTCCATGGGGCTATCCAGTTTCTAAGGAGGAGTTTTGGTGGTTGTCTGGGGTCCAAGGAGGAGGGTGGAGGGGGGGCTATCCGCGGGGCTGTCCGCGGGGCTGTCTAGGGGGGCTTCTGGGGTCTTTCCAAGGGGCTATCTCGGGTCTAAGGTGGAGGGTTGGGGGCAGGGCTGTCCAGGGTCTAGGAAAAAGGGTGGGGTTGTCCAAGGGGAAGTCTGGGGGCTGTACGATGTCTAGGGAGGAGGGTGGGCGCGCTATCCAGGGTCCAGGGAGGAGGGAGTGGGGGGAGGGGCTGTCCAGGGGGTTGTCCACTAAAAAATTACAATTTCATTATAATAGTTGGATTTCAAATAAAATCATCAAATCAAGTTTTATTATTCATAGATAATAAATTAAATATAATGTGACCAACCTAATGACACATATATTCAGGCACAACAAATCAACAAACATCAAAGGCTTGTAATATCAGTAAAAAATGTAACGGATCAATCTGTCCCTCATCACCATCATTATCATCTCCATTGACTTCACCCTCAACCACATCCTCATCGCCCACCTCCTCCACCTTGTCCTCCTCCTCTCTCTCCTCATATGGCTCGACATCCTCCTCGCCTTCCTCCTCTGCCTTGGCCACCTTCTCTCCCTCATCCTCATCAACCGTGGCCTCCTTCTCAGCATATTATTGACCACCACTATAAGATCCACCTGGTGAACCATATATTGAATATATCGATGACATATATTCCTCACAAGCAGTGCTAGCCTCTCGTGGAAGTATTGGATGTAAAGCTTCCATCAGTTTCATAAATGCAGTGTTTCCATAGTAAATTGTGATGTCGTCTCTATGGCCCTTTTTCTGTATGTTTTTCATGTGCCTTAACCTATTGTAACTCGGTGGCACTACAACTCGCACCTGAGGAGGTCCAATACGTCGTTGAAACTATACTCTTCCCAGGCTGGCAGCGTACTCTACCGGGGATCTCATCTCCCAACACCTGATGTAAGTGATCGTCTGGCACAAAATTTTCTGGTTCCTGGGCATCAAGGGCATCTAATGCCACCTCTTACAAATATAAATATATTAGTAAGTTATAAAATAGTGATTAAAATTTCCAATCTATAAATTAAAACATACAATTTGCTGCTTAGTCGGTTCATTAACCCCACATCCATCTTTCTTCTTTCTACTCGAGAAAATCTATTTTTTCACGAGGCACACATCCTTCTATATTCGAGTTATGCCTCAACAATGAAATTTATTGTAGGAATACATATTTAAAAATATGATACCAAAAAAACAATAATTACATAACTAAAATTATATAACAACTTTAGCTATCAAATAAATTACGTAGAAAGCAATAGAAAGAGCAAGTCGTAATGAAAGATTATAAACTGTCATACCAGTTGTCTCTCAGGACCTCGCATCGTAGTACATCCCAATGTGTGGATGTATTTCATAGCATCAATGTTTTTTTATTTCTTTCATATGCATCCTAAATAAAATTCAATAATTTTTATTAATGAAAAACATGAAAATTTTAATTTAAATTCATCTAATTTGATTAATAACATAAATTTCCTAGTCACCCAATGAGTAATCATCTGTCGGTACTATTCTAATGGACAATAATCCACGACAAGGACTGCCTCTAACTCTGTACCCACTCTATCACACCAAACAGTGTGCAACTCATGCTTATAAGCTCTTCAAATCGTTCCTAAATCATTTAGACGTGATGGTTGTGCACCCTCACCATCGGAGAAATTAAACCCCAACTGAAACCAAAATATTAATTCATATAAAAAAATTAATATATTGCATTCAATACCACATATTTAATATCCATATATTTTCCCATGATTTATCCTTGACTTCATTTGGTAGCTGTCATCATGAGAGTAGGCTGATAGGAATGATGTCGGAGTTTTTGGCAAGCTTCGCCAAAAAAAACTCTAGAATTGCTGCCCTGATTTTTCAATAATCAGACCATCTTCATTGTACTCCACAATCAACAGTGTGTTATGGTTCCGCACTGAATGCATTCATGTACGCCCCCACCCCCGCCTCCTATCAGTAGATGTATCTGTTATGAAAGAAAAACAAATATTTTATCAATACATGTTATAATTAAGATAAATAATGGTGTAACAATTTTTTAGTGTTGTATAAGTATACATGTAGTAGTATGATCAATGGGTGCCACTGGATCTGCAGAAACTGAAGGAACAACCTGTATAGATGGAGTGGGTCCTAATGTATGCTCCGTAGGGACAGACTCTGGCGGAGCAGTAGTCAAAGAAGATGGAAACTAAAAGCCCGACAAGAAGGAAGCAGAAGTAATAGAAGATGACACAGATGGCTAGCCAAATGCTGGATGGTGAGTGGGACTCATCATTGGATATAGTACATACGGGTGAGGAGGCTCAGGTGTAATGTGTGGTGAAAACAAAAGAGGTCAAAATATCCCATGTGTCCCTAATGACGCATCGGTATCTGAATGTGGGATTGATGGTATGTTTGTGGGAGGGGCATGGTCTAATCAGGTACGCCAACCAGATTGTCTAGCTCTCGTACCACCCCACTTGTACGAACACCCCGTGTACTAGGATCAATACTAGGTCTCTCATAAAATTATTTTTCTCTAATAGATGGATCCTGAAAAAAAAATTATAAAAATTAACCTCATGAAATTATATATTATTTAAATAAATATATTTTAAATAAATTACTCCCTGCATGCACTAGTGGGGGAATTCTCAGCTCATCCATGCAATGACTATTTTCCATTATCTGTTTTCATCGCCTTTCTTCAATTGGTTTCATTTTCCTATATTTGAAAAAAATTATGGATGTAAATAGAAAACGATAACTAATGTGTAACCCAAAAAACAAAATAAATGGGAGGAAAAATATTAATTTTTATTAGGATGATTATTTACAAAGAGTCATAAGTCTATTAAAATCATGGAACATTGATTCTACCAAATTCATAAGTGGTGAAATATTTGTCAAAATTAAGGAAAATTTTAATTTCATTAGATCAGGTGGATAATGCAAGTTTCAATACATGTTTTTCAGAACAATAAAAAACATCATGTTCATTACCAGGTAAAATGTTAAAGAGAGTTCTTAGAACCATACAAATTTTATAAAAATCATATTTGAAGCATTGAAATGTTCACCAAGTTAGAAATGTTGGTTTCATAGGTCTAAATAAAGCTCAATTACAAATTACAAAATGAAATTCAAATAAAAAATCCAAAAAATAAACATTGAAAATGCGCATAATGGTCAAATCAGATACAATATAATTGTAATCAATATTAAATCAATATGAATAGTAGAAACCTTAACAACCCAACTCTAGGTAAACCAAAAGAATTTAGAACATGGATTTATGATTCTATATATTTTCCACCACAACATCAGGTTCAATATCAACTCTGAAAATTGAGCTATTAGAATCATAAAAAAATGGGTTGCATCCAATGGTAGTAGGGACATTGTTAATCCCATCATCACCATCATCAAAGATATGTCTTGGAATTACTTCAACTATGACCCAAAATTCCGGTCAAAGTTGGTCTTTAACATAAAAAAAATGTTTATCCATTGATACCAAAACCTATGTTTCTTTGGTGGAAAGAGTGTGAGTCATATTAATTACTCAAAATCAACAATCATCAATAAATGTTCCCAGTCTCATCATCGAATCAAACCAATGGAATTTAATCATTGTGACTCATCCATGAGAGTAATAATCAAATATTACTATTTTTCAACAACTCCATAATAACTCACATTTTTAAATCACATTCTACTATCTAATGCACTACCATAACAATCATTTGTGGAGGTAACCATAACACCATCATGTTGTGTTCTCGGGTTCTTTGCTCGTTCATTGAATATAAATTTGTACCCATTCATAACAATTGATTTACAGTCATGAACCACAGTATATGGACCAAAAGCCAAATCTCTTATTTTCTCAGAGACAGCGTCAGCTGGAATACTCAATACCCACAATATAAATGAATATTAAACATAATTAAATATTGATTAAGTTATTTTAAATAGCAATATATTTACCTTCAATTTTGATCAAGAAGAAAACTCTTTGCTTTGTAATGACTCCCTCATTCTCAAAGATAACGAATGATGATTTCTATTTGTTATTGTTTTATGTTCCCTAGAGATAAAAAATATGAATATATTAAAACATATATATGTAATATAGAAATATTATATTTAGTTTCCTGATGTAGTCATTGAACAAATCACAGTTGAACAAAACTGTGTGATGTGCCCTCTCCCGCTCTTCAAGGCTTAATGTATTCAATGTATATGATACATGAATTCCTCCTGTATGAGGAAGGGATTGAAAAATGGGTTCAATTTTCTAATATTATTCTTCTATATTTCTCATTGTTCTGTTCATTCTCTTAGTAGTATTAGACAAATACACTAACCAGAAATTCATACATTTTTTAGCCAAGTAATTTTTCATGAAAGAACCTTTAGGATGATTCCTATTTTGAATGTAATACATTAATGTGTATATATTTCTTTTAGATGGATAAATCCAATGAAAAGAAAAAGGTCCTATGAGAAGTATTTTAGTGGAAATATGGACTGTCATATGCAGCATGCATGTGAAAAATGATGGAGGAAATATTTTCTCTAACTCACACAATATTAATGGGGAATCTGTCAACAATTTTTGAAAGAAAGACTTGGATAACATCTTAGCACAATGATCTCTAAACAAATGGAACAATAGAATAACAGTCACCCTTACAATATTGGATAAAAGTTGATGGATTTCTATTGGAATCAACTCATGCCTAAGAACGTGTTATTTAGGAGTATTCAATGATTTTAGCTTGAACACTCTTCTATTGACCCGTTTAGATATGTTTCTGGAATATCCATCAAGAACTCTAGTAGTCTCTAATACCTCTAGAAATTGTTTTTTATGGTGGTTTCATCAAATAAGAAGCACATGGAACTTGAAATTTATTTTCACTAATACACACAAGATGCAATTCTGGTCTGATGCCCCAATCCACCAAGTCACGCCGAGACTAAAAATCCTCATTTGTCATTCCCTTAACTTTTAGAAGTATCTAAATCAAAATTTCATATATATTCTTATCAATATTTGATACGTCTATGCAATGACGTAACAAATTGGGTGACCAATAAGGCAAATTAAAAGCGATAATCATCTTCCTCCAATTGTAACAAGTTTTAGAGGAAACATTATTTCTCATTCTAGATTTCATTTGACCCTTCCTAAATGAAAAACTAAAATCTTTCAATTCATTAAGAACATCATTTCCATACATACGTAGAGGTGGATCATCGGTCTTTATGGTATTATCAAATCTTTGATGATTATTTCAATATGGATGGTCTATTGGAAAGAATCGATGATATCCCATAAAACTGAAACTACAGTGATGTTTGAGTCTTCTGGATCGAGTATTCTTCATAAAAACAGGACATGATAGATTTCCCTTCGTGCTCCATCCAGACATCATTGCATAAGACTTAAATCATTGATCGTCCACATAATCTCGACATTCTTTTGAAATATGTCTTTCTAATATGCATCGTATGTGTGAACACCCACATCCCAAAGAAGTTTCAAATATTTTATTAAAGGTTGCATGTATACGTCAATATCAATCCCGATATCAGAATGGCCATATATAAGTATACTCATGAAAATGAAAGGTTTTTTCATACACAAACATGGGGGAAGATAATAAATGTGTATAAAAACTGGCCATGTATTGTGTGAAGTACGCATATACCCAAATGTATTAAAACCGTTGCATGAAAGACCCACCCTCACATTACATACGTCGGCTGTAAAATCAGGATATCGATTATCAAACATGTTCCATGCAAATCCACATGTAGGGTAAACCAACACATCATTAGTCTTCTTTGTCTTAGTATCATACCATCTCATTTTTATTGATATTTCATCATACATAAAAGGATTCCAGAGTTTGGGGATCAATGTACTGTGCCACATTACATTCTGTGGCATGCGGGATGGTGTTCAATCAGATTTGACTTCAAGAGGGATGTTCCACTTTTTATACAATCATTTTGTTCAATATTTTCCTCCTAGAATAAACTACAATCTTTCGGGAAAGCGTGATTTTTTTTTCTTGAAAATCCATGTTTATCAACTAAATTCCATGATATATAGTTGTTTGAGGGAATATCTGTATCATATAGAAGAAAATCCTTCAAGAAGATAAGAATTTAATTGATTTTTGTATTAGAAATCATTTACATTGTTTTCCCGTGAAATAAATAGATTAATAATTTCATCCTTTTCATTTTATCACATTGTCGATATACTAGAGTCTTGGCAGCATCATTCAATCTTTTCACCCTGACAACATCATCATTTTCATTAGACGCATCTTCTGTTCTCATATAGAAGTCTTCTTGGGCCAACATCCTTTATTTTTCAATATGTTGAAGAAATGGAAAGTGGTCATATAACAAATTTTCAACTTCATTCCCCTCATTTGGATCCTTAGCAATTTGAGATTTCATTTTCTCCCCATTGTGACTCCAAACATTGTGGTTTGTTTGAAAAACATATTTGGTTATGTGGTAGCTAACTTCTTCACGGCTCAACCAAGGTCTGCCAACACAAATGTAACATTGGAAGTGTATGCGACCACTATTTGAAGCATTGTGAAATGAAAAATAAAGAAATATCTCCATGTTTTTTTTGAAAATCTCTTGATATTCGATCAGTTTCATACATCCACCTATTAACAATTCTGTGAAAAAATTATTGTTATATGTCCTTTCGTCAAAATCAATTCAATAATATTGATGTTTCATCGAAAATATATTTAAGTAAATGAGAATTTTTTAAATTAAATGAAACCATAACTGCCACACAACTCTATATGAGAATCATAATATAAAAGACAAAAAATGATATATTTATAAAAAAATATCTTTGAAGAACTATACATGAGTGTTCAAGATCATGTACACTTGTGGACAAAAATTATTCCGGAGTTGACTAAATTCTAGATCGAAGAAATTTTATATTTTAGTAGATAATTTGAGTGATCACATACATTTCCCAAGGGGGAGGGAGTTTCCAAGGGGTGCAGGGTGTCTAGGGGGTGGTGGGGCCATCCGGGGGGGTCGGAGGTGTCCATGGGTGCGGGGCTGTCAAGGGGGGTCGGCGGTCTAGGTGGGCAGGCTGTCCACGGGGGTGGTCAGGATGTCCTGGGGGTAGTGGGAGTCCAAGGGGTGGGTGATTTGTCCAAGGGGGTGGGCGGGGCGTCCATGGGGTGGGTGGGGTTATCCAGGGGGTATGGGGTGTCAAGGGGGAGGGTGGGTTGCCCATGAGTGTGGCAGGGCTATCCAGGGGGGTACGGGATGTCCAAGAGGATGGGAGGGCTATCCCGAGGTGGGGGGACTGTCTATGGGGGGTGTTCGGGTTGTCCACAGGGGTGGCGGGGTAGTCCAGTGGGTTCTGGGTGTCATGGTGGTGGGGGGGGGGATTTCAGAGGTGGGGCGTCTGGGGAGATAGGGGTGTTCGGGGGGTGGTGGGCAGGTATTCGAGGGTGGGTGGGAGGGCTTTCAACAAGGTTGTACTATCTATCCAGGGGGTGGGCGGGCTGTCCATGGGGGTGGCGGGGCTGTCCAAGGGGTCGGGGTTGTTTAGGGGGTGGGGGGCTTTCCCGGGGGTCGGGGCTATCCAGGGGGTACGAGGTGTCCAGGGGGTGGGCGGTGTGTCTAGGGGGTGGCGGGGGTGGTGAGGCTGTCCAGGGGGAACAGAGTGTCTAGGGGGTGGTCGGTCTGTCCATAGGGGTGGGGGAAGTCCATAGGGGAGGGGATGTCTTGGTGGTGGGTGGGGCTGTCCAGGGGGTATGTGGTGGGTGTGTGGGCTGTCCACAGGGGTGGTGGGCTTGTCCAGGGGGTAGGCGGGCTGTCCATGAGGGTTGGGGTGGGGGATGTCAAGGGGGGTACGAGGTGTCCAAGGAGGTGCGAAGGCTTCCCACGGGGGTTGCAGGGCAGTCCGGGGGGTCGGTGGTTCCATGGGGTTGGGGGGCTTTCCATGCAGGGGGGGGGGCTGTCTAGGGGATACGAGGTGTCAAGGAATGCCCACCCCCCACCCCCTTGGAAACCCCCCCACCCCAATTGGAAAACCCACCCCCTACTAAAATAAAAACATAAAAAAAACCCTTTACCCCTTTCACTAAACAGACCCCACTAAACAGTCCATTTATGATGTATGAACTATAGAACAAAAAGACATAAAACAAACAAATGGTTCGGTACTCTAATAGCAATAACTCTAATTTAACAGAAATGAAAACATAAAACAAAAAATAAAAGGAGGATGAACACTAAAACTATGATAACCCTTACTAAATTAAAGTGTAGAAATAAAAATTTTTTTGATTGAAGATGGGTCTTTAGCTGGAAGGTATTTTAGGGCCGATAATACGTCGGGAGGAGGTCTGAATTAGGTCTGCAATCGGAACTACTGGGAGCTGGGGTGCTGGGTATTTTGGGGAAAACAGTCCCAAGTCAAGCGCACCCCATGGGAAAATAATGTTTAGGCTTCTACACTAATAGTTTATTCATGGATCTTAAAGAGGTTTAATTTCATAAGGTACATACAGAAACATTTATTTTTAAATTTGAGATTAATAATAAAGTATGTCCATGATACTATACACATCATAAAGAACACAAAACAAATATACTTTTAAGGGATAGTTTATAAACCTAATTCTATATACTCACAGACATATATCAATCATGTATTTGTCATTGATTCAATATCAAATAGTATGAATCACAGAATTTTCCAAAATCGCTTGAAATACAAAAAAATGGCGTGATCTTTCTAGATATTGAAAAAAATGGAGAATCAAGGGAAGGGGTCTTCAATGTCTATATTTGGGAAGAGGTTTAAGGATTCAAACCTAGATGGGGGAGTTGCAGCTGATCGGATGGAATACCTCGGGTTAGGGTTCACATGTGCGCGGGGGCTTCTGGAAATCAGGGGAATTGAGTTCTATATAGTGCTTCTGTATAATTGGGTGCATTTGGGGAGACCATTCCAAACTGTTTTTAAAAACTGATGGGAAATCATGGCCTTTACTAATAGATTGTACAAACCATTGGTAAATGGTGCATATATTGTGGATTTCCCAATGGTTTCATCAAATCATTGAGAAACCCTTCACGAAACCAACCTTTACCAATGATTTGTGCAAACTGTTGGTAAAGGACCCCGATACCAACGATTCTACAGAACCATTGGTATACAAGGGTTGGGAAAACCCAACTTCCCAGTAGTGATTAAATTATATAATTAACAATTTTATCCTTAGGATTTCACTTCTAAAGTCTCTTGAAGATTATGGGATGTTTTGGACTTGTGAAGGGGTGCTCTTCCATGTACATATTCATCCTCCTCTCATCTTGTCCCTTATTATGTCTTTTAAATGAGATAAATTGGGTTATTGATTATAAAGTTGTAACTAGGGATTATATTTAATAAATTAAATACCTCTAATTATATATTGTATGACTGCTTCATGAAAGCTAGCTCAAATCATTAATGAAGGGTGTATAGTAGAAAACACATCTGTGTGTTGGGACCAGAATGAAATAGCTTAGGATTGTATAGTAGGATGTAATAAGTACATGGGAGAAATGAAATGGTAATGTGAAATACATGAGAACCATATCCTCATTTCTATATAATATATTTTTCATTGGAATTAGGTATTTATACTTAATAAAAAGGATAAACAAAATTATTAATATCAAACTCTTGGGCTCTCAAATCATTACATGAAATAATTACTCACAATCCCTAGTAAAGTCATGTGTTTTATTCCTAACGCCCATATCTAGAACCTGTAATTAGATTTATTATTATTTAATATAGTATAAATAATATTTAAAATGAATATTTTTTAAATCATTAAGCTTTTTAGAAATAATAATTACATATATATCATATTCTAATTAATGATATTTATAATGTGAATGTTATAAATTTGAAACCATGAAATTAGTATGAGTAATAAAATCATTTTTTCATACATGATACCTCGAATATAACACTCTTAAGCTGAAACCCAAACTATACCTGACATATAATTTCTCTAACTGTAATGGAATAAAGTGAGTATCACCTCGGTCTAAATTTTACATTGTATAATGGTTTAAGAACCATGATTAATTATATATGTTTTATCGAGGCTCATATGAGGAATAGTAATGAAATTTCCTTAAGTTGATTTTCTCTTAGATAAAAAACAAATCACACTAACATAAATGATTACCAATATTAATAATAATCTAATAAAGGTTTATATATTTTAATTCTATCATAAATAAGAATCTAGACCATATGTACACATATAGAAGAAATCAAATACCATCATAGATACTATACATAACAAACTAAAACTATTTTTGTACCAAAAAACCTAATGATATATATGAATTCCTTCTTACATACCACATAAGGAATAAACACAGATACCCATACCAGCATCCAATAATCTAATAACATAGGTGATGTTTCATGTCCACTTAGGTGTCCATGAAGGGTTTGAAAAGAAACATACTCAGAAGGGAACTAGCAATGGTTTCTTAACTCAATAGTGAATTTAAAATCATATGAATGAAAAGGACTAAAAATTTATATAAATATATGATAATTTTTTTAAATGTAATTTAATATCTTTAACATGGAAATAATGTTAAATTAAAAGGATTGATTATCTCGGCAGGGAAATCATAATACATATCCCATCAAATTATGATCCTGGCATTTATTCTAATGCTTGGATTTGGGAAAAGCCTTGCTCTATAGAAATGGGAATGTTTATAGCCGGTTCAGGGAATAACTTTCCCTTACCATGGGAAGGGGAAAGGTTATATCATGGGGGGTAAATCTTAATTTCTATCCCATGTGATTTATCTATTTAAAAATTTATAATAATTCCATGTTCATGTTACAGAACAATCCATACCATGAAATATTTATGATAAAACAGAAAATTAACATAATTTAAATATTAAAGTAGAATCAATGATATATAATCAAATCAATTATAAAAACTATCATTCTCAAGGAAAAAATTATTTATGAGATACATTACAATAAATCAAATAACACATCAATATGGAATGTATTAGCATTATGAAAAAACATGACATATTAAATGAGTGATCCATGTATACTAAATTAAAAAATCCTCAAAAATATAAATTTTATAGAAAAAAATTCATGAACTATACTCAAATAAATTAATAATGATTTATTATTAATAATTCATATTATCATGAAATGTGGTATATATAGCAGTCTAAGATTCACAAGTTTCTATACAAATAATAAAATATCCATCATATGAATATAAATATATGGGAACCTTATGGGGAATGATTCATTACATGATTAATATTTACTAATCTACCAAAATATTTTAGGGAAGAGTATTAATTTTTAAAAAGATATTATATTTAACAAATTAGTTTTGTAGTTTGATCATTAATAATTAAATAAAACCAAAAATTTTACACGAAAATCATGTATATATACATATGATAATAAGTGATTACATTTAATGAATCATTTTTAATAAATAAAATATTTTCTAAAGAAAACATTATCTTGAAAGATCAATCTGTTTAAAATAAATTTTCATATAAAATTTCAACCAAATACATTACTATTTTATAAATTAAAACCACATGATGAATGAAGTGCCATGTAATCATTTAGAAACTCAAGAAGATTTAGGTGAAAACATTTCTACCTACATGGATAACTCATCCATTACCTCACCATCAATTCAATCATTTAATCAAAAATTATGTATGGATTATTGATTATGATGAGTTTTATTTGTAAAATGTGGAAACTATCTCTCCTTATAAAATATATCATAAGGTAAATATGATATGTTGGTTAGAAATATACAATGTTTGTTCCACCCCTTCAAAAATTGTGGTCAACCTCCATGTTTAAGAAAAATTGCAACTAAAACAACAATGTACACTCTACTTTAGTTAAATATGGAAAAAAATTAAAGACTACATGTACAACGTGTGAGGAATGGAAATGTTAAAAAATCATGTAATGAAAGGTTTTATTTGTTTCTTAAATAATGATTTTAGAAAATTATCAAATAGGTGAAACGTGAATTTGGATGAATTTATTAAATAATTTATGAATCACATAAATTGATAAACAAAATTTCAATACTCTAAAATTTATAGAATATATTAAAATAGTTTAAAAATATAATTCAAGTGTTGTCATCTTTAAATAATTTTATAGTTTATAATAATCATGACAGTATTAGTAATTTTATTTATTCTCATGTTTAAAGAAAATTATTAAATTGTAATTAATTTTTATATCAAGGTAAATATAAATATTTATTTAGGAATATAAAAGAAGTTTCAATAATTATTATTAATTTAATAATTATCATCATTAAAATAATGGAATGATATTAATAATATTATTATTTAATTTTTAATTGAGTGTGTTAAAAAGAGGTGAAAATAAAATATATATATATATTATGAACATGAGAATGGGAGTTGTACATGAATGTGTGTGGGGTTAAGAAATAAAAAATGTAAATGAAATATAAATAAAAAAGTGATGTTGTCAGGGGAGTGGGGTAGTCTCAAAACTGATGTGGGATTATTTAAATTTGTTGTACTCAGAAGAAAATATTTAAATTTGAAAAAATAAAAAAATGTAAAAGATAAGAGGTGAAGTAGAATGTATATCGAACATAGTAATGAAACACACCCCTATCTCCTCTCCCACTCTCTTCTATTCCCACTACCTATAAATGATAGTTATCTTATTTCATTGATATCTTCATTAATATCTATCTGGAAGAAATTATGTTGAAGTTAATCACTTTGCATTCCTGAATGGAAAGTATGCTCATAGTTTGATCCCTGTGTTCGGAATTATTTTTTCATTAATTAATTAAATCAATTATCATGTTTTCCTTTTTAGAGGCAGTGATTATTAGGATTCAAAATTCAGTCAACATCAATATGAGTGTTGGATTAACATGACTCTTGTAATTTTACTCTATATATGAGGTAGTTGAATATATGTAAATATTTATTTCTTTATCACAGATAAAGTTCATGTTTTTAATTTGGAATTTATTTATAAATTATTTATGGAAGAAATTGTATATTTCCCTTTATTAATAATTTTTTTCATTATTTTTTTCTATTAGTAAAATAGAGACATTCTGTAGATTTAATTAAAAATTTGTTTTATTACAAACATGGTGTTTGATAAATGTTTTATAAAGGTTTAATCATTTAAATGATTTTCTTAATGGTGTTTTATAAATGGAGGTGTGTGATTGCATCCTGATTATATGATTATGGGATATGGATTTATATAAATAAAATTGATTTTATGATTGGAAATATTTCATTGATATGATCAAATATTGAACATGGGACACCTTATTTATGTATTGGGTAACTAGGAAGGGTGAAACTAAAGTTCAGTTGGGTATATTCAAAGGGTGAGATCTGTGAGACTACAGAAGAGACCATATTATGCGTTATTTTTTCAATCTCATCTATGTCATTTGTGATAAATGTGTGATTCATAGTTACAACACCCTAATTTCTTAAATCCTATGTTGTATTTTTTATACATGTGGTTTTTTATAAATATCGGTGATTTATACATTTTTTTTTACATGGATTTTATTCTTGTGGTTTTGTTTTCTAATTTCATTTATTATGATGTTTTTGGGATTTCACTTCTTTCTCAAAACCAATATATTCCTAACATTTTATCTAATATTTTTCCTTTTATAATTCAAATTTTTGTTTTAAAACTAGAAATAATGGTTTTCATGTCGAAATATGTTGTGTATATTCACAGTAGTATCGAACATGGTTTTTCCTCACCCCTTTTATGTGGATTTAGGAATATTAAGACATTATTATTACTAATACACATAATATAAACTTAGTTTCATCATATGGAGGTTATTCTTGATGTCGTTCTGATTCTCTTGGCCTTGGATGTACAATAACTATAGTTAAAATAGAGATGGTTTGGGTGTAGTGTTTGAGTAATTATCTATTGATATATTTATATTTCAGTTATGTGTTTATCATTATCTCATTAGCATAATTTTTTGAATTTATGTGATAGTATATTCATGTTTGAGTACATTTCATTTGTTTTTTAAGTGATGTTTGTGGTTTGGTAATTATTTATAATAAATTGTAATATTTATTTATTTATATTATTTCAAACTAATTATTTTGTAAATGGTAATTGAATTTACGGATATGTCATTTGAGATTTACAAAGGGTATCAATTTCATTGTATTTTGGTTTATAAGGGTAAAATCATTCAAAATGTGTTTATTTTTATACCTTAATTCTTCTAACTACTCTATAGAAGGTTGGAACAAACTCCAATACTTATGGAAATTCAGTTTAGGTGACATTTTTGGTCGACCGGGGTTAGTTTGTTACAAAATATTATTAGATGCGCCTCCTATTTTTTGGGAATGTGTAGTAGTTTAGAGATATGCTTGTCAATAATCAGGAGGTAATTACGGATAAGTGTTTGGAAGACACATTTACTATCAAACCATGAGTTTCAAATGGATTTTTTGAATATTTAATTTTATTTTATGGTTTGGTTTATCCTTTTTATATGGCTACAAACCTAAAATTAAGGAATTTGGGAGGTTAACCAATAAGTTTCGTTGGTATATTGTATAGGATATAGACTATTACATAGGTATTTCCTCTAAAAATGGTTTATATTTATATTTTCCTCCATTAGTCAATGTTTCTTAATAATTCATCTTAATATGTTGGAATAAAGGGTGTATTTTATGTTGAATAATAATTTATTTTTTCATCATTATTTATGTGAAATGTAATATTATTATTATATAATAGTGCCAAACACAGTGGATAAATTGACTAGTTAGTGTTTGATGATTTCATAAATTAAACCATAAGTAAATTTGATTACATTTTTATTGTGTATACGTTTCTTCAGAGTGGATTGTAATTTTAAAAAAACTGATGAATGTATGATAATATGAATTGTGTGTATTAATTTTAGTATTCATATATATATATATTGTTATAAAATAATAAATTAATAATTAAATAGATATGAATGTAATTTTAATGTATTATATAATTTAACTCGAAAATTATAATTATATCAATCATAATGTTGAGGAAAAATGATATGTTATAGAATGTGTTAGAATTTTATTTTTTGAATTATTGATTAATAGTTATATTTATTATGATGAAATAAAACTGTTGGGAACTATTGGAAAGAAATTGTGGTCACTTTTATGCTTGATAGGTTGAATTATGCCGATGTTCGGTTACCATGAAGGGGTGATAGAGTTATTTTGAAACCATATCATCTGTTGTTCTTATAGTTGCTTCATTTATGAAGTGATACTTTCCATGATATGATAGTATTAATAAAAATCATATCGGATAAAAATAAATTAATTTGAACATGGTAAATGTTGATAAATTTGGTTAATTATTATAAAACACATAATTAAATTAAATTATATAATTGGGTTTGGTATGTTGTTAAATTCTTGATTATTTTTTCGATAAACATGCCAGTTTAAATAAATTTTTTTAACTAGTTTGTTGAATTTAATTGATTATTGTAATTATTTTAAAATCATACTTATAGTGTTATTACTATTGAATCATGCTACTTTTATTATGATGGTTTTTTATATAATAAGTTTTTTATAAAATATTTAAAATGATATTTGATGAAATTTCTTCATATAAGATATGTGGAATTTATTTTAGATAGAAATATTTTGAAAGTGAAAAATAGTGGAATAAACTTTATCACCAATTAATTGAATTAATATAAAATTCACTGTTTAATAGCTAAATATCAAAAATCATTTGAGTATTTAATAAATTATTAATTTTTATTGAATTTTTTTTGTTAAAAAAATGTTACGGGGTTAAATAAAAAGATAAAATTAAATTTCATGTGTGGATAAAGAATATTATTTTCAATTTTATGCACAATTATTATTAGAATATTATGATTTTTATTTTCATAATATATGATAAATGGGAAAATTAATAGAAATATATTAGTGAAATAAGAATTTTTATATTAATATAATTCAACATGAAGGAATATATTTTTCTAATAGTGTACCACAACATGGGAAAATTTTATAATAGAGAATATTGTATTGAGTTTAAAAGGGAATGTTTGTGACAGTTGGTTCATGTTGGTAAACCTGACATGTTTTATTTATTTTGTATTTGGAAAATTTTATTAAACATAATAATAAAATTTATTGTGTTTTATTATTTTATATATTTGATAAATATATTTTATGGGTTTTATGGAATTTTAGTATATAAATTTTAATTTAAAAAATATATTTTGTGTTGTAATGTTTTTTTTGGGTACATAGAAAAAGGAATGAACTTAAAATGAAAAAATTGATGATCCTTTGGGTTAATATTTATTTATAATTAACACTTTATGAATTTTTATTTTATGAAGTCAATATTATGTTTCTTATGATTGTGTTTTAAATTTTTCATGGATGCACAAGGAGTTGTTTGATTCTGGATTAAATTGTTTTCAAAAAGATACATGATATTTTTCCAATACAATGCCCTATATGGATAAATGATAAAATAGTTTTCATTTTTATTTATTAATAATGGATACATTTTTCCTTGAGAGGAATTAAAATGGGTTTTATAAATATTTTGAGTAATTTTTGGTAATCATTGTTGGGTATCTTAAAATTTATGGGATAAAAATATTTTAATGGGTAATGAATTTTTGGGATTGAATAATTATTTTTCGTTTTATGTTTTTTAGTTTATATAAAATATATTATATATATAATAAATTAATTATACATTATTCCTTCATTGGTTGGTGGTAAAGGTTGAGTATGACATTGATAAATATTAGTTCTTCATTGGGAGGATTAAAATGAGCTTCTAACTTTTATATGGTATGTGTTTGCAAGGAGTAAATTGATTATTCTAATTTGATGAGAAATATATATTTGACTTGTTGTGAATTATTTGAAATTTATTGACTTTTAAATTTGATTTTTATATAGGAAACTCATATGGGGGGAGTATCATAGATAGTGTTTGAAAAGTAATTGTTTTGGCTATGGAAAAGTGGTTCCAAGACAAAAGGTAATTCTTAAGGATGAGAATTCATATGGTGAGGTGTTTGTAATGACCATTTTTATTATTTTTTAATTTTTTTAGCTTCATATATTTATTAAATGGATCAATATTTGATCATGAATAAACTTATTAAGAAATATAATATTTATTTTAATGAATAAATGAAATTCCATTGCATAAAATTTAAAACTTATTTCAAGATGCTCTAAAACTATTAACATGAGTTTTTTGTGTTTAAATTTTGGTTGCATTTATAAAAGGAGTGATATTACTATTACTATTATTATAAATGTTTTTTTGTTGTTTGTTTGTTGTTTTTATTGTTTTTGTTCTTGTTCATATTTGAAAAAAAGATAAAAATATAATACATTTTTATAATAATGTCTATATATATTTAAGAGTATATATATATCGGTTTTAATAATTATTATTCTTTTACTAATAATAATAATAATAATGGGATGATATTTTTGTTATATTATTATTTTTTTAAATTTAGTTCACTATGATCTAAAATATCGGAAAAAAGAAAAAAAATAAGATAAAATGGGAATGGATTTTCATATGCATATGAGTGGGATGAAGTAGAAAAAATAATGGTATTATTAATAAAAATATTGTAGAAAGGAAAAGTGATGTTTTGTAGACCCAATACCCAATTATGTTGTGATACAAGTTCTATGTTGGGAGAAAAATAATTGTATTTGGAAAAAAAGATAAAATTTTATAAAACAAAAATCACTAAAAAATGTAATGTAATTTGGGTTAGAAGAAGCATGTGATGCATATTCAATAGCATAGCATTACTCTATTCCCATACCTCTCTATTCATTTACACTTCACTCTATAAAAGGTGTTTACCATATTTATTTGATATATCTATTGATATTTGTTTGAATGACATGATGATGGTGACATTGGATTCATCTCAATGGGGGGAAGTGAATCCCAATGCCCGTTCTCACAAACGATGCATTATTTCATCCTAATTTAATTGAATCAATTTTTTGTACATTAATTTTTAGAGATAGTGATTGTTATGGTGGAACCGTTGATCATCATCTCTTGGAGATGTTGATTAACACTTCTATTGTTATTTTATTCCTGTTTTGATATACTTGTATCTGTCTAACTAATCATTACTCTATCACACAAAAAGATAATTTTTATTATTTTTGAATTAATTTATTAATTATTCTTGGAAAACATAGTTGAGGGATGTTATAATTATTCTTATTATTTTTCATGGATTTTTTTTAGAATATATATTTTACATTTATTTTATTAAAAATATGTTCTAGGGAACATGTGGTGTTTAATAAACTGTTTTAAAGAGGTTTACTAGTTTTAAATGAATTTTTTAATGGCTTCTTATAAATGTAAGTTGATATGAATCTTGTTTCCATAAATATGGGTGGTGAATTTATATCCAACAATATTTAATTAAGTGATTATACATATTGAATTGATATGATCAAGTGTTTCACATGGGATACCTCAGGTATGTCTTGCGTGACCAAGAAGAGAGATTCCCTAGTCTAGTTATATACTGTCAATGTGTAAGTGTTGGTGATACATTGAGAGAAACTATAAGTTAGGATATTTTATAAAGTTCTTCTAAGTCCTCTAGTCATCTATGAGTTAGTCCTAGTTACTTTACACTACTATATTAAATCCCATGTTTTGTGGGTTATCCATGTCATTCTTCTTATTAAGATATAATAGAACTTTATGCCTTATTATGTTACATGGATATTATTTTGAGGGTTATGTTTCGTTATTTCCTTGATAATTCTTATTTTAGTATTTTTTTACGTATTGAAACCAAGGGATTGGTATGATTATTTATAACTTATTTCATTTTTTCTAAATCATATTACTATTTCTAAAATATTGTTTTAATACAAGAAAGAATATTTTACATAGTAAAGGATGTTATATATTCATGGTGCTATCCCATCAGGATTTGAATGACATTATTCATAAGTATTTTGATGTATATAGACATGATTATGATTAATTTTGGTAAAGGGAAAGAATTATCTTAATAAAATTTTGCTTCTTCAAACTAATGGAATCTTCCTTGGATAAGGATGGGTGTGGAGAAAAGATCACATGAAGAAGGATCAGGATGAGAGTTTGGGAAATTCTTCATTGTTATCTTTTGGATTGTTTTATGAAGTAGCTCCATCATCCTTGGTAAGAACCTGGCCATCAAAAAGAAATATTCTTTAATTAAGTTAATAACTCATATTGGGGATCGTTTTAAGTTTAGAGAATTAGAAAATATGTTCATAACTTATACAAAACATCTTGAATATTACATGTAAATAATTATACTCAGTATCCCTTTTTTCATAAAATAAAAACACGTACAAGAAAATAAACATATTTAGATCCATGTTTTCAACAACATGCCTTTTCCTTGATCCCATCCTTGACCCTATTCCACCTTCAATCCTATAAAAACATTTCGAAAACGTGGGATGAGCATAAAAAGATCAATAAGGGATACACAATGAAAGAAAGCTATTAGTTTTCTGAAAACATGTAAACCACAAATAATTTATCATAATTTAATAATTTTCACTTTAATGAAGTACCAAAAACACATCACTGAATATGACCTCATTTCTTACCCTTCTTTGTAACCAATAGATTACCATAAAATCCATAGCAAGAAACATATAACATATAAAAGGTAAACATGGGATATAATCATACTTAAATTGAATAATTATACGGTAGACTTCCACAAAACATTCTTATAAATAGAATATTTATATGTATGACTTCCATACCCAATGCATTAGAGTCTATAATGTAACCACTCATCTTAGGTCTATCAGGGAAACACCACTCATTTGGTTTATCATGTAACCACCAGTCAAATGTCCAAGAACCATTATATAATCATAAAACATAAAATATTTCAGATATCAATATTTCAAAAAATAACTTTTAATTTTCAATCACAAGATATCATTTCAAGATATTTAAATACTCTATCCATCTTAAAAATACCAATTTCCAATGCTAAAACACCCAAAATGAGAATAAGGGATTTCTTTTCCTTTTAAAAACATTTATGCTTATAGAGGAAGCCACATAACGATTATGGTAGCAGAGAGGACATTGTCACTACAATTGATAAAAATAAACATTCCATTTATGGTTTAGTATAATGTTTCATAGAATAATATTCTCATTGAATGAAATGAAAAGTCAAAGGGGTTTACACACCATATAAAATAAATTCATGTATAAATCAAAATATTCCATTATTAAAGGATATTGAGACAAAGTCCCTTATAAGGATCGTTTTATAAATAAAATAGATCGATTATGTGAATTTTCTTTAAGTACACATAAATAATGTATATAAATAGGATATCAAACGTTATATCCACATAATCAGAGCATGACATAATCATGAAATAGAAGTTTGACCCAATGAATAGAAATTCAGTTAGGAAGTTCCCTTATCTCATTTCCGACTTGACTCCTTCATTATTTAATTTCCAGAATAATAAACATAAGTTATTTTATAATTTATTTCGATCCTTTTTCAATATAATTATTCCTTTTATATCACTTGTTAGATTTCTATAAAAATTAGTTAATTATTTGTGATCATATCAGACATTTTGTCGATGTTTAGAAAGTAAGTCAAAAATGAACATGTTATAATTATAAATTGTCCACGTGGTTGAATGTACCATATATATAAAATGATATTAATGATTTAGATATAATATATATCATATATATCTAGTATATAATAATTTATAATAGTTCATATCATTTTTATATACGAAATGAAATGCCCCAACCATGGTGATGTTAAGCCGTATGTACGCCTGAACGCTACATTCAATTATTTTTCATATTTAATGGAATGAAAACTAAATGATAAATAGGTGTATTATAATTACAATAAATTATATATTTTATATATTTTAGATAATTTCATTAATTCCATCTTTTATTTTTTCCATGTATAACATGAATGAGTCATATCACGTTGAGGGTCGATAGTCCGCACTTCCCCAAATTAAATTATCGTATTTATACAACACGAAAAGCATAAAGGAATGTTTTAAAAGAGAATTACTATATAAAAGAGATAAAATAAATATCATATATTTTATATATAATTATAGTTCCATCATAATGGCCACCATAATAGGTGGTATGAGAAATAGAACAATCATTTATTTGTGAGGCAGTAGTTCGCCATCCACAGAAACATAATGTTCTAAATTCATTAGATGGAGGTGTGTGTATGTGTAGTTAGAATAATTCTCATGAAAAATACCTAGTATATTTAGGATAATTTTTTCTTATATAAAAAATGATTAATAAGAGAATAGAGTGTAGAGGATGAAAAATAATGGAATGGAACTTGAGAGAAGGCGTTTCCTCAAATCAGGTAACTTCTTTTGATACGAGCCAAAGGGATCTCTTTAATTGCCTTCCTCTTGGGGGAAGCATTCTAGGTGGAATATAGACATATTGGGAGCTTATTTGGGAATCCTTTGGAAGATATAAGGGGAGTTGAGAGGTATGATTAAGGGTTAGAGGTGATTCTCTTTTATAAGAGGGATGAGGGGTACTTAAAGAATATCTTGAATTATTATTTTATTATAAATTCTATTTCAGGTATAAGGGAGTTGAAAATTAGTTAGTTTAAAGATAAGATTAATATAAGTCGAAATTTAATCATCTAATATGAATTAGAAAGGTTTTTCAAATTTTTTAATCCTTATATATTTTATTTAACCATTTTTACTCATTTCATTTTATCAAGCATTGCACACTTTGAGTATCAAAAAAGTTACCAAAACATTACAAATATCCAATTAAAGAGTCATTAATAAAATTTTAGTCATATGATAACTCTTTGGATGAATCTAATATTTTTTTTTTACTTTATAATATTTAATAAAATATTTTTTATTTTAAAATAAAAATTATGTCAATTTAGACACTATTCGTATCATGACATTTTTATAAACCTATAAAAACATTATGGATTCTAAAAAACATCATTAATATAGATATAAAATTTAACTATTTTTAAAAAAATCTCGTATGACATCAAAATAAACAAATTATATTTATTTTAATATTTATAATATGATATATTTGAATCATTTATTAATGAAGGAATCACTTCTTCATCATTGTGTAATAATTAAATTTTTAATTTAATGGCTAAAAATTATAAATAAAATACGATTACGTAGGAAATAATTTTATCTTTATAATGAATATTTATAGTCTAAACTGACACTTATATATCCCTACATAAAAAAATTATTAAAATATATAGGTTTAGGTTATAGTTTCCTTAATAATAAATTTTGAGTAATTAAATTTCTTTTCCACAGACAAGTGGCTCCATGGGGTCATAAATTGACCCAAGGATTCCCATAGACAGATTTATCTCATTCTATAGGATTTTGACATGTGTTAGTGTAAATAAATATTATTATAATATTATTGTTTACCCTTATTTACCAGATTTTCCCTTTTACCATGGTAAATAAAATATGTACTAATGTTACTATTCATAATGTCTAAAAATAAAATTTACCTATTTACAAAATTTGTACATCCTGATTCCGAATATGGAATCCTTTTTTCCAAATTCAAAAAAAAATCAAAAATTAATTTAAAATTTATTCTTGTTGTCAAAACAAAAAAACGTGTTTTTAAGAAACAATAACTTTAAAAATATTGATATGTGTTTTTGTCTAATTAAAATTTGAAATTACATCCAATGACCAAAATTAGATTAAATGGTAAAAAAACTAATTTAATTACACTTTAAAAGTAAATAAAATGAAAATATATCCATATAAATAAATCAGATGAAAATACATTTTTGACTTAAAATGCAGTATCTTTCACTATTTCTAAAAATTAACATTATCAGAAAAATACCAAAAAATTTCCTAAAGTAAATTTCGATACACCACATATAAATAAAAAGTTTATTTTTTACAATGCAACATATAAAAGTGGAAAATAAATATTTAAAAATGTTTTCTATATCAATAGGTGGTAAAGATACATTTTAAAAATATTAGAGTATTTATGATTTAAATTAGATTCATTTGCATTTTAAGAATCTAAAATTTATTGGATTAAATTAAAAAGATTAACAAAAATGTATAATTATGTTTTAGTTAGATTTGTTTATTATTTCCAATATAATGCCTATTCATTACCTACCATTTAAAATAATAGTATATTATTATTTTTTAGAATTACTCAGCCTTGAGTGCAACATCAGATTTCAGAAAACCCATTGTTGCGTGTCAGGTATGTCATCGAATATAGAATACCCTTTAAAGTAAAATTAATCTCTTTTTCATAAGTATTAATTGAAATCAAAATTATTATTCTATAAATACATAGTTCATTACATCCATCCCCCTTTTTGGTAATTATGTACCTTTAATTCTATTCGGTAATCAAATAAGTTGGGGTATTTATCCCTCATAGCATTTTCTGATTCTCATGTTGCATATTCAACCATATTGTTTTTTCACAAAACGTTTACTAGATTAAAGAAATTATTCCGCAACACTTCTTCTCTTTGTTCAAGAATCTGGACTGGTTGTTCCTCATAATAATGATTCTCTTCCAACTGAATTACCTAACAACTAAAAACATGATCTGGACCCAGAATATACATTCTCAACATTGAAACATGAAAAAAATTGTGTACCTGGGGTATCCTTGGAGGTAAAGCCACTCTGTAGGAAATTGATCCAACATTATCTATGATTTTATAGGATACAATGAACCTTTGACTCAACATTCCCTTTTTACCAAAATGCATCACACTTTTTCATGGAGCAAGTTTGAGGAAGACATGATCACCTACCTGAAATGAATGATCCTTCCCCTGGTTATCTGCATAAATTTTCTGTCTACTCCAATCTGTCCTCATGTGTTTCTGTATCAACTGATCTTTCTCTACCACCACTTCTAGAAATTTTGGTCCCATCAGTGTCCTTTCACCTTCTTCAACACAAAAAATCTGAATTTTGACACTGCTTCCCATATAATGCCTCAAATAGAGCCATCTGTTTACTAGAATGAAAATTTTTATTATATGAAAACTCAAACAGAGAAATATGTTGGTCCCATATTACCTTGTAATCTATTTAACAAGAACATATAATATCCTATAATTTCTGAATTTTTCATTATGACTTCCTATATGATTGTGGATGAAAATCTATACTAAAATTCAATTTTGTAACCAATTACTTATGAATGATTTTCCAGAATTTATAATTGAACATCGGATCACGATCAGATACAATGAATATTGGGACTCCATGTAACCTAACTATATCATTAACATAAACCCCAAATGTTGATCTATATATAGATTATCTCAAATATGAAGGAAATTAGAAGATTTAGTCAATAGATCATCAATAACATAGATTGCATTATTACGTCAATATGTCTTTTTAAATCCCACAACAAAGTCTATGGATATATTTTCAATTTCCACTCTGGCATGGGTAAAGTTTGTAGCATCCCTTTTAGTAACTAGAGATCTTATTTAATATTTGGACAAGGCAAAAACTTTACAGTAAAGTCAGCAATATCTCTTTTTATTCCATCCCACCAGTAATACTCCCAAAGATCATTGTACATTTTAGTACTACCAGGTTGAACTGAAAATTCAGAACTATGAGCTTCACATAAGAACTCTTTATTAAATTGTGAATCAAATGGAACACATATTCTCTTTCCAAACATCAAAACACAATCTTATTCAATGTTAAATTCTTGTACATTACCCTTCTCAACCAACTCTACATTTTTCTACAACTCTTTATCTTCCTTCTACACTTTCTTAATTCTACCACCCAGAGATTATTTCACTGACACCTGAAACAAAAAAAGATGAATTTCTTGCACCAACAACATCAATTCCAAAGTTCATCAAATAAAATACCAAAGGACATCATTCCAAATGTAGCATTATTAATGTAGCATTAATATTTCAACTCAAAGAATTGACCACATTATTTAATTTTCCAGGATGGGAATGTATCATTCCATAATAATCCTTGATTAATTCAAGACTTCTCTTATTTCTCATGTTTAATTATTTTTGAGTGAATATATACATCAAAATTTTTTTATCAGTATATATTTCACACTTTACTCCTTATAAAAGGTGACTCTAAATTATTAAATAAAAAACAAACGTATCTAATTCCAAATCATGTGTAGGGTAATTTAACTCATGAGGTTTCAACTGATATAAATCGTAACAATTACTTGATCATTCTGTTAGGAAACAACTAAGTCCTTTCAATGAAGCATCACTATAAATAAAAATTCACCAATTCTGAAAGGTAAATACAAAACTGGGAATTCACCAATATTCTTTTCAATAACCAAAATTAATCTTTACATTCATTTTTCTAGATGAATTTAACACCTTTTCGAGTTAACATAGTCATTAGGATAGATAAACATGAAAATTTCTCAACAAAACTTTGGTAATAGCCTTCCAAACTAAGAAAACTATGAACCTTGTTTATATATGTGGCACTTTTCCATTCTTCAACAAATTCTCTTTTAACGGGTTCAACAGTTAGTCAATATTTTGAAACAATGTGACCAAGGAAAGAAATTTTCTGCAACCGAAACTCACACTTTCTGAATTTCTCATAAAATTTCTATTCATTCATGGATTAAAATATGATTCTTAAATGAATTTCAAGGCCATATTTAATTTTAGAATATATCAAAATATCATCTATAAAATAAACCACCATTTATCACCTTATTCAACTGATCCATCACTACAATAATCTCTTCAATTATAATTCTGACCATCTCAGGATGCTAATATAAATGGTCATTTCCATTTGTATTCCATCATAGCACCACTTCCCTATTTCCACTTCAAAAAACCATTCTGAACGTATATATATCTTAGGTGAAAAAACATGGTAATATTCAAAATCAATATCATTTCAATTAGACCATAATGTTAAAATCAATTATGGATATTCTATTAAAAAAATTATAACTCCTAATGTTATTTAATCCAACCTTTGATAACAACTATAAAAATCAGCTATAAACATTACATAATATTTATTAAAGTTAATAATTCACATTAATGGTCTTCTTAGGTATAGATATTTGTAGATTTATGTCATAACATATAAAAAACATCTTGAATATTACATATAGACACTTCTACTCAGTATCCATTTTTTCCATAAAATAAAAATTATCAAATGAAAAGAAACATGTTTAGTTCTACCTTTTAAATAGCATGACTTTTCCATGATCCCATATTAATCCCAATTTCACATTATGTCCTCTGAAAAACATTTCAAAAAACAAGGGATGAGCATAAAAATCACGGCAAGGGATAAACAAAGAAGTAATGTTTTTAGTTTTCAAAACAACATATAAACCATGAATACTATATCATAAAGTAATAATTTTCACCTTAACAAGTTAGAAAAAACACTTCAATAAATATAAGCGCATTGCATACACTACTTTGTAACCAAAATATTACCATAAAACCCATAGAAATCAACATATAGAATATAAAAGGAAAAATTGTGACATAATCATACTTAGATAGAATAACCATACGGTCGACTTCCAAAAATAATTCTTACAAATGGAATAACAATACGGTTGACTTCTATACCTAGTGCATTGGAGGATATAACATAACCACCCATCTTTGTTTATCATAGAACCACCCATCATTTGGTTTATCACTTAACCACCCGTAAAATGTATAAGTACTATTACATAATCATAACTCATAAAATATTGAAAATACCGTTATTTTAGTAATAAATTTTAATTTTCAATCACAATATAATATTTCAAGATATTCAATTAATCAATCCATTTCAAAAACTATTTTCAATACCAAAACACCCAAAAATGGAATATGGGATTTCGTTTCCTTTTAAAAACATTAAGGCTTAAAGAAGAGGCCAAATAACAATTATGGTGGTAGAGAGGTCATTGTCACTGCAAACATTAAAAATAAACATTACTTCATTCATTTATTAATACACATTGTAGAAAAAGTTTCCCTTTGAATTAATTTAAAAGTAAAAGGTGTATATAAATTGTATTAAATAAATTTTTGTGTAAATCTAAGTATGACACAATGAAAGGGGATTGACATGAAGTCCCTTACAAAAATCATTTTTATGTAAAATAGATATATTATGTGAATTTACTATATGTACACCTAAAGTAATTTTAAATATAAGATATAAAAAGTTATATCTGACACAATCATATCATGACTTAATCAAGAAGTTTAATTTTAACCCAAAGAATGAAAATTTGGTTAAAAATTTCCCTTAACTAATTTCTGAATTTACTCGTTCACTATTTAATTTCTCAAATAATAAAAATAAGTTAATTTCTATGTGATTCGGAACCTTTTTCTAGTTTATTATTCCATTTATATCAATTACTACCTTGTTATAACAATTAGTTAATTATTTGAGTTCATAGCGGACATTTTGTCGATGTTCGGAACTTGAGTCAAAAATTGACCTGTAATAATTATATATATCCCATGCGGTCAAAATTTCATTATCATGATAAATATATTAATGATTTAGATGTAATAAATTTAATATATATCAATTATATATGTATTTATAATATTCCAATTCATTTGGATATACGAAATGAAATACACCGTTCTTGAAGATGGTAAGTCGTATTTACGCATGAATGCTACTTTCATTTCAGTTTCATATTTAAAGGAATAAAAATTAAATGATTAATTGGTATATTATAGTTAAATTATAATATCTATATTATATATTTTACATAATTTAGTTAATTAAATCCATTATACATTCCATTTATATCATGAATGAGTTATACCACTATGAGTGGGTGGTAGTCCGCACATCCCCAAATGAAATTATCGTATTTATTCAACATGAAAATCATGAATGTATGTTCTAAAATAGAGTTAATTTAGCCTAGAGATAAAATAAATATCATATATAATTACATTTCAATTGTAATGTACACCATAAGAGGTGGTCGGGAAAATCAAACAATCATCGTTTTTTGCGATATTAGTTCACCGTCCGCAAAAACAGTACGTTTAAAATCCATTAGATAGAGGTATGTGTATGTGCAGTTAGAATACTTCTCATAAAGACAACATATTATATTGAGGATAATGGTGTTTATATATCAAATAATAATAATAATATAATAGGGTGTATAGAAGAAAAAATAAATGAAAAGAACTTGAGAGAAGACGTTACCTCAAGTGAGGTAACTTCTTTTGATTTGAGACAAAGGCCACTCTTGAAAAGAATTATTCCTATGTCTAGGATTATAGGTAAAAGAGAGGTATTTTGGGATCTTATATGTTCATAGGTTGGATGATCCAATGGGGCTTGAGAGGTGTGAGTACAGGTTAGAGGTGATGCCCTTTTATAAGAGAGAGGAGGGGCACCTATGAAATATCCAGAATTATTATTTTATTAAAAATTATATTTCAAATATACATGATTCCAAAATATGTTACTTACAATATAATATTAATATAAGTCAAAATAAAATCAACTAATAAGAAATGGATCAATTTTGGATATTTTTGAATCCTTATCTTTTTTATTTAACCATTTTTACTGTTACTGTATTATCTAGCATTTGACACTTTTAGAATCAAAAGAGCTACCAAAACATTAAAAATATCAAATTAAAGAGTAAATAATAAAACATTATACTTATGATAACTATTTGTAAGAATCTTATTCCTATGTAAGAAGTAGTTTTATATTTCTAATTAATATTTATTGTAAAACATATAACTTTTATAACCCCATATAAAAAAATTATTTAAAGATATATGTCTATGTTATATTTTCATTATTATAAAATTAAATGCAATTACATGTCATTTTCACACCCAAGTGGCTCCATGGGGTCCTAAAATCGATCCCAGGATTCCCATTGTTAGATATAACTCATTAAATAATATTAAGACACATTTTAGGGTAATTTAATAATATTATTATATTATTTTGTTTCCCTTATTTACCAAATTTACACTATAACCATTGTAATAATAATATTTACAGAAGTTCCTATCCATAATATCTTCAAATAAAAGTTACCTATTTAAACAATTTGTACCTCTTCATTCCAAATATGGAATCTATTTTTACAAATTCAAAACACAGATGTTTCTGAAATTAATTTAAACTCATTATCAAAACCTTAAAGTGTGTTTTTATGAAATAATAACTACCAAAAGATTGACATGTGTTTATGTATAATTAAAAAGTGAAATTACTTCCAATGACAAAATTTGGATTAGATGGTAAAAAGATAATCTAATTTTACTTTAAAACCATTTAAATAGATAATCAAACCAGATAAATAAATCAGATTAAAATGCAGTTTTGACATAAAATGTTGTATTTTTCACAATTCATTAAAAGAGAACTTTATCAGAAAAATACCAAAACATTACCCAATGTAAATTTTGATGTCCATAGTCAAAATAAGAATTTTTTTCAAATATAATTTATAAAATTGAAAAAAAATATATTTAAAAATGTTCTACCATCAAAAGGCAGTAAAACTACATTTTAAAAAATTATAGTATTTATGCTTAAAATTAAATTTATTCTCGTTTGAAGCCTCTAAAATTAATTGGATACACGTATATGCATTTAACAAACATGTATAATCATATTTTAGGTAGTAATATTTATTCCTTCTAATACAACTGCTAGTCATTAACTACCATTTAAAATAATATTATATTATTATTTTTCAGTCTGACTCGGCCTTGTGTGCACCCTGAGATTTCAGAGAAACCCATTGTTGTGTGTCACATAATCCATCAAACATAGAATCCCCATTAAAATTAATTTAATATCTTATTTATAAGTATTAATAGAAATCAAATGTAATATTCTATAAATACATGGGCTGTTACATCCTTATCTTTATTTTTTCATATTTATGTGATATATTGTCTTGGTTTATTACATTACTATTGGTTAAATGTGACATTAGATTTTTGGTAAATTTTTAAGTTACATTATAATATATTAGGTTTTTTATACTATTTTAAACTATTTATTCATTCCATGGAATTCCCATGTGTGGATGGTTCATGTCATATTTACAGGTAGAATCCATGTAATGTTTATTGGGATTCGAATGGTGGAATCAACCCCAATGATTCTATTTGTGTACTATGGTGCTTGTTTTCATACATTTATTATAAAAACAAACTTACCTCCTTATGGATGTTCTAAATGAGTGACTTGTTAGGTCTACCACGGCTGATTTGTTATAAATCAAAAAAACATCCAAAAATATTCATAACAAGTAATTAACTATATTGAGAACTTGTTTAAATAAGATATTTAATTAAAGATTAAATATAAATAACCAATCATTTATTGGTAACAATTCATACACAAAACCATATATTATAGTTGAAAAAATTACCATTAAATCAAGATTGGTTTTTCATTCTGAAAATAAAGATAATACATCATTGTCATTTTTTTTGAAAAATTAGAAGAAATCATGTCACATGCATAGCCTTGAAATTCACATAATGATTGAGACTAAATAACCTAACCATTTAAATGACTTTAAAAATATTGAAAAATAACATGAATACTAAAATAATAACCAAAAAATCCCTAATAAACAAAAAACATGTCCCAATAAATGAAAATACACAATAACAAAATCATCATAGTAAAATAATCATAATACTCAAAGGAAAAACCTATAGATAAATCATAAAATTTATCTGTGACCTAAATTATTGATGTTTCGAACTTATTCCATTAAAACATCCATTAATTCCATTTCTATTTCATGAAATACCCAGGTTTTTTCAAACCATAATCACTCTATAATGAAATTATGATCAATATATGGAAAACAACCAAAAATAGACTCCTTAAACTAAGAGAGAATGATGCAGTAGGATAATTGGTCATTTCATTGTCATTTTGTGAAATTATATCACCAAATCACTATCCAAATTTAAATAAAATAGTTGATAATGAATGATTTATGAATATGATCATACAGAGAGATACACTTATTTCTATCTATGGAATAATCTCCCTAGAAAATCAATAAATTATGGACCTAAAGGAGGTAGATGTTCAGGATCAAATGGAAATTTACAATGTGCAGTAATGTGATGTAGAAAATGATATTTGAGGATCCATTTTTATGTTCTAAATGAAATTAATAAATAATAACATTTTTCATCCACTTTTAATGAAATAGATATGGAACCTACCATAACTCTAGTGGGGTCCAACAGAACTATTGTGGCCTTCCATTTTTCCCCTAGATGGTTTATCAAAACTCAGTTGGTCTCTTGAATACACCTTGGATTTTCTCTGTCAGACACCCCTAATTCATATCGTAATCATAACCAACCATCTTACCATCGGAAAACACTCAAAATACGGTCTTTAAAAACACCATGAATGATCTCTCATATATCTTAAATCAATGATTCAAATACACCAATGATTCTATAACCTAAATGATGATATTCAACTATATTGTACATTTTACAAGATTGACCCTGACATTTTTATTTACTCTTGATGTATCCCTTCTTATGTGTGAAAACCACCTGTCACCCCATCTTCCTTATACTTATTAATTACACATATCCCAAATTGTGACGTCTCATTCCACATAATAACCTCATGTGTTATTATAATGGAAATATATTGTCATCTGACATAATGATGAAATGTAAAATCTCATAAAAACATGAAATTTTATAACATTCTTAATTATATTTCTTCTCCATGTCCACATATATTAAATCCAATAAAATTGTGGTGTTGAATCAAAATAAATATAAATATTTTTAATGAAAACTTTAAATAGTTGTATAATAATAGTAACTTAAAATATTTTTGATAATATCCTGGTAATATTCCCATGATTATATTACCATAAATTCAAGTGATCTATGAGAGTTTTTCTTAAACATAAATATTTAAAAAATGGATATATGAATAATTTTATAAAAATGAGAATATTTTTTGATAAATTTGGAAAAAAAAATGTACACATAAATTGTTTGAGATATATAGATAGACCATAGTTTATAATTATTAACATTTAATGATTGATTGTTTGTATGTTTAAAAACCTCATCCTATTTTATTTTTCATTATAATTGGAGTAATAAATTGAAAGAGCGCTGTCGTGGGTTCCCACAAATGATTAATGTGATTTTGGGGTACTTATGTGCAGCAGAGTGGTTGACCAAGGTCGTCTCTCAAAGGAGGAGGTAAATTTAGAAACTTATTAAAGGTATTCTAAAAAAATAGAATATAATAAAAACACTACTTTAAAGGATTTGGGTTTGTTGTAGTTTATGAATCTAGAATAAGTTTTCTGGAAAAACATTGTATAATTGTTTTTTTGAAATGAATTTCGATTAAAATGACACAATAAGAAGATGTTTTTTAGAAATCTATTTTAAAAGGCGTAATAGATCTAACTATAACTCTTCCTTCACATATTAATAATTATCATTTAAATCAATATCCACTTATTTATTATCCCCTAATTTTTTATCCCTCGAACCCTACGAGAGTTAACTTAACCACAAAGATGAAATTACTTGAACCCTAGGCTAGCTTCGAAACACGCAATCACAGCACCCTTCTTTGATTGTTGTTCGAAATATAGCTTATGGTCAGTGGTTAATTAGAGCACATATCCATTCTGTAAATGAAGATTAATTGTGTTTACGGATTATATTTGAACTCTAAAAATTTATCATGTGTGGTCTTGTATTACCGATTAAGATCGCGCTCTAACAATTTACACAAAATCTCGACCTCACGTGTTTTGTATTAATTGTTCAATTGCTTTCTTAGTTTAATTTAATTTAAAAAAACAATTCATGGATCATATTATATGAATTACAGTATCTCATTTATTCAAAATAAATGAATGAAGAATGATAGAGTTCTATTGATTACTAAAAAGAAATACTCTTCCATGGGTGGCATAATCATCGTAGAAGCGTTTTGCATGTACAAAGGTTTATAATGGGTATAACCCAATTACGCTTCTAATAAATAATTAAATTACAAATATAAATATTAATATAAGAATATATTTAAACAAAATATAAGAAAATATAAGAAAAAAAATAAGAACAAAGAAGTTTATTACACAAACAATATCATTACAACATGAAGGAGGATAAGAAGACTTCGTCGAAGGGATCCTTGCTTCAAGAGCTACCCTTATCGAAATGGTTGGATAATTAGAGTGGATCCACTTCTTCTCAGCCCTAAACATCACAATTCACGTCCCAAACCCTACATATGAGAAAAATTCCTATTTATAGAGGGGAGGGGAGGAGATGTTACAAGTGGTTTCAAGTGTGAATGTGGAAATTCGGCCAAATATTTTATTCCAACGTTAACCGCCAATTTGACACCAACAACGCGTGAATTGGCCGGCCTTCAAGAAGTGAAATATGTGAGTACATGGGTCCTATATCTCCTATTAAAATTTGGGATTAATCCAGGCTCATAGAAAAGAGTTATGGCCGAAATAAAGAAACTTATCCATTCAGGAGAGTCCAGCCCAACTTTGAGTTCATGGACCATTATCAACAAACAAATTCACTCTTTAGCTATAGTGTCCTGAATAAAGGTTGTATATAATTATGTGAGGAACATTTTTAGAAAATTTCAAATTCAAATAATAAATATAAAAATATTTATCTTTGACATACTACAGTGAACTATAAAGGGTAAAACTGGAATTTTCATCAAAATATTCAAATGAATGATCTAATCCCAAATACATTCTAATTAAACATATTTCACCAAATGTGAGGAAGTTATATCATTAATTATCAATAAAATATTCAATAAAATAGTGTTATATCAACTCCCCCACACTTACCCTTTTGCACTCCTGAGCAAAATCTCATATCAAGTAAACATCAATATCAAATCAAAAAAAATTTTAAAACACATATTCTTGAGGTCAAACAATTACACACCAAGAAACAAAAGATATCATGCCTCGTAAAAACCCATTATTTCCAGTTCTTTATTTATATAATTCAATATATTTCCACTTTATTTATCCTCCCATGCACAAAACACTTACCTCACTTGAATTTTCTCTTATCACACAAATGTCAATTTTTTGCAATGTCGTTCTCATCCAAACTCATACAAGGGTCACCATATGCTTGATAGATTCCTACATAGCTACCATATGTGATTCAAGGACATATTTTTATCATGAGGACTTTTCATGGTTGTTCTGTGGATTTCGGTTGGTAGGATTTAGATGTGAAAAATTCTGAGGCTGAATGAGGAGGGATTGACTCTTTTTGAAGAAAAATTTCTTTAATCTAATTTTCACCTAAATATGGTCTTCTCATCAATTCCCATAGTAACAATTCAGCTCCTTCATCATGAAAAGTCATGAATGGTTTACACTATTCATCATTTCAGCATAAAAAATTCCAATCTTCTCAAACATGATTTTCTTGAAAGCTCTATATGGGCACAGCTTTCCACCTCAATTAGAAGCTCCAGAAAAGGCACAGCTTTCGTTGTCATGAAAGCTCCAGAAAAGGCACGGATTTTAATATAATGTCTTTCTTCAGTATAAAACACATCTCTTTAGAATTTAATTTTCCACCCATAGTATCATAGAATGTGGTGGCACAACACAAGATAGATTCCCCCACACTTAAGCTCAACTAGATTATGAAATTTCACTTCAAGAGATGGATGGATAGGGAAAATTGTCTTTTAATGTGGCTAACCTAACAGGTTGTGCATGGCTTCTAAGGTCTACAATGATTAAATATTCAAGTTAGGCCATTATAAAAAACGATTCTTTGAAATAGGGGCTTTAATACCAAACAAATGCCTCAATCATTTAAACATAAGTACCTCAAACCCTCATGTTTTTACAGGAATAGATCAAATTCTGATTAAATCAAGCATGGTTTGGTTCTATCAAGAAGTGAGGTGAATGTAAATAATATGAAAATAATGTTTTAGAAGCCTCACATTAAAGTGATTTCAAATATAAAGACAGTGAGATGTGGCATGGGATTCAAAATTCAGTGTACTTTTCAAGAAATTACTAAATATTTGAACTTGAAACAAAGTCATTTCAGCATTCTTTTAAGCTTAGTTTCAAGGGGTAAATCTTTTCACTTATTGATATGGATTTAAAAATGGTGATGAGAATCATTTCAGCTCAAAAGTTTCAAAAAACACAAAAAAATGTAAAATAAACACACAAAAGTTGAAAAAAACACAATATTTTTTTGGTTTTTTTAGGAAAACAATTGAAATTACTAAACTAAAAGGTTACCTCCCCCACACTTAAAATATTGCATTTTCCTTAATGTGAACCCATGAGATGATATATGCACATGAAATGCAGAATTTTTAAATAGGAAAAATAATATAAAACTGAAAGGGTTAGGAACAGCCTGATGTGCTCAAGGGATGATGGGGTCATGCAGTGTGATAAAATACACTACATCAGTAGGAAGTCCCTCAATGTATCTCTTCAAAAGTTTCCCATTGACTTTAAAGATCCTTCCAATTTCCTCTTGTGTGATCTCCACTGCACCATAAGGAAAAACATTAGATACAATATAAGGACTGAACCATCTGGAACACAACTTACCAGGCATCAACTTCAGTCGTGAATTGTAGAGTAGGAATTTCTCTCCAATATGGAACTCTCTTTTCTGGATCATTTTATCATGAACTACTTTTAATCATTCCTTGTAGAGACTTGATTTCTCATATGATGACAGTCGAATCTCCTCAAGCTATTGAATTTGCAACTTCCTTTGAATTCCAGCTTTGGCCGATTCCATGTTGCATTTCTTTATAGCCCAATATGCCCGATGCTCGACTTCCACGGGGAGATGACATGCTTTCCCAAAAACAATATGAAATGGGGACATACCAATGGGGGTCTTGTATACTGTCCTGTAATCCCACAATGCATCGTCCAAGTGCTTTCTCCAATCCTTCCTATTTGGCTGCATAGTTTTCTCCAATATTTGTTTCAACTCATGATTTGAAACCTCAGCCTTGCCATTTGTTTGGGGTGGTATGGTGTTGATGTTTTGTGTGTCACCCCATACTTTCTGTAACACCCGAGACTTTTATGAGAAAATATTTTGTTTTTATGTTATATAAATCATCAAAGGAATCTTTCACTTCACACAATCATGACCTTCCTCGATAGCGTGTGTAGTACGCAATACCGAGTTCCGCTAAACAACGATATATTATTATAATATTATAAACTAGCCATTATGAATAGTATCAACTGAATTTTAAATTTTACAACATTATTATTCATCTTACATATTTTCTAGAACATGGTAAGAGAACAAAATAACTTTTTTGGGTAAAATAAGTATTTATCAAAAAAATGTAGTTTTGCCGCCTTTTGATGGCGCGACAACATTAAATATAGTTTTTGACACATTTATAAGTTCAATTTGACAAAATATTATTTTTATTTTGAATCATGATATTAAAATTTACTTTTGATAAATTTTTTATATTTTTCGGATAACTTTCATATTTTGATTAATAGTAGAAATACGCTAATTTTTTATTAAAAACAATTTTTTTCATTGAGATAATTTATATGGTTAAATTATAAAATTGAATGGTTTTAAAGTATATATAGAATATATATTATTACCATTTAATATAATTTATGTCCTTAGCATTAATTTCACATTGAATTCATAGGTAAAAACATTTCAATCATTGGCAATGTTTTAACTTCTAAAACCCGTTTTCTTAACAACGAGATTTATTTTAAATTCATTACTGCAACTTATATTTTTTGAATTTTGAAAAATGGATTCCATATTCAGAATCAGTGGGTCCAAATTATGTTAATGGACTACTTTTTATTTTTTGGCATTATGAATAGTAACTACGGTAAATTTTATTTACCATAGTTAAAGGTAAATCGGGTAATTAAGGGTAAATATAAGATTATAAAATTATCCTAACACCTGTCAAAATCCTATTGGATGACTAAAAGTCGACCCATATCACCTAAGGGTCAGATTAGATTCATTTAATCGACTTTTTCTAATGAAAAGTATTAAATTATTATAAAAACCAAAGAATGTGACAACATGTCACTTTCTTACATCTTATAAGTATAATAATTTTAATTTGGTGATAAACTTAATGAAACTTCGAACATGAATAATATCCAGAAAGATAATACAATTATCTACGTCATAGGAATTTATTTAGAATTTTTAGGGATTAAATAATTATCATTAAGTATGACACAATAGTGATGTTGAAATTATTTTATTAATTAAAATATCAAATAATTGGTTTTAAAATATTAAAAAAATTATTATATGCACTATTTAATGTGATCCACAAATTTTATAGATACATATGACATTTTATTAATCTATTAAAGCTTTTATTTTGAACATATCCTTTGTATATATTTTATTTAAATTCAAATAAATTAATATTGTCAAAATTGACACTATTGTTATTTTTTAAAAATAACATATTATAAAATTGTTTAAAAATCACAAAAATATTTAAAAATTATAAATTAAAATTTATATAGTCTAAAATTTCATATGGTTTAAAATTATGGAAAATTCACAACACATATGTAATTATTAATAATAATTTAAAATTTAGAATATTATTACCACAAATAAAATTAAATTGATAAATAAGGATAAATCAAGTTGGTAATGTTTAAAATAAATTCCTAACATGTCTAAATTTTATTGTTTGATGGTCTTACAACCCTATATCATATAAGCTTCAGATATGAGTCACTTTGGATGTTTTTATGTGGTGTTGGGATTTAATATAAACTAATATTTCTTATATTTCCAAAGGTGCCCCTCTCCTCCCTTATAAAAAGGCACCTCCTCCCTCTCCTCCTCACACCAATTTGAGCCTTCATTCTCGGCCAAACCCTGCCCATTTCACTTCCCCACTTCCCTATAATCATCCTAGAGGTTATGTTCTTCTTCAAAGACCAACCCTAGTTCCCTAAGAGGAGGTTAAGAAGAGGCGCGTCAAAGAGAGGTAATATCCATTACCGATCCTTTCCAAATTCTTTCTTCTTCAACATCTTCTTCATTAGTTGTTTCATTATGAAGTAACAACATCAGTATCACTCATATACTGATATGTTATTATAAGTATGAAACAACCCTATTTCAACATCTATCCATCCTATGGAAAACGAAATCACCGCGCGTGCGAACGTACGGAATACCGTCTCCATGCCGTGGTGTAATCTATTTTCTCCCACCACCTTACTTGGATAGGTATAATGATGTAAATAATTACTATATATTATTATTGTAAAGTGATATTGATTCTGAAATAGTATACATACACACCAATACAATTCCACGATCATGGGAACGATATCATCGCTCGTGCGTACGTACAGAATACCATCTCCACGATGTGATGTGATTCGTTCTACATGATCTTCATTGCATAATGACTATATAAATGAATTGAATGAATAAATATGATATATATTACATAAATACCATTCTGGAAATTATGTATCTATATCCTAAAGAGAATAATAAGAATTTATTTGACAAAACACGCATAAGAACAAAAAGTTATAAACACTCGAATAACAAGTAGTAATGAAATATTACTACTAAGAAGCTAATCATATGACCATATATGATATCATAACAATAATTATGATTCCGGAATAAGTCAATAACATTATTTCAATCATTATACAGGAGGTTCGGACACTTACGAGGCAAATCGGACCTAAGGTAAGGGAAATATCACAATCTCATTTTTATCTGAGATTGTTTATACTTTAGTATTTACTGGCATGTATTTTATCATCCACATCCATGTTTCCTCAATATGTAATATTATTTACATCGACCTAAAATTTTTTAAATCCAATTTTACCCCACGGTGAGTTTTTAGTAAAGGATATGAAAGGAATCTTTTGTCGTTTTTCATACGAGGTACTTTTTGACTTTTCCGACAAAAGTACGAAGAATTTTTTTTATCATATATGGCATGAATGGATTTTTAAAACATTTTTTCCAAGAATATTCCTTAACAATATTTCATTTTTATTTTTAATCAACTTCTTTTAGTTTATAATTGTACGACATGTTAAGAAAGGAAAGGTGTTTTTGAAGCAGAAATGATATTTTCCTCAAGAAAGGAGTTCAAGTGTTTTATCAAAATTATTTTCCATCTAAGATAATAAAGGGTAATGTTTATATCCCTATTATTACAATTATTTGATTATTTTGTGATGGAATTATATTTTTATAAATTCCTTTATCTTATATGAATTGTTTTATGATGTCACGATGTTTAAGATTCCCATTTTTATTACATGGGTTATTCAATGATGTATGGTTTCTGATTTTGTGGCACACATAAGAATGGTATCATTATGAGATGGGTGGGACCTACATCTCCCTCCAATGCATTGGGTAAAGATTTTATATCTCATGAGATAGACATGGCTGGAACGGCAGGTTAAACCGGTTCAGTGAAACAGGACTGAAACGAGGAGTGAACTCGGTTCAGAAATGGACGTTGTCCACTAAGATAGTCTTGGAAATGAGTCTTGACTAACAATAAATGATTCTATATGATTATGTTTGTATTCCACAAAGTTTCGTGTTTTAAGTTATGATTATTGGGATTACATTTCACTACTATGATTTATCCGATTTTATAAAATTATGATCTCTTTTGCAGGTCAAGATTTCCAAAAGTTATGTTCTTATGTATATGATGTGATTTATATTTCTTTTGTTTACCCTGACTGAGCATTTGAGCTTACCCTTTTGTATGTTTTATTTCCCCAGGTCAGGAAGAAGGTTATTAAGTAGGATATGCCAAAAATTGACTCTAAATATGATGAAATGAATGGGAGGCAAAGTAGATGCTTTATGAACAAGTTGTTTATGTTTCCCAGTTTCTAAAGACTCTATACCTATACAGTCATGGTTTTGTTATATGTTGTAATAAGTGTGCTTCAATTTTGAAGTATTAACAATGTATGTAAAGTATGGGTCATTATAGTTGGTATCAGAGGAAAGGTATAGTCAACCTTTGGAAACTAGGATGTGAAAGCCTTAGTAAGAATCCTAAGGATATGTATAAGCATAGAACACAATCTTAGTGTTTTAGAAATGGCCATGAAAAACCTATGATAAGACCTTAAGTGTGAAATTTTATTCTAGATTATGTGGTTTTCCTATTATAATTAGTGTTTCTCACACTATTCTTCTTTGTTTTAGTTAATGGCTGGAACCCGAAGGAACTGTGTTAATGAGGAATGCGACGGGAAATGCAATGATTGTCCCCCTGAGCAACCAAACGTTATGGGAGCTGGAATGAAAAATCTTGTACCCATTCTCACACAACTTTCTCAAGCTATGAATCATGCAGGACTTCCAAAAGAGCAATGTGAGGAGAAAAATTCTATTTAATCCTTAATGAAGCAGCGTCCACCTTCTTTCAGCGAGTCTACTGATCCATTAGTTGCTAAACCATGGATTAGTACTACTGAAAAGATATTTTCAGTTCTTCAATGTTCTGAACATGATAAAGTCATCCTTGCAGTGTATCTTTTGGAAGGAGATGTTGATCAATGGTGTAATCTTATTAAGAATACAAGGAATAGAGATAAAATTGAGTCCATGGAATGGGACGAGTTCAAGAACTTATTTTTCAATAAGTACTTCCCTTGTATTCTCAGAACAAAGATGGAGAAAGAGTTTCTTGAACTGAAGCAAAAGAATGATGAATCTGTTGGTACTTATGAAGCAAATTTTACAAGACTTGAAAGGTATGCTTCTGGTATTATTATCCAACCTGAGAGTAAGATCGATCAATTCTTTAGTGGCTTAATACCAAGTCTTTGAAGGGTGTTAGCCATAAGGGACTTTAATAGCTACGAGGAAATCGTTCGATGTGCTCTCAAAGTTGAGATGGAGATTGGAGTAACCCATCAGTCATATAGGGTTGATAAGAAGTGGAAAATGGAATTCAGAGTAAAATCCAAAGAGCACACTGAAAAGAAGATGAGCTTTACCTTATTCTCAAAGTGTGTAATGAAACATGGAGGGAGTTTTCTTAAAGGGACAAGTAAATGTTTCAAATGTGGAAAGGAATGTCATTGGGCATTTGAATGCTGCAATGATGGGAAGAAGATGTCTAATGATGCATACAAGAGAAGGGACACACAGAATGAACCTACTACACTTCAATATTTCAAGTGCAAGGAGATGGGGCATTATGCCAATCAATTCCAAAATCCAATGGTTGATGATGATGGTCGTTGTCAATAAACTCTTAAGGCTAAAGACAAAGAAAAGTCACATGCAATTTCTATCAGCGATGTGGAGTATGATAACGATGTGGTGAAAGGTATGCTTACCATCCACTCTAATGTAGAAAATGTTTTATTTGATTCTGGATCCACCCACTCCTTTATTTCTAAAGAATTTTCTAAGGATATCACCGTATTACCTCAACAGTTGGATGTTGAGTTAGTTGTGACAACCCCTAATGGCACAATAGTCACATCAAAAGGTTATAATTCTTCTCTGATTGATGTTTGTGGGAAATTGCTTCCTGCAAATCTTGTGATCCTTCCTATAGTCGAATTTGATGTGATTTTTGGCATGGATTGGCTTTCTCTACATGGAGCTCATATCAATTTCCAATGTAGGGATGTCACATTTCATATTCAAGATCAATCTATGATCGTATATCGATGAAAGGATGAACTTAACCTTCTGGTGGAAATTTCATCCAATTTATGGGTATTGATTCCACTAAATGAAGGTTATTTATCTCAAATGGTTGGTGAGAAATTCATGATTAAGAATATGACCATTTTATGGGAGTTTGATGATGTCTTTCCGGATGAATTACCGGGTCTCCCACCAAATCGTGAAGTTGAGTTTTCAATTGAACTCGTACCAGGTGCTTTGCCTATTTCAAAGACACCTTATAGACTGGCCCCAATTGAGTTGCAGGAATTGAAGAAGCAACTCCAAGAGAATCTTGATAAGGGTCTCATACGCCCTAGTGCGTCACCTTGGGGAGCACCTGTTCTATTTGTTATGAAGAAAGATGGATCAATGAGACTCTGCATTGATTATCGAGAACATAACAAGATCACTATCAAGAAAAAATATCTTCTCCCATGCATTGATGACTTATTTGACCAACTACGAGGAGATCAATACTTTTCCAAGATTGATCTTCGTTTAGGGTATCACCAATTAAGGGTCAAAAGGTAGGATATACCAAAGACGGCTTTCCGTACAAGGTATGGACACTATGAATTTATATTTACGCCATTTGGTCTTACTAATGCCCCTGTTATCTTCATGGATCTGATGAATAGAGTTGTTAGAGAGTATCTTGATCAGTTTGTGGTAGTCTTTATAGATAATATTCTTGTATATTCAACGAGCAAGGAAGAACATGAAGAAGATTTGAGAATTATATTGAAGACCCTGGTAAAGGAGAAGCTTTATGCCAAATTTACCAAGTGTGAATTTTGGCTTCAAAGAGTTTCATTTTTGGGTCACATAATCTCAAAATAGGGGATATCTATGGATCCAGCAAAAATGGAGGTTATCGAAAGATGGTCGAGACCAACAAGAGTGACTGAGATCCGAAGTTTTCTTGGTTTGGCTGGATATTATCGACATTTTGTGAAATATTTTTCACGATTATCTAATCCACTCACCAAGTTGACTCAGAAAATAGTTAAGTTTGTTTGGACGGAGGAATGTGAATAGAATTTCAAGGAGTTGAAAAGAAGGTTATCCAGTGCACCTATGCTCACACTGCCTTGTAGTGGAGAAATATTTGTGATCTACAGTGATGCATCCAAGATGTGTTTGGTGTGTGTTCTTATGAAAAATGATGTGGTGATAGCTTATGCCTCACGACATTTGAAAATACATGAGAAAAATTACCCAACTCATGATTTGGAGTTAGATGCGGTAATATTTGCATTAAAGACTTGGAGGCATTACCTTTATGGTGAAAGGTGTGATATTTATACTGATCATAAAAGTTTAAAGTATATTTTCACACAAAAGGAGATGAATATGCGCCAAAGAAGATGGTTGGAGATGATTAAAGATTACGACTGCTCAATTAATTACCACCCTGGGAAAGAAAACAAGGTGGCAGATGCCTTAAGTCGACAAGACCATGCCGGTTTATCCATGATGAGGATCACAAAAGATCCAATATTTATGGATTTAAAAAGGATGGATATTGGAATTATAATGAAAGGGGAAAATTTGTATCTTTCTCAAATGAATGTTCAACCATCTATACATGTGAAGATTAAAGAGACACAGAAAGAAGATGTCGAGTTACAAAAGAAGGTGAGAAATGTTCCTGAATTCAACCTTGATTGTGATGGGATAATAAAGTTCAGGAATTGGGATTGTGTTCCTCCCATCCCATAATTAAAAAAGGTGCTGCTGGATGAGTCTCATAGTTCTTCATTCTCTATTCATAATGGAAGCACGAAGATGTATAGGGACCTGAAAGAGTACTTCTGGTGGGATGGCATGAAAAGATATTTTGCTGAATATGTCTCTCGATGCTTGGTTCGTCAGCAAGTTAATGCTGAGAGACATAATTCTAAGGGGATGTTACAACCATTACCCATACCCGAATGGAAATGGGAAAACATCACTATGGACTTTGTCCCATGACTTCCTAAAACATCCAAAGGCAATAATGCTATCGGGGTCATAGTTGATCGTCTTACAAAGTCTGCACACTTCATCGCTATTAGAGAGGATTTCTCTCTAGATCAGCTTTCCAGGATATATGTGAAGGAAGTGGTAAGATTGCATGGAGTACCACTTTCTATTATATCTGATTGGGATCCAAGGTTTACCTCAATGTTCTGGAGAAGTCATCAGCATACTCTGGATATAGAGTTGAGTTTCAGCACTGCTTATCATCCTCAGAAAGACGGTCAGTCTGAGAGAACAATACAAACTCCAGAAGATATGTTGAGATCTTTCTCTATGGATTTCAAAGGTGGTTGGGATCAACACCTACCTTTAGTGGAATTTTCTTATAATAATAGATTTCACTCCAGTATTCAGATGGCTCCTTATGAAGCTCTCTATGGAAAGAAATGCAGGACTCCAACTTTCTGGGATGAATTTGGGGAATGAAAACTATTAGGACCTAATATTGTTGATGAGACGGTAGAAAAGGTCTGATCTATTCAACAACACATAAGAGCAGCTCAGAGTCGACAGAAAAGTTATGCCGACAACCGAAGAAAATACCTAGAGTTTGAAGTGGGTGATAAAGTGTTCTTACGAATATCTCCCTGGAAGAGGGTCAAGAGATTTGGAAAGAAGGGGAAGTTTAGGCCTAGATATATCGGTCCTTTCGAAATAATGGATCGTGTTGGGAAGGTAGCTTACCGATTTGTGCTTCCACCGAATCTCTCTCAAGTTCACGATTTGTTCCATGTATCTCTCCTGAGAAAGTACATACCTGATCCTACACATGTACTCAGCTCAGAAGTTGTACCGCTGGAGCAAGAACTTTCTTATGAAGAACAACCGATAGAGATTCTGGATCGTAGTGAAAATGTCCTACGAAACAAGACAGATCGCTTGGTGAATTTTTTATGGAGGAACCACCAATTATAAGAAGCTACATGGGAGCTTGAGGATATGAGGAGGGAGAGGTATCCTCATCTGTTTGTTACAATGTGACGAATTTCGAGAGAGAAATTCATTTTAAGGGAAGTAGAATGTAACACCCGAGACTTTTATGAGAAATATTTTGTTTTTATGTTATATAAATCATCAAAGGAATCTTTCGCTGCATGCAATTGCGACCTTCCTCGATAGCGTGTGTAGTACGCAATACCGAATTCCACTAAACAACAATATATTATTATAATATTATAAACTAGCCATTATGAAGAGTATTAACTGAATTTTAAATTTTACTACATTATTATTCATCTTACACATTTTATAGAACATGGTAAGATAACAATATAATTTTTTTTGGTAAAATAAGTATTTATCAAAAAAATGCGGTTTTGCCGCCTTTTGATGGCGCACCCACATTAAATCTAGTTTTTGACACATTTATAAGTTCAATTTGACAAAATAAAATTCTTCTTTTGAATCAGAATATAAAAATTTACTTTGTATAAATTTTTGATATTTTTCTGATAACTTTCATATTTTGATGAATAGTAAAAATATGATAATTTTAAATTAAAAACAATTTTTTTCATTGAGATAATTTATATGGTTAAATTATAATATTGAATGGTTTTAATGTATATATAGAATATATTTTTACCATTTAATATAATTTATGTCATTAGCATTAATTTCACATTGAATTCATAGGTAAAAACATTTCAATCTTTGGAAATGTTTTAACTTCTAAAACATGTTTTCTTAACAACGGGATTTATTTTAAATTAATTACTGAAACTGATATGTTTTGAATTTTGATAAATGGATTCCATATTCATAATCAGTGGGTCCAAATTATGTTAATAGGCTACTTTTTATTTTTGGGCATTATGAATAGTAACTACTGTAAATTTTATTTACCACAGTTAAAGGTAAATCGTATAATTAAGGGTAAATAAAAGATTATAAAATTACCTTAACACCTGCCAAAATCCTATTGTATGACTAAAGGTAGACCCATATCACCTAAGGGTGGGATTAGATTCATTTAATAGACTTTTTCCCATGAAAATAATTTAATTATTTTTAAAACCAAAGAATGTGACAACATGTCACTTTCTTAAATCTTATAAGTATAATAATTTTAATTTGGTGATAAACATAATGAAACCCCGAACATGAATAGTCTCCATAAATCTAATACAATTATCTACATCATAATAATTCATTTAGAATTTTTAGGGATTAAATAATTTTCATTAATTATGACACAATAGTGATGTTGAAATTATTTTATTAATTAAAATATCAAATAAATTGTTTTAAAATATTAAAATAATTATTATATGCACTATTTAATGTTCTCCACTAATTTTTGTTGATACATATTACATTTTATTAATCTATTAAAGATTTTATTTCTAACATATCCTCTGTATATATTTTATTTAAATTCAATTAAATGAATAGTGTCAAAATTGATACTATTGTTATTTTATAAAAATAAAATATTATAAAATTGTTTAAAAATCCCAAAAAAATTTAAAAATTATAAATTAAAATTTATATGGTCTACAATGTCATAAAGTGTCAAATTATGGAATGTTTACAACACATATGTAATTATTAATAATAATTTAAAATTTAGAATATTATTACCAAAAATAAAATTAAATTGATAAATAAGGATAAATCAAGTTGGTAATGTTTAAAATAAATTCCTAACATGTCTAAATTTTTTTTTTGATGAGATTAAAACCCTATATCATCTAATATTTGGATATGAGTCATTTTGGAGGTTTTTAAGTGGGGTTGGGATTTAATATAAACTAATATTTCTTATATTTCCAAAGTTGCCCCTCTCCTCCCATATAAAAGGGCACCTCCTCCCTCTCCTCCTCACACCAATTTGAGCCTTCATGCTCGTCCAAACCCTGCCCATTTCACTTCCCCACTTCCCTAGAATCATCCTAGAGGTTCTGGTCTTCTTCAAAGACCAACCCTAGTGCCCTAAGAGGAGGTTAAGAAGAGGCACGTCAAAAAGAGGTAAAATCCATTACTGATCCTTTCCAAATTCATTCTTCTTCTTTAATTGTTTCATTATTAAGTAATAACATAAGTATCACTAATATAATGATATGTTATTATAAGTATGAAACAACCCTATTTCAACACCTATCCATCCTATGGAAAACGAAATCACCGTGCGTGCGTACGTACGGAATACCGTCTCCACGGCGTGGTGTAATCTATTTCCCCCCACCACCTTACTTGGATGGGTATAATGATGTAAATAATTACTATATAAGATTATTGTAAAGTTATATTTATTCTAAAATAGTATACATACACTCCAATACAATTTCATGATCATGGGAACGATATCATCGCTCGTGCGTATGTACGGAATAACGTCTCCATGATGTGATGTGATTCGTTCTACATGATCTTCATTGCATAATGATTATATAAATGAATTTCATGAATAAATATGATATATAGTACATTAATAACATTCTTTAAATGATTTATCTATAACTTAAAGAGAATAATAAGAATTTCTTTGACAAAACACGCATAAGAACAAAAAGTTATAGACACCCAAATAACAAGTAGTAATGAAATATTACTACTAAGAAGCTAAGAATATGACCATATATGATATCATAACAATAATTATTATTATGGAATAAGTCAATAACATTATTTTAATAATTATACAGGAGTTTCGGACACTTACGAGGCAAATCAGACCTAAGGTAAGGGAAATATCACAATCTCATTTTTATCTGAGATTGTTTATTGTTTAGTATTTACTGGGGTGTATTTTATCATCCACTTCCATGTTTCCTCAATATATAATATTATTTGCATCCACCTAAAATTTTTTAAATCCAATTTTACCCCTCGGTGAGTTTTTAGTAAAGGATATGAAAGGAATCTTTTGTCATTTTTTGTAGGAGGTACTTTTTGACTTTTCTGACAAAAGTACGAAGAATGTTTTTTTAACTTATACGGCATGAATGGATTTTTTAAAAAAAAATTCCCAGAATATTCCTTTACAAGTTTTCAAGTTTATTTTTAATCAACTTCTTTAATTTAGAATTGTACGACATGTTACGAAAGGAAAAGTGTTTTTGAAGCATAAAGGATATTTTCCTCATGAATGGAGTACAAGTGTTTTATCAAAATTTGTTTCCATCTAAGATAATAAAGGGTTCTGTTTCTATCCCTATTATTACATTGATTTGATTATGTTGTGATGGAATTATATTTTTATGAATTCCTTTATCTTATATGAATTGTTTTATGGTGTCACGATGTTTAAGATTCCCATTTTTATTACATGGGTTATGCTATGATGTATGGTTTCTAATTTTGTGGCACACATAAGACTGGTATCATTATGAGATGGGTGGGACCTATATCTCCCTCCAATGCATTGGGTAAAGATTTTATATCTCATCAGATAGACATGGCTGGAACGGTAGGTTAAACTGGTTCGGTGAAACAGGACTGAAATGAGGAGTGAACTCAGTTCAGAAATGGACTTTGTCCACTAAGATAGTCTTGGCAATGAGTCTTGACTAACAAGAAATGATTCTATATGATTATGTCTTTATGCCACAAAGTTTCATGTTTTATGTTATGATTATTGGGATTACATTTCACTACTATGATTTATCCCATGTTATGAAATTATGATCACTTTTACAGGTTAAGATTTCCAAAAGTTATGTTCTTATGTATATGATGTGATTGATATTTCTTTTGTTTACCCTTACTGAGCATTTGAGCTCACCCTTTTGTATGTTTTATTTGCCCAGGTCAGGAATAAGGTTACTAAGTAGGATATTCCAAAAAGGGACTCTAGATATGATGAAATGAATGGGAGTCAAAGTATATGCTTTATGAACTAGTTGTTTATATTTCCCAGTTTCTAAAGACTCTATACCTATACGGTCCTTTCATGGATTTATTATATGTTGTAATAATTGTGATTCAATTTTGAAGTATTAACAATGTATGTAATGTATGGGTCGTTATAATTTCGAAGGAGGGAATCAAAATTCCTATTGCAAAAGTGTGTCCCTTGGTCACTGATGATGGCCTTTGGTACTCCAAACCTGCAAAAAACATGTGCTTTGACAAAGTCCACAACAACATGAGAATCTTCAGTCCTAGTGGACTTATCATCCACCCATTTACTCACATAATCAGCAGAAACCAAAATGTACAAAAAACCAAAGGAAATAGGAAAATATCCCATAAAATCAATTCTCCAAACATCAAAAATCTCACATAATAAAATGGGTTGTTGGGGAATCTTGTGTCTCCTTGAAATATTTCCAATGTGTTGGAAACGAGAGAATGACTTAAAAAACACATGGGAATCATGGAATAATCTAATCCAATATAATCCAGAGTCTAAAACTTTCCTAACTGTCCGTTGGGGTCCAAAGTGTCCACCACATGCAAGTGTATGACGATATTGAAAAACAGACTGAAACTCACGATCAGGAACACACCTCCTAATAACATGGTCACTACACATGTTCCATAAGTATGGATCATCCCAAACATAAAATCTTGACTCACCCTTTAATTTTTGGACATGATGTTTCTTTAAATTTGCAGGGATTTCAGAGGCAACAAGGTAGTTAACTAAATCTGCATACCAAGGATGCGTACCTGAGATGGAATAAAGATGCTCATCGGGGAAAGTGTCTTTAAGTGGTACATGATCCAAGGTGTCATCCTCTAGTGTGTGAGTAAGACTACTCATGTGGTCCGACACCAAGTTTTCTGACCCCTTTTTTCCTTTATCTCGATGTCAAACTCTTGAAGAAGGGTCATCCAATGGATAAGTCATGGCTTTGCATCTAGCTTCTTCAAGAGGTAACTCAGAGCTACATGGTCAGAAAAAACAACTACTTTAGAGCCCAATAAATATGAATGGAATTTATCTAAAGCCAATATGACAGCAAGAAACTCCTTTTCTATGGTAGTGTAGTTTGATTCGGCTGAATCCAATGTCCTTGATACATAGGCAATCACATGTGAACGTCCTTCCACCCTCTGAGATAAGACAGCTCCAACCGCGAAGTTGGAGGCGTCACACATATGCTCAAAATAAATCTCCCACCATGGGTATAAGGCCCCAGCCTTAAACCTTACTTAATCTTGAGTTATTACAAGATTACACATTGAGGATCTTTTCGGGTTTAGAGTTTTAAAGAATTAGATCATAAAACATGCATTACATTCCACATATAAACAAAGTGGTTACATAAAGATAGTATTCTTCATTCCGATCAATGGAAACACATTTAAAATAAAACATGGATTATTTCTTGACACATACTTGACTCCATCATCTTCTCATGTACCTTTCCCTTGACCTGTGAAAAACATTTCAAAAACTTGGGATGAGCATAAAAACTCAGTATGGGTTATAAACAAAACATGGAAAGGAAACATGAGTCCATATATACATAAGAATGAAATCATACTTTACCCATAAAACATAGGCACTTTAACATACCTCATAAAATCATGAATAAATCATAGAAATCATAAGACATAAAGGTAACTTGAGGCATTCATAACATTCTTACGTAGGGAGTAACCCTCTTGGTTACATTTTGAATACCCATCACAGTATATTCCCTAAAATCTCTTCGGAGAAACCTTAACGTTTCACTCCTTCGCGTTACCCAATGCATTGGAGAGCTATATCGGGCTCACCCGCCCTTAGTTTATCATGGAACCACCCGTCTTCATAATAATGCCCAAGAACCATAACATAATTCATATCACATAAAACATGCATAAAGGAAACATAACATATCCACCTTTCAATCAAAAGATATCAATACAACACATTGATATAAAAACATTATGAAAACCATTTTCAATACCAAAATAAAAGAAAAGTAAAACATGGTATTTATTTTTCTTTTAAAAATATGGTATGGCTTGTAGAGGAAGCTGAAACTCAAATAACGGTCACGACGGCGGAGAAGTCGTTGTCGCAGCATACGTACGACAAAAACATTCCCTTTTGTCGTTTAGTAAACGCTTCATATAAAAAAGATTCCTTTTGAATAAACGTAAAAGTCAAAGGGGTCTATACACCATATAAAAGAAAGTTGTGTATAAAATAAAATATTCCTCAATGAAAGGAGATTGACACGAAGTCCCATACCTCGTATCCGACTTGACCCGACCGTTCTTTAATCTCCTTTAAAAGTGTAACTTCTTTTGATTTGAGCCTAAAGGCTTCCTTTGAAAGGATTATGCCCAAAGGAAATCCTCTAGGATGAGGAGAGGGATGTGGAGAGAGTAAATGGGCAGGGTTTGGCCGAGCCAAAGGCTTGAGTAGTGTGTGAAATGAGGTAGATGTGGGGGCCTTTTATAAGAGGAGAGGAGGGGCACTTTGGAAAGTAAAGAAATATTACTTTATTTGAAAATTTTTTTCGGTTTTAAAAGGTCCCACATTGATATAATTCGTGGATAAGGTGATAAGGGTTCTAAATCCACTCATCCAATTGGTTTTGGCCATGTGTAGTTCATAGATTTTACATTGTCTTTCCATTTTATTTAAATCGTCAAATAATGATGTCATCGCTGCATCATTATTATGTCATAAATAATTTAATTTATTTAATGTCTAAAAATCATAAAAAAATACTATGATTTAGGAAATCCTTTTAGCTTTCCAATGACTATTTATAATCAAATATATGATCTTCATAACCCCATGTAAACATTGTTTTCGTAAAACATATTATGTTTGTGTCATTTTTACTTTTACATTAAATAAAAATTTATTTATGTCATTTCCAAACCAAAGTGTCTCCATGGGGTCCCCAAGTTGACCCATGGCTTGTCTTGGTCGGCCATGACACAACCAATAAGGTTGGGACATGTGTCTAGGTCATTTCATATTATTAAAGCATTATTTATACCTTAAACTACCCTAATTACCACTAATCGCGATTAAAAACTTAATAAGTTAGTATTCACCAAAAAATTATTTAAATCTCATTGAACCACATTTTACTTCTTAATGACAACCATGTATGTCGGATTTTCAAAATTCAATACACATTAGTGGTAAACTTTCATTTAACTGAAAAATCAGTTTGCTTGATTACCACTTAGTGGTTTCACTATTCATCAAAAATTGAAGTTTTTCAGAAAATTACCAAAAATTCCCCCTAAGCTATATTTGATATTCCGAATTCAAAAATGAAGTATATTTTACAAAATTCAAATCATATAAGTCACATTAATTAATTTAATAATTAATTCCCGCTGCCAGAGAAAATAGCGTGTTTTTACAAAACAATATGTATCAAAAGATTGACACCAGTTTAAGTCTAATTTCAAAGTGAAATTTATTCCAATGGCCACCATTGGATAAAATGGTAAAAATATATTCTAATTTCACTTCAAAAATAATTCAAAACATAATCTAATCATATAAATAAATTAGGTTAAAATGCACTTTTGATGTAAAATGCAGTATTTTTCACTATTCATTAAAAAATGAACATTGTCAGAAAAATACCAATAATTCACACAAAGTAAATTTTGATGTCCCAATCATAAAGAATAAGTTTATTTTGACAAACATAATTTATAAAATTTTCAAAAGATAGATTTAAAAAGGGTTTTCCATCATAAGGCCGTAAAACAATCTTTTAAGAATATTAGTGTATTCCATGCTTAAGATTGAATTTATTTTCATTTTAAGCCTCTAAAACACTATCTTAATCATTAATAGACATAGATAAAAATATCTATTATTCATTACTTACTTGGAATGTTACATCCTTCCCCCCTTTAGAAAATTGCATCCCCGCAATTTATTTACTTATCGAATAAATGGGGGTACTTATCCCTCATTGCATTTTTAGATTCCCATGTTGCCTCTTCAATCATGTGGTTTTTACACAAAACCTTTACCTGGTGAATAAACTTATTCCACAACACTTTCTCCCTGTGGTCAAGAATCTGGACCGGTTGTTCCTCATAAGATAGGTTCTCTTCCAGCTGAACTACCTCTTGACTCAAAACATGAGATGGATCTGGCATATACTTTCTCAACATCGAAATGTGAAAAACATTGTGTACCTGAGATAAACTCGAAGGTAAAGACACTCGGTATGCAACTGATCCAACTCTCTCCAGAATTTCGTATGGTCCAACGAACCTTGGACTCAACTTTCCTTTCTTACCAAATCTCATCACACTTTTCCAAGGAGAAACCTTGAGAAAAACATGATCACCTACCTCGAAAGATACATCCTTCATCCGGTTATCCGCATAACTCTTCTGCCTGCTCTGAGCTGTTCTCATGTGTTTCTGAATCAGCTAAACTTTTTCTGCCATCTCTTCTACCAATTCTGGTCCCATCAACTTTCTTTCACCCACTTCATCCCAGAAAGCTGGAGTTCGACACCGCTTCCCATATAATGCCTGAAATGGTGCCATCTGTATACTGGAATGAAAACTGTTATTATATGAAAACTCAACCAAAGAAAGATGTTGGTCCCAACTTCCCTGATAATCCATAGAACAAGATCGTAGCATATCCTCCAATGTCTGAATTGTTCGTTCTGACTGCCCATCTGATTGAGGATGAAAATCTGTACTAAAATTTAATTCAGTACCCAACGACTTCTGAAGGCCTTTCCAAAAGTTAGAAGTAAACCTGGGATCACGATCCGATACAATGGATAGAGGAACTCCATGTAACCTGACTATCTCTTTAAGATACAAACGGGAAAGTTGATCAAGAGAGAAAGTATCTCGTATAGTAAGGAAATGAGCAGATTTGGTCAAGCGATCAACAATAACCCAGATTGCATTATTACCTCGAGATGTGTTCGGTAATCCAACAACAAAGTCCATGGATATATTCACCCATTTCCACTCTGGCACTGGTAAAGGCTGATGCATCCCTTTCGGTAACTGCCGCTCTGCTTTAACCTGCTAACAAGTCAAACACTTCACAGTAAAATCAGAAATATCTCTTTTCATTCCATCCCACCAGTAATACTCCCGCAGATCTCTATACATCTTAGTACTGCCCGGATGAACTGAAAACGGAGAACTATGAGCTTCACATAACAACTCTCTCTTCAACTGTGAGTCACAAGGCACACACAATCTCTTCCCAAATCTCAAAACGCAATCATTATCAATGTTGAATTCAGGAAACTTACCTTTCTGAACCAGCTCTACCTTTTTCTGCAACTCACTATCTTTCTTCTATGCTTGCTTGATTCTATCTGATAGAGATGATCTCACTGATACCTGAAACAAAACAGAAGGACTTCCTACACCAACAACTTCTATGCCAAAGTTCATCAAATCCTTAACCAAAGGATCATGTTCCAAACGCAACATTGTTAATGAAACATTACTTTTTCGACTCAAAGCATCAGCCACTTTATTTGCTTTTCCCGGATGGTATTGAATTGTACAATCATAATCCTTGATTAATTCCAGCCATCTCCTTTGTCTCATGTTTAACTCTTTTTGAGTGAATATATACTTTAAACTTTTGTGATCGGTATATATTTCACACTTTACTCCATACAAATGATGCCTCCAAATTTTTAAAGCAAAAACAACAGCAGCTAGTTCCAAATCATGTGTAGGGTAATTTACCTCATGAGTTTTCAACTGTCGTGAAGCATAAGCAATTACCTGATCATTCTCCATTAGGACGCAACCAAGTCCTTTCAATGAAGCATCACTGTATATAACAAACTCACCATTCCTGGAAGGTAGTGCCAAAACTGGAGCATTCACCAATCTTCTTTTCAATTCCTGAAAACAATCATCACATTCTTTTGTCCAGATAAACTTAACACCCTTCCGAGTTAGCTTAGTCATTGGACTAGATAACCGTTAAAAATTTCTAACAAACCTTCAGTAATAGCCTTCCAAACCAAGGAAGCTACGAATCTCGGTTACATTTGTGGGTCTTGGCCATTCTTCCACAACTTTTGTTTTTGCAGGATCAACAGTTATTCCATCTTTAGAAACAATGTGACCAAGGAAAGAAATTTGTTGCAACCAAAACTCACACTTGCTGAATTTCCCATACAATTTCTTTTCTTTTAAGGTTTGCAAGATAACCCTTAAATGTCTTTCATGCTCCTCTTTACTTTTAGAAAACACCAAAATATCATCAATGAAAACCACCACAAACTTATCCAAGAACTCATGGAAAATTCTATTCATTAAGTCCATGAATATAGAAGGTGCATTGGTTAGCCCAAAAGGCATTACTACAAATTCATAATGGCCATATCTCGTACGGAATGTGGTCTTCGGAATATCTGCCTCCTTTACCTTCAGCTGATGGTACCCCGATCCCAAGTCAATCTTTGAAAAAAACTGAGCTCCCTGGAGCTGATCAAACAAATCATCGATATGAGGCAAAGGATAATTGTTCTTAACATTGATATTATTCAAGGCTCTATAATCAATGCAAAGTCTCATAGAACCATCTTTCTTTTTAACAAATAAAACAGAAGCACCCCATGGTGATGTGCTAGGTCTAATGAAACCTTTCTCTAATAAATCTTGCTATTGCTCCTTCAACTCTAAAAGTTCAATTTGTGCCATTCGATAAGGGGGTTTTAAAATTGTCTTAGCATCAGTAAACTCAACTTCCCGATCTGGTATTATTCCAGGAAAATCATCAAAAAAACATCAGGATACTCATTTACCACTGTCACATCATTAATTTAAACAGTTCCTTTATTTTCAATGATGTGTGCAAGGTAACATTCATTTCCATCTTTTACAAGTTTCTCGGCCTCTTGATATGTTATCAAAAGTAAGGGTTCATTCTTGTAAACAAACTGAAAGTCTTTCTGAAAAGAAACTTCTTTAGCTCTACATTCAATCTTAGCATGGTAAATAGAGAGCCAATCCATACCCTGGATAACATCAAACTCTACTAGAGGAAGAACAATAAGGTTTGCAAGTAGGTTCTTTCCACAGATAAGGATAGGAAGATTCTTATAAATTATTTTGGCCTCAACATTCCCCCCAGGTGTTTTTACCAAAAGTTCAGGAGTCATTTCTTGAGATGTTATTCCCATTATACTAGAAATGGTTTCAGAGATGAAAGAATGTGTAGACCCCGAATCAAACAACACACTGGCATAATCTGAAAAAACAAACAAAGTACCTGATACAACTTCATTTGATGGCCCGACATCTGCTGAAGTAGTTGCAAAAGATTTCACCACCCCTTTCTGCTTGTAGTCTAACTGCTTCCCATCACTCAAGATCCTTTTCGGACACTCATTTGCATAGTGACCCATCTCATTGCACTTATAACATTTCACTAACTGTAAATCAAATTTGTTCTTACCTTCACCTTGATCCTTTTCAGTGCAATCACGAGCCTTATGTCCCATCTTACCACATCGGTAGCACTTCCCAGAATTCAGAAGACATTCCCCAGCATTCCTTTTGCCACATTTATCACAAACTGGAAACTTAGTTCTCTTACCATCAGACTTTTTTGAAGAATTCTTACCTTTCTCCTGCCACCTCGGTCTCTTCTTCTGCTGGTTGTTATAGAAAACTTGGTCATCGGCAAACTCCATTTCCACCTTCTCAGCACATCGAACAAGCTTTTCATAACTTTTAAACTCACGAGAAGCTAATGCCCTTCGATATTTTGGCTTTAATCCTGAGTAAAAATGATTGATTTTACTATCAAGGTCCCGGATAAAATTTGGAGCATACCTTTCCAATCGAGTGAGCCTTTCTTCATAGGCAGCCACTGAGTCTTCCTCTTGCCTCAATTCCATGAATTGCTTTTCCATCCTAAGTCGAACAGCCTTAGGAAAATACTTCTCAAGAAACATACCTTTGAATTCATCCCAGTCAAGAGAATCAATCTCATCGGTGTCCCAGATATTTTTAACCATAGACCACCACTGATCTGCTTCACCCTCCAAACGGTAAATAGAAAGACTAACCTTTTTATTGTCTGAACACCCCATGACATCAAAAATATTCTCCAGTGCTTTAATCCACCCTTCAGCTAGAACAGGGTCAGATGATCCTCTGAATGATGGTGGATGTTGCCTCATGAAATTTTCCACCACTGACATGTTCCTCTGCAGTTGATCTGGCTGATCTCGTTCATGGATACCACCGCCATTTATCGCTTGAGTCAACTGCGCCATTACTGCAACAAACCGTTCAGTTCCAATTCCGACCATCTCAGGATGCTGATTAGGAAGGTTATTTCCTTCTGTATGCCTTCCTAGCACTGCTTCCCTGTTTCCTATGCGGAAAACCATTCTGAACAAACATGTCTTAGATGAAGCAACATGGTAATCTTTAAATTCTATATCATTTTGAAAAAAAAAATATTTTTGGATAATCATTTAATAGAATTCTAACTCCTAAAGTTATCTAAACCGACCTCTGATACCAACTATAAGGCCCCTTCCTTAAACCTTACATAATCTTGAGTTATTACAAGATTACACATTGAGGATCTTTTCGGGTTTAGAGTTTTAGAGAATTAGATCATAAAACATGCATTACATTCCACATATAAAAAAAGTGGTTACATAAAGATAGTATTCTTCATTCCCATCAAAGGAAACACATTTAAAATAAAACATGGATTATTTCTTGACACATCCTTGACTCAATCATCTTATCATGTACCTTTCCCTTGACCTATGAAAAACATTTCAAAAACTTGGGATGAGCATAAAAACTCAGTATGGGTTATAAAAAAAACATGGAAAGGAAACATGAGTTCATATATACATAAGAATGAAATCATACTTTACCCATAAAACATAGGCACTTTAACATACCTCATAAAATCATGAATAAATCATATAAATCATAAGACATAAAGGTAACTTGAGGCATTCATAACATTCTTACATAGGTAGTAACCCTCTTGGTTACGTTTGGAATACCCATCACAGTATATTCCCTAAAATATCTTCGGAGAAACCTTAACGTTTCACTCCTTCGCGTTACCCAATGCATTGGAGAGCTATATCGGGCTCACCCACCCTTAGTTTATCACGGAACCACCCGTCTTCATAATAATGCCCAAGAACCATAACATAATTCATATCACATAAAACATGCATAAAGGAAACATAACATATCCACCTTTCAATCAAAATATATCAATACAAAACATTGATATAAAAACATTATGAAAACCATTTTCAATACCAAAATAAAAGAAAAGTAAAACATGGTATTTATTTTTCTTTTAAAAAGAAGGTATGGCTTGTATAGGAAGCCGAAACTCAAATAACGGTCACGACGGCGGAGAAGTCGTTGTCGCCGCATACGTACGACAAAAACATTCCCTTTTCTCGTTTAGTAAACGCTTCGTATAAAAAAGATTCCTTTTGAATAAACGTAAAAGTCAAAGGGGTTTATACACCGTATAAAAGAAAGTTGTGTATAAAATAAAATATGCCTCAATGAAAGGAGATTGAGACGAAGTCCCATACCTCGTATCCGACTTGACCCGACCGTTCTTTAATCTCCTTTAAAAGTGTAACTTCTTTTGATTTGAGCCTAAAGGCTTCCTTTGAAAGGATTCTGCCCAAAGGGAATCCTCTAGGAGGAGGAGAGGGATGTGGAGAGAGTAAATGGGAAGGGTTTGGCCGAGCCAAAGGCTTGAGTAGTGTGTGAAATGAGGTAGAGGTGGGGGCCTTTTATAAGAGGAGAGGAGGGGCACTTTAGGAATGTAAAAAAATATTACTTTATTTGAAATGTTTTTCGGTTTTAAAAGGCCCCACATTGATATAATTCGTGGATAAGGTGATAAGGGTTCGAAATCCACTCATCCAATTGGTTTTGGCCATGTTTAGTTCATAGATTTTACATTGTCTTCCCATTTTATTTAAATCGTCAAATAATGATGTCATCGCTGCATCATTATTATGTCATAAATAATTTAATTTATTTAATGTCTAAAAAACCTAAAACAAATAGTTTGATGTAGGAAATCTTTTTATCTTTCCAATGACTATTTATAATCAAATATCTGATCTTTATAACCCCGTGTAAAAATTGTTTTTTGTAAAACATATTATGTTTGTGTCATTTTTACTTTTACATTAAATAAAAATTTATTTATGTCATTTCCAAACCAAAGTGTCTCCATGGGCTCCCAAAGTTGACCCATGGCTTGTCTTGGTCGGCCATGACACAACCAATAAGGTTGGGACATGTTTCTAGGTCATTTCATATTATTAAAGCATTATTTATACCTTAAACAACCTTAATTACCACTAATCGCGATTAAAAACTTAATAAGTTACTATTCACCAAAAAATTATTTTAATCTCATTGAACCACATTTTAATTCTTAATGAAAACCATGTATGTCGGATTTTCAAAATTCAATACACATTAGTGGTAAACTTTCATTTAACTGAAAAATCAGTTTGCTTGATTACCACTTAGTGGTTTCACTATTCATCAAAAATTGAAGTTTTTTAGAAAATTACCAAAAATTCCCCCTAAGCTATATTTGATATTCCGAATTCAAAAATGAAGTCTATTTTTCAAAATTCAAATCATATAAGTCACATTAATTAATTTAATAATTAATTCCCGCTGCCAGAGCAAATAGCGTGTTTTTACAAAACAATAAATATCAAAAGATTGACACCAGTTTAAGTTTAATTTCAAAGTGAAATTGTTTCCAATGACCACCATTGGATAAAATGGTAAAAATATATTCTGATTTCACTTCAAAAACAATTCAAAACATAATATAATCATATAAATAAATTAGGTTAAAAAGCAGTTTTGATGTAAAATGCAGTATTTTTCACTATTCATTAAAAAATGAAAATTGTCATAAAAATACCAATAATTCACACAAAGTAAATTTTGATGTCCCAATCATAAAGAATATGTTTATTTTGACAGACATAATTTATAAAATTGTCAAAAGATAGATTTAAAAATGGTTTTCCATCATAATGCTGTAAAACAATCTTTTAAGAATATTAGTGTATTCCATGCTTAAGATTGGATTTATTTTCATTTTAAGCCTCTAAAACACTATCTTAATCATTAATAGACATAGATAAAAATATCTATTATTCATTACTTACTTGGGATGTTACAATGGTGGTTGTATGATAGGTGTAGTGGTAAGACATTGTTTTATCTCATCAAATGAATTCCTGCAAGAAACATCAAACACAAAATTAGAATCCTTTTGAATTAATCTTTACATAGGAAGAGAAATCTTACTAAAATCATTGATGATGCGCCGATAAAATCTTGAATTCCCTAGGAAAGATCTAACATCATGCACACATGAAGGATTTTGGTAAGGATGAAATAATATCTACCTTTGATCTATCGACCTCTATCCCATGTTTTGACACTACATGCCCTAAGACAATTCCATGCTCTACCATGAAATGACACTTTTCAATGTTCAGGACCAGATTCTTCTCAATACAACGATTCAACAACTTTCCCAAAATAATTAGGCAATCATCAAATGAAGACCCATACACTGTAAAATAATCCATAAATACCTCCTTGAAGGTCTCAATAAAATCCTAAAAAATACCCACCATGCATCTCTGGAAGGTACCTGGGGCGTTGAAAAGTCCAAATGGCATCCTTTGGTAGGAAAATGTGACAAAGGGATAGGTTAATGTAGTCGTATCCTGACCCTCCTAAGCTATAAGAACCTGAAAATATCCAGAAAATCCATCCAAGAAACAATAGTGTGTTTTCCCATCTAGTCTCTCAAGCATTTGATAAATAAATGGGAGGGGGAAATGGTCCTTGCGAGTGGACGGATTTAGTTTCCTATAATCAATACACACACGACAACTGTTTTGCACCCTCATTGGAACTAACTCATCTTTGTCATTTTTAACAACAGTAACACCTCTCTTCATTGGAACAACCTGAATAGGGATTACCCACTGGGAATCTAAAATGGGAAATATTATACCAGCCTCGAGCAATTTCTCAACATCTTCTTTAACAACTTCCATGATAGTGGGATTGAGTCTCCTTTGTGGTTGTCTCAAAGGTTTAACCTCATCCTCCAAGAGAATCCTATTAATGAAAATGGAGGGTCTAATACCTTATATGTCATCCAAGGTCCACCCAATCACCCGAATGTTATCTCTCAATAGATTCAAAAGTTTTTCTTCATATTCAAATGATATATTGTTGGCAATGATAACTGGTAATCTATCACTACTCCGCAAGTGTGCATATTTAATATTTGGGGGTAATGGCTTGAGTTCCAATGTAGGGAGTGATGTATGGATGGAGAAATTGATGCAACAGACATATCTGCACAATGAACGTCAGTATCAGAACAGAAATCATCATAATTAGAGAATAAAGCACTAAATCCATCAGCATACTCTATAGCCATGTCATAATCAGATTTCACATGATCAAAATAAGAATATTATTCCATTTCAAAATAAAATCTTAGAGATTCCTGTTCCTTAGAAACGAGTGTGGAAGTACTCTTAGACATCAAACTAGAACCAATACTCATAATCTTCCTAAGCATAGGACAATCCAATTCCATGGTGTTTTTACTTGGTGGTTCAAAATGGGAGATAAAAACTGCAGAATGATCCTCTGAGGGGTACTTCATGGAATCCACAACATTAAATATCATAACATCAACCCCAAATTCCATGGAAAGTGTACCCTCATTGACATTTATGATAGTTTTTGATGTTTTGAGGAAGGGCCTACCTAAGATAATGGGGGCATGAGAACATGCCTGATCATCCTCCAAGTTAAGAACATAGAAATCCGCTGGAAAGATCATGTCTCTTACCGGACAAGTACATCCTCAAGAACTCCCACTGGATATGTCATAGCTCTATTCGCCAACTGCACCAATACTCTCATCAGCTTCAACTCACCAACCTGTAATGAAGAGAATACAGAGTGAGGAATATCATTTATTGAAGCTCCTAAATCACAAAGAGCATCAGAGAAGTGAAACCCCCATATGGTAAATGGGATGGTGAATGTCATGGGATCCTTGCACTTTGTTTGAATTGCTAGAGTTGGTGTAATGAGTGCTGAGACATTCCATCCAAGATTGATCCTCTCATTTCCCTTGAGACCTCTTCAACTGGTACAATTTTCTTTTAAGAATTTTTCATTCCATGGAAATTTATTAATGGATTCAAGTAGTGGAATGTTGATCTCCACACGCTTGAATGTATCCATAACCTATTTTTTCCTTGCTTTTTCATCCATCTTATTGGTTTGAACAACCCTGTTAGGAAAAGGAAGAGGTTTAGAAGGAACATCATCAATCTTTTTCTTACCTTTATCTTTCTCCTTGGATCGCTCATCGGTTGGTTTGGAATGCGGCTGCTCCGAAGTTGAGGTGAATCCTGGTGGAATGGTATGTATAGATGTATCATTCATTTTATTCCCACTTCTCAATGTGATGGCACTGACATTCCCCTTTGGATTTTGAGTGGGTTGGGAAGGTAGATTTCCAGAATTCTTACTCACAAGTTCATGGAGGGCGGTGGCAATCTGGCTCATTTGAGTCTTCAACTCCCCCAACTCCGAACCTTGGCTCTTCAGTTCATTATATTGATTAAGAACAATTTTCTTCAAAAGATCATCAGTGTTAGAATCTACCTTGGGTGGGGGATTCAATTATTGATGGCTTGTTGATGTTTGTGCTTCAAATCTCTTCTGGGGTTGTTGGAAACCCTGCTGGTAAGGCGGAGGCTGCTAGAAGTTTTGTTGAAATGGGGGCCTTTGTTGTTGTCCAGATCCATATCTCATGTCTGATTGATCCTTCCACCCTTGGTTTTATGTTGGAGCAATGAATCAAACTTATTTTGGGGATATGGTTGTTGTTGGAGCTGAAATTGTCTCCCAGGGAATACTTCTGCACAATCCTCTATCTCTTGTAGTTGTGGGAAACAGTCAGCTGGATGGCTTGTCTCAGTGAAAATGCCACAAGGCCTTGAAGGAGTGGGTTGGGATGTCTTTTGAGCCAAAGAAATTGGCCTCACCATATTTGTCAATTCTTCTAACTTGGTATCAATCAAATGACTCTCAAGAGAAGAAGTACTTACCTGATGTACTCCTCTAACATGTGGTATACCTCGATCACCAAATTGTTGGGTGTTTTTGGCCATCTTGTCAATAAATGCACGTGCGGATTCTAGTGACTTGTCCACCAATGCTCCTCTAGCTTAAGAATCAACCATGCTCCTCTACATGGGTGTGAGTCCTTCGTAAAGTATCGGATGAGGAGTTGCTCACTAATTTAGTGATGCGGACATCATGCGCACAACTTCTTGAATCTCTCTCGGTACTCATACATTGACTCTCCTTGGGCTTTCTTGATCCCTGATATATCCATTCGAATGGATGTGGACCTTGATGCTAGAAAAAGCTCTGAAAGAAATGATGTTTCAAATCGTTCCAACATGTTACATCTTCAAGTTGTAAATAGTACATCCAATCTTTTTCAGCTCCTTCAAGTGAGAATAGGAATGCTCTTAATTTGATTTGATCTTCAGAAACATATCTTGGTATAAGGGTTGAGAAAACCGCATTAAATTCTTTCAAATGTTTATTGGGATCCTCACCAGAGAGGCCATGAAACTTTGGATGTAAGTGAATTAACCCTGATTTTAGTTCAAAGTCTGATTCAAGATTTGGATATGCAATCCAATTTGGTTGATAGTTAATATTAGGTGCTGAAAATTCTCGAATGGTTCTATTAAGTTAATTTCCATTATTTACATTCATTGGTTCCACTTTTATGTTTGAATTTTAATTGCTTCCAATTTCAATGTTTCCAGAATAGAGGAATTCACCAACTGGTTGAATATTGAAACGTCCCGTAGACTGAGAATATATGATTCAAGCCCTAAGGCTACGTTCAATATCAGGGTCAATATCTAAGAGATCTTCGAGATTAGTTCATTTCATAAATCAAATAAAAATGAAAAGTAATAAAGTGGACTATAGTAAAATAAAATGATAAGTTTGAGTTGATGGTCCAACAAAAAGAAGAGGATGAAAAAAAGGAAAACTTGAGAAAGGGGAAAGATGAAAGAGAGAGGTGAAGAAAATAATAAAATGAAAAATAAAATAAATACCTATAAATAGTTCAATAAAGTTCCGACCTCCCCGGAAACGGCACCAATTTTAAAGAGTGTTGTCGTGGGTTCCCTCAAATGATTAATGTGATTTTCGGGTACTTAGGTGCAGCAGAGTGGCTGACCAAGGTCGTCTCTCAAAGGAGGAAGTAAATTTAACAACTTATTATAGGTATTCTAAAAAAATATAATAGAATAAAAACACTACTATAAAGGATTGGGGTTTTCTATAGTTTATGAATATATAAGAAGTTTTCTGGAAGAAGATTGTATAATTTTTTTGTTTTTAGTTTTGAAATGAATTTCGATTAAAATGACACAACGAGAAGATGTTTTTTTAGAAATCTATTTTAAAAGGCGTAAGCGATCTAACTCTAAATATTCATTCACATATTAATCATTATCATTTAAATCAATATCCACTTAATTATGATCCCCTAATTTTTTGTCCCTCGAACCCTACAAGAGGTAACTTAACTATAAAGATGAAATTACTTAAACCCTAGGCTAGCTTCGGAACACGCAATCGCAGCACCCTGCTTTGATTGTTGTTATAAGGATAGCATATGGTCAGTGGTTAATAATAGAATATATCCATTCTGGAAATTATGATGAATTTTGTTTAGGGATTATATTTTAACTCTACAAATTTATCTCGTGTGGTCTTGTATTACCGATTAAGATTGTCCTCTCACAATTTACACAAAATCTCGACCTCGCATGTTTTCTATTAATTGTTCAATTTCTTGGTTAGTTTCATGTAATTTAAAAACAAAATTCATGGATAAGATTATGTGAATTAAAGTAGCACATTTATTCATAATAAATGAATGAATAATGATATATGTCGATTGATTACTAAAAAGAACTACTCTTCCATGGGTGGCATAATCATCGTAGAAGCGTTTTGCATGTGCAAAGGTTTATAATGGGTATAACCCAATAACGCTTCTAATCAATAATTTGAGCCCAAATAGAAATATTAAGAGAAGAAAAAATTAAAAAAATAGAGGAAAAGAGATGAAATAAAATAATAAAAAAGATGTTTATTACACAAACAAAATCATTACAACATGAAGGAGAAGAAGAAGGCTTCGTCGAAGGGATCCTTGCTTCAAGAGCTACCCTTATTGAAATGTTGGATAATTGGAGTGGATTCAGTTATCCTATACCCTAAACATAACAATTAACGTTCCAAACCCTCTATATAAGAAAAAATCCAATTTATAGTGGGGACGGGAGGAGAGGTTACAAGTGGTTTCAAGTGTGAATGTGGAAATTCGGCCAAATATTTTATTCCAAGTTTCACTACCAATTTGACCACCAAAATGCATGAATTGGCTGGCCTTCCAGAAGGATAATATGTGAGGATATGGTTCCTCTATCTTCTATAAAAGTTGGGATTAATCCAGGCCCAGATGAAGGAGTTATGGCCAAAATACAGAAGCTTCTCCATTCTGGCGAGTCCAGCCCAACTTTGAAATTCATGGCCCATTTTCAACAACCAAATACACTCTTTAACTCTAGTGTCCTGAATAAAGGTTTTATATATTTACGTTATAAACACTGTTACAAAATTTCATATTCAAATAATAAAAATAAAAATATTTATCTTTGAAATACTACAGTGAACTATAAAGGGTAAAACATGAATTTTCATCAAAATATTCAAATGAATGATCTAATCCCAAATACATTCTAATTAAACATATTTAACACAATGTGATGAAATTATATAATTTATTATCAATAATATATTCAATAAAATAGTTTTTTATCACAAATCAAGAAATATTCAAAATAAATTGAAGATTAAACATCATTATATCCTTACATGACTACTATTTCACTAATATATCACATTGATCTGATACAAACCCTTTCAAGAAATGTTGAATAAAATATAAGGATGTCACCTAAGGTTTCCATTTCTCTTTCTTTAACTTTCATTTATAATCCTAGAATAATATATCACACTTCTCTATATATATTTTAATATATTTGTTTCACATAATTATCGTACATTTTATTATATATTATTGAGATAGCCAACATGAAACATATTTAATTTCTTTTTTAAATATTATTTATATTACCCAAATTAATTTACTCACCACCCACACAATCATGTGGATAGTAAGAGAATTAATTCCCTTAAAAAGTCATAAATGGGAACTTATAGAGATGAAAAGTTATTGAAATAATGAATTTAATAACTTCAATTACTTTTCCACTTGAGTAATGTAGAGACCCATGTTTCTCAAACATAAATATTATATCTTAGTAGATGAATATTCATTGCATTAAATAATGGTCCTCTCCATAAACTTTTATGTCTAGTGTGATTAAAAACATGGACTCATAAACAAATAGACCAAAATTGAGGTAAATAATCTCCCACATAGTTCATCATATCCACATCCTTTTTAGACCTATCATATATAATAAATTTATTTATTTAATAGGGAATGGAAACATAATAAAGGGTGAGATAAAATAATTCATAAGGTAGAACATGGGAGATAGAAAAATAACATGATAATATGGGTATGATAACATGAGTAAAATATTTAAAAACTATACACTACATATCATAGATCATATACATGGGTCATTGAATATATCATGGTAGTATATAATACATGAATCATATTGTAATCAAATAACATGATTCATGCAGTCATAATAATGGAATAAGACATAGATTTGAGACACACACTATAAGGACACGTCCTCAAACATTACATAATCTTGAATTATATGTACATTTAACATTGGGTATATTTTTAGGTTTAGATTTTAAGAGAATTATGTCATAAAAATTACATACCAACATGAATATTACATGTAGACAATTCTACTCAGTATCCATTTTCTTCATAAAATAAAAAAAAACTCTAAAAAAGGAGTCTTGTCTAGTTCCGTGTTTTAGACAGAATGAACTTTCCTAGATCTCATCCTTGACCCTTATTCATCTTTCAAAAACATGGGATGAGCATAAAACTTTCAATAAGGGATATAAAATAATGAATGAAAACATTATCCCATAAATAAATACAAAATAATGAAACCATACTTTTTAATCATAACACACCTCACGAAATCATAATATTCATGAACCCTAGATAGAAATCATAAATGATAAAGGTGTCTTATGACATAAATAACATACTTACATTGTAGAAATCACAGCTACAGAGAGAGTCACATTTGGAAGAAACATCATAGTATAATCCCTAAATCTCATAGGAGAAACATTAATGTTTACCTCTATCAATTTACCCAATTCATTTAAGAGTTATCTCGGGCTCACCCACCCTAGGTTTATCACAGAACCTCCCGTATACGTAAACAATGCCCAATAGCCATACCTTACTCATAACCCGTAAAACAGAAATAATCGAAATATAACATTGCAATCACAATATATCATTGAAAAATATTGACAAAATCAATGATTTTATCAAACCATTTTTGAAACCATTTAAAATATTAAATAAAATGATTTTTGAATCAAAGTGTCCCATTACACTTTAAATCTTATGAATGAAATTAAAATTTCAAAAAATTCATCTCCATGTGAATGAATCATTAAAACCATTTTTAAAACATGGAAATTAATGTGAAAGAGTTATAAGACTAAACCTTTAAAACATTTAAAACTATATTTTAATTAAAGTGTTTTTAACAAAATGAGAGACCCTAGAATTAAAATAATTGAGGAATTACATTTAATCATAACATAATAACATCATGAGAATAAATTTATTCAAGGTATAATATTCCAAAGGACAGTATATACACCATATAAGGGTAAATTGGTGAATATCAACAATAATGTCTCAATGGAAATGTAAAATGAGACGAAATTCCTTATAAAGATGGTATCCTTTGATTAAATATAAATCAATTATATAATTATATGTTAAAAATATAAATAAACCCAATATAATTGTATATTAAGTGTAAAACAATAAAAAAAAATTTCAAACATATTTATAGCATGACATAATAAAGAAGTAGATGTTTACCCAAAAAATTGAAATTGGGATAAGAAGTTTTCTTACAGAAATTCGACAGCCCAACGACGTCACTTTAAAATTCATAAAATAAGTTGATGAGAGAGAAAAGAATATATCATCACGTGGACATAAAATTTACATCAATAAGGATGTAAAAGAAAATCTCCCAACATAATAAGATGTAAATTAAAATACGTAACAAAGAGAAGTCTTTTTAACAGAGGAGGGTGAAAGATTCCCTTACCGATTTGGTAACTTACGAAACATGCACCCCATGAAAGAAAAGTCACACAATGAATTTTTAAATACCCATAAATTAAAGTTTATTACAAAAATAATAAAATCATGGATTGTAAATCCACCACACAAAAGGAAATAGTGGCTAATATAGCATGAATCTCATGGGAATAAAAAGTGAGATGAAAAAACCTTACCATGTTGTAATCAATTGAGTCATATAAGAAAAGGTAATAACCAAAAAATGAATCACATAATACCATGTATATTAATAGAATCATGATAATATATGTCAAATGTAAGTTCAAAATACACCGCATGAAATAAATAAGTGGTGAACAAAGGAAATCTCACAGAATTAAAAGTGAGATAAGAAATCCCTTACCTCATGTCCAACTTGACTCGTATGTTCCTTTTTCTTCCTGAATAATAAACATAAGTTAATTTTAAATTGATTAATAAACTTTTTAATTTTTATTAGTACTTTTATATCACTTATTACCTTTCAATAACAGTTATTTTACTGTTTGAGTTCATATCAGACATTTTGTCGGTGTTTGGAATTTGAGTTAAAATTGAACTTGTTATAATTACAATTTGTCCATGGGGTCAAACCTCAATTATCTATAGAATTATATAAATGATTTAGATATAATATATATAATATATATCCAATGTATATATATATATATATATATTTATTAATAATAGTACATAACATTTGAGATAAGAAATGAAATGCACCGTTCATGGAGACGGTAAGTCGTACGTACGCAAGAACACTGCTTTCATTTCTAGTTAATATCTAATGGAATTAAAACATAATGATACATAGTTTATTATAATTAAAGTATAATATAACATGATATATATGTTACATAATTTCATTAACTCAATCTTTATACATTCCATGTATGTCAAGAATGAATCATATCGCCTTGCGGGGGCTGTAGTCCGCCCTTCCTCAAATGAAATAATCATTTTTAAACATATTAGAAGGAATAAAGGAATGTTTGTAAATAAAATTTACAGAATAATATTGAAAAAAACATAATATATATCATATATAATTTTTTTTCATCATAATTTCCACCATGAGAGGTGGTAGAAGATAATTGAACAATCATCACTTCGTGAGGCGTTAGTTTTCCATCCACAGAAACAATATGTTAATCACCCATTAGATGGAGGTGTATGTAGGTGTAGATCGAATAAATCTCATAACAAAAACCTAGTATATTTATGATATTGGTTTAGTTATAAGAGAAAGTAATAAAAATATTTTAGGGGTTGGAGAAGTAAAATAAAACAAATGAACTTAAGAGAAGATGTTACCTTTAAATCGGGTAACTATCTTTGGTTTGAACCCAAAGGGATTCTTGAAGTGATTTATGATTAAGTTAAGTCTTCTAGGATAAAGATATAGATCTTGGGAGCTTATTGGAGTAGAGTATTAAGAATCCAAAGTCTTGAGAGGTGTGATAAATTGGTTATCGGTGGGGTCTTTTTATAAGGTATAGGAGGGGCTCTTTTGGAATGTTTGAAATAATTATTTTAATATAACCTCATATTCTATTTCAAAAGGAAATATATTCGTTAAAATAAAATTTAAGATGGCTCATGGTTGAAATAAAATAATCCAAAAATAATTTTATAGGTTTTGGATATTGTTTTAATATTTATAATCTTATTTATTTAAATCATTTATTAAGGAGGTAAATATTGCTTCATTATTGTGTCATAAATAATTTAATTTATTTGCTGATCAAAAATTAAAAACAAATAACATGATGTCGGAAATATTTTTATATTTTCAAATAATATATATAGTTGAAAAGAAAACATATATAACCCCATTTGAAAATTTATTTACAAAAAGATATTGATTTATGTCATTTTGGTCTTTACATTAAATTAAATAATATAAAATGCCCTTATTACTCCCATGTGGCTCCATGAGGTCCAAAATTCAACCCAAGGATTCCCATGGTAGGATATGTATCAGCCAATTGTATTTTAACACATTTTCAAGTAATTTATTATTATGATTATATTATATTTTACCCTTATTTACTATATTTATCCTTTAGTCATGGTAAATAAAATATTTACTAAAGTAATTATTTAAAATGACTAAATAAAGTTACCTATTTAAAAATTTTGGACCTAATAATTATAAATATAGAATACATTTTTCTAAATTCAAAACACCGAAGTGGTAGAAATTAATTTTAAATTAATTCCTACTGTCAAAACAAAAAGCATGTTTTTAAGAAATAATAACTATCAAAATATTGACACTTGTTTATGTCCATCATCCAAATTAAATTACTTCTAATGACCAAAATTAGATTAAATGGTAGAAATATATTCTAATTACACTTTAAAACCAATTAAAATGATAATATAACCATATAAATAAATTAGATAAAAAAGGCAGATTTGAATTAAAATACAGTATTTTCACTATTCATTAAAAATTTATAATTATCAGAAAAATACTAAAGGTTCATCCAAAGAAAATTTTGGTGTCCCATTTCTAAAGAATAATTTTATTTTGTCAAATAGAACATATAAAAGTGTAAAAAATGATATTTTAAGAGGGCTCACCTTCAAAAGGCGGTAAATCGACCTTTTAGTTAATATTATAGTATTTATGCTTAAAATCGAATTCTTTACTTATTTTATGCCTCTAACATTAATTGGATGAATGAAAAAATATTCAACAAACATGTATAATAATATTTTAGTTAGTTTTATTCATTCCTTCCAAAACAATGGCTAGGCGTTAACTGTCATTTAAAATAATGATATTATATTATTAGTTTTGAACGTGAGATTCCAAAGAAACCCAATGTTGCGTATCAGGTACGCCATCGAACATATCATCACCTTTAAAGTAAAATTGATATTTAATTCACAAATATTAATAAATATAAAAAATGTTATGTTCTTTATATACCTGGTATGTTACATACACATAACAATAAAAAATGTTTTGTCGTGGCTATCCACTATGACATTTATTACAAGTTATTATTGGGATAACCATGCATTTATCTGCTTTGGGATTGGGATAACCTCACATATAACATTTTTGGGCTTATGAAAGAATCAATTTTACCCTCTAATATCATTAACATTAATCATTACCCAATTATATGAAGGTAGATATAGGTGAAACTCATCACGTAATGAAAATAATACATATGTGTTTCACAATATCATAAAACATTCATCATATCCTAACCGAAGAAAATAAGTGGGTTTAAAAAACATTTCATCATATCATCATAAGGTAACCTATGGAAAAAGGAATGGGTTTCATAGAAATATTACCATCATAAACATAAACCATTCATAGAAATGATAACATTGTGATCCTAATATCACACCCCAAGTAAATTATAAGTTATATTAAAAGATATCATCTTCGTCGGAAAATGATTTTTAAAGAAAAATCACATCGAAAATTTATTGAGTAAAATAATTTTTTTTAAATGAATTTAATTAAAAAAAGAATTCCATAACATAGTTCATAAATATTTTTTTCCTCAAAATTATCCTTCAAAATTTACAAAGTAATCATTAAATATAATTTAAAATTTTTTTTGAGGAAAATAAAATTTCAATGAAAATCACCTTTTAAATCCTACAAAATCATAAAATATTTCCAAAATAATTTTCCTTAAATATATCATTTAAATGTTATTAAGAAATAATTAAAAATAATTTTATACATTTTATAAGGAAAAGAACATTTCTAATTTAAAAAAAATGAAACATTAAAAGTATTTCATAAATATTTTTTTAATATCCTTTGAAAATTATAAATTACATTTTAAAACATTGAGGATTCATGATGGTGGGAAATGTGATACATGTTAAAAAATGATTATATTACTATTTTTAGTAAATTCCAAATGATCCTTGTTTTGGAAACGATCGTAATAATAATATTAATTAAAAATTTAAAAACTCAAACATGGATTTTATTTAGTTTAAACAATTCATATAGGAATATTAAGACATATTTTATATTATATTTAAAAAAATATGGATATAGAAATGGGGGTTTTTAACAGAAGATAGAAATAAAGTCAGTTTTCATTAAAAACAATCTTTGGGAATCATGATTACATAATGAGATAAAATGGAAAAAAATATTGTTCTCATGACATAACCATCAAAGAAGAAAATTCATTATTTTATTGAGATATCAATCATTGTATATCAACATCCAAACTATAATCCTACACAATCCTAATGAACAACAATATTGTAACATCAAATCCATACCACTTTGGTAAATTTTTAATCCTAATCCACATTAAATAAAAACATAAAAAGAAAAAATAAATATTATCAATAGAGGAATATTAATTATAAAAAATTTCAAATGTGATGTATATATGCCACGTAAAATAAGACTGGTGAATAACATAACGAATGTCTCAAAGAAGAAAAATTATGACAATATTCCCTAACTTATGTATCGTTATCAATCAAACACAATAAAAACTAATGTATATATAATTTATGTCTATTAAACATCTATTAACTAACCATATCTATATATATAATAACATATATTATTTTATTATGTCCTTTTATTACCCATTTGTTAAAAATTCCATGTTAAAATCATGTTTTGGGAAATTATTGTTTTGTTTTTCATGTATGTTTTGATTTTTTATTTTATACCCTCTTAATTTTATCATGGTAAGAAAATATATATTTTTTTATAACAATATATTAATATCATATATATTCATTATATATGAATTTGTAATAATCCATAGTAGATATAGAATGAAAATGAAATAAAACATTCATGGTGACGATAGGTCGTACGTAAGCATGAACACTCTTTCCATTTTCTAACAGAAGAAATGGAAGAAAAATAAATAATATATTACCACTAAATAATTATTATTATGTCTTAAAAATCACATATATTTATTAAATTTATACTAATTACATTCCAAGAAAAGTGTTTGCAGAAAAAGATTCATATCTCTTGAGGAAGCGAAAGTCTATCGTAAACACGAAAATTTTTATTATATCCCCCGTGGAATTAAAATAAAGATGGTATAAATGATATGATAATTACATAAGTATAATTATGTTAAGAATATAATATATATTCATTTATTCTCTCATTATTACCATCCATGTAAAACAATAATGAAAACCACGTCACATCGATTCATGAGCCAGAAGTCCGTCGTACACACAAGAGAAATTATTCTTTTACAATTAGTATAAAGGTTTCAATTTAGGCATGATATTATCATTAAAATTTTATAATAATATAATAAATATTATATATATATATATATATATTAAATCCATTTTTATATACATCATTGAGAGGTGGTGATGGAAAATGAATAATATCTGTTGGGAAGCTGGTAGTTTGCAGTACACACAAGTGACAGTTTAATTTCTCATTTGACAGAATATAAGATGGATATAGGTAATTGAATTAACCTTATAACGTATAATTAAATAGTAAATAATATTTTTATTATATCATAAAATTTTATTAATATTTAATTATGTGGGAGAAGAAATAATACAAAATTACATGTTTAAAAATTTTACATCATCTTCGAAGAACCTCATTACCAATATACCTAGGATTTTTTTGATGGGTTTCCTAATAAAAATAGGAATACAAGAATTAGATATGAAATTAGGTTAGATATTTTTGCAGTTATTTTCCAAACCAAAGTTTTTTTATGTGTGAATATGGAATGAGAGGTGTGGCTTTTTATATGTGCGGGAGAGGACACACTTGGAATTTTTTAATATAATAAAGTGTACCAATGTTATTCACTTTAAAAAAAGATAAAATAATGTTCGATTTTTGAAACATAGAGATTATAAATATTAAAATTATTCATAAAATGGATTCTGTACAAGTTTATATGTTATTGTACTCCTTATTTTTCAACACATACCTCATGAAAAACTGTTTAACCTAAACCAAAGTAATTATTTGTTTATGTTTTTATATTAATTTTGACCAAAAAATAATGTTTAACATATTATATAATTTAATTTAAGTTGATTAAAAATATATATTCAATTTTTCAATATTCTATTTGGAGAAATTAAAATTATTAATTTAAAATTATACCTGGAAACTCGATAAAAATATTTTCTTCAAAAGAAAATTTTTCTAAAAGTTTAAAAATATTTTCAATGAAAATTCAAATTGAAAGTAATTCAAAAGAAATAAAATTGATTAATAAATATATAATTGAACTCATTTTATTTTTAAAAACAATAGAAACAATTAACCTTATATATTCATTAATTGAAAAGGCAATTTTCCATAAAACTACAATATTTCACTATTCATCATAGAATTATTCTTTTCAAAAAAATGAAAAAAATTCCACCTAATCTAATTTTCAATTTTATATTTAAAAACCGAAAATTATTTTTTGAAATAAATTTTATAAAAGTTGAAAAATTTACTTATATGATATTTTCAAAAAATGTATACAAAATAGGTAACTTTTAAAAATAGTATTTTCAAAACATATAATAACCATACCCAAAATTGAGTAATTTTTTAAAAAAAAAATTATTTATAAAAAAAAATATACATAATATTTAAAAAAAATATTCTCATTCATTCTAGAAATTTTAATATATAGATAATCATTTCCCTATGTAAATAATAATATTAATAGTTTGTCATAATTCCTTAAAACATGGAATTGAGTAAAATGCAAGATATCAAATAAAATAACATTACTAAAAAATATATTCCATTAAATCATATGGTGTTACATTATACCCCCTTAAAATTAGTTTCAATATCAAAATTAGTTACTTTGGTATAAAAATTTGAGGATACTTTTATCCAATTACCCCCTCAAGTATCTACACAAAATATTTTAATTGGTTGTATCACCCCGAAACTTCTATGAGGTGAGTGGTCTTAATTCATATAACATTATTAGTATAATCTTGAATATTCACCTGTTGTTCCCCATAATAATTATTATCCTACATCATTACGACTATGGGGTTTCATAAATTATTTGAATCAGGATTTTACATCTTCAGGAGAGTTACATGGAACACATTATAAACCTAACATAGGTTCAGTAGAAGAATCATTTTATAATCTATAGTCTGTAAATAATCTATAATTTCAAAGTGACTGATATACCTTGGTCTTAGTATTATCATATTTCTTAACTTCATTAACTTTTCAAATGAATAAATTCATCAGAAAACTTTCTCACGAGCATGAAATTTCAGATCACATCAATAATTATTATTATAATATCTCTATAATCACTAGGCTACACTTATGTTCTCCAAAATTTCCCTAACCATATCTACCATTCCATTGTATAGTTACAGTTCCAATAGATTTCTTTCTCCAAAATTATCATAAACCATTGTAATTCAGCAATTATTTCCCAAGATTTCTTTGTAATGATCCATTTGAATTCTCTATTAAAAGTTATTATTATATGAATATTAATCTAGTGGGAGGTGTTCATCCAAGAAAACATTTAAATCCAAAGGAAAATATCTCATCATATATTATAAGGTTTAAATTATTCTCCCATATAGAACAAATTTTTATGGATGACTTGAAGAATTGAAACCCAACTATAAACCATGTTATTTTGGAATATATTTCATGATAATTGAGGTAAACCTCAGATCTTGATCATATATAATTGAATATGGTACTGCATGAAACCTTGCCATTTCATTAATGTATACTCCTAAAAGATAATTGAGTGATAATTATTTTTTCATTATTTTTATGTGTACTAAATTTACAAGGTGATCGATAATGACCCATAAAGTATTATTCCCATTAAAAGATTCGGGGATTCCAATAAGAAACTCTTTGGTGTTATCTTCCTATTTTGATTCTGTTATGGGTAATTTTTTTATTATCCCCTTAGGATTTTTTCTCTCATCCTTAACTTGATAATAATCTAGAAATGAGATACTAACTTTGTGATATCTCTCATTATACCATCACACCAAAAGTACACATTCAACACTCTATGAATCCTCCTACTTCTAGGATGAATAGAGAATGATTAACTATGAACATCCTCTAAAAACCCCTTCATCAAATCTGGTATGGATGAAATTAAAATATGGTTCATGAGACTTATCATTACATCATTATCATAGTTAAAGTCAAGAACATTTATCACCATCTTATTCATCTCTATACCTTCTTTTGTACCTCTTTAATATTAACATGAATAAATTATTACACTCCCAATTGAAAAAAAAATATTCCACCCCTTCCTGTAGTATTTCAATATCCATCCATTAAAAAAATATAAATGATGGATATTTTTTGTTCCACATCATTGATGAGCTACAATTATCCTTTCAACTAAAGTCATTATCCACCATTTTCCCCAGGGTGTTAATGTGTTGAGTAGTCATAAATACCCCCATTTATTAGGAATCAAAACCCATAAGATGTATTTGATTTCCATCATAAGTTCATATTTTTTATTACATTGATAAATGATCATTGGTTTTTTAAAATATCATATGTGATTTCCATTACTTATAAATTGAAATGGGATTTATGTAGATAAATCCAATCCATTCCTAAGATAACTTAAAATTCAACGAAAGGATGAATGACAGGATTTGTAGAAAGAATATTCACACAAACCTCAACAAAAGTGGAATCATAATATTTTTCTGTGGTCATCATGCCATTTGGGATTTTTAAAAAAATGGCATCTAAGAATTCAGGTGTTATTTTGATACTATTATATTACTCTTTAGATATAAAATAGTGCAAAGATCTAGATTCCTAGAAGACCATAGTGATTCTAGAGTGGATAGTAGTTTTATCTTTCACCACATCATTTTCTCACCCCTCATGTAAAATAGTGATTGTAAGAGATTTCCCATTGTCCCTTATCTTTATAGGATACTGACATTGATGATTTAAATTAAACCTCAGATTTTAAAACATGTTAGTATAATATCTAGAATACTCTTCTTTGAATCACTATGTGGGAAGTGAATTCCATGGAGATTTCTCTTTATTCATATCATTTTCTAACATGTTCCCATAACATCATCATTCATTTAATCGATGACCTTTCATTCCACACATAAAACATTTATTTTTCCCCTTAAGACAATTTTCTCCAAGTTTCCATCCTCCATCCTACCCTGATAGAAATCTATTCTACTTCTCACCATGATTTTGGAGTTTTATTTGAATTCCATATTTCTTTTTTTATATAAAACCAATGATTGATGGGTCATTCCAATATCCATTTCGACTATGATATCATGATTAGTGGTTTATTCGTAGTTACAAAAGTATTATATAGCTAATACTATTTGAATAATTGGTTTAAATCAAATGAATAATAGACCATACTTTCTTTTAGGTTAGATAAATTACTAGAACTGTATCTCATAAGTCTTGTAAAATTATCCTCATTGGTTTCAACAGATTCATCATCATTCATCTTTAGATCATGGAATTCCATCCCCATTTTCTTATGACGAAATTTAGGGATATACTAATTAACAAATAATCTCCTAAATTCATCCCTCCTCATGGAGTCAATTTCATCTTGTTGTCTCATATTTCATATTAGAGTCCACCATTGATTTGAATCACCTTTAAAATGATAGATGGCCAAAATGAATTTTTCATCCACCAAATAATAGAGAATGGAAAATATATTTTCAAAAGTACTGATACATTTCTCAAAAACTATTTTATCATTAAAACCACTAAAATAAGGTGTATTCTTTCTCATTAAATACTCATTGGAACATTGTCCCCTATTTTTCTCATTCGGAATCAAACCATGATTCATATTATTAGAAAATTGTATGATCATCGAAATAATATTTAGAATTATAACTCCTATAAAATTTGGTTTTTCATGAGTAAAATTGTTTGACTGTCCATTTCAGTCATCCCTAATAGGGTTGCTTCAGGATCTATCCACTGAATAAATCCAAAAAAAACTAGTGACATCCACACTAATCATAGTAGAGAAACCATATAATTAGGAAAAATAATTTATTGGGTTTTAAAATCACAATTTTAAAACGTTAATATATTAACCTTTGGGTTTGACCTAGCTCATTCACTATCATCATTTATTTAAATTATTCATGATTCTTCATAAAGAACATGTTAATTTCCACAGCATATCCCCTAGGATTGTAAAACTAGGTGTATATAATGGACTCTTATTATTCACAATGTGATGATCAATTCTAACTCAAGGAACCCTTTTCGTAGTTATCACCCCATGGTACTGATATTATAGAGCTTCATACACTTGTATTGTCTAAATAGAGAGAGTAATTTCTTGAAAACCACTCTCTCTATCCTTTAGAAAAATTCCAAGAGATTTTCCTATATTTATAATTATTAATAAGGCTCTCACTAAAATATTTTTACCCTAATTAACTAATAATTTCTTTGATACCAACTATAGAAACCCAAACTTATCATACATAAATTTTCAATCTTAGTTTATGAATGTTCTTTACATAATAAAGAATTAATTAAAGATTGTTTTGGCCCTATTCACTTTGGTAACATGGAAACCTGATGAATTGGTCCTTGTGTGAGCTACATCATATCCAAATAAGTTATTCAAAATTATAACCATTATTATACATATCATTTATAATAACCCTCATCATATCATGGGGAAATGAAACATAATATAATGTGATCTAAAATTCATAGTAAGGGTAAGTAATAGATATTTGAAAATAACATGAGAAAATTGGTATGAGAACAGGATAATAACATTTAAAAACCATATACACTACATATCATAGTTAAAAAACGTGTGTCATGGCATAAATATTGGAAGTTTATATGACATTAAACTTAATGGAATCATAGAAGTTCTAATATCATAGCATAGTAATAACAAAAGCCACAATTATGTGGTTTAAACATAACCATAGAAAATAATATGTCAAGGCTATCGACCAAGACATTCGTAACATGTTACGCTTGTGATAACCACCCATGTACCAACTTTGGTATTGTGATATACTACCATGTACCCTATTTTAAGGATTTTGATTACATATCATGTACCTTCCAAGCTCATATTTCATGACACATCCCAATGGGTCATGTCCTATGACTCCCCAACCACCTCAAATAGGTCAGGGGATGAAGACTAGTGTAAAGTAGGTATATCACTAACATGGGAGGCCTTGTCCTAAGTACCTATACACATGAACACATCTCAAAACTCATACAATTATGAACATTAAAAAATGAACAACTATGAAAGAACACATCTAAATCCCATAACCAAAGTACAACCATAAGTAATGGAAAGTAAACAGTTACAAATATAATACCACCACAATGAATCTGATAACCAGTCCAACCAAATGATATGGGTAGGGACTACTCTCAAGACACCACAAGAACACACCTCGATATGTCTGATGTCATTGTTCATTATCTACTCTCAATCTGTCTGGGAATCTTTCAAAAGGTCAATCATCTTCACATGACAAGACGCATTCTGGAAAGGCCCATGTGGGGAAGAGTATAACAATTCCCTATAGAACACCCCAAAACCATAAATCTTAAAAAAAATAAAATTACAGTTGTATTTATGGAGATATATGTCTACAATTCTTATAACATGATTATCCAAATATAAAATTCACTAAAAAATAGTCTAATTATTAATTCACAGTCATAATTCCATCATAATATTAAATCTAAAAAATCCATATAGAACTCATATAGTATAACACACTCCATGATAATTAAAACACTGATGACATCTAAAGAGATATGATACATTAATAAGGATCTCACACAGGACATTAAAGGATACCAACAACTCAATCTAGAATAACACTCTATGTATAGGATCAGCGCCTATGTAGTGTTTATAACGACCCATACATTACATACATGGTTATTACTTCAAAATTGAAGCATAATTATTACAACACATAACAAAATCATGAAAGGACCGTATAGGTATAATGTCTTTAGAAATTGGGAAACATAAACAAATGGTTCATAAATCATCTACGTTGTCTCCCATTTATTTCATCATATCTAGAGTCCCTTTTTGGCATATCCTACTTAATATCCTTCTTCCTGACCTGGGGAAAAGAAAACATACAAAAGGGTGAGCTCAAATTCTTAGTAAGGGTAAACAAAAGAAATATCAAACATATCATATTTGTAAGAACATACCATTTTTAAAATCTTATCCTGTAAAAGAGATCATAACATGGGATAAATCAGAGAAGTGAAATGTAATTCCAATAATCATAACATAAAACATGAATTTTTTTGGACTACACACATAATCATAGAAAATTTGTTCTTCGTAGTCAAGACTCATTTCCAAAACTATCTTAGCGGACAAAGTCCTTTTTTGAACCGAGTTCACTCCTTGTTTCAGTCATGTTTCACTGAACCGGTTTAACCTACTATTCCTCCATGTCTATCTCATGAGACATAAATCTTTACCCAATGCATTGGAGGGATATATAGGTCCCACCCATATCATAATGATACCAATCTTATGTGTGCCACAAAATCATAAACCATTCATCATAGAACAACCTATGTAATAAAAATGGGAATCTTAAACATCATGACATCATAACATAATCCATATAAGATAAAAGGACATCATAAAAATAATTCCATCATAACAAAATCAAATCAATGTAAAAATTGGGATAGAAATAAAACCCTATATTATCTTAGATGGAAAATAATTTTGATAAAACACTTGAACTTCGTTCTTGAATAAAATATGATTTCTACTTCAAAAACATTTTTCCTTTCTTAACATGTCATATAATATTGAACTAAATGAAGTTGATAAAAAATAAACTTGAAAACTTTTAAAGTAAGGTTCATGGAAATAATTTTCTAAAAATCCAATCATTTTGTATAAGTTAAAAAAACATTCTTCCCATACTTTGGCCGGAAAGGTCAAAAAGTACCTCGTAGGAAAAATGACAAATGATTCATTTCATATATTTTACAAAAAACTCACCGAAGGGTAAAATTGGATTTATAAAATTGTAGGTGGATGGAAATAATATTACATATTGAGGAAACATGGATGTGGATGATAAATATTCTCCAGCAAATTCTGATGTATAAATAATCTCGGATAAAAATGAGATTGTGAGAGTTTCCATTACCTTAGGTCAGATTTGCTTCGTAAGTGTCCAAACCTATTGTATAATGATTTAAATAATGTCATTAACTTATTCAAAAATCATAATTATTTTTATTATATCATATATGGTCATTTTCTTAGCTTCTTATTAGTAATATTTCATTGCTACTTGTTATTTGGGTGTTTATTGCTTTATGTTCTTATGTGTGTTTTTTCGAATAAATTCTAATTCCTAGTTTTAGGTTATAGACACCTCATTTCAAGAATGTTATTAGTTTAATATATATCATTTTTATTAATTAAATTCATTCATATAATCATTATTCAATGAAGATCATGTAGAACGAGTCACATCACATCGTGGAGACGGTATTCCGTACGTACGCACGAGCGATGATATCATTCCCATGTTTGTGGAATTATATTGGAGTGTATGTATACTATTTCAGAATCAATATAACTTTAAAATAATCATATATAGTCATTATTTACACCATTATACCCATCCAGGTAAGGTGGTGGTGGAAAATAGATTACAACACGGCGTGGAGACGGTTTTCCGTTCGTGCGCACGCGCGGTGATTTCATTTTTCATAGGATGGATAGATGGTGAAATAGGGTTGTTTCATAATTATAATAACATATCATTATATGAGTGATACTGATGTTATTACTTCATAATGAGACAACTAAATAAGAATAAGTAGAAGAAGAAAGAAAGATGAAAGAATCGGTAACCGACTTTACCTCTTCTTTGAAGCGCCTCTTTGAGACCTCCACTTAGGGCACAAAAATTGGTCTTTGAAGAAGACCAGGACCTCTAGGATGTTTCTAGGGAATTGGGGAATTGAAAAGGGTAGTGTTTGGTCATGCGTGAAGTTTCAAATTGGTGTGAGGAGGAGAGGGAGCAGGTTCCCTTTTATAAGGTAAGAGAGGGGCACCTTTGGAAATATTAGAAATATTAGTTTATATTAAATCCCAACGCCACATAAAAACTTCCAAATTGACTCATATTCAAATATTTGATGTAATAGGGATGTAATATCATCATCCAATAAAATTTATACATGTTAGGAATTTATTTTAAACATTATCAACTTGATTTATCCTTATTTATTAATTTAATTTTATTTGTGGTAATAATATTCTAAATTTTAAATTATTATAAATAATTACATATGTGTTGTGAATTATCCATAATTTAATACTTTATAAAATGTTTGACCATATAAATTTTAATTAATAATTTTTAAATGTTTTTGTGATTTTTAAACAATTTTATAATATTTTATTTTTATAAAATAACAATAGTGTCAATTTTGACACTATTCATTTATTTTAATTTAAATAAAATATATTCAAAAGATATGTTCAAACTATAAGCATTAATAGATTCATAAAATGTCATATTTATCTAGAAAATTACTGGATAACATTAAGTAGTTCATATAATATTTATTTTTATATTTTTAAAACTATTTATTTGATATTTTATTTAATAAAATAATTTCAACATCACTATTGTATCATAATTAATGATATTTATCTAATACCTAAAAATTCTAAATAAATTAATATGATATATATAATTGTATTATATTTCTGTATACTATTCATGTTCGATGTTTCATTAAGTTTATCACTAAATTAAAATTATTATACTTACAAGATTTAAGAAAGTTACATGTTGTCACTTTCTTTGGTTTTAAAAATAATTAAATTATTTTCATGAAAAAAAGTACATTAAATAAATATAATATGACCCTCAGGTAAAATTGGTCTACCTTTAGTCATCCAATATGATTTTGGCAGGTGTTAGGGTAATTTTATAATCTTATATTTACCCTTAATTACCCGATTTACCTTTAACTATGGTAAATAAAATTTACAGTAGTTACTATTCATAATGCCCAAAAATAAAATGTAGCCTCTTGAAATAATTTGGACCCACTGATTCAAAATATGGAATCCATTTTTCAAAATTCAAAACACAGAAGTTGCAGTAATTAATTTATAATTAATCTTGTTGTTAAGAAAACAGGTTTTAGAAGTTAAAACATTACCAAATATTGAAATGTTTTTACCCATGAATTCAATGTGAAATTAATTATAATGACATATATTATATTAAATGGTAAAATATATTCTTATTATACTTTAAAACCATTCAATATTATAATTTATCCATATAAATTATCTCAATGAAAAAAATCGTTTTTATTTAAAAATTAGAGTATTTTTACTATTCGTCAAAATATTAAAGTTATCAGAAAAATATCAAAAATTTATCCAAAGTAAATCATTATATCCTGATTCCAAAGAAGAATTTTATTTTATAAAATTTAATTTATAAACATTTCAAAAACTATATTTAATCTGGGTGCGCCATCAAAAGGTGGCAAAACTTCATTTTTTGAAAAATACTTATTTTACCCGAAAAAATTTATTTTGTTCTCTTACCCTGTTCTAAAAAATTTGTAAGATGAATAATAATGTTATAAAATTCAAAACTTAGTTAATAATATTCATAACGTCTAGTCCATAATAATATATCGTTGTTTAGTGAAACCTGGTCTTTCGAATTACACACGCTATCGAGGAAGGTCGTGATTGCGTGTAATGCAAGCCAAGTCGGTATTGTGTATTGTGAATGATTCCTTAGGTGTTACGTATAACATAAGACATAAAAAATATGTCTCATAAAATCTCAGGGTCTTTTAGTGTTGGTCACAATGATACCAAGAACCTCACCTAGAGAAATAATTGGTATAGAGGGTCTCACTTCAGTCCTAACAGAAGGATTACAAAAACCATATCCAAGAAGACATGTTGAAGGGATTGTTGTAGTTTCTTTAAGAGTCAATTCCATACTAACCCCAAAAAAAATGTTTATGGGGAACGTAATCAAATGAAACTTATAAAATATATAGAGGAAAATTGATTCAAACCAATATTTAAATATTACAAGGATTGTAATATGGTAATATGTTGGAACTTCCGGACCAGGGTTCCACTTAACCCATGCCCTGAGTCGATGGGTCACACGGCCGGAAGCGCACCTCCCTGTACACTAGAGGCTACCAACTATAATTGAGGGAATAAAGGTGGTACAATGAGGAGATAGTACCATCTTATCAGATTATAATAGGGGATATATCAATAAACATATAGTAGTGGATGTAACACCCCGACCGTAGTTACCCAGAGTCTGTGCATTATTACATAACATTGGAATGATCACAAGGAAATCATGTCTTGAAAAACCAATCATTTTAGTATTATTGGAAACTAGATTCATACATATGTTCAACTTTACAAATTTAAAAGAAATAAAACACGCATTTATTCAATTGGAAACATCCAAGCCTCCTAGATAATGTCTGCAAGTCACTCAGAACTAACTTCTTCATATCCTAGGAAAATGAACGATACGAAATCTGTGATCTCAAATGCTCAGTAAGGGTAAGAAATACAGTCGAATATAACATAAATATTAAGCATGGTGAATGATTTAAACCACATGCCTTTACCAATAATAAACATGAATACTTTTAGGGATGCAATATGATCTGAGTAAATAATGACATAATAAAACATAATCATGGGTATTCAACTATTCAAATGACCACATGAAACATCAATATTATTTCCATAATGATGGAATGTATAATACTATACATTCTGAAACATTTTGTCAAGGCCCCGGCCAAGACATCTAAAAATGATTAAGGCCTCGGCCAAAACCATATATCATATTGGGAAGGGGCTTGAACAATTTCATGTCTAGTTGTCTCATTAGACCTACCGATGCATCGAGGAGCTATAGTAGGATCCACCCATCACTAACAAAGTCCAATAAAATCCGCATATGAAAATGATGAAATATAACATAAACATTCGTATTAAAACTAGCATACCAAATGTCAATACTTTAACCATAAACCATGAATGGTTTAAAAATATCACGTCCACAATCAAACATATCACAAAAACTTCAATACAATATGGATGTTTTGTATCATAATAAATCACCTTCAAATAAACTTAAAATACATCAAGGATGTTGACATAGAGGAAATCAATACCTTCTTTAGAGAAATATCTATTTATATTTTGAAATCATTTAAGAGTAAAATAATTATAAAGAAAACACTTATTTTGAAAATAATCTAATAATATTGTAAGGAAATATTCGACGATGTTATAACAATGTGATATAGCCACACCCACTATATAAGTTCAAAAAATTCTTGCCTTAATTTTGTTTAAAAGGTTAAAAAGGACCTTGTTCGGAAAACGATGAAAATATTCCTTTATAAATACCTTATAAAATTCACACAAGGGTATAAATTTTTTTAACCCATTGTCTATTAAAAATTAAAAATGGTTTAAAATATATTTTTATGAAACATGGATGTGGATGATAAAGAGGTCTCAGTAGATAATTACCTATAAACAACCTCGAACAATGAAGAGATTGTGAAATAAACCATTAAATTTTACTTTTCCTCAGTTGAGGGTAGGTTAACCTCTTGTATAATGGTGAAATAATTGTTATTAAATTATAAAAGAATCGTATATATTAATATGGTATCATATATGAACTTTTAATATTTCTTTGTTAATAATATCTTAGTATTATCGTTGTTTCGGGTGTTAATAGATTCATTTTCCTTTATATTCCTTATTATGTGAGTCATATTTGTTATGGATGGGATGTATCTTATTTATATCAAGAATTTTATCCAGTCTTTATACATTATCTATAATCAACTACTGAAATTTAGTCTTGAATGGATACGATGGGGAATGAATCTCATCACGTTCGTGGAGACGGTAATCCGTACGTACGCACGAGCGACAATATCATTATTTTGATATTAAAATAATATATAATTGGATGGTATATCATATACACAGAATCACTATAATGTTATATTTATTATTTACATAAATTACATATCATTATTATGCCCATCCAAATAATAATATATTGAATAACAATTAAATCATGACATGGAGACGGTAAACCGTACATACGCACGTATGGTGACATGTCATTCAAAGAATGGATAGAATAATGAATATGGTTGTACCATATTTATAATAACATCAAATTATATAGAATATAATGGAGATATTATTTTATAATTGAAACACCAAAGAAATAGTTTGTGAAAGAAGAAAGGAACTTGAAAAAGGTGATGAAATATTTACCTCTTCATTGAGTTCTTCCATTTGATTTGATCAAAAGGGCTCCTTAGGTTGGCTTTATAACTATATTAAGGTATATAGAATGAAGGTAGTACTGTTGATATTGTATTACTTCAGGTTTTGGCTGATCCAAATTTCATTGAAGGTGTGAATTAGAGAGAAGGGGGAGTGCCCTTTTATAAGAGGAGTGAGGGGCACCTTGGGGAAAGCTAGAAATATTATTTTATAATAAAACACTTTTTAGTTTATAATGGATCCCAAGTGGATTATTTAAATTATAAGGTGGGTATATGTCTAAAAACACTCAACCAATAGGTTTTAGATTGGTTTGGGTCACTATATTAACTATATCTTTTAGATTTAACTCTTAGTTAAATAGTTTGACCTTTACCATGTCTCTTTGTATTTTTATCTTATATTGTTAATAAACATACTATATACATACAAGGGAACCCAAAGTGGTTCATTAATGATACACCTATAATTATATAATTCTTTTGGCCTAACATTATATTTTTTAGAAAATAATATCAATTATTAATATAATATTTGTTTTAAAAACACTTTTATGTCAAGTTTGAGACTATTTGGTATTTTGTTTATGCTATATTCATTACAACATTATTACATAGAAAACAATTCCTATAACAAAACCTAATATTTCATATTAACCTATAAAATTAGTGTAATTCATAAAAATTTTAACACCCCAAGCTTCCACGGTACGCTTCCCTTTCAATAATACAGTAGCGTGTGTTGCACACAACTTCGAGTTCTAACACACACACCACAACCAATCAAACTCGCCCTTATGAATAGTAATACCCACTTTTTGAAATTTTATAAATTTTATCATTCAAAATGGAATTCATTTTTTGATTCAGAATATCAAAATTAGCCTAGGGTGAAATTTTGGTATTTTCCTGAAAACTTTCAATTTTTCATGAATAGTGAAAAAACACGGAGTTATAGTTTAAAACAAATTTTTATTTAAATAATTATTTATTTTATTTAAATTTAATTAAGGTCAAAATAGATACATAATACCTATATAAGTTCAATTTAATTCATTTGAGTTAGTTTAGAATAATTTTAGATATATAAAAATTTTATTGAACTTTTCACCGTCTTTTACCCACCTCCTAAAAGAATTTGTAAATTAACATAAAAAATAATTTTACCGCTTCTATAAGTGGAATTTAGAAAATTCGAGAGACACGGTTAATATCAAGGAGTAAAATGTGGTTCAAATAGATGAAAATAATTTTTGTTGAATAGTAACTTTTTACTTTTATTTACCACGGTTAAAATTAAATAGGGTAATTAAGTGTAAAAATGATATTAATATTACCCCTAACACATGTACTAATTCTATTGAACAAGTTTATCTCGACCAAAAAAAACCATAGGAATAAAATATTATCATTTAGGTCCACTTGGATGAGATTAGGACATTTATTATTATTTAATTCAAAGAAAAGTTAAAATCAAAGTTGATTTACTAAAACATTTTTAATATAGGGTTATACATAATATAAATTTGATTATAAATATTAATTATAAATATAAAATTATTTCCTAAATAATGGTATTTTATTTATAATTTTTACACATTAAATAATTTAATTTATTTATGGCACGATGGTGATGCAGTAATTACCCAATTGATGAAATATTAAAATAATTGATATTAAAAATGTCAAAATAAATGTAATTTGATACTTTTTATGAATTACACTAATTTTCAAGGTTACTATGACATATTAGGATTTTCTATATAGGTTATTTTCGAATTAATAATGCTTTTATGAAATTATCAAAAACAAAATACCCAATAGTGTCAAAATTGACATAAAAGAGTTTTTAAAACAAATGTTATATTATTAATTTAAATTCTATTCCTAAAAATATAAGGATCAGCCAAAGGACTTGTATCATGATAGTTGTATCATTAGTGGACCACTTGGGGTTGCATGGATGTATATAGTAAGTTTATTAACTATATTATATAAAAATACAAAGTGACATGGTAAATGTCAAACTAATTAACAAAGAGTTATAAACTAAAAAATAGGTTAATATAGTGACCCAAAACTGTCTAAAACCTATTGGTTGAGTGGTTTTCAACCCATCCCCACCATAACCATTAAATAATCCACTTTGGAGACATTAGAAACCGAATACATATTTATTATAAAATAATATTTCTAGGTTTTCCAAAGGTACCCCTCACCCCTCTTATAAAAGTACACTCCCCCTTCTCACTAATTCCCACATTCAGAGCCTTTTGTATCGGCCATCCCATTCCCAAATACTCTCTCAACTTCCCTCAATTCAACCTAGAGGCCTTAGTTTTATCATAAATCCATCCTAAGGATCCCTTTTGATCAAATCAAAAGGAAGAACCAGAAGAGGAGGTAATGTTTCAGCACCCTCTTTCAAGTTCCTTTCTTCTTCAACTTATTCATTATTTGTTATTCCCATTATAAAATAATAACTCCAGTATCTTATATATACTGTTATGTTATTATAAATATGGTACAACCATATTCAGTATTCTATCCATCCTTTGAATGACATGTCACAATACGTGCGTACGAACGGCTTACCGTCTCCACATCGTGGTGCAATTGTTAATCAATAAATTATTATTAGGATGGGTATCATAATGATGTTTAATTCATTTAAATAATAAATATAACATGATAATTATTCTGTATATATGATATTCCATCCAATTATATATTATTTTAATATCAAAAGAATGATATTGTCCCTCGTGCGTACGTACGGACTACCGTCTCCACCAACGCGATGAGATTCATTCCCCATCGTATCCATTGAAGACTAATTATCATTTAATGATTAAAAATAGTTTATAAGGACTTGATATCATTCTGGATGTGAATAAGATACAACCTATCCATGAAAAACACGGCTTACGTAACAAAACATATAAAAGAAAACGAGTAAGTTAACACCCGAAACAACGATAATACTAAGATATTATAAACAAATAAATGTTAAAAGATCTTATCATATTAATGTATATGATTCTTGTATAATTTAATAAAAATTATTTCACCATTATACAGGAGTTTAACCTACCCTCAACCAAGGAAAAATACAAGTTAAGTTTTTATTTCAAAATCTCTCCATTATATGTGGTTGTTTATACGTAATTATCTACTAGGACCTCTTTATCATCCACATCCATGTTTCCTAAAAAAGTTTTTCAAAACATTCTTACTATTTTACAGAATATGGGTTAAATTCATATATACCCTTTTTTGAATTTTTATAAAACGTTTATAAAGGAATCTTTATGTCATTTTCCAAACAAGGACCTTTTTAACCTTTTCAATAGAATTAAGGTAAGAATGTCTTTCTTATCTTATACAGCGGGTGCGGCTATTTTCTGCCATTATAAAATCTTCGAACCATCCCTTACAAGTTTCTAAGAATATTTTCAAATTAAAAGTTTTATTTTATAATTATGTGACTTTTAAATGATTTCCATAAAAGATATATTTCTCTCAAATAGTTTTGATTTCATCTATGTCAACATCCTTTGATGGATTTTAATATTATTTGATGTTTATTTATTATAATAAAAATCTTCCATATTGTATTGATGTTTTTGTGATATGTTTGAATGTGGACGTGCTATTTTTATACCATTCATGTTTTATGGAGAAAGTATTTACATGTCGTATGCTAGTTTTAATATGAATGTTTATGTTATTTTTAAGCCTGTTTATATGAGAAATGCATTGGACTTAATAAGTGACGGGTGAAGCCCGCTATAGATCCTCCATGCATCGGTAGGTCTCATGAGTCAATCTAGTGTCTTGGCACAAAGACTTGACAAAATCCTATTTGTAGTCCTGGCACGAGGCCTTGGATATGTGGTTATGATAGTCTAGTATTATGAATTCCATCATTATAAAAGTGGTTATTGATATTGCATGTGATTATTCGACTAGTATAATATCCATGTGAATAAGTAAGTGGCATTATTTCATTTTATTTTTTCCATATTATGATGAAGTTAATGTTTAAAAGGCTTTTGTTTTAGTTATACTTTCCCTCAAATGTTTACTCTTATTTATAAAAGTTTCTACTATATTGTTATCCTTAATGGTCATTTGAGCTCACCCATTTCTAGGTTTTATTTTTTCTAGGATGTGAAGAAGTATTTTATGAATGACCTGCCGGGATAGTATAAGGGGATATGAGTGTGGAGACAAGATGTTGTTGTAGTTTTTAATTTATGATGTAATGTAAACATTATTAATGTATCTAGTGTTTCCAAGACTACTAAACTAATCGGTCTTTCGAGACTTGATCTTTCTTGTGATCATGCCAATGATATGTACTAATGTACCAACTCTGGGCACCTGGGTTCAGGGTGTTAAAGTTGGTATCAGAGGAAGTTAATACAAACCTTGGAAGCTAGATTTAGATAAACTTTGATTAGAGCACATAGATCTAAGATGGACATTGAGGATTAGTATAGAAGAACTTCCTAGAATTTTGGTATTGTATATATTTTGTGAGTTTTCCGAGAAATACATCCCTACTTGGATATGAGCAGGTAGAGGCGGCTCTAGCACAGATGTACCTAGGGGTAAAACCCAAAAACACCGCTTTGAGCTAGACTCGAACGGGAATTGGTGCACAACAACGGGCCTTGCAGAACTCTTGGTTACGACACTCTCGGGGGATATGCTTAAGATAACTCTAATTTTCTTTACAAATCCTTAGGAAGGGTTTATGAGTATATACTTCCTCAATGAAAACATTTTTATGATTATGGATTATATCCATAAATAGTTCAATTTATGTTAAGTGTTTCACAAGTATGGAATTATGTATTTTGATTCATAAACTGATCTAGTTTATGCCATTGTTTAGAAATGGTTCCTAGTTGAAGAAATGGAAACTGTATCAATACAAGAACCCCATAAATGGATTTCCCTCCTGCTCAAGATAATTATAGTGGAGCTGGTGATGCAACTTGTGCTGATCAACTAATCACCATACTGGGAAAACTCACTTAGGTTATGAATAATAACCTTACCCATATGGAGTTCCCTGATCCACAGCATGGAAGATCAATGTTAGATCGCTTCATGAGGAAGAAACCACCAACATTAAATCGGAGTACAAATCCATTAGTTGCTGAGCAATGGATAATTTCCCTAGAGAAAATATTTCAGGCTTTGGGGAGTAGTGAAAGGGAAAAAATTTTCATAGCAGTTTATCGCCTCACTGGAGATGCTAATCAATGGTGGACATTGATTCAAAACATGAAGGAAGATGATGAAGTATCAAATATGGAATGGATGTAGTCCAAAGAGATTTTCTTAGAAAAATACTTTCCTTGTGGCCATCGAGTAGATATGGAAAGGAAATTTCTAAGTCTGAGACAAAAAGAATGATGAGAATGTCACAAAGTATGAGGCTAACTTTATAAGGTTAGCAAGGTATGGGGGAGATTATATAGGTAACCCAAGAAGTAATATTGATCATTTCTTTGATGGGTAAAAACCATTTCTCCATTGAGCATTAGTCTCACAATCTTTATCATCATACGAAGACATTGTCTGATGTGCTATCAAGACAGAAAAGGAATTCTCTAAGTCTTATGACTTTAAAGAAAATCAAGAGAAGAAGAGATCGGCTAATCAATCTGGGAATGGAAATAATGGGAATAAGGGAAAGGATGAATATCCATCTTGTGGTAAATGTGGGAAGAAACACCCTGGTACTTGCTTAAAAGGAATGGGAGTCTGTTACAAGTGTGGTGAAAAAGGCCACCAAGCTCGTGATTGCAAGGGGAAGAAGGAAGCTACCGATGTCCAATGATACAATTGCTGGGAGATGGTACATTATGAAAATTGATGTCCTAAGCGTCAGAGGAACTTACCTCAAAACAAGTCGAGGGATCAAGGATAAGCTTATACTATCACTACTGCTGAGGTAGAAGCTCCGAAAGACATGGTGGCAGGTAGTTTAATGGTTTCCCCATGTTTAGAAAACTCATTATTTGATTCTGGATCATCGAATTGTTTTATATCTTCCCAGTTTTCTATGAAAATTAAATATTTCAAATTTGATTTAACAAGGGAGTTGTCAGTTAAAACTCTTAAGGGATGTATCATTGCAACAAAGTTTTGTGAATTAGTCCCCATTAGAGCACATAAATGTTCTTTATCTGATGATCTCATCATCATACCTATGATTGAGTTTGATATAATCCTCGGTATAGATTGGCTTTCAGACCATGATGAAAAGATTTATTTTACGAATAAGGAGGTTACGATTTTTGATGTTGATGATAAGGAACACATTATCTTTAGAGAAGAATCATCACCACCTAATTCTTATCTAGATCCACCCACAGTATCTCACCTAAATTCAGTTATTTGGGAGGAAGAGAATGAAATTATTGTGGGTGAGGAAAGGAATGTTCAAATAGAGGATGTACCTATTGTGAAAGAATATGTAGATGTGTTTTCAGAAGATTTTCTCAGACATCCTCAAGAACGAGAAGTTGAGTTTTCCATTAATTTAATTCCTAGATCAAGGCCTATATCAAAGACCCTGAATATAATGGCCACTGTGGAATTAGTTGAACTACAGAAACAACCAGAGGAATTGAGTAATAAGGGATTTATTCTTCCTAGAATGTCTCCATGGGGAGCCCCTGTTCTTTTTGTTAAAAAGAAAGATAGATCTTTGAGGTTATGTATCGACTATAGGGAGATCAATGCTATAACAATAAAGAACAAGTATCGCCTACCTCGCATTGATGATTTATTTGACCAACTGCATGGAGCTCAATACATTTCAAAGATTGACCATCGGTCTGGATACCATCAGTTGTGTGTGAAGAAGGAAGACATTTCAAAGACAGCATTTCGATCCAGGTACGGGCATTACAAGTTTACAGTAATGCCTTTTGGGTTGACTAATGCACCCTCTATATTGATGGATATAATGAATAAAGTATTCAAGGAATATCTAAATGAATTTGTGGTGGTATTTATTGATGATTTCTTGGTAGATTCCAAAAGCTATGAAGATCCTGAAAATCACTTGTGCGTTATCCGGAATACTCTGAGTAGACATGAATTATATGGGAAGTTTAGCAAGTGTGAATTCTGGCTTCCAGAGATTTCTTTTCATGTCCATATTGTCTCTAAATATGGAATCTCTGTTGATCCTTCTAAGAAAAAGTCAATCCAATAATGGCCTGCACCGACGAGTATAACTGAGGTACGCAGTTTTATTGGTTTAGAAGGTTATTATCGACTTTTTGTCCAGAATTTTTCCCGGTTGGCTAACAAATTAACAATGCTCACACGTAAAGGGGATAAATTTGTTTGGACAAAAGAGTGTGAAAAATGTTTCGAAGAACTGAGTATAAGATTAGTAAATGATCTTATATTGACACTACTATCATGGAATGATGAGTTTGTTATTTATAGTGATGCATCGAAGAAAGGACTTGGTTGTGTCCTTATGCAGAATGATATGGTTATTGCATATGCATCACGACAGTTGAAAATTAATTAGAAAAACTATCCTACTCATGATAACAAGTTAGCAGTTGTGATCTTTGCATTGAAGATATAGAGGAACTACCTCTATGGTGAAAAATTTGAGATTTATACTAATCACAAGAGTTTGAAGTATATTTTCTCACAAAAAGTACTCAACATGAGGTAAAGGAGATGGCTTGAACAACTCAAGGATTATGATTGCACAATACACTACCACCTAGGGAAGGAAAATAAGGTGGCAGATGCTTGATCAGAAAATATCATGGAGTATTGAACATGATGAGAATTGAAAGGGTTCCTATTTTCATGGATCTAATGAAGATGGATATGGGAATTACCATGGAAGGTGAAACATCAGTACTTTTTCAAATGGTTTCCAAACAATTTTTACTAGAAAGTATAAAGAGTTCTTAGCCAATTGATGAAGAGTTTCAAAAAAAGATTAAAGTTGTGAATGATGGGAGATTGAATGACTTTTGGTATGAAGATGGAATTTTGAAATTTGGGAAGAGACTTTGTATTCCAAATATACCTGATCTAAAAAGGGAATTTTTGCACGATTCTCATAGTTCCTATTTCTCTATACACCCTTAGAGCACCAAAATGTATAGAGACGTGAAGGAACATTTTTTGTGGGACAACATGAAGAGGGAGATTGCTGATTTTGTGTCAAGATTTATGGTTTGTCAACAAGTGAAATATGGAAGGCAACAGCATGGAGGTGTCATGAAACCTCTTCCCATACCGGAGTGGAAATGGGTCAATATTATGATGTAATTTTTCGTGGGACTACAAAAGACTCCTAGAAGGAATGATGCAATATGGGTCATTGTTGATCATCTTACCAAGTCAGCACATTTTCATGCTATAAGTGATGATTTACCAGTTGAACGTCTAGAAAGGATATATATTAATGAAGTGGTGAGACTTCATGGTGTACCCCTATCGATTGTTTCTGATCGTGATCCCCATTTTACTTCAAGATTCTGGAAGAGTCTTCAGAAAGCCCTGGATACTGAACTTCATTTGAGCACTGCCTACCACCCTCAAACAGATGGACAATCAGAACGGACTATACAAACCTTAGAAGAAATGTTGAGATTATGCTCACTTGACATTCAGGGTATGTGGGATCAATATTTACCTCTGGTGGAATTTCCCTATAATAATAGCTTCAATTCATGTATTCAGATGGCACCATATGAAGCATTATACGGAAAGAGATGTCGCACACCAACCTGTTGGGATGATGTTGGTGAAAGAAACCTTATAGGCCCAGAACTGGTGGAGGAAACAATGGAAAAGGTAAAGGTAATCCAAAACCACATCAAAACTACTCAAAGTGGGCAGAAGAGCTATAACAATAACCAAAGGAAGGATTTGGAATTTCAGGTAGGAGATCATGTTTTCGTGATGGTATCTCCATTGAAGTGATTTATACGTTTCGGTAAGAATGGTAAATTTAGTCCTGGGTACATCGGACCTTTCGAAATTCTAGAACGAATTGGGGTTGTAGCTTACTGTTTGGCAATGCTGCCTAGTCTCTCCAAAGTTCACGATGTGTTCCTCGTATCACTGTTGAGGAATTACATGCTTGACCAAATACATGTAATCATCTATGAGGAATTAGAACTGGAACCCGATCTGTCATATTGCGAAGATCCCATCCGGAATCTTGATACGGGAGAACAAGTACTGAGAAACCGGACGACTCGTCTGGTAAAAGTTTTGTGGAGAAACCATAAGATGGAAGAGGAAATGTGGGAACCCGAGGAACTTATGATGAAGAACCACCTGAGTATTTTCATGCGGTAGTATTCTATAAATTTCAAGGATTAAATTATTTGAAGGAGAGGAGAATGTAACACCCCAAGTTTTCACGGTACGCTTCCCTTTGAATAATACAGTAGCGTGAGTTGTACGCAACTTCGAGTTCTAACAGACACACCATAACAAATCAAACTAGCCGTTATGAATTGTAATACCCAATTTTTGAAATTTTATAAATTTTATCATTCAAAATGGACTTCATTTTTGGATTTGGAATATTGAAATTATCCTAGGGTGAATTTTTGGTATTTTTCTAAAAACATTCAATTTTTGATGAATAGTGAAAAAACACTGAGTTATAGTTTAAAACCAAATTTTTATTTAAATAATTATTTATTTTAATTTAATTTAGTTAAGGTAAAAATAGATACATAATACCTATATAAGTTCTATGTAATTAATTGGAGTTATTTTAGAAAAATTTTATATATATAGAGATTTTATTGAACTTTTCACCGTCTTTAACCACCTCCTAGGAGAATTTGAAAATTCACATAAAACTTAATTTTACGGCTTATGTGAGTGAAATTTCGAAAATCTGAGAGACACGGTTAATATCAAAGACTAAAATGTGGTTCAATGAGATGAAAATAATTTTGTGAATAGTAACTTTTTACTTTTATTTACCACGGTTAAAAGTAAATAGGGTAATTAAGGGTAAAAATGATATTAATATTACCCTAACACATGTATTAATTCTATTGGACAAGTGTATACCGACCAAAAACAACCTTATGAATAAAATATTATCATTTAGGTCCACTTGGATTAGATTAGAACATTTATTGTTATTTAATTCGAAGAAGAGTTAAAAGAGTTAAAATCAAAGACTATTTACTAAAACATTTTTAATATTCATTATAACTCTAAACCTATTTCCTACATAATGGTATTTTATTTATAATTTTTAGACATTAAATAATTTGATTTATTTATGACACAATGGTGATGCAGTAATTACCTAATTAATGAAATATTAAAATAATTGATTTTATAAATATCAAAATTAATGTAATTTGCACTTTTTTATGAATTCCACTAATTTTATAGGTTAATATGACATATTAGTTTTGGTTATATAAATTTTTTTTGAAGTAATAATGTTTTTATGAAATTATCAAAAACAAAATACCCAATAGTGTCCAAATTGACCTAAAATCATTTTTAAAACAAATATTAGATTATTAATTTATATTCTATTCCTAAAAATATGAGGTTCGGCCAAAAGACTTGTATCATGATAGGTGTATCATTAATGGACCACTTGGGGGACTCATGGATGTTTATATTATGTTTATTAACTATATAATATAAAAATACAAAGTGACATGGTAAATGTCAAACTAATTAACTAAGAGTTAAAAACTGAAAAATAAGGTTAATATAGTGACCCAAACTGGTCTAAAACCTATTGTTTGAGTGGTTTTCGACCCATCCCCACATTAACCTTTAAATAATCTACTTTTCAGCCATTAGAAACCGAATATGAATTTATTATAAAATAATATTTCTAGATTTTCCAAAGGTGCCCCTCACCCCTCTTATAAAAGGGCACTCCACCTTCTCACTAATTAACACATTCAAAGCCTTTTGGCTTAGCCAAAACCAGCACAAATACTCTATAAACATCCCTCACTTCAACCTAGAGGCCTTAGTTTGATCAAAAATCCATCCTAAGGATCCCTTTTGATCAAATCAAAAGGGAGAACCCGAAGAGTAGGTAATGTATTCACCACCCTCTTCCAAGTTCCTTTCTTCTTCAACTTCTTCTTTCTTTGTTATTCCCATTATAAAATAATAACTCCAGTATCTTATATATACCTTGATGTTATTATAAATATGGTACAACCATATTCAGTATTCTATCCATCCTTTGAATGACATGTCACCATACGTGCGCACGTACGGCTTACTGTCTCCACGTCGTGGTGTAATTGTTATTCAACAAATTATTATTTGAATTGGTATAATAATGATGTGTAATTCATGTAAATAATAAATATAAAATGATAATCATTTTGTAAATATGATATACAATCTAATTATATTTTTTTTTAATATCAATAGAATGATATTGTCGCTCGTGCATACGTACGGACTACCATCTCCATGAACGCGATGAGATTCATTCCCATCGTATCCATTCAAGACATATTATCATTTAATGATTAGAAATAATATTTAAGGACTTTATATCATTCTAGATATGAATAACATACAACCTATCCATCAAAAACACGGCTTACATAGAAAAACATATAAAAGAAAACGAGTAAGTTAACACCCTAAACAACGATAATTCTATGATATTATTAACAAATCAATGTTAAAAGTTCATATAATATTAATTTATATGATTTTTGTATAATTTTATAACAATTATTTCACCATTTTACAGGAGTTTAACCTACCCTCAACCAAGTAAAAGTACAATGTAAGGGTTTATTTCACAATCTCTTCATTATCTGAGGTTGTTTATATGTAATTATCTATTGGGACCTCTTTATCATCCACATATATGTTTCTTAAAAATTTGCTTCAAAATACTCTTAATATTTTACAGAATATGGGTTAATGTAATTTATACCCTTTTTTGACTTTTTATAAGAAGTTTATAAAGGATTCTTTCTGTCATTTTCCAAACAAGGTCCTTTGTATCCTTTTCGACACAGTTAAGGTAAGAAAGGATTTTTTAACATATATGGTGGGTGTGGATATTTTCCACCATTATAAAATATTCAAACCTCCCCTTGCAAGTTTCTATGAAAATTTTCAAAGTAAAAGTTTTATTTTATAATTATGCGACTTTTAAATGATTTCAAAAAAAGAGATATTTCTCTCAAATAGTTTTGATTTCAACTATGTCAACATCCTTTGATGGATTTAAAGCTTATTTGATGTTTATTTATTATGATAAAAATCTTCCATATTGAATTGATGGTTTTGTGATATGTTTTACTGTGGATGTGTTATTTTTATACCATTCATGGTTTATGGAGAAAGTATTGACATTTCGTATGCCAGTTTTAATACGAATGTTTATGTTATGTTTAAACCTGTTCATATGAGGAATACATTAGACTTAATAATTGATGGGTGGAGCCCACTATTGCTCCTCGATGCATCGGTAGGTCTCATGAGACAAACTAGTGACTTGGCATAAGGCCTTGACAAAATCTTATTTGTAGTCTTGGCACGAGGCCTTGGCTATGTGGTTATGATAGTCTGGCATTATGCATTCCATTATTATAAAAGAGGTTATTGATATTGCATGTTATTATTAGACTAGTAGAATATACATGTTAATAAGTAAATGGATTTATTTCATTTTATTTTTTCCATATTATGCGGAAGTTCTAGTTTAAAAGGCTTTTTTTAGTTATATATTGTCTTAAATGTTTAGGCTTATTTATAAAAGTATCCACTATATTGTTATCATTACTGGGAATTTGAGCTCACCCCTTTCTATGTTTTATTTTTTCCAGGATGTGAAGAAGTATTTAATGAATGACCTGTAGGGATAGTATAAGGAGATATGAGTGTTGTTACAATTTGTTGTTGTAGTTTTCAATTTGTGATGTAATGTAAATTTTATAAATGTATCTAATGTTTCCAAGACTACTAAACTAATCGGTCTTTCAAGATTTGATCTTTCTTGTGATCAGGCCAATGATATGTACTAATGCACCGAATCTAGGTAAATGGGGTTGGGGAGTTACAAAAATTCTCAAATTATATTTATTTTGATATTTATAATATCAATTATTTTAATCTTTCATTAATATGGTAATTACATCATCTTCATTGTGTCCTTAAAATATTTAATTATTAAATTTCTAAAAATTATACATAAAAAACATTTTTTAGGAAAGATTTTTATATTTCTAATGAATATTTATAGTTGAAGAGATAATATGTATAACTCTATGTAAAAATTGTTTTACAAAAAGATATATGCTTATGTCATTTTTGTATTTACTTTAACTTAATTAATATAAAGTATCATTATCACTTACAAGTGGCTCCAGGGGGTCCAAAATTGACCCAAAGATGCCCATGGTTGGACATGTATCATCCTATAGGTTTTGGACACATGTTACGGTAATTTAATATTATTATAATATTATTTGTTTACCCTTATTTACCGGATTTAACCTTTAATCATGCTAAATAAAATATATATCGAAGTAATTATTCAAAATGACTAAAAATAAAAGTTACCTATTTAAAAAATTTGTACATCATGATTATAAATATGGAATCAATTTTACTAAATTCAAAACACAGAAGAGGCAGAAATTAATTTAAAATTAACTCCCATTGTCAAAACAAAAAGCGTGTTTTTAAGAAATAATAACTACAAAAAGATTCACACTTGCTTATGTCCAGTTTAAATTTGAAATTACGTCCAATGACCAAAATTGTATTAAATAGTAAAAATATAATCTGATAATACTTTAAAACCTCTAAATAGTATAATTTAGCACTGTACATTATTTTGATTAAAAAAGTTTTATTAAATTAAAATTTATTATTTTTCACAATTCATCAAAAACTAAATGTTTTCAGAAAAATACCAAAAATTCTCCCTAAGATAATTTCGATACACTGAATCCAAAAATGAAGTCCATTTTGAAAGATAAAATTTATAATGTTTCAAAAAGTGGTTATTACTATTAATAACTACAAGTTTGATTGGTTGTAGTGTGTTAGAACACGATGTTGCGTACAACACACGCTACTTCATTATTCAATTTATTATTCAAAGAGAAGAGTATTGTGGAAGCCTGAGGTGTCACATTCTCCCCTCACTCAAATAATTTCATCCTTGAAATTTCTAGAGTATTACTACGTAAAAAGACTCGGGTGGTTCTTCATCATAAGTTTCTCAGGTTCTCATGTTGCCTCTTCCATCTTATGGTTTCTCTATAGAATTTTTACCAAACGAGTCATTCAGTTTCTCAACACTTGTTCTCTTGTATCAAGAAACTTGACTGAATCTTCGCAATAAGACAGATCGGGTTCCAGCTCTAATTCCTCATAGGTGAGTACATGCCTTGGGTCAGGCCTGTATTTTCTCAACAGTGATATGTGGAACTCATCGTGAACTTTGGAGAGACTTGGTGGAATTGCCAAATGGTAAGCTACAATCCGAATTTGTTCTAGAATTTTGAAAGTTCTGATAAACTTGGGACTCAATTTACCTTTCTTAATGAAACGTATAAATCCCTTACATGGTGATACATTTAAGAAAACATGATCTCCTACCTAAAATTCCAAATACTTTCTTCGGTTATTGGAAAATCTCTTCTGTCTACTTCGAGTTACTTTGATGTGGGTTTGGATAACCTTCAACTTTTCCATTGTTTCCTCCACCATTTCTGGTCATATGAGTTTTCTTTCAGCAAAATCATCCCAACAGGTTGGTGTGCGACATCTCTTTCCATATAATGCTTCATATGGTTCTATCTGAATACTTAAATGTAAGCTATTGTTATAGGAAAAATATACCAGAGGTAAATATTGATCCCACATACCCTGAATGTCAATTGACCATGATCTCAACATGTCTTCTAAGGTTTGAATAGATCGTTTAGATTGTCCATCAGTTTGAGGGTGGTAGGTAGTGCTCAAAAGAAGTTCAGTATCTGGAACTTTCTGATGACTTTTCCAAAATCATGATGTAAAATGTAGATCGTGATTAGAAACAATCGATAGTGGTATTCCTTGAAGTCTCACAACTTCATTAATATTTATTCTTGCTAGACGTTCAAGTGGTAAATCTTCTCATATAGCAAGAAAATGTGCTGACTTGGTAATATGATCCACAATGACCCATATTTCATAATTCTTTCTAGGAGTCTGTGGTAGCCCCATGACATAGTCCATCGTAATAGTATCCCATTTCTCCTCAGGTATGGGAAGAGGATGCAAGACTCCTCCTGGTTGTTGCCTTCCAGCTTTCACTTGATAAAAAACAATACATCTTGACACAAAATCAGAAATCTCCCTCTTCATGTTGTCCCACCAAAAATGTTCCTTCAAATATCTATACATTTTGGTGCTACCAGGGTGTACAGAGAAATTGGAACTATGAGCATCATCCAACATTTCCCTTTTTTGATCTGGTATATCAGGAACACAAAGTCTCCTCCCAAATTTCAAAATTCCATCTTTATACACAAAGTCACTCAATATCCCATCATCCAAATCTTTAATATTATTTTGAAACTCTTCATCACCAGTCTGAGAACTCTTTATTCTTTATATTAAATATGGTTTGGCAACCATTTGAAAAGGTATTAATGTTTCACCATCCATGGTTATTCCCATATCCATCTTTACTAGATCCTTGTATATTGGATCCTTTCAACTCTCATCTTATTCAAAACTCCATGATCCTTTCTACTCAAATCATCTACCACCATATTTGCCTTCCCCAGGTGGTATTGTATCGTGAAAACATAATCCTTGACTAGTTCAATGCATCTCCTTTGCCTCATGTTGAGTTATTTTTGTGGGAAAATATACTTCAAACTCCTGTGATCAGTATAAATCTCGCATTTTTCACCATAGAGATAATGTCTCCATATCTTCAAAGAAACTATTATAGCTTCTACCTCAAGATCATTAGTAAGATACTTTTGCTCATGAATTTTTATCTGACGTGATTCATAGTCAATAACCCTATCATTCTGCATAAGGACACAACCAAGTCCTTTCTTTGAAGCATCACTATAAATAACAAACTCATCATTCCCCGATGGTAGAATCAAGATAAGAGAATTGACTAATCTTATCTTCATTTCTTCAAAAAATTATTCACAATCTTTTTTCCAAACAAATTTAACCCCTTTACGTGTGATCTGGGTCAAAGGGTTAGCCAATCAGCCAGAATTCTGGATGAAACGTTGATAATAACCAACTAAACCAATAAAACTGCATACCTCAGTTATACTCATTGGTGTTGTCCATTCAGGAATTTCTCTTGTATATGAAGGATCAACAGATATTCCTCCTTATAGAAAATATGTCTTAGAAATGAAATCTCTTAAATCCATAATTCACACTTGCTAAACTTCCCATATAATTCATGTTTTCTAATAGTCTTTAGAATAATGCGCAACTGATTTTCATGATCTTCATGGATTTTACAGTATACAAAGGTATTATCAATAAATACCACTACAAATTCATAATGATACTCCTTCATAACTCTGTTCATTAGATCTATGAAAATAGAGGGTGAATTAGTCATCCCAAAAGGCATTACCGTAAACTCGTAATGCCCGTACGTAGTTCAAAATTCTATTTTTGGAATATCTTCCTTCTTCACACACAACTGATGATATCCCGATCGACAATCAATCTTTCAAAATTATTGAACATCTAGAAGTTGGTTAAATAAATCATCAATATAAGGTAGGGGATACTTGTTCTTTATTGTAATAGCATTGATCTCCCTGTAGTCAATGCACAGCCTCATAGATCAATCATTCTTCTTACCAAAAAGGACAGGATCTCCTCATGGAGAAACACTAGGGTGAATAAATCCTTTGTTACTCAATTCAACTAGTTGTTTGTTTAGTTCCACTAATTCCACAGTTGTCATTCTATAAGGGGTCCTCTATATGGGCCTTGATCCCGGAATTAAATCAATGGAAAACATAATTTCTCATTCTAGAGGATGTATTGGTGAATTTTCTGGAAATAAATCAACATTCTCTACAACAATAGGTACATCCTCTATTTGAACATTCTTTTCCTCACTGACAGTTATTTAATTCTCTTCATCCCCAGTAATTGAATCTAGTTGAGCTACTGGGGGAGGATCTAGATAAGAATTAGGTGGTGATGATTCTACTCTAAATATAAGGTGTTCCTTATCATTTTCTTCAAAAATAGTAACCTCCTTCTTCTTACAATAAATTTTTGCATCATGGTCTAAAATCCAATCCATAACAATGATTATATCAAATTAAATCATGGGTTTTATGATGTTATCAGAAGATAAAGAACATTTATATTACCTAATAAGAATTGAATCATAACACTTTGTAGCAATGATACTTCCCTTAAGAGTTTTGACTGAAATCTCCAATGTTAAATGAAATTGGAAATATCGAATTTTCTTGACAAAATGGGAAGATATGAAACAATGCGATGATCCAGAATCAAATAAAGCATTGTATAATCTTGAGGAAACCATTAAATTACCCGCCACCATGTCTTTCATAGCTTCAACCTCAGCAGTAGTGATCGCATAAGCATGGTCTTGATCCCTTGGCCTTTTGAGGTATGTTTCCCGGATGCTTAGGAAATTTCTTTTCATAATGTCCCAACTCCCTAAAATTGTAGCATCGAACATTGGTAGTGTCTTTCTTTCCCATATAATCACCAGCAAGATGGACTTTATATCCACATTTCTAGCATAATCCTTTTCCTATTATACATGCAGTATGGTGCTTCCTTCAACAATTATCACATGGTGGAAACTCAACTCTTCCCTTTTTCCATGTTTCCTTATTTCCATTCCTAGAGTGTTCAGCAGATCTCTTCTTCTCTTTCTTTTCTTTAAATTTGTAAGACATAGATAATTCCTTTTCTGTCTTGATATCACATGATACAATACCTTCGTACGACAAGAAGGATTGTGATATTAAATCTCAACAGAGAAATGGTTTTAACCCATTAATGAAACGATCAATATTACTTCTCGGGATAGGTATATAACCTATAGAATTCCTTTCTATCCTTGTAAAGTTATCCTCATACTTTGCAACATTTGCATCCTCCTTTTGCCTCAAATTGAGAAATTGTATTTATATTTCCGCTTGATGGTCATGAAGAAATTATTTTTCTAACAAATTTTTTTTAAACTCCCTCCATTCCACAGTTGATACTTATTCATCCTCTTTTGTGTTTTGAATCAATGACCACTATTGATCAGTATCTCTAGTGAGGTGATAAACTGTCATGACAACTTTTTCCCTTTTACTACTCCCCAAAGCCAAAAATATTTTTTCTAGGGAACTTATCCATTGCTTAGCTAAAAATGGATTTGTATTCTTATTGAATGTGGGTGGATTTTTTCTCCTGAATCATTCTAACATTGATCTTCAATGCTCTAGATTTGGGTGCTCTATATGGGTAAGGTTATTATTCATAACCTGAGTGAGTTGTCCCAGTATAGTAAGAAGTTGATCAGCACCAGTTGCATCACCAGGTGCACTATAATTATCTTGAGTAGGAGGGAAATCCCTACATGGAGTGCATGCTTTGATACGGTTTCCATTCCTTCCATTAGGCACCATTTCTAAACAATGTCATAAACTAGTTTAGTTTATGAATCAAAATACATAATTAAAAACATTTAAAAAAACTTAACATAAAATGAAATGTTTTTGGATATAATCCATAATCATAAAAATGTTTTTTTGAGGAAGTATATACTCATGAACCATTCATAATGGTTTGTAAATAAAATGATAATTATCCTAAGTATATCCCTAGGGAGTGTCGTAACCTAGAGTGCTGCAAGGCCTGTTGTCGTGCACCAGTTCCCATTCGAGTCTAGCTCAATGTAGTGTTTTTGGGTTTTACTCTTAGGTGCATCTGTGCTAGAGCCACCTCTACCTGCTCAAATCCTGACAGGGATATATTGATTTGAAAACACACAAAATCTCTACAATACCAAAATATTAGGAAGTTCTTCTATACTAATCCTCAAAGTCTAACTTATGGCTATGGGCTCTAATCAGAGTTTATCTAAATCTAGTTTCCGAGGTTTGTACTAAACTTCCTCTAATACCAACTCTAACACCCCAACCCTAGTTACCCAGATTCGGTACATTATTACATAAAATTGGCTTGATAGCAAGGAAATAATGTCTCAAAAAACTGATCTGTTTAGTATTATTGGAAACAAGATTCATACATATGTTCAACTTTAAACCTTGAAAATAAGTACAACATGAATTTATTCCATTGGAAACATCCAAGACTCTTAGATAATGCCTGAAAGTCACTCATAAATAACATCTTCATATCCTAGTAAATTGAAACATAATAAAGTGGTGGGCTCAAACGCTCAGTAAGGGTAAGCAATACAGCAGAAGATAACATAAATATTATGTTTGGTGAATAATTAAAACCACATGCCTTTACGAATAATAAACATGAATACTTTTATGGAAGGAATATGGGCTGAGTATATAATTCCATAATAAAACATAATCATGGGGTATTATACTAGTTGAATAGCCACATGAACCATCAATATTATTTACATAATGAGGGAATATATAATGCCAGACATTCTAAAACTTTTTTTCAAGGCCTCGGCCAAGAATTCACAAAATGATTATGGCCTCGGCCAAAACCATATATCAAATTGGGAAGGGCCTCAACCAATTACATTCCTAGTTTTATCATGAGACCTACCGATGGATCATGGATCTAGAGCGGGCTCCACCTATCACTTACTAAGTCTAATACATTCCTCATATGAAAAGGTTGAAATATAATATAAACATTCGTATTAAAACTAGCTTACAAAATGTTAATACTTTAACCACAAACCATGAATGGTATACAAATATCACATCCACAGTCAAACATATCACAAAACCTTCAATACAATATGGATGTTTTGTATCATAATAAATCAACATCAAATAAACTTAAAATCCATCAAGGATGTTGACATAGATGAAATCAAAACATTTTTTAGAGAAATATCTCTTTATATTTTGAAATATTTTAAGAGTCAAATAATTATAAAGAAAAAATTTAATTTGAAAATATTCTTATAATATTGTAAGGGAAGATTCAACGATGTTATAATGATGTAATATAGCCGCACCCACCGTATAAATTAAAAACATTCTTACACTAATTTTGTCGAAAAGTTTAAAAATGACCTTGTTTGGAAAACAATAGATTGATTCCTTTATAAACATATTATATAAGGAAAAAAGGGTATAAATGACATTAAACCATTGTCTATTAAATAGTAAAAATAATTTTAAAATATATTTTTAAGAAACATGGATGTGGATGATAAAGAGGACCTAGTAGAAAATTACATATAAACAACATGGGACAGTGAAGAGATTGTGAAATAAACTCTTACCTTATACTTTTCCTCAGTCAAGGGTAGTTTAACCTCCTGTATAATGGTAAAATAATTGTTATTAAATTACAAAACATTCATATTCATTAATATGATATCATATATGATCTGTTAACATTGCATTGTTAATAATATCTTAGTATTATCATTGTTTCGGGTGTTAACGGATTCATTTTACTTTATATTCTTTATTATTTGAGTCATATTTGTTATGGATGGGATTTATATTATTTAAATAAAGAATGATATCAAGTCTTTAAACATTATTTTTAAGCATATAATGAAAATTAGTCTTGAATGGATAAGACAGGGAATGAATCGCATCGCGTTCGTGGAGACGGTAATTCGTATGTATGCACAAGTGACAATATCATTATTTTGATATGAAAATAATATATAATTGGATGGTATATCATATATACAGAATAATTATCCTGTTATATTTATTATTTAAATCAATTACACATCATTATTATACCCATCCAAATAATAAGGTATTGAATAACAATTATCCCATGACCTGTAGAAGGTAAGTCGTACGTACGAATGTATTCTGACATGTCATTCAAAGGATGGATAGAGTAATGAAAATGGTTGTAAAATATTAATAATAACATAATATTATATTGAAGATACCTGATTTATTATTTTAGAATGTAAACAACAAATAAATAGGAAGTGAAAGAAGAAAGGAACTTTAAAGAGGTGATGAAATATTTACCTTTTATTTGTGTTCTTCCTTTTGATGTGATCAAAAGGGCTCCATAAGTTGTCTTTATGACTAAAGTAAGGTCTGTAGGATGAAGTTAGGATAGTTGATAGGGTATTAGGGAAGGTTTTATCCTTTCCAAATGGCTTTGATGGTGTGAATTAGATAAAATGGGGAGTACCCTTTTATAAGAGGAGGGGGCACCTCAAGAAAAGTGAGAAAAATTATTTTATAATAAAATCATTTTCAGATTATAATGGCTCAAAAGTAAACTATTTAATTTCTAATGTGTAGATAGGTAGAAAACCACTCATACAATAGGTTTTAGAAAGGTTTGGTTCACTATATTAACATTATCTTTCAGATTTAACACTTAGTTAAATAGTTTGACATTTCCCATGTATCTTTGTATTTTTAGATTATATGGTTAATAAACAAACTATATACTTAAAAGCAAACCCCAAGTCATTAATTAATGATAAAACTATCATTATATAAATCCTTTGGCAGAAACGTATATTTTTAGGAATGGAATATCAATTAATAATATAATATTTGTTTTAAAAACTCTTTTATGTTAATTTTGACACTATTTGTTTTTTTTTCAAAATTCATAACAGAATTATTAAATCGAAAACAATCCATCTAACCAACCATAATATTTTATATTAAACTATAAATTTAGCGGAATCCATAAAAAGTATCAAATTATATTTAAATGGATATTTACAATATCAATTATTTTAATCATTCATTAATACAGTAATTACTGCATCATCATTGCGTCATAAATAAATTTAATTATTAAATGTCTAAAAATTATAAATAAAATAGAATTATGTATTAAATCTTTCTATATTTCTAATTAATATATATAGTCGAAGTGATAACATGTATAACTCTATATAAAAATTGTTTTACTAAAAGATATATGCTCATGTAATTTTTGTATTTTCTTTAACTTAATTAATATAAAGTGTCATTATCACTTACATGTGGCTCCATGGGGTCCCAAAATCAACCCAAATATTCCCATTGTCGGACATGTATCATCCAATAGGGTTAGGACATGTGTTGGAGTAATTTAATATTATTTTTTTACCCTTATTTACCAGATTTACCCTTCAACCATGGTAAATAAAATATTTACCGAAGTAATTATTCAAGATGTCTAAAAATAAAAGATACCTATTTAAAAAATTTGGACCTCATGATTTTAAATATGGAATCCATTTTCAAAATCCAAAACATAGAAGTGGCAGAAAATAATTTAAAATTTATTCTCGTTGTCAAAACAAAAAGCGTGTTTTAAGAAATAGTAACTTTCAAAAGATTGACACTTGCTTATGTCCAGTTTAAATGTGAAATTATGTCCGTTGACCAACATTGTATTAAATGGTAAAAATATAATCTAATTATACTTTAATACAACTCAATAGGATAATTGATAACTTTAAATTGTTTTTCTTAAAAATGTTATTTTAATTAAAATTTAGTATTTTTCATTAATCATCAAAAACTGAATGTTTTCAGAAAAATACCAAAAATTCACCCTAAGTTAAATTTGATACTACAAATCCAAAAATTAAGTCCATTATGAATGATAAAATTTATAAAGTTTTAAAAATTGGGTATTAATATTCATAATGGCTAGTTTGATTCGATGTGGTGTGTTAGAACTCGAAGTTGTGTAGAACACACCCTACTATATTATTCAATGTATTATTCAAAAAGAAGCATACTGTGGAAGCTTAGGGTATTACAGTGCAAGAATATAAATGCATAAAAAATAATAAAGCATCAAAAAATAAATAACTGATCAAGTGATTAATAATATGAAAATCTACTAGGTAGTTTCATATTCAAGGATGTATGTCATGTTGATATATAAAAAATGAAACAAGGGATAGTTTCATTAAATCATGATATAAAAATTTAAAAAAATAGAAAAAACCAATCCATTAGAATCTTGAGAATATTCTTGGTCATCTTCTCATACAGCCCATATATAAATCAAACATATCAATACTTGGAGAAAAAACATTTCTATATTCATACCTATAGAAAATTAACCTACTCAGGTACGAATGGAATCCCATGTAAGGTGTGAGATAAAATCCAAGTATGACACCACCAATAAAGTCTATAAGTAATCTAAGCCATACTCATATATAAATAGTGTGTAGGTATAAATGAAATAAAAGGCAATACTGAATAAACAGATAATATCATGCTCAGGTTCCTATAGGACACCTGGGGCTCTACCACCTTTGTCTCCTATCTATGATGTGATTTTGATCAGTCACTGCTTAATATATATATATATATATATATATATTTTTGTTTCATTGTGTGTTATTTATATATTGAATCTACCGATATGGACCAAGTACATGTGGATGTAAGTGGCCATATACATGGAATGAAAAAAGCTAGCTATACTCAGGTGAAAATCAGACAACCAAAACTAGTCTAAAGACCATGTATGATTAAACAACAGGGTATATGCCTTACATGATATAAAGAGTGAGATACTTCATCCTCGGATATTAGGATGGTGATTGTTCTATCATGCCAAAACATGAAACATAGTACATGGTGCATCGTGCCCAGCATCCAGATAGTGGCAATGGTTTGAGACATCATACTCAACACCCAATTCATGGGAAAGTGAAAATATCCTACCCAATAGGAACCTTACCATCATTCCATATCCTATAAATAGTATTGTAATCATTTTATTGTACTAATCATGAGGCATTACCTCTCATGTACTATTGTTGTCAAGCCAAGATAATAACATGGGATTGAAATTGAATTAATCATTTGATATATAATGAAATAGTAGTTTTGGTAGTTCTAAACATTAATCATTTCCTCGATTAATCTAATTCAAAACATTTTGACAAGGAAGATTTTTTTGAACAAGCCATTCAATTTAATAATTCTGGAAAATTTAATTTATAAGGTTTATGGAGTCATTTAGAAGGGGTCATGGTAAAATGGATAATTACCTACATGGGAAATTAAAATTATAAGTGGATCCAAAAAATTTAGTGGTTCCTTGGGTTCATTAAAAAATTATAAAAATAGGAAATATCTATTTCTAATCTAATCCAAACACATATACCGAATTCTATAAAATTACACAATTATCAATAGAGAGAATTTAAATTTTTCATGCCCAAGGGATGTCCATAACTAAGTTCAACAACCTCTAATATACTAATCAAGGATCAAAAGGTGTGTATCATGGTTGGTAGATCAATTTAATATGAATAATGCACTTAAACGGTGACATGTAGGAATGGTCATAATTTGGACTAGTGGATATGAAATGAAACATGAAAACTCATGGATAAAATGATGATACTACCTACCTTAGTGTTGGTTATGACTCCTCATCTGACAGCAACCTCATATTCAAGGTTGGTTGGGAGAAATTGAAGAAATAGAATAAATCCTAGAAAATAGGGAAAAGTTCTTACACATAAATTGCATAATATATCTGATGATAACCTAGAATAGGAAGGGATAGGATTTTAGAGAATACCTATAGCTATCTGGTGCTTCCTTTAGATCTTTATTGGGACATCAGATCACAAAGATATAGTAGAACATACATTTAGGAGGATGGAAATAAATGGGAGGGGGAAGCAGACCAAGCTACTAGAAATGGGAGGACAAGAAATTAAAGTTATGTTTATTAATTAATAAACAAAAAATGATCATTTCATCCACAAAATTAGGGTTCCATGGTTTGGACACAAGTTTTTTCCAAACCATGTGAAAACCATTCTCAAGACACTTCCCAAAGGGATACCCCGCGTAGTTATGGAGCACATTTTCTTTAAGTGTGCACAAACTAGGTGAATTTACATGATCAAAGCACTTTAATTTTTAAAAAGTTATTCACCAGGGGTCACATGGTTTTATAAAAACTATGCAGCTCATACTTCACCATTTTTTCCCTCCACCCTATTAGTAGAGTCCATGGTGGATGGGATATATAATTACTACTCATTATACATCCCAGTATAGTTTAGAAAATATGGGCTTTCGGGCTCTGAACAAGCCTCAGACACACATATGACCCATGTTACTCCATTGGGTAACATTATAGGGTCCATTAAAATGATATTAATCCAAAAATAAATGATCCATTCCTTTCATCAAAAGACAGGTCGTTACAACCACCCCTACATAAAGAAACACATCCCCAAGTTGTCCTTCGAAGGGTAAAGATGTTTCATCTTCAAAGAGGCATGTATATCAACATACCATGCACATGTTTTGTCTTTCACTTGAACATGCTTCCACCTTACCCATGAATAACTAATTGACATGTCTCAGATTGTCTTCACAGTCTGATTGACAATATTAACATGATACTCTTCGATGGAGGCATCTACGTCCAATTCAATCCCATAATGCTGAAAGACATGACCTGGGTATGGATTATACCGGTGAAGCTAAGATACATGAAATACATCATGCATAGACTGGTATCTCTAGGGATGTTCTATCTACTAATCCACTAGTTTGGTTTGTGTCACAACCTCAAAGGGTCCAATGAACCTAGTTTTGTTCCAACCCTACCTTCGAACATATCTATGGACCAACCTGGGTGAGACTTGCAAGACAACCATGTCTCCTACCTCGAACATGATAGGTCGTCAGCTTCAATTGGAATATCAATTCTATCTCTAATGAGTTTTCATCATATGCATTCTAATAAATTGGACCTACTCTAGAGTCTATTTCAGGAGATGAGGTCCTAGAACAGATGTCCCCCCTACATCTAGCCAGTATATTGTAGAATAGAATGTCCTTCCATATAAGGAATCATAAGGATCCATCACAATGGAATATTGAAAGATTTTATTATAGGATAACTCCATAGGGGTTATGTGATTTTCCCATGAATCCCAGAATTCAAGGACACATCCACAAGGAATTTCCTTTAGAACCTAAATTGTATTGTCTATCTTTCCATCATTCCGAGGGTGATTGGCCATCCTCAAAATCTCTTCTATACAAAATTCCTTTTCCAACCCATGCCAGAACCATGAAATAAAGAGAGCATCTCTATTAGAAATGAGAGTATGAGGATCCCCATGAAAACATACTACCTTCCAAATGTATAACCTTCCATGATTGTCTACTAAAAAGGTTTCTCACCTAATTAATAAGTATGCGACCCTCATCAAACGATCAACACAAACCCATGTGGTATCATTTCCATGAGGTGATTTGCATATAATAGCAGTGAAGTTTATTGAAACATCATCACATTTCCACTTGAAAATGGACAATGTCTTTAAAAGGAAAATCAGATGCTGATTTTCCACATTCACATATTGATATGTGTAGCACAGAGTGATGAATCTATAAATCTCAGGATTCATTATAGCCCACCAAAACTAACTAAATAAGTCCTTATAAATCTTGGTGGCATCAGGATGAACTATCTATTATAAGGAACTGAATTCCCACATCAACCCCTCAATGATGTCTCATGGGACCCATACATGTCCCTAGAATATTAAAGTATCATCCCCATCCTTTGTCCATGGATAATATGTAACATCATTTGAGACACATTACCTTGGGATGAGACTTTGGGATCAGATAGTTTCCTCATTTTTACACGATCTAAAAGATTATAGGTCACTGCAAAGTCTGAGGGGATAGTATGACCTTCATTATCCAGAACATCAATGTGCATCTCAAAGAATAAATCCATGATCTTCCATTCACCACTGAAATCTTGAACCACCTGATTCTGAGTCATTCATCTCAAATCACTGACTATTGCATTTCATTTCTCAAGTGTGTAAGTAAGCTAAAATTGAATTACTGCCGGTAGTCAACCAAAATACACTACTTGAGATTCAAATCACACTATATAAAGATGTACATGAGGATTTTGTGACCAGTAAACAACAAAAAATTCCCCCAAAGTAGATTTTTTCTCCAACAACATATAATTTGAGATACAATAGGTAGATTAAGGACATATTTATTGTAATTTATATCCTTAGGAATCAAATAACATAACTTATATGTGATAAATCACTCATCCTGTATCAGAACATCTCCAAGACTAATACCTGATGCATCATAGTGGAATGTATAACTCTTTCCTGGATCTTGAAAAATCATTATTAGTAATGAATTCAATCTTCCCTTCAACTCCTAAAATGTCACATCACATGCTTCTAACCATACGAATTTCACACCTTCTTTATTCAGGCCACTAAGTAGTGCTGGAAGTCATGAGAAATCATATGTGAAGTGTCTATAATATCCAACTATCCCTGAGAATATTTTTATGTCCAAAACATTCATGGGATTCTCCCAAGAAACTATATACCTTAAATTCTATGGGAATAATGAAACATCTAACAATGATATAATGAAACCTAAAAAATTTGAATTTTTCAATCAAAAATTATCATTTACTAAGCTTACCATATATATGATGTTCTATAAGTGTTTCCAGAATCATCTCAAGATGATTTTCTTTGTCATTTCTGGAGTGTTAATATATTAATATATCTTCAAAAAACAATACTATGAATGAATTAAAATAACTATATAAAACATAATTCCTTAGATCCATAAATACTACAGGTGCATTGGTGAGACCGAAGAGAGTGAATAAATAATCTTATAGACCATACCTACTCTTGAAAGTTGTTTGAGGTATGTGTGATGACCTCACAACCACCTGGTGGTAGCCTGAGCTCAAAACTATATTTAAAAACACTCTCTCCCCCCATATTTGAAAAAAGAGGTTATCTATTCTAGGTAATGGATTCCTATTTTTTATTTGGAGTTTGTTCAATCAACAGTAATGCATAAAATCCTAAGGGTACCATCCACAATCACGGAAAAAAGTGAGGGTGATCCCCAAGGAGAAGCACTGGCTGCATGAATCCTTTAACCATTTGATCCTACAACTACATCTTCAACTCTAGAACCTCCATAGGTTGCATCGTATAAGGAGAAATGTTCAATGGAACTACTCCTAGAAAGAGATCAATTGTAAACTGTATATACCACACTAAAGGTTTACTAGAGACATTTATAAGAAATAAATCACTAAAATGATCCACTACAGGTGGAAATACATTGGGTTACAACCCCTGGTGATCCAATCAAATACTGGTGAGTTGAGCTATCGTATTACCCATCCACAACTGCTTGGGTCCTGATTACATAGCTTCCACAACCCATTCTCGATTATGAACTTCTATACCACCCTCTTGTGATGTAAAAAATCATCCTCAAATGATATTGGTCTACATGGGCTTGTTAGGGAACTAAATATTCCAACTTGATAATTACGTCAAAGCCTATCATGTCAGGGATGAAAAGGTTCCACAAGAAGTGGTATCCTCTTATCTCAAGTGGTCCTTGAAATAGAGAACACCCCATGATCAGATACCTAATGGGGAATCAATTATTATAAATCCATACAAGTGATCAAACGAAAGTCCTAGACTCTATGTGATGGTTTATGATATAAAATATTGATAAGAACCTTTGTAAAATAAAGTAGACACTGAAGTGCAGGAGATAAGAATAATACATAATATAGTAGAAGGTCTGGAACTCTAATACTTTGATGTTGGATGGACTACATATAACTGGCATGTACTGTGGACCTGTGTCACTACCTGGCTGCCCTGAGAAATCCCACTATGATGTTTCAGATAATCATAAGTCTAAATACCTCTTCTCAACTACTACCTGAACTTGATCAGTCGGTGGTGGTATTCTAGTTACCTTCCTAGCAAGATCCCACTCGCCCTACTCCTAAACATGGGGTAGAAGAAAATAACCATTCACTAGTTTCTAAATGGAATTTTTTTCTTATGTAGTCAACATAGCCCATTCTTCTCTATCTTCTACATTCCACATGAGATCAGATGCACTAAGTATTCATGTGTCCTAGATTCTTGCACTAACGACATATCATGAAACATCCTTCTTAAGGAGACTAGATTCTTTTACCTCTACGATTAGCCTTTAAATTTCTTTTTCTCCAAGAATAAAAACAACTGATAGATCTAGGTTCCAAACCACCTTGACTCGTACCATCAGCTTCCCTCAAATTATGATCTATAGTAAGGTCTTGGATGATGATCTCTTAAATAGTGGTTGACCTCAAAAAATTGACCTGCAATCAGATGGAATAAATCATATCATCCTTGAATATCTTGGAAGTCATAAGGTCATCACCTAAAAGAGATGGATCACAATTTTGTAGCTTAATAAAATGGGTAGATTATTCCATAACTAAGATAACTCCTTTTTTAGGTTATTGAATTCTTTATCCCTATCAACACTCATATTTTAGAGAAATAATACAATTATAACATAATCTGAAAATCTACCCAAACTATGTATGAAAATTGATCTTACTAGTTGATAATAGCCCACCCTCACTTGGAAGAATCACATAGCCTGTTAGCAGTAATTTTGACCATCCTCTCTGGAGGCACCTCTAAATTCTTGAATATATATGGTATTTCTTCAAGACATGGATCAATATTGTGTGGTCCTCCGTCCCTTGAAATGATGTGAGGATGATGCTACTATAATTATTTGGTCAACACTTCCATACTAGGGGTAGGTTGAACCACACCTTGCATATTCTTCACTATTGGTAGGAATCCCTCTCAAAACTGGGAATTAGTGCCCATATCAAAAATAGGAAGAGGTTCCACAGGTGGCCATGTATGTGGAATCACTAGATGATCAAGTCCCACCACCTTAGGTTCATAGTCTTAACCACCTTCATGGTGTTCGACTGGAGTAATTTTTGTTAGCATGGTACTCTAATCTGAAACATGCACCTCATAAGATATTTTAACAATTGAAAATATTGTAGATAAATAACAAGAATATATGAAAATATTTCCTAATAACAGACCATACCCATCTTCATACTCTTAAATCCAGCCTTGTTTTATATAGTGACAGACCATGTAATGTTATAATAATGTAAGAAATACCCCACTACCCACTACTAATTTTGTGTTCGAGTCTCATTCAATATTTCACATAAATAGGATAACTAGTTTCACTTCAAATGTCACATTCATTTTTATTTTTTTCTTGTTCAAATATTTATATATCATTAAATGGTTTAACTAGATATATCACTTTATCTAATCCACAAGGTCTCATACTTCATATAAACCAAAATACAATGTTCACTTAACTCTTACCATAACAATTTCCTGCCTATGCGACCAATGGTCCATCACTTAACATTCCATAACTGACTATGTCAGGTTTCAGCATTAGAATATAAATGAAAACATTGTTACTTTAAGGAATAAACATAAAGTGTCAATTATTTTTTCAAATCACTAAAATTATATCACCATATTTCAATACATAATCAATGATCTATCAATATGCGATAGAAAATGTAATCAGAAAATAGATGTGACATGGGCAAATTCATTGTATATTAGTCAAATTATTCCTATAATGATTCATGTAATGAAACACCCTTATTTCATTGGACCTATGTATAAGAAATCATCATTTAAATAATACCAATATTCATTACATCAAGAAATAAGTTTGTCACCAAATGGTGAATTAGTATCATGCATAACATGCATAATTACTAATAGCAATTTCCCATCCCATAAAATTTGTGTTTCACCTACACATGAGTTATCTACATCTAGGAACAATGAAAAATTCAAATTATATAACTCCTATTCCGTAATATAATATGTTAATAGTAATAAAAATGAAAAAATAACTCATCATTCTACTTTTTAACATGCGGAACTAGGCTCCACATAACCCATTCCCTGAGATGGTGGGTCATTGGGCCCCAAGCATGCCTCTCCATACACCATTGGTTTTCGACTAGTAGCAAGGTTTAAACATGGTATAGTTGGGATATTATACCCTCTTATCATATTAGAAGAGTGGATATAATCATAAACATACAATGGTATAAGCATACATATGCAGATAAAATAATATTACTAAAAAAGAATAAATAACTAAGAAATAGAGTAATAATATTAAAATCCATTATAAAGTTTCACATACATATATTCATGTAATGGTAATATAAAAAAATGATATAGGGGATCTACATGTACAATCATACTATAAAAATTTACAAAATGGATCAAAACTTCTCCACAATCTTCTTGAGAATATACTATGTCCTCTACTCCTATGCTCCACCTATAAGTAAAAAAGATCTTAACTCAGTAGTATGGATCTTTACCTTATCTATACCTTTAAAAACTCTACTTGGATATGAAATGTTGCATGAGTACGATGTGTGATAAAATCCAATTATCCCACCAACCATGGTGTCTAAAAGTAATCCAAGCACTACACATAGCTAAAAAGTGTGAAGGTATGAATGATATAATAGAAAATATTAAATAAATAAATAATATCCCACTTCGATGGCTCTAACTATTTTATTTGACAGCTTGTATGATATTATAACAAGTCGATAATATATATATATATATATATATATATTATTTATATATTTCATCCACCTAAATGGAACAAATGAATTCGGACGTATGTGGAAATATTCCTAGAATACTAAAGAAATAATGAAAGGGGCATAACTAAGACATCCATAACTAGTATAATGAGCCTATAAGATCAAGCAATAGGGTACATCTCATACATCCCATAAAGAGTGAGATATTTCATACTCAGAACTTTGGATAGTGAGTGTGCCATCATGTCAACTCTCAAAATAAGGGATGTGGCATGTCATGACCACCATACAAATATTTTCAATGGTGTGAGACATCATGCTCAACACCTAACATAATAGTGCATGGAAAATAAAATCCCAAAAGGATCCTTACCATCATTCCATAAAATACAACAAATGGTGTAATCGTATTTATAGTATTTAGCATGAGTCATTACCTCCCAGGTATTATGATTATCAATCCAAGATAATGACATGGAATTAGAATTCAATTAATCGTTTGATATAGAATATAATAGTAGGTATTTCCTTATCACCCATTAAGAATTTCATCATTTGAACTAATTAAATTTATTTGAAGAAGGCCAACCACCTTGAACTATCCATTCATTTAAAAAATTCTTGAATATTAAATTTATAAGTTTTAATGATTTATTTAGAAGGATTCATTGTTAGCAAGGAAATTAACTACATGGGGAATTCCAATTATATGTCGATCTGGGTGCTTATGATATTCCTTTGGTTCATCAAACAATTATAAAATAGATAAAAAAATCCAATTCTAAACTATGTTTAATTCTTAGAATGTGTTTTGGGAAAATAAAAAACTAACCATAATGATAATTTCATGTTTCCACACACAAGGGATGTCCATAACTGAGGTAAAAACCCCCTATTATACTAATCATGTATTAGATGGTGTATTTTAATATATGTACATCAATTTAATATGAATAAATCAATTAAATGGCAATGTGGGATAAAGGTTGGCCTATAGAATAATGGAAAATCTGTGAAATAGAAAAACACATGGGTAAAATGACAAAACCACCTAACAATGGGTTTTTGATGATTCCTTGTCTGATTGTGGCATCATATTAAATGTATGTTGGAATAAATCAAAGAAATTATCCAAATCCATGAAAATAGAGAGAAATCACACTATCATAAATAGAGAAATAGATTTAACGATAAATTGTAATAGGAAGGGAGAGGATTATAGATCACACCTCTTACTACCTGATTCTTCCTTTGAATCTTGATTTTCATATTTCATTGGAGAGATATATGAGTACCTAGATTGAAGATGATGGAAATATATGGGAAGAGGAATCACACCCATCCACTAGAAATGGAAGGAGAAGAATGAAAAAATTAGGTTTATTAATTCATTAAGGGAAAATTGAAATTTGACCCTCAAAATAGAAGGCACACGGTTTGGACACAAGGTTTGGAGAAAACATGAGCAAACCATGCGAAATCTCACTTTCAATACTCTGCAGTTTTTACACTGTCATTTTCGTGGAGTTGTATGTTTTCATAATAACTATATGGATCTATATTAACCTTTATTCCACTTTTCCCGATCATTAGATACCATATAGGCTAGGCTTTATGGTTCTTATTAATCATTTAGCCAACTAATGTTTATAAAATATAGTGTTATAAGCACTCAAAATCCCAAGAAACACATGTGACCCCCATGAAACAATTACACAACATTTTAAGGTACTTTTAAATGCATTCAAAAAAAACATAAATGATACTTACATTTTGTGAAAATATGGATCTTTATTCACACTATGTACCTTTAACACTAGGCTATGCCTGTGTAATAGTAGGCAGCGTGTGGCTATCCATGTATTATTCTCATGTACCAATACATGACTCATTCAATATATTCTCAGCCTGGTCATTTCTATGTAGGATTAAACGGTGTCCTTCTACCCATGAACTGTATCTCATGTCCATGTACCCTATGAGGTACACTCTGAGCTATAGTAGAAGGAATAACATGCTAAGTGACAGGGGTCACACACCATATGTTCCTTAATTTTCTCTTTAAACCCTAGAAACTCCTTGGAGGACCCCACGCACCACGTAATCTGTAATTACAATTTTTGTTGATTGGGTTTTTCCAGAAACCCTAGTTTTTCCTACCATGAATGCTCACATCATTGTCACCTCAAAATATGGCCTCAATATCACAAGAATCGTGGATCCATCTTAGTTGATCCTCATTGTGGTTTCTTATCATAATACGGCCATCGAATCCATTTTGAAAATTCTTTCTATTCATCTCATCATCATTTTTATGCCCCAAAAATATTAGGGGTTTCTAATCAAGTCAGATCTTTTTGTTTCAACCATCATCAAACATCCATCATGTTAGGCTGAGCTCAGACTTATTATTTTAAATTTTCATTTTAAGAAAAGGCTATACAATAATCATTTTTTTATAATACATAAAACTGTATGCCAAATAAAGAATTATCATGATGAATGGAGATCCTTGGAAGGAAAAAACAAAGAATAGTCATGAGGAATGGAACTCGTTCAATCTTCATGTCAACCTCAATTTGATTCATTTATAAGGAAAATTGAAGAGATAATAAAATAACAATAAAGAAATTCTTAAAATAAATCCCTATAATGATCCCATCTAGAAAATGACTAACCCATTAATCAATATGCTTGTCGATTTATTTTTCTTATTCATGGAAATCAAAAAAGGTGGAATGAACCCAAATTAAACAACATCCTACATCAATGTCAATCAATCAGAAAAGATTAAAAAAGAAGTGTAATTTTCTTGGTGGGATCGTTAGATTTCATTGCACGTCTATCTCTGATCTACGATCTGGCATAAATTTTTCTTAGAGAAACCCTATCTAAAAAATTTGGGGTTGCATGGCTAACCCGTCAATTCCATTATAGACGCATTCTTAATGAATATTTTAGGTCATTACATTAATTGTTTAATTAAAAAATTAACTATTTATTTTATGTATTTTACACATACGGAGACTATTCCATAATCTCCCCACACTGATAATTTTCATGTTTCACATAGCGTAAAACATAAGTTCTCAAATCAATGGTGCACTCTGATTTTTTGTTTCAGGGACCTATTTATATTTTATTCCACTTTTTCATTAAAACATTGTACACATTCTATTTAATATATTTATTATATTTCAAAAATTTATTCCAGGAATATCGGGACTCCAAATCACATTTTGGCTCAGTTCTTCATATACAAAATAATCTATAAAATATCAAAAAATAATACATGGAATAACTGATTCATTACATTCTCCCTACTTTGGTGTTTACCATCCAAAAAAACTAAAAGAGTGATACACAAAGATATGAGGGTAATGATCATGTATGTAATCCTCCCACTCTCAGGTTCTATACTAGATATTCTAATGATGTCACTAGACAAGACCTAAATCAATCACTCTAAAATAAAGGATCTTCTCTTATCAATCCTCAATATCTATCGAGTACTCAAAAACGGTAGCTCCATCCTCAATGTCCAGCATGCCGAAGACAATAACATGTGATGTGTAATACATGTACATCCTCAACTACGACATGTGTAAGATGTTGTCTACCCTATCTAACTATATTGGTAGATCAATGTTTTATTCCACCTCACCAAATCTACATATTATCTAGAAAGGTCTAATGAATATTAGATATATCATGCCTCCCCAACCAAGTCTCTGTAATCCTTGTTAATTTGAAACACATAGGAACAGGTTGTCTCTCTCCTCTAACTCAAAATGCCTCTATCGTCTATCTGGATATTACATCTGACAGATCCAGGAAATTATATTATTCTCCTAGATGATATGAAAATTCTCTGTATTAGCTCATACCAACTCTGGGCTCATGGGTGAAGACTCTTTCAGATCCATCAAGAAAGGTGGTGACCTATAGAGTCAGTCATACAAATTATTGAATGCATACATGCCAATGGTGGAATGGTAGTTTTCGTTTTATCAAAACTATTCTAGGGGTTTATGACCATCCCAACTGTAGATAAAGTCCAACATGAAATCATGTATGATTTCTTCTAAGACTTGAATGGTCCGCTTAGTCTAGCTATTATTTTGGGGGTGAAATGATGTGCATAAGTGTAATTTAGTCCCAAAATCCTCCCATAATCCATTATATAACCCAGATGTGAAGTGAACATCGTGTTTAGAGATGATTATTGAGAGATATACATGGAATTTGATTTTATTTTTGAAATAGAGGCATCGCATGCTATATACTAAACTCTCCTTCCAAATAAATAAAAAGTGGACCAACATGGTGAGTTAATATACGATCAACCAAATAGAATCATTTACCATAGATCTGCATAGAAATTCCATCATGAATCCCATAGATAACCCATACCACTTACACTCTAGAACCTAATTGGGATGAGATGAAACTGCTAATACTTGGTGCTTAACCATCGCATGCTGACAAGTAATCAATCGAGAGAAAAAAATATACAACTATCTTCTTCATCATGGGACACTAATAATGATGTTGAATGTCTTGGTACTTCATTTCTCTGACTAGATGTACATAAAAATTAGATGCATGAGAATCTCCCAAAACCTACTCTCAAAATATCATGGGTACCTTTTTAAATCCTCTGAAAACAAAAAAATGGTCCCCACCTTCCTAAAATCCATCTACACCATGTCTAGTGGATATCTGAGTTAGTATAGTCTTACAGTTGACATTCCAAAGTTGTGCCTCACTGAATCACAAGAAAATAATAGTGGTAAATATCATTTACTAGAGGTAGACTAATCCATATCTATCAATAAAGGATAACTACAATGAGGGCAACTACTCTAACACCTCATTCCTAAAATGTTATAAAGATCTCATGTTGAGATCATCTTGTACCACATCCCCTTACCATGATATTAGATAATATCAAAGTAATAATCCTTAAGGAAATCTACCCATTCCATCTACCTCATGTTAATATATTTCAATGATAATATATACTTGAGAATATTTTGATAAGAATTGATGATAAACCACATATAAATTAGGAAGTGTCGCCACATATTTAGTTTAAATACTACGACTACTAACTAAAGATCATGGGTTGCGTAGTTATTATCATGTTTCAACTAAAATGAACCATAGGTAACAACATATTGTGTCTACATTATAACACAAATAATCTAGGATTCTAGTGCATCATAGAACAATATGTACTCGACACCCTCCTCTATAAATCTCAATATTGGGGAACTTTTCAATTCGTACTTCAACTCTAGAAAAGTGTGTTGGCACCATTCCAACCTAATGAATGGATATCCCTTTCAATTAAAATTTTTCATGGGTTTAGATATACTATATAAATCATGTATGAATCTATGATTTTAGCATGCTAAATCAGGTAATCTCCCTACCACATTCACACTCTTAGGTTGCTTCTAAGAATATATTATCTCAACCTTAACTGATTCCACTATTACTCCATCTACTGATATAACATGTCCTATAAAGTGGGACACATAAATATAGAACTGGAACATTGATATCATTATTCTAAGATGGTACTCTTAGAGTACATATATAATTACCCACATATGTCTCACATTATCCTCCTTGGATTCTGAGTACACAAGGATATCATCGATGAAAAATATAGTGAACCATTTTAAGAATGGTTGGAAGATCTATTTTAGGAGTCCCATGACACTATTGTGGCATTCATCGCACCAAAGGGTGTCATCATGTACTAATAGTGAGTGTAGTAACATCTGATTATTGTCATTAATATATCATAATCCATTTATCACATCTACTGGTAGCCTAATCTGAGGTAAACCATTGAGAATGTTCATTCCCCTATCTAATAATAAAATAGGTCATCGATCCTTGGTAGTGGATAATTGTTCTTCAGGGTCAAAGAGTTCAAGTGTTGACAGTCAACACACAACCTCAATCACCCATCAACCTTCTTAGAGAATAAAACTAAGGATTCACTGGGTTAAACAATGGGTCTAATAAATACATTCCACGAATATTTCTCCCACTACCCCCTCATCTTCTAAAGATCAATATGATCCATCTGATATATTGGCACAGATATCCATGTTATTTCAAGGTGTAGATCAATATAGAAGTCCATCTATCAGTTGGAAGTTAATCCTGGAACATACTCAGGGAAGACGTCCTCATACTCTACCACCATTGCGGGAAACTGGAAACTCATAACATTAACTACACCAAGGGATAATAAATCCATCTGATGAGTAATCAGTTGCACCCTATATGCATGATTCCATCGTGCATTGACTAGGAATTTTTTTTACCCACAAATGAAAACATGGTCCCCTCACTTTGGACACACATAATCCCCCAAATAAAATAATCAAACATTTTGTGAACTGTAGATAGCCTATTCATATCTAAGAGGATGTTTTAAGGCCTTATCACTGCTATAAAAAAATCCCAACAGAAACTCTCAACATTGATATTTATGTCATGTTATCAACACAAGTGTATGATCGTTGAGTCATCTCTAGTTGGAGTCTCCAAGTATATTGGTTGACGTAAGTGATCAACCAAATTCTCTATGTTTCAGGACAAATTGTTTTAAATTAAGGAATTAATAGAGACTATGTATATCAATATTGTAGATAATGTATAAAATCCAAATATCGTACCTCTTATCTTCCCTCAAGCCTCTGGTTCATAATCATTGACAACCTACACAGTTTACGCCTTTGTCCTCCAGCTCCATGAGCCTGGCATTGACCTCCTAGAGTGTTGGTGGTAATATGTCAAAGCATCTACCACATCCTTCTACACTCCCAACTCCTGTGTAATGTTTTCCATTTTATAGACCATTCTTCTCCCTCCGCTGCCTCTGCCTCTGTGGCCCATCCACGGTCTACCTATCAGTTTTATGGAATTAGAGACAATCTTGACCAAAATATCACCTATTATAATAAGAGTATAATCTCATCTAATTAGGCTTATTAGATGGATACTATGATCCATGAAACATATACCCTATATCCTATGACCTCCTCCTAAAATTTACTGCAAGTCCAGGTCTCTGAGACTCACATTGGCTCCCTACTGTCGAGGTCTCTTCTCTTATGGGCCCACTGTCGACAACCATTTTCTATGTCTGATCATCCAAGGAACTATCAACCAGAAGATCTTATTCCATCACCCCATCATGGGTAGTAATTTATGTAGGTATAACACTATATAGGATTTATCTGCACATACATCGCTCAATGTTCTAATCCAAGAACAACTAATCCTGAACCATATCTATCGAGTTCATGGAAATGTTGGTAAACCTATATTAATACTCAACTATTATCATGTTTCCCTTTTTATGATTTGGAAGAACATATATATGTACATCCCCCACCATAGCTAGAGATATCTCATCCCTAAAAAGGCACTCAAACTTGAACCTTGATAGATTCGACTCATCGTTAGACTTGTTAACTAACCACTAGAATCATTTTCTTGAGCCATAGAGAAGGCTCTCAACCAGGACAACCATATGAATCTTCGTCATCCTAACCAGGCAAAAGAATCATGTCACTACCTAAATCTAGTAACCCTCTTATGGGTTAGGCCAGCCACACAACTTGAGGTGACTCTATCACATAATTTTGTGTATTGCACTTAGCCAGCACACTTTATCTGTTGGTACTGTGGGTACCATATGTTTCTCTATAGTTGGTGGTATAACTAGGGAAAAATATAGAAGAATAAACTCTAGAACAGGTCCCTATATATTTTAATCATCACTAAGGGGATCATCATCTATATCCTGATGTTGGATCCTAGCAATCATACATCATGGTGGAATCCTGAAAAATATATGTAAAACATAAAGTGAGTATATCTGGAGATCTTTATCCAGAAGGAATTGGTAACAACAAATCATTCCTATATGATACATGAATCGTTTTTTTACTTCAACTAGTGTTATCATGTACAGATTCAACAAGTAGGTGATCAAATTCATGTTGTAGGGAAATGTCATCCACCACACCAACGCTGGAGAGACCCTGGCCTGAGATTCAAACTCGAAACTCTTTATGGTGTTTCCCTAATCAAAACTCACAGTCTCTTATATGAAGGTGGAACCTAAGGCTCTGATACCACTTTCTCATGACATGTCCCAATGGGTACCATTTTGTAACTCCCCAAGCCAACCTCTAATAGACTACGGGCAGGTGACTATCATTGGTTAGGTATATCAGTAACCAGGGACGAATTAGCATAAGTACATATACACACACACACAATCTTTAATCCCATACAATGGTGAACTTTAATAACTTCTAAATAAACCTGAATGAATATATCTAAATTATAATAGTAGAGTAAATCAAGAAGTTATGTATTGTAAACAGGGCACCATAAAACAACGCAATAAGTGTCTAAAAATTAGTACAACCTGAAAATATGGATGTGGAATTCTATAAAGATACAACAGGAACACACCTCTATATGTTTGGTATCACTTAGCACCATCTAGTATTGGTCCATCTAGGAATATGTCAGAAAGGTTGAACATCTTCACGGGACATGACACGTATGGGCAATGCCCCTGTAGGGGTGAGTATAACAATACCCAATTGGACACCCCATATCTCAAAAGTTTAAAATGAAGGAATGAATGTTGGCACCTGACAGGTATATTTCTATAATGAATATAAAATTAATATCCATATATACCCTGCAAAGGCACATGGTCTAAAGTTAAATTCATTATTGTAATACTATCTTAGGACTCTAGCTCAAATATTCCATATATTACTCATATGAGAGAACACATTACATAAATCCGGTAACACTGATGACAACGAAATACATACAATGCATAGATGAGGATCTCACCCAAGGCCATTGGGGATACCATCAACTAAATATGGAATAAAAAACAAAGTAAAGTATCATTTATCACATAGTTTGGGTCGCGATAATACGAATAACTCTACATAGGGAAAGAATATGAATAGAGGATTTCATTGTAACCCACGTGGAAGGATTATAACAACTCTATCCAAGCAGTTCTAATGAAGGGATCAATGTCCTATGTTTAATAATATATTCCATACTAACCATTAGTAATATTCAAGGGGTAGCATACCCTAACAAAACATTTCTAAGATATAAAGGAAAAGGGATCCCGAATAACATTTACGTACAACATGTTTTGTGGTAGGTTTATACATTGTGTCCCTTCAGCCTCATGGTCCTTACCTTGTTGTATTACATTGGGCGTGGATACCCATGTACTCTTCCCATGTACCATTACATGGCTTATCCCATGTATCTCCATCATTCCCATGTCCATTTATGAGTACACAATATTTTTTTTCCCGTTTACTCCAGGTCATGTCATGGTACCATCTGTGGTATATTCCAACCTATCGGGGAATGCATCACACACTGTGTGATATGAGTCACACCCCTTGACATTATTAACAATCTATAGGAATACTAGCTACCTATGTGAGGTCCCCAAACTCTGTGTAATACCAAATTATACACCTTGTGGTTCGAGTATTTCTAGAAACACTTTTTATTCCTTCTGCGTGCACTTTCACTGCCTCTTCATCAAAATAAACTTTCAATGTAAATGGAAATTGTAGATCCATCACGTCTTAGGATCTCTAAAACCAATCACTAGAATATTTATGTTTAATCCTTTTGGAAAACAGTTTATTTTCATCATGTAAATGTTCTCAAATCCCTCTCAAATAAGGGTTTTCTGATCTAGACTGATCCATTCACTGCTACCATTAGCGCACCTCTTTTATGTTATTCCAAGACCAAATCTTTGATTTAAAATCATTTTGTCATGAGGTGGTTGTGAAATGTTTGATTCTCTTGAATTTTTTAAACCATGGCCTAAATAAATAATTCTCATGATGAATGGAGAATCGGGGGAGAAAAGAACAATGAAAATAAATGAGGAACAAACCCCAGTCTATGTTCCTTTTTGTCTTGATTTATTTTCATTAGAATGATGAGTAAAGAGATAATAAAATAACCATAATTAAATTCTTCCAATAAATCCATTCAATAATCAAATCCTATAAATCACTGATTTGAGAATCAAAACAATGATGGTTGATTTATATTCATTATAGAAATCAAGAAATAGGGAAATAATCCAAATAAAAAATTCATACGTTGATTTGGATTAATTTAAAATGAATAATGAAGTGACATCATTATCATTGGGGAGTTCCTATGATTTCATTGCACATTGATAACTGATCCACGATTCGGTGGATGTTCATCTGAGATAGATCCTCTAATACTCTTTCCAAAGGCTCCAAGGTTATGATTCGAACACTATAATTATATCATAGTCTTATTCTTAAAGACAAATTTATGTAACTTCATCAATGGATTAACAAAATAATTTTAATTAATTATTTTAATTATATTACCCCTATGACGACTTTTCAACAAATACCTCATAATGAAAAGGTTATGTCTATCCTAGGGTAAACCAAGCATTATAAACTCAATGGGGACCTCATATTTATTATTTGGGCCTCCTTTTAAATGATATTCCACTTTTTCAGGAAAAATTCTCATCTCTGATATTTAATAAATTTAATATATTTCAAAAATTTATTCTGAGAACTCTTGACCTCCAAATCACATGTTGTATCAACTCCATGTCTTTCAAATAATCTATAAAATATCCAAATATAATACATAGAATATAAAATACATTTCATTATAGAAGATTAATCATCACCCAATGCATTAGAAGAAATTATAGTTGCCACATTTCACACAATTAAAATCATTATATGTGAACCACATGATCATAAAACATTCATCATATCATAACCACAGAAATTAATTCATTTTCATACACTTTTCAACACATCATTATATCATATCCCTTGGAAAATGAATGTGCTTTATAAACATCTTATCATAATAAAAATAATCCATTCAAAGAAACAATAATAATGATATCACTTGATCGTATACCTAGTAAATAAAATGTTACATCGAAGTAATTAATATTATTCAGAAAAAGATTTTTAATGAAATATCACAAAAAACCATTCATGGTGGGAATAACATTTCATTAAAAATGACCATTCTGAAAATAAAAGATTATAATATTTTCTGGAAATCATTTTCATTGAAAATAACCTTGAATCTATATAAAAGATTCTTTTAATTTCATTTCAAAAATTATTGAGGGAATGAAATTTTCTTTGAAATTTTATTTTTGATGACGAGATATTCATAAAATATTTGGTAATAATTTTCTTTGAAAATAACCTTGAATACTCATAATGGAATCATTAAAAATCATTTAAAACCTTCCATAAGAAAATATTTGATACACATTGAAATGAAATTTTTTAAAACATAAATAATATTCAAAATCCCATTCCCCTAAAATAACGTTTTCAACATATTAAGAACACTTTAAAATATTGATTGGTCATTATATCCGAAATTGTTACACGCATTGAAATAATGATTCCTTTTACTTTTTTGTAAATTCCATGTGAGACTTGTTTAAAAAAAGACATGATGAATAATTTTAAAAAAATCATACAAGGGTAATCATGAAATTAAATAAACTCATAGTAAAATTAAATATAATTTTAAAAAAATTTAGAAAATATGGATATAGAAGGAAAAAATATTTTTGACCGAATAGGGAAATAATGTCAGTTTTCTTTTATAAACTATTTGGAATAAAAAGTACATAAAGGGAGTATAATTTAGGGAAAACATTTATTATATATATAACAACATAGTGTAATAAAACATAGGATTTTCTAGGGAGAAAGAACATAATATTTCTCCATCCAAAGCATAATCATAAACAATCATGATAAACAATGAGATAATTACATCAATCCCTACCCTCTTCGGTCCCTTTTGAATTGTAATCCCAATTAAATAATAGCATTCAAATTAATATTAAATATCCTTAATATAATGAAATAAAAGATATAAAATATTAAGGGTGTGGTATATACACCTCAAAAAATACAATAGGTGCAAAACATAATGTATGTCCCAAAGAAGAGAAATTGAGATAAAAACCTCTTACCTTATGCCTCAACTTCCATCATACACGTTTAAAAATTCAATATAATAAATATAATTTTATTATACATATATTTTAGAAACATAATAACATATATCATACCATATATTATTTTTATGGCCTTTTATTGACCATTTATTAATAATTTCATGTTAAAATCACATTTCTGGTGATAATTACTTTGTTATTTGTGTATTTTTGGATTTTTTATTTTCAGTCCACATTATTTTATCATATTTACATCATATAAAGATTATTTTCGTTGATATAAACATAATATAAATTCATTGTGTATTTATTTATATTAATCCATAGAATTTATACATAGAAAATGAAATTCACCATTCATGGAGATGGAAGGTCGTATGTACACAAGAACAAAGTATTAAATTTCATGAAGGATGAAATGAAAGAATATTAAACAATAAATTACCCTTATTAAATAATATTTATGTGTTATATAACACATATATTTATTAAATTTACCATAATTACTTTTTTCACAAAGCATTATTGAAATACAAATCACATCGTTTCGTGAGGTGATAGTTTGTCATGCACACAATCGGTGTTATGGTATCCCCAACGTAATGGAAAGTAAAAAGGTATATGTGATATAATAATTACATAATTATAATTATGTTATAATAAAATATTCATTTAATCTATCCTCATTATCATCCATATAAAACAGAAATGAGAAACACATTGCATTGGTACGTGACATGGTAGTCTCTCATTCACACGAGTGATGTTATTATTATAAATTGGATTAAAATTTAAGAATTTAAGTGTTAAAATATAATTATTGATTTATAAAAAATCACACATATCTTAAATAAAAATTAAATCCATCATTAAATCCATTTGTGATAGTTGGTGATGGAAAATGAATAACATCAGTTCATGTTGGAGAGGCCCACCGCACATACGAGATATGGTTTCATTTCCCATTAGATGGAAGTAGATATGGGTATAGGTTATTAAGTTAACATAATAACATATAATTATATGAATTTTTAATTATAACATTACATTAGAATAGTATTTGATGCATTTGGAATAAGATAAAAAACCAAAATAGAAGACTAAGAATTTTACCCCTTCTTTGGAGAACCTCATAAGTATTATCCCAAAAAAAATTCTTATGAGGGTTTAATAATATAGTAAATTCTATAAGAATGTTACTAGGAATTAAGAACATATTCGGATAGATATTGGAGGAAACAAAGGGTTTTGTATGTTTAAATATGTGAAGAGTGGGCGTGGCCTTTTCTAAGTGGCGGAGATGACACAAATGGAATTTGTAAACAGAATATTGTGTACCCATATTTATCATGTTACAAATAGAGGCAAAATGGACCATTTTATAAATTTAGAGGTGGTAAGGTCAAAATATTTCAATAAAATTACTTTTTTAAAAGTTTACATGTCATTTTTACCATATATTTTTTACTTTAATCCCAAGTAAAAATAATTTATCCTTAACCACAATAATTTATTTTTAATTGTTTTTTATAATCATTATGACCAAATATTATGTGAGACATATTATATAATATAAATTTATCATAATACAAATAATTTATCAATTTTTTCAGATTTCATTCAAATAATTGGAAGATTTTAATTTAAAATAAAACATGCAGATATAATGAGAAAGTGGTTTTCGAAAGTAAAAATGATCAAATGAATAAAAATATTGTATATAAAAATCTAGTATGAAATTGATATTAATGACCTAAATAAAATATTTAATATTTAATTTAACTAATTTTAATTTTAAACAAATTTTAAAATAAAACTAAACTTATACATTTTTAAAAGAAAATGCAGTTTTCAATAAATGCTAATATTGTTCACTATTCATCAAAAAATTATACATTTTAGAAAAATATGAACTTTTTACCCTAAAATAATTTATACATGTAGATTTAAAAAATAATGTTTATTTTGTGAAATAAATCATCTATTGTTTTTAAATAATAAATTTCTTTACAAAAATAAATAAATACCACTTCTGAGAAAATAATATTATTAAAACATATAATGATCATCCCAAAAATTTAGTACTTTTATCAATCATTTTTATTTATATAAAACCATTATAGTTAATATTTATTTTTTATTCATATTAATGCGACCATATTCAATAGATATGTAATAATAGTAATATGTAAATAATAAGTATTAATAATTTGTCGCACTGAGTTAAAAATCGGTTTTGCATATAATGTAATCTATCAAATAAAATTAAATAATTTCAAAGGAAACTTCTCATAAAATCTAGGGGTGTTACATTTGTTGACCTACACACAATATAATAATTATAAGTACTAAAATTTAAATTATTATGTGAAAAAATTATCATTAATTTAAAATGTTACAATTAGATATGTTAGTTGATCATGCATCAATAAAAGATCTAGTTAGATTAAAATCTACCAGTATTATGTTTTTGGGTTTTAATGTAAATATTAACGGAAGATTAACTATGAGGTGGTTTTATGAACCATTATGTGGTATAAATATTGGTATTGCATGAGTTGTTTTATAATGCTTATTGTTTTTTTGTTATTTTTATTTATACCAATGTAATATATCATCATTGGTTTATAATATCAAGTGTTGATATTCAAAGTAGTTGGAATATCCAAAGTATTTATTTAATAGTAAAAAAATAATAATCCAAATTTTACATAAAAATTTATTGGGAATTGATTTTTCTGGGAAAAAATTTGGATAGATTACTGTGGTCCAAGAACTATACTTATCTTATATAATGATGTTATATCCTTCTAAAATAGTTATATGAAATATTTTTAACTATAGGCCCAAAAATTCCCTAAAATAATATCTCCCTCTCTTTCTCTATGTCTGCCTCTCCCTCTCTTAAAGAGGCTCTAGTATGTCAAAATAAATAGGGTATACATTCAATGTTTTCAAGATTCATAGAAACATATGAATACACTAAGAGATTGGATACTATTATTTGTTCCATAAGGATATTAAACAATAATATATAGAATATTTTGGATGAATAATATTCACCAGAGAAGATAATTGTATTTTATTTTTGTATATTTAATTTATATAAATGGATTAATCTTATGGTAAAATAATCCTTGGTGTTTTTTCCACTGTGTTTTGACAAGGTTCTTCCCCTTCTGAATCCTTCTCTTATATTAGACCATCTTCTATATAAACTGGATTAAATTTGTAAATATATAATGAATATGAAAAATTATATTTTATAAAACCATGTTGTGTCTAATAGAAAATCATTACCCAGTTTGAATATTTTCAAATCCATGATGCAATTATTATATAAATGAAAATATTTCATGAAATTACAATATGTATTATGAAAAAAAGGGTTTCAATGGGTTTTCAAAAATAAATAATCACATAGAATGTTTTTATGTCGTGTTTTTATAAAAAAATTAGTCATGGTTGTTATTGGATAAATATCTCTCTATGTAAACCATAACATAGTTGATAAAAATCATGGTATGGATTCCGAATTATAAATTTTTAAGGTATTTCACCTGAATTATTCACCTAAAAATCATAATCTTTTTTTATTATCATGTATTAACTTGAGTGGAATCCATGTTATTTTTTATATATTAAATTTCCTTGGTTTTCATTTTATTAAAAAGAATCATAAAAATAAGGAAAACCATTATTGATTCAATAATGGGGGGTCATTATACAATGTGAATAATGTTTTCGAAAATATAATCTATGTTTATTTCCTTGTATAAGCAGATTAAATTTATAATTTGTTTATAAATTATGAAAATTTAAGACTAATACAAAACATTAATATATGTTATATTAAATTTTTATAAATAAAAATATGAAATGTTTATATTAAAAATACTTATTTGGAAATTTATTTAAACCATACCAGAAAATATAATGATGAATTTGATAAATGATTAGATAAAAAAATATTTAACATTTTATTTATGTAATTTTTTTGAAAGAACATGAAATTATTATATGAATATATTATTTTTTATAAATATTTTATGTATCAAATTTGATGGAGTAAATATTTAATACCATGAAAAATGTGAATATGAAAGAGTTTATATTAATATAAATAAAAATTTTATTTGTTTAATTATTAATAAAGTTTTTATTATATATTGTCTATATTATATAATGTTTATATTTATATCATTTATGAAATTTTCAAAAAAATACAACATGATTAAATTTATGAATTTTTTTAAAATAATTAATTTATTAATTTATTATTTCTAAATATAAAATTTTTATATACTTAAGTAATGTATACATTGGTTTTAGTTGTTTTTGTTATTATTAGAAATTTCAACCATGTATTTAAGAAATAACATTATAGACATGGTATAAGTTATTATTTTATTTAACAAAGAATATAATTTTTTTGAAGTTTATGAATATAAAAGTTAATATTGATTATAATTTATACATATTAGGTGTTGGGATTATATTGGAATTAAGGTATCTCTTATGTACTAATATATTAATATTTTGTGTTTCTGTTTGATTGATCACTAGCCTATAGGCTTTACCATTAATCTATAAAAGTAATGGTTAACTTCCTTCTTGACCTTACTTTCCCTCACGTGGATTTTATTTTATATGATTCTATATCTTTATATATAATGGTTTCATATAGATTTTTCATATGATTAATTTTAATATTTTTTAATATAATTGAGTTATAATTTTGTGTAGTTAAAACAAATGGTTGGTCGCATGAAGTGAAGTAAATTAATATTATTAGAAAATATTAATTAGGTTGACGGTATAGAATATTAAAATAAAATAATTATAAGCATCTATACTCACTCAGAATAAAGTATTTTATTAAAGGTGAAAATGGATGATCCTAGATTCATATAGGTTTGAAGTGGTGGATCCTGAGGGCGTCCTCACTTTTCATGAGATTTCAAAGGGGTGGATAGATCTAGTGATATAGTATATAATATGATTGTTATTCTTATATCCTTTGGATTCATGAATGTATTTGGCCATATTTTATTCATTGGAAATGTGGGGGAACTCTATCATGTGATCTAATATGAGTATTTATTCTTTTATAATGTATGTGATGGATCATGGAGAGACTCATAAGAAACATTGAAACCATGGTTGAGCTGATTTATTATACTTCAAGGATAATTCAATAAATCTTATACAGTCTATCCATTGAGAATTGAACTTACATTAGCTTCCAATATAATATTATCAAAATCCATACAAGATGGAAATAATTGAGGTAATATGGTGATGATAAAACCCCTTAAAAATATTCAGTGTTATATTATTTATAATTAACACGCTTCTCTTCATCTAAATATGTAAATTGTATAACATTTATGAGCCAATATATTTTATAGTCTAAGGAAATTTGGATATAGTTGACCCTAATTTTTATGTATTTAAACCTGTCATGGGATTTGAGTAACACATATATGGGAATCACAAATGGTTAGGATACTGGAGTAATAGTGTTAGGATGACTCATATGTTAGATTTGGATAAGGGTTCTACATAACTATCCAAGATTCATATGTGATAGTATTGATATGACTGTGTATAAAATATAGCCATGACTTCCATCATGAGCTTATATAGAGTCCAGTAAATTGAATTTTTAACTATTCGTGAAAAAATAATGATGTTAAGATAATATGTGTGATGTAGAAATTTCATATTTATTGGAATGAATTTTTAAACATGTCATTACATTTGACAGATTTCATTTTCCATTGGTTTAAAATTCCATAATATTATAATAGGTTTGGTTTTTCTTGTTGATGTCAACTGGTATAAAAAAAGTAACTACATTTAATTACATAATTAATGCATATTTTTTAAATTATTTCAACAATATCAATAATGGGTCATTTATTTTATTTTATATAATATAGATGATGTTAAATTATTTACAAAATTATAGAGTAAGATATTTTATGTCATTAGCATATAAATTTAAAGAAATTAAAATGGGATTATTAATGTGGTTTGAAAAGGTGTTTGTGAATTTCGGAATAAATGGTAGAGAGGTAGAGAGGGATTTAATGGGTGATATAAAAGGGGTGAAAAATGAAAATTGGTGAGTGGTAATCATTTTCCATATGTTATGTTTATTGGAGGACACTATATTCACTATTAATTATCTTAAAATAGAACAATTAGAATCATTATTGAATAGTGAATTGAGATAGTGAATGTCTCTAATTTAGAAGAGACCAAATATCGACAGTGATTATTAGAGGATTGAGGCTTGCATTCATCATGGAATTTATTCAGGTGATCTAAAAGTTATATATAATTAAATTAACTCTATTAGTCTATCATACATATGATTTTGTAGGATTGGTGGATAACACATAATAATTTTGAATAATGAATGTGTGAAATTTTAAATTCTGGAAATAATAAATTGATTAGAATTATAGAAAAAAATATTCTAGTTAATATTTTTCAAGAATAATTATTATATTATATTATTGTATTCTTAGGAAATTAATAAATTGGTGAATATTAAATATAGAAACCAATAGAAATGTATATTTATGATAATTTAATAATATTATTTGAATATTAAATTCAAATAGTAGTACAAAATGAAGAATGATGGAAATTATTATGTAATTAATGGATTGGGGTTAATTACTAAATATGATAACTATAAATTAAGTTATAAGTTTATCATGATGTAAATTTTAGTTTATAGTGTTTATGAATACCTATGAAAATATATCTCAAAGAGGGAAAATATAAGGAAATGTTATAATGATGAAATTTAAAAATAAAAAAAATTTGGATTAATAAATAAATTTGTTTATGGATTGTGGTGATGATTTTGAGAAAGGAATAATCAAAGGAAAGTGTAAAAAATATTGATAATATCTTTTCTAAAATTCATCATCTGGGTACCAATTTAGCTTAAAAATATTCCAATTACTTTAAAATTATTCTTAAACATTTCTAAGATCTAAATAGGCCTCATTTATGGGTAGATCCAAATTAAGAACATGAGGTGTCACAAAATTTCATGTGGTTGTGTCAGTTTCAATAATTTATCCACATATTATAGTTTATCAATATGTTGGTAGCAAGATTCATGGTTGTTATTCGAAGTAGCATGAGGGAATGAAAATGTATAAATTTTAAAATCAATCTTATATTATGGGATATTAATTTATTTTGATTGAGCTAATGTATTGTGATACTATATATAGTTTATTTTTTATAATTAGTGTCTAGAAAATAGAATTTTTTACTTGTTTATGGATGGGATAAGGGGAATGATAGTTAAGAATTAATCATCAGTATCCCATTTTAGGAAAAACTGTGTGGGAGAATCATAAACCTATGTGGTGTGATTATGATCTATAGTAAATTTGGATGAGATGGCCTGGGTGAGGTAATAAATTGATTTTATTGGTTAGAATAATTTTTTGATATGTTATATGGATGTTATGATTATGACCAGTTATAAAGAATTAATTTTTAATTTTAAATGATAATTATCTTATGCTGATAATATTATTTGTAGAGTGGTGTATGGATAACCATAATGGATATATGATGTGTGGTGGTGATAATATAGGCCGAGATGGGAAAATGACCTAAGGGTTGACACTCAATAATAGAAAGAGAGTCCATAGTGGAGTACATATCCCTACCTAATTTTGGTTGTGGTTGATAGATTTTTTAATTTTTAACAACCAAAATATATCGGAATGTACATACACTTGGATAATAACCCACCAATCGATGTGGATATTCAGTGAATTCCTTCTAAATTTATTACTCCTTCGTTTTTGAGTTATAATAGTAAATTCCTCATAGAATGATAGCTACTTATTGATAAATAGGTGATACTAATTACCCTATTTGTTCATAAAACATGGTGAGGAAGATATGATAGAGATTTAAAAATATAGGGATAGATTTTTATTAATAGTGAGGTGATATTGGGTTTGTAACACTCTTTGTCATGTTATTTTCATGATCATAAGGAATCACTTATGTTTATAATGATTTAATTTAAGTGATTTTTGTTTTTCTAATTAAAATTGGTAGAATAATTACAATATTAATGATATTTTTAATCCATGATAATGAAAATAAATGTCTCTTTTCATTATTCACAACCATGGAGTCATCGTAGAATATAAAAAATAGATTAAAAGAAAGTGGAGGTGGATATTTGAATATAAAAAAATGATTAAAACGAAGTGTAGGTGGATCTTTTTGAAGTTTAACCTATATAAAGTGTATTGTCTAGCCAATGTAGTTCAACAGCTACCCATTTCCTTTAGTGAAGTAGTAATTTCTCTATAATAGACCCACATACCAGCTCATCGATCATTCAGTTACAAATAATTCCATACAAATTCCACTATCCAACCACTATCTAGTAATGCTCAATGGTAGAGTACAACCAGTAGCCCTGATTTCTAACAAGTCCATCAGGTACCTTGTGGTTGCTACTGATTATCTGATGGTGGTAGGAAATCTCTAGTGAATATATATATATATATATATATATATATATAATAGTAAAAACAAAAAAGGTGGTCTTCCCCAGAATTATAACCTCTGGTTAATTATAGAAGCATCCCACATCTCTTGGAGCCCATAAAAGTTTGTCTATGGAACCATTTAAATATAACTTGCCTTCCCAATAATTCATTCAATCTGAATAAATTTCAAATTACCATTTCCCTTAAATCATCTTAAAGAGCCAAAATTAATGTTCCAAATCATTTATAGGATTTAAACCTTCCCATAAAATCTCTAATCCTTCATTTTATTAATTCATCAAAGATAATTATAATAATATTTGTACATATATTTCTTGAAGAAAACAACTATCTTCCGACCCACCATTCTACAATACTTCCCACGTGAAAAACGTGAGTGATGGGTTACTTATCTACCAGTGAAGCCTTAGAGAATTTTCAAAAACCATAGCTATGATTTAATAGTTTCTTTATCAATTATAATATCATGGCATTGGTATGACACCACAAGATTTTATAATATATTACTATTTAAATAAAATGAATTTCCTCAATTTCTTATAATACACGAAACCACAACTCAAAACAGATTATAACATTGTATACCATTATAACATAAAAGATAAATTGATGAAATTAATAAGAAGAAAAAAAATAAAATTATTCATAATGTTTTTATATAAATAAAATATATTGATATATAAGTACATAATTTTTAGTAAACATTTAATCTACTTCAAAAATACAGTTTTCCACTAAAATAGTTTGTAATACTTTTTATGATAAAATAATATTATTAATTGCTTCCAATTTTATATAATTTATTGGAAAAATAAAGCAAAATATTTCAAATCATTATGTAAAAAATGTCTTATAGAAATATTTTGAAATTATTTTGTAGAGACCATTTTTTCCAAATAAAAGTTGAAATACTGAGTTTTATTAAAATTTGACATGTCATTTCATGAATTTAATAGGTAAAATTTAATTTTAATTTAATTTTAAATATACAATTATTTAATTTATATTGTTAATAGTAAAATTATGTTCATTTTAATTAAATTTATACTTCATTTTGGTATAAAAATAATTTATACTTTAGTAAAAAAAATTCTAGAAAACTACGTTTCATCAAGTTTTGTGATATAATTTTAAATTAAATTCCGACACATCGATTTATTAAATTTTATAAAGTGAATTATATATTAAGAATTATAACGAATAAATTTGGTAAATATAGAACTTTTTTTATTAATACAAACATTATTCATGGTAAATATTTTTCACCTAAAAAGGATGAAATTAGTAAATCGGGTTACAAATTTGAGATAATTTTGTAAAATTTCTCTAATATAAGAATTTATCATATTGGATGTGTGTATTTAATAAATTTGGATCCATTTATGAAATATATTGTCCCCTGGTTCCAATTTTCATGATTTTTACCTTTGTATTATTTTAATTAAATAATAAATACTAAATGTCATGTTTTGATATTAATATCTTTTACATTTTTACATACGGATAAAATAAGGGTAAGTTTAGTTTTAAATGTTTATTTTAATTTTTGATCAATTTTTCTATCATAATTATTTATTTTTTATTTTTATTGATTATATAATTACTTTAAATTCTTATAAAACACATATACTATATTTATACAATTAATTGGAAAAAATTAATTTTTTTAAATTTTTAAACAAAATAAAATGTAGATGGATTGTTATGTTTTAAAAATATTAGATAAATATAAAATATTAGGTATGTTTTAAACGTTTATATTATAATTTCATTACAAAATTAATGGAATTGATTTCAATGTAAATGAATATTTATAAAAAATGACATTGATGATATCATATTGTAAAGAATATTAGATTGAGTAATTTAAAATTTATAAAAATAATATCTTCTTCCAAGATAATGAGATATTTTTTAAAAAATAAAACATGCTACATTAATGTTAGACTTTTCCTTTTATGGTAACATTCATATCCCTAAAATAATAATAAAACATTTCTATTATTGTAATTTTCCAAAGGGTTAATAGGGGTTAATATTAAGAGATTAATGTGGAAATATCACCTAGGAAAATCCAAATTTTATTGGATAATAGGATTTAAAAATACACTTATCTTATATTTATATATTTCAATTTTTATTCACTCTATTATAAAAATATACATATATTTATTTAATAATTCATGTAATTCAAAGTGAACCCCTATACGCACTTATAAAAGGGTGCATCTCTCATATGTTCATCAAAACTATTAATCCTTATAGATCATACAATACCTACCATAATACCTCAATATATTAATTTATAATATTATATATATTCGTTTATCCCAAAATACCATCCTATAAATGATTTCTGTCTAATCCAAAAGAGGTTTTTGAATGAAGAGATTAAACTCTCAACAGAGTATTTTCCATTTTCTTTTTTATTATACCTCCTATAAATCTATTTTATAAAGTCCAAAATAATTAATCCAATATATTAAATATAATAATTTTTTGTTATGGGGATGTAAAAACCAGTATCGACTTTTTTCTATCCAATATAAAGCGAAAACATTGCTAGTGTGTACGCATGACTTACAATCTCTATGTAGCGGTGTAATTAATTTTTCATCACCTCTTTACATTAATGGTTATAATGATGGAATTAATAAATATTATATTTATTATATTTTAATTATTTTTTAAAACTAAATTATTATTTACCATTCTTTTGTACCATCTGTTCAAAAATTAAAGCATTATTGACGTGTACATAGTTCAACATTCTCCATGAACATTGTAGTTCATTTCTCTTTTCATCCCTTATATGGGTGACTCAAAATATATATGTAATGGGTATATATGATATTTATAACATGTTTTACATTATTTATATTATATAACTGATATAAAATTACAAGGGTTAGAAAAAAATTGAAATTTTCATGAAAAATAAATTAGTTGACACCCATAAATGACGATTTTAATAAGGAACTATTTTTAAAGAGGTGATGAAATATTATAAAAAATAAAATTTGATATTATAATTATGTAAATCATTCTGGTATATAATTATAATAAATTTGAATTTTTTTTTGATATTATAGTTCCTTCAAAGTAAGTCTAAATATATGTAATGGATTTATGTTACAGTCTCATTATTTGTCAAGATTATTTATAATTATGTTTCTGATGATGAAATTTTATGATATATCTCTGAATAATACTTCTAATTTTATTTTAATAAATTTATTTTTAGGGACTATAATTTTTCCTTTCACTTTGATATATTTAAGAACTAAATAGACTAAAAAACATTTTCATGGAAATGAAACGTTATATATCTCTTTTATTTAATATCATTTATCTATTTTCTAAAAAAATCAACAATTTATTAATATTATCCTATTAATTATTAATGTTCTTTTTAGCCATTGTTAAATTTTTTAAAAATAAAATGACACTTTTCTCCAAATGATGTAGTTTTGTCTTTTTCCCAAAAATATTAAATGAATAATTATTTTAAAATACACAGCATGACTACCATCATAACCACTCAATGATTAGAATCATAAATTACATGTTTACAATGTTATTAAAAAATAAAATTTTTTCCTTAATTTTTTGAATTTTTTTATATTTTAAAGAAGTGGTTTCAAAATGAAATTAGTTTTTCCTAAAGAAAAATATTGGATATATTTTAAAGGAAGATTCACCTATAATGACATACATTGATGTAAATTATGACTTATAATAAATATGATACAATTATACCACCCGCATTCAATATTTGGATTTATTTGGATGATGGCAATCATGATTTAAGGATGATTCTATGAAAACCATTTCTATATCTTGGTATTATTATGATAATAATCTTATTTATTTTCCATGGGTTATTCTTATGATGAAATGATTAAATTTGTATAAAAATTTCCATTTTAATTTTTTATGATGTTGTTAATATTTTGTGATCTTATTAAACACATCTATATTATTTTAATTATGTTATTGGTGGTGTGGTAATTATATTGTCCTCCAATTAAATGGGTAATTATGTGTTTCTCACATGATAATTTGGACTGGCATTGGGAGTAAACCTAGTTCGGTAAGAGAATATGTCCTCTATGATAGTCCAGGGAGGAAAACTTGACTAATTATATGATGTTTTTCATAGTGATCCTAATACACCATGATTGTCGTATTAGTAATCCAAGACTTCCATGTAAATGATTTTCTATTCTTCTGTTTATACCAGAAACATGTTACTTATGTTAATGTTATTGTCTCATAGATCATGTTATTTAATTTCTTTATGATTCATGTCTTGTTAATTATAATTATTTATACCATGATTAAAGATTATTATGTACGATACATTGGGTATGGTTTCCAAATGTTAAAAATATGTTTACATACCCTTATATTCAAGTTATTCTTATGTGGACACTGATATACCCATTTATTAGCCTTATTGATCATCTTATTTATCCCTTTCTTATGTTTCCTTACCCTGGGTTATGAAGAATGTTTTTAAGGTATGTCTAAGATGATTAAAATGTGGTAATATATTTTTGGAAGATGTTTAATATCAATCATGAAAAAATAATATTGTGTATCTATTCTCCAAATACAATAACCCTTTATGGTTCTCAAGCTAGTATATGAAAATTTTAATTAATATTTATCTATTAATATGTGATCTCTATTTATGAAATTTTTTGGTATCTATAATTAATAACTTACACCTCTCTAGTTGAGGGTTGGAGATGTAGGGGCTCACATATTTCTTTAGATGAAATCATTATCAATTGTGTTTTACATCTATTTACTTTTATTTATTACATTATTAAAACAATAATTTTCATAATTTCATAAAATCACTTCCATTATTTCGGTACATAAATTTCATTGATTTTATATTTATAAAAAAGGAATGAATTTATAAATTCTTCAGTAATCAATTTCTAACTTTTTTATTTTATTCCTATTAAAATTTGTGCTAAAGAATATTTAACCCCCCCCCCCCCATTTCCATATATCTCTAACCATCACATTGTGTCATATGAGTGTTTTTTTATGAAAAATATTTTCTTTATTGTATATCTTTTTTTTTTCAAATCCTAACACATTTCTAAATAATATTTTTTTATGGAATATAATTAAATTATGTATGATTCTATTTTTTGTGGAACTGATTACTGGTTTGGGGAAAATTAGATATAAAATTTCCTCGGTAGTATTAGTTATCCAATTTGGAATATGTTAATACATGGGTATGTTCCCATTAAATATTATGAAGAAACATGGGCTCATGGTATGGTAAATAATTTTTAACTGAATAAAAATGTTATGTATACCTTGTATTTCCGTATTCATAGAAATGATTTCAATTATGTTTCTTCTTATAGAACTGCTTATGAAATTTTTATCTTATTATTCTTCATGAAAAAATTCATGAATAAGGTAATTTAAACTATACTGGATATGTATCGTTATAATTCGGAAAGTTTTATTATTCATTCTAATAAAGTTATTACAAAAATAATAAAATATTTACAAACATTTCTAATTGTATAAATTAACTTGGTGACGAATTATAAAAAGAAATTATTACAAATTAGTTATAATGGGTTTTACCTAGATCTCGGGATCCCAATGTCATATGAATTCATGATGATAAAGATGTGAAAAATTTAGTGGTTGAGGAACTCATCAACTCCCCTATGATATGTAAAATCGTGATGAAATATCAATAAAAGATAAAGACAATAAATCCAAATAATCTTACAAAACTACCCCATTGAAATAAACCAATGATGAAAAATCAAGAGGTGTGATGTTAGACAATTATCTTCTTACCAAAAATATTCCAAATTACTTATAGAAGAATAACATACATAAGTAATCAAATAAATCAAAAAAAAATGTAGATCGGGAAGTTATATAATATTATTGTAAAAAATAAAGGTCACATCATGCTAGAGTACCCAATCTAAAATAAGAATGTCAAGGAAAATAAATATGGTAAAAAGGATTTTAAAGTCAGAATGTGAAGTGAAGATGATGACTACATGGATTCAAAATCACCATCCACATTAAGTGACTTAGAACCCATGTTTCTAATGGAACATGTTGATAAATATGTAAATTTTATTCCCGCTCCTCAAAATTTTCTCTTATATCTTCTCCTCCAACTTCTTCTTCTTTCTCCTCCAATCACATTTATCCTAATGACCAAATACAATACCAAATTAAACTAGAAAATGGTTTTCCAAACACTCATTTCTGTACTCAATACATGAAAACAAATATTGGTAACTAGTTAAAGAAAATTAAAATATCCTGAAATAAATGGAACTTTTATTCTAGGAAAAGGAATATCTCATCATGAATATTAAGAATCAGTCACTTTTTATGAAATAATAATTAACCACTAAAGACATAAAATATTCTCTCCCCAAATTCACCCATGGTAAATAATCATTTGGTAAAATGTTGAACTCTGAAAAATATATAAAATAATGGGTCAGCTTTGTTTTCTATAATCAGGATAGTACCTCTAAGAATCAAATGAAAAGTAATTTTGTAAAATGACTCTCTTAAGATTGATTTTGAAATTATTTCAAAATAATAGGTCCTTTTATTCATCAATACGATTGTAAAAATGCATGTTATGGGTGACCTATGTAACTATATGTTACTTCAAATTCTTCCAAAATATAGCTTTCTACAAAAATATTAATTAAAAATTAGTTATTGAATAATGAGAAAGAAAAAAAGTTTATGTGGTTTCCTAACATCAAATTGTATATTTTTTTAAGAAAATTGCATCTAGATTTAATTCAAAGAAGAGTTTTTGTAAATTGATAGTTAATAATTGAAACATGTGTATGGAGACCTATCTAAATTAAATAAAATCAATAAACACAAATGTTTTTATGTCACATTCAGTGATAACACTATTAGTAATATTATTAGTGATGGTAACATTGATTTTTCAAACTCAACACTTATAAAAGATGATTTATCTATAAAATTCATGAAACATAATTTTTGATGAATAATTCAATTTTTTAATAGTTGTTCTAATATATTGTTCAGAAATGGTTTTTGTAATATTTTTTACGCAAAATAAAAACATTTATTTATTTATTATCTAATTAAAAATTTCATAAACTAAATTTAAAATGTCTTTCTTGCTAAAATAACAAATTGTTGACTGAGAAAAATATGTGGATTATGGAATTGGGATAAATGATTTGGTAATTATAGAACTCAGCCTCTTATCAAACATAAACATCATCCACATGTATGAGATATTCCCAATTTTATTTTTAAGTTGATATGGTTTGTGAATGGTTTTAAAAGTTTAAGCAACCTAAATACACTTTTAAATCAAAAATGCAATTTTATCTTCCAAATATCATTAATTAATTCATCTGGTCCTTTTTTCTATATCAAACCAAAATTATAGAAGGAAAAACCTGTATTCTTTTTAATTTTAAATGACTTTAAAAGATTAGCATGTTCTTATTTCTTACCTCATGGAAGTAAAGATTGTAATTAATTCATCATGTTTTCTAAAAATGTTGAAAATGAAGATGGTTTTCAAATTATTTTAATTTGAAGTGATAATGGAGGATAATTTTATAAAAATGAATTTAATGAATTATATTCATATATGGCTATAATAATTCTTTTTTTTGTGATCCTCATACCCCTCAATAATCAAGATTAGTGGATATGTTAATTGAAAAATCCATAAAATCAATTAAACTATTTTAAATGAACTTTTTCATCCAAAATATTTTAAGGCTGAGATCATGAGTAAAGATTGATACATCATTAATTAAATTATACTATGAAGGTTTTTATAAAAACACTACGGAACTCTGTTTTATTAAAAACACCCAAGTCAAGATTTTAGGGAAATATATTGAATTTTGTATATTTTTAATAACAAAAAAGTTGAAAATTGGATTCTAAATCTAGTGAAGGTAGCATTATTTGATAATACATATTGATCAAAAAATATATTATCTTCAAAAAAAGGAATCAATACAAGTTATATTTTTATGAAATACTTCTAAAGACTAAATCTAAAAAAAACCCCAAATGATTATTTCAATGAACTATTTCAAAATAAATATGTTTCAGAAGAAAAAAATATCATTAAAATTATCTTCTTAATTATATTCAAAAAATTAAAGAATGATACTTATAGAATTCCACTAAAAATTTATATTTGGGAACTCATACTCATAAATGTTTATTAAATGAGGTTTAACACCTCACCTTTGTCTCTCAGATTGAACCCTAATACCATTGCAATGCATTTTGTAATGTAAATTGGGTACTTCCCATATTATAGGACGTTAATAAATTCATTATAAAATATGTATATAATCATAGGGAAACACTTAATAATCATAATGAATGGATCTAAATGGTATTCCAAAAATAAATTATACTAATATTGAAATATAACTAAATGGAATGATCATTTAGTTTCTAGTGTTTATAACTAAGAATAAGGCATTATATATGATGAAACTTTTTCACCAGTATTATGGCTAGAATATATTATAATATTGTTGGAATTTGACTCCCATTAAAATATAAAATTATTTCAATAGATAAAAAGGAAATTTTCTTAATCATTTTATTTCTAAAAATGTTTTGTTAAATAACCACAACGTTTTGAAATTCCACATTTTTCAAAGTTGGTTTTCAAACATTTAAAATCACTCTAGGGTACAAAATAATCCCCTTATGCTTGGTATGAACACATTTCAAATTATCATCATTAAAATGATTATAAAATTGAAAAATATGATTTATACCACTTTTTAAAACACATATCAAATTGTTTTTTACAGAGTAAAATTTATGTTGATGACGTAATTTTCATCTCTACTAGTAAAAGTATTGGTTTTGTATTTTTTTATTTAATGAAGTTTGAATTTGATATGAGATGTATTTAGAATAATGATGTTTTTTTCCATTTTCAAATTTCACATATAAATTATGTTTAATTTTATGCCATGAAATATATACCAGTAAACTTTTAAAATAACTTTGAATGGATCATGATATGTAAATTAGTACTCCCATGAGAAAAAAGTGTATACCTACATTGGATGAAGCTGATCATCCAACTGAAAATAAGATTTAAAGAAGTATGATTATTAATCTACTTGACCCTATGGATAACTACCCTAATATCATGTTGAGTTATTTTTTTTGTGATCATTTTCAATCAAATTTAAAATAATCTCATTTTAAACCAATCAAATGGTCCTTTCTATATTTAAAAGGATCAAAAAATCACAATTTAATTTTTCTAAAAGGAACTCATTTGAAAATGAATTCTTTTTACAATATTTATTTTATAAGATTACAAATATATAAGAAAAGTAAATTTGTAACATCTAATATACTATGATAATAACTCATCTTATGGATTGGTTATAAGGGTAAATCAATTTCTCTTTCTATAGCTAAAGTGTAATACATTGAAACTTGGAGTTATTGCACCAAAATGATATAGATAAAACACACTCAATTGGATTTTGAGATTACACTTGACTATATTTCTATCTTGTGAGATAATAATATTTCCATAAATATATCTAAAAAATCATATCCAACACTCTCTCACAAAAAAAATTATCTTCAATATCATTTCTTAATAGATGAATTCCAAAAATGTGATATCTTATTAGATTTTTTCCCAATGGAATATCTCCTCAATGGTATTTTTACAAATCCTTTATCACATGATTATTTTAAATTCATTGTAGGTTAATTGGGAAAGGTTCACTTGTGACACTCTTCATTCTATCTGTGGTTATATTGAATTGTCATTTTGAAATATGATAAAAATATTTTTCATTTTTATAACTTTTTTATTTATTGATTTATTGTTCTATTTTCATCAAGGATACGGTCACTCTTTCTCATCTGTGTACTAATTTTAATGGGTCACATATATCTTTCTTTTTCCCATTTTATAATTGAAATTTTCATTAAGCGTGGTATTTTCATTTTAATTTTTTCTAAAAAAATACACTTATTTTCTCAAAAAATAATTATTTTTATATTATTATTAATATTTTTAAAACAATAATGGATATCTTTAAAATATTATTTTATAAATCGTTCTCAAAAAATTTTAAAAATATATTTTCATATGGTTGTTTTAATGTAAAATTATTTTTTTATCTATCTCTAAATAAATATTAACAATGAATATAAATATATCATGTTTTCTTATTTATGTAACTTTTATAGAGAGTTTTCCTTGATAGAATAAAAATAAAATTATTAATCTAAATGTATGTTTTCACAAAAAATGTGGACTTATATGTTTTTTCAATGATTAAATTAAAAAATAGAGCTAAATTAATTTCTTGAAGAAAAAATATTTCATGGAAAAATTATATAATGTTTTATTTCCATTTTATTATTTTTAACTATTATTTCTCTTTCATATTCTTCTTTCTCTATTTTCCTATTCATTCTTACTACATTCATCTTTCATTTTATACAAATATTCCATTATTTATTTTTTACAATAATATATTCCTCTCAAATTAACATTTCATAAGGGAGTTTTGGAATTATATTATGTTTCCAAATTAATTTTATTATTTTTATAATCTTTTTATTTTTTACTAATATTTTTCTCCCTCTCTCCCAAATACTCTAATTACCATGGGTATTTAGAAATCAAACATTTATTTTTAGAATATAATTTATATTCCTCATTCATAATCCTTCTATATCTTTACATTATTCATTTACCCCTTTTTTATTTTTCATAATCCCAATGGGGATAGGTTCTGGATTTATTTCTTTCAAAAATGGAGGGGGCCAAAAAAACTATTTTTTATAGTGAATAAATTTTTTTATAAATGTTGATCTTTAAAAATTCGTCTTTATTATTTCCAATAGACTTATTGATATTACTATTTCTTGAGATCATTGAATATATCCATATTATATTTAATTATATTGATATCTCTAGATTTCTTAATTTATCCTTATTTTTCCTTTTTAAGTTCAATGTTTAGTATTGTTGAAAAGTAGTAGATTATTGTACCTATCTCTCATGTTGTTTTCAAGATAAAAAAAACTCACATGTGTTTCTAATAATTTAATTTAAGTGGGTATTATTTTTTTATTGAATTCAAAGTAGTCGAAATCATCATATCTTAAAGATATTTTAAATATTTGATATAGGAATTGTCATGCCTCTTTTTATCCTTCAATACATTATCATCATCTTAAATAATTCAAAAAAAGGTCTTAAAAGGATGTTTAGGTGGATTCTTCTGAATTTGAACATTTGAAAATAACACTAGATGCCTGGAATCAGGATTGTGTATTTTTTTTCTACTCATAAGACCACCAGGAAACTGATGTAGGCGCACTATCTAGTTGATGGATCATCCAGTGAACTAGCTATCTATCTATAGAAAAATATATAGCCACTGGCTAGTAGTGGCTGGCCGATAGAGTAAATACTTCCACAAAAGAGTTAGGTAGTACACTACTTACTCTGTGGTTTCTGTTAGGTAACCTATGGTGGTAAGACATTACTGGGGAGAATGCCTTTATTATAGTCAAAATGACCCTAAATGAGGTCTTATATGGCTTCATGACTCTTACAATTCCATAATAATCACGCACCAATTTGATACTATAAAAGGATCTCTTGGGACCCGTGTATAGATAAAAAGTATTTCCAACAATTTTCATGATCCGAATGAATTCCAAATTGCTAGTTCTCTCCAATCCTATCAAAAATCCAAATTCTAAGTTTGAAATCCCTCAAAGGCACTCAACAATCATCTCAAATATATCATCCTCCATTGTATTCATCCATTAATGATATTTGTTAGAGTATTTTTAATACATTTTCCTAAATAAAGACTCTCACTTCACAACCACTATTATGTATTTGTTCTCACATTCAAAAAGTGTGTGATAGGTTCTTTATCTACAGGTGATGCCAAAGAGGGTACTCATAAACCACAATTGTGGGGTATGGGTTTCTTGATCACTAGTAATATTAGGGGATTAATAAATCAGACCACTTTCTTCAAGGTGTGGAGATATAGGGTCTCAAAGAGATCATTAGTTAAAATCCTAATTGAATATATTAATCATGTATTAACTATTTTGAATTGTATCACTTAAGAATCGATTCACAGACCACAATAAATTTGGTTTCATGGATTTTAGTAAAAACATATATTGATAATATCATTTAAAATTTGAATCGAATTTTTCAAAAAATTATTGATCAATATATGGGTTTAATATTTTATTCCACTTTAAAATTTTTAAAAGAGAAAATAACCACCCCCCCCCCCCCCACTGATATTTCTATAACCAAAATTCTATTACATATGTGTGGTTAGAGTTATAACTAATTATTTGTATATTTTATTTTAGTAAAATCATAAGAAAAAGTCTTTTGGAAGAATAAAAAAACATAAAAGGTTAATAATGATGAAAAATATTAGTTGCAAAATGCTAATGTAGTGAGAATTATTATCTTATGGGTATTTTTATTATTCTACAAGAGAAGATGTAGTTCTAATAATAGAATATCAATGTGAAAAAAGGAAAGGTTCAACATATTTATTTCAAATTTTTCATCTTAATTATTGGAGTAATTTCCATTCACTATGTAATAGATATTCTTTATGATGAGCCTATACTTTCGTTAGTATATATTGAAATTTAATTGGTGGATAATTTTTTGGTGTTTTAAATTTCATTTTAATTAAGGAAAAGGAATGAAACAAGCTATAGAATTTTAGAGAGTGCTTTAATTGAGAATTTTTTCTAATTGAAAGGACAAGGCCTTTAAACAACATGGTAAATGGTGTTTTACAAGGATTGGATATTTGGATTTTTCACAATACCTATAGCTTTGTAAATGGTATGGAATCCATTTCATTGTATTTGTTGAACACCATGGTTGTCAAATATTCAATTGAAAACTAGAGAAGGTGTGTAACATGCCACATACTATGCTTTTTTATTGAAAGAATCCCTATTGAAAATTAGGGTGCCTAAAATAAGATTTGATATTAATAATGGGATTAAAAATCCTTATACAAAATGGGACACTATAGAAAACTATTAAATAGAGAAATCCATTTTAGATATCGGGTTGTTTGGAGTAGAATGAACATGAATAGTCAATCATAGAATATTCCAAGTTAAAGGGTGTGTTATATAGATGAAATTATTTTCAGTGTTATCTAGGTTAACATTCCATAGTATGAAATATATTGGGACTAACATGGGTGTCTTGATAAGGGAAAATATTTTGGAGTTTGAATATTTGGATGCTACAACCAAATGTGAATATTTAGTGCTTTTAAGACTTCTTGGGGGTTATTTATTAAACATCAATTAACCAAATGTACATAATTGGGGGTTATTTATTTTATTATGGATCAATTATTATATTATCATCACATAAATTTTAATAATTTCAATTATATTGTGTTTTAATTATAATTTCATATTTTCTAATGATAGAAGGATGAAATTAGGTAGAATAAAAAGAGTATGTGGGATGTTTTGAAAGAAAATGTGATATATATAATTATATATTGATAAATAGAGATGAATATAAAGAATGAAAAATAGTAACTATGTATTCTTAGAATGTATATATTGGGCAAAAACATGTAATTCATTATATATAAAAATTTAAATATGATAGAGTTTTTAGTAGTTTGAACTATGAAGAAAATATTTCTTCGATATGAGATTTTTTTGTACATAATTAACGATATGGTTCCCCATGATTATAATTTAATATAATAAATTTAATAATTAATTTACTCAAATAATTATTCTTTTTTTCTTTTGTTTCCTGATGCATTATATATGATTAATCACTCAAGTCTTATCATAATGATTTGATTATAACTAAATGTCAACTTAGAGAAGAACATTGATTTATATTAGAAAATATATTTAAAGATGAATATGTAAGTAATTCCAATTAATTATATAGATCATGAAGTGATCTTCATCAAAAAATCGAGAATTGACCTACAAGTCAATAAATTAATATTTTGAATAGTCTGTGAATTGGTTATTGGATAATGAAAAGTGGTTGTGGACATCAAATGGGAAATGATATTATCCATGAGCTTGTAATAAAATTCAAATAAAATATTGGATAATTATGATATCAAAATAACATTGATATATTCCCATTAAATGTATCCCATTTTCAGTGATCTAATTGAAATCACGTTCCCATGCACTTTATTAATTTAATATTTGATTATAGTTACAGAATAAATTCAATGTGTCTTTTACAACACATAATTAAGAAAACATTTACTCATAATATAGGATGAAATTTCAATACACCCTAATTCACCCCACATTAGAGTGTGCAATGGGATCACATTTCACAACTGATGGCTACTTGGTGATGGATATATGATAGTGAGTTCTTACAAGTGGATAACTACATGATGATAATAAGATTATAGTGTAACACACTAAGATTTTATACAATATTTTTTTGAATAAAGTAAATTTTATTGATAACTTATGTTACAAACAAAAAAGTGGTTATCTTCTATTATATGTAATAAGAAGATTCTACTTTGTTATAGGAAACATAAAGTTGTACCAAAATGTGACATGCTATTAAAATAATATTATTTAATATAATAGTTATCAACTAACCAATGGAATAGAGGGTATAAATAGAAATAAACTATATTATAAAAATATATGGTTTATAAAGTCATATAAAATTAATTCTATGGTGACTAATTAATTATAAATGAAGAATAAAAACCACTTGAAAACAAAGGTCCTTTTTCCTAAAAAACAATTTTTTAGTAAAAACATGAATTTTACCTCAATAAAATAAATAATTTACATCTAGATAAATATTTAAATAAAATTTATACAGAATATAATCAATGAAATTTTTACAATTTATATTTTTGTATTCAAGACTTGATGTAAAAATAAATTCAATTTTATGGTTAATCCTGTTATTTTTTTAAAACATCTTTTCCAAATTTTGTGAATAGATTATTGAAAATAATTCATCCACTTTTAGAAATTTTTTTTGAAAAAATGAACATTATTTTTGAGATAATAATTTCATAATTATCTTCGGGGGAATTTTTTAAATTTTCTTGAAAAGGTAAATTTTTCCTTGAATTCTGAGAAATACAGGTTTTTATAAAAGAAACTACATTTTAATTCAATGAATTTAAAATATATATTTTATATTAATATGGTTATAAATTGTAAAATTATTTTAATAATATATTTATTAATAAAATCTATGTCATTTCAATCATTTTTATTTTCAATTTTGATATAATAACTTTTTAAACGTTAGGAAATTTTCCCTTTGGAAATTCGCTTTTTTATCATGTGTAAGGGTTTAATAAAAAAACATTCAACCAATTGGAATATAATGTGGAAAAATTGATTCCACTTTTTTAAGAATCATAATTAATATTATTTAATTTTTTCAATGTAATTTTTGACCATATTGAATAGTTAACAGAGAAAAAAATAGTTACCATTGTTAAGGATAAAACGGGTTTATCGTGGGGTTAAAATGAAATAATAAGGTATAAAATGACTTATAAACTTACATAAAACCCATTTTATATCCTTATTTTGACCTTATCGCCTCTAATTATCACTAATGACCCATTTTGGTCCTTTTTCATGTAAGAAACATTGGTACAGTTTATTCTTTTACAAACTTTTATGTGTGTCATCTCGCTAAAACAATTATTACATCCCTTTAAAAATCATATAGGCCTTGGTTATATAATAAATCCAATTTTGTAATTATATATGTTAAAATTAACGAGGTTGTTTGATAATGAAATATTATTATTAACTATGGTTTTTTTAGTCCTTGTTTTAACTCATTAAAAATATTTCCATCTATGATAAAATAATAATAAAAATTATATCATATATAATTCTATGTTATTATGTTAATTAAATAACCCATATACATATCCACCTTCATCAAATGGGAAATTTAACTCTCGATCATGTTTATAGAAGACTACTACCTCGCGAACCAATGTAATTTGGTTTCCGTAATGGTTTTTAAGACTAGATATAATGACGTATTTAAGTTTTATATATGATATTTATGATATTATTATACCTCCTAAAGTGATGTGATTTCTTTCTCAATTAACCTTTACATGGATGGTATTATGCATAATGTTAATGGACATATAAAATATTTATAAACAAAAAATACAAATAGATATATAATATCACATATAAATTCATGGATTCCAATCCATTGTAAAATAATAACATTATTCGTCTGTACATTGGACTACAACCTCTATGTAGCGATGTTAATTTTTGCATTTTATTATTACTTAGATTGTATTAACGAAGTATTCTGTTAATATAAATGATATGTATGACATAAAAATATTATCTAAATATAATATATTATTTATCTTACATTCATTACATTCTTTAATAATATTTGAACAGCATTCATGCGTGCATACGGCCTACCGTCACCATGAATTGGGTATTTCATTTAATATCAACAAATTTTATAGATTACTATAAATACATATATATATATATATATATAGATTATATATGATATTTATATCATTTTTAGAACTATTTAGTTTATTTTTCCAGGATAAATCTGACAGGCCAATAATAATAAATCAAGACATACAGTAGAACAAAGCTAATATTACTAAAAACATAATTTTAACAAGGAGTTGTTACGAAATGGGTAATGAAAGTTCATAAGTAAATAATATATGGTATGATATAAATAATTATTTTTCAATAATATATTTTTAATAAAACTATATTTATTATAAATATGTTTTAAATGTGTACAAATCAATTTGATACTTAAGATAAAGTATTTTTTCTCATATTTATTATATGTGAGAGACATGTAAAATTCACCATATTTTTCATTTATATGGTGTATCTAATTCACAATAATATATATTAGTATTATTATCCAAAAACATTTCTAGATTTAAATATCAATTTTAGTGTTAATAATTCATTAGGTTTACGATTCAAAAGCTACTAAACCAGTACATGATTTTTTGTCCCTATTTGTCTTCTTTCGGACATATGTTATGTTATGCACCTGCCTTATTTTATGAGGTGTATATACAGCCAATTTTACCTATAATATAATAAATATATTTATTCTCATTATATTTTATACTTCATTTAATTCTATTATTTCATGGTCTTAATATTTGAAATTAACTAAAGTGGTATTCATTTTATTACACATTCTCATGGTTTTTCGGGATTGTTTTTGTTTATACTTCAAATGAAAAAAATATTATGATCTACATCTAATGAAACCTGTTAATATTATTATAATATGTTTTTTCTTGAGAATAAAAATTTTCCATTCATTTTCCTTTCTTTATATACATATAATTCCAAAAAACATATTGTTAATGAAAACTAGATTCATATCAATCTTCACTTGAAATCTCTATATCTTCAATATCAAATTTTTCTAAAAATGTTTTCAAAATTATCTTAAAATTATATGAAGTAATTATTAAAGATATCCATAGAAATTTTTTTATTTTAACCAAAATTAAAAATAAATATTCATGTGTTTTTTCAAACAATCCCCATTTGGATTTTAGTGAGAATTTGAAAGGAATTGTAGTTTTTATATGTACTGCATAAATAAAATCCAAAGCTATAATGGAAATTATTATATTTTAATTATCCTTTAAATATGTAAAAAGTTATTTTTAAATGAATTTTATTTTATTAGAAATATATTTTTTAATATGAAAATATAATTTTTCTCATGAGTAATTTTAATAGATCTATAATGATTCCTTTAAAAGTTTACTAGGTTATTTTGCAGATAAAAGTATTTTAATGATTTTTTATTTTCTAAAACTTACTTTTTAAAGTGATATATTATTATACTCAAGAAAAATTATAACTTATATTTTATTATTCCTTTATAATTTTCCAATATAATTTTCCAAGAAATGGTTTTTGAAAATTTTTTATCTTCTAAAAGGTGTTTTTTAAAATGAAAAGGGTTCTTTTTTCAAGAAACTTTCAAAGTATTCTTTAAAAATTAATTTATATCTAATATGATATACATGGATGTAACTTATTACTTATTGGGGATATGATCCAAATATATAATTCTTATTATTTCTCTAAATGGTTTATGTTTATGTTGAAAATATGTTTATCAAATATATTCTTTATTCCATGGGTTATGTTATCATGATATGATAAAATGTTTATGAAACTCATTTCATTGAATGTGTTTCTATGTAAATAATTTTTTATGATCTTTTGGAAAAAGAATATATGATTTATGTAATCTCTGGGACCTATATCCCCCTCCAATTAATTAGGTAATGATTAATGTTTCATAAGATCACATGGTACATGAGATATAATCTCAAGCCTGAAAAATTGGTACAAAGGAGGTTATTGAAATTTTGAATCTAGTATGTGGGTGGTTATACCAAAAAAACATATATTGAATTTCTTGGTGGGTAACCTTGAAATAATGTGTTTGTGCTCATGTGTTTTCCACAATGATAACTCTTTTGTCAATGTTTTTCTCTCATAACCTATGTTGTTTGTTTCCTTTTTATTCATGTCTTATGGAATGAAAATATCTACATAATGACTCAATTTAATGAACTATAATAAAAAATGAATGGTTTCAAATGATATTCTAGTGGTACCTCAACCTTATTCACATATTATGAATATATATATCCCTTTTTTACCCATATTGAGCATATAATATCACCCTTTACTATATTTCATTTCCCTAGGTACTGATGAATATTATTATGGGTGATATATATAAAAAGGTTTCTAGTTATGAAAACTATGTGGGAGAGAATTTAGATCTCTTATGAACATGTTTTTCATTTTTTTCATGTTTATACATACAATATAAATTTATGATCCTCAGGCATGTGTTTATGTAATGTAATGAATATTATTCCAAAAATATATAATTGTTTTCAATGAAAATTTAGGGGTCTCTATAATTGGTATCAAAGAATATTTTTAGTTAACCTTTACAAAATAGTATTAAAACATTAATTTAGATCCCTATATATTTTTTTGTAGATATTTCTACTGATATGCATATGGATAAGTAAAAGGATGTTTCATGGTATAAGATAATTTCCTATTACTTTGGTAAATAGTGGAGTGAGTGGTATCTAGGAAATTAAATCAATGTTTGGATTCCACAAGGTGAAAAGGATTTAGAATAGAGGTGCCTAATGGTAATAGGTATGGAAAGGGTGTTGTAAGATAGACATGATAATCACTTGGTGCATGACAAGAGGCCTTTCTTCATAGCTAGTTTGACACCCTTGAAGGAAATTCATTATAAAATCAAAACCTATTTATGAACCATCATAGAATATTTTAATCTATATTAACCATGAATAACCTTGGTCAAACCAAATGTGTAATATACTTAAAATTATGTGTCATGATGTAGACATTTTATAATTTATTTTTCATGATTATATGGTTTTTCAATGTGATTATTGTTTCTTGTACTATGGTTTTTGGTTTTAGTCATTAGTAAGAACTAGAGGGAAATGCATTAATAATAAATTTTATGGAAAATATTTTGATTAGAAACTAAATCAAATAATTTCTTGAGTGATGGATTTTGTGTTTGTGCCTAATTAATTATTAATATATATGATTGAAAACATGCATTATGTACAACTATCATTCTACTCAAGGAATAAAATGATAGTGTTTACTGAGAGCTTAGGTGGTGGGGACTATGAACGAATGAAGATTCAGTCTCCTATATGTAACGACCCAAAATTTTGAATAAATCTTGTTCCCTAATATTGTGTGTTATTTTATTTTTTACGCAACAAAACTATTTCATTTGATAACATTAGTATAATTAAAATGAGACCATAGGGTTTTGACTATTATATGACCATTGGTCAATATGACCACTGGAAACTAAGCATTTTGATTATTGTCTCTAAATACAAGTGATCTTGGTTAATTAATATAAAAAGAAGATTTGATGGCCTCATCAAGTAGTCTCAGGCCAGTCGATGCCCATCTAACAAAACTTGGGAAGGAGGTAGCACCATTGGTCTTTGCTCTGGACCAAACCCAAGCCGAACATCATCATGTAAAGCTAGAACGGAATCCCCTTCGCGAGAAGTTAAAACTGATAGAAATTACTACTTGTGCAATGTTGGCCGAGCCACCCCAAGATTCTATCACCCTAGCACACCTTACTCTTAGGTCCTATGCTGGGGTTATAAGGGGCTATGTAACGAGACTGTAACAGCCTTGTGTAATCCTTTGATTTAGATAAAAATTGTGATTTTGTTTTATGATTAAGTTTGTGAATTTTTAAAGGTCTAGATAAATATAGTATGCATATTTTTTATGAGTTCTAGAAAAAGGATATTTGAAAATATTTATGTAAAATTAAGATAATTAATTTTGTGTAATGATTTTCAAAAAAAAGGTCTTCTGCATTTATGTTCAGTATGAAATTTAGAGTCTAATAAGATCAACTTAATTTTTGATGAATAGTAAATTATAAATAGTGATTTTATGCTTAGGATTAGTAATGTGACCAAATGGATTAGTAATTTCACTTAATGAAAGTATTAATATAATCTAGGCACCTTGATTAAGTAATGTGATTCAATAAAATAAGTAAATAACTATTTCAAAAATTATTGGTCAAGTATTAGTTTTTTCAAGTGAATAGTGATTTTCATTAAAAATTAAATTAAAAATATTTATAAAATTGTTTTTATAAAATTGATTTCATTTTTGAACTCAGAGCATAAATATTATGTTAAGGTAATTTTTGGGGATTTTTCTGAAAAAAAAATGAATTTTTGGTGAATAGTGTATTTATTTAAAAATTAAATTAAAAATACTTAGAAAATTATTTTTATAAAATGGATATCATTTTTGAAATTAGAGCATTGATATTTTCTTAAGGTGAAATTTTGGGTTTTTTTTGAGAAAGATGAATTTTCGATAAATAGTGAAATTACGGTTTTTAAGTTACGGGTGTTTAATGACATCATTAAATGATGTATTAAGTATGTAATCAACATGATAGAATTGTGAATAGTAATATAAGGTATGAGGTGTCCCAGGTGGGCAATACCATGGTCAAATACCATGAGCAAGCCCATGGTTTTTCCAATACCACCAATGAGGTGTCCCTTAGCCATTAATGCCTTGTCCCCTCACTTTCTCTATAAATACCAACCCTTTCCTACATTATTTTTCACTCCCAACTCTTCCCCAACGAAGCTCTGGTCTCATTACCTCCCAAGGATTCCCTCCAAGGTGCCCCCAAGCCCTCAAGGTCCTGACCTTTGAGTTTTAAGAGCTACGTTTTAAGGTAACGGATCCTACCTCTCTCTTTTTTTCCAAGTACTCTCTTTTATGTCATTTCTTTTAAGCCCCAAGTTCTTATGTTCAGTATGTAAATTTATATTCATCCTACTATCCTTTTCATTTTCATTTGATGAGAAATCCACTCTTGATCTCATAAATTCATTTTAAGAATGTTTAAGTGGCGTCGTTTGGCTGCCGAATTTTTATGGGATTCTTTCACCCTTCTCGTTTTCAAAATCTATTTTCATGTCAAGTCTTTCAAGTTCCATTTTATTTTGTTGGGGTATTATCTCTATATCTATGATACTTATCTTCTATGTTCATATTATTAGAGACCCTATTTTATCTTGTCAATTCATTTTTTTGATGTTTTAAGTGATGTCCTTAGGCTGCCGAATTTTCATAAGAGAAATCTTTTTTTGTTTCCTTCCATGATTTTCATTTAATATGGTATGTCTTTAAAATTTTATTACCATGTTATTATATCCATTTTATTCTGTCCCAATACCTTTTTATGGATCATTTTTGATTTTATGACCCTTGTCCCCTCTCCTTTCAATATTTTCTAAAACCTTGTAACATAGCCGTTAGGCTGCAGAAATTTCGTCTCAAAATGCCTCTATTTTTTCTCAAATTCTGTTATTTTATTAAGTGAATACTCAAAGATATTTCTTCTAAAGGGGTATTCACATATATATAAAAATTTTCTGTTTTAAATTTTTGGATTTACATACATGAAACCCGCTTTCCTTTTCCGTGGGTTTAAAGTGACATAAAGATCATGTCTTTAAAGCAGTTTTTAAAATGTTATGATTATGAAAGGAAACCCATTACGTTTACGCTATATGGGTTATTTATGAAATTTTTGAGGATGATATATGTGGCTCTCATGATAATATTGTAAAATTTAAGGGTTCTCCCTGATAGCGCTCCAATGCATTGGGTAAAGACTTAATCTCTAGAGATGACCATTTTTAACGACTCCTTGGTGAATATCCCTGGTAATTTTTAATGACACCTTGGGGATGGACCTTGTTGAAATGAAAATGATTATCTATGTTAAATTTTGTATTCAAATCTTCTTTTTATGAAACATGTTATTTTTATTATGATATACCTCATGTTCTTTTTCTCATTTATTAATGTTATTTTTCTTGACTTTTGATGTGTCTCAAGTTCTCATGCATAATGTTTCCCTTGTTTCCCTTACTGGGCCTTCTGCTCACCCTATCCTTGGATGTATGCTCCCTGGTTTTGAGATGTTGTAATAAACTTAGGATTAAAAAATGAATAATCCTTTCAAGTGTTTTTGAAGAATGTTTTTTTGTCTCATGTAATAAGTTCCTGGTTTCCATGACACTAAACCTTAACGATCCTCGGTTTTGTATAATGTAATGAAAGTTTATGTGATAAAAAGGTGGGATGCTATAGTGGGTATAAAAGGGAGGTTTAGTTATTTGTGGAAATTAGGATATGAAAACATTATGAATAACCCTATAGAAATGTTTAAATATAGGAAATGTTCCTGGTATATTGGTGAGTATTGATTAAGGGGTTGCCAAGAAAATACATCCCTATCTGGATAGGATCGGGTAGAGGTGGCTCTGGCAGAGATGTACATAGGGGTAAAACCCAAAAACACCGCTTTGAGCTAACTCGAATGAGAACTGGTACACGAATATGGTCCTTGCTACACTCTTGGTTATGACACTCCCAGGGGATATGCTTTGGTAAATTCAGAAGCTTAATATGAACCATTATTAAAGGAACAAATATAAATTAAAATAAAGATTCACATAAGAATATATGATCATAGATAACCTAGATTGGAACCTAGGGGATCACAAATTGGGGTATACTTTCCTTCTACAAGTTTATACTTATATGATTAATGTTTCCTTTTAATGATTATTGGCTAAGTATTTAAGCCCCTAATTATAATTTCATTTCTTAGTTAATGGTGGGAAACTGAAGAACATGTCCCAACAACCATTGTGATAGGAAATGTTACAATTTCCCTATTAATGTGACAGATATGAAGAAAGATCAAGTTGAACATATTGTGATTATTCCAAACCAGCTATGAAAAATAACAATTAATAATTGGTACATAGTTGAATTCCCAAATTCATCAAGGAAGAAAAATACAAAGTCTCAAGGATGTGCATCTGATAAAGTTGATATGGGAAAGAAGACCCAATTTTCATTTTTCAAAAAGTGTGGGAAGAGGCACCAAGGAGAATGTCACAAAGGAACCGGGAGATGTTTTAAGTGTGGGAAGATAGGGCATAAAGTAGCAAATTTCTTTAAAAAGGGATAATGTGATGAATAGAGATATGGTTTGATCTAATTTACCTTATACTTTTCAATAACATAAATGTGGAGAAGTTGAAAATTATCCAAGGCAATGCTCTCCTGGAAAGGATGAGAAGCATGTTGAGCATCAAAAATTTTCGTGAACAAGGGAACAATTCAAGTCCTATGCTGAGATGGATCATGATGACTAAAGTACATGTAACTTCTTCACCATAATTGTTTATGTCATGTTTTACTTTAGTTCGTGCTCTATGAGAATATCTTTTATGTTTTCTAAAATCATCAAGTCACTACATAAGATTGTTTTATATAATTAATGGATACATCTATTGTTATGTACGACATGTTGATGTAGTGAAGTTGTTCTTCTTAAAAAAGGTGATTAGGGGATTAAAAGATGATAATTATTTTGGAAGATGTTCACTATTTTGGGAACCCTATATGATCGAGGTAAATATATTACTACGGTATTTTATTTGAGGGGTAAAGGTTCACTTATATTTTTAAGAATCAATGAATTTAAGGCGAACATATGGTAATTTAGGTTACTTATGGAAATGATTAACCTATCTTGGGGAAAATGTGATTACGTTAGTTACTTTTGTTATAAGATGATAAGAGTGGTTGATGTTGTTTGGAGATGAACGATAAAGTATATCTTGGAAGACTATGTTATGAGATCATTCTTATAATTGGGTTTCAATCTTAGTTTGGTTTATTTTGAGGAATTTTAAGGACAGTTATTTATGGAATTGTCTATGATGAGTTTTGGGTAGTACCACGGAATTTTAAAGATTTAAATAAGTTTCCCTTCCTATGAGATTCTTTTTTTTTGAAGAATTTTTTATCTTACCCCTTCTGTTTTTGGGATAATGTTTAAAGATAGAAGAAATATATAGTTAATATTTTTTGGATTATGTGGTTCTCTAAAAGATGATTCTGGTGCTTTGATGAGACCAAGTAGTTTTAAATGCTCATCGTTTGGAGAAAAGATTAGTTTTGGGGGAAACTTATTAAAGGATGAAACTTTACTTGAAGGTAGGTATATTTCTTTATGTTTTTATTCTATGTTGAAAATGAATTCCAAAAAATTATGAAAAGGAATGTAAAACAAAAACACTGTTGGTTTACGTTTCCTACTGGGTAATCAAATACCATTTACACACATCATAAGTTTGTGATTTTCTTGTGGTTAACTTTCTCCTAATCATGTTTTCTATCAATCTCCCCAGAACATGACCCTTTGTTTTCTCTTCCATGTCCATGTTTTCTTACATGGAATCCTAGTGTGGGTTAACTTGGGTGACCTTTGTACTTCCATTTCTTTCTTTTAAAGTAATAGTTTTACTGACTCCTTTTTCGATGTGGGACATCCAATGAAATCTCCAAACCCAATTTTAAAAAATTGTGACGACGTAATTTATTAAGGGGGAAGAATTTAATGACCTGAAATTTTGAATAAATATTGTTTCTTAATATTGTGTGTTATTTTATTTTATACTCAACAAAACTATTTCATTTTATTACATGAGTATAATTAAAATGAGACCGTTGGGTTTAGACTATTATATGATTGTTGGTCAATATGACCACTGCAAACTAAAAGTTTCGATTATTGTCTACAAATTAAACTGATTTTGGTTAATTAATATAGAAAGAAGATTTGATGGCCTCATCCAGTAGTCTCGGGCCAATCGAAGCCCATCTAACGTAATATGGGAAGGAGGTAGCACCCCTGGGCTTTACTCTGGACCAAACCCAAGCCGAACTTCATCGTGTGAATCTAGAACGGAATAGAATTCGTGAGAAGTTCAAACTAATAGAAATTACTACTCGTGCAACGTTGGCCGAGCCGCCCCAAGATTCTATCATCTTAGAACACCTTACACTTAGGTCCTATGATGGTGTTATAAGGGGCTATGTAACTAGACCGTAACAGCCTTGTTTAATCCATTGATTTAGATAAAAATTGTGATTTTGTCTTATGATGAAGTTTGTGAATTTTCAAATGTCTAGATAAATATAGTATTCAAATTTTTGATGAATTCTAGAAAAATGATATTTGAAAATATTTATGTAAACCTAAGATAATTAATTATGTGTAATGATTTTCAAAAAATGTCTTCTGAAATTATGTTCAGTAAGAAATTTAAAGTCCAATAAGATCAACTTAATTTTTGATGAATAGTAAATTATGAATAGTGATTTTATGCTTGGGATGGGTAATGTGACCAAATGGATTAGTAATCTCACATAAAGAAAGTATTAATATAATCTAGGCACCTTGATTGAGTAATGTGATTCTATAAAATAAGTAAATAACTGTTTCAGAAATTATTGGTCAAGTATTAGCTTTTTCATGTGAATAAGGTTTTTCATTAAAAATTAAATTAAAAAGATTTAGAAAATTATTTTTATAAAATGGATTTCATTTTTGAACTCAGAGCGTCAATATTATGTTAAGGTTATTTTTTGGGGTTTTTCTGAGAAAAATGAATTTTTGGAGAATAGTGTATTTATTTAAAAAATAAATTAAAAATATTTAGAAAATTATTTTTATAAAATGGAGTTCATTTTTGAAATTAGAGCGTCGATATTTGGTTGAGGTAAAAATTAGGGATTTTTCTGAGAAAGTTGAATTTTTGATGAATAGTGAAAATATAGTTTTTAAGTTATGAGAGTTTAATGACATCATTAAATGATGTATTAAGTAAGTAATCAATATTGCCGAATTTTGAATATTAAGATAATTTATTTTGTGTCCCAAGTGGCCAATACCATGGGAAAATACCGTGGGAAAGCCCATGGTTTTTTCAATACCACTAATGAGGTTTCTGTTGGCCATTAATGCCTTGTCCCCTCACTTTCCCTATAAATACCCACACATTCCTCCATTATTTTTCACTCCCACCTCTTCCCCAACAAATATATTGTCTCCTTGCCTCCCAAGGAGTCATCCCAAGGTTCCCCCATTCCCTCAAGGTCCTGACCTTTGAGTTTTAAGAACTACGTTTTATGGTAAAGGATCATACCTCTCTCTTTCTTTCCAAATACACTCTTTTATGTCATTTCTTTTAAGCCCCAATTTCTTATGTTGGGTATGTTCTTTTATATTCATCTTACTATCCTTTTCATTTTCATTTGATTAGTGACCCACCCTTTCTCTGATCAATTCATTTTAGGAATGTTTAATTGGCGCCGTTAGGCTGCCGAATTTTTAAGGGATTCTTTCTCCCTTCTCGTTTCCAAGATCTATTTTCATGTCAAGTCTTTCAAGTTCCTTTTAATTTTTTGGGGGTATTATCTCTATATCAATAATACATATCTTCTTTTTTCATATGATTAGATAACCTGTTTTATCTCATCAATTCATTTTTTTGAAATGTTAAGTGATGCCGTTAGGCTGCCGAATTTTCATGAGAGAAATCATATTTTTCTCTTCCTTTCATGTTTTTCATTTCATATGGTATGTCATTAAAAATTAATTACCATGTTCTTATTTCCATTATATTTTTTCCCTATAATGTTTTATGGATCATTTATGAGTGGGTGACTCATGTCCCCTCTCCTTTCAATATTTTCTAAAACCTTGTAACACAGCCATTATGTTGTACAATTTTCGTCTCAAAATGCCTCTCTCTTTTTTCTCAAATTCTATTATTTTATTAATTTAATAATCAAATATCATTATTCAAAAGTGTTTTTCACATATATTTCAAAATGTTCTATTTTAAATTCTGGGATTTACAAACATGAAACTCACTTTCCTTTTCTGTGGGTTTAAAGTGACATAAAGATCATGTCTTTAAAGAAGTTTTTAAAACGTTATGATTATGAAAGGAAACCCATTTCTTTTATGCTATATGGGTTATTAATGAAATGTTTGAAGATTATATATATGTGGCTCACATGATAATAATGGAAAATTTATGTTTTCACACTGATAGTCCTCCAATGCATTGGGTAAAGACTTAATCTATAGAGATGGCGATTTTTAACGACGCATTGGTGAATAACCTTGGTAATTTTTAATAACACCATGGGGATGGACATTGGTGAAACAGAAATGATTTTCTATGTTAAATGTTTTAGCCACATCTTCATGTTATGAAACATGTTATTTTTATTATTATATGCCTCATGATCTCTTTTTCATTTCTTAAAGTTTTTTTCCTTGACTTTTGATGTGTCTGAAGTTCTCATGTAAAATGTTTCCCTTGTTTCCCTTATTGGGCATTCTCCTCACCCTTTCCTTTGATTTATGATCCTACGTTATGAGATGGTGTAATGAACATAGGATGAACAAATTAATAAGCCCTTAATGTGTTTAAGAAGAATGTTTTTTTTCCTCATGTAATAAGTTTCTGGTTTCCTAGACACAAAACCTTAATGATCCTCAGTTTTTTATAATGTAATGAATGTTTATGTGATAAAAAGGCAGGATGATATACTATATGTCATGTATGTTGGATGAATCACATAATAGTGTACCTCAATGGCACGTGGATATGTTTTATTTTTGGAAAATTAGGGAATAAACTAAGTAATTATCGAGTAAAAATTAAACTTTTCCTTAAGGTACAGGATGGGAATATTGGCATCCTTATGGTATTATCAATAAATTAATGTTTTAAATGTGTACTTATAAGAATTATGAAAATAAATGTCCTTGGGGGAAAGGTCATGAATAGAATTATAAATTTTGTATGAGTAATTGTTATACTACTAATAGTGAAGAGACCACAAATGACAAATGAAAGGTATGGGATGTTATAATGGTATTTTTTATGCTAAAGATGAGAATCTTTATTAAATTGGCATTGATGAATATCAAGGCATAATTTTTATTTCATATTATTGGAAAGTTGTACTAAGGAATAAGATTAAGAAATCTCATTAATGGTTTAAGAATGAACAATAAAAAATTTAATTGTTTCTATATTGGAGTTTATGAATTATGTGAATCATGAAATATAAATATGGTTTGTTCTGTATACGTTTTTAATGTAGGTTTCCAAAAATATAATGAATAATATTAATAACATATAAAATCTATTTATTTTGAAAGTGATATTTTAGTTAAAACACAGGTTTACGGGAAGATGACCCTTAATATATCTATGATATTGAGCAAATGGTTCTAAATTTGCATAAATAGATGATTGATATTTATAATGTAAATTGGATAGTATTGATGACCTCAAAACTCATTAATGATTTATTGAAAAAGAAGGTTCTGTTATCATTGACAGTGTTTACTGTATTATTAGACTTATTGAATATACTCAAAATTAAATGGTTTTATTTAATGAATGTTTATGATTTTATGTTTTCACTAATGTTGTGCGGTAATTTTGATTATTACCATATATGAACATGGAATTCACAAATATGGTATATGAAAATTAATAACTAATTTATGATATTTTGAGGATTATTTTGGTGATTATTTTGGTAAATTTAGTGGCATTCATTTTAAATTTTTAAATTTTGTAAGGTTCATAAGGATAACCATTTAAGGAATGGATTAAGTATATCTTTGCATGATTTTTGGATTATTAATATGTTATTTCACAATATGAATATTTATTTATATTGGATAACTGCGGATAAACATTTTGTTTTAAAAATAAATAGAGATATTAGGAATTAATTATCATGGATTTATGGATCTTATTATCCGTATGTGCTTAAAGGATGAAAAATTTATCTCTTAGATGAAGAGCTGAAGTGTAAATTGATCAAATCACAACCAATGGATGGGATTGTGCTAATGAATTAGAATGAAATTGATTGAGTATAACATCACATGAAAAATAATTAAATTTAAGAAATGGTTGTTGAAATAAAATTTTATACATTTAACATCATTTATAATAGATGAATTTCATTTTCACATATCACATATTTATGGAATTGGGGTCATTATCTTCCTCTTTTCCACATTCTCTATAACTCTCTATTAGTATTTGGACATTAGTTTTCTCTTCCATGTCCATTCCTTAAAATCCCACCAAAGTTATCCTACAAGGAAACCTATCTATGTTGTATTTTAGATGAAATTCACGCTTCACTTTCATTCTTTTCATGTGGAATTTTTAGTATCCCTTTTTATGATTTCAGTTTTCAACAATTGTATTATCAAATGTTAAACCCATGGCTACCAAGCACAAGATCAAATTGTTGGTATGCAATTTCTTAATGTGGGTAGAATGTGACACCCTGGGATTTTATGAAATATTTTTCCAAATAATTTCAATTTAATCAATATATTTCAACAAAACGAAACACTCTGTTTATCATTCATTACACGCAAAACCGAATTTGGCTTGGGTTATACTTAGCATCGAGTTTTAATAAAATGTGACAAATAGTAAAAAAATTATTTTTTAATATGATAGTGATAACCTATCAATTTTAATGGGGGATATGAATGAGACTAAATGAGTTATGAAAATATATGAATTAATAATTCGTATAAATGGATTCTTTGGGGACCAATTAATTATAAATCTAAAACTAAAACCATTTGAAGATGAAGTAAATGTTTTCTAAAAACTATTTTATGCACACATAAGCATTTATCCAAAATAAATTAAAAAAATAACATTTTTTGAATTATTTTAAAGAAATTAATACATTATATTTTTCAATAAAATGTATTTTACACATCTTATTTATTTTTAAGCATGAGTTAAGACTAAATAAAATTTCACTATTAAAAATTTATTTTTCTAAAAATTATTTTTGTCACGTTTTTCACACATATTCATAAATATAAAAAAATTAGAAAATTTAATTAATATAATTAAAATACTTTTTGAAATATTAATTTTAAATTTATCTTGGAGTGAAAATAATTTTCTTTTAATGATAAATATTTCAATGAATAATTAAAATTTAACATTTTTAAAAATAACTGTCATTTCATTCAATTTATTTAAAAGATGAATTAAATTATAATATGTATTTTTAATTAAAATTCATGAAATTATATGAATATTAATATATTTTTTCATTTTAATCAATTTTATATTGAATATTGATATAAAATGTTCTTAATCATTAGGAAGTTTTCCTTTTGTAAAATTGTTTTTTTCATCATATATGTAGGTTTAATTTTAAATTAAAATATCCCACTTATTTGAATGTAATTTGTAAAAGTGGATAAAATATTTTTAATTGGATTAGTTAGTAATATAAAATTAGGTTAACTTTATTTTTTACCTTAATGAATATTAAAAAAAATAAATTTTAAATACCACGGTTATTGTTGAAATAGGTTAATTGAGGGTTAAACTAATATTTTTAGTGTAAAACATCCTGGGGACTTATCAAATAACCCATTTTATATCCATATTTCAATCTCACCACTTCTAATATTTGATAATGAACCATTTTATAGCCTTTCTTCGTGTGAAATATGTGGGTACACTTTATTCTTTTAAAAATATTCATCTGTGTCCTCTCCCCACCTTATAAACGGAGGCCCACTTTCCACTCCTCTTAATTCTTTACAAACAATTTGTTTTAGAAAAATCCTAACCAAATAGATTCTTTAATTACATCCCCACATTATAGATTATTTTTTAGATCATAAATGTAATCTAGGTCGTACTTAGTTTAAACCTAAAGACGTTTCTGAAGAAAATTTAATGTTTTTACCTATGCATTTTTTACTACTTATTATAACTCCATAAAAATTAAAAATCTAATAAAATCATTACACCATTATTTAGAATATAATATGATTTTATAATTTTATTTTAATAACCTATATTAATATCCACCTCTGTCAAATGTGTGTTGAATCAGTTGATCATGCTTACAGAGGACTACCACCTTACGAGTTAAAGTAATTTGTTTTCCATCACCACCTTTAAAGTTAGAATATAATGATAGATTTAGTATTTATATATGAATTTTGTGATATTATTAAACTGCTATATTTTTAATATCACACCTTATATCTTACCTTCCATAATGTTTGAATACAATAATTTTTTCTATGTCTATGACAGACTACCTCCTCATGAAGTGATGTGATTCGTTTCATAAAAATTATTTACATGGAAGGTATTAGAAATTTGTTTAATGAATATAAATTATATTTAATACCTTACCATAATTTCATTAATATAATATCACATCTAATTTCTCACCTTCTAATTTCTTAGAAAACAATCGTTTCACTCGTGTGTACGTGTGGACTACCGCCACCACATAGCAATGTGAAATGTTTTTCATTCTATATTTTGGTGGATTTTAATAAGGATATTTTTTATTAATAAAAATTATCTATATGATATACAAAATATTCTTTAGATTTAATATATTATTTACTTTTTGTTCAATACATTTAAAGAGAAAATGTAAATAGTGTTCATGCGTATGTACGCCCTACAGTCTCCATGAACAGTTTATTTCATTTTATATCTCTAACTTTTATGGATTATTATAATATATATATAATTATTATTTATGATATATATCTAATTTTTATCCTTATTTATATTATATAACCATGATAAAAGTAAGTGGAACCAAAAAAATATCAAAATATATAAAAAAACAAAGAAATAATTACGCATAATATTATTTTAACAATAAATCATTAATAAAATGGAAATAAAATTCATAAGTAAGTCATATATGGTATGATATATATATTTATGGTATTTTAATCAATTTATAATAAACCTTTAATTTTTATACATGGGTTTTTAACATGTATGAAATAGTTCTATAGTTATGCAAGGATATTTTTGTCTCGGTTTTATTTTCAATGAGAAACATGTCATATTCCCCACCTGTTTAGTTTATGTGGTGTATGTACTACCCATGAATAGATATTATTATGATTATCCTGAATATTATATTTATTTGTATACCCATTTTATGATTTATTTTTAATTTGGTTTACAATTCAAAATTTACCAAAGTAGTAAGGTCTTTTTCTCTCAATTTGTGTTCCTTAGGACATAAGTTTTTTTATGAACCAAACATACTTTATATGGTTTTTATAAAGCCATATTAATATCAAAATTCATGAATTTATTTTTTATAATTATATTTTAATTTTAATTTAATGTTATTATTTTATGGGTCTTATTTTTCATATTCACCAAAGAGTTGAGGGTTTCATTACACACTCTCATCTTTTATCCAGATTGTTTTAGTTTATGCTTCTAATGATGAAAATATTTATATATATAACTCTATAAATTCATTAATATACATTTAATATAGGTATTTATTTATAACAGATGTTTCCCCCTATTCTCCTCTATTTATTTTCTTAATATTCCTAAGTAAAGTTTCATAATAAAACTGATTTTTTTTCTTTTCGGTCAAAACCCCTTTTTATTCCATATCCCCGTTTTCTAAAAACAATTAAAAAAAGATTCAAAATTCCCAAAAGTATTTATTAAAGACATTATTAACCATTTTTTACTATTAAAAAAATTAAATCTTTATCTAGATTTCCAAAAAACACCCATTTGGATTTGAAAAAAAATGTGGAATGAATCTTTATTTTAATGTGTATGACATGAAAACAATTTCTCATTATCATGACCATTATATGTATTGAAACTTACCCAATAATTTTTAGAGGATATATTTCAAAGAAAATTATTTTTCAAAATGTAAGAGGATATTTTGGTCAATAAATATTTTAATTGATCATTAAAGATTTCTTTATAGATTTCCAAGGATATTATTCAAAGAAAAGTATTTTAATGTATTTTATGTTTTAAAAAGAATTTTTCAAAGTGAAAATGTTTTTCCATATAAATTTTTTTATTGATCTTTAAATACTTTTATAGATGTTTCTAGTATTATTTTCAAATAAAACGATTTTGGAAGTATTTTATGTTCTAATTTTTTTGTCAAAGGGAAAGGGGTATTTCATCAAGAAATGTCCCAACTAATATTTCAAAATCATCTTCTATATAAGACTACATCCTTTTATGTAACATATTAATTATTATGGATATTATATAAGGATAACATTCCTATAATATTTTTGAATAGTTTATATTTATTATGATAGTATTTTTATGAAACCTATTCTTTTACATGGGTTATGTTATGGGTATACGGTTAAATGTTTACAAAAATAATTTATTTTCATGCGATATGATATGATGAAAGATTTAGGATATTTTGTTAGAACATTTGTAGTTTATTTCATGGGTGATCCCTATATCTCTTTGTAATTCAATGGGTAATGATTATTGTTTTATGAGCACAGAGGGTAAGCGGGAGGTTATCTCATGCCTGGAATGAGGGTACATGAGAGGTTATCTCAAGCCTGAAGAAGTTACATGGGTGGTTAACCAAATCCTTACACGTTATGAAACTGTTAATGGGTATCATTAAGATAAGGTTTTATATTATTATGTGTGTTCCACAAATCTATTTCATTTTCCAACGTTATGACCTCATGGCCTATGTTCATTGATTCCAATGTTATTCACATATTATGAACAGATAAGATTTATGCCATGGATAATGTTTATGATTCATGATATGAAAGTTATGGTATTAAAATTTTATAATCATGTTATCAAACACTTACCCTCATTTTATGCTTATGTATCTCCCTTTTTTGCCCATATTGAGCATTTCAGATCACTCTTTTTATGTTTCTTTTCCCAGTGATATGATGGTAAGTATTACATGTTATATCTACAAGATGGGTAATTATTATTTTTAAATAAGTGGTAGATTAGTTATAACTCCTATAAACTAGCATTTAATTTTTCCATGTTTCTAAAGGCACAATATTGTTATGCTCCCCTTCTATATGTTTTTGTAATGTAATGAATATTCGATAAAAACGATATAATATCTATATATGAGAAGCTTAGGGTCTCTATCGGTATTGAGTTCACTGAGGGTGGATAAATATATAGCGGTTGTTATGTTATAGTGAGGTCCCATTATTTGGATATTTTCTCAATTATATTATGTGGGTTAGTGGTTGTTGTTCTTATAGTGGTGGTTATGTGATGGGATGTGATAGGAGAGGTATCAGATACTGGGAAGTGATATAACCACAAGAAAAATATAGGGAGGATCCTATGGGAATATTGCTATAATAGATCATGTAGTTAGATCTATATGGGTAAAAAACTGATTAGTTTATAGAAATTAGTTAAAGGATTTTTTATACATGTTGTGAATTTATGATATGACTCGGGTGTTGATTGATATATTGAATATGTGATGTGAAATAGAAATGGGTGGGTGGTTTAATCTTGGGAGATAGTTGTTGATTGATTTTATTTATTCAATTCCTGGAAGAATTAGAATAAAATATTTACCTGTAATCGTGAATGTTTTGTAGAGAAACCTCAAAAGTATATTTAAATACACACCTCTATTTATATAAACTATTTTATAAATCATCTTGATAGATATTATGGTGGATTTTTGTAAAACAATATCTTGACATGGGAGCCTTACTAGTAGAGGTGTATTTCAATATACCCTTCAATCCATGTTGAGGAATGTTATACATATAGTTTTTTATATTTATTCCATGGTTTTTTGACATCAAATGTAGAGATTTTCCTTTTGAATGTATTTTTGATAGAATATACAATTTCATATCCTAAGAAACTAATTAGTCACACATGATCATAATAAAAAATTTAAAAAAAGAGATTAGAAAATTTGAAATGAAATCACAACACAATAAGAAATTAGATCTATGTAATCAAAATCTCACAATGGTTGCACTAAAAGAACAATAATAAATCTAAAAATAAAATCACATAACCGCATTGCAAATATTCATGAATTTTGTAATGACCTAAAATTTAACATTATTTTATACATAAATTAATTATGTAACAAATGGTGTAGTTTGAAGGCTATAAAAAACTAAAACGAAACATCCGTTAAATATTATTAGTATTAAGAATGACTATAAAACTTATCCATTAAATTATCTAGTACTAATTAAATTGAATATATATAAAAGTCAATAAATAATTTAAGAATAAATGGTATCTTAAACTATAATTCATATTTAAATGTCTCGTTTTTATAATATAAAAAGTGATGTAGATTTATTAGGTTTTTCTCAAGACCAATCCCTAGCCAAACTCATGTAATTTTTATTTTAGAGAAACCATATATGGATAAGTTTAATGTCATATAGATTGAAACATTATCATGCAAATTGAACCACCACCTAAAACAAGAATCAGAGAGTATATGATGCTTATGTATTTTAGAGATATCATAAGGGGTTATGTAAGTATAGGTTATTATTATATCAATATGTAATAAAATATTTATATTTATTGATACATAATTAATATTTATACATTTCAAAAAATCATTATCTCCTCAATTCACATTATACATAAAAAATATTTTCTGAAAATTGAAATTTAATTTAAAGGATGATTTTATATTATGACTGAATAAAAATACATATTTATTTTATGAATAATTAGTTAACACTAGGTTAATTAGTAATTTTTAGTAATAAAGAATAGTTAATATTCAAAAAACGTTTCCCTATAAAAACCTGAATTTCCCTCTATTTTATTTTTTTAATATAAAAACTATTTATAAAATTTTGTTTGTGAATTTGATATAATTAAATTAATTCTTGGATTTATCAAATTAAAATTAACCCTAGATAATTTTTTTACATTTTTCTAAAAAAAATGATTTTCATATGAATAGTGAAATATATTGTTTTTATTACTACAACTTTTATGTAATCATTTGTATATAAGTGTGACAAAGAAATTTATAAAAACTTTTTATTCATTAAATATGTATATTATAATTTAAATTTTGATTTTTACAATATTTATTATAGTTTAAAACCTATATTTTATATTTTAAAACTCAAGTGATATTTTCACTCAAGAAATTCTTTTAATATACTATATATTTATTATATTAAAATTAAATTCTTTAATTTCTAAAAATTTTATTCATAAGAAATTGTTTAAATTTTATAATTAGGGGTTCCAAATTATCAAATATTAACCACTTTATTTTTAGTAATAATGTTTATGTTTCCATAGGTAAAAACTAGTTACTATTGTAAAAGCATAAATAGAAAATGTAATAATTCAAGGGGTATAGGTCTTGAAACATGTAAATACATGTTTATAATTGAGAGGTTGATAGATCATAGAATTTTAATTACTTTATAATAAAATATTATATATTTTTTGAGGTATTTTTCTTGTTTAATATGTGCTTCTGTATATTATGTTGAAATATTTACAAAAACATCATTCTCACCGCTTATACAAGAAGACAATAACAACCCCTTTAATACAACACTAATAGTTGTTTTTACTCATAAATGTAATCCATATATCCATTACCTAGATTCTTATTTCATTCCCATAAGATTATGGTCACAAGGTATTATTATAATCACTTCTTTTCAAATAAATCCTAAAAAAGAATCTCAAATTGCATAACTTAAGTTCAATCCTTTTATAAATACATTTCACATTTATCATTAATTTTAAAATTTGATTTTTCCAAATATTATATGATTAATTAATTATTTAAGGTATACATAATGTAGTTATATTTTGGGAATAAACATTAACCACACCTTCTCTACTCCTTAAGAAATGTGAAACTTTCAATCGTGAGTATGTGCGGATGACCACATCCTTGACATGATGTGTTTATTTATCCATAATATCCATAGAATGATGGTAATAAATATAAATTTAATATAAAAATATTATATTTATAACACATTTTAAATTTCTGAAAATAATAATACATACTACTAATTTCTCTCATATTAAGTTATACATAATGATCATCCATGCGTATGTGTGAACTACCTCCTTCATGGAGCAGCATGTTGGATTTTTAAATACAACCATAATTGTATTTTATAAGTAATAATATTTTAGTATATATTATATATATAATTAATAAATATCATTAGAATTATTATCATTGTATAAATAAAATAATGACATTTGTTAATAAGTAATATATCAATATTGAAAAAAACCAGAATCAAATCCATCCTTGGTTTCAACTTCATGAAGCATGACATGACACTCATATAATTGAATTATAAAATTGTAGGTCATAATAAGACAACAATTATAGTATATTATTGGACCTATTTATTATCAACTTATTATCAAATAAGAAATACCCTAATTGAAATCATAAAGAATACATGAGAAAATAAAATTTACTAATTTTGATTGTAAGTAAGGCAATAACTAAATAATATATTCATAAAAAAGATAAAAAAATAAATTATTTAAAAGGATAATTTATATAAAAAAGTTATGAAATATACTATTCCGATATTGTTTTGTTTTAAATAATGTTAGAGTGTATTCGACAAAGTAGAAGTAAAGCAAAGGGGTTATCTTGTCTCAATATTTTTCCTAAGTCATTATCACTCATCATTAATTTTGATCCTTAAATGTTAAACTATTCTAACCTATGATGATTTTATGTTATATCTAAAACTTATTTCCAAGGTAAATCATGTTTCAAAGTAAATCCTTCTTCCTTGATGGATCTATTATTTCATAAAAATATACATTTAAGAATAATTCTCATCCCTTTTTATGGATTTTTCATCTATATCCATATTTTTTACTTCCTAATAATATTTTCCCTTCAATATTATAAACTCAAATTTTCTTAATCTAAAATTATCCTTATATTAAATTTATTATTTAAAAAAGGGTGTTGTTATAATTATAAGGATGTGGTATTTTTCCATGATCTTATATTCTTCAATTTTACATTAGATTTTTTACATATGTTTTTTTATGAAGTTTACATTATTAGAATTTGTTTAAATTATTATTTTAAGAAGTTTTATATTCATAATAAATAATTTTTCATTATAAATTGATTTCAAAATCACATCTCTTAAGGTTATATTGTTAATTTTTTTCAATAAGATTCTTTTTTTTAATTTCACTTTCATTTTCAAAGGATTCTTCTCTAATGAACTAATAATTCATAAGTTACCCTATATGTTCTCTTCTTATATAATAATTTTTGGAGGTTATATTTTTGGTATCAAATTTCAAATCTTTTCTTATGTGATACCATATGGAAAAGTTATTAAAACCCTTTTCTTCTTATGTCTTAGTTATAATAATATTAATGATTTGATTTTAAGTGGAACTCATATATATGAATGATGATATTTGCGGTCATATACCTCCCTCTAATACATTGGTTTTAATTTTATATCTCTTTAGTGATGAATCATGGACATACTTGAATTTATTCACAATCTAAATTTTGTACATACATTGAGTTGTTCACAAACATTACGGTTTATATGCATTGACTTTTTTACAAAATTAAAGAGTGTACATACATAAATTTTGTCAAATGTTTCCATATGATTATCTCTATTACACTTATCTAAATTTTTCCTTATTTTCATCATTTTCTAAATTATTATGATAATCCATGTTTTGAAGATGTTCTATTTTCTTAAATTATAATTTCAGGTTTTTTAACTAATTTTATGTGGTATTATTCATGGGATTTTATATGCGTTATTTAGTATTATATTTCAATTAAATTGTTATTAATGATCAATAAAGTATTATGATTATCACTTTTGATGCTGTTATTTTTTATAAAATACTTTCTCCTTATATTTTCCCTCATTTTTTTGATCAAATGGTTATGACTACTTGATAATTTTATGATTCTGATCATTTATGGTTTCACCTTTTTAATGTTTCCATTCACTATGTTGTCAAGATAATCATATCTTATGAGTTGTTTAGAATATTAAATATAGGATAATAGTAATGGATAAATGTTAAAAAGTGTTAAAAATAATATTTTTATGTAGCTAGTCACAAAAAAAATTAAACATTTCATTTAGTGGGGTGTGTGGTAGTTTGTGAGATGTATTATCTAAAACATTATCTTTGGTCACCATAGTATATATTATTGTAAGGGTTTATTTAATTATGGGATATGTTTAATAACCTTTAGTTTTATGGTTATATAATCATAGTAAAAACACTATATATGAGTTTATGTATAAGATAATATCTAGAAAAAATTACTAAAGATTTGAGTATAAGGTTTTGAAAGAAATACATCACTATATTTATACTATATGTCGATAAAAGATATGGAATAGACATACCTTAGGGTAATATAACTAAAAAGGTTATGATGGTTATAAACTTAATCATCACTTGGTGTATGACAAATAAGATGAGCAGCAATCTCAGTTTTTCACCCTCAGGGATTGGTTTTAGTTAATTATAATCTATTTTTAAATAGATATGAATGATTTGTTTTCTATTTAAATTGAGTGAATATTTTTAGAGGTGTAATATAATATAAATTAAATTATGAAATGTCAAACTATGATTGATATTCAATGAACTAAAGGAACTATAGTAAAATATTATTTTGTAAAACAAAAAATTAGTTTTATTGTCAAATCCCTTCTATGATTATGATAATTTCTTGGTATTGTTAATGTTTAATCACTCATATCAACCCTTTTGGTTTTAGTGATGGATGTAAATATAAGGAATAATGTTTGTGAGGAACAATTCATATATTACCTCAATGAAAAATACAATAGAAAAAGAGTGGGAGTGAGAGACCATATGATTATTTCCAACCAGCTATCAAGAAATATTATTGGCAATGGGAATATAGTCATTGTACCAAACACACCAATGAAGAGAAATATGGAATATCATTGAATATTATGTAAGTAATATGGTGAAGGAAATAATTATAAATTTCATATATTTGAAAAATAAGGAAACAATCTCTAAGGTTTTCGAACCACCAATTTAATATAGGTAACCATTTATTTATTTATATTAAGTATGTAATGTGTTTGCGGGAAATTTTATAGGGTTTAGTGGAATTTTTTAATGTTTTTGGGGATTTTATGCTTGTACACAGTTTGGGAATGGTTAGTAGAAATTGTAAAACTCATATCAAAAACCATAAAAATTGAGGTAGTGGGATCTGGTTAGAAGAATGGATTGGGAAAACCATGTGGATCCCATGGAGAAAACATTCTTTTGGAGACATATGCATTCTTACGATTAGCACATGAATTTATTAAATATGAAACAAACCATGAATAGTTAAAAGATAGATCCTAAAATGTTGGTCTAACATGGATTCTCCAATAAAATTCTTTTTTCCTCCTTGGAGACCCAAAATCATTTTCCCTCCTCATAATGGATGTGTATACTTTCCCCTTTAATATGAGAGAAATATATTGGGAAATATTAGTGTATTTAAGGCTATATTTCAAGGTAAGTCATCATTATTGATTTTTTATCATATATATGCTTTTCTAACCTCCCATGGATATATTTATATATATATATGATCTATTGTAGATAGATATATATGTTTATGCCAATAATGATGATATATAGCTATTTATATGTTAGGGAATAAGATATATGGAAGTTTTTAAGAGTTCCAAGCAAGTTTTGCTGAAGAATTTGTGTCGTTCATAATTTACACCATAGTATCTAAGGTCGGTGGATTCACTCTCGACTCCTATTATTATAACATGGAAGATTTACTTAAAATTTATGGTTTTTTAGAAAATTTATTTCTAAATTTTATTGAAATGGTTGATGGAAACAATATTTGTAGATTATTTACGTAATTTTAAAAATTTGTTGTTTTCGTGGAATTTAAAATTGGTAACAAGATTTTTAATTGAAAATTTTAAAATTGGTGTTTAGTTTTGATTCACAGAAAAAAAATTCAATAAAAGTGTATTTTTATTAAAAAAAATTTAAAAGATTGTGTGGGAATGGTTGTTGGATTATGTAGTTAACTGTGAACTGTATGGGATGGATATTAGTAATGAAGTACCACCATCAACGAGATAGACTATGGATGTCAAGTTCGACCTTCAATGGTAAACATCAACATTGTGTAGTTGAGTGTGTTTATATGTTTTTCGATGGATATGTGAAATGGAATGGGCAATGCTGAATGAAATTGATAAATGGTTAAACAACTTGTATGGTTTCATTTCATTAAATTTTGTTTGGTATTGAAATCATTTTATATACTAAAATGTATTTTTTCCAAAAAAAATTATATAAATTGTTTACAAAAATGTGCTAACATGTTCAATCCTAGTGGAATGTGTAGGGAAGTAATTTGGGAAAAACCTACTAAGTTTCATTACTCACACCCTGTTATGGATTATTGGGTATTTTTTATGTATTTTTCATTAAGACACATGTAAAATAAAATTTATATACTTTTATAATGTTTCATCATTATTCATGGGAATGGATTGAAGATTTAGAGCACAGATCATGATTGGGGTTGTTTTGTTGATTTCTATATAATCGTTGAGCTTTGTGGTTTTTTATTTCTCTTTAGTACTTTGATATTGGATATTGTGTTGTTTGGTACTATTGTATTTTGGTATTATTTTTAGTTTTATTAGATTATTTATCATGCATGAAATAGTGGTAATTTGTTTATAGAATAATTATTTTTTGTTGTTCTATATTAAATGTAAAAATTGTCCCCCAAATATATTGAATCCCTTAGAATTTGTTTCCATCCTTTGGAATAATGGGGATTTCACCTAAATAGAAATTGAAATTCTACCTCAAATCTATCCAATGAGTAGGTGTGAAATATTACTAGTGGTACCGGTCTTTGTCAGTCTAAATCTTTTGCAGACAAATGGTATTCATGTTTTTTATCCTTGGTTATTGGTTCTGTCGGTCTTGGAGATGATAATTTTCTTGGTTTAGTCCTTGAGTTGGGATGGTATAAAGGACTAGGATTTCCAAGACATGAAATGTTGAACATAAATATATGTAGTTAAACAATTTATCAATAACATCAATTTTCTATAGATTTGTGTTCATAATTTTATTGGAGAAACTTATAGGAATTTTAAGCCCATTTTTATGGGTTTATCCAATGAGAAGATCATGACATGAATTGATAAAAATGACCTAACACTAAGAATTCATATTTCATTATGGGTAATAATTTTTGATTTTTTGCAAAAAAAATTCTTTTTTCGAATGTGATGAATTTTTTTTCAAATTTGAGATTTTTAAAATGGTATGATAGTGGTATTTTGAAAATGTTTTGATTTTAAAATCATGGTGGAATTTTTAAAAACGTATTGAATAAAAAACGTGTGTAATTGTTGGGAAATTCTTGTGATACTTTTGATATGGTAAAACTTGAATTGTTAAGCCTTCAGTTGGTAGAGTGTGAGACTTATGGAAATTGGTTTTTGTTATAGAAAATGGAACCTAGTAGTTATTTTATAAACCAACTAAAAGAATCCAGAGAGAACGTATTTTCAACTATTCAATAGGTGAACTAATTTCTTGTTTAAATTATTTTTCAAACCATTCTGATTGGTGATTGAAGGAACCAAAGGGGTAAATGAAGGAACGTGGGTAGCTCCATTCAGTTCCAAAAGCAGAATCCATACATCATTCAATGTGATTTGGAACCATAGAAGAAATGGGCATGGATGAATCAGATGAATAAAGTATTTTATTTCATTCACACACCATTATATATGAACTTCATGTTGGTAACATATATATTGTATGATAATTCATGCTAGTGGTGGGATTTAGAAATTCATGGTAAATTATACCCAAGCGTTGCATGGGGGGTTTTGATAAATTTTTTAATTAACAATTCTACCTCATACATTCAACATTGTAATATTTATTTATTAATTAATCATGAATAAGCAGAACCTCTTAGTAATAGAGTATGTGGATATATTTATGAATTTGGTATGCTTTTCACATGAAGTTGTATCTAGTGAATCCTTGAAGGCATGAATTTTTAAATCAAGATTGGGAAAGGAGATTCCCGCAAAGATTTTTTAGCTCTATAAAATGGATTCAAAAAATGTTTAATTGGGTGATGGAGGTAGAAAGGGAAATATAAGTAACTACATGTGGATGAATCATGTTGATAGCTATGAGAAACGGTGGGAACACTAATGGTGGGAATAGGCGAAAGAGGTATATCTACATCCAAGGTAATTGGATCACTCAAAATCAGATGGCTCCATAAGTTAATATTCCTCCAAATGCCAAGATTAATCCAATATTTTTTAAGTGTGGATATCTAGATCACATAAAGATAGATTATATGGATCCACATAGAACACTCCACAATTTCATATACATTGATGGGATAAGGGAGGAAGAATAAATATTTTCTATAGAACCAGACTATCAATCGTGATTCTAGGAATACCATGACTCCACAATAAGCAAAATCTAAATAGGGAAATAAAGAATAGAGTGACGCATGAAAGAAATTGTATAGAGCTGAGAACGTTATTATGGATAATCAATATGGACCATCCATGGTGAGAGGTATGATTATTTTGAATTATATCCTTTTAAAAATTTGTTTTATATGGGTTCCTACCACTATTTTATTACTTCTCATGATGTTAAATTGTTGGGTTTTTATGTTGAGGTAATTCCTTCTATTTTTAAACATTTAACTACTCATTGTCAAAAAGAATATCAAGCCTTTATGTGTATATCACATTCTATAATTGTTGATGGAGCTGATTTGACATGATTTTTCTCTATTATTGACATGTTTTTCTATGATATAACCCTATGTTTGGATTGGTGGAAAATATCCAATGTACACGCTGACTATTATACCTGAAGGGTTAGTTTTATGAATGATGATGCTGTCGAGCATCTACTTAAGGGGGATTGAAATTTAGAGAGTGAAATAGGAATTTTGGAACTAGTAGTAGAAATAATCTCATAACAATTTTTTATACTAACCTTGTCATTGAAGGAAGGGACTAAGAATTGTTGTATCCCAGTGGTTTTTGAAATATTTCAGTATGTTTTTTCCAAAACATTCTTAGGGTTTCCACCCACAATAGAAGTGGATGTTACGATTGAAATCCTTCTAAATACAAATCCTATTTCTCTTATGTCTTATCAGTTGGCACCAACTAAACTAGGGGAATTAAAAGTGTAGTTTTAAGAGCTAGAAAGAAAATGTTGCATTCATCCTAGCACATTTCCATGAATATCATGGGTCTTGTTTGTTAAAAACATTTATGGAACAATTCGGTTTTGTGTGGATTATCTTAAACATAAGCAAGTTATGATAAATAATTAGTATCCACTTTCACTCACTAATGATTTGGTTAATTAATTGGGGGTATCCCATTGGATCTCTAAAATTTTCATGCGATAGGATATCACCAATTGTGGTTTCGAGAAAAAGATACTCTAAAGGTATGTTTCAAGAGTTAATATAGACATTATAAATATGTTGTTATCACTTTTGGTCTTACCAATGCACCAAAAATCATTTTGTAATTGATGAATCAAATATTTAAATGATATCTAAATTATTTTATATTGGTGTCTGTGGATGGAATATTTTTATATTCAAAGACAAGGGCATATCATGAAAAACACATAGCAACAATATTGGGAATTTTTGGGGATCATCATCGATATTTATAACGAAAAAAGAATTATTTTTGGATAAAATATCACTGTTTATATGGTTATGTGTTCTATGAAAAAGGATATTTGGAGGAACCAAAAAATACAAGTTGTTAACTCTTGGAAACTACTATAGAATTTAATCAAGATACATAGTTTAATGGGTATAAATTGTTATTATTGATTCTTGTTTCCTCAATTTTCACAACTAGATTCACCTATGATAGCTTTGTCAAGGAGAAGTTTTTCATTCCAATGGAAATTGAAATTTTAGAAGTCTATTAAATAGTGTAAAGTTTTCCTTAAATCAACATTTATCTTCATTTTTACAGAAATAAGAAAAGAGTACATGGTGTATTGTGATGCTTCGGGGTCTACATTAGGATGTGTCCTCAAACAGAGAGATTTTGTTAACACCTATAGATTAATGTAGTTATAGTTTCATGAGAAGAACTATTGACCACATGATTTGGATTTAGTTTCTGTATTCCATGATTTGAAGACATATTGTAATCACCCCTTTAGTGAGAAAGTTATGGCTTTTATGTTTCATAAAAGCTATAAATATTTTTCTCAAAAATATATATATGAATTTTAGAAAAAGAAGATGGATGAGTATCTCCAATTTTTAACATTAATTTAATTTATTCACTGGGTATTTTTAATTTATTTTTGTATTCATTAAGAAGAAACTCATATGGTCAGTAATAAAAAGAGGCTTCATATTTGTGGTAGTTAATGTCGGGGACAACTGACATGCACTAGGATTGAAGAGACTAATATATTGGAGTGGTTTTATTTCTATATTCAATGGATTCTAATTTGGTAGGAATATTTAAAGAGTCACAATCATCTAATTCTGAATGTGTCGTAAAGAGGTCAATACTCAATGGTGGGGAGACCATTGAGGGATGGAAACTGGATGGGAGTTTAGTTTTATGGGTTCAATATTAGATGTTAGTACCAATGGATTGTTAGGAATAACTTCTTTATGATTACCACCATTCAATATGGTCTTTACATTATTGAATACCTAATAAGTATAAGTCATTTAATGTATAGTTTTGTTGGGGTGGCATGAAAAAATGGTGGTTGAGTTTGTTTTGAGATGTTTAACTTGTTAGAATATTAAGGGCGAGAATCGATGAGAAATTGTTATATTGCATTCCTAACCTATTTTTGTTTGGAAATAGGAACAGGTAGTTGTGAATATTTTATAGGTCTCCCAAATATTGTTTGTAAATATGTTTCTATATCAGTCATAGTAGATCGACTAACAAATTTTAGCCATTTCATCCATATTCGTGAATCTCATATGGTGAAGGAATTATTTGGAATTTATATATGATAATTGGTAAAGGGTCACGGTTTACCAGTTTCAATAGTATTAGATTGAGATCTAAGGTTTACTTCTTATTTTTAGAAATCCTTATAGCATGACCTTAGAACTTAGTTGACAATGTGTACTGTGTGTCATCCTAATATGGATGGAAAATTTGAACGGATGATACAAACTTTTGATGAAATGTCATAGGATTATTTAATAGATTTTCATGGCTCAGAAGAGGAGCACATACTTTTAATAGAGTTCTCATATAACATAAGTTATCAGGCCTCAATACATATGGCTTATTTTGATGCATTGCATTGTCATCCTATTCATTCTCTGATTTTTTTGTTGGAAAGAGGTGAGACTTATTTGGTTAGATAGATCATAGTACAATAGACAATGGATAATATTAATTTGATTAGGAAGAGAATATAGACAGATCAGAGTCATTATAAATCATATGTTGATCATAATCGATGGTCATTTTCATTTAAGGAGAGTAATCATGTATTCTTTAGAATCTCTCCATGGATTATGCATCATCATTTTGGAATACATGGAATGTTATGTCCTTGATACAGAGGCTATTTTCAGATACTTGAATGATTTGATGAGTTGGCATATTGGTTGGATTTTTCACCATGGTTCTTTGTAGTGTACAATGTCTTTCGTGTATCACTGTTCAAAAAATTTAATCATGATCCGAACCACGTGATTCAATGGAATAATTTTGACCTAAGTCCAGATTTGTCATTGGTTTATGTTCCATTGTGGATTGGGTATAGACAAGAGAAAGTCTTCCCTAGAATAAGAATAAATCTAATTTTGTTTTTTGTGGAAACATGGTAATATTCATGAAGAAATATGGAAACAAGAGAAAGAAATGATCCATAAATGGCCCAAACTCTTTTAGGGGAATACTAGTTTTTTACATTCCATGTATGGAAAGGATAATGGTGGAGGTAATTTAACAACCTCAGTTTCAATAATTTTACCCTTTATTAATGTATTTTATGTATATAAAATGTTTGGGAGATTTGTGGGATTTTTTGGAAGTATTTTCATTGTTTTTTGGGATTTCTTGAGGTTCACAGTTTGGGTATGGTTATTTGATACCATGAAACTCCTATAAATCCTGTGAAAAGTGACATAGTGGGATATGGGTGGTCACGTGGTTAGGTGAGCAGTTTGGCCAAATTAGGAAACCACCTAGAAAACATCATGCTTTGGGATACGTATGGATTTTTTTGGTTATTGTACGGTTTTCCTAATCGTGAAATTAATTCTCTACAGTTAAATGTTAGATATTAAAAAAGAATATATCACTTATATTTACCTCTAAAAATAATTTTTTTCCTCGGAAACACTAAATTTTTTTTTCCACCTTAAGGCTATGGAGACATTCCCTTCTGATTTGTGACTGATCAGTTGGAAATCATAGTACGTTGGAGGCTGGATTTCATGGTATGTCTCTATTCTGGGTTTTTTTTCTTAGATCTATTATTATTTCCTCTCTTAGATTCATAGATCATGTACTTTTTGACATATCTAGGTTTTTTATTGTAATAATTATGATATTTCGTTATTTTGATGATAGAGAACAAGATCTAAGGTAGCTTTTTGGAGAATTAACACCATTTTGTTGAAGAATTCGTGTTATTGGTCACTTTTTCTATAATTTTAGACTTATTTGAATTCACTCCCGACTCCTCTTATTATAACATGAAGTCTTAATTTTGAATTAATTGTTTTTCTTGGAATTTATTATGAATTTTTTGGAAATAGTTGATAGAAGCCCTCTATGGTGATAGTTTATTGAATTGTGAAAATAGGGAGTTTGAGTTGAAAGTAAAAGTGGTATCATGATTTTGAAATAAAAAATTTATAATGGGTATTTGGTGTTGATGTAATGAAACAAGTTCTCAAACAAATTATTGTTTTGTAGAAATGGTTTGGAAATGATTTTGTTGGAAGGGTTGTTGGTTTAAATAGTTAAGTTTGAGTTGAATGGGATGTATATTAGTTATGAATTTCCACTATCAAAGGGACAAAGTATGGATGTGAACATACACTGCCACTACTGAAAACTAATATATTATGGTTGAGTGTGTGGGTATATGAAATGGAATGGTTTTTTTAATAGAATTTCATAAATTGTTAAATTAATTGGTTGGTTTCTTTCTTGTGAAACGTTTTTCATATGGAAATCATATATATTCTAAAATAAAAAGTTTCGAATAGGTTTATATAAATTTATTATATAAATGTGTTAAAATGTCCTATCATGGTGGTGTGAGTAGGGAACTCTTTTTTCATAACCTACTGAGATTCAATACTCACCCATTGATTTGGAACATTAGTTATTTTTCAGATATTGTTTATCAAGAAATATGTAAACTTAAATTATTTTACTTATATAGTGGTGCTTCGTGATACTCGGGCATCAGTTGTGGAATTATATATAAGATCATGTTAGGGGTTAGTGTCTTGATGTATGTTTAGTCTTTTATATTTCTGGTTTATTCGTCCAAATTATTGATCTAATATTGGATATAGTGTATTTTGGTATTAGTTTCTTTTTGTATTACAGTGAGATGTATTGTGTTTTAATCATTCATTATATAGTGGTTGTTTGGTTATGTTATACATGGATTTGGTTTTTTTATTTTAAAATGGAAAATCATCCCCCAAATATATTGAAGCCCATGGAATTAAGTTCCAGCCTTTGGCATCTTTGGGATGTCATCCAATGAAAAGTAAGAATTCTACCTCAACCCACTACCTTAAGGATTTTTAGAATTATACTAATAGGATTTACTCAAAGGGGCTATAAATATGATTTAATTATTGAAGAGGGATACATTGAGCATCAAACTGTCAAAGGAAAATAAAGAAGCTTATAAAATTTATTAGAGTAGAAAACATGCATTCATTAAAACCATTAATGATCGAATTCATTGTGTGTGTGAAAAATAAAAATTATCTAAGTCAGTGTTATAATCCCAAGGATTATAGGGATGATATGTGTGAACAAAAACCAAAACCAAGGGATAACCTAGAGCATATTAAAAGTTGATTTATGAGATGGATTTGGATAACTAAATCCCCAATTTCAAAATTTTGAATATGTGACCTTTATTATATCCACTCAAAGTGACATAATTTTTTTTCTATTTATTCAATATTTATGTTTTGTTTAACAAATAAAATATTTATTTTTATTATGGTATCATTTTCAAATTTATTTCTATGAGAATATAAATATTGGTTTGGGTCCCTTAGATAGATTTGAAATAATTATGGTAATGTGTTAAATATTGCAACAATGACTCCACATTAAATACTCATGTGTATATTAGAAATAATATCCTCACTATTAAAAATTGAGGGGTTGGAAAAAATAACAAATAGCCACTAAAAATATATTTCAACATTACTCGAATGGTAGAATAAAGTAATGAATCATCTTTTCCATTGCACATAAATTCATATCTATCAATTAAAACAGTAATATTAACAAATATGTTGAATGTTCAAATCCAACAGTGGATGTAGAATAACCCCGCCCCCCAATCACCAATAGCAATATAGCTAATGCAATAAAACAATATAGTTAAGAGAATTCGTGGAGGTCACTTGATGTCCTCGAGGTTGGGAGATGTTTGAGAATCATTTTTTATTATACAAAGTATATGATTTCATACAGAGTGTGCAGGAAGAAATTTACTTCATAGAATCCTCTATTTAATCATATAAAGACCCACCCAATGAAAACATAGTTTCGAATCCATACCCTACCAGCCTTTAGATGAAATTGTTTAACGGAGTGGGAAACATGAGGATGGGTGGTAAAAGAGGGTGATTAGATGGGTTGTTTTATAGTAAAGATAGTAAAGTAGACTAGGGGTAATATAGAGAGGGTTTAGGCAAGTTTTGTTTTAAAGGATACTATAGAAAGGGTCAAGAAGGGTCTGAACATGGATCTCATTGATCCTTAAGATAAAGATAATAAATCATTGTAGACTCCATCATTTTACCTCAACAATATTCCGACACCACAAAGACAAAGATCCACTAGGGATGAGATATGGGTGTGTGTGTGTCTGTGGAGTAGAAATTTTAAAAATAGGGAGTCCCATTTTAAAACATAACCTAATTAATGATAATTTGAACCTGTAGGTCTGAACTATGATCACAATGTTAAATAAAATAGGTATTAACACAAAACCATGAGTGGTATTTAACTCAAATGGTTTTGAATATACAATATATTTCTATAATGATTATATTATTTAAATATATTAGTTTAATAATTCATTAGAAAATTAAATCTATACTCATCTTATAGATACCCTTACCTAGATTTTCAAGTAAGTAATAAACAATAATCTGACCACACAATTTATGTAAGGGTGAGAAAATATAATGACATGAGACTTCATTAAATATCCCACTTAACAAAATAATATATTAAATATTGAGTTCTACATATTATACCACACTAAAATGAAAACAAAAAACTTGATATATATTGAATATTTAATATGTCTATTAAAATATATCTCTCAAATAGATCATAAAAATTGATGTGACCATTTAGAAAATCAATAAGTCGGATGAAATGTGATCTAGAAGGGAACTTTCTCCATATGAATCTAATTTTCCTTAGATTTTAAGGGAGGTATCGTTTTTGTGGTTTTATCTAGATGAATCTCTATTAGATCTCAATCACTTTGAGAATGAGAAAAAATACATATGTGAGAAGTTTGAGCTCAAATATATTTCCACAAGATCCGTGCTAGATTAACCATGACTAAAAAATGCCACCATTTATTATCTGATACTTATGTCTTATGTGGAGATAATAATGTTTTATTTAATTATAAATTTATATCATATCAATATGTCATACAATATTTTTATTTATAGATACATGATGAATTTTTATACTATTTGAAAGGACCTTTTTTCTCAATTCACTTTTTTCGTAAAAATTTACTTTCTAGAAATTTTCATTTTATTTCAATGAACTAATATTATTATCATTGAATAATAAATATGTATAATTATTTAATTAATAATTTGTTAAAAATAGGTTAATTACTAATATATAGTAAAAAAGAACGAATAATATGCCAAAAGTCATTAACCAATAAACAAAATTAATAGTATTTTAAATTTTTTTATTAAAAATAATATTTATCAATTTTAGGAAGTTAATTTCAGAAATATAACTTCATTATTGGGTTTATCATAGAAATATTAACATAAGATAAAATTTTGTAATTTTTCTTGAAAATAATTTTAAGTGAACAGATAAATATTATGTTTTTTCTAATAATTTCATTTCATGACATTATTAGAAAATAATTATGACACGAAAATATATGAAACCATTTTTATTGAAATAAAGATTCATTTTATAATTTAAATTAACTATTTTAAAATATTAATTATAGTTTACAATACTATATTTTCTATTTTGAAGCTCAATAAATATTTTACCTAAAAATTATTTGAATAAATTTTACATTTATAGTATTAAAAATAACTTTTAACACTTTAATAAGTTAAAAAATTATGATATATATTTAATATTTATAGTCATTTTTTAAAAATTATCTTATAAGAATCATTTTTTAAGAATAAATATTGAGATACCCTGGGGGTAATACTAGATACAATGATAAAATATTAAATAGAAAAATCAATATTTAAAGGAGTAAAAGGATTCAAATATATTGAAAATAGGTTTCTAATTGAGTGGTTGACATAATATCAACCTTATTTCACACTCAAATCAATTATTGACTATTTTTAGAGGCACTCAACATGTTTAACCAGTGCTTTTATATTAAGGTGAAATATTTACGTAAAATGTCATTCTCATCACTTATAAAAGGGGACTCTCACCACCCATTCAATACCACTCTAAAAACAAGTTTTCAAACTAAAACAATTAACTACTTACATACACTATGATTTTATTTCATTTTAATAATCTTATAGTCATAGTGGATTATCCAAATACCATCATTTCCTAAAAATCATCCAAGAGGGACCAAAAGATCTCAATATAAGTTTAAATTTTTCACTAAAATCTTCCCCTTTTTCCATTTCAAATTTATTTTTAAAAAATAATATAGCATAATTAGTTATTTGTAGTTCACTAAATTTTCATAGATTTTATGAATAATAATTAACCACCTCTTCAATTCACCAAAAGAAAACCAAAAACACCAATAAGGAATATGTGAATTCTTCAACCTCTATGATATAACGTGCTTAATTTCCATTAACTACATTATAAGGAGGGTCCTGATAATGAATTAAATATATAAGTATGGTATTTATAAAATTATATATGTTATAAAAATAATTAACCATATTACCCCTCTCTCCCAACATATTGAAAATGAAATTATTATAAACATGTACGTGTGGACTACCACCTCCTTGGAACAATATATTTTGTTTTTCACTAACTCATTCATGGTAGGTCATAAGTCATAACTAAAGAGAATATATGATATGTTGGATTAATAAATATCATTAATATTTTTCTATTTGTATAAATAAAAATTAGTGATAGTAATTAGGTAATCCATCAATATTGATAAATAAACTTAAACCAATCCGTCACTGATTTCATCTTCACAAAACGAGGCAAGGCTATCATATATTTGTGTTATAATATTATAATTCATTATAAAATAAAATATAATATATCCAATATGACCTATGAATGATAAATATAGTATCAAATAATGAATACTGATATCAAAATCATAATGCATGTGCGGAACAATTAAATTTATAAACATGTGATGGTAAAAATAAGTGATAACTAACTAAAATTGTCAAAATAAATAAGAATAAACGTATTATAGAAATAGGAAACATATATGAATAACATTATTAAAGGGGTTATTATTTTATATATTTGTTTACATGATGTTACGTAACATTTTACTAAGACGGAAAACAATAATGTCACTTATGTGTACGGAGGACGGCCTCCTCACGAACCTATGTGATGTGTTTTTCATTTTTTTAATGGATAGTAATAAGGATATGATAAATAAATAAATATGATATATGTAAAAATTATATAATTATTTAAATATGATATAAAACATACCTTCTTAATTTCTATTCTATGGGGGATATGATAACTTCATTTAGGTGTACAACGTATAACCATCTCATGATGTGATGTGATTCATTCTTCACAAAAGAATTATAATAAAGGTAAAAAATTAATTAAAAAGAATTGTGTGATATATTTATATATATATATATATAATAATAAAATTTATTTTTTCAAGGTAATATATTATTTACCTTCCTTTCATTCAATCCATCAAGAAAATGGAAATAGTGTTCTTACTTGCATACAACCGACCGTCTACAAGAATAGTATATTTTATTTTATTTCTATAACATTTATGGATTACTCTAAATACATATATACTAAATATATGTAATATTTATATCATATTTAAAATTCATGATATTATAGAACCATGATCAATATAAGAGGACAAAAAATTAAAAATCAAAACATATTAGAAAATAAATGTAGTTATTAACTGAAATGTGATTTTAACAAGGAATTTTAATAAATGGGTAATAAAAGATAATAAGTAAATTATATATGTTATTATATATATATTTTTTTTTTGTTTCAAAATAATATGTATAGTAAACTTTTATTTATTTTAAATGAGGTTCAAACATGAATGAAGTAAATCAATACTGAAAGTCATGGATTTTCGCCTCACTTTTTTACTTCTTTGAGACACATATCATATTCACCACCTATTTATTTTATCTGAAGTTTGTAATGCCCATTAATGTATTTTGTTTTTATTATACACAAATTTATGGGAATTTAAATATCCATTTTGGGATATATTTTTCATGCGATTGGCAGTTCAAAAGTTTTCAAACCGGTAAGGGATATTTCCCTCAATTTGTCTTCTTTGGGACATATGTTTTGATATGTACCTATATAATTTTATGAGGTGTATATAAAATCCATTTTACATATAATATTATCAATTTATTTCTTCTCATGATATTGATATTTTTATTTAATTTTATTTATTCATGGGGCTTATTTCTATATATTAATAATGTGGTAAGTGTTTTATGTCATAATCTCATTGTTTATTGGGATTGTTCATGATTATGCTTCCAATGATGAAATATTTTTATCTATAACTCAAGAAACGATATAATTTTATTATCATCTATTTATGTTAAGAGAACAAAATTTTTCCATTAATTTTTCTCTCTTTATGTACTCATTATTCCAAAATAATAATTTAAATAAAAACAAAGGTTATTTCATTATTTAGTCGAAAATCCTTTTCCATCCAAAACCATATATTATAAAAAAAATTCAAAAGTGTTTTTAAATTTCTATAAATTTTATATTAAATAAATTTTTACCCATGTTTATTTTTTCTTTAAAAATTAAAGGAATCCTAATTTTATTTTCAAAGAATATATTGTTTGGATTTTAGTGAATATATGAAAGGAATATGTAACGAACTGAATCTGGTCACCGCCAAAACCGGTACCAAAACCAGCCCGTGACATGACCAGAAGGGCGTTCCCTATCCCCACGGGCTGCCACAAGTGCCCGGGTATCATTAATTTAGGTTTGGGAACGATTTACCCGAGTATAAAAGCATAAAACATTAAAAACAATCCATAATATAAATCTGAAAATTTTGATCCAAACAAGACTTAAGTAAAAACCATAACTGAGTAAATTGGTTTAAATATAATACAAGTGGTCCAAATAAAAATAATTATAGCATCAAGACAGCCCCAAGGACTCCACACGACTAGGGGTCATCGCCCACATGCTATCTCCAAAACTCCGCACCAAGGATGGGAACTAACACCATGAACCACCATCACCCTTAGCCTTTCCTTTACCTGAATCAAACATAACCAAGTATACTTACACCCAAGGGGTGTAAGTAGGGTGTGAGCCTAAGCCTAGTAGGATACCGCCCAATGATTCCAAAGAGTAGGAAATACAATGTGAAAAAGAAAGCTGTTTTCAAACACAAGGAAAAGTAGTGTTAAAATTTCAAGAAATGAAACCTTTAATTGAAAATAGTTTTCAATAAAAAGTTTTCAGAATATTAACACATTAAAATAGAAATGTTATATACTGTAATTTACTTCCAAACACACCCTAATACATGGTTATACACTACAAATTCAATGAGCAACAACATTGGTAACACCCCTAGGCACTAGGTTTTCTTGGGCCCTATGTACCTCGTACCTCGGTGTAATGTAACCATAGTGAAATCATTTCTCGTGCATGATCCACTATTAGGGAACATACCCATAACCTAGTGGTCCCCAATAATCATCCACATAGTTTAGTTAGAGTTTTTCATTATCCAAATGCTAAGTGAAATAGGGACAAAACCCATCTGATCCACTAGTTGTACTAGTACAAATCCGCCCCACCTAGGTACCTGGGCTTCCCCTTTTGTGCTCAATCAATTTCAGCATGAAACATAAATAAATTTACATATAAAACACCATTACTGGTAAAACATAACCAATAGTGTAGCTATCGCATTTTATACCACTTAAAACATGGAATAAAACACATATATTTTTCATAAAACAATTCCTCAAAATATTGTAGTGTTTCGGGCACAGAACTCCTTATAAACCTCACATGCATACTATTTGCACATTTTTAAGTTTCCAAAACATAAAGGGAATCCTACTAGATTTCAGTGAAAACACAAAATCATTTTTAGGGAAACCCCATATGGTTAAAGAAACGACATCATTGCAAAGTCTCCATTTTTACACAACACAACTCTTTGAATTTCATGTGGTTCACAAACACCATTAAAACCAGATTTTTCAGCAACAAACACAAGGGACAATAATTAAAAACAGTATTTTAATCCCTATTATAGGTTAATAAAATCAACTAGATACTTTTATGGTAGCCCCAATTAAACTAATAAAACATTTCTATGAAAAACCCCCAATTTCACATGAAATTGGCCTTTAGGATTCATTTTAAATACAAACACCACTAAAACTATATTTTTAAGAAATAATAAAATTAAATAAGCATGAAAATACCATAAAAATAGTAGCCAATTCACAAAGATTTCATACACAATGGAATCACCTACCAAAACCAAGGAAACCCATGAATCCTTTGTGAGAAAACTCAAACGCATCACTGCCGCACCTCAAGGAAGGTAAACAAGACCTAAAACCAGAATTTCAGACCATGAAACACAAGATAAAACCCTAATCTTTAAACCCTACTTACTGGACATTAGTAACCACAATTATAATGGAAGAAACCCTAAGTAAATTGGATGTAACCCTAAACAAATTGAAAGAAGAAAGGAGGCGAACAACTTACTTAAAATATCTTGTAGAAATCACCCCCAAAAATACCAGTAGCTGATTTTAAAAATACACAATCATTCAAGGGAGGTTCTAAAAAGGATAGGTAGATCAATAAGGAATTTAAATGGGGGAAAAAGAGTAATAATTGAACGAGTTATGAAAGAAACAAATTACCTTTATAAATCTGTCTGAAATTTGAGTTCTTCATATGATTCGACCTAACCCGCAATGAAAATGAGCTGAAAAGAGTGTGGGAGTGTATTGGACACGCGTCTGGGTTCAAGGGGCGTGTTTCGGGTTTGGAATCACCTAAAACCCCTTAAAATTTAATAAGTTATTAATTAATCAAATGTTATTTTTAAAACTGCAATTGGGCTTTCAGGCAGGCCCAATCCCTTAAATAAAAACTCATATACACCTTGGTTATGGATGTCCAAAGGCTCCAAATTTTAATTTTGGTGTTAATTTATCAGGGGAGGACATTTATGAGTTTTAATGAGGGAAAAATATTAAAAAAAGAATAAGTTATAAACGAAAAAATATTTATTTTTAAATATGGAATTGGGCGCACGGTTTGGCCCAATTCATTAAAACTCACCTATTCCCCATAAAAACTTTGGAAACCTCCCCCAAAACAAAGCATTAATGTAAATTAAAATACAAATACATTTAAAATAATCTATTTATGTTAAAATTATCCCCACCATGAAAACATTCCACCCTGGAATGTCACAGTAAGGCCAAATCAACAACCAAACCAAACTGAGAAACCAAGAGGTACTCTCTTCCCAGGTTTCTCCCCCAAAGGCCATAACACCTCCAGTGATCAATGAAGGAAGGAATACTCTCACAAACCTGACTTACACCACTTTCTTGAAAGAATCAATCACATTCATGCTTTATCCCAAATGAAAACTCCTCAAACACAATTTGAACAATACTCAATCAATTTACCCAAATAAACAACAACATCGAACAAGGTTATACTTGCCCTACTATAACTAAACCATTGGTCACTCTCCAATATCAATGATTACCAAAGTAAGATGTAGGTAGTTAGACATCTCCAAATGATAATACCTACTTCCCATACAAAACCAAGGAAAAATATGAGTTACTCATATGAAGAGACACAAATGGGCTCCCCACCATAAGAGACAACGTATTTTTTTTCCGAAACAGAATCAAGACACTAATAGGGGGAGACCCAAATGGAATCCCTAGTACAAGGGGTATACATAAATTAGAAATTTACAAAATAATATACATGATACCCATAGTGGGTCTTCCCACCACAAGAACCAACCATCTTAACCGACCGGCGTGGGTCGACACGAAAAGACCCCAAAATTAAGGAGTTGGGACGGTCGCACGGTTAGTCTGCACAGTTTGGAAAACTGTGAGATACTATGTGGATCCTTATATCTGCATGGTTATTTATTTGTTCATGGTTAGAACTAACCATGTGAAAACCGTGTGCTCAACGTGTCTAGCCAAATTTCCAACCATTCTTCAAAGACTCAATGGAAGCCAAAGGGGGAGGGAATAACATTGTGTGATGACCTGGGTACAATACCCTCCACATATTTCCACCGAATCGGAACAATATAATAAATATGATGACACCATAGGTTTAAACTGTTCCTATCTTTAATACTGAGGATAGGAATTTGTACAAGTGTTTAAACGACACCGGTGTTTCCCCTGACTATGCGCCAGCTTCTCTCTGGGACCTATGGCTGGACCTCAAAATATTGAAGCATCTTCGGCCACGAAGATAGGCTGTTGAAACCCCTATATGGAACTTCTTATTTCGGTGCCACAAACAACTACACCGCATACCCCGATTGGTTTATCAAGAAATAACACACTCCATAACCCACTTTACCAAAACCAGACATTTCATTGAAACAAGGGATCAAAAGATGCACACACATCGCACCTTGTTTCTTTGGGTGAGAAACAACAGAAGGGAAAGACACGTATAAACACCTTCCTCTAAGGTAAAGGATTTGATGTTTCTCCCAAGGGAGACATAATCCCAACATAACATAGAACCTTAGAGGATTGTGTAACATTCACCTTTATAGTCAAAAGAGCACACAACATCACAATGCATCACCGAACATGACCCTTGCAATTGATAGAAACAATACATGGAATGGGACCCTATTCAAAGTCCCTAAACAACAGATAAGTCCAAATAGTGGACACAATATCCTATCATGACCGAAATCTCAAAATTGGTGGTTTAATAATAACTCTTTCTTCAAAGAAACTATAAAGAACCCAGAGGCCCTCTTAGACACCATCAAGACACTCATCTGTACTAACAACGAATGAACACTCCCACCTTTGATGAATTAGGAAACTTAAGAAACTAAGGTCTCTTTCAACCTTCCACAAGCACTATCCCACTACAAGAGGATCCAAAAATCAGTGAAATGAATGGGTGTAGACTCAATAAAAAATGTTCGATAAAATATTCTTTATATTGATCAACTGGAGGATTTTCCAATGGCGAAACAAAACGGGTTGCACTTCAGTTGTGCATTAACCCTTAATGGGGGCATACCTTATCCAATGAGAGAACCCAAGGACCCAACCAAGCTGGTCCATTGGTCAAAACATTCCACAAACAAGATCCAAACACATGAAGGGAACCACCGTAAAGGCATCCCAAATTTTTTTTCAAAACAGACCACTAACTGTCCCTACAACACAGCTTAACGACCAAACACAAACCCAAAACACAGTTCAAACAGAAGGGTTTCTTGAACTCAAAACATCCCACAACATCAACATTTTCAAAAACCCATAATACAAACCATACCAAACTATTCATCAAGACATCATGTTTTTCTTTAAAACCAATTCATTAAAAACAAACAGTTTAGCAGTAAGCTTATCCACCAATGGTACCCCATGGGCCTCACACATGCATGTTTTTGTGCCACACTGGGCACCCTCCTCATATCCATCCCCGCACTCATCCATTCATTCCATCAACCATCCATCATCCCATATAACCCCATGCATGTGGTTGCTCACAAAAATACCAAAGGTTAAAACAAAAATTCGTTCCACTTTTCAAAACCAAAATAGTCAACCAACACATCATTCTTCTCAAAACTGCTAACAATGAGATCAAAATCCCAATTCACATCTTAAAAAACATTTCATAAGGACACAACCATTTAGAAAAGAATCCATAATTCAATAAAAACACTTTTGAAAACAAACTTCAATATGGTTCCGGCTTTCAAAAGAGGTGTAAGCATACTATTTTCCATTTCAAAAATATTCTAATAATTCAGTTCCACCATTTCATAAATCAAAACAACCCATATTTATTTGAAAATCGTTTCACAAAAACATTACACTTCTCAAAACCAAGTCAGTTTAAAACCAAAGTTCCAAGATTTCAAAACTAAAGAACACAAGACAATGCGAGAGGAAACTAGTTTCAGTGGGTAACTTGGAAATATGGTTGACGTCCATATTCCAATCACTTCACTATCACAGAGAGTGTTCTAGGGAATATCCCCATCTCCACATGGCTTTCCAGGCCCTACGAGCTTACTGAGACCATTAACCCAACTCTCTTTTCGGTTCCCCTAATCATCATCAGACTAAGAAAACCAAAAGACATAGATAAATCGATACTTCCCATGGTGACTTGAATCCCGTCATGAGGTGTTCTGGCCAGGCACACTATCCATGACTGAAATTTCATGTCCCAAAATCCTAGCTCCAAACTATGCTGACTCTTCCCCAAATAACATGACCCAAGGAGCGAACCTCCTCTGATACCATTTTGTCACGAACCGAATCTGGTCACAGCCAAAACCGGCACCAAACCCAGCCTGTGACATGACCTGAAGGGCGTTCCCTATCAGAACAGACTGGCACAAGGGCTTGGGTATCATTAATTTAGGTTTGGGAATGATTTACTCGAGTATGAAAGCATAAAACATTAAAAACAATCCATAATATAAATCTGAAATTTTTGATCCAAACAAGACTTAAGTAAAAAACCATAACTGAGTAAATTGGATTAAAGATAATTCAAGTGGTCAAAATAAATATAATTATAGCATCAAGACAGTCCCAAGGACTCTACATGACTAGGGGTCATCGCCCCCAAGCTATCTCCACAACTCCGCACCAAGGATGGGAACTAACACCATGAACCACCATCACCCTTAGCCTTTACTTTACCTGAAACAAACATAACCAAGTCTACTTACACCCAAGGGGTGTAAGTAGGGTGTGAACCTAAGCCCAGTAGGATACCACCCAATGATTCCAAAGAGTATGAAATACAATGTGAAAAAGCAAGCAGTTTTCAAACGTAAGGAAAAGTAGTGTTAAAATTTCAAGAAATGAAACCATTAATTGAAAATAGTTTTCAATAAAAAAATTTCAGAATATTAACACATTAAAATATAAATGTTAGATACTATAATTTACTTCCAAACACACCCTAAGACATGGGTAGATACTACAAATCCCATGAGCAACAACATTGGGAACACCCCTAGGCACTAGGTTGTCTTGGGCCCTATGTACCTCAAACCTCGGTGTAAAGTAACCATAGAAAAATCATTTCTCGTGCACGAGCCACTAGTAGGGAACATACCCATAACCTAGTGGTCCCCAATAATCATCCACATATTTTAGTTAGAGTTTTCGTTATCCAAATGCTAAGTGAAATAGGGACAAAACCCATCTGGTCCACTAGCCGTACTAGTACAAATCCACCCCTCCTAGGTACCTGGGCTTCCCCTTTTCTGCTCAATCAATTTCAGCATGAAACATAAGTAAATTTTCATATAAAACACCATTACTGTTCAAAAAAAACCAATACAGTAGCTATCACATTTTATACCACTTAAAACACGCAAAAAAAACACTTAGATATTTCATAAAACTATTCCTCAAAATATCGTAGTGTTTTGAGACACAAAACACCATATAAACCTCACTTGCATACTATGTGCTCATTTTAAAGTTTCCAAAACATAAAGTGAATCCTACTACATTTCAGTGAAAACACAAAATCATTTTTATGGAAACCCCATATGGTTCAAGAAATGACATCATTGCAAAGTCTCCATTTTTACACAACACAAATCTTAGAATTTCATGTGGTTCACAAACACCATTAAAACCAGATTTTTCAGCAACAAACACAAGGGGAAATATTTAAAAACAGTATTTTAATCCCTATTATAGTTCAATAAAATCAACTAGTTACTTTTAGGGTATCCCCAATTAAACTAATAAAACATTTCTATGAAAAACCCTCAATTTCACATGAAATTGGCCTTTATGATTCATTTAAAATACAAACACCACTAAAACTATATTTTTCAGAAATAATAAAATTTAATAAGCATGAAAATACCATAAAAACAGTAGCCAATTCACAAAGATTTCATACACAATGGAATCACCTACCAAAACCAAGGAAACCCTTGAATCCTTTGTGCAAAAAATCAAACGCACCACCGATGCACCTCAAGAAAGGTAAACCAGACCTAAAACTAGAATTTCAGACCATGAAACACAAGATAAAACCCTAATTTTTAAACCCTACTTCATGGACATTAGTAACCTCAATGATAATGGAATAAACCCTAAGTATATTGGATGTAACCCTAAACAATTTGAAAAAAGAAAGGAGAAGAACAACTTACTTAAAATATCTTGTATAAATCGCCCCCAAAAATACCAGTAGCTAATTTTAAAAATACTTAAACCTTCAATGGAGGTTCAAAAAAGGATAGGTAGATTATTTAGGAATATTAATGGGGGAAAAAGAGTAATAATTGAAGGCTTTATGAAGAAAACAAATTACCTTTATAAATATGCTCGAAATTTGAGTTCTTTAGATGATTAGACCTAAACTACGATTCAAATGAGCTGAAAAGAGTGTGGGAGGGTATTGGACGTGTGGCGGGGTTCAAGGGGCGTTTTTGGGACTTGGAATCACCGAAAACGCCTTAAAAGTGAATAATATTTTAATTAATCAAATTTTATTTTTAAAACTGGAATTAGGCTTTCCGGCATGCCCAATCCCTGAAATAAAAACCCATATACACCTTGGTTATGGATTTTTAAAGGCTCCAAATTTTAATTGTGTTGATAATATATCAGAGGAGGAAATTTATGAGTTGTAATGAGGGAAAATTAATAAAAAAAGAATAAGTTATAAAAGAAAAAAAATTTATTTTTAAATCTGGAATTGGGCTCACGGTTTGGCCCAATTCATTAAAACTCACCTATTCTCTATAAAAACTTTGGAAACCCCCCAAAAACAAAGAATTAATGTAAATTAAAATAAAAATACATTTAAAATAAGCTATTTATGTGACATAATATTTGTTTTAAATTTTATGGAACTTGACTACATCATTTTCATTAAACATTTTACTGAATTATTTATAAGATCCAAATTTTATTTTAAAATAATATGTTTTCCAAAAGTATTTATAATATTTTAGTTGTAAAAAGTAATTTTTAATGAAATAAATTTTTCCTCAATAAATTTTTCAAATTATTTATAAAGATCCCTTGATAATTTCCATTTTTTATTTTCAAAGAAAATATTTTTGAAAAATATTTTTTTAAAAAAAAATTTTTCCTAATTGGAAATATGTTTTACTCAATAAATGTTCCAACTGATCTTTTAAAATCAACATCCATCTTATATAATGTCTAGTTATGTTATTTATGATTTACTGGGGATTATACTAGATGATACCATCCTTATTATTTCTCTGTATGGTTAATTTTTATGTTTATGAAAGTTTTATAAAACCCATGTTATTTATTCATGGTTTATTCTATGTTTAATGGTTAAATGTTTATGAATCTTATTTTCTTTAAATCTGTTATAAAGTGATGAGGTGATGATATGATGAATGATTTATGATATCATGGAACATATAAGTATTTTTTTCATTATTAGATGGGTGGGTCTTATACCACCCTCAAATACATTAGGTATTACCATATATCTTTTGTGATAATAATGGAAACAAGTTAATGGGATTGATCAACTATTGGAAATAGGTGAGCACTTATCTATTGTGGGAAAAAATTATATCTTGAACGATAATGGGAAACTTATGTTAAGTCCCCATCTACTATATTTATGGTCTTGGTAGTTAACCTTAATATTTAAAATAGTATTATATATTTATGATGGAGCCACATATTTTTGACTTGATATTATGGTTCATGGTTGATTTTTTGATGATTTTTCACTCTTGTGGGACATGTTTTTTTAAATTATAGAGTTTTATTCCATGAATCATGTTTATGATTTATGAAATGTTGGGTATGAACATCATAAGTTTTTTCATGATTACATACTCTTATGTATATATTATGATTTAATATGATCAAAGATTGATTTCATTTATTTTTACATTTATTGAGAATATAAACATGCTCTTTCTTATGTTTGATTCCATAAGTTATGAAGAATGGTTTATTTAAAGTATTTATAATAGGATTACTATGTGATAATATTTTTTGGGAGATTTTTATGATCTTTCATGAAATAATAATATTTTTTTAAATTATTCAAACACACACAACAAATTTCAGTCAATGAGAATGTGTTTATTAAATGTGTTGAATATTCATCAAAAATGATGTGATATTTACATATGAATATTATGAGTCAAAATAGTTGGTATTAGAGGTAAAGGAAGGAATTTGATCATTAGGAACACTCTTGTGTGATAATTGGATAAATAATTGCTCATAGCCCAAGGGAATCATGAGGAAAGTGCTTCCCCTAGGGATGGTGGTGTGTCCCTCTCAAGAGTTATAGCCATCCCTAAGTTTCCCATATAGGTATCACTTATAGTCCACTAGAAATAATTATAGACTCTTATTTTTGGAATTAGAGGAATTTTTTGGTCAATATTTGGATATTAGGGTTAGAAATTTATTAGTGATATACCTAGGGATATGCCAAAGGATATTTCTAGGGATTTGTATTAGGATATCTGTATATATAATTATAAGGATAATTTTAAGAAGAAGAAAATATTGTAGAATTTTGGTGAAGGATAGAGCAAGGTTATTTCATGAATTTTCATTTTTTTTGGATATTATAAGTAGATGCATCTTTTTCATAGTTTTACATTAGGTTAATAACTCTAAAAAGGGTGCATTGAACTAGACTCAATCATAACCCGGTGCATGAAAAAGAGGCTTGTGATATCCAAGGCTTGACACTCTTGGGCATATGATTTTGAAATTCACAAGATCATCACAAAGAATCATTAATGATTTATATAATTACAACAATTAACCTAGTTTAATCCTAATGTGTCATAGATTGAAAATAAGGTTTCATGATTTAGACAAACTAAAATTGATTTTTAATGATTATGTGGTTTTCCACTCTGAATATTGTTACTCACACTATGATTTTTTGTTTTATTCAATAAAGGGAACCAAAAGTAAATGGGTTAATGTTGAATATGATAGAAAATTATTTGATTAGAAGCCAAATGGTATAATGACAAGAGTATAGGATATTATGATAATTATTAATTAGGTATCACAATATTTGATTAACTACTTTCACCTTAATTGTGTCTCGAACTCACAATAGAAGAAATGGAAAAATTTTGTTGACACTTCATGTGGGTAATACCATGGAGGATTGAATTGTTTGTTTCAAATTTTTCAATAATCTATAAATAAGAACCCTAGTGAATATATTAAAGTAATCAGAAGATATTTTATATTTGGAGAATAAAGACATATAGTAATTAATTGTTGGGGAAAAATTAAAAGCTTGTTTAGTGAAATGGATTAAAATAATTTTCATCTTAAATTATAATCGAAGGATGAATGATTTAAATGTGGATGATATGGTAATTCAGAATATCAATGTTTTAGGGGAAATTATTATGAATAAAACCTAAATGTTTGTATGATTAATTGTTATAATTTTGATGAAGAAGAGTCTACAAATGACAAATAAAAGTTCTGGTATGTTTTAAAAGTATGGATTATGTTAAAAGTTAGAAGTATGATTAAATTGAGCTTAAAGAATTTTAAAACATGATTCAAAATTTATATTCCGAGAAAAAGTTGTTAAGGAATAATATGATAAAGCCTAGTTAATGTTTTAAGAATAAATTATGATGATTAGAGTGTTTACGTTTTGGAATTACAAAATTGTGTTATATGAATAAAGAAATATATAAGGATTTTTTGGATATAAATGAATAAGTTGAGTTTTATTTATAACCTAGATAGGTGGTTTAATGGAATGTCATATTTTACAAAAAACACATGATTAATGGATGATAACCCTTAATATGGTCTAGATGTTAAGACAATGTTATTGGTATAAATAGGTGATATATATTATTGAAGTAAATTAGAAATTGTTGATGACCTTGAAGTTGTTTAATTATTTGTCGGAAAAGTGGGTTATGTTGTTGTTGGTGAAGATTAGAGAATTATTGGATTTATGAAATATATCCAATAATTTTTTTCAATGAATAAGAAAATATATATGTTTTCGTTGTTGTCTTATGGTCATTCTAGTTATAACTATGTTTTAAGAAAATATTAAACTATGGTATTCACATATTTGGTTTGTGATAATTGAGAGATACATTATCTTATTAGGAGGATTGATGCAAATTTGATTTTGGGAAATTTAGTGACCTTGTTTATAAATTTAGAATTTTGGAAGGGTCGTACGTTTAACCATTTTATATATTGATTTACGTTGAAATTTTTATGAGGTTTTAGAGAATAATGTATTATTTCACCAAATGAAAATTCATGTATATTGGACAAAATGTGAAAACCTTTTTCATAATAACTAGAATTATAAGGAATATATTATCATTAATTTATATTTTTTATTATCTAATAGTGTTTTAGGCATGAAAAATTAATCACTAAGAGAATGATATGAATTGGAAAATTGGTCAAAGCACAACCAAAATATGAAATTGTTATTATGATAAAAAAGAAAACTCATCCCTATATATATCAGTCCCTTTAATATTCTTGATCTTATTGGGATATTACCTTATCGATGCGATCTTCCAAATAACCTCTCTCTGGTTCATGATGTATTCTTTGTATCTCTCATGAGGAAGTACATACATATTATATCACATGTACTAAACTGAAAGGTTATACTGTTGGAGAATTATCTTTCTTTTGAGGAAGAACTAGTGGAGATTCTAGATCAAAGAAATCTCTATGAAACAAAACTACTCACATGGATAAATTTTTTTGTTGAAACCACTAGTATTAGGATGTTATGTGGGAACCTGAGGATGAAATGAGACTGAATTATCCTCAAATTTCTGTACCAATGTAATTATTGTTTTGGGAGAAATTCATTCTAATTTGTGTAAAATGCTACACACAAAGATTTTGTAAAAAAATTAAAAATATATTTAATCTTTTTGATATTTTTCATTATTCATAACATTAATTCTTTCATTCATTACATTAAATATATACTTTTTCTTTCCTTACATGCATCACTAAATTATAAAAAAATTAAAAATAAAATATTATTATGTTATAGGATAGTTATCACATAGCCATTGGAATGTAGAGAATGAATAGTATTAAATAAATTATAAAGATAAATGTTTTATATAGGTATATATAATGAATTATTTTTTGGTTAATTAATTTTAAATGAAAATTAAAACCATTTAAAACAAGAGAAATCTTTTTCTGAAATACAATTTTTATGAGCACAAACATGTTTTACATAAATATAATAAAAAATTGAACGATATTAATGAAAATTATATATTATATACAGAATCTAAAATTTATTATTCATCTTATGTGTTTTCTAGGTATAATAAAAAACCATTTTTTCCAAAACAATATATTTTTCTAAAAAATAGTTTTGTCACGTTTTTCTAAATTAATCTCAAATTAATTTTTTAAAACATTATAAAATTTATTTATAAAATTAAATTGATTTTTAAATCATACTTTAGTAATTATATTGGAGTAATTTTTTCATAATTTTATAAAAAGGTAATTTTTCGGCCAAAAATTAATATTACTGGTTTTTATTATAAAACTAAAATTTTATTCAAATAATATAAATGATAAATTTTAATTAAATATGGTTTAAAAAGTAAAATTAGTTCAATTATATATCTATTAATATAATTTAGGTAATTGTAATCTATTTCATATTTAATTTTTTTATAATAACATTTTAATCTTTTGAAACTTATCTTTTTGGAAACCGTTTTTCACCATGTGTGTGGGACTAATTTTTAATTAAAATTTTGTACAAATATAAATTTAATTTATAAAAATAGAATAAATATTTACAATCATAATATTTTATGTTATATAATATGATTAAATTAATTTCGGACCACAATGAATAGTAAAAGTAATCAAAATTAATTATTTTAGTTAAGGTTAAAATTGGTTTACCAGGAGGTTAAATGAAGAAGATAAGGTGTAAATGAAATATAAACTTGTAAAATACAATTTTAAATCCATATTTTGAACTTATATTTTCTTAGGTTCTATATTGCCCATTTTTTGAGCCTTTTATGTGGGTACACATTTTTGTGCCACTCACCTCTTTTATAAAAGGTTACCCCCACTCATCTCCTCTTATTATTTCCACAATCATTTGGTACATAAAATAACTTCTAAAATTTATTAATAAATTCCCTTAAAACAATATACAGGAATTTTTGTTATCAAAAATTTAATCTATGAAGAATTCAAGTTAAAACTGGATAGGTTCTCTAATTAAGAGGTGATTTTTTAACTATGTGTTCTTTGTTTTACTTCTTTTTATAACTCCTTGAAGTATTTTCCAACAACGGTAAAATAATAAATATAATATATTATAATTTTGATATGTTACTATGTAAATTTAATAACATATATCCCTTTCTACTTCCATAAAATGATATATGAATTCACCATTCATGTGTATGGTGGACTGCCACCCTACGAATTGATGTTATTTATTTTCCATCACTACCTACAAAAACATCATATAATTATGGTTTTAATGTTTATATATGATCTTTATGATATAATTACACCTTTTTAAATATAAAAAACTCATTACCTCCCAACCTGTTGGAAAAAAATAACATCTCTTGGGTGTACGGCGGACTATACGCTCACAAATTAATGTGATGTGTTTTTCATTTCTATTTTATCAGGATAGTAATAAGGAAAGATGAAATTATTATATATGATATATGTAACATAATTATATTTTTATAATTATTATATCTCTTAAACCATCTTAATTTTCATTCCATGGTGGATACGATGACATTGTTCTTGTGTACGGTGGACTATCACCTCAGGAAGCGATGTAATTGTTTCTTCATATACACTTCACATTATATCTTTATCACATATATGCGATCAAAAAGTTATTTTACAAAGGTAAAAGATACAAACGTTTAAAAAACATAATATATCAAAATTTAGCATATAATGATCTAAATTATATATACAGATATGTTATTTACCTAATTTTATTTTTAAATAAATATAAAAATAAAATGTAGCTTCTAAATTCCTTGAATGAGAATGTAGTTTTTAATAAAAACATGTTGTGTCACTATTCGCTAAAAAAATTAATTTTTAAGGAATTTCTAAATAAACATCAATATAATATTTAAATCCTGAACTGAAAAATGAATTTAATTTTAATATATAAATTTTTTTAAAATTGGGAAAATTATAAAATTTTGCGGAAATTTATAAAAAAAATATTTTTAAGAAAATATAGTTTTTAAGCATAAAATTTGATTTATTTTATCTCATATATGGAAAACACATATATTTAAATGTTAAATATTATATCTAATATATAACATATGAATCTCATTAGTATAATTCACCAAAAATGATTTTTTTAATATATTTATGTAAAACTCATTTTTGCACATAAAAGTAATTTTTGGGGAAAATATATACTTTGTTTTAAAATTGTTTTTATTTTTATTTCTAATCAATTTTTCATTAAATAATTCAACATATATATATATATATGTGTGTGTGTGTTTAGAACACATATTTTCATAATTTAATTAATACTATTTATATTTCTGATTCTAGAAGTTATGTGATAACTATAATATTAAATAATAATATTTCAATTGTATGTGAGGCTTTATTAAAACATGGTGTTATTTGTAACACAATATCAACTGAGTATTTAATGTAATGTATCGTAAACTTAATGTTTCATGAAATAAAAGATAAACATAGTGTTTATTGTATCTAAAAATTCCAAAAATATTAAATTTATTGGAAATAATATATTTTAAAATAAACTTATGGATTTATTAGTACATTGATTGATGATGATGTAGATGATTCGTTTTCATGTTCTCCTATGTTAGTGACATTAATATATCTCCAAGGAGTCTACATATTATTTATCCTACAACCATATATTTTTTAATAGTGGGTATGTTTTGTGTAATCTGAATAAGATCTTTGAATATGGATTCTGTGTTGAAATATTCAATCCATTAACATAATTACATCGAATCCATCAAAGGGACTGATAATATGATTAATATTCCTTGAAACATAAATTTTCAAATGTAACCATCCTAAAAATAAAAAATTAATTTTATAAAAAAACTTAAGGATTTTGAAAGTATAAAAATATATATATAACTTATAGTTTCTAGAACATTGATGTGTATTCATAATTCTAATGCATAAGATTTTTTTAGAAAAACACATATCATCAATAGTCATTGATCTTGATCCACCTTGTTCCCTTAGTCGTGGTTGTTATTCATCCCTAAAATCTGTATCATATATGGGATCATATACCTAAATATTATTGTATACTTTTTTATGAACTTAATGATTTTTATTATTAATTGTGATTTTGGATACATGTTTTCCACTTCTAGTTTCCTAACTAGAAACTTTAATTTCTTAGGATAGTTTAATGCTCGATGACCCCATCATCAACTTGTAAGGAATCTTATAATCCCCTTAAGGAAATTCCCTTATTCCTTTTTTCTATATTTTTTTGGAATATAGAAAACTGAAAATTCATTCATTCATAATATTCGTCATTTTTCATTCATAATTACCCTCCCTTCTCTACTTTGGTTTGTAGATAGGCCACTTGTGTGCGGAGGACAACCTCATCACGAACCAATGTGATGTGTTTTTATCTTATTATTTACATGGATGGTAATAATGATTTATAGAATAAATATATATTATATATGTTACAAAATTATACTTCTTTAACTAGGATATCAAATATACCTTCTTACTTTCTATTCCATGGGGGATATGATAACATTGTTGGTGTATACTGCGTACTACCGCCTTGAGAAGCGATGTGAGTCATTCTTCACATAATATTTTTATAAAATGTAAAAATGATATGTTTAAATAAACATATTTGATATATATTATATAAAATTATTATTTATTGTTAATTTATTATTTACATTTCATTCTTTAAATCTGTCGAGAAAATGGAAATAATGTTCTTGCATACGCACATCATTCCTTATCCATGAACAATGTATTTCATTTTCTATCTCTAACTTTTATGGGTTACAGTAAATAAATATATAAAAAATATATATTATATTTATATCATATTTAAAATTCTAGTGTTGATTAAATCATGATCAAATTAAGATGACCAAAAATAACAAATCAATGTATATAATAAAAACTACATAGTTATTAACTGAAATGTGATTTTAACAAGGAATTGTAAATAAATGGGTAATAAAATATCATATGTAAATCATATAAGGTATGATATATATAATTATGGTTATTTAATAGATGTATAATAACGCTATATTTATAATAAAGTAGGCTCAACATATATTATTGAAATTAATAATTAAGGTTAGGTATTTTCATCTCAATTTTTACTTTTGTTAGACGTAATTCATAATCACCACATATTTATTTAATTCTGTGTATTTACTACCCATGAATGTATTTTATTATTATTATACAAAAAAATTATGGGAATTTATATATCCATTTATAATTTCTCTTTCATGGGGTTGGCAGAACAAAAGGTTCCAATGCGGTATGTGATTTTTGTCTCAATATGTCTTCTTTGGGAAATATGTTGTGTTATGTGTAAAAACCCGTAAATTTCAAGGAAATTTTTTTATTAATTTCTTTGGGACTTTACGTGTACAAAATTTTTAACGGCACCTGATTTCGAGGCCCGGTGTGCCCTGAATCATTTTCTGAAGTTTTTCTCGGGTACGTTCAGTGAACAAACGAGTGGTTTTTCTATCTTTTGAATTGGTTCATAGAATCGAAATCTGAGGGCACCGATGAAACAGAAATGGCGGTATTTTCTCAAGAGGAACTTTTCTAAAGGTTCATTTTCTTGGGACTAGTTTTTTAAAAATGAGGATTAAAATGTGATGTAAATAAAATTATGGTACAATTTTATTTACTTTAACTAATGGTTATATCCTACATGGGGTAGTTGTGGTGGGACCCATAAGCCCCTAACTACCCATGTTAGGATATTTGTGAGGTGGGGCCCACACGAGACCCACCCCTTCACATTCCTTTATCTCCCTAACTCTCCCTTTATGTGAGTAACTCCTCCCTCTCACCCTCATTAAGCTTGCCAACATAGCACCCCATTTAATTAGAAAACTCAAGCTTAATCAATGAAGTGTGTTATGTGTTTGAATTTTAAAATTGAAATTCATGGATTGAAGTAATAAAATAAGATATGTCTTATTTTATTTTGGGGGTTAGTTTTTGTGTGAATATATTGGGAGAGAGAGCTCTAAACTCTTTAAGAACATCTTCTTCTTCTTCGTTGAAGAACGCGAAGAAAGATGGTGCCAACCTCGGCTTCTTTCTTCTCGACTTTAATGAAGCGACACCGCCATTCCACGGCAACATCAACGAAATCATCTCCATCCTTCATCAACCAATAAACCTTCTGGAATTGAGGTATGGGTGTGTTTTGAATTGAGAAATATTGGTTTTCCTTCCATGTTTATGTTTCCCTCTAAAATTTTTCTATCAAACTAATGTGGAAGAAACCAGACCAAAATAACACGGTCTGATTCCTCTATCGTTCATGTTGTATGGTGTTCTCCAACCATTCTTGAGTGGTGAATCAAGGAAAGTTTTCAGAGCCGATCAAAGGCCCGAAAACATCGTAAATGGCCTCAGAACACCGAGACAACCTAGGAATGGAAGTTTTGTAGCAAACAGATCATCGGAACAAAGGACAGATGCCCTAGGAGGTGTGCTGGCTAGAGGCGTCGTTTTTGAAAAATTCCAGAATACACGACATGTCCTTCCAAAGAACACACAGTGTAGTACAAGCGTTCAGTGACATAAATAATGGGAATCAGAAGATGTGACACACGGCGTGTGACTTAGGTCATATGGCGTGTATTGTCCACACAGTTTTACATAGGAGACTTTGATGGACATGGTGTGTATTCAAGGGAAATACACAGACACGGATAGAAATACACAGCCACGAGGAACTGCGTGTATTATATCCATTGAAAGGAAGAGGTGTCTTCGTGAGGCTCAACGTGTAATTTGGGAGATACACGGAAATGGGCAGAACAACACGGCCAAGAGGCACGGCTTGTACTACCTTCACATTGGCAGAAGCGGCTTCGTGTTGACTCGGCATGTATTCCGGGAATACATGAACACAGAGTAGAGTACACAGGCAGGTACTCCACCACACGGCCAGGCATGGCCAGAGTACATGGAGCCGACCCCAGAATTTTGGACACGGCGTGTAACCATACCACAGGTTGTGTACTTAGTTTTTACATGAACATACCTTTAACACGGTCTGTGGTACACGGACAACACTCGTGGACTGAAGACATGGAGTGTAACCATACCACATGCCATGTACATACTTTTTTTAGACAAATAGTCCCATGACACGGGCTGTTTCACACGGGCATTTCCCAGTGTCTGATGACACAGCATGTATTCATTACCTACACGCCATGTACTTTTGGAAAATGGCTTGGCCTTCTTGTTCTCCGTGACCCGGGCATGTTTTTCTTGGTTTTCCCCAATGATGTGGGACGAAATGTTGGGATACATCATCTCTGGTCATTGTGACAGTTGATGTATCCACCCCTTTGACTCGAGGAGAGGACCCTCCCGGAATCGAGTATGCTGTGTGTGGGAACCCTAGAGCTGGCTGCAACTGCAAAAACTACCGTGCTGGGATCCTCCGTGGGTTCGATGACGATGATGACTGTACTTGGATCCTACGTGGGATCTGCAGCTAAGACGACTGTACTTGGATCCTCTGTGGGTTCGGTAGTGATGACGAATGTACTTGGATCCTATGTGGGTTCAGCAGCGATGGTTACTATACTATGATCCTACATGGGTTTGGCAGCGATGACATCTGTACTTGGATCCTATGTGGGTTCGGAAATGGAGATGATTCAGAGGAAAAATCTATCATCTCCACCCCTCTTATTGAGTAGTATAAATGTGTGACTTGAGTCTTGACATTCAGTCATTATGTTCGATATGATTGACTTGCTATCCTGTGTGGATTGGGTTGTGCTTTCTTGTGTGGATTGGTCTGTACTTTCCTGTGTGGACTGGGTTGAACATGGGCTCGGGAGTTGGAGCAGAACTGGAATTGATGACTTATGTATATGTATGGACGTATACCTAAGTAAAGTTGGTTGATACTTTATGATTGTATCTTTCCTTTGTGGTTTATCCTTTTTGAATTCTTAGAACCTTCGAGGGTCTCGGGGTCCCTACTCAGTATCGTATACTCACTCATGCACAGGCTATGCCCGTACAACGTTGTGTTGGTTGTAGATAATGGACAATGTTGATCGTGGTTGAGTCTCGTGGAGCAGGACGGTACCTGAAGGTGGATCACTGGACGTGACGTACACGGAGCAGACAGTTGGACCCGAGGAGCTGAGGAGACTATCTGTACCCACCCTTCAGGTGGGATTTCTAGAGGACAGCTCAGAGTTGCTATATTTCTTTTCTACTGATGTAAATTATTTTCAGTTGTACTTTACTTTCAATTGGGTTTGTATTTTGGCCCATTTACTTTCTATCACTTACATTTGTACTCAGTTTACTTAGTTTTTACTTCATCTTGTGTACTCCATTGTGTTTATTTACCTATATGAAGGAAATTCCTTCCCTTTTATCGGGATTTACATCTTTGCTGCTAGTTGACAGCCCCTGGCCTATGGAAGGCGGGCTTGGGATAGTCACGGCATGGGCCCCGAGGACGGTTCCTGACAAATTGGTATCAAATGAGTTGGTTTTACCGCAGAACTCAGGACTCTGATAGTTTCTTCTATGTGAAGCAATAGTGTTTAGGGTATTGATTGTGGTTATCAGTCTAGGAAGTCCAGTGTAGGTGCAGCGGCAGACGTATCCATGCACCAGGACCCTGACTTCTGATTTCCGACTCAATGCATGAAAACATTGATTGCATGAGTGTTTCAAAAGTTTTCATTGTGATTACTTTGTGTCAGCTAACCAGGTATACTGTATAGACCGTGGATCACCTGTTTCTTGTCAGGATGGCCCCACGAAGGCAGCCAGCTAGGGTTCTTAGTTTTGTGCAAGACGGCAGCCCACCGAGTGACGAGGCCTCGGTGCAGCGCCCCATTACAGCGGAGGCATAGGCAGTACCTCTACCCGTCGAGCCACCGAGGCCACCAGACCCAGAAGTTGAGAATGCACATCGCTTGAGTGCACTGCATGAGTTTCAACATCATAGACTGCCCAGGTTCCATGGGGAGACAGACCCTCAGGCAGCCGAGGATTGGCTGGAGGCTATTGTTTGAGTCTTCAGATTGGTAGGGACACCAGCAGACCACATGGTGATCCTTCTAGCAAGTCTCCTAGATGTGGCAGCAGGTAGATGGTGGAGCCTGATGCTCCAGGTGCACGACGAGGCATCTCTTCTTTGTACGGACTTCGAGAGCCTCTTCTTCTTGGAGTCCATACCCGCCACCCTTTGTGCGGTGCAAATTCATGAGTTACTACTGCTGCGGCAGGGCAGCATGACAGTAGCCCAGTACTCAGTGAGGTTTACCGATCTCTCTCCCTACTCCACGTACATGGTACGGGACCCATTCTTCCAGGACTAGACCTTCGAGTAGGGACTGAGGCATGAGATCAGGACATCGATGATCTCCCTCAGCATTCCAATGCAGGTAGAAGTGCTAGAGCGAACCCTTCTTGTGCAAAGCTTTCTACTGAGCCTATGCCAACAGTGATGCCTACTACAGGGAAACACGTATCGGAGTCTTCTGCAGCTGGTAGTATACATACGTCACAGAGGTCCAATAGGACCAGACCATCAGGTGGGAGACCTCAGGACACTGGTTCAGATGTGCGGGGTACACGCAGTAGAGCTAGTCATACGAGAGGCAGACAGTGTTATGAATGCGACGGATAGGGACACATGGCTCGGGACTATCTGACCCTCCATACAGAGGAGCAACAAATAGTTGGGGGACCACCCAGGAAGAGGTAGAGTTTCGAACATGGTGGTATGCAGGGAGAAAGCGGATGAGGCAGAGGAGCTGGCCGAGCAGTTGGTGGTGGGTGACGCTTTGAGTCTCTAACACCACCACCACTAAGAGGTCCACCCCGACCACAGGGAGCTAGTGGACAGAGATAGGATTAGCTTTAGGCAGTGGGGGCCTACGACCATGGTGCACTTGAGATGATTCTAGGTACTATCATTGTGTACTCCATCCTTGCTGCAGTTCTTATGGACACAGGAGAGAGTAGTTCTTTCATTGCTGCTGCCCTTGTTCGGAGCTCGAAGATTCCGATGGAGCTGTTGGATCAATCCTTACGGCTAGAGACTCTTATGGGAGCAGACTTCCCGATTACGCACTTATTCCGGTAGAGTGAGATTACTCTAGGAGGAGAGATCTTTGGCTAGGATCTTCTTGTAGTGTCATCAAGGCCTTACGACATCATCTTGGGTAGGGATTAGTTATCTACGGTCCATGCTCATATCGACTGTATTAGGCGCAAGGTATGATGTTTCCACACCATTGAGAGCAGGTTCACCTTCACTGGTGAGAAGGGAGCCTTTACAGCATAGGATGGACTCACAAAGAGGAGAGGATAGCTGATTACTCATCAGTTGGCTAGTCTCATCCGAGGAGCAGTTGATATGTGGAGTTCGAGTTTTCTTGTAGTGGTGGATCTGTATGCGGAAGTTTTTCCTGACGACGTTCTAGGACTACTTCCTCGTAGAGAGGTAGACTTCTAGATTGACCTGTACCCCTGTTGAACCCCGATATCTACTCCAGCATATTAGATGGATCCCACCGATCTTCTTGAGCTACAGTTATAGCTGGAGGACTTGCAGGGCAAGGTATTTATTCGACCCAGTGTTTCAACCTAGGATTCCCTGATTTTGTTTGTCAAGAAGGCGGACGGGATCTTGCGACTGTGTGTCGACTACCCTCGCCTGAATCAAGTGACTGTGAAGAACAAGTATCCACTTCCATGGATTGAAGACCTCTTCGATTAGCTCAATGGAGCACGATGGTTCTCGAAGATATACCTCAGGTCAGGCTATCATCAACTCAGAGTTTGAGATGAGGATGTGCAGAAGACGGCCTTCAGGATTCGGTATGGCCACTATGAGTTCTTGGTTATGCCTTTTGGAGTAACCAATGATCTATCAGTGTTCATGATCCTCATGAACATGATCTTCAAACATTACCTTGATCGATTTGTCATAGTCTTCATTGATGACAGATTGATATACTCAACCACTGAGGAGGAGCATGCCTACAACTTGCGGGTTGTATTGGATACACTCCGTGAGCACCAAATTTATGGTAATCTCTCGAAGTATCAGTTATGGATTTGAGAGGTCCACTTCTTGGGGCACATCATCTATGAGGTGGGAGTTGTGGTGGATCCTATGACGATCGAGGAAGTTCTAGCATGGGAGCCACCCCAGAGCGTGGCGGAGGTGCAGAGTTTCCTAGGATTGGCTGGGTACTATCAGAGATTTGTTCTAGAATTCTCCAGAGTTGCAGCACCACTTTCAGCTTTGACGAATAAGGGGAAACCCTTCATGTGGTCAGATAGATGTCAGTAGAGCTTCCAGGAGTTGAGACAGAGATTGACCAGTGAACCCATCTTGAGGCTATCGGAGGAGGGAGTAAGGTATGTAGTTTACTATGATGCATCAGAGACCAGACTTGAATGTGTCCTGATGTAAGAGTGGGAAGTGATCGCCTATGGATCACGACAGTTGAGGCAACATGAGTAGAACTACGCTACCCATGACCTGGATTTAGTAGTAGTGGTCTTCGCCCTGAATATGTGGTGACAATATCGGATAGGAGAGAGCTTTACAGTCTACTCTAACCACCAGAGTCTCAGGTATATCTTCCTGCATAAGGACATGTACCTGAGACAATAGTGATGGATCAAGTTCTTCCAAGACTATGACTTTGATATAGTCAATACTCCTGGGAATGGGAACATAGTAGCTGATGCACTCAGCAGGAGATCGGGTATCTAGCTACTTAGAGATGTGACAGAGAAACTAGTCGCATTGCAGATATCCTTCATTGATAGATATAGAGCAGCATTTCTACAGTCACTCATAGTAACTCCTCCACTACTTCAGCGGGTCAGAGAGGCACAGCGTGTGGACGTTGACTGTGATATGTGACGTGCGCAGATATCCACAGGACATGCACCTGATTGATTTTCTTGTAGAGAGGAGCACGTCGTCCTTTTTAGAGAACGTACCATGGGATCAGTTGCATTACAAGAGGAGGTGTTGAGGGAGTTTCACAATTCCTCTTTGGTAGTACATTCATAATTAGAGAAGATGTAACAGGATCTCAGGTGACAGCACTGGTGGCCGGGTATAAAGAAAGATGTGGCAGAGTTCGTTTCATGATTCCTCACCTTCTAGTAGGTGAAGGTGGAGCACCAGGTACCAGCAGGCTTGGTACAGCCCTTAGAGGTCCTAGAGTGGAAGTGGGATTAGATAAATATGGGTTTCGTGATTGGACTTCCACGTACATCCAGAGGAAACGACTCCGTTTGGGTAATTGTCGACCGACTCACCAAGTCAGTCCACTTCATTCCTATCAGAGAGAAGGGCTCAGTAGAGAGCATGGGACACCTCTACATTCATGAGATCGTACGACTTCATGGTGTGTCATCTTCCTTCATCTCTGATCGAGGAGCTCGCTTTACTTCCCAGCTTTGGAAGGGGTTGTAGGAGACATTTGGGATGCAGCTACGCCTGAGCACCACCTTTCACCGATAGAAGGATGGTCAGACGGAGTGGACTATTCAGAATCTCGAGGAAATGCTTCGTGCATGTGTACTTGACTTTGGTCACAGCTGGGAGGATCACCTACCCTTGTTGGAGTTTTCATACAACAATATCTACCACTCCATCATCGGGATGGCACCATATGAGGCATTGTATGACCGACCATGCAGATCACCTCTGTGCTGGACAGACCCTGGGGAGTCAGCCCTTGTAGGACCAGAGATGGTCCAGACCACGAAGAAGAAGGTGCAGATCATCCAGGAGTGGATGAGGACTATCCAGAGCTGATAGACTTATTATGCTGATAGGAGGAAGAGACCACTATAGTTTGAGGATGGCGACCACATTTTCTTATGGGTCTCACCTCGACGTGGATTATGGAGATTTGGTCGGGGTGGAAAGTTTTCTCCAATCATCATCAGACTATTCTAGGTACTCATCAGGATAGGTGAGGTGGATTATCGCCTATATCTTCCACCTCAGTTTCACAAGAGCGAGTCATTCTTTCATTGTCGATTCCCTTGTTCGGAACTCAGAGATTCTGACGGAGCCGTTGGCTTGATCCTTACGTCTAGAGACTCTTACGAGAGTAGACTCGACGATTACGCACTGGTTCTGGCAGTGTGATCTTACTCTAGGAGGTGAGAGATTCGTCTAGGATCTTCATGTAGCGGCGTCGAGGCCTTACGACGTCATCTTGGGCATGGATTGGTTATCTACGGTCCATGCTCAGATCGATTGTATTAGGAAAAAGGTGTGATGTGTCCACACTGATGGGAGAAGGTTCACCTTCACCGGTTAGAATGGAGACATTGTAGCATAGGATGGACTCACACAGAGGAGAGGACATCCGATTACTCATCAGTGGCTGGTCTCATCCTAGGAGCAGTTGATGTGCGGAGTCCGAGTTTTCCTGTAGTGGTGGATCAGTATGCAGACATTTTTCCTGATGATGTTCCAGGACTACATCCTCACAGAGAGGTAGACTTATACATTGACCTGTACCCTGGGATAACCCCGATATCTACTCTAGAATATCGGATGGCTCCCGCTGAGCTTCGTGAGCTACAGGTACAGCTGGAGGACTTGTAGGGCAAGGGATTCATTCGACCCAATGTTTCACCCTGGGCTTCCACGATTTTGTTCGCCAAGAAGGTGGATGGGAGCTTGCGACTGTGTGTCGAATACCATCGCCTGAATTAGATGACTTTAAAGAACATGAATCCACATCCGATTATTGATGACCGATTCGATTAGCACAAGGGAGAACGATGGTTCTTGAAGATAGACCTCAAGTCAGGCTATCATCAGCTCAGAGTTCGAGATGAGGATGTGCAAAAGACAGCCTTCATGTGTCGGTATAGCCACTAAGAGTTCTTGGTTATGCCTTTCGGCATAACCAATGCTCTAGCAGTGTTCATGAGTCTCATGAACATGATCTTATAGCCTTACCTTGATCGATTTGTCGTAGTCATCATCGACGATATATTGATATACTTGACCACTGAGGAGGAGCACGCCTACCACTTGCGGGTTGTACTGGATACACTCCGAGAGCACCAACATTATGGTAAGCTCTCAAAGTGTCAGTTCTGGATTCGAGAGGTCCACTTCATGAGGCACATCATCTCTGAGGCGTGATTTGCGGTGGATCCTTCGAAGAACGAGGTATTGCTATCTTGGGATCCACCGAGTAGCGTGACGGAGGTGCGGAGTATCCTAGGTTTGGGTGGGGAATATCAGAGATTTGTGCCAGAATTCTCCAGAGTTGAAGCGGCGCTTTCAGCATTGAAAAAAAAGGGGAACACCTTCGTGTGGTCAGATAGATGTCATCAGAGCTTCTAGGAGCTCAGACAAAGATTGACTAGTGCACCCATATTGAGGCTACCGAAGGAGGGAGTAGGGTACGTAGTTTATTGTGATGCATCAGGAACCAGACTCTCGTGTGTCCTGATGCAGGAGTGGGAAGTGATTCCCAATGGATCACGATAGTTGAGGCAACACGAGAATAACTACGTTACTCATGAACTAGAGTTAGAAACAGTGGTATTAGCACTGAATATGTGGTGGCACTATATGATGGGCGAGTTCTTTATAGTCTACTCTGACCCCCAGAGTCTCAGGTATATCTTCTCGTAGAAGGACCTATACCTGAGACAGTAGCGATGGCTCAAGTTCCTCCAGGACTATAACTTTGAGATATTCTATACTCCTGAGAAGGGGAACGTAGTGGAAAATGCACTCAGCAGGAGATCAGGTATCCAGCTACTTGGAGAGGCGATAGAGAAATTAGCCGCATTGCAGATATGCTTTGTGGATAGAGATGGAGTAGTCTTTCTACAGTCACTCACAGTCACTCCTCCACTACTTTAGCGGGTTAGAGAGGCACAGCGTGGGGATGTTGACTGTGAGACGTGATGTGTGCAGATATCCACAAGATAGGCACCTGATAGATTTTCTTTATGAGGGGAGCACGTCGTCTTTTTCAGAGAATGTACCATGGTACCAGTTGCATTATAGGAGGAGTTTCTCAGAGAGTTTCACACTTCCCCTTTGGAGGTACATCCAGTATTAGCGAAGATGTACCAGGATCTTAGGCGACAACACTGGTTTCCGGGTATGAAGAAGGTTGTGGCAGAGTTCGTTTCACGATGCCTCACCTTCCAGCAGGTGGAGGTGGAGCACTAGGTACAAGAAGGCTTGGTACAGCCCTTAGAGGTCCCAGAGTTAAACTGGGACGGGATAACTATAGATTTTGTGATGGGACTTCCATGTACTTCCAGAGGACACGACTCCATTTGGGTGATTGTCGACCAACTCACCAAGTTGCCCCACTTTTTACTTATCAGAGAGAAGAGATCAGTAGAGAGTTTTGGGCGCCTATACATTCAGGAGATCGTATGGCTTCATGGTGTGCCATCATCCATCGTCTCCAATCGAGATGCTTGCTTTACTTCCCTTCTTTGGAAGGGGTTACAGGAGCCATTTGGGACGCAGCTATGCCCGAGCACCGCCTTTCACCCATAGACGGATGGTCAGATGTAGAGGACCATTCCGACTCTCGAGGACATGCTCCGTGCATGTTTCCTTGACTTTGGTCATAGCTGGGAGGATCACCTACCCTTGGTGGAGTTTGCGTACAACAACAGCTACCACTCCACCATTGGGATGGCACCATACAAGGCATTGTACGAACGACCATGTAGATCACCTCTATGTTGGAAAGACTCTGGGAATTCATCACTTGTAGGACCAGAGATGGTCTAGGCCATGACGGAGAATGTGAAAATCAACCAGGAGTGGATGAGGACTACCCAGAGCCAACAAAATTCCTATGCTAACAGGAGTCGGAGACCAGTAGTGTTCGAGGATGGAGACCATGTTTTCATACGGGTCTCACCTTGATGTGCATTACCGAGATTTGGCCGGGGCGGCAAGTTATCTCCGCGCTTCATTGGACCATTCCAGGTTCTCAGCAGGATAGGTGAGGTGGCTTATCGCCTGGCTCTTCCACCTAAATTGCATCGGGTGCACGACGTCTTCCACGTATCTTAGCTGAGGAGATACGTGCACGACCCGATGCATATCATTGATCACGGGGAGCTAGATATTGATGATGGGGAGACTTTTGAGGAGGTCCCGGTGGAGATCGAGGATCGACAGGAGTGGGTCCTACGTGGATTGTCGATTCCTATAGTACGCATCAGGTGGTAGCATGGGAACCTCCAGGAGATCCCATGGGAGCGGGATTCACAGATGTGTGCTCAGTACCCTCACTTTTTTCCCTAGTTTTGTAATGTATCTGTACGGGGACGTAAATACCTTAGGTGGGAGTAATGTAAAGACTTGTAAATTTCAATAAAAGTTTATTCTTAATTTCTTTTGGATTTTACGAGTACGTAGTTTCTGACGGTACCTAATTCCGAGGCCCGGTGTGCCCAGAATCATTTTCTGATGTTTAGCTCAGGTACGTTCAGTGAACAAACGAGTGGGTTTTTCTATCTTTGGAATCGGTGCTCGGAATCGAAATACGAGGGCACCGATGAAACCGCAATAGTGGTATTTTATCAAGAGGACCTTTTCCTAAGGTGAATTTTCTCGGGTGGAGTTGTTAAAAATTGAGGATTAAAATGTGATGTAAATAAAATTGTGGTACAATTTTATTTACTTTAACTAATGTCTATATCCTACATGGGGTAGTTGGGTTGGGACCCACAAGCCTCTAACTACCCATGTTAGGATATTTGTGAGGTGGGGCCCAAGGAGCCACACCCCCTCACATTCCTTTAACTCCCCCTTTATGTGAGTAACTCCTCCCTCTCACCCTCATTAAGCTTGCCAACTCAACACCACATTTAATTAGACAACTCAAGCTTAATCAATGAACTGAGTTATGTGTTTGAATTTTAAAATTGAAATGCATGGCTTGAAGTAATAAAATAAGATAAGTCTTATTTTATTTTTGGGGTATGGTGTTGTGTGAAGATATTGGGAGAGAGAGCTCTAAACTCTTGAATAAATTCTTCTTCTTCGTTGAAGAACACATAGAACGCCGATGCCAACCTCGGCTTTTTTATTCTCGACGTTGGTGAAGCGACGCCGCCTTTCCACGGAAACAACATCAAAAGCATATCCATCTTTCTTCAAGGGATCAAACTTCTTTAATTAAGGTAGGGGTGTGTTTTGAATTGAGAAATATTGGTTTTCCTTCCATGTTGATGTTTCTCTCTAAACATTTTTCTATCAAACTAATGCGGAAGAAACTGGACCAAACTAACACGATCTGATTCCTCCGTCATTCTTGTTGTATGTTGTTCTCCAACCGTTCTTGAGCAGTGAATAAAGGAAAGTTTTTGGAGCCGATTGGAGGCCCAAAAACATCGAAAATGGAATCGAAACATCGGTACGACCTAGGAACGGGAGTTTTGTAGAAAATGGATCATTGAAACAAAGGACGGACGCCTCGGGAGGCATGCTGGTCAGAGGATTCATTTCTAGAAAATTCTAGAATACACTGTGTGTCCTTCCAAAGAACACACCGTGTAGTACAAGAGTTCAGTAGCATAAGTAACAGACATCAGAAGAAGTGACACATGAAATGTTACACTGGTCAAACGGCGTGTACTGTCCACATAGTTTGACAATGGAGGATTCGATGAACATGGCATGTATTCAAGGGAAATACAAAGACATGGACAGAAATACACGGGCACAAGGTACGACATGTATTATCTTCATTCAAATTCAGAAGCTGCTTTGTGAGGCTCGGCGTGTAATTTGGGAGATACACGGACACGGGCAGAACCACACAGCCAAGAGGCACGGTGTGTACTACCTTCACTTTTGCAGAAGAGGCTTTGTATTGACTCGGCATGTATTCCAGGAATACACGGACATGGGGTGGAGTACACAGGAAAGTACTCCGCCGCACAGCCAGGCATGACCATTATACACGGAGCCGACCCCAGAAGTTTGGACATGGCGTGTAACTATACCACACGTTGTGTACTTACTTTTTACATGAAAAGCCCTTTAACATGGGCAGTGGTACACGGACAGTACCCATGGACTGAAGACATGGCGTGTAACCATACCACACGCGGTGTACATACTATTTTTTACACGACTAGCCCCATGAAATGGGCCGTTTCACATGGGTAGTACCCAGTGTATGATGACACAGTGTGTATTGATTACCTACATGCCATGTACTTTTGGAAAATGGCTTGGTCGTCTTGTTCTCCATGACTCGTGCAAGTTTGTCTTGGTTTTCCCCTATGACGTGGGACAGAATGTTGGGATACATCATCTCTGGTCTTCGGGATGGTTGATGTAGCCACCCCTTTGACTCGAGGAGCGAACTCTCATGTAATCGAGTATGCTGTGTGCGGGAAACCTAGAACTGGCTACGACTGCGACGACTACCATGCTAGGATCCTCTATGGGTTCGACGATGATGATGACTGTACATGGATCCTAAATGGGTTCGGTTGCGAGGAAGGCTGTACTTGGATCCTCCGTGGGTTTGGTAGCGATGACGACTGTACTTGGATCCTACATGGGTTCAGCAGCGATGACTTCTATACTTAGATCCTATGTGGGTCCGGTAGGGGATATGATTCAGAGGCTAAATCTAACATCTCCACCCCTCTTTGTGAGTAGTATACCTATGTGATTTCAGTCTTGACTTTCAATCATTATCTTTGATATGATTTAATTGATATCCATTGTGGATTGGGTTGTGCTTTCCTATGTGGATTGGTTTGTACTATCCTGTGTGGACTAGGTTGAACATGGGCTCGTGAGTTGGAGCAGAACTGGAATTGATGACTTAGGTATATATATGGGAATATACCTAAGTAGATTTGGTTGATACATCATGATTTTATCTTTCCTTTGTGGTTTATCCTTTATGGATTCTGGGAGACCTTCAGGGGTCTCGGGGTCCTTACTGAGTATCTTATACTCACCCCTGCCCGGGCTACGCCCCCATTACGTTGTATTGGTTGCAGACAACGGACAGCACTGATCGTGGTTGAGGCTCGTGGAGCTGGACGGTAACTGGAGGTGGATCACTGGACGGGACATACACGGAGCGGACGATTAGACCCAAGGATCTGAGGAGAGTATATGTACCCACCCTTCAGGTGGTATTTACAGAGGACGGCTCGGAGTTGCTGCTTTATTTTTCTACAGTTGTACTTTCTTTTTAGTTTTACATTACTTTTAGTTGGGTTTGTATTCTAGGCCATTTACTTTCCAGCACTTACTTTTATACTCATTTTACTTAATGTTTACTTCATCTTGCATACTCTGTTGTGTTTCTTTACTTATATAAAGGCAATGACTTCTCTTTTATCGGGATTTACACCTTTGGTGCTATTCTCTAGCCTCTAGCCTATGGAAGTCGGGCTTGGGGTAGTCACGGCACGGGCCCCAAGGACAGGTCATGACATTATGCGCCTATCTTCTTTTATGGGGAGTATACCCATTCCCATTGAAATGTATTACCATGAATTTGTTTAATCTCAAGATATTTTTTGTTTCATTTAATGAAATTATTTCATGGGGTATACAATTTAATATTACTAATGTGGTATGGTTGTTATGTTATAATCTAATCATTTATCAGGATTCTTCATGATTATAAATCCAATAAATAAATATATTGATCTACCTCTCAAGAAACTAGTGAATTTTATTCTCCTCTATTTATGCCATTACAATACATGTTTTGTTTTCATTTTATTATCTTTATGTTCTCATCATTCAAAAAAAAATTAAAGAAAACTGACATTATTTCTCTACTCTGTTGAAAATCATTTTTCTTCTAAAATCATATTTTATAAAAATGTAATCAAAAATATTTTTAAAATTCTCTAAGTGGTATACTAAATAAATGTTTCCAATGTTTCACTTTTAAAAAAAAATTAAATGAATCCTCATGTCATTTTCCAAATAAAGACTATTTGGATTTTATTAAAAATCTGAAAGTAATCATTGTTATAATGTGTATAGAATTTCTCACAGTCATGACCACTTAGTGTTTTAAATATTACTTTATAAGTTTCAAAGCCTATTTTTAAATAAAAATTTTATCCAAAAAATTAATTTTTTTAACGGGATTTTCATTGATATTTTATATTCCTTAAAAAAATTTAAATGATTTTTAAATATCCCTTTTAATTTTTCAATTTTTTTTCAAATAGAAGTATTTCTAAAACTTTTTATGATATAAGAAACTTATTTTCAAATTTAAAACATTTTTTACATAGTAAATGTTCCAAATGATATTTCTAGAACATTTTCCATATAATATGACAACATTTGATGTTACTAGTGGCTTGTTTGGTATAAGACTAAATGATATCATCCTTATTATTTATTTATATGGTTAATATTTTAATATTTATATCTTTATAAAAACCTTTTTTTATTCATGGTTTATGCTATGGTGAATTGATTAAATGTTTATTAAACCCATTTTCATTACATCGATTATGATGTGATGATATTTTGAATAATTTATGATATTGTGGCACACATAAGTATGTTTTTCATTTTGAGATGGTTTGGACTAGTATATCCCTATAATTTGTGTGGTATAGATTTATATCTCATGAAATAAGAATGGGAAACAATTTATTTATCATGATCCACTATGGTAAAATGGTGTGTCAACGATGAAAATGGGAAACTTTTGATAAGTCCTGATCTACTATATTGTTGGTATTAGTAATTATCATTTGATATATAAAATATTTTTTTAAATTTATGATAGTTACTCACATTTATGACATGATATTATGTTTTTTATTGATTTATGATGATTTATCACTCTTATAGGACATGTTTTTTGAAATGATAGAGCTTTACATCATATATCAGATTTTTGGTTCCTAGAAGGCTAGGTATGAACTTTGTAAGTTATTTTCATGATAAAATACCCTTATTCATATATTATGCATTCTTATTAGCATATATTTATATCATTGATTTTTACCATTACAAATCATCTAAGTTAACCCTTTATAATGTTTTCTTTAGCATGTTATAAAAAAAAATTAGGTGGGGTAAGCCTAAGAAGATTACTGTGTGACATGATCTTTGGGGAAGATCTTGAATTTGTTTCATGAAATAATAATATTCTATTTAATGTATATATAGAAACCAAAGTATTATTGTTCTCATGCAAGTGTTTTTAAAATGTAATAAATATTCATCTAGGAAGATATGATATTTATATATGAAAACTTTGGGTCGCTATAGTTGGTATCATAGGTAATGGATGGAATCTGATCCTTTGGATCTCTCATGTGTGAGTATTGGAAAAAGAATGGATCTTCTCCCAAGGGATTGCGGCAGAAAGTTCTGCCACTAGGGATAGTCGTATTTCCCACCCAGGAGGTGTAACCACCCATGTAATTTTATGATAGGTATTAATTATTATCCCCTAGATATAATTATTGGTTGTAATAGTTTGTATTATATAAATGATTTAGTCAATATTTGGAGATTATGAATAGAAAAACATTAGTGATATACCTATGGATATGCCTAATGATATTTCAAAGGATATGTCTAGGGATATATTTATATATTATTACAAGGATTATTCTAAGTATAGGTAAATATTATATATTTTTGGTGAATAATAAAGTTATTTAAATTAAATTACATCAATGTATTGATAATAAAAGTGTATTTTTATCTGGAATAGTTAAACAATGGGGTAATAACTCTACAAATGGTGTATTGAGATGGACTTGATAATCACCTAGTACATGAAAATGGTCCTTTCTACATACCTGGTTTGACACACCAGGGAGATATGATTTCGAAATTAATTAGTTCCTTACAAACCATCATGAATTATTTAAATAATGACCATGAATGACTAATTTTAAGCCAAATGTGTCATAGATTGAAAATAATTTTATGATTTAGACACATTATAAATGATTTTTCATTATTATGTAGTTTTCCATTATGAATATTATTCCACAAATTATTATTTTTGGTTTTCGACATTTGAGTAAACCAAAAGGAATTGTATTAACGTCGAATGTGATAGAAATTTTTTTGTGAGAGACCAAATGGTATGATGACTATATTAAAAGATGTTGTGATTGTGCCTAATTAGTCCTCATGATATATTATTAACAAATTCCACCTTAACTAACTACCAGGATCAAAAAATAATATAATGATAGAGTTTTTGAGAGTTTATGTGGTCAATACCATGGTGGAATGTCAATTTTGTTTCCTATATGTCTAGAATATAAGAGTAAACACTCCAGAGAATGTCTCAAATGAATGTGAATTCGTTTTATAATTGTCAAAGAAGGATATAGAGTATGTAATTACTGAGTTAAAATGAAAATTTTGTTTAATTAAAGAGATGAGAATATTGTTTTCCTTAATGTTTCATTGACAGTTGAATGTTTTAAATGTGGAAAATATGGGAATTATAATAATCAGTGTCTTATAGGGGAGATAATGAATAAAATCAGAATGGTTGTATGATAAATGTCTTTACTGTTGATGAAGAAGAGAATGTGAATGACTTATAAAAGGTATGGGATGCCTTAAAAGTATTATAAATGTTATACATACAATATATGATTAAATTGAGGTTTCTGAAATTTGAAACATGGATCATATATCATATTATCTGAAAGTAGTATTAAGGAATACTTTGATGAAACCTTGTTAATGTTTTAAGAATGAACTGGGATGATTGAAGTGTTTATGCATTGGAATTCAAGAATTTTTTATATGAATAATGAATCATATATTTATTGTTTTGGATTTTAATGAATATGTTGATAGGTACTTATAACCTAAAAATGTGATTGAGTTCAATGGTCATATTTTACAAAAAAATAGATGATTAATAGAATATATCGCTTAACATGTTCATGATGTTAAGATAATGATATTGGTAAAAAGAGATGATAGATAAGAATAAATTAATTTGGATAGTGTTACTAACCTAGGAATTGATTGATGATTTGTGGAAAAAGTGGTTTAAGATATAACTGATTCAATTTATAAAATTATTGGATTTATGAAGTATATTCAATTATCTTTGGTTTTATTCAAGTAATTAGGACGTCTTTGTGTTTTAATTATGCTTTTATTGTAATTTTTTTTACCATGTTTTAGGACAATATTTTACTATGGTGTTTACTAATTTGGTATGTCATAATTAAGGTCTACATTATGATATTTACGAGATTAATGTTAATCTGATTTTTGGAAATTTGGTGACCTTATTTATAAATAGATGAGAATAATCTCATAATTAATTTAATCCAATTAATTCTCATTTTTTGGTACCAAAATTATTCTCATCTATTTATTTAACCAAATTATTCATTTTCATGATAATATTTATCACCAACATATTTTTAGGGAGATAATTAATTGGAATAAATTAATTATGAAATAATATGTTTTAGAAAAATTTATATAATTAATTCATTGGTGACCAATTAATTTGAAATGAAAAAAATCATTTGAAAATAAGGGATATCGTATTTCTGAAATACTAAAATTAGGCACATAAACATATTTTACATAATTTAATTATAATATTAGTTTTTAAAATTATGTTAATTAAATTTATACATTATATATTAAATATAATATTTATCATTCATCATATGTGTTTTTTAAAAATGACATAAAATAACTCCAATTTTATGCTTAACAATTATATTTTTTAAAAGAAGGGTTTTTTCACATTTTAAGAACATATTTGAAAAAAATTTCCTACCAATTTTACAAAATTTATTTAAAAATTTAACATAACTTTTTAAATCATGTTTTCAAAATTAACATGGAGTTATTTTTTAAAAAATTTCTAAAAAGAAAATTTTTTCAGTGAATAATGAAAAATACTAGTTTTTATAAAAACTACATTTTATCCCAAGGAAAAAGAAATTGGAATATTTTTCATATTAAATTATAATAGAAATAATTTTCAATCATTTAAAACTTATCTCTTTGGAAAAAATGCTTTTTGATCACATCTGTAGGGTTAATTTTCAATTTAATTTTGGTACTTATGTGAATGTAATTTAGAAAAAAGGGCATCATATTTGGAGGCATAATAACTTATATTATATAAAAATTTCAAATTATTTGTATACCATAATAAATAGTACAAATAGTAAAAATTAATTACCACCCTTAAGGTTAAAATGGGTTTACTAGGGGTAAAAATAAAATATATGGGGAAAATAAAATAGAAACTTATAAATCACCCATTTAATTGAAATATTTTGACCTTATCACTTATAGGTTTGATAATTTCCCATTTTCATCCTTTTGGAAAGTGAAAATGTGGGTATGAATATTTCTTCTCAAAAGTTACAATTGGGCCAATATCCTCTCTTATAAAAGGACACATAATCTCTTATACTATTCACACTTCCAAAACCATTTGGTTAATCCTATAACATAGAAAATGTATTCCTAACTTCCTATAAAACTTCTTATATTCCTTTGATAGATCATAAATCAAACCTATGAAGGATTTCAGTTAAATCAAAAGAGCTTCTCCGAAGAAGGTGTGATGTTTTGAACAATTCATCGTTGTTTTACTTGTAATAAAACTTCATTAAATATTTTCGAATTATGGTAAAATAATAAATCCACTATTTCATAATATTATTATTTTATTATGTAAATTTTATAACCTATATCCATCTTCACTTCCATCATACGAGATACAAAATCACCATCCATGTGTATAGTGGACTACCACCTCGCGAACAAATATTTTTAATTTTCCAAGACCAGCTATCACACGATGGTATAATGACAGATTTAATGTCTTTAACTGATCTTTATGATATTATTATACCTCTATAATTATAATACCACAAATAAACTCCTACCTCTAAATTGTAGGAAAAAAATAATGTTACTCATGAGTACGACAAACTATCATATCACAAACTGATGTAATGTGTTTTTAATTCCTATTTTAGCTATATGTTAATAAATAGAGAATAAATTAATATATATTATATGTGTAACATAATTATATATCTTTAATTATTATATCAAATATACCTTATTACATTCCATTCAATGTGGTACACGATAACGCCATTCATGTGAACAACTAACTACTGTGTCATAGAGTGAGGTAATTTATTGTTCACATAATCTTTACATAGAATTTAATAAGGACATGTTTAAATAAAAATAAATGATAAATATCAAATAAAAATTATAATTTAAATATAATATATTATTTACAATTATTACATTCAATCCATCAATAAAATGGAAACAGTGTTCATGTGTGCGTATGGGCTCCCATTTCTATAAGGCCCTGACCATAAACATTACATAATCATGAGATAAGTCATTAATTAGACTTTAATTTACATAGAGGACCTTTTAAGGATTAGATTTTTAGATAATTAGGATATAACTATGACAATACATCTCAAACATTTCAATGTAAACACTTCTACTCTATTTATTTTTTTATTCACAATAGTATAACTCCTTAAAAAGAGTTCTTTTCTTGAAAAAAATATTCTTGAATTCATCATTTATATTACCCTTCCATATACCAAGTGAAAAAAACATTAAAAACATGGGATGTGCATAAAAATCTCAATAAGGGATATAAAATTAGTAAATAAAACATTAGTCCATGAATACATAAAAATCAATGAAATCATACTTTTTACTTGTAAAAACATAATCTATTTAACATGCCTTATGAAATAATAATATTTATGAATAAATTATAGAAATAATAAATTATAATTTTCACTTATCACATCCATAACATACTTACATTGTATCTTTCAAAGCCATAAATGGAGTAACCTTAATGGTTACGTTTGGAATACCCACTATAGTATATTCCATAATTCTCTGACGTGAAACCATAACGTTTACCTCCGTCATGTTACGCAATGCATTGGAGAGCTATCATTGGTTCACCCGCCCTCAGTTTACCACAGAACCACATGTATACATAAGTAATTCCCAAGAAACATAACATAATCATAAGACATGAATAAGCATAAAAGAAAAGTAACATATCGATATATATATCGTAAGACATGATTTCAAGAAATTGATATAATCAATATATTCTAATAACTATTTTCAGAACAAAAATAACTAAAATGGTATTTACTTCTCTTTTTAAAAACATTACATCTTATAGAGGAATCCATATGTCAAATAATGCTCTTGGTGGAGGAAAGTCCAATGTCACTGCGTATGTTAAAAATAAACATTCATATTGACATTTCGTAAAATGCATAATAAAAAAAAGATTAACTTTTTAAAAATATTTAATGAAATTAATAGTCTAAGGGGTTGATTATACATCGTTTAAAATAAGGTTGTGTATAAAAGAAAATATGCCTCAATGAATGTAGATTTAGATGAAGACACTTACAAAGATCATGTCATTAGATTATGGAAGAATAAATGACATAAATATGTGTGACAAATATAAATACACCCATTATAAGTGGTTATTATATTTAAAACAATAATAGGTCATTCACTCATATTCTTTGAAAAACTAAACCAATGATATAGACATTAAACTCAATGTATAAAGATTGAGTTAACATTTCCCTTACAATGATCATTTTGTTAATAAAATAGATCGATTATGTGTATTCACTATAAATAAATATGAATCAAGTATAAATTAAAAATTGGATATCAAAATTTATTTCTCATATAATCATAGCACGACATAATCTTGATGTAGAAGATTAACCCAATGAAGGTAATTGGGTTAAGAAGTTCCATTACTTTGAGTCCAAATCATCGCGTATGTTCCTTGTTCTTCATGAATAATAAAATTAAGTTAATTTATACTTTCTTCAGAACTTTTATCAAATTTATTAATTTATATTAATTATTTTCATGTTATGTAAATTACATAATTATTTAAGTTTACAATGTTTTTTTTTGGCGTTATTCAGTACTAGAGTGGAAAATAAAATTGTTTCATATAAATTATCCAAGTTGTCAAAATTATATAATCTCCACAATATTTTTCATGATTTAAATAACATATATAAAAATTATATAGTTATTTATAATTTTTCATAACATTTGGAGATAATAAAAGAAATTCCCCGTTCATGGAGATGGTAGGTCGTATGTACGCATGAATGCTACTTTTAGTTCTTTGTCATATTAAAGGAATGAAAACTAAATGATACATAAGTTTGATATAATTAGATTATATAATATATGTTATATATGTTTCATAAGTTCATTAACTCTATTATTTATACATTCCATGTATGGAATTTATGTGTCATATCACTTTGAGGGGGCAGTAGTCACCACATCCTCAAATGAAATTATCATATTTACATATTATAGAAAGCATAGAGGTATGATGTAAAAAACATATAGAAGCATATAGAAAATATAAATATATTTTATATCATATATAAATACAGTTCTATCATAATTACCACCATGAGAGGCGGTAAGAGAAAATTGAACAATCATCGATTCATGAGGTAGTAGTTCGTCGTACATAGAAACAGTATGTTTATACCATTAGATGAATGTGTGTGTAAGTGAAATTAGAATCCTTCTCATAAAAACATCCTTGTATATTTAGGTTATTTTTATTGTTATTTAATAAAATAATAAGAATATCATAGATAGTTCATAAGGAAAATAAAGTAAAGGTACTTGACAGATGGCGTTACCTCTAAATCAGGTAACTTATTTTTATTAAGCCAAAAGGCTTTCTTGAATTTTATTATTCCAAAGGTAATAAATCTAGTAATATGTAAGGGCTGTTGGAATATTGTTTGATTAAAATTTGTATTATCCAAGGGGTATGATAGGTGTGAGTAAGTGGGTAGATGTAGTACCCTTTTATAAGAGGGAGGAGGAGAAATTTAAGAATGTCTTGAAATATTATTTTATAATAAAATGATTTTTGAAGTATAATATTTAAAAATTGATTTATTTAGATAATAAGATGATAATGGATAGAAATAATCTAAAAAAATATGTTTTAGACACATTTCGGTAACTAAATTAACCTTATCTTTTAGCCTTAACCCTTCCTTAAAAACATTAACTCTTACCATGTCTTCATGAATTTTCATAATAAATAGTTACTATAGTTACTATAAAATTCCAAGAGAACAACCTGTGGATAATTAATGAAAATTTTAACATTATTTAATTAATTTGGATGAATGTTATATTTTTATGATTGTTATATAATTTAGAAAAATAGTTACTATCAAATATAATTTTTCAATATCAGCCATAAATTTATAATATAGAATAAAATTGTTTAAATAAAATTTATTTTAAATTTTATAATATCATTTATTTTAATCATTCATTAATAAGGTAATCAATGCATAATCATTGTGTCATAAATAAATTTATTTATTTAATGTCTCAAAATTATAAAAAAAACACGATAATGTAGGAATTATTTTTATAATTATTATTTTTATTTACATTTACATACATTAGTTATATAACCCTATATTAAACAGATTTCTAAAACATACATCTTAATGTTATATTTCTCTTCAATGTAATTTAATTCTTATAACATGTAATTATCACAACCAAGTGGCTTCATGTGGTCCTAAAATCAGCCCAAGGATAACCATGGTCACAAATATCTCATCCAATTGTAGTATTACATGTGTAAGGCAAGTTTAATATTATTAAAATATTATCGTTTACCCTTATTTACCATAAATACCTGTTAACCATGGTAAATAAATATAATTACCGAAGTTATTATTCATAATGTCCAAAAATAAAAGGTACCTATTTACACAATTTTGAAAATATAATTCCAGATATGGAATCCATTTTTAAAACTTCAAAACATATAATTTTTATAATTTGGTTTAAAATTAATTCACGTTGTCATAAACAAAAAGTGGGGTTTCAAGAAGTAAAAACTATCAAAAGATTGACATTTGTTTATGTGGAATTTCAATGTGAAATAAATAACTATAAAAAAATTGGTTTAAAAGATAAAACCTTAATCCAATTACACTTTTAAACCAATTAAAATTAAAATATAACTATATAAATAAATTATATGAAAAGGATGTTTTGAATTTAAATGTTGTATTTTTTACTATTCATTAAAAAATGAACTTTATCAGAAAATTACAAAAAATTACCCAAAGTAAATTTTCATATCGTACTTCTATAGAAGAAGTTTTTTTCCAAAAATATCATATAAAACATACCAAAACTATTTTTAAAAAGGTTCTCCATCAAAATGTGGGAAAACTTACTTTTAAAAATATTAGAGTATTTTATGCTTAAATTTGGATTCTTTCTCAATTTATGCCTATAGAATTTATTAGATAAATATAAAGACATTTCAATAACGTGCTTAATCATATTTTTTTATCTCAATTAATTCCTTCCAATACCACGAATATGCATTATATAACATTTAAAATAATAATATTATTATTATATTATTTTCTAGTATAACTCAAAGTTATGTGCAAAGTTAGATTTCAAGAAAACTAGTTGTTCCGTGTCAAGTACATTGTCAGACAAAGGATATACTTTAACATAAAATTAATATTTTATGAATAAATATTAATAGATAAGAAAATGTATTATTCTATATATACCAAGGTCGTTATATCATTCCCCCCTTTTGGAAATTGCTTCCTCGCAATTTTATAACTGGGCTAGGAAACATCATTTAAAATCCCACATCAGTAAAAGTTTCAATAAATTTATCAATATAAAACAAAGAAACATAAGTAAAAAAGGATACCCAAGATAACATGTACAAGGATTCAATGTTGGAAGACATGGATAAGGATGAAAAAATAACCATGTTTTTCTGATAGAGACTGATATAAAACATGATCAGGATAAAGTTTACTATCTAAAAACCACAAACTTGTGATGGGTAAAATGGTATTTGATTCCACTGTAAGAAAATTAAATAGAAAATGTTTTTGTTTTAAGGTTCTTTTCATAAATTTGTTGAATTGTTTTCAAATCATCCCTAATAACATTTGACAACATCCTTACATGTCAAACATAGTTTCATCCTTTAATAAATATCTACTAGAAACTCATATTTTATTCAAACGATGAGTATTCAAGATGACATGGTCATACCAGAAGCTCTAGAATCAACTTTTATAGAATAACATAATCTAAAAAATATGGACCATATATTTCCCTTGTCTTTAGACATAAAAAACCCAAAATGGTTAGTCCAAGATTCAACAATCCCCCAACAATAATAATCCTTTATAAAAATAAATACTACGTATAATCTCCAATATTCAACAAAAAATACTCATAGTTCAACAAACACCATTAAATAAACAATTATCCTTAAATTTATTCAGATTTATCCACACTAAAATTGAAACCCAAAATTCAGAAGTATTTGATCTCATATACTTCCATGATAAATCTTAACATTTATATCGAAATAACATCGACTACTCATAAAGACTCATACTGAAAATAATTAACCTAATCACATATTCTCTATGATAGGTTAATCATTTCCATAAATAACTCAATCATCATATGTCCATAATAAAAACATAGATTATTCCAAAAATACAAATTAAACATTACGCCTCATATTAAATCCCATAGTATTATATTTTCATTAAGAATGTAGTGTTCCTAAAAGAGAGAACGTCTTCCAAAATAACAATTATAAGTTAATATCCAAATCATTTTCCTATACTAAGGGTATAATATTGATAAAATTTAAGTTCCCAAAATTGACTTATTGGTGATCCATAAAATCAATTAACTAAAAATAATGATTCATACTAATTAGGGACTTTACATAATCATGTGGTAGGTGATGCACATTTTTCTCCCTTTGGTTGTGGGTTCAATTTATATAGCCATGTCAATTGTGATAGGTTTTCATTCAACTTTAGGGTTATCCTATATTATTTAACTCAAAAATAACGCCAACATGTTTTGAATTTAATTTTTTATTATACCTCCCATTTTCATCACATCTCATAATGACATCAACATTTTTATTCATGAACTCTTATTTTTTCACCTCTGTATGATTAAATAAACTACTACCAATATAAATAACATCATACATTGATCATGGTATCCACCTCATTTCATCTTCATCTTGTTCATGTAAATAGATGGTCCATGCATTGAAAAAATTATTTATAGATCCTTCAAAATCATTTATTCCTTTATCCAAATACACCTTTTAAATCAAGGGTCATATGGGTGTTCACAAAAAAATAGTTTTGGGAAATAATCATGTATTCCATATAATTTCAAAACATCTGATAAAACATGATTTTTATAAAATAGTTATACCGAGTTTGAGTTGACACATTCATTCAATTATCTTTTTAAATTACCCTATGTATGTTCTGAAAGACTATATTTTAAAAGAAATTATAAATATGTTGCACAAGGGTCTCCTTCTTCATCACCTTTTTTCAAATCATAATATGATTCAAAATCATGTAAAAAGGTAAAAAAAATTAAAATTCATTGATAATTTTTACATTTCATGATAATTTTAGAATATTTAGAAAATATGTTTTTATTAAATACAACCCATGATACACGACGGTATCAGGGTATAGTGGAGGTGTTTGATATCTCAAAAAACAGCTTTCAAGTCAATTTTATATTAGAAAAAGTTTCACAATCATTCTAACATGACATTGAAATAATTATATCTATAAATTTTTCATGAAGGGAAATGAATGTTGTTTGAGATCCTCCTCCTTCCATTTGTAACTAACTTTCCTTGATCTGAAAAATTTATAAAACAAGGATTTAACTGAATGAATAAACATAGGGATTTACCATGTTTGTCCAAAACACCTAATTCCTAAATTTTATGAAACCATCCTCTGATACCCACTATAAGGCCCCAGCAACAAATATTACAGAATATTGAGATAAGTCATTTATTTGACTTTAATTCACAACGAGGATAATTTTAGGCTTTGAGTTGAAGATAATTAGGTCGTAACTATTACAATACATTTCACATATTAAAATAGGAACACTTATAATCTATACAATTATTTACCATCAATAAAACTTCCTAAAAAACAAGAATTATTTTTCTTGATAAAAATATTCTTGACTCCTTCCTTTCTCAATCTTGACCTTATACCCAATGAAAAAAAATAAAAATCCTAGGTTGAGCATAAAAATCATAGAAAGGGATATTAAATAAGGAAGGAAAATATTACTTCATAAATCTATACAAATCAATTAAATCATACTTTCTACTCATAAAAAATAATCTCTTTAAAATACCTCATGAAATAATAAGATTTACGAATAACTCATAGAAATAATAAATCATAATGGTATCTTGTGGCATTAATAATATACATACATTGTACCTTTCATAGCCACATAGGGAATAACCTTCATGGTTGCATTGGGAATATCTATCACATTATATTCCCCAAATATATTAGGAGAAAACATAACGTTTAACTTTTCCATGTTACCCAATGCATCGGTGAGATATCACGAGATCACCCACCCTTACACTACTGGAATGTGGGTTTTTCCCCACACTTACTTACCAACGGTTTCATAGAACCGTTGTTAAAGGATAGTTTAGGGAAGGTTTTACAAATGGTTCTAGTAAACCATTGGTATTGATGTGTTTAGGGGATTTTTACCAATGGTTCTTATTTAACCGTTGGTAAAAATGCGGTTGGGGAGGTTTTTCCCCAGGGTTCTAAAGAATCGTTGGTATATGTGTGGTTGGGGGAGGTTTTTACAAATAGTTATAATGAACCGTTGGAATAGGTGTCCCTGAATGTATATACCAATGGTTTTTAAAAAACATTGGCACAACTTTCTCCCAAATTGGCAGCGGCCCGTCCTCTCCCCCATTCGCGATACAGAACCCTAAATGGGAGAAACAGGCTGGCGATTTTGGAGCTCCTTCTGCTGGACCAATTTGGATCTTCGAGCTCCTTCAGGTTCCTCTTCTTCCATCCCATCTAAGGTGTTGAATCTACATCAAAATCTCATAAATCCCATCGTAAATTAGGTATTTTATTAACCGGCACATTATTTTTATTGAAATTTATCTAATATTTCAGTTTATATATTTGATTTTGATGTGTTTATGTTTTTGTTTTAGTTTTGATTTAACCTATATGTTTTTGATTTAGACCCATCCTATATGTTTTTTTTCTGTGTTTTTGATTTTGATGTGTTTATGTTTTTGTTTTTATTTTGATGTGTTTAAGGTATCTTATTAACTGGTACCTTATTTTTTATTGAAATTTATCTAATTATGTTTTTTATTTAGACCCATCCTATATGTTTTTGTTTCTGTTTTGATGTGTTTATGTGATGATCTTGTATCGTCATTAAGATGTGTCCAATGATTCTTTGATCATTGTTTTGTGGAGAATGAATGGTTTAGGACCAGCATTAGAAGTAGCTTCCAGTGAGACTATTTTAGTATAAGGGGAAACAAGATTATGATCTACAATGAGGTGATTGAGTTGGTAGAGACCAAACATAGTTTGTTCCTTGTGTTCATAAACCATAAATAATGTTCCAATTAGGTGGTCATTAGTAAATACATAGGTAATATTTCCAGGTCCTGTTTCATGAAGTTAAATATGTGGCGCTATAGTGGTTTTGGATTGTTTGAGGTACTCTTAGTGTATTGTAAACCCTCATTTGTTCCATATTCATTTAAATTGATTTAATATCATTTTTTTCACACACAACATTATATACTATCAAACTATATTTAGAGTGTATTTTTATTCTAATGGTGTTAAATATTTTAGTAAATGTCCATACTAGCTTCTTTTATGTGTTCTAGGAGTTTAGACTAATGACAGGGCTGCATGATTATTGTGGGGGTATTCTTTTCATATAAATATACCTATACTATGTCATCAAATGAATCAACCGTGGATAGCCTGGACACCCCCCATGGACACCCCCCCCCCCACCCCCTTGACACCCTCGACCCCACTGGACAGTGCCGCCACCCCCGTGGACAGCCCGACCACCCCAGGTGGACAGCCCGCCCACCCCCTTGTACAGCCCCCCTGGACAGCCCTACCACCCCCATGGGTTGCCCGCCCACCCCCTGGACACCTCGTACCCCCCATGGGAAGCCCGCCCAACCTCTGGACACCCTACCCCCCCCCCCCGGACAGCCCCAACCACCCCCTGGACACCCCGCTCACCTCCTTGGACAGCCCGTCCACCCCCCTGGACTCACCCTACCCCATTGGACAGCCTGACCACCCCCGCGGACAGCCCGCCCACCTGGACACCGCGACCCCCCTAGACACCCCCCGACCCCTGGACACCTCCAACCCCCCGGACGGCCCCACCACCCCTAGACACCTCGCACCCCCCTGGACAGCCCGCACCCCCCTTGGACACCCTATACCGCCCCCGGATAGACTGCTCACCTCCTTGGACAGCCCGCCCACCCCTGGACAACCCGCTCACCTCCTTGGACAGCCCACCCCTGGACACCCTGTACCCCCCCCCCCCCCCCGGACAGCCTCACCCACCCCCTGGACACCCCGCTCACCTCCTTGGACTACCCGCCCACCTCCCTGGACACCCCGCACCCCCCTTGGACACCCTGTACCCCCCCCCCCCCCCCGAACAGCCCGCTCACCTCCTTGGACAGCCCGCCCCCACCTACCCCCCCCCCCCCCGGTAACAGCCCGCTCACCTCCTTGGATATCCCGCCCACCCCCCTGGACACCCCGCACCCCCCTTGGACACCATGTACCCCCCCCCCCCAAACAGCCCGCTCACCTCCTTGGACAGCCCTCCCCCCCCCCCCCCCGGACAGCCCGCTCACCTCCTTGGACATCCCACCCCCTGGACACCCTCTACCCCCCCCCCCCCCCCGGACAGCCCCACCCACCCCCTAGACACCCCTCTCACCTCATTGGATAGCCCGCCCACCCCCTGGACTCCCCATACCCCATTGGACAACCTGACCACCCCCGCGGACAGCCCGCCCACCTGGACAACCTGACCCCCTGGACACCTCCGACCCCTCAGATGGCCCCACCCCTCTAGACACCCCGCACCCCACTGGACACCTCGCACCCCCCTTGGACAGTCTCGCCACTCCCCTGATCGTTATCATACTCCTCATCTTGATCTCCCTGAAGAATTTAAAGTATAAAACTCATGTACTCCCAACATAATCCTTAAGGATTATGTATTCCTTGATCCACTTCCAATATCTTACTGGGTAATCCTTGTATATAGGCATTAGAAATTATGTATCTTATTTTCTTATATACACTGTATTTTTTTATATTTATTAATATGATTCTCATATATAGTAATGTGTCAGTTATGCTTTTATATAAAGTAAACAATTGTCATTTACCTAAATATTTTTTTAATTATACTTCAATATTATTTAATTACTTTGAAATGAATTATTGTAGTTTTTTTACAAATTGGATAGAAGTTGGATGTACGAAATTGATCGGATTTCAACCGATTTTCAAAATAATTTGAACAGCTTTCTATATTTTGAATTTGACATGGCTTCAGATAGTGTTTGCATACACTGCCCATGTTTTAATTATGTTGGAAGACCTTGGTTGAGTCGTGACGTAGTTAGCTATCATATAACCAAATATGGTTTCCAAACAAACTATTATGTGTGGTATCACAATGGAGAGAAAATGGAATCTCAAAATGTTGATGATTCAAATGATAAGACTGAATTGGAGAGTTTGATATATGATCGGTTTCCATTTATTCGGCATCATGGGAAGGAAAGGATGCCCAACCAACAAGATTTCAATACAAGAACACATGATGCCTCCAATGAAAATGATGATGTTGATAGGTTGAAAAAATTGAATGATTCTGCGATGACTCCAGTATATCGTTAATGTGGTAAAATGAAAAAGTTAGAATTTTTAATCCGATTGTTTCATGGGAAAACTATGTATGGGATTTCATATACTGAAATTGATTACATTCTTACCTTCTTTAAGGACTTACTTCCATATGATGAAGATATTTCCTCAAACCACTATATGGCATGAAAGTTAGTTGATGAACTTGGATTCTCAAAAAAAAATTCATGCTTGCTCGAATGATTGCAGCTTATTTTGGGAGGAAACTGCTGAAAGAAATGATTGTATCAAATGTGGAACCTCCCGATGGAAGCCAAAAGATGATGGATCACCATCTCATGTGCCACAAAAAGTAATGTGGCACTTTCCATTGATACCCACATTACATAAACTTTTCATGTCTGATGAAATATCCGTAAACATGCGATGGCATGACACCGATAGAAAAAAGAATAATGAAGAGTTCGTTCACCCTGCAGATGGATTTGCATGGAAGATATTTGATGCTCGATATGCTGAATTTGCAGCTGACGTGTGTAATGTGAGACTAGGTCTTCCATGTGATGGTTTTAATCCATTTGGGCAGATTATTACTTTGCACAACACATGGCCGGTTTTCATACACATATATAACCTTCCCCCTTGGTTGTGTATGAAAAAGCCTTACACTTTCTTGAGTATACTGATATCTGGCCCTTCTGATCCCAGCAATGATATAGATGTATACATGCAACCTTTAATAAAAGAGTTGAATCTTCTTTGGGATGTGGGTATTCCCACATACGATGCATGTTCTAAATACATATTTCATATGTGTGTTGCACATATGTGGACGATCAATGATTTTCCTGCTTATGCAATGATGTCTGGATGGAGCACTAAAGGAAAATTGTCATGTCCTATTTGTATGAAGAATACTCGATCGAGAAGACTGAAATATCGTTGTAGTTTTAGTTTTATGGGACATCGAAGATTCTTGCCAATGAACCATCCATATAGAAACAATCATCGAAGATTTGACAATACCATGGAGAATGATGATCCGCCTCAACGTATGTATGGAACTGATGTGCTTAATGAATCGAAAGATTTCAGTTATTCATTTAGGAAGGGTGTAATGAAATCTAGAAAGAGGAAAAATGTTTCCAATGATACCTGTTACAATTGGAAGAAGAAAAGTATATTCTTTGAGTTGTCTTATTGGTCAACCAACTTGTTACGTCATTGGTTAGATGTAATACACATTGAAAAGAATATATGTGAAATGTTGCTTTCGGTTCTTCTAAATGTCAAGGGGAAGACAAAAGATGATTTACGATCTCGGCGTGACTTGGTAGATTGGGGGATCAGACCAGAATTTCATCCTGTCTGTATTAGTGAAAATAAATGGTAAGTTCAATGTGCTTCTTATGTGATGACACCTTCTGAAAAAAATCAATTTCTGGAAGTGCTAGAGACTATTAAAGTTCTTGATGGCTATTCAAGAAATATATCAAAACGGGTCAATAGAAAAGAGTTGAAGCTAAAATCTTTGAAGACTCATGATTATCATGTCCTTTTGCATGAGTTGATTCCAATAGCAATCTATCATCTCTTTTCCACTAATGTTAGAGTCTCAGTTATTCGGTTGTGCTATTTGTTTATAGATCTTTTTGCTAATAGGCTATCCAAATCCTTCTTGCAAAAACTGTTGGCAGAGACATCATTAATTTTGTGCGAGTTATAGAAAATATTCCCTCCATCATTTTTTACATGCATGTTGCATCTGATTGTCCATCTTCCGATGGAAATACTTCTTGGAGGACCCTTTTCTTTCCATTGGATGTATCCAACTTAAAGAAACATGTGCACATTGAAATCATATGTTCGGAATATGAATTATCCCAAAGGTTCTATTGTGAATGGTTACATGGCTCAAGAATGTATGGATTTATGCGCAATGTATTTGTCTGATCTTACTACGAGAGTAAACAGACCAATGAGAAATGAAGAAGAATAGTATGGGAAAATTTAAACCAGTTTTCTATCACTTCCTCAGACAGGAAGAATTCCGGGATCATATGAATTGACGACATTAAGCCTTGAAGAGCGAGATATGGCACATCGCACAGTGTTGTCCAATTGTGATTTGTTCGATGAGTATATCAAGTAAGTAAATTGTACATGTATCTCTTATCTTATCTCTTGTAATTTTAAATATTTGTTAAACTATTATTATTTTTATCTACAGCGAACATAAAGAATTGATATATAGAAAGTATAGTTCTTTATCTTTGAGAATGAAAGAGACTTTTCATAGCAAAGGGTTTTCTGCTTGGTTGAAATTGAAGGTAAAAATATTTCTGTAATAACTAAATAAAAATAATATTTAATTAACTTTACTATTTGTTTATATTTCAGGTATCGAGTTTTCCTGAAGAATCTGTTTCTGAGGAAACAAGATCTTTGGATTTTGGTTGTAAAACCATGGCTCGTGCTTGTAAATCACTTGTGATCAATAGATACAAATTTATTATCACTGAACGAGCAAGAAACATGAGAACACAACATAATGGTGTTATGATAACTGTCACAACAGACTATTATTCCAGCTCATCGGATACTAGACCTCGTTTTGAAAATGATGCTTATTATGGATTCATGGAGAACATAATAATTTTGGATTATTACTCGCATGGTTGAGTCATGATGATGAAATGTCAATGGTTTGATTGAATGATGAGGCAAGTCACCTTTATTGATGATTGTGGATTTCGTGTTATTGACATGACTCGCACTCTTGCCACCGATGAACCATATGTATTGGTATCAATGGTGAAACAAGTTTTTTATGTCAAGGATCATCGTCATCCTAAATTCAGTGTAAATATTGAAGTAAATCCCAGACATGTTTTTGATGATGGTGATGATGAAGTTGACACTATCCATACTGCAATTGGAAGCAATACGTTTATTACTTATGATGACGCCAATAGCTCAATTGTTAGAGTTGGTGGTGAACCCGAAGTTGTGGTGGGAAATATATAGAATCATATAGTCGTTTTGTCACCTACATGTTTCACCTACATCATTCAGAGTGTGTATCCTAGTACTTACCATCAGACCACCATAAATGTTCTTTTACTTTATGTTTTTTATCAGAATGGTTTTTCTATATATATTTTTTGGGTTACACATTAGTTATCTTTTTTTAATTACTTCCATATTTGTTTTCATTGCATGAAATGACACCGATTGAAGAGAGGCGATGGAAAAAGATGACAGATAATAATCGCCGCATGGTACAGATGGGTGTTCCTCCACTCATCCCTGTTATGAGTATTTTATTTCAAATATAAATATTTCAACAACTTATAATATCATGTGTTTACTTATGTGTTAAATTTTTTTCAGGATTGACCCCCTAGACGATATATATCTGATGAGGAGCCTGATATTGCTCCCAGTAGAGTGGATGGTGGTAGGAGGGGGGTGGTGTCAGAGATGGACGATTATCTAGTGGGCCCGGTACTGAGGCCGGTGGTACGAGAGCTCATGGGGAAATATTTTGACAATCTACCACCACAGACGTATCTTATTCACCCCATTTTGATCCTGGTGTGTTTCCGGGGACACATGGGATATTTAGACCTCCGATGTTTACACTACCAGTTGGCCAGACGTCTATGCCATCATCTTTTGCTTCTGGTTCATTATCTCTGAGCTATTATATTCCACCTTATTCAACACCTGATGTGACATATTATGCGTTTGAGGATTGTACACTGAGGGACACTACACCTGTACAGGATATTCCTTCAGCTTCTGCACATCCAGTAACGCCCATTAATCCGACTACCACAGGTATATTTATCTGACTCTATCAAATTTTTATACCAAAAGTTATCTTATTATAACTTGTACTGATATTTTTTTCTTTAATAATAGATTCATCTACAAATAGGAGGAGGGGGAGGGGCGTACTCGCTTGCGTGCGGTATGGAACCACCAGACACAGTTGATGGTTGAATATAATGTTGATGGACAAATGATTGAGAAATCTGGGCAGGAATGTCGAGGTTTTTTGGCGACGCTAGCCAAATACTCTGATATCATTCCGGTCAGCCCTCTCTCTTGGAGACAACTGCCACACGAAGTCAAAGATAATGCATGGGCACAAATGTGGGTAAAAAATATATTGGATTTAATGTAGTATTTTTTTGTATTTATATGAAATAATCTATTGGTTTCAGCTTCGGTTTAACTTCCCTAATGGCGAAGGTGGACGACCAGCGCATTTAAAAGAGTTGGGAGAGATTTGGAGAGATTATAAGCATGACATGTATGTTGGCTGGTGTGATAGGGTGGGCACGGATTTAGAGACATTACCTATCGTGGATGACTGCCCGATTGAGCAATATCGCCAAATGGTTACCCATTGGGTGACTGTCAAATTTAAGGTATTAATCTCATTTGAGGTGTTTAAATCAAAGTTTTCATATTTTTCATTAATATAATCTTATTTATTATTAAACATTATTTAGGAATCTTCTGAAAAAAAAACATTGATTCAAATAAATACCTCCACACTTTGGGGTGCACAACTATGTCAGATCATGAGAGGCAGCTGGTACGATATAGTTGTTTATAATTTTTCTTTAGGACTTTCCCATTTTATTATTACCTACATAAATTATGTGATTTATTGAATATTGAATATATGATTATACTTGCACTTTATATTGTTTCAATGTCATTACAGAAGCACAAGTTGAATATTGAAGGATGTATCCCTCGAGAAAAATTGTTTTGCTCGAGTAGAAGAAAAAAATATAGAACTGCAGTAAATGAATCAACCCAAGAAAAGATAGTAAGTTTTAATTTGTTTATTTCAATGTTTAGTATATATTTTGAAATTTATTAATCTATTAATGTTTTTAATAGGCTACTTTAGAGGCTCTTGATGCCCAGGATCCTGTCAATTTTGTGCCACATGATCATTTATATCAGGTTTTGGGAGAGGAGAACTCTGGTCGAGTACACTGCCGACCTGGTAAGAATATAGTTTCGACAAGGTATTGGTCCTCTCCAGGTATCCATTCTTGTACGACTGAGTTGGAACAGGTCAAGGAGCAAGCAAGACAATCTGATAAAAGGGTCACATAGTTGTAAGTACAAGTTCAAATGAGGGACAAAGAATTTATGAAAATGATGAAAGCTTTATCTTCATCACTTCCTCCAGAGGCTAGCGCGGCTTGTCATACATTTATGTCGTCGATGGGTGCATTATCCAATGCACCAGGTGACAGCTTTAGTGGAGATCGAGATCAGGACGTTCCTGGTGATGACGAGGATGCTGAAAAGGACGAGGGCGGGGATGAGGATGAGGACGAGGGTGAGGATGGGGCCGAGGGCAAGGATGGGGCCGAGGGTGAGGATGGGGATGAGGACGAGGATGAGGCCGACGATGAGCATGGGGATGATGACGAGGATGGCGATGAGGACAGAGATGGCGGCACGGATGAGGCCGAGGATGATAGTGGTGATGGTGATGGTGATTAGGGGCAGATTGATCCATTTCATTTTTAAATTTTGTATAACTCTTTATTTTTGAACCTGGTTTTCAACTCTGGGGTTTTCCTCTGCTTCATAGGGATGTTGTTATCAGATCTTTTTTTTTCATTTGATTCTTATTGTATGATTAGTCTACTACCTAGACCATTAGTATTCCTTGGTACTGTGATTCCCTATATGATATCTGGTATGATAAGTTAATATGGTCATCTTAATATTCAAAAAAAATCACTCGAAATTTGGGGTGTCCATGGGCCGGGTCGGGTCGGGTCAGGTCATGGGTGTTCTAGGGCCTAAGGAGATATGGTCATCCATAAGTAAGATTTCGGGCCTAAGGACATGACATGAAAAATTATGTGTTTTATATCCATGGGTAATATTGGGGGTTCATTTAAAAAATAATAAAATGAGGGTTTTTGAGGTGGAAAATGATTTATTAGGTGATGAATTCCCTTTGTTAAAAATTATAAATAATTTTGTGTCTTTTTGTTTTTGATAAATGGATTTTAATTATAATGAAATATTGGTTAATTTCTTTTGTTAAAAAATTTATTTTTAACATTTTTATTCTCTATTTTATATATTTTTATTGATTGGAAATATAATTTACAAACAAAAAATATCCAATTACTTATAATATTTATATGTATTAAATTGAGTAATTTTGAGAAATTTTTATATTGTATTATGTGCAAATTTTTCATGTATAATATGAAAAATATGAAGAGTTTATATTTCACCCTTAATATCAATTATTGACAGCACTTTTAGTTTATGGTTGGTGGTTTAGATGGCACTAAAAATGGACTTTTATTCTATTGAAACTTTAGTAAAACGATCCATGGGTCATTTGTGTCGTGTATGAGTCAACCCCGCCTCAATCTGAGGAACGGTGTGGCCGGTACCACTCGAACTGTCTCACTTTTATTTGAAATAGACAGGATTTTAAGTGAAAACAACTACCGGCATATGGAAAACCGATCAAACGCATTCTGATTCTGTTGAAACTTTAGGAAAACGATCCACGGGTCATTTGTGATGTGTAGGAGTCAACCCCACCTCAATCTGAGGGCCGGTGTGGCTGGTACCAATAAAATTGTCTTTCTTTTGTTTAAAATGGATGTGCTTTTAATTAAAATAAACAACATACGGAAAACCGAACAAACCCATTAGGATTGTGTTAATACTTTATGAAAACAATACATGGGTCATTTACAATTTGTACGAGTCAACCACACCTCAATCTGAGGCACGGTGTGGCCGGCACCACTCAAAGTGTGTCACTTTTCTTTGAAATGGACAACAGTTTAAGTAAAAACAAGAACTGACATACGGGAAACAGACCAAACGCATTCGGATTCTTTTGATACATTAGGAAAAGTATCCATGGGTCATTTATGTCATGTAAGAGTCAACCCCGCCTCAATCTGAGGCACGGTGTGGCTGGTAACACTCAAACTATCTCACTTTTATTTGAAATGGATAGGATTTTAAGTGAAAAACACTACTGACATGCGGAAAACCGACCAAACGCATTTGGATTCTGTTGAAACATTAGTAAAATGATCCATGGGTCATTTTTGACGTGTAAGAGTCAACCCCGCCTCAATCTGAGGGCCGGTGTGTCTGGTACCACTAAAAGTGTCTTTCTTTTGTTTAAAATGGATGCGCTTTTAATTAAAATAAATGAAATACGGAAAATCGACCAAACCCATTCGAATTGTGTTGATACTTTATGAAAACGATCCATGGGTCATTTGTGACATGTACGAGTCAACCCCGCCTCAATCCGAGGCTCGGTGTGGCCGGAACCACTCAAAGTGTCTCACTTTTCTTAGAAATGGACAACAGTTTAAGTAAAAACAACAGCTAACATACGGGAAACAGACCAAACACATTCAGATTCTGTTGATACTTTAGGACAAGTTTCCATGGGTCATTTGTGTCGTGTACGAGTCCACCTCACCTGAATCTGAGTCATGGTGTGGCCGATACCACTCAAACTGTCTAACTTTTATTTGAAATGGATATGATTTTAAGTGAAAACAACTACCGGCATACGGAAAGCTGACCAAATGCATTCGGATTTTGTTGAAACTCAAGGGAAACGATCCATGGGTCATTTGTAACGTGTACGAGTCAACCCCGCCTCAATCTGAGGGCCGGTGTGGCCGGTACCACTAAAAGTGTCTTTCTTTTGTTTAAAATGGATGTGCTTTTAATTAAAATAAACGACATACGGAAAACCGACCAAACCCATTCGGATTCTGTTGATACATTATGAAAACAATCCATGGGTGATTTTTGATGTGTATGAGTAAACCCCGCCTCAATCCAGGGTGCGGTTTGGCCGACACCACTCAAAGTGTCTCACTTTTCTTTGAAATGGACAACAGGTTAAGTACAAACAACAACTGACATACGGGAAACTTACCAAACGCATTCGGATTCTGTTGATACTTTAGGACAAGTATCCATGGGTCATTTTTGTCGTGTATGAGTCAACCCCGCCTCAATCTGAGGCATGGTGGGTCTGGTAACACTCAAACTGTCTCACTTTTATTTGAAATGGACAAGATTTTAAGTGAAAACAACTACCGGCATGTGGAAAACCGATCAAACACATTCAGATTCTGTTGAAACTTTAAGAAAATGATCCATGGGTCATTTTTGAGGTTTATGAGTCAACCCTGCCTCAATCCGAGGGCCGGTGTGGCTAGTACCACTAAAGGTGTCTTTCTTTTGTTTAAAATGGATGCGCTTTTAATTAAAATAAATGACATACGGAAAACCGACCAAACACATTCGTATTGTGTTGATACTTTATGAAAATTATCCATGGGTCATTTGTGACGTGTACGAGTCAACCCCGCCTCAATCCAAGGCACGGTGTGGCCGGCACCACTCAAAGTGTCTCACTTTTATTTGAAATGGTCAACAGTTTATGTAAAAACAACAACTGACATACGGGAAATGGACCAAACGCATTTAGATTCTGTTGATACTTTAGGAAAAGTATCCAAGGCTCATTTGTGTCATGTACAAGTCAACCTCACCTCAATCTGAGGCACAGTGTGGCCAGTACCACTCAAACTGTCTCACTTTTATTTGTAATGGACATGATTTTAAGTGAAAACAACTACCGGCATACAGAAAACCGACCAAACGCGTTCGGATTCTCTTTAAACTTTAGGAAAACGATCCATGGGTCTTTTGTGACATGTAAGAGTCAACCCCGCCTCAATTCAATGGCCGATGTGGTGGATACCACTAAAAGTGTCTTTCTTTTCTTTAAAATGGATGCGCTTTTAATTAAAATAAACGACATACGGAAAACCAAACAAAACCATTCGGATTGTGTTGATACTTTATGAAAACAATACATGGGTCATCTGTGACGTTCAAGAGTCAACCCTGCCTCAATCCGAGGTGCGGTGTGTCCAGCACCACTCAAAGTGTCTCACTTTTCTTTGAAATGGACAATAGTTTAAGTAAAAACAAAAACTGACATACCAGAAACGGAACAAACGCATTCGGATTCTGTTGATACTTTTGGAAAAGTATCCACGGGTCATTTGTGTCGTGTACGATTCAACCCCGCCTCAATCTAAGGCACGGTGTGGCCGGTACCACTCAAACTATCTCACTTTTATTTGGAATGGACAAGATTTTAAGTGAAAACAACTACCGGCATGCGGAAAACCGACCAAATGAATTTGGATTCTGTTGAAAATTTAGGAAAACGATCCATGGGTCATTTGTGACGTGTACGAGTCAAACCTGCCTTAATATGAGTTCCATTGTGGCCGATTCCACTAAAAGTTTTTGTCTTCTGTTTAAAATGGATGCGCTTTTAATTAAAATAAACGACATACGAAAAACCGGAAAAACAAATTCGTATTGTGTTGATACATTAGGAAAATGATACATGGGTCATTTTGGATGTGTATTAGTCAATCCCACCTCAATCTGAGGCACGGTGTGGCCGGAACCCCTCAAAGTGTCTCACTTTTCTTTGAAATTGACAACAGTTTAAGTTAAAACAACAACTAACATACGAAAAACGGACCAAACGCATTCGGATTCTATTGATAATTTAGGACAAGTATCTATGGGTAATATGTGTCGTTTACAAGTCAAACCCGCCTCAATCTGAGGCACGGTGTAGCCGGTACCACTCAAACTGTCTCACTTTTATTTGAAATGGACAGGATTTTAAGTGAAAACAACTACCGGCATACGGAAAACCGACCAAACGCATTCAGATTCTGTTGAAACTTTAGGAAAACAATCTATGGGTCATTTGTGACGTGTACGGGTCAACCCCGCCTCAATCCGAGGGCCGGTGTGGCCGGTACCACTAAGTGTCTTTCTTGTGTTTGAAAAGGACATCATTTTAAGTGAATACAACTGAAATTTACACTTATCAATGATAGTCGCAAAATATTTTTCATGAGTTTGGTAGTTTAACTCATGGGTTCATAAGTGACGAGACTCCTAAGAAAATACCTTTTCACCATATATTATAAACAATACAAGTTCAATGAAAAATTCATCACAAATCATTACATACCCAATTCTAGGATCATAAAAAAATAGGATATGAGCCAATTTCAAACTCTTATTCAACTCTAATAGGTATTTCTCATACTATTATGCCTATTAAGTTTTGATGGGGAGGTGGGGGCTATGCTGGTTGGGGGGTTGTGTAGTGGTGAGGTGAATTACTACTAGATGATTGTTGTCTTATGAAGATTGAAATAGGGAGTTGTTGTACATGACATGGTTGGAAGAGTTTGATGATTTTATATGTTTTTTTGTTCTATTTTAGGTGTTTTTTATACTGTTTCAAGTCTGTATGTGTTTTTGTGATTTTATTTATGCAGGTGTACAATGGAGGGGCTACTGGAGGGAGGGGGCTGCTGGGCTGCAGTTCTAGAAAAACTCAATACCAATTGTTATAAACTGTTGGTATAAGGGTGCTGGAATTCTAGAAAAGCACTATACCAACGGTTCTAAACCGTTGGTATAGGTGTTCTGGATTTCTGGGAAAACATATACCAATGGTTTTAAACCATTGGTATAGGTGTCTGGATTGCTAGAAAACCAATACCAACGGTTTATAACTGTTGGTATAGGTGTTGCTGGAAAATCAATACCGACGGTTGTAAACCATTGGTATACATTTTCTTGAAAATCCCATTACCAACGGTTTAGAACTGTTGCTATAATACATCCTAAAATGCATTACCAATGGTTTATAACCATTGGAATACATTGGGATAAATTTATATAACCAATATACCAATGGTTTGGATCAAACCGTTGGTATAAGGCTTTCCTCACGGCTTACTAGCCAATGGTTTGGAAAACCGTTGGTATAGGATATACCAATGTTTTTCCAGCCTATACCAACAGTTTAAAACCGTTGCTATAACCTTCGTTTCCAGTAGTGTTAGTTTATCACACAACCACTTGTATATATAATCTATGCCCATGAACCATAACATAATCATAACACATGACCAGGCGTAAATGAAAAATAACATTTTGATAATGAAATTGTAATACATCATTTCAAGATATTGATATAATCAATATATTCTCATAACCATTTTTAAAATCAAAATAACTTAATATTGTATTTATTTTTTTTAAACATTATAGTTGTTAGAGGAATCCATATATCAAATAATGCTCGCGGTGGTGGAATGGTTGTTGTCACCACATATGTGAAAAAGAAAAATTCCATTTTTCATTTAGTAAAGTGCTTCATTAAAAAAATATTACCTTTTGAAAATTGTTTAATGAAATTAATTTTCAAAGTGGTTTATTATACACTATATAAAATAATGTATTGTATAATCCAAAATATGCGTCAATAAAAAGTGACTAAGACGAATTCCCCTACAAAGATCATGTCATTAGATTAAGGATAAATAAATAACCTAAATATGTGTGAAAAATATAAATACACCCAATATAAGTGGATATTTATCTTAAATCAATAATAGTTCATTTACACATATTCTTGGAAAAACAAAACCAATTACATGGATGTTTTACTCAATGTATGAAGATTGAGTTAGGATTTCCCATATAAAGATCATTTTTTTAATAAAATAGTTAAATTATGTTTATTCAGTATAAATACACTTAAATCAAGTATAATTTCTTGATATTATATCAACAGTTATTTCTCACATAATCATAGCATGAAATAATCATGAAGTAGAAGAATAACCCAAATAATGGAAATTTGGTTAAGAAGTTCCCTTACCATGAGTCAAAATCATCACGTATATTCCATTTTTATTTCAAAATAATAAACTTAAATTTATTTATACATGATTAAAAACCTTTTTCAAGTTTATTATTCATTTTATATTACTTATTTTTATTTTTTAAAAATTATACAATTATTTAAGTTCATATCGGTCAATTTCTTGATATTCGCTACTTGAGTCGAAAATGAACTGGTTTGATGTAAATAGTCTTTGTGGTAAAAATTAAATCATATATAGAATATTATTGGTGATTTAAATATAATATATATCAATTACATATATTTATAATAGTTTATAACATTTGGAGATAATAAATTAAATCCACCGTTCATGGAGATGGTAGGCCATATGTAGGCTTGAACGCTACCTTCATTTCTTTATCATATTAAAGGAATGAAAACTAAATGATAAATAAGTAAGTTATAATTTAAGTATATTATATATGTTATATATGTTACATATGTTGATTAATTACATATTTTATATATTACATGTATACAATGAACGAGTCGTATCACTTGGAGGGAGAGGTAGTCCGCACATCCTCAAATGAAATTATCATATTGATACATTATGGGAAGCATAAAGGTGTGTTTTAAATAAAAATTATAGAAGAATAGAGACAATATAAATATAGTAAATATGATATATAAATAATGTATTATCATAGTGTCCACCATGATTAGTGGTTTGGGAGAATTGAACAATCACTGTTTCGTGAGGCTGAATTTTGCCATACACCAAAACTGTTTGTTCGTATCCATTAGATAGAGTTGACTATAAGTATAATTAGAATATTTATCATACAAATATCCTAGTATATTTAAGATAATGATATTTTTATTTAAAAATAATAATAATAAGATAACAGGGAGTAGATAATTAAAATAATGGAAAGGAACTTGAGAGAAGATGTTACCTCTAAATCGGGTAACTTCTTTTGATTGAGCCAAAAGGGTTTCTTTAATTGTCTTATTCCCAAGGTATGACTTCTATGAGGAATTTTGGGATTTCTGGAGCTTAATTTATTATAATTTGGATTATTTAATGGGATTTATAGTTGTGAGTAAGTGGGTAGAGTTGGTGGCCTTTTATGAGAAAGAGGAGGGTTACTTTAGGAAAGTCTTGAAATATTATATTATTATAAAATGATTTTGGAATTATAATATTTTAAAAGTGATATATTTAGAGGATAATATGATAATGGATCTAAATCCTCTCAACCAATAGGTTTTAGACAGTTTTAGGCCACAAAATTAACCTTATCTTTTATCATTAACCCTTACATAAAAATATTAACTTTTACAATGTCTTCATGTATTTTCATAATATATAGTTAATATAGTTACTATCAAATTCCAAGAGAACCTAAAGTATATCATTAACAATTTTTTTAAAATTATTTAAGTTTTTTTCTAAATAATATAATTTTAGGAATATTATAACATTTAATAAAAGAGTCTTTTTTTTAATGCATTTATGTGTATTTTGACACTATTTAGAAATTGATTTTTTTTAAATTCATAAGAACTTGATTACTTAAAAAATGAATTAATAAAAATATAATATTTCAATATAATCCATTAATTTCATGTATGGTTTATAAATGTTTAAATACATTTATTTTAATATTTATAGTATCATTTCTTTCAATCTTTTATTAAAAAGGTAATCGCAACATCATCATTATGTTATAAATAAATTAACATATTTAATGTCAAAAACTTATAAATAAAATACCATCATGAAGGAAATATATTAATTTTTATAATGACTATTTATAGTTAAATATATTAGTTTTATTTTCCAATATTGAAAAAAATCATAAAAGATACATGTTTATCTTATATTTCTCTTCACATTAAATTAATTCATATATAATGTCATTATCACACCCATGTGGCTCCACGGGGTCCCAAAATCTTCCCAAGGATGCACATAGTTGGATATATATCATCCAATAGTATTGTTATATGTGTTATGATATTTTAACATTATTATAATATTATTTCTACTCTTATTTACCAGATTTCCCCTTTAGCCATGGAAAATAAATATAATTACTGAAGCTATTATTCATAATATTCAAAAATAAAAGGAAACTATTTACAAAATTTATACCTTATGATTCCAAATAAAGAATAAAATTTTTCAAAATCAATACATATAATTTTCAGAAATTAATTTAAAATTAATTCTTATTGTCAAAACTAGAAAATGAGGTTTTAATAAATAAAAACAATCAAAATATTGACATGTGTTTATGTAAAAATTCCATGTGAAATTAATTCCAATGAAAAGAATCTGTTTAAATTATAAATAAATAATCCAATTATAATTTATAACCAATTAAAATGACAATCTAAATTTATAAATAAATTTTATAAAAATGAATTTTTGAATAAAATTGGAGTATCATTCACTATTTATTAAAAATGAACTTTATCAGAATATTACCAAAAAATTAACCAAAGTAAATTTTGATTTCCCTCTTCTATAGAATAAATTTACTTTTTCAAATAGACCATATAAAAGTGATAAAAACATTATATAAAATGATTCTCCTTCAAAATGTGGTAAAACGACCTTTTAAAAATATTAGAGTTTTTAATATTTAAATTTGAATTCATTCTCATTTTAAGCCACTAAAATTTATTTGATAAATTTAAAAACATTTATCAAACATGTGTAATCGTATTAATTTTAGTTCTGTTCATTCCCACCAATAAAATGTATAGGAGTTAACTGACACTTAAAAGAATAATTTTATTATTATATTATTTTCTAGTATAACTCAATGTTTTGTGAAACGTAAGATTTCAAAGAAACTAGTTGTTGTTTACTAGGTAAATACATGACAAAGAATTACCTTTAACATAAAATTAATATTTTATTAATAAATATTAATATATATGAAAATTTATTATACTATAAATATCTGAGTCATTATATCATTCCCACCATTTGGAAATAACATTCTCACAATTTTAAAATTGGGCTTTGAAACATCCTTTAAAAACCCATATCAGAAAAAGTGTCCATAGGATTATCACATTAAAATAAGTAAATATATTTATTAATTTCACTTGAGATAAAACATATTAGATTTTCATGTAGGAAATCATTGATATAGAAAAAAACTGACCATTTTTTTCTAATGGAGATTGATGGAAAACATGACAAGGAGAATGTTAATAATATAAAAACCACATACTTGTAATGGGTTAAACATTCTTTGATTACCCATTAGAAAAAGTAAACATACAACATTTTTTATGTTCATTTTCATAAAGTTGAAGAATTTATTTATGATCTTGAATAAGAATATAAAGAAACATACTTACATGTCAATTATAGTTTCATCCCATAATAAATATCTACCGGAAACTCATTTTTTATACCAAAAATGAGTATTCAAGAGGACTTGGTCATACCTAAAGTGATATAATCAACTTTTATAGAAACACATAAACAAAAAAAATAAACCATATATTTCCCTTGACTTTAGACATTAACTTAAACTAAAATGGTTTGAAAAAGATTAGATAATCCCCCTAAAATAATAATCCTTTATGAAAATAAATACTACTCCTAATCTTCCAAATTAAAAAAACAATACCCAAAGTTCAAAACGACCATTTAATAAAAACTTTTCCTTAAAATTATTTAATATAATCCAAAATAAGATTGAAACTAAGAATTCAGAAAGATTTGATAACATAGTCTTCCATGATAAATCTTAACATTTATCTCCAAATAACATCAACTAATCTTAAAGTATCATACTGAAAAGTAATTAACCCAATCACATATTCTTTAGGATAGGTTAATCATTTCCCAAAATAACCCATATCTCCATATGTCCACAATAAAAATATAGATTCTTCCAAAATAAAATTCAACCATTACTCCCCAAATGAAATCCTGTAGTATTTTATTTTCATTAGGCATATAATGTTCCCAAAAGGGAGAAAGTCTTCCTAAATGACATTTATAACTTAATCACCAAATCATTTTCCTATACTAGGGATATCAATTTGATAAAACATTAGTTCCCAACACCAACTTATTCTTGATCCATAAAATCTTTTAACTTAAAATAATAATTCATACTAACTGGGGAATTCACGTAGCCTAGTGGCAGGCGATGCACCATTTTCGCCTTTCGGTTGTGGGTTCGATTCCTATGGTCTTTCCAGACATGATGGGTTTTCACCCATCTTGTGTGTTATCCCTTTTATTAAACACATAAATTACCCGAACAAGTTTTGACCTCAATGGTTGTCTTATACTTCTCATTTTCTTCCCAACTCATTATGACCACAACATATTAATTCATGAATACTTAGTTTTTTAATCTCAATATAGTAAAGTAAAACTATTCCCTAATAGAAAGAACATCATAAATTGATCATGGAGTCCACCAGGTTTCATCGTCATCTTGTTCACATAAATATAAGGTCCATACATTGAAAAAATGATTCAAAGATCCTTCAAAATAATTTACTTCCTATATATAACTACACCTTGTACAACATGGGACATATGCGTGTTCACCAAAAAAAGATTTGGAATAAAATCATATATGACATAAAATTTTAACACATCTGCTAAACCATGATTTTTCTAAAAAAGTCAGACCAAGACTGAGTTGACTCATTCATTTAATGTTCCTTTTTAAAATACCATAAGTATGTGCTGAATGGCTATATTTTAAAAGAAAATATAAATTGGTTTCACAAGGGTCTCCTTCTTCATAACCTTTTTCAAAATCATAATATGGTTGCAAATATTGTGATAAGGTAAAGCATTTGAAAATGCCTTGATAATGTTTACATTTCATGAAAATATTGGAATATTTATATAATAGGATTTGATTAAATACAACATATGATCTGTGATGGTATAATGGTATAGTGGAGGTGTTTTATATCTAAAACTACTACTTGAATTTAATTTGTATATTAGCTAACGTTTCACAGTTATTCGAACATAACATTGCAATAATTATCGAAATCAAGTCATCAGAAAGAGATTGGAATATTGTTTGAGATCCTCCTCCATCCATTTGTAACTGACATTCCGTGATCTGGAAAAGTTATAAAAATGGATTTAACTAAAACAATAGACATAGGGACTTACCATGTGGTTATCTAAAACGTTTAATTCCAAAAGTTGTCTAAACCATCCTCTAATACCAACTATAATTCTCCAACCGTATCCATTACATAATATTGAGATAAGCCATTAATATGACTTTAATTCACATTGAGGATCATTTCAGGTTTATATTTTCAGGGAATTTGGTTGTATCTAATATAATACATTTTAAATTTTAAAATGTAAACACTTCTACTATATCCAGTTTTTTCACTACAATATCACTTCTTACGAAAAGATTTCTTTTCTTCATAAAAATCATCTTGAATTATTCTTTCCTCTTTCCCTACATTATTACCTGTGAAAAAAAAATTCAAAAACATTGGATGAGAATAAAATCTCAGTAAGGGATATAAAATAAGTAAAGAAAACATTATTCCATCAAAACATACAAATTAACAAAATCGTACTTTTCACTCATAAAGAATAATCTCTTTAATATACCCCATGAAATAATAAGATTTATGAAAAACTCCTAGAAATCATAAATCATAATAGTAACTTATGGAATCCATAACAAACATAAATTGTAGCTTTCACAGCCAAATATAAAGTGACATTCATGGTTACGTTGGAAATACTCATCAGATTATACTCCCTAAATCTCTTAAAAGCAACCTTAACATTTACCTTAGTCATGTAAACGATTTTATTGGAGAGCTATCATGGGATCACCCACCCTAACTGTATCATAGAACCACCTTTATATATAAGCAATGCCCAACAACCATAACATAATCATAACACATGAACTATCATAAATGAAAAATAACATTTCAACATTGTAATCCAAAGATATCATTTCAATCTTTTAATGTAATTAATCTATTATCAAAACCAAAATACCTAAAGTTTCTAATTACTTTTATTTTTTAAAAAAAATAGTTTATAGAGGAATCCATATATCATATAATTCTAGTGGTGGTGGAAAGGTCGTTGTCCCTATGTACTTCAAAAATAAAAATTACTTTTATTGTTTAGTAAAACACTTCACAAGAAAAAGATTCACTTTTGAAAAAAATTTAATGAAATTACTATTACAATTGTTGGTTTATACATCATATAAAAGAAGGTTATGTATAAACCGAAATATGCCTCAATGAAAGAATATTGAGATGAGGTCCCTTATATAGATCATGTCCTTAGATTTAGGATAAATAAATGCCATAAATAAGTGTGAAAATGTAAATACACCCAATATAAGTGCACATTCAGTGTAAAAAAAGAGTTTATTCACACATATTTATGGAAAAACATAACCAATGATAGGGATATTTAATTCAATGTGTGAAGATTGAGTTGATATTTCCCTTGAAAATATCATTTTATTAATGAAATAGATTAATTTTGTATATTCACTATAAATACACATAAATCATGTATAAATACAATATAGAATATGAAAATTTATTTCTCACGTAATCATAGCACGACAAAATCAAGAAGTAAATGATTAACCCCATGATTTGAAATTGGGTTAAGAAGTTACCTTACCTTGAGTTCAAATCATCATGTATATTCCTTTTTCTTCCTGAATAATAAACTTAAGTTAATTTATACATGCTTTAGAAACTTTTTCAAGTTTATTTTTCATTTTATATTACTTATTATCATGTAATAAAAATTACATAATTATTTAAGTTCATATTGATCGTTTTTTCGATATTTGGTACTTGAGTCAAAAATGAAATTATTAGATGTAAATTATCTATATGGACAAAATTAGATCATCTCTATAATATTATTCAAGATTTAAATATCATATATATCATTTATATATGTATTTATAATAGTCCATAACATTTGGATATAAGAAATAAAATGCACCGTTCAAGGAAATGGTATGTCGTACGTACGCATGAACGCTGATTTCATTTCTTTTTCATATTAATGGATGAAGAATAAATTATTCATAGTTATGTTATAATTCCATTATATTATCTATGTTATATATGTAACATAATTTAATTAAAACCATCCTTTATATGTTTCATGTATGGAATGAAGGAGTCATATAACATTGAGGGTTCGATAGTCCGCATTTCCTCAAATGAAATTATCATATTTAAACATTATGGAATGCATAAAAGGATAGTATAAATAAAAAATAAAGAATTGAAAAAATATAAATATAATATTTATCATATATAAATATTGTGTCATCATAATGGCCACCATGAGAGGTGGTAGGAGAAAATTGAACAATCATCATTTCGTGAGGCAGTAGTTCGCCGTACAAAGAAACAGTAAGTTCATATCCATTAGATAGAGGTATGTGTAAGAGTAGTCAGAATACTTCTCAAAAAATCATAATAGAATATTGAGGATACTGGTTTTTTTATTTAATCAACGAATAAGAATATAATAGGGAGTAGAGAAGGAAAATAAAGGAAACGAAATTTAGAGAAGACGTTACCTCTAAATCGGGTAAATTCTTCTGACTGAGCCAATTGGATTTCTCTAACTACATTATGCCCAACATAAGGCTTATATAAGGAAGTTATGGATTTTGGGAGCTTATTTCATCCAAATTTTCATGATACAATTATCTTTATATGTGTGAGTAGGTGGTTAGAGATGGTGGCCTTTAATAAGAGGGAGGCGGGGCACTTTAAGAAAGTCTTTAAATAAAATTTTATTCTATTAGGATTTTTGAATTATAATATTTAAAAAGTTATATATTTCTATGATGAGATACTAATGGGTCGAAATAATCTCAACAAATTGGTTTTATACATTTTTTTATGCAAAAATAACCTTATCTTTTAGATTTAATCCTTGATTAAAACCATTAACTCTTTCCATGTCTTCTTGTATTTTCATAATATATAGTTACTATAGTAACTATAAAATACCAAGAGAACCAAAAGTGGATCGGTAATGAAATTTTTAATAATATATAAGTTATATGGAAATATCATGGATTTTTAGGGCTATTATATAATTCCAAAATATTTTATTTATTTTAAAAACATATTTATGTCAATTTTGACACTATTTGGAAATTGATTTTTGTTCAATTCATAACCACTTGATTCCTTTAAACCAAAGGAATTAACTCAAATATAATAAGTCAATAGAATACAAAAAAAATATTTTATTTAATAAAAATGTTCAAATTACTTTTATACTAATATTTATAATATCATTTATTAGAATCTTTCATTAATAAGGTAATCATTGCATTATCATTACATCTTAAAAAAATTATTTCTTTAATGTCTAAAAATTATAAATAAAATACCATGATGTTTCAAATATTTTAATCCTCGTAATAACTATTTATAGTTAAATATATCAGTTATATTACCCTACATTAAAATCGTTTTGTAAAAGATACATGTTTATGTTATATTTCTATCCACATTAAATTGATTATTATAACATCTCATTATCACACCCATGTGGCTCCATGGGGTCCCAAAATCAGCTCAAGGATTTCCATGGTTGTAAATATCTCATCCAATAGGATTATTACATGTTTTAGTGTAGTTTAACATTATTATAATATTATTTTTTACCCTAATTTAAATGATTTACCCTTTAACCCTGATAAATAATAATAGTTACCGAAGTTACTATTCATAATTTCCAAAAAAAAAGGTACATATTTACACAATTTGGAACTTATTATTAAAAATTATTAATCTATTTTTCCAATTTCAAATCATATAATTCTCAGAAATTAATTTAAAATTAATTTTCGTTGCCAAAATTAAAAAAGCTGGTTTTTAAGAAGTCAAAACTATCAAAATATTGACATGTGTTTATATCCAATTTCAATGTGAAATTACTTACAGGGACCAAAAAAAATTTAATTATTAAAAATTAATCCAGTTAAACCTCAAAAAAATTAAAATGAAAATCTAACTGCATAAATAAATTAGATGAAAAGGAAGTTTCGATTTAAAATGAAGTATTTTTCAATATTCATTAAAAATTGAACTTTATGAGAAAATTAAAAAATATATATCCGAAGTAAATTTTGATTTCCCTATTATATATAAGAAGTTTATTTTTGTCAAATGTATCATTTGAATGTGGAAAAAACTGGATTTGTTAAGGGATGACCTTTAAAAGGTGGTTAAATGACATTTAAAAAATATTAGTGTATTTTATGATTAAATTTGGATTCTATCACATTTTAAGCCTCAAAAATTTATTTAATAAAGGTAAAAACATATAACAAAAGTTTTTAATCATATTATTTTTAGTTCTATTCATTCTCATCAATACAATTACAATGTTTTAACTAAAATTTAAAATAATATTATTATTATTATATAATTTTCTGGTATAACTCAAAGTTGAGTGAAACGTAAGATTTCGGAGAAACCCATTGTTTCATGTCAAGTATGTTATCGGAAAAAAACATCCCCTTTTACAAAACAATTAATATATTTTTCATTATTATTAATATATTTGAAAAAATTTTATTCTATAAATACCAGGATCTTTACGTCATTCCCTCCTTTTGGTAATTGCGTCCTCATAATTTTAAAATTGGACGTGGAAACTTCATTGGAAATCCCTAATCGAAAAAATAGTCAATAAATTGATCACTTTAAAAGAAAGAAAGATAAGTATAAAGGTCACCTCAGATAATGAATACTTGGATTCCATGTAATAATATACTAATATGGATGAAAAACTAACCATATTTTTCTAATGGAGAGAGATAGGAAACATGATCAGGATAAAGTTAACAATCTAAAAACCACAAACTTGTGATGGGTTAAACAGTCATTGATTCCCCAATAAGAAAAGTAAATGGATAAAATATTTTATTTAAGGTCATTTTCATATTTTTTTGGAATTAATTTATAAGTTTTACTAAAAACATAAGGAAACATACTTAGTTGTCAAGTAGAGTTTTATCCTTTAATAAATATCTACACCAAACTCATCTTATATACAAATAAGGGGCTTTCAAGATGAGTAGTCCATAACTAAAGTTCTAGAATCAACTTATAGATAATAATATAATCGACAAAAAATGAACTATATATTTCCCTTTTCATTAGACATTAACCAAAACCAAAATGTTTAGTATAAGATCAGACAATCCCCTAAAATGATTATTACATTATTAAAATAAATTCTACTCTTACTCTCCAAAATTCAACCTAAAATACACAAAGTTCAAAAAATACTATTCAATGAACAATTTTCCTTCAAATTATTTTATGTAATCCAAAATAATATTGAAAACACAAATTCAAAAGGATTTGATCACATAGTATTCCACGAAAAATCTTAACTTTAATCTTTAAATAACATCGAATACTCATAAAGTATCATACTAAAAATTAATTAACCTAATAAAATATTATTCATGATAGGTTAATAATTTCCATAAATATCCCAAATATCAATATTTCCAAAATGAAAACATCTATTTTTCCAAAATAAAATTCAACCATTACTCCTCAAATGGAATCCCATTGTATTCTATTTTCATTAGGCATATAGTTTTCCCAAAAGAGTGAAAGTGTTCCAAAATAGCATTTGCAACTTAATAACCAAATAATTTCTTATAATAATGATATCCATTTTATAAATTATAATTTCTTAAAATAAACTTATTCTTTATTGATAAAATAATTTGCTAAAAATAATAATTCATACTAACTATGGACTTCACATAGGCTAGTGGAAGGGGATGCACCCTTATTTCCCTTTGGTTGTGGGTTTTATTCCTGTAACCTTTCTAGACGTGACGAGTTGTCACCCATCTTTCGGGTTGTCCCATTTTATTAAACTAAAAAATAAACCTAACATTTTTTAACCTCAATAGATGTATTATACCTCTTATTTTCATCCAAACTCATAATTCACACAATATATTAATTAAGGAAGTATTATTTTTTCACCGCTATATGATAAAATAATTCTATTCCCAATAGAAACAATAGTATAACTTGATCATGGTGTTTTCCTGGGTTCATATTCATATTTTTCACCTAAATGTATTGTCCATACATTGCAATAATGACTTATAGAACCTTCAAAAAAAAATTCTTAATTTATCCAAATACACCTTGTATAACTTGGGTCACATGGTTATTCACAAAAAAATACTTTTGTAAAATAATCATCTATGACATATAATTTCAAAACATCTGATAAAACTTGATTTTTAAAAAATAGTTGAATTGAGTTTGAGTTGAAACTATCATTAAATGGACTTTTTTTTGTAACATAATTATGCACTGAAAGACTATATTTTAAAAGAAAATATAAATAGGTTTCACAAATTTCTCCTTCTTCAGTTCCTTTTGAAAATCATAACATGCATCAAAATATTGTGAAAAGGTAAAATATTTGAAAATTCCATAAAAATATTTACATTTCATGATATTATGAGAATGTTAATAAAATAGGATTTTATTAAATACACCCCACGATCCACAATGGTATCAAGGTATAGTTACGGTTTTTGATATCTCGAAAATCTTCTTATGAGTGACTTGTATGTTATAAAAAGTTTCAGAATCATCTGAACATGACTTTTCAATAATTATTGCAAGAAAGTCATCAGGAGGAGAGAGTGATGTTGTTTGATGTCCTCCCCCTTCCATTTATAACTAAAGTTCCTTGAACTACAAATGTTATAAAACAAGGATTCAATTAAAATAATAGGCATAGGGACTTACCATCTGGTTATCCAAAACTCATAATCCCAAAATCTGTCTAAACCATCCTCTGATATCAAATATAAGGCCCCCGCCATAAACATTACATAATCATGAGATAATTCATTATTTTTACTTTAATTCAAATATAGGATCTATTCAGGTTTATATAAATAGATAATTAGGCCATAACTATTAAAATACATATCAAATATTACAAATTTAAAACATCTACTCTATCCACTTTTTTCACAATAATGTTTTTCACAGGGTATAAAATAAGGAAATAAAATATCAGTACATGAATACATAAAAATCAATGAAATCATAATTTTTACTAATAAAACCTAATCTCTTTAGCATACCTCATTAAATAATAAGATTTATGAATAACATGTAGAAATCATAAATCATAGTGGTATCTTTTGGAATCCATAATGTACTTAAATTGTAGCTTTCACGTCCACGTAGGGAGAAAACTTCATGGTTACATTTGGAATACCCATCATATTATATTCTCTAAATATCTTAAGAGAAACATTAATGTCTACCCCCATCATGTTACCCAATGCATTGAAGGGCTATCACGGGCTCACCTGCCCATAGTTTATCATGGAACCACTTGTATATAAAATCAATACCTAAGAACCATAACATAATATTAACACATGAACTAGAAAAAAGGAAAAATAACTTTTCAACACTACAATCATAAGAAATCATTTCTAGATTTTGATAAAATCAATTTATTCTGAAAACCATTTTCAAAATTAAAAAATACAAATTATGGTATTTACATTTATTTCGAAAAACATTACAACTTTTAGAAGATTTAAGATATCAAATAATACTCGTGATGGCCAAAAGGTTGTTGTCACCGCATACATTAAAAAGAAACATTATGTTTTTCATTTAGTAAAATCCTTCATAAAACACAGATTCCCTTTTGAAAACTGTTGAATGAAGTTAATAGTCCTAGGGGTTGACTATACACTGTATAAAAGAATGTTGTGTATAAACTAAAATATGCCTTAATGAAATGAGATTGAGACGATGTCACTTATAAAGATCATGTAATTATATTAAGGATCAATAAATGACGTAAATTTGTGTTAAAAATATAACTACACCCAATATATGTGTATATTCAGTGGAAAAAGTTAAGAGATCATTCACACATATTCTTGGAAATGAAAAACCAATGACATGGATATTTAACTCAATCTTTGAAGATTGAGTTAAGATTTCCATTACAGATATCATTTTATTTAAAAAATAGATTGATTATATGAATTTACTATATATACACATAAATAAAGTATAAATAAAATATTGGATATCAAAAGGTATTTATCATATAATCATATCATGACATAATCAATAAATATAAGATTAACCCAAAGAATGGAAATTGGGATAAGAGGTTCCCTTAAATTGAGTCCCAATCATCACTTATAATCAATTTTATTCTTTATTAATAAACTTATGTAAATTTATACTTGATTTATAACAATTATAATTTTTATTTTATTTTTATATTATTTATTATCAAGTTATAAGATTTATATAATTATTTAAGTTCATATCAGTTGTTTTGTCGATATATAGTACTTGAGACAAAAATGAAATTATTTGATGTATATTGTCCTTGTAGTTAAAAGAAAATCATTTCCAGAAAATTATTTATTATATAAATATCATAAATATCCATTAGATATGTATTTGTAATAGTCTATAACTTTTGGATATAAGAAATGAAATGCACTGTTCATGGAGATGGTAGGTCGTACGTACGCATGAATGCTACATTCATTTCTTTATCATGTTAAAGGAATGAAAACTAAATGATACATAGGATTGTTATAATTCTAGAATATTGTCTATGTTATATATTTTTCATAATTTAATTAACATCATCCTTTATACATTCCATGTATGGTATGAACGAGTCATATCACTTTGAGGGGGAGGTAGTCGGCACTTTTTCAAATGAAATTGTCATATTTACACATTATGGAAATCATAAAGGTATGTTGTAAATAAAAATTACATAATATTACAGGCAACAAAAATGTAATATATATCATATATAAAAACATTTCCATCGTAATTTCCACCATGAGATGTGGTAGGAAAAAATTGAACAATCATCATTTCGTGTGGCAGTAGTTCACCGTACACAAAAACATTATGTTTGTATCCATTAGATAGAGGTGTGTGTAAGTGTAATTTGAATACTTCTCATAAAATTTCTAGTGTACGGAGTATAATGGTTTTTTTATGTAATCATAGAATAATAAGAGAATAGGTTGTGGAGAAAGAAAATAAATAAATGGAACTTGAGAGAAGACGTTACCTCTAAATCAAAAAACATCTATTGATTGGTCCAAAAGACTTTATAGATTTACCTTCTCCACAAGGTAAGGATTCTGGGAAGAATTGAGGTATTTTTTTAGCTTAATTTATCATAATCTGTATGTGAATAGGGGATTTAGAGTTGTGAGTATGTGGGTAGAGGTGGTGGTCGTTTATAAGAGGGAGTATGGTCACTTTAAGAAAGTATTTAAATATTCTTTCATTATACACTAATTTTCAATTTATAATAGTTAAAAAGTGATATATTTCTAGGTAAGATGATAATGGGTCGAAATAATATAAACTAATATGTTTTATTCAAGCTTAGGTCCCAAAATTAACCATAACTTTTAGCTTTAACCATTACTTAAAAACATTAACTCTAACCATGTCCTCTTGTATTTTATTAATATATAGTTACTATAGTTAACATAAATTACCAAGAAAACCAAAATTGGGTCATTAATGAAATATGTAACATTATATAAATTAGTTTTATGAATCTTATATTTTATGAATATTATATAATTTAATAAATTAGTATTTGTTTTAAAAACTCATTTGTATTAATTTTGACACTATTTAAAAATTTGTTTTGGTTAAAGTCATAACAACTTGATTACTTAAGAAAAAATGCATTAAATATAATATAATATGTCAATATTATCCAGAAAAGTATTTTATGTCATCAAAATGTTCAAATTACATCTATTTTAATATTTATAATATCATTTATTTTAATCTGTAATTAATCAGGTAATCAATGCATCATCATTGTGTCCTAAATATATTTTTTATTGAAAGTCTAAAAATTATAAATAAAATACCATGATGTAGGGAATCATTTTATATTTCTATTTACTTTTTATAGTCAAAGATATCATTTATATTACCCTATATTAAAAATTATTTAGTAAAATATACAAGTTTATGTTATATTTTCTTCATTGTAAATTAATTCTTATAACATGTCATTATCACTCCCAAGTGGCGCTATAGGGACCCAAAATCGACCAAAGGATTACCATGGTAGGAAATATATTATCCAATATGATTATTACAAGTTTTAGGGTAGTTTAATATTATTATAATATTATTTTTTACTCTTATTTACCAGATTTTTCCTTTGAACGTGATAAATAAATACAATTACCAAAGTTACTATTCATAATGTCCAAAAAGAGGTACCTATTTACACAATTTTTACCTTATTATTCCAAATATGGAATATATTTCTTCAAATTAAAAAAACATAATTTAAAAAAATTAATTAAAAATTTATTCCCGTTGTCAAAACCAAAAGGCAGGGTTTCAAGATATAAAAACTATCAAAAGATTGATATGTGTTTATGTCCAATTTCAATGTAAAATTACTTTCAATGAACAGAATTGATTAAAACGGTAAAAAATTAATCCAATTTTACTTTTAAATAGATTAAAATGACAATATAAATGTATAAAAAATTTAGATGAAAAGGCAGTTTTGAAATAAAATGTAGTATTTTTCACTATTCATTAAAAAAATGATCTTTATCAAAAATTTATCCAAAGTAAATTTTGATGTCCCTATTATATAAAAAAAGTTTATTTGGTCAAATAGAACATATAAAAGTGAAAAATTATATTTAACAAGGGTTTTCCATCAAAAGGCGGTAAAACAACCTTTTAAAAATATTAGAGTATTTTATGCTTAAATTTGGATTCTTTGTCATTTTAGGCCTCTAAAATTAATTTTATAAAGGTAAAAAAATTTAAAAAAAGTTTTTAATCATATTTTATTAGTTCTTTTCGTTCTTTAAAGTACAATGGCTATGCGTTAACTAACATTTAAAAGAATAATATTACTATTATATTATTTTTCAGTATAACTCAAAGTTGAGGGAAATGTAATATTTCAGAGAAACCCGTTGTTGTGTGTGGGGTATTCTAGAATAAAAAGCATAAACATTAACATAAAATTAATATCTTATTCATAAAAATAGATATGAAAATGTATTATTCTATAAATACTTGTGTCGTTTCAATCTCTATAACCAGATTATTTCATTTTATATCTCTATATTTTATAGATTAAAATAAATAATTATATAATGAATATATATTATATTTATATCATGGTAAACACATTATACATTATTTAGCAAATATCATAGTAATAAAACCACAAATAACAAATCAAAACAATTATCAAACACAAAGTAGTTGTTACCTGAAATGTGATTTAAACTTGGAAATACTAATAAATAGGTAATAAAAAGACATAAATAAATAATATGTGGAATGATATATATAATTTTGGTTCATAAATATATTTACTATAAACATGTCTTTATTTTTCTGGTGTTTTTAATGAGTATGATGTAAATCAATTCTTATGGTAAGGGGTTTTCATATAACTTTTAACTTTTGTGAGACACATGTCTTATTTACCACCTATTTCTTTTATATTGTTCATATAATTCACATGATTGTATTTTATGATAATTATACTTATTATGATGCATATTTAAATACCCATTTTGTATCTCTATTTCAGGGGTTGATAGTTCAAAAGGTTCCAAACCGGTTTTTAATTTTTGTCTCAGCTTTTATTCTTTGGGATACACATTATATTATGCACCTATATTATTTTATGAGACGTATATAGATCCAATTTTTCATGTAATATCATGAATTTATTTATTTTCATGATATTTTATGTTTCATTTGATTTTATTATTTCATGGGGCCTATGATACAATTTTAGAAAAGTAGTAAGGTTTTTATGTCATGGTCTCATTGTTTATCTCTATTGTTTATGGTTATGCTTCCAATAAAGAAATATTTAAATATATATCTCAGGAAACTCATTAATTTTATTCTAATATTGATATTTAATGTGAATACATGTTTTCATTTTATTTTTATCTATTTATATACTTCTTATTCCAAAAGCATGTTTTAATAAAAAATGACTTTATTTCTCTCTTTAGTAGAAAATCCTTTTATATCAAAAATAATGTTTTATAAAAATGTTTTTAAATTTATGCAAAGGATTTAATAAAGAAATAATTTCCCATGGTTTATTTCTTACAAAAAAATAAAATTAATATTTATGTGGTATTTAAAACAATGGCCATTTGGATTTCATAATAAATATTAATGGAATCTTTGTTTCAATGTATATAGATTTTCACACCATCATGAAAATTCAATGTTTAAATTTTTAATTTTTTAAGTATCAAAATTTATATTCATTGAAAATTATTCCCAAAATTTTATATGATTTATTCATTTAAAAAAATCATATAAAATTTATTTTCCTCAAGAAATGTTTTAAAGGATTTTTTGAAAATTCGATTAAAATATTCCACATTTTTCTTCCAGGAAAAGTATTTTTATAATTTTTTGTTTTTTAAAATGTTTTTTTTTTCAAAGTTTAAAAGCTATTTTACTCAAAAAATGTTCCAAGTTATCTTTCAAAATCATTTTCTATCCAAGATGACATCCTTTGAAGTTGCATATTATTGACTAGAATTAATATCGAATGATACCATCTTTATTAATTATATGGTTGGTTAATTTTTATGTTGATGAAATATTTATGATTCTTATTTTTTTTCTCATGTATTATGCTATGGTTGATTGATGGAATGTTTATGAAACCCATTTTCTTTACATAGATTATGATTTGATGATAAGATGAATTATTTATGATATTCTAGAACACATAAGTATTATTTTCATTATGATATATATGGGACCTATATCTCCCAAAAATGCATTGTGTAAGACATTATATCTCATGAGATAATAATGGATAAAAAGTCAATGGTATTGATCCACTATGGAAAATAGGTGATTTCTAATCCACTATAGGAAATAGGTTCATCCCAAACTACAATGGGAAACTTCTGATAAGTCTCAATCCACTAAGTTAATGGTAGATGGCTCTGAGCGGCAGCATCCTCCCCTTGCATGCCGCCTTGGGTTATCTATTCGTTTCTCCTCCTCTACTCTTCTAGCTTATCATAGATGGATCAACTCTGGAAGCCTTGCCCTCGGGTTGACATCATGTCAGAAATTCATGTGTCGATAACAAATGTCTCTTCCTCATCACCAATATCTTCGCTCGGGTGGCTTTGGCTACCATCAGCTCAGCAATGGTCATCTCGAACTCACTCGGTGGTAGATATGACAGATCTCAAATCAGAATTGGATCTAAAGTTATAATCGGATCAGTGAAGGAACTGGAGTCTGAAGTGTGCTTCTAGTTTCGAGATGGTATGGCAACAGATCCACTATAGTTTCAGCTTCAGGATCTCAGGTCCGCAGTGGTGCACCCCAGAAACAGGTCCAGTGTTATTCATCATCTAGGAGTGGATCAACACTAGCTACAGAGTGAATTGGAGGGGGTAGGAACTAGTTTATTATTTCTATGGTGTTTTTCCAGATTAAAGGATTTTGGGTTCATTTTTATGAAATTGATTTTGGAGGCATGTTTGAAGGCTTTGAGGGGTTGATAGCACTGGTGGTGGTGAATTTGATTGGTGAAGGTCCTCTTAGTTGGAGGAATATGTCTATTGAATTTATTATTTGTTTGATGTCTTGTTCCAGAAATTCTACAATGAATCTTCAAATAATGATTTAGATTAGGTTGCTTTTATCATGCAGGGCTATTCAGATTTGGATGATTGAGTGGGTATGGCACTGTCATCGGTACCAAGCTCATGTTTTTTGCATGGGAATGATTTCTGAGTAATCGTGAAATGGTTAAGGATTTACATAATGATGTTGATGTTGGGAGGTGTTTCCTTTGTAGTTTTTTATGGGATGATCAGTATCTATGTCTGTGAAGTCATATGTGGTTTTCCCCCATTACCCTTAAAATGGACTTATCCCAAAAGAAATAAAAATTTAGGCATTCATTCCATTCAATCAGTATATGTTGATGGTCTTGGTATTTGACCTTGATATATTAAATTTTTTCCTATATTTATGATTGTTCCAAAATATTATGATATGATATTGGGTTTTATTATTGACTTATTATGATTTCTCACTCTTATGTGGAATTTTTTATAAATGATAGATTTTTATGTCATGAATCATTTATATGATCTATGAAAATTTGGGTATGACCTTCATAATTTATATTTAGGATAATATAACCATGTGAATATCTTTTTCTTTCCTATGATAATAGATGATTCTCATTTCTTTTTTACTCTTACAAAGATTATAATATCACCCTTTCTTATGTTTCCTTCCCCATGTTATGAATAAAGGATTAGGTAGGGTATTCCTAAGAAAATTATTATGTGAGAAGATCTTTGTGGGTTGTGTTGAATAACTTTCATGAAATATGAGGATTTTATTTCTATTCTCCAAATACACTAAACTATAATGGTCCTATAATGAGTGCCTATGAAATGAATTTAATATTCATCTAAAAATGTGATTTTTATGTATGAAAATATAGGGTCCATGCATAACTACTACCATGTGTAGAACCTGATGATTCTAGATATTTTGAAAGAACAATTCTAATATTGAATGTCGAATACAATTCCAAAACTACCACTAATTAAACAAGACATAGTTGTTAGGGAAAAAGGAGGTGGTCACCTAGTGTCCTCAGGGCATAAAGAAGTTTTAGAATTAGGTTCAATGACCCATAGCATGTGATCAAAAGAATCATGTTCACTGAATACTTTAGGTCCTGGAAGGACCTTTTTGGGCATATGAAGACCCGCCTAGAATTTAAATGGTAGGAAATCCTTCTTTCTCCTTACATTATATAATAATTTTTTATGGAGTGGGTAGTGAAAGGACTAGTGTAACAAGAAAGGATGGAGGTTGGTCATTTTCTATTGAAGTTGGAGACTCTTGCAAGGGGTAAGATAGAGTCTGATCAAGATAGTGTGGTGGAGGAAGCTTCCCCAGAAAAGGATGAATGTTTTAGGAATATTAACCTCAATAATCCTTATGATGAGGAGCGGTATTCTTAGTATAATTTATCATTTGACCTCATCTTCCACTAAAACGACCAAGTTAAAGAAAAATGGAGGATGGGAGATAGGTGTTTATGGTGTGGATATTATATAAATAGGGAATAAAATTTTATTACTTATATAAATTTCTGATAATTTGTCATTACAGGTTTGAACCATAAACTCAAGGAAATATAAAATTGTTTATAACACCGAACCATTATAGGTACATAAATAAAATGTTTAGGAAGAAAAAAATTTTTTATTGTGATTATATTATGTGAGTATAATTAATTGATACTTCATGATAAAATTAAATCAAGATTCATATTATAGATTTATTTAGCTAACATAATTAGTAATTTATAATTAAAACAGTGAGGATGTAACTTATTTTAGGGGGGATAATGAAAAAACACAAGATTTCACTAATATATTCTCTATAAATAAATAATATAATAAGTACTATGCATCACACATTACACAAATGTAAAATTGTGAATATTCCTTGATATTTTTTGAGTATATAATATAATCCTTAAAACATATCCTTTAAATTTTTTGGTATATATTTAAGTGTCCATATTTTAAAATAAATAATGTAGGAATAAATATAATCCTGGAGTAGAAAATTTCCTTATAAAACCCATTTATTTATGATTATAATTGATATGTATTCACTATTTTTTCCATAAACCAAGATAATGTTTAAATTGAGAAATTAATGTTTGAGATAACCCATATACAGATTCAGGCTCTTAGAGTTTTCCTCAAGAATAATGTTAGTTAAACCATCACTAAAAACCACAACTAGTAATTATCTAATGCACATGAATTAAATAGATATCATAAGGGGTAATTTTAAATAGAAATTATAATTATTTAAATATGTAATAAATTATTCATATCTCACTAAATATCAAGAATTTTTTTACTTCTCGAACGAAATTTTTTTCATAATTCACATTATACATAAAAAAGTATTTTCGAGAAATTTGTTTTTTATTTAAAGAACACTTATTTATTAAGATTGAATAATAACAAGATATATTTACTATATGAATAATAATCTAACACTATCTTAATTATTAGTTATATTAAAATGAATAGTTAATATACTAAAAGTGGTTTTAATATAAAAATATATTTTCAGTGTATTTTATTTTTTTAATTAAAAATAAAAGTTAAAAATTTTAGGACATAAATTTTCAAAATTAATGTAGGTATTTTATTTATCATACAAAAATTAACATAAGATAATTTTTTGGGATATTTATTAGGAAAATGATTGTTATGTGAATAGTGAATATACCATTTTTACTAGTACTATGAATTGTATTCCATTACAAGTATATTGGTGTGACAAAGAAATATATAAAATATTTTTCTGGAAAAAATATTTATTTTATAATTGGGATTATTCTTTTTCAAATTTGAATTATATTTCATAAACCTATATTTATTATTTTAGAAAACATGTGATTCTTTTCTCAAAAATAATTATACATTATACATTTATTATAATAAAATTAATTTTAAGAACATTAAAATTGAATCAAACGAATTGGATATTTAATTTGGAATCATTAGGTACAAATTATCTAATATAGATAGTTTATTAGTAAGAATAATGATTAAATTATGTTAGGTAAAAATTATTTACCATAGTAAAATATTAAATTTAAAAGGTAATAATTCAAGGGGTAAAGGGATTGAAACAAGTTAAAAACATGTTTCTATTTTTTTATTGAGTTATTCCATAACATTTCTCAGCCTCAAATAAAAAAATATTGGTTTTTGGAGCCACTTTGTGCCACCCCCTATGTCACCGTGTTTTTCTATTGGTGTTCTTTGGTGAAGTGGAAGTATGAGTTTCATTTCAATGGAGTTCCAATTTGGAACATGAATTTTTCCCCAAATATGCGTGGTTAAGGTGCATAATCAAAGGGAAACCCTGAATTATCCATTCATGGGGATCCTTTTTGGTTCATTTTGACTTGTGTAGAGTTTTTCAACATGGGATGCACACAATTAATTCCAAATTGTGTAGAGCCTTATAGAAAATGTGTGGGGTCCTTAGTGTATTGGATGTACGGTGTGTGAATAGTGCATTATATGTTAAACCATGTAGTAATTGTGTGGTTGGATCTATAATTTTTTAAATATCCATTTTTATCACTTTTGAAGGGCTTTTGCAAAAATTTGAGGCACCCCACTAGGCCGTGTGAGGCTTGGAGTGGTTCTTATGTGAGGTGAATGGTTTTTTCTCACCATGAATCCTTTTTAGAGAAGCAATTTGAGGTGGTTTCTAGCCTAGGAAATTGCTAGTAAATATTTGGAATAGGGTTTGGAAAACCATGTGTCCAAACTATTTGGCCTTTCCATCTCCTTAAAATTTTGGTAAATCCCCAAAGTTCCCATAATAAATAAGATATATTCTTCCCCTATTCTCCTCTTCTAGACAAGATAACCCTTCTAAGCCAAGAAGAAGCTCCACCACCTTCTTCATCTTGACTTTCACCATATTATAGGTGTTTTCTGTGAGATTTGAGGATTATTCTTCATCTCTTTACCTCTTCTTTCATCCTCCCTCTCTTCTATCTTGTATTTGGAATCCCTTAGAAACCATATATTTCATGTGGTTCAATTTTACAGTTTTGGGTGGATAAAATGATATATGTTTGGTATTTAAGGGGGTTTAGATACCATTTCTAGTCTTAGGGGTGTGTTCTTCATTGAAGACAATGAGTTCCTATGTGTTTCTTAATAGTTTCCACTTCTTTGAAGTAGGTATTACTATGAAATTGTTTCATTTTTCAAATTATTAGTGTGATTACACCTACCTAATCCCCTTTGAATGAATGTATGACTATATGTGATAAAAATGTGCTATTTTGACACCATTTTAATATGTTTTTATTTTTTATTAATTGGTTTTCAGGAAAATATCATATTTTCATTATTGAAATGGAATTTTTATTCCCGCTAAGATTCTGGTGAAATTCATTACGACCATTTAAAATGGTTTCCCTATTGTGCAATGTCCTTTTGACCGGTTCTTTTCAGAGAGTGAAAATAATTTTTTAAGGGAAATTGGTTTTAAAATTGATGTGTTGAACTCTAAATTTTTTATAAATGGGTTTCATAATTTATTTCAAATGGTAATTTGAGACATTCATGTGTTTCACATTCTTTTGAAATTCCTTGAAGAATTATTTTACATGTTTTTATTTAAATGGTTTTCTTTATTTCTATGTTTTGGATTTTAAAAGAAAATAAGCCATGCATAGGGGTGAATTTTATCTTTTTTAAATTTTTGGTTATTTCCATCATCTTCCAAATGGAATTTTGAAATTATTTTATGAAATGAGAAATGACACAACATTTTTATCTATTTTTTATGTTATAGTCCCATTTGGTACTTTGATTTTAAATGGTGTTTGTGGATGGAACCCTGGATTACAACTTGATTATTTACCACTTGTGTGGGTTTTTATCACTAGCTGAAGCATGATTTCTATCCATGTGTGGTAATGTGATTTTTATGAATATAGTGTATGTTATCTGTATGGGGGTCTTCATCACTAGGTGTCAGGGTGAGGGTATTTTTAGGTATTCATGATCTTTTATACTTGTATAGTTTTCACTATGCCCAAATTCTTTTATTAGTCATCAAATATTGAATACTGAGTGGAAGATCTAGCTTTTCCTCTTGTTGGTTCACACATATCTATTTTACCAACATTTGTGCTAGGAAAAAGAGCCAGTTGGTGGTTTTTCATCATTGTGAAGCTAGTTTGGGCTACTGTGATGATGTTCAAAGACATATCATGTGTTAATAGCTGGTATGGGTTTGGGTAGATTCATGAAACTTTAATGACTTTGGGTAGGACCATGAGACACTAAATTTATTGGTGATTTATTTATTGAGGGTAACTGGATATAGCTCTTATTTTTATTATTACACATGCATCCAGGTATATGGAACCCTTAATTGTTTATATTTCACTTTTACCTGACTTAGGATATATATTTCATGAATTATTGATATTATTAACCCATTTGAGTTGGGATTTTACTTTTAAAAAAAATATATCAAATATATAACACCTATATATTTTAAAAGAACTCTATGTCTGATAGTTTATACAACACACAACATCGAGATTAAATGAACCCCAAAATATTTTTATCTAAATATGACCATTATAACTTAGACATTAGGTTTGAGAGTTTGAATATTATTAATATAATTTGGAAATATAAATTACAAAAGAAATTCAAATTCATTGATTAATTCTTATTAAATAAGTAGTAAATTTTTTGAAATGTTATTTTATGCCTCAGAAAAAAAATTCTTCAAATACAATTTTTATATATTTTTTTTAAATAATGTTATATTTAATTTTTTGAACATATATAAATATTATTTCATAAAAATAATATCATTTTTTAACTGATAAAATCAAAATTGTTATAGGGTGAGATTTTGGAATTGTTCTGAAAAAAATTCCAGTGAATAGAAAAAATACTGATATTAATAAAAATTATATTTTTATTTCTACCATTTGAAAAGACATATTTTATTATAAAATGATTTAAAAACTAAATTTATTTATATTATTTTATTAATAATAAAATTATTTTCCTTGGAATCAAGTTTATAATTTAATTTTACAAAAAAACATTTTTTTTATATAAATTTGTTTTTAAGAAAAACTGTATTTTTCTAAAAAGGGGTTTTCATAACGTTTTTATAGAATTATTTGGAAATAAATTTATTAAATTTAAAGATACTTTTTTATATAAAATGTATTCCATATTTTAATAAGTAGGATCAAATGTTGTAAATATTCCCCATATATTTTTAGGAAATATGAATAAAAACTGCGGTAAAATTTATGCCTCAATAAAGAGTAAATATAGATAATCTAAGCTATATCTCATTGTTAAGGGAACAATGTTTTATAATAATTATTATAGGATGAATTTAATCTTAACCTTAACAACATGGGATCAAAATTGTGGTTTTTAATAGATTATGTTCCATAAAAATGACTTGTAAATTACTTAAATCAACGTAAGTTGCAAAATGTCACTCTCTCTATTTTTAATATCTATTTATTGTCCATGTAGAGAAAAAAGAAAAAAATAAACAAACCTAAGTATAAATTTTGATATTAATGAATTTTTCTCATGTTGTAAATTCATTCCATATTTTGATAAATTATATTATTACATTAAATGCATTTACAACACTAATATAGTCTTATTTAATTAATCGAAAAATAAAATTAATGATTGTAAAACTGTTAAATGTGGTATAATTATATTTTTATGTTTTTTTTCAAGAATTTTATAAATCTATTTGACATATTATTAATGATTAAATAAATTATATTCAAAATTAAACTTTTTCTTCATATATTTGAAGTCAAATTTAATGAATAATTTCAAAATTGAAAATAATAATATTTCATTAAAATAATCATTTATTAAATTATTAAAAAATTAACAAAATCTTGAAAGTGTTTAATTAGGATAATATATGGTCTACAAATTCATTCCTTTTTCATTTATTAGTAAATAGTTACCTTATAGGTAAAATTATAACCCTTTAGGTGTGAAGAAGATGTTATCGCGGTTAGGTTAAAATAGGTTAATTAAGGGGTTAAACAAAAATATAAGCTTTACAATAGCACTTTAACCTGGGAAAAGTTTATTATTCAATTATATACAACCATATCTTACTCCAAGTTCTAATTCATTACCATTTGGATGAATTTTCCTCTATAATAGTCATATTATATTTTAATTTTTTTAAGAATTCCAAAAGATCCCCTCACCTCAATTATATAAGGGAACCTCCTCCCATACATATTTACACCAAATTTATCCATATATATCAATAAACCCATAAAAAGTAATTTTTAAAACATCATTATCCAATTTTTTCATGTTTTTACCTTCAAAAATAGTAACTCTAGGCCCCTTAAGAAGAGATCTAACTAAAGTCCACTCATGAAGAGGTAATCATCATTAAAAAATCATTCATGTTTATTTCTTCTTCTACTTCCTGTTAATGTGTTATAACCATTGTACATTAATAAATCCAATATCATTACATTACTTAGATTTCATTATTATTTATTTTCAACCACATTCCATCTCTTTTGCATTCAATATAAAGTGAAAACATCACTTGTGCATATCTATGGATTAACATCTCTACATAGCTGTGTAATTAGTTTTTCATCACTCATTTACATGGAATGTTATAAAGAGGGAACTAATTAATATATATATACATGTTACATAATAATTATTCTGTAAAGGAAATTTTTTTTACCTTTAATTATTTACATCAATTAAAAAATTAAAATAGTGTTATTGCACACGTACCACCTTTCGTCTTCATGAACGGTGTTACTCATTATTCTATACCTACAGTTTTGGATAAATCTAAATATATATATATATATATATATATTAAATGTATATGATTTTTAGAACATGAATAATATGATAAATACTGGGTAACCATAATTAAATTATAAGGATTAGAACTACTAAATCAAAACATACATGAAAAATGAAGCAGTTGTCACCTAGAACAATGTTTTAATAAGTAATAATGAATAAACAGTTGATAAAATATTTTAAAATTAAATAATAAATGGTGTGATATATATATATATATTATTTTCATTACATAGCGTATTTATAATAAATATATATTTATTATACAATATTTTTGAACATATACAAAAGAATTCTGACCTGATGTAAGGGTTACAAATCACACTTTTACATCATGCGACAAATGAAAAATTCACAACTTATTTATTTTGTGTGGTGTATATTCATAAACATTGATATATTATATCAACTTTTTATTCATAATATTTAATTTCTCATTTCAATTTATTTATTTCATGGGGATTTAAAATAAAAATATACCCAAGAGGTAAGGGTTTACTTCACAATCTTATCATTATTTGTGACTGTTTATTTTTATGTCTCTGCTAAGGAATATTTATCAATAATGTATATGTTTTCTAAAAAAAATTCAATTTTTTTTTATATTCTACAATTATTTTTAATTTTATTTTTACCCATTTCTACCTTTTTATAAAAAAATTATTAGGAATCGTCTATTCATTTTCTAAAGAATGTAATTTTAAACTAGTCTTCAAAAGGTTGTTAAATGAATGTTTTTAACCTGTAAATAAGGAAGATAATTTCCTTACAAAATTATTTATAAATAATTTGAATCTTATTTTACAATTTTACAATTTAATATTAAATGAAATATTTTCCTTCATATTTTTAGAGTTTTTTATGTTATTTTCAAAGAAAATGATGTATTTTAATAAATAAATAAAATAGTAATATATTAAAATTATTTTCATCTATGTAAACATACTTTAATGAAAATTATATTTATTATTTTCCCTAATTACACCATTCATAATATTTTTTTATGGTATTTATGATCATTTTTATTGGGTAAGTGTTCATATTCATTATGACTAGTTCTTCTGATATGGAAAGTCATTGATTTTCTTTAAGGCATGTTGATTACTCTATATTATTTATTCATATAAATAATGAATTGGAATTATTACATGATGGTCGGGGCTTTCTATATCCACTTTATTCCTTAGTAGGTATCATGAGACAAACTCTCTTGGGTTTTGACCGAGGATTTTACTATTTGTGTAGATTTTCTACCACATGACCTTGATAATATTTTCACATGAATTTATTGAGGCCTAAATGAACATTTTCATATTTATAGAATAATTCATTTAATAATTATAATTTTTTTATTTAGCACGATTTTATTATTATGTTATTTACAGTATCCAGAGATAGTTTTGGATATCATGTGATCATTTATATAGATTATTTTATTATATTTTTTCTTCTATATTAAGCATAATATATTGTATAAGTGGAATGTGTTTTGTTTATTTACCTTTCCAAATTTTTTATGCTAATTTATTGATGATATCATCCATTATATTGAAACCCTTAATGAGAATCTGAGCTTACCTCTTCCTTATGTTTATATTTCCCCAAGATGCTAGGAACTATTTTTTTATTGATATGCAGGGTTATAATAGATGAAATAATGGTGTCCTTGAAGAAAAAATAATTTTTTATTTCATGTATTCAAATATTATTTTAAATTAATGTATTTGTTTGTTTTTATAACACTACTATACAATTTCATCACCTGTGATACAATTTCTTGTATCTACTTCCAATGTAAAGAAGTAGCCACTTTATCTCGGCTATAAGGGTTGTGGTCTTCATAGTTGTTATCAAATTAAGTTTAGTATAAACCTTTAGAACTATATTTTAAAAAAATATATTAGAAAATATAACCATGGAAATGAATTTTAGGATAATGCTAAGTATAGGATACAACCCAAAGATTAACTTATAACCATGGAAAAACTAGGTTTAACCTATGGACTCATATATTGAGAAGATAGTGTCATGATTTAGATATCCAAGGAATAATATTTCATAATTGTTTCATAAATATATATTATTATTTTACATTAATGTTTTAACTTTTATTTTTGGTTTTAGTCCATGGCCGATACCAAGAGTAATCATGTTAACATTGTACTTGATGAAAAATTTTGTGATTATGTGGAACCAAATTTGTTGATTTCTTGAGGTAATGAAATAATTATTATGTATAATAATCTATCATGATATATTATTAGCAATGTAGGATTTTTTGGGATTCCAAAAATTTTGAATAAGGGTAAAATTCAATTTTATTGATGTTTGGGTGGAAATTATCATAAAGTTAAGATTCTTTAATTTTGTTTTTATTAAGAATGTGAGAATAAGAACATAGAATAATATCTAAAATATAGGTAATAGTGTTTTATATATAGAAATAATGGGAATATAGTAATAAATTTTCAAGTAATTAAATTCATAGTATGTGGGGATCTTTGGAATTATTCAAGTCAATCCCTTACACTAAGGGTTACATCCTATAGAAAAGAAATACCATTGATATAAAAATTGCTGAAGTGAAAGGTTTTTAGGTATTTTCTTTGTAGAATTGTTTTTATCAACAATATTTGGGTTAAAGGAATAATGAGACATCTAAATAATGTTCTAAAGTTGTTTTCCTGTATGGATTTGAAAACATTTGTATAATGGTATAGAAAAGTAAGAAATACTATTTAGTGATAATATGGTATTTTTGGAAAACACGTGATTGAGGGACTGATAACCCTTAATATGTGTTTTATAATGGGATAACTGAATCTATATTGGGATGACAATTCTAAGGTCAACAATAATTTTAAGGGAATATATGCACCATTTTTATTTTTATTTGATGAGAGTTTAATATGATATTTTGGGAGACGTTTCGGAGAATAAAAACCTTTGGTTATTATATGTTTTACTAAAAATGTTATTTGAGGAATAATGATTTTTATTTTTTAGACCTAAGTTTAAATTTATTAATATCCTTTGAGGATAATATGATTATGAGGTTGAGTTATTTATGGATTTTTGAGATAAAAGAGTTAGTACATTTAGGGAATATATCATATATAAACCCTTTTCTCTTAAAAAATAATATCATGAGTAATATTATTTTTAAGATGTTCACCATATTCTTTGTAATTTTATAGTTTTATAAAAAGTAGAACTCGACTACTTGGTGAAATCCATCCACATCTATAAAGACCCAAAAATTCTATGGAATTGTTTTTAATACACGCGAATTTTAGAAGTCCGCATTTTCTGACGGCACTTGATTCTAAGGTCCGGTGTGCCCGAAATCAATTTCGGAAGTTTTGTTCAAGTACGTTTAGTAAACGTAGGTGCGGGATTTTATATCTTTTGAAGAGGTGCTCGGAATGGAAATATGAGGGTACTGTTGAACTCAAAGCGTTCGTATTCGCTTAAGGAGACATTCACTACAGTTGTGTTTTATCGAGATTGGAAGTTAATTTTTGGGGATTCTAAATAAAATTAAGTAAAAATATGTATAACATATTTTTATTTGGTTGGTGGTTAAAACCACCAAGTGGAGGTTAGAGGTGGGGCCCACCACACCCTAACCTCCCTTGAGAAGATATATCTAGGTGGGGCCCACTAGCTTGAACCGTTTTAACCCCCTTTTAAATCCTTGAGCTCCCCATTAATGGGGGAAACTCTTGAAACCTTCCAAGTTCGCCCTTAATGGTGCCAATTCACCCATTAATGAAGTGAGGTAGCTAATTTTAATTAAACTCTTCACCTCCTATAAATTTGAATTCGAACCATCCCTTAGCATTAATTAAATGAGATGCCTCATTTAATTAAACACATATTTGTGTTGTTGTGGGAAGGAATTAAAAGAGGCCATCCTTTGTCATTTTTGGGGTTGGCATAATCATTTGGAGAGCTTGGGAGAGAAGAGATTCGTCTTTCCAATGAAGAACCACTGAAGAACTCCATTCTTTCCATGAAGAAAATAAAGAAAACTCCTCGTCTCCGAATAATGTGAATCTTATTCTTCTTCCTTCTTCAACCGGAGCAAGGAAGGGAAGCACTGCTGCCCACTAAGTACACTGAGGGCGTTGTCTCGACTCGTCTTCACTGACCTCTACCCCCTCCGACGTTGAGGGAACAATATCCATCTTCCGCGACGTCTGCCTTCCGTGAATCATCAATGTACAATGAAAAATACAAGTTAGGGGGATATTGGATTACTTTTATATATGAGATATACACTCCTTTCCTCATCGTGTGTTGTGCTCTTTATGCTGAATGTTAACAATGTAACAAGAAGGGCTCAGACTGGATGAACATGGTCCAACCATCTCCCCCCTTGTTGTTATTTTCATTGTGTTGATGACAGAGGTGGATCATAGAAGAGGCCGGTTGCACAAGGTCCACCGTCGCACCATGAAAAGAAAAGTTGCGGCCAAGCGGGTTGTGGCGGCGCTGGAAGGGTGCGGTGTTGTCGCACCGTGCAGGAGAAGGGTCACGGCTAGGGTGGGCCACAGAGTAAAAAAGCAAGGCTTTATCGCACCATGTCGGTGATGTAAAGTTGTGGCTAGGCTGGGCCATGGTGGAGGGCGCGGCACCATCGCGCTGCGCTGGTGATGGGGTGCGGTTGATATGAGCAGCCAGCCGGGAGTTACGGGACCCCGTTGGGTTCTACGTGGGTGAGACTGGTGCCACTGGGCACCGGTTTGGTTCTACCCGAATGGCTATACCATTCGCATACAAGGGGTGTGTGTGCCACCCCATGGCGTGACCAGGCCGGACCACCTTCGGTCGGGCCTCCCTCGGCCGGGCTGCCACAGGCCGGGCTGCCTTCTGCCGGACCGACACGCGCCGAGGCGCCCATGGTCGGGCAACCTTCGGTCATGCCACCCTCGGCCGAGCCGCCCTCAATCCAGGCCCCCTCAGGCCGAGTCGTCCCCTCGGCTTTGGTAATTTTCCTCAGACTGGGTCAGACCTCAGACTGGGTCAGTCCGGGTCGCTCCGACTGGGTTGGACCAGACCCGGACCCGCAAGGGCCATTTCCACCTTTCCGCACATATCTTGGTCTATGAGTATCCGATCAAAGAACCGCCTGTGGTGATGGAATTCTTGTAGGGAGGAAAATCTTTTGGCATACTCCACTTGAGTTTAGAACGTAGTTGGGGTACGGTCGGGTTGGTTTGGGCCTAAGAAAACAACCGGGCCCCGGGAACGGAAATTCCAATTACTCTCTGACCGAGTGTCCGATTGACGTGTCATCTGCCGCATTGGGATTTTTATGATGATACAGAACTACAGGATACATAAAATCAAGAATTCGTGATAGTTGATGTATTGACACTTGGCTCGAGCAGTGGACGCTCCCAGAATAGAGGGTGCTATGTGCGGGAACGCTAGGGATGGCTGCGACTGAGATGTACCGAAATCGGCCGTGGGTTCGACAGTGATGACTACTGTACCGGGATCCTCCGTGGGTCCAACAGTTATGACTTCTGTACCTGTATCCTATGTCGGTCCAATAGAATAGCTGGTCCTGTATCATGTGTGGGTCCAGCAGCTTAGTGTGTCCTGTATCCTATGTGGGTCTGACAGATTAGATGAATCAGTGACTACATTTGATCATCTCTTTCACTCTGGAGTAGCTGGTCCTATATCCTGTGTGGGTCTGACAGCTTAGCTGGTCCTGTATTTTGTATGGGTCTGACAGCATAGCTGGTTTTGTATTTTGTGTGGGTCTGACAGCTTAGCTGGTCCTGTATCATATGTGGATCTGACAGCTTAGATGAATCAGTGACTACATCTGATCATCCCTATCACTCTACGAAAGATGTATACCAGTGTTATTTATTCATGTATTTCAACCATTATCATCGTGGTGATTGACTTTACTTTTTTATGGAATGGGTTGTTCTTGGGCTTAAGAGTTGGAGTCAGACTGTGAATGATAACTTAGGTATATGTATGGTCATATACATAAGTAGGGTTGGTTGATACTTTGTGATGGTATTTTTCTGTTGTGTTTTATCCTTTTGGATTCTGGAAGACCTTCGGGGGTATTGGGGTCCCATACTGGGTATTGTTATACTCACCCCTGCACGGGCTTCTCCCTCACCTTTTTGTGTTCTGTATAGACAATGGTCAGCAGTGATTGAGTCTGAGGGTGATGGACGGGAGGCTGCTCAGAGCTGGACCAGAAAGGACATACTGTAGGGACGAGTTGTTTGAGTTCTGTACCTACCCTTCAGGTAGGATTCCCCGGTGGACGACTTGTTGTTTAGTTGGGTTTGTATACTAACCCATTTACTTTCATAACTACCTTTGTATTTAGTTTTACTTAGTGTTTTTCTTCCAGCTGTGTACTCTAATTGTGTGTGGTTTCTTTTTATGAAGGAAATTCCTTCCCATCTTAGAGATTTACGCCTTTAGTGCTAGTCGCCAGCCCCTAGCCTATGGAAGGAGGGCTTGGGGTAGTCACGACATGGGTCCCAAAGACGGGTCGTGAAAATTTGGTATCAGAGGAGTATGTTCTATCGCAGAACTTGGACTCTAATTTTTTTAATGGCAATAGTGATAAGTGTTTGGATTGTGGTTATCAGTTTAGGGAAACTGATGTTGGTGCAGCGGCCGACGTATCCATACACTAGGACTCTAACTTCTGATTCCCGGCTTAGTGCACGAAAATAATGATTGCAAGTGTGTTTTCAAGAGTCTTCTTTGTGAACTCTTTGAGTCAGCTCACCAGGTATAACCTATTGACTGTGGAAAAACCTATTCCTTATCAGGATGCTTCTACATAGACAGCTAGCTAGGGTTACCACGTTTTGTATGAGATGGTAGCCCACCGAGGGATGAGGCTCTGGTGCAGGGCCCTCTAACTATATTGGAACCTTCGGGTGATGTACTAGCAGCACCACCCCCCATTGGGCAGCAGATGTCACCAGTCACATTGGGGGACAGTGCACACCGACTGAGCGTGTTGCATGAGTTCATGTGGAAAAGGCCTCTGAGGTTACAAGGTGAGACAGATTCCCAAGTAGCAGAGGACTGGATGAAGGTGATTACTGGAGTTTTCCGCCTAGTTAAGACACTAGTAGAGCAGATTTGGATCTTAGCTACAAAAATTTTTCAGTGAGTGACCATGAGGATGGTCCTCATAGTGATGAGGTTTCAGTACATGGACTGTTTTCCGAGATGGTACCTTTGAGAAGTGTGCCAACTATATCACTGCTCATTGGTCAGTAGACACTATCGGTGGTACCGGTAGAGGACACAAGTAGGCCTAGTACCTTACATGTGTTTCGACACCAGATATCCCTCATGTTTTGAGGCGAGCTCAACCCACAGGTGGTTGAGGATTGGTTTGAGGAGTAGGCGGAGACTTTTCTAGAGCTTATACAGTTTTGGCAGGATGACATGTCGGTAGTTGCGTATTCATCGAGGCATACCAACCATTATTGGTACTTGATGAATACAGTGAGAACAGTGCTTTAGAGATCAGACCTCTGAGCGAGGTGTGTTTAAGGACATATGTGCCAGAACTTATTCTTCTGTGCATTCCTACTTTTGTTAGGGTGCTAGAGAGAACCTTTATTATTGAATGTTCTTTGACTGAGCAGATATAGCCAGTGAATGTTAGTAGTAGAAAGCTACGAACTGGAACTAGCCTTAGAGACCTGGGCATGTGAGATTTTTATAGAAGAGGAATTGTTAAGGACGGGTGAATCTGTAGGGCAGCAGACATGGAAGTAGATCTAGGAGGGTAGCATGAGGGGGTGAACATTCTTACATGTTTCATCCACCCACCTTTGTAGTCCCCTCTAGGCTTAGGGAGGAGGAGGGCTGGGGAAGAGAGTAGCTGCATGTGGTCAAGGAGTGTGACCCAAGGGCTCTAAGAATGATTTTGAGGTATGGTATACTAGATGTTGTATCAATAGACATAGGTACCAATCATTCCTTCCACAAATCTTGTCCCAGACCTAGAGTTTCTGGTTAAGCTGTTGACTTGACCCTCATGTCTAGAGATACCTTTAGGAGGATACTCGATAATCACAGTTACGCCGACCGTGTGATCTGACCCTTGAGGTGAGAGTTTCGGTTGGATCCTCTTGGTGGCAGCGTCGAGGCCTTACGATGTTAGTTTGGGTATGGAATGGGCAACAATATTTCATTCACAGATTGACTATATTTTGAAAAAAGGTTGTGGTTTATCTACATTGTTGGGATGGGGTTTTCCTTGGTCAGAGAAAAGGAAAACCCAGGTAGCATAGAATGAAAGCATGAATAAGAGGGTGTGGTCGATCACTCATGAGTCGGCCAGACATACCTTTGTGCTTTAATTCTCCAAATTTGCAGCACCACTATCAGCTTTGGTGAAAAAGGGGAAACCCTACATGTGGTTAGAGAGATTCCAGTAGAGATTTTAGGAGCTGAGGCAGAGGCTGACTGGTGGCCCAATCTTGAGGCTTCCAGAGGAAGGTGTAGGGAACATAGTTTACTACAATGCATCAGGGACCAAACTCGAGTGTGTACTGATGCAGGAGTGATAAGTGATCGTGTATGGTTCTCGTCAGTTGAGACAGCATGGGAAGAACTGCGCTACCCATGACCTGGATTTAGTAGCAATGGTCTTGGCCTTGATGATGTGGCGGCACTATCTTATGTGCGAATTCTTTACAGCCTTCTATGACCATCAGAGTCTCAGGTATATGTTCTCACAGAAGGACATGAACCTAAGGCAATGGTGATGGCTTGAGTTCCTCCCGGACTGTGACTTTGAGATATTCTATACTCCTGGGAAGGTGAATGTTGCAGCAGATGCTCTCAGAAGGAGATCAGGCATTCAGCTGCTAAGAGAGGCGACGGAGCAGTTGGTCGCGTTGCAGATATACTTTTCGGATAGATATGGAACAACCTTTCTATAGTCTCTCACAATCACTCCTGCACTTCTTCATAGAGTTAGGGAGGCGCAGTGTGGGGATGTTGACTGTGAGATGCGAAGTTCCCAGGTATCCACAGGGCAGGCACAAGATGGATTTTTTGAAGGTGGGGAGCACGTCATTCTCTTCAGAGGACGTACCATGGTACCAGTTTCACATTATAAGGAAGTTCTGAGGGAGTTCCACACATCTCCTTTAGCGGTACATCCATGAGTGGTGAAGATGTATTAGGACCTCTGACAACAGCACTGGCGGCCAGGTATAAAGAAGGCAGGGGTGGAATTTTTCTCTCGATGCCTCACTTGTCAGTATGTGAAGGCAGATAATCAGGTACCAGAAGGCTTTGTTCATCATTTTGAGGTCCAAATGTGGAAGATGGATGAGATATCCATGGACTTCGTGATGGTTCTTCCATGTATATCCTGGAGATAGAGACCTCTGTAATTTGAGGATGGCGAAAATGTCTTTCTACGGGTCTCACCTCGACGAGGTCTACAGAGTTTTGGCCAAGGCATAAAGTTATCTCTGAGGTTTATCAAACCATTCCAAGTCTTTATTAGAGTTGGCAAGGTGTCTTACAAGAAGCTCTTCCACCTCAGTTGCACCGGGTGCAAGATGTCTTCCATGTATCCCATTTGAGGAAATACTAGCATGACCCTTCCCACATTATCGATCATGGGGAGCTGGATATCTATGATGGTGTGTCATTCACAGAGGTTCCAGTAGAGAATGGGGATCAACAGGAGCAGTTCCGGCATGGGCGGTCGATACCTCAAATGTGCGATCACTGGCAGCACATGAACCTCCAGGAGAGCACATGGGAGCTGGAGGCTCAGATGCGTCCTCAGTACCCCCATTTCTTCCCATAGTGTGTGTTGTAGCTTATGGGGACGTAAATCCCAGAGGTGGGGAGAATGAAAAGACCTCGAAAATCTATGGAATTGTTTTTTAATAAAGGGGAATTTTACGAGTCTGTGGTTTTTGATAGCGCTTGATTCTTAGGCCCAGTGTGCCCAAAATCAATTTATGAAGTTTTGTTCGGGTACGTTCATTAAACGTACGTGCAAGATTTTTTATCTTTTTAAGTAGTGCTCTAATTAAAATATAAGGGCACTGTTGAACTCGCAGCGTTGGTATTCGCTTAGGGAGACCTTCACCGCAGTTGTGTTTTATCGAGATTGGAAGTTCATTTTTGGGGATTCTAAATAAAATTTAGTAAAAATATGTGTAACATATTTTTATTTGGTTGGTGGTTAAAACCACCAAGTAGAGGTTATAGGTGGGGCCCAACAATCCCTAACCTCCATTGGGAGGATATAACTAGGTGGGTCCCACAAGAATGAACCCCCTTAAACCCCTTTTAAACCCTTGAGCTCCCCATTAATGGGGGAAACTCTTGAAACCTTCCACCTTCCCCCTTAATGGTGCCAATTCACCCATTAATGAAGTGTAGTAGCTTATTTTAATTAAACTCTTCCCCTCCTCTAAATTTGAATTTGAACCATCCATTAGAATTAATTAAATGAGTTATATCATTTAATTAAACACATCGTTGTGTTGTTGTGGGAAGGAATTAAAAGAGGCCAAACTTTTTCATTTTTGGCATTGGCATAATCCTTTGGAAATCTTGGTATAGAAGAGCTTCATCCTTCAAATGAAGAACCACCGAAGAACTCCATTCTTTCTAATAAAAATGTAATGAACACTCCTCATCTCCGAGGAACGTGAAGCATCATCTTCTTCCTTCTTCAACCAGAGCAAGGAAGGGAAGCATCATCACCCACGAAGTACACTAAGGGCGTCGTCTCAACTCGTCTTCACTGAGTTCTACCTCATCCAACGTTGACGGAACAACGTTCATCTTCCGCGACATCCGTCTTCTGCGACTCGTCAATGTACAATGACAAATACGAGGTAGGGGGATATTGGATTATTTTTATGTATGATATATTCACTCCTTTCCTCATTGGGTTTTGTGCTCTTGATGCCGATTGTTAGCAAGGTAATGAGGAGGGATCGGACCGCCCAAACTTGGTCCGACTCTCTCCCCCACTTGTTGTTGTTCTCATTGTGTTGACGACGGATGTGGATCACAGAAGAGGCTGGTGGAACAAGGGCCGTCGTCTCACCACGTAAAGAAAAGTCGCGGCCAAGCGGGCCATGGCGGAACCGGAAGGGTGCGGTGCCTTGCACCATGCCAGAGAAGGGTTTTGGCCAGGGCGGGCTATGGCGGAGGAAGCACAGCACTGTCACACCGTGCCGGTGATGTGAAGCTGTGGTCGAGCTAGGCCGTGGTGGAGGGTGTGGTGCCATCGTGCAGCGGAGGAGGGCGCAGCGCCATCGCGCCGCGCTGGTGACGGGGTGCGGCTGGCCCGAGCAGCCATCCGGGAGGTGCGGGACCCCGTTGGGTCCCGTGTCGGCTGGACCGGCGCCACCGGGTGCTGGATCGGTTCTACCCGAATGGCTAATCCGTTCGGGTACCATGGGGCGTGCGCCACCCCCTGGCTTGGGCAGGCTGGTCCATCTTCGGTCGGGCCACCCTCGGTCAAGCCGCTTTCAGCCGACCACCCTTGGTCAGGCCGACATGCAAAGGGTCGCCCACGACCGGGCCGCCTTCAATAGTGTCACCCACGGTCGGGACACCCCTTGGCCAGGCCACGGTCAGTCCGTGCCACCTCGGGTCGGGCCGCCCATTGGGTCGGGCCGTCTCTTTGGGTCAGGATGTCCCCTTAGCTCGGGTCTTTTTCCTTGGACCGGGTCGGGCCGGGTCACTCCGACTTGGTCAGACGGGACCCAGACCCTTAATGGCCATTTCCACCTTTCCACCCATATCTTGGGATATGGGTGTCTGATCTAGAAACTGCCTACGGAGATGGAATTCTTGGAGCGAGATGATTCTTTTGGAATACTCTAGTTAAGTTTCAGATGTAGTTAGAGTACAGTTGGGTTGGTTTGAGCCAAAAAAAATAACTCTGCCCTTGGAATGGAAATGCCACTAACTCTCAGACCAGGCATCTGATTGATGCGTCGCCTGTCTCCTTGGGTACCATATGTTGAGATGAAACTATGGTATACATCAATTAAACACTTCATAATAGTTGATTTATCGACACCTGGCTCAAGGAGTGGACCCTCCCAGAATCGAGTGTGTTATGTGCAGGAACCCTTGGGCTGGCTACGACTGAGATGTACCAGAATCATCTGTGGGTTTTATAGTGATGACTAATACACCAGGATCCTTCGTGGGTCTAACAGTTCCGACTTCTGTACCTATATCCTGTGTGGGTCTGACAGAATATTCGTTCCTGTATCCTCTGTGGGTCCAACAGCTTAGCTGGTCCTGTATCATGTGTGGGTCCAACAGCTTAGCTGGTCCTGTATCCTGTGTGGGTCCGACAGCATAGATGAATTAGTTACTACATATGATCATCTCTATAACTCTGGAATAGCTGGTCCTATATCCTGTGTGGGTCCGACAGCTTATTTGGTGTTGTATCTTGTGTGGGTCTGACAACATAGATGAATCAGTGACTACATCTGATCATCTCTATCACACTACGAAATATGTATGCCAGTGTGACCTAAGTCATGTCCATCAACCATTATCACTGTTTTTATTGAATTTCCTTCCTTTGTGGAATGTTTTGTGCTTAGGCTTGAGTGTTGGAGACGAACATTGAATGATAGCTTTGGTATATGTATGGGCATATACCTAAGTAGGGTTGGTTGATACTTCTTGATTGTATCTTTCTACTGTGGTTTATCCTTTATGGATTCTGGGAGACCTTTGGGGATCTTGGGTTCCCCTACTGGGTATTTTTATACTCACCCCTGCATGAGCTTCAGTCGCACCTTGTTGTGTTCTATATAGATGATGCTCAGTAGTGATCGAGGCTGAGGGTGTCGGACGGGAGGCTGCTCGGAGCTGAACTAGATGGGTAATACTGCAGGGAAGATTTTTTCATGTTCTGTACCTAAAATATTGTTAGGATTCCCCAGTGGAAGATCAAGGAGTTGTTTTACCATTTTACATGTACTTGTTATTTTTGTTCAGTTGGGTTTGTAGGCTGGCTCATTTACTTTTAGCACTACATTTGTATTCAGTTTTACTTAGTGTTTTTCCTCCTGTTGTGTAGTCTGATTTTGTGTGATTTCATTTTATAAAGGCAATGACTTCCCATCTTAGGGACTTACGCCTTTGGTGCTAGTCTCTAGCCCTCTGGCCTACAGAAGTTGGGCTTAGGGTAGTCATGGCATGGGTCCTGAGGATGGATCGTGACAGCATCTGGAAATGTTGTTGGCATTAAACCCACAACTGAAGGGTGACAATGGTGACACGTCTACCATTAGCCTATGTGATGTCCTTATTTGTATGCAATTATTATTTTATCATGAAAATTTTTACAGATACATAATAAATTTATTTTTGGAAGCTTATTTTAGGATCAAATATTTTTGAATTTATTTGGATTTTTTATGTGATTAATGATATTTCAGGGGACACTAAATTGGGGTAAATTATATATAATCTTTAGGTTTAACAACTATTGTTGGGACCACTTTGTGTATGAAGATTGTATTTGTTGTCAATAGTTTTCAATACTCTTAAAAATGAATAAGGAGATGAAGAAGAACTAAAAAGTTAGTGGAGATTGGTTGAAGTGAGGTTTCCTGGGGAATTGTTATGGAATCATATCATTGGATGTCACACCTAAGAAATTCTCTAAGAAGATCAATTCATACGATTGTTCAACTAATACTATGTTCAAAGAACTAATACTAAGTTCAATGAACTTGTGTCAATGGTGACACATTGTTTACAACAATGAATAATGGTGAAGTATCATACATCTAAGGATGAATGAATAAGAATGAGGATTTAAAAGAAGACCATGCAATGCTTCACGATTGCATGAGAACCTTGCAAGATCATACATGAAGAAAAGAATCATATGATTTGAATGAAGTAGTGAATGATGGCTGAAGAAGAAGAGAGAGTGTGGAAGGGCTTGGCATTCTAAGAAGTTCATGAATTACACATTTCCTTTAAAGTACCAAATACATGTATCAAAGGTGATACATTGTCTGCAACATTGAAGGTATTTGAAGAAGCTTCAAGCCTCCACCTTTGGATGAAGAGAGATGATTGGAGTTATTTGGAATTAACACTCCAAAAGGAATTAAGGATTTGAAGTGGTGATGAAGAAGTGCTTTATAATTCATATTCCAAAAAGAATGGACCAAACTATGATTATGCTTTCTTGATTTGTATTTCAAAAATATCATAAGTTCGGGGAACTTGTGATGCAAGCCTTATGAATGATAAAGAGAGTAAATTAGTGTTTTTTGAAATGGAAAGAAATTGGCGCACAAGTCTAAAGTGGCGCACAAGTGTGGCGTGCAAGTATATGTAGCAGGAAAGTGAATGTTGCGAGGAATTCGTATTTCAAGATCATCCCATCACAATGTGACAAAGGAAAGAAAGTGTCTCACTATTGAGGGAATGTCGCGCAAGTGATGGAGTGGATTTCATGTTCTAGAGCAGCATGCAAGTGCTGGAGCAGCGCGCAAGTGCTAGAGCAGTGTGCTAGTGTATGTGCCGCACAAGTCACCAAAATGGATATAAATAGACAAATCAGCTCCTCATTTTTTAAGGCCCAACACTTAAGAGAAAATTTGAGCTCTGATCGTGCAAGTAGTAGAAGTGGCGCGAAAGCTGATGTGGCACGCATGTTTAGGGTTATTTATAAGGCACACAAGTAGGAAGTGGCGTGCAAGAAGAGTGGTGTGAATGTAGGGTGGCGTGAAAGTAGAGTGGAGTGCAAGTAGAAGTGGCGCGCAAGTTGTCAGAGGTGCACAACAATGGAGGTGTCTTCGATAAGTGTGTTTTGTATAAGCCAAAATTGGCGCGCAAGTTGTGAGTTGTGCACAATATAGGAATACAATCAGGTGTCACGCAATCAGAGTGGCGTGCAAGTAGCCTGGAGTGCAAGTAGAAGTGGCGCACAAGTTGTGAGTTGTGGACAATTGTGGCACCCAAGTATTTGATGGTGCACAAGGAGGGAGGCGTGCAAGCAGGGTGGCGTGAATGTAAGTATTAGCGCGCAAGGTAGAACATGTAATTCTTGCATGAAGAAGAATAATAAGATCTTGGGGAAGATGTTTTTTCACAGAAAGATAACATGTGAAGAAGAGTAGCTTTCAGTGCAGCTGGTTTGCATTAAAGAAGCAGAAGAAGAAGAAGAAGAAGAAGAAGAAGAAGAAGAGTGGGCAGCTTACAGGTTTGCTGCATAGAAAGAAGAGAAGAAGAGGAAGAGGAAAAGACCAATAAGAGAGAAGAAGTTTTAGTGCAGTTGATTGTTTCAAGAATAAGAAGAGAAGGAAAGAAGTAAGAATTTATTGCCTACTACTTTGCAAGTAATCAGGTGAAGACCATTAAAGAAGACAAAGAGAAGAACCTGCCTTTTGAAGAAGGAAGAAGACCATCTCTATAGGCAGTATAAAGAACCAGCTATACGCTGCAAGTTGAGCTAGAGAATCACTAGTCTAGGGAAGAGGATTGCCACCCCCCCCCCCCTCTAAAATGTAGGGACTCACACTGGCTAAAAGATTTCTTTCATAGACACTCATCTGTAATTACATATCACATCATAGTGGAGAATCCATACACTTGTCATACCCATTCATTGCAAGGAAGTAGCTACTCTTATTGTGTGGTGAACCCTATAAAAATATCTTGCGCATATTTTTACTGCTTTCTATTATTGTATGTGATAGGAAAATGAGAATAAGGGAATCAAGATACTAACAGGTCCAGAGGTACAGGGATAAAAGTAGTAATTGATTTAAAAATTCCCCAACACTGATTCACCCCCTCCCAGTGTTAGTTATATCCCAAACCGGTCCTATTAATTGGTATTAGAGGCAGTTTAACCTCTGTTGGATTATCTACAGTGAAGTTATTATCTTTCAAAGATTTGAGTTTCATTCCTGAATTATCAATTAGGTGCACTTTCAGTTAAGATTAAGTTTACTCTAAATAGAATTCTATAACTATCATGACCATGATGAATATGAAAAATAAGGAGAATAAAATGATGAAGAAGAAGCCCCTCCTATCTAAAGAATAGTATGTATCAAGTTCTCCATATCTAGTAGACAATTAAGGCACATGAGACTTGGAAATTTATGAGAAAGTGGCTCAAGTTTCCACTTAGAAGATGGATAACCTTCCTACCTCAAATGATAATAAGGTATCTGTTATTACATTTGGATATTATTCTCATTATGAAAATTCTAGCACAGTGGTGATGATCAATCTACAATATCTCAAGAAATATCAGTTGATAGATTAAGAAAGACTCTTCATGGTATTTCAGAAGAGATTTCATCTCTATTTTGTGGATTATTTCCATGCATGCAAGAAAATATCACTCAACTGGAAGAAGAAACTGATTCTTTGGAGAAAGGATTACAAGTAGAAATTGTCGAATGTTTAAATCTTTCTAGACAGGTTGGAGCCTTTTAAGCAACAAAGATGGGATTTGATGTAAGTTATTTAAAGTGGTTCAAAGATGTTGAAAAGAAAGAGGGAGTCAATAAGACTCTAGAAAAGATGATCCATGCACTTGAAGATGAGATAAAAAAGAGAAATGATGTCAAGGATATATATTTGGAAGAAAACTCCAAGAAGATCAAAGAACTGGACTATTTGTTACAAAAAAAAAAGTAAAGATGCATGAAGATTAAGTTGAAATATTAAATAAGGATTATGAAGAGAATATGACTATGATTGAAGAATATGAAGTTATCCTCAATATGAGATTTCTAGAAGTGGAAGATGAGTTTAATAATATTTAGAAGACACATATTTAGACTCCACAAAAGAAGGAAATAGTTTCTTTCAGTATTCAATGCTCAGTGGAGGATTCTAGTGTCAAAATACCTCCAACATGTGAGAAGAAGATCATGGCTTCACTCATTGATCTATCATAAGAAGCTGAAAAAGTAATGGTACCATCCATACCAACTTGTACTAATGTTTTTATTTTCTTCAAAAAATATGGGTTGGAAGAAAAATTCTAAACAAGTATGTATGATGAAAAGTGAGAAGACACCTACCACCATGGATTTGGTAGATAGGGGAAAGAGTGTGGAAGATATCTTCCCACATTAAGCACAACATACCAAGAAGAAGATTGAGCAACCTTATAAAGATGATGGGAAGAAGTAAAGGTTTGTTGGTCAATGCTGCTATTGTAATAGATTTGGGCATCGTGCACTAGATTATTAGTACAACCCTTTAAATGTAAAATAACAGAGAAATCTCATCAAACCCTTAAATTCAAAAGCATAGAGAAAGATCATCTAAAGGGGGGGAAATCTAGAGAAGAAGAAGAAACATCCACAGAACCAAAAGCACTTACATACTGCAAACAGATTTGAAATGTTAGATAACATCTGTGATGAATGCAATAAGAGTGGTCATATGAGTGGTGCATGTTCATATAAGAAATGAAGACCACAGAAGCTGAGTAAGAATAAAGAATCATCCTTGGGAAGAAATCAAATAAATAATATAAAAAAAATTCACCCAGGAAGATTTTAAGAATTAATTATGAGAATTCCTTCGATTCTAAATCCAAGAAGGTGAAGGGTGGTTCATCCAAAATAACTACTAAGAAGAAAGCCACTCCTAAGAAGCCATGTATAAGATCCAATTATGATGCCTCAATCCCTAATGATATTTTGGTGGTTTGGCTAGAATATTTGGAAAGAATGAGAAAGATGTAAGATGCACAGGCTAATACTTGTGCTAAAAGCAAAAAGAAGATTTTACATGAATAAATGGAAGTTCTATGTGTGAGGTGCAACAAGGCTGGTCATACTATTAAGATATGATTTGAATTTACTCCAGCCCAACAATAATTCATCAAAAGGATGAAATTTTCACCAAGAGATTCTAGTTCTTTGAAATAACTTGAAGAAATAATATTCACAAATAAAGAGATGGAAGAAATAGTGTGGTCCACACAATCACAATCAACATTGATGGTCACTTGTGAAAGTTTGAAGAATGGAGCATCTGGTTTGAGAATACCATCTCAACGATGTTGTACACATTGATGGAGAATAGAGGATCATCCTTATTCCATTAAATATTTGTGTATTGTATTTGTTATTTTCATACAAGGAATTGAAGGTGAAGTAAGATCTCAGGGGGAAAACCTGGGATTTAGTGAGGAGTATTATTCCCTTGATGGGGACACACATGAATAAGTTTCCAAAGTTATTATCTCAATCAGTATCAACATCAGTTGGTATAAAATTCAATTACTCTAAAGATTGTCTGAAGATCATGTCTTTGGAAAAGGTATGTCATTTCTTATTCTCTCATCCTTGGATACCCAAAATAAATATATTTTTACATATGGGAGTAACTATGTCAATTAGTGACATAAGAAGAATTAAAGTGACCCAATGCCACTTATCCTACTAATTACACTTGAATGTTTTTTATCCTTTTGTTGAAGTGAGTGCAAGAATTTCAGGATTTGTTATTTCCTATCACAATCAATATCTTTGTCCTGGAATGAAAGTATGAAGACAGGTGTAGGAGATCTCATCTCAAGTAGTATCATGATCAGTGGATAATGGACAACATTATTGTCTTAATCAAATTCTATTGTTTTCTACATCAATATTTTCTCAAGTATACTTTGAGTGAAATGATTGATGGCATGCTTCTTAAGTAAGGATGGATACCCTCTCTACTATGAACTTTTTATTTCTTTTCAATAAGTAGGAGAGAAATTCAAATGATAGTTTGAAATAAAGGGGGTATAGAAACAGGTAAAGGGGAGAGATAAGATTCTTATTTTGACATTGATACATTCATTTGAGGAGACATTGTGGTATTGATAACATAATACAAAGGGGTAGATTGTTGGGACCACATTGTGTATGAAGATTGTATTTTTTGTCAATAGTTGTCAATACTCTTCAAAATGAAGAAGGATATGAAGAAGGACTAAAAAGTTAGTGGAGATTGGCTGAAGTGAGGTTGCCTGGAGAATTGTTTTGGAATTAAAGAATCTGATGTCATACTTGAGCAATTCTCTATGAAGATCAATTCAGATGACTGTTGAACTAATACTAAGTTCATAGAACTAATACTAATTTCAACAAACTTGTGTCAAAGGTGACACACTTTTTACAACAATGAAGAATGGTGAAGTATCATCCATCTAAGGATGATTGAATAAGAATGAGGATTTAAAAGAAGACCATGCAATGCATCACGATTTCATGAGAACCTTGCAAGATATTACTTGAAGAAAGGAATAATATGATTTGAATGAAGTAGAGAATGATGGTTGAAGAAGAAGAGAGAGTGTGGAAGGGATTTTCATTCTAAGAAGTTCATCAATTACACATTTCCTTTAAAGTTCCAAATATATGTATCAAACGTAATACATTTTCTGAAACATTGAAGGTATTTGAAGAAGCTTCAAGCCTCCACTTTTGGATGAAGAGAGATGATTAGAGTTATTTGGAATTAACACTCCCAAAGGAATTGAGGATTTGAAGTGAGGATGAAGATTTACTTTGTAATTAATATTCCAAAAAGAATGGACTAAACTATGATGATGCTTTGCTGATTTTTTATTTCAAAAATATCATAAGTTTGAAGAACTTGTGATGCAAGCCATATGAAGGATATAGGGAGTAAAAAAGTTTTTTTGGAAAAGTAAATAAAGTGGTGTGAAAGTGTGGCACACAAGTATATGATCCTCACAAGTGAATGTTGCGCGCAAGTAATATTTCAAGATAATCCCATCAAAATATGAAAAAGGAATGAAAGTGTCGTGATAGGGAGGGAATTTTGTGCAAGTGATGGAGTGGCATGCAAGTTCTAGAGCGGCGTGCAAGTGCTGGAGCGGCATGAAAGTGATGGAGTGGCATGCAAGGGTATGTGGTGCGCAACTCACCAAAATTCCTATAAATAGTCGACTCGGCTCCTCATTTTTTAAGACTCAACACTTAGAAGAAAATTTGAGCTCTGATCACACAAGTAGTAGATGTGGTACGCAAGATGAAGTGGCACGCTAGCTGAAGTGGCACGCAAGCTGAGGGTTATTTATAAGGAACGCAAGTAGGAAGTGGTGCTCAAGAAGAGTGGCGCGCAAGTAGGGTGGCACACAAGTAGAGTGGCGTGCAAGCAGAAGTGGTGCGCAAGTTGTCAGTGGTGTGCAAGTAGGGAGTTGTCTTCTAGAAGTTTGTTGTTTATAAGCCAAAAGGGGCGCGCATGTTTTGAGTTGTGAACAATAGAGGCACGCAAGTTGTGGCACAAAATCAGGTGGCACACATGCAGAGTGGCATGCAAGCAGCATGGCGCGCAAGTAGAAGTGGCGCGCAAGTTGTGATTTGTGAACAATTGTGGTGCAAAATTATTTGGTGGCGCGCAAGTAGGGAGGAACGCAAGCAGGGTGGTGCGTAATTAAGGATTGGCACACAATCTAGAACATGTGATTCTATAGAGAAGAAGAAGAAGAATATCTCGGTGAAGATGGTTTTTCACTGAAATAAAACATGTGAAGAAGAGTAGGTTTTGGTGCAACTGGTTTTTCATTAAAGAAGAAGAAGAAGAAGAAGAAGAGTGTGCAGCTTACTGGTTTGATACAAAGAAATAAGAGATGAAGATGAAGAATAACAGACCAATAAGGGAAAAGAAGTTTTATTGCAGTTGGTTGTTTCACTAAGAAGAAGGGAAGGAAAGAAGGAAGAATTGATTGCCTACTGCTTTGAAAGTAATCAAGTAAAGAGCATTAAATAAGACTAAGAGAAGAACTTGCCTTTTCAATAATGAATAAGATTGTCTCCATATGCAGTATATAGAACTAGTTATATGCTACAAGTTGGGCTAGGTCATCACTAGTCCAGGGAAGTGGATTGTTTCCCACCCCCCTCTAAAGTGTAGGGACTCACATTGGCTAAAGGATTATTTTCTGAGACACTCCACTGTAATTTCATATCACATAATAGTGGAGAATTCATGCACTAGTAATACCCATGCATGGAAAGGACGTAGCTACTCTTATTGAGTGGTGAACCCTGTAAAAATGTTGTGTGCATATTTTTACTACTTTCAATTATTGCATGAAACAGGGAAAATAGAATAATAGAATCAAGATCCTAACAGGTCAATAGGTACAGGGATAAAAGTTGGAATTGATTTAAAAAGTCCCCAACACTGATTCATCCCCCCTCCCAATGTTAGGTATATCCCAAATTGGTCCTCTCAAAGATGATTATTTGGGAAGAATGTTATGACCATTTTTTAAATGAAAGATGAAGGGTATGAGATAACCTTTGAGGTTATAAATTTTATTAATATTTATTTAATTAGTGTTACATGAGATATATGGATTGAGGATAAAGATAATAGTGGGTTAGGTTTTAGTACATGCGAAATAGGTATTCAGATGTTTGGAATGTGACATTATGAACTACTAGGTATAAATTTTGGACAAAAAAATTTGGGTTTTGAAAATGTTCAGTAATATTTTGGGGGAGTCTAAAGTTAACTACTTTTAGAATGGATTCAATTGAACATGTGATATTCTTTATTGAAGTTAATTTATGATTCATAATATTAAATAACCAATATTAACCATTTTGGTGTTAGTAAAAAAGTATAGTCTAAAGAATTGACTTATGGATCTTATAATTAATTAAAAGTGTTTCAGGCATGAAATTTTTTATTGATTATCTATTTCCTATAATAATATATGAAGTGAAAATATATAAAAACACAACCAAAGAATGAGAGTAATCTTATGAAATGAAAATAAATAAATTGAATGAATTTTATATTATTATTTATAAGGATAATAAAATAATCCCTCAGATTTACTATTATGACCATGAAATAAAAACTTTATCAGTTAACTTTTCTTACTGAGAAATCAATGGTCTTCTAACCCATCAAATATTTTCAATTTTTTGATGGATAAATTTCTCATGAACATGTTCTCTATCACTGTCTATTATTCCTAGGGAGTTAATTTTTTATTCTATGACCATATTCCTTCTTCCCACTAATTTTTTCAAATTTAGATGCCTAATTTTGTGATGACCTTTGCATTTCCCAATCCCAATTTTTAAGAGAAACATTTATAAACCCTCTTTATGATGAGTATTTTTCATAAAAGAGTTTTCAAATTTCAAACCCTTGATAACTAAAAAAGGGTCAATTTGTGAGGTAAAAATTTATTTAATGTTGGGATAATGTAACACCGTGATATATTAAAAGAACACTATGTTCTATAACATATACAACACAAAAAATTGACCTTAAACAAACCTAAAAATATTATAATTTAATTATGAAAATCTTGAATTAGATGATAAATCAGTGGTTATTAATAGTATTAAGTAAATTATGAAATAAAAATTATGTATTAAAAAAATTATTGATTAATTCTTATGAAATAAGTACTCAATTTTTACTAAATTAATTTTATGCTACAAAAATACATTTTCCTCATAAATGATTTTTATTGCTTCTTGTGAGAAATATTATATATAATTTCTTGGAATTATATAAATATAATATTATAAATATAATATCATTTTTTAAATAATCATATAAACATTATATTAGGATGAAATTTCATATTTTTCTAAAAAATATAATTTTCCAACAAATAGTGAAAAATATCAACTTTTATTGAAAAATATATTTTTTATTTCAAAGTTATATATAATTTTCAAATGGATTAAAATTATATTCATATCCATTATATTATTTATAATCCAATTAGGTTCCTTATAATCAATTTTATAATTTAATTTGACATAATTTTTTTTTACAAAAATACATTTTAATGAAAACTGTATTTGCCTATAAAACAATTTTCATCACATTTTACGTAATTATTATAAAATTAACTAATAAAATTTATAGGGATTGAATTTTTAAAAAAAATTATATAATTTTAATCATTAGGATGAAATTGAGTAATTTGGCCCCTTTAATTATTAGTTATTATGAATAGTTACCACGGTAAAATTTATCACCTCTATAAAGGGTAAATCGGTTAAATATTGGATAAAACTAAGTGATAAAGACATATATCATCATCATAATTCTTATTAGATGAATTTAATTACAACCTTGACACATTATCCTATAACTTGATCTATTTTCTGTACACTTTTCCTTAATAATGGCTAATATATTCATTAAATCAAAAGAAGTTACAAAATATCACTCTCTTTGATTTTAATATCCCTTATGTGTCCACATGGTTACAAAAGAAAGATTTCAATGAAAATAAATTCCTATTATGATTTTAATAAATATATTTTCATGATATAAATTTATTTCTAATCCTTTTAAAATATATAATTACCTAAGATTATTGTATAATGATGCTACAATATTTATTTAATTAACCTAAAAAGAGAAAAAATGATTTTAAAAATATTAAAAGTGTTATAAATTACTAGGATAATGAATCCCAAGAATTTTGTAGACCAATGTTACACATTAGTGTGGTTTAAATTAATTATATTCCAAATAAGACTTTATCGTGATGTATTTAGTGTCGAAATAAACGTATAGTGTCGAAATTGACAATAACGATATTTTATCAAAATAATATGTAATTATATTATTTAAAAATCATAGAAATATTTAAGGTGGGAAATTATGATAATATATGGTATAAAATATATTCTATTTTAAATTTATTATTCAATAGTTATCTTATATGAAAAATTATAATCCATTAAGAGTGAATAAGGCGTTATTATGATTAATGTTAAAATAAATTAATTAAAGAGTTAAACCAGTAGATAAGGTCTAAAATAGCATCTAAAACTAAATTAATTTTATTTTTTAACTATATTTATACCATATAATAACCTATATCCTAATTCATGACCATTTGGAATTATTTGACTCTAGAACACTCTTATTATATTTTAATTTTTAAACAAATTTTGAATGTACCCCTCACCTGAATTATATAAAGGAACCTTCTCCCTTAATTTATTACACCCCTTTTATCCATCTATATCAACCTAACCATACCCATTAATCTTTCCAAAATACTTATCAATGTTCTTTAGATTTTATATCGTCTAATTGACAAAACCTAGGTTCCTTAAGAATATAACTAATGGAAGCCCACTAAAGAAGAGGTAATCATCTTTACTGACTCTCTAAATATTATTTCGTCTTCTACTTCTTCTTCATGGGTTGAAACCATACAAAAATTATAAATATTTTTTAGAAAAAATATACTATTATTTTATTATTATTATTTTACAACCATATCCCATCTCTTTTCCATCCTATATAAATATAAAACTTCGCTCCTGCGTTTGTACGACTTAACATATCTATGTAGCCGTAAAATTAATTTTTCATCACAAATTTAATTGGATAGAAATGCCTCGGCCCTAAAAGCTTCGAGTCGATGCATTATTACGTATCATTGTCCTGATCACAAAAGATCAAGTCTCGAAAGACTGATCAGTTTAGTAGCCTTGAAAGTATTAGATACATTCATAAGGATTACATTGCGTCATAAAATGGAAAGTTACAACAAAATTGCTTAAATGGACAACCCTGATATCCCATAGACTATCCCTACAGGTCAGTCATAATATTGTTCTTAGCATCCTAGGTAAAATAAAACTTAGAAAGGGGTGAGCTCAGATTCTCAGTAAGGATAACAATAAAGCGGAAACTTTTATAAATAAGCATAAACATTTAAGTCAATGTATAAGACTAAAAAAAGCCTTTTAAACTTGAACTTTAACATAAAATGGAAAAGATAAATTCAAATATTTCCATTTACTTATTCCCATGGATATTCTACTAGTCGAATAATGACATGAAATATCAATAACCATTTTCATAATGATGGAATGCATAATGTGAGATTTCATAACCACATAGTCAAGGCCTTGTGCCAAGAATACGAATAAGGTTTTTTCAAGGCCTTGTGACAAGACACTAGTTTGTCTGATGAGACCTACCGATGCATCGAGTAGCTATAGCGGTCTCCACCCATCACTTACTAAGTCCAATGCATTCCTCATATGAAAATGTTTAAACAAAACATAAACATTTATAATGAAACTAGCATATGAAAAGTCAATAATTTATCCATAAACCGTGAATTGTGTAAAAATAACTCATCCACAATCAAACATATCACAAAACCTTCAGTACAATATGGAATTTTTGTATCATAATAAATCAACTTCAAATAAGCTTAAAATCCGTCAAGGATGTTGACATATATGAAATAAAAACCTTTTTTAGAGAAATATATCTTTATATTTTGAAATCATTTATGAAAACATTTGTGTTGGAAATATTATTATAAACTTGTAAGCAAAGCTTCAACGATGTTATAACAGTGGAAAATAGCCGCACCCGTTGTATAAGTTAAAAAAATGAATTTTTACCTTAATTTTGTTGAAAGTACTATAAAGGACCTTGTTTGGAAAACGACGGAAAAATTCCTTTATAAACATATTATCAAAGTCAAACAAGGGTATAAATTACTTTAACCCATAGTATATAAAATAGTAAGAATTTTTTGAAATACATTTTTAAGAAACATGGATGTGGATGATAAAGAGGTCCCAGTAGATAATTACGTATAAAAACCCTATGATAATGAAGAGATTATAGAATTAACCTTTACCTTGTAATTTTCTTTGTTCGAGGGTTGGTTAAACTCCTATATAATGGGGAAATAATTTTTATTACATTAAACAATAATCATATATATTAATATGATATCAAATATGATCTTTTAAAATTGCTTTGTTAATAATATCTTAGTATTATCATCGTTTCGGGTGTTAACTGATTAATTTTTCTTTATATGATTTCTTACGTAAGTAATATTTTTTATGGATAGGATGTATCTTATTCATATTCAGAATGATATTAAATCTATAAACATTATTTTTAATCATCTAATGAAAATTAGTCTTGAATGGATACGATGGGAAATGACTCTCCTCGCGTTCGTGGAGATGGTAATCCGTACGTATATACGTGCGACAATAACATTATTTTGATATTAAAATAACATATAATTGGATGTTATATCATATATACATAATCATTATCATGTTATATTTATTATTTACATCAATTACACATCATTGTTATACCCATCCAAATAATAATGTATTGAATAACAATTACACCACGACATGGAGACGGTAAGCCATTCGTACACACGTATGATGACATTTCATTAAAAGGATGGATAGAATAATGAATTTGGTTGTAATATATTTATAATAACATAATAGTATATAGAGGATACTTGAATTATTATTTTAGTATTGAACCAACAACAAAAACGAAAGTGGAAGAAGAAATGAATATGAAAGAGGTGGTGCGATATTTACCTCTTCTTAGGGTTCTTCCTTTTGATTTGATCTAAAGGGCTCCGTAGTTTGGATTTATGACTGAAGGAGGGCCTATATGATTAATTTAGAATAGTTGAGATGGTATTTGGGCAAGTTTTGGCTGAGACAAATTGCTTTGAAGGTTTGAATTAGAGAGAAGGGGGAGTGTCCATTTATAAGAGGGGTGAGGGGAACCTTAGGAAAAGCTATAAATACTATTTTATGGATGGGAAGTATCTTAATTATATCCAGAATTATATCATGTCTTTAAACAATATTTTTAATCATATAATGAAAATTAGTCTTGAATGGACACTATGGGGAATGAATCTCATCGCGTTCGTGGAGACGGTAATCTGTACGTATGCATGAGAGAAAAAATAATTATTTTGATATTAAAATAATATATAATTTGATGGTATATCATATATATAGAATAATTATCATGTTATATTTAATATTTAAATCAATTACACATCATTATTATACTCATCCAAATGATAATGTATTGAATAACAATTACACCATGATGTGGAGACGGTAAGTCGTGTGTACGCAGGTATAGTGACATGTGATTCAAAGGATTTAAAGAACAATGAATATGGTTGTAAAATATTTATAAAAAAATCATAGTATATAGAATATATTGGAGTTATTATTCTATAATGGAAACAACAAAGTAAGAGGAAGTGTAAGAAGGAAGGAACTTGAAAGACGTGATGAAATATTTACCTCTTCTTCAGGTTCTTCGTTTTGATTTGATCAAAAGGGTACTTAGGATGGCTTTTTGACTAAATGAAGGCCTATAGGATGAAGGTAGGACATGTTTTTTGGTATTTTGGATGGGTTTGGCTAAGAAAAAAGGCTTTTAATGTGTGAATTTGAGGGAAGGGGGAGTGCCCTTTTATAAGAGGGGTGAGGGCACCTTAGGAAAAGCTATAAATATTATATTATAATAAAACCATTTTCGGTTTCTAATGGATCCAAAATGAATTATTTAAAGTATAAGGTGGTTATGGGTCGAAAATCACTCAACCAATAGGTTTTAGATAGGTTTGGGTCAAAATATCAACTTTATCCTTTAGATTTAACTCTTAGTTAAATAATTTGACATTTACCATGTCTCGTTGTATTTTTATATTATATGGTTAATAAACATACTATATACTTCCAAGAGAACCCCAAGTGGTTCATTAATGATACACCGATAATTATATAAGTATTTTGGCAGAACCTTATATTTTTAGTAATAGAATATCAATTAATAATATAATATTTGTTTTAAAAACTCTTTTATGTAAATTTTGACACTATTTGGTATTTTGTTTTTTTCTATATTCATAAAAGAATTATTACATCTATAAAAATTCATATAACCAACTCTAACATGTCATATTAACCTAGAAAATTAGTGGAATACATAAAAAGTCTCAAATTACATTTATTTGGATATTTATAATATCAATTATTATAATATTTCATTAATTAGGTAATTACTCTATCGTCATTGTGTCATAAATAAATAGAATTATTTAATGTCTAAAAAATATAAATAAAATACCATTATGTATTAAATACTTTTATCTTTCTAATTAATATTTATAGTCTAATTTATCTTTACTTGTAACCCTATATTAAAAATGGATTAATTATTATACTTTAATTTAACACTTTTAACTCTTCTTTGAATTAAATAATAATAAATGTTCTAATCAAATCCAAGTGGACCTAAAGGATAATATTTTATTAATAAGGTTGTTTTTGGTATATTTACACTCATCCAATAGAATTATAACATGTGTTAGGGTAATAATAATATCATTTTTACCCTTAATTACCCTATTTACTTTTAACCGTGGCAAATAAAAGTAAAAATTCACTATTCACCAAAAATTACTTTCATCTTATTGAACCACATTTTACTTACTGATATCAACCGTGTCTCTATGATTTTTGAAATTTAACTCATATAACCTTTAAAATTAAGTTTTATCTGAATTTGCAAATGCTCCTAGGAGGTGGGTAAAAGACAGTAAAAAGTTCAATAAAATTTTTATATATCTAAAATTATTATAAACTGACTCCAATTAATTAACTTCATCGTATGTAGGTATTATGTATCTATTTTTTCCTAAAATAAATTTAAATAAAATAAATAATTATTTAAATAAAAATTCAGTTTTAAACTATAACTCCCTGTTTTTCACTATTTATCAAAAACTGAAAGGTTTCAGAAAAATACCACAAATTCACCCTAAGCTAATTTCTAAATTCCAAATCCTTTAATGAAGTCCATTTTGGAAGAAGTGGGTATTAGTATTGAAAATGGCTAGTTTGATTGGTTGTGGGGTGTTAGAACTCAAAGTTGGGTACAACACACGCTATTGTATTATTCAAAGGCAAGTGTACCATGGAAGCTTGGGGTGCTACATTCTCCCCTCCTTTAAATAATTTCATCCTCAAAATTTCTAAAATATTACTACATAAAAATACTCGGGTGGTTCTTCATCATAAGTTCCTTGGGTTCCCATGTTGCATCTTCCATCTTATGGTTTCTCCATAGAACTTTTACCAGACGGGTCGTCCGGTTTCACAACACTTGTTATTTTATACCAAGAATCTTGACAGGCTCTTCTTAATAAGATAGATCAAGTTCAAGTTCTAATTCCTCATAGGTGAGTACATGTGTTGGGTTAGGCATTTATCTTCTCAATAGTGATACGTGGAATACATCGTGAACTTTGGTGAGACTTGGCGGCATTTCCAAATGGTAAGCTACATCCCCAATTCGTTCTTGAATTTTGAAAGGTACGATGTACCTGGGACACAATTTTCCCTTTTTACTGAAACGTATAACACCCTTCCATAGAGATACCTTCAATGAAACATGATCTCATTCCTGAAATTCCAAATCCTTCCATCGGTTATCGGCATAGCTCTTTTTCCTACTGCCTACTTTGATATGCTTTGATGTGGGTTTGGATTACCTTCACATTTTCCATCGTTTCTTCCACAAGTTCTAGGCCTATGATTTTTCTTTCACCAACATCATCCCAACAGGTTGGTGTGCGATATCTTTTTTCATATAACGCTTCATATGGTGTCATTTGAAAACATGAATAGAAGCTATTATTATAGAAAAATTCTACCAGAGGTAAATATTGATCCCATATACCATGAAATTCATTTGATCATGATCTCAACATTTCATCTAAGGTTTTAATATCTTGTTCAGATTGTCCATAAGTTTGGGGGTGGTAGGTAGTGCTCAAATAAAGTTCAGTATCCAGGGCTTTATGAAGAGTCTTCTAGAATCTTGATGTAAAACGGAGATCGCGATCAGAAACAATCGATAGTGGAACTCCATGAAGTCTTAGAACTTCATTAATATACAGAATTGATAAACGTTCAAGTGGTAAATCCTCTCTTATAGCAATAACATGTGCTGACTTGGTAAGACGATCAATAATGACCCATATAGCATCATTCCTTCTAGGAGTCTTCAGTAGTCCCTTGAAAAAGCACATTATGATATCATCCAATTTCCACTTAGGTATGGGAAGAGGTCGCATGACTCCTACAGGTTGTTTCCTTCCATCTTACACATATTTACAAACCATACATATTAACACAAAATCAGAAATCTCCCTCTTCATTTGTCCCACTAAAAATGTTGCTTCAAATCTCTTTACATTTTAGTGCTAACAGGGTGTATAGAGAAATTGGAACTATGAGAATGATCCAACAATTCTCTTTTTCGAGCTGGTATATCAAGAACACAAAGACTTTTCCCAAATTTCAAAATTCCATCTTCATACACAAAGTCACTCAATATCCCACCATTCAAAACTTTAATCTTCTTTTGAAACTCTTCATCATCAGTCTTAGAAAACATTATCCGTTCTAGTATAGATGGTTTGGAAACCATTTGAATAATAATTGATGTTTCACCTTTCATTGTTATTCCCATATCCATCATCACCAGATCTATAAAAATAGGATCCCTTTTAACTCTCATCTTGTTCAAAACTCTATGATCTTTTTTGCTCAAACCATTCGCAACCTTATTTTCCTTCCTCGGGTGGTAGTGTATACTGCAATCATTACCCTTCAATAGTTTAAGCCATCACCTTTACCTCATGTTGATTTATATTTGTCAGAAAATATACTTCAAACTCTTGTGATTAGTATAAATATCACATTTTTCGATATAGAGTTAATGTCTTCAAATCATTAAAGAAATGATTATAGCTTCTAACTCAAGATCATGAGTAGGATAATTTTTCTCATAAATTTTTAGCTTTCTTGATGCATACGCAATAACCTTGTCATTATGCATAAGGACACAACCAGTTCCTTTCTTTGATGTATCACTATAAATAACAAACCCATCATTCCCCAATGGTAGATTCAATATTGGAGATTCACTAATCTATTCTTCAATTCATCAAAACATTCTTCACACTCATTTTTCCAAAAAAAAATTAACATCTTTACGTGTGAGCTTGGTTAATGTGTTAGCCAATTGGGAAAAATTCTGGACGAAACACCAATAATAACCTGCTAAACTAATAAAACCGTGTACCTCGATTAAACTCATTGGTGATTTCCATTCTTGGATTTCCATGGTCATAGAAGGATCAACAAAGATTCCATCCTTAGAGACAATATGGCCAAGAAAGGATATCTCCTGAATCCAGAATTCACACTTGCTAAACTTCCCATATAATTCATGTCTTTTGATATTCTTCAGGATAAAGTGAAATTGATTTTCCAGATCTTCGTATCTTTTTGAGTATACCAAGATATCATCAATAAATACCACTAAAAAGTCATCAAGATATTCCTTGAAAACTCTATTCATTAGATCCATGAATACAGAGGGTGCATTAGTCAATTAAAAAGGCATTACTGTAAACTCATAATGCTTATACCTGGTTCAAAATGCTATTTTCAGAATGTCTTCCTTCATCACACACAACTGATGATATCCTGATTGAAGTTCAATCTTTGAAAATTATTGAGCTCCAAGAAGTTGGTCAAATAAATCATCAATGTGAGGTAGGGGATGCATGTTCTTTATTGTTATACCATTGATCTCCCTATAGTTAATGCAAAACATCATAGATCCATCTTTATTCATAACAAAAAGGATATGGGCTCCCCATGGAGAAACACTAGGGAGAATAAATCCCTTATTACTCAATTCATGTATTTGTTTCTTTAGTTACACTAATTCCATAGTGGACATTCTATAAGGGGTCTTTGATAAGGGACATGATCCTCAAATTAAACAAATGAAAAATCAATTTACCGTTTTGGAGGATTTCCAGGTAAATCTTCTGGAAACACACTGACATATTCTTTCACAATATATACATACTCTATTTTAACATTCATTTCCTCACCCACAGTTACTTCATTATCTTACTCCCCGATAATTTAATTTAGTTGATCTATAGGGGGTGTATCTAGATAAGAATTTGGTGGTGACATTTCTGCACTAAAGATAAGTTACTCCTTATCATCATCAAAAATTGTAATCTCTTTCTTCTTATAATAAATTTTCACATCATGGTCCAAAATCCAATCCATACTGAGGATTATATAAAATTCAATCATGGTTATGACGATGAGATCAGCCCATAAAGAACATTTTTATACCCTAATGGGGACTGATTCACAAAACGTTGTTCCAATGATGCTTCCCTTAAGAGTATTGAATAAAAAATCCCTTGTTAAATCAAATTGGAAATATATAATTTTCATAGAAAACTAGGAAGATATGAAACAATGCAATGATCAAGAATTAGATAAAGCATTTTCTAAACATGAGGAAACCATTAAAGTACCTTCCATTAAGTCTTTCGGAGCTTCAACCTTAGCATTAGTGATATCATAAGCTTAACTTTGATCCCTTGGCCTTTATTGAGGTAAGTTCCCCTAACGCTTAGGACATTCATTCTCGTAATTCCCCTTTCTCTACAATTGTAGCATTCAACATCGACAGCCTCTTTTTTCCCCTTGCAATCACGAGCTTGGTGTCTTTTTCACCACACTTGTAACAGACTCCCGTTCCCTTCAAGAAAGTACCAGGTTGTGTCTTCCCACAATTACTATAGGATGGATATTCAACTTTTCCCTTCTTCCCCTTATTACCATTTCCTGAGTGCTCAGAAGATCTCTTCTTCTCTTGCTTTTCTTTAAAGTCATAAGACTTAGATAATTTTGTTTTTATCTTGATAGTACATTAGATAATATCTTCATACGATGAGAAGGATTGTGAGACTAATGCTTGATAGAGAAATGGTTTTAACCCATAAAAGAAACGATCAATCTTACTTCTTGGGTTACGTATATAATCTAAAGCATCCCTTGCTAACCATGTAAAGTTAGCTTCATACTTTGCGACATTCTCATCCACCTTTGGCCTTTGACTCAGAAATTGTCTTTCCATATCCACTCGATGGTCATGAGGAAAGTATTTGTTTAAGAAATTGTAACACCCCAAGATTTCATAGTGTGTTATTTCTTCAAAATAATTCAATAACTTGCACTACAAGCAACACCGAGTTCAATCACACCATGACTTACAAAAAAATCCATTCAAAAGAGGTTATGAATAGTATTATCTAAATTTTAAACTTTATATAATCCTTATAATTTTAGAATCCATATTATGAGTTTCTTAGATATAATGCAAGAACAAATTCATTATCAGTATTGCACTTTTATCAACTTTTAATAATGAACCATTTTTAAATACAATATTTTAAACTTTTTGACTAAATGGGGACATCAAAAATTTAAAATGTAACACCCCAAGCTTCTACGGTACGCTTCTCTTTGAATAATGCGATAGCGTGTGTTGTACGCAACACCGAGTTCTAACAACCAATCAAACTAGCCGTTATGAATAGTAATACCTACTTTTTAAAATTATATATATTTTATATTTCAAAATGGACTTCATTTTTGGATTCGGAATATCTAATTTAGCCTAAGGTGAAATTTTGGTACTTTTCGGATAACTTTCATATTTTGATGAATAGTGAAAATTACTAAATTTTAATTAAAAACAACTTTTTTAATCAAAATAATTAATAGTGATAAATTATGAATTTGAGTGGTTTTAAAGTATATTTAGAATATATTTTTACCATTTAATATAATTTTGGTCATTGGGCATAATTTTACAATTAAACCGAACATAAACAAGTGTCAATCTTTTGATAGTTATTATCTCTTAAAAACACGCTTTTTGTTTTGACAACGGGAATTAATTTTAAATTAATTTCTGCCACTTCTGTGTTTTGAATTTAGGAAAATGGATTCCATATTTGGAATCAGGATGTTCAAATTGTGTAAATAGGTAACTTTTATTTTTAGACATTTTGAATAATTACTGCGGTAAATATTTTATTTACCATGGTTAAGGGTAAATCCGGTAAATAAGGGTTAAAAAATAATATTATAATAATACTAAATTACCCTAAAACGTGTCTTAACCATATTGGTTGATACAGGGTCGACCATGGGCATCTTTGGGTCGATTTTGGGACCCCATGGATCCACTTGTAAGTGATAATGACACTTTATTTTAATTAAGTTAAAATGAATACAAAAATGACACAAGCATATATCTTTTAGAAAAACAATTGTTACATAGGGTTATATATATTTGATTTTTGATTATAAATATTCATTAGAAAGATAAAAAGATTTCCTACATAATGATATTTTATTTATAATTTTTAGACATTAAATAATTTATTTTATTTATGACACAATGATGATGCAGTAATTACTATAATAGTGAAACATTAAAATAATTGATATTATAAATACCCAAATAAATATAATATAAAACTTTTAATGAATTAAACTAATTTTCTAGGATAGTATGATATATTAGTATTGATTTAATTGACTTTTTTCGAAGTAATAAATCTTTTATGAGTTTCACAAAAATCAACTATTGAATAGTGTCAAAATTGACATAAAAGAGTTCTTAAAACAAATATTATATTATTAATTGATATTAAATTCCTAAAAATCTGAGGTTCGGCAAAGAGACTTATATAATGATAGTTTCATCATTAATGTACCACTTGGGGGTCTCTTGGATGTATATAGTAAGTTTATTAACCATATTATATAAAAATACAAAGAGACATTGTAAAAGTGAAACTAATTAACTTAGAGTTAATACTTAAAGATAAGGTTAATATAAGTACTCAAACCTGTCTAAATTCTATTTTTTGAGTGGTTTTCGACATATCCCCACCTTAACCTTTGAATAATAAGATTTGGAGCCATTATAAACCGAATATGAATTTATTATAAATTAATATTTCTAGCTTTTCCAAAGGTGCCCCTCACCCCTCTGATAAAAGGGCACTCCTCCTTCTCATTTCTTAACACCTTCAAAGCCTTTTGGTTGGGCCAAACTCTGCCCAAATACTCTCCCAACATCCCTCAATACAACCTAGAGGCCTTATTTTGATCAGAAAGCCAACCTAAGGAGCCCTTTTGATCAAATCAATAGGAAGAACCTGAAGAAGAGGTAATGATTTCACCACCCTTCTCCAAGTTCATTTCTTCTTCCACTTCTTCTTCATTTGTTCTTACCATTCTAAAATAATAACTCCTGTATCTCACATATACTGTGATGTTATTATAAATATGGTACAACCATATTCAGTATTCTATCCACCCTTTGAATAACATGTCACCATACGTGCGTACGTACGGACTACCGTCTCCACGTCGTGGTGTAATTGTTATTCAATATAATATTATTTGGATGGGTATAATAATGATGTGAAACTCATGTAAATAATAAATATAACATGTTAATGATTCTGTATATATGATATACCATCCATTTATATATTATTTTAATATCAAAAGAATGATATTGTCGCTCGTGCGTACGTACGGACTACCGTCTCCACGAACGCGATGAGATTCATTCTCCATCGTATCCATTCAAGTATTATTATAATTTGATGATTTAAAAATGATGTTTAAGGACTAGATATCATTCTGGATATGAATAAGATACAACAACCATGGCTTATGTAACAAAACATATAAAAGAAAATGAGTAAGTTAACTCCCGAAACGACGATAATTCTAAGATATTATTAACAAATCAATGTTAAAAGATCATATATGATATCATATTATTATATATGATTCTTGTATAATTTAATAACAACTATTTCACCATTATACAGGAGGTTAACCTACCCCAACCAAGAAAAAGTACAAGGTAAGGGTTTACTTTACAACCTCTTCATTATCCAAGGTTGTTTATACGTAATAATCTACTGGGATCTCTTTATCATCCACATCCATGTTTCTTAAAAATGCATTTCAAAACATTTTTACTATTTACTAGAATATGAGTTAAAGTCATTTATACCCTTTTTGACTTTTATAAGTGGTTTATAAAGGAATCTTTCGGTCATTTTCAAAACATGGTCCTTTTTAACCTTTTCGACAGAATTAAGGTAAGAATGTTTTTTAACTTATACGGCGGGTGCGGCTATTTTCCGCCGTTATAAAATCTTCAAAGCTTCCCTTACAAGCTTATAAGAATATTTTCAAAGAAAATGTTTTATTTTATATGGATCTTAAATTATTTCAAAATAAAAGGAGATATTTCTTTAAAAAGAATTTTGATTTCATCTATGTCAACATCCTTTGATGGATTTTAAGATTATTTGAAGTTGATTTATTATGATACAAAACTTCTATATTGTATTGAAGGTTTTGTGATATGTTTGACTGTGGATGTGCTATTTTTATACCATTCATAGTTTATGGTGAAAGTATTGACATTTCATATGCTAGTTTTAATATGAATGTTTATGTTATGTTTAAACCTTTTCATATGGGAATGCATTGGACTTAATATGTGACGGGTGGAGCCCGCTATAGCTCCTCGATGCATCGGTAGGTCTCATGAGACAAACTAGTGTCTTGGCACAAGGCCTTGACAAAATCTTATTTGTAGTCTTGGCACGAGGCCTTGGCTATGTGGTTATGATAGTCTGGCATTATGCATTCCAACATTATGAAAGTGGTTATTGATTTTTTCATGTGATTATTCGATTAGTAGAATATCCATGTGAATAAGTAAATGGCATTATTTCATTTTATTTATGCCATACCATGTTGAAAGTTCATATTTAAAAGGCTTTTGTTTTAGTTATACATTGCCTTAAATGTTTATTCTTATTTATGAAAGTTTCCGCTATATTTTTATCCTTACTGGGCATTTGAGCTCACCCCTTTTCTATGATTTATTTTTCCCAGGATGTGAAGAAGTAAGTTATGAATGACCTGCAGGGATTTTATGAGTGGTTAATAGTGTGGATTATTGAAACATTATGTTGTTGTTGTAGTTTTTCATTTTATGATGTAATGTAAAACTTATGAATATATCTAGTTTTTCAAAGGCTACTAAACCAATCGGTCTTTCGAGATTTGATCTTTCTTGTGATCATGCCAATGTTATGTAATAATGCACCGACTCTGGGTAACTGGGGTCGGGGCGTTACAGTTGGTATCAGAGGAAGTTTAGTACAAACCTTGGAAGCTAGATTTAGATAAACTCTGATTAGAGCACGTAGACCTAAGATGAACTTTGAGGATTAGTATAGAAGAACTTCCTAGAATTTTGGTATTGTAGAGATTTTGTGAGTTTTCCAAGCAATACATCCCTGTCTGGATACGAGCAGGTAGAGGCGGCTCTGGCACAGATGTACCTAGGGGTAAAACCCGAAAACACCACTTTGAGCTAGACTCGAACGGGAACTGGTGCACGACAACGGGCCTTGCTGCACTCTTGGTTACGACACTCCCGGGGGATATGCTTAGGATAACTCTCATTTTCTTTACAAATCATTTTGAAGGGATTATGAGTATATACTTCCTCAAAGAAAACATTCTTATGATTATGGATTATATCCATAAATAGTTCAATTTATGTTAAGTGTTTTATAAGTATGGGATTATGTATTTTGATTCATAAACTGATCTAGTGTATGCCATTGTTTAGAAATGGCGCCCAGTAGAAGGAATGAGAACTCCAGAAATGCACATGATCCAAAGAGAAGGAAGGATCATATCTTTCATGGTCTTAAGCTAGAATTTATAAGAGAAATAGTCTCCCATTTATTATCATCATATGAAGAAATAATATCATGTGTTGATATGATAAGTAAAGAGTTTACTGAGCCCTATGGATTTGAAGGGAAGCAAGAGAAGAAATGGATGGAAGAGAGAAAGATGGATAAAGGGAAGAGGGAAAAGAAGAATTTTCCCATATGTGGTAACTGTGGAAAGAAACACCCTGGAACTTCCTGAAAGGAATGGGAGTTTGTTATAAGTGTGGAGGAAAAGGGCACAAAGTACGTGACTGCAAGGGTAAGAAAATGGTTTCAAATGTACAATGCTTCATTTGCAAAGAGTTTGGACACTACGCGAACCTATGTCCCAGTCATCAGACTATGCCGCAAATGATGCTATTGGATAATAATCAAGTTATTATACTACCACAGATGAAGAGGAATTATTAGAGTTCTTATGTTGATTATGTCAATTGAGTGTTGTATCAACAATGTACTTGTTATAATAATTATGGAGTATATAAGGATTGTACTGCAGTACTATTTCATTAAGGACTTGAGATTGTGTGGAACAAAGAAAAGTGACTCAATAGCAGGATAAATTTTTGGAAAATATATGGTTGAGAGAATGATAAACCATAATATAGTTCTGATACCGATGTAGTGATTTTCGAATAATACATGATTATTTTGGAAAAATTATATTGGATATTCTTGACTACCTTGGAAATGATTAATGATTTGTATATTCCATCATTGTTGGGGTTTAAAACATTTTTGGATTGATGAAGTATATCCATCATTCTATATGGAATAAGGGATAATGGATGTAATCAATAAGGAATATGGTAATTCAGGATGTTTCAGTGTATTAAAAGAATACATGATGAAGGTATTCATATTCTATTACGGGGTAAAAAGGATCTACATTATGTTTACCTTCCTTATAAATGTTGGACTGTGAGTTTGGACATAAGTATTTTGGATAGTTCTAGTTTGGATTATTTTGGATTGCCATAAAAGGACAACCCGGAGGTCGGGCGGCAACCCGTCGCGTCCGGCAAGGCTGCGAGACTTGAACCCGCAACCGATGGGCGACAAGGGTGTATCACCTACCACTGGCCCACGAGATTTCCTGGATTAAATAATGTAGTTTTTTTAAAAGATCTGGTAGATGAATTATAAATTCATTTATTTTGGAACCCTGTATGAATAGTATAATTAGAAAAAAAAATTACATTCTATTATCTTTTAGAGTGAAAGATGAGTTTGTGGTAGAAATTTATTAATGGATAAAACTCTAATTATAAAGTAAGTATATCTCCTTATGATATTAGCCAATCTCATAAATAAATTCCCCAACATTAATAAAAGAAACATAGAACAAAAATGTTGTCCTAGATAGTACCTTAAATCATCACAAATTTATGGCTTTGGGATTTTTGGCCTTTTCATAGCCATGTTCTCTACCACTCTCCATCAGATAATTGATGGTTAGATTTCTCTTCCATATCCATATTTTCCTACATGGAACCCTAGTATGTGTAATTTTCGGTAATCTTCATACTTTCCACTCTTTATTTTAAATATAGGCCTCATTAATTCATTTTTTGATGTGGGATTTCAACTAAGATATTTTGAAACGTCAAAAATGTGTTATCCTAATACCCTATGTTTTGTTGAACCGATGGTATTCCAAATCACCATAGATTGATGAGTTTAAGGACCTCAATTTTATACTTGTTTGTGATTGATGACCTCAATCACTACCTATAAATATTTACGTTTTTCCTCCAATTATATGTCTCTAATTGCCACCAATGTTCTCCTAATCGAGATCATAATTTGGTGGTGACCCTTTCATTTCTCTTTTCCTCATATTAAGAATAAATTTTAGTAACCCAATTTCCGATGTGGGTTTTCCCACAAAGATATTTTTTATTTTCAACCTTTTATTTTCGAAGAACAATTTCAAATTGCGAGGACGCAATTTATTGAAGGAGGGGAGAATGTAACACCCCAAGATTTCATAGTGTGTTATTTCTTCAAAATAATTCAATAACTTGCACTACAAGCAACACCGAGTTCAATCACACCATGACTTACAAAAAAAGCCATTCAAAAGAGGTTATGAATAGTATTATCTAAATTTTAAACTTTATATAATCCTTATAATTTTAGAATCCATATTATGAGTTTCTTAGATATAATGCAAGAACAAATTCATTTTCAGTATTGCACTTTTATCAACTTTTAATAATTAACCCTTTTTAAATACAATATTTTAAACTTTTTGACTAAATGGGGACATCAAAAATTTAAAATGTAACACCCCAAGCTTCTACGGTACGCTTCTCTTTGAATAATGCGATAGAGTGTGTTGTACGCAACACCGAGTTCTAACAACCAATCAAACTAGCCGTTATGAATAGTAATACCTACTTTTTAAAATTATATATATTTTATATTTCAAAATGGACTTCATTTTTGGATTCGGAATATCTAATTTAGCCTAAGGTGAAATTTTGGTACTTTTCGGATAACTTTCATATTTTGATGAATAGTGAAAATTACTAAATTTTAATTAAAAACAACTTTTTTAATCAAAATAATTAATAGTGATAAATTATGAATTTGAGTGGTTTTAAAGTATATTTAGAATATATTTTTACCATTTAATATAATGTTGGTCATTGTACATAATTTTACAATTAAACCGAACATAAACAAGTGTCAATCTTTTGATAGTTATTATCTCTTAAAAACACGCTTTTTGTTTTGACAGCGGGAATTAATTTTAAATTAATTTCTTCCACTTCTTTGTTTTGAATTTAGGAAAATGGATTCCATATTTGGAATCAGGATGTTCAAATTTTGTAAATAGGTAACTTTTATTTTTATACATTTTGAATAATTACTGCGGTAAATATTTTATTTACTATGGTTAAGGGTAAATCCGGTAAATAAGGGTTAAAAAATAATATTATAATAATACTAAATTACCCTAAAACGTGTCTTAACCCTATTGGTTGATACATGGTCGACCATGGAAATCTTTGGGTCGATTTTGGGACCCCATGGATCCACTTGTAAGTGATAATGACACTTTATTTTAATTAAGTTAAAATGAATACAAAAATGACACAAGCATATATCTTTTAGAAAAACAATTGTTACATAGGGTTATATATATTGGATTTTAGATTATAAATATTCATTAGAAAGATAAAACGATTTCCTACATAATGATATTTTATTTATAAATTTTAGACATTAAATAATTTATTTTATTTATGACACAATGATGATGCAGTAATTACTATAATAGTGAAAAATTAAAATAATTGATATTATAAATACCCAAATAAATATAATATGAAACTTTTAATGAATTAAACTAATTTTCTAGGATAATATGATATATTAGGATTGATTTAATTGACTTTGTTCGAAGTAATAAATCTGTTATGAGTTTCACAAAAATCAACTATTGAATATTGTCAAAATTGACATAAAAGAGTTCTTAAAACAAATATTATATTATTAATTGATATTAAATTCCTAAAAATCTAAGGTTCGGACAAGAGACTTATATAATGATAGGTTCATCATTAATGTACCACTTGGGGGTCTCTTGGATGTATATAGTAAGTTTATTGACCATATTATATAAAAATACAAAGAGACATTGTAAAAGTGAAACTAATTAACTTAGAGTTAATACTTAAAGATAAGGTTAATATAAGTACCCAAACCTGTCTAAATTCTATTGGTTGAGTGTTTTTCGACCTATACCCACCTTAACCTTTGAATAATAAGCTTTTGAGCCATTAGAAACCGAATATGAATTTATTATAAATTAATATTTCTAGCTTTTCCAAAGGTGCCCCTCACCCCTCTTATAAAAGGGAACTCCTCCTTCTCATTTCTTCACACCTTCAAAGCCTTTTGGTTCGGCCAAACTCTGCCCAAATACTCTCCCAACATCCCTCAATACAACCTAGAGGCCTTAGTTGGATCATAAAGCCAACCTATGGATCCCTTTTGATCAAATCAAAAGGAAGAACCCGAAGAAGAGGTAATGATTTCACCACCCTTCTCCAAGTTCATTTCTTCTTCCACTTCTTCTTCATTTGTTCTTACCATTCTAAAATAATAACTCCAGTATCTCACATATACTGTGATGTTATTATAAATATGGTACAACCATATTCAGTATTCTATCCACCCTTTGAATAACATGTCACCAAACGTGCGTACGTACGGACTATCGTCTCCACGTCGTGGTGTAATTGTTATTCAATATAATATTATTTGGATGGGTATAATAATGATGTGTAAATCATGTAAATAATAAATATAACATGTTAATGATTCTGTATATATGATATACCATCCATTTATATATTATTTTAATATCAAAAGAATGATATTGTCGCTCGTGCGTACGTACGGACTACCGTCTCCACGAACGAAATGAGATTCATTCTCCATCGTATCCATTCAAGTATAATTATCATTTGATGATTTAAAAATGATGTTTAAGGACTATATATCATTCTGGATATGAATAAGATACAACAACCATGGCTTATGTAACAAAACATATAAAAGAAAATGAGTAAGTTAACTCCCGAAACGACGATAATTCTAAGATATTATTAACAAATCAATGTTAAAAGATCATATATGATATCATATTATTATATATGATTCTTGTATAATTTAATAACAACTATTTCACCATTATATAGGAGGTTAACCTACCCCAACCAAGGAAAAGTACAAGGTAAGGGTTTACTTTACAACCTCTTCATTATCCAAGGTTGTTTATACGTAATAATCTACTGGGATCTCTTTATCATCCACATCCATGTTTCATAAAAATGCATTTCAAAAAAAATTTACTATTTACTAGAATATGAGTTAAAGTAATTTATACCCTTTTTGACTTTTATAAGTGGTTTATAAAGGAATCTTTCGGTCGTTTTCAAAACAAGGTCCTTTTTAACCTTTTCGACAGAATTAAGGTAAGAATGTTTTTTAACTTATACGGCGGGTGCGGCTATTTTCCGCCGTTATAAAATCATCAAAGCTTCCCTTACAAGCTTATAAGAATATTTTCAAAGAAAATGTTTTATTTTATATGGATCTTAAATTATTTCAAAATAAGAGGAGATATTTCTTTAAAAATAATTTTGATTTCATCTATGTCAACATCCTTTGATGGATTTTAAGATTATTTGAAGTTGATTTATTATGATACAAAACTTCTATATTGTATTGAAGGTTTTGTGATATGTTTGACTGTGGATGTGCTATTTTTATACCATTCATAGTTTATGGTGAAAGTATTGACATTTCATATGCTAGTTTTAATATGAATGTTTATGTTATGTTTAAACCTTTTCATATGGTAATGCATTGGACTTAATATGTGACGGGTGGAGCCCGCTATAGCTCCTCGATGCATCGGTAGGTCTCATGAGACAAACTAGTGTCTTGGCACAAGGCCTTGACAAAATATTATTTGTAGTCTTGGCACGAGGCCTTGGCTATGTGGTTATGATAGTCTGGCATTATGCATTCCAACATTATGAAAGTGGTTATTGATTTTTGCAAGTGATTATTCGATTAGTAGAATATCCATGTGAATAAGTAAATGGCATTATTTCATTTTATTTATGCCATACCATGTTGAAAGTTCATATTTAAAAGGCTTTTGTTTTACTTATACATTGCCTTAAATGTTTATTCTTATTTATGAAAGTTTCCGCTATATTGTTATCCTTACTGGGCATTTGAGCTCACCCCTTTTCTATGTTTTATTTTTCCCAGGATGTGAAGAAGTAAGTTATGAATGACCTGCAGGGATTTTATGAGGGGTTAATAGTGTGGATTGTGGAAACATTATGTTGTTGTAGTAGTTTTTCATTTTATGATGTAATGTAAAACTTATGAATATATCTAGTGTTTCCAAGGATACTAAACCAATCGGTCCTTCGAGATTTGATCTTTCTTGTGATCATGCCAATGTTATGTAATAAGGCACCGACTCTGGAAAACTGGGGTCGGGGCGTTACAGAAATTTTTTTTAAAATCCCTCTATTATATATTTGATACTTCCTCATCTTCTATTGTGTTTTGAAACAATGACCACCATTGATCAGCATCATCTGTGAGGCGGTAAACTGTCATGACAACTTATTCTCTTTCACTACTCCCCAAGTCATGGAATATTTTATCTAAGGAATTTATCCATTTCTCAGCCACTAATGGATTTGTATTCACATTGTGTAACACCCCAAGCTTTCATGGTACGCTCCTCTTTGAATAATTGAGTGGCGTGTGTTGTACGCAACCTCGAGTTCTAACGCACCGCGAACAATAAAAGTAGCAGTTATGAATACTAATACTCACTTGTTGAAATTATATTAATCTTATATTTCAAAATGGACTTCATTTTTCGATTTGGAATATTGAAATTAGACTATGTTTAATTTTTGGTATTTTTCTGAGAACTTCCAATTTTTGATGAATAGTGAAAAATACTTAAAAACAACTTTTTAAATTAAAATAACTTATAGTGATAAATTATAAAATTGAGTGGTTCTAAAGTGTAATTAGAAGATATTTTTACCATTTTATCCAATGGTGGTCATTATAATTAATTTCACTTTGAAATTGGACATAAACAATTGTCAATCTTTTGATTGATATTCTTTATTAAAAACACGCTATATGTTGTGACAGCGGGAATTAATTATAATATTAATTAATGAAACTTATATGTTTGGAATTTCTTAAAATATACATCATTTTTAATTTAGAATATCAATTATAGATTTGGGTGAAATTTGGGCATTGTTCTAAAAAACATCAATTTTTGGTGAATAGTGAAACCGCTAAGTGGTTGTTAAAAAACTGATTTTTCATTTAAATGAAACTTTACCGCTTCTATGAATTGAATTTCAAAAATCCGACATACATGGTTGTCATTAGGATGTAAAATGGGGTTCAATGGGATTAAAATAATTTTTTGGTGAATAGTAACTTTTAAGTTTTATTAATCGTGATTAAAGGTAATAAGTGAAATCTAAGGTAAAAATGGTATTATAAAAATATTAAAATACCCTTACACTTGTCCTACACCTATTGGATGAGTCTTGGTCGACCAAGAAAATCCATGGGTCAACTTGGGGACCCCATGGAGCCACTTTGGTAGGAAAATGACATTAAATACTTTTTATGTAATGTTGAAATAAAAATGTCACAAACATGAGTTGTTTTACTAAAACAATTTTTAAATGGGGTTATACAAGTCATATTTTTTACTATAAATATTAATTAGAAAGATAAAAAGATTCCTTACATAATGATATTTGTTTTTTAATTTTTAGATATTAAATAATTTAAATTGTTTATGACACCATGATGATGCAGTGATTACCTCATTAATTAACGATTTAAATAAAATGAAAAGATATTGTAAAATATAATATTACACTTGTCAAAAACCTATTGGATGAGTATATTTCGAACCCTTATCACCTTAGACTAGAAATATATAAGTGTGGGACCTTTAAAATCCGAAACGCATTATATAATAAAGTATCATTTCATGACTTTCCAATAGTGCCCCTGCTCTCCTCTTATAAAAGGCCCCCACGACTACCACCTTATTCACACCTTCCAAGCCATTTGGCTCGGCCAACCTCTACCCAAATACTCTCTCAACTTCTCTATATTACTCCTAGATGCATCACTTTGGGGATAAGTCTTCCCAAGGAATCCTTTGAGCTCAAATCAAAAAGAGTAACCTGTTTTTAAGGTAATGTCTTCTATTATGTTATTTTGTTTTATTTTGCTTCTCCAACCCCTTAAACTCTTTTTATTCCTATAATTTGTAAAAAAACAGTATATTAAATATACTAGGATGTTTTTATGAGAATTATTTGATTTAGACTTACACACACCTTCTTCTAATGGTTAAATAACATGTTGTTTCTGTGGTTGGAAAATTTCTGCCTCACGAAACGATGATTGTTCTATCTTCTTTTAACACCTCTCATGGAGGCCATTATGATGACTCTATTTTTATATATGATATATATTATGTTTTTTCCTTATGATTCTGTATTTTTCATTTATTTCATAACTTTATGGTTTCCATTATGGGTAAACGTGATATTTTCATTTTAGGAAGTGCGGACTACCGCCCCCTCAAAGTGAATTGAATCGTTAATGCCATATGTGGGATGTATAAAGGATGGAGTAAATTGTATTATAAATTATATTACACTGGAATTATAATATACCTTTATATAATTATGATTTAATTCCATTAAATATGAAATAGAAATGAAAGTAGCGTTCATGCGTACGTACGGCTTACCATCTCCATGAACGGTGCATTTCATTTCTTACCTCTAAATGTTACGTAATATTATTAATAAATGTATATACTTTATATATATGATATATATGATATCTACATCATGGATATAATTCTGAATATAACGGATATTATACCACATAAACAACTTGTAATTATAAGAAGTTTATTGTTGACTCAAGTACCAAAGATCGACAAAACGACCGTTATTAACTTAAATGACTACATAATTTTCGTAACATTGTAATAAGTGATATAAAAGGGATAATGAACTTGAAAAAGGTTCTTAATCAGGTAGATATTAACTCTAGTTTATTATTCAGGATGTTAAAGAGCGGTCAAGTCAAGTCGGACACGAGGTGAGGGAATTTCTTAACCCAATTTCCATTCTTTAGGTTAATCTCCTACTTTCAAATTATTTCATGATATTATTATGTCCTATCTTGTATTTTTACTTTATTTATGTGTACTCATATTAAATATACATAATATATCTATTTTATTTTAAAAATGATCTTTGTAAGGACATCTTCTCAATCTCCTTTCATTGAGGCATATTTGGTTTTATACACAACTTTCATTTATACGGTGTATAAACCCCTTTGACTTTTACTTTTATTCAAAAGGAATCTTTTTATACGAAGCATTTTTACTAAACGACAAAAGGAATGTTTTTTCTTATGTATGCGGCGACAATGACTTCTCTTCCACCATGACTATTATTTGAGTTTCGGCTTCCTCTATAAGCCATAACTTTTTTTAAAAGAAAAATAAATACCATGTTTTACTTTTCATTTATTTTGGTATTGAAAATGGTTTTGATAATTTTTTTATTATATCAATGTGTTTTATTGATATCTTGTGATTGAAGTGCGGAAATATTATGTTTCCTTTATGCATGTTTTTTGTGATACAATTATTTTATGGTTTATGATATGTTTAAACCTGTTCATATGAGGAATGCATTGGACTTAATAAGTGACTGGTGGAGCCCACTACAGCTCCTCGATGCATTGGCAGGTCTCATGAGATAAACTAGTGTCTTGGCACGAGGTCTTGACAAAATCTTATTTTTAGTCTTGGCACGAGGCCTTGGCTACGTGGTTATGATAGTCTGGCATTATGCATTCCATCATTATAAAAGTGGTTATTGATATTGCATGTAATTATTCGACCAGTAGAATATCCATGTGAATAAATAAATGGAATTATCTCATTTTAATTTTCCCATATTGTGTTGAAGTTCAAGTTTAAAAGGATTTTGTTTTAGTCATACATTGCCTTAAATTTTTATGTTTATTTATGAAAGATTCTTCTATATTGTTATCCTTACTGAGCATCTGAGCTCACCCATTTCAATGTTTTGTTTTTCCCAGGATATGAAGAAATATTTTATGACTAACCTATAAGGATAGTCTTAAGGGGATAGATGTGTGGAATATGGAGACTATGTTATTGTGATTTTTCACTTTATGATGTAATGTAACATTTATGAATGTATCTAGTGTTTCAAAGGCTACTAAACTAATCGGTCTTTCGAGACTTGATCTTTTGTGATCATGCCAATGTTACGCAATAATGCACTGACTCTGGGTAACTGGGGTCAGGGTGTTACAGTTGGTATCAGAGTAAGTTTAGTAATAACCTTGGATGCTAGATTTAGATAAACTCTGATTAGAGCACATAGCCCAAAGATAGACTTTGAGGATTAGTATAGAAGAACTTCCTAGAATTTTGGTATTATAGAGATTTTGTGAGTTTTCGGAGCAATGCATCCCTATCTGGATACGAGCAGGTAGAGGCGGCTCTGGCACATATGTACCTATTGGTAAAATTTGAAAACACCACTTTGAGCTAGACTCGAACGGGAACTGGTGCACGACAACGGGCCTTGCTGCACTCTTGGTTACGACACTCCCGGGGGATATGCTTAGGATAATTACCATTTTCTTTACAAACCATTATGAAGGGATTATGAGTATATACGTCCTCAAAGAAAACATTTTTATGATTATGGATTATATCCATAATTAGTTCAATTTATGTTAAGTGTTTTACAAGTATGGAATTATGTATTTTAATTCATAAACTAATCTAGTTTATGCCATTGTTTAGAAATGGCGCCTAGTGGGAGGAATGGAAACGGTATCAATGAACGCACTCTGTGTAGGGATTTCCCTCTTGCTCAAGATAATTATTGTGGAGCTGGAGATACAACTGGTGCTGATCAACTTATTACCATACTGGGACAACTCCCTCAAGTTATGAATAATAACCTTACTCTTATGGAGCACCCTGATCTGCAATGTGGAGGATCAATGTTAGACCGCTTCATGAGGAAACAACTTCCAACATTTATTGGGGGTACAAATCCATTAGTATCTGAGCAATGGATAAACTCCATAGAGAAAATATTCCGCGCCTTGGGGAGTAGTGAATTGGAGAAGGTTGTCATGGCAGTCTACCTCATCACTGGAGATACCGATCAATGGTGGTCTCTGATTCAAAACACAAAGGAAGATGAAGAAGTGTGAAGTATGGAATGGAGGGAGTTTAAGGAAATTTTCTTAGAAAAATTCTTTCCACATGACCATCAAGCAGATATGGAAAGGCAATTTCTGAGTCTGAGTTAGAAGGAGGATGAGAATGTCGCAAAGTAAGAGGCTAACTTTACAAGGTTAGAGAGGCATGCTGCAGATTATGTATGTAACCCAGGAAGTAATACTGACTGTTTCTTTGATGGGTTAAAACCATTTCTCCATCGATCATTAGTATCACAATCATTCTCAGCGTATTCAGATATTGTCTCGTGTTCTATCAAGACAGAAAAGGAATTCTCTAAATATTATTACAATAAAGTAAAGCAAGAGAAGAAGAGAATGGTGGAACCAGAGACAGATAAAGGGAAAAAAGGAAATATGGATTTTCCATTATGTGATAATTTTGCGAAGAATCACCCTGGTACATGCCTAAAAGAAATGGGAGTTTGTTATAAATGTGGAGAAAAAGGTCACCAGGCTCGTGATTGCAAGGGAAAGAAAGAGGCTATCAATGTTGAATGCTACAATTGTAGGGAAATTTGGCGTTATGCAAATGAATATCGTAAGCGTCAGGGAAAATTACCTCAGAAAAGTCCAAGGGATCAAGGACAATCTTATGTTGTTACTATAGTTGAAGTGGAATAATTAATGTATTGGTGCTTTTGGACTCAAGTATTACATTCTGGTTATAAGGATAATGTGATATATATATATATATAAGGATTGTACTGCAGTACTTGTTGTTTCATTAAGGTTTTAATATGATGAAGGTAATCATATTTCTAGTATGTGACAATAAAAGATACTTTAATTTGTTTGGGGAATCTGATGTTACAATTGATTTTGGAATTTAGAGACCTTTTAGAGAAAGTTTGGACAGAGTTATTTTGGATAACTGTAAAGGTTGTAATGGATTAAGTTGATCTTTGGATAGTATTGTTTAAGGTTAAAACATTTCTGAAGATTATTTTTGGAATATTATAATACTATAGTTTTAGGAAAAGGACAACCTGCAGGTTGGGGGATAACCCGTCGCATCGGAAAAAGATGCAGGAATTAAACCCACAACCATAGTGCGACAGGCCTTTATTACCTACCACTAGCCTACAGGAAGTCCCTGGTTATTACAAAATAGTTTTCCTAATTTAAATGGTATGTGGTAATATTTGGAACCTTATACAATTAGGATAAATAGAATATTTTTGAGTTTTGTTACCATTTGGAGTGAAAGATGGGTTTGTGGTAAATATTTATTAAAGAATGAAAGTCTACATGACAAGTCAGTATATTTCCTTACATTCATAATAATTCTCTTAAATAAATTCCTCAACTTTATAAATGGTAACTTAAAACAAAAATGTTGTCGGTTAACTTTTCCAATTTGGGAATCAATGACTGATTAACCAAACACAAGTTTGTGATTTTCTTGTAATTAACTTTCTCCTAATCCTGTTTTATACGACTCTCCATCATACCTTGATGGTTTGTTTTTCCTCAATATCCATATTTTCATATAATTCTAGTATGGACTATCTCAGGTGACCTTTGTACTTCACTTGCTTTCTTTCAATGTTATATTTTTATTAGCCTTATTTTCGATGTGGGTTTTCCACAAAGGTATTGTCTATTTTCAACCTTTTATTTTCAAAGAAAAATTTTAAATTGTGAGGATGAAATTACTTTAAGGAGGGGAGAATGTAACACCCCAATCTTCCATGGTACGCTCCTCTTTAAATAATAGAGCGGCGTGTGTTGTACGCAACCTCGAGTTCTAACACACCGCAAACAATAAAAGTAGCAATTATAAATAGTAATACCCACTTGTTGAAATTATATAAATTTTATATTTCAAAACGGACTTCATTTTTCGATTCGGAATATCGAAATTTTCCAATGTTGAATTTTTGGTATTTTTCTGAGAACTTCCAATTTTTGATGAATAGTGAAAAATAATTAAAAACAATTTTTTTAATTAAAATATTTTATAGTGATGAATTATACAATTGAGTGGTTATAAAGATTAATTAGAATATATTTTTACCATTTTATCCAATGGTTTTCATTAGAATTAATTTCACTTTGAAATTGGACATAAACAATTGTCAATCTTTTGATTGATATTCTTTCTTAAAAACACGGTATATTTCGTGACAGCGGGAATTAATTATAAAATTAATTAATGAAACTTATATGTTTGTAATTTTTGAAAATAGACTTCATTTTTGAATTTGGAATAACAATTATAGATTAGGGTGAAATTTTGGCATTGTTCTGAAAAACTTCAATTTTTGATAAATAGTGAGACCACTAAGTGGTAGTTAAAAAAACAGATTTTTTGTTTAAATGAAACTTTACCACTTCTATGAATTCAATTTCAGAAATCCAACATACATGGTTTTCATTAGGATGTAAAATGTGGTTCAATGGGATTAAAATAATTTTTTGGTGAATAGTAACTTTTATGTTTTATTAATCCCGATTAAAGGTAATTAGTGAAATTTAAGGTAAAAATGGTATTATAAAAATATGAAAATACCCTTACACTTGTCCTACCCTATTGTATGAGTCATGGCCGACCGAGAAAATTCATGGGTCAACTTGGGGACCCCATGGAGCCACTTTGGTAGGAAAATGACATTAAATACTTTTTATTTAATGTTAAAATAAAAATGTCACAAACATGAGTTGTTTTACTAAAACAATATTTAAATGGGGTTATACAAGTCATATTTTTTACTATAAATATTAATTAGAATTATAAAACGATTTCCTACATCATACTATATTTTTTATAATTTTTAGACATTAAATAAATTATATTTTTTATGACACCATGATGATGCAGTGATTTCCTCATTAATTAACGATTTAAATAAAATGAAAAGATAATATAACATCTAAGACTTACACTTGTAAAAAACTTGGATGAGTATATTTCGAACCCGTATCACCTTATCCTCAAAATATATAAGTGTGGGACCTTTAAAATCTGAAACCCATTATATAATAAAGTATCATTTCATGACTTTCCAATAGTGCCCCTCCTCTCCTCTTATAAAAGCCCCCACCACTACCACCTTATTCACACCTTCCAAGCCATTTGGCTCAGACAAACTCTGCCCAAATACTCTCTCAACTTCCCTCTCTTACTTCTAGAAGCCTCACTTTGGGCATAAGTCTTCCAAAGGAAGCCTTTGAGCTCAAATCAAAAAGAGTTTCTTGTTTTTAAGGTAATGTCTTCTCTTATGTTATTTTGTTTTATTTTTCTTCTCCAACCCCTTAAACTCTATTTATTCATTTATTTTGTAACAAAACAAGTATCTTAAATATACAAGGATGTTTTTATGAGAAGTATTTTATTTACACTTACACACACTTTCGTCTAATGATTAAAGAACATACTATTTCTATGGTTGGAAAATTTCTGCCTCATGAAAAGATGATTGTTCAATATTCTTTTAACACCTCTCATGGTGGCCAATATGATGACACTATTTTTATATTTTATATATATTATGTTTTTGTTTTCCTTATGATTCTGTATTTTTCATTTATTTCATACCTTTATGGTTTCCATTATGGGTAAACGCGATATTTTCATTTTAAGAAGTGCTGACTACCGCCCGCTCAAACTGATTTCAATCGTTAATCCCATATGTGGGATGTATAAAGGATGGAGTAAATGGTATTATACATTATATTATACTGGAATTATAATATACCTTTATATTATTATGATTTCATTCCATTAAATATGAAATAGAAATGAAAGCAGTGTTCATGCGTACGTACGGCTTACCGTCTCCATGAACGATGCATTTCATTTCTTACCTCTAAATGGTACGTAATATTATGAATGAATGTATATACTGGATATATATGATATATATGATATCTAAATCATGGATATAATTCTGAATATAATGGATATTCTGCCACATAAATAACTTGTAATTATAAGAAGTTTATTGTTGACTCAAGTACCAAAGATCGACAAAACGACCGTTATTAACTTAAATGACTACATAATTTTCGTAACATTGTAATAAGTGATATAAAAGGGATAATGAACTTGAAAACGGTTCTTAAGAAAGTATAGAATAACTCTAGTGTTTTATTCAGGAGGTTAAAGAGCGGTCGAGTCAAGTCGGACACGAGGTAAGAGAATTTCTTAACCCAATTTCCATTCTTTGGGTTAATCTCCTACTTTCAAATTATGTCATGATATTATTATGTCATATCTTGTATTTGTAATTTCTTTATGTGTACTTATATTAAGTTCACATAATAGATCTATTTTATTTTAAAAATGATCTTTTTAAGGACTTCGTCTCAATCTCCTTTCATTGAGGCATATTTGGTTTTATACACAACTTTCATTTAGACGGTGTATAAACCCCTTTGACTTTTAATTTTATTCAAAAGGAATATTTTTATACGAAGAATTTTTACTAAACGAAATAAGGAATGTTTTTCTTACGTATGTGGCGACAACGACTTCGCCGCCTCCATGACTATTATTTGAGTTTCGGCTTCCTCTATAAGCCATAACTTTTTTTAATGAAAAATATATACCATGTTTTACTTTTCTTTTATTTTGGTATTGAAAATGGTTTTGATAAATTTTTTATTATATCAATGTGTTGTATTGATATCTTTTGATTGAAGTGTGGAAATATTATGTTTCCTTTATTCATGTTTTATGTGATACAATTATGTTATTGTTTATGGTATGTTTAAACCTGTTTATATGAGGAATGCATTGGACATAATAAGTGACTGGTGGAGCCCGCTATAGCTCTTAGATGCATCAACAGGTCTCATGAGACAAACTAGTGTCTTGGCACGAGGCCTTGAAAAAATCTTATTTGTAGTCGTGGCACGAGGCCTTGGCTACGTGGTTATTATAGTCTGGCATTATGCATTCCATCATTATGAAAGTGGTTATTGATATTGCATGTGATTATTCAACCAGTAGAATATCCATGTGAATAAGTAAATGGCATTATCTCATTTTACTTTTTCCATATTGTGTTTAAGTTCAATTTTAAAAGGCTTTTCTTAGTCATACATTGCCTTAAATTTTTATGTTTATTTATGAAATCTTCTGCTATATTGTTATCCTTACTGAGCATCTGAGCTCAACCCTTTCAATGTTTTATTTTTTCCAAGATGTGAAAAAATATTTTATGACTGACCTAAAGGGATAGTCTGAATGGGATAGATGTGTGGACTATGGAGACTATGTTATTGTGATTTTTCACTTTATGATGTAATGTAACATTTATGAATGTATCTAGTGTTTCGAAGGCTACTAAACTAATCGGTCTTTCGAGACTTGATCTTTTGTGATCATGCCAATGTTACGCAATAATGCACCAACTCTGGGTAACTAGGGTCGGGGCGTTACACACTGAATATTGGTGGTTTTTTCCTCATGAAGCGATCTAACAATGATCATTCACACTGTGGATCATGGTGCTCCATACGGGTAAGGTTATTATTCATAACCTGAGTGAGTTGTCCCCGTATGGTGATTAGATGATCAGCACCAGTTGCATCACCAGCTCCACTATAATTATCTTGAGTAGGAGGGGAATCCCTACATGGAGTGTGTGCATTGATACAATTTCCATTCCTTCCACTAGGCTCTATTTCTAAAAAATAGAATAAACTATATTAGTTTATGAATCATAATACATAAATCCAAACTTGTAAAATACTTAACATAAATTGAACAATTTATTGATATAATCCATAATCATAAAAATGTTTTCTTTGAGGTAGTATATAATTATAACCCTTCATAATGGTTTATAAAAAAAATGAGAATTATCCTAAGCATATCCCCCAGGAGTGTCATAACCAAGTGTGCATCAAGGCCCGTTATCGTGCACCAGTTCCCGTTCAAGTCTAGATCAAAGTGGTGTTTTTGGGTTTTACCCCTAGGCACATCTATGCCAGAGCCCCCTTTACCTTCTCATATCCAGATAAGGTTGTATTTCTTGGAATACTCACAAAATATCTACAATACCAAAATTCTAGGAGGTTCTTAAATACTAATCCTCAAATTCCATATTAGGGTTATGTGCTCTAATCAGAGTTTATCTAAATCTATATTCCAAGTTTTGTACTAAACATCCTCTGATACAAACTATAACACCACGACACCAGAAGCCCAGAGTCGGTGCATTATTATGTATCATTGGCATGATCACAAAAGATCAATTCTCGAAATATCGATTAGATTATGATCCTTGGAAGTACTAGATACATTCATAAGGTTTTCATTACATCATAAAATTGAAAAAATACAACAACATTGTTTACATAGAGAACATTAAGATCCCATAGACTATCCCTCCAGGCCAGTCATAATATACTTCTTCACATCCTAGGAAAAATAAAACATAGAAAGGGGTGAGCTCAGATGCACAGTAAGGATAACAATAAAGCAGAAACTTTCTTAAATAAGTATAAACATTTAAGGAAATAAATAAGACTAAAACAAAAGCCTTTTAAACATGAAATTCAGCATAATATGGAAAATATAAAATCAAATAATTCCATACACTTATTCACATGGATATTCTACTAGTAAAATAATATCACGCAATATCAATATCCATTTTCATAATGATGTAATGCATAATGCCAGACTTCATAACCACATAGTCGTGGTTTTATGACAAGAATAAAAATAAGATTTTAAAAATTCCATGTTCCAAGACAATAGTTTGTCTGATGAGACCTACTGATGCATCAAGGAGCTATATCAGGCTCCACCTGTCACTAACTAGGTCCAATGCATTCCTCATATGAAAAGGTTTAAACATAAAATAAACATTCGTATTAAAACTAGCATAATAAATGTCAACAATTTAACTATAAACCATGAATGGTGTAAAAATAACACATCCAGAGTCAAACATATCACAAAACCTTCAATACAATATGGAACTTTTTTATCATAATAAATCATCTTCAAATAAGCTTAAAATCCATCAAAGGATGTTGACATAGATGAAATCAAAAAAAATTGAAGAAATATATATTTCTATTTTGAAATAATTTATGAAAACATATATTTTGGAAATATTCTTATAATCTTTTATGTGAAGTATCGACGATGTTATAATGGTCGAAAATAGCCGCATCCGTCATATAAGTTAAAAATTCATCCTTACCTTAATTTTGTCGAAATGGTTATAAAGTACCTTATTTGGAAAATGACGGAAAGATTCCTTTATAAACATCTTATAAAAGTCAAAAATTTGTATAAATGAATTTAATCTATAGTCTATAAAATAGTAATAATGTTTTGAAATACATTTTTAAGAAATATGGATGTGGATGATAAAGAGGTCCCGAAAGATAATTACGTGTAAACAACCTCAGATAATATAGAGATTGTAGAATTAACCCTTACTTTGTACTTTTCCTTGGTCGAGGGTAGGTTAAACTCATGTATAATTGTTAAATAATTGTTATTAAATTATACTAGAACCATATACATTAATATGATATCATATATGATCTTTTAACATTGCTTTGTTAATAATATCTTAGTATTATCGTCGTTTCGGGTGTTTACTGATTCGTTTTCCTTTATATGATTTGTTATGTAAATAATGTTTTTTATGGATAGTATGTATCTTATTAATATTCATAATTGTATAAAGTTTTTAAAAATTATTTTTAATCATCTAATAAAAATTAGTCTTGAATGGATCTAATGGGGAATGAATCTCATCGTGTTCGTGAAGACGGTAATCCGTACGTACGCACGAGCAACAATATCATTATTTGGATATTAAAATAAAATATAGTTTGATTTTATATCATATATAAAAAATAATTATCATGTTATATTTATTATTTACATCATTTACACATCATTATTATACTCATACAAATAATAATGTATTGAATAAGAATTACACCACGGCGTGGAGACGGTAAGCCGTACGTACGCACGTATGGTGACATGTCATTCAAAGGATGGATAGAATAATGAATATGGTGGTACCATATTTATAATAAAATCAATGTATATAGAACATACAGGAGTTATTATTTTATAATGGAAACAACAAAGAAAAAGGAAGTGGAAGAAGAAAGGAACTTGAAAGATGTGATGAAATATTTACCTCTTCTTCGGGTTCTTCCTTTCGATTTGATCAAAAGGGCTCTTTAGATTGGATTTGTGAGTAAAAAAAGGCCTATAGGATGAAGGTAGGATAGTTTAGTGGGTATTTGGGCAGGTGTTGGTAGATCCAAAAGGCATTGATGGTGTGAATTTCAAGGAAGCGTGAGTTCTCTTTTATAAGAGGGGTGTGGGGCACCTTAGGAAAAGCTAGAAATATTATTTTATAATAAACTAATTTTAGGTTTAAAATGGCTCAAATATAAATTATGTAAATTATATGGTGGGGATGGGTCAAAAACCACTCAACCAAAAGGTTTTAGACATGATCGGGTCACTATATTATCTTTAGCTTTAAGATTTCACACTTAGTTAAATAGATTGACATTTACCATGTCTCTTTGTTTTTTTATATTATATGGTTAATAAATATAATATATACTTCCTAGAGAACCCCAAGTGGTTAATTAATGATACAACTATCATTATATAAGTCTTTCCACTGAACCTTATATTTTTAGGAATATAAAATTAATTAATTATATAATATTTTTTAAAAAACTCTTTTATGTCAATTTTGACACTATTTGGTATTTTGTTTTTTATAAATTCATAAAAGCATTATTAATTAAAATAAAATTCATCTAACCAACCCTAACATGTCATATTAACCAATAAAATTATTGGAATCCATAAAAAGTCTGAAATTACATTTATTTGGATATTTATAATATCAATTATTTTAATATTTCATTAATTAGGTAATTACTGCATCATCATTGTGTCATTAATAAATTAAATTATTTAATTTCTAAAAACTATAAATAAAGTACCATTATGTAGGTAATTTTTTATATTTCTAATTAATATTTATAGTCGAATTTATCTTATGTGTAACCCTATATTAAAAATGGTTTAGTTATTAAACTTTGAATTTAACACTTCTAACTCTTCTTCAAATTAAATAATAATAAATGTCCAAATCTAATCCAAGTGGACCTAAAGGATCATATTTTATTCATAAGGTTTTTTTTCGATTTACACATTTCCAATAGAATTAGGACATGTTTTAGGGTAATAATAATATCATTTTTACCCTTAATTACCCTATTTACTTTTATTCATGATAAATAAAAGTAAAAAGTTATTGTTCACTAAAAACTATTTTCATCTTATTTAACCACATTTTACATACTGATATCAACCATGTCTCTCAAATTTTTGAAATTCAACTCATAGAGGCAATAAAATTAGGTTTTATGTAAATTTGTAAATGCTCCTAGGAGGTGGGTAAAAGACTGTAAAAAGTTCAATAAACTTTTTATGTATCTAAAATTTTTAGAAACCAACTCCATTGAATTAAATTGATCATATATTGGTATTATGTATCTATTTTGATCAAAAATAATTTTAAATAAAATAAATATTTATTTAAATATAAATTCAATTTTAAACTATAACTCGGTGTTTTTCACTATTCATCAAAAATTGAAAGTTTTCATAAAAATTCAAAAAATTCACCCGAAGATAATTTTGATATTCCGAATCGAAAAATGAATTCCATTTTGAAATATAAAATTTATAAAATTTCAAAAATTGGGTATTATTATTCATAATGGCTAGTTTGATTGGTTGTTATGTGTTAGAACTCGAAGTTGCGTACAACACACGCTATTGTATTATTCAAAGAGAAGCGTACCAGGGAAGCTTAGAGTGTTACATGGATGGTTATGAATATTTCACTAATGTGTATATAATATATATATATATATATAATTTAATTTTTATCCTCAAAATATTAGTTATTCTTTTCCTTTTCTTTTGTTACACCTATTGAAAAATGAAAACGTCATTCATGCGTACGTACAGCCTATTGGGTCCATAAATGTTGTAACTCATTTTTCTATCCCTCTATATATATTTATATGAACATTTATATATAAATATATATATTAAATATATGTCATATTTATAAAATTAATAATATTATGAAAATTATAGAACCATAACAAAAGTAAAATGATTTTAACTACCAAATCAAAAAACATATTAAAAACAAAGTAGTTGTCACCCAATACGTTTTTTTGAAAAATAATTATCAATAAAAAAGTGAAAAAAATTAATTTAATCATAAATGGTATGATATATTTATATATGTGTGTGTCAATATTGTTTTCGAACATATTCATAAAAATATATATTTATTATACAAGATTTTATTAGACATATGAAGGAATTGAGGTATGGGTTTCTCATATCACTATTAATTATTTGAGACATATGTCATATTCAACATTTATTTATTTATTTTGGTGTTTATACTACCCCTCTGATATTTAATATCATGAATATACTAGTATTAATTTTATTTAATGTTTTATTTTAATCTATTTCCTTCATGGGGCTTATGAATCAAAATATACCCATGTGGTAATGGTAAATTTAAAAATCTCATCATTATTCAAGATTGTTTAATTTTAAGTCTTACCTCAAAATTATTTATCATCCATGTCCATGTTTTATAAAGATGTTCTCAAAAAACTAATATTCTCCAATGATTGTTTAAAGTGATTTTTACCAGTGTTTTACTTTTCAAAAGAAATTAAAGGAATATTCCTTTCATTTTTTGAACAATGTACTTTTTGAATTTTCTTACAAAAGTATTAGAAATTTTTTTATTAACTTATATAGAATGAATGGAATTTATCTTTAGTATGACGCATTAGTAATTTAAATAATCCATTATATGTTTATAAGGCTATTTTCAAATAAAAGTTTTCCCTTCGTATTTGCGCATTTTTTAGATAGTGATTTTCAAAGAAAAAATGTGTTTTTCTCAATAAATCTTATTGTAATATATTTAAAGTATTTTCATCTATGTAAAATTCCATTTTTGAATATTATGTTGATAATGTGCACTAATTATAACATTCACCATATTTATTTGGATGGTTGATTGTCATTTGATTAGGTAGAGTATTAATATTTCGTATGAAGGGTTCTTATAATAAGAACTTTTATTTACATTCTTTAAGGATTTTTTATTATGTTTTATTATTTATTTATATGATGAATTCATTGGAATTAATAAGTTATAGGGGTCTCATTATATCCCCTCAATTAATCGATAGTTCTCGTGAGATAAACTAGATTAGGTTTTTTATGAGGCCATACAAATTTGTTTATATTTCATCGGACAAGGACTTGATGGTATTTTTAGATATCTTGGATGATGCCTCAAAGGTATGTTTTAGATTTTCTTCATCATTCATTCCATCATTACAAAATCATTTACTGATGTCCATGTGATTATTTGATTATTTATAATATCCATGGACATGATTCGAGCTCATATGATTGTTTATAAGGTTTATTTATCATCTATTTTCTACCATATTATGATCAAGTTATTCTTTAAATGGAATGTGTTTCAGTTATTCACATTTTTTTATTGTTTATTATTATTTACATAAAAAAATTTCTCTGTATGTATACCTTTATTAAGAATATGTCCTCACCTATTTCTTATGGTTAATTATTCTTAGGTTTCCAGTAGCTGTTTTTTTATTGATATACAAGGTTATAATAGAAGAAATAATTGTGTACTCAAAGAAAAAAAAATTGTATGCTTTCAAATGAAATTTAAAATTAAATTAGTTATACATTTTTATAATTCTACTAAACTATTTAGTCTTTTGGGATTTAATTTCTCATATCTAGTTCAATGTTATAAAGTAACCATAGAATCTATACTACAATGGTTTAGTTTATCAAAAAATAATTTGTGAAAACCAATTTTTAGTTTTTCTGGACTCTTGTGTGAATACTCTAAATTGGGCTTCAAAATGGGGTTTTTTAAATGGATTCATCTGGTGAAATACATTGGATAAACTCTACCCATTTAGATAAAACAATTGTTTTTTTGTGTAATTTTAGTAGTGTGTGTGTGTGTTTGGTTTTTTAAGGGATTAGGATAGAGTCTTTGTCTTAAAAACCTGTGTATTATGTTTCAATAAATCAAAAGAAATTTTTTCTTGAAATTTATTGCTTATGGAATCTCGTTTTTCATATGTTTCATATATGGAAATCTTATTTTCAAGATTTATTTTCTAAATATAATTTTTTTTCTTACTTAGGAAACAAGTTTCATAGTTTTAGTTTGTCGTGGTGACCTATTGATATTTTTAGCTTAAGCCTACAAAATTTCAAGTTCTCAACATCCGAGATTCTTGGGGGATCCTTTTTTTATTATCCTTGATTATGTGGGTAGAGTTGGGAAATGGTTAGATGTTAGAGGTCACACAGAGTTGTTTTTGGACTCTTTTTGAGTAGGTTGGTTTTTGGTTGTTTAATTTTCAATTTTTTTTAATTTTCTATATATCTTTATTCTTGTTTTCTGTTTGAGTATATAAAAATGTGTTGGATCATGGTAGTTTGTTATGTTATGTTTGGAATACTGTTTATTTATTTTGGATCCTATATTTAATTTTTTCACTTTTATGTCTCTGTTTTGGGAAAAACTATTACCAAAGAAGATCTTATGATTCCCATATGGTTCATTCAAACCTGTGTGTATCAGAAACACCCCTCAGGCTATGTGGAATACTTGTTTAAGAATTCGGTAATATGGAATCTCAGACCGGTTCATTACAAAAAAGAATCCGATAATTGATTTTTATTTTAGTATGGACCTAAGAGTACTGAGTTACCAATGTTATTTGGTAATTTCTTAGTACAAAGAATATTATGGTCATGGATATTGGGAGGTTAGTTTCCAAAGAGTCATGATAGCTCATTATCCCTCAGAACCTCAATATTATGGGAGGTTTGGTTTTGAATCATGGATTTTAATTTTTTTGATGATTCTGTTGGTGTTGGTGTGATTTTATTTTCAGTTTTTTAGAATCTCCTTTATTTTATATATGATATTTGGAGATTTTCCTTTTTTTTATTTGGTGATGAATAAGGGAACTCGGGCTTTATAATTGTCTCACATGGCCTGAGAAACCATTTAGTGCTTGTGTGGTTGATATATCCCTCAATTCATAGTTTCTTTCCCAGTTTATGATCAATCTCCCCAACCATGGTTCTCATGGTAGATATAAGACTATTTCTCCCCATATATCTTGTTTAGACTCCTCTCAATTAGGGATTTATAAAAAAAAATTCACTTTTATTTTAAAATGTGATGTTTTTTTATCCACTTTCTGGATTTGGTTTTGTGATCCAATCTTGGATAATTTTGCACATATTTTTTCCTTTGTTTTTTATTAACATGTTTTGAAAATAATGTGGTTTTTTTTAAAACCTATTTTCAAAATTGTTTCATAAATTAATTGGAAAAGTTCAATACAATTTTTTTTTTTTGAAATGTTTAATAAATTTCTGCTTCCCCTTAAGTAATGGAGAATGTTTTAGATAGTTTTTTAATTTTTTAACTTTTTTGGAATGAGTTTTGGAAAATGGAAATATGATTGATTAGTATTTTGGATGCTTGGTTTTCAAAGTGAATTTATATTTTGAAGAAATTTTTTGGATCTCCATTTTTAGAAAATTTGGAATTTACACCAAGAATTTTTTTGTTTTAAAACCTATTATGGCTTGGACTTTTTATGTGTGCCTTAGTAGAGGGTGATATAGAAATTACTTGATAAAAGGGGTGGTTTAAAAAAATATAAGTTCTATTGTATATAGTTGTATTTTACCTTACTTAAGGAATTATTATTTTGGTTTTGATTCCTTTCTTGTAAAGGATTCATTTGGTTTCTACATTTTTATGTGACTTGATATCGTTTGTGTCATTGTTGTTGTTGTCACCCAGAATGGATAAATAGGTATCTTTAATTCTATTTGCTACCCAGACTCTAGGTAGAATGGTAGATCTGAGCCTTAATCGACCTTGGAAGAAAAAATATCATTAGAATATGGTGAGGTGGCCCTCAATTCTTTTAGGACACATGAAGCTTCTCGAGTGAGCGCTATTAAGATCTTATTATTAAATTTTAACTAGGCTGGCGGGAGGGTTGGTTCCTCATTTTTTGCATGACGGTTCATCAAATGGTGCTTCCTCAGGAGTGTGAAATGGGAGAAACTTCTAGTTTTTCAACAATTTTTATTATTTTAGGGCCTTTAATTCATCTTTAAAAGTTCTGAAAGATTTTTTTTAGAAAAAGTCTCAGGTTCAATCTATTTGAGGATGGGCTAGTTATTTTTGGAATTTTCTATTACAGTTTGTGACCATTATTTTATTAGATTCAGCTATTGTGGTCGTTTTTGTGAAGGATTTAAATTTTGGGGAATTTCCTAGTGGATTTGTGGTTTTAATGTTGGTTAACGACATGTTTTTTCTATTTAAGAAAGTTTTCCCCCTCTCTCTCCCTCTTTTTTATTTTTTGGATGGGCTATGAGTGCAGTTTTGTTGAGCCTAATTATTTGGGAACTCCTTTTTTGTGATAATTTCTTCTGTATGTTCATTTAGTTATGCCTAGTTCTTCTCATGGTTGGGAAACGAGAGATGAATTTGGGTTCACAGTTTTTAAACTCGGTTGTATAATACACTACATGGTTTTGTTATACCAACCGGTGTCTAGGTGTGGTCCTTTTATAGGATGCACCATGTGAGGGTGATCAATTTTCTATCCTTGGTTATATATGCATGTCATGATAGGAGGTGAGTTCTCTAATCATTATTTTAAGGGTATTCGTGGTTTTTATTCCATTTATTGGTTTTAGAAGAACTTTTGGTTGAGAGTCTGTTGTTTTCAGGGTTTATTATTTGTTTGAGGATGTGTTCTTGGTAGTGGTTCCCTGGTTCCACCATGTCATAGGAATTATAAATGGTAGGGAGATCATTTTATCTCTCATATAAATCAAAGGGATTTTGGTTATAGGTTCTATCTTTTTTTCCTTAGATGAATTTGGTATTTTATGGTTTACTAGTTTTATTTTTTCAAGGATCTCTATTATTGGGATCTTAAATTCTTTCTCAAGATTTTCTTTTGAATATAGAATTTCTCAAGGAATAAAGTTTCTTGATGGGTAGTTTGTTACACCCATCATGTAAATGTATTGTTCTTTTGGTGTTCTTTGGTGAAGTGGATATCCAGGTGGTATTTACGTGGAGTTATAGTTCAAAAGGTGGAAATTTTTTATATTTTCTTACTATATATGGTTAAGGAGCATAGTTATAAGAACACTGTAAAGCCTCCCTTCACAAGGAGCCTTTTCAGTTCATTTTGAACAATGTAAGGTTAGTCAGAATGGTTTTAACATAGCCAAGTTATGTGACCTTTCATTATTGGGTATCATTGGTGAGGGTATCTTTTTTATTTCCGGGTGTCTTATACTTGGCTTATTTACACAATTCCTAACTTCTATTATTTTTCATGGGATTTCAGGTACTATATAAAAGAACTAACATGTTCCTACATTCGATACACATGATGCTAGTTTCCCATTATTCATTCAAGGAACAAGGTTATGGGGGTGTCATCTATGTGATGATTTTTTTGTGTACTATGATAACGATTATGGGAATATAATATGTTTTTAGTTGGTCTAGGTGATTGTACCAATATATAGTAAGATTCTTGGAATATTAGTGGCTTTGGGTAGAACTATGACACATTCATTTACCTTGTGAGTTATTAATTGATGTGAGTTTTTTCTAGTTCTTGTTTATATCATTTCATATTATTTCATTGATATGAAACCCTTATTGGTTTATATTACACATTTTCATGCCTCAGGATATATGTGTGGTTCTTACTTGATATGTTTAGCCAGTGTGAGTTGGGATATCTCCTTTGAAAATGTATTTTTAAAAAGGTTTTAGAAACTAGTATAGAGCTTTTATAGAATCATGTGTGAATGAATTAAAGTGGGTTTCCAAATGGGATTTGGTTTAAATATGGATTTTTTTAGTGAAATATTCTAAAGAAACCATTTAATTATGATAAAACAAGTGTGTTTTGTTTTAATAAATTTTAGCAGTGTGTGTTTGTGTGTGTTTTTACAAGATCATAGGCTAGAGTCTTTATTGTCAAATGTGTGTATTTTGGTTTTGGGGAAAAAAATTTGAAAATTATTTTTTATGTACTTTTTTTCATCCATATATTGTATGTATATAAATATTATTTTCTATATTTATTTTCAAACTATCCTTGATTAATTTATTTAACATTCTGGTGGGTTGTGGTGACCTACAAGTATTTTTATCTCATGACTAAAATATTTCATGTTCATAGGATAAATTTTTTCTATTATATCCTTCCTAATTTTTGACCATCATAACCAACATGGGTGGATTTTATCGATGGAGAGATACTAGAGGTTTTGTAAAGTTGGTTTCAAGCTCAGCTTGAGTTTGTTGGTTTTTTGATGTTTTCACTTGGGTTAATTTTGTTTTTACTTATTTTTATCTATATTTTATTTTTTTTCATTCATGTAAATTTAGTTGGGTTAGATCATGGTAGTTGGTTATGACCTATTTGGGATACTTTTTATTCATTATGTCTCCCATATTTATTTTTATGTTTTTGTATCTCCCATTTGGGAAGAACTGTTCCCAGTAGTGTTTCTATAATGGTTAGGTACTTGTTTCAAGTCCGTTGAGACTAGGAACACATTTAAATACATGTGGTAAACTACGTCATATTTTAGGTTATATGGAAGTGTGGTATGATTCATTGCAAACATAACATTTTTAATATGTGATTCCTTTATATTAAGTTGAAATGTTTACAAGAATGATATTCTTAACCAATTTAAAAAGTGGCCTCTCATCATCCATCAATAAAACTATAAAAAATTATTCTTCCTCATATTTATCTTAATAATATACATCACCAATCATTATATTTCATTCTCATTAGCTTTTGGTCACAATTGATTATCATACGCACTTTCTTTCTAAAGAATCCTCAAGGAGAACCTCAAAGTTCCCAACATTATATCAATCTTTTCACTAACATATTAACTAACAATAATTAATTTTAAAATGTATTTTATTCAATATTATAAGATGAATTTTTTTTTATACTATATGGAATGTTTCTATTTTTTGGGATTAAATATTATCCACCTCTATTATTCCCCTTAATAAAAGAAAAAATGTCAATTGTGTGTATGTGTGGACTACCACCTCCACAACATATCATGTTAAATTTTACATCATTTCATTATAGGTATGATCAAAATAAAAAACATAATTTATAAGTATTATATTATAACATGATTCAGTTATGAATCTAATAAACCATATTACTATATTATCTTGTACTAATGGGAAATAAAATCATCACCAATGCATATGTGCATACTGACGCCTCCATGGAAAGGTATATTTAAAATTCCACTACCACGTTCAGGGGTGGTTATAATTCGTAATTTATTAGTATATTTGAAATATAGGATTGATTAATATTGTGAATAAGTCCCTTTATTTATAACACAAAAAAAATATCAAAACTAGGTAATCCATCTATATCAATAAATAACCTAAAACTAATTCAACGCTAATTTCTTCTTTGTGAAACATAACAACACACTCATATAGCAGGATTATAAAAATATATTTATCTATTAAATATATTTTATTGTATCTTATATAAGCTTCTAATGATAAACATGGTATCAAATAATAAAAACCAAAATTAACATTATAAATTATGCAAGAAAAAATTAAAATTATTGACACCCAAGGGCCAAAATAAGTGATAAAAAATAATATATTACTAATAAATGATCATAAATAAAGTATATAAAAGTTTAATGTTTCTGAATAACATAATTAAATAGAGTGTTAATATAGTTATGCTTTTTATGGGAGGTTAAAGAACATTTGACTAAGTGAGAATAAATATAAGAGGTGTTTTTGAGTGAAATCATTTTCTTGAGTCACAATCACTCCACATAGATTTTGACTTTTCAATATTGGATTATTATATTCTTTAATGATATTATGTTATTTTTACATATTAATTTCTCAGTAAATCATGTTCCTTAATAAATTATTCATCCTAGAGGTATTTATTATTTTATAGAAAAATTTAATTTTGATCAGAATAATTCTCATCTCTTTTTAGGTATTTTTTTAATATCAATATTTTCCCTTCCTGACAATATTATCCTTTACCTGGTGTCAAATCAATTTTTTTATCTTTTATGATTATTATATTAACTTTATACATTTTAAGACAAATTTTTCCTTATTATTTTTTTGATGTTATTTTTCTATAAAGTCATTTTAAAATATTTAAAAGACTTTCCTTTTACTTGAACTTTTTAATTATTCCCTTATGAATTACATCTTATATATATGTTATATTTATAATCAATATCTCTTTATAGGAAATTTTTTAAGAAATTTTTTAAGAATATTTATATTTTTCTTTAGAAATAATTTTTTTCAAAGTGTCTTAAAATCAAGTCTTTTGAATGTGATATTAAATAACATTTTTTAAGAAAATTATATAATGTGATTTTCTTATATTTTAAAAGTATTCTTATAAAATGGGGTAATGGTTTATAAATATCCCTATATGTTCTCTACAAAAATACTAGATTTGGGATATTATGTATTTGGAACTAAATGATCGTGTTATTTTGTTATACCATTTTGAGAAGTTATAAAATCCATTTCTTATCTTGGGTTATTTTTTAGAAGATGAATGATTTTATTTTAAATAGCACTCATATGTATGGATAATTATGGGTGGGGTCCTATATCACCCTATAATTCATTGTTTATGGTTTTACATCTCATGATATAGTTATGTGTGGATACACTTGGATTTACTCACAAACTAAATTACTGATATATGTGGGTTTGTTCATAATGATTTTATTTGTTTATATTTCTGCCACATCTCTAAAATGTCAATTATTTATAATCCATTCCAAAAAAATTATATTCCTTATTCTAAATATTTTTATCTTTCTTATTTTATGATTTCATAGTTTGTTTTGTTTTTTTATGTTCCACTAACCCATGTTTTGATGAAATTTATTTATTATTATGTTTCTATTCAATGATCTTTAATGTTTAATAATGTTTTTTTATTTTTCTTTATGATCCCATAATTATTTTAATTGATATTTCTCTCGTGTTCATGTTTTATCTCATGTTTATGATCTAACAGTTATGTATAGTATATAATTTTCTCTTATCGAGCATTTGATCTCACTCCTTACTTATGTTTCTTTAACACCCCATGCTTCCACAGAAAACTTCTCTTTGAATAATACCTTGAGTAATGCAGTAGCGTGTGTTGTATACAACTTTGAGTTATAAAACACCGTAACCAATCAAACTAAGCGTTATGAATAGTAATACCCACTTTTTAAAACTTTATAAATTTTTTCATTCAAAATGGAATTCATTTTTGGATTCTTAGTATCAAAATTATCTTACGGTGAATTTTTGGTATTTTTCTAAAAACATTCAGTTTTTTATTAATAGTGAAAAATACTAAATTGTAATTAAAAAAAACTTTTTTAATCAAAATAATTTATTGTGCTAAATTATACTATTTAGTGGTTTTAAAGTAAAATTAGATTATATTTTTACCATTTAATACAATTTTTTTCATTGGACGTAATTTCACATTTAAACGGGACATAATCAAGTTTTAATCTTTTGATAGTTATTATTTCTTAATAACACGCTTTTCGTTTTGAGAACGGGAATTAATTTTAAATTAATTTCTTCCACTTCTGTGTTTGGAATTTAGAAAAATGGATTCCATATTTAAAATCAGGAGGTCCAAATTTTTTAAATAGGTAACTTTTATTTTTTGACATTTTGAATAATTACTTCGGTAAATATTTTATTTACCATGGTGAAAGGGAAAATCCAGTTAATATGGGTAAAAAAAATATTATAATAATATTAAATTACCCTAACACGTGTCCTAACTGTAGAGACCCGAAGCTTGACGTACATGGACATTAAATTACTTTTTCGGATATTTAATACATAACAAAAACAGACACACAAGGACCGTAATAGTTTAGTGTCTTTGGAAACTTGGAATATAAACTTCTAATCATGTTGAAATATCTTCAACAACTCCCATAATGATCTTCCCCTTTTTATTTACTTACCTAAAACCATTATTTATTTCTTGGGGAAAATAAAACATAAAAAGGGTGAGCTCAAATGCTCAGTAAGGGAAAACATAGATAATATAAAACAATCCATAAACACTTGGAAGCAAAAACTTGAACAAGAAATTTAAACATCAAATCATGAGCGAAGATATAAATCATGTAAGTACATAAGGAATATATCATAATGGAACACCAACCATGATAAAATATAACGGGAATAAAACATGTAATTGTGGAAACCATTCAGCACGTGTTATGATTTCCATGGTAGCCAAGGCATTGCTGCCAACACTATCTTAGTGGACAAAGTCCCTTTATGAATCGAGTTCACTCCTCGTTTCAGTCCTGTGACACTGAACATGATTAACTTACCATTCTAGCCATGCCTATCTCATGAGATATAAATCTTTACCCAATGCATTGTAGGGAGATATAGGTCCCCTCCATCTCATAATGAAATCATTCTTTTGTGTGCCACAAAATAAATATACACCATTCATAATAACCCAACGAATAAAATGGGTTTTATAAACATCATTCCATCATAACATAATCCATATAAAACAAGTGGATATAATTTCATCATAATAGAAGTGAAATCATTTAAATCATAGATACATGATACTTGAAACATACACATATGAAATAATGTCATTTTAGATGGAAAATGGTTTTGATAAAACACTTGAAATGAATTCTTGAGGAAAATATCCTTTCTTCTTCAAAATCTATTTCTTTTCCCAAAATGTCATGAAATTTTAAAAGAAAGAGATTTTTTTTGAAAATATTCATGAAATCTATTGTAGGAATATTCATGAAAATAAGGCTTTATAAAACTGTAATAATCCTTTCATGCTGTATAAGTTAAAAAGCATTCTTCTTATACTTTTTCCGGAAAAGTCAAAAAGTACTTTGTAAAAGAAAGATTCCTTCCATAAGATTTGGTAAAAGTAGAAAAGGGTAAAAATGAATTTAAACATACATGGAAGAAAAGTAAACATTTCATGAAAACATTTTGAGAACATATGGACATGGATAATAATCATAACCCCAATAAATACTTACGAATAAACAATCTCGGATAAGAATGTGATTGGAAAAGTTAGCCCTTACCTTAGGTCTGATATGCTTCGTATGGATCCGAACCTCCTGTATAATTATTTAAATAATGTCATTGAATTATTAAATAATCATATTCATTGTTATGATATCATATATGTTTCACTTATGACTTTATATTACCCATTCTTTTGTAAATTCATTGTTAAAGCGGCGTTTTGGGTAAAATCATTTCATTTATCGTATGTGTTTCGACTTGTCGTTCTTGATATTATTACTTATACCCTGATTTACATAATTCTAGAATTTAAAACATGATTTATATATAATATACATTCATCATATACATATATATTATAGATCGATAAAAGGAATGAAATACACTGTTCATGGAGACGGTAGGTAGTACGTACGCATGAATGCTGTTTTCGTTTCCTTATTGAATTGAATGAAACTAAATAGATGAAATAAAAATATATATACATAAATCCAGTAGCAATATTATTTCATATATTTAATTATTATTCATTATATAAACTTTATAATCATTCATGTACGGTTAACAAGGAGAATGAATCTCATCGCGTCTTGGAGACAGTAATCCGTACTTACGCACGAGCGATGATATCGTTCCCATAATTATTGAATAGAATTGGAGTGGAGGGTATAATATATCAGAATAATTATGATGTTATAATAATCATATATAGTTATTCTTTACACCATTATACCCATCCATGTATGGTGTTGGTGAAATAACAGAATACACCACGGCATGGAGACAGTATTTCGTACATACGCACGCGCAGTGATTTGGTTTTCCATATGATGGATAGAAGGTGAAATAGGGTTGTTTCATATTTATAATGACATATCTGTATATGAGGGACACTGATGTTATTAATTCATAATTAAACAACTAAAGAATATGGATTAGAAGAAGAATGGAGCTTGAAGAAAACGGTAGAAGGTATTACCTCTTTCTCGAAGTGCCTCCTTTAAACATTCTCTTAGGGCACTAGAGTTGGTCTTTTGAGAAGACCAGTACCTCTAGTAGGTTTCTAAGGAAGTGGGTAAGTGAAATGGTTAGGGGTTGGCCGAGCTTGAAGGCTCAAATTGGTGTGAGGAAGAGAGGGAGGAGGTTCCCTTTTATAACGGAGGAGAGGGGCATCTTTGGAAATATAAAAAATATTAGTATATATTAAATATCATCCCCACATAAAAGCTTCCAAAATGACTCATGTCCGAAGATTATATTAGATATTGTTGTAATATCATCAACCAATAAAATTTATACATGTTAGGAATTTATTTTAAAGATTATCAACTTGATTTATCCTTATTTATCAATTTAATTTTATTTGGGGTAATAATATTCGAAATTTTAAATTATTATAAATAATTACATATGTGTTGTGAATTCTCCATAATTTGACACTTAATGAAATTGTAGAAAATATAAATTTTAATTTATAATTTTTAAACATTTTTGTGATTTTTAAACAATTTTATAATATGTTATTTTTATAAAATAACAATAGTGTCAATTTTGACACTATTCATTTATTTGAATTTAAATAAAATAAATACAGAAGATATGTTCAAAATAAAAGCTTTAATAGATTCATAAAATGTCATATGTATCTAAAAAATTAGTGGAGCACATTAAACAGTTCATATAATATTTATTTTAATGTTTTTAAGATCATTTATTTGATATTTCAACCAATAAAATAATTTCAACATCACTATAGTGTCATAATTAATGATAATTATCTAATCCCTAGAAATTATAAATAAATTAATATGATGTAGATAATTGTATTAGATTTCTGGATACTATTCATGTTCAAAGTTTCATTAAGTTTATCACTAAATTAAAATAATTATACTTATAAGATTTAAGAAAGTGACATGTTGTCACTTTCTTTGGTTTTAATAATGATTAAATTATTTTCATGAACAAAAGTCCATTAAATGAATCTAATCTGACCCTTAGGTGATATGGGTCGACTTTTAGTCATCCAATAGGATTTTGTCAGGTGTTATGGTAATTTTATTATCTTATATTTACCCTTAATTACACGATTTATCTTTAATTATGGTAAATAAAATTTACCGAAGTTACTATTCATAATGCCCAAAAATAAAAAGTAGCTTATTAAAATAATTTGGACCCACTAATTCCAAATATGAAATCCCTTTTTATAAATTCAATACACAAAAGTTGCAGAAATTAAATTATAATTAATCCCGTTGTCGAAAGAAAACGGGGTTTTGTTTAAAACATTACAAAAGATTGAATTTATTTAACCTACGAATTCAAGGTAAAATAAATGATAATGACATACATTATATTAAATGGTAAAATTATATTCTATTTATAATTTCAGACCATCCAATAATATAATTTTACCATATAAATTATTACGATGAAAAAAAGTTGTTTTTAATTAAAATATAGCGTGTTTTTACTATTCATTAAAATATGAAAGTTATCAGAAAAATATCAAATCATTATCCAATGTAAATTTTTATATCATGATTCAAAAGAAGAAGATTATTTTTTAAAATTTAACTTATAAACATGTCAAAAACTATATTTAATGTGGGTGTGTCCTCAAAAGGCAGCAAAACTACATTTTTTGAAAAATACTTATTTTACCCGAAAAATTTATTTTGTTCACATAAAATGTTTCAGAAAATTTATAAGATGAATAATAATGTTATAAAATTCAAAATGTAGTTAATAATATTCATAAGGGCTAGTTCATGATAATATTACAACCATATATCATTGTTTAGTAAACCCGGTATTGCGTACAACACACGCTATCATGAAAGGTCGTGATTGTGTGTAACGAATGCCAAGTCAGGGTTGCGTGTAGTTTAAGACCCCTTTGTGGTTTCATATAATAGAATCCAACCATATTTCATTTATACATTAAATATATATATATATACACTCAATGTTGCATAGAATAACTTTCATCAAATGAACTTGAAATTATGTATAACACGATCCAAGAATTGTGTTGCGTATACTGCAAGATAATACGGTGTTCCGTATAGCGCAAGATAATCTTGGTGTGGCATACAACACATGACCTTAAATAAATTAAAAATAATACTTCTCATAAAATCTTGGGTTGTTACATTCTACCCCCCTTAAAATGAATTTCGTCCTCGAAATTCGTCGGGGTTATAAATCATTTACTATTCATGGAAACCCACATCGTAAAAATGAATATTAAAACATAATTTTAAAAACTAAAGTATGAAATCTAATGATAACCCAAAGTAACTCATCAATGGTTTTCCATATAAGAAAACATAGGTGAAAATATTGATATGGAAGAAAAATCTAATCATCACGTTCTGATGGAGAGTGGTAGATAACATGGCTATGAAAAAGCCATAAATCACAAAGCCATAAGTTTGTGATGATCTAAGGTACCATATGATTCATCAAATATAAGAACACTAGGACAACATTTTTAGTTTTCAAGATCATTTCCCAAAAGTTGAATAATTTTAATTATAAGAAATATTTACTTTATTTCGGTACAATCTCGCCATTTTTTGTGCCTTAAACAATTTCCACTTCATCTCTTAAAAAATGAAGTTGAATTTGTATTCTGTGAAGTGTTAGCAGATAATGTGATAGAATGATAGGTCATTCCATCTGTCTCAAACATAAGGTTAGAAAAAGATATATATATATATATATAAGTCCATCTATGGTGATATTAATCGTATATGGTTCCAAAAATGGATTATACTTCATCTATCATACCGCTAAATATAATAAAACTAGATTCTACTAACCGGGGACTTCCTGTAGGCTAGTGGTAGGCGATAAAGGTCTGTCGCATTTCGGTTGTGGGATCGATTCCCGCAACCTTGTCCTACGCGACGGGTTGTCGTCCGTCCTACAGGTTATCCTTTTTCTAAAACTATACTATCATAACATTTCAGAAATAAAAAGTTATATCCTTAACCAATACTATATGATGTCCATTTTAACCTTTAGGCTTATTGAAAATACTTATGTCTGATTATTAGAAATTTCATCTACCGAGTATGTGAATTCCTTCACTTGTCCCCCATATATCATAAGATATATCTTTTTGGTCACATTCCAAACATGTGAATACCTTAATCATGTATTCTTTTGAAATATGAATCACCATATAACTTTAGTGAAAACATGAATTTTATCAAAAGTTAACTCTTTCCACATACAAAAATCCCAAATAAAATCAATATACTCAAATCATGATATCACTTTGTCCTTTTATCAGCCATGAGCTCATGAATACTATCAAAAATATTATTTTATCATTATCCCTTCATTATGGGCATATCATCTTCTTTCCAAAAATATCTGAATAAACATTCATGGTTACAAGTACCATTAAATATATACTTCCAAATACTTTAGGAAAAACAATAGTGTAACAATACTTAGATGATTCTTTATTCCATAGTACCATACATTATTCTTGATAAACATACAATCATTCCACTAACTTCTTAAACCACTGACTGAGCTTCATCATTTCTTCCATCTCATATTTCATTGGTAGTCTCTTCATAATCATCCACATAAATACTACCCATATGAACATGCTGATTCTATTCATGAGATTTTACCTTAGGGTATTGGTTTGCATAATCCCCATACATTCCACATTTAAAACATCTAATTATTGTTGATGTCGTAGAAATACCATTATCCTTGTCCATTGTGTTAACTGAACCTTTTACTTTAAACTTACTGGATTTGTGTCCTTCTTTCCCCAACCCAAAGAATCTCCCAGTTCCTTTGAAACAATCTCCCTGATGCCTCTTCCCACATGATTTACATGAGGTAAATTTAACTTTATTTCCTCTATGATTATCATGGAACTCCATCTTTCTCTTTTTATCTGAGTTGGTAAACTTACCAAAGTTGAGATTATTGATCATATTATGAGATTTCTGATTAGGCATAATAATGATTTTTGGACTTCCAAATCCTGTTTCATTTGGTTACTCATGAATAAAATCATTCCATTGTCCATCGTATCATCCATTATCATGAATCTTCCTGTTTCCAGCCATTTTCTAAAACCCAAAAAGAATAGTGTGAGAGGAAAACATCATGCAAGGGAAAAAAACATAGTAAAGGGGGAGTACCGTCAATATCTAACATCTTAGGTTAAATTCTAAGATCGTTACCATAGTTCTAGGACTATACCCTATACGTATACTTATCCTTAGGGACATCCCTAGACATACCTTAGAAATATCTATAGGGATCTCACTAATGTTTTCGCATTCTAGTTTCCAAAGGTTAACTAAACCTTTCCTCTGATACCAACTGTAGAGACCCGAAGCTTGACGTACATGGACATTACATTACTTTTTCAGAATACTTAATACATAACAAAAACAGACACACAAGGACCGTAATAGTTTAGTGTCTTTGGAAACTCTGAATATAAATTTCTAATCATGTTGAAATATCTTCAAAAACTCCCATAACGATCTTCCCCTTTTTGTTTCCTTACCTAAAACCTTTCTTTATTTCCTGGGGAAAATAAAACATAAAAAGGGTGACCTCAAATGCTCAGTAAGGGCAAAAATAGATAGCATAAAATAATCTATAAACATTTGGAAGCAATAACTTGAACATGAAATTTAAACATCAAAATCTTGGGCAAAGACATAAATCGTGGAAGTACGTAAGGCATGTATCATAATGGAACTTCAACCATGATAAAATATAATGGGAATAAAACATGTAATTGTGGAAACCATTCAGCACATGTTATTGTCTCTATAGTATCCAAGGCATTGCTACCAAGACTATCTTAGTGGAAAAAGTCCATTTCTGAATTGAGATCACTCCTCATTTCAGTCTTGTAACACTGAATCGGATTAACTTACCATTCCAGTCATGTCTATCTCATGAGATATGAATCTTTACCCAATGCATTGGAGGGAGATATAGGTCCCACCCATCTCATAATGAAATCATTCTTTCGTGTGCCACAAAATAAACATACATCATTCATAATAACCCAACGAATAAAATGGGTTTCATAAACATCATTCCATCATAACATAATCCATATAAAACAAATGGATACAATTTCATCATAATAGAAGTGAAATCATGTAAATCATAGAGACATGATACCTGAAACATACACATATAAAATAAAGTCATTTTAGATGGAAAATGGTTTTTATAAAATGCTTGAAATGAATTCTTGAGGAAAATATCCTTTCTTCTTCAAAATAAATTTCTTTTACCAAAACTTCATGCAATTTTAAAAGAAAGATATTTTTTTTTAAATTACTCATGAAATCTTTTGGAAGAAGCTTCATGAAAATAAGGCTTTATAAAACCGTAAAAATCCTTTCATGCCGTATAAGTTAAAAAAACATTCTTCTCGTACGTTTTCCGGAAAAGTCAAAAAGTACCTCGTAAAAGAAAGATTTCTTCCATACAATGTGGTAAAAGTAGAAAATGGTAAAAATGACTTTAAACATACATGGTATAAAAGTAAAAATTTTATGAAAACATTTTGAGAACATATGGACATTGATAATAATCATAACCCTAGTAAATACTTACGAATAAACAATCTCGGATAAGAATGACATTGGAAAAGTTATCCCTTACCTTAGGTCTGATATGCTTCGTATGGATCCGAAAATACTTTATAATTATTTAAAAAATTTCATTGACTTATTACATAATCATATTCATTGTTATGATATCATATAAGTTTCACTTATGACTTTATATTACCTGTTCTTTTGTAAATTCCATGTTAAAGCAGCGTTTTGGGTAAAATCATTTCATTTATCGTATGTGTTTCGACTTGTCGTTCTTGATATTATTACTTATATCCTGATTTACATAATTACAGAATGTAAAAAATAATTTATATATAATATATATTCATCATATACATATATATTATATATTGATAAAAGGAATGAAATACACCGTTCATGGAGACGGTAGGCAGTACGTACGCATGAACGCTATTTTCGTTTCCTTATTGAATTTAATGAAACTAAATAGATAAAAAACATATATATATATACATAAATCCATTAGAATTATTATTTCATATATTTTATTATTATTCATTATATATACTTTATAATCCTTCATGTATGGTTAACATGGAGAATGAATCCCATCGCGTCGTGGAGACGGTAATCCGTACGTACGCACGAGCGATGATATCGTTCCCATAATTATTGAATAGAATTGGAGTGGATGGTATAATATATCAGAATAAGTATGATGTTATAATAACCATATATAGTTATTCTTTACACCATTATACCCATCCATGTAAGGTGTTGGTGGAAAAACATATTACACCACGTCGTGGAGACGGTATTCCGTACGTACACACGCGTGGTGATTTTGATTTTCGTAGGATGGATAGAAGATGAAATAGGGTTGTTTCATATTTATAATAACATATCAGTATATGAGGGATTCTGATTTTATTGCATCATACTTAAACAACTAAAGAAGATGTAGTACAAGAAGAATTGAACTTGAAGAAAACAGTAGAAGGTATTACCTCTTTCTCAAAGTGCCTCCTTTAAACTTTCTCTTAGGGCACTAGAGTTAGTATTTTGAGAAGACCAGTACCTCTACTAGGTTTATAAGGAAGTGGGGAAGTGAAATGGTTAGGGGTTGGCCGAGCTTAAAGGCTCAAATTGGTGTGAGGAGGAGAGGGAGGGGGTTCCCTTTTATAAGGGATGAGAGGGGCACCTTTGGAAATATAAAAAATATTAGTTTATATTAAATCCAAAACCCACATAAAAACTTCTAAAATGACTCATATCCGATGATTAGATTAGATAGGGTTGTAATCTCATCAACCAATAAAATATAGACTTTTTAGGAATTTATTTTAAATATTATCAACTTGATTTATCTTTATTTATCCATTTAATTTTATTTGTGGTAATAATATTCTAAATTTTAAATTATTATAAATAATTACATATGTGTTGTGAAACTTCCATAATTTGACACTGTATGACATTGTCGACCATATAAATTTTAATTTATAATTTTTAAATATTTTTGTGATTTTTAAACAATTTTATAATATGTTATATTTATAAAATAATAATAGTTTCAATTTTGACACTATTCGTTTATTTTAATTTAAATAAAATATATACAGAATATATGTTCAAAATAAAAGCTTTAATAGATTCATAAAATGTCATATGTGTCTATAAAATTAGTGGATCAGATTGAATAGTTCATATAATATTTATTTTAATATGTTTAAGATCATTTATTTGATATTTCAATTAAAAAAATAATTTCAACATCACTATCGTGTTATAATTAATGATAAGTATTTAATCCTTAAAAATTATAAATAAATTTATATGATGTATATAATTGTTTTATATTTCTTTACACTATTCATGTTTGATGTTTAATTAAGTTTATCACTAAATTAAAATTATTATACTTATAAAATTTTAAAAAGTGACATGTTGTCACTTCCTTTGGTTTTAATAATAATTAAATACTTTTCATGGAACAAAGTCCATTAAATGAATCTAATCCGACCCTTAGGTGATATGGGTCGACTTTTAGTCATACAATAGGTTTTTTTTAAGTGTTAGGGTAATTTTATTATTTTATATTTACCCTTAATTACCTGATTTACCTTTAATTATGGTAAATAAAATTTACCGTAGTTACTATTCATAATGCCCAAAAATAAAAAGTAGCTTATTAACATAATTTGGACTTACTGATTCCAAATATGGAATCCATTTTTCCAAATTCAATACACAAAAGTTGCAGAAATTAAATTAAAATTAATCCCGTTGTCGAAAGAAAACGGGTTTCTGTTTAAAACATTGCAAAAGATTGAATTGATTTAACCTATGAATTCAAGGTAAAATAAATTATAATGACTTATATTATATTAAATGGTGAAAATATATTCTATTTATACTTTAAAACCATTCAATAATATAATTTAACCATATAAATTATTACTATGAAAAAAGTTGTTTTTAATTAAAATATAGCATGTTTTTACTATTCATTAAAATATGAAAGTTATCAGAAAAATATCAAAACTGTATCCAATGTAATTTTTATATCCTGATTAAAAAGAAGAAGTTTATTTTTTAAAATTGAACTTATAAACATTTCAAACTAGATTTAATTTGGGTGCTTCATCAAAAGGCGGCAAAACTGCATTTTTTGAAAGATACTTATTTTACCCGAAAAAATTATTTTGTTCATATAAAATGATTTAGAAAATTTTTAAGATGAATAATAATGTTATAAAATTTAAAATTTAGTCAATACTATTCATAATGGCTAGTTCGTGATAATATTATAACCATATATCGTTGTTTAGTGAAACCCAGTATTGCATACAACACACGCTATCAAGGAAGGTCATGATTGCGTGTAATGAAAGCCAAGTCAGGGTTGATTGTAGTGAAAGACTCCTTTGTTGTTGCGTATAACAGAATCCAACAATATTTCATTTATACATTGAATATATATATATATACACTCAATGTTGCGTAGAATAACTTCTATGAAATGAACTTGAAATTTTGTATAACACGGTCCAAGAATTGTGTTGCATATACTGCAAGCTAATATTGTGTTGTGTATAGCGCAAGATAATCTTGGTGTAGCATACAACACAGGAACTTAAATAAATTAAAAATAATACTTCTCATAAAATATCGGGTTGTTACACTAACCCTATTGGATGATACATGACTGACCATGGGCATATTTGGGTAGATTTTTGGACCCCATAGAGCCACTTGTAAGTGATAATGACACTTTATATTAAATAAGTTAAAGTAAATACAAAAATGAAAAAAGCATATATATTTTAGTAAAAAAAATTACATAGATTTATTCATGTTATATCTTCAACTATAAATTTTCATTAGAAATATAAAAATATTTCCTACATAATGGTATTTTATTTATAATTTTTATACATTGAATAATTAAATTTATTTATGACACAATGTTGATGAAGTAATTACCATATTAATGGAAGATTAAAATAATTAATATTATAAATATCCAAATAAATATAATTTGAAACTTTTTATGGATTCCACTAATTTTCTATGTTAATATGACATATAAGGGTTGGTTATATGTATTGTTTTCAAAGTAATAATGCTATTATGAATTTAGAAGAAACAAAATACCAAATAGTGTCAAAATTGACATAAAAGAGTTTTTAAAACAAATATTATATTATTAATTGATATTATATTCCTAAAAATATAAGTTTCATACATAAGACTTATATAATGATAGTTGTATCATTAATGGACCATTTGGGTTCTCTTGGAGGTATATAGTAAGTTTATTAACCATATAATATAAAAATACAAAGAGACATGGTAATTTTCAAACTATTTAACTAAGAGTTAAATATAAAAGATAAAGTTAATATAGTGACCCAAACCTGTATAAAACCTATTGGTAGAGTGGTATTCAATCTATCCCCACCAAAGACTTTAAAAATCCAATTTGGAACCATTATAAACCGAAAACTATTTTATTATAAAATAATATTTCTAGCTTTCCTATGGTGCCCCTCACTCCTCTTATATTAGGGAACTCCACATTCCCTCTAATTCACACCTGCAAATCCATTTTTTGCGGCCAACACCTATCCTAATACCCTCTCAATTGTCCTCCATTTATCCGAGAGACCATACTTTATTCAGAAATCCAACTTAAGGAGCCCTTTTGATCAAATCAAATGGAAGAACCCAAAGAAGAGGTAAATATTTCATCACCTCTTTCAAGTTCCTTTATTCATTCACATTCTCTTTCTTTGTTGTTTCCATTCTAAAATAATAACTCCAGTATCTTCTATATACTTTGATGTTATTATAAATATGGTACAACAATATTCATTATTGTATCCATCCTTTGAATGACATGTCACCATACGTGTGTACGTACGGCTTACCGTCTCTACGTCATGGTGTAATTGTTATCCAATACATTATTATTTGGATGGTTATAATAATGATGTGAAATTGATGTAAATAATAAATATAATATTATAATTATTCTGTATATTTGATATACTATCCAATTATATATTATTTTAATATCAAAATAATGATATTGTCGCTCGTGCGTACGTACGGATTACCGTCTCCACGAAAGCGATGAGATTCATTCTCCATCGTATCCATTCAAGAATAATTTTCATTACATGATTAAAAATAATGTTTAATGACATGATAACATTCTAGAAATAAATAAGATACATACCATCCATAAAAAATATGACTCACATAACAAAGAATATAAAGGTAAATGAATCTGTTAACACCTGAAACAAATATAATACTAAGATATTATTAACAATGCATTGTTAACAGATCATATATGATATCATATTAATTTATATGATTCTTGTATAATTTAATATAAATTATTTCACCATTATACATCAGGTTAACATACCCTCGACCAAGGAAAAGTACAAGGGTTTATTTCACAACCTATTCATTTTCTGAGGTTGTTTATACGTAATTATCTAATGGGACCTCTTTATCATCCACATCCATGTTTCATAAAAATATATTTCAAAACGTTTTTACTATTTAATTGATAATGGGTAAAAGTCATTTATATCCTTTTTTGACTTTTATAAGATTTTTATAAAGGAATATTTCTATCGCATTCCAAACAAGGTCCTTTTTAAACTTTTCAACAAAATTATGGTAGGAATGTTTTTCAATTATATGGTGGGTGCAACTATATTACGTCGTTATAAAATCATCAAAGCTTCCCTTAGAAGAATATAATAATATTTTCAAAATAAATATTTTCTTTGTAATTATGTGACTCTTAAATGATTTCACAATTTAAAGATATATTTCTCTAAAAAATGTTTTGATTTCATCTATGTCAACCTCAATGATGGATTTTATATTTATTTGAAGTTGATTTATTATGATACAGAACTTCCATATTGTATTGAAGGTTTTGTGATATGTTTGACTGTGGATGTGATATTTTTATAAAATTCATGGTTTATGGTTTATGTATTGACATTTTGTATATTGGTTTTAATATGAATGTTTATGTTATCTTTCAACCTTTTCATATGAGGAATGTATTGGACTTAGTAAGTGATGGGTGGAGCCCGATATAGATCCTTGATGCATCAGTAGGTCTCATGTGACAACTAGACATGGAATTGGACATGTCACGAACCAACCCGGGTCGACCCTGAACCGGTCACCCGAGCCGGTCCGCGACATGGCCCGAGAGGCGTTCCCGATCCTCCCGGGCTGGCGACAAGCGCCAGGGCATCATTAGAGACTGTGGGAACGATTTCACCCAATATAAATAAATAAGAATGCAAAGATAAAACAGAGCAGCGCAGAAAAAGGTAAACTAAACAAAGTGACTAAACAGAAACAAACAGGAAACAAACTAACCAAACACGACGTGCGAACAAACTCCGTGCGACCTCGTGGGTCGCTCTCCGAATCAACGATCAAGCGTCGCCCTAGGCGAGCGCACTCAAGCTATAGCCTGCACAAACACTAAAAACAGAAAACAACTATAGGTGTGAGTATTAAAACTCAGTAGGCTAGCCCGATATCTATTCCCAATGCACTACCTTTAAAATAAAAGAAACATCATTTCAAGTTTGAACTACAATTTATAAAAGTATGTTTTTCTAAGCATTTTACTTAAAAACAAAGTACGAACCATTGCCCTTAGCCATTTCAAAATTCGGGTTCATTTCATTAGTGCCAATGACATTTCAGGAAAAGGGGAAAGTGATGTTTAAATTTTTAAATTTGTACAAAAGGGATTAAACACTTCCATTTGAAAACAATTTTTAGAAACCCATTAAAAAGCAATTTATCAGTTTCCAAGGAAAACAATATGCCAGAATGCACAAAGTAAAACATACAGCAAGGGCAATGTAAGTATACACGTGAGCATCATAATCATTACTGCAAGCTACAAAAGCTGAATAGACATGGGTGAACCTAGGAGATCGAGAATAAACCAGAAGACACCAATACATGAGAAATCATCCTTATTGACATGTCACGATGAAATCAAAACGCACAAAACGCTCGACCATCCACTCACAGGCAGGTCGAGGGCAAATCCCATAGTAATAAACCCAATATATCCACCTACTATGGGCCACTGGTCAGTACCATAACCTACCAGTGCAGCAATCGTTCTTAGAATATTCTCTCAATATGCCAGATTCCCATGTCTCAAGTGTTTAAGAAAAAAAGGGGTGAGCCAACCGATGCCAACCGAGCATCCAATCAGATATATCTATATATAAAGAACAACAGGCATTCCCCGAGCCACTCCATTGGACAACCTATTTCCTTTAACTACTCAAATCCCCGGGAGCCTCTAAGCGCGGCCTCCCAAACAATCAATTTCAACCAAGGCATGAGAGTCACCCTAAGAGGGTTTTTATCGAAACATTTTTATCGCTTTCCATAAAGTGCCAAACGGGCATTTAATACAATTCACAATCACTACCAAAACCAGTTTAAAACTATTTAAAGAACCCACAAAACACTACTTCACAGGTTGCCAATATTTTTATAAACCAAACCAAACCATTTTCTTTTCCAAATAAACTTTAAGAGCCAACCTGGCAATTTCTCAAACGAACCAAAGTATTTGATCATGCTTCAAAAGAAATCATTTCTCATTAAACCATAAATCCATTTTATATTCCATGAATTATGTTTAAAAGCCAAACGGGCATTCTTTCATTATTGGGTGTCCGCTCGTCAAAAGGATGTGTCATGTGTCGTGTATAAAATAAACGGCTCCTTTTGACATTAAATAACCATTTAAAAATTTACCATCTTATATTAAAAATTAATTATCGTATATTATCTCATATTTATTACAATTAATAAAATGTTTATTTTGAACAATTAGGGTGCGCAAACAGCATGAAATAATATAACTTAAATTTTAAAAGCAGTGCAAAGGAGACCTACCTCAAAACCAAGCGCGACGACAAAACAACTTTGGAACCGAGGCGCGACGACACAACGCGTGGCCGAAGCCACGTGACAAAGTCTGACACTCTGCATAATCAGTACCAAGGACTGAGACACATCCAAAACTCACCAGAGCATTCGAAACCAAGCGGCGGGAAGAAGCGCTCACCTTGAAACTAAAGCGCGGCGATGACGGAACCCCGGAAACAAGGCGCGGCGGTGGCGCTCACTTGGAAACGCCCTGCGCCGGTCCTAAAAGTCCTAAGCCAACAAATAAAAATCCACCATCAACCAGAGTACGATGATAATAATGAAAATAAAGATAATAATAGTAATAATAATACTAATAATAATAATAGAATTAGTAATAATAATAATAATAGAAATAGTAATAATATCAATAGTAATAATAATAATAGTAATAGCAACATAATAATAATAATAATAATAATAATAATAATAATAATAATAATATGAAAAACAATAATAATAATAACAAGACAATAATATGAACATTAATAATAATAATAATAATAATAATAATAATAATAATAATAAAATTAATAGTAATAATATTAATAATAATAATGATAATAATAATAATAATAGTAAAATTAATAATAATAATGATAATAAAATTAATAATAATAATAATAATAAAAATAATAAAATTAATACTAATAATAATAATAATAATATTAGTAATACTAACACTAATAATAATAATAATCACATTAATCATAATTTTATAAAAAAAAGTTATTAACATATTAAATAAAATAAAATAGCAAATTAAATTAAAAAAAACAGACCTGTGCGGCGGAGCAGAAGGAGAAAGAAAAGAAGAAGAAGAAGAAGAAGAAGGAGAGAAGAAGAAGAAGAAGGAAAGGAGAAGAGGAAGAAGGAAGAGGAGAGGAAGGAGAGGAGAGGAAGGAGAAGAGAAAGAAGAAAAGAAAGAAGGAGGGGGGCGCGGGTCTGGAGGCAGGTGCGCCGGCGGGGAGGTCCGGGGGCAACGCCGGCAGGCTGGGTGCTGCACCGAGGGAGAGGCGCCGGGTGCTGCGGCTGCTTGATGGAGCAGGGGGGCCGACAGAAGGTCGGTGCAGCAAAGGGGGGCCGACGGGAGGCCAATCCAGCAAAATGGGACTGGCAGGAGCCCGGTGCAGCAAAAGGGGATGGCGTCGAGGTGTCTTCGGTGCAAGGAAGGAGGCCGGTTGGTGCGACCAATGCAGGGTAGGAGCGGGAGGCCGGCAACTGGGAGGTGCGCGGACAGCGGTGTGGGGAGAAGAAGTCACGCGATGGAGAAGGGAGAAAAGAAGAAGAAAAAAAAAAGAAAACAAGGAAGAGGGAGAGAGAGCAGGGGCGGGGGTGCGCGGTGGCGGACAAAGAGCGGGGCTGGCTGGGTGCAGCAGGGGAGGCGACGCGAGGTGGTGCGATAGAGGAGGGAGACTCAGATGCTGCTGCGTGAAGAAGGGGAAAAAAACCAGGAGGGTGGCGGCGCATGCGGGGGAGAAGAAAGAAAAAGAAGTATAAAAGGGGGGTGGCCCGCTAGGGTTAGGTGGGAAAGAAAAAAAACTAAACATAAATGAAAAGAAAAGGAAAATAATAATAATTAATAAAAAAATAAATAAAGCATTAATATACCTCCATTAAAGCCTCAATAAATTCTAATTGTAATGATAAAAGTTTAGTACTATTATTAATAACAATAATCATTATTATAAACCTCATTAATAACAATAATACTAATAAAACTTATGTAATAGAAATTTGTGTCAAACTTTAATAATAATAATAATAAAAGTAACCACTAATAAAAAAAATAGATGAATTTATATCATCTTTAATAATATTAAAATTAACGACAGTCCACGTAATTGCATGGGCGAAGCCGCGCGGTGTCGCGCTCTATCCGCGCTTCCGACGACGTCGAACCCAAGATGCGTACTTTTTATCAAAACCCAAAACATTCATCCGAGACTGAACGTGAACCACAGAAAAAATAATTTAAAGCCAAAGAAATCATAAGATAAAATAACCGCACGGTCAGGGTGTGACAATTCTCCCCACCATAACGCTTTCCGCCCCCGGAAAGCCACAACACCAACCAGTCGATCGATCAACACCTAAGGATTTCACAGAACACGATCCAACCTCTTATCTCAAGGACATCATACCGACTACCAACAGGACTAAACCTCATAGCCCGAAATAACTCATCAACAGAGGGAGGTCCGAACGGCTCCCCACCATAAGAACTCCACTAGAATTCGATAACTATTTAGGAGAAAACCCAACGAGACTCATGGTGGGTCTCCCCACCATAAAAGAACCGACCAACTAACGACCAAACGGGGAACCAGCTTAGACATTCACGAGACCTTACTCCAGCTAGAGAGAGCACAGCAAGGACCTTTCAACCACTTACTCACGTCCAAAAGTAATAGGATTTGATCTGAAAATTTTACGCAAACCAAAACCCTTACCCCATGGGCGGGGAGGGTGGGCCCAAGGATTGGATCACTGAAACATGGACGGAAAACTACTCACGTACCACTACATGGGGATGGACACATACCAAAGCCATAATCGATTCACATCGGTGGTCCACACGAGGTCACTGATTAGCAACATACATCCAAAAAGGCACAACTCCCGACGCTATGCGAGGGATAAGTCCATCGCGCGCTTTGCAACAAGAGGAAAACTTCAACGACAGAGAAACCAGACCAACAACACCAAAACTATCACACCACGACGATAGAGGCACGACTTTCACCAGACTCTTTAAAAAAAAATTCCCCCAGGGGTTCCTGACTACGCGCCGGCTTCACTCCGAGACCTTTTGGCTGGAGCTCTGATGGATGAAGCATCTCCTGCCTCGCAGTCAGGTTCTGATAATCCCAATGAGATACATACATCTTTTGATCTGACAGATTGAAGGACACAATTTTAAAATTAAAACACACCAGCATTGAAAGACGAGGTTCGTCAAAAGACCCATGAAGTTCCCATGCATTTTAAACCCAAAACAACACCCATACATAGGCCACGATAATAGATCACTTACATTGAAAGGAAACTAACACTAGAAACTTTGAACAAAAACCCAACAACACACTACTTCTGAGAACTTCCTCTGTGACGCTTCCTTGCAACGCCCCGACAAAATCGTCGCAAGTGACCCAGACGTCCACACGCCTGGCAGGGCTTCGGAGCGCTTGGGCACGATGACTTCTTGTGACCCCGCTTGCCACACTGATAACACACGATAATCTCTCGTTCCGAAGAGGTTGATGAAAGATCCCGAGGCCTCTTGATTCCACGACCTGATCCATCCACTTCCATTTGCTTGCTCATTTCCTTTCCAGAACCTTCGCCAGTGCTCATAGGGATCGAAGGAGGGAGAACTACTTCGAGCACTTCTGCCATCGCGGCTTCGACATGAAAAGCTTGTCTCGCCACATCGACAAAAGAAGTCAGGTTGGACTCTGAAACCTTCGACTAAAGATCAGGGCGGAGACCCGCCTCGAAGCGTCGAGCCTTCACGGGGTCATATATGGCATACTCTGAATCATAAGGTACTAGCTCCACAAAGCGATGGAAATATTCTAACACGGATCCGTCGCCCTGCTGCAGACAACACATTTCCATCCCCTTCCTCACCCTATCTTCCTCAGAGAAATACTGGCGAATGAACGAGGCCTTGAAAAACTCCCAAGTAACCTCTTGACGGGGCTTGTTCCGAGACACTGACTTCCACCACATCCATGGTGAACCTTCAAGCATGAAGGTCGCAAACTTGACCTTCAACGACTCGGGCAACTCAATGAGGCTAAAGTCCCTTTCAATCTTCCGCATCCACTCCTCTACCACAGAAGTTTCTTCTTGACCATAAAAGAGAGGTGGATCCAACTTCCGAAACTCAAGCATAAAATCCTTAGGTTGATCAACCGCACTACGATCACCCATCGAAGCTTCAAAGGGATAACCGCTGAACAAGGAAAGGTCAAAAACCCAATCAAGGTCAACTCAACGAATGAATAAAACCTCATAATCAAACACTGCATAGGTGAAAAGCTCGAAATCCGAGAAAACAAGTTATCATAACATCAAAACTTTTCTCTTTGAAAACATCTTTAATTTTAAAACAATATTGGTAAGTTAAACCCTCGCCATTGGTATCCCTTAGAGTCTCACTCACATGCATGTATCTGTGCCACCCAGGGCATCCATCCACCATACCAGACATCCATCCACATTTCCAACACACCAAAATGCATGTGAGTACTCATCGGAACACCAAGGCCAAAACAAAGCAACTTCATTTTTCCAAAAACAATTTATTCATACCACTCCTTTTAAAACAATCTACAAATCAAACATGTTATTTCAAACAACCATTTTTTTTCTTTTTCAAAACCAACTTTTCTGATTCAAACCACTTTCAGAAATCAAGGGAAACACAAAACAACTCAAATAGGGGACTAGTGTCAGTGGGTGACTTGACCATATGGTTGGCGGCCATATGCCAAACACGTCACTGACACAGAGAGCCTTCTTGGACCATGCCCCAAACTCCACATGGCTTGCCAGACCATGCGGGTTAGGAGAACTAATGGCCCAACTCCCTTTGCCGTACCCCAATCGCAAAACATTTCCATAAAAACCCAAACAAACCAATTAAACCGGACTTCCCATGGAAACCTGAGGATCAGTACGGGCAAGAGTTCGCGACGCTCTTCTCGCACCTACCCCTCAAGTCCCGACAATCCTACTCCATCTACCTTGACATCCCAAATAACAAAAGGGCGCTCTGAAAAGTGAGGTTTGCTAAGAGCAAAACTGGCTCTGATACCATTTTGTCACGAACCAACCCGGGTCGACCCTGAACCTGTCACCCGAGCCGGTCCGCGACATGGCCCGAGAGGTGTTCCCGATCCTCCCGGGCTGGCGACAAGCGCCAGGGCATCATTAGAGACTGTGGGAACGATTTCTCCCAATATAAGTAAATAAGAATGCAAAGATAAAACAGAGCAACGCAGAAAAAGGTAAACTAAACAAAGTGACTAAACAGAAACAAACAGGAAACAAACTAACCAAACACGATGTGCGAACAAACTCCGTGCGACCTCGTGGGTCGCTCTCCGACTCAACGATCAAGCGTCGCCCTAGGCGAGCGCACTCAAGCTATAGCCTGCACAAACACTAAAAACAGAAAACAACTATAGGCGTGAGTATTAAAACTCAGTAGGCTAGCCCGATATCTATTCCCAATGCACTACCTTTAAAATAAAAGAAACATCATTTCAAGTTTGAACTACAATTTATAAAAGTATGTTTTTCTAAGCATTTTACTTAAAAACAAAGTACGAACCATTGCCCTTAGCCATTTCAAAATTCGGGTTCATTTCATTAGTGCCAATGACATTTCAGGAAAAGGGGAAAGTGATGTTTAAATTTTTAAATTTGTACAAAAGGGATTAAACACTTCCATTTGAAAACAATTTTTAGAAACCCATTAAAAAGCAATTTATCAGTTTCCAAGGAAAACAATATGCCAGAATGCACAAAGTAAAACATACAGCAAGGGCAATGTAAGTATACACGTGAGCATCATAATCATTACTACAAGCTACAAAAGCTGAATAGACATGGGTGAACCTAGGAGATCGAGAATAAACCAGAAGACACCAATACATGAGAAATCATCCTTATTGACATGTCACGATGAAATCAAAACGCACAAAATGCTCGACCATCCACTCACAGGCAGGTCGAGGGCAAATCCCATAGTAATAAACCCAATATATCTACATACTATGGGCCACTGGTCAGTACCATAACCTACCAGTGCAGCAATCGTTCTTAGAATATTCTCTCAATATGCCAGATTCCCATGTCTCAAGTGTTTAAGAAAAAAAGGGGTGAGCCAACCGATGCCAACCGAGCATCCAATCAGATATATCTATATATAAAGAACAACAGGCATTCCCCGAGCCACTCCATTGGACAACCTCTTGCCTTTAACTACTCAAATCCCCGGGAGCCTCTAAGCGCGGCCTCCCAAACAATCAATTTCAACCAAGGCATGAGAGTCGCCCTAAGAGGGTTTTTATCGAAACATTTTTATCGCTTTCCATAAAGTGCCAAACGGGCATTTAATACAATTCACAATCACTACCAAAACCAGTTTAAAACTATTTAAAGAACCCACAAAACACTACTTCACAGGTTGCCAATATTTTTATAAACCAAACCAAACCATTTTCTTTTCCAAATAAACTTTAAGAGCCAACCGGGCAATTTCTCAAACGAACCAAAGTATTTGTTCATGCTTCAAAAGAAATCATTTCTCATTAAACCATAAATCCATTTTATATTCCATGAATTATGTTTAAAAGCCAAACGGGCATTCTTTCATTATTGGGTGTCCGCTCGTCAAAAGGATGTGTCATGTGTCGTGTATAAAATAAACGGCTCCTTTTGACATTAAATAACCATTTAAAAATTTACCATCTTATATTAAAAATTAATTATCGTATATTATCTCATATTTATTACAATTAATAAAATCTTGATTTTGAACAATTAGGGTGCGCAAACAGCATGAAATAATATAACTTAAATTTTAAAAGCAGTGCAAAGGGGACCTACCTCAAAACCAAGCGCGACGACAAAACAACTTTGGAACCGAGGCGCGACGACACAACGCGTGTCCGAAGCCACGTGACAAAGTCTGACACTCTGCATAGTCAGTACCAAGGACTGAGACACATCCAAAACTCACCAGAGCATTCGAAACCAAGCGGCGGGAAGAAGCGCTCACCTTGAAACTAAAGCGCGGCGATGACGGAACCCCGGAAACAAGGCGCGGCGGTGGCGCTCACTTGGAAACGCCCTGCGCCGGTCCTAAAAGTCCTAAGCCAACAAATAAAAATCCACCATCAACCAGAGTACGATGATAATAATGAAAATAAAGATAATAATAGTAATAATAATACTAATAATAATAATAGAATTAGTAATAATAATAATAATAGAAATAGTAATAATATCAATAGTAATAATAATAATAGTAATAGCAACATAATAATAATAATAATAATAATAATAATAATAATAATATGAAAAACAATAATAATAATAACAAGACAATAATATGAACATTAATAATAATAATAATAATAATAATAATAATAAAATTAATAGTAATAATATTAATAACAATAATGATAATAATAATAATAATAATAATAAAATTAATAATAATAATGATAATAAAATTAATAATAATAATAATAATAAAATTAATAAAATTAATAATAATAATAATAATAATAATATTAGTAATACTAACACTAATAATAATAATAATCACATTAATCATAATTTTATAAAAAAAAGTTATTAACATATTAAATAAAATAAAATAGCAAATTAAATTAAAAAAAACAGACCTGTGCGGCGGAGCAGAAGGAGAAAGAAAAGAAGAAGAAGAAGAAGAAGAAGGAGAGAAGAAGAAGAAGAAGGAAAGGAGAAGAGGAAGAAGGAAGAGGAGAGGAAGAAGAGGAGAGGAAGGAGAAGAGAAAGAAGAAAAGAAAGAAGGAGGGGGGCGCGGGTCTGGAGGCAGGTGCGCCGGCGGGGAGGTCCGGGGGCAACGCCGGCAGGCTGGGTGCTGCACCGAGGGAGAGGCGCCGGGTGCTGCGGCTGCTTGATGGAGCAGGGGGGCCGACAGGAGGTCGGTGCAGCAAAGGGGGGCCGACGGGAGGCCAATCCAGCAAAATGGGACCGGCAGGAGCCCGGTGCAGCAAAAGGGGATGGCGTCGAGGTGTCTTCGGTGCAAGGAAGGAGGCCGGTTGGTGCGACCGATGCAGGGTAGGAGCGGGAGGCCGGCAACTGGGAGGTGCGCGGACAGCGGTGTGGGGAGAAGAAGTCACGCGATGGAGAAGGGAGAAAAGAAGAAGAAGAAGAAAAAGAAAACAAGGAAGAGGGAGAGAGAGCAGGGGCGGGGGTGCGCGGTGGCGGACAAGGAGCGGGGCTGGCTGGGTGCAGCAGGGGAGGCGACGCGAGGTGGCGCGATAGAGGAGGGAGACTCAGATGCTGCTGCGTGAAGAAGGGGAAAAAAACCAGGAGGGTGGCGGCGCATGCGGGGGAGAAGAAAGAAAAAGAAGTATAAAAGGGGGGTGGCCCGCTAGGGTTAGGTGGGAAAGAAAAAAAACTAAACATAAATGAAAAGAAAAGGAAAATAATAATAATTAATAAACAAATAAATAAAGCATTAATATACCTCCATTAAAGCCTCAATAAATTCTAATTGTAATGATAAAAGTTTAGTACTATTATTAATAACAATAATCATTATTATAAACCTCATTAATAACAATAATACTAATAAAACTTATGTAATAGAAATTTGTTTCAAACTTTAATAATAATAATAATAAAAGTAACCACTAATAAAAAAAATAGATGAATTTATATCATCTTTAATAATATTAAAATTTACGACAGTCCACGTAATTGCATGGGCGAAGCCGCGCGGTGTCGCGCTCTATCCGCGCTTCCGACGACGTCGAACCCAAGATGCGTACTTTTTATCAAAACCCAAAACTTTCATCCGAGACTGAACGTGAACCACAGCAAAAATAATTTAAAGCCAAAGAAATCATAAGATAAAATAACCGCACGGTCAGGGTGTGACAGGACATGGCCCTTCCCAATTTGATATATGGTTTTGGTCGAGGCCTTAATCATTTTTAGACGTCTTGGCTGAGGCCTTGACAAAATATTTCAGAATGTCCAGCATTATACATTCCCTCGTTATGGAAATAATATTGATGATTCATGTGGTTATTCGGCTAGTACAATACCCATGATTATGTTTTATTATGGCATTATTTACTCAACTCATATTCCTACGTTAAAATCATTCATGTTGGTTATTGGAAAAGGTAAGTGGTTTCAATTATTCACCAAGATTAATATTTATGTTATTTTCTTCTGTATTGCTTACCCTTATTGAGCATTTGAGCTCACCCCTTTCATATGTTTCATTTTCCCATGACATGAAGAAGTTAGTGATGAGTGACTTACAGACATTATCTAGGAGTCTTGGATGTTTCCAATGGAATAAATTCGTGTTGTATTTCTTTTCAATTTGTAAATTTGAACATATGTATGAATCGTGTTTACAATCACACTAAACTAAATTGCCTTTTGAGACATGATTTCCATGTGATCATGCCAATGTTATGTAATTTTGCACCAACTCTGGATAACTGGGGTTGGGGCGATACAGTTGGTGTCAGAGGAAGTTTAGTAAAATCCTTGGAAACTAGATTTAGATAAACATTGATTAGAGCACATAGCCATATGATAAACTTTGAGGATTAGTGTAGATAAACTTCCTAGAATTTTGGTATTTTAGATATTTTGTGAGTTTTCCAAGAAATATATCCCTGTTTGGATATGAGTAGGTAGAGGTGGCTCTGGCAGAGATGTACCGTAGGGTAAAACCTGAAAAACCCGCTTTGAGCTAGACTCGAACGGGAACTGGTGCACGACAACGGGTCTTACTTCACTCTTGGTTACGACACTCCTGGGGGATATGATTAGGATAATTATCGTTTTCTTTACAAACCATTATGATTGGTTTATGAGTATATACTCCCTCAAAGAAAACATTTTTATGATTATGGATTGTATCCATAAACATTTCAATTTATGTTAAGTGTTTTTCATTTTTGGAATTATGTACTTCAATTCATAAACTAATCTAGTTTATGAAATTGTTTATAAATTCCACCTAGCGGAAGGAATGGAATCCGTATCAATTAACGCACTCCATGTAAGGATTTCCATCCTACTCAAGATCATTATAGTGGATATGGTCATGCAACTAGTGATGATCATCTTCTCACTATACTGGGACAACTCACTCAGGTTATGAATAATAACCTTACCCGTATAGAGCACCTAGATCCGTAGTGTTGATGATCAATGTTAGACCACTTCATGAGTAAAACAACCACACAAAATTCAATGGGAATAAAAATCCATTGGTATCTGAGCAATTGATAAGTTCCCTAGAGAGAATATATTAGGCTTTGGGGAGTAGTGAAAGGGAAAAAGTTGTCATGGCATTTTATCGTCGCACTGAAGATACTTATCAATAGGGGTTATTGATTCAAAGCACAAAGGAGGATGAAGAAGTATCAAGTATGGAATGGAGGGAGTTTTAAGATATTTTCTAAGAAAAATACTTTCCTCATGACAATTGAGTGGATATGGAAATACAATTTCTCAGTCTGAGGGAAAAGGAGGATGAGAATGTTGCAAAGTGTGAGGCTAAATTTACAAGGGTAGCATGGCATGATGCAGATTATATACGTCACCCAAGAAGTAAGATTGATCGTTTTTTTGATGGGTAAAACCCATTTCTCTATCGAGCATTAGTATCTAAATCCTTCTCGTCGTACGAAGATATTATATCATGTTCTATCAAGACGAAAAAGGAATTCTCTAAGTCTTACGATTTTAAATCAAAGAAAGAGAAGAAGAGATCTGCTGAACACTCTGGGAAAAGAAATAAGGAAACATGGAAAAAGGGAAGAGTTGAATTTCCACCATGTGATAATTCTGGAAGGAAGAATCCTGGTTCCTGCCTAAAAGGAAAAGAAGTATGCTACAAATTTGTATAGAAAGGTCATATTACTGGTGATCATAAGGGAAAGAAAGACGCTACCAATGTTCAATGCTACAATTACAGGGACATGGGACATTATGAAAATAAATTTCCTAAGTACTAGGGAAAAAAACCTCAGAAAAGTTCATGGGATCAAGGACTAGAATATGTGATCACTATTGTTGTGGTTAAAGCTCTGAAAGACGTGGTGGAATGTAGTTTAGCAGTATCCTCAAGATTAGCCAATGCTTTATTTCATTCTGGATCATTTCATTGTTTCATATCTTCCCAGTTTTCCAAGAAAATTAGATATTTCCAATTTGATTTAACAAGGGATTTGTCTTTCAAAACTTCTAAAGGAAGTATCATTGCTATAAAGTTCTGTGAATTAGTTCCCATTATAGAATATAAATGTTCTTTATCTGCAGATCTCATCATCATAACCATGATTGAATTTGATATAATCCTCGGTATGGATTGGCTTTTAGAACATGATGTAAAAATTTAATGTAAGAATATGGAGGTTACTATTTTTGATTAAAATGATAAGGAACACCATATCTTTACAGCGGAATCTTCGCCACCTAATTCTTATCTAGATCCTCCCCTAATAGCTCAAATAATTCAATTATTGGGGAGGAAGAGAATGAAATAACTGTGGGTGAGGAAAAGAATGTTCAAATAGAGGATGTACCTATTGTTCAAGAGTATGTTGATGTATTTCCAGATGATTTACCTAGAAATCCTCTAGAAATAGAAATTTACTTTTCCATTGATTTAATTCTTAGATCAAGGACCATATCGAATAACCCTTATAGAATGGCCACTGTGGAATTAGTGGAACTAAAGAAACAACTAAAGGAATTGAGTAATAAGGGATTTATTCACCCTAGTGTTTATCCATGGGGATCCCCTGTCCTTTTTGTTAGGAAAAAATATGGATCTATGAGGTTGTTCATTGACTACAAGGAGTTCAATGCTATAACAATAAAGACCAAGTATCCCCTACCTCGCATTGATGATTTATCCGACCAACTTCATAGATCTCAATACTTTTCAAAGATTCACCTTCGATGGGGATATCATCAGTTGTGTGTGAAGAAGAAATATATTCCGAAAATAGCATTTCAAACTAGGTACGAGCATTACGAGTTTACAGTAATGCCTTTTGGGATGACTAATGCACCCTCTATTTTCATGGATCTAATGAACAGAGTTTTCAAGGAGTATCTTTATGACTTTGTAGTTTTATTTATTGATGATATATTGGTATACTATAAAAGCTATAAAGATCATGAAAATCACTTGCACATTATTCTAAATACTCTTAGATTTCATGAATTATATGGGAAGTTTATGAAGTGTGAATTCTGGGTTCAAGAGATTTCTTTTCATGGCCATATTGTCTCTAAGGATGGAGTTTATGGTGATCCTTCTAAGACAAGATCAATCCAAGAATGGCCAGCACTGATGATTATAACTGAGGTACACAGTTTTATTGGTTTAGCAGGTTATTATTAATGTTTCGTCCATAATTTTTCCCGATTGTCTAACCCATTGACAAAGATCACACGAAAAGGGGTTAAATTGTTTTGGACAAAAGAGTGTGAATAATTTTTTGAAGAACTGAAGAGAAGATTAGTCAATGATCCAATATTTACTCTACCATAGAGGAATGATGGGTTTGTTATTTAAAGTGATGCTTCAAAGATAGGACTTGGTTGTGTCCTTATGATGAATGATAGGTTTATTACCTATGCATCACGTCAGCTAAAAATTCATGAGAAAAACTATCATACTCATGATCTTGAGTTATCAGCTGTAATATTTTCTTTGAATATATGGAGAAATTATATCTATGGTAAAAAAAATTAGATTTATACTAATCACAGGAGTTTGAAGTATAATTTCTGACAAAAAGAACTCAACATGAAGAAAAAGCGATGGCTTGAACTACTCAAGGATTATGATTGCACGATAAACTACCACCTAGAAAAGGAAAATAATGTGGAATATTCTTTGAGTAGAAAGTATAATGGAGTTTTGAACAAGATGAGAGTTGAAAAGGATCTTATATACATGGATCTAGTAAATATGGACATCGGAATAACCATTGAAGGAGAGACATCAATACTTTTTCAAATGGTTTCCAAACCATCTTTACTAGAAAGGATAAAGAGTTCTCAAACCGGTGATGAAGAGTTTCAAAATAATATTAAAGATGTGAATGATGGGAGATTGAGTGAATTTGTGTATGAAGATGGAATTTTGAAATTTGGGAAGAGACTTTGTGTTCCCGATATACCTGATCTAAAAAGGAAATTGTTAGATGATGCTCATAGTTCCATTTTCTCTATACACCTTGGTAGCACAAAAATGTATAGATATTTGAAGGACCATTTTTGGTGGGACAACATGAAGAGGGAGATTTCTAATTCTGTGTCAAGATGTATTTTTTTTCAACAAGTGAAAGCTGGAAGGCAATAGCCTTGAGGAGTCTTTCAACCTCTTCCCATACCTGAGTGGAAATGGGATAATATTACCATGGACTTTTTCATGGGGCTACCAACGACTCCTAGAAAGAATGATGCAATATGGGTCATTCTTGATCAACTTACCAAGTCAGCACATTTTCTTGCTATAAGATAATATTTAACACTTGAACGTCTAGCAAAACTATATGTTAATGAACTTGTGAGACTTCATGGAGTACCACTATCAATTTTTTCTGATCGCAGTCCACATTTTACATCATGATTTTGGAAAAGTCTTCTGAAAGCCCAAGATACTAACTTTGTTTGAGCACTGCTTACCACCCTCAAACGGATGGACATTCAGAACGGACTATTAAAACCTTATAAGACATGTTGAGATCATTCTCACTTGAAATTCAAGGTATATGGGATAAATATTTACCTCTGGTATAATTTTAACATAACAATAGCTTCCATTCAAGTATTCTGATGGCACCATATGAAGCGTTATATGGAAAGAGATGTCACACACCAACCTGTTGGGATGATGTTGTTGAAAGAAAAGTCGTAGGCCCATAACCAGTGGAGGAAACGATGGAAAAGGTGAAGGTTATCCAAACCCACATCAAAGCAGCTCAAAGTAGGCAGAAAATATATATCGATAACCAAAGAAAGGATTTGGAATTTCAGGTAGAAGGTCATGTTTTCTTGAAGTTATCTTCTTGTAAGGGAGTTACACGTTTTGTTAAGAAAGGTAAATTGGGTCCTAGGTACAACTAAACTTTCAAAATTCTAGAATGAATTGTGGTTGTAGCTTACCATTTCTCAATGCTGCTAAGTCTCTCCAAAGTTCATGATGTGTTCCACGTATCACTGCTGAGAAAATACATGCCTGACCCAATGCATGTACTCACATATGAGTAATTAGAGATGGAACCCGATATGTATTATTGTGAAGAGCATGTCAATGTTCTTGATACACGAGAACAAGTGTTGAGAAACCGGACAACTAATTTGGTAAATGTTCTTTGGAGAATAAATAAGATGGAAGAGGCAATGTGGGAACCTGAGGAACTTATGATGAAGAACCACCCAAGTATTTTTACGCCATAATACTCGAGAAATATTGAGTAAGAAATTATTTCAAGGATGGGAGAATGTAACACCCCAACCTTCCTTGGTATGCTTCTCGTAGAATAATACATTGAATAATGCAGTAGCATGTGTTGTACGCAACTTTGAGTTCTAACACACCGTAACCAATCAAACTAGCCATTATGAATAGTAATACCCACCTTTTGGAACTTTATAAATTTTATCTTTCAAAATGGGCTTCATTTTTGGATTCTTAGTATCAAAATTAGCTTGGGGTGAATTTTTGGTATTTTTCAAAAAACATTCAGTTTTTTATTAATAGTGAAGAATACTAAATTTTAATTAAAAGCAACTATTTTAATAAAAAATAATTGTAGTGCTAAATTATACTGTTGAGTTGTTTTAAAGTACAATTAGATTATATTTTTACCATTTAATACAATGTTGGTCATTGGACGTAATTTCACATTTAAACTAGACATAAGCAAGTTTTAATCTTTTGATAGTTGTTATTTCTTAATAACACGCTTTTCATTTTGAGAACGGGAATTAATTTTAAATTAATTTCTTCCACTTATGTGTTTTGAATTTAGAAAAATGGATTCCATATTTAAAATCAGGAGGTCCAAATTGTGTAAATAGGTAACTTTTATTTTCATACATTTTGAATAATTACTTTGGTAAATATTTTATTTACCATGGTGAAAGGGTAAATCCAGTTAATATCAGTAAAAAATAATATTATAATAATATTAAATTACCATAACATGTGTCTTAACCCTATTGGATGATACATATCCGACCATGGGCATATTTGGGTAGATTTTTGGACCCCATAGAGCCACTTTTAAGTGATAATGACACTTTATATTAAATAAGTTAAAGTAAATACAAAAATGACATAAGCATATATCTTTTAGTAAAACAATTTTTACATAGATTAATACATGTTATATCTTCAACTATAAATTTTCATTAGAAATATTAAAATATTTCCAACGTAATGGTATTTTATTTATAATTTTTATACATTGAATAATTAAATTTATTTATGACACAATGATGATGATGTAATTACCATATTAATGAAAGATTAAAATAATTAATATTATAAATATCCAAATAAATATAATTTGAGACTTTTTATGGATTCCACTAATTTTATAGGTTAATATGACCTATTATTGTTGTTTATATGTATTATGTTCGAAGTAATAATGTTGTTATGAATTTAGAAAAAACAAAATACCAAATAGTGTCAAAATTGACAGAAAAGAGTTTTTTTAAAAAAAAATTATATTATTATTTGATATTCTATTCCAAAAAATATAAGTTTCAGACAAGGGACTTATATAATTATATTTTTATCATTAATGAACCACTTGGGTTTCTCTTGGAGGTATACAGTAAGTTTATTAACCATATAATATAAAAATACAAAGAGACATGGAAAATGCCAAACTATTTAACTAAGCATTAAATCTAAAAGATAAAGTTAATATAGTTACCCAAACCACTCTAAAACATTTTGGTTGAGTGGTTTTCGACCTATACCCACCTTATAATTTAAATAATTCACTTTTTGGCCATTATAAACTAAAAATTATTTTATTATAAAATAATATTTCTACCTTTTCCTAAGGTGCCCATCACTCCTCTTATAAAAGGGAACTCCCCATTCTCTTTAATTCACACTTTCAAACCCATTTGGCTCAGCCAACACCTTCCCTAATACCCTCTAAATTGTCCTCCCATAATTCTACAGGCCTTAATTTAGTCATAAATCTAACTTATAGAGCCCTTTTGATCAAATCAAAAGGAAGAACCCAAAGAAGAGGTAAATATTTCATCACCTCTTTCAAGTTCCTTTCTCCCTTCACTTCCTCTTTCTTTGTTTTTTCCATTATAAAATAATAACTCTAGTTTATTCTGTATAATATGATGTTATTATAAATATGGTACAACCATATTCATTATTATATCCATCTTTTTAATGACATGTCACCATATGTGTGTACGTACAACTTACTGTCTCCACATCGTGGTGTAATTGTTATTCAATACATTATTATTTGGATGGTTATAATAATGGTGTGTAATTAATGTAAATAACAAATATAACATGATAATTATTCTGTATATTTGATATACCACCCAATTATATATTATTTAAATATCAAAAATGATATTGTCGCTCGTGCATATGTACGGATTACCGTCTCCATGAACGTGATGAGATTCATCCGCCATCATATCCATTCAAGAATAATATTCATTAGATGATTAAAAATAATTTTTAAAGAGTTTATATCATTCTGGATATAAATAAGATACATCCCATCCATAAAAAATATTACTCGCATAAAAAATAATATAAATGAAAAGGAATCTGTTAACACCTGAAACAACGATAACACTAAGATATTATTAACAAAGAAATGTTAAAAGATCATATATGATATCATATTAATGTATATGATTCTTATATAATTTAATAACAATTATTTCACCATTATAAAAGAGGTTAACCTACCCTTGACCAATGAAAATTACAAGGTAACGGTTTATTTCACAATCTCTTCATTGTTCGAGGTTGTTTATACGTAATTATCTACGAGGACCTCTTTATCATCCACATACATGTTTCATAAAAAAATATTTTAAAACATTTTTAATATTTAATAGACAATGGGTTAAAGTAATTTATACCATTTTTTGAATTTTATAATATTTTTATAAAGGAATCTTTCCGTCGTTTTCCAAACAAGGTCATTTTTAAACTTTTAGAAAAAAATAAGGTAAGAATTTTTGAACTTATACGACAGATGCGGCTATATTACGTCGCTATAACATCGTCGAAGCTTCCCTTACAAGATTATAAGTATTTTTTCAAAATAATTTTTTCCTTTATAATTATGTGACTCTTAAATGATTTCAAAATATAAAGACATATTTCTCTATAAAAAGGTTATGATTTCATCTATGACAACATCCTTGATGGATTTTAAGTTTATTTGAAGTTGATTTATTATGATACAAAACCTTCAAATTGTATTGAAGTTTTTGTGATATTTTTTACTGTGGATGTGCTATTTTTATACCATTCATGCTTTATGGTTAAAGTATTGACATTTCGTATGTTAGTTTTAATACGAATGTTTATGTTATATTTCAACATTTTCATATGAGGAATGTATTGTACTTAGTAAGTGATGGGTAGAGCCTGAAATAGCTCCTCGATGAATTGATAGGTCTCAAGAGACAACTAGACGTGGAATTGGATAAGGCCCTTCCCAATTTGATATATAGTTTAGGCCGAGGCCATAATCATTTTTAGACTACTTGGTCGAGGCCTAGCCAAAATGTTTCAGAATGTCTAGCATTATACATTCCCTCATTACAGAAATAATATTGATGGTTCATGTGGTCATTCGACTAGTAGAATACCCTTGATTATGTTTTATTATGAAATTATTTACTCAGCTCATATTCCTTCCATAAAATTATTCGTGTTTATTATTGTTAAAGGCATGTGGTTTCATTACTCACTATGCTTAGTATTTATGTTATCTTCTGCATTATTGCTTACCCTTACTGAGCGTTTGAGCTCACCCTTTCATATGTTTCATTTTCCCAGGATATGAAGAAGTTAGTTATGAGTGACATTCAAGCATTATCTAGGAGTCTTGGTTGTTTCTAATGGAATAAATTCATGTTGTATTTCTTTTCAAGTTGTAAAGTTTAACTTATGTATGAATCTTGTTTCCAATAATACTAAACTGATCGGTCTTTCAAGACATTATTTTCTTGTGATCATGCCAATGTAATGTAATAATGCACTGACTCAGGGTAACTAGAGTCAGGGCATTACAGTTGGTATCAGAGGAAGTTTAGTATAAACCTTGGAAACTAGATTTAGATAAACTCTAATTAGAGCACATAGCCATAAGATAGACTTTGAGGATTAGTATATAAGAACATCCTAGAATTTTGGTATTGTAGTGATTTTATGAGTTTTACAAGAAATATATCCCTCTCTGGATACAATCTAGTAGAGCTGGATCTAGCACAGATGTACCTTGGGGTAAAACCTGAAAACACTACTTTGAGCTAGACTCGAACGGGAACTAGTGCACGACAACGGCCCTTGTTGCACTCTTCGTTACGACACTCCTGGGGGATATGCATAGGATAATTCTCATTTTCCTTACAAACCATTATGAATGGTTTATGAGTATATAATTCCTCAAAGAAATTTTTTTATGATTATGGATTATATATATAAACATTTCAATTTATGTTAAGTGTTTTACATGTTTGGAATTATTTATTTCGATTCATAAACTAATATAGTTTAGGAAATTGTTTAGAAATGGAACCTAGTGGAACAATTGGAAACTGTATCAATGCACGCACTCCATATAAGGATTTCTCTCCTACACAAGATAATTATAGTGGACCTGGTGATTAAACTAGTTCTGATCAGCTTCTCACTATACTGGGACAACTCCCTCAGGTTATAAATAATAACCTTACCCTTTTTGAAGCACCCAGATCCGTAGTGTTGAGGATCAATGTTAGACCAATTCATGAGGCAATAACCACCAATAATCAATGGGAATAAAAATCCATTGGTATCTGAGCAATGGATAAGTTCCCTAGAAAAAATATTTCAAGATTTGGGGAGTAGTGAAAGGGAAAAAGTTGTCATGGCAGTTTATCGCCTCACTGGAGATGCTGATCAATAGTGGTCATTGATTCAAAACACAAAGGAGGATGAAGAAGTATCAAGTATGGAATGGAGGGAGTTTAAAGATATTTTCTTAGAAAAATAATTTCTTCATGACCATCGAGCATATATAGAAAGACAAGATCTCAGTCTGAGGAAAAAGAAGGATGAGAATGTTGCAAAGTATGAGGCTAACTTTACAAGTTTTGAAAGGCATGCTATAGATAATATAAGTAACCCAAGAAGTAATATTGATCATTTATTTGATGGTTTAAAATCATTTCTATATCAATATTTAGTTTCGCAATCCTTCTCGTCATATGAAGATATTGTATCATGTGCTATCAAGACAGAAAAATAATTCTTTAAGTCTTACAACTTTAAATCAATGAAAGAGAAGAAGAGATCTTTTAAATACTATGTGAAAGGAAATAAGGAAACAGGAAAAACGAGAAGAGTTTAATTTACACCATGTGATAATTGTGCAAGGAAGCACCCTGGTGCCTGTCTAAAATAAAAGGAGTATGTGAAAAATGTGGACAGAAAGTCCATCTTGCTGGTGATTGTAAGGGAAAAAAGACACTACCAATGTTCAATGCTTCAATTTCAGGGTGATGGAACATTATGAAAATAAATTTCCTATGTTTCAAGGAAACTTACCTCATAAAAGGACAAGGGATCAAGGCTAAGCTTATGTGATCACTACTGCTGAGGTTGAAGCTTCAAAAGACGTGGTGGCAAGTAATTTAATGGTTTAGTCAAGATTAGCCAATTCTTTATTTGATTCTGTATCATCGCATTGTATCATATCTTCCTAGTTTTCCAATAAAATTAGATATTTCCAATATTATTTAACAGGGAAGTTGTCGGTCAAAACTCCTAAGGGAAGTATCTTTGCTACAATGATTTGTGAATTAGTTCCCATTAGGTCATATTAATGTTCTTTATCTACTGATATTATCATCATACCCATGATTGAATTTTATATAATCCTAGGTATGGATTGGTTTTCAGACCATGATGCAAAAATTTATTATAATAAAAAGGAGGTTACTATTTTTTATGACAATGATAAGGAACACCTTATCTTTAGAGCAGAATCGTCACCACCTAATTCTTATCTAGATCCTCCCATAGTAGCTCAACTAAATTCAATTACTGGGGAGGAAGAAAATTAAATAACTATGGGTGAGGAAAAGAATGTTCAAATAGAGGATGTACATATTGTGCAAGAGTATGTTGATGTATTTCTAGAGGATTTACCTGGACATCCTCCAGAATGAGAAATTGTGTTTTCCATTGATTTCATTCCTGGATCAAGGCCCATATCGAAGACCTCTTATTGAATGTCCACTGTGAAATTAGTGGAACTAAATAATAAACTAGAGGAATTGAGTAACATGGGATATATTCGCCGCAGTGTTTCTCCATAGGGAACCCCTTTACTTTTTGTTAAGAATAAAGATGGATCTATGAGGTTGGGCATTGACTACATAGAGATCAATGCTATAACAATAAAGAACAAGTATCCCCTACCACACATTGTTGATTCATTCAAACAACTTCATGGAGCTCAATACTTTTCAAAGATTGACCTTCGATCGGGATAACATCAATTGTGTGTGAAGAAGGAAGATATTCCGAAAACAGCATTTCGAACTAGGTATGGGCATTAAGAGTTTAAAGTAATGCCATTTGGGCTGACTAATGCACCCTCTGTTTTCATGGATCTAATGAACGGAGTTTTCAAGGAGTATCTTGATGACTTTGTAGTGGTATTTATTGATGATATCTAGGTATACTCAAAAAGCTACGATGATCATGATAATCACTTTCTCATTATTCTAAAGACTCTTAGAAGACATGAATTATATGGTATGTTTAGAAAGTTTGAATTCTAGCTTTAATATATTTCTTTTCTTGGCCATATTGTATCTAATGATGGAATCTCTATTGATCCTTCTAAGATAAGAGAAATCCAAGAATGGACAGCACCGATGAGAATAACTGAGGGACATAGTTTTATTGGTTTAGTTGGTTATTATCGACGTTTCGTCCAGAATTTTGCCTGATTGGATAACCCATTGACAAGGCTCGCATGAAAAGGGGTTAAATTTTTTTGGACAAAAGAGTGTGAAGAATGTTTTGAAGAACTGAAGAAAAGAATATTCAATGCTCCTGTCTTGACTCTACCATCAGGGAATGATGGGTTTGTTATTTATAGGGATGTTTCAAAGAACGATATTGGTTGTGTCCTTATACAGAATGATAGAGTTATTGCCTATGCATCACGTCAACTAAAAATTCATGAGGAAAACTATCCTACTCATGATCTTGAATTAGCAGCTGTAATATTTTCTTTGAAGATATGGAGACATTATTTCTATGGTGAAAAATATGAGATTTATACTGATCACAAGACTTTGAAGTATATTTTCTCATAAAAAGAACTCAATATGAGGAAAAGGTGATGGCTTGAACTACTCAAGGGTTATGATTGCACGATAAACAACTAAAGGGGAAGGCATATAAGTTGGAAGATGCTCTGAGTAGAAAGGATCATGGAGTTTTGAACAATATGAGAGTTGAAAACGATCCTATATACATTGATCGAGTAAATATAGATATGGGAATAACCATGGAAGGTGAAACATCAATAATTTTTCAAATGGTTTCCAAACCATCTTTACTAGAAAAAAAAAGAGTTCTCAAACCGATGATGAAGAGTTTCAAAATAAAATTAAATCTATGAATGATGGGAGATTGAGTGACTTCGTGTATGCTGATGGAATTTTGAAATTTGGGAAGAGACTTTGTGTTCCCAGTTTACCTAATCTAAAAATGGAAATGTTGGATGATGCTAATAGTTCCAATTTCTCTATACACCTTGGTAGCACCAAAATGTAAATAGATTTGAAGGAACATTTTTGGTGGGACAACATGAAGAGGGATATTACTGATTTTGTTTCAAGATGTATGGTTTGTCAACAAGTGAAAGTTAGAAGACAATAGCCTGGAGGAGTCTTATAATATCTTCCCATACCTGAGTAGAAATGGGATAATAGTATGATGGACTTTATCATGGGGCTACCAAAGACTCCTAGAAAGAACGTTCAAATATGGGACATTATTGATTGTTTTACCAATTCAGCACATTTTCTTGTTATAAGAGAAGATTTTCCTATAAAAATAGCTTCTATTCAAGTATTCAGATGGCATAATATGAAGTGTTATATGGAAAGAGATGCCGCACACCCGCCTGTAGGGATGATGTTGGTGAAAGAAAACTGGTAGGCCAGGAACTGGTGGAGGAAATGATATAATGATGAAAGTTATCCAAACCCACATCAAAGCTGCTCAAATTAGCCAGAAGAGCTATGCAGATAACTGAAGGAAGGATTTGGAATTTCATATAGGAGATCATGTCTTCTTGAAGGTATCTTCATGGAAGGGAGTTATATGTTTCGGTAGGAAAGGTAAATTGAGTCTTAGGTACATCGGACCTTTCATAATTCTAGAACAAATTGGGGTTGTAGCTTACCGTTTGGCAATGTCACCAAGTCTCTCAAAAGTTCATGATGTGTTCCTAGTATCACTATTGAGAAGATACATGCCTGACCCAACACATATACTCACATATGAGTAATTAGAGCGAGAACCCGATCTATCTTATTGCGAAGAGCGTGTCAAGATTCTTGATACAAGAGAACAAGTGTTGAGAAACTGGATGACTCATCTGGTAAAAGTTCTATGGATAAACCATAAGATGGAAGAGGCAATGTGGGAACTCGATGAACTTATGATGAAAAACCACCCGAGTCTTTATATGCGGTAATACTCTATAAATTTCGAGGATGAAATTATTTGAAGGAGGGGAGAATGTAACACCCCATGCTTCTGTGGTATGCTTCTCTTTGAATAATACATTGAATAATGCAGTAGTGTGTGTTGTCCGTAACTTCGAGTTCTAACACACCACAACCAATCAAACTAGCTGTTATGAATAGTAATACCCACTTTATGAAACTTTATAAATTTTATCTTTTAAAATGGACTTCATTTTTGGATTCGGAGTATCGAAATTAGCTTAGGGTGAGTTTTTGGTATTTTTCTAAAAACATTCAGTTTTTATGTATAATGAAAAATACTAAATTTTAATTAAAAACAACTTTTTTAATAAAAATAATGTATAGTGCTAAATTATAATATTGAGTGGTTTCAAATTACAATTAGATTTTATTTTTACCATTTAATACAATGTTTTTCATTTAACATAATTTCACATTTAAACTGGACATAAGAAAGTGCCAACCTTTTGATAGTTATTATTTCGTAAAAACACGCTTTTTGTTTTGACAACGATAATTAATTTTAAATTAATTTCTACCACTTATCTATTTTTAATTTAGAAAAATGGATTCCATATTTAAAATCAGGAGGTCCAAATAGTTTAAATATGTAACTTTTATTTTTTTACATTTTGAATAATTACTTCGGTAAATATTTTATTTACCATGGTTAAAGGGTAAATCCAGTAAATAAGGTTAATCAAATAATATTATAATATTATTAAATTACCCTAACACATGTCCTAACACTATAATATGTTACATGTCCGACCATGGGCATCTTTGGGTTGATTTTGGGGACCCCATGGAGCCACTTGTCAGTGATAATGACACTTTATATTAATTAAGTTAAAGTAAATACAAAAATGACATAAGCATATATCTTTTAGGTGAATAATTTTTACATAGAATTATAAATTTTATCTCTTAAACTATAAATATTAAATATCAATATAAAATTATTTCCTGCATAATGGTATTTTATTTATAATTTTTAGACATTTAATAATTAAATTTATTTATGACACAATCATGATGTAGTAATTACCGTATTAATGAAAGATTAAAATAATTGATATTATAAATATCCAAATAAATATAATTTGAGACTTTTTATGAATTCCACTAATTTTATAAGTTAATATTACAATTTAGGTTTTTTTATATGAATTTTGTTCGAAGTAATAATGCTGTTATGAATTTATCAAAAACAAAATACCAAATAGTGTCATAATTGACATTAAAGAGTTTTAAAGACAAATATTATATTATTAATTGATATTATATTTCTAAAAATCTAAGGTTCAGTGAAAGGACTTGTATAATGATATTTATATCATTAATTAACCACTTGGGGTTTGCTTGTAAGTATATAGTATGTTTATTAACCATATAATATAAAAATTCAAAGAGACATGGTAAATGTCAAACTATTTAACTATGATTTAAATATAAAAGATAAAGTTAATATAGTGACCCAAACCTATCTAAAACCTATTGTTTGAGTAGTTTTTGACCTATCCCCACCTTTTACTTTAAATAATCCACTTTGGAGCCATTATAAACCGACAATTCATTTATTATAAAATAATATTTCTAGCTTTTCCTAAGGTTCCCCTCACTCCTCTTATAAAAGGTCACTCCCCATTCTCTCTAATTCACACCTTCAAAGCCATTTGTCTCATCCAACCCCTACCCTAATACCCTCTCAACTATCCTCCCATCATCCTACAGACCTAAATTTTGTCTGAAAGATAATCTAATTAGCCCTTTTGATCAAATCAAAAGGAAGAACCCAAAGAAGAGGTAAATATTTCATCACCTCTTTCAAGTTCCTTTCTTCTTTCACATCCTATTTCATTGTTGTTTTCATTATAAAATAATAAATCCAATATCTTATATATAATGTGATGTTATTATAAATATGTTACAGCCATATTCATTATTTTATCCATCCTTTGAATGACATGTCACCATACATGTGTACGTACGGCTTATCGTCTCCACATCGTGGTGTAATTGTTATTCAATACATTATTATTTGGATGGGTATAATAATGGTGTTTAATTAGTGTAATTAATAAATATAACATGATAATGATTCTGTAAATATGATATAACATCCTATTATATATTATTTTAATATCTAAATAATGATATTCTCGCTCGTATGTACGTACGGATTACCATCTCCACGAACGCGATGAGTTTCATTCCCCATCGTATCCATTCAATACTAATTTTCATTAGATGATTAAATATAATGTTTAATGACTTGATATCATTATTGATATAAATATGATATGTCCAATAGATAACAAATATGACTCACATAACAAAGAATATAATGGAAAATGAATCCGTTAACAAATGAAAAAACGATAATACTAATATATTATTAACAAAGCAATGTTAAAAGATAATATATGATATCATATTAATGTATATGATTCTTGTATAATTTAATAACAATTATTTCACCATTATACAGGAGGTTAACCTACCCTTGACCAATAAAAAGTACAAGGTAAGGGTTTATTTCACAATATCTTCATTGTCCGAGGTTGTTTATACGTAATTATCTACTGGGACCTCTTTATCACCCACATCCATGTTTCTTAAAAATATATTTTAAAATATTTTTACCATTTAATAGACAATGTGTTAAAGTCATTTATACCCTTGTTTGACTTTTATAATATGTTTATAAAGTAATCATTCCATAGTTATCCAAACAATGTCCTTTTTAACCTTTTTGACAAAATTATGTTAAGAATGGTTTTAACTTATACGGTGGGTGCGGCTATATTACGTCGTTATAACATCGTTGAAGCTTACCTTACAAGCTTATAAGAATATTTTCAAATTAAATTTTATATTTATAATTATGTGACTCTTAAATGATTTAAATATATAAAGATATATTTCTCTAAAAAAAGGTTTTTATTTCATCTATGTCAACATCTTTGATGGATTTTAAGATTATTTGAATTTGATTTATTATGATAAAAAATTCTAATATTGTATTGAAGGTTTTCTGATATGTTTGAATGTGGATGTTCTATTTTTATACCATTCATGGTTTGTGGTTAAATTATTGACATTTCATATGCTAGTTTTAATATGAATGTTTATGTTATATTTCAACCTTTTCATATGAGAAATGTATTGGACTTAGTAAGTGACGGGTGGAGCCCACTATTGCTCCTCGATGCATCAGTAAGTCTCATGAGACTACTAGACATGGAATTGGACAAGGCCCTGCCCAATTTGATATATGGTTTTGGCCGAGGCCTTAATCATTTTTAGACGTTTTGGTCGAGGCCTTGACAAAACGTTTCAGAATGTCCAGAATTATACATTCCCTCATTATGAAAATAATATTGATGGTTCATGTGGTCATTAGACTAGTAGAATAACCATGATTATGTTTTATTATGGCAATATTTACTCAGCTTATATTCCTACGATAAAATTATTCATGTTTATTATCTTCAAGGGCATGTGGTTTTAATTATTCACCATGCTTAATATTAATGTTATCTTCCATTATATTGTTTACCCTTACTGAGCGTTTGAGCTCACCCCTTTCGTATGTTTCTTTTTCCCAGGATATGAAGAAGTTAGTTATGGGTGACTTGCAGGAATTATCAATGAGTCTTGGATGTTTCCAATGGAATAAATTCATGTTGTATTTATTTTCAAGTTACAAAGTTGAACTTATGTATGAATCTTGTTTCCAATAATACTAAACTGATTGGTCTTTCAAGACATGATTTCCTTGTGATCATGAAAATGTTATGTAACAATACACCGACTCTGGGTAACAAGGGTCGGGTCATTACAGTTTCAATTACCAATGTTTTGAAGATGATTATATCGTATGAGATGTATATAAGAGGGTTTAAAGGAGCATAGTTATGGATAAATTTTCACATGTGTTATAAAATATTATTTTTATGTAGCTATTATTAAAGACAATAAAACTTTTTATCCTTATGTTGTAAGACTATATTGAGATGTATTACCTAAAATAATTAATCAGTATATTATTTAAGTATATTTATATTGGGTCTTTATATCTTCACTCATAATCAAAATTTATGAAATTGTATAACAGATAATTTTCAAATAATTTCTCAATTTAATTTGGAGACAATGTTTTAAATAAATCTAATAAAAACATTCATTTATCTTTTGGTTCAATTCAAATGGAATCAAAAGAAATATCAGAAACATTATCTATAGATGTAAACAATTTAGTTCAACATCACCAATCTCTTGAAAGTAGACAGTTCACTTCAATAAATTAAAACATATTATCATATGATAAGTATCTATACGAAAATAACAAAATAAATGTTGAAATTATAACAAAGATAAAAATAAGTGGATTATTATTTTCAAAATAAAGAGTATAGAAGTGTCATTTTACTCAAAAAAATATCTATATTTTTTAAAATCATAATATATGAATAAAAAGGTGTGTTCGATAAAAATTTCAAAAAAAAATGACCATGTATCTTCTGATAAATATCCCCTAGATATAGAATTTATGACCTTAAAATATCCCTTTTTAGATAAGCATAGGGTTTGTAATAACAACCCCCCCAAACAAAAACACACCCACTTGATAATCCCCCCCCCCCCAATGAATAGACAACCATTAAAAATCAGGTTATAAACCATTCATAATGTTTACATAAAAAATGGATAACTTACCATTCATATGACCATCTCTAAGCACTTTTCATTTTTAATTTTCAAAAATAATCCAGAAAATAAGAGTCATTTAGAAACAATTTAAAACATGTACCATTTTTACGATATGTTAGCATAAAAATAAGGAAAATTATCCTATAATTACTACAAAATTTTATCCTTATTAAGATATTAAATGAATCGTTTAAAATTAGTCTCTCCTTTACTCAGTAATTTCAATCCCTCTTATTTTCTCTCATTTACTTCTCACTCGTTGAAGCCTTCCTCTAGGATCTCCCACTAGGTTGAAATATTAACTTTATATTTCTAAAACAACATAAATTTAAAACCTTTCTCACCCTTTTGGGAATGAAACTCAATTATAAATATCCAATATAATGACCTATGGAGTTATGTAAAAGAAAAATACCCTTATTGAATGTTCTAATTCGTTACATGTGGATGATAATATTTTGATTAATATAGCTCCATAATATTTATTACTAATATTTTTATAACCACCATATAAACACTTGCGAAAAAAAATCTATTTATGATAGTTAGAGAAAACCAATATTATTATTTATCATGGAGTTAGTCAAAATATAAGATATAAACTAATAAAAGTAAAAACATCCAGCAATGTATAATTTCTATGTAATAATGAATATATAATTATAAAAATAATAAGTAATAGTAAGATTAAATCAACGTAAGAGTAACTTCAACAAACATAGGATTACTATTAGAATTGAGGGTGGCTTCAAATATAGATTAAAATAAAGAAGAAAAAAATGTTACCTTATGGAGATAATTATAATTAAGTTCATTAAATAATGTAAATTTCATAAGGTGTTGTTTCTGAAGATGTTAAAAAAACATCTTATAGTTTCAATTCAATTCACTTTCAAATAATATATGTCCCTCTATAAATAATTTACCATAGTTATTAGCAAGTAATGTCAATCCTCCTTTGTCAAGGAGTTTTTTAACGCTGTAAATAGGAATTTATGATCACTTTAAATTAACAATACCAAAATTTACTTTAATAAAATAAAATCTATCATAATTTAAAGGTTTAGTGACAATTTTAACAATATTTTCATCAGTTGATATGAAAAAAAGAATAAAAACTCTTTCTTAAATGACATCTTTAATGAATTTCTGTCTTCAAACTAAGTGTTTAGATTTTTTTTATGTCTCTAGTTATTATAAAAATTTATACTTATTTTGTTGTTAAAATAATTTTATTTTGAGTAAAAATCATCCCATAGTCAAGGAGAGTGTAATTCATCGACAATAATTTCACTTAAAAACTTTTACACACCACATATTCTGCTTTAACAGTGGAAAGTGTAGCTGAATGCTACTACTTGTTGGACCAAGAGACCAAATATTCATAGAGAAAGTGAAAATTTACTGATGTACTATTCTTATCCATTCTATAGCCACCAAATTCAATATCTATATCACTTATAAGATTAAACTGTGATTCATTAGAATAATAATGTCCATGTTTTAATGAATCATTAAGATAATAGAATATTTGTTAAATTATATTATTTTGTGATTCTCATAGATATTATTGAAATATCCCACACACAGAGAGAGAGATAGAGAGAGAAAACGTGTTTACCAGATTTCAGGTATTGTGAGATTCTGATCATCCAATGAAAAAAATCAATCAACTAGTTTCTTAAATTCGTTACTGACAGGTTTACCGGAAGTACCTATCAGAGTAATAATAATAAAATCATTTTCAAAACCAAATATTTTATGTGAATATATTATATAATTATTATTATTTAAGATATTTCTTTTTTGACTCTATAGCAATTATAATTTTGGAATAAAATTGGGTTCACCCATCATAATAATCTCTAGTTTATTTTATGTTAGTTATCAAAACCATTTTCAATTGTTTTTTGATATAAAAATTCTGTCCTTGTCATATTTTTGTATAATAGTGGTGTCATTAATAACTATATTGATAAAATTGTTGTATATTTTGTTCCCCTATCAAAAATATATTTATGTAAAAAACTAAGAAATTTATCATATAAAGATCTTATGGTTTTTTAAGCCATTAAAGATCCTAGATAGGTCAAAATACATGTTCTGGAAAATTTATATCTGCAAAACAAAGAGATTATTCACCATAAATTTTCATGTAAACATATACATTAAATAAGGAACTCTTTACATACATTTAAAATAGATTAAATCTCAAATGATCCTCTAATACTAATAGTGTTTTATAGACATGAGTCTAGCTACCGGTGAAATATTTATCCATAATATCTACCCTCTTCCTAATTATAGCCTTTTGAAACTAATATTTCCTTATTTTAAATAATTACACCATTATCATCATTCTTATTTTGAAATATACACTTAATTGTTATAACCAGAATATATTTAGGTCACTCAACCAATGGATAACCCATATTCTATTCAAATTTATTAAGCTATTATTGTATTGAATCTTCCCAACTCTCACTACAAAATGTATCATCTAAAATTATTTTTTAGAATTCATATAGGAATGAATTATTCTCATATTTATTTCTTATGGAACTTCAATTTATAACTGGTTGATTTATATTACAAACGGTATTATTACTAGAATGATTCCTTAAGAATGCATGGTTTCTAGGTAAAAAAGAAATTTTAATCCTCATATACAATTTTTATATTTTTAATTAGTATATATTTCACTATGATAAATTTTAATCAATGTGGATCAATATATAAAAATAAAATAAAGTTATTTTCTAACACACAATGGAAATTAATTTCATTGTTTATATATTTTTACTTTAAAAATGATTGGTCTCTTTAAACATAAAATGGGTTATTTTATTCAATATCATGTGTCCATATGTTATAATTATGATATTCCTTACTTTTGGTGGAGTAAGAAAGAATAATAACATCATAATCCTTCTGATAAATTTTTTTTATATTTTCAATATTATTCAATGTGAATAACTTTTAAGTAAATGTGTTTGGGTTTCCTACCATTGAAAGGTTCTTAATGATTTTTATTTAAAACAGGGTGATGTAAAACTAATTTTATAATATTACAAGTAGTGAAAAGTTATTCTTAAAAAAATACTCATTATTATAATATTCACACAAAAATGAACAAGGAATTTCCTCAATGGTTATATTTTTTCTTTCAACTACACTATCCTTATATGGATTTCACGATGCTGGGAAATTTTGTATAATGTCATGTTCACAAAAAAACGTTTTAATACTCAAATTTAAAAATTATCCACCATGATCACTCTAGAGAGTAACTATATATATTGAAAAAACTATAAACATTACATAATCTTGAGTTTTTTCAATAATTTATTTTCTTTCACTTTAAGGATCTTTTTATGTTTAATGTTTTATAGAATTAGATAATAACTTTGAAATTTCAAAACCACATAATAAAAAATGGACACTTTTGATATGAATCCAATTTATATAATATAGTACTTTAAAAATAAATCATGATTTAATTCATATAAAATCTTCTCTACTTTCAACTTCACTCCTTCAATTCCCTTTCCCATCTTTAAATCATGTGTAAAACATTTTAAAAAGTGGTATGAGAAAAAAAAGCTCAGTAAGAGATACAAAAATAATGAAAACTTTTAGTACTATAAAAATATGAAAATACAATAAATATTTATCAAAAATTAATACCTTTAAGACTTATGAAGTATTAAATAATTTTCATTGTAAATAATCTCCTTTATTACACTTCTTGTAATCAAGGGATTACCATAAAACAAGTATCCAGAATAGGTAACACATAAATGTATCTTATGACATTATAATACATGTTGTTATTATTAATAAAATAATCATATAACCAAATTCCATAAATTTATCTCTTAAAATTTACATAATAATATGATTTAATTCAGTACCCAATGCAATGGAGGGATATCATGGACCCACTTGTCATTGGCTTATCAAGGAACCACTAGTAATTGGTTAATCAGGTAACCACTTGTCAAATTTCCATTTACCATTGTGTAATCATAACACATAAATTAATTAAATTTTCATCATTTCACCCCTAAATTTTCATTTTCACTCATATGAATATATTTAAATTTATTTGAATAATCAATCCATTTTCAAAACCCATTTTCCATAAAAAAAATACCCGTAAATGGAAACGAGGGGTTTCTTTTAAAAAACATGATGGATTTTAGAGGAATCCAATAATAAAAATATAGCTAAAATTTCCTTTATAATCCTTTTATATCCATATAAATTAACATGTAAAATGATATCAAGAATATTTACATGGAAAAAATATTTTGATTTTAAATCTTTAAATAATTAAAAATATATATTTATAACAATGTGTCACATAATACATTGAAACATTTAAATCATAATACATATGAAGTAATAGAATATATAAAAACATTAAATATCATTAGAATAAATAAATTAATTATTTTATATGTCATGTGGAATGTATGTACACCTCATAAAATAAATTTTGTGTATAAAATCAAAATTTTCTATATTAAAAAAAGATTGAGACGAAGTCTCTTACCTTGAGTCTAACTTGTCACGTGTGTCTTTATCTTCCAAAATAATAATCATATTTTAATTGTTTAATTTCATGAGAACTTTTTTCATTCGTATTATTACTCTTATTTCACTTATTATAATGTTTTATAGAACTGCATAAACTTTTATGTTTATGTCTGGTGTTTTGACCATATTTGGTTTATGAGTCAAACAATTCATTGGTAGGTCGACTATATAAAAAAGTTAAGTTATTTAAACTTATAAAGAATAATAATCATGAAATAATAATCATATCTATAAAATAATGAATTTATTGAACAAAATCTTGTAGTAATGTCATGAAAAACAAACAGTATTACGATCATGGAGAAGGTAGGCTTCACGTACGAATGATTAAAGTTATCATTTTTCAATGGTCATTATGATAAATAGTTTAGCATAATTTATATTTATTAAATTATTAAAATTTAATATATATGATATGATTTATTTATTTATACTTATATATATCATCCATGAGATATGGTGATGAAGAATGAATCACATCGCTTCGTGACGGTGATAGTTCACATGTACAAACGAATGGTGTTATCATTTTTTGTGCATGAAAAGGTAAGAATATAAATGATATTGTAACATCCCAAGTAAGTAATTAATAATAGATATTTTTATCTATGTCTATTAATGATTAAGATAGTGTTATAGAGGCTTAAAATGAAATTAAATACAATCTTATGCATGGAATACACTAATATTCTTAAAAGATTGTTTTAGTGCCTTTTGATGGCAAACCATTTTTGAATCTATATTTTGACAATTTTATAAACTATTTTTGTCAAAATAAACTTATTCTTTATGATTGGGACATCAAAATTTACCTTCTGTGAATTCTTGGTATTTCTCTGACAATGTTCATTTTTTTAATGAATAGTGAAAAATACTGCATTTTACATCAAAACTGCTTTTTAACCTAATTTATTTATATGATTAGATTATGTTTTGAATTGTTTTTGAAGTGAAATTATAATATATTTTTACCATTTTATCCAATGGTGGTCATTGGAATCAATTTCACTTTGAAATTAGACTTAAACTGGTATCAATCTTTTGATACTTATTGTTTTGTAAAAACACGCTATTTGCTCTGGCAGCGGGAATTAATTATTAAATTAATTAATGTGACTTATATGATTTGAATTTTGTAAAATAGACTTCATTTTTGAATTCGGAATATCAAATATAGCTTAGGGGGAATTTTTTGTAATTTTCTGAAAAAACTTCAATTTTTGATGAATAGTGAAACCACTAAGTGGTAATCAAGCAAACTGATTTTTCAGTTAAATGAAAGTTTACCACTAATGTGTATTGAATTTTGAAAATCCGACAAACATGGTTGTCATTAAGAAGTAAAATGTGGTTCAATGAGATTAAAATAATTTTTTGGTGAATAGTAACTTATTAAGTTTTTAATCGCGATTAGTGGTAATTAGGGTAGTTTAAGGTATAAATAATGCTTTAATAATATGAAATGACCTAGACACATGTCCCAACCTTATTGGTTGTGTCATGGCCGACCAAGAAAATCCATGGGTCAACTTGGGGACCCCATGGAGACACTTTGGTTTGGAAATGACATAAATAAATTTTTATTTAATGTAAAAGTAAAAATGACACAAACATAATATGTTTTACGAAAACAAGTTTTACATGGGGTTATAAAGATCATATATTTGATTATAAATAGTAATTGGAAAGATAAAAAGATTTCCTACATCATAGTATTTTTTTATGATTTTTAGACATTAAATAAATTAAATTATTTATGACATAATAATGATGCAGCGATGACAACATTATTTGATGATTTAAATAAAATGTAAAGACAATGTAAAATCTATGAACTACACATGGCCAAAACCAATTGGATGAGTGGATTTCGAACCCTTATCACCTTATACACGAATTATATCAATGTGTGACCTTTTAAAACCGAAAAACTTTTTCAAATAAAGTAATATTTCTTGACTTTCCAAAAGTGCCCCTCCTCTCCTCTTATAAAAGGCCCCCACCTCTACCTCATTTCACACACTACTCAAGCCTTTGGCTCGGCCAACCCCTGCCCATTTACTCTCTCCACATCCCTCTCCTAATCCTAGAGGATTCCCTTTGGGCATAATCCTTTCAAAGGAAGCCTTTAGGCTCAAATAAAAAGGAGTTACACTTTTAAAGGTAATTCATTCTCTCATGTTCATTTGTTTTATTTTGCTTCTCCAACCCCCTAAACTCTTTTTATTTACTTCTTTTGTAACAACACCAGTATCTTCAATATACTAGGATGTTGTTATAAGATTTATTTGAGCTACAATCTCACACAACTGCATCAAATGGTTAAAGAACATACGGTTTCCGTGGATGGTGAAATTCTGCCTCCCGAAACGATGATTGTTCAATACTCATTTAACACCTTCAAAGGTGGCCATTATGATGTCACTATTTTTATATATGATATATAATATGTTTATTTTTTCCTTAATCTTATGTTTTTTTCATTTTGGGAATACCTTTATGGTTTCCATTATGGGTAAACACGATATCTTCATTTTAGGAAGTGCGGACTACCGCCCCCTCAAAGTGATTTGATTCGTTAAATACCATATGTGGGACATATAAAGGATGGAACTATGATATTATATATGATATTATACTGGAATTATAATATACCCATATTCATTATGATTTAATTCTATAAAATACGAAATAGATATGAAAGTAGCGTTCATGTGTACGTACGGCTTACCGTCTCCATGAACGGTGCATTTCATTTCTTACCTCTAAATGATTATGTAATATTTTAAATGCATGTATGTACTGGATATATATGACATATATGATATCTACATCATGAATACCATTCTGGATATAATGAACCTTTGACCAAATTAACAACATGTAAGTGTAAGAAGTCTATTTTTGACTTAAAAACCAAATACCGACAAAATGAACATTATTAACTTAACTGATTACATGATGTTCATAACATGGTATAAAAGGAATAATGAACTTGAAAAAGATTCATAAGCAAGTAGAGATTAACTCAAGTTTATTATTCAGGAGATTAAAGAACGGTCGGGTCAAGTCGGATACGAGGTATGGGACTTCGTCTCAATCTCCTTTCATTGAGGCATATTTTATTTTATACACAACTTTCTTTTATACGGTGTATAAACCCCTTTGACTTTTAAGTTTATTAAAAAGGAATATTTTTTATATGAAGCGTTTACTAAACGACAAAAGGGAATGTTTTTGTCATACGTATGCAGCGACAATGACTTCTCCGCCGTCGTGACCGTTATTTGAGTTTCGACTTCCTCTACAAGCCATACCTTCTTTTTAAAAGAAAAATAAATACCATGTTTTTCTTTTCTTTTATTTTGGTATTTAAAATGGTTTTCATAATTTTTTTATATCAATGTGTTGTATTGATATCTTTTGATTGAAAGGTGGATATGTTATGTTTCCTTTATGCATGTTTTATGTGATGTGAATTATGTTATGGTTCTTGGGCATTATTATGAAGACGGGTGGTTCCGTGATAAACTAAGGGAGGGTGAGCACGATATAGCTCTCCAATGCATTGGGTAACGCGAAGGAGTGAAACGTTAAGGTTTCTTCGAAGAGATTTTAGGGAATATACTGTGATGGGTATTCCAAACGTAACCAAGAGGGTTACTCTCTACGTAAGAATGTTATGAATGCCTCAAGTTACCTTTATGTATTATGATTTCTATGATTTATTCATGATTTTATGAGGTATGTTAAAGTGCCTATGTTTTATGGGTAAAGTATGATTTCATTCTTATGTATATATGAACTCATGTTTCCTTTCCATGTTTTTTTTATAACCCATACTGAGTTTTTATGATCATCCCAAGTTTTTGAAACGTTTTTCACAGGTCAAGGGAAAGGTACATGATAAGATGATAGAGTCAAGGATGTGTCAAGAAATAATCCATGTTTTATTTTAAATGTGTTTCCATTGATGGGAATGAAGAATACTATCTTTATGTAACCACTTTGTTTATATGTGGAATGTAATGCAAGTTTTATGATCTAATTCTCTAAAACTCTAAACCCGAAAAGATCCTCAATGTGTAATCTTGTAATAACTCAAGATTAAGCAAGGTTTAAGGTTGGGGCCTTATAGTTGGTATCAAAGGTCGGTTTAGATAACTTTAGGAGTTAGAATTCTATTAAATGATTATCCAAAAATATTTTTTTTTCGAAATGATATAGAATTTAAAGATTACCATGTTGCTTCATCTAAGACATGTTTGTTCAGAATGGTTTTCCGTAGAGGAAATAGGGAAGCAGTGCTAGGAAGGCATACAGAAGGAAATAACCTTCTGAATCAGCATCCTGAGATGGTCGGAATTGGAACTGAACAGTTTGTTGCAGCAATGGCGCAGTTGACTCAAGCGATAAATGGCGGTGGTATCCATACACGAGATCAGCCAGACCAACCGCAGAGGAACATGTCAGTGGTGGAACATTTCATGAGGCAACATCCACCATCATTCAGAGGATCATCTGACCCTGTGCTAGCTGAAGGGTGGATTAAAGCACTGGAGAAGATTTTTGATGTCATGGGGTGTTCAGACAATCAAAAGGTTAGTCTTGCTATTTACCGTTTGGAGGGTGAAGCAGATCAGTGGTGGTCTATGGTTAAAAATATCAGGGACGCCGATGAGATTGATGCTCTTGACTGGGATGAATTCAAATGTATGTTTCTTGAGAATTATTTTCCTAAGGCTGTTCGACTTAGGATGGAAAAGAAATTCTTGGAATTGAGGAAAGAGGAAGACTCAGTGGCTGCCTATGAAGAAAGGTTCACTCGATTGGCAAGGTATGCTCCAAATTTTATCCGGGATGTTGATAGTAAAATCAATCGTTTTTACTTAGTATTAAAGCCAAAATATCGAAGGGCATTAGCTTCTCGTGAGTTTAAAAGTTATGAAAAGCTTGTTCGATGTGCTGAGAAGGTGGAAATGGAGTTTGCCAATGACCAAGTTTTCTATAACAACCAGCAGAAGAAGAGACCGAGGTGGCAGGAGAAAGGTAAGAATTCTTCAAAAAAGTCTGATGGTAAGAGAACTAAGTTTCCAGTTTGTGATAAATGTGGCAAAAGGCATGCTGGGGAATGTCTTCTGAATTTTGGGAAGTGCTACTGATGTGGTAAGATGGGACATAAGGCTCGTAATTGCACTGAAAAGGATCAAGGTGAAGGTAAGAACAAATTTTATTTACAGTTAGTGAAATGTTATAAGTGCAATGAGATGGGTCACTATGAAAACGAGTGTCCGACAAGGATCTTGATTGATGGGAAGCAGTTAGACTACAAGCAGAAAGGGGTGGTGAAATCCTTTGCAACTACTTCAGCAGATGTCGGGCCATCAAATGAAGTTGTATCAGGTACTTTGTTTGTTTTTTCAGATTATGCCAGTGTGTTGTTTGATTCGGGGTCTACACATTCTTTCATCTCTGAAACCTTATCTAGTAAAATGGGAATACCATCTCAAGAAATGACTCCTGAACTTTTGGTAAAAACACCTGGGGGAAGTGTCGAGGCAAAAAGAATTTATAAGAATCTTCCTATCCTTATCTGTGGAAAGAACCTACTTGCAAACCTTATTGTTCTACCTCTAGTAGAGATTGATGTTATCCTGGGTATGGATTGGATCTCTATTTACCATGCTAAGATTGACTGTAGATCTAGAGAAGTTTCTTTTCAGAAAGACTTTCAGTTTTTTTACAAGAATGAACCCTTACTTTTGATAACATATCAAGAGGCTGAGAAACTTGTAAAAGATGGAAATTAATGTTACCTTGCACACGTCGTTGAAAATAAAGGAACTGTTAAGATTAATGATGTGCCAGTGGTAAATGAGTATCCTGATGTTTTTCCTGATGAGTTGCCTGGAATAATACCAGATCGGGAAGTTGAGTTTACTGTTGACTTAGTTCCTGATGCTAATCCAATTTCAAAACCCCCTTATCGAATGGCACAAATTGAACTTTTAGAGTTGAAGGAGAAATTGCAAGATTTATTAGAGAAAGGTTTCATTCGACCTAGCACATCACCATGGGGTGCTCCTGTTTTATTTGTTAAAAAGAAAGATGGTTCTATGAGACTTTGCATTGATTATAGAGTCTTGAATAATATCACTGTTAAGAACAAATATCCTTTGCCTCATATCGATGATTTGTTTGATCAGCTCTAGGGAGCTCAGTTTTTTTCAAAGATATACTTGAGATCGGGGTACCATCATCTGAAGGTAAAGGAGGCAGATATTCCGAAGACCGTGTTCCATACGAGATATCGCCATTATGAATTTGTAGTAATGCCTTTTGGGCAAACCAATGAACCTGCTGTATTCATGGACTTAATGAAAAGAATTTTCCATGAGTTCTTGGATAAGTTTGTGGTGGTTTTCATTGATGATATTTTGGTGTTTTCTAAAAGTAAAGAGGATCATGAAAAAAATTTAAGGGTTATCTTGAAAACCTTAAAAGAAAAGAAACTGTATGGGAAATTCAGCAAGTGTGAGTTTTGGTTGCAACAAATTTCTTTCCTTGGTCACATTGTTTCTAAAGATGGAATAATTGTTGATCCTGCAAAAACAAAAGTTGTGGAAGAATGGCCAAGACCCAAAAATGTAACCGAGATTCGTAGCTTCCTTGGTTTGGCGGGCTATTACCTAAGGTTTGTTAGAAATTTTTCACGGTTATCTAGTCCAATGACTAAGCTAACTCGGAAGGGTGTTAAGTTTATCTGGACAAAAGAATGTGATGATTGTTTTCAGGAATTGACGAGAAGATTGGTGAATGCTACAGTTTTGTCACTACCTTCCAGGAATGGTGAGTTTTTTATATACAGTGATGCTTCATTGAAAGGAATTGGTTGCGTCCTAATTCAGAATGATCAGGTAATTTCTTATGCTTCACGACAGTTGAAAACTCATGAGGTAAATTACCCTACACATGATTTGGAATTAGCTGTTGTTGTTTTTGCTTTAAAAATTTGGAGGCATCATTTGTATGGAGTAAATTGTGAAATATATACCGATCACAAAAGTTTAAAGTATATATTCACTCAGAAAGAGTTAAACATGAGACAAAGGAGATGGCTGGAATTAATCAAGGATTATGATTGTACAATTCATTACCATCCGGGAAAAGCAAATAAAGTGGCTGATGCTTTGAGTCGAAAAAGTAATGCTTCATTAACAATGTTGCGTTTGGAATGTGATCCTTTGGTTAAGGATTTGATGAACTTTGGCATAGAAGTTGTTGGTGCAGGAAGTCCTTCTGTTTTGTTTCAGGTATTAGTGAGATCATCTCTATCAGATAGAATCAAGCAAGCATAGAAGCAAGATAGTGAGTTGCAGAAAAAGGTAGAGCTGGTTCAGAAAGGTAAGTTGCCTGAATTCAACATTGATAATGATTGCGTTTTGAGATTTGGGAAGAGATTGTGTCTTCCTTGTGAGTCACAGTTGAATAGAGAGTTGTTATGTGAAGCTCATAGTTCTCCGTTTTCAGTTCATCCGGGCAGTACTAAGATGTATAGAGATCTGCGGGAGTATTACTGGTGGGATGGAATGAAAAGAGATATTTCTGATTTTACTGTGAAGTGTTTGACTTGTCAGCAGGTTAAAGCAGAGCGGCAGTTACCGAAAGGGATGCTTCAGCCTTAACCAGTGCCAGAGTGGAAATGGGAGAATATATCCATGGACTTTGTTGTTGGATTACCGAAGAAATCTCGAGGTAACAATGCAATCTGGGTTATTGTTGATCGCTTGACCAAATCTGCTCATTTCCTTGCTATACAAGATACTTTCTCTCTTGATCAACTTTCTCATTTGTATCTTAAAGAGATAGTCAGGTTACATGGAGTTCCTCTCTCCATTGTATCGGATCGTGATCCCAGGTTTACTTCTAACTTTTGGAAAGGCCTTCAGAAGTCGTTGGGTACTAAATTAAATTTTAGTACAACTTTTCATCCTCAATCAGATGGGCAGTCAGAACGAACAATTCAGACATTGGAGGATATTATACGAGCTTGTTCTATGGATTATCAGGGAAGTTGGGACCAACATCTTTCTTTGGTTGAGTTTTCATATAATAACAGTTTTCATTCTAGTATACAGATGGCACCATTTCAGGCATTATATGGGAAGCGGTGTCGAACTCCAGCTTTCTGGGATGAAGTGGGTGAAAGAAAGTTGATGGGACCAGAATTGGTAGAAGAGATGGCAGAAAAAGTTCAGCTGATTCAGAAACACATGAGAACAGCTCAGAGCAGGCAGAAGAGTTATGCGGATAACCGGAGGAAGGATCTATCTTTCGAGGTAGGTGATCATGTTTTTCTCAAGGTTTCTCCTTGGAAAAGTGTGATGAGATTTGGTAAGAAATGAAAGTTGAGTCCAAGGTTCATTGGACCATATGAAATTCTGGAGAGAGTTGGATCAGCTTCATACCGAGTGGATTTACTTCCGAGTTTATCTCAGGTACACAATGTTTTTCACATTTCGATGTTGAGAAAGTATATGCCAGATCCATCTCATGTTTTGAGTCCAGAGGTAGTTCAGCTGGAAGAGAACCTATCTTATGAGGAACAACTGGTCCAGATTCTTGACCACAGGGAGCAAGTGTTACGGAATAAGGTGATTCACCAGGTAAAGGTTTTTTGGAAAAACCACATGATTGAAGAGGCAACATGGGAATCTGAAAATGCAATGAGGGATAAGTACCCCCATTTATTCGATAAGTAAATAAATTGTGGGGACGTAATTTTCTAAAGGGGGGAAGGATGTAACATCCCATGTAAGTAATGAATAATAGATATTTTTATCTATGTCTATTAATGATTAAGATAGTGTTATAGAGGCTTAAAATGAAAATAAATACAATCTTATGAATGGAATACATTAATATTCTTAAAAGATTGTTTTAGTGCCTTTTGATGGAAAACCATTTTTGAATATATATTTTTACAATTTTATAAACTATGTTTGTCAAAATAAACTTATTATTTATGATTGGGACATCAAAATTTACCTTGTGTGAATTTTTGGTATTTCTCTGACAATGTTCATTTTTTTAATGAATAGTGAAAAATACTGCATTTTACATCAAAACTGCTTTTTAACCTAATTTATTTATATGATTAGATTATGTTTTGAATTGTTTTTGAAGTGAAATTAGAATATATTTTTACCATTTTATCCAATGGTGGTCATTGGAATCAATTTCACTTTGAAATTAGACTTAAACTGGTGTCAATCTTTTGATACTTATTGTTTTGTAAAAACACGCTATTTGCTCTGGCAGCGGGAATTAATTATTAAATTAATTAATGTGACTTATATGATTTGAATTTTGTAAAATAGACTTCATTTTTAAATTCGAAATATCAAATATAGCTTAGGGGGAATTTTTGGTAATTTTCTGAAAAACTTCAATTTTTGATAAATAGTGAAACCACTAAGTGGTAATCAAGCAAACTGATTTTTCAGTTAAATGAAAGTTTACCACTAATATGTATTTAATTTTGAAAATCCGACATAAATGGTTGTCATTAAGAAGTAAAATGTGGTTCAATGAGATTAAAATAATTTTTTGGTGAATAGTAACTTATTAAGTTTTTAATCGCGATTAGTGGTAATTAGGGTAGTTTAAGGTATAAATAATGCTTTAATAATATTAAATGACCTAGAAACATGTACCAACCTTATTGGTTGTGTCATGGCCGACCAAGACAAGCCATGGGTTAACTTGGGGACCCCATGGAGACACTTTGGTTTGGAAATGACATAAATAAATTTTTATTTAATGTAAAAGTAAAAATGACACAAACATAATATACTTTACGAAAACAATTTTTACATGGGGTTAAAAAGATCAGATATTTGATTATAAATAGTCATTGGAAATATAAAAAGATTTCCTACATCATAGTATTTTTTTAATGATTTTTAGACATTAAATAAATTAAATTATTTATGACATAATAATGATGCAGCGATGACATCATTATTTGACGATTTAAATAAAATGGAAAGACAATGTAAAATCTATGAACTAAACATGGCCAAAACCAATTGGATGAGTGGATTTCTAACCCTTATCACCTTATCCACAAATTATATCAATGTGGGACCCTTTAAAACCGAAAAACATTTTCAAATAAAGTAATATTTCTTGACTTTCCAAAAGTGCCCCTCCTCTCCTCTTATAAAAGGCCTCCACCTCTACCTCATTTCACACACTACTCAAGCCTTTGGCTCGGCCAACCCCTGCCCATTTACTCTCTCCACATCCCTCTCCTCATTATAGAGGATTCCCTTTGGGCATAATCCTTTTAAAGGAAGCCTTTAGGCTCAAATCAAAAGGAGTTACACTTTTAAAGGTAATTCATTCTCTCATGTTCATTTGTTTTATTTTGCTTCTCCAACCCCCTAAACTCTTTTTATTTACTTCTTTTGTAACAACACCAGTATCATCAATATACTATGATGTTTTTATAAGATTTATTTGAGCTAAACTCTCACACAACTACATCAAATGGTTAAAGAACATACGGTTTCCGTGGATGGAGAAATTCTGCCTCCCGAAACGATGATTGTTCAATACTCATTTAACACATTCAAAGGTGGCCATTATGATGTCACTATTTTTATATATGATATATAATATGTTTATTGTTTCCTTAAGATTATGTTTTTTTCATTTTGGGCATACCTTTATGGTTTCCATTACGGGTAAACACGATATCTTCATTTTAGGAAGTGCGGACTACCGCCCCCTCAAAGTGATTTGATTCGTTAAATACCATATGTGGGACATATAAAGGATGGAAATATGATATTATATATGATATTATACTGGAATTATAATATAACTTTATATCATTATGATTCCATTCTATAAAATACGAAATAGAAATGAAAGTAGCGTTCATGCGTACGTACGGCTTACCGTCTCCATGAACGGTGCATTTCATTTCTTACCTCTAAATGATTATGTAATATTATAAATGCATGTATTTACTGGATATATATTACATATATGATATCTACATCATGAATACCATTCTAGATATAATGAACCTTTGACCAAATTAACAACATGTAAGTGTAAGAAGTCTATTTTTGACTTAAGAACCAAATACCGACAAAATGAACATTATTAACTTAACTGATTACATGATGTTCATAACATGGTATAAAAGGAATAATGAAATTGAAAAAGATTCATAAGAAAGTATAGATTAACTCAAGTTTATAATTCAGGAGGTTAAAGAACGGTCGGGTCAAGTTGGATACGAGGTATGGGACTTCGTCTCAATCTCCTTTCATTGAGGCATATTTTATTTTATACACAACTTTCTTTTATACAGTGTATAAACCCCTTTGACTTTTACGTTTATTCAAAAGGAATCTTTTTTATACGAAGCGTTTACTAAACGACAAAAGGGAATGTTTTTGTCGTACGTATGCGGCGACAACAACTTCTCCGCCGTCGTGACCGTTATTTGAGTTTCGGCTTCCTCTAAAAGCCATACATTCTTTTTAAAAGAAAAATAAATACCATGTTTTACTTTTCTTTTATTTTGGTATTGAAAATTGTTTTCATAATGTTTTTATATCAATGTGTTTTATTGATATCTTTTGATTGAAAGGTGGATATGTTATGTTTCCTTTATGCATGTTTTATGTGATATGAATTATGTTATGGTTCTTGGGCATTATTATGAAGACGGGTGGTTCCGTGATAAACTAAGGGCGGGTGAGCCCGATATAGCTCTCCAATGCATTGGGTAACGCGAAGGAGTGAAACGTTAAGGTTTCTCCGAAGAGATTTTTGGGAATATACTATGATGGGTACTCCAAACGTAACCAATAGGGTTACTCCCTATGTAAGAATGTTATGAATGCCTCAAGTTACCTTTATGTCTTATGATTTCGATGATTTATTCATGATTTTATGAGGTATGTTAAAGTGCCTAGGTTTTATGGGTAAAGTATGATTTCATTCTTATGTATATATAAACTCATGTTTCCTTTCCATGTTTTTTTTATAACCCATACTGAGTTTTTATACTCATCCCAAGTTTTTGAAATGTTTTTCACAGGTCAAGGGAAAGCTACATGATAAGATGATAGAGTCAAGGATGTGTCAAGAAATAATCCATGTTTTATTATAAATGTGTTTCCATTGATGGGAATGAAGAATACTATCTTTATGTAACCACTTTGTTTATATGTGGAATGTAATGCAAGTTTTATGATCTAATTCTCTAAAACTCTAAACCCGAAGAGATCCTCAATGTGTAATCTTGTAATAACTCAAGATTAAGTAAGGTTTAAGGATGGGGCCTTATAGATATATTTTTCTTATATATTTATAAATTTTCCATTAATATCATATATAAAAATTAACTAAATCATTATTACCATACTTGGGTAATGGTGATGGAAAATGAACTATGTCGTTTCATAAGGTGTCTTTCCACCATACACACGAACGATTAATTATTTTCCCATTTGACTGAAGTGGAGATAGATATACATCATTAAACTGAAATAATAAAACTTATTTATTTTGTGTAAAATTGTATCTATTATTTTATCATGATTCAATATGTTTTTAGGGATTATTAATAAGAAACAAAACTAAACATACAAATAAAAACTATACCTCTCCTTTTGAAATCCCACTTTTTCCGAACACCTTAAGACTACAAAGGATTGTATTATCACTAAAATGGGGCCCATAGAATAATGGTAGGTATTCCTAGAAATGGACTGTGAATTTCTTGGCAGAAAAAATGGTTTAGTAAGTGTTAATAAATTGGAAGAAGGTGTTCCCTTATATAATTGAGGTGAGGGGCAATTTTCGAATTTCTTAAACCATTAAAATATAATAAGGCTATTATAGATCCAAATACATAAAAATGTCCTATTAATGAATATTTTATGACATTTTATATCATATATTATCTCATTTGTCCTCATTTTATGTTTTTATGTTTTTTATATAATTTAATAAAATATTATATTCATGAAATACCATTATTCTCAAATTTAATAATATTCATTATAGTGAATTTAGAAACCTCAAAACAAAGATTCATATTAAAAAAAACTATTTTATTATATCTTATATAATAAATATTTATATAAATAATTATTTTATCAAAGTTAAAATATAAAATTCTATTTATTTTAATATTTTTAATATCCTTAATTTTATTTTCTCATTAATTTAATAATTCCTACATCATCATTGTGAAAGCCTTTCAAGTAATTATCTATTCCCTAAAAATTAAAAATAAACTACCATGATTAAGTTAGATATTTTAAATTTCCCAATAATATTTACGTTCAAATATACCGTTTGTATGACTACATATTAAAAATGATATAATTATTAAAAACATTAGTGTGATAAGTCTGGTGTTTCACAAAATAAAAGAATATAAGGGGATTAAATTCATCCAAATAGTTTCAAGAGGTCCTAAATTCAATAAAAGGATGAATTTGTTCTATAATCACTAATTGAAAAATATTTGGACAGGTGTTAGAGTAATTTTATTATCATTATCATAATTATTTTTACCCCTAATTAACCAATTTACCCATAATTGTGGTAATAAAAATTACTACATTTACTATTCATATTTTTTAAAAATAAAGGAGACATATTTAATAAATTTTGAAATTATTATTCCAAATATATAATATATTTTTAAAAATTAAAAACATAGAAGTGTCTAGAATTAATTTAAAATTAATCTTATAGATGGGGTAAGAGAGCATGTTTTAAAAATGAAAATGGTCAAAAGTTCATTAAGTTTTTATATCTAAATAGAATATAAAATTATTAAAATGATATAAATTGGATTTATAGATTTATAGTTGATCTAGTGGTACTTTAAAACGAATTTAAAATGTAATATAACATTATAAATTATTTATATGAAAAATCATTTTTCAATTAAAATTCATTATTTTTCACTATACATCAAAAAAATAAAACTTCTTAAAAAAATGTAGCAAATTCAACCAAAGTAAATTTTTAAAATAGAATTTTATAAATAAAATTATTTTTTCAATTAAAATTTCTATATGTTTTGAAATATATTTTTAACACAAGTTCATCATTAAAATGCTACAAAACTTCCTTTTAGAAAAAATACATCTTTTATGAATAAAATTTGATTTATTCTTATCTTATGACTGTAAATTATATTAAATGTATTTCAACAAGTTTTATAAACATATGTGAACACAATATTGTTATTAATATTCATAAATTCGAATATAAGGTCTAGGTGATAACTGTTTTGCTGAATAATAATATTAATTGTATATTATTTTCCAGTATAACTCAGTCTTGGATGCAATGCAATATTTAGAAGAAACTCATTATCACAAGTCTTTTACTCCATTAGACATAGATTCTATATTTAATTTAAAAATAATATCTATTTCATAAATATAATCAATATAAAAAAGGCTTATTCTACCATTACCTGGGTTGTTTTATTCTTCCCCCTTTTTGAAATTACGTCCTCGTAATTTTATTCAGTTGTTATACAAGTAGGGATATCTTTCCCTCATAGAATTATTAGATTCTTAGGTTTCCTATCAAAAAATATTTTTTTCCAGAAAGCCTTTACCTAGAGAATTATCTTATCCTTTAATACATGAACTCCTTGGTTATGAATCATAACCAGCTGTCCCTCATAAGAAAGGTTCTCCTCCAATTAAACTATTCTAGGATCCAAACATGAGATAAATCTAATAATACTTTCTTAACATTAAAACATGAAATAATTATGTACTTGAGATAAAATTGGTGGTAAGGTCACCCATTGAAAAAATTATACAACTTTATCCAGGAAGTCATATGGTCCAACGAATCTTGGACCCAACTTCCCCTTCCTACAAAAACACATCACATGTTTTCATAGAGAAACTTTGAGAAAAACTTTATCACCTATCTCGAAAAGAAGATATTTCTTATTAATTTCAACATAACTTTTTTTCCTGATCTTACCTACTCTCATGTGTCAATGAATCAACTAAAATTTATCAATCATTTCCTCTACCAACTCTGGTCTCATAAACTTCGTTTCTCCTATATCATCCCAAAATGATGGTGTCAAACACCTCTTCCCATATAATGCCTCAAATTCTGTCATATGTATACTAGAATTAAAACTAATATTACAAGAAAAATAATATAAATATAACTATCCTAAGTTCCCTATAAATCCATTGATAAAAAGTGAATTATATATTTCAAGGTCTAATAGTCCACTTAGACCATCCATCATATTGAGGAAGAAAAGTTATACTGAAATTTAATTTGATACCCAATGTCTTCTAAAGTCGTTTCCAAATTTTATAAGTGAACCTAAAATCATGATCTAATACAATGGATTGATGCACTCTATATAACCTACATATATCATTTATAAAAGTCTATAAATATTATCTAAATAAACTGTATCTCAAATTGGAAGGAGATCTGTATATTTAGTTAGTTGATCAACAATATCCCAAATTTCATTATTACCTTGATAAGTCTTTGAAAATATTACCATGAAATACACTTATATATTCTCTCATTTCAACTCTGAAACAGTAAAATGTTTATCATTCCCTTTGGTATTTTTCTTTCTCTTTTAACAAAACAATGCATGGTAAGTTCATAAATATTTATATTCATTCCATTCCATGAGTAATATTCTTGAAGGACTCAATACATCTTAGTGCTGACCTAATGAATGAAAAATACAGAACTGTGTGCTTCACTCAACAACCCTTTCCTCAACTATGAATCCCAATGAGAAATAGTCTTTTTTCAAATAATAAAAAAAATTCTCCATCAAAATTAAAATCCAGAAACCTTCCCTTCTTAATGAATTATACATTTTCTTATAAATATTGAACCACTTTATGAGAATTCTTAATTCTTTCTGAAAAATTCAATTACACTGATACCTAAAACAAAAAACATCATATCCCTATACCGAAAAATATTAGCCTGAAATTTATCAAATCATTACCTAAAGGTTCGTGTTCTAAATGTATCATGGATAACATAGCATTTTTTCAACTCAAAGCATCAACCACATTGCTTAATTTTCTAGGATAATAATAAATCATGCAATAATAATAATTGATCAGATTTATCCATCTTCTCTAAATCATGTTCAATTCCTATTGAGTTAATATATAATTTAAATTTTTTATAAGTATATATTACACATTTTACTCTATTCAAATGATTCCATAGAATTTTTAATGAAAAAACAAAAAAATATAATTGAAAATCATTTGTATAGTAGTTTAACACATGATGTTTCGTCTAACGTGAAGCATAAGTAATTACCATATCATTCTTCATTAGGACACATATAATCCCTTTTGGGGAATCATTAATGTTGATTAAAAATTCACCATTTCTAGAAGGTAGTTCCAAAACTAGAGAATTGGCCAAATTTATTTTCAGTTCCTGAAAAAAAAATCACATTCTCATTTCCAAATGAGGATCACTCCATTCCATGTAATCTTTTTTATTGGTCTAGATAAGTGATCAAATATTTCAGAAAACAATTGGTAATATCCCACTAATCAAATAAAATTTGAATCTTTATGACATTGGTTGTTATTGAACACTCTTAAACTAATTTTGTTTTAGTATGGTCAATATTAATTTCATCTTTTGAAACAATATACCTAAGGAATGGAATTTTATGAAACAAAAAAATCATTCTTACTAAACATTATAGATAGTTTATTTTATTTTATGGTTTTCAAAACAATCCTTAAGTTCCTTTTATGTTCCTATTGGATTTTAGAATATATTTAAAAATATCCACTATAAAAGAAACCAAGAAATGATCCAAAAATATATGGAAGACTCTATTCATAAGATTCATAAATACAACATATGTATTAAATAACCCAAATATAATAACTAAAAATTCTTAATGCCTGTATCTCATTAGAAATGATAGATTTGGATTGTCATCCTCTTACACCATCAGCTTATGGTACGCAGACCTCGTATCAATCTTTAAAAAAACTAATCTCCCTGTAGTTTTCATTGCTTCATTTAATGGCCCAACATCGGCCATTGTATTAGAAAAAGATTAATCCGCACCTTTTTTCTTTCTATATTGCTATTTTCTACCCTGGTTAATCAACACTAGACACACATTGGAATAATTCCAAAACTCATTGCAACCAATACATCTTACCATTATCTTATCATTTCATTCTTTATCATCGCACATATAGTTAAGAGCCATATGAACATTCTTAACACATTTTAATCACTTCCTAGAATTTGGAATAAATTCTATATGATTATTTTTACCAAACTTATTAGGAGAAGGGGATTCTTTTTACCCCCAAACATCTTGGATGAATTTTTTCCAGTTACCTTCCATCTATACATCTTATTTTCTTTCTTTTCATGGAAAAAATGGTTATAAGATAACTCTATTTCTACCTTATCATTACATCGAACAATTTTCTCATCGATTTTTGAAATCAGGATAATCCAATTCCCTTTGATATCCTAGATTCAATCCTGAGTAAAATTGATTTATCGATCGATTAATATCCTTGATAAAATTTAGTATGTACCTTGTTAAAAGAGTGAATTTATTTATATAAAGAAACCAAATCATACTCTATTTCTATAAATTCCAAGAATTTTGTCCATCATAAGTTAATCAACATTCGGAAAATATTTCTCGAGGAAAATATTCTTAAACTCATCTCATTACAAGGAATCAATCTCTTTAATTTATCGAATATTATATACCATTGACCACCATTGATTAGTTTCACCTTCAAAATGATAAATTTAAATAGTTTCAATTTGGGGATCTGAAAATCCATGATCAAATATATTATCTAGGGATGTATTCCATCCATTATCTTGTATAGGGTAAGATGATCCTATGAGTGATGGGGGGACATTGTCTCATAAAATTCTCTCCTATTATCATTTTCTTCTATCATATATATGTTATTTCTCCTTCATTTTAACCTCAAAGATTTATAACCTATATCAGCTGATCTTTCGCTGCAAAAAACTTTTTATTTCTAGTTCCACTCATCTCAGGATATTGATTAGGAAGCTTATTTTCTCCTGGTTACTTACCACTATTGCTTCCATGTTTCCTATATCTAAACCATTCTTAGGAACCATAATTTAGGTGAATCCACATGGTAATATTCAAATGCTATGTCAATTAAACATAATCGTAAAGTGAAATTTTTTATAGGAATGCCAATATTATTGACCAAAAATATAAATTTATCTAATAAATTCATTTGATAAAAACAATTAAGACCCATCCTAAAATTGGACATAATATTGATTTTTATTCCTGAATTTAATTTCATTAACTTTGAGGATATTTTTAGTATTAGAGTTTTACAGAATTAGGTCATAACTCAGACATTAAAAAATCACATAATATAAAGTGGAAACTTCTTATTAGTATCCATTTTTTTATGATATAATAATTTTAAAATAAATAATTATTTTATTAATGGAAAATATTCTAAACTTTCAACTTTACTACTTTCATTCCCTTACCCATCCTTAAATCATGTGAAAAACATTTAAAAACATGGGATGAGAACCAAAATATCAGTAATGGATATAAAAAAAGGAAAATTTTTAGTACTATAAAAACTATAAAACCCTAGAAAACATTATCCTAAAGTAATAATTTTTACCCTTACTAAGAATTAAATACATTCTTTGAAAATAAGATTATTTCTTACCCATTTTTTAATCACAAGATTAACATAAAACCCATATAAATCATATATAACACACATATGTATCTTGGGATATAATTATACTTTTAATTAATAAAAATTGATTGATCATGTGGTCAAGTTCCATACATATCCCTATTAATAATATAATAATCATATGGTTAACTTCTATACCCAATGCATTAAAGGGATATCACAGACCCACCCATCGTTGGTTTCTCACGGAACCACCCGTCATTGGTTTATCATGTAACCACCCATTAAATGTCCATGTGATATTATATAATTATAATACGTTAAATATTACAATTTTAAACATTTCATTAATAAAAAATTATTTTCACTCAAAATAAAACATTTCAATTTATTTAAATAATCAATCCATTTTCAAAACCTATTTCCAATAACAAAATACCCATACAAAGAAAAGAGAGGTTTATTTTTTTTTTAAACATGATTGATTATAGAGAAATCCAAATATAAAAAAAGACATAAAATATCCTCTTAATAAATTTCTATACATATAAGTGAACATGTAAAATAATAGCAATAATATTGGGAGGGATGAAAATACTTTGAATTTAAATCTTCAAACATTTAAAAATATATTTTTAAATGAAACTCTCACATTACACTTTGAAACATATGAATCGTAAGCACCGAGAAGGAATAAAATTTAAAAGAACATTAAATATCATGATAATAAATAAATTAAGGATATTATATGTCAAATGGTCTATATATATACTTCATAAAATAAGGTTGGTGTATAATATCAAAATATGCCTCAATAAAAGGAGATTGAGATTAAGCCCCTTACCTTGAGTCTGACTTGTCACTTGTGTATTTATCTTACATAATAATAAATTTATGTTAATTATTTACATTCACTAGAACCTTTTAAAAGTTCATTACTACTCTTATTTCATGTATTATAAATTTTTTTACAACTACATTATTAATTAAGTTTTCATCGGGTGTTTTGACCATGATTCATTTAGTTGTCAAAAAAACTTGGGTAGGTAAACTATGATCAAATGGGTCATTATATAATAGATATATAATAAAACTAATTATCATATTTATCATATTTATATATCAATTATTCTTTTAAAACCGATCGTGGAATATGGTTATGAGAAACTAACCAAAGTTATGATAATGGAGACGGTAGGTCGTACGTACGCATAAGTAATGTTTCTATTTGAAAGATCATTATCAAAAGGAGTCTAGTATCATTTTATAATTAAAAAATTATAATAATATCATGTATATAATATTATTTATTTCCTCATACTTATATATATCATTCATCTGACATTGTTAGGAAAAACAAATCGCTTCACTTCATGAAGTTTATAGTTCACGTACGCGCGAACAACATTATCATTTTCCTGTACATGGAAAGGTAATAATTTAAAGGTCCTATTATACTTAAATAATGGGGAATTTTTCATGAGTATCATATATGAACTTTAATTCCATAATTCTAACCATTCTTGAGTGATGGTGATGGGAAAAAATACATCAGTTCTTGAGGCGGTAGTCCACGGTACACATGAGCGATTAATTATTCTCTCATTTGAAGGATGTGGAGATGGATATAGATCATTAAAATAACCAAATAAAATATAATGACATATAAGATACAATAGTTATTATTTTTTTAGTGTTTAATAAGTTTTAAAGTGTTAATAATAAGAAACAAAACTAAACCTGAAGATAAAAACTTAACCTCTTCTTGGAAATCCCCCCTTTGTTAACACCTTATGACTACTAAGAATAATATTATACCTAAAATAAGGCCTCAAAGATGAGGTTATGGATTCTATGAAATTATTTGGTTAGGTATTTTCCAAACCAAATGTGTTTTGATGTGTGTATAAATGGTAATAAGGGGTTCTCTTTTATAACTGTGGTGAGGAGAAATTTTGGAATTTCACAAAATATTAAAATATAATAAAGAAATTCTGGAGAAAAAGACGTCCAAATGGAAAATGAATCCATAGTGGGTGAAATTTTTTAGAATATATTTCTCATTTATTTCCTTATTTAATATTTTTTGGATTTATAAATAATTTAGTAAAATATTATATTCATGAAATACTATTATTGTGTGATTTAATACTATTCATTATTATGAATTTAAAAACATGAAAACCCCAAGTCATATTTTAACAAGATATTTTATTATATCCTAAAAATTTCTTGTTTATAAATATATTTCGTGGATCCCCTTTAAAATCTCAAATTATATTTATTTTAATATTGTTAATATCAATTAATTGATTTTTCTATTAATTTAATAATTACTACATAATCATTATTCAGGCTTTACGTTATTTATTTCTTCCCTAAAAACTAAAAATAAATTACCATGATTAATATAAATATTTTACCTTTTAATATACTATTTATGGTCAAATATATCTTCAGGATTACCACAAATTAAAAATATTAGTTTGAAAAGTTTTAATTTTCATAAAATAAATTAATATAAGGGGCATAAAAGCTTCCAAGTGGACTAAAGAGGTCATATATTAAGCCTAGGTATGAACTATATCAACACTCACTCATAAAATAAAATTAGTATAATTTTTAGGTTAATTTTTTAATCCTAATCATAATTATATTTACCATTAATTACCTGATTTATCCTTAATCATGGTAATAAAAGTTACTAAGATTACTATTCATGTCATCCAAAAATAAAATGGGGTGAGTAATAAATTTTTACCTTATGATCCAAAATACAGAAACCATTTTTATAAATTAAAAACACATAATTGGATAAAATTAATTTAAAATTAATCTCATAGATGAGGTGGGAAAGCAGGTTTTATTGTGCAAATATTCAAAAGTTTACAAAAATTTTCTACATAATTAAATAGAAAAAATATTCTAATGACCAAAATTGGATTAATAGATGTATAATTGATCTGATGTTACTTTAAAATCAATTCTAAATCTAATCTTACATTATAAAGTGTTTAGATAAAAATTTATGTTCCAATTAAAATTCAGTATTTTTCACTATTCACCACAAAATGAAACTTCTCAGAAAAATACAAAAAAATAATAAATCAAAGTATATTTTGATATTCTAATTTCAAAAATGATGTTTTTTTCATATAAAATTTATAAAATTTCCAAAATTTAGTATTAAAATAAGTATAGCATTAAAATATTGCCAAACTAGAATTTAGAAAAAAAAAATGCATCTTTTATGCATAAAAATGGATTTGTTCTTAACTTATGACTATAAAATATATTGAAATAATGTAAAAAAATTATACAATTTTATAAAAAAAAATATTTATTCCTATTCTCACCTAGAAATATAATAACTATGCAATATCTAAAATATTAATTAATAATATTAATAGTATATTATTTTTTGGTAAGTCCTAGGTAAAATGAAAGATTTCAATGAAACTGATTGTTAAGTTTCCTATATGTTATTGAACATAAAATCCATTTTTCATTTCAAATTAGTATATTTTTCATAATGATTAAAAATATAAAAAAACTTATTCTATCATTACCTGGTATATTCCACTACATGTATATTTTTATGTTCTATACAAGTGTGTATAACCTTTTAATAAATAAGAATGATTCATATTTGAGTGTCATAAAATAGAACCAATAATAATTGGTATGTTCACCAACTCAGATATGCACATTCTCTTTTCCATAAATATTTATAAATTTTAATGAAAAAAAATAATCCATTTTCACTAACTATAATGGTTAAAATTTTATATTTATCTAACATATTGAAATATTGACATAGGATTCTTACCATATTGCAAAGGATTATAGAATATGGAATAATGAAACGTGAGTTTGAGTAACCCCATCATTAATCCTTTCCAAAAATATTTTCTATGTTTCAAACATTATTTTTCTCTTGATATTCCATATTTTTCTCTTGAGGAAAATGATAAATATCATTATTCAATGTTTGGTAATTATTTTTAGCATCTAAAAATGATCATCTCCAATGTCAATGAAAATATTCTTCATCAAATCATGCTAGTACTCAAAAGTAACTCCATACAAGATAGGTGGTCACCTTAAATTATTATTTTTTCACTTTTCACATTGGTAGCCCTACCAAATAACAAATAGATATACTTTATTATACATGTTAGTGTAAAGAAAAACGAGATAGGCTTGGATACTAAGAGTTTTCCCAAAGAAAATAATGTATGAAACCTTTAAAAACATTTGAACTGAAGTCCAAAACCAAACTTATAGTTTTATGCCCAATAAATAATTGAGTTGATCAGAAGTTAAGATTTCTAATTAATTAAGAGTATAATAAGAAAAGTAAAATTTCAATGGAAAATACATCTATAAAAATTTAGGTACTTATCTATTTTTAAATTTATAATATTGTTAGAAATTAAAATAGTAAAACTACGATGGAAAATAAAATGATTATTATATAACGTTGCAAAAAAACCTAAAAATTATATTTATTAAAAAATAATTAAAATCACATAATTATTATATTTTACCACAACGAAGTAGAAGATACGATAACCTAAATCAAGGTATCAAAGCCATGAACATGAATTTATTTAATATATAACAGACCATAAGAAACCTTTTCACCACGTCTTCCTCAACAAAATTACTAAAAATAAGTATCTTTATCCCTGGGATCATCTTCAATCAAATGATTGATGACAATTAGTTAAACATCAGAATTCATAAAACATGAATTCTAAAGGAAACCATTTTATTATAAATGTTAAATCCTTGGTCATGTAAGATCAAAAAAATTGATTACAATCATAAAATAGAGATTTGAAACGAAAATACCACAATTGAATAACAAAGTGGATATGCAAGAGGATTACAAAGGAAAACTGTCAAAGGCAACGAGATGATGTATGTGTTGACTTGTAATAATATTCTTGAAATTTTGTAACAAATAATTTTCCATTAATTCCTTGTTTGAATTTATAGGTTAAATTATAATGAACTCCAATTTTAATATTTCAATATCATTATGTATAGTTGAAACAAAATGAAATGTAATACTAAAAAATTGTCTTTGGGTGAATACAATTTACTGTCATTTCATGACTCTTTGGAAAATAGTTGGTTCATTTAAATTCACTAGAACATAGAATTGGAAATTATGATTATATACAAACTTAACATATAAAATACTAAAATAAGTATAAAAATAAAATGACATGTGATGTAATTTTCAAAACCAATGATATAGAAGAGTCACTTAACTCAATAGATCACACCTTAGATATTTTTTAAGAAGGTTCAACATTTTGGAACAAAAAAGTATAAAAAATGAGTATTTTTAGAAGTACAGAAATTTATAATATATTTTCTGTGAGGATTCAAATTTATTAATAGATTATCAATGTTCTCTCTTCAAGATGTAAAATTATAAAGAAACATATCCAGATAAATAATTTCATTTTTTAGTCTCACAACTTTTTTCTGATCTTCATAATATGAAATTAAATTAGATTTTGATTATTTCTCATAGTTAATTTAAAAATTTTATCATAATATTTAGTAAGATCATAAATATTTAGATTATAGTCATTATTTAACCTTTTATGTCACTTCTTAAGAATAATCTCATATTAAAAAATATCATAAAATGATGGAGTATCGCCTTCAATATAAAAATTCTAATATTAAATTCTTAAGTGACCTAGGGATTACCAGTCCAATGAATAATATTTCAACTTGAAGAGCCTTTCTATAGAATCTAGTTATATTCTAGGTATTGTTTCTACCATTCTGTGAGTTTTCACATGTTTTAGAGGATTCACCCACACTCCAGGTTCCCGATGACATCAACTTCTTATTCACATAATGTTTTGTCCATATAGTCTTTGGGAACTCATGTCTAATATAACTAGTATTTATTTCAAATATAACTTACATATTCCAATGAATATTTTTCTCATTCTTCTTTTTCTATCTTTATTAAAATCATTATATTTGTTTTTATTTTCAATTTTTCAATTCATTCACTTTAAAAGTAGATAAAAACTGATCTTTTCTATGTTTTGAACAATAACTATACAAATAATGATTTTAATTCTTCTTCATTGTGGAGTCTTACTTTTGTCACGACCCGTCCTCGGGGCCCGTGCCGTGACTACCCCATGCCCGCCTTCCATAGGCCAGGGGATGGCTACTAGCACCAAAGGCGTAAATCCCGATAACATTGAATTCATTACCTCTATAAAATTAAAAAAAACACCGCAGAGTACAAGTAGAAGTAATACACTAAGTAAAAAAGAAAGTGATGAAAAGTAAGTGGGCTAGAATACAAACCCAACTGAAAGTACAGCTACAACTTGAACGAAAGTACAACAGAAAATTCAAACACCTGGAAGAATAGAAGCAGCTCATGGGTCATCCACCTCGGATCCTACCTGAAGGGTAGGTATAGATGTCCTCCTCAACACTCCACGTCCGATCTTCCGTCTGTCTGTCTCCTCCGGGTACCGACTCGTCGTGAGATCCACCTCCGGGTACCATCCAGTCCTCGAACGCTCGGTCTCCGTCAGCAGTGTCTTTCATCTGCATCCAACACAACGAGGTGCGGGCATAGCCCGTGTAGGGGTGAGTATAACAATACTCAGTAGGGACCCCGAGACCCTCAAGGTCTCTCTAAATCCAAAAAGGATAACCACAAATAAGAATCTCAACAGATAACCCTTACTTAGGTATAAGCCCATACTTATACCTAAGTTATCAAGTAACCCATCTCAATCATGAGGAAACACAGTAGTTATGAAATCAATGGATAACCACTACTTAGATATATGCCCATACATATACCTAAGTTATCAAGTGACCCATCTCAATCATGAGGTAAACACATAGGTCATAGACTTAGCTCAAACCAGGATTTTCATTATCGAAACTGTAACTGCTAAAGAGATCCATCTCTAATGAGTACAGTGATCCTATCATGACTCTGAGGTACTGCTCACTAACCTAAGACTGCTGATGTACTCCTCTTGTCAAGTACCATGGGTCTATGGCCAACTATCGGGCGCTCCATCCGTCGTGGGTCTGTCGCCAAATATCGGGCGCTCCGTCCACTAGGCTAGTCGACTCACTCCAAGTTGAGTTGGTCAAGCAGTCGTCAGGTCTCAGCCGGCTACACAGTCTCCGTCCTCCATACGCTCATCTTCGAGAGGGTCTGCTCCACGAGCTATAGGTCGATACTCCATGTATCACAAAGTTCCACGAAGAAGTATCTCAAATGACCACCTCGTCAAAGGGGTCTCAACGCACCAGACGGCGCGTCAATCAGACACCCGGTTTGTGGGTTATTAGCCTTTTCATCCCAGGGGCCCAGTTGGTTTCATGTGTGAACCAACCCGGCCGTATCTCAATTGTACCTCGTAATCTCATAGGGTATACTCAATGGGAGCATTTCTCAACATGATCACCAACGCCGCTGACGGTTCGTCAAACGAACGTCCGGTCTGAAAGTTATCAGCTTTTCCGTTCCATGGGCCCGGTTGGTTTTTAAGTCAAAACCAACCCTACCGCACTCCAAATGCATCCAAACCTCGAGATGAGTAAGCCAAACGGTCTGTCTCACTAAGAGTTATCCAACAAAGTCGACGACACGTCAATCGGACGTCCGGAGCTCAAGTTATAAGTGTTTCCGCTCCGAGGGCCCGGTTGGTTTCGTGTTCAAACCAACCTGTCCATACCCAAGTTCCCCGAAAGCTTGAGTGTAATATAACGAAACGACCGCCTCGATCCAAGGATCCCAATGCAACTAACGGTGCATCGATCAGAGGTCTGAAACCCAAGTTATGGGAAAATTACTGAAAATAGTCTGAAATGGGGGGGTCTGAGCCCGGCCCGACCCCCCCCCCCCCCCCGGGTCGGCCCGCCTCGGGTCGGCCCACCTAGGGTCGACCCGACCCGGGTCCGGGTCTGGCCCCGCCCGGCTGGCAGCGGCCCGGCCCGGTCCGCGCAGCCCGCCCCGGCCCGGCCGGGGGGTGGGGGGGTGCGGTGCGCTGGCTCGGCCAGCGCCCGAGAAAGGGGGAACCATTCCCCCCTTTTTCACCCCATGGACGCAGCGCGCCTGCCGTGTCCTCCTCCTCCAGATCCTGCGCAGCCACGAGATCTGGCTACCTGTGGCTGAGCGCCTACAGGGTCTTCCGCGGACCACCGGACGCGCTCCGTTGGTCCGTTTTGCCTTCCTTCTTCGCCAGCAGTCCTCCTAGGACCTTCTCTTCACTGCAAAGTCTTCAAATCGCCTATGTGGCCCGTTTCTTCATCACTCCTTGATCCGCACATCAATAAACAATCTGAAGAGGGTTGTCGGGCCGTGTTTGTTTGGCCCACGCCCTTCGTGTTAGGGGTTATCAAAAGGCAGTCATTTAAACACAAGCTTTTAATCATTGACGAGGGTATAATTTATTCAAGTAAATTAAATTAAAACCCTACAATTAAATACTCACGCATGAGGGTATATTTCACATAAACACTATATATGAAAACCCCCTACCTCGTGTCGTTCATCGGTTATTGACGATATCACGATAGGATGGACGTCGGCTCGTCGACGTCATCGCAAGGGAGGAGATGAAGATGATGATGGTTGTTGGCATTCGTCGTTTCCACAAAGGCCTTCGATCCGGCTCGAACTTCATTCGTTGTAGATCCGAAGGTTGGAGAACTGTTCTTCGTCGAGGGAGGGAGTTGTTCTTCGCTGGAGGATGATGTTCTTCGCGAAGGAGTAACTCCCATCTTTCTTCACAAAAAGGCTCCCCTCAAAATATTTTCCCAGCAAATATTTTATTAAGTCTCATTCTCTTAAAAGATATCCATGCCATTCAAAAAAAAATCATGAGGTGTGACAAGGTTAATTAAATTCCCTTAGTTGGCTCATTAAGTTTGGGAGGTGGAGAGGCTCCTCATTAAGATGGGAAGTTTCCAAGGAATTAACAAGGGAGGTTTTAAGATGTCAAGGGGGGTTATGGGTAGGTGAGGAGTTAGAGGTTCGTGTCGGTCCCACCACACTAAACCCTCACATGGGACGTTAGGTGGGTGTGGGCCCCACCTCTAACTCCCCCTTTGTAGGATTAAATTCACCTTACTTAGATAAATTTGTTCATAACAACATTTATCTATTTTAATCAAATCCCATTTATTAAACCTCAACCTGCTCAAAACGCAGCTACAACAAAGGTCCCCCTAAGAAATTACTGGCGCTGCGAGTTCATCAGTGCCCTCATATTTCTATTCCGAGAACTAGTTCAAAAGATAGAAAAACCCGCTCATTCGTCCACTGAACGTACCTGAGCTAAACTTTGGAAATTGATTCCGGGCACACCGGGCCTCGGCATCAGGTGCCATCAGAAACCACATACTCGTAAAATTCCAGAGAAATTATGAAAAAAAATCCCTTTAAATTCTTGGGTCTTTACTTTACTCCCACCTCAGGGCTTTATGTCCCTGTAAAGCTATAATGAAAACTAGGGAAACAAAAGTTGTACTGAGCACGCATCTGAGCCTTCCGATCTCATGTGCTCACCTGGAGGTTCCCGTACTGCCAGTGAAAGTGCACCCGAGGAATCGAACTTCTACGTAGGATCTTCTCCTGTCGATCCACATTCTCCACTAGAACATCTGTGAATGTCACCACTTCATCGACGTTCAACCCCCCGTGGTCGATGATGTGCGAACGATCATGCACGTATCTCCTCAGCTGAGGTTCGTGGATGATATTATGCACCCACTGCAACTGAGGTGGAAAGGTTAAGCGGTAAACCACCTCGCCTACCCTGTCGAGGACCTAGAAGGGTCCGATGAAGCACGGAGATAACTTGTCGCCCCGTCCAAATCTCTGTAACCCATGTCGTGGTGAGACCCGCAAGAAGACGTGGTCTCCATCCTCGAACTCTAATGGCCTCCACCTCTTGTCAGCATAAGACTTTTGTTGACTCTATGATGTCCTCATCCTCTCTTGGTTGACCTGGACCTTCTCTGGTCCTACAAGAGCTACTAAGATTTCTTCTTTGCCGATAAGAGAAATCGGGTCTCATCCTCAGGATGAACCACGTTCTTTGCCTAATACAGTCAATCCCGACATGGAAGATACTAATCCATACCAAGGATGATGTCGTAAGGCCACGACGCTACTACCAAGAGATTCAAATGTTACTATCACCTCCAAGGGTTGATTCACACTATTGGCATCAGTGTGTGGTCACTGGGTCTCCTCTAGTAGGTATCTCAAAAGTGAGGGTCAGGTTAATAGTTTTTAACAGGGACCTCTTTGTACACAAAAAAGAAAGGAATAAAACGTCACAAGGAAAAGTGTCTTTTATTACAGTAGTTCAAGTACAAATACACACAACAATGACAACAAGGAAACTAGAATCCCCAAGATCAAATGTCCCATGCCTGGAAATAGTCATGATCTTGTCCTCTAGCTTCTAGAGCTCCTTAGTCGTATGCTTATACTGCCTAAAGCTGAGCTCTCCCATGTCCACATGTTCCCTGCGGTCGGGGTGGACCTCCTGGTGGTGGTGGTGGCAACAACTCGAAGCGTCGTCCACCTCCAGCTGCCCGGCCAGCTCCCCTGCCATGGCCGCCTGCTCCTTGCGGTCCGCCCTGATGGAACATCTGCCTATGTCTAAGGGGTTCTACATCTATCTTTTGATCATCTGTACGGCGGGTCGGACAGTCATGTGCCATATAACCAATCCCTCCGCGGGAGTAACACTACCCACTCTTGGCACGACTGTCTCTAACTCCACCTCGGTTTCCCCGCACAACTAAACCAGAGTCGTGCAGTCATCCACCAGTAGGTCTGGTCCTCTTGGACCTCTACGTCATCTGTCTACTGCCCGCTACAGAAGACTCTGCCGCATGCCATCTAGTGGTGTGTCCTGCTACTGGAGACTTCTCAGCAAAGAAACTTTCCACTAATAGGGCTCACTCCAACACCCCTGTCTGCATCGGGATGCTGTGAGAAACAATAGAAGCTCTAATCTCTCGCCTGAGCCCCTGCTCGAAGGTTTGGTCCCTGAAGAAAGGGTCTCGTACCATATCTATGGAGTAGCGTGAGAGCTCTGTGAACCTCGCTGAGTATTGCGCCACTGCCATGCTACCCTACAATAGATGCAGTAGCTCCTGTATACTCACCGCTTGAAGGTTGGCTGGTACAAACTCTGCCCAGAACAGGATATCAAAGTCTTCCCACAGAAGTGTCACCTCGTCATGAATCTGGAGCATTAGGATCTACCATCTTCCTGTTTCTTCCGGAAGAAGGTTGGCAGAAAGTATCACTATGATGTTATCTGGTGTCCCCACTAGCCAGAAGACTCTCACCACAGCCTCCAGCCAATACTCAGCTGCATGCGGGTCCGTCTCTCCCCTGAACCTGGGTGGCCTCTGGCACTGGAACTCGTGTAGTGCGCTCATGTGACGTGCACTCTCTACTACTGGGGTTGGTGGCATCAGTGGCCCAATGGGTGGTAGGACCGCTGGTGCCTCCGCTGGTTCCTCAACTGTGATAGGGCCCTATACTGAGGCCACATCGCTCGGCGGGCTGTCAGTACGTACAAATCTCGGGGCTATAGATGGTCGTCCGTGGGGAGGCATCCTGAAAGAAACAAACGTGACATGGTCAAATGATTTGCCTAGTGAGATGACCTGGTTTGAGCTGTTTTAAAAGAAACTTTTGAAAACACACACGCAATCAATGTTTTCATGCACTGAGCCGGAAATTAGAAGTCAGGGTCCTGGTGTATGGATACGTCAGCCACCCGCACCAACACTGGACTCCCTGAACTAAAAACCACACTTGGTAACCTTAACACTATTTCTCCATAGAAAAAAATCAGAGTTATAAGTTCTACGGTAGAACCGACTTCTCTGATACCAATTTGTCACAACCCGTCCTCGGGGCCCATGCCATGACTACCCCAATCCCGCCTTCCATAGGCCAGGGGATGGTGAATAGCACCAAAGGCATAAATCCCGATAACTGAGAAGGAATTTGCTTTATAAAATTAAACAAAACACAACAGAGTACAAGCGGATGTAATACACTAAGTACAAAAGAAAGTGCTGAAAAGTAAGTGGGACAGAATACAAACCCAACTGAAATTACAGCTACAACTTGAACGAAAGTACAACAGAAAAGTCAAATAGTTGGAAGAATAGAAGCAGCTCCTAGGTTGTCCACCTCAGATCCTACTTGAAGGGTGGGTACAGATGTCCTCCTCAGCCCTCCATGTCTGATCATCCGTCCGTCTGTCTCTTTTGGGTACCGACTCGTCGTGAGATACACCTCAGGGTATCGTCCAGTCCTCGAATGCTCGGCCTCTGTCAGCGCTGTCCATCGTCTGCATCCAACACAACGAGGTGTGGGCATAGGCCATGTATGGGTGAGTATAACGATACTCTGTAGGGACCGCGAGACCCTCAAGGTCTCTCTAAATCCAACAAGGATAACCACAAATCAGAATCTCAACAGATAACCCTTACTTAGGTATAAGCCCATACTTATACCTAAGTTATCAAATAACACATCTCAATCATGAGGAAACACAGAGGTTATGAAATCAAAGGATAACCACTACTTAGATATATTCCCATACATATACCTAAGTTATCAAGTGACTCATCTCAATCATGAGGTAAACACATAGGTCATAGACTCAGCTCAAACCAGGATTTTCATTCTCCAAACCGTAACTGCTGAAGAGCTCCTTCTCTGACGAGTACAGTGATCCTGTCATGACTCCGAGGTACTTCTCACTAACCTAAGACTTCTGAGTTACTCCTCTTGTCGAGTACCGTAGGTCTGCTGACAACTACTAGGCACTCCGACCGCTGAGGGTCTTTCGCCAAATATCGGGTACTCTACCTAATAGCCTACATAGGTACTCCTCCTGTCGAGTACTGCGGGTCTGCGGCCAACTGTCGGGTGCTCCATCCATCATGGTTTTGTCGCCAAATACAGGGCGCTTCATCCACTAGGCTAGTCGACTCACTCCAAGTTGAGTCGGTCAAGCAGTCGTCAGGTCTCAGCCGGCTACACAGTCTTTGTACTCCATACGCTCATCTCTGGGAGGGTCCACTCCATGAGCTACAGGTCGATAATCCAAGTATCACAAAGTTCCACGAAGAAGTATCTCAAAGAACCGCCTCATCATAGGGGTCTCAACGCAACAGACAGCGCGTCAATCGGATCTCCGGTCTGTGAGTTATTAGCATTTTTGTCCTAGGGGCCTGGTTGGTTTCGTGTGCGAACCAACCCAGACATATCTCAACTGTACCCCCGAACTCTCATAGAGTATACTCATAGGGACCATTTCTCAATGTGATCACAAACACTGCTGACGGTTCGTCAAACGGACGTCCGGTCTGAAAGTTATCAGTTTTTCCGTTCCAGGGGCCCGATTGGTTTTTAAGTCAAAACCAGCCCGACCGCACTCCAATTTCTTCCAAACCTCGAGCAGAGTAAGCCAAAAAGTCCTTATCACTAATAGGAAGCCAACAAAGTTGACAGCACGTCAATCAGACGTCCAAAGATCAAGATATAATTGTTTCCACTCCGAGGGCCAAGTTGGTTTCATGTTCGAACCAACCCGGCCATTCCCAAAGTTCTCTGAAACCTTGAGTGTAATATACCGAAACGTTCGCCTTGATCCAGGAATCCCAATGCAATAGACGGTGCGTCGATCGGAGGTCTGAAGCCCATGTTTTGGGCAAATGACTGAAAACAGTCTGAAATGGGGGGTCTGGGCCCGGCCCGGCCCCACCCCCCCCCCCCCCTGGGTCTGTCCGAACCGGGTCGACCCGACCTGGGTCTGGGTCCGGCCCGGTCGGGGGGGTGTGCTGGCTCGGCCAGCGGCCGAGCAGGGGGGAACTGCTTCCCCCTTTTTTGCCCCACAGACGCCGCACGCCTGCTGCCGCAGCTTCAGCCGCACCGGTTTCCTTTGGCGGTGTGCCGAGTGCTTCCGCCTCCGGCCGCCAGCACCGCCATGCCAGCGTGGCACGCCAGCAGGGTCTTCCGCGGACCACTAGACGCGCTCCGGTGGTCCGTTTTGCCTTCTGTTTTCTCCAGTGGTCCTCTCGGGACCTTCTCTTCACTGTGAAGTCTTCAAATCACCTCTGCGACCCATTCCATCATCGCCTATTGATCCACACATCAATAAACAATTTGCGGATGGTTTTCGGGCCGTGTTTGTTCGGCCCGCGCCCTCTGTGTTAGGGCTTATCAAAAGTCAATCATTTAAACACAAGCTTTTAATAATTGATGAGGGTATAATTTATTCAAGTAAATTATACTAACACCCTGAAATTAAATACTCACACAAGAGGGTATATTTCACATAAACACTATATACGAAAACCCCCTACCTCGTGTTGTTCATCGGTTGTTGACGATATCACGAGAAGATAGGTGTCGGCTCGTCGACGTCGTCTCAAGGGAGGAGATGAAGATTATGATGGTCATTGGCATTCGTCATTTCCAAAAAGTCCTTCAATCCGGCTCGAACATCATTCGTTTGAGATCCGACTGTTGGAGAACCGTTCTTCGTCGAGGGGGGAGTCGTTCTTCGCGGGAGGATGAAGTTATTCACGAAGGAGGAACTCTAGTCTTTCTTCACACGAAGGCTCCCCTCAAAAATTTTTCACAGCAAATACTTCATTAAGCCTCATTCTCTTAAAATTTCTCCATGCCATTCAAAAAAAAGTCAAGAGGTGTGACAAGGTTAATTAAATTCCCTTAGTTGGCTCATTAAGTTTGGGAGGTGGAGAGTCTCCTCCTTAAGAAGGGATGTTTCCAAGGAATTAACAAGGGAGGTTTTAAGAAGTCAAGGGGGGTTATGGGGAGGTGAGGAGTTAGAGGTTCGTGTGGGTCCCACCACACTAAACCCTTCCATGGGAGGTTAGGTGGGTGTGGGCCCCACCTCTAACTCCCCCTTTGTAGGATTAAATTCACCTTCCTTAGATAAATTTGTTCATAACAACATTTATCTATGTTAATCAAATCCCATTTATTAAACCTCAACCTTCTCAAAACGCAGCTACGACAATGGTCCCCCTAAGCAATTACCGGCACTGTGAGTTCATCGGTGCCCTCGGATTTCAATTCCGAGCACCGGTTCAAAAGATAGAAAAACTCGCTCGTCTGTCCTCTGACGTACCCGAGCTAAACTTGGGAAATTGATTCTGGGAACACCGGGCCTCGGAATCAGGTTCCGTCAGAAACCGCATACTCGTAAAATTCCAAAGATATTATGAAAAGAAATTCCTTGAAATTTTCAGGTCTTTACAAATTTAGATTAGCTATTCAAAATTTTATGACTCTAGAAGTAAAAGAGACTCAATTTCTTTCCTTATCATGATCATCATCTCCTTTTAATATTTTCTTTAATCACATGAGATATTTAATAAGATCACCTAATCTATGATTCAAAACATGATTGTTTTATGATATAGTTGTTCTTTTGGATTTATATTATTTAAAAAAAATATGCATGATCTTATCAGAAAATTGGTCTTCCAATATTTCTTCTCATGAATAAATTTTAATACATTATAAGTCATTATAAACCTCTAGTTCATTTGAGAAATTAACTTTCCTATAACAAATTCTAATGCATGATAATCATTACTCAACATCTCTCTATTAATTTCAATAGAATTATAAATACTAAATCCTATAATCTTCAGTTTCTTCCAAATGCCACTTTATATTTAAAACTATAATATCTAACTTAAATTATTCTTATCATAGAACAAATAATACTATTCTTGAATTTATAACTCGATTGATACATTAACATTTCCTCTTGTGTAAAACTAGTATTGTCATTCACTAAAATCTTGTAATTTCACATCATCCTCAGAAAGGGATATTTTCTAGCATTAATAATAGTTTTCTTTATTAAATCTTAGAAATATTCAAAATTATCTCTTTCAAGGATTAGTGGTTCTATTAGATTTAAATTCCCAATAATTTTGATAGGTATACCTTCCATTTCAATAATATATATGTTCCCTCTAAAATACATTAGAATAAATAAATTTCAATAATTTTTATAATATAAATAGAAGATATAAAATGTATTACCCTTAAATTATAATCTTACTCTAATACATTGTTTTTTCATAGATAAATAAGTGATATAGAGCTTCAATATGGGGCTGAATTTAAGTTAAAAAATTGTCTTAAACTTTTTCACCCACTTGAAAAATTAAATGTTTCAGTTGGTAGTATATTTGAACATATCAAAGTAATATATATATAATTAAGCGAAAATAAAATCAATATAAGTTGAAAAAAACATAATTTTTATTGTGAAAAAAATGAAACATAAACACATGAAATATAGACAACTTAATTGAGTAATTAAAAATAATCAAAAAACTAGAAACAATCCAAGTAAAAAACCAAACATAGGATATCAGATAACTATCCAAATACTTCTATAAAGGATATTGTTATCAAATAGTTGAAATCAATAGAATAGTTCACCTTTGATACAAAATTCTAGGGGGATCAATAGTGAGATCAAAGGTATCCATGTTCTTCACCAAAAACATCCTTAAATCTCTATTAGGGGAAGACAGCTTGGTCAAGGACTAACCCTTTGGGGTCTAACTCATGACTACCCCAATCCTACCTATAATATTCCAAGGGATTGATTGTAGTGCTGGTCAGGCACATCCCAAAAATGGTAAGCATTATCCAACTGTACATGTAAACTTGTAGACATCTATAATCCCATATAATGCTAAAATGTAAAATAATTGAAACCAATGCATGCATAGATATATAATTCCAAAACAGAGTATGGAAGTGTTGAAAGTGAAAAATGGAAAAAATATAACCCTAGGAAAAAATTGTAAATTTCCCATTCTTATCCATTTGTGATGACTATGATCAAATGAAATCTCTATAAAAACACAATGGTCATGCATAAGACATTACCCATGTGGGAAGATCCCATGTAGGGGTGAGTTTAACAAAACCCTGTAGGGCACCCCGAAAATAATAAACATGAAGAATAATGTTTAGTCAGCTCAATACAAGAATATAAAAAATAATTTTTAATATAAAACACCAAGATATAATAAGGAATGACACCGCGCTACCAAGTGGTCACAACCAACATCTAGCCACAGAATATTTATCAATGCAATAATTGTTCCATGATAATATACACCATGATCTATTAAATCACTGAAAACACTCATCCAAGAGGTCATGATCATGGGGCCCTACCCATAAAATCTCACTAGTCTCATAAGTCTCTGAAACTCTGCATGGGGGTCACGCCCATAACTACTTGGGGACACCATGAACCCAATATTGATCATCCCGCCACATAATGGATCTTATTCCAATGATACCACAAACCCTACTAATATGGGATACTATATAGAGGATCAATTCCCTTTTCATTGAGTTTATGTCAATTCAAAAACCCCACTTAGGTTATAAATATGATAGATTATTACACACCAATCTTATATAGGGGCACCATGAACTTTGTCTGAGACTCTTCCTCTAGAGGGGATCAAAATCCTAATACGTTAATGTAATTCTAAATTGTAACCTTTATGGAACTATACTAAGGGAATATTCTCAACTAACCATAGTCCAAAAATGAAGAAATGAGGGGATACAAAAACCCTCAAGGGGGATATACTGCATGTACTAGGGTTTTCATAGTATTTCCATCTAACCCATTGTCTTCTCATGTGTTAAAACCCCACATGGAATGAAAATATCAAAATAAATTGAGTTTAGTAATAGTAAATGATGAGTTGATACCACCTGGAACCCTTCTCATGCCATCTGGTTTTGAATGTATTCCAATGATTGTGCATGTGCACCAACACATGTACACCTAGTTGTGTCTGTGTCTGAGTACATGGCATGTCCATAGCCAAGTACTTCTGGTCATTTCTGCATACCCTCTAAGGTAAACATCAATCCATGGTGTGTCATATTTAACTCTATTTGGAAACCCTAGATCTATATAGGGGGGCCCACATGGATTATAACTCTGGTTTACACATAGTGTAACCTGGGATTTTCCAGATCCCATTATCTCTTCTCTACATCTCCTATGCACATCACTACGACCATCTCACATTTTACAGATCATAGATCTAGGGTTTGAAAACACTCTCATAATTGGAGATCATATATATAGGCTTCAAATTCACTTGGGAAACACCCATGTACACCGCTCATATCCACCTTAAAGAAACTGATATGAATAAACACCAAAAATATATTTTTATCCTCCTATGATCATCCTCCATCATCATCACACCTTGATCGTAGCCTCATCCACAAACCACACCTATGGTATTAATCTGTTGTTCTAATGAATGGTCGTGAAGTAATCGAATACCTGGAATTCATCTAACCATGGTCCCAAATAAATTACATCAATGAATCTGTGAAGAACGGGGGAGATAAATCCAAAATTGATCAAACCATCGACTTTGTTTATTCATCCTCTATTTATTTTCATAGAAAATATGATCAAAGATGAATAGATTAATAACTAACAATAATCCATCAATTTAAATATATCGATGATTAATATGTCAATTCTATTCATATAATTCATCCAAATTAATCTGATATTAGAAAAATAGATAGAAAACATAAGTCAACATCCTATATGGAGTTTGGATGGATAATTGATGAAGAATGGTTTAGTGTTTCTTTCACTGATGAGATCCATGAACTCCATTTGCGCAAATATCCTCGATCAATTCCAGATCTATTTTGTGTTTTCCAATGATTATCACCTCAAATGGTCTCTAGCTTTGTAGGTTTTAGCAGACAACCCTAAGACAAACTCTATAACTATATATTTAAATATGATTTCAGTTGGTGCATCGAATCAAAGTATAAAAAAACATTTAATTAATTTATGTTTTTTATTCTGTGTCTATGATAACTTTTACACAGACACCACATGAAGACAATGTTTTTTCCATGCCTAGGGAAAACCCTATATTATAAACTCAACAGTACCCATGGATTTCTAATCTGATCCCCCATTTTGGAGTTATTTTAATTTTTTTAGGAAAACTACACATACGTCTTATTTAATATATTTAATATATTTCAAACACTTATTCCATGAACCTCAGGCCTCAAAATAAAACATTTTATCATTTATTTGTCTCTAAAATGATTCATATAGTATCTAAAAACAATAAATGGAAAATAAAAGTCATTAAATTCTCCCCACCTTAGGGATTTTCATCTTGAAAATATAAAACTACTCAGAAATATGAGAGTACTAGGCTCACATTAGGGTCTCCTATAAGGCCCCAACCTTAAACATTACATAATCTTGATTTAATTCAATATTTTTGATTTATTTCACATTGAGGATATTTTCATGTTTAGTGATCTAGATAATTAGTCCATAAATCATACATAAAAACCATATAAATATAAAGTAGATGCCTCCAATAGTATCCATTTCATTCATAAAATAGAAAAGTTTAAAATGAAACACGGTTTCTATTCATGTTTAATCATCATAAATTTTCCCAAATCCCATATTTGACTCTATTCTCCCTTAAATCCTCGAAAAAAAATTTCAAAAACATAGTATTATCATAGTAATATCAATAAGGAATATAAAATAATGAATTAACCCATTAGTCCATGAATATTTTAGAAACATGAAAACATTTTCAAAAAATCATACTTCCCACCCATTAAACATAAACTCTTTAGATTAACTCATGGGATAAGAAGATTACTATAAAACATCATATAAATTATAAAATATAAAGTTAACTTTTGGAATCTATATCATACTTACATTATTGCTTTAATGGCTACATAGAGAGTAACCTTAATGGTTACGTTTGGAATACTCGTTATAGTACACTCCCTAAATCAATTAGTACAAACCATGTTGTTTAACTCTATCTCATTACCCAATGTATTAGAGATCTATCACAAGCTCACATGTCCTAAGTTTTTTATAGAACCACCTATATACATAAAAATTCCCAAGAACTATAACATAACCATAACACAAAAAACAAGCTTAAAGGAAAAATAACATTTCTACTTTGAAATCAATTTTCATCTTTACAATTAGCACACACATAAATGGAAACGTGTTATTTTAAAATAAAATGGGAAAATTTTAAATTAAAAATAAATACATGATATATACATGAAATCAAGAAATTTCATTCCTGATGTATATGTTAAAAAAAATTATTTAAATAATCAATCCATTTTTAAAATACAATTAAAACATTTTAGAAAAATATTTTTTAACCAAAGTGTCTCATAACACATTGAAACCTTTCAAAGGAATTAACATTTTCAAACATTCGTGTCCATATAAATATATACTTAAACCCATTTTGAAAACATGTACATTAATGACAAAGATTTAGAAAAATAAATCATTAAAACATTTAAAATCATGTTTTAGTTAAAGAGAACCAAAACACTTCAAACATTTAAATTATAATCCATGTGAAAGTATAACATTTTAAAAAACATTAAATAACATGATTTTATAAATAATACTGATATGAAAAGTCAAAGTGGTTGTATATACACTCTATAAAAGAATAAAGGTGCATATCATCATGAAATGTCTCAATAAAAGGAGATTGATATGAAATCTCTTATCTGGAGTCTGAATCTCCACGTTCAATATTTATAATGATTAGTAATAAAGTAAGGTTAATTTAAACTTTCTTTATAAACTTTTTCATGTTTATTATTCATTTTATATAAATTATTACCATGTTATAATAATTACATATTTATTTAAGTCATATCGGATGTTTTATTATTATTTGGTACTTGAGTAAAAAATTAACATGGTATTATGTAAATAGTCCAAGTGGTAACAAATCCATCATATATAGAAAAATATTCAGGAAATAAGGATCAAATTTATACATCCATTATATTTTTAAATCAAACCATTAATTATGGTTATGGAAACTGGACAATGTTCTATTCATGGAGACGGTAGGTCGTACGTATATATGAGTAACATCTTCACTTTTCATTGATCGTTATAGAAATAAGGTAAGTACTTTTTTATATTTAAAAATTGATAATAAAATAATTAATATAATATTAATCATTTAAATATACCTATATATATCATAAAATTGTTGTAGTGAATAAAACAAATAACTTCACTTCGTGGAGGTGATAGTTCACACATACACACAAACGACGTTATCATTTTTATGTGCATGGAATGTAAGAATTTAATTGATATATTATTATTTTATAATGATTAATATATCGTTAATGTCACCTATTTAATGTAATTCCTTTATTATATCCATTCATGAAAGACAGTTGTGTAAAACGAATTACATCAGTTTGTGGATGTGATAGTTCACACGTACGCACAATCTGTTAATTCTTTTCCCATTTAATGGAAGTGGATATTGATTTAGATGTTTATATTAACATAGTAAAATATAATTATCTTCATAATACTGGAGTTATTATTTCATCATGGTTGGAGAAGATTTTAAGGATGTGGAATAAGAAATAAAATATAAATACTTAAAGAAAATGATACCTCTTTTTCGGTTGATCTCCTTTGAAGAACACCTTAACACCTTTAATACTGGTGATATTCCAAATATAATGCCTCAAAAATGTGTAGATAGGTACAATTAAGGGTATTGGTAAGATCATGGCAAAACAAATGGTTCTGGAAGTGTGGGTAACTGAGAGGAATTGCTTCCTTTGTATAGAAGAGGGGAGGGGCACCCTTGGAATTATAAAAAGTTTTAAATTAATATAAATTAAATTTCAAGTTCAAAAAACCCCAAACTATGTTATTTATATTATAATATGGTTTTGGGTAGATTATAAATCATAAAATTAAAATTATTCAAGTTTTGAGTATTTTTTTAATCCCTATTTTTTGTTTTAACAATTATTTTTCCCTTTTTAATCTTACTATGATATCAAGTTATTTACACTATTGGTTAATGTAATTACCATAACATGTAAAAAAACCAAAAAAGTGTCATTTATAAAATATTAGAACTTATAATAACCATATTTAATAATATTTTATTTTTATTAATTTTATAAAATTTAATGAACTATTTTATATTTTAAAATACTAATTGTGTCAATTTGAACTGTTTTTAGTTGTTAATTTTTAAAAAAATTCATAACAGGAAGATAAGTTAGAAAAAAACTCCTTTAAACCATCATAAACATATCAAATATATCCATAAAATTGTTTTATGGCATAAATTATTTCAAATATTATTTATTTTAATATTTATAATTTCATTTATTTGATTCTTTCATTAATTAAGAAATTACAACAACATCATTGTGTCTTAATTAAATTTAATTATTTAAATTCAATAAATTATAAATAAATTACCATGATTAGGGTATTATTTTTATAATTTCAATAATTATTTATAGTCAAATATCTCCCCTATATAACTCCATATTAAAATACTTTATGTTTTTAAAAAAAAGTTTAACAAAAATGACTATTCATAAAATATAATATTTTAAGTACATTAAAGTCATACAAGTGGATATAAGTGTTCCTGAAATTTAACCAAGGATTAGAAAGGTCTGAATAAACTCATCCAATTAAATTATGGCATGTTTTACCATATTTTTATATTTTTATAATATTATTTTTTGCTTTAATTACCTGATTTACCTTTAATTATGTAGATAAACTTTATTATTAAAGTTACTATTCATAATGTCCAAATATAAAAGGTAATTATTTACATAATTTGGAACTTCTGATTCCAAATATGAAATCAATTTCTATAAATAAAATACACGTAATTGTTCGTAATTAATTTAAAATTAATCCCAATTATCAAAATGAGAAAATAGGTTTTTTAAAAGTAAAAACCATCAAAAGATTGACATGTCTTTATATCTAATTTCAATGTGAAATGACATCCAATGAATAAAATTATATTAAATAATCAAAATTTAATCTAATTATACTTTAAAACCAAATAAAAATATAATCTAACAATATTACTAAATTAGATTAAAAAATATTTTTGAAATAAAATACAGTATTTATCACTATTCATTAAAATATGAATTTTATCAGAAAAATACCAAAATTTCAACCAAAGTAAATTTTGAGGTCACTATTACAAATAATAAGTTATTTTTGTCACTTGAAACATATAAAAGTGTTAAAAACTATATTTGAAATGGGTTCTCCATCAAAAGATGGAAAAACTGTATTTTTAGGAAAACACTCATTTTATCGTTAAAATTATATTTTTTATTATATAATGTCTATAAAACATATAATATGAATTGAAAATGTTATATTGAATTAATTTTTCATTAATATAATCCAAAAATTTTGAATTTATTATTTTATAAACACAATTTTTCACATTTAAATAATTTTCCATAAAAATAGATCTTTTATATTCAATTGGTTTTTAGTTTCATTTCAAGTTAATTTGGTAACCAATGAATCATTATATAAACAAGTGTAAACCATATTTTCATAATCTATCAAACAATTTTCATTCCCTCCATTCAAATGGTTAGGTTATAAGTACTATATTAAATAATATTATTAATAATATATTATTTTTCGGTATAACTCAATCTTGTGTGCAGTGTAGGATTTTAGAGAAACCCATTGTGGCATGTTGAGTATGCTATTGGACATAGTATACCCTTTAAAGTAAAATTAATATCTAATTCATAAATATTAATATATATGAAAAGGAATTATTTTATAGTTACCTGGGATGTTACATTTATCGCTCCCAAGTTCTATCATAAAGATTCACATGCTACCACCAGGCGCGCACTTGGGGAATCGATCACTCACAAATAATCTTCTCTGACTGATCCATGGTCTCCACTGGGTACTCATCAAAGGTATCTCCATCCTTGATATCCAACATTCCCAAGTAAGATACATGTGATAGGTTGGGTGTGTATCTCCTCCACTACGACACATGGAAGATGTCATGTACCTATTCCAACTATTGTGGTACAGATAAGCGGTATACCTCATCACCAACTGTATATAATATTTTGAAGGTCCAATTAATCTAATAGATATATTTGTTTCTTGGAAAAATCTATGAAATCCACATTGTGGTGATACCCTCATGAACACATGATCTCCCTCCTCGAACTCCAGAGGTCTCTTCTGTTGGTATGCATATGACTTTTGATGGCTCTATGTTGTCCTTTCCTCCTCCAAGATGATCTACATCTTCTCTGTAGTATCTCTCACCAAATCTAGATGCATGAGTGTTGAATCTCTTGGATCAATCGAATAAATTAATGACTTATATATCCACCCATAAAAATCATCAAATGGTGTCATACTAATGGATAAATTGTATCCTTTATTATACAAAAACACTATTTAGGGTAGATGATCCTCCAAAATCTGAGCAAATTCCAACATGCTAGCCTATAGTATGTCCTCCAATATAGGAATGGCCTTCTCTTCATAGTTATTATTATGTGGTTGAAATGCTACTCTCAACCGTAACTAAGTCCCAAAGTCCTCCATCAATCCTCTCTATAATCATTATTCGAATTAAGCATCATGGTTTGAAATGATTTTTGATTTAACTCTTTTAATTCGGACTACCTTGTTCACATAGAGTCATCCTAATATCTCTACTAAAATATTCTCTCCAATATTTAATAAGTGGGTAGACTTGGTGATTCAGTCTACAATCACCTAGATGGAATCATGCCCCCTGAATCTGTCAAGTAATCTCATCACTAAGTCCATGCATATCTCATCCCAATTCCACTCTGGAACCTCAAGGGGTTGGGCTATACCAGCTATAACTTGTTGCTCATCCTTCACTTGCTGACACGTGAGGCATCAAGATATAAACTCTAAATCTCTCTTCTTCATTTGTGGCTACCAAAACTAACATTTGAGGTCCTCATAAAATTTTTTCACAACTATATTTACATCCAAAGGGGATTTATAAAACTCCCACATCACTACCTCCTATGACATAAATGTTACCATCGTTCATCCTCTAAATAGGATAGTGTTCTCCACACTTTTAGAATATCCATCAGGTGAATTTCCAATGGATATCTAGGTCCATAGGTTCTCACATCAGTATCTTCATACTGAGAATCCGTGACATTCTATAAAAGTGGGGGGTGATAAAAATAGACTGTAGATATGAAGAACCATCACAGTCCACTAAGGAAAACTATGATGAGTCTAACGTTTCGGACGCCTCGATCAAAAACTACAAATAAGATCACCTAATGAGAGTGTATATTTCTACATTCCCCTTCCTTTGAGTATAAACACTCTTTAAGACATTGTCTTGGAGGAACTATATTCATCACATCTATCTAATGTTAATGTCCTTTTGATATAATATATATTTGAGACTCATGTGGTCAATGTAATGATAACCACTCACCCATCTGGTAGTGTCACCATATATTTTGTGCAGAAACAATCCCAGCTAAATCAATTTCAGGTGTCACGACTTGTCCTTGGGGCCTGTGTCGTGACAACCCCAAGCCCGCCTTACATAGGCCAGGGGCTGGCGACTAGCACCAAAGGCATAAATCCCGGTAATAGTGAAGGCATTGCCTTTATAATAGTAAAAAACACAATAGAGAACGCAAGTAAAGTAGGCACTAAGTAAAACTGAGTACAAAAGTAAGTGCTGGAAAGTAAATGGGCCAGTATACAAACCCAACTGAAAGTACAGTACAACTGAGAATGAAAGTACAATAGTTGTAAAGTAAAGCAGCAACCACTGAGTCATCCTCTAGGAATCCAACCTGAAGGGTGGGTAGATATTGTCTCATCGGTACCTTGGGTCCTTCCGTCCGCTCCTTTTACGTCCCACTAGGTGTTCTACCTCCGGATACCGTCCAGCTCCACAAACCTCAACAACGATCAGTGATGTACATCTTCTGCAAACAACACTACGTAGTGCAGGAATTGCCCGTGCAGGGGTGAGTATAACGATACTTAGTAGGGACCCCGAGACCCCCGAAGGTCTCCTAGAATCCACGAAGGATAAACCACGAAGGAAAGTTACAAACACGAAGTATCAACTAGCTTTACGTAGGTATATTCCCATACATATAGCAAAGTCATCAATTCCAGTATAGCTCTAACTCCCGAGCCCAAACACAAACCAGTCCACACAAGAAATAAGTAAATCACACCGTTGGTAATGATTGCAAGTCAACACTCATCTCACACAGGTATACTACTCACAAAGAAGGGTGGAGATGATTAGATGTAGCCTCTGAATCATCTCCTCTACCAAACCCACGTAGGATCCTAGTACAGAAGTAATCATTGTCGAACCCACGTAGGATCCAAGTACAGTAATCATCGCTGCCAAACCCACATAGGATCCAAGTACAGTCTTCATCGCTGCCGAACCCATGGAGGATCCAAGTACAGTCGTCCTCACTGCCGAACCCATGGAGGATCCAAGTACAGTCATCATCATCATCGAACCCACAGAGGATCCCATCACGGTAGTCGTAGTAGTTGTAGCTAGCTCTAGGGTTACCACACACAGCGTACTCGATTCCAGGAGGGTCCGCTCTTCGAGTAAATTGGGGTCAATACATCAAATTTCATGAAGTCCAGAGTTTATGTATCCCGAAGTTTCGTCTTGTCAAAAGTAACTCAACATGACACACAGAGCGTCAATTGGACGCCCTGTCTGAGAGATATTTGCCTTTTCATTCCAGGGGCCCGGTTAGAATTATTCTCATTTCTAACCCATACGTTGTCCAATTCATCCAAAACTCACTTGGAGTATCGCAAAAGGACCGCCTCATCGTGAGGGTCTCAGTGCCGCAGACGGCGCGTCAATCGGACGCATGGTCTTTAAGTTATTAACCTTTATGTGGAAACGGACCCGGCCCATTAAGCTCGGTGGGCTGGCGGGTCAGGTCAAACCTATTCTGATGGGTCTGATCAGGCAAGGGGTTTCAGACCAGACCGAAGAAATGCACAGCACGGCCTGAAGGGCGCAGCCTGGCCAGGCGAGGCGTGGCCCGGCCTGGCCCAGCGCGGCCCGACCCAAGGGAGCGTGACCTGACTGGCTCTTCCACTGGCCAAGCGGCTCAGCCCGAAGGCCGAGCAGTCCGGGAGGGGGGGCCGGCTGCCCGAACCGGCAGCGCCAAGCGGCGCAACCCTCCCTAACCAGCCGGCCCAAGCTAGCCGACCTCTTGGCATGAGTGGCCCGCACGGGCGGGCCGCGGTTCTTCTGGCGCGACGCCCTCCTGGTGTCACAACTTCCCTCCGCCCTTCTGGCAGACGGGCCAGCTGGTTCTTCTGCTGATGTGGCCCACGAAGCGGGTTGTGGTTTCTTCCGCACAGCCGGCGCGATAGCGTCGACTTCCTCCATCGCAGCCTGCCCTGGCCTCAACTTCGTGTTCCCAGCAAAGCGTGACGACGCCATGCTTCTTCCACCGCAGCCCGCTTGGCCGCATCTTTTCTTTGCGTTTGTGATGACAGCCCTTGCGTCACCGGCCTTTTCCATGTTACGCCTCCGGTCGCTGATTCCAAAAAGTTCAAGTTTCAGCGGAGGGTTTTCGGCCCGTGTTTGTTCGGCCCGCGCCCTCCGCGTTTGGGGGTAACACATGGCCAAATTCGTTTCAGAGAAAACAATAAAGAATAGAACAATTTTAATCTACAAAAATTGTATATAATCCCTCTACCTCGAATAATGTTGGTTCGTTGTCGAAATGGAAAGTGATGTTGCTTCATCAGCATCGGAGAAAGAACCGTCGTCGTTGGTGAGTTCTCAGTGTCGGTGTCTCCTCCCTTGATGTAGAGGAATAAAAGGATTGAAGAAACGTGGAGCATTCTTCGTGGAGTCATTCTCCATTAAAGGTGAGTGTTCCTCGTCAGAGAAAACCACCGTTCTTCGTTGAGGAGAGAAATACCTTTCTCCCTTCTCAAAATCTCTCTCCCCCACTCTCCATAACACAACGATTGCCTCAAAAATAAAAGAATATGCCTAAGATATCATTTTATTAACACAAGAAATTTTAAAATTCAAAAATAAAATCACTTAATTAATTAAGTGAAGAGGTTGAATTTATTAATTAGGGTGTGTTGGCAAACAATTAACAGGGAGATAGGGAGAGGAAGGGTCCTCATAAATAAGGGGGGTTGTCATGAATTAAACATTGGAGTTTTAAGGGGGTTTGAAAAGAGTTATGGGAGGTGAAAGGTTTGGGATCATGTGGGCCCCACATCTCCACCTATCCATTATCCATACATGGGAAGTTAGGTGGCTATGGGCCCCACAAATAACTTCCCATGGAAGAAATTAACTTCCAAAGATATAAATAAAAATTTTCCTATATTTTTTATTAACTTCCTAACTAAACCCCAAATTTTAATTTACAACCCGTATAAAACGCAACTACGGTAAAGGTTCCCTTCAACAATTACTGGAACTGCGAGTTCATCGGTGCCCACGGATTTAAATTCTGAACACTGGTTCAAAAGATAGAAAAATTCGCTCATTCGTTCACTAAATGTACCCGATCTAAACTTCATAAATTGATTCCAGGCACACCGGGCCTTGGAATTAAGTGCCGTCAGAAGCCACAGACTTGTAAAATTCCAAAGTATTTATGAAAAAAAATTCCTTCAAATTTTTGAGTCATTACATTACTCTCACCTCAGGGATTTACATCCCCATAAAGCTACAACATAAACTAGGGAAACAAATGAGGGTACTGAGAACGCATTTGAGGCTCCCGCTCTCATGTGCTCTTCTGGAGGTTCATGTGCTGCTAACGAATGCACAACAGAGGAATAGACCATCCACGTACAACCCGCTCCAGTCGATCCTCGATCTCCACCAGGACCTCAGTGAATGTCTCCCCATAATCGATGTCCATATCCCCACGATTGATGATGTGTGATTTTTCGTGCACGTATCTCCTCAGTTGAGATACGTGGAAGACATCATGCACCCAGTACAACTGAGGTGGAAGGGTAAGGTGGTAAGCCACATCGCCTACCATAGTGAGGACCTGGAATGGTCCGATGAAGTGCGGAGATAACGTGTTGGCCCATCCAAATCTCGGTAATCCCCTTAAGCAATTACCGGTGTTGGGAGTTCATCAGTACCCTCAAATTTCAATTCCAAACAGTGGTTTAAAAGATAGAAAAATACGCTCGTTAGTTCACTGAATGTATCTGAGCTAAACTTTGGAAATTGATTCTGGGCACACTGGGCCTTGGAATCAATTGTCGTAAAAATCCATAGACTCGTAAAATTACAAAGTATTTAAGAAAAAAAATTCCTTGATATTTATGGTTCATTAAATTATGGGTCAATTAATTCTACTCTTGCCGTATCAACTGATATGAGGCATAGAAAACCTCCTCCTGTATCTGCATCAAAACACAACAAATTCCAAACCCAGACACATCACATAACAATGCATACTCCACACCCTCCTCTAGAAATATCAAGATGGGAGTGCTCATCAACCTCTTTATTAGCTTAGGAAATAACTATGGGAACCTTTCCATCCACATGAAAGGATTCCCCATTTGGGTTAATGATTTCATGGGTGCTTCCACTCTAGAAAAATTGGGAACAATCCTTCAGTAGTAGCATAACATTCCATGGAAACTCCACACCTCAATAAAATTCTTGGGTAGATTCCAAGCAATTACTTTCTCAAACTTCACCGGGTCCACTACTAATCCACCATTTCAGAAAATGGGTCTTAGGAAGTGGACCTCTCGATTTCAAAACTAAAACTTCGATATCTTTCCATAAATACATTCATCTTGAAGTGTCTCAAGTACCATCCTTAAATGTATCATGTGCTCCTCCTTGGATGCCAAGTACTCAAGGGTTTCATCAATGAATAACACTATGAACTAGTATAATAAAGGAAGAAAGATCTAGTTCATAATTCCCATTAATACGGTTGGGGAGTTCTTCATGCAGAATAGAATCACTAAGTACACATAGTGACAATAGTGAAATCTTATTGTCATCATAGGTATATCCTCATCCCGTACTAGCAACTAGTGATAGTCAGGTCTGAGGTAAATCTTTGAGAACCACCATCCCTCCCTCAACTGAATGAATAAGCTATTAATCCATGGTATTGGATACTTATTCACCACGGTCACCTAGTTAAAGCACTGTTAATCCACACATAACCTCAATCTTTCATCCGAATTATTGGAAAAAATATTATTTATGCCCAAGGAGAAACATTGGGTGTCATAAATCCCTTCTCCAGCAAGTCCTAAAACTACACACTTAGGTATCAATGCCATTCAAAATCCATATGATACGCTAGTGCAGATATTGGGGTTTTCCTTGGATAAAAGTCGGAGTATAATTATAGCTCTTGTTGGGGAGGTAGTCCTGGAACGTCATCAAGAAATATATCCTCATACACCACCACCAAGGAAAGATACATGTATATTGTGTCATCCATTACTCAAAGATTTCAAAACAATTAATGAGTGATCAGCTGCACTCTCATTTTCTGGAGAATATTCTACTTTGGAAAGATTTCCTTTTCACCCACAAAGGAAAACTTCATCCCATATATGTTGACATACCACATCCTCCACCTCCAGAAATCAATCAAGGAATTAACTATGGATAACCATTCTATAACTAAAAATATTTCATAAATCCTCTTCACTTCTAGAATGAGATGCCACAAAAAACTCTCACCTCCATGTTTCAGATCACACTATTGGAAAAGGTGTGAAATTTCAGATTCCCCACATATTAGAGTCTCTAATGGAAAGGTTTGAACCAATGGATCAATCGAAATCTCTAAGTCTCATACCAAAGAATTGAAAAGAAAGTAGTGAGTCACATATGTGTCTATAAACATTATAGATAATGAAAAAAATACATAGATCATATCTCTAGTCTTCCCTATAGCCTCGAGGCTATAGGCATCCATATCTTGTAGTTGGAATATTCCTTGACCACCAGCTCCTTGATCCCAGTGAGAACCATTTGGTGGTGGCAGTGGTAATAGGTCAGAACTCCAAACACATCCTACTGATCTACCAGTCCCTCTTCTATGTCATATTCCTTGTGTACAACCCTACAACAATATGTGAATCTATCTTGGCGGTCCCTTGACCCTCTATGGATCACGTAAACGATGGTTTAGATAATAACGACCTAGATTTCCCCAACCATCATTGGAGAATCATCACCTCTCCCTTAGCTGATTTATTCCATCGTAAGATACTTTCACTACTAACCCCATGTACTTGGATCGCCTCTTGAAGTATCATACATGATTTGATCTCTTTGATTGTTATCAGCTGCCTACTGATGAGGTTTCACCTCCTGGGTTCCAACTATCATCACCCATTGTTGTTGCCTTCTCTTCTAGGAATCTCTCTACCACCAAGGCCCTATCAAGCACCCCAACATAGGTGGGAATGAAAAGGGATACCACTGAATCTTATTTGTCCCAGCATAATCCTTGGTCAAAGTTTCATGCTCTAATGAATAGATCCCAAACCATTTCCCAAGAGTATCATGAGATATCATTAAACCATAATAATTAATCAAGAATGGTCATATTTCCCTAGTGAATATGAAGAATCTATTGAATGAACACTGATCACAATGGGGCTGGATAAAAATCCTCCTTGAAGAGATTCTTATAGTCTGACTAGGATGTATTTTTTTATCATGTGATTGGGTCACTAAGATTCACCATCACCCAATAGATCCCTAATGATGAAATAATGCTTGGACCTTCATTTGATCTATATGCATCCTCACATGGTAGAAAACATGAGTGACTACCAATAACTAGTCCTTAGACACCTGGATGTTTAGCTTGCCCTGATGCCTTGGAGACCATTTACTATGAAACCTGTGTAGCGTACTAAGCAAGTGTACATCCCTAAAAATAAATTCTAGTTCTAAATACTACTCAACCAGTGGTGGTATAACTGTTAAACCACATGGAGATGTTATCTCTTGAAAATGACCCTATACCGATACCCCATCACTCAGAAGATCATCCCCATGATCACATAGTGGAATCCTTTTTGGAAGAATTTCCAAAGACATACTAAAATGACCATAACATTTTTTTTGATATTATAAATAAGATCACTTTAACGATAAGTGACAACCATCCTAAAAAAACCATAAGCGGGTCAGATAGGGAACCTAGTCCATGACCAGACCTACCCAAAACCCAAAACACCCAAAATAATAACCTGAAATGGGCCAGTGAGGAAACCTATCAATGACCAACCTGCCCAAAAACACACACAAAAACCGTTGACGGTAATTCTACTCTACGCAACCTTAAGTCTCCCATCGCATCTGATCTTATAGATCACACAGATTTTCCACGTTTCAAACACATCATCATTGTCCACCTTCATTGATGACCCGAACACACCACAACTAAAACCCCAAAACAAACTCAGCACTAGAACCAACACTGCAATGGGAATGAAAAAATAGTAGACCCAAGAGGTAAATCAATGACAGTAGTACGAAATAGGTCCAAACTCAAAACACGATACTTGAATTAAACAAGATGTATTGGGATCATGGATTATATTTAGATAGATGACTCAAGAAGGACATGGTAACCAAAACTCCTTCTTTTATGATGCATGTACCAATGTTTTACATTTAACCAATGTTTACATGTACTGACTCAAAAGGAAGGTGATTAGAATATTGGTGGATAGATATATTGGCCTCCACACCAACACTGGAGTCCATGGCTTAAAATCCGAATAGTAAACACTAAATAATGTTTCCCCAAACCAAACTCTCTAACTTCGGACTTAAGGTAGAACTAAATTCATTGATACCACTATAAAATGACCCAAACCTTCATGGTTGAACCTGTGACTATCCCAATCCTACATCCAATAGTCTCAGAGCTACCGATTAGAACCGAGTTGGCATATCTCACAAATGGGAGGCATTAGCTTATTGCACTTTTACACATGCACACATTCCCAAACCCCTAAAATGTCAAAATGTAAAACAACTATAACTAATGAATGAATGCATTTAGAATCCCACAATAGACTAAGATAGTAAATTAATATTAGTGAAAAAAGGTACAAATACAAGCCGAACAAAAAACTATAAAGAGTCCAACCTTATCCAAGAAAGAGGACTGCAATAAAATGAAATAACCAAGAAAACCCTTAGTCATTCAAGATTAATCAATTCTCCACCTGCTCAATATCCACCCAAGACAATGTCGAAGGGGTCATCATATGAATAAAACATGACATGTGTGGTCAAATCCCATGATAATGTGAGTATAAAAATACCTAGTAGGACACACTGAAAAAACTAAAACGAATCATCAAGTAGAGTCATCTCAAAACAAGGATATAACAATCAATGTATTACAAAAATAATCATATATATAATCAGGAAGGACACCACACCACCAGGAGGTTACACCCAACTTCAATCCAAAAGATTATACTTGAAGAAATTATCATTCCAATAGAATACACTAAAAGAGAAATTTAATCATTGAAGACATTATTCTAAGATTTCGGGATCATTTGGACCCACCAAAAAAATATCACTGGTCTTGAAAGATCCTAATACTCAGATAAGGGTCACACAAAGAATTAGTGGGAGAAACCATGAACCCAATCTAGATAAACCCACTATATAGGGTATTTTATTCAAATGATACCACAAACCCTACAAATATATCTTTATATATAGAGGGTCAACACCCTACTAAAGGAGGTCACACTGATTCCACAAACCCCACCTTGGGTATAAATATTATAGAGTATCACACTCAAATCTCATGAGGGGACACCAATAAATCTATCAGATACTCATTATTGAGAGAGGATAATAATCCTAATATGTGTCATAATGGTACATTGTACCCTTGAGGAAAAAAGACCATGGGAACACACTCAACTAGAATTAATACATACTAAAGAAACAAAGGGAAACAAATACCATGATAGGGGGTACACAGTGTGTACTAGGGTATACATATCGTGTCTAGTAATCCCCTGGTCTTTCCATGCGATAACTCCTCAAAAAACATTTGAATATCAAAATACACAATTTGTAAGAATATTACATGGCATGTAGAGATCACCCAACAACCTTCTTGTTATATCTGGCCATGCCTGTGTACCGATAGTCATTCTAGTGTTCCTACCCATGTACACCTAGTCATGTCCAAGTTCACCGGGCCATGTTCATGTTTGATTATACGGAATTTATATACCCATTTACTTATGGTAATTTTAATTTGACCTTATTGGTACATGTTGAGCAGTCATAGAAGGGTCATATGGTGTGTGATCGGGTCACAAGGCGTGTGATATTTAACTCTATGTGGAAACCCTAGCACCACATAGGGGGGTCCCACACAGCATGAAACACCAAATTCAGACCATATATCCCATTATTTTCTAGATCATAAGGGCTCTCCTCGATGTTTCCTAGGCACATTATCGTTGCCGCCACCATCACTATAGATAAAACATATTGGGATGGGAAATACTCTTGTTGTTAAAGATCCTAGATCCAATATTTGAATCCACTTATGAATCTCCCAGTCCCACTATTTTTAATTGCCTCATCTAAACTGGGATGAAAGGATACTAAAATCCATTATGATGCACCTCTTATCCATTTTCATTGATCCTTGATTATATCCTCAACTATGAACGTCACTTGTGGTATCAATTTTTTCCACCAATGAAAAGACCCTCAATGATTGAATACCCTGTATTCACCAAACCATGGGCCAAAAGAAATGAATGAAATGAACATTAAAATAATGGGGGAGAAATATAAAATATAAAAAATGTGAGGAATGAATTAGGGCCTTTTTTCATCCTTGATTCTTTGTCATAGAAAAATACAATCAAATAGAAGTAGATAAACAACGATCAACAATCCATCAATTTAAATATACAAGCGATGCATTTATAAATTCTACTCATGGAATTGATTCTCATTCATCTGATATTAAATAACATGATATAAAACAAAAATAAATATTCTACCAGTAGTTAGGATTGATCGTTGATGAAGAACGATTATAGGTTTTGGTCATTGATTTGATTTATGAACTTTGTTGGCACAATGATCCACAATATGTTCTTGACCTATCTCTATTCACCAAGAACTCTCTCCCACAAATATATCTAAGACTTCATGGTTTAGTGCAAAACCTTGATAAAAATTTTATAGCCATATATTTAAAGAGGAATTAGGACACAATGTCGAATCAAAATAAAAAAAATCATTTAATTTATTTATTTTATTAATTTTGTGTCTATAAAAACTTCTTTAAAAAACATTTTCTTGCCAATATTATTTCACAACTATGGTAAAACACACATTATGATCTCAATGGTACCCTCATATTTCTCATATGGGCACCCTATTTGGGATTTATTCCATATTTTCAGGAAAAATGAGTTCATGTGTTATTTAATATATTTAATATATTTGAAACATTTATTCCGGGAACACTAGGACACTGAATCACACTCCATATCAGTGCTTGGTCATAAAATTATTTATTATAATATCCAGAAAAAATACCTAAAAAATAAAAATCAAGAAAGGCACTATACCTAAGCACACCTTCGATCAACACGGTCAATAAAACTTCCTCACCAAGACCTTAACGAAAAATATGGTTTGGAATATATATTTTATATCCTTTGAAATACCTTAATAATATAGGATCATAAGAAAAAGATATAAATATAGTGGTAAAATATTTTACAATGAAATCATCACACAATCATAAGATCTAATTAAATCATATTAGAAAATATTGTAAATTCGTACACTTAATGAAACAATATGATTCATAGATTCGAGAATTCATAATTTTAGTATCTATAATGTATCTATATTTTTTTCCTAAAATGTTGATACAATTTAATGGCATATTTATAACAAACCCTACTAAGATATTTGGGTTTAGTTATCATATAATATGATGTGTTAGTAATGGGGGCTCTATCTTCCACTAAAATTCTCAGTTGGACTTCATAAAAGTTCTATAAAATAGATGGTACACATCAATTCATTATAACACTAATAAATGGATGTTCCTAAATAAAAAAATCAACAAACAAAATCTTCTACATAAAAACAATTTTAAAATAATGTTTATTTTTATTTTCAAAACCGAAGATGAAAATAATTAGTTTTCCTCAATAGATTATCATATGATAAAAATTTCGATTATAGATAAATAAAACAATCATTAATAAACATTACTTTGAGATCAATATTAGAAAAGTAAATCATAATGAATGTAGATTTCATTACTGGTATAGAAATATAAGAGTTGTTCATATAGAAACAAAAAACAATTATGTGTTAACGAAACCTCATCCTAAGTAGTGGATAAGAGCATCTATTCAATAATAAAAATTAAATATTTATAAGATGTATAAAAAAATTCAATTAATGGTTTAAAATAAATTATTTTGATACAAAATTCCAAAGGAACATTTTTATTCCCTCATGTCCTCAATATGATTTGGCATGTTAATGACATGGATATCTTGAGGCTTCCTTTAAGGTTGAATATGACTATATAATTAATTATATGATAATTAGTATACTATTTGTTGGGAAAAATCTCTCATGGTATCACTGAAGCATTTTTGAGGTGATTGTGTTTGTCAACAAAGTGGGCATCCATGTTGTGTTTGTTGAAAAAGCAAACCATGACATTCAAATTTGTTGAAAAAGGGAATTTCATAATGGCATGTTGAGTAAAAGTGATGTGGTTAATGATCCATGATTGATTCAATAATTTCGACAAAGGAATGGTCGATCTGGAGATGGTTCAAAAATAGCAGATACAAGGTGGCTCCATTTTCTAGTGTTTGCCAAATTTTTTGACCTCAAAATCGACAAATGAAGAAAAGTGTTTTTAGAAAAGGGACTTTCACGCTAAAGTATTGGAGGCTTGGAAACTTGTGCGCCATTTGTTCTTCAAGATCAAAACATCAAAATATGGAAAAGTAAAAAGGGGCAACCATGTTTTGGGTTTGGTCGCGCAAGTGACTAAGGCGGCAGAGACTACGGCGGCTGGACTTGCACGCCGAGAGGAGTCTTGCGTGCCAGTGCTCAGGGTGTCAAAATGCCTATAAATAGAGTTCGACCTCTCCTCATTTTAAGCGAGTTCAACACTTAGAGAAAATAAGAACTCCCATTGCACAGGTGGTGTGGTCACGCAAGTATTAAGATATTCAGAAGTTGTGCATTGTTTGATAGTTGTGCGCCAAAAGTGGTTTGGGAAAGAAAGGGTGAGAGTCACCCAAGTATAGAGTTGAAAAGGGGGGTGTCGTTCTGGTTGTTTGGTGACACTTGCACGTTGGTCTTTGAAGAAGCACGACAGTTGATACTTGCATGCCAAAATTGGTTTGGGCGTAAAAGGGTGTGAGTCACGCAAGTTTGAAGTTGAAGAAGCGAGTGTCATTCAAGGGGTTGAGGTGAACTTACGTGCATGTTTGATCTTGCGTGCCGGAACTTGCACGCCGGCTTGGAGAAGCACACCAAGTATGGTAGAAGCACGTCAATCATTTTAGGGCTGCATGAAATCTGGAAGATTGCTCGATACCTTCAGTGCAAAGTGAGATTCATCTACGGGTGAAAGTTGGACTTCAACAGATCATCTATATACAACAGAGGATGTGTTCATCTGTGATAATGAAAAGACCTACAGGTCTATAAACTATGACTAGATCTTCTGAAGAAGCAGTGAGTGCATTTCAGTTAAAATATCTGCGAGCTTTCATTTTGTGAGTGGTTGTAAACCAGGATGGATAGTGGGTCCCCTCCGAACTTGTAAAAAATAGTGCGCTTATAGTGGAATTGGTACATTGGTGCACTGTCGTTGTATGCTTCTTGGACGTAGCCTAGTGAGGGTGAACCAAGTAAAAATAACCGTGTCGTTTTCATGCTTTATGTTTTATTCATACTCTGTATTGGGGAGGAGAGAGAAGAGAGTTTTGTCTAACAGCGAAACAAGATCAAAAGGGGCAGTTGTTTTAATATTTCATACCCTGATTCACCCCCCCCCCCCCTCTCAGGGTATCATGCCTAGTGGACCAAACAATTAGTATCAGAGGGAATGTTTGATATCAGTTTTTCTCTCTCAAATAGAGGTCACTAATCATAAACGTATTCTGATCTTCGACGGGAACAATTCTCAGCTATGGATGAATTGGATGCAACACTACTTCTGATCTTTGGGAATGTATGTGTTTACAATAGCAATGCTTGGTATCACATCAGATATTAATAGTGGTGCATTATCAGAAGCTGACCAAGAGAATTGGTTGCTAACGCAAAGGGAATCAATTCTTTGGGAGGAGCCCTATCCAATGTCATATGTACCCAGGTGATGTCATTGAAAACATCACATGCTATGTGGGAAAAGTTGTTGAACATATATGATGGAGATACAATGGTCAGAGAAGCGAAGCTAAAAGTATTATGAAACAAGTGTGAAGATCTAAGAATGAACCTGAATGAGTATGTTGATGGATTCTTTGACATGGTAAATGTTGTTGTGGAAGATATGCGAGGTCTGGGTGAATTCATTGAATACATAAAGATCGTAAAGCGCGTCTTGAGGAAATTTCCACCTCAGTTCAATCCGAAGGTCTCAGTACTAGAAGATAAATCTCCAAAGGAGCTAACATTGGAAATTTTTCACGATTCCTTGGTTTCATATGAAATGCGAAACTATGATAACGAGGCTATGGAAAAGGGTAAATCTAAATAAGTGGGATTCAAGGCCATGAAGAAACTAGCCATTGAGGATTCTCAGGAAGAGGAAGATATAGATGAGGTGATGTCATTCCTCTTCTCAAATCTTCAAAGAGGAAAAGGAAAGTTTAAAGGGAAAATTTCACTAGCCTATTTTCAATGTGTAACGGTTGGTAACCTTGTAGCAGGGTGTCCCAAAAAGTTCCAAGAAGATGATGATGTCGATGAAGTTGAAATTCCCAAGAAAAAATCATCAGCCTATGGGAAAGGAAAGAAACAGTTCAAGAGAAATTTCTTTAAGAATAAAAATATCCTTTAAAAAGAATGTGATAGTTCGGATGAGTCTGAGGCTGAGGAGGTTGAGGAGATAAAGAACTACAAAGATCATGGATAAAATTCTATGGTGGCAGTTGATGGTATTTCTCATGAGAAGAACGAAAATGAAGGTGATGATGAAGAAGACAAAGTTGAATGAAGAATAGATATGCAAGTTGAGTTAGAGGCTACTCTTGAGGAGATAGATGTTTCAAGAGCCAAAACAAAGAAATCTAACAAAGTTGTTCGTGATGCCAAACTCTATATGCAGCAGTAGGAAGAAGAGAATTCTGAGTTGATGGAAGAAATTAAGAAACTCAATTCATCAACACCACAGTACTCAAAATCAGTTATTGAGTATAAAATCAAGATTGAAGAAAAAAAAGGGAGATTGATGGCTTGAAAAACACAATGAAAGATCACATCATGTGTATCGAAGAGCTTAAAGGGGAAGTTGTCGGTCTATGGAGAAATTTTAAAGACAAGGAAAAACATTTGATTCCCAACACATTCTTGGGAAAGCAGGTCATTATGAAGACTAAAAAGATGAAAGAGGAGCCTATTAGTTCAGCAGGAAGAAAGCAGTAATTGAGCTCAGACGTTAAGGCTAATTCAGGGCTTGATCAGAAACAAAAACCTGTGAAAATTGAAGTCAGACCACAAGCACCCATCCAATGACTAAAGGTTGATTTGGGAACAAAGCAAAACCAGAATATTCAAGTATCACAAGTGGAAACTCATAGTGAAGAAGTAACATGAAGGAACACACCTTATATCATGTGTTATTGTCTTGGAAAGATGGTACATTCATAGTATGTGTGTTCAACATCCAATAGATATCAATGTGAATAAGAAAAAAGGTGACAACCAAACAGTGAATGGTTCTCCAGAACATATTTCGAAGGACAGTGTTTTTTGTATGAAGGATTTGGGAACATGGCTAGGTACTGCACTTCAACCATATAGAGGAATGTGCCAAAGGGGAATCAAAATTTTCAGAAGCAGAAGATCAATAAACCAACAGGTGAGTTAAAAATGAAAAATAGATTTATATCTTTGCAAGATGAAGCTGGTCCCTCATAATCTGCGAAAGAACAGAAGTATCAATCCATGGAAAGTGTGAAGGAAAAAATATGGACCAAAAAGTAGAAGGATGAGAAGGGCACGGTGGCAGAAATTTCCCTTAAAGCATCAGATCGCTCTGGTGTGTGGATCCTTGATAGTGGTTGCACATCTTACATGACAGGTAATAAGGATCTTGTTACAAGCATAAAATATGATAAATAAGATGTTGTAAAGTTTGGAAATGATGAGGTCCTGAAGAGTATTGGCATAGTAAAGGCCAATTTTGGTGGAAAAGAGATGAGACGTGCAGATGTCTTAGTAGTTGAAGGCCTCAGTCAAAATTTTCTCAGCATCAGTCAACTATGTGACTCAGGACATTCTATAAGGTTTACTAAGAAGATGTTTGTTGTTAAAGTAAGATACAATTTATTAGTTCTATAGGGAAAAAGAACAAAGGGAAATCTCTACCTCGTAAGTTGAGAAGAAGATATGTGTTTTCAAGTCTAGAGAAGAAGAAAAAAAGTTGTGGCATAAATGACTTGGTCATCTTTGCCAACCATCCCTGGAAGATCTAGTGAAGTGTGATGCAGCAAGAGACCTCCCTAAGCTATCACATGATTGTACTCACACATTCGATGCATTCCAAAAAGTTAATATTATCATAAAGACGTATAGGAAAAAGGAAAAGAAGTCAACAAGAGTGCTCAAATTGGTGTATGTTGATGTTTGTGGTCCTATCACACCAAGAGCAATTGAAGGAAATAGGTACTATGTTCTTTTAATTGATGACTATAGAAGGATGGAATGGGTATCTCTTATTTACCATATGTCGGATGTGTTCAGCTTCTTAAAATAGTACTGGAGGGAGTGTCAAAGAATGATTAAATAGAAAATTTTGAAGCTTCGTACTAAAAATGGAAAGTAATTCACAAACTGTCAAGTGGAAGGCTATCTCAAGAAACATGGGATAAAGCATCATGTTTCCTCAGTAAGAACTCCCCAACAGAATTGCGTGGTTCAAAGGAGAAATTAGATCATCAATAACATGGCCAAAATGATTCTCATTGAAAAATACATACCAATGAAATTTTGTAAGGAAGCAGTTTTGACATCGATATACATTTCAAATAGGGCTTTGTTGTGACTAAAGGAAGGACAGACTCCATACGATATGTCGTATGGAAAGAAGCCAACAGTGAAATACTTTATAATATTTGGAAGTAAGTGATTTATCCTCAACAAGGAAAAAATAGTAAATATTATTCATGAGGAGATGAAGGGATATTTCTTGGCAACTCAAGAAAATGTAATGCATATAAATGCTTTAACAAAAGGCTGGGAAAAGTAGTTGAGAGAAATGATGTCACTATTGTAGAGAATGAGGAGATCATTCAACAACGTAGTGAACAATTTCTTGGTGAGATTGATGAGGAAGAAAGAAACGTATGGGGAGAAAAAGTGGATAATGTTGATTCAGAAGAAGATACTGATAATGAACATGAGGAAGTAAAATTTGTATCTGCACAAAATCAAGGGGGTCGAACTGAAATTGACAGGAAGAATATCATTGGTGATCAGTCAGCTCCAGTTCAGACAAGAAGAATAAAATCACTACATCAGACATCTTTCCTATCTCAGGTAGAGCCAAAATGCTTTTTTGATGCAGCTGAAGATGAAAACTGGGTTCAGTCTATGAATAAAGAGCTTGATCAAATTGAAAAGAACCAGACGTGGGATATTGTTTCAAGACCAGTAGATAATAATTTATTTGGGAATAAATGAGTCTATCGCAACAATATGAATGAAGATGGCATAGTAGTTCGATACAAAGCACGACTAGTGTGCAAAGGATACTCCCAAATAGAGGGAATAGATGTTGATGAGACATTTTCACTGGTTTCAAGGATGGAGACAATCAAGTTATTCCTAGCCATTGCAGTGCAACGGAAGTTCAAAGTGCTCCAGATGGATGTCAAATCTATATTCTTGAATGGGGTTCTGGATGAGGAAGTGTATATTGAGCAGCCAGATGGTTTTCTCATTCATGAGGCCGAGAAAAAGGTTTTCAGACTAAAGAAGGCATTGTATGGGATAAAACAAGAACCAAGATCATGGTACTCAAGGTTTGATCAGTACTTGTAGAAGCTTGGTTTCCAGCGTGGGGTAGTTGATTAAAATATATATTTCAGCAACGACAGTAATCAAAGGATTATGGTGTTGGTTTATGTCGATGACATAATATTTGGCGGATCAGATGAAGCTCAGTGCAGACAGTTTTCAGAATTCATGAAAAGTGAGTTTGAAATGTCAATGGTTGGAGAGCTAAAAAAATTTCTTGCTCTACAGGTGACACAAGGAAGGAATGGAACTTTCATCTTTCAATCCAAATACTCCAAGGAGGTTTTGAAAAGGTTTGGAATGTAAAATTCCAAGGAGGTGAAGACTCCAGTTTCTACCCGGATGAAACTGTCCAAAGATGGGGATGGAAAGACAGTTAATATCATAGAATACAGGAAAATTATTGGAAGTTTTTTGTACTTGACCGCAACAAGGCCTAAAATTGTATTTTCCACATGCCAAGCAGTGAGATATCAAAGTATTACCAAGAAAATCCACATTATTGTAGTGAAAAAAATACTTAGGTATATCAAGGGCATGGTGAACTTCATCTTGACATATAATGACAAATCTCAGACAGAGTTATTGTGATATACTGAGGCAGACTGGCTCGGTTCAGCAGATGATATGAAATCAACATCAGGTGGTTCTTTCTACCTTGGTAGATTGTGTATTTCTTGGATAAGCAAGAATCAAGATTTCATTTCATTGAGCACCGTGTAGGCTGAGTATATTGCGTCCACTCAATCATGCACATAGTTATTGTGGATGAAGAAACAACTTGATGATATTGGAGTTAAATTGAAGTCTCTAATCGAAATCCAGTGTGATAACTCAAGTGCTATCAATCTTATCAAAAATCCAGTTCATCACTCAAGGACAAAGAACATTGAGATCGAATGTCATTTCATCAAGGAGAAGGTGGTGCAAGGGTTTGTGAAGTTGTAGTATGTGCCTACAGAGATACAGGTTGTAGATATTCTGACAACGGCCTTACCCAAAGAAGCATTTCAAAGGCATCGACTGGCTCTGGGATTTCAGTCGACTCCCCACACTTAAAATAGTGTGGATGTGGCATCCCCCTTTCCCCGAGGTATGATGTGTTTTCCCTCATGTGCTGATATGTGTTCTCTACTCTGTTAAAGGATGCAAAGAAATGACCTTTGGGTTCGTTGACAAAGGGGAGAAAATAGTGATTGTTCAAGGGGGAGACAGTGTGGCTATTTGAGATATCATGAAAGATACGGGGAGCAGCTGATAGGTGGAGTAGTCAGATAGCGGGAGTTAAAGCTGGCTCAAAGTGATTAACCAAAGCTTAGCTTGGAAATCACAGGCAATAGTGCTGAAGAGGATTTGTAGTTGACTAAAGTTAAATCTGTGGGCAGACAGGGCGAGTATAAAATCTGACGATGCTAGAAGTGATAGATCAAATAAGAGATATCACGATAGCTAAGGATCACGATAAAAGAATAAGAGTAGTGTTTGAATGTGGTAATAATATTTCCAATAGTTGATATCAGTTTAGAATCAACAGTAGGTGTCAGATTTGAAGTGATTCATTGATAAACTTTTCACTTAATCTTTCTTCTCACATCGATCATTGCTCATGTGGGCTTAGAGTATGTGTTGATTGAATCCTTGATCATTATCCGAAACACAATAGGCGAATGGTGGATGAGTAATTAACAATGTATTTATTTTTGGAAGATTTGTCAATGAACCCAAAGGGGGATATTGTTGGGGAAAAATCCCTCAAGGTACCATTGAAGCATTTTAGAGGTGATTGTGTTCGTCAACAAAGTGGGCATCTATGTTGTGTTTGTTGAAAAAGAAAACCATGATGTTCAAATTTGTTTACAAAGGGGATTTCTTGGTGGCATGTCGAGTTCAAGGGATGTGGTTAACGATCCATTAATGATTCAACAACTTCAATAAAGGAATGGTCGATCTGGAGGCAGTTTAAAAAGAGTAGATACAAGGTGGCGCCGTTTTCTAGTGTTTGCCAAATTTTTGGACCTCAAAATCGACAAATGGAGAAAAGTGTTTTCGGAAAAGGGACTTGTGTGACAGAGTCTTCAAGGCTTGGAAACTTTCACGCCATTTTTTTCAAGATCAGAACATCAAAATATGGAAATGGAAAAGGGGACACCCAAGTTTTGGGTTTTTCCAGGCAACTGACTAGGGCAGAAGAGACTACGGCAGCTGGACTTGCATGCTGAGAGGAGACTTGCGTGCCAGCGCTCATGGTGTCCAAATTCCTATAAATTGAGTTCAACCCCTCCTCATTCTGAGTGATTTCAAATCTTAGACAAAATAAGAGCTCCCTTCGCACAGGTGGTGTGGTCGTGCATGTATAAAGATATTTAGAAGTTGTGCACCGGTTGATAGTTGCATGACCAAAGTGGTTTGGGTGAGAAAGGGTGGGAGTCACCCAAGTTTAGAGTTGAAGAATGGGGTGATGCGTAGGTGGTTTGGTGACACTTTCACACCAGGATTTGAAGAAGCACGACAGTTGATACTTGCGTGCCAAAATTGGTTTGGGCGTAAATGGGTGTGAGTCGTGCAAGTTTGAAGTCGAAGAAACGAGTGTCGTGCAAGTGGTTGAGGTGAACTTGTGTGCTGGTTTGAACTTGTGCATCGAAACATGCACCCGGGCTTGGAGAAGTGCACCATGTATGGTAGAAGCACGCCAATCCTTTTAGGGCTATGTGAAATCTGGAAGATTTCCCAATACCTTCAGTGCAAAGTGAGATTCATCTATGGGTGAATGTTTGACTTCAACTGAGCATCTACATAGCAGAGGATGAATTCATTTGTGATATTGAAAACACCTACAGGTCTATAAACTGTGAGTGGATTTTCTGAAGAATTATTGAGCACACTTCAGTTGAGAGAGCAGTGAGCTTTAATTTTTAGAGTGGTTGTAAACCATGAGGGATAGTGAGTCCGCTCCGAACTTGCAAACAGTATTGTGCTTATAGTGGAACTAGTACATCAGCACACTACCAGTGTATGCTCCTTGGACGAAGCCCAGTGAGGGTGAACCATGTAAAAATAAATTTTTCATGTGAATTTTTTAAGTTTTATTTATAATCTGCATCAGGAAGGAGAGAGAAGAGATTTTTGTCTAACAATAAAACAAGATCAAAAGGGGTAGTTGTTTTAATCTTTCATACCCTGATTCACCCCCCCCCCCCAGGGTATCATTCCTAGTGGACCTAACACTATTTCAAATAACATAGTATAATTTAAAATATTAATTATTTTGATAAAATTGTACTCAATATGTCCAATATTTTTGAGAATAATTGTTTATTATAAGATAGATCAAGGCTTTTGTGTTGTGGTGATAGTGTAGTTGGAAAATGTTTTAAGAAAAAATAATAATATTGGTGTGTCTTGGTTATTGAAACCTAAATATTTGTTAATAATGAGTAGAAGTTTTTAAATTGTGGTAAACCGAGTAATTATATAATTAATTTCCAAAAAATACCTAAAGGGTTGAAAGAGGCATTTTATTAAGTCTACATTACGTATTAATGTTTAAATAACGAGATCCTCATTTTTGAAGGGTATATAGTACCAAATTCATAATTTATAATTATTCTATATGTATGGGATGTTAAAGTGAAATAAAGTATTAAAGAATATTTATGTATATATTTATATAAGTGGAAATGGTTTCTCATATGAATATTTGGAATATAAAAAATACATAATCTTACAGGATTCATATATTCCAAAATAAATGTATTTTTTATTTATTCTTCTATAATTTTATTGGAGGATGGTAGATGTAAATATTAGTTGATTTTAATAAAATTATATAATGGTCTTTATATACATTATTAATTATTTAATCCATTATATAACATGTTTGAGAGGAATACATAGATAAAAATGTTTAATTAGAGATAAAAGAGTATATATAATTTATTATTTATAAGAAAATGTTCACAGTTCCCACTACATAATAGTTGAAATCTTTAAATAATCAAATATTCTTTTATAAATATTTATCAAAAATCAGAGATTACCATATTAGTTATGGTTTTTAATAATATTTTAATACATATTTACCCAATTAAATAAGTTTTATTTCCAATTACAAAAGAATTTGGTCACTGGAAATATATTTTATAGAAAATATAATTTCTTAGAGTCTATTGTGTGTATGTTTGAACATATATAAGTCCCAGTGTATAATAAACAATGATTATACCTGTATAATTAAAAGTTAATGTTACATTTCATCATATTGGTAATGATTATTTATAATGTAAAATATTATATAAAAAATATACCAAATTTATCTCAAATAAAAGTTTAATTTTAAATTTTATAACATATTGATGAAGAAATTGGAAAGTGTTCTACCCATTAAAGAAAATAATGGTTACTAACATTATAGCCCTATATTTCTTGTTTTAATGATGTTGGAATGTCATGTTTAAATATATTAACATGAGAATTATGATTCATAATCTGACCATTATTTAAAAAATATGTATTTATATATTTTAACCAATAAAATGTGTTTAATGGGTGGTTTTATTGGATAGTCACAAAGAGATATTTCAGGAATTATGTAGTGATGTAATGAGTTTAAATAAACCATAAATATGTTTCAAAAACATTCCGCTTTGGTGTTAATACAAATGGGTTATGATTAGACCAGAACCAATGTATTGTATTATTAATATTTTAAATTAGATTAGTAATATATAAAATATATCATTTTATATAAAATCTATCATCAACTTTGTCATACTTTCATTTTGGAAAAATATATTACATAAATATAAATGATAATTGAACTCTAAATATATAACTTTGAGTTATACCTAATTTGTAGTTATCAAAAAAAATATAATAGGTTTTGATAAAATTAAATTATCTTCATTGGTACGGTTTTCAATATATATATATAATTTTATCATGATGTGTAAAATGAGTTCTTTGTCTTTGTTGGACCAATATGAATACCCCCTATAATTTCATATGTTATGATCACTAAAAAATGTGAACAATAAGGAGAGGAATTTCATCATGGTGGATAATTTTACTTTAAAATTTTTTTTATTCCTAGCTTATACCACACAACACCCATGATTTTATCTCGATATAAAAAAGAAATCAAGAACATGTATGACATTTTTATCAGTGTTCCCTCTCATATGGATGAATTCATCCTTGATGTATTGTGTTTATTAAACCAATAACATATAACATAAATTTTATTGTCATGATAAAAATACAATATATATTATATTATAGAGAATAATTTAATTTTTGGACCTATGAACTTTAAAAATCACCCCCTTATTATCCATAAATATAAAGAATACTCTCGAATAAAATTCACCATGAAATATCATGTCATTAGGTATGACAAACTTGATCATTAATACATGTTATTTCTAGACTTTTTACATGATATTCAACTTAATAAAACCTAAAATATAGATAATTATAGTGAATTTGAGAATTAGGGACATTACATAACAATTTAAAACTGTAAAAATATCATATTTATTGAAAACATTTTTAACATGCATGCACTTAAAATAGCAAGGGATAACCTGGGAACATACATAACAAAGGGGTGAGAAATAAAGTCTAGTAAGGGATAAAAAGGGAATTATGTGAAGAAGATAATACATTTTATACAATAGTAATATCAATGGAGGACAAAAATAGTAGGAATATTAAACAAGAACAATGATACATGATATAGCATGATAAAATAAAGGAAACATGGGAAATGTGGAACCACGTTAAAACGTTGCATCAAAAAAATAGGTCAAGGATAAATTCCAAGGCATAATGATTGAAAAATTTCCATAATGGAATCAAGTTTACTCCCTATACCAACATGACATATCATGAGACTAAACATTAGCTGATGCATTGGAGGGCTGTATAATTTCAGGTGCACCAATCAATTTCATTTCATTATCATGCATAAGTGTTCCACATAGATCAAACTACATGAATCCATTATTCAACATATTTTATTCCATGATCGAGGATTATTGAATAAAATCAAGTAAGTTACAATTAAAATAATCATATGTTTATAAAATTGAATACCCTTGATTCTAAATCGGTATGGTATTCACTACAAAATTGTTTTGGCATGGAAAATCCAAGTGAAATTTCAACAGCATAACGGTGACACAAATAAATTCATAAAATGGGTTAATGAGAGTGAAATGAAACTCCAATAAAGTGGAAATAAAATTGGTGTTAATTGGGATATGTAAATACATATCCCAACATTAGGAATTGTAAATGTAAGGCACAAGATAACAAAGAAACTTAAATAAAGAAGATAAGGAAAGGATACCTTTCTAGAGTGTGTGACACCAAATGATTGGGAGGATATTATTGAGATATTAGTCACCTTTGGAAGAGTCTAGAGAGTTGAGGATAGATTAAGGATGTGATCCAAGCATTTTTATTGATGATAAATGGGATATTGGGTGTGTTTATGTAGGAAAATGTAGGAAAATTATTTATTATTTCTCAAACATAGGTTTTAGACTCTTGATAATAAACTAACCAAAACCACAAACCATACCATCATTGTTGCACATAGTTTCTATAAAATGGGAGTGGTTTTAATTATCATATAATTACAAGGCCCTAACTTAATAAAATAAAACCCTTCATTATATGGAAGTGATTCTTATTCTTAATGAAATGATTTTAAAATGTTAAAATATACAAATGTTTTTGGAGGACACATAATATATTTATAAAATTAATCAAAAAAACATAAAATACTATTATTTTAAATGTAAATAAAATAATTGGTTATGGATAACATTTATAGTATTTATTACATAACTTTTGTGTCATTATGATGTCATAATACACAAAGTATACTTATATGGTATTTAATTTTACCCAAAAAATAGATTATCTTGGAAAATTATAAAACATTCACCATTGGATAGTTTTTAAATTATGATTCCAAAAATAAATTTAATTTTATCTACATAATTTTATAAAAATGTGAATTTTTAATTTTAAAACAAAAATAATATTTATTAAAAAATGATGGGTTTTTTAAATAACTGCTTTTGAACCCTTATAAAAATTACATTGACTTCAAGAAATTATATGATCATTTATATTAACCAAAAATATTAAATAATAATATTTTATTAAAATATTATTTATTTCTAAAAATAATTCATTCACCAAAATTAATTCCTCATTTGAATTTTGATATTAACAAAAAATACTATTTGTGTTTTATTGAATGAAAATAAAAATAATCTATAAATTAAAAATAATAGGATGAAAATATATTCATAATTCAATAAAAAATAATGTAGATACTCTTACTACTAGGATCTTAATACATATCCTTGTAATATATGAGAAATTCCCTTTGGGTATGTTGTGTGATGGTGGAACTTTCAAGGAGTGGTTTGGCAAACATAGGTTGGGTTGTGATTTTGATAAGCTTGAACATATCTTGTAAATAGTTTCACCCATTCATATGTTGTTTTATTTCATCTTTTTCTTGGTTAGGGAAAAATCCCAAATATTTTAACTCTCTTATAATCTCAGATAAATGGGCTTCATAAGGTATAATCCTACTGTTTGAGCTCGGCACTTCTATTGTTTATATCAATTTGATTTTTAACCCTATATTAATATTTATCATTTTATCACTATTCAAAGTATTTATTTTACCAATGATAGATATTTTTAATAGTCATTAAAATCCAATAGGATATAATAAAACTATAGGAGTGTATGAGTTTTCTATAATCCAACTACATAATAATACATTTGATTTAATTTAAAGGTGAATTTTATTTAAAACAGTTTGAGTTATTACAATATTTACCACATTAGAAATTTCACCCATGAAATTTTTGTTACACAAAAAAAATAGATAAAGGTCAATTTGTTTCATCACCCCCTCGAGTTCCCACATCGCTAATTCAATGTTTTGGTTTCTCGACAGTAGATTGAAAAGGTGCACTATCTTATTTTGTAGAACATTGTCTCTACAATATAAGATCGTCACCAACTACTAAATATAATAAAGTTCATTCTCCAATGGAACCACCTATGATTGAGTACTTGTGAGGGGTCTAGTATAAACTCCCTCAATTTGGATAAATGCAATACATAATTTACTTAATATAGGTTATGTTGGAGTTAAATTCGGTAGGCCGCCACTGTAACGCGATCTAGGATCTCAAATTGGAAGTATCTGAGAATTAAATTTCCATTATTCTAAAATATCATCATGTTCCTCCATGGAGATATACTTTGGAATACCATGTAACCAACTTCAATCTCTAGGTCTATTCAATAATTTTTTTCATAGCTATTTTTTCCACTCTTAGTATCATAGATGTGTTACTAAACGGTCTTGAACTTTTCCACCATTTCCTATACCATTTTAGGTCCTAGTATTTTTCTTCCCCAACTTAATCCCAACATGTTGGAGTTATAAAAATTGTACCATAAATGGATTCACAAGGAGCCATTTGGATACTTGAGTAGAGACTATTATTGTAAGGGAACTCAACCAGAGAAATATTTCGATCTCACCCTTCTTGAAGTCAACTGAGCATTCTCTCAATATATCCTCATGTTTTTTGGATATTCTACTTAGACTGGCCATCATTTTGTGGGTTATAATATGTGTTTAAATTCAAATTTTTATTTGGTGTGTGTTGAATATTGTTTCAGAACATGGAGGAGAATCTTGTATGTCAATCAGATACAATCTATAGTGGTACACCATGCAGCCTCACCACTTATCTAATTTATATTCATGCAAACCTATCCAGGGGTAAATCAACATGAATGAAAATGAAGTGTTAAGTATTTTTAAGATTATCCAACACAACTCATATACTATTATTCTCTTTTGAGGTCTTCAGAAGACTATTGATAAATTTCACGGTGATTGTTTACCATTTCCATGTAGGTATAGGTAACGATTGCATCATCTCCTTGTATTTGTTCCTTTCCACTTTATCTTGTTGACATACAATATATCATGATGTATATAATCTGATCTTCATATTATTATCCCACCAATAGTGTTCATGGATATGTTGATACATCTATGGGCTTCCTAGGTGGATGTAGAAGTTGATCTATGTGCATCATCCAAAAACTACATCTTTAACTCAGTATTTGATGGTATAAATAGTCTTCACCCAAATCTCACAACTCATTCTTCATTAGAATTAAACTCTAATGATTTTTCTTATCTTATATTTTCCAATTTCTTCTAAATTCTCACATTATTTCTCTGATAATTATTTATCTTTTGCAGAAGTGATGGTTGAGAAATAATTTTTGATGGATTGATGATGTTTTTTCATTTATGTTTCCCATGTATATCCTTTTCAAATATATGAATATTAGATCCCTCTAAATTATCACCAATGATATAATTGGTGGATACTTTCTACATAGATAATCCACCACTGTATTCACATTACAATTATGGTAGTGAATTGGGTAGTCATAGTACTTGATCAGCTCTAACCATCTTCATTGGCGCATATTAAGCTCTTTTTGTATGAATATATACTTGAGGGTTTGGTGATATTTATATATTTTACACTTCTCCCAAAATAGTTAATGGTTCCATATTTTCAATGTGAATATCATCATAACCAACTCTAAATCATGTGTTAGGAAGTTCTATTCATGAACTTTCAACTACCTTGAAGTATATTCTATTACTTTTTCATTCTGCATTAACATGTAGACCAATCCATTCTTCAAAGCATCCCTGAATATCGAGAAACATTCTCCACATATGGGTAGTATGAGAATAGAGGCAGTGATAAGCCTCCTTTTTTACTCCTTGAAGATCTCTTCACATTTATCATTCCAAGAAAACTTAATTCCCTTCTAAGTAAGCATTGTTAGAGGGTTTTAATGTCATGATAAATTTCCCACAAATCGACCATAGTACCCAATTAATTAAAAAAAACTACAAATATCTATCACAGATGTTGGCCTCATTCATCCTTCAATTTCTTCTATCTTTTAATGGTCTATATATATATCATTTATTTTTATGATATGACCCAAGAGTTAGACCTTCTTCAACGAGAACTCATATTTCATGTACATGGCATAAAGCGTCTCCTTTGAGAAGGTATTCAGCATAGTGCTCAGATGCTCCTTAAGATCCTCCATGGTTTTGAAGTATATTATATTATCATCTATAAATACTACCACAAATTTATTTAGGTAATCCCTAAAGACTCGATCCAAAAATTCTATAAATATTAGTGGACCATTGGTGAACTCAAAAGGTATCACTATGAACTCATAGTGCCCATACCTTATATAAAAAGAAGTCTTTCAAAATCCACCTCCTTTACCCTCACCTGGAAATATTAAAACCATATATTCAATATGGAGAAGTATTTTTCTCCATGTAGTTTCTAAAAAAAGTCATAGATTTTTGGAACAGGATACTTGTTATTTATCGTGGTCTTCATGAGCTCATGATAATCAATGAAAAGGCACATTGACCCATCCTTATTCTTGATGAAGGGGACTAGTGCACCCCGTGGTGAAGCACATAGGAGTATGAACCCTTTATCTATATTTTCCTTCAGTTATTTCATCAAATACTCATGTTATAAAAAATCCATTCTATATGGAGTATTGGATAATTTTAATTCCCCATGTATAAGATTGATTGAAAATTCAACCTCTCGTCTATGAGGAAGAATAAGAAATTCCTCAAGAAACGCATTAGTGTATTCCCCCATAATAATAATTTTTCTTAGGATGATTATTTCTTTATAATCAATCATTGGAGTTATATTTGATTTGTCTTTGGGAAAAAATATCTATGCTTGTGACATTGGTGTTAAAAAAGATTTGTCATCATCCTTGTACGTGTACCGAATCAGGGGTAAATCGATGATATAGAGAGTGATTTATTTATCATATAAATTTATGTTTGTAGTATATAGGTAAATCCAATACATTCCCTAAATTTCATAAAATCCCACTGAAGGGAGTATGAGAACATTCACTTGAGTGTTTGGTCTAAAAATAGTGATAGGTGAGGAGTAATTTACTCATGATTCAATAATTTCCCCATTTTTTATTTTTATTAATAATTCTACTTCCAAGATTTTTTGTGGTATGAGAATTGTTCTACTAATATTTTGTGATTTTATGGAATGTGTAGAACCAGAATAAAAATGTATGTTCACTATCCTCAAATGAATAACTTGATTACCTGTCAGAGCTTCATTGTCGAGATCCACCTCAGTGGTTGTGATGGAAAAAATCTCTCCATTGGTACCTTGGATGTTATTTATTGTCTTCCAAAACCCTTGGCTTAGTATATTGGTTTGAAAATTTCCATGCATCTTTGAAGTTGTAGAAATGAACAATATGATGATGGATTTCTAGATAATTCCTTTCCTCCATCACATTAGTGATTTTCCCTTTCGTCAATAATTAGCTAGGTACCCATCCTTTCTACACCTAAGTAATTTCCTCATCCCCATTAGGAAATTTTGGGCTACTTCTTTGCATACCTTTGACCAGTGGGATGCTTAAATTTTTTGGTACCGTTATATTTCTCTGTCAAACAACTACAATTAAACTCTACTTTCCACTTCTTATCCCCATGATACACTTGAGATTCATCCATATCCATTTTTAATATGAGGTAACTTCAAATAATTTTCTCATATCTATCTAATTCATAGATCACCAAAGTCTTTTGTAGACTAGGTTTCATCCCATCAAATAAGCATTAGACCTTGAATTGTGGGATAATGACAAAGGATACGGCATATTGTGAAAGTCTTGTGAAGTTCTCCACATACACCCTGATAGATTAATCATATTCTTCTTGAGGTAAAGGAAAATAATTCCATTTTTATTTGGATACTGTGAGGAAAATATTTTATGAATAACCATTTCAAAAATTCCTTCCACCCCATAAATTCAATCTCTTCCTCAGGCTTTGTATTATTGAACAATGTCCACCACTTATCAATATCTCCCACAATATGATAAACATCCAGTAGAACCTTCCTTTTTTAGGACATTGAAGGATGGAAAAGATCTTCACAAATGGAGTTCATCCATTATTCCACAATTATGGGATCAGATGATCCATTACAATTCAGAGGCCTTTATCACATAAATTTCTCAATTAAATTTTATTCTATATTAGGGGGATTCCGAAAATCCTCATAATCCATGTTTTGATTTAGAGCATGAGTCATCTAAGATATTATCATCACAAAGTTTTTGATTGTCTCCCCCATCGGGTTGGGCATTTCATTGGTCCATTCATTACATTGCTCGTTGCATTTATTGTTTACCTGATTCCACATATTTCTATCCTTTTTCTAGAAAAAAGAGAAAATTATGGGTGAATATTTTTAAACAATTAAACACATAAATGGGAATCCAATTTCATTGAAGTGATAACTTATAAATTACAATTGGTTCCTTAACTTGTGAATTTATAGGCTTCAATTTATGTTATCCATGCTCTATTTCCTGACATATACTCTTATGGGAAGTTTTTGTTCTCTTAATAATGGTTAATAATGAGTTTATGAAGTAAGATAGTCATATCTCATGGAAATATCAAACCAAGTGTACAGTAAGGCCTTTTGTCGCATACCAAGATACGTCGAGTCAGGCTTGACACACCTTTTTGGAGTTATTACCCCTAGGTACATATGTGTCAAAACCACACCCATATGTAGTATCCAAATAGGGATCTATTTACTTGATAAAACAGTTACTTTATTAGAAACAAAATTTAGGGATTTTCTTATACTTAGTCTTATCACTATGTCTTTCTTTAGAGTTTTCTAGACCTAAACCCAAATGTAACTAAACTTTTCCTTTGATACCAACTATGAAAAACCTGATCTTTATTAAACATTAATTCTGGATTTATTACATCATATTACACTTAATACAACCCAAGAAATTGAGGAGTCTAATTTATTTGGAAATTAGAGAGATTACATAACAATTTAAAACATGAAAACATCATTTTTATGGAAAACAAACTTAACATACTCACACTTAAAACTACAAGGGATAACTTGGGGACATTGATAATAACAGAGTGAGCTATAAATCCTAGTAAGGGAAATAAAATTTCATAAAATCAAGAGTATAATAAATGTTATACAATAGTAAAATAAATGGTGGATAAAAATTATGATTCATAATCATTAATGGTGAGACATGATATAACATGATAACCGAAAGGAAACATGGGAAATGTGGCAACAACTTAAAACACTACATCATAAACATAGGTCCATGATAACTTCCATGACAACATGATTGAAAAAGTACCAAAAAGGAATATGGATCACTCTCTATCCCAAAATGACTTATCATGAGAAAAAACATAACCCAATTCATTGGAGTGGTAAATAATTCTAGCCACACCTATCACTTTCAATTAATTTCCATGCTTAAGTGTTCCATGTAGATCATACAACATGAATTCATTCATAATCATAGTTTATTCCAAGATCAAGTAGATTGAAATTAATAAATGTAAGTCCCAATAAAAATAATTATAAGTGTATAACATTGAATACCCTTGATAAAAAATGGGTATGGTATTCACTACAAAATTGTTTTACCAGGAAAAATCATGGTGATATTTTGGTAGCATAACGCATCACATAAATATTCCTAAAATCAATTGATGAGAGAAAACATGGTCTCTGATAATTTTTACATAAAATGGGATGTAACAGGTACATGTAAATACATCTCCCAACATTAATAATCGGAAATGGAATGCATGAGATAATAAAGAAACATGAATAAAGAAGAGAAACAAAGGATCCCTTACTTGGGTGTCTGGCTCCAAATTCTTACAAGGATATTCTTTAGAGATTGGGGAACCTTTGTAGGACTATGGAGATCTAAGGGAAGATTAATTATGTTCTCCAAGAATTTTTATTAAATAAAAATGAGATCTTGGGTGATTTTATGTAGGGAAAGAGTGGAGAGTTCTTTATTATTTCTCACACATAGGTTTTTCAATATATATAATAAAATAACCAAAACCACAAACCATACCATGGTTTTTCCAATGTTTTATTACCAATGGGAGATATTTTAATTATTTTATAAGTATATTGGCCGAAATTAATAAAATAATACCCTTTATTATGTGGAAGTGAGTCATATAATAAAAGAAATGATTTTAAAATCGTAAAATATACTAATGGATGTGGAGGATTCATAATTGTTTTATAAAATTAATCAAATATTAAAGTATCATTATTTTATATAGAGAAATTATATTTTTTCTTGGATACCTTTTATAGTATTTTACTACATCACTTTTGTGAAATTATAAAGTCACAGTACACAAAGTATATTTATACGGTATTTAATTTTTACTGGAAAATTTGATTGTCTCAGAAAATTATGTAACAATAACCATTATATAATCATTACATTATAATTAAAATAATAAAGTTAATTTTATAAAAATAATTTTCTAGTTATGTTAATTTTAACTATTAAAATAGAATCAATATTTATTAATAAATATGGGGTTTCTTGACAAAAAGAGTTTTCGAACCCATATCAAAATTAAATTTGAAATCATAAAAAATATAAGTTCATTTATATATAATAAAAATTTTATAATAATAATAGTTCATTAAAATATTATTTGTTTCAAAAATCCATTAATTCAACAAAATAAATTCCTTTATTCAATTTGAATATAAATAAAAAATAATCTTTTTATATTATTGAATCAAAATAAAAATCATTTATAATGTATCAATAATTGGATGAAAATATATTAATTATTGTAGAAAAAGTAATTTAAAAACTAAAATTGATAGGGTCTTAATACATATCTCTTTAATAATCCATAAAATTCCATAAGGATAAGGTGTGCGATTGTGGGACTTTCAGGAGGTGGTTCGGCGAACATGGTTTTAGTTATAATCTTAATGAGCTTTAACTTCCCCCATAAATGGTTTCACTCATACTTAAGTTGTTTGATATCAACTTGGGTGGTCATGTGTAAATCACAAATATTTTACCCCCCTTAGAAGCTCTAATAATTTTTATTCATAGGGAATAATCCTGTTAGATGAGGTCATCACTTTTTTTGTCTCTATTAATTGGATTTGTTAAAAACCTATATTTATACAAATCATGTTATCGCTATTGTATAGCTATATTTTTTCAATGGTAAATATTCATAACTATCATTTAAATTCAATATGAAAATATAAAACCAAAGGCATGCATGTGTTTTCTATAACCATGTTACCTAATAAGACCTTTAATTAAATAATATGGGGAATTTTGTTTATAATAGATTGGGTTGTTACATTAGGGGACTGGATGGATATGTCATTATTTATATTCAATATATAATTCCCCTTGGTTTTTTTCCATTGAACACTTTTCAATGAAATATTTTTCTATCTCTGGTCACTGTTTTCGAAATAGTTATAGTAATTTCTCATGCTATTTCTTAATTTTGTATTTCAAAAATTTCATTTCATTTTTTTAATTACAAAATATTAAAATTATATTCAGATTTAAATTTCAAAATTGAAATTTTTAAATTCAATTAAAATCATTATCATGATATTTACATAAAACTGTTCTGGTAATATCTGAAGAATCTTCCATCTTTTTTAACTTTAAAAAAAATCAAATATTTATATATAAATATAAAAATTTAACACTTAAAAAAATATTGATTCATATTTCAAGGAATTTATTCTCATTTAATTCATTAAAAAATTTGGTTATTTATTTATACTAGGATTAATTAATTCCAACATTAATTTTTCCACATATTAATTATACCATAAAAATGTAGTGAACATTTTCATTTCATGATGAAAAGATCCTCCTTAATAGCTTGAAATTGTTCTATATTGAATGCTGATTAATATAAATCATCATTATATTTGAATCCATAAATAATAAAAAATAATCATCAAATTTTTATCTACGATTCATATGGATTCATATTTTTGATATTATGTTACTATAGAAGAATCATATATAGCTTATAAATACCTCAAGTTAATCCTATGCTGCATAAGACTACTCTTTATTGAACTTATATAACTTTAATTTATTCTAATGTAGCCTTGGGATACTCTTATATAGATCTCTTTTACTTTTTATATAAAATAGAGAAGCTTCAGGTTACACTTATATTGTTTTCAAGTTACTCTTTTATACCATTAATATATATTAAGTTATTCTTTAATGTATTCTGGATTACTCATATGTAGTCCTATTTTCAAGACATGTAATCTTAAACAACCTTTATAAAAACAAAGTTACTTATATTAAAAATTATGATACTCTTATTAATCGATAGTTTTTTATTACACAAAATTATTTGGAGAAGATTAATTCTTAAATATTTTGTTGAAACTCATTTTTAGTCATATATACCCAGTTAAAAACCAAATTTATTTTTATCAATAAACTCTAACCTTATTATATTTATTCAATTTAACTTAAAACATTGTAAACTACTCTCTATACTTCTTCACATCACTCAAAAAACACTAAAATACATTTCTAATCATCTGATCTATTTGAAATAAATTTATTACACATTATCATGTATTAAAAAAGTATAACTCCAACCCTAATGGGTTAAATAATATCTATATTTCTATTTTTTATCAATAACTAAAAATTAATACAACCATATCAAAATAAATACTTATTCTAAAATAATTTGTTCTAGACATTCATCAATTAAAAAAAACCCAAATGACTTTTTTTCACCCTTATTAAAAATAAAAACAAAATTTCTTTGATGGGTGGTAACATAATAATTCAAAAAATGAGCCATGAATCAAAAAATACAATTCTACATGAGAAATATGAGTGTTGAAATCATGGAAGATAAATTTAGACACCTCTAATATCAATAAATCAATTCATCATGTGATAAATAATTTGAGACTCGCTTTATGAATTATTCAAGAAACATTTACAACCACCTTCCAACACTGAACTCAATAAAAAATAAAAAAAATCAAATACATGAATTTTTATCCCAATACATGTAATAATTTCCACTTTTATAATCATAAAATTTCGTGGAAACTCATAAAAATACTTTAGTGTTGTTGGGAAATGGGTTTTAAACCATTTTCACTGATTACATTTAAAATGACAAAGTTGAGATTGGTTTTTGGAGAATAAAAACAATTTTCTCCTTGGTTGACCTGATTTAGAGTTTCAATATGTCTCTATACACATTAAACTTCATGAAATGATACATTATATCAATAATTTTGGACATATAATATTACAATATATTTGTGGATAGATTTATATGACATTAATTTTCACATCTAATGACCATTGTATACTCAACATTCACATGCATATCCTCAAGTTGAGTCTTCATCCATATTATTTTTTTATCTACCTATGATTCAACAATATACTCAAATTTAAAAAAACTCAAAGTCATTAATTACTAATTTTTAGAATCTAATTCCACAAATCTTCTGCTAATAAAGGATTCTCCTCCAGATGTAAACTTTATATCATCAATATGCTCATCCTAGTAAATATCTACAAAGCCCTAGAAGTTCATCTCACATATCTTTTAATAAAATTGGCCACAATTAGAAGTTTTTTTGATATATCTCAGAATTATATTTTCATTAAAGTGATATGATCCTTTGTATTTGATTTATTCCTTTCATAATCAGTATTAGAAAAGACATGGTATGGCCCTGATGAAGTCAAATACAAAATTCTACGAATTAAATTTTAGAATACATACTAATTTAAAATCTTCCATTAATTATATTTACCCAATATTTTACTTAGTTGATTTTTTTCGACACTCCTCTTGATTATTTTACTCAAAAAAAATTTAGACAAAAATATCTTCTCCACTTTGGGTGATTCATAAACCTAGAAATAATTTTACCTCACTAATTAGTGAAATCCCAAATCCTTTCTTCTTTTTTGTGGAAAATTATAGACACAAGTTTTATTTCAGTACTTGAAAATATAAAATTATCACCTTATAAAATCATAAGAACTAATATTGTGTTAATCTCATTTTCATATATTTTGTTTTCCACTTTTCCTTTTCTAAATTCAATTATTATCCTATACTATTCCATCATGAAATACCAATATCTTAGGTATTTTTATAATCTATATATATATATATAATAAGTTAATTTAAACACCTTTCAAATTTTTTCATCAAGTAAAAAATCCTTTAGGATACAAAATATACTCTTATTCTCCTAAATCACCATTAAAAAAAGAACAACTTATATACATTTGAATTATTTCAGAATTATTTTTTGTTTAAATGGATATAAATATTCAGATGATCATGGGTCTGAATATAATGTTAAATGTTCCTTAAATTTCAGATAACCCTTGCAATCCAATATAGAATTTTTTTCTTATAACTCTGCATTTTTCATTCATATTGTTTTTAATGACATATTTTTTTAAGTGAAATTTATTTCTTTAGGAATGGGTACAAGGAATCATGACTCATTATTTTTCAATGTTATTTATATCTTTATTCATAGATGAAATCCATTATTTGTGTTTATTTCTATGTCTTTATTTTCTTAATGGGTTCAATTTGGTTATTCAAGGACTAACATGACTCTCCCACTTCCACAATTTTGGTGCAATCTTTATCATATAGTATTATATTGATGAATCCTTTTATCAAATGAGATGATGGGTGGTGGTACCAACCCACAATGGGTCTTCTTTACTAGTCTTAATCTCTTTTATAGATTTAAGTTGTCTAAATGACATCCATATCAATTATAATACAAGTTTCCTTTTTGTTAAACTAATTAACAAATAACATGTCATGGATAATGCACATAATAATTATATTGTCTCTCATTCGATCAAAATATTCAGTAACTCAATAGATTAAATCCATATAAGAGTTTAATCTGAAATTTTTCACCATCTATTGAATCGATGGGATCCAATGAAAGGAGGAGTTAAGTGATTTGATAGAGGGGTAATTCCTATGAAATGAGCTTTCTTTAAATCCTTATGATGGTAATCAAAACCCATGTTGTTTGGTGCCACATAATGAGGAATATAATACAATTTAATTCCAGGTGACAATTACCAATATTATGCCATTTAACGTATTGCACCCATGACTAAATAGTGTTATTTTTATGTTCATGCTTCTAGTAGCATATCCAAATAGGTTAGAGTAATGTGTAGAGGAATATTGGGTGAATGATACCTTGGAATGGTTCAGTGTTGGACTTATACTAAAGTATCCCTCTCTAGGTTATTCTCGTAGATAAACCAAGTGAAGGTATTATTCAGATTCGATGAGAATGATATCAATTCATGGATGTTAGGGAGACCAAGAGAAGGATACTGACTCAATGTGGCCTATGAAACCTTGATAAGTATCTCAAATGTTGGAATTTTGGGAAAACAAGAGGAGGATCTTAACACTAGGTGCTTTAGGAAACCATGAGTAGTATCTCAAATAGCGGTGTCTAATGAAAGTAAGATGAGTATATCAATATAATATTCTTTTGTGGGGCATATTCTTGCAATATCAATAAGATAAACATTTCATGGAAGGAATTACCTTTCACCTAATCATACATGATAATAGAATTTATCAAAGGGTGAATGCATGTTTAATAAGATGATATATTCCCATAAAATATTTTTTCATTTTAAATGAGGGTTGACATTATAATAACTACAAGAAATTGATAAATAGGGTCTTTCTTGAAGTGTATCACCTTATATTAAATATTATAAGAATATAGACTATTGAAAATGGGTAAATATTAACTTCAAGACATTATCATCCTATAAAATATTTCGTTCATGTAAGGGTTATTTTTTTCAAAAAATGTGTCTTAGACACATGTAGAATCATTCTTTTTAAATTAATAAAATCCTGTTCAAATATTAAGTATAATTAAACCATTATAAAGAGGGAAAAAAATTTGTGACCCCAAATTTCACATATGATTGCAATTCTATGAGAGTGTGTATAGTCCACAAATGTTATGGGTGTTTAAATTCCACTAAGGACATAAAAAATATGGGAGAAATCTATTATGAAGAAATTATATTGGAATCCTTCTATAGGGGTATAATTTATTTTGTGTTGTATATATTCTATTAAAAGAATGAGTCATTATTAAATAATTATATTGAATTATTCCCCCTCTCTTATAAATTTCATAAGGAATTCACCTAAATAAATATCCGACACATTACTCAAAGGAAATTTTCCCCAAATGATTTTATTTTTATCTCATATTTTATGTCTCATAAAATTGATCATACTCTAAAATTTTTGTTTATGGTGGTATTCATAACAGACTCATGTAACTAATACTTAGGTTTTTTTTAATTGTCACAAAATAGAAATTATACGACCATAGAGGATCTTATCCATGCATCAAAAAATAACACTAATCCCTAATAGTGTTATATGATGGAACATACATTATTTTACTGCACCATAAATAAATTTTGTTCTGTGAGGGATTCAAAAGTCAAAATATTAATTTTTATACTATACCACAAATTATGGTTATGTTGTGAGGGAATCACGTGATCATAAATGATTTTTGAAACTACACAATAAATGAGTGTCAGGATATGAGGGAACCATGTGGTTGAAATAGATTTCTTCCATAATGTAGTAAATGATAGAAAATATGTCCTAAAAATTAACTTTACATCTCTTCTAAAAATGGTGATTTCCCTATATAATTTTAACATGATTCACTTATTTTCTTTCTAATTGTAAATTTATTTTAGGCTAAAATAAATATCAAATTAAAATAGTTGTAAATGTTTATTAGGGAGTATTTTTGGTCTTCACAATCCATATAATAGAATAATGTGAAATAAAGTATTACCCTTGATATATATGTTACCATATAATGTAGTTTCAAAGGATAAATTTTGTCCATAAAATCCTAAAAAAATGGGTTTTATATTTTTATAACATTTTCATTGGCAATGGATGAAATGCATGGACTACTCCCTGTGATTGGTTCTCAAAAACATGTCACTAGAATGGAAATGATTTTTATTTAAAATCTATCCATCGTTTATAGGTTAATCTGGTGGAACATTGATATCCCATTTTCTTTATCATCATACAAAAAGATACATTTATTACCGAACAAAAATTATGTTTTCTTGGAGGGACCATATCATGTATTTCATAAAAAAGTTCATGGAAAAAATTTTATAGTACCAAAAACGTTCAAATGTCTTATCAGGTGTTTGGGGATTATTATTTTATAATAAACTTTTGGGACTAGATATTAAAATCTCATTCCTATTTATAACCCTTACTTTTGATCTCAAATAATATTTTCATCATTTACATGTATTTCATGTCATTAATTTATCTATTTGGATATAAAATTAATAAAACATCACTTAAATAAGATGAATCTATTTCATATTTAGGAATTTATAAATTATCTTCCAGTTATATAGAATTTTTAGTTTTGGAAACATGGTTTTATTCATCATTTCTGATTTTTTTTCTTAATATATTATTATTTTCAAATATTTTTGCATCATAAAAGTAACTTCTATCAGATTTTTTTGTTATATCATCTCTATAATATCCCATTTTGTTTATTGAAAATAAATATTTCATTCTAATATTTATTATCTAATTTTCCACTAATTTTCCCTTTCTTCTTGATCTAAATTGAATTATAAACAATCTATAGTTTTTTAAATTTATCTTATCCCGGAACCAATTTTAATATCATTTCATATCTAAATTTAAATGCAATAAAAACCTATTTTTAATAACTCAATTTTTTTTATAAATTTAAATGATAAATACTAGGATGTTTTATACTTAGCTACCATGGTTCTAGGCTTGATAATCATGATCATGTTCTTATTTTTAGCTACTTCATTTTTTCATAGATTTTAAATTTTAAAAACTCCATCTCATATGACATATTTTGTATGATATTATATAAAACAATTTTTTTTATACTCACTTCCATTATCATATCTAATTAGTTTCATTGGAAAACCTTTTTTTCTTCTCATTAAGTCTCTTAAAAATTTTAAACATGCTAAAAAATAAGATTTATGAGACATAAACATAATTCATGCAACCTTAGTAAATTCATCCATGAATGTGATGAAATACATACCTTCAATTACTAATTTCATTCAATTTTCAATATATAAGAGGCATCCAAAACAGCCCGATGGATTATAACCCAGTCATTTTTTCCTTGGAGTGCATCAGGGTCCAAGGTGATATCGAGAACCGTCATTAAAGTGGTTTTGGTTTGGCCTGATGGTTGATTTTATGGGTGTTTGTGTTGTGTACATTGAACATAGGTTTACCATTTTCACTCTTACTAAAAACCTCTAATGGTTCCCTAATCTATAGCTAGTTACAGACCTACTTTCCAAAGGCAGGATGTCATCTGGGTTTTCAAGCCCAATGAATCTTGGGGACTTGCATTGATTGAGAGGAAGGGAGTTCAGGTTCATCACACCATTTGTTGGGGGGGTTATTACATACTATGGGACTCTATTATATAATTAACATATGTTCATGAATCTCTTCCAAATCTCAATATGGGACTGGTTACACTAACAAGAAAATCATGGGTAAATTTCTATTTCATGTGAAAAAAGGGGTTTCTTCAGTGAACCCATATGTATGTATTCAAGTTTCTCCAAAAAAATTTGGAAACTTCCTGTTTCTTATTTATTGAAGTCTTATAACCAATACCTTTGTAATGTACTACCACACAGAGTGGTAATTTAAATATCCTAGGAGGAGATTGATCCATTATGAGACGTCTTATGTATCATGGTTATTATAGGAATAAAAAAAACATAGTTCATTATTCCCAAGTAGTTTTACATCATGAAGAGAGTCCATATGTTTGGACACTGAGGAACCATATAATTTATCTTGAGTCTTAGGGATATGTACTATGTGTCCTGGTTATGGAAAGAATTAGACTTATTGTAGTTTGATTTGTTCCTAATTATATAGGGGGTGATGTAGAATAATCATCCCATGGGAATGATTGGGTCTCGATGGTTGACATGTCAGATATATGGTGTTTGTATAAAAATGGAATTTTATTTGAGCTCATTCCTCAATATGACATCCTATGTATCCTGGTTTTGGAAGTAATTAGATTTATCATAGTTCTGTTGATTGGGACTTACAAACTGAGGTTTCCCTATTGATTGGGGCTTACACACGGAGGTTTCCCTTATTCTCACTAAGTTTTATAACATGTTTGATATGGTAATTTATATTCCCTAATCCTACATGATCTATGCTCATTTCGTGAAATAAGGTATGGAAAATTATTAGTTCCACTTCTTGCTGATGCAGGGCTTATGCACAGGGGTATCCCTTTGCGGGCTTGATATGAGGATTTTCCCTCAGAGAGGAGTCCTGTGTATCTTGGTTATTGGAGGAATCAAATTCCTTGTAGTTCACTTTTCTCCTCAGTCCACTGAGGGATGAGTTAGAATTATCATCCCATGCGAATGATTGGGTCTCGATTGTTGAAATTTCATAGACATGTTTTTAGAATCGAAATGGATGTTTATTTATGATTAGGCCATGTGAGGGAATTCTAAATATCCTAGTTATGGTAAGAATTAAATTTATCATAGTTTACTTTATTGGGGATTACACACTGAGGTTTCCCAATTTATTAGATCTTATATACTGAGGATGAACATGGTGATCAAGTCTGAGGATTCCCTTTCCCTTGGGTCTGCTTGATTACTTGACATGCTTTGATTGTCCACTAGACATGCCTTAGTTTTCTGACTGATATGTTAGAGACCTTTTGGGTGGTATGTAAAAAGTAAATCATATGATCTAATTGAATTGTCAAGAGGACATCGCATGTATTTTACTGCATGTCTAAGGGTTATCTCATGATCAAGGATATCTTTTCCGTAGAACATCGTAAAAATTAGATGGATTTTCTTGGAATCCATTACATGACCAGACTAGAATGTATTAAAGGGTGTGGCATGATCTAGCTGACTATCCCTGATGTTTTCATGGGATCTGACTGAAACATATGGAGGGCGTCACAAGAGTCAATATTTCATGGTTGGGAGGGTGTTGTATGCCTTAGATGACATGTCCAGAGAACATCACAGGACTCATATGTCTTGTCTTGGAATCCATTTTATGACCCTTCTAGCTTGCCTTAGAGGGCGTCACATGAATTAAATGACTTTTCTGGGTCTCTTCAAGAAATATGACTAACATATAGGGAGGGTGTCATGAGAGTCAATGTGAAATGGCTTAGAGGGTGTCGCATGTCCTGGATGACATATCTAGAGGACATAGTAGGACTCCTATGGCTTGTCCCAGATGATATCACATGACCTGCATGTCTTGTCTTTGAGGTTGTGGTATGATCAAGCATACATTACTAGGTGTCATCATGGGAGATGAATGACGCATATATAGGGCATCGTGAGAGTCAATATGACATGGCCTAGAGGGTGTATCATTTCTTAGATAACATTCCAAGAGGGAATCGTGAGTCTTGGTTGGTTCACCAAGAGGATGTCTTGAGAGTCAGTTTACATGACTGGGTTCTACTGTGGGACTCAACTATCCTAAACTGGCACCAATATGTGAGTGAGGTGACATGTCTGAATAGAACAAAAAAAATGAGGATGATGAGCCCAGAGGGTCTCATGTGATCTAGGTGGCATGCCTATGAGGTTTTGTATGACTTTCATTTACATGTCTATGGAAATTTACATGATCTTACTAGTATACTAGAAGAGTTTCGCATGATCTGAGTGACTTGTACTAGTGTTTTCACGTGTATTGGACAGAACACATGGTTCACATAAGGTTCTCTGTAAATTTATTTTTCTTAAGTCTCTCATTTATTAGCCTTCATTCTATCCATACATCGCAGGTTCCTCTGATTTGTTTAGTGTTATCTTATTTTAAGTCTTATATGATCTAGAAAATTTATAGGGAGTCTTTCATGATTCATACTAGGAGCCCTTCGCATGATCTATTAATGGTCAAATGATGTGCTTTATGGATGATGCATTATCACTCTAACTATTTTTTGATGTATTACCTTATGGAAAACATACTTGTTACGAGATCAATCACTTTGGGAAATCTACTTTAGTACTTGTGTATATAGATGTTCATGGATGTAAAAAGTCCAACCTTGTATCTGAGAGTCCTGAAGTACATTTTTTATATAGTAGCGGGGACCTTAAAAGCCTCTCCACCCTAGTTATTTGACATTTTTTGGAGTATCTATCTTGAATCCAATATGGAGTTGGCGAAGGGCTGCGGAGCCACGTGTCTTTGTGAGCTTTTCCCATGGACCATTCTGAGGGTGTCTCCTAATTTTCAATGACTTTGAGTCCCCCATCAATGCATCCATTGTTGGATTATTTCCAATTAATTAGGATTTTTTTAATTATGAGTTTATTCTAAAGGACTTCAATATCATCATATTGGCATGTCCAGGGGTCTTCGTGAGATCAAAGTTCTTTTTAAAATGAAATCATGTGGTATCGGGTAACTTTTTTGGGTCTTTCCACAAGACATGGTTGGTTCATCAAGTGGCCTTCATGAGATCTGGTTGGATATTCTAGTAGTCTTGTGAGATCATGTCACAATCATCCTTATCGTGTCACAATCATTTTTACAACTACAATATCTTTCCTATAATATATTTTTGTACACTTTGTTTTATTTTAAAATGTTCGGCAATTATGTGAGTTTTCTTGAGTGTCACTGAAAAAATTTTCTCTATCTTTGTGTGATGATTTGCCTGACCAAAAAATGTTTAAAAATGTTTTACGAAGAAATATTTCTACTTTTCCTAGAGTAGATGAATGGGGATATCTAGGTAATTTTTACATACCTGAGGCCTTTCACGCACTAAGGATGACAAGCCGATGGGATTTCATGAGGAAAAACAAAAAAGGGACACATCGTGTGTCTTTAAGCGGCCATGAGAGGATCTTGCCTCATCCCTTTTATTCACTTTGTTTTATTCCACAAAGGCCCATGGGTCTTATTAGTTTGTTTAGATGTTGTTGAGGACTATTACCATTCCCATCGGTGATGCATCACGTGATCCTTACATCTCTATGAGGCCTTTTATATTTTGATATTTTCCTCTTATTTTCAATGAATTTTTGGTTGGATTATCATGTTCTTACTGGTCTCAAATTGTGTGGACAGGGGGGAACTCGTTCGGCTACCACCAAATGACCATTGGTTGTTCTGGGATCCTTTGTATGAATAGAGATATTTTTTTAATGTGGATTCATGGGATCCATATTATTCTATGTGCTGAAGGTTTTTGTTTCACATGTCCTTGTGATATTCACACGATCATGAGTATTTTAGAAGATTTTATGATCCATGGGACGTCGCCACCATCTCCTTCCTCTTCTATTTTGGGGAAAATAAAACCCATATTTATGTATTTATTTTATTGTTAATTTGTTAATTCTCATTTTCTAGCCGTCAATAAATGACCCCTATAGGAGTGATGTCTGCAAAGACAAAGGCTCGGTTCTATTTAATGTAAATTCCTTCCAGATTCTTATCAATATTTTTATCATAGCAGATCGACTATTATCATAGTGATACATTTGTAATGAATCCTTATTTTTATGAAACTTTAGTGAGACTCTAAACTGAAAACATTTCTCCCTCTTTGTACACATTAAATAGATGACATATCTCAAAAATCTATACTACTATCCAATTTTCCTTCCTTCATGATGTTCATGATATCTCCTTGTTTGGGTAATGTGAGAATCTCTAAATCTTAACATCCTTTTCATTTATATTTAATGAACATAAATTCTTGTAATTGAATGTTGAAATTATAACAAATTCCCTTTGAGAGATGTTTTGAATACCCACCAACATGATATCCTTTATCGATAGTTTGTTCCAGCTATCTTGAAATCAGTTGATTTGCAGAAGGATCATTTGGGTAGGATATAAAACTATAAGGGAAGGTTATCTATCCTTATCCAAAGTTGATAGGCTTGGTTAGAGAAGCTTGATTTCTATTAAGGCTATATAGCAGTCCTTACACGATTTTGTAGGTTGATTGTTGTCGTGATTTAGTTTAGGGTCTTTCTTCTCAAACCTCATATAGATATAGTTTATAGTCCTTTAGATCATACCTGATATTGATTTAGTTTATGGTTATTTATATCAGACATCGTATTTCTTTAACTTAGTGTATTTTCTCTCGAACCTTATATCACTTTAGTTTCTTGTCTTTTAGCTCATACCTGATATTGATTAAGATTATGAAGTTTTAGCTCAGAATTAATATCACTTTAGTTTATAGCCTTTTATCTTAGACCTAATATTTCTTTACAATAGTGTATTTTAGCTCAAAACTAATATCTATTGATTTTATGGTCTTTTTTATCAGACTTGATGTCTCTTTAGTTTTGAATATTTTATCTTGAATATGATATATCATTAGTTTATGGTATTTTATATTAGACTTGATATTTCTTTACTTTAGGGTCCTTTAGATCAGACCTGATATTTCGTATGTTTATGTCTTTTTATCTCATACCTGATTGATGATCATGGGATATGGAATAGATGTAACAGTAATGAACCAAAACACTTTGAGTCTTCAGGTGTTTTCATGGTGTTGTAGGGGATTATGAGGATAAGAAAACCCTTTTGTAGAGTGATGCATTTCACTGATGAACATAGGAATATATGTGGGAGCTATGGGAATGTATTCCTATTCAATATAATGGTCCTTAAATCCATTTAACTTTTCTGGGGTCTATGGAAGATTTATGGATTTGATATCGGTTGAAGTATTGAATACAAGGGACGTTAGATCTAATTAGATAATCGTAATATGGATGATGTAAATCCTGACCAAAAAGTTTGAGTCTATGAATATAAGATGGGGAATACATGTTCGGAATGTCCCGTGACATTCTGAGATTCTAGATTCTATCATGGTGTTTCTAGGGCTCACAAGGATTTGAGATCCTTTCTGGAAAGGTGGATATACTTTAGTTTGCGGTTCAATACCCTTATGGATGGGTAGAATGCCAAGAAAGAGGTAATATTATCTCCTCTCTAGGTGCTATGAAATTTTCTTGAAGACTAAAATATCTAGATGATGAGTTTGGTTATTGTAAGAATTTTATCCAGGAAGGTTCATGGAACACTATGATTGTTCAGCTCTGAATTGTGAAGCTCAAGCCCTACGCCTTTTGGTTCTTAATCATGAGGTGTGGTCCACTAATGTATAGGGAATTAAGTGTCATAGTCTTGATATAGGGTATGAAACATGGTGATGTAACCTTGAGGATATTGAATCCACTATAAATGTTTGGTGTGGGGATTATAAGTCATGACCCAAAGTGCTCATGTCATGAGAATGATATGGGAGTGTCCTACTAGGAGACATTCAAATCACACTGGGGTTTGAGTTTTTCCGAAGTGTTGTTAGTGATGGAGAGGATTAGAATTTCCTTTTTCATAATGAAGTGTTTGGTTGAGGACTGTAGTCACACATATTGGATCCATGTCCATGCATTCATAGTCAAGTAGAGGGTCCTTGAAGTTGGGTATCTTTTCTATGGTCCAAAGAAGGTTTTGGTGATCTGAGGCACCCCAAATCATGAAGTGTGATTTTTAGATACTTTAATATCCTAGAATGGTTATATCATCCTAAAATTTGTTTCACCAACTGAATAACATATTCTCATGAAAAATAATTGTGAAAAATAATTTCTCTAACTTTTTCCTCTACCAAGGGGTCCAGCAAGCATAACTAGGATTTTATTAGGGCCACAAAGAGGACCCTATGAGCATTATTCTTTGTTTATTTATACCCTTATTTTTTCCTAGAATTTATAGATAAGGATTTTAGAAAGTAAAGAGTTTAGTTTTTATCAGGCCACCGTTTTCAGGTTTTCAACCTGAAATGTTTTGGGTCTCTTTCTTTAGAAGTTTAAGGTCTTGTGATTTGGACCATTATAGACTAGAGTTTAAGGTCATACATCTTTTACCAATGTGTAGGAAGTTTAATATCATGACTCATATAAACCCATTATGGGATGTATTATAGAATTTCATACTAGGGTACCCAATGTTAAAGTATGTTCAACATCCTTATGAGCAGGAGGTGTAAATGATGTAAATCATGGTTCGAGATTATCAAGTCATGAGTAATGATATCGGACAATCATACTGGGAGAGGTTCAGATCACACCAGGGTGTTGAGTTATGCCGCAGTGATGTCAGGGCTTTCAAGGACTGAATGTCCTTTTTGTACGGTGGTTCTTTTGGTTAACATCTATAGGTGCATATGTAGGAGCCATGGGAATGAATGTGTAGTCAAAAAAAGGGTCTCTTAAAGCCGAATGTCCTTTCCATAGGCCATGAAAGATTATTAGAAACCTAGGGTTCCAAATGCATGATTTATGGTTCATGGATTAAGATTATTTAAAAGACCATTGTTGAATCCCATACTTTGGATGGGAGAGGTAAGTCTCTTGTATTCCATTGATAAGGAATGATAAAAATGGGTGATGGTTTTCACATTTTACCTACATGTTGTGGGGACATTTTTCGAGTAGTTTGATATCATGAGGTAAAGACAATTGGTGTGTAGTTTATCATCATGTGTTAAGGACGTATTACCCTTTAGTTTATCCTCATGTGTTAAGGATGTAAGAACTAACGTGAGTGGATAGAAATGTTTAGGTTGGGAGCAACGGTGGTAGTTTGGGTGTCACTTTGTATCTCATGAAAATGAGAATCAAACTACACATAGTTCGGGGTAGGAAATACTCCATGTTTGTCTGGACCATACATTGGGGAGGGAATTATATCCATTAATTGTTGTAGTTGGGAAAAATAATGGAGATCCATGTTTCACTATGTATCCTCTAATTATAGGAATCAAGCTACACATAGATCATAGGGAATCGTGCAGTTTAACATCATCTGATAAGGATAATGATGGACTAACATGGAAAAGTGGTGATATTGCTGCTGGGCACAATATTAGATGTCTGGGAGACGCTATGTATCTCATGAAAATGAGAATCAATCCATGCATAATTATTAATAAACTATTTAGTTTAACATCATGAGGCAAGTATATGGCCTCCCTAAAATGAAGAGGTATAGAGTGATTGGACATGTGGTTGAATACCAACACCAACTGTAGTGGTCCTCTCAGGTGAGGTTCATAGGATTACGTAGTTTCATGTTATGCAGAGGACATTAACTATGCATTTTAACATCTTACTGTGAGGAATCATGGTATCCCTTTTATGGTATTTCATTCAGGACTGAGATAGGCCTATCAAAAGTTGTTATGCCTTGTTTCTCTAGGGAGACCCTTATCGAGAATCCTAAACCCACCTAAGCTACGCTAATTTTGAGAAACAAGGAATGGTAAGGGTTTCTCTCATAGTGTAGAGGAATTTAAGTAAATGAATGGAGAATTTTGTATCATGTGGTGATTGTAGAAAGATATAATATCATTCCATCCCAATGTATCTCATTGGAAATGAGGATCAAGACATACATAGTTTTAGAAAACCCATTACGGTTAATTTCATGTGGTGAGGATGTGGGTGACTCGACATGAATGAAGATGGATATTATGGATCCATGTAGTTTTTCATAATGTGGTAAGGATGTAGGTCATCTGATTTGAAGGAAAATTATACAATGGTCAGGGATAATAATAGAGGCTTGTGTATCACTGTGTATCATATAATAGTTAGAATCAATAAAAACTTAGTTATTAAGGAACCAATCAGTTTAATTTCATGTGGCTAGGATGAACTATGTATAGTTTAATGTATTGTGGTTAAAATGAGCTATTTACAGTTTAATATCATGTGGTCAAGATAAGATATGTACTTTTTAATGTCATGTGGTTAGGATGATACACATACAGTTCAACATCATGCAGTCTAGAGAACCATTATATAGTTTAACGTCATATTCTCAGGATGACCTCTATATAGTTTAATGTCATGTTTTTAGGATGATCTTCATATAGTTTAACATCATGTGGTTAGGAAGAATAGTGGGGCTAACTCTGATGTGGATTCCCATCTGATGATTTTCATTCAAATTTTTTCTTGAGAAATCACACATGGGTGGATGTTGTGACACATTCCCTTCCATGGTGTCCAATGGGTAGGTTCCATTATGATAAAACTTATGTATGACATAAAGCTCCTCCCAATTAGGTTCCAATTTCAAGAGATTATATCCTGGTATCATTAGGGTTCTGAGAGCTATCAAAAATTTCCCTTGTAGAAAGGAACGAAGTAAAACCTTTCTATTAAAGTCTCGTGAATTCCAATTCTAATGGACCTTCAGGTTGTGTGGTGTGCATAATATTTTCTCATATTTTTCATTACAATTCATCCAATTGCTTTTTCAATTTCTCATCATCTAAGAGCTATCCACAAATGGATATTTAGAGTGAAGCCAGCTAGACCTCTATTGGTAACAATCCCTTAGTTATGTACACCAATGAGTATGGCATTGTATGTGTGGAAGTACTCATGGTGGTATGGTAATCCCATAAAGAAAAGTGGAGATTTCCAGTCCAATACTTCTTATCTTATACATTATCTTCTGTTGTACATTCAATAGAGTCTTATTTAAGGCCTCTATCTATCCATTTTTTTCTTCGAGATAGAAATATGAGTGATTGTACTCGATATTAAACTTCTAGTATAGTATCTTCAATTATATTGAACAAAATATGGTGTTTATTTCTGTAAATATTGTGTAAAGGACTCAAGAACTTTTGATGGTATGACACTTTATGAAGTGGATGATATTATCCATCCTGGATTCATTGAGAGTTATTACCTAATCCCATTTATAAAATAATTTATTAGTAGTATGGATGTACTTGGACTGCTTAGTTTTGGATGGAGGATTTATTCCCACAACATCCATCCCCCAAAAAATGTCAAGGATTATATTTTTTGTATGTCAAAATATTGGGGCATGATGGAGAAATTTTTCAAAGATCTAGCATGCATGACATTTCTTGCTGAATTATACATGGTTATGTATCATGGTTTAATTGAAATATCCTATCCTCCTGATTTGGTGGGGGAGCCTAGTCCTAGATTGGTGGGCACCACAGGAGTCTACATGGACATCTTCCATAATCGTGGTAAACTCTTCTTATTCTATTCATCTGAGGAGGATTACATCAAATCCATTCTTATAGAGGGTTTTATTCTCATTTGGACCATCCTGTAGGGTGAAATTCGATGCACGATACTAAATATGTTCTATTCTGACATGATATTTTGGGAGAATACCAATTTTGAGACATCCAATTAGGGTCTCCATCCATCCACGAGTGTTCATTGTCTAATCACACTCTGGGAAGTGTTGACCAAATTGATTTTGTCCATATCAGATATGAATATTTATGAAACCATTCTTCAATGTGTGATACAGAATATTACTTCCCCCGATCATGGTCAGTTCTGATAGTGGCTGCATTAGCCAATGCATCAACATGAGCATTTGGGGATCAGGGACCATTATGCAATATGGGCTCAAAAGGAAATTCTACCATCAATCCCCTAACATAGCTTGTGAGAGGGTCCAGTTCTTCCTTTTTAATAAATTATTCACCATTGATCTTCTTTATCACCAATTCTAAGTCCCCCCTAATATATAGGTAGGAGATGTGCATTTTTTGGGCTATTTACAATCTAGTGATGAGTGATTGATATTATACCTCATTGTTTGTGCAGCCCTTAGATAGTGAGAAATAGTAGGGAAAAATGCTTTGTCCGAAGAGAAAAATACAATTCCTAAATGAACCTGATTGAACTTTGGGTGTTCCATCTTTATACCAATAGGGCTCTGAGAGGCGCCCTCAAATTACATCTCCCATGTCTGGGGAGTGTCATGGGAATAGAAGACCTCCTCATCTAGAATCTCGGTGTCCTTCGGTGTATTTTTTAGGGTCGGATGTGCTATGAGGAAATCAGCTAGGGCTATCCCCTTTACTGACTCCTATAATGTGAACTAAATTTCATATTGTTTCAGAATGACCATCCATCGAGAAAATCACCTAGTAAGATTTTTAAATCCAAGGATGTACTTGAGTTGATCAATTCGAGAGACCAAGTGAACTTCATTGTGCTGCAAGTAATGCCTCAACTTATTTACTCCAAAGATGAGGGTAATGTAGTTCTTCTTGACATCACAATATCAAGTATCAATACCTACCATCATCCGGGTGAGGTAGTAGAGACTATTTTCACTTCCAAAATCATTATTCTATGTGATGAGGGAACCCAAGGAGTGTTATATGGTGGCTATACATAATATGAGTGGCCTCATTTCTACTGGAATAATCAAAATCGGTGGGTGCAGTAAGTAATACTTGAGATTTTCAATGAATTTTTGACAATCATCATACCATTTATTGGAGATTATCTTCTTCTTCTTCTTGTTAAAGGGGAGAGTTTTACCATCCATGTTTTCTATAAATCACTAACTATAAGCAAGTTTCCCTTCAATTCCCCTTAGTTATTTGAGATTTATGGGGGGTGACATTGCAAAAATAGAACTATTCTTTTCTGGGTCAACTTCTTTGTTGTAGTGGAATACCATAAATCCAAGGAACATTCATGTTGTTACCTTGAATGAACATCACAGTGGATTCATCTTAAACAATTTTTTTGTTTCTTGTTAATGATTTCCTGTGAAGTGATCACATCACTACTAGGATTTAACAACTAAGTCATCAATACAACTCTCGGTTATCCTTCATATGAATTTATTAAAAATTTGATTCATGTCATTATGGTATGTAGCATCATAATTCTTTAATCTAAAGGTCATGACCTGATAATGGAAGATACCTTAATCCACATTAAAGGTAGTGGCTTATTCATTTTCAAATTCCATTTTGGTATGATTTTTTCCAAATTATTTATACCTAAAGGGAATGTCTTGAAATCCATCATTTTCATAAACAAGAGTCATGTGATTGTAAATAGAAAATATTTTTTCAATAAATACCTATTAAGCTTTCCAAAATCAATCTAGACCCTAATCTTCTCATTTTTTCATAATGTAGATGATTTTTGTTGGTCGTCTTTGGTTTTTCACATCAAATATAAATTTTTATTTCATAAAATTGTCAACTTATGACTCTACATTGGTGGAATAAGATGGGTGCATCCTCTTAGATACCTACTTGAAGCCTCGATGCTCATCGGGTAGTCTGAGGTTGTGTGTAGCCACATCTGGATTGTATCCAAACATTTTTGTATAATTCCAGGAAAACACATATCATTGTTTCCTTATAAATTTTGTGTGCATCTCGTTCTCTTAGAGGGGAATGTCAGAGTAGGTTTTGGGTCTTCTTATGTTACTATATTTATTTTTCTGATCTCATCTATATTTGTGGAGACACCTTCCTCGAATACGGGAGGGAGTTCCTGAGTAAATCCTCATCTTCTTCCATCTCTGAATCTGTGGATACATGTTCTGATGAAGATGGATATATAGGGGATTATCCACCACTATTGGGGTGAAGGAGGTTGTGAGAAGATAGTCTATCATCCCCTAATTAATGAGTCTTTACAGAGTGATGTCAGAGCCAATTATCTTTTTCATTTTCCTAGGGGTAGGAGGGGATTGGACCTTAGGGATTATATCTATGACCTCAACTGAATTTATGATAAGAACATCGTCTTAGTTGAGAATACTCTGAGAATTCATAAGGGTGGTTCCCAAACTATATGGAGCTACAAACTGTATAGCATCATCTTCCACTAGTTTCTTACCTCCCATCTTGTGTAAATATACTTCAGCATATGTTTCTATGCATGTCTTAAAGGGGCCACTATCACCATGTAGTATGAAAATATTTCTATCTATGGGATACTTTTTACACTAATGGAATTTTGAATGCACCCCCAGGTGGATATGGCTCCAAGGCCTCCCTAGAAAGATATTATATTTGGTTTCTTATTGAATAACATAAACTCAACATTAGATGTGAGTTATCAAAAATAGGCATCAAGTTTTATCTTACTAATTGGTATTTTCTCATTCTTATCATAACCTTGAATGGCCACCTTGTGGAAGATAAATCCCCTTTTCCATATCCTAAACATCAGAGGGTTCAAACTAGGATGAAATTGATCCCAGATACATTATCAATTATATCCCTTTAGACATTGACATTATTGAGTATACTCAAAACATATAAGGGTATGATATGTCCTTGGATAGCCTCTTCCTGATCTTGATCAATGAATGATATGGCAACATGACATTCTAAGGACATAGTATCCACATGATAGACCTTGGCTGTAGTGAAATCTGTCTCGAATTACTATGGCCTATATAGGGCATCAACAAGTGCATCCCCGGGTACTTTTGAAAGACATATTACATCAATGACTAAAAGATTGGCTGGGTTAATATCTATCTATTTCAAAACATCATATTTCTGTGCCAAAGGTCACCACTTCCTAACATGGAGCTACTCTTGGGAATGTGGTTCTGGAGATGAGGCATTTGATGTGGATGGGCCTAGAGTCTTTATAGATGTCAAGGGGACATCTATTGCTAGCAGTGCAGGTCATTATTGCCTTCCCCTTTATCCAGTTTGATCAGACAATCGAACCCCCAATATGTGATAATGCAATAAAATTAGGTTAAAATGTATGTTGGAGTGTTCTGGGACTCCTACTTATCTCTTTTAGGCCCACTAGAGTGCTTTCCAATGGGTATAATCTGAATATATATCCTCTATGGGGAAATGATAGGAATATTATGTCCGACCATGTCTTTTTTGTACCATGTATCCTTGGTTTCAGTGCATACGGCCTCCCATTTCTTGGTTATGTGTGGGAAAACAATATTTAGTGGAATTTTCATTGTCATATAAGAGGTATTCTAATCCTATAATGTTGACAGAACCAAAGATTAGCTTTATATCCAATGAAGATTCTATTTGGTGGAGCGGTTCTCAAGAAAAAAATGTTGTAGTGAAGAAGTCTGCAAGAGTTATGGCCTGCATTGGAGCAGAATAAGATGCCTCCTCTTCTATTTATTCTTACTTCCATTGGAAATTCCCACCATTGGAAGGTACTTATGATTTTTCCTTATTCATATGTTGTTGATCTATTGTGTGTCTATTCAATTTTTCTTTCAGGGCGGTGTGAGCTCAATCAACCATTTTTTGATCCATCCAGTTGTCAAATATTTGTACGCCCCTAGATGAAACTTTATTCCATTCATATTATTAATCTGACCGAACAATGGTTATTAATGATAGCTTCTCTAGACAGTTGTTTAATTCCACCTTTATGAAATCAACCCTGATAATAAAGGATATCTTTGAAGAAAATGTAGTCATATATATTATGACCTATCCTTCTATGGAAATGGATGTGATCAGGATGGATAGTGAGTTTTACCTCATCAGGCATCCAGGTATGAGGTGGTGCGAGCATGTTTTTATCCATGGATTCACATAAATAACTGAGGACTTTTTCATTCTAGAATGAATATGCCTTTTTCATTTGTTCCTCAAATCTCGGGTGACCCTGATTTCTCTATGCTTTTGTACAAGTGTGATTCTACAGTTTTTTCCACATAACAAGAGGTTTTTGGTGGTTCGGGGCCTTCTTAGTTTCATTGATGGGTGTTGTTGTGGTCTTGAGAGTGACATCCACAATTTTTGATTTGCCGGGATTTTTCCCCTATGTTGTGGGCATGATTCAAGTTATTGATCATGTTTGTTGAATGGGTTTCTCACGTTTTTTTGTTGTTTTAATGAACTCACCAAACCCACATAGATATTTCAAGGGGGAAAAGGTGTCTAAAATATTATATAATATTCCCATTAGAATGTTCCAGCAGTTTCTCTTGAGAGAGATGAATTATGAGTAAATAGGATAAACCTTTCCATCTAGCTATGAGGATAGACACCCTCTGATTCTCATGTTTTTGCAGTTTTTGTCGTAAAAAAATTATCAACATGAATTTGAATTGATAAAGGAATTGATTATGAAGGTATTCAAATCCTGTAATGGATCATATTGGTAGACTACAGCACCAAACAAGGGCTGGCCCTATCAGATTATTTATGAAACATCTCAGCTTTGTTGGTTCCTTTTGATCTTGAGGGCCCATCATTATCCTGCATCAGGATACAAAGTGTGTGAGATATTGTATAAGGTCACCCACACCATAAAAAGTAGATAAGGTAGGATTGATGAAATTGGGTGGAGGAAAATTGGCATTCATCCCTTAGGGATATAGCTTCCTCTCCGGTTCCACTGGTGCACATTTCCCTTCCATGGATTCCATTTGAGTATCCATGGACTCGATGATGTTAAAAAAACTCTAAGGAACTACGGATTGAGCCACTTATCATCCATAGGGAGTAGGTTTCATTTGATTAGGTTTCCCCAAAATCATCTCCTATTTATTATTGATTTGTCTGAAGATGGAATTATTACTTTGGTGAGGGGGAGGTTGTTAATAAAATAGAGGGAATCCATGATCACTTTTTCCTTCATCATTTATGTAGATTGGTTGTCTGGATTCGGATCCAACCTGATGATCAGATTTCGCTCTTTCTATTGGATCTACTATGGGGGGTATAATATTCATCTCTTCCTAAATACGATAAATAGTTGGAATATTTCCCCTAAGGACCTCCTCATTGAGTTTTTCAAGAGTTTGCATCTCAGTATTGTATTGTGAAAAATATTCCTCAATGGAAGGAACCTAAACTTTTTCAGGTGGAAACTGATATTTTTTCCCACCTTTTCCTTTTTCCTTCGTAGGGTTATACAAGAGAGGTTTTAGCTCAGTATTCTGAAGTTCCAGGTTATGGAACCTTCTTTATTTTTAGGTCACATCCTTATTTAGGGTGTCAAAATAATCCTCCTCCTAGGGTACGTTTTCAATGTTATAGTATTATGAATTTTTTCTTGATCAATGTCTTTAATGTTGATAGTAAAAACATTCATAGGGTAAAATATATTGGGTTATTTTTTCTTGAGACCCCGAAGGGGTTTGATTACCTTCTTCGTACGCTCCTCATATCTTAGTGTATGGACAGTGACCCCGAGGGAATTTCCAATTGTGATTGATGAATGGGCCATGGCCAGCAAAGGTTTGTCCCACAAGGTGAGGGATAGGTGGGAAAATGATTATTTCCCTCCCAAACTTGGGAAGACCAATTCTCATTTTGGTGATGATGATGATAAAAATGACCCGAGCCCTATGGTGTGGGGGTCTTTCAGGGCCGCAATTTGAATTTATTGGTCCAGTTTTTGAGGATCTAAAAATTCATGTTAGGGATTTGGTGACTCCTGGTATGGACATGAAGATATAAATTCCTATAGTCCACTAAGATGGTGTTGATCTAGAGTCATCAATGATGTGTTCAGGGTCCTCTTAAGGGATGATGAACCTAGTGATTGTGATTGAGATATAAATTCCCCCATGCTAGAGGGTTGAGGTTATCTGGCATCTTCTGATGAAATGTACTAAATCCTCTAGGGAAATAACGATCTGATAGGTGGAGGCAGTGGTAGATATTATCATGGCTAGGTTTGTCAGGTCCACTGCTAGATGTTTAATATGGCTTCAGTTACTCTATTTTGTGTGATGTGGCACAGCTGTGCTTGCTTGGTAGTTGGTTGAAATGGTGGCCCATGGTGAGAACCATTCCTTAAAGGAAGTTGTTCGGGAGATCTTAAAATCAGTATTCATGTCTAAAATATACTTCTATTATTTTGGGTGGCCCATTTTGAATTTTTTTGGCTATCCTCTCCCTCTTTTCATGAGGTATGGGCACCGTCAAATCAGGGTTATTCCACTTTATTGAGCAACTAGCTTGATCATTACGTAGTCCCAAATTTTTTCAGTGGATATAACATTACATAACATTTTGTGTATGTTTTTATCTTGTTCTAGGTTTTTGGAAAAGTGTAACACTCCAAACTATCCCCATCCTCGAATATGGATGAATGATGGGGATTCAAAGATCAATTGCCAAATATTTATGATGCAATGTTAGAAAGCATGTTGCATATTTCCCCTATGATTTTCTTTTTTTGGATCCTGATCCATGGATATATTATCCAAATCCATTTGAAAATAGAGTATCTTCATGGTTTAAAGGTGACCCTCATATCCTAGATAAGGTAGGTGTTTATCCTTCAGTCACTAATGAGTATCCCACATATTTTGGCACAGATAAGGCATACACTCATTTTCTAGCTCATCTCGGATCTCATAGTCAGAAGTAGAAAGGGGAAAAACATGATGGGGAGGTTGTTTTGAGCTAACTCTCTCAATATGTCAATGTCAGCCTCCTACACATTAGAACTACATGCCTCCTTCCAACCAGACTATATAAGATGATTCAGAAGGTCTCCTACTAATGAGAGTGAATTGATTCTAGAAGTTGATGGGGAACAATATATCATTGACCATGATGTTTTGAGAACCACTATATTTTATGGTTCTGTAGTTTGGGACACCTCTCTATATGAAGGTGTTTGGGCTAGGGTAGAATTTCATTATTTGTGGGAGATAACGTTATGGGGAGGTTGACCATGGTGGATGTTTTGGGTAGAGTCCCTATGATCTATCTCCATACCACCATGGGGATGAATATCATGGTAATGAATGTAATCTACATCCACTATAATAGAAGATTCAATGGACCCATGTGGTGTTGATAATGTGTCTCAAACAACATCAAGGAAACTAGCATCAATAATATTATAAAAATGGGCAAGGTTTTGTGTCTTGATCAGAATATGATGACCCACCATTTGAAATTTTATAGGGATATAATCCTATTTTGTGATGGTTTCTAGAACATGTATTTAACTATCTGATGATATGGGAGTATGACCCTGCTATAGAGAAGTATTTAGAATATCCCATTGAGATGTTTCAGAAATGATAGGAATATAATTTTGTATTGAGGAATGTTTCATTCTAACTTGCTGAGCCTCAATAAAGATGGGAGTATGAGCCCAATCCGAAGCCTTTGGAATATGTCGTTGGTAGTTCTTGTTAGGAGTTTGAGCCTACACAAAGGCATGTACTGCTCTCACCTAGTGAGCACCAGTTGGAATAGGAATATGATCTTGGTCTAAATATTCATTCCCCACTATAATATATCGACATACCTCTGGAATAGAATAAGGTACATGATCCTCATATTATATTGAATGGGAATGATTCAGGTGCATTTGTCTGTCGGCAGAAGTAGGAATATGCATCTGGTTTCCATTATTTACTAAAATATTCCTGGTAGATTCATTAACGGGAATATGATCCTCTCACAAGGCTCGTTCCATTCTAACATGGTTATCCCAAACAAGAAATGGAATATATGCCTGATCTTTGGGATATAGAGTATGTCTATAGACTTCTTCCACACGAATATGATCATTTCTTGATGTATGTTCCCCTCTCACATGGTGAGCCTTGACCAGAATAAGGATATGATCTTGATCCTTGGCCTTTGTAGTATACTGATGGGCTTTTTTGATAGGCATGAGAACCTTGTCTCGGGCCATGTTTCCCTCCCACCTAGTGATCCCTGGTTGGAACGGGAATTTGAGCCCAGTCTAATGGCTCGTCCTTTATCAAAATATATAGATAATCCTCTTGGATGGGATAAATAATGTTCCTTTTCTCTATAACAGCTACATTTTTTCAATGATCAATATTTTGAGTTCACAAGGATATAGTGATAGGAGTATGCATCTCTCCCTTTGATACCATTGTTGGAGATTTATGTATAATTTTCTCTCACAATTCGGCTTCAATGAAATTTTCATTAATAGAATCAAATCTTTATTCAAATCTCCTTACATATCCATCCTCATTAATTTCTCTCTTAGAGGTTATTTAAATTGCACTAAAGGAGTGAGACAGGGTGACCCTCTCACTGCTATTCTATTCTCCATTGCAGAAGACTACATGAGTAGATTGATCTCCCAGGAGATTGCTAAAATTACCATAAAACCTATCTCTGCCTCTAGAAATTTACAAGTTCCTTCGCATCTTCTTTATGCTGATGACATTATTCTCTTTACCCAAGGATACAAAAGGAACATTCTCAAGCTTAATGATATCCTTCTCCACTACCAGGAAGTATCTGGTTAACACATCTATTGGAATTAATATTCTATAATTTTCAGTAAAGTCTTTCCTCTAGGGAAAACAACTTTCTATCTCTAATATCTTAGGCGTCAAAGAAGGATCTATCCCTTTTACCTACCTTAGTGTGCCTATATTTTAGGGTAGACCTGAAGCGGATTATTTCTCTCACATTACGGACCATATGCTTAAACATCTTTACTCCTGGAAGGGTAAGTACCTTTCGATGGATGGGATAATTTGTTTGGTGAAATCCACAATTGTTTCTAAACTTTTTTATTCCATGATGATATATAAATGGCCAAAAAGTCTTTTAAAACACATTAATGTTGCTATTAAAAAAATTGACTGGTAGCACTTCGGAGAGAAAACTGGTGACTATTCCCTAGACCTCTTACTGCAAACCTGTTGATAAAGGGGGGATTGGAATAAAAATCTCTCTAAGTTCAATGAGTCTCTTCAAGCTATACTTGTGTGGAACATTATTCACAACACTTCATCCTCCAAAATTTCCTCAGGTCCTTCTTTTTTAACAAGCCTAGAAAAAATCGTTCCTACTCTCTTAAGTCCTCCATTCGGTCCTCCATCAAAAGTACTTTCATGTCTATTATGTCTAACTCTAGATGGATGGCCACTAAGGAGTCCAACTTAAAATTTTGTTTTGATAACTGGACTGGCGTTCCCCTTATCTCCTTAATAGATTACAACCAATCCCCTCCCCATCTTCAAGATTCAATTGACTCGATCATTAATATGCATAACCTGGATCTCCCTGAGAATGTTAATCAATTTTTTGATAATAACCATTTCGTTAATATTATTTATTTACTTATTTGGGAACCTTCGCACAATGGGACCCTTAACTCCAAAATCTACTATAAGTACCATTTCAACAATGTTGACAATAATCACCCCGGGATAGATAAATTCAACAAAGCTAGGATAAAACCCTCAAGATTTACTTTAGTCTTGCGGATTTCCCATAAAAAAATACCCACTGATAATTGCTTACAAACATTTGGGATTACTCTTTGTTCTAAATTTCGTATATGAAATCAACATAGAGAGGATATTAATCATCTCTTTCTCTCCTGTGACATAGAAACCACCCTCTGGGATTATATTCTTTATATTTTTGAGTGCAGATGGATGCTTTTGGATACCATCAACATGAAGATTCAGAGTTTCTTAGAGTTGTCTATGTCTCATCAAATCAAAAAAAAATTGGTTGTGGCTATTGAGGAACTTCTCCATATTATCTGGTGTTGTAGAAATGAAATTATTTTCCACAATAATTCTTTAAAAATTAATTTAGGATAAACGATAATCATCATGGCTATTCACGAAGCGTCTTCTATCCAAAAAGCTCATTACAACAACTTTGTCTGTGATTTTTGGATCCTCAGATGTGTTGGGGTGGAGGTGTTATACCCTCACCCCCACTCTACTCTTGAAGTGTTTTGGCTCCCCCCCCCCCCCCTCCGGGATGGATTAAAATTAATGTGGATGGAGCCTCCAAAGGAAATCTGAGACCAACGAGTTGTGGTGTCATCTTCAGAAATCACCTGGACCAGATTCTTGGATGCTTATATTGCTCTTGTAGTTCTTCTTCCACTTTGGAAGATGAGATGATGGGCTTCATCCATGCCATCACCTTTTCCAGATTACACAACTAGAACAATATTTGGATATAGAGAGAATCCACTACTATCATTTAGGCTATTTGGAATGGTACCATCCACCTTGCTTGGCCTCTTACTACCTGCTGGATGGACTGTTTGAATTCTCTTGTTGGGCTAAAATTTATCGCCACTCACACCTTCAGCAAAGCCAACCGGATCGCGGATGGGCTTTCCAATCTTCGAGTCACACATCACTTACATTGGATGGATGGTATCCCTTCCGAATTAATCCATTTTTAGGCTCAGTATGTTAGCGAAATTCCTTACATTAGACTTGTGTAACCCCCCCCCCCCCCTATCAATAAATTTTTTCTACCTCTAAAAAAATTTAATCCTACACATTTTCCATTCATACTATCTGTTTTCAGATATATTTTATTGAAGAGGGTATATGATCCCACTTATATTCTCATGTATCCACTAGGATATACCATTGGACATCATAAATGGGGTAGTAATTTGATCCTTCCCAATGTCTGCTATGGTAATATTATCATAGATGTTTTTCCAGAAATCAAGGATATGAGCCTCCTTACTGGTTCCTTCGAGAGTATACTGGAAGGTATCATTAGTAGGAGTGCTGATATGAAACCTCTCCTAGGTATCCAGCACCTTCCCCCTGATGATCCTTTCGTGTTTCCCGTGCATGGAAATTAGAGGCGAAGCATCTTTAATGGTACCCTCAGTAAGTGACTAGTGGGTACTAGGGGGGATGATATTGGAGATGGAAAGATCCCTCTTGGGTAGCCCCTGAAGCAGAAAAGAGCCTTATTGGGATTCTTGATCCACCTTTATCTTATATGGAATGTGGTCGTTATTATTCTCTAAGGATAATCTCTCGAAGCTGTTTGATGGGGTGATAAAGACTACAGGCTTAGCAGCAGTCTTCTCAAGGTGATACAGATTCACCAACTTCTATTTTTAGATAACCTCATTGGTAGATTCCAAGGTTAGGATCCTACCATTTTAGTGGTACTCCCAAACCATCATGTTTTCCACCTATCTTTGGATCTATCGAGCATGTGATATTGTCTTTTAACCAGTGGGATTGATGTATTAGGTGATTTATCATAAAGACTTATTTATGAAGAAGACATTGCCTCAAGTTGGGAAGCTATCGATGAAGGAATTATCTACAATCACATATACAAAAAAGGAACAAGAACATTGAAATATCCTTGTCATGCTGTTCTCAATTCTATATTCATGGTTAACACAATTTTTTTTCTTGATTCATCCATTCCACTCGCATGGACTTGTCAACCCGAGGATAGACTTATAGGAGCCTTGGTCATAGAGGATCATCTGTAAGATTAATTTTGGTCCTATTATTTTTTTTCTTAGGAAAGAAAAACAAATTTTCCAAATTCATGTTTTAACCAATCATTTTTTATTAGACAGATTCATGCTTGTCTTTTCATTTTTGTTTCAAATTGTGGAAAATGGAATATCCTGGGGGATTGTTAACCAATAATATATTATTTCTGATATTTTCATTGGGTTGATAATTTTTTTTTATGGATTAGAGAAAACTAAAATGTCCTAATGGATTATAACACAATCATTTTTTCATTGGAGTGTGTTGGGATTCGAGGTACGGTCGAGAACCCTCATTGAAGTGGGTTTGGATTGGCCCGATGGTTGATTGTGGGGCTGTTTTTTATACACAATGAACATTGGGTTACCAGTATTTATCTTACCTAAAAATCCCAATGGTTCTATCATCCTTATAAAGTTTCATACCTTATTTCCAAAGGTAGGAAGTTATCTTGGTTTTCATGACAAATGACTCTTGGGGACTTGCATTAGTGGAGAGTATGGGTGTTCAGGATCATCGCACCCTTTTGGGGGGATTATTAAATACTCTAGGACTCTATTATAGATTTAATATATGTTCTTTAATTTATTCATGATCTCGATATGATAATGGTTACAAAAACAAGTTGATCATGGGTTAATTTCTCTTTCATGTGTAAAATACTAGAGTTTATTTAGTGAATTCATCTATATGAATCTGAGGTTCTCCATAATTTTCTAGTAAAGTGAAGTTGTGCATGTGTTGAAGTTTTATAACCAATCGCTTTGGAATGCACTACCACTTAGGGAGTTGATTTAATTTTCGAAGGAGGACATTGAGCCATTATGAGGCGTCCTACATATCCTGGTTATTACAAGAATCAAAACTCAGGTATTTAGTTAAACCCATAAAGATTAACATCATGTGGAGAGGACTTATGTGTGGAAATTGAGGAACCAAATATTTGATCTTGAGTCTCGGGGAGATATACTACGTATCCTTGTTATGGAAAAAATGAGAGTGACCATAGTTTTATTTTTTTTCCTTGGTCTTCTAGGGAATGAGGTAGAATGATCATCCCATCAGAATTATTGGGTCCCAATGGTTGAAATGTCAGAGACATGGTGTTTGTATCAAAATTGATGATTATTTGAGCATGGAACTTAGTAAGGCTACTTATATATCCTATTTTTTCATGACTTATAGTTATCATAGTTCATTTAATTGGTACTTACACATTTTGGTTTCCTTATTGATTGGGGATTACACACTGATGTTTCCCTTTTCCTCATAATGGTTTATGACAAGAGTGATATGGTGATTTCTAATCCCTAATCTCACATGATCTATGCTCAGTGTGGGAAACAAGGGATGGAAAATGATCAGTTCCACTACCTACAGATGTGGGACATATTCACCGGGGCATCCCTTTGGGGGTTGATATAGAGCTCAGGCCTCATAGAGACATCATACATATCCTAGTTGTTATAGGAATCAGAGTCCTTGTAATTCACTTTATTCCTTAGCTTGTGAGGATGAGGTAGAATGATAAACACAAGGGAATGATTGGGTCCTGATGGTTGAAAGTTCAGAGACAAGTTGTTTGTATTTTAATGGATTTTTATTTGAGATCGCAGCTTAGGAAGGTGTGAAACGTATCCTGGTTATGGTAGAAATCATTGTTATCATAGTTCTCCTGATTGGGGCTTACACATTTAGGTATCTTTATTTATAACGGCTTACATATTGAGTTATAACAAGGTGATCAAGTCTAAGGTTACCCTTTCCATTTGGTCTTCTTTCTTACTTTACTTGCATTTATTATATGCATGACATGCTTTAGTTGTCTGTATAATATGTAATATAACATTTTCTTAGTATGTCAAAAGGCAGTCATATGATCCAGTTTACTTTTCTAGAGGAATTAAAATGTACTGGAAGGAATGTCTAAGGGTTTCCGCATGATCAAGGATAAAATTTCTAAAGGACGTCGTACGACTTAGATAACTTGTCCTAGAAGTCGTCACATGACCTAGCTAGCTTGTATTATAGGGTTTCACATGATCTAGTTGAGTGTATCAAGTGTTATCCTGATAGATGACTGACACATTTGGATCATGTCTTAAAAGACAATTTTAAATTGTTCGAAGGATGTCACATTTCCTAGATGGCATGTCCGGAGGACATCACAAGACTCATATCGATTAGTCTGGAATCCAACACATCACATGGATGGCTATTCTTATAGGGTTTAGTGTGATCTATATGGCTTCCTTGGGTTTCATCATGAGATCTGACTAACACATATATAGGGAATCATAAGAGTTAATGTGACATGTCTTAGTGGGTGTCGTATGTCCTAGCTAACATGTCTGGAGGACATCACAGAACATAGATGGCTTGTCCTGGAAGACATCACATGACCTTGATGGCTTATCTTAGAGGGTGTTCCATGATCTAGCAAACCATCATAAGTGTCATCATGAGATATGATCAACACATATAGAGGGCATCGTGAGACTCAATATATCATGGCTCAGAGGGTGTTGCATGTCCTGGCTGACATTCTTGGAGGGCATCGTGAGACTTAGTTGGCATGCTCGGATGACATCTCAAGAGTCAATTAACATGCACAGGTGCTACCATGGGACTAATCTATCATGAACTGGCAACATTATATGAGTTATGTGACATGTCTAAAGATCACTGAAATGCTAGGATGATGAGCCTATAGGGTATTGTGAGATCTTGGTTGCATTCCTGTGAGGTGCCAAATGAATTTCTTTAACTTGTCCAGGAGACTTCATATAATCTTAATGGTATACCAGATGAGTTTTGAAAGATCTAATCGACTTGTCCATGTGCTATTGTGTGTCTTGGATAGTTCACATGAAGGGAAGAAGTTTCGGTTTATATGTATTTTTATTAAGTATACCATTTATTATTCTTTATTCTAGCCTTATATAAGGAGTTCATAGATTTCTTTTGGTGTTAGGTTATTTTAAATCACGCATGATCTTGAAAATTAGTGGGGTGTCTTTCGTGCATCCTTTCAGAATCCCTTCCCCTGATCTTTTAATGCTCTCTTGAAGTTCTTTATGTCTGATGAATTTTCACTCCAGCTATTCACTAATGTATTACCTGATGGAAGATTTGTCTGTCATGAAATCAACTACTCTAAGAAAGAAACACTGGTACTTGGGTGTGCCTATGTTCCTAGTAGAAAAAACCCAACCAAGAATTAGAGAGTCCAGAGGAGGATTTTTCATGCAGAGGTGGGGAATTCATTGGAATTTCCACCCCAATTGTTCACCTGTTTGTGTAGCATATATATCATTAATCTAGTTTGTAGTTAGACAAGGCCTCTATCACCATACATCATCGTGAGCTTTCATCGCAGACCGTTCTGAGGGCATTGCCATATTTTTAATGACCGCAAGTCCCCTCATCAATGTGTCACTTATTAGATTATTTCCAATTAATGAGTAATTTTTGAGTCATGTTTGTATGAAAAAGTAATTTTATATAATCATATTGACATGTACAAGGATCTTCATGAGATAAAAGTGTCTCATTAAAGGACTTCTCACAATCTCGGGTAACTTTTCTGGGTCTTTTTGCGGGACAAGGATGGTTCGTCAAAGGGCCTTCGCGAGATCGGGTCGGCTAGTCTAGTAGTCTTGTGAGACCATGTAGTAATCATCCTTAGTGATTCACAGACATTTTTATGACATTCAGATCTCTCACCTCCTTCCTTTTTATCCCCTTTTTTTTATTTTACAAATTTTAGGGATTATACAAGTTGTCATGAGGGTCGTTGAGGAAATTTTCTCTATTTTTTTATTCTTCAAATGACCAAGAAATGATCTTCGAGGATTCACAATAATTGCGTCTAAAAATACATCTAATTTTTCTTATGGAGATGAATGGGGAGTGCTATGATTATTAGACATACTTGAGGCCTTTCACAAATCAAGGATGACAAGCTGGTAGGCTTTCACATGACGATGTGGACATGGGGTGTGTCGCTTGTCATTTAGAGAGAATGATAGGCTCCCACCTCCTCCCTTTTATTTCCTTTCCTTTATTCCACGTATACAGAAGGTACATGAAAGTTTTCTTTGAATGTTTTCTAGGATTATTACCCTTTCCATTAGTGATGCATCGAATGATTCTTACATATACAAGAGGCCACCTCTGTTTGGACATTTCCTCTTATTTTTAAAGGATTCTTGGTATGATTTTCAGTCAACGGCCAATGTCAAATCGTTTTTCTCGGAGGAACTCATTGAGCTACCACCAAGCATCCTTATGTTGTCTAGAGTTCCTTTTCAATAGAAGGAGTATTTTTTGAAAGGGTATTTGTGGGATCTGTGAAAGGCTATGTGATGTACATGATCCTTTTATGTTTCCTTATTATGGTAACATGATTGTCAGTCTCTTAGAGGATTTTGTAATCCATAGGTCTTGGCCACCATCTCTTTCCTCTACTTTTTTGGGGAAAATAATACCCATATTTAGGTATTTCTTCCATTGTTAACTTTTTGATTCTCATTTGGCTAGTGTAAACAATTATTTTGGGAAGAAAAAAACCAAATTTATCCAAATGAAATTGTATTCTAGTTTAGATCTCAACTCCCCTAAGACTTTAATTCACCGTCTTCCATTTAAAATTATCTTAAAAAACATAGTGACTTCATTCAAAACTAAAATTTTTCCCAAAACCTTTTTTATAATCAACATCCTTATTACCTTTTGGCAAATACAACCAAGTCTTCTTGTGCACATACCATGAATCTTCATTTTCCTATAAATGTGATCATGGTGTGATCCGTTTGTGTGTATTTTGACTCATCCAAATGAAAATTATGCATTATAATTATTTGTGAGGTAAACCCTATGTATGTTCCTATATGAAAACTTTTTTAAAGTTAACACTTCTAGAGTATCTTATAATGGTTCAAAAAATGTCTTACTTATATAGGGTATTTTTTAACTTATAAACCTTTTATAAACTTTTCTCATATCATAATCCTTATGTTTCCAACATGGTTTATTCCTATAACTTATAGAAAATATCATGTATGAAATTTAGCTAACTCAATTGAGTTATACCACCTTCATAATTCTTCTTCCATACCGCCATCATCGCCGCATCTTAAATTACATCTCAAAAAAATTGGATTAAAATATTCATGTTCTAGAATACCATATAATATCTCCACCTCATGAATAAATTCTATATATATAATCATTTAACCTATTTAATATAATATTTTTCATCAAATATTATTTTGTGAACTTAAATACCTTCTATAGTTCTCCTTCTGTGTCTTCCAATGTCAACATTAATTCATGGTCGAAAAAATAAACAATTATTTTTAAAAAAATAACACATAATATTTTAGTCTCTATATGTTTAATTGTGTATATTTTCTTAGAGTCTATATAAAGGTTGAATTTAAAGTGTATGAATCCTAAAGTAGATAATATTTTGATTTCGAATTTGATTTCAATTTTTTTATTTGAATGTTTTGGTTTTTATTATGTATGGAAGAATATGTGATATAATATATAATATCTAGAAGACAATAATGGATTTCATATTATTGAAAAAAAATATATTTAATGGATAGTTCTTCTTAATTGAATTTCAAAAAATATTAAGCTTTTAATGATAAGTTTTCTATATAACCTTGTGATGATGTATAGGTGAAGGTAATAGAATCATGTAGAACATCCATATTTTATGGTGTTATTACTTTCACTGACATTATTTTATGTTAGAACCTTGTTTTGATGTGATAATTTCATGAATCCCTCTTGGAATGTAGTGAGTGAAAAAGTGGAAATGACTATAGACCTTGGATAAAAATTGATATCTTCTTAATGATTTGAATAATAAATTAGTTAATTATTGATTATTATGTATATAAAAACATCATTTATATGTTCTTTATATATATAGACTAGTTCGGGTAAACCATGTAAAATCTTGGTGTTTTTTATACTTTTATTTTTTTATTTTTTATTTTGTGGATCGGTTAATGTTTTGATAGATTCAAAGTGTTTTTAAAAACATAGATTCAAAATATTCACATGTTTGACACAAAGTTATATTTTGAAACACCCCCCCCCCCCCCCATTAGTGTGTATTATATGTCCTCAAGTTCCAACAAGTGGTCTCAGAGCCATATATAAATTATTACTGAATTTTTCAAGTGAGATCTATTATCATAGATAATGTAGTGGATTAAAAGGGAGTATAGTTATTTTATAGTTTAATTATTTTATTTGGATAAAATAGATTTAGATCACACTTTATATCTCTTGGAATTGATTTATTCTTCGTATTAGTTCACGAAATACAAGTTGTTGATTCTATATAATTTTCAATTCATAATGTAATAGAAAATGTTTGAATCATTATTATAAGACCCAAAATGCTTTATCAATGGATTTACATGATGTTGATTGTTTATACTTTTTTTAGGGATATTTTTTCAAAACTATACAATATTTATGAATGTGATAGAACAGTGAAATGGGATAAGCTACAAGTTATTTTTAATATATTTAATGATTTAAGGATGATCCCAAGTGATATTATATATAGTTTTTTCAGAACAATTATTGAAATTTTTGGAGTTATTCAAGGAATTAGAGATGATATAAAATATAAAAATATTTTTAAGAATATTATATAGTGTTTCACAGTAATATATATCTAAAGGTGTTAGATCATGACAAATTAAGTCTTGTAGAATTATCTATTGATGAATAATATTGCAAGTTGGCCTAATACAAAATGTGAGTGAATGTGTAAAGTTACTCGGAACATTCATCAAATGAAGTGGAATTTAAATCTATATATAATCTTGAGGTTAATGAGGATTAAAATGAATAAGATATAATAGAAAAAGTTATTATCACACATAATGAAGAAATTTATGAGAGTTAAGGGAAGATTTTAAGGTAATATGACATTGTCTTGATTTCGTGGTAGATTGGTTGGGAACATCATTTATTATTGTCTAAAAAATTTGGGTAGAGGGTATGGAATGATTAAAATCACCCAAAAACTAAGAAATAAGTTTTCTCCTAGAAGGAATTACAATTCTGGAAATATATGTTTAGAAATGATTTAGAGAGAAGTGTTGTTATGTAAAGGGGAAGATGATGTTGAAGAAGATCATTTGGATGTGTTAAAACTATGTTTATCTTAGATTTAGAATATTTTATAATGGATGTAGGCGAGGAGTAAAAAATGAATTAGAATAGGTTGATCAACCACATGAAGTTTTTTTCACAAAGTGGAATTAGAAGGAGTTCTTAAGTAGCTTGACCTTCAAAAAAATAATATTCAAGGTTTGGTGAAATAATTTTCAATTAAAATTTATGATATTGAGGTAGAAATTGATTGGCTATAGAAATATGTCGGAGAATATTAAAATGATCAATTAAAACCTAAAGAATCATTGAACTATAGGTTAAAAAATGGAGGTTTTAGAAAAGATCATTAATAATCTTAATATCTCTATGAAAGATAAAACAAAAAATATTGAATAACTAAAAAAATAGTGTATTTGAGGAATAAAATAAAGTATATATTATAATTATTTGATTAAAAAAAGTGTATATTTTATAGAATCTTCTTAGATAAAGAATTAATGGAAAGGGTAGAATGAGTTGTATAAGGTATTGAAGAGGTGTTGAGTTCTCAAAGAACTAATTGCATGGTTAAAAGTAGATATGTATTTGATATTGAAACGTTGAAATATAATATATAAAATGTGAAGAGAAAAGTAATTCAAAAGTCAAAATAAATTTCTAAAATATCAATAGATTATAAAAAATCAATGAGTTATATATAATCTAGTGATATATGGAGATATTTTTGTAAAAAAATACATTGATGAATTACTAATTCTAAGGATACATATTCCACATGATGTCATATTACAAACAATTAGTAAGTAATTGTAAATTTTAATCTACTAGAAGTTTGAAAATTAGAATTATAACATGTCCTTCATCTCAGAATATAAATTCACTCAATTTATATTGCATCAATTTTTCTAAATATGGGAATAAATCCAATGATTTTAGGGTAAAATAAGAGATAATTATCTATATAGAAGTTATATAAATTTTGATGAGAGAAAATTCAACATAATTCCTTCAGGAAATATATTTTACCCTTTATTGTAATAATGGTATGACTTTATTTCTTATGACGGAGAAAATAAAAAGTGACTAACATACATATTCACACATCTTGAGGTTTAATGGAAATAAAAGAATTTAAAGTTGATGGAAAATAATTTTATTTCTAATATTTCCATGAAATCTATAAAAAATAGTAGTATGTGGGTTTTTTAGATATTTTTTCATCCCACATGATAAGAAATAGAGATCATCTCAATAATTTGAAAGGAAGAGTTGATGGAATGGTTCAGTTTGGAAATGATAGAGCTCTAAAGATTAAATCAACCAGTAAAAATTATTTAGCTAGAGTTGAATTGAAAAAATATAAATTTCACTATGTATCTTATCAATTTCATAATTTTTATAGTGTGATATAGTTATGTGATGTTGGATTTATTGTTATATTCAATAAGAAAGGGTATGGTATCATGGTAAAATCAAAAATTCCATAAATATAGAGAAGGTAATGGATATAAATTTTAATCCAATGGACTGAAAGGATAACACTTTTTTCGAATAGTAGAAGAAGAAAATAATCTATGGAAATAGTGAATTAGTCTCATTGATTGGGAATTTTTAAAAAACATATCAAAATTCAACAAAGTAGAGGACATAATAGTCTAAATAAAAATAGATAAAAGGTATGTTAGACATGCTTGAGGGGAAATATTATGAGAAATATTAATCATAAAAATAATATTGGAGAATCAAATCAACTGGATTTGGTCTACACTAATGTATATTGTCTAGTCAGATAATCAAGAATATTGATTGAAAAATATTCAATATTATTTATTAAAGACTGTAATAGGATCTGATAGGCCATGTTCATGAAGACTTTTAGATAAGTGATGGACTACATCAAAATTCAAATGATAGTATCTCAATTAACAAAATGTTATAAGTTTGGGTTAGAGAAACTCCTAAGGCAAACATCTATATCACTAGATAATATTATAAATAGTGGGTTTCAAGTTATTAATAGTGGGAGATAGTTTTTCCACATGAATGAACTAATAAAAATAAAGGTAATATTATTTTGGAATATTTAAATCGCCTATAGGGTCGATGAAAATTAAACCCAAAGATATTTCTTTGTAAGAACCCGGATCTTGTTTTCAAGTATGTTTTTTTTCTAGTTGTTTTGAGAAAAAGCGGAATTTCTTGAAATTTCTTAAGTACGCGCTATGTAATTTATGATTACATTCCAATTACTTGATTACCATGGGTAGGCAAGTGTTGTCCATGTAATGGCCATACCCATAGCCACGTGTGGTGACCTGGATATCACCTAATGCGAGGGCTGGTAAGGGCAAGTACATGTCGTGTACTTCTAAAGTACATGCTGTGTACTTTCTTTTTTTCATTAAACACACCAGGGTCCCATCTGATGGACAAAATCATCTTCTTCTAGGTCTGGTTCATCTAAGAGAGACCGTACAGCCATGATCCTTCTCTGAGCCCCTGACCGAGCATTCGTTCTCAGATTCAATCATCATTGACGTCATTGGGGTCGCCTTAGTAAGCTCTTCCTTCTTCTAGAGTTTCATTTCTCGATTCCTCCTCTTTCTCAAGTTATCTATGGTTGATCATTTTTATCATTTTTTGTAGATCTACAGTTTTCTTGGGTGATTTAATGCTTGAGGGTCACTTATAACAATCCTAAAACACTATGTTAGGTGGTTTGTGCCTTTCCTTTGAAAGTCTTTGAGTTATATGTGCAAACTTGCACAATACCCTTGAACGGGGTGTTGCGTGTTTACGGTTTTAGCCCTGTAAATTGCCTACTATTCTTTTATGCTTGAGTTGATGTTAATTGAATATGAATAGGGTTAATTTCTACGCTTTAGAAGTTTTTTCCCATGCATGTTTTGTTTATGAAGGATTGGTCTTTCTTAGCCTATTACGTTGCCTTGTTGTTTCCCATGCCTAGTATTATAGGATGGAGTGTTAATTATCTGACATTCTGATATGTTGTATACTGGTTAGCCAAGTAGTTCATGAGGTTTACTTTGGCCAATTTTCATTTATATGCTCATTTGACTTACATAGGGCCATGAGAACCTAGTGTAGTAGACCATAGGGAGAATGGACGTAAGGGCTTCTCCAAAGCGTCTATTTTTCTATTACGATGCGAGACCATAAGGTGAATTCATGTATGTTCTTTCTCAGAGTGTATGTATTTCCACGATGTGGTCCACATGGTGAATGTGACGTAAGTGATTCCCCATAGCACCTTTTTCTTACCAATACGATACTATAGGGGGAATTGACGGTGAGTGCTTCCCCAGAGAGTCTATACTAAAGCTCAACCAGAGGGGTTAGACTATGTGTACTTCCTAGAGGGTTTCTTATGGTTACTAGGTAGGACTAGAGGGGATTAGGCTGTGAGTACATCCTAAAGGGTTACCTATTTGTGATTATTTGTTTACTTTATGTGTGGAACTGAATGATTTGAAACTATGGAATTGTTACTATTGTGTACATTCTTGTTTACTTATTCTTTTGTTTTTTGCCTGCCATATAAATTCATTGAATGTTAGGCATAGATCTCTTGGTGGTTGCCTATATTTATTTAGTCACACACCCTATTTGGGCCATACCTTTGGGCCAAAACAAATTATATTTTTGTAGGTATAGATAATGGAAAGTTCCCTTCTACCTCAGGTACTTGACTGCTTTCGAGCTGTAGAGCATGGGACCAAGCTTTGGCTTCTGATACTGCTGATCTATTTACTATTTTTATTTTACTTTGGTTTAGTACTTTATTTCAGAATTGTGACTTTTTTGGCTATTTTCCTAGGCATATATATCATGCATCATTGTATATATGTGCTCCAACTGCTTATTACTATTATTCTTCCACTATTTATTATTGGATTCCATTATTACTGCTTCCGCTATTGTTATCTATTTCTATTCTGATGTGTCACTCTATCAATTAGGTTATAGTTTCCCCACTATCAATCCCAAGGCCCTCACTACTAGTCGGAAGCTACTGGTGTTAGGGGAAATTCACTTGAGGCCATGTGACCAACTAGGTATGGGGCGTCTCTAGGAGGCTTCTGGAATCGGGACATTACAAAGTGGTATCTAAGGGTTTCTTTCTTCTTGACTAACTATTTGGAGCCTATAGCCAGTGATAGAAAGGAATAAGTACTTGGTAATAAATTGTTCCCATGAGTAGCTAACCCGTGTACAGGGAAAATCCAATCTACCTCGGTTATTGTAATTTTCTAGTTTTGCAATTTTACAGTTGATTTGATTTCACCGTTGGGTGATTCATATGTTTTGTGTTGTTGTTGTTTATATTATAGAGGTTCTATTTCAGTTTCAAACCGGTGAGATGTAGGTATTTAATCTCATACATCATATAGGCACTTTCTAGAAATCACATGTCACGCATTCTTTACATGCCATTTAGGGTGCATTAGAGATTTCATGCTTTTGTGATAGATATTGTGCTAGATATGCATTCTGTTGTGATAGATGCCTTGATAAAATACATATTGTTTTATAGGGTATTTTTTGTGTAAGGTTTGGTTTGAATGAACATAAATCTTTGGTTATTGTAGTGTTATGGGCCCTCACGGGTTGGAATTTGGCACTTTAATGTTTGTTTTAGAGTTTTTCTAGGCTCCAGAGTAGTTTCTATGGCTCACTGTTGGAAAAAACCCAGAATACACACTGTGTAATGTTGAATACACACCATGTGTTCTTCTATTCAGAAAGAAATTGTTTTTCAAAAGTACACACCGTGTAATGTATGTACACGTTGTGTAGTATCTAACTGTTTCACTGGTTGTGTGGGCAGAGACACAGGGTTGGAAAATCCTGGGGGAACACACCATGTACCGGTTGTACATGTATTGTTGTGTTAACCATGTGTCCACCCATGTGAATAACGACACGGATGGATAAAAACATAATCAATACACACCGTGTCATTCATGAACACATTGTGTAGTGTAATCCCTGGAATCCAGCCTTGTAACTAACAACCGGGGTCGCTGGAAATCATTTAGTGCACATCGTGTCCATCTGGAACACACCGTGTAGTGTGAGCCGTGTATCTAGATGTGTCACTAACAACATGGGTCGGTGAAGCTCTTATAGTACACACTATGTCTGGCATGAACACATTGTGTGTCATGTTCTAGGAGGACCATGTAGCTTAGTCATTTAGAAGGACTCGGGTAGGGGAAGAGGATTCAAGTACACGCAGTGTGTTAGGATAACATGTCACGTGTTTAGGGGTGTTGAACGACTAGTTTTGGCAGAAGTACACGCCCATGTGAAGGCTTAAGGGAACACGTCGTGTGGTTAAGTTTTCATGCCGTCTATCCATGTTTTGTAATAATTGAAATATTTCTTTCTCATGTTCCATTTGTTTTCATCTAGTTTTTTGTCCTTGACAATATTGATCTAAGGTGTGCGCTTGACCTTGCAGAGTCATGCCACTGAGACTTCCTATGGTTTTCCACCAGTTATAGGGCAGTGATTAGACACTAGACATGGCTAATCAAGGACTTCCAACAGGTCCTCCAGTTGTTCCACTCTTAGCACCAGCCGTCATTCCGGACACAGGTGCTGATGCATAGTTTCAGGAGGGCTTCATGAGGTTCATGCAGACCTTCTGTGGAGTACCGCATCCTGATTCATTTATGGCATAGCTGACACGGGTTTTCCAGCAGCAGCATCATTCCACCTTTATAGGGGAAGGAGGAACTCAGGATGCAGAGTCATGGTTGGAATCTATGTTGTATATCATTGAGCATCTGGAGACGCCTCTAGAGAGGAGGATGAAGCTTGCTACATATGTGCTTCGAGATTCCAGAAAGAGATGGTGGAATGTGACCTCACAGGAAGGACGCTAGCAGTTTATGGCGTGGGATGATTTCCAGCATGCCTTCTACAAATACTTTTACCCAGATTCTTTGAGTGTCGATCGAGCTCGAGAGTTCATGGTTCTGGAGTAGGGTACTCTTTCTATTATAAAGTATTATTCTCGCTTCACAGAGCTATAGTGATTTACGCTCATCCTAGGAGGTGATGAGTAATTTCGGGCAAAGAAGTTTGAGGCTGGTTTGAGGAACGACATCCGATATTAGGTGAATATCTTCAGGATGACATCTATCACTTCTATCGAAAACCAGGAGCTTATCACAGAGCATAATCTAAGGGATTATGGAGTTGTGGACCAGGGTGGTTCGACATCCAGAATAAGTATCCATCCTACTGACAGTAGGCAGTTCCACAGGGGGTATTTGTGCGATGATTCAAGGAGGTGATACACTTCCTATTGAAGCTAGGTGGTGTGCTACACATGCAGAAAAACCGGGCATACGAGGCCACATTGCCCGAGAGACCTAGTGGAGTGCTGATCTTGCAGCAAGATAGCCCATCATCAGTGCCTATGTCAGATATTCTCACCAGTAGCTGGTGACAGAGGTTATTCTATAACTCCTCGTTCAGGAGCAGTGCCACCAGTTTCTCATCAGTCTAGGAATTGGAGTTCTTTCGGCCGTTCAGGCTGAGGTGGAGGTCGCGGTCGTGGTAGCCAGTCACCGGGCTATCAGTGACAACAGGGTGGATCAGCTCAGAGTGCTCAGGCAGGGTCGTAGGGCTGCAGTGTAGGTCATACTTTTGCAGTGGAGCAGACCCAGTAGAAGTAAGATCTCGAAACCTCTATAGTTTGAGGTATAATTCTAGTTGCCTCAGTTTTAGCTTCTGCTCTTTTTGATACAGGTGATTCCCATGTCTTTATATATGTTGCTGTTATGGAGAGCCTTGGGTTCTATATCTTTTCTCCGACTTATGTCTTAACTTTGGAAACAGCATTGGGGACAAGAACGACTCATGTATGTCGGTACAAGGAGTTCCGTCTTGAGGTTGGTGGGTGTCCACTAGGAAAACGGCCGTTTAGCGGCAGTTTTAAAAACCGCTGCTAAATGTGTTTTGGGTCGCCATTTCGCGGCGGTTTTTAAACCTCCGTAAAATGCCTTAATTTTTTTTATTTTTTGTTTTTTTTTAATTTTTTTTTTAATTTTTTCAAGGATTAGTGGCGGGTTTTTAAAAAACCTCCTCGAAATAGCGGCGGTTTGGGTAAAACCACCACGAAATGAAAAGAAAAAAATAAAAAAACACGAGAAACCCCGAAATCACTAAAACGACCATAACTTTTGATCCGGGCATCCATTGGAGCTTCACGACTAGTAAAATCGAAGCTCATGAAGAGATATAGAGGCACGTATAATCAAAACTATGAGATGGTCTATGGTGCACAAGATATGAGAGTTATAAGAAAGTTGAAAAAAGTTCTTCAACTTCAAACGGTCATAACTTTTACTCCGGGTGTCCGTTTGGGCTCTACCACATATCAAATCAAAGCCAGCGAAGAGAGCTACGCACCAATTTACCAGTAGCAAGCTTTTGTTCTATTTTTCAACCCCCAAAACCCCACCGAAGGCCTCTAAAATCCGGTTTCCGTCACTGGTGTCCCGTAAAACTTGTCTTCAAACGGACCTAACTTTCGATCCATGTGTTAGTTCAGACTCCTCTACCTGCCAGATTGTATATCGTTCCATGAGCTTCAGTTTGACTGGTCGCGGTGCCCACATGCACTTTTGGATCATATGTTATGGCCTTTTTAGTGGGTATTGGGATTGTTATGTTTTTCGATGCCTCGTTTCTAGCACCCGTTCCCCGTCCGCTTTTTTTTAAATGGTCTTAACTTCAGATCCACCTGTCCATTCGGACTCATTCACCTATCAAGTCGAAGATTGTTTCAGGATCTTTGATTTGACAAATCGCAGATCTGAAATGGACTCTCGGATCATAAGTCATCTCTGTTAATGTGAGTCTAATGTTTTTGTCACGTTATGACCGTTTTGACGGGTTTTAACGGTTACTCCACTTATTACTGTTTATTTGGGTTTCCATGACTTGTTATCTTTATCAATGGTTATTTTTGGTTTATTATAATGATTATGTTGAATTCTTTAGGGGTTTTCCAGAGTTTTCATGTGTTTTCATGTGTTCTCATTCTTTCTAATGCCTCATTCTTCATGTTTCTCAATCCGTTTTCATGCGTTTTCATGATTTTCAATCTCTTATCATGTCTTTTCATAATTTTTCATGTGTTTCATTTATTATTTGTTATTTATTATTTATAATATACTTTAATTTATGTATTATCTATTATTTGTTATTGGTTATTTATTATTTATTATTTATTATTTATTATTTATTATTTATATTTATTTATTATTTATTATTTATATTTATTTATTATTTATTATTTATATTTATTTTTTATTTATTTTTTATATTTATTTTTTATTTTTTATTTTTTATTTTTTATTACTTATAATAAAATATTATTATTATTATTATTATTTGTTACTGGTTATTTATTTTTTATTTTTTATTATTTATATTTATTTATTATTTATTATTTATTATTTATTATTTATTATTTATTATTTATTATTTATTATTTATTATTTATTATTTATTATTTATTATTTATTATTTATTATTTATATTTATTTATTATTTATTATTTATTATTTATTATTTATTATTTATTATTTATTAATAATAATATTTTATTTATTATGTGTTATTTATTATAAAATATTTTTTTATTTTGTATTTATTATTTATTATTATTTAGTATTATTTATTATTTATTATTATTTATTATTTAGTATTTAGTATTTATTATTTATTATTTATTATTTATTATTTATTACTTATTATTTATTTTTTATTCTTTATTATTTATTATTTATTATTTATTATTTATTATTTATTATTTATTATTTATTATTTATTATTTATTGTTTATTATTATTTAATATTTATTAATATTTGTGTTTTGTTTTTTATTATTATTTATTTTTATTATTTATTGTTTATTGTTTATTATTATTTATTTTTTATTATTTATTATTATTTATTCTTTATTCTTTATTCTTTATTCTTTATTCTTTATTCTTTATTATTTGTTTATTATTATTATTTATTATTTTTTAATATTTTTTATTTATTTTTTATTGTTTATTGTTTACTTTTTATTGTTATTTGTTTTTTATTTTTTTATTTTTATTTTTTATTTTTTATTTTTTATTTATTATTTTGTATTATTTATTTATTATTATTTATTTATTATTATTTATTTCTTATGATTTATTTATTATGATTTATTATTTATTATCTATTGTTTATTATTTATTATTTATTATTTATTATTTATTATTTATTATTTATTGTTTATTGTTTATTGTTTATTCTTTATAATTTATTGTTTTTTATTTTTTATTTTTTATTTTTTATTTTTTATTTTTTATTTTTTATTTATTATTTATTATTTATTATTTATTATTTATTATTTATTATTTATTATTTATATTTATTATTTATTTATTATTTATTAGTATTTATTATTTATTTATAATTATTAATTATGAGTTATTTATTATTATTATTATTATATATTATATATTATTGATTTTATATCTATTATTTATGTATTATTTGTTTTCTCAATTAATATATATAAGTATATTAAATTTTGTTTATTAAACACATGACGAGCTTGTTGGAGTGGTAAAGTCTTTGGAAAATATGCAAGAGGTTAGGGGTTCAAATCTCACCAAACGCGGTATTTCTTTATATTGCATTGGCATGTGCATGTTCATGGGATGTGCATGCATGGATAAATAAAGTAATACGAAATAAAAAAATACGAAATAAATAAATAAAATATATAAATATATAAAATATATAAAATAAATAAATTAAAATAAATAAATTAAAATAAATAAAATAATTAATTAAAATAATTAAAATAATTAAAATAATTAAAATAAAAAAATAATTAAAATAATTAAACAAACCACTGCTAAGTCATTTAGAGGCGGTTTCAACCGCCGCGAATAGTTCTCGACGCACGATTTCGCAACAGTTTTTCAAAATCGCGGCCAATCTATTTAGCGGCGGTTTAAACCGCCGCGAAATGTAAAACCAAACCGCCACTAAATTCCTTTTTTTCCATAGTGGTCACTTCGTGTGGGACTTTAATGTCCAAGAGATGACAGGCGAAGATGTAACTCTCAGAATGAATATGTTAGTTCCTTTCCATACTGTTGTCGATTTCTATCATCGTAGGCTGAGCATCACATCACCAAAATGTAGGCTGTTTCTTTATAAGGGGGAATGGGATATACATGCGAGCAGATCGAGACCCGAGCATCATGGGTTGGGAGGAGTTGCAGCCCAGATTACTAGTCTTTATCTGGATGACCATGGGACATCACAGATGGACTTTCCTCTAGTGGTGGATTGTTTTGGGATATCTTTCCCGATGACTTTTTAGGTTTGCCTCCGGAGCGATAGGTAAACTTTTCTATTGAGCTTGTTCCAGGAGCGGCACTGGTGTACATTCCTCCTTATAGGATGGCTACACCAGAGTTACAGGAGCTCAAGAAGTAGTTGGAGGAGTTGCGGGCAATGGGTATCAGCTGACCCAGGACTTTTCCTTGGGGTTCTCCAATACTGTTTGCGAAGAAGGAAGATAGTACCAACCAGCTTTGTGTAGATTATCAGAAGATGAACCCATTCACAGTCAAGAACCGATATCCCTTTCCAAGGATTGATGATCTCTTTTATCAACTTCGAGGAGCCCGGGTGTTCTCAAAGATTGACTTGAGATCTGGTTATCATTAGTTGTACGTTAGACCATCTGACATACCTCTTACAGCCTTCCTGAGTAGGTATGTTCTATACGAGTATGTGTTTAGGTCGTTCGGTCTCACAAACGCACCAGTAGTTTTTATGGCACTAAGGAACCGAGTGTTCCATCCATACTTGGATTCCTTCATGGTATTTTTCATGGACAATATCTTGGTGTACTCTCACACTCGACACGACCATGACACCCATCTTGAGATCGTTTTGAGTACACTGAGAGAGAATCAATTATATGTTAAGCTCTCAAAATGCCTCTTTTGGATGGACCAAATTCACTTCTTGGGTCATGTTATCTCAGAGACAGAAGTATCACTAGACCTAGAGAAAGTGAGAGCAATAGTTTCCTAGTAGCAACTATTTTTTTTTGAGGTGCAGAGTTTTCAAGGGATGACTGGATGCTAAAGACGTTTCATATATAACTTTTCATGCCTAGCAGCACCACTGACATGCCAGACTAAGAAGGGTGCAAAGTTCTTGTGGTCATATTCTTGTGAGTCATCCTTTCAGGAGATGAAAGTGAGGTTGACTTCAGCACCGATACTAGTATCACCCGAGCTGGGTAAGAGTTATACTGTTTACTGTGATGCTTCAGGTATCAGTTTGGAGCTGTGCTTATATAGGGTGAAAGATTCATTGCGTATAGGTATCGGCAGTTGAGGCCACATGAAAGGAATTACCCGACTCACGATCTCGAGCTGTCTTCAGTTGTTCATGCTTTATGCTGTTGGAGATAATATATTCTTGGAGAGAATTTTGTGGTTTTCACTGACCACAAAAGTCTCAAGTATATATTCACTTAGTGTGATCAGAATTTGAGACAGCGAAGGTGGGTTGAGTACCTTTAGTCCATTAACTTTGTTCTTGCCTATATGCTTGGAAAAGGCAATGTAGTGGCTAATGCGTTGAGCTAGAGGACTCAGATATAGGCAGTTCAGGAGACCAATAGTGAGTGGAAGCTTATGGCCCTATTCTCTGAGATTCATTTTGAGGTTCATTTTATGAAGGGGCAGACATTTCTACCATCTGTATTTGTTACCTCAACTCTTCTTGAAAGGGTCCGAATTAGGTATCTATCAGATTCTGAAGGCCTGGTCCTACGGGAAAGTGTGTCAGAAGAGGACCACATTCCTGGATGGACCATAGGCGTCAATGAGATCTTGCATTTTCATGGGTGTGTATGGGTGTCAGCAGACATATGCAAGGATCTGATGCGGAACATTCATTCCAAAGTTTGGGCAGTTCATCCTGGTGTCACCAAGATGTATCATGATCTACATCGTCTGTGTTGGTGGCCAAGTATGAAGAGATATGTTGCTGGTTTCGTGATGAGGTGTTCCACCTATCAGCAGGTGAAGGTGGAGTATCAGCAACCAACAGGGCTATTGCAGTAGTTACCCAAACCCAAGTGGAAGTAGAATGATGACGTGATGGATTTCATGACAGGTCTGCCGAGGTCACCTCTAGGGAATGATGATGTTTGGGTCTTCATTGACAGACTAACGAAGGTGGCTCACTTCTTTCCGATCAAGGAGACTTTCAATGTTGATGAGCTGGGATAGTTGTACATCTGTGAGATAGTATGTCTGCATGGGGTTCCACACTCCATTCTTTCAGACAAAGATGCTCGTTTTACTTCTTGGGTCTGGAAAGGATTGCAGAAGGCCTTGGGTACACAGGAGCTTCTGAGTAAAGCTTTCCACCCCCAGACATATGGCCAGTCCGAGTGTACAATTCAGGTGCTTGAGGACATGATTTGTTCATGCATCCTGGATATTGGAGGTTCATGGGAGAATCACATACTTCTTGTGGAGTTTTCCTACAATAATAGTTTTCAAGAAACTATTCATATGTCACCTAATGAGGCTTTGTACAGTAGTACATGCTGATCACCCTTATGTTGGGTGGAGGTTGCGGAAGCAGCTATGTTGGGACCTCGTCTTATCCAGGAGACCTCAGATTAGATAGAGTTGATTTGGAAGAGGATGTCTATTGCACAGTCTTGACAGAAGTTATATGCAGATCAGCGGAGATGACCTCTGGAGTTCGAGGTCGGGGATCAGGTTTTCCTGTGTGTCACACCAAGGTTAGGGCCAAGGGAATTAGGAGATAGGGTAAGCTTTCACCAAGGTATGTTGGTCTGTTTGAGTTTTTGGAGGGAGTTAGTCTGGTTGCCTATGGGTTGTAGTTACCTCAGATGTACTGGGTTATAAACGATGTCTTCCATGTTTCTCATCTCCGACATTACTTCTCATATGCATATCATGTTTTTGAACCTGAGGATGTTAAGTTATAAGTGGATGCATTGTTTGAAGTGCATCCAATCCGGATTTTTGATCACAGTACGAATGTTCTTTGTGGCCGGTCTGTTCCACTGGTATGAGTGCTATGGCAGCACAGACGATTACAAGACAAGACTAGGGAGAGGGAGGCTGATGTATGATCGTAGTGGCTGGAGCTGTTTGAGGATACTTCTTCTACGCCACCTTTCTAGAGAAATTCGGGGATGAATTTATTTAATAGGGGAAGTTTGTAAGAACCCGAATCATCTTTTGAGGGTTTTTTCCTTTTTCTTGTGTTTTTTAGAAAAAGATGAATTTTTGGAAATTTCTTAAGTAAACGTCGTGTACTTTATGAGTACACACCGCGTACTCGGTTACCGCAGGTATTCAGGTGTTGGTCGTGTAACGGCCATGCACATGACCGTGTGTGGTGGCCTATATACTGCCTAATGTGGGGTTTGGTAAGGTAAATTACATGTTGTGTACTTCTAAGGTTCACGCCGTGTAATTTTTTTTTATTAAATGCACTGGGGTCACGTCTGACGGATAGAACTGTCTCCTTCTAGGTCTGGCTTATCCAAGAGAGATCGTTCGGCCACAATCCTTCATTGATCCCCAACTGAGCATCCATTCTCTGATTCGACTATCGTTGATTGGGTTGGGATCACCATGGTAGGCTCTTCCTTCTTCAAGATCTTCATTTCCTGATTCCTCCTCTTTCTCAAGTTATCTTCAGTTGAGCATTTTTAGTGTTTTTTTAGATCTACGATGTTCTTGGGTGATTCAAGGCTTAAGGTTCATGTATATCGATCCTACAACACTGAGGTATGTGGTTTGTACCTTTCTATTGAAATTCTTTGTGTTATATGTACAAAATTTCTCAATGCCCTTAAATGGGTTATTGTGTGTTTTGGGTTTTAGCCCTGTTAATTTCCTACTATGATTTTATGCTTGAGTAGAGGTTAATAGAATGTGAATTGGTTTAATTTCTATGATTTGGAAGTGTTTTCCCATGCATGTTTTGTTTATGAATGATTGATCTTTCTTAGCCTATTAGGTTTCTTTGTTGTTTCCCATGCCTAGTATTATAGGTTGAAGTGTTAATTATCTAACATGATGATATGTTGTAGGCTGGTTATCCAAGTAGTTCTTGAGTTTTACTTTTCTTGATTTGAATTTCTATGCTCATTTGACTTAAATAGGGTCGTGAGAACCTGTTGTAGTAGACCATAGGGAGAATGGACTTAAAGGCTTCTCCAGAGTGTTTGTTTTTCTATTACGATGTGATACCATGGGGGGAATTGACGTAAGGGCTTTTTGAGAGTGTCTATAGTTCCTTGACGTAGAAAAAATGGAGAATATGACGTAAGTGCTTCCCTAGAGTGCCTTTTAGTTACTGATACGAGACTGTATGGGAGAATTAACAGCAAGTGCTTCCCTAGAGAGTCTATGATAAACCTGAACCAGAGGGGTTAGATTCTGTGTACTTCTCAGAGGGTTTCTTATGGTTGCTAGGTAAGACCAGAGGGGATTAGGTTGTGAGTACATCCCATAGGGTTATCTATCTGTGATTATCTGTTTACTTGTTGTGTGGAATTGAATACTTTGAAACTGTGGAATTGTTATTGTTGAGTACTTCCTTGTTCACTGCTTCTTTTTTTTGTTGCCTTCCATATATATTCACAAACTGTTAGGCACAGTTATCTTGGTGGTTGTATACTGGGATTTAGTCTCACACCCTATTTGGGTCATGCTTTTGGGCTCAAACAGATTATATTGTTGCATGTATAGATAAGGGAAAGCATCATTCAACCTTATGTACTTGACCGATATGGAGCTAGAGAGCATGGGACCGGGATATGGCTTGCGATGTTGGGGAGTTGTTTACTGTTTTTCTTGTACTTTGGTTTAGTACTATATTTTATCATTGTGACTTGTTTGAATGTTTTCCTAGACATATGTATCATGCATCATTATATATATGTGCTCTAGCTGCTTATTACTATTAGTCTTCCACTTTTTAATTTTGTATTTCATTATAACTACTTCCGCTATTGTTATCTGTTTCTCTTCCAATATGTTACTCGGCCAATGAGGGCATAGTTTCCCACTATCACACCCAAGGCCCTCGCAGATAGTCAGCAGCCTCCGGCATTAGGGGATATACGCTTGAGTCCATGTCACAAACTGGGTACGGTGTATCTCTGGGCTACTTCCGGAACCGGGACGTTACAATCATGACTCATCATGGCTACTTATTCTACAAATTACACTAACAGAAGTGGTAGAAACTATCTGAATTTGTAAACACACATAGTTGAGGCCTAAATGTCAACAAATTCACAAAAATAAACAAAACTAAGAATAATTTTGATATACACAAAGTAACCTAACCAAATAAGTCTTAAGTTTCTAAACTGTTGGACTACAAAGTGAAAAAATACCAAGATAATAATTATAAAATACCCTAATAATAAACTCATACACTCACTAGGTAGTCAAAAAGACCATAAACACACTCTAGGATATGTATGGAACTATCCTCCACGATCATGATCTTTCCCTATACCTTTACCAAGTATAAAAAAACCTATGCATGTCCTATTGGGGTGCATGAAAGGGTTGACTATAAAAACTCAATATAAGGTCTCCATAATTCCTCAACTTAAAAATAATAAACCTTAGTTCATACAGGAAATAATAAATAGTAATTTCAGAAGAATAATAATGAAAAAAAATACTCGTTAAACATTAATTCATATAAATGGTAACTACAATAGGAAAATCCATATACCATGAGGTTCCTCACATATTTTACCTACTTCTGTTTAATCCATAAATCTAAGATGAACTAGAAAAGTAGATCATGTAACCCATCATAGTGAACTTATTCCAAAGGTCATTGGGGAACATGATAGTGTTAGGGGGAAAGAAAATTGTGTATAATAGTGTTAGGATAACAGAGTTATCCATATTGTGGAATTGAGGAATGGTATACAGAGTTAGGGTGGTATGGGAACATCCCAATATTGAGCACCAACTCAATTGGTACCTAATTGAAAAATAATAATTCAACCTAAATTTATATTTTAATATACTTACCAACCAATAGATATCATATCACAATCAAAAAATATATCATTGTAACAAAAAAAGTATTATCTTACATGTAATTAATAATAATCATATATAGAATTATAGAATTAATCTCTTAATAATTAGGGTATAAGTCAAACAACTAGGTTCCTATGCAGATGAAAAAAACACTAACTTGGATTATTAAAACATGAAAAAATCCCAAGGCATGATAGAAAATAGTATAAATGAAAAAATAGGTTTTAAACTCTATAAAATATAAATTATGAATTAATTTAATATGAAAAGAAATTATTAGTAAAATACACTCAACCATATATCAATGCCAAACTATCACAAAAGGATTTTAAAATAAAAGAGGGGTTTACTTACCAGAAAAAACATAATATTTCCCTTTTTAAATAGAATGGAATGTTCCACCAAAAAACCACATCAACTATATAATAAAAAGTGAAAATATGTTTTTATATGCCTCCATAATTATAAGAATAAATTTGTAATAAAAAATAATCTTACCTTGGACATAATCATGACATTCCCCAAAAGATGACAATATAAAATGAAATCAAGATATTTAGATGATTTATCAATCCCTAATTATTAAAATAGGGGATTATACCCACTTCCATGAAGAAACATGATAAATATGAATATCTCGAGAATGATTCATCCTTAAACCCCCAAATACACGACTTGGTGACCAAAAAAATAATACACATGATGATTTGAAGGAAGACTCCATGTATAGGGAGATAAGATGTTGAAAGTTTTAATAAGATGAGGATATTTTTGGGAATAAAGTGAATCATATTATCACAATGTTACAAAGAAAAAATAAACTGATTGAAAACAACAAAATACCCCTCTTATAATGGTTTTTTCAAACTCTATACCAAGTACTTTGTATAGGGTTGTTATTTACCTGTTGGCTCCTTGAGAAAACTAATTATCATTTTACTCCAACGTGTTACATAATCCACTCTAATTAGGTACCCACTCTAGAACTGAACCACTATAATTTTTTCTTCAGGCCTTATATTCCACTTCAAGTCCATCTAACTAGCCTAGACTTAACCACACCCGTATGGATTTTAAAGAAGTGAATATTTGAGGAAATTAATTACAGAAAATTATATTTAAAACAACCACTAATAATCCTTCCATATCACACTTAATATACCCTCAACATTCAATTTAATAGAAAACATATTGGGGAAATTATTACTCATTGATGAGGGTCAATACACCCTCCTCACTATTTGACATCTCATCTTGAAGAATTATCATTGTAAATTTGGTAGTGAAACACTAAATACTAGGAAATACACTTCAAAAAAATAGTTTCATAATATTTAATATGAAAAAAGAAGGTGAATCTCTACCATTAAAAGCTTTTGAGATATAAGAAATTAACTAAAATTCACCAAAACCCATAGAAAGGCAGTACACAAATAGGTGATCAAAAAAACAGTTACAATACCCCCCCCCCTCACACTTATAATTAATAACCTTATGGTATTATGACTCTAACAATCTATTAGGATAAATAGGGATGAAATATATATACAACACTCCAAACAAAGACATGTCCATATATCCTAACAAACATGTCACCATTGATTCAACTCTCAAGTGGTGTTTAAGTGTTAGTCAATTATTTATGATTCATTCAATTTTTACGGTAAAGTTATTATCTCTATGAAGACATAAGAAATTTATTTTATTTAAACACATAACCCTATATTTTTTTCAACCCAAAAATATTTTTCATTTAAATACAATTCCATGAAAAAAATGACAATGTAACTAGAGTATTTTTTTAGAGTATGCAAACTAAGACATAATACTATTAAATATAACATATAATAAAATGATTATTTTTTGTTAATGAAAATTCAAAACATCCATATAACTCACCAATTTTCTAGATATATATTATTTTTGAGAAACAAATAAGTTAATAAATATATATTTTGAAAATAAAACTATTGCTTTTTTAAGCCCAACTAGCCATTATATTATCAAACATAAATCATAGTCTAGTTTCAATCAATATTTCAAAACCATTAAAATTTATGAAACTAAATAAATGATTTTAAACATACAGTTTATAATGTAAGTATTTTCATATTTAATTTAAGTTAAAAACAACTTAAAATACTTTAATAACAATTTGAAAATGGGGGACTGAACATAGTCAAACTTGGAATCAAGAATACAAGGGTCCATTCTTACATCAATATTTTCTTTTAAACCAAGAAACCTTAATTGAAGGAAATGTAATTTTTTTAAAATAGTGTTGAATTAATCATACATCAATTTTTACTAATAGAAAAAAAAAATTATTTCTTTTTTAATTTATTTATCTAAAATAACAATTTAGTACATTACCTAACAAACTCTCTCTTGCTAAAAAGAACATTAAAATCATCTATCTAATATTACCTTATTATTTGTGGAATTTTTTCATTTAAATTTTTAAAGGATATCTAATTCAATAATTGTTTACTTTATTAAAAAAATAAAAAAAATATAGTTTCCAAAATTACACGATATAAATACAAGGTTTAACAACCCATTTTAAATTCCATAACAATTAATTTATCGAGCATTTCAAAACATTATAGAAAAAATATGTTTCTTAAAAGTACTCTTTTAAGTAAGAAACACATTAAAATAATACCATGATGGGTATTCTATGAATATTGTCTAGGATTTAATTAAAACTAAACTCATATATTTGTTACTATGTAAAGTAACTTTATAAGAAAAATAGAATCGTTAACAATAAGAATGAAATTAAATAAACCTTTTCCCGTAATAAAAATACATCCAAATAAATTATTACCATCCAAAACCATTCCCAACAAGTTGAAAATATACTCAAAAATTAAATTAAATAGTTAAAAAAATCAATTTGATTTATACCATTATATTTTTTTAAAGAAACTATCTTTTAAAATATATTTTATAAATTAAACAAAAAAAATTACAAGGTTACCTTAACATTAAAAATAGTTTTTAAAATCTTTCATATTTATAACAAACCATTTTGTAAATAATTTTGTGTATATTTAAAAATAACTTTGGAAAAAAATTATTATACATTGAATGGTTTTTTAAGGCATGAAAAATATTCAAGATTTAAAATTATGATTTATGAAAACCTTTTTTTAATGGATAAATTTACTGAGGTTATAGTTCTGAAGAAAAAAATTGTAAATTTAAAATTTCAATGTCAAATAAATATCCATTTTGAACACCTAAAATAAGAAAAAAAATCATAACTCTAAAAAATAAAATACTATGATTTTTTTATCAATATAATAATCATCCAAGATGGGTTCATTAAAAAATTATATATATTTCCATTAACAAGAATAAAATGAAGTGGTTGTGGAATATCTGATCTAAAAAGGTACATTTACCAGATCATTGGGAAACCAAAAACCTATTCATCTTATCTAGGTTATGTAAATAAGAATAAAGTATATATAAAAGAGGATAAAAAATATAAGGGATTATCACTCAAGATTAAAATATTTAAAAACACCCTTTATTTATTGACTCAAAAAACTAGATGGAATGAAGACGAATGAGGAAATAAAAAGATTACTCATGTCAATTAGTGGATAGAGAAGGATAGGTTTAATGAACCAAATAAGAATTTCACAAGGAAGGAACAATCATAATATCCCCTTTAATAGATTATGAAGAATCACATTAGATAACTTATGGGGAACCATTATCTACCCTTGGGTATCCTAATAGGATATATCCCACTGGTGTGTCCACTAGGTTCCTAGTAACATGCAATCAGGTACCCAATAACAACCTACTAATACAAACTTAAAATATAACCCTCTAAAATTTATAACCCCATATTCAAAAAAATTATCTTTCCAATAGTCACTAAATATATCCTATGTATTTTTAAAAAAAATAATCAATTATTGAAAATAATATTTTATAGTTGTATGAAAATAAGATAACCATTTTATTCTTATTTAAATTCTAAATATTTTCATTAAAAAGATGTTTTAAAAACCCCTTATGGGAACCAAGGAGAGATAGAGAATCAATTCAATCACATTAACCTATAAAGACATACTATATTTTAAAAAAGTTGAGAGAACTACTTGTAAAATGATATCTATTGTGATAGTCGATTATGAAAATTTCCCAAAACTAGTTTTTTAACATGAATTCCATTTTTATTTAAAAACAAAAGGTTCTTTGAAAAAGAAATTTAATTTTCATTAATTTAATTCAAAATAATTAATTTTAAAGTAAATCCAACATTGGAATCATTCAATCAACATAAAAAGAAAATCTTTAAAAGAATTTATTTTTCTTGTTAAACCCTTAAAGTACTAGATGATTGAAAACCCTTTATTTCTTATATTTAAAAGAGATGTTGGTAATAAAATTAGATTCTAGCTGTAAATTTCAAAATTCACAAAATATATGGAACAAAATAGGTAGTATAAAAAATAATCACACATGTTATTTACAATAATTAAGTGGAACACAATAAGTTCACCAACCACTATAGAAACTAAGACTCAAAATATCATCCAAAAGGATCAATGATGAATAAAGAAAATAATTTTTTCAAAAGTTAATATTCCTCTATTAATCTCAACAAAAAAAGGAAAAAAAATTGTCTAGGACTGAAACAAATCATCTACCTTTCAAAATTACATTTATAAAAATAATTAATTCTTTAAACCATGCTTTATGAGCCTTTAAAAAAAAATTATTAAAAGAAAAAATGGTAATCCATTAAGTCTCATAACAAAGTTTAAAATTGTTTAAATATACCTGGGAATATGATTTTAAATACCATTTGAAATCATGTAATACATACTCTAAATATAATTCTTTCAAAACTAGATATCAAGAGAAACTGAGAAAATTTATCCCCTGCTATTATTTATTGTATCACTTTTCCTGTTAAAACAATGTTTTTATACCTTCATTATAAATTTTCAAATGGTCATATTATCTATTAAAAAAAATATATAACCATATTAAAGAAATAACATAGGTAAAAATTTATTTAAACAATGTGAATGAGTTCTATTAGCTATTGGAATATTTAATTGGACCATATTAACCTAATATATAATACTAAATATATAATAAAATACTATTTATTTATTTTTAATGTTTTAGTTAATATGGACTGCTATCTAGTTCAAGAAATAAATAAAACTACTTGATACAAGAATGTATGAAACATGCTTGATTACCTAGGTTTACAAAAAAAATCATAACAAGATACATGAGAATCAATAGTTTAAGGAAAACTCAAATAAGAAGGAAAAAGCCACCCCCCCCCCCCACCCCCACCACCACCACCATTCGTAATTCCAGATACCTCTATAATTATGCTATCTATGCATATTTACTAGTTACTAAGTCCTAGTGGTAATAGAACCTAGAAAATCTCAAACTGTATACTTAATAGCTTTTAGTTTTCCATAATATTATCTTCTAAATGATACCAGTTCATGTCAGCATAATACATTAGGTGCACCTCTTGATCACAAAAGGTCATTTTAAACACCAAGGTTAAGTAAGCTATGGAGGGGAGTTTTTCTTCTATAGGGATAAACTAATAAAAATAAAGTTAATATAATAATAAAATTTCATCATGACCATTAGGTTCAATAGAAATAGAACCCATATATGAATCGAGATCCATCATGGGTACCTCTTCATTAAATTAAACTAATAATATGTGGCTAAAAATCAACATGAATAGGTATATATACACAATCTAGGTCTAAAATATCCACTAAGTCTAAAAAAATTGAGAACATACGAAAATTGTTATTTGCATAAAGTGGCATAGTCGAACATTTAAAAAGAACCAAAGTAGTAGATTCCCAAGGGAAAAACACCTAACTGTACAATGAGTAAATACCATAATAATAAAATCCATACTCCCTCTAAAAAGTTAAAAATATCGTGCCCCTAATCTAGAATCTATAGGGTATTATCCTCTATATTATAGTAATTTCCTATTACCTAAAACACATATAATATGGCCTAAGTGTGTCTCACTGGGGAATATTTAGGGTATTAGTATAACTTAGTTGTTGGTCATAACCCTACCCCTACATACCTATCATAAACCCAAATGAATTTAGGTAATTATGTATGGATAAAATGGAATACTAAATATTATTAAACAATCTTAATAAATATTACATAATATTAATGTAAACTCTAATATGAAACTCTATATAAAAGGAGAGTCCATACCAATTTCACAAACTTTGATTAAATCCCAAAATATGTGATAAAATATGTTGGCCGACCACATCACCCATCCTAATGAATCTATCCTAATATTAGTTAGGTCAATGGAATGGTGTATACTAGATTTAAGGAAAAATAGGTGTTACATACCAAGGGATAGAGGATGGGGTATAAAATGTAAAGGAATTTTAATTATATAAATACCCCAACCCTAGTACCTAGATATGGTGGTTACTTTATTACATTGGCATAAGATACAAGAAACCACATCCCAATGGAAAAAACAGTGTAGGTTTAATTGTAAACTAGATACATGTATGAAACTCACATTATATTTGAAAAAATAAAATAAAATATAGTATTTATTTTTAAATAATCATTTTACCATAGTGTATATCCTTTAATATCAATAATAATACACTTTATATAATCTTTGGTGAATGAAGCATAAGAAACGTATGAGCTCAAATGCTCGATAAGGGAATGCGTACAGTGGAAACTATCATAGAATAAATAAGTCATGAATAATATAGTATGAATTAATAATGATTATGTAATTCCATATAAATATTCACATGTTATATAAAAATATAAAAGGATTAAATAGCTCTTTGAATAACCACATGGATGTCAATAACTAATTTCGGAATAATGAAAAACATAATTTCAAATGTCTTATACATATCATCTAGGACTTATGCCAATACATATTACCAAAATGGGTAATGCCTCAACCAAAAACCTAAAATGTTTTTATCATGATATTTATTGATGCGTTGAGGGTATATGTAATTAGGGGCCCCACCAATTATATAATAATTCCAATGAAATCATTATATGAATAAATAATACAAATTAATCAATTTTCTTTAATAATAAATAACTTACCCTATAGGAAGAACTAGAGTATGGAATGCCAATAAATTCCTTAGTCAAACTAATTATAAACCATTAATAGAAATATTTTGGATGGTATCATTATATTATATCTTCGTTAAATCATTAGATTCATTAAATTAATTTTATATAGATTAATATTATTTTTAAAGATCATTGGATGATTTCTTAAAGAAAATAACAGTTTCATTTTGAAATCACTTATTTAAAATATAAAAAATTTCAAAATATTAGAGAAAAGTTTACTAGGAAATAATCATAGAAACTTGTGACCTAATATTCAAATAATTTAGTGTCCATGATGAAGGTAAATTCTATTCATGTTGAGAATATTAAATAAAATATCACTTTAACAATTTTAGTAAAAATTGTAAAATACATCATTCAAAAAATGACATGGGAATATATTTTAAATAATTTTATATATATTATAACATTAGTAAAATTGAATTTTAAAAATAATTTTATATTATTTAATGAATTCTTGAAAATCATATTAGAAAATGTAGATATGTAATAAAAAGGATTTACAATCAAAGAAATAATTAATGTCGGGTTTTCCATAAAAATATTCTTTTAGTATCTTGAGTATTTAATGTGAGGAAATTTAAAAGAATGTATATATTATCCATAAATAACAAAAATAGAATAAAATTTTTTATTTTCAAAATAAAAATATCATATAATTACCCAAATTAATACTTAAATATAAATAATACTGAAACATGATGGGATAGTGAAATAAACACATACCTCATGCTCAACTTTCTCCAAAGGCACTCTAACCTCCGATATAACAATTATAAATTTAGTATAATTATATAAAATAATAATTTAAATACATAAAATATCATATATATTATCCAATTATAATATTTACAACCCCATTTATTAATAATTCCTTATTTAAATTATTGTTTCTGGGTGTTAACAGTTTCGTTTTTCATAAGAATTCTAGTTTGGATGTAAATGTATTTGAACTTTTTTCAATGTTACATGACCTAAAAATGTTAATAATGATATAAATACAATATATATTCATTATATATACATATATATATATATATATATATATTTTCATACATAACAGTTACAAATGGAAAATTGATTTACACTGTTCTTGGAGACAATATGTCATACATAAACCTAATCATTGTTTTCATTTTACAAAAAAAATAAGGAATAAAATTAGATATTAATTTATAAATAAATAAAATTTATTATATAATAAATAAAATATATATACATTAAATCTATCCTTATTACCATCCATAGAAAATAGAAGGTAAAAACAAATCAAATCACTTCACTGAGGTGGTAGTCCACAAATACGCACCAGCGATGTTATCATTTTCTAACAGATTGGAAGGTAAGAATATTGAAATTATATTATAATTCTAAAATAATAATTATTTCATAGTTTTAATATATAAAATTTTAACCCATATAAATAACAATCCATGAATGGTGGTGATGGAAAATGAATTGCATCACTATGTAGAGAAGGTAGATCACATGTATGCACGAGCAATACTTCCCCTTCCCATTAGATAGAAAATAGGGTGAATAAAGGTTGTTCCATAAAAATAATAAGAATTAAATATATTTATTATAATTAATTTATTATTTTATGATTAATACCAAAAAATTAGAGTTAAAATTAGAAATAAGTTGAAATAGGGTGATTTCCTCTAATACGGTAGGCCTCATTTAGACCCCTTCTTAAAGACCATTGGAAAGGTATTTTTAAAAAAACCTAGAATCTAAATAATGTATAGAGACGTTATTAACATATTTTTTTAGGTTTTAGTCAAGATATATGGTTAAAATGGTGTAAGGAAGAGAGAAGAGGGGTGTCTTTTTACATGTGTGTGAGTGGACACACTTTGGATTTCTTAAAAGATAAAAATATAATGAAGTTATACTCAATAAAAATTCTTAAAAATGGATAGTGATTAAAATTTGGTATATTATTAAGTTTATATATGATCATAAAATAGGATTTATAAAAATTTAAGAGTCTAACTTACCCTTATCTCTCAGTTTAACCATAGGTAAACTCATTTTAACCTTAATTATGGTGAAATTTGTTTCACAATTTTAACAATTCATTATAAATAAAAATGAAAGTGGCCTTATTAAAAAAAATATTACTATGATTAAAAATGTTGAATCCATTTTATCACATTAAATTCATATAAGTGGAAGAATTTAATTTAAAATTCGACCTGTAAAATGCGTTGAAAAATGGTTTTCCATGAAATGTGTTTTCTTAAGTATAAATAGTTTTCATACCAAAATAGAATATAAATTTAATTAGTGGCCTTAATTATATTATTATTAATTTAGGTGAACTAATTATACATTTAAATATATCTTAAAATAAAATTTATCCCTAAAAATAATTTAAAATAAAAGACATTTTTGAATAAAAAACATTATTTTTTACAATTCGATGAAAAATAAATCATTTTATAAAATTCTCCACAATTCAATCAATTATAATTTTTAAATTGTGATTTAAAAAATGAAGTTCATTTTTTCCAAAATAGATTATGAAACTTATTGGAATTAATTATATTATTTTCTCAACAAATAATAATAATAAACATTTTTCAGGAAAAATGTATTTTTGAAGAATATAACGACCTCACAAAAAATTTGAAAATTTGATTTATATTAATCCTTTAATTTTTTATAATGTGTTTAATACTATTCCAATCAAAAATTTAATATCTATTTTATAATGGTATACGGTTTTACGGTAGAGACCCAAATCTTGACGTACATAGACATTACATTACTTTTGCGGAATACTTATTACATAACAAAAACACACACACAAGGACTGTAATAGTTTAGTGTCTTTGGAAACTCGGAATATAATCTTCTAATCCCTGTGAAAGATCTTCAACATCTCCCATAAAGATCTTCCTTTTTTTTAATACCTAAAACCTTTCTTTATATCCTGGGGAAAAGAAAACATAAAAGGGTGAGCTCAAATGCTCAGTAAGGGTAAACAAAAGAAATATCAATCACATCATATACATAAGCACATAACTTTTGGAAATCTTAACCTGGAAAAGAGATCATAATTTCATAACCTGGGATAACTCATGGCAGTGAAATGTAATCACAATAATCATAACTTAAAACATTAAAATTTGTGTCATACACACATAATCATAGAGAATCATTTCTTATTAGTCAAGACTCATTGCCAATACTATCTTAGTGGACAAAGTCCCTTTCTGAACCGAGTCACCCTCGTTTCAGTCCTGTTTCACTGAACTGGTATAACCTATCATTCCATCCATGTCTATCTCATGAGATATAAAATCTTTACCCAATGCATTGGAGGGAGATATAGGTCCCACCCATCTCATAATGATACCATTCTTATGTGTGCCACAAAATCATAAATCATACATCATTGCATAACCCATGTAATACAAATGGGAATCTTAAACATCATGACATCATAAAACAATTCATAAAGGAATTCATAAAAATAATTCCATCACAACATAATCAAATCAATGTAATAATAGGGATAAAACAAAACCCTTTATAATCATAGATGGAAAATAATTTTGATAAAACACTTGAACTCCATTCTTGAGGAAAGTATCCTTTCTTCTTTAAAAAAACATTTTTCCTTTCTTAACATGTCATACAACATTAAACTAAAAGAAGTTGATTAAAAATAAACTATAAAACTTGTAATGGATGCTTCTTGGAAATAATGTTTTAAAAATCCATTCATTTCGTATAAGTTAAAAAAACATTCTTTTCCTACTTTTTTCGGAAAAGTCAAAAAGTACCTTGTACGAAAAACGACAAAAGATTCCTTTCATATATTTTACTAAAAAGTCACCGAAGGGTAAAACTGGATATAAAATATTTCAGGTGGATGTAAATAATATTACATATTGAGGAAACATGTATGTGGATGATAAAATACACCCCAATAAATTTCAAAGTATAAATAATCTCGGATAAAAATGAGATTGTGATATTTCCCTTACCTTAGGTCCGATTTTCTTCGTAAGTGTCCGAACCTCCTGTATAATGATTTAAATAATGACATTGACTTGTTACAGAATCATATTAATTGTTATGATATCATATATGGTTCACTTATGACTTTATATTACCCGTTCTTTTGTAAATTCCATGTTAAAGAGCGTTTTGGGTAAAATTGTTTCATTTGTCGTCCGTGTTTTGACTTGTAATTATTCATATGATTACTTAGATCATGATTACTTAATTCCAGAATATAAAACATGATTTATATATATATATATATTCATAATATACATATATATAATAAATCAGTAATTAGGAAGAAATACATCGTTCATGGAGACGGTAGGCTGTACGTACGCATGAACGCTGTTTTCGTTTCCTTATTGAGTTGAACGGAATTAAGTAGATGACATACATATATATACACATAAATCTAGTATCATTATTATGTCATATATTTCATGATTACTTATTATATATACTTTATAATCATTCATGAATGGTTAAAGTGGAGAATGAATCTCATCGCGTCGTGGAGACGGTAGTCCGTACGTACGCACGAGCGATGATATTGTTCTCATGATCGTGGGACTGTATTGGAGTGTATGTAAACTATTTCAGAATCAATATCACTTTAAAATAATAATATATAGTTATTATTTACACCATTATACCCATCCAAGTAAGGTGGTGGTGGAAAATAGATTTTACCACGGCATGGAGACGGTATTCCGTACGTACGCACGCGCGGTGATTTCATTTTCCGTAGGGTGGATAGATGGTGAAATATGATTGTTTAATACGTATAATTACATATCAGTATATGAGTGATACTGATGTTATTACTTCATAATGAAACAACCTAAGAAGAAGAAGTGTAAGAAGAAATAAAGGAGAAAGAATCGGTAACGGAAATTACCTCTTCTTTGAAGAACCTCTTTGAGACCTCCTCTTAGGGCACTAAAATTGGTCTTTGAGGAATACCAGAACCTCTAGGATGTTTCTATGGAAGTTTAGAAGAGAATTTTTCAGGGTTTGGCCGAGCTTGAAGGCTCAAAGTTGTGTGAGGAGGAGGTTCCCTTTTATAAGGGAGGAGAGGGGCACCTTTGGAATAACTAAAAATATTATTTTCTTATAAACTCAAGTTCGGTTTTAAATAGATCCAAATGGATTAATTTCTAGGATAAGGTGGGGATGGGTCTAAATCCTCTCATCCAATACGATTTAGACAAGTTTAGGTTATTATTTTAACCTTATCAATTAGATTTAACTCTAAGTTAAATAATTTAACTTTTACCGTGTCTTTTTGTTTTCTTACACTATATAGTTAATAAACTTACTATATCATGCCAAAAGAACCCCAAGTTGTTTATTATTAATATATATAATCATTTATAAGTCATTTTTCTGAACTTGATTTTTTGGAAAAAATAACAATAAATAATATAATATTTGTTTAAAAAACTAATTTATTTCAATTTTGACACTATTTGGTACATGATTTTTATGAAATTTATAACAGAACGATAAGTTCGAACCAAGTTACTTAAAGCAACAATAACAAATCATATTAACCGATAAAATTATTTTAAGTCATAAAAAGTCTCAAATCACATTTATTTGGGCATTTATAACATCAATTATGTCAATATTTCATTAATAAGACAATTACTGCATCATCTTTGTGTCATAATAAATGTTAATTATTTAATCATTAAAAATTCTAAATAAATTTCTATGATTTAGATAATTGTATTATATTTCTGGATACTATTCATGTTTGAAGTTTCATGAAGTTTATCACTAGATTAAAATTATTATACTTATAATATTTAAGAAAGTGACATGTTGTCACATTCTTTGGTTTTAATAATAATTATATTATTTTCATGGAAAAAAGTCCATTAAATGAATCTAATCCGACCCTTAGGTGATATGGGTCTACTTTTAGTCATCCAATAGGATTTCGACATGTGTTAGGGTAATTTTATTATATTATATTTACCCTTAATTACTCGATTTACCTTTAACTATGGTAAATAAAATTTACCGTAGTTACTATTCATAATTCCCAAAAATAAAAAGTAGCTTATTAACATAATTTGGATCTACTGATTCCAAATATGGAATCCATTTTCCCAAATTCAGTACACGAAAGTTGCAGAAATTAAATTAAAATTAATCCCGTTGTCAAAAGAAAACGGGTTTTTCTTTAAAACATTGCAAACGATTGAATTGATTTAACCTACGAATTCAAGGTAAAATCAATGCTAATGACATAAATTATATTAAATGGTAAAAATATATTCTATTTATACTTTAAAACCATTAAATATTATAATTTAACCACATAATATGTTATGATGAAAAAAGTTGTTTTTAATTAAAATATAGCGTGTTTTTACTCTTCATTAAAATATGAAAGTTATAGGAAAAATATCAAAACTTTATCTAATGTAAATTTATACATCTTGATTCAAAATAAGAACTTTATTTTGTCAAATTTAACATATAAACATGTCAAAAACTAGATTTAAAGTGGGTGCGCCATCAAAAGGCCGCAAAACTGCATTTTTTGAAAAATACTTATTTTACCCGAAAAATTTATTTTGTTCTTATACCATGTTCTAGAAATGTGTAATATGAATAATAATGTTATAAAATTAAAAATTTAGTTAACACTATTCATAACAGCTAGTTCATTACAATATTATAATAATATATCGTTGTTTATTAAAACCCAGTATTGCGTACAACACACGCTATCGAGGAAGGTCGTGATTGCGTGTAATGCAAGCCAAGTCAGGGTTGTGTGTTGTGAAAGAATCCTTCGTTGTTTCATATAACAGAATACAACCATATTTCATTTATACATTTAATATATATATATATATATATATATACTCAATGTTGCATAGAATAACTATTATCAAAATTGTGTGTAACACGATCCAAGAATAGTGTTGCGTATACTGCAAGCTAATACGGTGTTGCGTATAGCGCAAGGTAATCTTGGTGTAGAATACAACACAAGTCATTAATGAAATTAAAAGAATATTTTTCATAAAATCTTGGGGTGTTACATTTTACCCCCCTTAAAATGAATTTCTCCCTCGAAATTCGTTGGGGTTATAAATGGTTTACTATTCGAAAGTTTCATTAATAGAAACCCACATCATAAAAAGGAATACCAAAACCAATCTTTAAAAAAAAGTATGAAACGTAACGGTTACCCAAATAAACTAATCACTGGGTTTCCACATAGGTTAAAATATAGATATGGAAGAGAAATCTAACCATCATGTTCTGATAGAGAGTGGTAGAGAACATGGCTATGAAAAAGCCAACAATCGCAAAGCAATAAATTTGGGATGATCTAGGGTACCATCTGATTCATCAGATATAAGATCACTAGGACAACATTTTTGGTTTTCAAGATCATTTCCCTAAAGTTGATGAAATTGGAATTAGAAGAAATACTTTCGTTATTTTGGTATAGTCTCACCGTTTGTCATTCTTTGGACAATTTCCACTTCATCTCTTAAATAAATGAAGTTGAATTTGTCATTCGTGAAGTGTTAATAGATCATGTGATAGAATGATGGGTCATTCCATCTGTTTCAAACAAAAGTTTAGCAATAGTTATCAAATATACATAAGTCCATCTTTAGTGAGGTTTATCATATACGATTCCAAAAATGAACCTATACATCATATATCATACCACATAATAAAATAAAACTAGTTTCTACTAAACAGGGACTTCCTTTAGGCCAGTGGTAGGCGATAAAGGCCAGTCGCACTTCGGTTGTGGGTTCGATTCCCACAGCCTTGTCTGACGCGATGGGCTATCGCCCATCCTGAAGGTTGTCCTTTTTCTAAATCTATATAACATCTCATCAATAATATCGAAAAAAAAAAGTTTTATCCTAACTTATGTCCAACATAATCCATTCCAATCTTTAGGCTTATCTAAAATACTTCGATCCAAGCTCATAGTATAAAGAATATGATTACTTGAAATGTCATCAACCAAGAATCTGAATACTATCATTTGTCCCCCATATATATATATTGTTTGTCACATTCCAATCATGTGAATACCTTAATCATGTATTCTCTTGAAAAAAATGAATACCCATTGAACCATAGTGAAAACATGAATGCAGTTAGAAGTTAACACCTTCCACATACCAAAATCCTCAAAATTCTATATACTCAAACCATGATATCACTTAGTCCTTATATCAATCATGAGCTCATGAATACTGTCAAACATTTCATTTTCTCCTTATCCCTTCATTATGCGCATATCATCTACTTTCCAAAATATTTGAATCACTTTTCATGGTTACCGGTACCTTAAAATTATTGAAAACCACAATAGACCAATACATAAATATTCCAATACACCATAAAATTACCTCAACAACATTATTCATGAATACCAATATATAAACACTTCAGTCCATCCACTTCAATGATTGTCCTGGAATAAGTCCTTCCTTGATTTAGAAGTAACTTTTTAGGTCAGGGAATTGAGTTGGGTAATGCCCATGTTCTCCACAAATAAGACATTGAACTCCATAATAGTTTATCACTCTATGACCCTTTTCTCCACACAGATAACATCGGTCCCTCCATTTGAGGTATTCCTCAAGGTTCTTCTTCCCTTATTTAGAAATATCAATCTTCCTTTCTTTATGATCCTCAACATGCGAACATGCATAATAGTTTATCTTCCTCTTCTTTGATGAATTAGGAATACCACTAAATTTCACCTTGTTAATCATATATTGTGATGACTAATTCAGCATAATCACAATATATTTCTCTCTAGGAATTACAAAAAAAATTTGCTCATAGTCACCAATTTGTTCATTGGATTCAATGTTAACTGAATTCCTTCGAGTTCCCTCCATTTACTAAAACACAAAAAGAATTATGTGAGAGGCAAATATCATGCTATAGAAAACAACATAGTAAAGGGGGAGTACCCTCAATATCTAACATCTTAGGTTAAATTCTAAGATCGTTAGCGCAATTCTAGGACTATAACCTATACATATACTTAACCTTAGAGAAATCCCTAGACATGCCGTAGAAATATCTCTAGGGATCTCACTAACGTTTTCACATCCTAGTTTCCAAAGGTTGACTAAACCTTTCCTCTGATACCAACTGTAGAGACCCGAAGCTTGACGTACATAGACATTACATTACTTTTTCGGAATACTTATTACATAACAAAAATACACACACAAAGAACGTAATATTTTAGTGTATTTGGAAACTCGGAATATAATCTTCTAATTCCGGTGAAAGATCTGCAACATATCCCATAAATATCTTCCTTTTTTTAATACCTAAAACCTTTCTTTATATCCTGGGGAAAAGAGAACATAAAAGGGTGAGCTCAAATGCTCAGTAAGGGTAAACAAAAGAAATATCAAACACATCATATACATAAGCACATAACTTTTGGAAATCTTAACCTGTAAAAGAGATCATAATTTCATAACCTGGGATAACTCATGGCAGTGAAATGTAATCACAATAATCATAACATAAAACATTAAACATTGTGGCATACACACATAATCATAGAGAATCATTTCTTATTAGTCAAGACTCATTGCCAAGACTATCTTAGTGGACAAAGTCCCTTTCTGAACCGATTCACCCTCGTTTCAGTCCTGTTTCACTTAACCGGTATAACCTACCATTCCAGCCATGTCTATCTAATGACATATAAAATATTTACCCAATTAATTGGAGGGAGATATAGGTCCCACCCATCTCATAATGATTCCATTCTTATGTGTGCCACAAAATCATAAATCATACATCATTGTATAATCCATGTAATACAAATGGGAATCTTAAACATCATGACATCGTAAAACAATTCATAAAGGAATTCATAAAAATAATTCCATCACAACATAATCAAATAAATGTAATAATAGGGATAAAACATAACCCTTTATTATCTTATATGGAAAATAATTTTGATAAAACACTTGAACTCCATTCTTGAGGAAAATATTCTTTCTTCTTTAAAAAAACATTTTTCCTTTCTTAACATGTCATACAACTTTAAACTAAAAGAAGTTGATTAAAAATAAACTTGAAAACTTGTAAAGGATGCTTCTTGGAAATAATGTTTTAAAAATCCATTCATGCCGTATAAGTTAAAAAAACATTCTTTTCGTACTTTTGTCGGAAAAGTAAAAAAGTACCTTGTATGAAAAACGACAAAAGATTCCTTTCATATCTTTTACTAAAAAGTCACCGAAGGGTAAAATTGAATATAAACTATTTTAGGTGGATGGAAATAATATTACATATTGAGGAAACATGGATGTGGATGATAAAATACTCCCCAATAAATTTCAAAGTATAAACAATCTCGGATAAAAATGAGATTGTGATATTTCCCTTACCTTAGGTCCGATTTGCTTTGTAAGTGTCCGAACCTCCTGTATAATGATTTAAATAATTTCATTGACTTATTACAGAATCATATTCATTGTTATTATATCATATATGGTTCACTTATGACTTTATATTACCCGTTCTTTTGTAAATTCCATGTTAAAGAGCGTTTTGGGTAAAATTGTTTCATTTTTCGTCCTTGTTTTGAATTGTAATTATTCATATGATTACTTAGATCATGATTAATTAATTCCAGAATATAAAACATGATTTATATATATATATATATATATATTCAGAATATACATATATATAATAAATCAGTAATTGGGAATAAATACACCGTTCATGGAGACGGTAGGTCGTACGTACGCATGAACGCTGTTTTCGTTTCCTTATTGAGTTGAACGGAATTAAGTAGATGACATACATATATATACACATAAATAAATTATCATTATTATGTCATATATTTCATGATTACTTATTATATATACTTTAAAATCATTCATGAATGGTTAAAGTGGAGAATGAATCTCATCGCGTCGTGGAGACGGTAGTCCGTACGTACGCACGAGCGATGATATCGTTCTCATGATCGTGGAACTGTATTGGAGTGTATGTATACTATTTCAGAATCAATATCACTTTAAAATAATAATATATAGTTATTATTTACAACATTATACCCATCCAAGTAAGGTGGTGGTGGAAAATAGATTTCACCACGGCGTGGAGACGGTATTCCGTACGTACGCACGCGCGGTGATTTCGTTTTCCGTAGGATGGATAGATGGTGAAATAGGATTGTTTCATACTTATAATAAAATATAATTATATGAGTGATAATGATGTTATTACTTCATAATGAAACAACCTAAGAAGAAGAAGTGGATGAAGAAATAAAGGTGAAAGAATCGGTAACAGAAATTACCTCTTCTTTGAAGCGCCTCTTTGAGACCTCCTCTTAGGGCACTAAAATTGGTCTTTGAGGAAGACCAGAACCTCTAGTATGTTTCTAGGGAAGTGGAGAAAAGAATTTGGCAGGGTTTGGCCGAGCTTGAATGCTCAATGTTGTGTGAGGAGGAGGTTCCCTCTTATAAGGGAGGAGATGGGCACCTTTGGAATAACTAAAAATATTATTTTATTATAAAGTCAAGTTCGGTTTGAAATAGCTCCAAATTGATTTATTTTGAGGCTTAGGTGGGTATGGGACTAAATGATCTCATCCAATAGGATTTATACAAGTTTAGGTTATTATTTTAACCTTATCAATTAGATTTAACTCTAAGTTAAATAATTTACCTTTTACCGTGTCTTTTTGTTTTCTTACACTATATTGTTAATAATCTTACTATATCAAGCCAAAAGAACCCCAAGTTGTTTATTATTAATATATATAATCTTATATAAGTCATTTTTCCGATCCTTGATTTTTTGGAATAAAATAACAATAAATAATATAATATTTGTTTTAAAAAATAATTTATGTCAATTTTGACACTATTTGGTACATGATTTTTATGAAATTCATAACAGAATGATAAGTTCTAAAAAAGTTACTTAAAGCAACAATAACATATCATATTATCCTATAAAATTAGTGTAAGTCATAAAAAGTCTCAAATTACATTTATTTGGGCATTTATAACATCAATTATGTCAATATTTCATTAATAAGACAATTACTGCATCATCTTTGTGTCATAATAAATGATAATTATTTAATCCCTAAAAATTATAAATAAATTTCTATGATGTATATAATTGTATTATATTTTTTGAGACTATTCATTTTAGAATTTTCATGAGGTTTATCACTAGATTAAAATTATTATACTTATAAGATTTAAGAAAGTGACATGTTGTCACATTCTTTGGTTTTAATAATAATTAAATTATTTTCATGGAAAAAAGTCCATTAAATGAATCTAATACGACCCTTAGGTGATATAGGTAAACTTTTAGTCATCCAATGGGATTTTGACATGTGTTAGGGTAATTTTATAATATTATATTTACCCTTAATTACCTGATTTACCTTTAACTATGGTAAATAAAATTTACCGTAGTTACTATTCATAATTCCCAAAAATAAAAAGTAGCTTATTAACATAATTTGGATCCACTGATTCCAAATATGGAATCAATTTTTCCAAATTCAATACACAAAAGTTTCAGAAATTAAATTAAAATTAATCATGTTGTCAAAATAAAATGGGGTTTTCTTTAAAACATTGCAAAAGATTGAATTGATTTAACCTACGAATTCAAGGTAAAATAAATGGTAATGACATACATTATATTAAATGGTAAAAATATATTCTATTTATACTTTAAAACCATTCAATATTATAATTTAACCACATAATATATTACGATGAAAAAAGTTGTTTTTAATTAAAATATAGCGTGTTTTTACTATTCATTAAAATATGAAAGTTATCGGAATAATATCAAAACTTTATCTAATGTAAATTTTTATATCTTGATTCAAAAGATGAATTTTATTTTGTCAAATTGAACATATAAACATGTCAAAAACTAGATTTAAAGTGGGTGCACCATCAAAAGGTGGAAAAACTGCATTTTTTGAAAAATACTTATTTTACCCGAAAAATTTATTTTGTACTTATACCATGTTCTAGAAATGTGTAAGATGAATAATAATGTTATAAAATTCAAAATTTAGTTAAAAATATTCATAACGGCTAGTTCATGACAATATTATAATAATATATTGTTGTTTATTAAGACCCAGTATTGCGTACAACACATGCTATCGAGGAAGGTCACGATTGCGTGTAATGCAAGCCAAGTTCGGGTTGCGTGTTGTGAAAGAATCCTTCATTGTTTCGTATAACGGAATCCAACCATATTTCATTTATACATTTAATATATATATATATATTTATATACTCAATGTTTCGTAGAATAACTATTATCAAAATTGTGTGTAACAGGATCCAAGAATAGTGTTGCGTATACTACAAGTTAATACGGTGTTGCGTATAGTGCAAGGTAACCTTGGTGTAGAATACAACACAAGAAATTAATGAAATTGAAATAATATTTTTCATAAAATCTCGGGGTGTTACATTTACAGTTCATTTAGGCTTAGGTTTTCATGTTTCAAAAACTATGGAAGAAATTAAATTTATTTGAAGAGAAATATATCATAAATTTTCAAGGTGTTACCGAGCCCATCCCAACAATATGATCTAATTTAAGTGGTACCTACTTGAAAAATATTAAATCATCTTAAGTACTAATTTTATGAGAATTACTAACCACTATATATCATGTCATAATCCAAAAATTACATTGTTAGATAATTCAAAGACATGAACATACAAGTACTCAATAAGAAACATATATTTCATGCTATAGATTCGCTTTTAATATTTCGGGTAGATATAAAACAATCCCAAATAAAAGTTTTTTCAAAAAAATATTAAAATATTTTAAATTTTTTGAAAGACCTAATTATATGGGATTGTACCAACTTCTAGGAAGAAACCTGAAGAACAAGATTATTATAAGAATGATTCTTCCTTGCCCCCACTGAAGACAATCCTCTGTGACGTGCTAAAAACAATCCAAATGAAGGTATAAATAGAGGCTCCTTGGAGAGAGATAGAAGATATTGATAGTGTTTAAGGGATATTTAGATCTATAAGAATGAATTTAATTTTAATCCCTCAAGGTTTTGGAGGTAAATTTTTGTGATTGAAAAGTCCAAAATTCTCATCTTTAAATGGGTTTTCCCCATTTTTATATTAGGCACCTTGCACTTGGATACTTTTTACCTAGTGTATCATTAATAGAATTGCATATAGCATATTTCTCCCACTAATTAACCAGTCCAAACCCACCTGTTAACCACATTATAAATGTACCTATTCATATTTACTTCCCTCCTTCGTCTATATATAATGTCCCTCTAACTCACTTTAACATACATTTCACCCATGATGTGATTAAAGAAAATAATTTTAGTGGGAATTATGTAAGGAAAATGGGAGTCCAAACAACCATTATCTCCCACCCATATCAAACTTAAATTTCTATCAATACAAACTTTAAGAGAAAAAAATAAACAATACTTAGGGACCCAAAGGTGAGTGTCATTATAAAAATATTCTTAAGAATAGTTTAGAATAAAATATAAAGAAAAATAAAGATTTTAAAATCCGTTAATGGAACTAAATACAATTCAATTGAATTAGAAAATGTATTATAGAAATATAGAATAATGTATAATAGGATTTTGGTAAGAACACCTTAATAAAATAAAGTTAACAAATAGTGGAATTAAAAGTTTAAAAATATGTCTATAACATTATAAAATGATTATGGAATCTCTTGTAATTAATGTAAGGAACCAATATAAGTGGTTTTTTACACCCAACACTAAGCATTTATTTTCCCTATAGAGAATAGAATACTATATAATATGTGGAACAGTATGAAATATTCATTAACGAAATTTAGAGTTCTTCAAAGAAAATGATTCATCAGAAATAAAGTGGATATTCAGGGAATATATGTAGTGAATCAAAGAATATTTATGGGATACTCATCTAAGAGTAAACTATATAAATATTTTTATAAAATACTTATAAATTTTATTGAAATTATTGATTTCATTGAAGATGAAGATAGTAAAAATTATAGAGTTCCCATATTTAACTAAATTTCCCAAGAAGAATAACAAGTTGATTTGAATTTTAAATAAGTGAAAATTATCTCAAATAATAATGATTCTATTTTTGAATCATATGATGAACATTGTTTTGAAGTAATTTTAATTATGGATCAAACAATAATAAGATTAGTAGAAAGTGTCCCAAGAAACCTTATTGAATGTTGCAACACAAAATCATTTAATTATAAGTATGGATAATAATACTATATTATCATAGGTAGTGATGCCAACAATTGAAGGGGTAGAAAGGGATAAATCAAGGTTGAAATCTATGAATATGAAATTGGACCTGATTAAAAATAATATTACATGAAAACTTGTGTATAAACCTATACATACAATTTAATTGGTATAAAAATGATCTTTAAAAATAAATTTGATGAATGTAGAAGAGTGGTCTGAAATAAGGTAATACTTTAATATAACTAGTATGAACATATTAATGGAGATTATATTAAGGAAAAATTTCTCAAATGGAAAGGTTGAAATCTATTAGCAAGTTCTTAGTTGTAGATATTCAAACAAAATTTAGTTCTTATCAAATGGATATGAAGAAAATATTTCTAAATAGAGTTCTAAAGTGAAAATTTTATATCAAATAACCAATAGGATTTCTTATTATATATTATTGATAAAAAATTATAGGTTCATAATGCCTTAAATAGACTAAAACACGAACCATGTTCTTGGTATCCTTAGTTGGATTCATATATAAGAAAGATTGAATGTAAAAAGTAGGGGGTTTCCAAAACCTTTATGTGAAAATATCATATGAAGAGTAGTTTATGGTGATTATATACATTGAAGACAAAAAAATTATAATAACAAGAAAAATTATAATGAAGGATTTTTAAATTTAATTCATTAAGTGTTTGATATGTCATTGATTGGAAAACGAATCTAACTCCATGGGCTACAATTATATAAAATTGAAAGAAACACATCCATATCATGATTAAAGTATGTAAGAGAGATATTAAAAAAAATTATAATGGTTAACTAAAAACCAATTTCAACTCAAGTACTAAATGTAACTAAAATTTTAAATTAATTGGATAACAAGGCAGGTGACTCAAACTTGTAAAAAAGAACTTATTATATAACATAATTACAACAAGTGATATCTTTATGCGACATGTTTTGTAATTCTATTTCATTGTTATTTAAAGGAAGAGAACTTCACTATAGGAAATAGAGGAATAATTTATATTTAAGGAATTTCAAATTATTTATTGGCTTCAAAGAAATATAAGATCATGATTTCAGGGATTACTCAGATATGAACTAGGCTAGAGAAGTTGTGGATCAAAATTTCATTAGTGGTGAAGTATTCTTCATCGAATGAATTTTTTTATATGGAAAAGAAAAAAGTATTAAATTAAATCCTTAAGTATATAAGAGTAATAGCACATTTTCATCACTATGGAATATAAACAATTGATGTGGATGATGCATATGTAGGAAGATATTATAGGATTGGTGGAAAACCAATATTAATTTTGGTTTTAAAAAATGGTTCTCGGGCTAACAAAAAAAACCAGTACAATATTATCACAAAAAAAAATATCAAAATTTTATTATAACACTAAAAAGGGTAAATTTGAGTAAAAATTATGAAATTGGTGTTTTTTTACTCAAAATCGAGTATAAGATGTCATTATAAATCCAATGATTTAACATGTGGTTGAGAATCGTTCATTGAACCATGGAGTTCAACCAATTTCTTTAAGATAAGGAGGTTCAACAATTCCCTCTTATTCATGAATATATTGTTCTATTTTGGATGGTGCATGTTCTAAAAGTATATATCTTGAAAAGTTTATAATAAGTTAAGGGAGAAATGATCCATGGGTACTTATAGGAAGAAATATGAGATCTAATGTTTCAGGAAAGGGATTCAGAAAGTTTTGTTACATATTCTAAAGGGGGATTTAAAATATAAAACTAAAAATTTGGAAAAAAATATGTGAATTCACATTTTCTATTATTTCTTAAACTTATTTTTGACTTTTTCAAGATTATAGAAATTTTTAATAACTTTACATTATGTTATTGTCAAAGGTGTGTGATATAGGAAGTCATGGACTTGGGGAGAGTTTTGTGGATACTCAAAAAAGATCAAAAATGAAGATATGATAAATTTTATTCTCAATAGTGGAGATTATGTCCATTATAAATCTTTCATAAGATAGAATTTTTAGTGCTAAAACTCTTGTTAAAGGGAAGTTTTTTTATTTTTATTTGGTGAGATTAATGATAATTGACATATGATGATGGGTTTATGTGTTTACAATGAAATATGAATGGGGATAATGTTATAACCATAGTTTGTAACGTTGTATTTTTTTACCAATTAGAGTCAATTATAGTAATTTTTTTGAGTTTTGGAAAGCTAAATTGTAGTTTTTTAGTTATATAAATTTGAATAATTTTAGTAAATGTTTAAAGGTTCTTTGAGATTAATATCATCATATAGTGATGCAATAAAAAGGGACACTCTGTGAAGAGACTATAAATAAAAAAATCCGGTAAATGAGATATTTACGTTACACTATATTATCTATAGTCATACCAAAAAGTTGGGTATCCCACCATAATTATGACCCTATGAAAATTCATGAGCACCATATGAGAATTTCATATTTTACTATTTTTACTAGAAAAATTCATTACACTTTCATTAGTTTCACCAAACTACAACATATACTACATTATAAGAAAATGTCCTATCATGGGATGATACCACACTCTAACACTTGGTCCACAAGTGTAAGAGTTATATCTTTTTAGTTAAAAAAAGGAATTCATGACATGGAGGGAAGTTTCATTCCACAAATTCTCCAATAGTGGGAAATGGATTTGGAAACTAATCTTCCATGTTTTAATATAGGTGGTCACACCAAGATAATTTAAGAAATATAGAATTTATTGAGAACTAATGACTTTTACTACTTATGAGTAATTGGTAATTATGAAATGGTCTTCATTTTTCAAAATAGTGTTTCATAGTGGAGAATTAACCAAATACATTCTAATAGATGAATTTGAAGTAGAGGATGTTTGAAGTGGTTAAGATTTTGAATTTGAATTTAATTTTCAAATCTCTCAACTTAAAAGAGTAGAGTTTTTTGTTAAAAGAATAAGAGGTGATAATACATGAAATAATTATAAGTTGATATTTTCTGGTATATCATTAAAAATCCATGATTCAAAGAGATATTATATTCTTTTTAAATTACATTGAAGGTAAATCTTTGAAACATGAGTTTAATAGAAATATTTTTAAAGATCTAGTGTTGAAGTTTATATAATAACACATAACACTCTTGACATATAGTTCGTTTTCATTTTCCAGTATTTTGGTACATTATAGCTATATTTAGATGTAATAATTTCTTCAATCTATCTTGTAACGAAATAAATAAGAGAAGAAGAGGTTTAGACTAGGGATGAGAAGGGATCTCTTCCAAATGATTGTAATAAAAATAATTAAGTAGTGATTATTAAGCATATCAACACATTGATGATATTTTTTGGAGTTTGTGTTTTGATAATTTAAAATACCTCACAATAATTATTGTTATATTTTTAATCATTTACCCCATCTGACTCAAGTATTTTAAATATAAACTTTTTTGTTTTTATAGTTAAATTGCATGAATAGAATTTTAATTTATATTGGTTAATTATAATTTTTCACAACATCTTTATTAACCTTGTTCATATTTAATTAGATTTTAATTGATTTTTTAATCATTCCTTTTTTTTATATATTTTTTTAGTATGTCAAATTTTCTCTAAGGGAAGTTATTTTAAGTATGACATTACATATTTATTTTTATTTTTTTATTGATAATTACATGAGTTTAAAACCATATAAGTATTCATTTATTATTGAAATTAATAACTATCAAAATTATCTAAATTTTATTCTACTATGAAAAAATCTAAATCTATTGTTAAGATGTTTGAAAAAAAATTGAAGTTCCTCAGTGCTTTTTTTATTTTGTGATTAAATTAAATTTTCCACTATTTTCAATGATTTATTAAGCCAAAAAAAGTTATATTAAAGTGATATTTATTGATTTGGAAAGAAAAAAATTATAAATATAATTCAACTACACAATATACGAGAAATTTAGTTTAGAGTGTTTAATATTGGTTTTAACCACCTATTACCAAGTCATTACTAATTTTAGTTCTATTTCTCGTATAATACAACATTAATAAATAGAATAATATAAATTGAGAAACTATATTAAAAATTAAAAACAAAATATTTTAATATTCAAAACGAAAAATTAAAAAAAGAATATTATTGATATATGGGAATGAAAGAAATTTAGAATATATTAATTACAGATTTATCAAAGTAATATAGGTTGGGGAATAATTTTTAAAATTAAATTTTAAATTTTGGAAAGCCTCGTGTTTATGTATATTAAGTAAAATACAATAAATTGGATTTAAAGAAATATTTTAATTTTATTTTGGTTATCAAATAAATTGGGAATAATCATAGTAAACATGAATCCATGATTATTGTAGAACAGTGGTAATATTATTATTATTTTTTAATTTAAATTATTCAGTAATTTTAAATATATTTTTATAATTAATCATACATAATGTTGATGTTGTATACATTTATTTTGAAGTTTTTTGAGTAATATATAATAAAAATATCAATGGGTTATTTTATATTTAGTATTCACAATGTGTATTTATATAAATTGATTCATGAATTCAAATAAATTAAATTTTGACTGATTGATATGGTTTAATTATTTATGAGATATTGTGTACTTATTCCGAGGATATTTATAACTATCTTTGAGTAAATATTATAGCTTAATTAATATGTTTTAATATTTAAATATGTTCATGGAAGGTTTTTTAAATTTAAAATTTTTAATATTGGGAAAGGAATGTGCATTAATTATTAAATATTATTTGGCTAATTTTTGTAGATATATTTTGAGAGACTCAAGAAATGATTTCAGTTGGTTTGTATTTATATTAATTATTTTTAATTCTTTATTTGATATTTATTCTTAATGAGAAATTTGGAAACTACACTATCTCTCAATGGTAATTGTGTTTTTGTAGTTATTATTATTTTCATTGTTATTTTTTTGAAATATTCTAATATTATTACTATCATTTTGAATTATTCTAACATACAAGATATGTGTATATGATTAAAATATTATTTAAAGGATTCAATACTACATAAATGAGTGAATAATAAAAACCTACACAACATAAGATTCACTGTTGACTTGAACCTTAAAATTCTTAAATAATCATGTACAATCCATATAGTGGCACTCACTGCTTGATAAAATCTCAAGGATGAACTCAATATTTACATTCATTGATTCCTTATAGATAATAACAAGAAACAATTTTTAATACTTCACTTGTCTAGATAAAATTATTACTAAACTGGTTCATTGAATCTTTTTTGGATTAATTATTCCCATATTATATATTTTACATATCCATTTTGGTTTATGTTTTCCCTATCAAAACAATTATTTTATTTTATGTTGTGACTGGCAGATTATAATGTTAGGATCTTTGGGATGAAAATCTCAGTATGTAAAGTTATTATGTTAATGGATTTTCAATTCTCATCAAAATTGTGGTGTCGATTTTTTATACCAACATTATAAAACTAAGGTTATTACAAATTAGGTTTCCCCAGTAAAAATAAATACATTAGTGCATAACACATCTCTCCCTTGGTAGATAGAGGTAAAGAGTATATGTAGGTTAACCATGAACCAAACTACTATAAAAAGTATATGTTCTCTATCTCTCTAGATATCACTTATTTTTTTAATGAATAATATTACTTTAATTTGAATAATTAAATATTATAATTAACTTTAATAATATTTATTTAAAAATTTAATCTTATCTATTCAACCCCTCACCCCCCCCCCCCCACAGACACACACACACCTTCTGTCATCACCTTCTTCAAACTAAAATTTAATATCAAAGATTGATCATGTATGAAAACTTAGTTTGAAACTATATTGTTTATGTTCTATGTTAACCTTCCCCAGACCTCACAATCTCATGATAATATCTCTATAATGGCATTACAAAGTTGTAATGGTGGATGGATACCTTAGAAACAACCTCATTTTGATAGTACAAATTATGGGTATTGGAGAACTCTAATGGAAGATTAACTAAAATAACTAAATATTGATCATTATACCATCACAGTAAAACTACAAAAAATAACTTATTATAACCCTGATACTATAACAAGAAATGATTCATCAAAGTCTATTCTAAATTACAATTTTCTAAATATTATATTCTATATTATTAATTAAAATGTTTTTCATCATGTGCCTTATTATAAGATAAAACATGAAAACTAAATAATTCTTCATGTAACTAACCTAGGATTATATAAGAAAATCAAAAAATATATTAGAATTTTTCAAGCTTAATACCAAGAATCTAAGATGGGTGACGATAAAGGTGTTATCCAGTTGCTCCACATATTCAAAATCATTATCAATGTAATTGATTATCTAAGATAAATAGGGGATAATAATAGACTTATTGAATGAGTTTTAAGAGAACAACCCACGTAGTGGAATGTTAAGAAAGTTGCAATCAGTGAAATCAAGATTTTTAAAGAGTATACATTGGATGAAATAATTGGTTCGTAACTTTAATATGAACTTGAATTAAAGAATATTGTGGAATAATAAACATTGATTTATAAAGGTATTTTTTTAAATCACATAAACTTTTTTCGTCTAACCCTTCTAATTCTAAGTCATATGACATTGAAAAAAATGAGAAGTAGTGAATATAAAAAAATCTATTTATAACCTGATGAATAAAAATAGAAATTTCAAGAAGTGACTGAGGATATACCATAAGGATGACTGAAAAAATAGAACCATAAGTAATTACAGTAGTCTTCCTGTGAAAACAAAATTGATTGTAGGATAAAGGGAAAAATCAAATTAGAGTGTACGACATTAAAACATGAAGTAATATATTATAAATATAAAAAGAAGAAGCATGTATAGGCTACTGGTTGGAGATACTCTAAAGAATCAAATTTTAGTAATGATTGTAGTATTTAGAAGAAATTGAATAATAAATTCTTTATGGAAATGAATATAAATGATAGTAGTGATGATTTTTATTCTATTGATGCTTATTATTTCAATATTGATTGTTAAAACACTAATTAACTATATTAATAAAATGAAAAAAACTCAAAATTATTTTTAAAGATTCACATAAAATGTATAAATAATTAAAAAGATAGAATAATAATCTTATCAAGGAAAGTATGAAATTTAATAAACAAAAAGATAAACAAAAGGAGGAAAATGAAAAATTGATAAAAAAAAATGTCATGTTCAAAGGGTAATATTTTTAATGATTTTGAAATTTATTAAAATGTATAATGATAATCTCAAAATGAAAGTTACTAGCTTCAAATAATATTCATTTACATTTGTCTATAAAAGATAAAAATATAATAAGATGATGTCAATGAAGAAATAAAACAAATAAAAAATTGGATTTTGATATAATATATAGATTCCTAAAATATATAATAATTCATTTGTTAAAACTTCTAATGAAAAATTTTCAACATTTTCATGGTTTAAATATAAAATACAATGATATTCTGTTAATTAATTCTCTTGAAGATTCACTCAATCTCTTAGTAACACTAAAACATTTATTTATAATAATTTATCTTCTATTGTACCATATAAGAAATGTCTTAAATCTATTAGGGTACTGAAAACTTTTATTCACAATTTGATTTCACAGAAAATGTCATGGGTACCAAAAACAATTTCCCCTTAAATATATTTTCAATAAAACACACTTAATAAGTTCAAGGACACATGGTACTTGTAAAAAGGATTCTTTGGACATATGACTAGCTATACGTTTAATTTTTTGATTTAAATTAAGTTTGATGAAGGCTCTGTCACATTTTGAGATAATTATAAAGGCAAGTATAATGGTTTTGGAAAAGTAGGTATATCTGACATTATTTTATTTCATACATTTTTTTGTGTCCTTAAAAATAACATAATAAGTTTATCACAATGTTTTGATGATTATATAAACATTGAATTTTATGATAATAAATTATTAGTTTTAAAGATAATTATACATTTTTATATAAATAGAAAAGTATAATATTTACTTAATTAATATTTCTAAGATATCTAATCATAATGATGAGTGTATTAACACTATGGAAATAGATGATTTTCTTTTCCATAAGAATCTCAAACGAGCTCAATTTTTTTTTTACTATAATAACTATACAATCATGGGAAGGATTTAAACTTACCCAATTTAATGGTTATTAAAGTATTTATTTTTTATTCATATTTTAAAGGTAAGAAAAATTTATAAACTTCCAAAACTCTCAATCACATTTATACCTCGAGACCATTAGAACCACTAAATATTGATTTATTTTGTCCTATGAAAAATTCTAGCTTAAGTGGTAGAAAATATATTTTTATAATATTTAATGATTTTAGTTTGATTACTTGGTTTTATTTAAAGCCTCATAAGCATGAAAACATAGCTAACTTTTCCATTTTTGTAAGTTAGTAGAAAATATTAAAGGTTATTTTATTTTCACTTTTTTAAAGGATAATATTAGTGAATTTATAATACAAAATTGGATAAATTATATGAAGATAATGGATATTCTTATAGATTTTTTTCTTTAAGATCCCTAAAAAAATGTATTTGTTGAAAGAAAGAATAAAAATTTTAATAAATAGATAAGATTATTATCAATTAATATAATTTGTAGAAAATATTTCCATGGTGAATCATTTAATATTTATTGTAATATTTAAAATATAATATTTATTGGACCACTATTAATGAATACCACTTACAAACTATTTAATATAATAAAACAAAAGGTTATATATTGTATATTTTTTCGGTGTAAAGGTTTCATTTTAAATACTATTGATAATTAAATATATTTTATAATAATATTGATAAAGTTATTTTTCTTAAATATTATACTAATAGTAAGTATTATAGAGTATATAATAAAATAACTATGACTATTAAAAAATCCATTCCTATAATGTTTGATGAAAGTTTTGCTAAAGATAAATATCTTCTACAAAATATTTAAAACTACTTCAGAGATTTTAATTTTTTGAAAAGAAAATACAAAAGATAATAATATAAACTCGTACTCAAACATTATTGAATCATTGAAAATCCCAAGAGATCACCATGATAAAAATGTACTTAGGAATGTGGGTATTAGTATTATAACTTGAAAAACTGATTTAAATTTCATTGAAAATTATTCTTCTATTTCTAATTTTTTGTCTAATTATTTAATTAGGTTATTTATATGAAAGATGAACATAATAAATTTAAAAGAAATAATCTTTTGAATTCATTTAAACCCCCTAAAGAAAAACAATTTATTAGAAGTAAACAAATATTTTGAAATATATTAGATATATTTAATCAAATTCTAATGGATAAAGCTATAATTTTTTCAAAAGGTTATTATGTATAATAATTTATAAATTTAGAAGGAAATTTTCTATATATTTCTAGAATTTAATATATCATAATTTTATAATCTTTTGATTATTTTCAAGGTTTTAAATTATTACAAATGGATATTAAAATTGAATTTTAAAATGGTTTAACTTCAGATGAATTTTATGTTAATTAACCTATAGGTGTTTAAATTGAAATGTTTCTTAATCACATTTTTATGATATCAAAAGATTTATATGTTCTTAAGAAATAACCTCATTCTTTTCATGAAAGGTAGTTTTTACTTTTATTGAAAAGTAAAAATAATGAAGGAAAGGTTTATCTGAATTTATTTATTAAAAGGATTGCAATATATATTTTAATTATTAAAATTTATATTGATGATATTATTTTTGGATACTTAAGTAAATTAATTTTTAAATCATTTTATATTTTAAAAACTGATGAATTTTATTTGTGTGTTATAGGAAAATTGAGTTTATTTTTGGGAATTCAAATTTTTCAAATATATAATTGAATTTTTTTAATCCATCTAAATATGATAAAGAGTTAGTTAATATATTTTGAGTTGATTTATGTTAAACTTTTAAAATCCCTATTAGTACTAATTGTTAATTACAGTTAATTTTTTTTGGATAATTTGTTTATGTGAAAATGTTTAGAATAATGACAATTATATTTCATTATTTGACTTCATTTATACCTAATATTAAGTTTGGTATTTATGTACGTTCAAGGTTTAAATATGATCCTAAGGATGGTAAATTAAAGGCTTAAAAAATATTTATCAAATATATTATAGGAATTGTAAATTTTGATTTATTTTATACTAAACAAAACTTATAAAATCCCAGGTTGTAGGTACATTCCTATTTTATTAATTATTATGATCTTATATAAAGCTTGGTTTATTCTTTAGAATTTTATGTAGAGTTTTAGAGTGTTTTGAAATATTTTCATAGGTGAATGTTTTGAGAGCAGCTAGTAGAAACCAAGCACCATCTCCAAGAATTCGTGCAAGTGAGTATGGTAGTCACCAGGCATTCCCATAGTTGGTGCATAGGTTTTCCAAACCAAGTGAACATTTATGAGAAATAGTGTGAGTGAGAACATAGGGAAAATCACTATTAACACACAATTTTTCAAACCATGCGAGGGGGTGTACTTAAGACAATATCATCACACGGTAGGAACACAATTTTCTAAACTATTCAGAAAAACAATGATGATACCCATTAAGAAGACAATACCTTGTGCATGGTTGGTGAACTGTTTTTTAAACTGTTCATCCTAACCATGAAACATGCATTTAATAATATGAAAATTTGATTTTAAACTATATTAAGATTCTTAAAAATCATTTTTTATATATTATTCAAGGTTCTTGAATCCCTCTTCCTCCCTATTATCCCTTGGAAATTCCCTTCGATTTGGATGAATCATTAGGAAAATCATTTTATGTTGTAGATCTGGATCCATTTATAAGTCATTTTCTCTATCTCTCTCTAGATTATCTCATTTTCAATAACATAGATAATTAGATCTAGTCCACTGTGGATAGATAAATTTTACTTATCATGAATCTTTATGAGACATTATTTTATCATGTGAAGGGAAGAAGATTCAATCCTAGATTGAGAATATTTTGCGTCATTATTTGTTTCCATCATCCATTTATAGGTAAGTGACTTCTCTCTCATCTAAAATATTTTATAATGTTATGTCTTAGTTTGATTTAATGGTTTTTTAAGGATTTACTATGGAAAATTGTTGCATTTCATGAAGGAAACCTTGTTTGGCTTGTGTTTTGGAAACATGGAAAATTTGATGGATTTTGACAAAACCCCTTTGATTATAATTTTAATGTGATGAATATAAAATTTTGGAATGGTTCTGATGCATGAAAATCGTTTCATGAAACACTTTTAAAGGAAGAAAAAATTTATGAGAAAACATTTTCAGTGAATTTGGAATAATTGTCGTGGCATGTGTTCAAGTGGGATGTATTATGGACATAATGAACTATTATCAAAAGTGGGATGGAGTATTTTTGTGAAATACCACAATCAATGGAAACAACATTATTTGATGGGAATGTCTTTGGGTGTGTGTGGACAATAAAATTATTAATCCAAATATTAAAGGAATGGGTTTATATTTGGTTATGGTTTACCTCACTTGGATTTACATTATTTACATGAATAAAGTAGTTCATCTATTTTTCAACCACATTATATAAAATTTTATAATAGATTATTGTCCTAAAGGTATGTATTTGAAAGTTTTTAAAGATTTCTTACCGAGTTAATACTCACCCTTTCTTGGGTAGTTGGTTCATTTGTAGAAGTTATCGCTCCGGACCAGGGGAAGGGAAGGGTATCTTATTTTTATAATGATGCATCTTGATACCATTTTGTAGTAGGTTGAGTGGGATCTTGGAGATAGTAAGAGTATTTTTTATGTTGATTCCACTTTGGTTTCATTAGTTTTTATTGTGTCTCAGTCATTTCTAGATATTTTATTTTGTTTTCTTTTCGGTCAATATTGTTGTATTGTTGATTTTTTTTTCATGCGCTAATAAGGGATCAACTCAACTAGGGATCTATGATGATGAACCACATGGCCTTAAAAACACCTCTCCATCTACCAATGGGTGTTGACTAGCAGAGAGGGTCTATTGGGTAGTAGTGGGGAGACTATTCCTTCTAGTGATAATAATGATAATGGTAATAATAACATCACTACAGAAGTGATAAAATAACTCACTAGAATTAATATAAAATAAATGCAATAATGATCCAAAATCACACCAGCAAAATATTTTGATATATTATAAATGTCATTAAATCCCTACAACTCTTGAATGATTGCACATGGGATGGTTAAATAAGAATGTATAAAAACTCAAAAGATCAACACCGTAACTCAGAGAGCCCACCTAGTCTGTGTTCCAAAAATTCTGACATCATCCTATATTCAAAAGGAATAACCTAGATCACTAACATCTAGACCATGAATCTGGTTAATTTACTGCCTCCAATCCATAAATTTGGCATGCGTCCTGAGGGAATCAAATAGGGTGTGAGTATAAATTCATTATTCCACCACTAATGTGTTCATATCTTACATCCATACATATACCAGTGTATGAAAAAAAAGAAACTTTTCATACATCACATAACCCACTTCACTTGTTCCCAACATCCACAATAGAGACCTTACCTACCTTATCCAATATTGGAGTGGAATGATGTATTTGTTGTATATCATTCCAAAAGAACCCCTATTCCCCCATCAATTTCAATACCACATGGAATCCTGCTCCAAAACGTACCATGTATACAATATATCGAGTAAAAATAACTTCCCTTCAGCACACCATTAAACATATCACAATTCCATTGGAATTCCATTTATTAAATCACTCTTAGATCAGCAACCCTTCATCCCAAGGAACAATAATATTTTTCCTTCCATAGAATCATCACATCATCCCCAGCATTTCATTGTACCTCATCCCCCAATTGATGGTCTCAAAAACCATCCCACGTAGATTTCTATGGTGAGAACCTGCTCTGTTATTATGGTCATCAACATCCCCTATGATTATAAATTTATGGATACCTATAATTACATCGAGTGGTTAACATAACCTCACTCTGTCATGAACCTATGTGAGCATGATCCAAATGATATTTTTTCCCATCCTCGGTAAGAATAAATCACCCAGAACCAAAGGTTCACCTCTGGAAAACCATCTTCTCCGCATTAGAACCATATATCCCAACTACCATACTAGTAGTCACAAACTTCCTTAACTTAAGGAACCACATCACCTAAACTCCTATGATCAACATCACATAAAATAGAATGGTTTATTCCCAACACAGTCCAACAAAACTCACATAAAAATCAGCTCGATTATAATAAATTACACAACCAAAAATATCATATCCAACCAATATATAACAACTTTTCACCACTTCCACGCCATATATGGACCAACCATACCGTACCATACATGATACTACCTTTCATCATCTCCTAGTAATAGTAGAAAAAGAAATAAACATAAAATGGTCACACTTGGACCACCCCACATGTGCCTATTTACACATGTCACATTAAAAAATGTATAGATTAGTATGAATATAGGTTCCACCTACCTTGTTCTTAATAAGTTGTACTAATTTTATATGGGCCTCTAATTTAATCCAAAATGAGATAAAATTAAATAATCGACAAATTCCATGAAAATATAGCATATAAACCCCATATAAATAGAAACAACTATAGAGAAATAAACTAAGAAAAGAACAAAGCGTTCTCATGGTCTTATTCGTATAGATCTAACAAGATGAATGATGATAGAATTGGATATTGTATAAACAAACTATCTAAAATCATAATAGAAAAGTGGGAGAGCTTCCACTGCTAGTGGAGGTTATGTGCATGAATGGGAGGATAAATTAGACCTGAGGGTTTATATAAATTTGGTATAGAATCATAATTTCCCCATTTTTAAATGGGTTTACATTATTCTGCATGGTTTGGATAACAATGTGCCAATTGTGCACACCCACTATCCAAAATTCCACCCCCTCACATGACTACATGAATAGTGTGAAAAAATATGGGCCACAATTTCTTTATCTCTATAATTTAATAAAGAGGAATCACATGGTCATGTGTCCTCAGTTGCATGGTTTGACAAACCATGTGACACCCCTATAGGACTACATGGTTTGGGGTGCATGGATAGCACTAATTATGCACTAACCGTGCACCCCCCAGCATTTCCAAAAACTGGGATTTTAAAATCCCAATGCAGCAAGAATTAAACCAATCTCTTGAGGAACCCTCCAAGCCATAAATACCATTAAAACACATTAAATGGATAAAAATATTTTAATTACACTCTTATATTCAAAAACAAAGTTATTCCACCCAACAAACCTAAAGTTCAATTTCCCATAAAATGCGTAAAAACCATGAGATCATAAAATCTCTTCACCTTAATATAGATCAACTATAAGCTATTTGGACATATGAAGACGTAATATATCTCACTTAACCCAATAATATCAATATAAACTTTTAAAAATCATGATATGATACCTAAAATATCCATCTTATGTCCGCATCCAAGTGCTACCTCAGTTATTTACTCCTAGAAGACTCCTTTTTGGGTGCTCCCGACATTAGGAATCGCATACTCGATGGCTTCACAACATAACTCCCAACATTTTGATGGTTCCACACCAACCATTACCTTGGACACAAATGTTCCAACCATCACATACCATCAAAACTTTATCTCATAATATTATCATCTCACATTAGCATCACATATGGATTCTATTAGGTCTGACATCATAGTCAATTCCCAAAGTCCATCTATCATTCTTGATGAAAAAAATTTGCTTCATCATACAAATATAATTCCCAAAAAAATCATGAATTCCTACACATCCATAATAAGTTATGAATTTATCCTAATGCTCATGTATTTACAAGAATGTGATCAATTAACTTCTCACATATGGACCTTATCCACCAGTGTTTATCATGCTAAAAGAAAAACAACCATGCTCAGGGAGTACCTCTAATAATTTTTATCTCTCCAACCTACTTTGTACCTATCATATAAACCATATGCACCTAGACTAAATCCCGACTTTCTAACACCTTTCCTTCCTACAGAGTTATACCCACTACCAACCGCTGCTCTTAGTGCCTAGTAACTCTCTCTCTATACCATTCTCTTCATGTGTTGTTGTATCATGGATACCCACTCTTGGTACTAATCTTGATCATTCTTCAGATTCCTGTGTCTGAACCACTCCCTAACAACCAACTTCTTGAGACACATTCTGGTAAATCCTCTCTAGGTGGACCATCTACCTGCTTTCCCATAACTTCTTTGGAAGCATCTTTCACTCGGGGTCAACATTTCAAGTATTACCACACTCAAAGAATATAAAAAATCCACTCCTTAGTGGCAATCTCGATTCTCTAACTTGACTACCCACCTAATAATCCACATAGCCTCACTTTTGGCTACCAAGAACTCCAATTCCAAGCTCACCTAACACTACCATCTTACTCTAGAAGGCCCTATCAATCAAGTTACCCTTTTGTATAAATGCCTAATTTAATACCTATAAGAATGAGGTGAACCTATAGATGTTCATTGACACCCTAATGGAATTCCACAAACCATCCTTGAACTATCTCTCCCTTGCGATGTCATATCCTGCCATAGAGGATGAAAAATGGGATATGCTTGTGAACCTCAAAGAATAGTCCATGACTAATGTGACTCCATTCTATAAGTTCATAAACTTGTGATATCTATCTATATTCTATGTATTATGGAAAAATTCTCAAATATCATAGCCTTAAATTATTTTTTTGATAGTCCATCGTGTCGACCTATATGTACCCATAATTCCCACCAACACATTGTTGGTCCCCTAAGTATATAAGTTACCAACTTCACCCTCCTCCCTAGGGGTGTCTCAATCTGATCAAATATTGTCTTCATATAATCTATCCAGAACTCTAATATATGTGGTCCACCCTCACCCTAAAAACGGGGTTGATGTGACTAAAACTCATACAATAGATATTTCATCAACCACTCAACTCCCTAAGCTCTTATATCAATGCTCTAAATGAACTGCACTAAACTCACCCTGAGTTAGTCATCTATCCATGTCCCCAAATCTACTATTTATTGTAGCTATCCCATCTACCTCAAAGACTTCACCTAAGACTCAGGCTTAATACCTCTCTGAGGGGACACATCCCATGAATTCCTTGGTTACAGTATATCTCTTCCCTCTTGACACTCCACCAGAGCCCATTTAAGTTCCATGAAACTTAGATGCCAATTCCATGGTCAAAAGTAATGATAATAGTCTAGATATTATAAATAGGGAAAGATGTTACAAGTTGTTCATATCACCACCCTTACACTTCCCTACCACACAAATATCTCAAATAATCATTCCATATGGCCCCCTGCCAACCCATATCAGAGTCAATATATCACAAACTTATCACACCAGAAAGAAGAAGACTGGGATTGTTGAGTAGAATTAAACCTAATTTATATGTAGGAAAAAATTATTTAGAATATTTTTGACATTTTAAATAGATCTCACATTTCTATTATTCCTGAATACTCATGTCATATTCAAGGTCTACATACACTATACACATATAGGATCATAGAAAAATCTCCCAATGAACAATATACCAAGGCTGGGTGATTAAAATTTCATCAAGAGGATATGCAGGAAAATGATGTTTATCATATTATTGAGGCTTTTAACATCCCAAACCCCTTTAGGTGTTACAATTTTCACACAACAATCATAATAATGTGAGTGTAAGTTCCAATAAAGATGCATGAATTTTACCCTCTTACCTCTCAAGTAAAGAATCCAAAAAAATAAAAATAAAAATAAAAAATTCAGCATCACTTCAATCAAATATATCAATATGACCATGAAATGCAAGAACAAAAATCAGTTTTCTCCTAGTAAGATGGACTTCAATTCATATAGGTTATGTACAGACAAATAATACAACCTCGATCCCATGTTTTAAAACATCCATTGCCTCCATTCTACCATAAACTAAATAATATAATATTTCAAAAACCAACATTTCATACCAATTAGAAACCAGAAAAACCATTTTACCACCTTATTACAATCCACACTATATTATAATTGATAACCAACCATGCTTTGGTATTAATTTTTCATTCCCTGAGTTGGGATCCACTTAACTCATGCTCTGACCAGGTGTTCCACAAGGCCTCAAGAGCACATCCCCATATGCCAAAAGCTACCAACTAATAGCGAGGGTCTCTTGGGAGATAATGGGGATAATATAAACTCTATTGATAAAAATTACAATTTTAATAATAAAAACTCTAATGAATAAAGAAACCAACTCATTAAAAGTAATATAAAGCAGTAGCAATAATGATCCAAAATCACATTAGCTAAAAATATTAGATAAAGTATATATGTCATTATTGTCATAAAAAGAATGCAAGAATTCTCATGGGATGATGGTCTAAGTATGTTATAAAAACATGAAAGATATCCACCTTAAATTTTAGGATCCATAGAGTCCATAAACCAAGTACTATAACATCATCCTATATATACATGGAAAAACCTAGCTTGCTAAGGTCCAGAAAAGGAACTTGGTCCCTTTCCTACACTCAAATCCCTAAAGTCTACACATATTCTAAGGGTCTATGTAAGGTGTGAGTATGAAATATGTAGGCCACGACCAACGTGTTACTATTATACATCCATACATTTACCAATTTATTGAAAACTCAAATAATCATAAACTACTCAAACATCATATAACCCACTTCAATTGTGATCAATATCCACAAGGGAGAATTTAGTTACCTCAATCAATGTCGAATTGTAATAATGCAAACATAGTATACCAAACTAGAACAAACCTCAGTACCCCATCCATTTACATACCACATGGAATCATGTGTGAACCTTTACCATGTTTACAACAAGTCTAGTAAATTTGATGTCCATTTGGTTTTCCATTAAATATAACACAAGTTCAATGGACTTCCATTTATTAAATCGCAATCGTCTCGGTAGCCCAATGTCCCAATGCACAATAACTTCTATCCTTTCATAGTCATTGACCATATACCCTAGTATATCAGTGATCCTCATCCCCAGTCTGATTCTATCACACACTATCACATGTGGCATTTTAGAGTGATCACCTTCTCTACTCTAATTTTCATCACCATCCCTGTGTCTCTAAGTCTACAAAGGCCTCTACCAACACCGAGTGGTCTAAACCACCTCATTAGGACCTAATCTAGTGTGTATATGACCCCAATGAAACTATCAGTCAACATTAGAGATTTTAAATCACACAAAACCAAGTCCACACCTCTGGGGAACATATTTCACTACTTGTGAACCACATCACCCAACAATGGAACTAGTCATCACTGATCACCTAAAAATGATGAACCACATTACCTAATATTTGGTGGTCAATATAAAAAAAAATCTCACAGGACATGACCAACATGTTCCTATGAAACAGGCAAATCCATATACCCAATTATACTAAATTACACAACCAAAAACATTATACTCAAGTAACACAGAACTCCATTTCACCTCCTCTATTCCATGCCTAGCTTAAGCGCACCTTAACACATATGATACTAACATTATATATTTTCCTGTAATAATACAAAGATAAATAAATATAAAATAGACACTCCCAGACCACCCCACTCATGCCTATTTATCATGAATTAGATAAACATACATATAAATTCGGAAAAAAAATATAGGAACCAACTACATCATACATAAGAAGATTTAATCATCCAATATCAGCCTCTAATCCAAGTAAAAATGATAGAAAATGTAACATTATAAAAATTCACAAAAATGGGGCATATAAGCTCACATGGAAATTGAATCCACTAGAGAAAAATATATAGATAAAATAAAAAATGGGGCTCATAATCTTTCTAAGATGGATCCAACATGACAAATTGTGTTTAAATAATATATTGTATAGAGGAACTATATCAAAGCCTTAGAGATAGGAGGGAGATCTACAATGGATAGAGGAGGTGATGTGTGTGAATGGGATGTGAAATGAAGCTTGAGGGTTAACATAATTGTATGCCAGGATCATAATTTCCTTTTATTTAAACGATGGTATGGTTTGGCTAACCGTACACCACCTGTGTACAACCACATTCGAAAAGGCCACACTTTCACATGACTTAGTTAATGGTTATAGAAATCATGCACCAACCATTTTTTCTCTAAAATTTACAATATAGGTCTTTCACATCCATGAGGCATCAAGTGTATAATTTTACAAACCATGTGACACCCCTACAGCACCACACAGTTTGAGGTTCATGGTTAGTACTAAATATATGCTAATTCGGAACCCCCTTGGCCTTTTAAAAACTTGGTCATTCAAATCTTAATTCACCTAAAACCAAACCAAACTCTCAAGTCACCCTTCGAGCCTTAAACCCCATCCAAAAAAATACTTTAAAGGGTTACAACTCTCAAAATTACTCTCTAAGGGTCAAATTTAAATTTAAATTTTCTACTGAACTAAAAGATCAATTTACTTTGGAATTTTCAGCTCACTCAATAAAAGGGATTCTACAGTTTTATTTTTGCATTGTATTGTTTTATACAAATGGATTACATATTTAGTTTGGATGTTTGTTTTATTTAGCCGGAATGTTTTACTTTTTATGGAAAAATTATTCCCAAATTTTATCTAATTCCAATGACATTATTTCCATCCTTTGGTGTCTTGGGTACTTCTAGAAAGTTCAGTATGACCGTCGTATCTTTCTAATAAAAATTATAGGGGAGGTATGTTATAAAAATTTATTAATTTAATTTCTTATTCTTATTTTCGAGGTTGTGGACTTGATAGAATTTTTTTCTCTAATATGTCCTTTTATAGGTAAAAGAATAATTGAAAAGTATTAAAAAATAATTATCATCTATTTATTTATCTACTATTGATGAAGAATATATATTTATTTATACTTTTTACTCAAATATTATAGATTATGAAATCTTTTTCTAGTTTTGGTATTTATTTAAATAAGGAAACTATATGTTTTAATATACATTAGTAATTTCAAATTATAATAACACTTTAAAATTGTTTAAAGTAAGAATATTGATGTTATATTTCATATTATTCAATATTATATGAATAAAGGTCATATTATTTCATAATTTATTTCTACTGAAAATGAATTGGCTGAAATTATTATCAAACATCTTTATTTTAATAATTTTGATAAAATTAAATTTGACATTGAAATAATGAAAATATAATTTAGTTATTAAATTGAAAATTATGTTTTTGGGGTTTATGTTCAGTTTATTTATTAATTTTTTTAATCTATTATATAAGATAACAATTTTTTACTAGAAATATTTGATACATTTTTTTTAACAAGGAAATATTTGGTAAAAATATTCTATTTTTAATTAAATACAAAGGGGGAGAAATTATGAAATTATTATTTGGGTATTGATAAATAAAAAATGGATATTATTGGAGTTTTAGTTTTGATAATTTCAATACCTGTCAATAATTATTGTTATATTTTTAATCCTCTATTCTCTATAATATTAATATATGAAATATATAGTTTGTGTTTTAATATTTACTTCAAATGAATTGAATATTAATTTATATTGGCTAATTATACTTTATTATAACATTTTTATCAATCTTTATTGTATTTAATTAATAGTAATTTAATTGTAGAATATTTATTTATTTATTTTTTATTCTTATATAGTTGATTTACTATGAATAAATTTTTTTAGGGGTGCAGTTTTATATCTTGATTTCTATATTAATTTTTGAATGGTTTTTTATCACAGCATGATTTTGGAACATTAGAATTTTAGGGTTTTTATTGTGATGTTTGGCTATGAAAATTAACTATATTTTCTTCGACTATGAAAATGTTTTAATCTATAATTTGGATGTTCTAATTTTGGTTTAATTTTCCTCCACCATTTTTAACTTCTATTTTTATATTAAATTAGTCACCATTTTTCAATAACATCTTTATCCAAAAAAGTATGATTAAATTAATATATGATGTTTTTGAAATATAATAAAATTTTATTAATATAATGCATCTATATCTAAGGCTAAAAAATCTGTTTCTACGGTCTAGTATTGGTCTGAACTAGTTAGTAACAAAGTGTTACAAATTTTTATTTAATTTTTAACATATTAAAATATTAATTATTAGAAGAAGAAGATAAATATGGAAATTATATAAAACAATAATATTTTAATATTTTAATTTTTAAAACAAGATTTTAAGTAAATTTAATTATTGGATAATCAGGAATCCATATTTTAAGTATATATTAGTTACATATTTATCAAGGAAATATAATTATGTCGCATTATTACCAATTAAAATTTAAATTTTTCAAATCCTCATATGTTTTTATATTTATTAAAATATTTTAAAGTGGGTTTTAAAAAATATTTTATTGGGATTTTTATTCTGAAAATATAGTGAATTATCACATTCAATATGTAGGAATGATTTTTTTGCGGAATAATAGTAAAATTATTAAATTCTTAATCTAAATTATTCTAACATTTTTTATTATAGATTTTCTTGTTTTACATGTAATAATTAATAATTTTTATGTTGTGGAAATTTATTTTTTAATTATTTTTAGTAATATTTAGATTCTGTATTTTAATTATGTTTAAATGGTTTAAATGAATTAAATAATGACTGGTTTCTTTTCATTAATTATTTCTGAAATAATTTTTATGTCTAGAGAGGCTATTTATAAATATATTTGAATAATTATTTAATCTTAATTAATATGTTTTAATATTTACATATGTTCGTCGAAATATAATTGAATTTTTAATTTTGAATATTGATAAAGGAAAATACATAAACGGTGGGATATTCATTTCTTGATTTGTTATGGATATATTTTATGTTATTCAAATAGTGATTTAAATTGGTTTGACCTTATCTTAAGTGTTTTGAAATCTTCAATCAATATTTATTCTTAATGATAATTTTTAGGAACCTCTCTCTCTCAGTGATAATTAGGTTTTTATTATTATTAATTCTTTGAACTATTCTGGTATTACTATTATTATTTTTTATTATTATAATTTTTTATATGATTGTATTTGATAAAAATATTATTCAAATTTTTTGAGACCTCATGGATAAGGGATGATAAGAACCAACACAACTTATGATACACTATTGACATGAAACTTAAAATTGTTAAGTGATCTTGTATAACTCTGATGTAGATACTTACTTCTTAACAAACTCTCAAGGAGGAACTCAAAGTGTACATTCACCACTCCCTTGTAGAGAAGATGAAGAACTAAGTTGATGTGATTGTATTTTCTATGCCAACTTATTATTTAGGATGTTTATTGAGTTTTTTGTGCTTAATTATTCATATATTATATATTGAACTTAATTTTTTTTGACTATATTTTTTCCTATAAAAATAGTTCGTTCATATTGATTTGTAAATCTAGGATTATAAGGTAAGGATCTTTAGGTTTTCACTCCCATTATCTAAATTTTGTGTTATGACGGGTTGTGACTACCCATCAAAAATTGAGAGTCTATTGGTTATAACTTAACACGAAAAGGTAGGCCGTGAAAATTGATGATTCCATACTAAAATTCATTTCTTTAGTGCATACCATATCCCTAACCAATTATATATATGTGAAGAGTAGATATAGGTTCATCTTTAACTGAACTGCTATAAAAAGTACATGTTCTTTATCTCTCTCTCTCACTAACTTTTATATTTCTACTACACATTATTAATTCATGAGAAAATTGACTTTGATCATATTTATTTAAAATCCTAATATGTATTATTCACCCCCCCCCCTCAACTCTAAAACTTATTTCATAATATTTTAGGGACCAAAAATGTGTGCTCTTAAAATGTAGCCAACTAGTGGGGATCTATGTAAAATATTGGTGTTCATGGTCATTTAGTTACTGATTTTTTTGTTTTGGGGGTGTAATGACTGATGATTTTAGTAAATACTTTTCCTTAATTTAGTATCAATTATATTGGATTTCACTACATGCAATTGAAAACTAAAATAAAAAATAATATACATTAATAAAATATAATTATAAAATATGAATGACATATAATGTTCATTGAATTAGTGCATATCAATAGAATTTACCTAATAATGAAAAATATCTGAAATAATTTATATTATAATAATATTAATTTATTTAATTTAATTTTTTCCACCTTATGTGTTGTGATATTAAAATTAATTTCTACCAATTTAATATGAATAGTGAAAATAGAGTTTTTTTGAAATAATAAATTTTATTACATAATAAATATGTCAAAAATATATATAATTTTATTAGAATTGATCAAATATATATTTAAGGACTAAATTTATCTATTTTAATGATATTTTTTTATAATTTATAAAACCTATGTTTAACCCTTTAAAATAAAAGAAATATTTTAATTCCAATAAAAAAGTTGAACTTTTTTAAATAATTATTTTAATGGTAAAATTTAGTTTTGTCTTATTTTTAAAGATAAGAAATTTTTAATTTTATAATAAACTAATTTATATCATGAAAGTTGATAATTTTTATAATTGTAGCTTACACATCAGTTTTAAGGTTAAAAACACACTTTTCCTAAAAACTAATTCATCATGTTTTGTGTGTTTATTTTAAAATTAATTTTTCACATTGTTATAAATTTTATATGATAAAATAATTTATAAATTTGAAATTAGAAGTTCAAAATTTGGAAAAAATAAATAATTTAATATTTTCATTAAAATTAATTAACTGGGTAAATGTAAAAACGATAAAAATTGATTTACTAAGAGAAAATTACACAAAATATAGTAAAAATGTTTTAAAAATATATGTTTGATGTTTTTTTCTTTAAAAAATCACCTCACCTCCTATTTTTACCCTTCTTGATTTTTTACTTTTGAATAATAGAATTACATTATTGAAAATATTAAGGGTTATTTCAAAATTACCCTCCCCGTCACTTATAAAAAGGTATCACTCCCACCACTTCAAGATATTCCTCTACCAATGGATTTATTCTTTAATATACTCAATTTTTTTATCCTATAACCCTATCCCATTTAATGTTTCATATATTCACTATTAATTATCTTAAGTCCTCTATTTCCAAATAAATTGTTTAGATAATGCTCATGCTCCTAACATAAGTATACCACCTTCTTAATTATTTATTGTTTATATTATTCATCAAACCCATTACTAACCACATTAATATAATGAAATAAGTATAATTAATATACCACTATGTTATTATATTATGTTAATAACCTAAATTTATTCATTCCCTTTTACTTAGAAAACCCAAAAAATGTTGACTATGTGTTGTGTGGACTACCTCCTCCACAAAGAAACATCATTAGTTTTTCCTTACCATATCGCAAGAACAGTTTTAATGATTATAATGATGAAAAAATATTATATATATAATATAATTATTATTATTATATATAAATTTATTATATACCTTTATCCCATCTCATTTTCTTGGAGTTGATAACATTAATTGTGTGTATGTGCGAACTATCGCCTCCACGAATTAACATTTTCCATTTTTTATCTATTTTTTTATTCTTTATCAAAATATTTCAAAATATAAATCAAAAATTTAAAATCATGTAAATAATATATTTATATTTATTGAATAATTATATTAATACTAAATTTCCACATAATGTTTCTTATCTATTAAATTATGGTATGTTATTGTTGGGTTTGTTTGACAACCTACTTGAAAATGATATAAAATAAAATCATGGATATCTATAAGAAGTTAATTATTGATAATATATTATATAAGTAATAAAATAGATATTTTTTTTGTTTTTAGATTTTTAATGTTAATATTAAACTCATTAATTAATAAATTAACATCCCTTCATCACAAATTATTGAAACACGATCATTATTGATTTCATCTTTAAGGATACTAACCAAAACTCCCATGGAATGAAATTAAAAAAATATTAATAATTTAAAAGAATAAATTATAGAACTAATTATTTTCTTGTAATGAAGGATTATTAGATATAAACATATAACCATACCTTGATTACGAAACTAATTCAAAACAATTAAGATTAATCATAGCTAAAATTAAAAATGGATAAAAACTAACTAAAATAAATGTAGAGAATAATTAAAAATTAAATTTATGAAATGGTGTGGATTTGAATAAGGTTATAAAATATGTTATTAAGATAATAATCTTTTTATTACATGATGGTAAATCAGTTCTGTTGAAATCTAGATTAAAGGTAAGGGATTTAGCAACTCAAACTACTTCCTTTGAGTTTTAAAATTTACTCATCATTTTATTTCCCCTATCATTTTCCACTTTAAATGTTGTTCTCTATAATATATATGGGGAAAATATTTTTAAAATTTAAATTAACTTCCATTCAGTGATTTATATTCACTTTTTTAGTAAAACTATATATACATTTTAAAAATAGACTTGTGACTATGAATTTTATATCGATGATTATAAAAAATTAAAAAAAAACTTTTGTTTTTTTTTAATTTTTATCTCTATCTTAAAAGAGATCAAAATCAAATGAAGTTATATTTTAAGTTTCTACCTATATTTCTTCTCTATCATGTGATTATTTAAAGATGATCAATGATTCTATGTCAATATATTTAATTCATGTTGTTATACTATATATAAATGTCACAAAATGTAATTTTATTTACACTGATTATTTATGCTATGAATGGTGAATGATTTTCATTTAAAAGTATTACGAAACCAACTTTTTTTATATTTTATTTATTAAAAGTGAATTATTTTAAATTAAACATTTTATGAAAACCGTTTTATTTCCAAGGGTTCATTATTATGTGATAATTGAATTATTTTCAGGTGGAACTCATAAGTATGGTTTATGTCAGGTGGATTCATCTGTCATCCTCCAATGTATCGTTAAAATATTTAAATCTAATACAGTATATACAAGTGGGCACAATTTAGCTGTTCTCAATAATGGGTATAAGTTTGTGACTTATGAAGGAGTTGTATATGCGGGGATCATTAATTAGTATCGCAAGCATGGGTTCAAGTGTGGTAGTCATTAAAGCATTATTTCCCCATTCCAATGATTACTCCATATTTGAAATATGTTATTCATCCTAGTATTATTATGTCATGATTAAAGGTATATATAAAATTTTTTATGCCATTTTATCTTGATTATGTTTCCTTATATATCTTTTCTGGATTTCAGTTATTATTTCATGTCCTTTGAAGTTAAATTATGTTTTATGATTATCAGTCATTAGGATGTGGTATTTCTATTATGCTTACATTTTTTTATGATTTTGAAATAATTGATTATGGAATGTTTATTAATCATTTTTTAATTGTTTTAGATCACCCCTTTTCTTTTGTTTTCATTTCACAGTTTATGAGGATGAGTTTTTCTAATGATATATTTAGATGATGGTCTATTATGGAGAACATAAGAGTAAATTATCAGGATAATTGTAAAATAAGATGATTATATAGCTAGTCTCCAATTAAACTAGTCTAATATATCCCTACAATGTTTTTACTATTACTTATGAAATGTAATTTTTATATTATATATAAGATGTAATATAAAGACATGTTTATCCTGGAACACTATAGTTGGGATCAAAGAAAATTTTTAGTTATTTTTTTATATTATAGATGTTATTCTGAGAATTTTTTTAGAAAAAACTTATTTAAAACCATATATATGAATTAATAATATTATGATATCTTGAAATTTTGTTAAATCATTGAGTTTGTGGCTTTCCAAGAGATTTAATCCCTATATCGATATTGTAAAGTTTATACAGTTGTGAAACTGATCTATCTTGGTGTAATCACACTGAAAAAGGATAATTGAGCATTGAATCAATCTTCAATCTAGTTTATAATTAGTGGGACTAAAGAATAACACCTTGAAAAATAATCTTAGAGGATATGCATTAGTGATTCAAATTCTCTTGACAAACCATTAGGATTTTCTCATATTTTTATACTAAGTTTAGGGATCCTAATAGGAAGTAGATAATGAATAACCTACATTGAAGTCTTAAAATTTATAAGCTAAGGAAAAAATGTTATTTATTATTCAATTCATCTATGATAATAATTTTATTTTTAGACTAATTAATTTTATCCATGAATTTTATTTTTTTACGAAATGGTGTGAGCAAGGAGAAACTGGCTTAATAATGGGTACGATGGGAAATGAAATGATTTTCCCAATGAGATACCAATTGGGATGAGATTATATATAAAATATTTTTGTATAAATACTAACCCAACTATGAAAAGTTATTAATAATAACACAACCCATATTGAGCTCAAAAAATCACCATGGACTATTTTTTTGAGTCTTTCTTGCAACAGTGTCTACCCTATTTATGTCAAACTTTTGATGTACATATTATTGAGAAATGGAATAATGTGAGGAAAATATATTTTCTTTTTCTATGGTGATCAAATCATGAAATAGTTATCTTTTATATCTATCTTTGTAAATTAGAGGTTAACCAAAGGTGTACTCTCTATATGAACAGCAAAGAGAATAAGTAATCATACACTATAGAATAGGATGAGTTTAAGAAAGTATTCTTCATCAAAAAAATTCCCAGAATTATTCATTAAATAATAGAGTGATAATATTTAGAGATGAAAAAATTGAATTTTAGTTCATTGTAACTTATGAAGAAAACTTCATGAGGCTCAAGAGGTATGCCTCTAGGTATATCACCCATTATGAAAGAAAGATCAATCGTTTCTATAGTTATTTAAAACCAACTCTTCAAATGGAAAAATATATAAGAGAAATTTAGATATATGAGGATATTTTATGATGTGAACTAAAGGTATGGATGGAAATATGGGGCTATATTTATTCGAAGGAATATAAAATAATGTTGGATATAAATAGAACCATAATTGTAATTTACATGGGGGGAAAATATTTCAAACCCGTACTTTCTAAAATTGTGGGAATAAGAACCTAGGTAATTGCCTCAACGGATTTGGGAAATGTGTGGTGAAGTATAACACCATGAAACAAACTACTAAAGTAAGTATAAGTGGTATATTAACACAATATAGGGAAAAAAAGGTCCCAGATAATGGTCAACCAACACTGTAGTTCTGAAATCGTGATGATTTTATAAATTATGAATGCAACACCCCGACCGCATAAGCCTAGAGTCGGTGCACTATTTTTATAAGTTTTCATGATTACAATGAATCAAATCATAAAGGACTGATTAGTTCAGCGGTCTTGAAAAATATATTACATACATGAACGTTACATTACAGATCAAAACATAAAATACAACATAAATAATCCTTTGAAATTTCCATTATTCTCCTAGATTAACCCTGCATATCAATCATAATACACATCTTGGTAATCTATGAAAGTAAAATATAATAAATGGGTGATCTTAGATGCTCTGTAAGGTAAAAATATATACTGGAAGCTATCAAAAATAAGCATAAAATTTTAAATCAAGGTGTAAAACTAAAACACAATCCTTTTAAACAAAATCTTCAATATAATATAGCAAGAATAAATCTAATAATATCATTTATACCTTCACATGGATATTATACTAATCAAATAATCACTTGTAATATACATAACTAATATAATAATGGGGGAATACCTAATGATGGATGTCTACACTATCAAGATATATTCTCAAGATAGCTATTGTCAAGATCTACCCTCATGACATTTTTAGTCTATGGGTAGAAACTAGTCAGATTTGTGTCAAAATCTATCCTCCAGACAATGTTAAACTTCTTGGAAAAAAAATGCAAAGGATTTATCACCGACTTATTTTTTTCTCATGAGACTTACTGTTGCATAGAGGGGAAATAGTGGGCCCCTCCCATCACATAATAAGACCAATACATTCCTCATATGAAAATAGTGAAACATAAACTACATAATCATTGGTATTAAAAACTAGTATACAAAATATGAATACTTTAACCATAACCCAATAATAGTATCTAAATAGAACATTTATAATCAAAATGACCATAAACCATTCTATATATTATGTTAAATGATATCATAAAATATTAATGTCAATATGTCATAACATCCAACAAAATATCTTGATATAGATAAAAAATTTCTAATAAAAACTTTAAAAATTTCATGATAAAAATTTCTTTGTCTTACATTGAAATAATTTAAAAGACATGAATTTATAAAATAAAACATTTATTTTGAAAAAAAACTATATAATATTTTAATATAATCCTTAAAATGTTAAGGTTTCAGGTTATTTTAAAAATTCTCTCACGGCATATAAGTTAAAAAATATTCATCTTGTACTCTGTCCAAAAAGTCAAACAAAGAACCTTGTAAGGAAAATGACAAAAATATTCTTTTTATAAAATAAAACATATGTTAAAATGTATTTAAAACTTTTTAAAATAATATTATGAACGATTTAAAATATATTTCTAAGCATCATGGACATGGATGATAAATATTTCCTAGTAAATTTTTATATAAAAGAAATCCTAGGTAATAAAGAGATTGAAAAATTAACCCTTACCTTGTATTTTCCTTCAATTAAGGTTGATTTAACCACTTGTATAATGTTTAAATCATGTTATTAAATTATACCAAGACCATATACATATTTATGGTATCATATATGATCCTTTTATATCATTTTGTTAATAATATTCAAGTACTATCATTATTTTGGGTGTTAATTGCTTCATTTTTCTATGCATGTTTTGTTGTGAATGTCATGTTTCTTATTAATAGATTATATTTTATTCATATAAATAATGAATGTAAGTTCATAAACATTATATTTAATCATCATATGAATTTTACAATCATTCTATAATGGTTATCATGGATAATGAATCTCATCGCATCGTGGAGACGGTAAGTCGTACGTACACATGAGCGACGGTATCACTTCCTTAATAGTAAAGGTGTAAGGAAATGTATGTTATGATAATTATAAATAATAAATATAAATTATTATTTATTATTTATATCCATTATATTCATCATTATAATCATTGATATAAAGTTGTGACGAAAAAAAAGTTACACCACGGCGTGGCGACAGTAAGTTGTACGTATGTACCTATGGTGATATTATTTTTTTGTAGGATAGGTAAAAGGATGAATATGATTGTCCCATGATCATAATAACATATTAGAATATATATATGTTATTGGATTTATATCTTTATTATTGAAATAACATAGGAGGAGGAAGCATAAGAAGAATATAACTTAGAAAGAGTTGGTAAAACAATTACCTCTTCTTTGAGTGTCTCCTTTTGATTTGCACAAAAGGACTCCTTAGGTTGTCTTTCTGCCCAAATTATGACCTCTAGGATGAATTTATGGAAGTTTTTTGGATAAATGGATAGGTTTTGGGAGAACTAAATGGCTTTTTAAGATTTAATAAAAGAAAAGGATGGGTTCCCATTTGTAAGAGAGGTGAGGAGCACTTTAGGAAACTCTAAAAAATTAAATTAATATAAATTAATTTTCAATTAAAAATGGATAAAAAGTGAATTATTTATAATATAATGTGACTATGAGTAAAAATAATATTAAAAAATAAAATTTATACATGTTTTTATTTTATTATAAACCTTATCATTTTAGTTTATCATTATTTAATCTATTTAATTTTAATTGTGGTAATAGTATTCTAAATATTAAATGGTTATAAATATTTACTTATATTGTGTCAATGAACCACAAATGGAAATTTAATTAAATTTTAGACCTTATAATTATTCCATTTTAATTTTTAAATATTTTTATGATTTTTAATTAATTTTATAAAATGTTATTTTTTTAAAATATCAATAGAGAAAAATTTGACACTATTCATTGCATTGACATTAAATAAAATATAAACATAAAAATAACTTCAAAAAAACCATTAAATACACTCCTAAGATGTCATAATTACCTATCAAATTCTTTTATCACCTCAATTATGTCAAATTATATTTATTATAATATTTTTAAAATCATTTATTTGATATTTACATTAACAAAATAATTATTTCCTCACTATTGTGTGATTATTCATGGTAATTATTTTGTCTCTAAAAATTATAAAAAAAAATTATATGATGTATATAATGATTTTATATTTCTATATACTATTCATGATTTAATATATCTCCATTTTATCCCAATATTAAAATAATTGAACTTTTATGAAATGAGAGTGTAACACTTTGTCACATTCTTTAATTTTAATAATATCTAAGTCATTCTGGTGGAAAAGTGTCCATTAAATGATTGAAAATTGATAATTATGATATATTTAATATTATCCTCATTAGTTGGCCTAAATATACATTTTTTTTAATTTTATATCATTTAAAAAATGGTATTTATTTTAAAATATCTTAAATGTTTATTTTGACACTATTCGTTATTTTGTCTTATAAAAAAATATAATAAACAAGATATATATTGAACCAAGACTTCTAAAAAATTACTCATATGTACATTTCATCAATAAAAATCATGGATGACATTAACCCACTCAAATTATATTTATATTAATATTATGAAAATCATTTATTTGATTCATATTTTAATAAATCAATTACTACATCATGATTATGTCACCATTTAATTTAATTATTCATTTTATAAAGTTATAAAAAATAACCATATTTTATATTGACATTTTAGTTTTATAATTAACATTAATATTCAACTATATCACTTATATGACCTCATATTAAAAATATTTTACTTGTAAAAAACAAAAGTATAACATAATTAAATTTTATTTGAAAATAATATTATAAATATATTAAATTTATCCAAGTGGCTCAAAGTGGTCTGAAAAGCAACCAAATTATGATTTTGGTTAAAAAAAGGTCATCCAATTAATTTTAGATAAGTTTTAAGGTTACTTTATAATAATATTATATTATTTTAACCTTTAATTTCATTATTTACCTTTAAATGTGGTAAATAAAATCACTAAACTATTCACCAGAAAATATTTTGATCCTATAGGACAAATTGTTCATACTGATTACAACCATGTATATCCATTTTTCAAAATTCAATTCAAAAAAGAGGTAAAATTATGTTTAATGATAATCCCACAAAGGTGGCTAGATGGTGGGTAAACAAAGGTTCAAAAGTTCAAAAATAATTATATCTAATTTTATTAGAAAAATAATTATAATGAACTAAATTGGATTAATATATGTAATACATATATATTGTGACTTTAAAATTAGTTTAAATTAAAATAATTATTTAAATGAAAAATTCAGTTATTAACAAAAATGCAGTTTTTTCACTGTTCATCAAAAATTGAAACTTTTCAGAAAAATACCATAAATTTTCCATAAGTAAATTTTGATCTTCTGAATTCAAAAATGAAGTATATTTTGAAAAATAAAATATAGAAATTTTATATTGTGGTTAATACTATTCATACTTCTTTTTGAACGGCAAGTTTGGTATATCATGATGTACTCGAACTTGGTGTTGCGTGCAATGTAAGATATCAAATTTCATTAAAAATATAACATTCCTTTAAATATTGTGTTGTTAAATTATCCCCTCCTTCAATTAATTACATCCTCACAATTTTTTGAATTTGGGTTTGCTAACTGGGGTTTGACTATTCAAAATTATTTTATTGAAATCCCACATCAGAACAAGGGTCGATAAAATTTCTAATTTAAAATAAAGAAATAAGTATGAAGGTTACCAGAAAAAACACATACAAGGGTTATATTTATGAAAACATGGGCATAAAAGAAAAATCTAGCCATCAAGTTCTGATGGTGAGTGATATAGAACATGGGTAGGGGAAATTTAACAATCAAAAATCTTTAAATCTACGATGATCTAAGGAACCATTTTATTGATCATAAAAAGTACTAGGGTGGCATTTTTGGATTCAGGATCATTTACCTTGAGTTGAAGAATTGTTTTACTATTCATATAAGAACTTAATTGATTTCATTCTATGTTATAAGAATAATATCATCCTTCGGTCTTTCTTTGATTTATTTTCTCTTCAACACTTCTGAAAATGAATGTTCAAGATTATTTTCTTATGCCAGAAGCACTATTGATAAATCATAAGGTCCATGAATATTTTCTTCATCCTCTAAATGATTACTGAAACCAATAATGTTAGCCCAAATTATCTAATAAATCATACTTTAACCTTAAATAATAATATCAGACGTTCAAATTACTATATTGCAACCTTAAGACACTTCTAAAATACTTATGGCCAAATTAACAAACTAAAAAAGATCTCTAAATATCAAAAATCAATTGTAACATCTGATTACCCAAAAAACATAATGTAGCTTTTATTTATAAATACCTTTATAACCTCAAAACACATAATGAAATAATGCATGATTTCAAATACATAATGAAGATTCACTATAGTAAAATCCTAAAATATTTCATTAATCTTATACCCATAGAATCATTGATGTAATAATTATTGAATCCAAATAAAAAATAACCATATCCATTCAACATTACTCTTAAACCATAAACTATGCTTAAACATCATATTCTTTAATACCTCCATCTCGTTTTTCTTTTTTATCCTCTTCATTAGCAGTAGTATAATCATTTCATGTATAACCTTGCTAATTCAAACCATTGACCAAAACTCAAATTATAATGTGAGAAACACTAATCATAGTGATGTAGTCATGAATAATCATTTATAGGATCTCTAAATGGTGTAATCATATTCTTAATCCATTTTTAAATAGGATTAACCTAGTTTATCTACTACCAAATCTAAATGATGATATCCTATACTTAGACATTTCCTCAAATCCATTCATAGCGTTATGTTTTCTAAATCTAATTACCAAGGTTGTTTCTAAACTTCCAATGATACCAACTATAATTTCCCAACCCCAGAATCCCAGATCTGGTGCATTATTTTAATACATTAGAATAATTAGAAGGAGTAAAATCCTAAAGGACCAATCCGTATATAAGTTTTGGAAAATATATTACACACATGAACCTTAAATTATAGTTCAATACCAAAAAAACAACATATATAATCCTTTTAGAACGCCATTATTATCCTAGGTTAACCCAGCATATCAATCATAATACGCATCATGGAAATCTGAGAAAGTAAAACATAAGAAATGGGTGAGATCAGATGCTTAGTAAGGTTTAAAAATATAGCATAAGCTATAATAAATAAGCACTAATTTTTAAGGAAAGGTATAAAACTGAAACACATGCCTTTTAAACATAATCTTCAACATAATATGGAAATAATAAATCAAATAATGTCATTTAAACATTCACATGGATATTCTACTAGTCTAATAATCACATATAATATCCATTACTAATATCATAATGATGTAATTCATAATGAAAAATGTCTCCCCTATCAAGATATATCCTCATGATTTCTACTTCCAAGATCTATCCTCATGACAGTTTAAGTTTGTGGGTAGAAACATGTCTGATTTGTGTCAATATCTATCCTCCAAACAATGTTAAAATGATTAGAAAAAAATGAAAAGGCTTTATCACAAACTAATTTTTTCTCATGAGACCTACAAATTCATCAAGGTATTATAGCGGTCTCTACCCATCATATACTAAGTCCAATACATTCCTCATTTGAAAATTGTGAAACATAAACCACATAATCATTCATATTAAAAACTAATATACAAAATATGAACACTTTAAGCATAAAACAATAACAATCTTTAAATAGCACATTTACAATCAAATAGATCATAAACCATTTAGAAAAATATGGTAAATTATATCATAATATATCAACCTCAATTAAGCATAATATCCAAAAAAAGGATGTTGGCATAGATGAAAATGATATAATAAAAAAAATTAAAAATTTATTGAGAGAAATAAACTATTATTACTTTGAAATTATTTAAAAGATAAAAAATTATATAAGAAAAAAATTATTCTGAAAATAACCATGTTATCGTAAAATAAATTCTATAAAACATTAAGGTGTCGCCATAGTGGAAAATGCTACTCATGCCATATAAGTTAAAAAAAACTTTTTTCTCGTACTTTTTCAAAAAAAAGTCATAGAAATTACTTTATAAGGAAAATGAAAGAAAGATTAAATTTTTAATATCAAAAATTGGTAAAAATTTCTTTAAATAATTTTAAAATAATATTATGAAATTTTGAAATATATTTTTATGAATCTTTAACATGGATGATAAATATTCCCCAATAAATTGTCATATAAAAAAATCTCGAATAATAAAGAGATTGAGAAATTAACCAATAACCTGTAATTTCCTTTCTTTGAGGGTGTTCTAAACTACTATATAATATATAAATTTTGTTATTAAATTATACTAGTACCATATACATTTTTATTATAACATATATGATCCTCTTATATCATTTTGTTACTAATATTTCAGTATTACCATTATTTTGGGTGTTAAGTGCTTCATTTTCCTATGCATGTTTTGTCACATAAGTCATGTTTCTTATGAATATAATATATTTTATTCATATATAGAATTAAATTATGTTCATAAAAATTATATTTACCCATCATGTGAATTTTATAATCATTCTTTAGTGGTTAATGTTGAGAATGAATCTAATCACATTGTGGAGACAGTAAGCCGTACGTATACATATGTGATGGTATCATTTTCTTAATGGTAAAGGGTAAGAAGATGGATGGAATGATAATTATGAACTATAAATATCATGTAATATTTACTATTTATATCTATTATATACATCATTATACTCATTTAAATAAATTAGTAATGAAAAATAAGTTACATCACTGGGTGGAGACGGTAAGTTGTACATACTCATGCGTGGTGATATTGTTTTTTTATATGATGGGTAAAAAGGGGAATATAGTTATCCCATAATAATAATATAATCTCAAAATATAGATAATACTGGAGTTATTACTTTATTATGGAAACCACATAGGAAGAGGAAACAGAAGAAGAATATAACTTTGAAAGAGTTGGTAAAACAATTATCGCTTCTTCGGGTGTATCATTTTTATTTGTACAAAATGACTCTTTAGGTTGTCTTTTTGCCCAAATTATGGACTCTAGGATGAAGTGAGGGAAGTTAGGAGGATAAATGGACAGGTTTTGACTGAACTAAGTGGCTTTATAGGTGTGAAAAAAAGAGAATAATAGGTTCCCTTTTATAAGAGAGGAGAGGGTCACTTTAGAGAAACCTAAAAAATATTAAATTAATAAAAATTATTTTTTATTTAAAAATGAATAAAAAGTAAATTATTTCGAATCTAAGATAAGTATGGGTATAAATCCTATCAAAAAATAAAATTTAGACATGTTTTTATTTCATTTTAAACCTTATCATTTTGATTTATACTTATATAATCTATTTAATTTTAATTGTGGTAATAATATTATAAACATTAAATAGTTATAAATATTTATTAATATTGTTTCATTGGACCATAAATTTAAACGTAATGAAATTTTAGACGTTATCATTATCATGTTTAAATTTTTAAACATTTTTATTATTTTTAATTAATTTAAAAAAAATTATTTTTGTAAAATATCAATAGTTTCAATTTTTACAATATTCATTTCTTAGACTCTAAATAAAATACAAATATAAAGATAAAATTGAACAAAACCATTTACTACACTCCTAGCATGTCATAGTTACCAGTAAAATTCATTTATCACCTCAATTGTGTCAAATTATATTTATTTTAATATTTTTAAAATCATTTATGTAAGAACCCAGTTTTTTTCTCAGGCATGGATCCTATAATTTATTTTCTAAATATTTACTTTGGAACTAATATGGATAACAAATGGGTTATATAAGGTCTCAAGGAGTTCCAGGTCAAGTTCGAAGCCCATAACCAATCTTTTTTGGGAAAAACAGGCTTGGTGCATGGTTTGGAAAACCATACAGATGGTGTTTTCTCATATAGAGCCACCTCGCACAGTTGGAGCATGTCCATGCAGCCAAACAGTGTGAGCACCCCCTTTTTCCAAGGTACTTGTGAATTTTTTACACATGGTTTTTCGAACTGTGTAGACAACCCGTACAGAGGCCATCCTCTGGGTAAAAATATCCAAATTGCCTTTAATGATATAATTAACCTCCCTCTTCATCCCTAATCTATGAACCAATGAGATTAAGCCCTTTTACTCTTAATTTGGGGATTTTTGAAGATCTAAACTTGAAATAAAGAGATCTCCTTCATCCAGAAACTAATTAAGCTTCCAATTGTCATGTTGGACGCACTGTGGTATGTACATGATTCATTTTGATATGTTCTCCTTCTCTTTTCCTCTCGACCGAGATATTATGGTGTGGGTTTTTTCTACTATTCTTAGATCTAATATGATCTAAGGTAAATCAAGGGCCGGTACTGGAGGAGGAGAGTCATACTAGCTTAAGGTGGGTGGTCTATAACTCATCCCTAATATTCGTTGATTTTGGTATATCTGTGTGGGGATCACCAATTTCATCGGGAGTCATTTCATAAATTTACATTCAATGATTATACTTGTTAGAATTATATGGTTATGATCTTTCTAAATATGTGATTATTTGTTATCAGTTACACCCACAACTCAATCCACCCCATTTCGAAGGTTATGCCATAATTGGGTTTTAATTTTTGGCATGTTTGAGCCACTATTTGGGTGTGCATTTTCTTGACCTTCTTAAAGGTGAGACATCCTATAATAAATAGATTGTTAATCATGAGAATTTCAAAATGGAATGTACCATGTATGCTCACCACTTGACCCACCTAAGGTAAGTGCTTCAAATTGATTATTAAATATTAAATTTTAAATGGAAAGTATACTAAGTATATAACTTGGCCTTATCAAATGAGATTGAATAAAGGTTACATGTTTGTAGGACCCATTTCCATATTGATGGAAGGTAGTGGAGTGAAACTCTATAATTGAATATTCCTTAATGGTTAATTATTACTTGATTAAATCATTGCAATGTTGCTTTACCTATCAACACTAATGGAAAAAAAGCTTAAACCTAATGAATGATTACCTGATTACAATATCAAATAGGAATGGACTTACTCGATCTCACCTTGCATTTTGAGTGGATAATTCCTTGGGACTCAAGAACCCCATTCCGATTCAAGGATGTAGTTTTCTTATGTTGACACCCACCTAGAATCTGGTTCTTGTCTATTCATTGGATTACTAGTATACTACCGTAGGTTCCGTTATATTATTACATGATACCTTAGATACACTCTTTGGATCCATCATTGTCTAGAATGTTCCATATTGAAAGAATTTACGGTCTTATCCTTACTTAGCCTCGTTTACCTTGGTCGATCACCTTGGACTTGATACATGCCTTTTTGTGGAATGAATTGTATTATGTTCCTTGGATTACACTCTTACCCCTTAGATAGACTCAGATAATACTGAGTTAGTGTTCCTTGAGATCTATGTTACCTTGTTCATTACCTGATAACTCCACCACCGGATATCCTTTTTATGTTTCCTTATTACAACTTGGGAAATTCACTACTTACATTATCATGATGTGATTTTAGTTCTAGCTAAGCCCCACATGACATATTATCATTAAATGAACATTACAAAATTAATAAATTGGTTACATGTTCAGACACTGACCGAGGGAAGTAGCTGGTACTTGGGTATTTAGTTATATTGTATTACTTTCTTTACATTATATATACATACATGTGCACTGTTATATTCCATTACATGGGCCGGATGTTATAGATACCATTTTTGGTGTCCCATTGAGATTCATATCAAACACTCTTCGGGCACCATTTGTAGCCCAGAGTAGATTACATGACTGCATGTGTTGAAAAAGGGAATCATATATCTTTGAACATTTGATTTCTTATTGATAGGATAGAGCTTCATAGCAGATGACCGAGTTGGATCTCAGGATGCTTGTTGTAGTCCTTATTTTCTTTTACTTTTGGGAACATGTTATGTATATTGTCTTGTATCCATGTTTTCTAGTTTTTTAGTTGCATGACATTATATCATTGTAGGTTGGTTCTAGGTTTTTTTGTTAATATTATTGTTGTCCCAATTTCCCAATGTTCCATATGTGTTATATATTACTTCTACTATTTACATATATTTACTACTATTTAAATCCTTGCACTATGCTATACTCTTATAATGGGGATATAGTCTCCCCATTGACACACCCTAGGCCCTCGCTGCTAGTCGACAACCTAAGGCATTTGAGGATATATGCTTGAGGTCATGTGGTCCACTGAGCTCGGGGCACCTGTTAAGTGGCATTCGGGGTCGAGACGCCACAAAGTTTTATCCGAGGTGGTTTCTATTCATACATTACTATTTGGAGAAAATATATTGGAGAATAATAATGCTTGGGACTTAGTCATAGGCTATGATTGGGCATTGTGAACCCATGTTTGGGGTAAAAACTGAGTTACCTAAATTATAATTTTTGTTCTAATTTTTCCTATTACAGTTGATATTATTTCACTATTGGGTGATGCACATGTGATGTGGTGTTGATGATTATTACTCGGATTAAGGATTTATTTCATCCTTAGCCCGATCATATGACTACAAGGATCATTGCTACATGCAACATTATAGGCACCTAGAATTCACATTTCATGCATATTTCACTATTACAAAAACGGGCAAGGGAAGTATTACCCCTTTATCTGCGCTAAAAAAATCGCTGATAAAGAGGGCCTTTATAAGTGCTACAAAAAAGCACTGATAAAGGGGGCCTTTATAAGAGCTAAAAAAAGCGGTGATAAGGGGGGCTTTCTCAGCCCTTTTTTAAGCACTGCTAAAGGCCCCACTTTATCAGTGCTTTTTTTAGCGCTAATAAAGGGAACCTCTTTATCATCTCTTCTTTTAGTAGCGCTGATAATGGGGGGATTTATCAGTGCTAAAAAATTTATATTTCAAAAAAATCATGAAAAATAAATTATTTTTATATAAGTATATTTATTTGTATATAAATATAATATATATTTTTTAAATATGTTTTCTATATGTATAAATAGACTATTACATTTAATATATAAGAAATTTACTGAAAATAGATTTCAAATATTTTAAAAAAATATTATTAATTAATAATTCGCTAATTATTATCAACTAAAAATTTTTTAATAACAATTTGAAGACACAAAAAATCAAAATAATTAATAAAATATCTAAAATAAGTTGAAAAACTATCTCAAACTTCAAAGGGCCATAACTTTTGATCCGAGTGTCCGTTAGAGATCTAAAACATATCAAATCGAAGCCTGAAAAGATCTCTACACACTAGTGACCTAGGAAAAGCCTTTTCTATGTTTTCAGAGCCCAAAAAAGGCTCATAAGGCCTCCAAAACTGATTTTTTTAGTCGGGAAACCCCGATTTTTTAACATTCTAACAGGTATAACTTCTAATCTGGATGTCCGTTAAGCCTGTACAACATATCATATCAAAAATTGTTTCATTTTCTTCAATTTGACTAGTTTTGTAGTTGAAACGGGCTTCTTGATTATATTTTATGGTCTTTTTAACATTCAATGGATTTTCAAACACAGATATATATGTATTTACTCGTATGTGTCTGTGTCTATGTATGTGTGTGTCTATGTTTGTGTGTGTTGTATATATGTATGTATTTATTTATTTATTTAATTCTTAACACACATAAAAAATATATTTCATAACTGTATTTAAAACTAATCTTAAAGTATATATTAATATACAAATAAATATATGGATAAAAATTTATAACTAAAAATATATATATAAATAAATAAATATAAATATATATTAATATACGAATGAATATATATATATACTAATATATGAATAAATATATTTATATTAATTAGAATCTATATCAATATACGAATAAATATATATATATATATATATATATAAAGAGATATATCATTAAATATAGAAAAAACGAAATAGAATAGTGTTAACGGTGCAGCCGCAAAAGGGGGAGGTTGTGGGTTCAAGTTCAAGTGGAAGCAAAGGTGGTGTGTGCGTGTGAGGATGCATGGGAAGGGAAGTGTGCGGGAGACCTCTTAACGCTATTAAAGGGGTGGTCAAGGGCTGATAAAATCTCTCACGTGCATTATTTAATTTTTTTTATTTTTTTAAACAAAATTCCTTTTATCAGTGCTTTTAAAAAGCACTGATAAAGGCTGCTTTTATCAGTACTAAAAAAAGCGCGGATAAAGGGGTCTTTTATCAGTGCTTTTTTTAGTGCTGATAAAAGTGGCCTTTATCAGCGCTTTTCGGAATGCTGATAGAAGGGACCCCCCCCCCCCCCCATATTAGCGCTGATCTTTACAGTGCTTTTTTAGCGCTATTAAAGCCTGTTTTGAGTGCTGATATAGGTCGTTTTTTAGTAGTGTTTACATTCCATGTAGGTGAAATTCACTACTTTGCATTGCTTGATATGCTTTTTATTATAGAGTGTTGTTGTGATAGTTTTCTTGTACCTGTATTAATTTTGTTTCAATTGAGTGATTGTCTATCTCAATTCATGAGGTGGATAGGTCCTCATGGGTTTGGATGGGTAATTTATTGATTCAATCCATTGTATTATAAATAAATGGGTGTTGTTTCTAGTGATAAGTGTTTGGGAAATAATTCATAGGAAATGGATATCCATTATAAAGTGAATCCTGAAATCTAAAATGAAATGGTTTCATATCCTTATCTTTATTTATCGTGTTTATGGATGTTAAAGGAGTGAACCTGGAAATTAAATGTGAAATGACATGAAACATATACTTGATAACTTACTGATACTTGGTCATCTAAGCAGGTGGTTTAGGGTAGTATACATTGGGTAGTGAGTTTCCTACATTCATCTTCCACTAGTGATTTTATCCATATACTTAATAAATGTTTTAACGAATGTGATTAGATCTTTAGACCAATGTTTCCAAGACTCCAACATGTCATACACCAAGGAGGTGGTGACGACCATGCTCTAGACGTGGTGGACCCTAAACCTCCAGTATTACCTCCAAGAGTACCGCCTGAGGTACCACCAATTGTACCTGATCTGACCATTAATACTCAAGTCCATGATAGTTTCCTTAATTTGATGCATTCCATTCTTGGTGCTCCATGGGTTTCACCTACAATGGTTGATCAGACCCGCGAGTTCCAACAGGATCATCCTCCTACTTTTTTACGGGATGGTGGTTCTCAGGCTATTGAGTCTTAGCTAGATGATATGGTTTTTATCTTTGAGAATCTATAAATACCTCCAAGTTAGAGAGTCAATCTTGTTACATATATGCTTCAAGATTCATCCAATCATCGGTGGGCTTTGGTTACCCAGGCTAGTCGTAATCAGGGTATGTTATGGGTTGATTTTCAGACTACCTTCTTTGATCAGTTCTTTCCACAGGCACTGAGAATAGATAGATCCAGCTAGTTCATGTATATGAAGTACGGTTCTATGTCATTTATAGAATATTTAGAAAATTTCAATGATTTACAACACTTTTCATTGATTTTATATGGTAATGATCTTTCGTGTGCAAGACATTTTGAGGATGGGATCTAGTATTCCATCTGAACTTAGGTGAATGTACTTCACCTACCAAACATTTCTACAATATTTGATCAATACCTTCTCATTAATCATAACATGAGGGAAGGAATTAGTATTGGGTTTAAGGGATCAGTTTTGCATCAAGAAAATATTTCTTCCATTGGCAGGAAACATTCCCTTGAGGCTTCTCATCAGGGCAGTGGTAGCCAGAGTATCTAGTTTGATAGCTTTTTAGTGTGCCACTAGTGTGGAAGATCGAGTCATAAGAAGCCCCAATATGATAGAGACCCTATAGAGTTTCGGGCTTTCAGTTGTATGGGTCATATTCGTCATTTCTAAAAGACCTTTCAACCAGCATCGAGTGAGAAAGGATCAACATTATCTCCATGTAAAGGAGCAAGTTATTTTGTACCACGTCAGGTGGGGAGTTGAAACAGCACTAGCAGGTCTGGCCAAGGAGGAGTTTGTGGATGTGGTAGTCTGACCCCTGATCACCAACAGTGTCGGTAAAGTAATCATGATTTTGGTAGTCCATATGTTGCATAGGGTCGTGGATCGGGTCAGTTTCATGCTTTACATATGATACCTGAGGACCAGGCTACAAGACCATCTATAGTACAAGGTACTATTATTATATCCTCCACTATTATATTTTCTTTGTTTGATACAGGTGCTTCAAATTATTTTATTTTTGTATCTATAGTGGACAGTCTCGGACTGAAGATACAGTATCAATATGGAGTAATGAACCTCAATACACCATTGGGAATACGGACAGAGGGCATACGCTAGCATAAGAACTGTCCCCTTAAGGTAGTTAGTTACCCTTTCTTGTGGAATCTCTTAGTTCTCTAGATGACATGCTTTGATGTCATTCTTATAATGGACTGGTTATTCTACTATCAGGCCTTTATAGACTTCTATCACCACAGGGTCTCTTTTATATCACTAGAAGGAAACAGTTATCTTTTCAAAGGTGAGTCGATGTCCGGGGTGGGAGAGCTGGACTGATGCATTTTAGGCTAGGTGGACGGACCACCCAGATCTCATATCTCTTCATGGAGGGTCAGGGTTAATGATAAGTTGTTTTCCTCTTGTAGTGGATCATTTTAAGGATGTCTTTCCCATTGATTTTTTTGGATTACCTCCAGAGAGAGAGGTAGAGTTTGAAATTGATCTTGTTCTAGGAGAAACTCTAGTGTTCATTCCTCTATACAGGATGGAACCTACTGAGATTTAGGATCTCAAGTGGTAGATATAGGACCTAATGTCCAAAGGATTTATATATACGAGTACATCCTCTTGGGGTTCACTCTTTCCTTCCTCCAAGAAGGAATATGGAACCTTATGCCTATGAATGGATTAAAAAGGTTGAACTATCTTATAGTCAAGAACTGGTATCCAATTCCTCAAATGGGTGATCTTTTTGACCAGCTTCGAGAAGAAAAGGTTTTCTCTAAGATCGACCTAAGGTCGGGTTATCATCTGGTGTAAGTTAAACCATCAGAAATAACTAGTACAGCTTTCTGTAACGGGTATGGTCTATATGAGTACCTTGTTATGTTGTTATGACTTATGAATGCACCCGAAATTTTCATGGCATTAATGAATAGGGTTTTCCACCCTTATTTGGAATCTTATCATTGTCTTTGTGGACGAAAACATGGTGTATTCTCACACTCGTATAGGCCATGCCAAAAATCTGGAAAAATCCTAAGTACACAAAGAGAGCATCAGCTTTATGACAAGATTTCTAAGATCCACTTCTGGATCGAAAATGTCCACTTCTAGGGTCATATTATCTTACAATCGGGAGTATATGTTGATTTTAAAAAGGATAGTGTTGTAATTTCTTGGGAGTATACCAAGAACATGTTTGATATGGAGAGTTTCTTGTGGCTTGCTAATTATTAAACGCATTTCATATAGGACTTCCCATGTCTATATTCACTTCTTACTATATTTACCAAGATTGGTGTAAAGTTATGTGGTCAGAAGAATGTGAGAAATCCTTTCAGGAGAAAAAAGGGAGGCTTGTCTCGACGTCGATTTTAATTCCTCCACAGCCTAGAAAGGGTTATCGATATTCTTTGATTAATCAGGCATTATCCTAGGAGTATTGTTGATGCAGGAAGGAAATGTTTTTGCATACGGACCTCAATGGTGTGGACTCACGAGAGAAATCACCCGATGCACGAAATTGAGCTAGTAGCAGTTGTCCATGCCATATGTTGCTGGAGACATTATCTGTTGGGTGAGTATATTGTGGTGTACACGGATCACAAGAACCAAAAATATATCTTTTTATAGAATTAATTTAATCTCAGACATAGAATATGGGTCAAATATCTTTAGTCCTTTGATTTGGAGATTTCCTACATGCTTGGAAAGGGAAATGTGGTTGGTGATGCACAGAGTTGGAAAACTCAAACGCAGGCTGTATAGGAAGCTGGTGATGACTGTAAGTTAATGTCCCCCTTTTCTGAGATTCATCTAGAGTTTTATGATAGTCATGAGAAGTCTTACCTCTCAGCTTTAAGATTTACCTCTTCCCTCCTTGAGAAGCTGAAGAGTAGAGAGTTTTCAGATTCTGATGTCTTGGTTCTCTGTTATAGTATATCAGGAGAAAACCCCCCTCTGGTTTGGTTTGTGGATAGAGACGATGATATGAATCTACATAGATGTATCTGGGTTTCTATAGATTTGATAAAGGAGTTGATGAATGAGTCCCATGCTTCTTAGTGGGTAGATCATCAAGGAATATTGAAGATGTATTGAGATATGTGACACCTATATTTGTGGCATGGGTTGAAATGTTAGATAGTAAGATTTATCATTGGGTATTCCACCTATCAGTAAAAGAATGTGTAGCACCATAGACCTACAAGCCTGTTACATCCACTTTTTATCCTGGAATGGAAATGGAAGTATGTTTCTCTTGATTTCATAGTTGGCTTACCTAGGTCTATGAGGGGTAGCAGTGTTATCTAGGTAGTCATTGATTGACTAACTAAATAATCCCACTTCATTTATATTTGGGAGACTTTCTTGGTTGATGAGTTAGGAATATTGTATTTCCATGAGATCAGATGACTTCATGGGTTTCCACATAATATCATTTCAGATAGAGATTCTCATTTCACATCATGGTTCTGGATGGTTTTACAGAAAGCTATGGGAACTCAGGTGCTTCTAAGAACAGCTTTTCACCGTCAGACCAATGGACAATCAAAATGGACAATACAGGTTCTAGAGGATATTATCTGACTATGTGTCCTTGATTTAAATTGTTCTTAGAAGAAACATATTCCTCTCATCAAGTTCTCCAATAATAACAACTTTTATGATAAAATTTAGATGGATCCTTTTGAGCCCTTATATAATAGGACATGTCGTTCACCCTTGGGATTTCTAGAGATAGGTGAGGTATCCCTACTAGGTCACCATCTCGATCAAGAGACATTAGAGCTAGTTCAGCTGATCAAGAATCGTATGAATATTACTCAAACCAGACACAAATCTTATGTCAATCGTCATCGAAGAGATCTAGAGTTCGAGGTTGGGGATCGTGTTTTCCTTAGGGTATCACCCAGAATTGGGTGTAGATGGATACGAAAGCCAGGAAAGTGGTCACCTCATTATACAGGGAAGTTTTAAATTCTAGAGAGAGTAGGGTCGGTAACTAAATAGTTTCTACTACCTCAGAGGTATTTTTACATGCACAATGTCATTTATGTCTCACATCATTTCCAATATCATTCTGATATGTCTCATACCTTTTATCCTAAGGAAGTTGATTTATATTTCGATGATACCTTTGAGAAATATCCAATTCACATCGTTGACAGAAGCATGAAGGATATTAAATGCTAGTTTTTCCCTATCATATGGGTGTTATGGTAGTACGTCCATGTACATGATGAATCTTGGGAGGGGTAACATGATGTACAATCTCAGTGGCCAGAATTATTCTTAGATGGTGTTTATATACCCTTGGAAGGAGAACAGAGGGTGATTTATTTTATGAGAGAAATACTATAAGAACTCAGTTTTTCTCTTAGTTTTAGATCCTTTAATTTTTTTTTCTAAATATTTACTTTGGATCTAATATTGATTTATAATGGTTTAGATAAGAAATCAGGGTTTTCTAGAGAAAATTTATAACCCAAACCCCATCTTTTTGGGAATAATAGGATTGGTTCATGGTTTAGATTAAACTGTGCAGGAATTACACATGGTTTTGAAAACCATGTAGACTGTGATTTTTTGGAAAGATTCACCTCACACAGTTGGTGCATGTATCTATGGCCAAACCGTGTGATCAACCCTTTTTTCCAAGTACTCGTGTATGGTTTAACACAGTTTTTCAAACCGTTCACAGGCTATTTTCTAGGTAAAATGTTCAAATTCCCTTTAATTATCTAATTAACCTCCCTCTTCCTCCCTAATCTGAGAACCAGTAGGATTAAGCCCTTTTCTTATCAATTTGGGGATTTTTGAAGATCTAAAATTGGAATCAAGAGATCTCCATCATCCAGCAACTGATCGAACTTATGTTGGTCATGTTGGATGTGTAATAGTAAGTACTTATGCCATTTTGATCCATCCTCCTTCTCTTTTCCTCTCGACCAAGATATCATGGTATGAGAATTTTTCTCCTTTACTTAGATATACTTTGATATTAGGAAAATAAAGGGATGATATCGTAGGAGGATAGTTGTACAATTCTAAAGTCGGTGGTCTATAACTCATCCCTAATGTTTGTTGATTATGGAATATCTGTGTGGGGCTAGCTGATTTCATTGTGAGTAATTTCTTAAATTTACATGACATGATTATACTTGTTATAATTTTATGGTTATTATCTTTCCAAATATGTGATTATTTGTTAGAGGTTACACCCAAAACTCAATCCACCCCATGTCAATAGTTATCCCATATTTGTGTTTTTGTGTTTTGGAACATTTGAGCCATTGTTCGATTGTACCTTTTCATGACCTTCATAAATGTTATCCTTCCTATAATAAATAGATTGTTATTAATGATAATTGAATAATAGAATGTACCATGTATACTCACCACTTTACCCACCTAAGTTAAGTGATTCAAATTGATTATTAAATATGAAATGTGAAATCACAAGTAAACTAAGTATATAACATGTCCTTATCAAATGACATTGAATAAAGGTTACATGTCCATAGAAACCCTTTACATATTTATGGAAGGTACTGGAGTGGACCTCTATAATTGAATATTTCTTAATGGTTAATTAAAACTTGATTAAATGGTTGAAACATTACATGAAATATCCACAATAATGGAAGACAAGGCTTTAAACAAATGGATGATTACATTATTACAATATCAAATAGGAATGGATTTCCTTGAGATTGCCATGGATTCTAAGAAGAGAATACCTTGGGACTCAAGAATCCCATTCCGATTCAACGATGTGGTTTTATTAGGTTGAAAACCACCTAGAAAATGGTTCTTTTATATTCCTTGGAAGACCTGTATACTACCGTAGGGTTCTTAACATTATTACATGATACCTCGGACACACTCCTTGGATCCAGCATTGACTATTAGGTGCCTTGGTGAAATCCCAAAGGGCCTGTCCTTACTTATCCCAATTTTACCTTGACTGATCACCTAAGAATTGGTATGTGCCTTATTATGGAATACCTTGGATTACGCTCCTTGGATTATAATCTCACCCCATAGCTAAACTCAGGTACTACTAAGTTAGCATTCTGTGAGATTTATGTTACCTTGGTTATTACCCTGGAACTCCCTAACCAGATATCGTTTTCATGTTTCCTTGTAATGTCAAGGTACCTTCACTACTTATACTATCATGAGGTGATGTCAGTGCTGGCTATGCCTCACATGACTTATAAACATTAAATGGAAATTACTTAATTAATGAACTATTTACATGTTCAGACACCAGCCGGGGGCTGAAGCAGGTACTTGGGTATTTAGTTTTATTGTACTGTTTTACTTACATTATATATGCATGTTTTTGAATTTCTATATTCCATTACATGGACCAGATGTTATAGACACCATTGGTGGTGTCCAATTGGGATTTATATCACACCCTCTCTGAGAGCCGTTTGGTACCCAGAGTAGATTACATGACTGTAGGAGTTGACAAAGGGAAGCATACAGCTTCAGACACTTGATTTCTTGCTGATAGGATAGAGCTTGAAAATATATGACTCAGTTGGATTTCGAGATTCTTAGAGTATTCCTTACTTTCTTTTACATTGTGGAAATGTTATGTCTATTGTCTTGTATTCATGTTTTCCAGTTTTATAGTGACATGACACTATATCGTCATCTATTATTGAATATTATTCCAATTATTTCAGTTATTATTATTTTTGTCTCTATTTTCCGATGTGGCTTCCGTAATATATATTTCTTCCACTATTTACATATGTTTATTAATGTTTATATCCTCTTACTGTGCTACACTCTACTAATGAGGGCATAGTCTCCCCACAGACACACCCTAGGTATTTACAGTTAGTCGGCAACCTCTTGCATTTGGGGAGATATACTTGAGTCCATGGGACCCACAAGGCTCGGGGCACCCGTTAGGTGTCATCCGGGTCCGAGACGTCAAAATTTATTTGATATTTCTATTAATAAAATAATTATTTCTTCACTATTGTGTCATTGTTTATGGTAATTATTTGGTCTCTAAAAGTTATAAATAAATAAAAATAGTGTAGACAATTATTTTATCTCTCTAGATACTATTTTTGATTGAATTTATCTCTTGGTTATTCAAATATTAAAACTATTGAACTTATAATAAATGAGAGTGTGACACTTTTTCATATTCTTTAATTTTAATAATAACTATGTCATTTTCATGAAAATGTATCCATTAAATGATTAAAAATAGATAATTATGATATTTTTAACATTATCCTAGTTGGTTAGACAAAATATATATTTTTATGAATTTTATATCATTTAATAAAATATTAATTGTTTTAAAATATCTTAAATGTCTATTTTGGCATTGTTCATTATTTTGTCTTATACAAAAATCAAATCAACAATATATATTAGAAACTAGACTACAAAATCATTAGTAATATGCTCTATTCATCAATAAAAATCATTCATGAAATTGAATAACTCAAATTATATTTATATTAATATTATGAATATCATTTTTTTGATTCTTCTTTTAATAAATCAATTATTACATCATCATTGTGCCACCAATTAATTTAATTATTTATTTTATAAATTTATAAATTTATTACCCTATTGTATATAAATATTTAATCTTTATAATTACTATTTATATTCAACCATATCATTTATATTACCTCATATGAAAAATATATTACTTGTTAAAAACAAAAGTATAACAAAATTGGATTTTCTATAAATGTAAAATTAAAAATATATTAAAGTCATCAAAGTGGCTCCAAGTAGTCCTGAAATCGACCCAAGGATGATTTTTGTCAAAACACAATCATCTAATTAAATTAATATAAGTGTTATCCTAACATTATAATAATATTATATTATTTTTACCTTAAATTGCATGATTTACTGTTAATCGTGGTAAATAAAATCACAAAATTACTATTCAACAAAAATTAGTATGATCCTATTGGACCATATTTCTCAAACTAATTACAACCATGTATTTCTATTTTTCTAAATATAATTCACATAAGCGGTAAAATTATATTTAGTGTTAATACTGAAAATGTTGTTAGAAGGTGAGTAAAAGGATGTTCAAAAGTTCAATAAATTTTTGTATTTAATTTTATTATAAAAATAGTTTCAATGAACTATATTTAATTAATATATGTATTAATTATCTATTTTGACTTTAAAATAATTTTAAATTAAAATAATTATTTAAATGAAAAAGTCAGTTATTAACAATAATGTCGTATTTTTCACTATTCATCAAAAATTGAATCCTTTCTGAAAAAAACCAAAAATTCACCCTAATATAATTTTGATATTTTGAATTAAAAAATAAAGTCTATTTTGAAAAATAAAATATATAAATTTCATAATGTGGTTAATACTATTCATAACCGCTTTTTTAACAGCTAATTTGGTAGATCACGATGCGCTCGAACTCGGTGTTGTGTACAATGTAAGCTATCAAATTTCTTTTGAAATATAATGTACCATTAAATATTGGGGTGTTACAATGAATATAAATTCCCAAACCCATGTCCTAATAATTAAAATAGGCCCCAAAAACATCCCAAACTAAGGGAACTAGGATAGGAATTCATGATCACTATCACTATGGTAGGTCATGATAATGATGTGATAAGAGGTGCACATGATCTTTTTTTTATATCATTTAATACCTCATATGATTCAATATCATCACATTATTTAAAAATCTTTGAAAATAACTTGTGAAAAAATGATCACATCTAAGATATATAAATCTTCTCTGAATGATATTTTCCAAAGGATAATTCTTGAAAATATAAATCTTCTTATTTTAGTTGAATTTTAAATATTATTATGTATGTATTGGATTTCGATTCATAAAGAATGTGTCAATTGTTTGGAAAAAGTATTCTAATTTCATAATCTAAATCATCCTATTATGAAGTATAAAAATAAGAATAATCATAGAATACCCTCAAAATAAAATTCTATAATATGGGTCTTGATACCCAACAAAGAGGGATTTCTATGTTAAATGATTATAATGGTATTCAAAATTGATGACATCCTTATTTTATAGCATTATAGAAATGTATTTATGGATGAGCTACTCGGTCATCTCCTAGATTGTGAGGTTAATATTTTGATTGAACTCATACATAGAATCATGACAATATCAAAGATTCCATATAGAATGGCTCCCATTAAATTTTCTTAATTGAAGTACCAACTTCGAGAGAATATAGATACAAGCAACATGCACCCCTGTGTATCGACATGGGGTGCACCAATCCTATTTTTCATTAATAATGATGGATAGATGCATATTTTCATTATTTATCATCAGATTAATAAAATAATTACAAAACTAACTATCTATTACCCAATATCAATAATTTTTTCAATCAAATATGAGGATCTCAATACTTCTCAAGTATTTACCTTCGATCTAGATATCACTAGTTAAGAAAAGGATGATTTTTTTAGAATATATTTCTGAAAAATTTATGGGTATTATGAATTTATTGTGATGTCATTTAGACTTATTAATTCTATTATTGTCTTTATGAATCTTATGAATAGATACTTTAGGTATTATTCAGATTAATTCATGGTTGTCTTTATAGGTTATGTTCTCATATACACAATGAATGAGGAATATCATGAAGATCATTTTCAAATTGTGTTGAACACCATAATAAAGGACTGACACTATGAAAAGTTTATCAAGTGTAGTTTTTTCTATATAAAGTTTCATTTTTGAGTCATGTAATAACAAAAAAGGGCATATCAGTATATCTTTCAAAGATATAATTTATCAAGAAATGTCATGGACCGACCATTATAATCGAGATAAAAAAATTTCTTGGGTCAGTAGGATATTAAAAATATTTTTTGATAAATTTATATTTGATATAAAATACTTTAATCAATTAAACATGGAAATGTGTGATGTTCCTATGGATTTAGGAATGTCACGAAATATTTAGGGAATTAATGTAAAGGTTTCTCATTACACCCATACTTATGTTCCCTTGTAGCGGGGAAGGGTTTATAATATATAATGATTCTTATAAAATGGGAATAGTATGTATCCTAATATAAAATGATAAGGATGATTACTTATGCCTCACATTAATTAAAGAATCATGAAAAATTTTACCTAACTCTTGATTAGGATTTTTTATTGGTGATCTTTTTATTAAATATTTAGTGAAATTATCTCAATTAATAAAATTTTGATATAAATACAGATCATAAGAGATTAAAATATATATTCATGAAAAAAATAGTAGAATATAGACTAAAAATGATTTTAGTTGATAAAATATTATTAATTATCAACACATTACCACTCAGTGAAAAAAAACATAGTGGTTGTTGCATTGTTCAGGAAATATCATGTTACTCTTTCCATGATAAGGATTGAAAAGGACCAAAAACTCTAGGATTTAAAAAAGGATAAATCTTTAATTCATAAGGGAATGTGATAAATAATATATTTCTTAAATGGATGATCAATCACCCAATCATAAGATGAAAAGAAGAGCCTAAAAAGATGATGCAGAGCTATAGAAAAGGGTAGTGAGGATTACAGGGTTTAAATTTGATAAAGAAGGACTTGTAAGATTTGGAAACTAGATATGTGTTCTATAAAAACAAGAAATGTAAAAGGAACTTTTGTGTGGTCCTTATAGATCTTCCTTATCTATTATTCTAGGTAACATGAATATATATAGAGATATAAAGAAAAACTTTGTTAGGGATAACATAAATATGGTGATCATAGAATAAATATCTCAATGCATGGTATTCCATGATGTTAATGTTGAATGATATAATTATAAGTTTATATTTCAACCATTACACATACCATTATGGAAATGGTAAAACATTACAATAGATTTCGTCATATGTGTCTCCAAAATGTATAAGGTCCATAATGTTATTTGGTTTATATTTAACCTCTTTACTAAGTTAATACATTTTATTTTTATAAAATAATATTTATATCTTGACTAAATTTCCATGATATATATAAGGAGTGTGGTAAGGTTGTATGAATTACCAATATCAATGGTATCTGAATGGGATCAGAGGATTAAATTGAGGTATTAAAGAGGTCTTCATAAATAATTATATATAGAGTTTATTTTCATCACTATTTATCAACCTCAAAAAGTGGTTCGGTTTAAGAGGACTATTCAAAATTTATAGTATATTATAAGGTATTTTTCAATGGAAGTTCAAGAACATTGGGATCAAAACCTATCCTTAGTTTAATTCTCAAATAAATACAGTTTCCATTATAGCATTCATATAGAACCATATGATGATCTACATGAGAATACATATAAGAATCCTATATATTTGAATTAAGTTTGAGATAGGAATCTTATGGGTCTAGACCTTGTCCAAGAAATAATGAATAATTATCAAACTATTCAAAGACATATGAAACAAGCACAAAGTCACCAGAATGGTTATGAAAATAATCATCAATGGGATCTAGAGTTTTAATTGTGTTATAAGGTGTTCCTACATATATCACTATGAAATCAGGTTATGAAATTTTTTAAGATGGATATTCTTATCCCTTAGTATATTAGTTTCTTCAAGATCCGTGACTATGTCAGGGTGGTGCCTTATCACTTAGAATTCTCTCCACACCTCTTCAAAGTTCATGACTTGTTCCATGAATTTATTTTAAAAAAATAAACACCATACACTTCATATGTAATAAACTCATAAGGTGATAAATTGGAACATGATCTCTCAAATGAGGAGCAGCAAGTGGATACATAGATCAAAGAGATAAAGTGTTGGGGAAAAAGACCACTCATCTGGTCAAAGTTATCTATAGGAATAAAATATTGAGGAAGTTGTGTGGCGACCATAGAATATAATGAGACAAAATTACCCTCACTTGTTTTCATCTGACTAATAAAATTTTGAGGATGAAATTCTTTGTTATGGGGGTAGAATGTAACAACCCATGATTTTAGTAAATACTTTTTCTTAATTAAATATCATACTGATTGGATTGTCTTACAATATATGCAAAACTAAAATGAAAATGATGATATATTAATAAAATAAAATTAATAAATATGACTAATATTTCATGGTAATTAAATAGGTGGGTATCAATAGAAGTAACCACCCAATGAAAACTATGTAAAAATATATATTAATATAATATTCATTTCATTAAAATACATTTGTTTTACACTAATGAATTTTAATATTAAAATTAATTTATGTAGAATTTAGAACTATATTTTTATGTAATTAAATCAATTTTTGAATTTCACATATCAAAACTATCCTAATATAAATTTTGGGAATTTTTCAAATATAATTTATTTTTAAGTGAATAGTGAAAATTATAGTTTTTGTCATAACGATGACTTCTATTACATTATCATTATATAAGAAAGGCCTAGAATTTTTTCAAAATTGATAAAACAAGGAATAAATTTTTTCATTTTAAATATATATTCTAAAATTTTAGAAACCTAAGTTTAACCTTATAAAAATAAGTAATATTTTAATTCTAATAAAAAAATTGGATCTTCTCTATTAATTAAGTGTTTTAATGGATAATTTAGGTTTTGGATTGTTTTTTAAATATAAATAATTTTTTTGTTTTTTAATAAGAACATTTATGTCATGAAATTGATAAGGTTGATAATTATAGATTACACATAAGTTTAAACCCTAAAATAACTTTTCCTAAAAACTATTTTTACATGTTATGTGCGTTTATTATAAAATTAATTATTAAAACCATTAGAAATTTTATTGCATATAATTATTTTTGAAATTTAAAATCATAATATTTAAATTATTTGAAATATTAATTTTTAATTTTTTATTAAAATTAACTAATAAGGTTGAAAATTAATTACCCTAGTAAAAGTAAAATTGTTATAAATAGATTTACTAAGATAAAATGGAGAAAAATGTGTTAGAAACATGTTTCCAAATAAATTTTTGAGGTGTGGATCAACCAAACCTAACCTTACCAACTCTTTTTTCCCTTTTTGAGCATTTTAACTTTGAATAGTGGCATTACATTTTTGAAAATGTAAAGGGTGATTCCAAACATCCCTCCTCTTTAATTATAAAAAGGGATCACTCCCTCCACTTAAAGTTACATCATTCCATTCAAATTTCTTATTGAAAATATGAAGAAAAAAATTCCTAAAAAACCTATACCACTTAAGCCTATTTTCATCATTAGTTATCTTATGGACTCCATATCCAATGATATTTCTAAGATAAACTTCAAGCTCAGAACATAAGTATTACCTCCTCCTTAATATATTCTTCTTAATATTACTCTTCTAAAAAATATCTAACTATAGTAACATAATGAAATAAGTATAATTAATATATAAATATATTATTATATTAATGTAACAACCATTATTTATTCCTTCTTTCCCACTTATAAAAACAAAAGAACATTGATCGTGTGTTGTACGAACTACGGCCTGCATGAAAATACGTATTCTATTTTTCAACATCGACTCTCAAGAATTGTTTTAATGATGGTAATGTTGAAAAAATATATTATATAAATATATATATTATTTATTATCCTTATAATATAATTTATTTTTGACCTTTATCCCCTCTTGTTTTTTATAAATGGTAAAGTTAACTATGAGAACGTGGGAACTACTACCTCCAAAACGTAACATTTCTTTATTAATCTAAAATTTTTATTCATTATGAAACTTATCTAAAATCTTATTAAACAACTTAATAAAATATAAATAATATTATTATGCTTCAAAAATAATGATATTATAAATAAATTACCTCATAATCACAATTACCCATTAAATTATGGTATGTTCTTATTGGATAGGTTTAACTAATTACTTGAATAATTCTATCAAAAAATATCATTAATGACTATGAGAACATAATTAATAATAATATATTATATAAATAATAACATTAAGATTATATTTTTGGCTATATAATGGTAATGTGAAAAATAAAATATATTAATTAAGATACAAACATCCCTTTGTTAAAAAACAATGAAACGTGCTCATTATTGATTTCATCTTTAATGATAATAACCAAAACTCCGATAGAATAAAATTATAAAATTATAAATATTTAAAAAAAATCAAGTCCATTACCTATTATTATCTTTAAATGAAGATCATTGGGAGAATAATGAATAAAAACAACATGGTTTCAAAACTAATTCAAGATGATCATGATTACTCACACCTGAAATTGAAAATGGATAAGAACTAGCCAATATACATGTAGAACATAATTATAAATTATGTTTATAATAGGTTATATATATATATATTAATAAGTTTCTAAAATAGGTAATTAAGAGAATTATTTTTGTCATACATGAATTTAAAGCACATCCATAGAAATCAAGAGTAAAGATAAGGGATTTGGTAACTCAAACTTCTTCATTTGAGTTATACAACTTATTATTTAATTTACTTCCCCTGTGATTCTCAATATTAAATGATATTCTCAATTATATTTCTATGGAAAAATATCTTATAATCCAAATCAACTACCAAGAAGTATTTTATTTTCAATAGTTTTTAAGAAAATAATGGATAATTTTTGAAAATAGACTTGTGACTATGACTTTTACAACAATGATTACAAATATTTTTCAAAAAAACCATTTTTTTATTTGGTTTTCAATTTAATCCATATATTCAAAAATGTTAATCTCTAATATAGTTATTCTTTAAGTTTGATTCACTATATTTCTTCTATTATGTGATTATTATTGGTTGGTCAATATTTCTATATCAATATATTTAATTCATGTTGTTATACTATTTTGGAAATGTTATGAAACCCAATTTTATTTCCATGTGATATTTATGATATTAAAGTTTATTGGTCTTCATTTGAATGTATTATCAAGCCCAATTTTATTTCTGTGGCTTATTTATGAAAAGATGAATTATTTTCATTTAAAGGTTTTATAAAACCCATTTTATTTCCATGGTTTATTTATGATGTGGTAATTGAATGATTTTAAAGTGACATTAATAAGTATGGATGATGATGGGTGTGGCCTAATATCTCCCTCAAATTCATTGGTAACAAGTTCAAATCTCATGAGTTATGTATATATGGAAAAAATTTAGTTATTTCCATGAATTTGGGCAAGTGTGAGACTCACAAATCTGGTGTATACATTGGTATAGTAATGTTGTCTCGCACACATGGGTGTAAGTATACAAATCATGAAATTAATGGTTCTCTATGATAATTTTTATGCCATAGTTGAAATATTTTTTTTATTCTAGTATTATGATCTCATGAATCAAGGTTTATTTCAAAACTTTTTAAGCCAATCTATGACTGTTATTTTTTCTTTTTTAATATTTTTTGTATTTAAGTTATTATGTCGTGTACTTTGAAGATCACTTATTTTATATGATTATCACTCATGATGATATGGTATTTATCTTATAATAATGTTTTATTTTCATAGAAAATCATTCTTGATGAAATTTTTTTATTTCATTAATTTGTGTTTGTGCTCACCAATTTGACTATGTTTCCATTACCAATGTTTTGAGTATGAATTTTAAAATGAGAAATTAAGATGGGGTTCTAGTATTTTTCTCTTAAAAATAAATGATCACAACAATTTTAAAATAAACTGATTATGTATCTAGTCTAAACCTATCAATCCCATGAAAATTGTGGTTTGTAAAATCATACTAATGTTTATAAAAACATATCATAGTTTACAATGTTTTAAAAAAAATGTGGTTTGTAAAATCATATTGTGGTTTATAGAAAAAATCTTTAAAATGACATGTTTTTAGAAAAATGTTTTGATTTTATTATAGAAAAATATACCATAATCGATTTAAAATTTTTATATCATGTTTTTCAAGCCAATGGAGTTTTTGTTTTTCAAAATTAAATTTCTATAAGTAAAAACCATGATATAGAAAATGTTCACTGGATATGGTCTATAGTTTGATCATATAAAAAATAGATTTTTCTTATAAACTATGTTGTTATTCAAGGCCAGACCACTGAGAGATTATCTATCCAAAATTAATTGGGTAGAGAAACCATTTTAGGGTTCTTATACATGGTTTGTGGAAAATTACTTGTCTAAAGTTTTTATATATCATGTTAAATATTAGATTTTCTCATTTATTGATGAACATTTTTTAACATACATAAATTTTTAATATTATGAATGATATATTCTTAATTATAAATTTTTAAAACTTTTTCTTATAATTTTATTTCCATTTATATAATAGTTTCATTCTAGGTATGACCAAAATATTTGGTTCTCATTTAACTAAGATTAAGATTTTTTTATTTGTGGATTCAAAAAAAAGAATTTTTTATAATTTACACATATTAGGTATTGGATTTCTATTGGAATTGATTCATCACTTGAATATTGATTTATATATAGTGTGACTATTGGTAAGATTTATCACTATTATAAAGTCTTATACTCTATCTATAAATATAGGTGTATATTACTTGTTCCAACAAACATTCAGTAATGGGCATTTTTTCATTTTATAATTTTAATCCTTTACCTGAAAGGGTTTCATATACATGGAATGTATTTGGATATGTTTGGATCTGATTATATTACCTTGTTTAATAAATAACATATACCATGATTTGTATAAGGAGTTAAACATTTAAATATTTGGTACACATTAATATGGTTAAAGTAATTTGATTCTATAAGTAAATTTTTAGAATCATGCATATATATAGAGATTATATAATATATATATATATATATATATATTTCATTGGATTTAATTACTATGTATGATATTAATAGAATGCATATAGTAATTTAGAAACTAAGAAAACCTTAGAAATACTAAGTGTGTTATTCCTTCCAAAGAAAACTCTTTCCAAGACCTTGATTAGCCAAATGGAAAGGTCATGCTAATTATGGGTGACCATGAATTATCTTCTATTAGTATTAGATTATCATATTCAATTATAAAATTTGGGTTAAAATAATATATTTACCAATAATAGGATTAGGTTCCCAATGTAATGAAGTTATGAAAATTCATATGATAAATTGGGAAAAGAGTTTTCAGGTGATGCCTTCGGTGCGATAAGTATGTCTTCATTTGAGTTTCATTATTTTTTGAGATTAAATTCATTTTTTTAGAATCACAATGAATAATTAATAGTTTATTTCACATTCTTAGGGACTATAGATAATGACCAATAATTTCATCATTCTAAGAAAGAGATGAATACAAACCTAGATACATGGTCCCTGGGACTGTATATCAAGACTATGCATTCTAGTTATGAGGAAAACACTACACGATCCCATGGATCATGAAATATAACCACGATGTCAGGTTTGGGAAGAATTTTATAGATTTTAAAACACACATTAACCACTTTAAACCTCCATTAAAGTTGTATATTTATTTTGAATGGACCTAGGGAATATTAACAGTTACTTTTGGGATTACCCATTCAAAAAACAACATTATTATCTCTAGAATCAAATAATTCATCAATAAAACATATGTTAAATATTTATGATCTCATCGGTAATTAGATTTAACATTTTCCACTCTTGTTTTCTCTAAATATTGAATCTTATCTTGTATTATTATACCTAGAGTTAATCAAATAGTGGGTTTTAAATCCTGAATTGAAGTTTTATGATCTCAAGTTCATTTTTCTAGGGTTTGATGTATTGGATTATTGTAACTATAATTAAATCTTTGTATTCCTGGATTTATATAAATGAATATCTATGTTAGGTGGATATTATTCAATCCTTCATAGATTTTTATCCCTTATTTCATGATTGATGATATTTTAGAAAATTTACATGTTTTTATATATTTATCAAAAAAAATCTATGATTGATTTGATAATATTAGAATTTTTATACATAGTAAAATGTAAAATTTTTGTTTTTTTGGAAAACCATTGTATTTCCATTAAAAATTCATATCCTTGGGAAACATAGATTTTAAAATATTAAATATGGTAAATGTAAGACAATTCATTTTTGACTTTTTATTTTTTGAAAATTTATTTATAAGAAAAATATTTTTTAGAATTAAATTTATTGGATCTAAGAGAAAAGGTGTTTAGAATAAATTAAAGGTAAGAGTATGTGAATTGGAATAAAAGTTTCATTAAGTTTTTGTGTGATATGAATGTAGAGAGGTATGAATTCAACAAAACAATTGGGTGGGCTATGATCCATAGTGGGTGTACAATATTATCATAAGTAGGTATTTTTTATGTTGTAGTTATGACAGGGCTTTATCATGGGTTTTTTTTGGGAAAACAATGGCATGGGTTATTTTCTCACATGTATTTATCTTGTTATAGTTTTTGTGTTAGATTATTTGTTTTTGAAATCTGATAAATTGTTTCTAATGGATATGAGTACAATTTTTGGAATAGGTCTTTCAATGGATTGGATATGAATCTTATAAGGAATACCTAATGTATATTTTTCTACTTTACACTAATCATACAACTTTATACCTATGTATATGTCTTTTCTCATGACACAATAGTAAGGATACAATGTTTATTAGTAATGGAATCATAGAAGATTTAGTAATTATAAACATGGAAGTGATTGATCATGTGTTACTAGAGGAGTTAGAATATCCAATTGGATAGGAATTGTCTATTTTAGTTCAATAATTCATGTTATTGATTACTATTTTCCTTCAATTTTACTAAATATTATATTTTATTTTACTTTAAATAGATATTTTAGAGCATTTTTTGGAACGTCAGGTAAATTATGAATTTTTGTCTCACATTGATGGATCTTATTTGGAGGTAAAGTCATTTAATGAATATTATGTCTATCCCCCAAAACTATTTTTAGACCTATATTTACTGGGGAATTCACTTTAGGTCATGCTGAAATACAAAATCAAGACTTATAATTTGGGATTTTAGGATGTGCACATCATAAAATGGAATTCAATCCATGTTTTAAAATTTAAGACATAATAATTCTAGTAGGAAAAGATATTATTATGTACATAACCCAAGATTTACAATTAAAAAGGTGTAGTTAACCCCTTTATAGATAGACTTGAGTTTTTAGAGATCTTAAGTATGAAAAGTAATTAAAGTATCCCATGTAAAATATTAGTCATTTTTTCCTTTATGATTTCGATTCTAGGATGGGTTGTGATGGGAAGTGTGTTCATTATTCATAACAGTAATTTATAAATATGACATAATTTTATGTTTAATTTTTAAAGAAAAAATGAAAAAAATTACTTTAAATTAGTTTTGAATGTGATTTTTAATGTTTTTGAATTTTTTTATTTTGAAAGGAAAGTTTTTAGATCAATTTTACTATTTTGAAAAAAAATTGATCTATTGAAGAATAAATAACCATAAGGTGAATAAATATAATTAAATATATAATTGAAACATCATTTTTTTGGGCCTTATGATCTTTGTGGTGAAAATTTTTATGTGGTTGCTTTCCAATTTTTTTCTTTGTTATGATGTAAATTTATAAATACATCTACCTAGAGTGTCTTTTCATGTGGAAGGATCTATAAACATGGTAGGTGTTATATAACCCATTAATTAATTGATCTAATTGATCTAAGATGTTTTAAAAGAAATGGATCAAGAGAAACCTTAGGATGTGAAATGGGATTCAAAATTCTAGAAGTATAATCCACAACTATTTAGGGGTAACAATGTGGTATAGGAATTTTAGGACTATTTGGTATGGATAAAATAAATCTTCTAGTTTCTTTATACTTTCTAGACATTAAATATGGAGTTCAATAATTATATACTTTATAGAGTAGCTATAAATTAGTGGTAAATGGGTATGGAAGAAAATAAATTGGTGGATATAGCATCGTTTTTCATGTAGGATTCCTACCCGAAGAAACTAAAATAAATAGAGCTTGAGAGTTCTTAGAGGTGGAGAAAGGGAACATTGTGTTTTTGAATTATACTACCCACTTTTTTAGTCCTAGTTCATTTTTTTTGAAAGAGGGTCACTAATGATAATCCTTTATAATGATGTTTTGATATGATTCATCAACCTGATATCATATTGAGGGATGTTTTACTTAATTTACCCACCTATTCATTGATGGTGAGTAAATAGTATCTGGAATATTAGGATATAATTTATTTTAAGGGTGAAACTATTTTTCTTCCTCACCTATAGGGAGAAAATCATTTTTATATAGATAACAATAGTATTTGGGATGATTATTAGTGGAAAGTTTTTCAAAATAATTCTATGATCCTAGGTTTATCTCATGGAAGGAGATATGTCAGGTGTCACAAATGTGGTAACACTGCACACCTAAAGTAGGAATATCAAAATAAAACTAAAATTTTTCATCAATGTAGGAAGTAGTGGTATATGGATAAGTTTCATAGTAATGTCTCTCAAGATAATGGAATTATTGGTTCTAACCAGAAGTTGGTATTTTGGACATATATATAGAAACTTATGAAAGTTTTAGATAAGTTACAAGCTAGGAATAGTGAGAATATTCAATGGGGTTAAACTCAAAATATTTATGGATTTTTGTTTCATAAAAAGTATGTGTTAAAGGAGTATATGGTAGAACCTATGTAATTTAGAGGTACTCTACTTATTTTTTATACTATGATTTCTACTGTGTTTGATACTAGTATATCTTATTTGTTTCATATCAAAATGAGTAATATTCTAATTTTATTTACAATTGTATTCGATGCATTATTACTTAAATATAGAGATACATCTAATATAAAGGGTAGAACGGGTACATGGGTGTCTATATTTTTCTATTGTGATTAGTAAAGTGATCTCTCAAGGGAATTCTTGGTTCTATTTTTTAACATATAAGAAAATATAATTTAAAAAAATAGATTAGATGATGAATTTCAAGTATCAAATCAACAACTATGAATGTAATGTTTCCCTTACTTCACCCGAAGTGAGTGTTTACACTTTTCAAGGAATATGTAATATTAAATATAGTTGATAAGTACTAGTCGATAAAGGCCATGGATATTTAAATTTCTAGTTTGTAGGGTTATGTTTTGAACAATTGGTATTCATAATTCTATTTTAACTATTGGAGGTGATAGAAGAAATATTTGATATTTTTTCAAAAGACTTCTCTATACTACCTCCATAGATATATGCAGATTTACCTATTTACTTATTTAAATGAATTATTCTAATCTCATTTCCTTCATATTAAATGGTGTTTATAGAGTTTTGATAGATAAATATCATGTTAAATGATTAAGATTAAAATATAATTATTTAACCAAGAATTTTTCCCCAGGAAATTCCCATTCTATTTTCTATGAATTTTGATAGTTTATTGCAGTTATATGTCAACTAAAAAAATTGAACAAAGTAACTATGAATAATAAATTCCATATTCCTAAAATAAATGACCTATTCTATTAGCTAAAGTTAGATGATTGTTTTTTGAGGATTTGGTTATAAAAAGGAAATCATCGGCTGAGGGTGAAGGAGGCGGAAATCCTAAAGATGACTTTCAGGAATAGGTAAGAATATTATGTTTTTTTGATGATTATATTTGGGGTTATTAATGTTTCAAATATTTTTATAACCATAATAAATTGATTACTCCATAAATACCTTGATCATTTTCTATCGTATCTATGGATGACATTAGAATTTATTCTAGATCATAGGAGGATCATGTGAACTGTTTAAGGATTGCACTAGATATTATTTGGAATAATGGGTTATATAAAAATCTACATAAATTTTATTTTCTAGTGAGGAGGTGAATTTAATAAGGAATATTAAATTTTATAAGGTTGTATTATTAGTCTTAGAGAGTTTCAAAGTGATGTTGTCTTAGGATCAAACAAATAATGACTTTTATATTCTTAGTTTCCTTGGATTAGGTGATTACTATTAATGCTTATTTAAAATTTTTTTTTTAAGTTTGTGTTTTAAATTATTCAATTGAATCCAAAATGTGTGTGTTTTTTGTGGGATGTGATGTGTAATAATATTTTTATGATCTAAATATTAAGTCATCTATATTCTAGTATTGATTTTTCTTGACTCTATTGATGGGTTCTTAGAGTACTATGATGCACCTGGAGAAAATTTGTGTTATGTGATTATGAAAGGAGACAGTGTGGTTGTATATAGATAAATGTATTTATGACCACATGAGAAATAATACCTAACATATGATAAAAAATTTATAGTTTCTCTTTATACACTAAGGAGAAGAATAAATTTCATGTTCGGTGAAAGATTAATGGTGTATTAATATCATAATGTTTTTTTCCATATTTTCTCCTAGTGGGATTTGAATTTAAGAAAACATGGGTAAGAAAAGATCCTTTAAAAGTTTTAAATTTAGTTTCCATATACACTAATTAATGATAATGTTATAGAGTATTTTTTATTAGTAAGTTAATTTAGGGATGGTGTATTTTACTACGAATTTTTATAACAAGGAGAAAAATGTTTTTTTATATTGAATTAACATCACTTCTACCCTCTTGGATGAAGTAAAGTATAGAAAAATTATTGATTGAAAATATAAGAGAATTTTTTATTCCTTATATAGTGTGGTGTTCATTAAATAATTTACATTAGTAGAAAAATCATTTCTCCACTTCTTACATACAGTGGGAGTTCTTTTGAATCTGATGAAGAATGTTATTAATGTGTTTTAAAACTATAGTAAGATAGTTTATCTCAAATTAAAAGAGATATAACATGAAATCGTATGTAATTTCTTGTGGGTGACGATGAAGAGTTTTGTATTTTATTATCTATCTTGGTGTTTTACTTATTAGTAAGTGAAGGAAACGTATCAATGGATAATGGGAATTTTGTGAAATTTTATAGTATTAAATTTGAAATTAAAATACATTCCAATGTATTTCATGATTGGTTTACCTATATAATTACAAAATTATGATGTGATATGAGTAATTTTATATTCAATTACATATTTTAATAATTTATTGCCTATTTGGGAGATGTTCTTAGTGAAGGATTTGAGTAAGGTTGATGTTATTGAATTATTTAAGCTCCATGGGGATAAGTAACATATCATGTAAGATCAATATCTAATTTTTTACTTCAGTAATTTGAATTATATTGCTAAAATATATCAACAATCAGCTAAATATTATTATATCATATTACCCTTAGATGTAAGTGCATTCAAGATGGACCAAAAAGACATAAGAGGACATGCATTGTGTTTACATGATGAATTTTGAGAAATCATGGGGAGTAGGTTTTTTGGTTGAGGTTATCTCAAAAATAGATATGAAACATTTTATTTTAATGGATCTATTTTAGTAATTTTATAGAAGACCGTGTCAATCACAATTTTATTAGGATGAAATAGAAAATAGATCTCTTTTTTATCCAGTTTTCTTTAAGAAATTATAGAACAAGTTCATCAAATCAAAAAGTCATTGATGGAATTTAATTCCTCACTGAATTCTTATACTATCCATCAATGAATACCATTTAATATTTCATCATTTTATATAGATCATTACTATTGTTAATATGATGGGAATGTGGTGACTCAGGAAATAAAAAAATATATCACCCCAGTACATTGTTTAATTTAATATTTTTGATAAAATTATGTAAGTGAATTATTTTTTATAATTTATAAGAATGTATATTTTATTACATTATGTGTTTTTTGTTTCTTAAATAAGGAAGTACCAACTAGATAAGACTCGTGTTCTTCTATGTGATGTGGTGGACTTGGAATCAGATGAAATATTTGTAGAAACATTGGGGATAAATTCTAATATGTAGAAAAAGAACTTAATATGATGGAGTATTATACTAGTGAGAGTGTTATGGAAGCATGGATTGATTCAAGAATAAAAATGGGAGATATAGGATTAAATTTTGTAGAAATGGATAGAGTTATTCATGGATAATTGAGCCAGATAACCTCTTAAGAAAAAAAATAATATCGTTAGGTGGATTGTGATGCACTTGTTTTGGTAAGTATAACCCCTTAGAGATTTGTGTTTTAATGAATTATAATTGGAATTTTTGGAATCCCAATGAAAAATAAATGGTTATTCATTTATTTATGAGGACCATGTAGAATGATTATACATGTCATCATTTAAGTATAGAGAGGAATACACAGCTAGAGGTACAGGCCTATGGATTGTTCAAGGTGACCGTGCATTCTATGTTTTTAGATATAGAACCTAGAATAGTTTGATATATTATCCTTGGAAAAATATATGAAAATCATGATATAATTTTTAGGTTGTCATTTTATATTTTAAAACATTTATTAATGTCATAAATCATCTTTTAAATACTGATCTTGTTTTTGGGTTAACATGGGGCTTCTTGAGTATGACATTGGGTCTTCTCGTTTATTAAAAAACATGATTATTTTTATATTTGATCGATTATTAATTATATTGAAGGTTTCATATTGATGATACCATAATTTATATGATATATATGTTCCCTTTCATTATTTTTTCCATCTTAGTAAACCTTTCTTATTAGATTAAAAACTTATCGAAAAAATGGTGGGTTTTATGCAATGAAAGAAAAAATAATGATCTCATGATATTATTTCTAGGGTTTTAATGATCATATTGTGGTTTTTAATTCATGTTTTATGGCTTTTTAGATTTCAGGTATTCTTTATCTAAGGTAAGTGGATCTTATTCATTCCTCGATGGATTCCGATTCCTTATTATGTGATTTTCTTAATTTTACGATGTCTTATTGTATTGTCTTATTATAAAATTATTTTTTGAATTTCATTTAATAAAATTTATGTTTTATATATTTCATAAAACATTGATTTTTGAATTTTAGGAAACCCATGGTATTTGGTTTCAAAGTGGGTTGATTTTGGAAACATATATTTTTCTTCTTAAATTGTTTAAATTTAAAATAATGGATTTTAGATTGATTAATTTAAGAAAATGTTGTTGGGAAGTAAAATAATTTTATAATTAAATTAAATGGGTATGACAAATTATTTGAAATCTTTGAGAATGAACCAAAGGGTTAGTTAAGAATGTTGGTTAGGAAGTTATAGTGTTCGTTATTGTAATACAAATGGGGAGGTATATGAATATGAGAAAGTAATTGGTTAGGTGATGATAGAAAATTTACATACATTATTATCATATTTGAGTATTAATATTAAATGTTTCATATTTATCATATCTATCTAGTAGTTTTGGATGACCTTTTTCATTGGTATTTTAGAGAAAATAACGGTGTGGGTTATTTTCACATGTTAATATGTATTACTCTAGATTATGTCTTAATTTATTTGTTTTTGAAGTGAAATAAACTAATTTCAACCTTATTGATTGAATGATCATAAATAGGTATTGTATGGGACTTAATGGTAGTTATATAATGAAATCCTACTAGGTATTTATATACTCACCCCTACTCAAACATTTTTACGTATGCGTGTGTATGTATTAATTCATGATGAAATTAAGGTAAAGGATTGGATGTTCATTGGCTATGGTTCCTATAAGTAGTGGTATTAGTATACATGGAGGTGTTCAGTCCAATGTTTATACTGTGGTTAGACTATCCACATTGGATGGGAATTGTCTATTTCAGTTTAATGATCCATTCTAGGTCATGTGACTGCTTCATTTCCACTTCACCCTATTTAGAATTTTTTTACATTAAATGGTTATTTTAAATTATTGGTTTTCAATTTAAAGTAAAAAATATATTTTTTCCTTGGTATATATATCTTTTTATTAAGTAAAAATCATTCCATAGAGATTATTTTTGTCACTCAACCCTATCTTCTAGCCTCTAGCAATAAATAACACTCTTAAGACCATGAGGGGATCTATGCTCTGTCCTTAGGATTTGGTCTTTAGATATGATTTTATCACATGTCAACCTAACTATCCAAGAGTTACATGTGATTTAATTCTTATGATATCTTACCTAAATAGCTAAATGTTGGAGAAATTCTAACGAAACAAAATATTTATTAAGATAAATTTTTTTGAGGGATTACTTTCAATAAAAGTCTATATTAATTATATATAAAACATTCTATGGAACCAATGATATGTATTTTTATATATATTATCATGCATCATGAATTTAATTTTCATATCACTTATATATTGAATATTTAGTTTAATTATTTTTTTATTTATAGTTAAGAAGTGTTCTCAAGAAGAATAATTTAGAGTGTAATTTTGTGAATGTTATGAAAATAAATTTTCTAATTTTAAAATGTGGGTATTAGATATAAATTTATTAATCATATATTTTTTTATGATAAATAAATACTCATAAATAATATAGAATTAATGAAAGAAAAATTAGTTATATATATTAGAAATGGGGAAGGAGTTTACACATTGTATATTGTCACTTGTAATCTCATCCAGCCTAGTGGATTAGTTTTAGGATTGGAAAAAAAAATACCACACTCAATAATTAAATAGAAATTTTATTTATATATCTTTTTTAGTTAAAAATGGATTTTAAATTATGAGTAATAATAAGAGTTATTCTCTATACTTTTGTTAATATTTTTTAGAATTAAAAATTTATTGATATTTTATACATTCTATAGTATGATAGTCCACTCTATATCAATCAAAATAGGAAGTTCAAGTTCCAATATTTGGAATTTTCACATTGGTAATATAAATGATAATTGTGTCCAAATATTCTATAGTGACAAGTTATTAGACTCAATTGATTATGAATCATTTGAAAAATGAATATATAGTCTATTTGGAAGAATTCTATAAGAACCATTAAGTTTAAATTTCCAAAGGGATAGTGGACTATTAGACCTAATACATGGTAACATATATAGACCAATTAGTGGAAAATAAAGTGGTGGTTATATGTACTTAAAAACCATTACTGGCGATATCAATCAGTATAGGTATGTGTTTCTTATGATTCTTAAATATAAAACAATTAAAAATTTCAAGGTGTTAAAAATTGATGTATAGAATCAAATGGGAAAACATATGATGATTATTTAAAAAAATTATAGTGGTAAATAACAAATTCAACAATTTATTTACCTTTAAAGAGGTTAAAAAATTATTATAAAAATCATTTTTATCAGAACACCATAATTAAATAGTGTTTTTGAGAGAAGGAACCATAGATTATTTGATATGGTTTGATAAATTATATATCTTTGGGACAATCATATTTAATTTTAATGATATTATATAGAAACTATTTCATTACCACTTAATTTCATTACGTATATATCATTAAAAAATAAATCATAAGATATATTTATTAAGAGGTGTCTTAATTTTTCTTTTACACAAATTTGGATTTGGAAAGTATACATACATTGTTCATTTTTTGATAACCATGACCTTAAATCTCAAAAGTGTTTATTTATTAGTTATCTTAAGTAAACTAAGGGATTTTATTTCTATAACCCTTCTAAGGATGAAGTTTTTTTCCCCAAAAATGGAATTTTACCTGAAAAGGAACACAAAAAATAAAAGATTCAATGGGAAGAAAGTCAAACTTTTAGAATTTTTGGACCCATAAATAGTAATTTTTCTTAATATAAAAAATTATTTTGTTCTATAATTGAATTTATAAGTAGAAAAAACATAGTTTATATAATAACGTTGAAGTCCTTGTAGTATTCAATTGGATCTTTTGAGATATATATTTTTTTTGGAAAACAATGATAAAGTGAAGGTTTCATTCCTAATATCTTCCTCAATCTCATCTTATTCCATGTATGAGATATTCATCATTTATGGATGGATCATAGTGATTTTTTTCTTTAAGAGTCACTATGGGAAATTCTAACACCCCGAAATTTTAATATATGATCACACTTCTATAAGTCAATGTTTTTGATAGTTTTTTCCACATGCAATACCAAACTAGAATGAAACTATTATATGTTTAGACGATTAAAACCAGTTTCTTATTTATCAGGAATGAATATGAGCAACATATTTATGAAATATTTTTATAGATAAAATAATTTCCACATTTAATATGAATGAAATTCAACTTGTACATTTAAAATGGATTATATGAACATTTTATGATTAGAAAAGTTTTTTTATAAATATTGTCTTTCTATGTGATATTCATTTCTATTTCATGAAATGTGTTATAAGTATCGATAAAATATAATCTATATGAATAATTAGTTAATAATAATTTAATTAGGAAAAAATAGTAAATATAAATGAGAATTTTTAATATTCTAAAAAATATATTTTCTAATCAAAACATTTTCTCATTATATCTCACCATTTATAAAAGATAAATTTTAAAATTTTAAAATTTTAATTTGAAAAACTAAAATTTATATTATGATTCATAAAAATTAATATTTTATTAAGATGAATGTTTTATATTTTTCTAAAAATAAATATTTTTATTTGAATAGTGAAAATATCATTTTTAAAAATAACATGACTTTTATGATGGTACTAGAATACGAGTATGAATTTTAAATTCCTGAAAGAAATTATAATATCATATATGTATTTAATAAGTGAATTTATAATTTTATTTTTTAAAAAAAATTAAAAAACCAATTTTAACATTTTAGAACATAATTTATATTTTTCAAAAAAAATGTTTTTTTACATTATATATTTAGTATTTTAAAATTAATTTTTTATCACTTGGAGAAATTTTTTCCAATAAAATTGATTTAAAATTTGGAATCAATAGGTTTAAATTATATAATGAATATCACTTTATTTTTATTCATAAATATTATGTTAGTAAAAAACCAATTACCATGGAAAAATATTAAATAAAAATGTAATAATTCAATGGGTGAAATGATTAAAACATGTTTAAAACATTTTTTAAATTGAGTGCTTAAGATATGATAAACTATATCTCACCATTTAATTTTTTATTCTCTATTTTTTGGGCTACATTACATGTTTAAAATGTTATCCCTTTATATTAATTTGGAATATTTACCAAAAATATCTTTCTCACCGCTTATAAATGGTCCTCTCACCACCCCTTAAATACCACTTTAAAAATTATATTTCTTCCTAAAAACCATTCCTTTTTTCTTCCCCTAGAATAATAATTCTCTACTTTGATATTTGGGTGAAAATATATTTTCCTATTTTATCTATTTCCAAGGGATCTTCTAAATAAATCTCAAAGGTGCTCAAACTGAGTAATTAATTTTACTTAAATCCTTTCTTTTATAGTTTTCATTTGTAATTATAATTTTTAAATACCTATATTATTAAATGAGTAATTTTTATATTATTAATTTTATTATGCCATGGTAATAATTAATAATTACTTTTTTCCTTTTCCCCTTAAGAAAAGAAGAAACGGCATTCATGTGTGTGTGTGCATACTTCCGACTCTACAAAACATCATTTTTAATTTTACTAAAAACCCATACAAGGATGGTGATAATGTCTAATTTAATAAATATGTATTAAATTAATAATATATTTTATATTCTTAAAAGATAAAACATATTATACATTTATCACATTATATGGAATATGGAATCGCCAACCATGTGTATGTGTGTACCACCGCCTCCATGGAAAGATTGATTCTCCTTTTTTCTTATTACAACCCCCTTACATAGATAGTTTTAGGAATGGTTTTAATCTATAAGTATTATTTTTATGATATCATTAATTTTCTAATGTGATAAATTGTATAACTTTTCAATTATATGATCAACAAATTATCATCATTATTTAAATCATTTAAAACAAACATACTAATAGAAAATTAATTTCCTCTTTCTATGTAAAGACTTTATATAAATGATACCCTATTTATAATTAATTAAAATTATTTTATCTCACACTAATAAGCACAAAATAAGATCATTTTATTTCTTTTATAATGATATTACACCTAAATCTCTTCATAATCATCCACTAATCATGATAGGTTCATGTTCAGGTCCATGTAGCCACCTACTTAAACAATACTATAATTTTATAACCAGTATTAATATGATAAACTAATTACTAGTATAATAATAAATAAATATTTCTATAATTATTTATTTGTTCTATAAATGTTACATGAATATTTAACTCATTAATAAACAAATCACACTTCTTTTATTAAGGATCATTGAAACATTCTCGTCATCAATTTCTACTTCTTAAATAATAAGCTACAAAGTAATGAAATGAGATTATATCTTTATAAGATATATATTAAAATTTACAAAAGTACCTTATATGATAAAATAATGAACCAATTTTTGAAAATATTATTTATCAAAACCACTTTTTCGAATTTATTTCAACGAGATAGAGATTAATTACACCCCATATTGATAATGGGTAGAAAATAAAAAAAAAATATGAATATAATAATTACAAATTATGAGTTTAAATGGTTATAGTTATGAATAAGGTTATTTGTTACGTATTTAATGAACTTAATTTAACTATTTAGGACATTTGGTGCAAGTGGGGAATGAATGAGAATTAAGGTAACGGTTTTTATCTCAAATTATTATCTTTGATACATTTTTGGTATTACGCTCCTAAATTCATTTATATTGTGTATATATTTCCAATTTGAGTTATAATATCATGAATTATCTTATAATAATGGTATTTAATGTTCAATTATAGTCTCTATATTTCAAGGTGTTTTGATTAAAAATTTACTATAGTTATCTCAGATCAATAATAATGGGTTGGAACGAGGAGTGAACTTGGTTTAGTAGTGGACTTTGTACACTATAATGATCTAGGAAATGAACCTTGGATAATATGAAATGATTTTATATGCTTTTGTGTATCTAAAAAAATCATGTCTTATGTTATGACTTATGGGATTACGTTCATTTATTCTTATGAACTTTTATGATTTATCCCATGGTATGATATTCTGATCTTTCATATGCAGGATAAGATTTTTAAATGTTATGTTCTTATTTCCTATGATTATGATATGATCAGTATCTCCCCTTTTTACCCTCACTAAAAATTTAATCTCACCCTTTCATATGTTTCTTTTCCCTAGGTCGTGAATAAGGGAATTAAAGAAGATATGTCCAAAATGGGTCTAGTTATGAAGAAATAATTGGGATATCATGAATATGTCTTATGAACCAGTTGTTTATGTTTCCTAGTTTCTAAAATCATTATAACTATATGCTTCTATCATTGATTTGTCATATTTTGTAATGAATCTTCTTTAATTTTTAAGTAATATCAATTTTTATAAACTATGGTTCCTTGTATTTGGTATCAGAGGAAATATATAGTTAGCCTTTGAAAACTTAGATAAGAAAACCCGAGGAAGAACCCTAAGGATATGTCAAATTATAGGTTAGAATCCTATTATTTTAGAAACGATCATGAATAACCTAGTATAAAACCTAAATATCCATAAATTGAAATTTTATTCTTTGTTATGTGTTTTTTCCATTGTGGTTAGTGTTTCCCATATTATGATTCTTTTTTTCATTCAATGGTTTGAACCCTGAGGATCTACATTAATGATGAATGTCATGGGAAATGAAAATATTTTCTTCTTGACCAACGAAATGTTATAGGAGTTGGAATGAAAAATATTGTAGATATTCTCACATTAATTTATCAAGATATGAATCATGCAGGATCTCCAAACAATAAAAGGAGGGGAAAATATTCTATTGAGTCCTTCATGATGTATCACCCACCTTATTTCAGCAATTATTCTGGTCCATTAGTTGCTGAACAATGGATCAGTACAACTGAAAAAAGATATTTTTAGTACTCCAATGTTCAGAACATGACAAAGTCATCATAGAATTATATCATTTGGAAGGTGAAGCATATCAATTGGGAAACCTTATCAAGAATATGAGGGAAAGAGTTGAAATTGATCCCATGGAATGGGATGAGTTCAAGAAATTATTTTTCAATAATTACTTTCCTTGTATTATTCAAAAAAAAGATGAAATTGTAGTTCTTTGATCTAAATAAATAGACGAAAAATCCATTGGTACCTATAAGGAAAATTTTACAACACTTGAAAATTATACTTCTAGAATTATTATCCAACCTAATAGTAAAATTGATCGATTATTTAGTGTCATAAAACCATGCCTCTAAAGGTAATTATCCATAAGGTACTTCAATAGCTATGAAGAAATTGTTCTATATGCTCTCAATGTTGAGATGGATGTTGGAGTAACCCATAAGTCTTATTGGTTTAATAAGAAAATAAAAATATAATTTAAGGGAAAATATTAAGACCATAAAGAAAATAATATGAGTTTTCCCTTATTCTCAAAGTGTGGAAAGAAACAAAGAGGAAATTGTCTTAAATGGAATAGTAAATGTTTTAAGTGTGAAAAATAAGGTCATCGGGCAATTGAATTCTGAAGTGATGGGAAAAAGATGTATAATTATGTGAATAGGGAAAAGGATACATAGAATACACCTCCTATACTTCAATGCTACAAGTTTAAGGAAATGGGTAATAATTCCAATCAATTCCCTAATCCAAGAGTTATTAATGACGATCAATGTTAGAAAACTCGTAAGTAAAAAGACAACGGAAAGTCATATGAAATCACAATTGGTGATGAGGATTATCATATTAAAGTGGAGAAAGGTACACTTACCATCCACTCTAAAGTAGAAAATGTTTTATTTGATTCTAGATCAACCCACTCTATTATTTCTAAAGAATTTTCTAAGAATATCACCTTATTACCTCCACAATTTTATATTGAGTAAGCTATGACAATTCTTAATGGAACAACAGTCACATCAAAAGTTTATAATCTTCTTCGGTTGAAGTTTTTGGGAAAGTGCTTCCTACAAATCCTATTATCCTTCCTATAGTTGAATTTTATGTGATTATTGGCATGTATTTGATTTCTATATATATATTTCACATCAATTTACATGGAATTGAAGTCACATTTCATATTCTAGACCAATATATAGTCACATATCAATACAAGTATGTGTATGAGATTCCAGTGAAAATTTCATCCATCATATGGGTCTTGATTCCTATAAATGAAGTTTATCTATATGAAATGGTTGGGGATAAAATCACATTTAATAATACACTTATTGTATGGGAGTTTGATGATGTCTTTCTGAAAGAATTTATAATTCATCCACTGAATTTTGAGTTTGAGTTTTCAATCGAACTCATATCGACTGTTATTCCTATTTCAAAGACACCTTATAGTATGGACCCAATTTATTTTCTATAATTGATAAATATACTCAAATATAATCTTGAAAATGGATTTATATGACCTAGTGTATCACCTTGGGGTGCACCAGTTCTATTTTTTAAGAAGAAAGATAGATTAATGATACTCTGCATTGATTATTGTGAACTTAATCAGATCACTATCAAGAAAAAATATCATCTTCCCCTCATTGATAACTTATTAAATTGACTACATAGATCTCAATACTTTTCTACGATTGATATCCATTCAGGATATCATTAATTAAGGGTCATGAAGGAGGATATACCAAAGATGACATTTCATACAAGGTATGGACACTATGAATTTTCAGTGATGTCATTTGGTATTACTATTTCTCCCTCTATCTTCATGTATCTAATGAATAAGGTATTTAGAGGATATCTTGATTAGTTTGTGGTAGTATTCATATATGATATTTTTTTCTAAGAGAAATGAATAACATAAAAATCACTTGGAAATAGTAATGAAGACCCTAATAAAGGACAATATTTATGTAAAATTTACCAAGTTTGAATTCTTTCTTCAGAAAGTTTTATTTTTGGGTCACATAATCTCATGAGAGGGGATATATGTGGATCCAGCAGAAATAAAAGATATTTAATGTTGTATGAGACCAACAATGGCAACTAAGATATGAGGTTTTCTTTTTTTGGATGGATATTATTGACATTTTTTGAAATATTTTTCATTATTATCTAATCCAATCACTAGGTTGACTCAAAAAGGATTTGAGTTCTTGTGGATATAGTAATGTGAAGAGAATTTCAAGGAGATCAAAAAAAGGGTAGTCATTACACATGTGCTCACACTGCCCTATATTGGAGAATAGTTTTTGATCTAGAGTGATGCATCCAAAAAGGGGTTGGGATGTGATCTCATGAAAAACGATATGATGAGAGATTATGCCTCGCTACAATTGAAAATCCATGAGAAAAATTACCCAACTCATTATTTGGAGTTATTTATGGTGATATTTTCATTAAGGATATTGAGGAATTATCTTTATGGTGAAAGGTGTGATATTTATACTGATCATAAAATTTTAAAGTATATTTTCACACAAATGGAGTTGAATATGCACCAAAGAAGATGGTTGGAGTCGATTAAATATTACAACTACTCAATTCAATACCACCCTAAGAAAACGAACATGGTGGAATATGCTTTTAGTTGATACGACCATGTTATCCTATCTATAATGAGGATCACAAAAGATCCAATATTTATGGATTTCTAAAGGATAGATCTTTAAATTTTAAAGGAAGGGGAGAAATATTATCTTTATCAAATGAATGTTCAACCATTTATACATGTGAAGATAAATTAGGTGAAAAATAAATATGTAGAGATACAAAATAAGGAGAGAAAATTTCCTAAATTCAACCATGATAATGATGGAATAATAAGGTTCATGAATTAGTTTTGTATTCCTCCCATACCAAAATTAAGGAAGGAGTTGTTGGATGAGGATCATAGTTCTTCATTACATATCCATCATAGAAGCACAAATTTGTATAGGGACATGAAAGAGTATTTTTTGTGGGATGGAATGAAAAGAGATGTTGCAGAATATGTCACTTAATGCTTGGTTTGTTAGCAAGTTAAGGCTGAGAGACAGAAGTCTAAGGGGATGTTACAACCATCACTCATACAAGAATGAAAATGGGAAAACATCACTATGGACTTTATCATCAGACTTCCCAAAACATCTAAAGGTTATAATACTATATGGATTATATTTTATTTCCTTATGAATTTGAAACACTTCATTAATATTATAAAGGATTTGTCAATTGATCATATTTATAGGATATAAATAAAATAAGTTCTAAGATGTCATGGAGTACTACTTTCCATTATTTATGATCTGTATTTGTGGTTTACATAAAAGTTCTAGCGAAGTATTCACTAGGCTCTGGATAGAGAGTTATTTTTCATAACTGCTGATCATCCTTAGATAGATGGTCAGTCTAAGAGGACAATTAAAACTCTAGAAGTCATGTTGTTATCTTCCTCTATGGATTTAAAATGTGGTTGGAATCAACACTTACCTTTGGTGGAATTTTCTTAAAACAATATCATTCACTCTAGTATTCAAATAGTGCCTTATTATTCTCTATATGGAAAGAATTGTGAAACTCTAACTTGTTGGGATGAAGTTGGGGAAAGAAAACTATAAGGATTTGATCTTGTTGATGAAATGGAAGAAAAGGCCATATCTATTCCACAACACATAAGATCATCTCAGAGTCGACAACAAAGTTATAATGACAACATAAGAAAAGACTTAATGATTGAAGTGGGTGATAAGGTGTTTCTATGAATATATCCCTCAAAGAGAGTAATGATATTCGGATTTAAGGGAAAGTAGAGCCCTAGGTATATTGGTCATTTTGAAATTATGGATCATGTTGGGAAGGTAGCTTACCAATTGGAACTTCCATCCAATATCCCTCAAGTTCATGATGTGTTCCATGTATCCCTATTGAGAATTTAAATACCTAATCCTTCCCGTGTACTAATCTCAGAAGTCGTACCGCTAGACAAAGATCCTTCTTATGAAGAAAAAATGATAAAGATTCTGGATTGAAGCAAAAATGTCATGTGAAGAAAGACCACTCACTTGGTTATAGTTTTTTGGTAGAACCACCAATTTTAGGAAGCAAATGGGAACCTAAGGATATAATTAGGGAGATATATCCTAATCTGTTTATATCCAAGTGATAAATTTCTAGGGTGAAATTCATTTTAATAGGGGTATAATGTAACACCCATATGTTTTAATGAAATATTTTCTTGAAATAATTTTAATTATTCAATAGATTTCATTTAACACAATCATGAGTTTAAATGAACCATGATATGTCCTTTGTATAAAATGACCATTTTAACCTAGATGTTAAGTTAGCAGGAATAAATATAACTAACTTATAAAAATGTATGGTGAATTCATTCTCTACCAAATATTTATGAAAAATATTAATCAGTTATAAATTTATATTTTTGTACCAACAAATTGGGTTAATTACTTTTACTAAAGGAAATTAATGAAATATATATTTTATATACTTAATAAAAAAATTATATTCATCTAGTATATATTTTAGTTGTATGGTATGAATAAACCCTATTTCATGTAAATAAACCAATGTTTTTTAAAGGGTAATTTTACACATTTTAATGGAGAACCCCTATTAAATTAATATTTAGGGAAATTAATTATTTTTATATGAAAAAATAAACATTTTATTTAGAATCGGGACATAAAAATTTTCTTTTGGATCAAATTTTAATATTTGTATAATAAATTTAAAATTTTAATGAATAGTAAAATATCGTAAATTTTAATTGAAAACAAATATTTTAATTGAAATAGTTTATATGATTAAATTATAATATTTAATGGTTTCAAAGTATGAATAGAATATATTTTTATCATTAAATATAATTTATTTTATTAGAATTAATTTCACATTGAACTTAGATGTAAAAACACTTCATTCTTTTGTAATGTTTTAACTTTTGAAACTTGTTCTCTCTTTCCTACAACTGGATTAATTTTAAATTAATTAATTAAACTTCAGTGTTTTAAATGTTGAAAAATGGACTCCATATTTTGAATCAATAGGTCCAAATCCTGTAAATATATTTATTTTATGTTTGTGAATTATAAATAAAAACTTTGATAATTTTTTATTAATACGGTAAAATAGTAAATCCGGTAATTAAGGGTAAGAATTTTATTATCTAATTTCACTAACACTTATCCTAATATCATTGAATGAGTGTGTTGCAACCTAAATCATCCATGGATTTAAATTTTTTCTTTAAATGCCACTTGGATGAGATTAGGACATTTAATTTATTTTAAGTAAAGAAAAGTTAAATGTCTTACTAAAATTTTAATAACAATATAATTCTTAAAATAATGTTATAGAGAAGATAAATTCACTTATAAATACTCATTTGAAATATAAAATATTTTTCTTTATCATGATAATTTATTTATAATTTTTAATAAATAAATAATTACCATAAATACTTATACTATAATGATGCATAAATTATTTAATTGAGAAGAAATCAATAAAATAATTATTATTAAAATGATAATAACCATTGAAACACCCAAACACTTGCCAAATCTTATTGGTAGAGTATATCTCAACCATAATCATCCAAGGGTCGATTTATTGAGCATTTGGAGCCTTATAGAAGAGATTATGACACTTATTTTATTTTATTTATTGTGATGTTACAGTTGTCACATTCATATTTTCAAAATAATAACATTTTTAATGTAGGATTTTCCAAAAGATAAATTCAACTAAAAACATTATTTTGAAATATAGTAGATTTATCTTCATCATATTATTTTATTTTTATTTTTTATTAAAAAATATGTATGCTAAATAATTACAAAAAAATTGATTTACTAATTATTTTATTATGGTAGATAACAAATAAATGTTATTAACAGTATTAAAATAAATATAATTTGGGATAACTAATATGTAAAATTATTTTTATATATTACCTTGTCCACTGAGGAATATAATAAAATAGTTTTTTCCATGTTAACTTTTATTCTTAATATCTTTTAAAAATTAATTAATTTAATAGTGTCAAAATTGACATTATTGTTTGTTTAGAAAATTAATGTTTCATTGAATTATTTAAAAAAAATTAAAAAAATATATAATAATTATATATAGTATAAAATATTTTAAGGTATTTATTTATGGTCTAATTGACATCAAATAATTAAATATTTATCCCTTTTAATTTTTAAATATCTATAACCCTAGTTAGAAATTAAATAGAATAACTAAATGTTAATTAACATATTGTGGTTTAAATTGAACGAAAAATTGTCAAAAATTTATTATTTGATTATATTACAATCCTATATCATCTCATATTCAAAAACAATTACATTTTTTGTGATTTTTTGGTGGGTTGTAACTTTATTATAAATCAATATTTAGAGAGTTTCCAAATGTGTATCTCACCTCAATTATAAAGGGGAACCTCCTCCCTCACCTCTTCACTTCACATTTAGCCTTAAGTCTAGTTCATACCCTACCCTTTCACATTCTCAAATTATGTAGTTACATTATAGGGGGTTTTTTATCCTTCAAGACCTACTCTAGTGCTCTAATAGGATATTTAGAGGAACCATGTCGAAGAAGAGGTAATCTCCTCTACCGATTCATTGAAACTTATTTCTTCTTCTACTTCCTCTTCAGGAGTTTTTTCCTTATAAAGTAATAAATATAGAATCAATTATAAATGTAGATTTTATTATAATTTTGAAATAATCATATTTCACCATCTATCCACCCTACGAATCACCACACGTGTGTACGTATGGCTTACCGTCTCCAAGTTGTAGTGTAATCTGTTTTCTACAACCACCTTATTTGGATGGATATAATGATGGAAAAAATAATTATTTAAGATTATTAAATTATGATATTGATTCTTAAATATTATACACCATCCACTTTAATACCATTCAACTATTACAAGAATGATATATTCGCTCGTGCATACATATTGTTTACCGTCTCCATGATGCGATGTGATTCATTCTACAAAATTTTCATTAAAGAATGATTATATAAATGAATTGAATTAATAAATATGATATATATTATAAAAATATAATTCTTTAGATGATATAACTATAACCTAATAAAAGTAAATTGTCTGACAAAACATGCATAAGAAAATAAAAAGTTAATGCCTGATGGATGAGTAATAATGTTACTAACAAACCGATGATAATATAATAATATATGATATCATAAAAATGACTATCATTATTTAATAAGTAAATTAAATTATAGAAATCATTATATAGGATATTTGGATACATATAAAGGAAATTAGACCTCAGTTAACGGATAATTTATGCAATCTCATTTTTATCTGAGATTGTTTATTCCTAAGTATTTACTAGGGTATATTTATCATCCACGTCCATTTTTCCTTAATATTTATTCTAAAACATTATTTATATACATCTAAAATTTTTAAAAGTCAATTTTACCCATTGGTGAATTTTTATTAAATGGTATGAAAGGAATATTTTTCCATTTTTGGTATGAGGTACTTTTTAACTTTTCGACAAAAGTACAAGAAGAATGTTCTTTTTTAACTTATACAGCATGAATTGATTTTTTTACTTTTTCATAATTCATTATTTCCATGAATTTTAATTTATAATATATCATGTTTATTTTAAATTAAGATAAAATAAAACGTTTTTGAGGAAGAAAGGATATTTTTCCCAACAATTAATTCCAAGTGTTTTATCAAAATTATTTCCCATCTAAGATGACATTATTTAATAGGATTCTTTTTCAAGTATAATATATGTATTATTTATATGGTTTTAATTTTTTTATTATAAACTTTTATTTATGAAATATATTTGTTTTATATGGATTATTTTATGATAGAATTATGTTTAAGAAATCCATTTTATTCATCAGGTTATGCTATGATGAATGATTTCTGTTTTTGTTGGATACGTAAGAATGATTTAATTATGATATGGATGAGACCTATATATCCCTACAATGCATTGGGTAAATATTTATATCTCATGAGATAGAAAATTATAGAACTAGAAATGATCTCGGTTTAGTAATACAGGGATGGAACAAGGATTGAACTCTATTCAGAAATGGACTTTCTCCGATATTATGGTCTTGGCAATAAGCCTTCACTAATATGAAATGATCTTCTATGCTTTTGTGTATGCCACAAAATTTCATATATTATTCTGTGAATTTTAGGATTACACTCATTAATTCTTATGAAATTTTATTAACTATTCCATGGTATGATATCACGATCTTTCATATACAGGATAATATTTTAAAATGTTATGTTCTTATTTCTTATGATTATGTTATTATTGATATCTACCTTTTTTACCCTTACTGAGGACATGATCTCACCCTTTAATATGTTTTTTTTTCAGGTTATTAATAAGGGTATTAAATAATATATTTCAAAAAGGGGCCTAGTTATAATGAAAAAAGTGGGATACAATGATGATGTCTTATGAACTAGTTGTTTATGTTTCCTAGTTTCTAAAGACATTATACCTATATGGTTCTATCATGGATTTTTTATATTTTGTAATGAATATTCATCAATTTTTAAGTAATATGAATTTATTTCAAGTATGGGTCATTATAATAGAATATTTCCCAAATAACTAATTTGAGTAAATTACAAGTTATTTCATAAAAAAATTTGAAAAAAATACATGAAAGAAAAATATACCTAATAAAAAAGAGAAATAAGATCATATTTTCTTTTAAATATTTACCTGATTACTTTCAGTTACAAAGAGAAAAAAAGTTAGATGAAAACATGAAAACTCTATAAATATCTCCATTGTAAAAAAATATATGTATTTTATAAATAATGGATTATAATATTACTTCAATGAAAAATATAAGCAACCCTAAAAATTGATATTGTAAAAAAACTTACAACTTTAGTAACTTTTAAAATGTAACCCCTTGAAAGAGTAAACTGTAATTGAAAATTTATTCACCATGAAAAAATATATATTCATGTTAAATACATATAATATGTAGTATATACACTAAATAAAATAAAATAGGTTTCATAATACCAAATATGTATCAATGGATTGGAAATTGTCACAATATAAATTACCTCATGCTTTTAATTAGTTAAACGTTATTTGACCTCTTTTATAAAAAATTCATATTAATTATACTTACATAAATTAACCAAATTCATCTTTATAATATCATATATAATAAAATTATAACATCTTATCACCAATTTGTTAATAATATTTCAATATTGTCATTATTTCAGGTGTTAACTTCTTTTAATTTCATGTATATTTTGATATTTTAGTTATGGTTAGAGTATCCTAATAATGATTCTACAATATATGTAATTTTATTAATGATCTAAACATCATAAATATTCATTATATATATATCCATAATAATTTGTGAAAATCAGACATGAAAAATGAATCACAGTGCTTCCTGGAGGTGGTGTCCACACATACTAACGAGAAACATTATCATTTTTAATAGATAGAGGGGTAAAATGGTATAAAATATATTATACTTACATAATCATTATTATGTAATATGTATCATATATTTTCATTATTTTCAACATTATGGTTATTAATATGAGGTGGTTATGGAGAACAAATTCCATAGGTTCACGAGGCGGTAGTCTACTGTACACATTAGTGATGGATTTGTTTCCTATTTGATTGAGAAGAAGATGGATAAATATATTATCATAAACTTAATAACATATATATATATGGGAGATATTTTTTATTTATATTTTAATGGTTATTAAATAATTAAAAGAGTTAAATGAATAATAAAAATGAAATTTTTTGGTTAATATGATTACCTATGCTTAAAACATCTCCTTTAGATCTCCTCTTAAACATTATAGGGTTGGTATTTTTGGGAAATATATAACCCATATAACATTTTACTGATTTTACATGGACATATTGGTAGGTTTTTTTCAAGATAAATGGATCATTATTTGTGAATAATTGAGGGGTGGTGGTTCCCTTTTATAAGTGCGATGGGTGCCACACTTGCAATTTTTCAAAGGTTTAAAATATTACTTAGTCACTTTATAGGAAAAGGAGTAACACAAAGACTCACATTAGAAAGTGATAAGGTTTTATTATAAATAAACTAAACAAAATAGGATTTATAAAAGTTTTTTTGTCATTTTAACCCTTATATGTTTAGATACCCCCCAACCGCATTAAACCTTTTTTAACTTTTACTATAGTATCGAATTTTACCATTTTTAATATTCATAATGAAAAAAAAAATGAAATTAGAATCATTAAAAAAAATTATACATGAAGATTTAAAATATTTAACCCATTTTATTAAATTTAATTCTTATAATTAGTAGAAATTAATTAAAAAATCAACCCGAAAAACATGACGAAATTTTTTTTTTAAGAAAATGAATTTTCAAGCATAAAATAATATTACATTAACTATATAACTAGTAATAATAATTATCTGAATTTAAATTAATATAGTTATATATATAATATATAAATTTCATTTAAATCATTCATTATTATAGATTATTTAAATTAATTAAATTAGGAAAACATTATGTACTTACAAACAGTTTTCTGAAAAATAACCTTCTTTTCCTCCAAATAATCATGTCTTTATTTCTATAAAATTGATAATTAATAAATGTTTATTTATACATATTTTAAAAAATTATCATAAATAAAAGTAGGGTTAGTTAAATATTGAATTTTCAATTATTTATAAAAGATTTATTCTATTGAGCATTTAAAAAATTCATTAATGGGTTATTTTGATTTAGTAAGTTCAAAATGGATATTTATCCTATAAAAGTAGAATATTTGGGATATGAAAAATTGATATCTTAATTGTAAAGTATTATCATGAAAATAAAATGTACACTTTCTATAATTGAATCTCTAGTGTCATATTCCTCCCTCCAACAAAAATGTTATCCCTAAAATTTCTAGGGATATTACTTTCTAAATATATGAGGGAGATTCCTCTTCATAACATCTTCAAATTCCCATGATGATTCCTCTATTTTATGATTTCTCAAAGTACCTTTACCAATCAAGCCATTTAATTAATAAAAACGTGTTCTCTAGTTTCAAGTATTTTGATGGTCTCTTCATAGTAAGATAGATAATGTTCTAATTATATTTATTTAGAGGTGAGAACATGTGTTATATTTTCCAAATACCTCCTTAATAATGAGATATGGAACACACAATATACTTTATAGGGGATCAGTGACATTTATAAATGGTGATCCACAACTCTAATTCTTTTTATATTTTTAAAAGTTCTGATATACCTATGTCTCATCTTCCCTTTCTTACAAAACCATATAATACCTTTCCATGGAGATGCTTTCAAGAAAAACATGATCTCTCAATTGAAGTTCCATATATTTTTTTTGATTATTGGTATAGATCTATTTTCTACTTTGAGATTCTTTAATATGGTTTTAAATAGTTTTTCCCATCATCGTTTTCTCCTTAACAAGTTTTTGGGAAAAAAATTTCCTTTCACCAACTTCATCCCTTCAAGTTATAGTACAATATATCGTTCCATATAATGCTTCATATAGCACCATTTTAAGACTTGAATGGAATCTATTGTTGTATAAAAACTCCAAAAAAGGTAAATATTTATCCCACATGCATTGAAAGTCTATTTATCTTGACATTAACATTCCATTTAATGTTTTAATTTTCCTTTCTGAATATCCATCAGTTTGAGGATGATAGATGGTAATCAAATGAAGCTTTGTATAAATAGACTTCTAAATGATTTATTAGAATTTTGATTTCAATAATGAATCATGATTAAAAAAACTTAAATAGGTGAACCATGAAGTAATAAAAGTTATTTATATGGAGTCATTTGAGTTAATTTTTAGGTAAATATTCTCTTATTGAAATAAAGTGTGTGGATTTGGTAGTGTGATCAATAATAACCTATATGGGATCATTATTTCTAGGATTATTTAGTAATCAAGTGAAAAATTCCAAAGTGATGTTATCACATTTACACATAAGAATACGTATAGGTTTCATGACTCCTCAAATATGTTGTCTCTTATCCTTTACCTATTGAAAAACCAAGAATCATGATATATAATCAGTAATTTCCCTCTTTATATTAACCCAAAAAAAAATTCTTCAAAATACATATATATCATGGTTCTACTAGGGTGCATATAGAAACTCCATATGTACACTTCATCTAATAATACTATTTTCATCTCAGGTGTATATAAACCAAATATCCTCTTTCCAAATTTCAAAACACTATTTTCACAAAAAAAGTCTACTAATTTCCCATAATTTACAGATTTAATTATCTTTTTAAAATTTCCATCATCATGATAATAACATTCAATCTTTTCTAAAAATATGTGGCTTGGAAGCCATTTGAAAAAATAGTAATTTTTCTTTTTACTTAATATTTTTCAAATCCATCATAATTAAATCCATTGACATATGATATTTATTAATCCTAATTTTGGTTAGGATTATATCATCATTCTTGGTCAATACATCTGCTACCTTATTTTCTTTTTCTAAGTGGTATTTTTTTGAGAAACCATAATCCATGAGTATCTAAAGCCATTATATTTGTATCATTTTGATATTTTTGTCAAAATATATATTTCATACTCTTATGATCTATGATATCTCATATCTTTCTCTATATAGATAATGACTCCATATCCAAAGATAAAATATTATTGTTACCAACTCAAAATCATGGGTTCGATAGTTTAATTCATGATTATTTAAGTTCCTAGATATATAGATAATAACTTTATCATTATTCATAAGGACACAACCGATTATCTTCTTCAAAACATAACTATTTATTATAAATCCATCCTTTACTTATAGTATAGTCAATATCAGAACATTGTACAATTTCCACTTTAATTATTCAAAAAATATTTTAGATTCCTTTTCCATATGGACTTAAACCCTTTATGTGTAAACGTGGATAATGGGTTATCCAATCGGGTAATATTTTAAATAGACCACTGATAATAACCTACCAATCTAAGGAAACTACAAACCTTGGTTATGTTTGTTAGTTTAGGATATTCTTTGACTATCTTTTTTGTCATATGATCAATGAGGATTCCATCCTTAGAGAAAATATGAGCAAGAAAACAAACTTTATGAAGCTATAATTCACCCATTTAAAATTTTCTATTCTACTCTTTTCCTCTAAGAGTCTCATGAATGATCAGAAAATGATTATCATGGTCCTCATAGATTATATATTACACTAATATATCCAAATAAATACCACAAAAAAATTACCAATATGTTCCTTTAATTCTCTATCCTTAGATATACAAATATATAGGGTGTATTATTCAATCAAAATGGAATTACTATAAACATGTAATGTTCATACCTCATATGAAATGTTTTTTATGGAATATCTTCCTTCTTTACTCGCATTTAATGATTCTCATAATGAAAGTTAATCTTTAAAAAATATTAAGCTCTATGAATTTGACTAAAAATATTATCAATTGAAGGTATAGGATATTTTTTATTTATATTATTATAACTGATTTCCTTATAAAAAATGAATTTACATATAAATTCATCTTCCTTATTAAATAAATGAATATGGTCTCCCGAAGTTGACACACTAGCATGTATAAATACCTTATCACACAACTTCTGTAGTTGTTTCTTAAACTCGACAAATTCCATAGTGGACAATCTATAGGGAGTCTTTGATATAGGTCTTTTATCTGGGATTAAATAAATGGAAAAATCAACTTCACTCTCTGGTGGATGTCCAGGTAATTCCTCTAGAAACACATCAATTTATTCTTATAAAAATGGGTAAATATTCAATTTTAAATCCACCTTTCCCATATGTGTATTACATTTATTCTTCTTCACCAAGAATCTCATTCAGAACAGATATCGGTGGTGGATATAAACATGAACCATATGATTAAGTACCCCCTCTAAAGATAAGTAATTTCATAAATTCATTAAAAATCATAATTTTCTTCTCTTGGAAATAAATTCTTCCATTATAATTTGAATTCAAATCCATACGAAGGATTATATCAAACTCAACCAAGGATTTAATAATCAATTCTATTAATAGGGTACATTAATGGGTAAAATTGTGACCTCTCTAACACATCCTTGTTATCATAATATTTACACGTTGAATTTTGACTAACAAATCCCTTATTATGGTTTTAGTAAAATATATAATTTACATGGAAAACATAGAATATATAAAATAGTTTTAAGATCAAAAAACAAATAATCATTAGCTAAATTTGAGGCTATTATTAATTTACCTTCCATAACATCTTTAGGAACTTCAACCTCTGTTTTACTTATTACATAATCTTGGAATTCTCCTCTCAATCTCTTTGGTGGTAGTTTCCCTTGATGCTTGGTACATTATTGTGAATAATTTCTTATTTACCTATAATTAAAGGCCAAGATATTAGTGGATTATTTTTTCCCTGAATTCATTATCTAGAAAACCCTTATCTTTTCACTTATAACAAACTCCCATATCATTCAGTAATTTTTTAGGATGTATCATTCTATAACTTTCACATTATGAAAATTACATCATTCCCTTGTTCTTTTTTGACACACTTATTTTTTCTTGGTGCTCAGCCAACCTTTTATTCTAAAATTTACCTTTAAGATATAGGATATAGAAAATTAATTCTCTATTTTAATGTTACATAATATTATTTCATCATATGATGAACAAATTTGATAAAATAGTTCCATTTGGAGTCTTATGTTAAGAAATTCAAAGAAATAGTTAATATTTATTTTAAACTTACATCTGTAATCTATAGGATACCTCTCTGGTCTTGTAAAGGTATCCTCATACTCGACAATACTCATTTATTACTTGTTCTTTAAGTTGATTAATTGTTTCATCGTTTTAGTTCATTAATAAGGGGGAATATTTATCATTGAATATTAGTTTAAAATATCTACATTCCATATATTCTATTTAATTTTCCTCCCTAGTATTTAGGATCAATTACCACTGTCAATCAACCTCGCCATTAAGAAAATATAAATACAACATAACCTTTTCCCATTAATTACATCCCAAGGCTATAAATATCTTTTCAATGGACTTAATCCATTTTTCATCTACCAGTGTATTAGTAGTTTCACTAAAATATGGAGGCTTATGTCTCATGAAACAATTCAGTATAGGTGTATCATGTCATGGAATATCATGTTGCTCCATATGTTCAAGTTTATTTGTCATGACCTAGGTTACATATCTTGATATTTCTATGATCATCTCAACTCCAACACCAGTTATATTGGATTTCTCAATACGAAAATATCTATATTATCCAAAAGTATTGATACCATTCTTTCTATGATGCTTTATTTGTCAATAATAGAACATATTGAATTATCTCATAAAAATATAAATTTTAAATCATAATATATAATTGGTGTAACACTTAAAATAAATTAAAAATTTATACATATCTAACAAAAAAATAAAATAAGTTTCTTTGGGAAAATCCATAAATCATAAAAATATTTTCAGATCATTAATAATGGTTCATAAAGAAAATGTTAATTAACCGAACTATATCCCTCAAGAATTTCAAACCAGGCGTCTATTTAGGTCCCATTAAACATGAATCATAATGATGGCTATGATATACTCAACTAACTCTTCTTGGGGTTATTAATTCTAAATGAATCTATTCTAAAACCACATCCACTTGTAGTATCTATATAAGAATTTATTACTAAAAACCCACATAATCTCTACCTTATCAATAATTATATGATATTATCCTACAATTTTACAAACCCTTATAGTTTTTAATAGGTTTATGTTCTAAAATATATCTTTCCATAAATTTATTTCCTAAGGTTTATACTAAATTTTCACTAATACCAACTATAACCACCCTAACTCTATTAACCCAGAACTGGTGAATTCTTTCTTACATTGGTATAAAATACAAGGGATCATATTACCAAGGATCAATCAATTTAGTTGTCTTAAAGAACCAAATACATGCATAATTCACATTTTAATTTGGAAAAAATAAAAAAAATATTGCACCCAAATATTTTACAATATATTTCTTAAATAATAAATTTAATTTTGTTGATAGTTAAAGATACAAGTAACACTAGGTTTAAAAAAATATTGTTTTCTGAAGATTTTCACACTTAATTTAAAATTAAAATTTCAAAATTTTATAAAATATATTTAAAATAATAAAATTATTTCTTAAAATATCAATAAAAAAATTATCTTAGGGTTATTTTTTGATATTTTTCTAAAATATTTCATTTTTCAATGAATAGTTAAAACAATGAATTTTAATTGAAACTATTTTTTCATTTATGTAATTTATAATGCTAAATTGTATTTTTAATTTTTTTTTTAAAGTAAAATTAGTTCAATAATATATCAATTAACCAAATTTAGTACATTTTAATCATTTTCATATTGAATTTACATAAAAAAACTTACTAAACTTTTAAATATTTTCACTTTAAAACACGCTTTTTCATCATGATAATGGGATTTGTTTTAAATTATTCTTTCCCAATTATATGAATTGAATTTTGAAAAATGGATTCCATATTTGGAATAAGAATAATTTATAATGTTTAATAAGCTCAAATTAATTTTTACTAGAATGAATACTGAATGTAGTAAAAATTAATATTGTGCTTAAGGTAAATTTTGGTTTATCGGGTGTTAAACTACATTGATAAGAGTGGAAATGACCTAAAATATTATTTTAATTTTATTTAATGAGTTTATTTAGAGATTTTAAAAAAAACTAAAATATGTCAATTCCTTACCACTTTCTTTTGAATATGACCCATATAATAAGTAAATTAATTAAAAAGACAAAAAATATACTTTTATTACTTTTAATATCAATAAAGCCTTTAGATAGAGAAAAAACAAAATATATTCTGTTATATATATAATTTTATAATATAAATGATATTTTTATTGTGATAATTTATTTTAATTTTTTGAAATGAAATAATTATATTAAATGCTTAAGAAATTATGAAAGAGTAATTATTTAGCTAATAATTAAATAAAAAGATATACTAAAACTATTAAAAGTGATTTAAACTAAATTAATTATTATAATAAATAATTTTTTTATATGAATATATCATGTTACAAAGGTGTGAAAAATATATTATAATTACAACATTTTTTTGATATTTTTAAATTCAATTTAAATGAATAATTTCAAAATTGATGTTAATGTTATTTTGTGATAAATTATATGATATTAAATGATTTAAAATTACTAAAAATAATATATTCTGACAAGTGATTTTAAAATTAAAAGAGATATCAACTCTTACCCATTAATGGTCCAATTTATCTTTTATAATAAACATTTTTACCCCTAAATTGTACAAACTATATTAGCACACATAAGGTTAAGGAAATGTTTTTGCACATTACATGCACTTATGTTAAACTTAATTTACAACATGAAAATGTTTTATATTTTATAAATTATATATCATATTTATAATCATATATTCTATATTATCTAGCAATTATCATTTTATTTTATTCTTAGAGGATAAATTAATTAGGTTAGAAAACTAGTTACCATAATGAAAAAACAAAACGTGTAAAAAAGAAACTTAGGAGAGAAAAATGCTCAGACATGTGTTTTATTTTATTTTTTTGAGCTTTTCCTCAACCATATCATCCCTAAAATCCATTAATAATTAATATTGGTTCCACATTAGGTAATATTGACCAACCAATAGTAAATACTTTTGGGTATTTACAAAAATGTCCCTCCTCCTCAACTATAAAAGGGAACTCACTCCCCTCCATTATTCACACCTGAAAACATCATTGGTTTAGAGAATAAATGCCCAGATAACTTCCCAAATTCTATATTCTAATCAAATAATCCATAGTTTTCCATAAAACCAAAATTTTAATGATTTATTTCAAACCAAATGATGATACCCAAAGAATAGGTATTGTTCTTCAATGAGTATCTTTATTTTATTTATTTCCCAAACTACTTAAATTATTATTCAACCATGATAATATAATTACCAAAAAAAATTAATATAATTTTATGTTTTTATATTAATTTAATGACCTAAAACTATCTCCACTTTCATTAATTGGGTAAAAAAATCATTGTTCGTGTGTGTGGCGGACCACCACCTCACGAACTGATGTTGTTCATTTTTCCATTTCCACCTCCCAAGGTTGGGTATGATAATGGATATAATTTATATATATGATATTTATATCATATTTATACCTTTGGACTTATTATATCATATATATAATTAACTCAAATTTAGTAGGATATACAATAATTATGCTTGTGTGTATGATGGATTATCGCCACACGAAGCGATGTGATTCATCTGTCACTCATGCTTCACATGTAATGTGATAAAGTAAAAGTTAATGATTATATGTGACATATATAAAATATTTATGATATTAACTAAATTATTATCTTTCTATAAGGATAATATATATCATTTTATTTCTTACCATTTAACTATATGAAATATGATAACATCGTTCGTGTACGTGTGGACTACACCCTTTACAAAATGATGTGACTCTCTTTTCATCACCACATCGCAAGAATGATATATATATATATATAAGTATATATAAAGAAATAATATGGTATATATGATATTATGGTCATTTTTTAAATATAAAATATAACCTACACCCTCTCCATAATGATCATTGAAAACTGAAAAATGTTACTCATTTGTAGGTGCGGCCTACAATCTTCATGATCATAACATACATATTTTTTCATAACCATCATTCACATTGGGTTTTAAAAGTATAATTGATGTAAAAATATGATAATTATGTTAAGATTATTATTTTTCAGATGATATAATTATACAATATTTAAAAGAACTAGACCTTTCATAATTACCCACGCATGTAAAAATAAGGAAATTAACAACTGAAACAATGAAAATTATGAAATATTATTAACAAATAAGTTATGATATGTTATAAGAGGACCATATATTATATAATAAATATTAATATATTTATATTATAAGTTAATAACATGTTTAAAACCAATATAAAAGATATTAAATCATTTTCACCCAAAAGAACACGTGAGGTAAGGGATTTAGTCTCAATTTACATTCCATTAAGACTTATTTGTTATTATAGACAAATCACATTTATATGGTGTATATAATACCCCTTTGAAATGTAATATCATGATAAATTATTGTTCATGGTACTTTAAGTTTCAATTTTAATTATTTTATCCAAGGTTATTGGAATTGAAAATTACCAAATGGTATGAGTTATTGTGCAATCTCACTTACTTTTGTTATTATTAACTTTATCTTGAAGAAGTCAATTTATTTTAATCATTTTTCATTAGAAATTAAATTTATCTTAAATATATATTCTTTTGTGATTTATATGATTATTTCCTAAACTCTATACCATTTTTACATATGGTGTTTGCTTTGAAATTTATTTTATTAACTAGGGAAATATATATGAATTTGTATCCTTTACACAATATGAATATTTCATAAGAAAAATTTATTATAAAATAAATATATTATTATATACATTATTGATACTTTCTATATGAAGTACATAGGTTGGGTACTAGTTAATATAATACCCTCGATGCATTGGGGGTCCCATGAGACAAAATTAGTTGGGAAAACCCTATGTGTTCGTAACAAGTATGTTTTAAACTATATTGTGAAAGGTCTTGATAGTAGAATGTTCTAAACAATCTTGTGAATGGTCTTAAATGTGAATGTATCATTTTTTTAGGAAACATGACTTTTTATAATTAATCATTTCATTTATTCAAATTTTATTTATTATTATCCATGATATTTTCTCAATGATATTATCTATGGATGACTTTTATTATGATCATATTGATTAAATGGAATGTTTTCTTGGTTATTTACCTTACCATATTTATTTTGAGTTATATTTTCATGATATTCAAGTTATTTAAAATGGAATTTGTTTTTAGTTATTTTCCATTACATATGATAATTCTTATTGATTCATTATAGCTTCCATTGTACTTAACTATTATTGAGAATTTGAGATCACCCTTATTTTGTTTCCTTTGCCCATGTTAGAAAGATGAATCCTTTAAATGAATTTTCAATGATTCTAATCATTTAATTTTCTTCATTTACTATGTATTATTTTCTATTACCAATGTAAAATGGGCACTGTGTGTGTATCTGGTTGTCCAAAACTTCTTAACTAATCCTTACATTAGTATTTGATCCATTGTATTGATTCCAACATAATAAAGATAGGCACTGGTTTAGAGCTACTGGGGGATGGTCATTACATTTCGTATCAAATGAATTTCAGTATAAAACTTGGGAACTATATTTATGAAAAACATATATTAGGGATCATGAAAAAATGATATCCTTTGATGATTATAATATAATAACATCATAATATTTTGGTAAGGTAGAGATTATGTGATTTTTCTCGGAAATACATCCCTTTATAGATACTACAAGTGGATTTGGTTCATAAATAGAGGTACCTAGCGGTAATAAATCTAAAAATTGTGCATTAGGATTGACCCAATAGTCACCCAGTGTAGGATAACAATCCTTACTGAACACCTGGTTTGATACTCCTAGGGATGTGTTTAAGATAATTTACCTTTTATTTACAAACCATTATAAAGGATTTGAAAATAGAGATATCCCCAAAGAAACCATGATTATTATTATGAGATTACACTATGTAAAGTATTTCAATTGTTTTGGGATTATAAATTATGATTTAAAATTCATAATTTTATGAGATAATCCAAAATATAATATAGTTTAGAAATGACACCTAGAAGGAATATGGATATCAATACTCATATCCAATGTTGATATTCCTCAGTTCAAGAATACCATATAGTTGGAGTTGGAACTAATCGTGTTATGGATATATTTGGTAATCTTAATCAGATTATAAAAAATCACCTTTCTCATATTGATAAACATGTTTAACAAAGATATTGTCATATGTTGGATCACTTTCTGTGATAGAGACCCCCATCATTTGATGTAATTTCTAATCCAATGGAATCTGATCAATATATTATTTATCTAGAGAATATATTTATAGAATTGGGATGTGGTGAAAATGAAAAGTTTACACTTTCAGTGTATCATCTCAAAGGTGATGTTGATCAATGTTCGTCGCTCATCCAAAATACTAGGGAAGAAGAGTAAATAGAACTCTTGGAATCGAAAGCTTTTAAGGATACATTCTTGGAAAAATATTTCCCTCATGAATAACAAACTGAGATGAAGAGAAACTACCTTAGATTAAATAAAAAGAAAGAAGGAAGTATTTTGGGAGTATGAAGCTACCTATAAAAGGTTATCTAGGTATACCAGGGATTACAAATTCAACATAGAGTGCAAGATTGAACATTTATTTGAAGGTCTTAAGACAAGAATATGAAGATCATTTTTCTCTCAAACTTATTATCCATATAATGAAATAGTTTTATATGCTATCAATGTAGATAAATAATTCACAAAGTCTTATGGATTAAATGGTAGTTAATATAAGAAGAGGATATAAGATAAAAATGGACCAAAGGAATAAGGGAAAGAAGGATTTTTTCACATGTGATAATAATAGTAAAAATCACCCTAGAAAATGCTTTAAGGGATTTATAGTTTGTTATAAGGGTGGATAAAAGGTTAATTACGAAATAAGAATATAAAGGAAATAAAAAACACTATTATATTGTTTTTCAACTGTAAGGAGATGGGGTACTATGAATATGAATTCCCCAATCGTCTAGGGAATACACCTCAGAATAAGCTAATGGATCAAGGTTATGCTTATGTTATTGATTCAACCAAAGTGGACTGATTAATGTGCTTTTGTATTTGGATAGAATATAAATGTTATAAAAGTACTTTTTTTTTTTGATATTGTATTTATAGATATATAAAATGTATAAGGATTGTATTGTGGTGCAATTTCTTAAATTATTTGAAAGCATGTGTTGAATCATACTAAGAAAAGTGATTCAATGGAAAGTTCAAGTTCTTGGAAAAAATGATTTAGGGAAATATATCCCTTAATATCTTCTTGATATTGAGATAATAATTATAGTATAAAGACAATATTGATATGGATAATGTAAATTGGATAGTAGTGACTACCTTGGAATTAATTAATGATTTGTTAAAAAAATGGGTTATACTCTCACTAATGGAGTTACCAATGTTTTTGGATTTAATGATTATATATAATAATATCTATTTTATTTAAGGAATAATTAATAATTTATGTTTTAAATAAGGTTTTATTGTAATTTAGGTTATTACCATGTTTCATGAGAATACATGATGACGGTATTCACATGTTTAGTATGTGCTGATTAAGAGCTACTTCATGTTGTTTGAAGATTAATGGTTAGATAATTTTGGAAATTTAGTTACCTTAATTATAAAGTTATGGACCTTAATCTTTTTAAAAGGATATATAGTTAACCATTTATGAAATGGTTTATGTTGAACTTTAGATGAGGTTTTAGAGATTAATGTTTTACTTCACCATATAGAGATTTATGCATATTGGATAGCCTGTTCTAACCATTATTCCATAATTACATCTAGATATATAAGGAATGACTTATCATTCCATTATGGATATTAAAATATATAAAATTTTAATGTTAGTGCTTCATTCATAAAAAATCATTTTTGGATAATCATTTCTTATAGTAAGAGATAATGTAGAAAATTGATCGAAGCAAAACCAATGGAAGCAATTCTTTTATATTCATATAGTGTGAAATAATTCCACAAGTCTATGAAAATTACCTTGAAATAAAAATGGTTTCTTATTATCGTCATTTTTTTATGATATCAATGTCCTTTTTCATGTCTCTTTGGCTTAAGGTATTGTGGTTATTAACCTTTTCCTGATCATCCACTTACTTATTATCAAGGTTCTCTATCACTCTCTATCAGTATTTGGGTGTTATTTTTCCCTTACAATCCCATTTTTTCATTTAACTACTATTTTAGTCTAATTGAAAACCTATTTATTTGATTATTCTAGATTACTTTTGTACTTCCCTTTCTATCCTATTAGGAGGATATTTTATCAACACTTCTCATGATGTGGGATTTCAATAAAGGTATTTTCAAATATCAAACCCTTTATTGCCAAGATAAATTTCAAATTAAAAGGATAAAATCTATTTAGGTTCGGGAGAATGTAACACCCCAATAATTTATGATATATTTTTTAAATAATAAATTTAATTTTGTCGGCAACTTACGACGAACACAACATTGGGTTTAAACAAAAAAATCTCTAGTCATGATTTACAAACTTAATTTAAAATTAAATTTTAAAATTTTTTGAAAATTTATTTGGAAAAATAAACTGAATTTTTTATATAAAAAACCCAAGATTATCTTAGGGTTAATTTTTCATATTTTTCTAAAATATTTTATTTTCTGATGAATAGTGAAAAATAATGAATTTCAATTGAAACTGTGTTTTCATTTAAATTATTTTATAATGATAAATTATATTTTTAATAGTTTTAAAGTAAAATAAGTTCAATTTCAGATCAATTAATTTAATTTATGTCATTTTAATCATTTTCATATTGAATTTAGATATAAAAACTTTGTAAACTTTCGAACATTTTCAATTTAAAAACCTCATTTATCATCACATCTTCTGGATTAATTTTAAGTTAAATTTTTATAATTATGTAAATTTAATTAGGAAAAATGTATTCAATGTTTTTAATCATAATAATTTCTAATTTCTAATAATTATAACTTAATTTTAACAAAATTTAATTATGAATGCAGAAAAAATTAATTACTATGGTTAAGGTAAAAATGGGTTTACCTGGGTTAAACTAGAATGATAGGAGTAAAAATAATCCAAAATACCACATTAATTTTATTTAATGGGTTTAAATATATATTATAGGTATAAGTTTCTGAAATTTGGTAATTCCATCAATCTTTACATTGAATATAACATATTTAATATGTTAAGTAAAGAAAAAGGAAAAAAATACAATTCTTACTCTTAATATCTATAAATACTTGGGAAAGGGAAAAATAAAATGTGTTTAGATATATATATCATTTTTAAAAATAAATGAGTTTTTTTATCATTATAATTTATTTTAGTTTTTTCAGAAGAAATAATTACTTTCAATTCTTATGAATCGCTAACACATTAATTATTTAGATAACAATCAAATAAAATAAATTATAATAAAAATATTAAAAGTGACATAAATTGAAAGAATAATATTTTTAAATTATTTTTTAGATTAATATATCATGTTACATAGCTGTGAAAAAATATATTCTGATTCCAATTATTTCTTGATATTTTTAGAATTTAATATAAATGAATAATATTAAAATTAACATTACTCTTATTTTATGATAAATTATATTTTATTAAATTATTTAGAATTACTAAAAAACTTATATTATTCCAATTAATTTTTATATGATAATAAATATCAAATATTTTCCATTTATGGACCAATTTTTCTTTTATAATGAATATATTAACCCCTAAATTGAGGAAACTCGATTAGCATGGTTAATGTTAAAGTAGTGTTTTTTCACATTACATGCGATTTTGTTAAAATTAATTCCCAACACCCATAGGATTTATATTTTATAAATTAGATTTAACATTTAGAATAATTGGTTACAAATTATATATTTAGGATAATTTTATTTTAGTCTTAAAGGATAAATTAATTAGTTATTATACTAGTTACCATAATGAAAAAATCAAAATGGGAAAAATAAGGAAACATAGGAGTTAAGGAAAAAAAATGAATAAAACATGTGTTTTATTTTTTACTGGAGGTTTTATCAATAATATAATCCCTAAAACTCATTAATGGTCAATCTTAGAGCCACTTTAGGTATAATTGACCTCCCAATATTGAATACTTCTGGGTATTTGCAAAAATGTCACTCATTCCCAACTATAAAATGGAACTCACTCTCCTCCCTTCATCATTCCATAAAACCTCTTTGGTTCATCCAATAATTGCCCAAATAAATTCCCTCACATCATTATAAAATCTATATTTTTGGAATAAATTTAACCATTGAAGGATTTTTTGCAAACCTAATGGTGATACCCAATGAAGAAATAATGTTATTCAACAAGCATCTTTATTTTACTTCTTTCTCAACCTCATTAAATTATTATTAAACCCTGATTATTTAATAAACACGGAATATTATATATAATTGGATGTTGTTATAATATATTAATGACTTAAAACCATCTCTACTTCCATCAAATGGGTTATGAAATCATCGTTCTTGTGTACAGTGGACTACAGCCTTTTGAACTGATATCATTCATTTTTTCCATTTACACCTATCAAGGTTGGGTATGATGATGGATATAATGTATATATATGATATTTATAATATATATATACCTATGGATTCACTATATCATATATATCATTTTTACATCGATTTTTTAGGAGATACGACAACATAGCTCATGTGTATGGTGGACTACTACCTCGCAAGTGATTCGTCTTTCACTAGCGCAACACATGGTAGGTGATAAAGAAAAATTAATGATTATATGTGATATACATAAAACAAATATGATATTAATGAAATATTTATCATTAGGTAAAGATAATATATATCATTTTATCTATTACCTTTTCACTAAATTAATGATGATAACGTCATTCATGTACGTGTGGACTACAACCATAACAAAATGATGCGACTATCTTTTCATCACCACAATAAATGAATGATATATATAAGTATTAATATTAAAATAACATATTATATATGATATTATGACTATTATGGGAAAATAAATTATTACTTACACCATTACCATAATGATCATTAAAAAATGGAAAACGCTCATGCATACGTACGGCCTACTGTCTCGATGATCATAATGTACTTTATTTTTTGTAACCATAGTTCATGATAGGTTTTTTAAAGTATAATTTATGTAAAAATATTATAATTAGGTCAATATTATTATTTTTAGGCGATATAACTATATAACATATGAAATCATAGAATCATTAATGATGACACATGCATGAGAAAACAAGGAAACTAACACCTGAAACAGTGAAAGTAATGAAAGTTTATTAACAAACGGGTGATGAGATGTTATAAAAGGATCATATATGAAATAATAAATAATAATATAGTTATCTTATAAGTTAACAATATATTTAAAACTACTATAAATATAAGGAACCAGCCTTAAACATTACATAATCTAGTTATTTCATCTAGATTTTACTTCTTTACATTCCCAAAGATCTTTTCAATTTAGATTTTTAAAAAGTTAGGACATAACTCATACATATCAACCAAAAATCATAAAGAGTGGGTAGAATTGAAACAATATCCATTTCTTCCAAAACATAAAAGTTTTAATATAAAACAATAGTATAAGAACCCAGATCTTCTTTTCCAGTATGTGTTTCTTTTCTGGTTGTTTTTGAGGAAAAGAGGAGTTTCTTGAAATTTTAGGAGTACACACCATTTACTTATAATTACATGTCATGTACATGATTTTTGTGGGTGACCATATACTAGCTGTGTAACGATTGAGTACATGGCCATGTGGGGCGACCTGGAGGCCACCTAAAGTGGGGCCCAATAAAGGCAATAACACGTTGTGCACTTTTAAAATACATGTCGTGTACTTTATTTTTATTTCAATAAACAGACAGGGGTCACGTCTAATGGACATAATGCACTTCTTCTTTGTCTGTCTCGTCCAGGAGTGTCTATATAGCCGCAGATCTTCTCCGAGCCCCTGACTCATCATACATTCTACAAATCAACTGTCGTCGATTGTGTTGGAATCTCCACGTTGAGTTTTTCCTTCTTCTAGAAACTCATCTCTTGATTTATCTTCTTTCATGAGATATCCTTGGTTGAACGTTTTTATCATTTTTGTAGTTCTACGGAATTATAGGGAGTTTCAAGGCCTGAGATTCACGTATATTGGTCATACAACACCAATTTAGGTGGTTTGTTCCTTTCCTTAGTTATTCCTTCAGTTATATGTGCAAAAGTTCCCAATACCCTTGTTCGGGGTATTGTGTGTTTATTATTTTTAGCCCTGCTACTGTCTGATATTACTTGTTTGTTTGGATATAGGTTAATTGTTTGTAAATAGGGTTAAACTTTCCATGTTGTGGATGTTTTTCCCATGTTTTATTATTTTGACCATTTGGTATAGCTTTTTTGTTAGACTGCTTTGTTTTACATGCCCAGTATTGTAGGATGGAGTGATTTATCTGACATGATTTGTTATATCGTAGACTATTTATCCAAGTAGTTCTTGAGGTTTAATTTGACTGCCATATATTTTTTGTGCACGATTGACTTACACTGGGTTGTGAGAACCTGGTGTAGTAGACCATAGAGAGAATGGATGTTGAGGGCTTCTCGAGAGTGTCTGTTTACTTTTATATTCAGAGACCATAGGGGGGGTGGATGTAAGTGCTCCCTCAGAGTGTATGTAGTTCCTTGATATGGGACATAGGGAGAATTGGACATTTATTTATTCCTCAGAGTGCATATTAGTTACCGATACGACACTATAGGGGGAATTAATAGTGAGTTCTTCCTCATAGAGTCTTTACTAAAGCTGAACCAGAGGGGTTAGACTTTGTGCACTTCCTATAGGATGGATTGTGTTGTTTGGTTGATCTAGAGGGGTTAGGTTGTAAGTACATCCCATAGGGTTACCTATTTATGATTATCTACTTAAATGATATATGAAATTGCATGCAATTGAAATAGTAGGACAGTTTTCTCCTGAGTACTTCCTTGTTTCCTACTTCTTTTGCTTATTGTCATCCATATATATTCACTAACTGTTAGGTACAGATATTTGGGTGAGTGCCTACTGGTATTAGTCTCACACCCATTTTTGGTCCTGATTTTGGGCCCAAACATATTATATTACTATAGGTAAATATAAGGTAAATCGCCCTTCTACTTCAGGTACTTGGTTACCGAGGAGCTGGAGAGCATGGAACCAAACAGAGGATTGTGATACTAAGGAGTTGTTTATTTTTTTTATTCGTACTTGAGTTTAGTATTGTATTCCTGCATTGTGACTTGTTTGGAATTTTTCCTAGACTTATGTATCATGCATCATTATATATATGTGCTCCAGTTTATTTACTTCCAGTCTTTTGTTGTATACATTGTATCATATTATTACTGCTTCTCCTATTGTAATCTATTTTACTTCTACTCTGTTACTCTACCAAATAAGGAATAGTTTTCCCACTATCACACACAAGGCCCTCCCTACTAGTTGGTATCCTCTAGAATTCAGGGAAATGCGCTTGAGGCTATGTGACCATCTGGGTATGGGGTGCCTCTAGGCAGCACGTGGATTAGGTAGGTTACAAACAACATGATTTCATTCAAAAATATTCCTAACATTTAACTTGACTTCCTTATTTCTCTTACACATCATTTTAACCAGTGAAAAACATTTAAAAAAATTGTATGATCATAAAAATATTAGTAATGGATATAAAAACAAGGAAAGAAATCATTATTCCATGAATACTTATAAACATATGAATTCATTTTCACAAGGACATACTTCTCATCCATATATACTTAGTTTTTGAAATATTATATTTCCCTAAAAAATTAAAGAAAAAATATAAAAACATAAGGGTATATTGGATAATTACTTACTTATATTGTAACCCTCCCAACTACCTTATGATTTGAAACCCTCATAGCTACCTAACAATGTAACCCTCACGACTACCTTATAGTGTAACCATCGTAGTTATACTTAGAGTAACCATTTGGACAACCTCCAACTTACATAGACCCAATGAATTTGAGGTAGATATAGGTACCACCCTTAATCATAAAAAATTCCCAATAAACATAACATAATCATAAAATGTGAATTATTTTATAAAAACATTACTTTTTAATTTTGTAAAAAAAAATTTAAGAGAATTTCTAAAGTAAATTCCCTTAAAAATATCATATAATTGATGTGAGAAATTAATATAATGAAATAATTTTATGTATATACTATAAATAAACATAATAAATAATAATATAAACAAAAATAATTACAAAAATAATCTTGGTAGCACATAATTAAGGAAGTAGAAGGTTAACCCAAAGAATGGAAATTGGGTAAAGAATTATCCTACCTCTGGTTCGTCTCAATTAAACCTTGTTAAAACCTCCTGTATAATAGTTAAAAGTTTCTTGTTAATATTTTAAAGAAGGATAATAATTTTTATAAAACCTTATATGATATTTTTATAACATAATTCAAACAATTTATTAATAATATTTTGTTATATCCATTGTTTCTGGTGCGTTCTTTACATGATTTCCATGGTCAGTTCGTAAAGGATTTTCTTGTCGAATGGAATATAAACTCCAAAAGTGGAATGAAATGGTTTTAATATATTTCCATAATATTAAATGATTAGATAAATCATTTTGGTTATATGGTATGAGGATGAATCATTATCTAAATCATTATTGGTATTCGTCTATATCATTTTGGTGGTTCTCCGATAATCAAGAACTAGTTTCATCATATACCATTAATATTATGAATATAAGTTTATTTAATATTTTAAAAGAGGTCCTATAATAAACTTTAAATTATTTTTATACATTTAAAATGATTTTACATCCATATTTTAATTAATTATAGGAAATTGAAGACACACTATCCACAATGTCGGTAAATTGACACATCACAGACGGTGTTTTTATTTTTTAGAATAATAGGAAGAAGATAGGAATAATGATGAGGAATGTATACATAAAAATGATAAAAAACCTGAATATAGGTAATTTTAGAGATTTCATCCATCTTGGATAAGTGGAGGATAAGATGGTATAATAAAAGAGAAGAATTGAAAAGAAAACACAAGAAAATGATAGAGGATTTTTACCAGTTGATCTCTTCTCCTTGAGATCATCCTTAAGGCCTTTTGTTTTAGCCTATTCATTAGACCAATAGGTCTCGAATGTGGGAAAGAGATTTGGGAAGGGTATTTGGTAGAATTTATACAATTATCAATGATTTAGAGCTTTTATAGGAAGAGGGGGGTGAGGGTCGTGTTTATAGTGGAGGGGAAGAGGGGTTTTCCATTATTTTAATCATTAGTTTAAAAAAATTTCTCAAAAATATGAATAGTCTTGATTCATGTGTCCCAAAATAGTAAATATAGTATCTAATTTCTAAAAAAGTGTTATTAAATTATATATGAATCTAGGAATAGTTTATTTAACAAATAATGTATATATATTGTAATGTTCTTTATTTCACTATTTATCAAAAATTCGATTATTTTAGGAAAATCCATAAAATTCACCCTAACCATTTTTTTACTTGTAGAATTAAAAATGAAGTCCATTTTTTCCAAATAATTTTCTAAATATGAGAAAATTAATTTTAAAATAAAATCATAATCTATTCTCAAAATATTAAATTTAAAACTATAAATCATTTTATATCACCTTGAAAAATTAATGAAGATCGCATTATCTTATAACCTTAAGAAAATAAAATAATAATATGATTTACTATTCAAAAGGGTCATATTAATATTCATATTAATATTCATAATGCTATGTTAATATTCACTAAAAAACAAGTTACTTCTGTCAGACTCCAAATAACTTACTGATCACAACCGTAGAAGTCCGTTTTTTGAAATTCAAATCATAGAAGAGGAAAAATTATATTTAATGGAAAGTTTATAAATATCTTATTAAAATATAATTTAATTATGTAGATACTAATTCTTTCATTAATTTCAATTTATTTTTAAAACCTTGGGGTGTTACATTATCCCCACCTTCTAGAAATTACATCCTTGCAATTTTATTTACTTATTAAACAAGTGAGGGTATATTTTCCTCATAGAATTTTTAGATTACTATATTTCTTCTTCAACCATGTGGTTTATCCACAAAACATTTACCCAGTGTATTACCTTATTCTGGAATACATTTCTCTTCGATCAAGAATCTAAGCAGGTTTCTCTTCATAAGAAAGGTTCCCTTCCAGGTGAACTTCTAGGCTCAAAAAATGAGATGAATTTGGAATAGACTTTCTCAACATGAAAACAAGAAAAACATTGTGTACCTAAGATAAACTAAGAATCAAAGTTACTCGGTAGGAAATTGATCCAAATTTATCTATGATTTTATAAGGTCCAATAAACCATGGACTCATATTTCCTTTCTTACCAAAACACATAACTCTTTTCCATGGTGAGATTCAATGAAAACATTGATCAACTACCTCAAAATAAAAGTCTTTCCTCATGTTATCTGCATAACTTTTTTCCCTACTCTGAAATTTCCACATGTGTTATAGATCATCTTCACTTTCTTGGACACTTCCTCTACTAATTCTAGTCCCATAAACTTCTTTTCCCCGACTTCTCCCCCAAAATCTAGAGTTCAAAACTGCTTCCCTTATAATTCCTCAAATGGTTCTATCAATATACTGGAACGAAAACTGTTATTATAATAAAATTCAAATTTTTAAATATGGTGATCACAACTTCCTTGGTAATCCATTAAATAAGCTCAAAGCATATACTCCAAAGTATAAATCATCCATTCTGACTGACCATCTAATTGAGGATGAAAATCTGTACTGAAATTTAATTTTGTTTATAATGACTTATAAATGACTTTCCAAAAGTAAGAATTTATCCTGGGATCATGGTCAGATAAAATAGAAAGAAGAAATACATGTTACCTAACAATCTCTTGGAGGTGTAGTCGAAAAGGCAGATCCAAAGAAAAAGTATCTAGAATCATAAGGAAATGATAATATTAATTCAGTTGATCAACAATAACCTAGATTTCATTATTACCTCAAGAAGTATTTGGTAGTCCCACAATGAAGTCCATGGATATATTTTCCCATTTCCACTCTTGAAATTGTAAAGGATGAAGCATCCCATTTAGTAACTTCCACTATACTTTAACTTGTAGACATGTCAAACATTTCATAGTAAAATTTGAAAAATAACTTTTCATTCCATCCCACCAATAATACTTATGAAGGTATCTATACAAATTTTTTCTTCTGGGATGAACTAAAAACATGGAAATATGAGATTCTCACAACAACTCTTTCTTTAGCTAATAATCGTAAGGCATGAATAATATCTTTCCAAATATTTAACATAATCTTTATCAAGGTTAAATTCTGAAAACTTACCCATTTTAACCAATTCTACCTATTTCTATAACTCCCTATCATTATTTTTCTCATGTTTAATCCTGTCTAACAAGGTTGACTGCACTAAAACCTGAAACAAACTATAAGAATTTATTAAACCAATAACTTCCAATCCAAAACTCATTAAATCATTAATCAAAGAGACTTTTTCTAGCCATAACATAGTTAATGATGCATGATGTTTTTGAATCAAGTCATCTACCACTTTGTTTTCTTTTCCAGGATGGTAATTGATTTTCAAATCATAATATTTTATCAACTCAAGACATCTTCTTTGTCTCATGTTTAATTGATTTTGAGTGAATATATACTTTAGAATTTTGTGGTCAGTATATATTTCTCATTTGGATCTGTATAAATAATTCTTCGAAATATTTAAAATGAAAACCATAGCTGCTAATTCCCAATCATGTGTGGGATAATTTAACTCATGAGGTTTTAGTTGTATTGAAGCATAATCAATTACCTGATCATTGTGCATCAAATAACAACCATGTCCCTTTAATGAAGCATCATTATAGATTACAATGTCAAAATTTCTAGAAAGTAGGTTCATAACTAGAGTATTCACCGATCTTATTTTCAATTCATGAAAACAACCATCACATTCTTTTCTCTAGGTTAATTGAACTCCTTTTTGAGTTAACATAGGCAGTGGACTAGATAACTATGCAAATTTTTCAACAAACCTCTGGTAATATCCTGCCAAACCAAGAAAAATATAAATCAAGGTTATATTTTTGGGTCTGGGCCATTATTCAACAACTTTCATTTTATTAGGATCAATAGTTATGCCATCTATTGAAACAATGTGACAAAGGAAAGAAATTTGTTTCAACCAAAATTCACACTTTCTGAATTTTCCATATAGTTTCTTTTCTTTTAAGGTTTTCTAAACAACCCTTATAAGTTTTTCATGCTCCTATTTACTTCTAGAATATACCAGAATTTCATCAATAAAAACAACAACAAACTTGTCCAAGAACTTATGAAATATTCTATTCATAATATACATGAATACATTAGGTGCATTAATTAACCCAAATAGCATTCCTAATGCCCATATCTATTTCGAAAAGTTGTTTTTGGGATGTCATCCTCTTTTACCTTCAGTTGATGGTACTCAGATATCATGTCAATCTTCAAAAAATACTGAGCTACATTGAGATGATAAAACAAGTCATTTATGTCAGTTAAAGGATACTTATTCTTAATAGTAATGTTATTCAATGCTCTATAATCACTGCAAAGTTTCATGGAATCATATTTCTTTTTAATGAACAAAACTAGAGCTCCCCATGGTGAGGTTCTAGGATGAATGAAGCCTTTATCAAGAAACTCCTGAAACTAATTTTTTTAATTCAAGAATTTTCATTTGATCTATTAAATAAGAGGGATTTGAAATTTTATTATCATCAAGAGCTAAGTCAACTGAGAATTTAACTTCTCAATTAGGTATAAGACCAGGAAACTCATTAGGAAAAACATTAAGGTATTTATTTACCATCGGCACATCATTACTCTGAATAGTTCCCTTGTTTTTAAAAATATGAGAAAGATAACATTAATTTCCATCTTTCAATAGTTTCTCAGCTTCCTAGTATGTTATCATTTGTATGGGTTCATTCATGTATACAAACTGAAACTCTTTCTGAAAAAACAGATTCTTTATCTCTACAATCAATCTTAGCATGATAAAATTAAAGAATTTCCATACCCATAATGTCATCCAACTCTAATACAGGAAAAAAACATGTTTTTCAGGCAATTTATTTCCATAGATATAAATAGTATGATTATTAAAATACATTTTTGTTGTAACATTTCCCCTGATGTTTTAACAATAATTTTTTGTCTCATTTGTGGATGTGTTATTTCCAATTTACCAGAAAATTTCTTTTAAATAAAGCAATGTGTGTACACCGATTCAAACAATAATTTAGGAACATCTAGGTAAATAAACAAATTATCTAATACCACTTCATTCAATGGCCCTATATCTGCTAACGTAGTCACAAAGTATCTCACTATACCTTTATGCTTATAGACTGGATACTTTCTACCACTCGGATCTTTCTTTTTGAAGGAATTTACATAATGACCTATCTCACCTCATTTGAAACACCTTACAATTTTCTTATAATAATTGATATTAAGATCATTTTCATTACAATATCAGGCCATATGTCTAAACTTACCACATATAAAACACTTCCTAGCTTTGGAATTACATTCCCCAGGGAGCTTTTTACCACACTTTTCAAAAACTAGAAATTAGACTTTATTACCATTAGATTTATTTGATTGATTCTTACCCATCACTTTTCATATTGACCTATTCTTATATTTTTATCAAATTACAAGTTATCATCAGCAAACTCAATTTCTACCTTCTTATCACATCAGACAAGTTTCTCATAAATTTTGAATTCTCGGGAGGCCAATGCCCTTCGGTTTCTTGGCTTCAATCCTGAGTAAAAGAAATTGATTTTTATATCAAGATCCAAAATAAGATTTGGAGTATAACTTTCCAGCCGGGTGATGTTTTCTTCATACATGGCCACTGAATATTTTTTCTTTTGTGAGACTCCCCAAAAAACTAAAGTAAGAACTTTGTATTTGATAGCGTGTATGACACGCGACAGCAAGCGTGTAAGGTAATATAATATCTAGATACTTTATAATATATTTACCATTTAAATGAGATTAAATTCATGAAACACCATGTTAGTGTGTGTTACATGAAATATAGACCTTTATTGATAGCTTGAATTACGTGCAAGGGCAACTTTCCCTAAAAGCTTTCATTGTACGCAAGACCGAGTTTCACCAAACAAAGATATAATATCAAAATATTATAAGATATAAACTAGATGTTATAAAGAGTATTAACTAACTTATGATAATATATAGTTCAGACAACTAAATCATTGGTTATAAATAAATTAGAAATGAATATAAGAACCAATTGAATAATCAAAGGATATTTTTTATAGGGGACTATTTTTATGCTCACAAAGTTATTTGACCTAAATAGATTAAATTAATTACAATAAGTGAGTGATTTTAATGTGATAAATATGTTATATATTCAAAAAATATTTTTTTATATTCAACAAATATATTTGGTAACCATAAGATAAGTTAAATCCCACTATTTCACATAAAAACCTATATTTTTATTAAGGCATTTTACCACCTTTTTCTTGCGAACCTATTTTAAAACTTAATTTTGAAACTTTTATGGATTTAATATTATAAAATAACATATATTTTGGAAATAATAATAAAAAAATTATCTTGGTATGTTTTTTTATTTTTCAAGAAACTTCATTGTTTAGTGAATAGTGAAAAATACTGTGTTTTAGTTAAAAATTGTCTTATATTTTAAATAATTATTAATGTTAAATAATATGATAAATTTGTTTTAAAGTATAATTGGTTAAATTATACATCTATTAATACAATTTAGTTCATTATAATAAATTTACCTTTTTAAATTGAATATAAAAACATAACAATCTTTTGAACATTTTTCTACTAAAACTAGTTAATCCATCTGTCTGCGAGATTAGCATTAATCCTAATTTTATTGCTATAATTATTTGAATTTTGAAAATATGGAATACAAAATTTTAATAAATATAATAGTTTTTTTCTAACAATATAAACTTAATTTTTTACAAAAATGATTAGTGAAAGTGACTAAAATTAATTATAGTGGTTAAGGTGTAATTACGCTAATAAATGGACTAAAACATTAAGTTTAACGGCCCAAATGACCTATCCACATTTCCAACACCCTTTTTATGGACATATTTATTCCATTAAACTTCCATTAATGATTTTTAGTTGTTTTTTATAACTTTTGTTAGTTAATAACATGTGTACACATAAAATATTTTCAAGAATACCATATGAGTCATTTTCCTTCCCTATAAAAGGCCACCACCTCTACCCATTCCTCACACCTCTCCAACCTCTTAAGTTCAAAAAATATTTTCCCCAATAGTCTCCAAAAATACCTCCCCTATACTTATAATCCTACCATTTTCCATAATACCTTCCATGTATGCCTTTTGGTTAAACCAAAAGAAGTTACCTGATTAAAAGGTAATGTCTTTTCTTAATCTATCTAGTTTCATTTCCATTCTCCAAACCCTAAAATATATTTATTCAGTTCTTATGTAACAAAAAAAATATCCTAAATATACTAGTATTATTTTATGATTATAGTTCTACCTAAAATTACCAAAACCTCTATTTAATGAGTAACAAACATAATGTTTCTGTGTAAGGCGAACTACTGCCTCACGAAATGTTGATTGTTCAATTTTTCCCTACCTCCTCTCATGGTGGAAATTATGGTGGACACTATATTTATATATATTATATATGAAATTTATTATTTCTTAATACTTATTTAATTCTTTTATTACACCTACCATTAATACTTTCCATTTTAGGTTTATAAGATAACATCGTTTGAGGAAGTGTGGACTACTGCCCCCTCAAATTGTTGGGATTTGTTCACACTAAACATGGAACATATAAAGTATAAATTTAATTAAACATATGATACATACACAAAATCTATATGAAATTTAAGATATAATTATATTTTTTAAAATATAATATATATATATATATATATATATCATTTTCATTATTACCCATTTACAATCATTAAAAGAGGTATCGTCGTTCATTTTTTTCTAGGGTGGGGATTTTCTTTACTATTGATTTTTCTTATTTCTAGTCATGATGACATTGTCTGGTAGAGGAATGATTTTATTTTGTGTATTTTATGTCATTTTAGTTTCCCACTTTTTTCTCAAAAGTGATTTTGAAATAAGAATTTAATTTTCAGTCAAATAATGTCGTTCGTGGACGTGTGGACTATTGCCTCCTCAACATGATGTGGTTCTTTTTACATCATAGAATTATTTATATATGTATAAATGATTAAATAATATGTTATTTATTATATAATTATCATTCTATTATTATATGTTGTTACTAACCTTCTTTCCATAATGACCATTGAAAAATGGCAACGTTACTCAGGCGTACATACTGCATACCATCTCCATGATTTTAATGTTAATTAATTTTTCAGAACCATATTTAATAATTGATTTTAAAAATATAATTTATTAATAAATAGGATAATTATTTCATGGAAATTACTTTTTATATGTTATATAATGAAATCTATTACCATAGTTAACCAATAATAGTTTTTTTGATGAATAAACTAAATTTGGTTAGAAACACCCAATGTAAACTACATTTTTTATGCAATCATACACAACATGGTAATAAGTGAAATAAAAGTAAATATAAACATGAAAAATTTTATTAATCTAGTAAAAAATTAACATAAGTTTATTATACAAGGATTTAATATATTTTTACCCACAAGGAAATTCAAGTTAAATAATTCATATCTCGTTTTTCTTTCTATGAGTCATAATTTATTATTGTGCACCTAATTTATTATATATATATATATATATGTGGTATAAATACTAGAAAATTGAAATATAATATCATAAACCCTATTATATTCATGATATTTAGATGTTTCATTTGATGATTATCACTTTTGGGTCTTTTGATTCATATGTAAGGTATGTTCATCTCAATTTACATTCCATTGAGGCTTAATTATTGTCATGCACCTAGTTTCTTTTACATGGTGTATATACTACCCTTTACATGATATATCAAGAATATAATTACTGTTAGTATATTTTAAACATTAATATAATGATCTTTCTTTCATGGTGATTATGTTTTACAATATTTCAATGTGGTATGGTACACATTGGTATGTTCAAAAGATTATTTTCCTCAACAATAACTTTGATGATGTTTCAAAGGTATTTCCATTCGAGGAAATTATATAACCATTTTTCAATATACCCTTCCATTATTATCTGTTTATTCAATACCATTTACAATTATTAATACCAATCTTGAATTCATTGGTACTCAAAATGTTTTTGAAAATGTTTTTCAAAAAAACCAACTTTATTTCTCTCTTTAGTTGGAGAAAAATTTTTCTTCTAAAAATATTGTTTTATTAAAAATTTATCAAAAATTTTCCGGAAATGATTTGGTAAAGACATGTTTACCCTTTTTTATTTTACAAATGTTCCAAGAGAATCTTCTTGTCTCTTTCCTGATGAAGCATTTTCTAACCTTTTCCATACAAAAGGAATATTCTATTTACCCTGTACGACATGTACGGATTCATATGCCATCATTTATTTGAAGCGACCTTTTCAAGTTTAAAATGATTATTGTAAAGAAAAATATTTTCAAAATGGTTTTTAAAAATAAAAAGATATTTTCCTCAAGAAAATTTTTAAAATCTATTCTTTTATTTCATAAAATACAATAACCCTCTATTTCTAATCCACATTGGATTTCTTGTACTGATATTGTCATTAATCTTACTCTCAATGGTTTATTATTTATTCGGATAAGGATGGTATTCACATTAACTTCCTTGATTTATTTATTAGTCCCCTTGAAATATTAAATCTCTTATGATCATTGAACATTGAATTTCCCTTTAATAAACCATTTTAGTTATCATGGATATTACTATTTACTAATCTGTATACCATTTTAAATATAGTGCATACTTTGAATGTTATTTTATTACTACTTATCTTCTAATCCATATTTCTAATAGATAAAGAACTTTTTTAAATTGATTATTTGATAGATGAGGGATGTTTTGGACTGGTACGACACGGGCAGGGCCCGGTTGAAGATAGCCCCTCGATGCATCGGTAGTCTCATGGGACAAGTCATTTGGATAGCCTCTATAGATGGGTTTTACCCTACATTTTGTAAACCATATTTTAAAAGGTCTTGATAGTAAAATTACCATTTACCTAGGAAACATGGAATCCGATAATTAATCATTTACTTTATTTATTTGCTGATATTATTCATCCATGAGATTTTGCATCGATATATCTATGGATTCATTTCATTTTCAAGATTCAGTCATTATTTTTCCATGAGATAAGGTGTCTACATATCTATGGATACATGTCATTTTCAATCCATTGAATAAATGGTATGTGTTTCAGTTTACTAATTTTACACATTCATATTGCTTTATATAGTTATTTAAATGGAAGGTGCTTCTAGTTATTACATTTCTATATTTCTTATGTACTTCCATTTAGTTTATTGATTACATGGAATGTGAATTTAGTTATTCACATTTCCATATTGACTATTCTCATTGATTCATTATTGATTCCACTATATTTTACCCTTACTAAGCATTTGAGCTCACCCTTATTATTTTTCTTTCTCCATGAATCCAAGAAGCGTACTATGAAAGATATGCATGGATTTTACTATATGTATTAGAGTTGTCCTAGAATTTATTTATTTATAAAGAGGTAAAATTATTATGTTGTAATAAATGTATTCATTTTTAATATAATACTCATTTATGTATCTGGTTTACCAACACTACTAAATATATTGAACCTTCGAGGCTTGATTCCGTGTAATCATTCCAATATATTTAGTAGAAGACACCAAACCTGGGCTATCTGGGGATGGGTCACTACATTTTTCCCCAATTCAAGAAATTTCTTCTCCATCCTAAGTCGAACCACCTTAGGAAAATATTTTTCAAGGAAAATATTGGTAAATTCATCCCACTCAAAGGCTTCCATATCCTCTCTATCCCTGATATTCTTGGCCATTGACCACCACTTATCAGCTTCACCTTAAAAATGGTAAATGGAAAGACTAAACTTTTTATTATCTGAACATCTCATAACATTGAATATATTTTATAGGGATTTAATCCATCCTTTATCTGCTATTGGGTTAGAAGATTCACTGAAAGCAGGAGGGTGTTTCCTCATAAAATGTTCCACTATAATAATATTTGTTTGTCATAGCTCTGGTTTTTCTCATGAATGGATGACACCACCACTTATTTCCTACATCAGATAAGATATTACTGTCAAACATTGCTCGATTCCAATTCCCTCCATTTCTGATTGCATATTCAGAAAGATATCAGCTTCTCTATTCTGTCTAACTTTAGATTCCATGCTTCTTATACAGAAAACCATTCTGAATATACATATCTTAGATGAATCAACATGATAATATTTAAATTATACATAATTTCAATATAAACATAAGGTAAAAATCCTTTATGGTATACTGTTAACATCATACTAACTTTTAATGTTATCTAAACTGAGCTTTGATACCATCTATAAGGAGCGATCCTAAAACATTACATAATCTATCTATTTAAACAAGATTTAACTTCTTTACACTCCCAATGATATTTTCAATTTCTAGTTTTATAAACATAGAACATAACTCATACATATCAACCAATAATCATACAAAGTGAGTACCATTAAAAAAGTATCCATTTCTTCCAAAACATAAAAATTTTAACAGAAAACAACAACATGATTTCTTTGACAAATCTTCATGACATTTAACATGACTTCTTTATTTAAATTACACATTCTTATAACCTTTCAAAAACATTTAAAAACATTTTATGATCATAAAAATCTTAGTAATGGACATGAAAAGAGGGAAATTAACCACTAGTCTATGAATACTTATAAACATATGAAATCATTTTCACAACGACGTACTTCTCACCCATATATACTTACTTTGTGAAACATGATATTTTCATAAAACATTAAATAAAATATATAAAACCATAAGGGTATATTGGGGAATTAATTACTTATATTGTAACCCTCATGGATACATTATGATTCTTAACCCTCACAGCTACCTTATAATGTAACCCTTACGGCTACCATATGGTGTAACCATCATAGTTAAACTTAGAGTAACAATACATCAGACCTAAAACTTACACATACCCAATGAATTGGATAGATATATAGATCCCACCCATCATCATAAATAATTCCTAGAAACTGTAACATAATATTAAAATTTGAATAAAATCATAAAAACATTTCTTTTTAATTTCATAAAATATAATTTTAAAAGAGGATTTTTAAAGAGAAGTATCTTACGAATATCATATAATTTATGTGAAAAATTAATATAATGAAATTATTATGTTTATATACTATAAATAAAAATAATAAATATAAATATAAACAAATTTAATTACACAAATAATATTGTTAGCATATAATTAAGGAAGTAGAAGGTTAACCCAAAGAATGAAAATTGGGTTAAGAATTCCTTTACCTGTGGTTCATCTGACATAAAACTTATTTAAAACACATGTATAATAGTTAAAAGGGTCTTATTAATATTTTTAAAAACCATAATTATGTTTATAAAACCTTATATAATCATTTTATAACATCATTTAACCCAATTATTAATAATATTTTGTTATTTCCATTGTTTTTGGTGCGTGATTTACATGATTTCCATGGTTAGTTCTTAAAGGAATTTCTTATTGAATGGAAGAGAAACTACAGAAGTGGAATGAAATGGTGATGATATGTTTCTAGAATATTAAATTATTCCATAAATAATTTTTTTATATGGTATGAGGATTAAGCATTATATAAATCTTTAGTGATATTAGTTTAGATCATTATGGCGGTTCCTCGATAATCATGAATTGTTTCATCATATACCTTTAATATTATGCATATAAGTTAATCCTAAAACATAAGAGAGATAATATAATACACCTTAAAATCTATATCAACCATTAAAATTGTTTTACAACTAGATTTTAAGGAATTATAGGAAATTGAAGACACATCGTCCACGATGTCAGTAAATCGACACATTACGAACGGTGTTTTTATTTTTTAGAATAAGAGGAAGAGGAGATGAATAATGATGATTAATTTTTTCATAAACATGATAAAATAAAGAATATATATAATATTTGATCATTCATTCCTCTTGGATAAGGTTAGATGAAGATTGTATAAGAAAATAAAACACAATAAAATGAAATAAAATTATTACCTCTTGATCTTTTCTCCTTGAGATCCTCCTTAAGGCCTTTGGTTTTGGCCTTTTGGTGACACAATTTGGTATTTAATGTGTGTAAGAGACTTAGTAAGGGTATTTGGAAGAATTTATACAATTCTTAAATCTTGAGATGTGTGAGAGGAAGAGGGGGTGAGGGTTGTATTTATAGTAGAGGAGAGGAGGGGTTTTCAATTATTTTAATCATTAGTTTAATATTTTTGATCAAGACTATGAATAGTATTGATTTATGTGACCTAAAATTTTAAATAGATCATGTTATTTCTAAAAAAATGTTCTTACGTAATCCATGAAGCTAGTAATAGTGTATTTAACATATAATGTATATATATGGTAAATTACTGTATTTCATCATTCCTCAAAAATTCGAGTATTTTAAAAAAATCCCTATAAATTAACCTAACCATTTTTCAATGTATAGAATTAAAAAATTAATTCCATTTTATAAAAAAACTTTTATAAATATGAAAAAAAAAATTATGTAAAATCATAATTTATTCCAAAAATAATAATTTTAAAACAGAACTCATTTTATATCACCTTGAAATATTAATCAAGATCTCATTGTAATGTAACCTTAAGACAATAAAATAATTATAATTTTTACTATTAATAAGGGTTATATTACTATTTATATTACTATTCATAAGGTTATGTTACTATACACCAAAAAACAATTTAGTTCTATCAAAATCCAAATAACTTACTGACCGCAACCATAGGTGTCTGTTTTTGAACATTCAAAACATAGAAGCAAAATAATTATGTTTAATGGCTATTTTATAAATATATACTTAAAAAAAAGTTTCATTATGTATAGACTCAATATTTCATGCATTTAAATTTATTTTTAAAACCATTGGGTGTTACAATTACGTAGGTTAATGTACGTTCACCCAAAAGGACATGTGAGGTAAGGGATTTCATCTCAACTTAAGTTCCTTTGAAACTTATTTGTTATTAGGATATAATTCACTTTTATGTGGTGTATATATTTCCCTTTTTAAATTTAATATCTTTAATACTTCTTTATTCATGGTATTTTATGTTTTAATTTGAATTATTTCATACAATGGTATTTAACTTCAAAATTACCAAATTTTAAGAGTTGTTATACAACCTCACTTTCTTTTATGATTGATAAATTTATCATAAAAAATCACTTTATTGTAATAATTTTTCACTGGATATAAAATTTCTATTAAATATACAATTTATTTTTGTGAAGGATATGAATAATTCCTATACTGTATAGCTTTTTTACATATAGTTTTTATTTTCAATGTTATTTGATTAAATGGGGAAATATTGATAAATATGTATCCTTTAATCAATACAAACATTTGATAAGGAACATTTTTTATGAATTAAATTGATTATTTAATACTTTAGTAATTATTTCTACATCAAATACCATGGTTGGGGACCATTTAATATAAGACCCCCAATGCATCAGTAGTCTTATGAGACAAAATCTTTTTTTTAATCCCTGTGCATTTATAACTAGTATTTTTTAAACTATCTATTGAAAGTTCTTTAAAATAGTATGTTCTAATCCATATTGTGAAAGGTATTGATGTTAAAAGTATCATATTCATGGTAAACATGACATTTGATAATTAAGAATTTACTTCATTAAGAATTTTTTTTATTATTATCCATGAGATTTTTGCTATGATATTATCTATGGATTCATTTCATTCTCAGATTATTGATTAAATGGAATGTTTTCTTAGTTACTTACCTTTCTATATTCATTTTACCTTATCTTATCATGATATTAAAGTTTTTTAAATATAATTTTTTCTCATTTACTTACCTTTACATATTTATTGTGTTTATTAATTCATTATATCTTCCTATTTACATAACCCTTACTAAGTATTTAATCTCGCACTTATTTTTTCCCTTTCCCCAAGTTATGAAGATAAATACTTTAAATGAGTTTTCAAGTATGTTGAGAATTTTATTTTTTCTGTACTATGTTTTATTTTCTATTCCCAATGTAAAATGGGTATCTTGTATGTCTCTAGTTCTCCAAAACTATTAAATTGGTCGATCCTTCAGGATAAAACCCATTGTATCTATGTTAATATAATAAAGTAAGGAACCAAATCCAAGATATGGGAGTTGGGTTTGTTACAAGAAAACATATTAGAATTAAATAATATTTATCATTGATATTCATTAAAATATCCATTCTTCATATCCTATGGAAAATAAAACATAATAAGGGTGATCTTGAACGCTTAGTAAGGGTTGAGTACAGAAGAATATATCATGAGTAAATAAGGAATAATTAATATTTCAAGGTAAATAACTAAAAACTCAATTCATTTAATCAATAACATCAGCATGAAATGCATCCATATATAATATCTAAGTAATAATATCAAAGAAAATAATAACGGAATTATCAATGATGGAAATTTATAATCTTGGATGCCATGATCAATTCCATGTGCTAATATATTTTTAAATATGGGTATGTATACACCAAACAATTAATAAGGATATCCAATTAGTTTGTATCAAGAGATATGTCAATCCATTGAGGGAATATGTAATTTCAATCCCCGCTCCTCACTACATGTCAAATGCATTCCTCGTATATTCAATGATCAGTTTAATTCATAAACAATATTTCATATCAACAAATATCTGTATTGACTAGGGAATATTGAATATCAATATTTACCCATGTTAATAAAATAACTTTTATAGTAAAAAACCATATAAAGAAATCGTATATAGTTTATGAAATAATAATACCCATGATATAAATAATATACATATGCCTAATAAAGATGATCAAAATAAAGTGTATGTTCTAAGAGATATTTAATGATCAAAAAATAATAAGAGGTAAAATATAACCATTAATTGATCAAAAATATAGGATTTATAATAAAATAATTTCTTCCAGAATACATAAAATAATTTTTCATTAAAGAAATTTATTTTAAAAACAATTCAAAACATAATTATTAAAATGGAAAATATGTTAACACCGTATACGTTAAAAAGAAACATTCCCTTTGAGTTCCTATAAATAAAATTGAAAATAAACCATTCATAAAAAATTATAAATTTTCCTATAAAACCTTATAAAAATTCTAAGATAACTTAATATTTCATTCATAAATAATTTGAGTAAATAAAATAAAATTTTCTAAAATAATTTTGAAAAATAAGGACATAGAGAAAAAATATACTTGATCAAAAAGATAAATAAGTTTAAATTTTATTTTAAAAAACTTATTATTTTGATTAAATTTATAAATAGAGTAAATTTTTTAATAAATAGTTAAATCTACTTAAATATACAAAGGACAAAAATAATTATAGATATTATGAAGGTTATATTACAATATTACTTTAACAAAAAATATAATCAATCCCTAAAAATGTGGTTGAACAAATATTTATTACCAATTTTGAAAAATTAAAATTGTAACCCCTTGAAGGATTTAACATGAATGATAAAACTATGTGCATAATACCAAATATGTCTCGACATAGTGGAAATTGAGACGAAATATTTTACCTCATACTTCTGCTTAGTTTAACATGACTGTATCTCCTATATGATATATTTATATTTATGATAATTACATTAAATAAAAAAATATTTAAAATAACATATATGATCCACTTATGACAAATTATCACCCATTTATTAACAATCTTTCATTATTATTATTATTTCATGAGTTAACTGCTTCATTTTTAATATATGTTTTTATTTTGAAATTGTGTTTCATGTTTATAGATCATGGTTAATTCATTTATATAATTTTCATTATGATATAAAAAATATAAATAATAATTATATATATATTTCTAATCATATGTGAAAATAATGCGTGAAAAATGAATCATATCGCTTCATGAAGGTGGTAGTCCACATATAAGCATGAGCGGCGTTATGATTTCTTATTGGGGGAATTATAAAGAGGTAGATGATATATAAAATTTAAATAATTTTAATTATCATATATATTCAATACTTATATCATTATTACTATCCATGTGAGGCGGTGATGGAAAATAAATTACATTGGTTTCTGAGGAGGTAGCCTGTCATACACACAAGCCATGGTTTTGTTTCCCATTTGATGGAGTAAGAGGTGGATAAATATTATTAAATTAATGTAATAACATATAATTATATGTTATATAGTGGTTATTATATTATAAAGGTTATTAAATAATTTAATGCGATAAAATATAAAATAAATGAAATGTTTTGGTTAATATGGTTACCTCTTCTTTAAAATAGCTCCTTTAGATATCCTCTTAATGACTCTATGGTTGATATATTAGGATAAAAAAACCTATAAAATATTTATAAGGGTTTTGGGTAGATATTTTATCATGTTTTGGATGAGATAAATTTCTCTAGAGTTGTGAATAAGTGAGGGGATATGGAGCCCTTTTATAAGTGTAGTGAGTGGAAAGTTGGTAATTTTCCAAATTTTTAAAATATTATTAAGTCCCTATATTGAAAAAAAAAAGTCTCCAAAATAACTCCTATTCTAAGATGATAAGATTATGGTAGAAATAAACACAACTAATAATAATCATATAAGTTTTTATTACATTTTAACCCTTATCATTTTAGATTAACCTCGTGGTAAACTCGTTTCAACCTGAACTATAGTAACTTGTTTTTACTGTTTTTACTATTCATAATGACCAAAAATGAAAGTTCCATCATTATAAGAATATTATAATTTAAAATATTTAAACCATTTTAAAAAAAATTATTCCTATAAGTGGAAAAAAAGTAATTTAAAATAATCCAGTAAAATGTGATGAAAACAGTTTTTTATGAAAATGCATTTTCCAAGCACAGATAATCTTTTATTAACTATATGACTACTAATAATAATTATATGAATTAAAATTTTGATATTTATATATATAATTTATACAATTAATTTAAATTTATCATTATTAGATATTATTTAAATTAATTAAAATGTAAAAACATTATGTACTTAAACACATTTTTCTGAAAATATCCATTTTTTCTCCAAACGATCTTGTATTTATTTCTATAAAAAATATAATATATAAATGTTTAATTATAAATATTATAATAAATTAATATAAATAAAATTATTATTAGTTAAATAATATATTTTCAATTATTCAAAAAATATTATATCTAAAGAAAAATTCAAAAAATCATTATAGGCTAATGTTGACATAGTAAGTTCCAAATCATTATTCATTCTATACATTTTTGGATTTATGTGCCATGAAATATTAAAATGTGCATTATAATATAGTTTCATGGAAATAAAATGTTCACTTACTATAATATAACCTTTTCCAGAATAGTAATAACCCCAAAAAGGGTGGATTGGGTATTAACTTTATCATTACCTGGAGCATGACAAAGAGGCATAACTACACACCTTATTTAACACTCCTGGGGGATATTATTTGGTTATTTCACATTATTATTTGTAACAATTAAGATGGATTTGAATATTTTTATGTTAGATAACCTAATAATAAAGTGACCATGGATAATATAGATCGAAATATAGAGATTCAAAAGTTATGGTACGTATTAATTGATATATGATTTTTTGGATAAAGGATTAGTTGTATTTTCAGATTATAATTTCAATTATTATTTTTTTATTAAATATTTTAATAAATTTAAAGGTAATCTTAGATTTCTATTTTTATTATTAGGTTAATAAGTATGACAACTTAAAACTCATAGTAACCTATATTGATCCAAGAATGATATAGGTTAAACTGAGAGTGATATAGTTTGAACCAATTTTGATAAAAGTGGAGTTTTAATAAATATAAGATTGCTTGATAGTTTTATAAAGTAATACATCTTGAGTATAAATGTTCTTGTGGTTATTAATGATAATTATCTTATAATGATCATCACTCTTGTTAAATTTTTGGATTTATTAATGGTTTAAGCCTAAAGTAAACATGTTTACAATGTATTCCATGCACATTAAAGAAACTAACCTAATGAAAAATTAATTGGATAAGTGATTTAGTGATAAATATATTAATTTTCACAAAATAATATCCAATTATTCTTATTAACAATTTGAACACATCTAAAAGATAGAATCTATAAATAAAATTTTCTTCGATTTCAAGAGATTTGGGCATTCTGTGATTCAAAATATTAATAAAAGGGAAAATGAGGTAAATAGTCACAAATAACCATGAAAACAAGGAAAATACAATTAAACTTCTACTAATGTTACAGATAGTGAGTTTTTACTCAAGATTTTGTTCTGCCATATGTCAGGTAAGTTTTCACCAACTTTTGGATATTGAGTTATAAATAAAAACCCCTAGTGGTGTGATAATAATATAATTCAGTTTCAAGATTTGTGGGAAGATATTACTTATAGAGATAGATATTTTCCATTACTATAATTCTATATTAAATTAGTTATAGGTTATCTCACTTTATAATGATCTTATAATAATTTTTCAAATAGATACATCATATCCCACAACCTAAATAAAACCATGATCATCAAGAAGTGTATGGTTAATTATGATTTCCCTATATAAATTTCTCTAAAATTATGATTCAAAATGAGATTTAATAATATATTTAAAGGTTGGAAATGTAATTCCCTAAAAATATTAATATATTATTATATTTAAATAAGTCAATCTGTTTAGAGCTTACTCCAAACGCAACACTGAACTGAAACGAAAATGTGATATGTTTAGAAAATTAATACCTATCCATTGAATTTGAATAAATGAATAAGATTTAAGACTTTATGAAATAATTATATAAATGTAATAAAGGTTTCTTTTAATATGAAATAAATTCAATTGATATAACTAAAATGTGTAATATAATCATTTTATGCTTGAAAATATATTTTTCTAAGTATTTCCTTTCAATGTGATATGCATTTATATCTTGTGAAAAAAAATATTAATGATAATAAAATATATTTGATATGATTTATTTTTTAATACTAATTTAATTATTAAATAATAGAAAATAAGAATGAGAAAGGTTAACATTCTAAAACAGTTATTTTTCTATAAAACAGTTTTTCATTATATCTTACATTTTTATTTAATAGTTACAATTATAAAATATAAAATTTTAATTTTTATAAATTAAAATTATTTTTGGATTCATTATATTAATATATTATTAGGATTAATTAATAATAATTTTATAAAAAAAATTGTTTTAGGTGAATAGTGCAAAATATTATTTTTACAAATAACATGAATTTAATGATATAATTAGTATATAATTTTGAATTATAAATTAAGGAAAACATTTTATAAGAAAATATGTGTTTTTATAAGTGAATTTATAATTTAAAAGATAATTTAAAAATATATATTTTACTTTTTACAACTAAAGTTGTATTTTTTAAAACAAAAATGTTTCCATATGTTATACATTTAATATTTTAAAATTAATTTGTTTTCTTTTAGAGATTAAATAAATTAAAATGGAATTAAATTTTTTTATAATTAGGTCTATATTATCTAATAATGAACACTTTAATTTTTTTATAAAGATTAAATTACCTTAGATAAAAACTAGTTACCACAGTAAAAAATTAAATGGAAAGAAGTAATGATTCATTACATAAAGGGTTTGAATAAGATAAAATTTTGATTCTAATTGATTTTTTAAGATATTATAGAACTTATCTCACCTTAAAATCAATTATTGAATACTTTTTGAACTACTTGATGTGTTCTACATGTCATCACTTTATATTAATTTGAAATATTTACAAAAATGTCATTCTAACCACATATAAAAGGGGCCTCTCTCCACCCCTTCAATACCACTCTAAAATTTTGGATTAACCCTAAAAACATACACTTTTTATTACCTTAGAATCATAATTCCATATTTTTAGCTTTTTTCCCAATATATTATCCTATTACATTCATTTCTAAGGGATACTCCAAAGAAATCTCAAAAGTTCTCAATGTGAAAATCATATTTACTTGACTTATTTCTTTTCTATTTTTCATTTAAAAAAATAATTTTTAAATCACTATTTAATTAAAAAAATTAATTTTTATATAATAAATTTTATTATTCTATGTGAATCATTATTAATCACTTTTTCTCTTTTTTCCATAAGAAATGCATAAATGGCATTTGTGTGTGTGCGTGCGAACAACCGCCTCCACAAAAACATCATGTTTAATTTTAATTAACCACCTTGATTGGATAGTACTAATGTTGAATTTAATAAATAATTATGATATTTATAAAAAAATTATTATTAAGTGATAAAAAAAATATAATATATTTCTCTCATTCTATAGAAATTGAAATCACCAACCATGCATACGTGTGGATTACTGCCTCCATGGAACAATTAGATTCCATTTTTTATTTTTATCCCCACCTTACATAGATGGTAATGAAAATCGGTTAAATAGTTAAATATAACTTTTATTATATCATTAATTTTATGATATGTCTAATTGGATAACATATTAATGATATGATTAATAAATGGACATTGTTAATTCAATCATTTAAAATGAGTATACTAAGAGGAAAATATTGCATTCTTTATAATTAATGGAATTATATAAATTATATCCTGAATATAATTATTTGAAATTATAATATATCACACTAATAATAACGAAATATGAGCATTATGTTTATGTTATAATGATATTATAACTAAACCACCTCATAATCATCCATTAATTGTGGTAGGTTTGTGTTTGGGTCGGTTTAAAAACCTACTTGAAAAATACTATACATTTATATCATGGATGAATATACGAACTTAATTACTGGTATAATATTATATAAATATGTATGTAATGATTATATTTTGGTTCTCTTAAGGTTATATGGATATTTAAGTCATTAATTAAGAAATCACCCTACGTTCTTTTAGAATCATTGCAACATGTTCGTCTCTGGTTTCTACCTCATGAATCATAGCCCAAACTTCCTAGAAATGAGATTATAGATTTATAAAATATATTTTAATATATATATATTCGAATATATATATAATATTATCCTTTGTGATCAAATAATTATGTAATTTTTTAAAATAATAGATAACAAAACAACTTTTTTGAAACTAGTTGAAATCGATAAAGATTGATTACACGTGGTATTGAAAATAACTAAAAACTAACTAATATTTATATGTATTGTATAATTATATATTAGGGGTATATATGGTTTAATTTATGAATAATTCTATTTTATAATTATTTAGGTAACTTAATTTAATTATTTATGACATTTGGTGCAACTGTATAATGAATCAAGACCGAGGTACGTTTTTTCATCTCAAATTCCTCTCTTTGAGACATATTGGGTATTATACACCTAATTTAATTTATATTGTGTATATATTTCATATTTTATATATAATGTCATGAATTATATTTTATTAATGGTATTTTAATTTCAATTTCAATCCCTCTCTTTCAAGGGGTTTTGATTAAAATGTAACTCAAGCCACAAGGGTTATTTATCTCAAAAAATTAATTCCTTGAGGAATTTTTATGTTATGCACCATGATTTACTTTTAATTGTGTTTTCATGTAGTGTCCTAACTAGTTTTTCACCCTAACAATGCTCAGGGCCAGTTGATAACTCGACCTTAGGCATGCCTCCCAATACACCAAAGGTTTTCGACTAGTAGTGATGGTGAAAAGTAGAGATATTGGGGAGGCTAAACCATCTATTGGTGATAGTAATAATTGTATATATAAGTATAAAGTAGTGGAAGAAGACAATAACAACACTGGACCTATAAACTATTGTAACGGAAGCACATACAACAGTAGAAATAATAAAAAAACAAGCTCAAACATACCAATTCTAGAATAAAAAACCACATGATACGACTTATATAAAAATTCATAAAATTCAAGTCATACATAAAAATAAGTAGAAAGGGTCTCCCATGGATGAAATTGGTATATACATATATAAGAATGAAAATAAAAAATGAAACTAAAGAATAACTCCAACTGATGAAGGAACCCAAGGTCCTTTATATCCATCTTGTACTAAGTAGAATAACAAGATCACTAATTTACATCTCCTAAGCTTGAATACTTACCTAATTGAAAAGGCATAAAATATACACATGCCTCAAAGGTCCCATATAGGGTGCTTAAATAATGGAATTAGGTTACCACCAACATTTTTATATCTTACATCTATGATAAAGAGTGTGTGTACTAAAATAAATAAACAACATATCATATATATAACCTACTTCTCTGACACTCAATAACCACAACAAAGGCATAACCTGTTTTGTAAATCTTCAGTATAACGGTAGTTTATAGTTTCCTTAGCATAAATCCCAATTCATCCCTAAATGAAAATCCATCCAGGTTAACCCTCAAGTTACACATATAATATAATTACCTTGATCCTCATGCCAACTGACACCTCATGTCCAAAATAATAACTAACATATTGGAGGCATACCCCAATAAGTATCTGGTCCCTCGGACCTCTTCTCATAGAATCTCTATCATCTCAGAGCCTGATGTCAGATCCACCATGATATCTATCCTCTAAATAATAAGTATCATCATCTCAATAGCCAATATCCTAAGGAATGGTGATATCTCTCCTCTAGAATAATCTTGGACCAACAACCCCAATATATTTTGAGCCTCAACACTCAACTGATGTTCTCAACATCATAAATTGATATCTCCTCACCATCCATGTGGATTTCAATGTAAAGTACCTCTAACCCACTGATTATAAACATTGTCTTAAGCTTCAAAAAAAGGATTCTTCTACCCATATGAGTGGTCAACACCACCTCATCATCTGAGTCCTATCTAGGTGAATATGACTCTAATGGAACATTGACCAATCATGGTGAGTTAAAATCGCCAAAAAAGTACCCGAGTCACATCATCCCAGAACCTCATTCCCCAAAAAACGTGTCACTCATCCTGATGGTCATCACAATCCAATATCACATGGTCTGTGCCTATATCCTGGCAATCACATCACCTCAATATGGCATCCATGTCACCGGACCAGTGATTGATATCATTGAAATAATTTGAGCTAATCCCAACTTGATGATCTATGTAACCTAAAATCACATGGTCATCACCATCTCAATCTGTGGGTGAATCCCATCCTATTATGATTTAACTCATCACATTTAATATCACCAATTTAGTTTAACTAAGAAAAACACCCCAGTATAATCTACCCAAGGTCTAAATCCTCTCAATTGATTAATACCATTTGTATTAAGGTTACAGAATTCCCATAGTCATCTCCAATGATCAATTAATTTATTCTAAATACAATCTTTAATTTAAAAGGTTCTCTCTTGTATAACCCAACAACCCACTCAAGAACTTAGCCACAAAAATTGATTTAAATTGAATAGAAATCTGGGCACCACCAACTTTGTGTTGGTGGATGATCTCTCATCCATTATAAACCTCTAACTTGAGTCGGTTCGGAAGAAATTGTAGTTTTAGGCAAGAACCTTTAAAATAAGGTAAAATGGATCACATGGATTTAGCACACCGTATAGTAAGAGAAAATTAGAAAATAAGTAAGAGGATTGAATCTCTTACCGATGTGGTTCTAACACAACTGGTGGAGATTGAATCGGATCTCATATGTGGCGTGGACCTAAACACCAAGGGGTGTAAGAAAATAGAGATCACCCCTAGTTCTTCATGATAAATGGAGGAGAAATAAGGAGGAGAAAAAGAAAAAAGTGGAGATGATAGAAAGTTAATTTCACACTTTTTAATAAGATACATGCTTTGGATAACTATGTTCCCACCATGCACCACCCACTATTTAAGTACCCCACTGCACACAGTTGTCCTACACAGTTTTTCCAAATCATGTGAGCCTCATATAAAAACTATAGATTGACCCGCATGGTTGGCAACCCCCTATCGCATGGTTTTTCAAACTATGACTAGAGCCAAAGGAGGGCCTCATAGTTTCCCCTAAGTGGATGCATGATTTTCCCAAACCATGCGCCTCAATTTGTACTCTTTGAAAAATTGAGTCTTTCGCCTACTAAGCACCCAAAACCCAATCTAAACCCCAAATCACTTTCCAAGAATCTAAAATCATCAAAAAACAAGGCCTTAGGTTAAGTTAACTCATGAAATTAATTTCATAAAATCAAGAAAAGATATATCACACTTACCAAACTCCAAAAAACTAATGGGTTTAGGATTTTGATCTACTCCAAAAAAAACTAGGACGTCACAATCTCTCCACCTTAAAATAGATCATCCTAGAGCTATAAAACATTAGAAAAATATGGTACCAAACATACCCATATCATTCAAATTTCCCAATTATACCTCAATCATCAAGTCGTAGGCTAACTCTCTCCAGGAACTCCCCGCCTTAGGAGTTACCAACCCTAGTCACTTTCCGACCCAAAACATAAATAAAACTGATGGTCCACCAAACATATCTAGATTCAAGGGTCCTAAAATGACACATTTTAACTATTTCACCTCATTAGGTTCCCATATCAGGCATGTGTATCATTTTACATTCATCATATACAACATATCTTCAGTTCCCCTCCAAGTTTCCATGTCACACATGGCACCTATGAGGTCCCCATATAATTAGATTCACATAATAAGTCTGGGTGCCTCGCACCTCATATAGTGCCCACATCACACCAATTCCTAGATGTCAACACAACTCAAATGAACCCTCATTGAATGGATTCACAAATTCTAAGGCACCTCAAGTAATCTTTCCTCCTTTTGATTCCCATAGATAATCCAGGTTCCATGAACCTCACATTTACATATATATAACACAACTGAGTTAATGTCAACCTACTAACCATCATCTGGTTAGTAAAACATTATAGATAGTTCACCTCATGCACCCAAAACCTGACATGTCATACAAAATTCCATGCCAAAATAAAAATAACTTGGTCATTACCATGGAATACTTCTAACTGGCATTCGCTCACAAGACTAATTTGACCCTGGAATCTAGACAACATGCACCTTGCCTAAAGACAGACTATCTGATGCATGTATTCCCTATGGTGTGACAAAATTCATTGGCCACAAACCTCACTATTGGGTCCCATTTTCTCTTCCACGACCTCCATGTGTAGCTCAATCTTGGCTACCTACTCTTGATACCCCTCTTGGTCTGACCACAAATCCTTGAGCCTTCCCTGGTCCTTGACTATTAGCAATCCATGAAGGATTGCTATAGAACTTATCATGATACCCAACCTAGATGCAGGTTCTGCACTCCTTCGATGCCTACTTGAACTGCATCTACACATGTCCTAGATGCCTACACTAGAAATACACCATTGAAGACCCACTCCTTAGTGGTCTACTCAAGTATCTGGCCTAAATTCCTTGTGGAGACTTCACATGACCTTACTTCTAGTTATTTGAAGCATCACCACTGAAATCACCTAACACCACCACCTGTCTCGAGTATGATCAATCCTTCAAACTTCCCTCGGCTATCAACACCCGATTTACTGACTCCAATAATGAGTCTAACCTGAATATGTTTACCTAAACATGAATAAACCATCCTCAGAATTCCTCACCCTTGAGGTGTCATTTCCCACCATACTGGGTGTGAAACCAGACATCTGGGTGAATGTTGATGCATAGTCCATGAAGGAAATGGATCCCTACTATAAGTGAAAAAACTTCCTAGATCCTTCCACCCTTAGGATCTCCAGGAAGAAGTACTTGAATAAATTGGCCTCAATTCCCTTCCAATCATGTCCCTTGTGTCTTCCTTCCTGAACCTATACATCTGAATAGCATTTAGCCAGTCCTTAGAGCATGTACATCATAAGTTTCACCCTCCGGCCTGGAGGTGTCTCAAGCTGCTTGAAGATGATCTGTACTAACTCTATCCAATTCTTATCTACCTATGGTACTCCATCACCCTAAAATAATGGTGGGTTATGAAACTATAACTCTTAATTGAAGTACTTCATCAATGACACCACTCCCTGAGCTCCCCTATCAATCCCCTAGATAACACAAACCAATCTCTCCCTAATCTTCTCGTCAATACATAGCCCAAACAATTTCAAATATAATTTCTACCTTTCCTACATTGGATATTATTCCTATGAATCGTTATCTACCAAACCCTATGGGGCCTTATTCCAAACCTCGAGGCCCTCATCCTATCTACACTCAAAGAGAACCACATCAATGTCCGCATAATTCTCTATTAGAAATCACTTAGGTAGAAACCTACTGAATACCAATATAATTATCAAAAATCCATAATATATATATATATATAATGAAGATAGGGAAATAAGTAATAGAAAGTTCAAACTCACTACCCTTATTCTCCCCCTTCATAACCATGTCATATGCCATTTGGCCTTATGTCCCATCCCCTACCCATATTAGAGATAGGTTTCAAAACTAATCTAGACTCATATCCCACTCCCTACCCATATCTGATTCTGGCATGAAGTATATCCCAACCTCATGGCCCCTCACCTACCCACATTGGGGTCAGGTGTCACAAGTCATCCATGGTATCTGAGTAGAATACCACCAAAAAGGATAATAATGAAAACAATATTTATATTCCTTTGCTGACACTTTAAACATCTCACCCCTATCATTATTCATGCCTTCTCCTATTAGATCTAGGATTATACATATATATCACATATCGCATCACATACATACTTTATTGGAACCACATGCATGGGTTGGCTGAGTAGAATACCACCAAAGAGAGGCCAAGCAGGAAAACACTTTTCAACTTCCTTTTTGACACTTTAAACGGTCCAACCCCTCTTAGCGCAATCCAAATTCCCAATTAAAATAAAAAGAAGTTTAATAATTTAACACACACATATATATATCATCATATTTTTCTATCAATAAACCCTAATAAAACCTCACTTTATATATTAGGCTAAGGTTCCAAAATCCTACTTTTCCATACAAGGACATGTGTTAAATACCTCCCTTTTCATACTGTCTGGAGGTTTAGACAAAATAATAATAAAAAATATACCCAAGTGCACCACTCATATTGTCAATCATATCAATAGTGAAAAGGGAATAGCATAACTATAATTCCCACCCCTAGTAAATTGGTATATCTCCCATGCATGGGGATTTAAGCACCCAAAAATGAGCATTATACCTAGTTTTAAAAATATCCTAATATATGGTCTACCATATCCCAAATATTAAGACCTAAAAATAGGTCAAATAAACTCCTTTGATACCATTTGTAACATCCCAACCTATTTTTTCACCCGAATAATGCTCAGGGTCGTTGGACACTCAGCCTTAAGCGCACCTCCCCATATGAAAAATGCTTCTGACTAACAGTGATGGTGTAAAGAAGTGATAGTGGGGAGACTATACTCTCCATTGGTGATCGTAATATTGGTCTATATAGTTATAATGTAGTGTAAGAATACCATAACAAAACATTACCAGTAACTTGTTGTAATGAAATCACATCCAACAGCAGCAATAATACCAAACAAGCTCAAACATACCAATTATAGAACAAAACACCACATGAGGCCACTTATAGAAGCATTCATACATGTTAGGTCATACATGAAAATAATTCGAAAGGGTTTCTCATGTCCGATATCAATATATACATATTTAATCATGCAGATAAAAAAGGAAACTCAAGAATAACTCCAACTAATACGTAAACCCAAGGTATTTTCCCTCCATCATGTACTAAATAAAATAAAAATATCACTAAGGTCTATCTATTTACCATGAAAACTTACCCAATATCAAAATCATAAAATCTACACGCATACCAAAGGGATCATGTATGGTGTGAGAATTATCTTAGTAGGCCACCACCAATGTGTGCTTATCTTACATCTGTGATAAAGTAGGTATGTTCTACAATAAATAAATATCAAATATTATATATAACTTAATTACATTATGCTCAATATCCACAAGGAAGAAATCACCTACTTTGTACATTACCGCTATAATGGTAGTGAAGAAGATCCTTATCATAAAGACCAAGCCATCCCCTAATGAAAAGCAATCCAAGTGAATCCTTGGGTTCCACCTCTAAAAAAATAACCCGGCACCTTGTTGTAACTGACACCTCATGTCCAAATCAATAATTATCATCCCAAAGTCATGCACCCAATAAGTACATAGTCCCTAGGACCTCTTCTAATAAAATCACCATCAACTCAGAGCCTGATGTATGAGGCACCGTGTCATCTATTCTCTAAATAATAAACATCATTGACTCAACATCAGACCTCCCAAAAAATGGGGATATCCATCCTCCCAAATAATCTTGGACAAACAACCTCAATATATAGTGAGCCTTAGCACCTAATTGATGGAATTAACATATTCAGTTAAAGGATCCTCAAAATCCACATGAATTTATAAGGCAAGAACCTCTGACCCATTAATGTTCATCACCATACTAAGCTGAAACAAATAGAGGCCTTTTCCCACATTAATGGTCAACACCACCTCATCATCAAAGTCCTATTTGTGTGCACATGACACCAACAACGCATCGTCTAGTCACGATGAGAGGAAATCACCAACCAATTACCTAATTCACGTCAACCTAGAACCTCATTCCCCTATGTTCATGACGCTCAACCTAATGGTCAATACCATCCAATATTACACAGGATATTCCCATATCCTGATGACCATGCCACCTCAATCAGATGACCATGTCACCCAAACAGTGATATAAATCACCCAAAGTATCTAATCCAAGCCCAAACTGATGAACAATGCCTCCTCAATCCATTTGTTCATCACTATCTCAATCCTTGGGCCAAGCCCACCCTGTTCCTATAGAACACATCACATTTAATATCACCAATTAAATTTAATTGATAAAAGTATTCTAACATAATCAATCCAAGGTATGAATCCTTTCACTAGGATCGTACCATTTATAGTTAGGTGGAAGTATTCCCATAGGAATTTATAAGTATCAATTAATTTATTTAATAGATAAGAATTAATTTAATTGAGTATCTCTCAAACAACCTAATAGCACACTCAAGAACACACCACAAAAAATAAAATTGAAATCAAATAGAAAGATAGGAACCGCCAACCTTGTGTCGGTAGGCATTCTCTACTCCGTTATCAGCCTCTAACTCAATCTTGTTTAGAAGAAATTATTTTTTTAGATGAATTACCTGAAAATAGGTTAAAAAATATATCCTAGATTTAGCGCACCATGTGAAGAGAGAAAATGAAAATATAATCAATATGATTGAAGCTCTTATTGACATGGTTCCAATGCACCTGATGGAGATTGAATTAAAACTTGAATAAGGGGTGGAGATAAAAACCAAGTGGAGTAATAAAATAGAAAGTTTTCCCTAATGTGTGTGATAAATGGAGAAAAAAAGAGAAGTAAAAGAAATAAGGGGTGAGGGTAAAAGGTAATTTTACACCTTTTAATGTTCATCATGGTTTAGTTAACCATGCACAACCAGTGAAACACCCACTGTCTAGGTACCCCCACTATGCATGGTTAGCCAGCACAGTTTTCCAAACCATGTGTTAACCATGTGCGAGCCTCTACTAAAAACTATAGAGTTCCCCTCATAGTTGTGTTCCAACTCCCATACAGTTTTTTAAACCATGTCCAGATCCAAACGATGGGTGCACGTTTTTCCCAAACTGTGCACCTTAGTCTATGTACATTGAGAATTTGGATTTTCAGCCTCTGATGCACTCAAAACCCAAAAAATACCCAAGGAACTTACCATGAATCTAAACCCATCATGAAACAAGGTCTTGGGTCAAGGGAACTCTCATAATTATGTTCTAATAATCAATAAAATAGTTGGCTTACTCACCAAACTCCAAAAAATCAAATGGGTTGAGGATTTTGAAACACTCCAAAAACCAAGGACATTACAATTCACTAACCATGTATGAATATTTATAATATATTTTTTATGTTCATGGAAAACACTAATCCAAATTAGTTCCTTTTCATCAAATGGAATTTGACTAAGTTGTTACCCCAATTGTAAGGATTTTTTGTAATTAAATTTTCATCCATTGAGTTATAATCATTTCTCTTATACAAATTTCATATAAGTTGGGTACATTCTTAAATTTAATTATATTATGTGGTATTTTATTTATTTACATTGATACTGTATAAAACCCCTACTTGAAATATTTATGATTTCAAGGAGTATATTTCTCAGAAGGGATATTAATAAATCAATTATCCTTTCATTTAGCTATATTGTTTCATCCTGAAATTATTTCTTACATTCATGGGTTTCATCACCCAAATATTTTATTATATTGTAATTTATACGCCTATATAGAGAATGAATATATTTTTATACAAATGAATGCTTTTTTTACTCTTCTTACTATATGAGTTTTAAAAAATAGTATTTTGAAAATAATAAAAAGGGATTTTCCTTTCACATTAATATGTGTTTTCTTCCTCTCATCTTTTATCAAAGATAATCCTCATGTATTATAAAGTATCTATTATTGGAGATTATTTTTAAAAGTAAATTTTTTCAAAATAATTCATGTCAAATTGTGAAAATTTAACTTCGATAGAGATATGTAAATTTTTATTTTACCTCAACATTAAATAAATTTATAAAGTCTCTTTTAAGTTTTCACATCAATTTCCTTTATTATTTTAAAAATTATTTTCCCAAATGGGGTTTATGTTTCATAATTTATCCTCTATTATATATTTATCGTTTGGTGGATTTAACTCACACTATCAAATAATTTGATTCCTGATCACTTCATGTGTGATACTGTTCAAATCATTATTTTTTGGAGAGTAGTTTTCATTTATATCAACATAATTCCATGTTTAATTTTTTACACCTGGTATATTTTAACACCCTGATATTTAATGATGTATTTCTCTTCAAATAAATTTAATTTCTTCAATAGCTTGTGATACATGCAAACTTGAGTGTAAATAAACTATAATATATGATATTGTTATAACGTAGTTGTTAAATTTTTATATGAATAGTAATAACTAAATATTAATAAGGTTTTATATAAATAAAATATATTTATAAATTAACACTCAATTGTTTAGTGAATTATTTATATTTAAAAAATAAAAATTTCTATAAATGTAGTTTTTATTGATTTTTGTGAGAAAATAATATAATTAGTTTTTTCACTTTTCAAAAAAAATTTGAAAAAATTAAATTCATTTTTGAAATCATAATATTAGAATTAACTTAGAGATAAGTTTTTCTAATATTCTAAGAATATTGATTTCTTAGTGAATAGTGGAAAATACTTATTTTTATTAATAATTGTCTTTCCATTTCAAGAAATTACAATGTTACTTTTTTTTTTAAATGGATTTAAAAGTAACATTAGTACATTTATATTTTTAATAAATAAATTAAAGTTATTGTAATTAATTTTATGTGGATTTTGATAAAAACCATTTTGTACTTATGAAAATATTTGTTATGGAAAATTACTTTCCATCATATTTTTGGGTTTATTATTAAATTAAATTTGTCCACGTATATGAATTAAATTTTATAAAATTAATTTCATATTTTTAATAATAATAATTAATATTATTTAATAAGTTAAATTTAAAAAATTTCGTAATGAATAATTAAAAATAGTAAAAACATTATTACCATGATTAAGGTTAAAATGGGTTTAGTATGTGTTAAACCAAGAGATAAGGGTATGTTTTCCAATTAAACATGTCTAAATAATATTTTATGATCATATTTATACCTTGTCTAATCCCACATTCAAATCCCAATCCATATTTAAGTATTTTTCTTGGGAATGACATTATTATATTTTAATAATTTAAGAAATTCTAAGTGTTTCATCTCCCCCACTTATAAAAGGACACCCCTATTCTATTTTATTTACACCACTTTTTACCATATATCTCAAAAAACCATTACCAATTATCTAATAAACTCCCCTTTCAATGTATTTTATGTTATTTTATTCTTAAAATAACATTCTTAGGGTCTTTAAGTAGGAATCTAATGGAGGCCTACCGAAGAACATGTAATCATCCTACATGACCTATTTCAATTTATTTATTACTCTACCACATCTATATATATGGTAATCATCATAAAATAGTCACATAAATATACTCAATATGGTTAAAAGTTTTTATGACTATGTAACATTCTTTATTCACCCTCTTTCCCATCAAATGGGATGTGAAAGTATCATTTGTGTGTATGTGTTGAATACCACCTCCACATTATGATACAATTAATTTTCCATCACCATATTTCATGGATGATTATTATGATGGTTTTAAAGTTTATATATTATATTTATGATATAATTATTATTTTTTAATTATAATATCACTTTTACCTTATTACCTTCTAATCCATTGGAAAATGATAATGTTTCTTGTGCATAAGTGTGGACTACCACCTCCACGAAGTGATATGATTTGATTTGATTTTCTATTTTACTTGTATGTTAATAAGGATAGGTTTAATATATATATATATATATCTGTGTGTGTGTGTGTGTGTGTTATTAATGATATAATTATAGTTTTTAATGATAAATAATATCAAACTTTTTATCCTTCTTTTTGTTAGATAATGAAAATAGTGTTCATGTGTAAATACAGCCCACTATATCCATAAATGGTGTAAATTATTTTCTTTTCTCTAACATTTATATATGAAAAAATATATATCTATAATTAATATATATGATATTTACATCATTATTAACATTATAGTGATTATGAAACCATGATGAAAGGTCAAGGATCAAAACATCCAAACTAAATCTCTCATGAATAACAAAATAGTTAACAGCCGGAAATGATGATTTTATTAAGGATTTATTACTAAATAGGTGTTTAAATATTATAATTGGATAATATATTATATTTTAATTATGTAAATGATTTTATTATAGAATTATAAAAAAATTAAATTTATTATACATAAGTTTAGAGCACTTTAAAAGCAATTTGATCTTAGGTAGGGGTTTATTTTACAATCTCATCATTATTAATGATTGTTTATGTATAAGTATCTATTGGGAGAATTATATGACATTCATATATTAAATCCAATATATTTTATTCTCCTATGTATATTTATATACAATACATGTTTTCCTTTAATTTTCATCACTTAAATTATTCTAAATACCAAAATAATGTTTTTAAGGAAAAAATAAATTTAATTCTTTCTTCGATCAGAGATCCTTGTTCTTAGATATCCATGTTTTCTAAAATATTTTTCAAAAATGGTATCACTAACATAAAATTAATATTTAAATTTATTTTAACTCATGTATTACATTCCATAAAATGGTTTAAATAAATCTTAGTTTCCTTTTTTGAATGGAATACTTTTTATTTTTTATTGAAAATTTGAAACAAATATTTGTGTTAATGTAATTAGAATGACCAGAATATCCTTATATCATGACTTATCAATAATTTGAGTCCTAATTTAGAATTTTAAATAGTTATTTTAAAATAAAATATTTTTTCTAATATTTTTAAAAAAATTATATTTAAAATAAGTTGTTTCAAAATAAATATTATATTTTCCTCAAGAAATTTACCATTAATCTTTGAAAATTATTTTCATCTATTTCTACATAATTTTATGAATGTTATAATTTATTGAGGATATAATCTAATTATACCATAAAAAATATTTATATGGATGGTTTTTGATCATTTTGGATGGTGGAAGTATTAACATTCAATATTTTAGTTCTTTAAATATGTATAGTTATTGATTACTAAGTCATATTGATTAAGATGTATTTTTTTATTCATATGATCAATGAATTAAACTTATTATGTAATGAGAGGGGGACAAAATTACATATACCTTTGATGTATCTATTGGTATCATGAGATGAAAAGGTAGGGAATTTGACCAAGTCCTTTCACTTTTATTTAATATGTCATGTCATAAGGCCCGACAATAAGTTTAAGATTTGTGGAATTATACATTCCATTATTATGAAATTATCCATTAATGTCCAAGTGTTTATTTGTATAGTTATTTCATCCATGGATAAGGATCTAGATAATGTGAATATTTATATGTAATTATTTAATCATCATTAATTCCAGTAATATTATTTATGCCTTATTTATTCTATGAAAAGTTCTATTGCATGCATTCCCTTACAGAGCATCTAAGATCACCCATGTCTTATGTTTTTGGTCCCCATGATTCCCAAAAGTGTATAATGATTAACATGAAATGATATTCTAGAGGTAATCATGTTGTTCTCAAAGAAAATACGATGTTTTATTTTATGTTTTCAAATGTAATATAAGATTCAAGAATGTATCTAGTTTACCAAGAATACTAAACAATTTAGTCCTTTGGGATGAGATCACTTATGTATATTTCCAGTGCAATATATTTACTATCAGATATGGGCTACTGGGTCGAGGTATTTATAGTTGGTATCAAGGGAAGTTTAGTAGAAACCCTATAAACTAGATTTAATAAAACATAGAGATGGGAACATAAGCCTATGACTGTCTTTGAGTATAAGTCTAATTATAATATAACATCCTAATGTTTTTTTATTTTATATATTTTTGTGGTTTTTCAGTAAATGCATACATGTCTAGATACTACATGTTTATTTGGTTTTGTAATAGAGTCATCTTGAGTTAATAACCCTAAAAAGAGTTAGTTGACTATATCTCATCCATAATTCTAGTGCGTGGTAAATATCCAATTACTCCGCACTCGATTTGACATACTCGGGTGATATGTTTAGGTTAACTCACATTTTCATTATGAACCATTGTAAATTATTTGAATAGATGATGACCATAAATAACCAAGATTAAACCTAAGGTGTCATATATTGAAAAAAAAATTTCAAGATTTATATATAGTAGGAATGATTTTTCTTAATTACATGATTTATTATTATGATGTTTTATTCTCATACAAACCATGTTGGTTTTCGTAAAGGAATGATGATATGATGAAGATATTTTAGTGGTGATATAAAGAATCGAATATTTATGTATAATATTTTAGATTAGTAATATTAATTATTATATATCATGAAACATATCTAGGGATGTTCATTCATAACCTCAATGATTAGATGTTGAGTTATAAGTGAAAAATTCTAATGGTAAGATGACTACATCTCAATATTATAGCTCATATCTAATAGAATTTTGTTATAATTTTCTTCATTTAAATCTTTTTATTCTTTCTCTAGTAGAATATGATGTAATTTTAGGAATGGATTGGTTTTCTCAGTATATATCTCATATCAATTTTCAAAGATGGTATGTTATATTCAATATTCTGAATCAACCTATGATATATTATTGGTGTGATAATTAACATGAACTTTCAATGGAAATTACTTCCATTATATTGGTTCTACTACCTATTCATGTGGGATATTTATCTCAAATGGTTGGGGAGAAACTCAATATAGAAAAATTTCTCTATAATTATAGAATATCCTATTGTATTTCTTGACCACTTACCTATAATTTTCCCAAATTTTAAAATTGAGTTTTCAATATAACTCATTTATAGTGTTACACCTATTTAAAAGACTCCATATAGAATTGAATTGATTAATATACATGAATAGAATAAGAAACTCCAAGAGAATCTATATAATGGATTAATTTTCATAATGCTTCTCCATGGGTTATACTAGTTCATTTTTTTAAGAATAAAGATGGATTAATGCATCTTTACATGTATTATCAAGAACTTAACAAGATCACTATTAAGATAAAATATCCTCTACTAAGTACTAATGACATACTTGATCAGTTACTAGGGCCAGCATATTTTTACAATATTGATATTTGATTTAGATATCATCAACTAAGAGTTAATAATAAGGATATAACCAAGAAATACTACCATATGAGGTATGATTATTATGAATTTATAGTAATTTTGTTTGGACATACAAGTGTTACTCCAATATTAATGGATGTAAGGAATAAATTATTTATAGATTTACTTGATCAGATTGTGTTAATATTTATAAATGATATTCATATATATTTGAAGATAAAGTAATATCATAAACAACATTACAAAATTCTGTTTAATACCCTAAGGAAGGAGAACATGTATTCTAAATTTAACAACTGTGAATTTTGGCTTCAAAAAATTTCATTCTTGGGTTATATAATCTCATATGAGGGTATATCGATGGATCCTTTAAATATGGATGTTATTGAGGAATCTCCTAGAGAAACCATGGTAACTATGATCCATGGTTATCTTGGGTTGTTTGGATACTAATGATTCTTTGGGAGATATTTATCATAACTATCTTATCCACTCACCATGTTGACTCAAATGGGGATTAAGTTCTTGTGGACATCTAAATGTGAAGATAATTTCAAAGAACTAAATAGAAGGTTAGTCACTGTGCATGTTCTTACACTAACCTATAGTGGATAAAGGCTTGTGAACTATTGTGATAAATCAGATAAGGTAATAGGATACGTACTCATATATAATGACATTCTTAGAAAATATGCCTCTCACTAATTAAAAAATCATGATCCAAAATACTCGAATCATGATTTAGATTTGGAAGTGATATTTATTTCTTTGAAGATATGGAAGAATTATATTTATGGTGGGAGGTGTGATATGTGAACTCATATTAAAATATTTAAGTATATATTTACTTATAAATTTTTAAATATTCACCAAAGAAGATGGTCGGATTTGATCAAAGATTATGACTACTCAAAACATTACCACCTTAGGAAGCCAAAAAAGGTGGATGATGATCTGATTTGGAAATTAAATTTTAGTTTTTCCATGATGAGGATAGAATGATATCCAATATTTATGGACTTCCAAAAAATGGATCTTGAAATCCTAAGGAAAAATCACAAATCCAATATTTCTCATATAAATTCTCAAACATCCATCCATGATAGGATTAATAAGGACCAGAAATAATATGTGTAATTAAATAATAGAGTAAGAAATGTTCCTGAGCTCAACCATGATCATTTGGGAATGATAAGGTTTAAGAACAAATTATGTCTCCTATAAATACTATAATTGAACCGAGCATTGTTGTTTGAAGCACATAGTTCATCATTATCTATTCGTAATAGAAGTATGAAGATGTATATATATATAAAAGATTATTTATTATGGGATAATAAGAATATGGATATTTAAAAGTATGTATCAAAATTCCTAGTATATTAAATATTTATGGCTGAGAGGCAGAAGTGTAAAGGTATGTTATATCTATTACTCATACCAGAATGGAAATTGGAAAACATCATCATGGTTTTTTTCATCAGACTCTCCTAAACATATAAAAGGAATAATTATATTAGGGTATTATCTGATAACCTTAATAAATTTTTACATTTTGTTTCCATTATAAAATATTTATCCCTTAATCAACTTACTCGGTTATACATTAAGAAAGTGGTACGAATGCCTGGAGTGTCACTCTCAATTGTATGAGATCAAGAGTCAAGGTTTACCTTGGAGTTTTGGAGAAGTCTTCAGTAGTATCTTGATAAAAAATTGACTTTTATAACTAATTATAATATTTAGATAAAATTTCATTACAATAGGAAAATTTAAACTCTATAATACTTGTTGAGATATTTCCTTATGGATTTTAAAGGTAGATGGGATCAATACCTTCCTTTGGTATAATTTTCTAAAAAAAATATCTTCCTCTCAAGTATTCACATGGATCCTTACAAATACCTCTATGGTAGGAGGTTCATAACTACAATATGTTGGATGAATTTATTGAAATAAATCTATTAGGACCTAATCAAGATGAAGAACTAATAGATAAGTCTAGATCCATTCAACTGCACATAACTGCAACTCGTAGTCAACAAAAATGTTATACGGATAATAATTGGTGAAATATAAAATTTGAAGTTTGTTTAAAGGTATTCCAATGAATATATCCCTATAATGAGTTTATAATATTTTTAAATATGGTCAAGTTTTTTCATAGATGTATCAATCACTTTAAAATTCTTGATCATATCAGGAGAGTAGGTTATCATTTGGTGCTTCCACTAAATCTCTCTAAATATCGGGATGTGTTCCTTGTATCTCTCATGAGGAAGTATATACCTTATATTTCACATGTACTCAACTAATATACTATAAAATAAGAGGAAAATTTTCTTATAAGGAAAAATCTATGGAGATTCTAGATTGTAGAGAGAATGTGATGGGAAACAAGACAACTCACCCACATAATTTTTTTGTGAAACTATAAATTTGAGGAAGCAACTTGCGAAACTATGGATTTTATCAAGTAAAAGTATCCATAGTTTTTAATATCATAGTTATGGGAATTAAAGGGTGAAATTAATTTTAATTGGGGTAAAATGTAACACATTGAGATTTTATGATATATTTCTCTTCAAATAAAGGTAATTTATTCGACATCTTGAAATACACGAAAAACGAAGTTTAAATAAAGTTTAATATAAAATATCATTATAACCTATCTATAAAATTGGTGATATGAAGATTAATAACCACATTTTCAATATATTTTAGATACATAAATTATATTTATATATATGTAAATAATGTTTTAGTAATGTTATTATGTGCTTAAAAAATACATTTTCCCTCAAAAATAGTTTTTATTGCTTTTTGTGAGAAAATAATATAATTAATATTCATTCCACTTCTATAAAATTTATTTGAAAAAATTAAGACCATTTTTAAAATTGGTAAGTCAAAATTAACATAGATTTAATTTTTTATAACTTTCTTTAAAGATTGATTTTTCTATGATTATTGGAAAATACAAATTTTCATTGAAAATTTTCTTTTCATTTTAACCATTTAAAAACATAAATTTTGTTTTAAAATTGTTTTAAAAGTAATATTAGATCATTTATATTATTAATAATTTCATTAGTATCATTATAATTTATTTTATATGGATTTTGGTATAAAAACTTTTTATACTTAGAAAAAAATTGAAAAATAAATATTCATCATGCTTTATTGGTTTAATTTTAAATTAAATTATACCAGTAATGTAAATTGGATTTGATAAAATGGATTATATATTTGTAATAATAATAATTAATATAATTTAATAAGGTCAACTTTTTTTTAATTTATAATTAATACTAAAAATAGGGAAAACAATACCACGATTAAGGTTATAAAGGGTATATCGGGGGTTAAACCAAATGATAAGGGTGAGTTGTCCGATTAAACTTGTCTAAATAATATTTTATGTACACATATCAACATTATCTCATACTAAATTATAATACCTATCCATTTTGAATCATTTATCTTGATTATTACATTATTATATATTAATCTTTGAAGATATCACAAGTGTGTCCTCTCCTGCGCTTATAAAAGAACACCCCTTTTTCTCTTCTTTACACCACTTTGAGCCTTACAACTCAACCAAAATTTACCTAATTATACTATAAAAATACATATACACTAATTATATGTTCTTATGTTTTTAAAATACCATTATAAGTGTTTGCGAGGAGTTATCTATAGGAGGCCTACTGAAGAAGATGTAATCATCCTACCAGACCTCTTTCAATTTTTTTTATTCTTGTACCTCCAATAAATATATGGTATTCATCATAAAATAATATATTAAGTATCCTAAATATACTTAAATGTGTTTAAGATTAATTTTCCACCTTTATTCACCCTCTTTTCATCAAATGGGAAGTGAAAGCACCGCTCATGTGCGCGTGTGGACTACCACCTCCCCATAACAGTATAATTAATTTTACAACACCATATTTCATCGATAGTTATTGTGATGGGTTCAAATTAATATAATATATTTATAAAATAATTATTCTTATGTATTTATAATTTAATTTTTACCTTATAACCTTCCAATCCACTGGAAAATGATAATGTTACTCGTGTGTGTGTGTGGACTATCACCTCCATGAAGAGATGTGATTTGTTTTTTAATTATGTTTTAATTGGATTTTAATGATGATACATTTAATGTATATATATATATATATATTATTAATTCTATAATTTTGATTCTAGAATGATAATATAATATCTATATTTTTTCTATATTTTCATTAGAAAATGAAAACATCGTTCATGTATACATACGACCTACTGTCTTCGTGAGCAATATAAATAATTTTTCTATCTCTAATTTTCATAGATAAATATATATATATAATTAATATATATTATAATTTTATCATGATTAAAATTATTGATATTATGGAACCATGATAAAATTTTAAGGACCATAACTATCGAATAGAATCTATCATGAAAATCTATTGGGACCAAGTTGGGTGGAGTTTGTTTTAATATGCTTGAAGAAGTGGTTTGCTGAATGTTTTTTATTCTATTTTAATTAATATAAATCACCTTACTTGTTAAGATCTTTTTATTGTAAAAAATTATTATTGAACTGATAATATCGGATACATATTTCTTAAAATTCCATCAATTGAAATTTACAATTCTGAATTTATTTCCAAGGTGAACTTTTTTTTGTACTCATATTTCTAGAATTAGGTTTTTTAAAATAATTTGGGAAGATATTCCCAATTAATAATGTCATTAGATATGTTATACTTACAAAATAATATGATTCTATGATAATATCTACTTTATAAATATCATGAATAATTAATGATACAAGAAGGAGTTTGTGGAAGAAACAAAAAATGAGGGTTTTGGTGTTTCTATAGAGTTTAAATTTTCTGGATGTCATTCATAAGATCGAGAATCAATATATTATGAAGTTTTTTAGTGATAAAGATTTTAAATTTTCTGAAGTTATAAGTTTTAAAAAAGTTTTTATTAGTTGGTTATTTGGATGGGTTGATCTATCGGATGAACGGATCCATCGATTGAACCATCAGTTACTAAATTTTAGAAAGAAAGAAGTTGTTGTTAATTCTTGACCATTAGAAAAGTTAAATCCAACAATCCATAAAAAAAGTGTTTGGAACCAATACAGAATCGTATGAAGAGTTCTATCAGAGGAAGATAATTGGACTAACTAAATTGCATCAGATGGACCAGAGTTGTTGATTTTGAATGAAAAAAAGTGTTTACCACAAATCAATAAGTAGAACGTCAGATATAGATCAATTAGATGAAATGTATACACTAAACCATCAGAGTATATTATAACATCTATTCATTGGATTATATTATTAGCATTGACAAGTAATTGAATGTGGTTTCATCAGTCTAAGGAACATTTGAGAAAATGAGGAAAGTAGTTAAAAAGGTGAGACTTGTAGAAGTTTCAACTGAACTCTTATTGTAGGGCTTTAAATTTTTTTAAAGTTTAAATGATGTTTATCAAAAAATAGATCTTATTTTTTAGGCATATCAGAGTGGGATGTATTATGTTTTACTTATTTTTAATTGGGTCAAGAAACCCACAATGACAAACATTGTTACGAACTAAGATGTTCTAGACTATCAATTTAACGACTGAGCTATTGTAAAGTTATTATTCCAAATAGGTTGACAATTAAGATTTTTTGGAGAATTAAAAAACATTATAAAAGAATCTAGAAGAGTTTAAAAGAATATAGAAGTGGTCAAATGAATTTTTAATTTCTAAATTAATTCATATTTGATAATTTCATTGAGCAGGAAAAAAATTAGAGGTTCCCACCTTTTCTATTTTCAAGGAACCTATATAAATGGGTGAAATTTCAATGTAATATGTGACTATTTTCATGTGAAAAAACTAGAGATCTGGAATTCTGGTTCCAAACTAGTTTCTAGATAGAGAAGTTGTGATCATAGAAGGTATGGTCAGAGGAGTTCTTATCATAATAGAGGAACTAAGGATTTATCATATTGGACTAAAGAATTTTACTGATGAATCTGACTTGTTTCTAGACTAGAGAATCAGATATAGGAATAAGACTCAAGAATCATACTAAGTTCTATACAAATTCTATAGAAGTTGTTCATATCTATTTATGGGTAAAAAAGTAAAGAATTGTTTTTGAAGAATTACAAAAGTGGAAGTTGTTGAACCAGTACAGTGAAAAAGTTCAAAACCTATTGGTGAAGGTTTTTAAACCTATTGAAACATCATATTTACATCTTCCATTCTAGAATAATAATATGCATTATTGTATTTATCATCTTTCTATAAAAGTTTGAGGGTTTTTATTACTTATTGCATATATATAAAAAGGATTATTTTTGTGTGGATTGTGTGGAATTATATTATTTCCAAACCATTACTAATAATATATACTCTTATCAATTACTGAACTTTGAAAATACATGTATTCCTATTCATGTGTTTGAAATTTTGTTTTCTAGAAAAAAAAATTATCTTTAACAGGAGGCTAAGGATGTTAATAAATTTAACATAAAAAAATGATATCACTGATTCTCCCTCACCCTATATTGGTGATTACATTGATCCTTCATGGTCCTTTCTAATTGGTATCGTAGTGAAGGTCCCTTTATTTACTCTTTTTTGAAGTTTTAAGAGAAGTTTCTATGGAGAATTTGAATTGTGTGAACAATAAGGGGAATCCATTTTTCGATGGAAAAAATATCATATCTATAAAGATATAATGTTGTTGTATCTTATGTTTCTTGGTTATGGCGTTTTGGAAGCTTCTATAGATGAATTTCCTCCTCATACTAAAAATATTTCTCTTACATATTTTGATAAGAAAAATATAGAGAATGATGGAAGGGATAAAAATGATTTACTTTCATCACTCTATAAAAGTATATTTTTTAGAGTGAATGGAGTTGGAACTACCGAATCTATTTCATAAAAGTTAAAAAAATATCTATGATGTAAATATAAAAATGGATAAATCAAGGTCACAAATCTAGAGGTTAATGTACGAATCCCTAAAAATAGGTCTATTTGTGAATTTATATACAAGTTTGAATGATATTGTCAGCACCATAAGATGGCTTGTTGAGAAGCTATGATATTTAACTATTGTTGAGAAAGTCTTACAATTTTTTATAGATATGTTTGATGCTAAAATTTCATCTTTGGAATATAGTTATCCTAAAACTATATCCTTGGATTACTTACACAACAATCTAATTATATATTAAATGAGATAATATAAGGTTATTAAAAGAAAAGAAATGTTTTATTCAGAAATATTCTTCACAGATGCCAAGAAAAAAAGTATAATAAGATTCTCAAATATGAATAAGTTAGTGACTCCAATAATGAAGATGGGGTTAGTAATAATTTTGATGAATTATTGTCCTTTTCTAAAAATATGAAAATTGGTACATGAATGTACAAAGGAAAGTTACCTCTAAAATGACTTGGCTATGAATAAATTGGGCATTTTTTAGGTACTGTTTGGGGGCCCCTGCTCAGAGTCGGTGTTACCATCCCACATTTTGCACATGAGCCTCAGCCTGGTTGGTGAGTACTTTCCAAGTGCATCCACGATACCTAGGTTTGATTTTGGGTGGAGGCATATTTCTAGGTATTGTAGCATTACTATAGCAAGTACTATAGAAGGTATTGTTCAGTACTATAGCAGTCAGAACTATTCACCTTTGGGCCACCGGTTTGGTTCTGAAGTTCTTAAGGCCTTCGGGCCACCTAGGAATTTGGGTCAGTAATGATTTTTTGTCCACCTTAAGTTTTTTAGTCCACCTTAAGTCCTTCGATCCACCTAATGTGAAAATGAAAACCAGACATATTCTATAAGTAACAAGAACTAGAGGAGGATTTAGAGTATGCAAATTCACCAGAGAAGAGCTATCATATTTGGAAGAATGAGAGGGTATGGTACTTTCCATCGGTACCATGCCAATGCATTTTGTCATAGGATAGCTAGCCAAACATCCATGCAATGGTTGAGAGTTGATCATGATGCAGATGATAGAGAGGCGTAGTTTCAAGTATTCATAGTCTGGGATGTTTTCCTTTAAGACCTATGGGTTCAATAATGTCATTAATGCTATGGGAAATGTAATTTTAGGGTTCCCCTTCAACCCATAAAAGGGGGATTATAAAAAATTAATTAAAAATGTAGGCCATCGGGCCATTCAGGTTGGTATTCCGTGGTAAAAGATAAAAATTTCTCCATATCCAAAAGGTGAATTTTTTTGTATAAAGATATTAAAGATGATGATAGTTATGTTGAAGTATAAAAAAATCACTCAAATTTCTGTAGAAAACACATTTATTGAAAATTTAAATAGTGAATATTTTGTTGGTTATGAAATAAGTTTTTTTGAAGAAGAAGAAGAAGAAGTGATTTAGTTAGAGTTTGTTCTGAAAATAGAGTTGAAATAATGTATTTGAAATATTGTAAGACTTTAGAGGGGAATAAAAAAGTTGAATAAGGAATGATCTACAGAAGATAGTCAAAAATATTTTCTTGAAAAAAAATATAAAATTATAAAAAAAATTACCATTTGAAGAAATATCTTGAAAATGAAAATAATTTTAATGAATATATAGAAATAATGATAAAATTAAAGGATAAAAAGTTCTCTAAATTTGAGCCGGGAGTTACAAATTTTAAAAACTTTATTTATAAAATTCAAAAAAAAATTAGGAAGTGTGAACCTAATAAAGATAAAAAATAAGTTATCTTAAAAGTTTCAAAATATAAGTGAATATATTTATAAGAATAAGAAAGTTGGAATATAGTGTATGTATCCAAAACTAATATAGATGGATATTCAGAAGCTTTTAAAATTTAAAATCATAAATCAACTATTTCTACTTTACTTATTCTGTTAAAGTTAGGAAGAAATACAAATTGAAGAAGAATATTTCGAGTGATAACAGAAATTTTGGGGTTAAAAAATGTTCAGATGTCGAAGGTGAGAAAGTTGTAGAAAAAAATTTTACAGCTCTAGAAATTATAGATGTTGCAAATTAAAATATTCTTTCTATGTTTAATATTATAATTTTGGAGGATTTTGGGAATATAGGAAATATGTTTTTGTTCAATAAACAACATTATAATTATCATAGGAGTTATTGGAATCCAAATTTTAAGGGGGTAAACTCACTCAAAGAATAATACTTTAGAAAGTTGGTAAAAAATATAAAAATAGATTCCAATCTTTGGAGACTATTTTTGAAAGATGTGAATAGCCTATAAACCTTACTAATGGATTTATTGTTTTTCTACTAGTATAAAATAAATTTTATAACAACTCTCAAAATCCATATATGAAGGAATATAGAAGGAAAGAAAAATAACTTGTTGTAAAAACATCTCTCAAAGATACAAAAGTAGAATGACCTTGAATTTTATATAGAGGGTTATCTTCACATGTGATAGAATATTTGATGATTTGTAAGAATGTGAAAGATTTTAGTGAAGGAACAGTGATGTTTGGTAGTGATAAATCACTCAAAATCAAAGGTTCTTTATCTACTAATATTGGGGAAGAAAAACTAAAATCCAAAAAGGCCTTATTTTTTTATACAATGAAACACAACCTAAAAAGTGTTTTGAAAATATATGTTGAAGTTAATAAACTTGTTTCTATAAAATATTGTTTTGTTTTGAGAAGATTTGGAGATAGAAAAGTTTTTATGAGAGTCCAACATACAAAGGAAAAATTATTTCAAGTTGGTGATTTCCAGAAATCATGTTATATAAGCATAATGGAAGAAAATCAATTATCACATAAATGGTTGGGACATATGTGTTAGTGGAATATGATCATGTTAGAAAAGTTATATTGCATTTGTGATATTCCTAGTATTACAAGAATAATATATTGGTGTTGTTTCATTTTTCACAAAGGGAAAACTACAAAATCTGTGCATAAGAAAGTTGAAATTCGTTCAACTTGTCCCCTAGAACTAATTCATTTTGATATTTGTGGTTTAATGATTAAGTAATAAATTTTATAAGAAAATTTATTTATATATTTTATTGATTATTTTACTCTTATTATATATATATATATATATTATTTGAAACATAAATCCAAATCTTTAAAATGTTTAAGAGTTTTAAGAGAAGTACAGAAAAAGAGTACAGATTTTTTGTGAACAAGATACAAATATATAATGGTGGTGAGTAAAAAAAATGAATAATTCATAAGTTATATTGAAAAACATGGTATCCATTATGAATTAAGTACACCTTACACACCATAGTAGAAAGGTGTTTTTTAAAGAAAGAATAGAATTTTTTTTGAAAATGGGGTGTATGATGTTGATTGAACATGATATATCTCCATACCTATGGTGGCATGAAATGAGTAAAACTATTTATATTTAGAATCATTTTTTCTACATAACAAGTGCTGATATAACTCATTAAAAAATGTTCTATAATGAAATTACAATTTTGAAACACTTGAGGGTTTTTAGGATTCCCTACATCATTAAAAACAAAAGTGGAAATATTGGAAAATTTGATCAAAGATGTGAAGATGGAATTTTTCTTATCTATGATACTTATGGTAGAGGGTATAGATGTTAAAAAAAAATAAACAGGGAATCTAGTTGATTCTTCTTGTGTAAATGTTCTTGAAAAAGTTGATGAATACATTTCATAAACATATGAAGATAAGGATGATGGGGGAGATGAGAGAATTGTTGTCAAGAAACCTGAAAAAACTATCCAAAAATGATAATGAAATGTTAGTTAAAGATTCAAAATCGACTATTTATAGATATGAGGAATAACTCTGTACATCTCATCCTAGTATGAGGAAATATATAGAAGTATAAAACATCATTGGTGATCAATAACAACAATTTCAAACAAAAAGAACATAAAAATATTTTTCATGTATTACTTTTTATTAAAAAGTTTAGAAAAAATATATTGATGAAGTTTCTGAGTGGTAGGAGTGGATTCATGAAATTAATGAAGAGTTGGATCATATTGAGAAGAATGATACTTGGGAACTTTTACCCAAACCAAATGATAAAAAAAATTGGTACAAAGTGGGTGTTCTGAAATAACTTTAATGAAGAAGGTGAAGTGATAAGAAACAAAGAAAAAATTATCTGCAAAGTTTAATAAAAAATTGAAGTTATTGATTTTTATGAGTCCTTTTCTCCTGTATAAAGGTGAGAAAAAAATAGAGTTCTTATTTCTGGTTCTTCATAATGAGTTTATAAAAAAAATTATTTGTATGTGAGATTAGATTTTCTAATTGGAGAACTTGATGAATAATTTTATATTGAACAAGTGTGTGTCTTTGTAATTGGAGAAGATGAAAGTTATGTGAGAAACTTGAAGATGTATTTGTATGGATTAAAGAAATATCTAAGAGCTTGGTATTCCAAATTGGATGTTGATTTAAGGAAGTTGAACTTTAATAAGGGAAGATTTGATAGTAATCTCTACATCAAAGAAAATCAGGAGATCTATGTCATTTTAATTGTTTTTTATGGTGATATTGTATTTGTTGGGAATGATGAAAGAACTTGTGAAAAGTTTTTTAAATAGATGAATAAGTTGTTTAAAATGTCCATGATTGTTGAACTGAAATATTTTCTGGTCTAACAAATCTCACAAAAGAAGAATTATATTTTTATATCTCAAGAAAAGTATCATAAATAAATTCTTAAGAAGTTTTTCTTGGAGAATTAAAAACTAGTTTCCACACCAATTTAATTGGGAACCAAGTTTTCTAAATATGGAGAAGGAAAATAAGTGAATTATAAGGAATTTTAGAAGCTGGTTGGAAGTTTTTTTATATTTTAATACTTCAAGACTAGATATTTCATATGTTATTACTTTATGTGCAATATTACAAAGTTCTACAAAAGAATTTCATCTCACAGTCGGATAATGAATTTTAAAATATATCATAGGCATAGTAAATCATGGTATCAAATATGAAAACTCAAAAAGAATTTATTTTTTTGGTTATACAAATGATAATTGGGTAGGAATTATAGATGATAGAATATATACATCTGATGGAGTTTTCATTAAATGGGAAATTTGTTCGATTTGTAAAATAGAAAATAAAAATTCTATAACACTCAGCACAGCTGAAGAATAATATTTTTTTTCCACTCAAACTACAACAAAACTTATGTGAATAAAGACTTAGTTGGAATATTTTATAGTTGAATTAATGTTACCACTTCTGTTGGGTTGTGATAATCAAAGTTCTATAAACCTCACTAGAAATAAAGTGCAACATTATTTTTCAAATCATATTAATATCAAATATAACTTCACCAAAGATAATGTGGATAACAATGATATCATGTTGGAGTATGTTCCTATAACAAAACAATTTTTTGACGTATTCAAAAAAACATTACTATGGGAATATTTTTACAAACTAGGGTTGAATATGGTCATCCAATCTATTTCTCTCCAAGGTTTAGTTTTGTGATTATTTCTACTCTCTTATCTAGTCATTGTATTTTTTATTTAAGGGCGATAAAAATTATGTTTCATATATGTATTCATTGATATATGTTAAACCTTTTAAAGAATCACATATTTTGGGGGGTTTAAAGGGGTGAGTTGTGAGTTTAGCATGTGAATATGTGAAATATTTTTATAGTTTTTTAATGTTAAAAGAAATTTGATACGTTTTTAAGATATTAAAGTTTAAAAGTTGTGATGATATAGAAATTTTAAAGTTCATAATGAATTTTCTTAAGTCACTGTTTATAGAAATCATGGTTTTGTTGTTCAATGATATTTTTTTACTGTAATTAGTTTACCCACATAGGCTTATAATTATTGATTAGTGATCCAAAATGTGAGTTAAAAAGTTTCAATGACTTATAAAGGTTGGTTGATAAAGAAACCCAAAGGGGTGATTGTTGGGACCAAGTTTTCAAGATACAGTTTTCAGATGTTGGAAGAAGTGGTCAGATAAATGTTTTATATTTTGTTTTTGTTATGAGAAATAACATTACATTGTAAATTTTGGTGATAAAACAAAGTATTATTAGAATAATAAGATCATTTGAATATTTATTAAGAAATTACATGAATTTAAGTTTTCTGTTTTGAAGTTTATTTTTCGGTAAACTTGTTTTTGGACTCATATTTTCGTAATTATGTTTTTTGAAATGCTTTGGGAAGATGTACTAGATTCATAATGACATGAATTGTGTTTTATTTAAAACATATGATGACTATATAATAATCTATATGTTATAAATATCATTATTAATTCATGATACAAGAAATGGTTTTTGGAATGAAAGAGAAATGTGTTTTTTTCATGTTTCTATAAAGTTGATGTTTTTCGAATATTATTCATCATATCGAGATACACCAGACATAGAATATTATTGGTGACTGGGGGTTTGAATTTTCTAAATTTGGAAAGTTGGAAAAAAATTGATAAATTAATTCATTATACGAGACGATCTATCAGATAAACTGACCCATCAAATATACCATCAGTTGCTATGTTTTAGAAAGAAGTAATTGATTTTTGATATCATTCCATCTGAAAAGTTATAGCCACCAATACATTAGTTGATTGTTTAGAATTGATAAGTAATTGGATGAAAATTTTCATTATAGGTAAAACAATTGACTCCCTAAATTGTATCATATAGAAAATAGTTTTTGATTGTGAATGAAAAACATTTATTTCCACTGATCAATCAAGAGAGATTTAGATACCAATCAATCCGAAGAAATGTAGACAATGAACCATTAGAAGAGATTTTTACATTTATTCATCACACATGGTTTCTTTGGTCTTAATAATAGTTGAGAAAATAAATAAAGTTGTTGAAAAGGTTAGACATATAGTACTTGTTACTAATCTATTGTTGAACTACTCTAAATTTTTTTTAAATTAAAGTGATGCTTATAAAAAATAGTTCAAGTTTTTTTGGATTATCGGAGCGAGAATTATTTCATTTTACTTATTTTTAATATGGTCAAGAAAACCAAAATGACCAACATTGTTATGAACTGAGATGTTTCATACTATTAATTAAGAGATTGAGCTTTTGTAAAGTTATTATACAAAAGAGGTTGAGAAGTAATATGTTCTGTAGAATTCAATAAGATTGAAAAAGAATCCATAAGGGTTGAGAAGAATGTAGAAGTGATCAAATTAAGTTATAATATACAAATTAATTATTATCTATGAATTTTTTGAGTTGGAATACAATTTTGGGTTCCCACCTTTTCGGTTTTTAGGGAATTTATATAAAGGGGTGTAATTAAAACATACTCTCTGGATTTTCTCACGAAATGAAAATAAGATCAATATAATTATGCTTAAAAATAGTTTATTAATATATAATTTGTGATCAAAGAGTGTGTGGTCATATAATTTTTCATCATAAGATAGTTAGTTAGGATTCATTGGAATAAACTGTAGAATCAGACTAATGAATCTAAACTACTTTTTCATTGGACAATCGAACAAAGGAATCATTCTGAAGAATTAGATTAACTTTTCTAAAAATTATAGAGAAGTTCATCGTATATATGACTGATTAATAAAGTGAATAATTTTTTTGAATAATTACAAAAGTGTAAGTTATTGAAGAAGCATATTAAAAATGTTTGTAACATATTGGTGAATGTTTCTAAACTTGTTACAACATCTTATTTATAACTTTCATACTATAAGAAGAACAAGCACTATTGTATTGATCATAGTGCTATAAAATTGTAAGATAATTTCCTACTTTTTGTATCCACATAAAAAATATTTTTTCTAGTGTATTTTGTGGTAATAGATTGATTCCACACTATGTAAAAGACTAGCTACTTTTATTGAGTACTGAACCTTGTAAATACTTGTGTTTCTATGGATGTGTTTGAATGTTTTATTCTCAAAAAAAAACTATTTTTGTGTAATAGTAGGTGAAGGTTTTTAAAAAAATTAACATAAAAGGAAAAAATATATCACTAATTATACCTCCCCCCCCTCTTAGTGATTACATTGATCTTATGTGGGCCTTTTCAAAAATGAAACAATTAATATCCAAGAATGATGAATTTAATAAGTAATTATTAATAAATAGATGTTTAAATGTTATAAGTATGTTATATATGGTATAATAAGTCTGTAAATGATTCTAGTATATATTTATAATAAATATAAATTTATTATAGATGTGGTTTGATGGATTTCGAAAACAGATGATCATGAGGTAAGGGTTTAATTTACAATCTCATCATTATTTAGGATTGTTTATGTTTAAGTATCCATCAATATAATTTAATGATAATTATATCCCAAAACCAATATATTATATTCTCATGTAATTATTTTTTTAGAATAAATTTTTCCTTTAATTTTCTTCACTTTAAGTACTCAAGATACTAAAAGAATATTTTTAAAGAAAAACCAACTTTAATTCTTTCTGTGTTCATAAATCCTTTGTATTCCATATCCTTGTTTTTTTAAATGTTTTTCAAGAATATTATTATTAATATAAAATGACTATTTAAATGAATTTTTAATATTTTTTACTTTATATAAAATGGTTACAAATAAATCTTCTTATAATTTTCTAAATGACATACTTTTGGATTTCTATGGAAATTCTAAAAGGATTTGTTGTTTTAATATACTCAACATGAATGGAATTTCCCTCCATCATTATTACTCAATGCTTTGAATATTCCTTTTAAATCATCATTGGTTCTTTCCCAAGAAAATTTTTTTACAAGTATTTTGGATATTTTTAAATTTCAAATTAGTGATTTCGAAATGAAAAGGTGTTTTTACAAGAAATATTCCATTGATCTTTGAAAATAATTTTCATCTATGTCAACATCCTTTTCTGAATCTTATACTTTACTGAGGATATAATCAAATGATACCATCAACATATTTCTCTATATGAATTATAATCTTTTGACTAGGATAATTATTGATAGTTTGTATTCTAGTTCATCCGATATGGACTTTTTTTGTTACTAATGAATATTGATTAAGTTGTATTATTTACTCATATGAGGAATGCATTGGAAAAATTCTATGTTGGGTGGGTACTAGAATTACAGTCCCTTGATGAATTGATAGGTCTCATTATACAAAAGAGGTTGTTTTTTTGGCTGAGTTCTTACCCATTTCTGTAATATGTCTTGGAACAAGGCCTCAATAGTAAGTTTAAGATGTCTAGCATTATGAATTACATTATTATGAAATTAATTATTGAGTTATATTTTATCATTAAAATAGTTATTTCTTCCATTGATAAGTTTTAACCTCATTTGGATATTTATATGTAATTATTTGATCATTATTTATTCTTTCCGTGTAATTCATGCCTTATTTATTGTATGATAGGTTTCACTAAACAGATTTCATTACTAAGCATCTGAGCTGACCTCATTCATATGTTTCCTTTCCCCAAGATGGCCAGAATTATATTATGATTGATATTCAAGGACATACTAGAGAAAATAGTGTTCTTATAAAAGAAAATTCAATGTTTTATTTTATGTTTTCAAATGTAATATGAGATTCATGCATGTATCCAGTTTACCATGAATGTTAAAGTATTTATTCCTTTGGTATATGCTCTCTTATATATAGTTTAAATATAATAAAATAGACACCATGTTTGGGCTACTGGGGTTAGGGTATTTACAAATATGTTCTTTTTTAACCATCCAACTTCTTTCTCTAGATGGATTTTGATCATTTTATTCTAGTATTGACTTAACTATATACACATTACCATATATGGTGTGAACATCTCATTTTTTAAAATTTATATTAGAGGATGTTCACCTTAAAAGAAAGATTATTTATTTTATGGGGAAGAATTTAAATTCGTATTGATTATTAACTAATAATGAAGGTTGATTATGTTTGAACAACGCATATTTTATATTATATAGATAGCCATGTTTTTATTCAGTGAGAGGTTGTTTAGGAAATATTTTGAAATGTATTTTTAAATATTATAGTTAATTAATTGGACTTAATCATTTTATGGGTGGGGCCTAACATTATATAGACCCACAATGCATCGAAAGGTATCTTGCGAAAAAACATATTAGGTTTTAGCATATACATTTCCCCATATCAGTAGAGTGTCTTAGTACAAGGCCTTAAAAACAAGTTTTTATTTTCTATATTATGCATTCCATCAGTATGAGAACATTAATTATTATTATATATGTATTTATTTATTATCATGGATATATAAGTCTCTTAGTATTAGTTGATTATGTAACTGTTCATATTATTTATTCCTATTATATTATGAATACCATGCTTAGATTTTTGATAGCTTCAGTTATATGTTTCTCTTTTCAATTATTTGAAATAACTCATTTTTTATGTTTCTATTCCATATTTTATAAATAAAATTTACACAAATGACTTGTTTAGAAGGATATAATGTGTGGAAGAATTTATGGGATGTGTTGAATACTTATCATTGATTTGGTTTTTTATTATATAGTAAATAAAATGTAAATTAGTTGAGAAATTCAATGGATTTATTAGTTGATGATTTTCACTAATTATTTTAATCTATAAACCTAAAAATATCTTTGTGGGTTAATAGATTCAATAATAATTATTGATTATGTAATTAATTATGGTTATATCTAGGATTTTATAGCTACTATCAAAGAGAGTATGTAAATATGTATTTATGGAATTGGATCAATGATTGTGGGTCCAGGGTATCATAGTAATACTTGAAATCCTCCACTATCTATTTCTAGTTTATTCAAGGTTTCAATGAGTTTCAGCTAAAATATCTATTTAAGGTATTTTTATCTGATTTTCAGATTTAGTCTGATCAGAGATGAATCGGCTCAGTTTTTCTCAATGAGTGCAGTCCTAAAAACTCCAGGTAGGTTGTTCCTAGATATTAAATTAATAATATATGATTTTATGCATCATTTAATAATCAAGTAAGCATTGGTGTGGTTATGTGGGAAACTAGAATCAAAAATATTTGTGGTCTATAGGGTGAACAAGGGTTGATTTAGGGTGTTCTAGGACTATTATGTGTGGATATGGGTTAGGTTACTCTAATATCATGTGGTATAGGGGTCACAATACTTGGGTTTAGTAACTTTTTATTGATGTGGTTGATGTTGACAACCAGATATAGAAGACATATTTCTCCGATAAGATATGGATTATATTGGCCATTTTAATGGGTGGTGATAGGGGTTTACTAAGTTTTGTTCAGAGGTTACTGGTGATTCCCACTCCCCTTGTGGTCCAAGTCTATTAGGGTTATTTTCAAAAAGGATAGATCTTATGATATATTTTTTACCACTAGTTGTTAGTGGCATCCTTTATATATTTGAGTGGCATGTTGACTATCAATTTAGAAGAGGGATACACCATAGATGGACACATGATCTTGAGGTGATTGAGATCACTAGTTTGGAGTTGTATTATAGTTATATATATAAGATATATAGTGGACAAAGGGTAATATTGGTAAAGGATGGTTGTTCATTATTCCATGGGTTTATTAGGCTTTTGAGATAGTGGTTACAATGATAATTAGTTAGCATGTGATTTTTTGTGGTATGTGATTGGCTAGAGGGTTGAGGGGACTTATGGTATGATAGATTGTGGATACATAATCCCACTCTATCACTTGTTGAATTAGTTAAGGGTCTCACATATGGATGGTTGAGTGTGGTGTAGACCAGGTTGTGTGAAATTTATTGGTTTTCATTTATTTCACTTTTCATACACTCGTATACATAGAGATATTTGGTTGCATACTAAGTTTATAATCACACGCTGAATGGGACATCTGGAATACATAGATACTTTATGTATTTTTGTACCTCATGTGTGTGATCATACTACGTGTGATCATGTTACATATTTTATGAAAATTATGGAATTGTAGTAATAAATTTTGAATATCTTATGGAATGTTGATATTTGTGTATTTGTTTTATATCATTTTTGGTTATTTATCATTTTTATTCCATTATTATTCTATTGATTTTTGTTTTATTTTAGAGGTTATTATCTCCACACAATCACCCCTTAGACCCTCATGTCTATTTGGTATCCTCTAGCATACATGGCGGTATTCTTAAGGCTACTGGGTCTCCAGATCAGGGGTTGTTTAGAAAATAAAAGTCAAGAAAACAATAAATTAGTATCATAGTGGGTTGTTATAAATGATATTGAGTGAGTTTCTATTTTTTATTTGGGTTATATCATATAAAGTCTTAGGGATGTGTAATAAATTGGGATTGATGTTGTATTGTGTTCTTATCCAACACAAGTATGGATTAAATTCCTAGTAACTAGGGAAACTGATATTGTTATTATGGTTTTCATGATTACATTTGAGTTAATCGATTTAAATAAATTGGTATTTAATGATATTGATTTTTTTTGTACACTTTTCTCAAGAGTCAAGAGCTGGAACTCATGCATCATGCTAGGCATGTATGGATCACATGACATATATGTGCCTTCTTGTGAATTCTATTCTATTTCTAGAATGGTGGGTGTTGGATTGTTTAATGTTTAAGTGAAAACATAGTATGTGTTTTCCCATATATCTTCTTGGTGGTTTTCTACTCACCCAAGATAGATATTTGGTTCTCATTGTTATCATATTGTGGATATAGCATGTGTATGGTGTGTGTGGTACCTAAACCTGACATGGGTGTGTTCGGTCGTGAGGTTAGATGATACAGTATTTAGTCATGGGTAGGGAGGTGTATGGGAAATTTTGGTGTGCTGCCTATTATAGCCTTCCCTATTTTCAATATCTGTAATATTATATTTTATTGAGTATGGTATTTTTTTCTCATTGATATTACATCAAGAAATCCTTTATGGTAGTGTCATAAGGGTTGAGATATGGTGTCGGTAAGGCATTCACTAGATGAGTCCTCTAATGAAGGAGATGAGCCTGAGCCATGGGTATGGTTTCTGTGGTATGAAAAAAATCAAAATATGATAAATGATATAAGTTAGTGATTTGATTATGAGATTAGGGTGATCCTAGTATTTATTATATAGAAAATTTATTAGGGCACTTAAAGAGATAATTATTCCATATAATACCTTATGTGTGATTTTTGGTTATAACATCATCCCTTGTTTTAGGGATATGATGTGCCTTATAAACTTCATATTAGACCAAGTTAGTTCATATTATTTTCAATCATGTCAAGACATATCCATGATGGACATTGGGTTTGGAAAAATCAATGTTCAAGGGACTAGTGAAACACCAGTGGGATGTGCAGTTACAGGTTGGTAAGCATGAGCGGATGACTTGGAAGGAATTAGAGGTGAGTTTCTTTGAGAAATTACTTCCTAAGACATTGAAGGTTGATTGAGACCATGAGTTCATACACTTGGAAAAATTGAAGAAAACAATTATATATTACACTATAAGGTTTACATATTTTTTTCAATTTGAATTAGCATTGGAGGTAGGTGATACCACTAAAGTATGATAAATCAAGGATGGTTTATAGAATGATATTAGGGTGTTGGTAAATATCATTAGGTTTAAATAACTTTTTTATGTGGTAAACAAAGAATTTATAGAAGATAAAAACTTAACTGATGGTAGTACACCTAGTCATGTTGTGGTGTTGTGTGATATAGGTAGTGGATCTCTAGGTAAAAAAAACATGGTATATAAGGAGACCCAACATGGTAGTGAGAAAAAGGGATTGATATTGACACTATAGAGTGGATCATTAGTAAGTTGTATAATGTGTGGGTTGATAGGGAATGTTCAATCCCGGTATTGTTGACCATAAAAGGAGTGTTATTCATGTGTCTAGATAGAACATTTTGAGTGGTTTTATTGGAAGACCTCACAGTTATCTAGTTTGAATCGATCAGGTTAGACACAAACATTCAAGGTCAAAACAGAAGTGGTACTAGAAGCTAGGACTCTAGATTTATCTACACACATAGGTCATGGAAGTGTATAGGATACTCTATAGGGGAAGTGTCTCGTAGTGAGTATGATTTCATAGGGAGGATATGTATGAGGAAATCGGGCTTTTGTTAAGAAACAAATGATTGATATGACATATTCTAAGTAATATATAGAGTTATTGACTGTCATAGGTACTCTGTGGGAATGATGGTTTTTGGTTTTCTATGATGGATATTAGGTAATTAGGTGTGCATGTAAGAAGGTGAATGACAATATTCAAGTTGTGGTGTGGATATCAAATATAATGTGTGATAATTGTGGGATTCATTGACATCTGATGTAATGTGAAGCATTAAGTATGATGCAACATGATGACTTATGATGGATAGAACATGTGTATTCTTGGATGATGGATGGATATGATATCATAATTATATCAAGAGGTTTAATTAGAATGAATCTATGTAGGTGATTCTAATGGTGGGGAGTACCAAAAAATGGAATCGGCCTATTTATATTGATTAGACAGGGTGATCAGGGAAGGGATAAATGCATTTGGTATCATCCTAGTGTTTTACGAATCTAGTGACTGGTATTATTATGTTTTGGTTGGGGTTGTTCATTATGTGTCCTAAGATGTCTCATATTTGAGTTATCAAATGGTGTGGAAGTTTTAATATTTCAGGTTTTTCAGTGAGGTAATTCAAGTTATATCTAGGGTAAAACATGTGTGTTTGGACACTATTGAGGGGTCGGGGGTGTCGATGTACACTAAGAATCAGGTTTCAAGAAGTTATACTAGGCTTAATGAAAAAAAAATATAACAGGAAGAAAACCAAGCCACAATGAATGGGATTGTGGTATAGTGAAGATCTACATAGCATTAAAAGGTTTATTGTGGGTTTTTTTGTCATGTTGTATCAAAGGGGAACCATGGAATAATAATTTTTAGTGGGAATTATTTTTTAGGTCTAGTCAAGGACCATTCCAAAAATAAGGGCATTATAGCATGGTGGGTTCTTTGTATGAATAATTTAGAGTTTCCTAATATTAATTTATGGGTGGTAGTGAATTACAATTAAATGGGGTCAATTATTGCATAAATAACACCCATATAAGAATAGAAAAATACATTAGATTAAATTCTTGGGTAAGTAGTACATCACACCACTACATATATTATTACACCATGATGAGGGTCACAATGAGATGCATTACACTATGAAAGTAAGGGTTAAAGGAAAACATGACCCAATTGAGGTACTAGTTGGTTTATAGGGTAGTTTATCACACTATGACCCAAGGGTCCATATCATGAGGGTCATCCTGGTAGAGGGAATTTCGCTATGATCTATATGGATATTCTATGATTTGAATTGTTTTTAGTTTAGGTAAATATTAATTAATTTCATTAATTAATGTTTTAAGTGAGTTCATGGCCCCATTTTTTATTATATCTAAGGGGGGAACCATATCTCTCTCTTTTTATTCCCTTTTTCGCCATGTGGGATCTTTATCATTTGTGGTCAGATTGATGTGTTGTCTGTTACAGGAAATCACTATAGGTAAGTATTGACTTACTCTACTATCTATCATTGGTTTTGTTTATATTGAAATAATTTTAGAGTAAAATATATTTTTTATGTATTTTTCTATAGTTTTCTAATTTATTCTAATCAAAACCAAATCATGTTGGGTTTCCTGATGAGTGGAGTCCTTTTAACTCTATTTAGGTGGTTCCCATGTACTACTTATGTTATATTTGAATTTATGTATTGTGTGGTAATTACGCATGGGAGACTGGAATCAAAACCATTTGTGGTCTCTAGGGTGACCAAGGGTCATTCTATGGTCATCTAGGACTCATACGTGTATATATGAGATGGGTTACATTGATAGTGTGTAGTATGGGGGTTATTATACTGATCGATTATTTAATAATATGTTCTCATGATTCTTGAATTTATTTGGTTAGCTATGGTTGATTTGGGTGTTATTGATCACTAGGAATGGGTGACATAGTTCATTAATGAAATACAAATGGTGTTGGATATTGTCCCAAGTGGAAATAGAGGTTATCCAAGTCGATTCCCTAGGTTTTGGTGATTTTTTATCACCATTGGGGTCTTTTTCATATAGTATAGGACCTGTGATGTTTTTTTTAACACTGGTTATTGGAATTATTCTCTATATATTTTAGTAGCCTAAGGGTGGTGGTGTTGACCATTATTTTAGAGGACAGATATATTTTAGGTTCCCATAGGATCTTGGAGGTGATTGATATCACCTATTGGCAGTGGGATGCTCACTATATGTAAGGGATATGTTGGGGAAAATGGGATAAACTTGTTAAAGGATGGGTTATCAATTTGAATTCGTTTACATTAAGTTGTTGAGTTGATGGTTAAATAGGGATTTTTTTGGCATGTAATGCCATGAGGTATGAGATTAATTGAATGGCTGAGGGAACATTAAATATGATATAATATGGGTACATTATCCCACTATGACACTAGAAAAAATAGTTAAAGTGATCACCCAGGGCTAGTTGAGAGAAATATAGAGTGTGTTTTGTGGATAAAATTGTTTGTCATTTATTGCAATTTTTATTCACTTTTATACATATGGATATTATCTAGGGACACCATTAGTACCGGCCTACTAAATTTATATTCACATCCTAAATTGTCCCTATGGGGTGTTTACTAACTTTATATCTCATGAAATAGTGAAAGGTAAGAGATTAGCTTCTAGATCTCAGTAGCTAGGGGTGTGGTGGATGCATGGGTAAGATGTTAATGGTTGGATGTGGGACGAGTGGATCCTTAGTTCCAAGTTAGGGCTTTTCTTTTTTTGTTATGTGTGATCAGGGTACAAGTGTTCTTGTTATGTCTTGTATGACTATTATGAAATTTTAGTTATATATTTTTCATATATTAAGGTATGTTGAAATTTCTATGGTATTTTTCTATCATGTTTGGTTATTTATACTTTTTATTCCATTTTTGTTCTATTGGTTGTGGTTTTATTTTTATAGGGTATATTATTCCCACTATCATCCTTTAGAACCTCACTTTTAGTTGTAAACCTATAGAATATATTGAGGAAATCCTAAGATAATTGGGTCTTCAGATCAGGTCATATTCAAGTGATTCAGGTTAGGATTGTTACAATATATGATAAACCTACTAACTAATGAGAGTTTATAGAGTTTTTTTTATTTTTATAAATGGATAAATTCCATGAGATCTGAGATAGACTCCATGTACACTAACTAAGTTTGGAACTTAGTGGTCGTACCTAAATAGGTGATACCCACTAGGTGAAAGTGGGGTTTTTTGCCTAAAAATTAACATGAATAGTTGATCATCCACCTATAAAGCATTCTTGGTGGAAAATAATTATAAAAAATATATATGTTTTTTGATGTAAAGAGACTTTTTTAGAAATTTGTTCGACAGATACCACTTGTATATTACTTTCCCTAAAATCTCATTATGATTATGATATATCAAATGGATTTAAATACTACTTTACTTAACTAGAATATATTTGTCGAATCTATATAATACACCAATTTTTTCTAAAGTGTCAAATGGTTTTATTGAGTTATTAAAGTTCCAAATACCCATTTACATGTTGAACAAAGATTCTTGGTGTATGAGTATAAAATTTGATGATGTAATTAGAGAGTTTGGATATATCAAGAATAAAAATGGTTCTTGTGTATAAAAATGGGTTTGTGGGAGTTTTGTTGAATTTTTATTGTTGTATGTAGATTACATGTTATCTATTAGAAATGATTTCCCAACTATATATTCTATAAAAATGTGGCTATTAATGTGATGAGGAAACACTTTGGTGAGGTAGCCTATATACAATGTATTTATATCTTATATATATATTAAATATATTTCTTAGATTGATTTATAATACATATATTTTTAAATTGATAAAGTGTTTTATCATGGATAACTATAATAAGGATTATTTATCATTGTTTCGTGAAATGAGTCTTACAAAGACTCAATTACCATCAAACAATTTAGAAATTAGAAGCACAGATATAATTCCCTGTATTTATTCCATATAATCTATAATTTAAGTCATGTAGTGTACTTGACTTGATGTCACTTATTATGTGAGAAAAACTCATAGATTCCAGTCTAATCCTAGTGAAAGTTACAAGATTTACACACACAAAATAGTAGATTAGAAACGATTTTTTATAGGGGATTATGCATAACCAATATAATTTATTTTAGAGGGGTTTATGCACAAGCCATTTTAATAATGAAATTTAGAAGGGTTTCACAACCCCCTCAAGATTTTTTATCATTTTTTTTAATATTTGGTTGCATTTTTTAAGAGTTTAATTCAAAATCATAGAAAATTTAATAATTAGTGGCGGTATATGTTCGGTTTGATTTTAGAGGATTTATATATATATACAAATATATATATATATATATTATTCTTTTGGATATTAGAGGCTATATATATAACGGAATTTGTTTTTTAAATGGAAAAAAGTGGGGGTTCACAACCCCCTATAATTTAAGATATTAGAGGGGGTTCATGAACTTTTGTTAATCCCTTATATTATACAGTATTTTGAGCCCACTCTCATATATTACATTAGAGGGGGTTTTGAACCCCTTATAATTTATGACATTAGAGGGAGTTTTGAACCCCTTATAATATTTGACATTAAAGTGGGGGTTTAACCCCTTCTAATTTATGACATTATAAGGGGTTTTGAACCCTTTATAATTTAATATATTTTATGGGGTTGGTAACCCCATCTAATTTATGAAATTATAATGTAACACCCTAATCTTCCACGATACGCTTCTCTTTCAATAATGCAGTAGCTTGCATTGTACGCAAGTTCGAGATTCTAACAAACCGCGACCAATCAAAGTAGCAGTTATGAATAGTAATACCCACTTTTTGAAATTATATAAATTTTATATTTCAAAATGGACTTCATTTTTGTATTCGTAATATCGATATTATCCTAAGTTGAATTTTTTGTTATTTTCTGAGAACTTCAAATTTTCTATGAATAAAGAAAATACTTAAAAAAAACTTTTTTAATAAAAATAATTTATAGTCATAAATTATACTATTGAGTTGTTTTCAAGTATAATTAGAATATATTTTTACCATTTTATCCAATGGTGGTCATTAGAATTAATTTCACTTTGAAATTGGACTTAAACAATTGGCAATCTTTTGATTGATATTCTTTCTTAAAAACACGCTATTTGTTGTGACAGTGGGAATTAATTATAAAATTAATTAATGCAACTTATATGTTTGGAATTTTGTAAAATATACATCATTTTTGAATTTGGAATATCAATTATATTTTAGGGTGAAATTTTGGCATTGTTCTGAAAAACTTCAATTTTGATGAATAGTGAAACCACTAAGTGGTAGTTAAAAAAACTGATTTTTAGTTTAAATGAAACATTGCCACTTCTGTGATTATATTTTCAAAAATAATACTCACATGGTTGTCATTAGGAAGTAAAATGCGGTTGAATGGGATTAAAATAATTTTTTGTTGAATAGTAACTTTTAAGTTTAATTAATCGCGATTAAAGGTAATTAGTGAAATTTAAGGTAAAAATGATATTATAAAAATATGAAAATACCTTTACACTTGTCCTACCCTTATTTTATGGGTCATGGCCGACCAAGAAAATCCATGGGTCAACTTGGGGACCCCATGGAGCCACTTGGGTAAGAAAAGGACATTAATAACTTTTTATTTAAAGTAAAAATGAAATTGTCACAAACATGTGTTGTTTTACTAAAACAATTTTTATAAGGGGTTATAGAAGTTCTATTTTAGACTATAAATATTCATTGGAAATCTAAAAATATTTCCTACATCATGATAATTTTTTTATAATTTTTAGACATTAAATAAATTAAATTATTGATGACACCATGATGATGCAGTGATTACCTCATTAATTAACGATTTAAATAAAATGAAAATATAATGTAAAATATAAGGCTTACACTTGTAAAAAACCTATTTTATGAGAATATTTATAAACCTTATCACCTTATCCTCTAAATATACCATTGTGGGACCTTTATAATCCGAAAACCATTTCATAATAAAGTAACATTTCAATCTTTCCAAAAGTGCCCCTCCTCTCCTCTTATAAAAGGCCCCCACCTCTACCACCTTATTCACACCATCAAAGCCATTTGGAACGACCAAACTCTACCCAAATACTCTCCCAAATTCCCTATATTACTCCTAGAAGCCTCACATTGGGTATAAGTCTTCCCAAGGAAGCCTTTGTCTCAAATCAAAAATAGTTACCCGATTTAAAGGTAATGTCTTCTCTTATGTTGTTTTGTTTTATTTTGCTTCTCCAACCCCCTAAAATCTTTGTATTCTTTTATTTTGTAACACCAACAGTATCTTCAATATACTAGGATGTTTTCATTAGAATTATTTTATTTACACTTACACACACCTTCATCAAATGGTTAAAGAACATACTGTTTCTGTGGGTGGTGAATTACTGCCTCACGAAACGATGATTGTTCAATCTTCTTTTAACACATCTTATGGTGGCCATTATGATGACACTATTTTTATATATGATATATATTATGTTTTTTTTCTTATGATTCTTTATTTTTCATTTATGTCATACCTTTATGATTTCTATTATGGGTAAACGCGATAATTTCATTTTAGGAAGTGCGGACTACCGCCCCCTCAAAGTGATTTGAATCGTTAATGCCATATGTGGGATGTATAAAGGATGGAGTAAATGATATTATATATGATATTATACTGGTATTATAATATACCTTTATATCTTTATGTTTCATTCCATTAAAATATGAAATATAAATGAAAGTAGCGTTCATGCGTACGTACGGCTTACCGTCTCCATGAACGGTGCATTTCATTTCTTACCTCTAAATGTTATGTAATATTATAAAGTAAAGTATATACTGGATATATATGATATATATTATACCTAAATCATGAATATAATTCTGTATGTAATGGATATTTTACCACATGAACAACTTGTAATTATAAGAAGTTTATTTTTGACTCAAGTACCAAAGATCGACAAAATGACCATTATTAACTTAAATAATTACATAATGTTCATAACATGATAATAGGTGATATAAAATTAATAATGAACATGAAAAAGGTTCTTAATCAAATAGAAATTAACTCTAGTTTATTATTTAGGAGATTAAAGAACGATCGAGTCAAGTCGGACACGAGGTAAGGGAACTTCTTAACCAAATTTCTGTTCTTTGGGTTAATCACCTACTTTCTAATTATGTCATGATATTATTATGTCGTATCTTGTATTTATAATTTCTTTATATGCGTTTATATTGAATACACATAATAGATCTATTTTATTTAGAAAATGATCTTTGTAAGGTTCTTCGTCTCAATCTCCTTTCATTGAGGCATATTTTGTTTTATACACAACTTTATTTTATATGGTGTATAAACCCCTTTGACTTTTACGTTTATTCAAAAGGTTTTCATTTATAATTATGTGATTTTTAAATGATTTCAAAAAAGAGATATTTCTCTCAAATATATGAAAATCCAGTGAAAATGTATACGTATTTAACGCAAGCTTAAAAATGTTTTCAAAAAACCCGACTCTCGAGTGTGGTAGACTGGAAGGGATTGGGTATGGACCCATCATGGCTTGTAATTAGTCGAGAAGTCTCAGAATTAGTTATTTTATTTTCATAATCTTGCATATTGTTTTCAGAAAAACACTGGATTATATTTGAGCAATTTTAAACGTAAGTATCATCTAAAGAAATTGCATCGGCAGGTCTCATGAGACAAACTAATGTCTTGGCACGACGCCTTGACAAAATATTATTTGTAGTCTTGGCACGAGGCCTTGCCTATGTGGTGATGATAGTCTGACATTATGAATTCCATCATTATGAAAGTGTTTATTGATATTGCATGTGATTATTCAACCAGTATAATATCCATTTGAATAAGTAAATGGCATTATTTCATTTTACTTTTGCCATATTATGCTCAAGTTCATGTTTAAAATGCTTTTGTTTTAGTTATAAATTTGCCTTAAATGTTTGTGTTTATTTATAAAAGCTTCCACAATATTGTTATCCTTATTGAGCATCTGAGCTCACCCCTTTCAATGTTTTAATTTTTCTAGGATTTGAAGAAGTATTTTATGAATGACTTACAGGGATAGTTGGAAGGGGATATGAGTGTGGACTATGGAGACCATGTTATTGTAGTTTTCACTTTAGGATATAATGTAACGTTTATGAATTTATCTAGTGTTTCCAAGGCTACTAAACTAATCGGTCTTTCGAGACTTGATCTTTTGTGATCATGCCAATGTTACGCAATAATGCACTGACTCTGGGTAATTGGGGTTGGGTCGTTACATAGAAGGGGTTTTAAACCCCTTCAAATTTAATATATTAGAGGTGTTTGCAAACCCCCTATAATTTATGAAATTATATGGGTTTTCAAACCACTCCAATTCATGAAATTATAGGGGGTTATGAAACCCCTCTAATTTATGACATTAGATATGGTTTTTAAACCACTTTAATTCATGAAATTAGAGGTGGTACATGAACCGCCGCTAATCCCTTTGATTAATGGGGTTTTTTAACCCCGTCAAATTTTTTATTTATTTGTTTAAAAAAATATCATACAAATTCAAATTATATAATATATATGTGTGTGTGCACATGTGTGTATATATATATATGTATTATAGAAACACATTCTATAAATGTATTGAAATGCATTATAAACATATATATATAAATACTTTATATAAATACTTTAAATAAATACTTATACCTATAATTAAAAATGTATACAGATATAAATATTGGTATATATAATATAAATGTAATTATAAATATATTTATTCAAATATATAAAATTTATATATGGTTTTATAAATACTATACATTTATATTATGATTTCTATTATACATATTTTATATTGAATACATTTTTATTATTTATTTATGTATAAATTAATTTATACTATATTATGTATTCAAATATATATAAAATAGAGTAGTTGGGGGCTTTCCTGAGTGGTAAAGGCTCCTTGTAATTCTATATCAGCCCAAGGTTCAAATCTGAGTGGGAGAGAATTTCTGATGGAAAGTAGTGACGCAGGCATGCGGTGACGTAGGCATGACATAGGCAGGTGATGATGCAGGCATGATGCAGGTAGACGGTGATGTAGGCATGATGTTGTGTCGGGCCTCTAGGCCAATTTGTGAGCCTTTGGGCCATGTAATGGGCTTCATGCCCACTGGGACTTCAGGCCATGTACAAAATAACTAAGTCTTGATGGGTGTACTATCCCTAGGGGGCTATGGTCTGTCTTTCCAACCTATGTGTGTGATGTGTGTGTGTTTAATGTAATTGTACACCCAAGCACCGGATATATATATATATATTATAGAAAATATATATATATTTATATTTATATTATTTATATTATATATATTATATTATAAAATATTTTTTGTTATATATAAGTTTATATATATTAATTATATAATTATTTTACATATATATTAGTATTCCATATTAATTATAAATTAATTTAGTATATATATATATATATATCTTTTAATTATATGATATTTTTCCAATTATATGCGTGTATTTAATTTCATGTGTGTCTGTGTGTGTGCGTGTGTGTGTGTGTGTGATATAATATAAATTTATATAATTACATATATAAATATATAATATAAATGTATTTAATATAATAAATGTATAATATAAATTGTAAAACATATAAATGTATAGTATTTACAAAACAGACATATAATTTGTATGGTTTAAAAAATTTGTGTAATAATAAAAACAATAATTAATAATTAATAATATTATTGTTACGCACAGATACTTATATATAAGTATGTAAAATAATTATATATATATATATATATTATAATTATATTATATCTATAAATGTCATATAAATACATAAATATACATACACACACAAATATTAATGTAATTATAAATATATGTAAATATAATTATTTATATATATTATATATACAAAGATATAATACATATATATATATATATATTATACATGAATATATTATATATTATATGCAAATACAAATATATTATATTATTTAAATATCTATGCACAAATATATATATATATATATATTCTCAGATTTTATTGTATCTAAATAAATATAGTTTATTGTATATATAAACACACAGATAAATCGGCTCATTGGTTGATGTGATCCGCTCACAATCCATAGGGTGGGTCTTCGATTCCCAGCAATGGCTGAAATTTTTATTATTGTCATTGTGCATTTTGCGCACTGGTTCCTGTGGAAAAGAGTCATTCCTCACTGGTTGTCTCACTGTTGTGCACTATGTGCGTTGTCTTGGGGGCATGTGTGGGTGCATGCGGGGGTCCGGGCGTGTCTGTGTGTGTGTACAGCTTATCTTATGGTATACAGTGGGTGTCTATATGATTCCTAGGGGGTTTTTTCTATGCGTGCAAGGGTGCCTGCGGGGGGGGATGTATGCATGTTTTTTTGTGGGGTCTGTGGGTTATCTGTGAGGGGTGTTAGGTGGCATCTATGAGTTTTCTGGGGGTATTTTGGGGGTGTTTGTGGGTGTCCGGGTGGGTCTATAGGGGATATTGGGTGGTCTTTGGGGGAAGATCAGTGGGTGTCAGGGTTTGTGCACAGGTTCCTGGGTGGGTCTCTAGGGGCATGCACGGGTGTCAAACGATGTTTGTGAGTTTTTTTGGGGGGGGTGTTTGGTGTCAATGGGTGGGTTTCTAGGGTGTTTTTGGGTCTTTGGGGTAGGGTATTTTTAGGGGCGATTATGAAATCACCCCTAAAATTGTAATTTGAACCTTGATTAGGGCCGGTTTTTACCGCACCTAATCATCTAGGTATAGTGAATTCAGGGTGAATTTAGAGGGGGTTATAACCCCCTCTAATCAAATTATCACTAAATTCAATATCATTTTACCAGTTCTTATCCAAAACCACCCCTAATCAAAGTTGGTGTGCAGATTAGTGGCAGATACGGGTAACTGGTGGTAATGTGTTTAGAGGGGGTTATAAACCCCTCTAAATGATAAAAAAAATCTCTTCTAATCACCTTGCTTTTTTATAGTGTTCTTTGACGAAAGTCATTAAGTGATTGATAATAACTAAGCATATTTTCTTAGTCATTGGAGGAAAATAGTTTATTATAAGGGGTTACACTAATTCTATATTGAAATTCAATAATTGTGATATGAGATCTCAATCTGGTTTTATGTTTTTTCACAATAATAGGGCTATTAATTAAAATAGTTCCAAAAAACCAACCTTGATAGACACAACAACAAAGTTTGAGTGCATCAATTTATCAAATACTATGATAAAAGTAACTTGAATCAACTTCATCACGAATATCATTTGGAGATAAATTAAGAAACACTATGAGAAAAATAGAGGTATTCCTCATGTCATGTAATCTAAGTCTCACCAAGGACTAAACACATCCTTTATAAATACCATATCATTCAAAAAAACATTAAGAGAGGTGATATAAAGGTATATTAGGTTAGTATAGTGAATAATATAGTTTATATTTTAATAAGTTCATTAACATATAAGAATCATGAATTCCATGTAAAGTCTTCAAATATTATTTATATGAGAGATAAGATGTAATTGTTATTATCTATATAAAGGTATCATAGTTTTTAAATAAATAAAATATCTATTTATCATTCATAGTGTGTTTTATATATTACATGAATAGAGGAAAGATAAAAACCCCTCAACTTGTGATTTTTTCCCTATCAATGATTATCATAGAGTACTACTGGTTATGATGATATGTTAATCCTATTGCAATCAGAATTTTACATACATAAAATATAGACTCATGAGATATTATTTAGAGACTTATTATCTGGAATGGCCAAAAAATTATATCACATGTAATTTTATATAGTCATTAATATACCTAAGTGAGTATTATTTAGATAAATCATCATTATCTAAAGTTAATAATATCCTTAGTATATGAACCTCCATAATTTTATTCATTTCTTATGTCAACCTTTAGTTGATAGAATCAAATGGTGGTTGGGTATGTCACTAATGAAGTCTTTTGAATAATTTATCCAATATAGGATGTTTCTTATTTTATGAAAAGTATTTCTTTTGGTACCCAAATTTAATTAGACCAAGGAAATTAATGGTCATTCTTAGTTGAGTGACATGTGATGTTCTCAACTCTTTAGATGAATGACATGTAATGTATTAATTTAATATGTATAATATGTTTTGAAGAATCATGAATATAATAGATGTATTGTACTATATTAACAGGTTATATTTCTAGTGGTTTCTCTATGTATTGGACAAGGGGATTATATAAACATGCATCTAATGTATAAAAATATATATTATATATATCATGTTCATATGGAGATATAATTATGTTTGATCAAGATCGCATCAATACTGTGTGTAGATTGATATGCAATGATGTTTTTGTTAGAGGACAATATTTTCTAATAGTTGTAGAGTAAAGAATGCATATTTTTTTAATATTAAAAATTTCAATAGGGAAACATTGAATATCATGGAATAAGGACGTATTTTGGTATAAATTATTCAACAAGAATTTAAGAGAGTGTATATGATAAATATATTTAAAGGATATTGTATAGACTCTCAAAGAGTAACGAAATTTTGTATAATTTTATAAATATTTAATTCAAGTGGTGTATTATTGGAAATATTCACTAAATCATAAATTATGAAATGTTGAGAGTCTCCATATCATGGTCTGTGTTGGGTTATGGTTCCTCATACTATATAAATGTTTATATAATGAATAATATTAGATGTCATTTTTTCAACACTTTTATAATGATTTTTATTTTTTATTCGACTTATGATGCATTATATAATGATTTTGGGATTAATTAAAAGGTAAAATAAGTCTTATAAACTCATGTAATTATTGAGTCTTTCATTATAAATGTTATAAATATAGAAATCTTTAAGTAATTCATTTTATAAAGTATAAAATGTTATAACTCTAAGTGGATCCATTTTTCAATAAATGAGTACTATAAATAGAGTCCATGGGACTCATGTTGAATTCATGGGGTACACTAGAGATAATTCTCTAAAAAAGTCAATGCATTATTTAATTCTCTCATCATTAGTTGTAGTTGTGTAGGAGGTTTTAGAAAACCTTTAAATTTAATTTGTTCTTATGAATGCATTTAATGATTCTAGTGGTTGGTGGATAACATTAGAATTAAGAACCCATTATTTTATACTAAGGGATATCAATAAAACTCATTGTTTCATTAGATTCATCAGGGATAGTTAGTTTTTATTTATTTTATGGGTTTTATTTAATTTTATTATTTTCTCTAATAGAATATATTATGTATGGGTTTTGTGTTTTATTTTACTAATTTTGGGTCTAGAGATGTTTCAAAAAAATATTTACATTATTGCATACATTTTTTCAATATGTATGATATCTATGATATTAATCAAAAAATTATATTTTTAATATAGAAACTTAAACAAAATATTTTTTTTCTTTCAAATATGAGTTTGATGACTTATCCTAATAGGAATGTAAAAAATTAGAGGGGAAAAATTTTATTTAAATTCCTAAACTATTAAAATTTTCTTCTGAGTGATTCATGCTAATAACTAAACACAATTTACTAATTTTTAATGTTTTTATATATTATTTTATATCATAAAATTACACTTGAACATTTTTAAACTTATATTGTAGAGGAAGAATACAATTTTAAAAAACATATTCCCATTTCTTAAAAGTTTTATGTACATTAAATTTTTACTATGATTGTAGAAAAGGCATGAAAATTCCTCTTTCACACTCTATCTTGATAAATTTACTAAGCTTAAAAGTCATTAATTGTTCAAATCAGTGCATCTTGAAGATTAAATATCTCGTGAGCTTCAATATCGAAATTTAAAACACCTTTAACTTAAAATTCATTCAATTAATCAATAAAAATTTATAAATACACAAAAATTCATCAAGTACTTTGAAATCATCAATAAGAGTAGATAAAATCATCAATAAAAGTAGATAAAATAAAAATTATTTTTTCCATAAATAACTAGGGAATATTATATGGTACTAAGTGGAAATGTATCATTATGGAATAATACACTCCCTTTATCCAGTGTAGATAAATAGTAGTATATATTAGGCAATATCTATAGGGATAAGATAGAATCCTATGTGATTTTGGTTGAGATTTTATATAAAAATAAATAACAAGGGGTTAAATAATGCCAGAATTATATATGTGGTAATATATTAAAGTGTAATATTTTTTATTATTTGATTACTAGAGAGTTGTCTTTTGAGGAAATAGTTTTCACTTTTAGGGAAATCTAATCCAACAAAGTTACCCTATACTACTTATTATTCATGATAGTTATATTAAAACCATCATTACTTCTTAATAATGAATTTTGAAGTAAATTTTCAAGTATTTATAGTGAAAATGGTGGTTCATATGGGATTACATACTAAATATCAGTCAGGTAAATTAATCCTCACTCTATATGATTTGTGTGATTCCACCTTTCTATAAAGATAGGGTGTTATCATGTGATTTTAAATCCCAAAAATTGTGGTTTTAAATCACCTTGAGTATAGGATGTCACCTTCCTATACTTCACTACCCCTAATCCAAATCTATAATCTTTAGTTCCAAGGGTGAGATTTAACTCTCATTACCTCACTCAGTACCCCTAATTTCATCTACCCATAAATAGTGTGTTAAAAACTTTAATTTCTAAGTAAATAATCATAATCAAAAACATAAAAATATGATTAAAACGATAAAATCAATAAAAAATACTCCCTTTATTTTAATATATGCACAAACCAAGAAACAAAACAATCATGTATATAAAATAAAAAGTAAGGAATTGGATGTATCAAATGTAAGATAATCACTAGATAACTCCTCTAGATTTCATGTGTACTCATCTATGTTTTTCTTCCTCTTTAAAATCTCCTCTCTTAGTGATATATGCATCATTTCCTCAGCAGTTTTATGTTCCTCGGCTAAGTTTCTTCCTATGTATCTTGTTCCCCAGTGTCCTCTTATTCAACCATTTTATTTAGTACCTATTATATGATCAGTACATGTGGTTGTAGATGTTTTTATAACTACCACACGTTATAATCTATTCCTTATTATATAATCCTCAATTTTGATACTCGATCATGTGATCTTTATATTCCCCCTCTCTCGAGGATCCTTCTCCATGCGTCATTCTACTTGATCTTTTATTTTATTTACTTAAGAAACTTGAGTAGGGGAATATTTTTTATCCCCTTTGGTATATCATATATTCTATATAGATATTGGATGATATTCATGGTCATATAATAATCTTATCATTCCTTACATGATATACTATTAAAATAATTATAAAAGTGAAATTTTGATGATTTTTATGGGTGATTGAAGTGTTGAATCTATTTTTTATTATAATAAGATGGATTGAGAGGGAATATACTTCTAGGGTCAGAGGTAAGACTATTGGAGCACTGGAATCATATTAGGTTTTGACATGAGACAATGTTGTAATAAAAATATACACTACATTGATACCTCAAGGCCCTATTGGTTCTAGTGAAATGTTGGGGAAGGATGTTATTTTACATTGATGGATCCCTCGGGCTACATTATTGGGGTGTTTGTTATTCCAAAAATTAAAATCATTTTAAAGATCCCTATGTTACCATGAAATGTAGTGTGCATTGAATTTTAAGATTATATTGGATATAATAAATATGATCTGTTATCTTTGTAGTGTTCTGTTGTAGAGATTTGTAATGTTACGTCCCTCTACAGGATAGGGTTGGCAATCTAGCATCATCCCAACCTCTTCCACTATGATACATTAGGTTATTGTTGGCATGTTAGGGGATAGTATGTCTATGTTGTTTCTTCAATGCATTTTCATGTGTGTAACTAGACTATATTGGGAAACCCCAATATTATTTTGAGTTACTATTACATTGAGTTACTCTTATGTAGCCTTCTTGATTCCAAAATTACTCATATATAAGCCACCAATTTGTTATTACTAGGAATTATCCTTTTTATTTTATTTATTTACCACTCCCCTTTTATTCTTACATATCTAGTTACCAAAATATTGTAATCTTATGTTGATGCTCAGATTTCTAATTTATTTATACATGAAAAAATATGGTATGTGATCTTGTGAATTCATTGGCTTGTAGGATCAACCACCATTGATTATTGGCATTTCTTCTTATACAACCAATTCCCCAAGATCATTCAATATAAAAAACTCAAAATCTATTCCCGGAATTTTTTCAATATAATATAATATTATGAATGGAGTTTACTAATTTTGGTAGTTTTGGAAAAACTGTCTTTATATTTCAAAAAAACTAAAAAACAATATACAAACTACAAAAAATTACAAAAATCCAAAAAAAATGCTACTAAAAAGATACCCAAATAATGAAAAATTAATGTTAACCACACTCCCCCACACTTGGGTGATTATTTTTAAACAATTAATTACTATCAACAAAATTTGAACCCATTTTATTGTTAACTTTATATTGAGTCTCAGGTCAGTGAAGGTTAAATGGAAATTGAATAGTTGGATCCAAATTTATACAATCAGAACCTTCAAAAATATATCTCTGTTAAGTCCCTCATCGACTATTTGATACCACGCTTCATTGATAAAACATAAATATTAATACTATAAGTTAATTTTCCCTTCTTTATTTAGGTTCAATATTCCCCTCACTACCCATCTCTATCAATAACTAGGCACAAACACTATTTTTTTTATTTTTAACCCAAGGGATCTGCATTTTTAATTATTTGTTGGGAATTTATAATTTATAACTAACCTATCCCTTACAAAAATATTCCTATATGATTATTTTTTATAAATATTTAATAGAAGAAGGATAAGGGTCTCTCACTCTCAGAATCTCATTTGACTCTTTATTTATTACCTTTATTTTTTTACAAACACACCCAGATCCAAATCATTTAAGAAACTTCAAGTGGGATCTCAACTTCCAATTTTACTTCAGTTCAAAATAATTATATTATTTTAATTTAATTTGGATCCTTGAAAATTTATTCCCTTATAGGAAACAATTCACCCAAATTCAGGTTCAAATACTAGTATATACATTCTTCAATTCTAATTCATCTAAATTTTATCCATTTACACATTATTTCTCTAATTTTTTCAATTAGATTAAAGTGTCTAGGGAAATTATGCCTCCTATATAATGATGTATAAAATCTTTTAAAATGAGATTAATCACAAAAAAATTAAAATCATTAACGCCCCTCTCCCACACACACACACACATGGTTTTTATAGTATAATAAATATGCACATTAATAGGAAATTTCAATGAATGATTTATCAAATAAGTTCTAATAAGATAAATAGAATATCATAATACTCCCTTCCCATATCTTGATTTCTTTTTCCATGTAATTTTTATCCATTTCCATATTTTTGTTCTCTTAAAAACTATATAAAACTTTAAAGCACACACTCAGTGCAGTAAAATGATAATTATTAAAACAAAAATTTAATCAAAATAATAAAATGAAAAACTATATATCAATGTTGGGTTTCCTCCTAATCATCACTTGGATTTAAATTTCTTAATCCAGGTTCAAATTTTTAATTATCCCTAATCTATCAGGGTATGTGGCTTCCTTAGTTGGAACCACCAATTATGAATTATTCCCCATCTCCTTAGTATGAAAATTTTATTTGTATACTCACAAGGATCTATGGAAAAAAACCTCATTACAAGATCCTAAACTACCACCTAAATATCCCCATAACCATTTAAGTTTAGTAAATTGTACACTTCATCCATAATTAACTCAATTTTATTTAATCTTAGATAGGATGGAAATGTGGTGGTGATAAACTTCTTGAGTTCTCTTTCATATTAAGAACCTTTTTCCACTTCCATTATGTCTTATATTTTATCTTCTTTAACTTGGACATTTTTTTCGATGATAATCCTTGGGTATGATCCATCAATTTCAAAAATGGATGTCCAATATTCCAATATATGCTACATACGTTCTCTTATAGATCCATCCACCCAACTACTTATGATCCTTTATTTTTATTTAATCACATTAAACCATGCCAACCACCCAATTATTTTTCCCAATAAATAATAATCTTGCGATGTTGGAGAGATAACATCACAATATTTTCTAGGGAGGGGTAGTTTCAAGTAGTCTATTTGGGATGAATTATTAAAAGGTCTCTAGGCCATGTAATGTGTCTCTAAGCTTATAGGCCATGCAAGGGTTCCCCTCTACCCTTAAAGGGGGGATTATCAAAAATCAATAAAAATTGAAGGCCTTCGGTCCATTCAGGATTTAAAAACCCACTTTCGAAGACACTATTTACTTATCCACTAAACCATATATTTGTTTCATCGAACCATTATAAATAAAAAATGGTTAATTATCATTTAAACGATATATTTCATGATAAAATTCCAATATAACAATCATAATTTTATTTTATTAATTTGATAATTAATATTCTCTTTATCTCTAAATAGTATTTCCTAAATTATTTTTATTTAATCACATTTAATGATTATTAAATACATAAAAATTATATATTCACAGCAGCATTTCCAAGTAGTAAACTACTAATTAATATTTTTATTTAATTAGAAGAATTTATTAATTGAATATATCTTTTTAATACAATATATACTCAAATAAAAAACAATTTATCATAATTATATAGAGTATTTTGTCATAAAATTCACTCAATTAATTCACATTACAATATGTTATTAATTTACTCTTTAATTAATAACCAATTTTATAAAAACTAATTCGAACTTGAGTAAATTCAAGTATCACACTTTTCAAAATACACTATTGTAGTGAATTAGAACCCCAAATAAATTCATGATCTCCTACCTCATGATACATCTAAAAATTTTACAAGTATTGGAATCATAGTTTTTCTTTTAACCATTAGATATCAAGAATACACTCAAGAATTAACAAAAAATGAGAATTATAACATATAAAAAACTAATCCTTGAAGCCTTTGAACAAAAAAAAAGGGAAAATAATATACTCATCATCCTGGTCATAATGCATCAAATGGATCATCGATCAACCATGAAATGAAGGAAAATTTGGTATAAAATTTTTGATAAAGTTTGAGATATATTAATAAGAAATGATCTCATATAAATTTATATCCATAAGAAAATAGAGGTTTAAATACAATTTTTTAATGTGTGGTTGAGAAGATTAAAATACTTCTATTGGATATCCATCGAAATTCTAGTGGAAAGAAGAGCCTTCCTGGGATATTTCTAGACCCATGGGACTTTTAGTTAAAACCTTATAAACTTTTATGGTGTTATGTTACTTCTTCCAAAGGCTCAAAACCATAATAAAACTCTAAAAACCTCTTCTTCATCCTATAGAAATCAATAATTCAAGAAAAAAAATCACCCCATAATTATCAAAACACTAAAAAATAAACCTAATACAAACTTTAAAATTATAAAGTCACTAAAAATTTCCCACAATAATTCTTCTCATATATAAGAAGACTCTATCATTGAGACCTCATTTCACTTCTTATTCCCAAACACTAACACAATTATACCCATATAAAACTGAATGAAAACCATGGAAAGGTCACCACCATATATTTTACCATACCAAAATGAATACCAAACCATATTCACTTCCCATATGATAAAAAATTTATAGGTATTCCCCATGGTACCAAATATATATAATGATAACATAATAAAAATTCAACATGAAAGTTGAATTCTTCAATGGACTCAACAAACTTGAAATTCACCCACTCAATACCAATGTTTTCACAAAGACTAACCAAAAATAACCACTAATTAAAACTCATGAGGTCATTTTTGTGACCCATTTTCCTATTCCACATTAACCCACAAATTGGATTAACAAAACTCAACTTAAAATAATCCTTATTTAATCAATTATATTTGGTTAAATAGTCCTTCTATAATCCTTCATTAAAATGATTGAGTCCCTTTATTGAATTTTAAATCAAATAAACAATCAAATAATTACACATTTGATATCAAAATAATAATAATTTTACCAAAATAGATTTTATTCAACCAATGAAATAGTTTTCTTCATCATGCTTTCATATGTAAACTCTCAATTTATTATATGATCAAAAAGTAATTCACCCTTTGAAAAAATCAATAAACCCTAACATTCCCATCAAATAATAAATTTCATTTAATTGATCTGTTAAATGTCTCAACAACTTTATCAAGCTAACATTATTTATATTTAGGCATAATCATCATATAATAAAAAAAATTAACATCATGTAAAATTTCTTATTGACATTCCATTTCAACATGATATTTATAAGATTAAATGAATTCAAATTTTTTTACCAAATTCACATTAGACATTCCACTTAATACTCTATTTAACAAGATAATAATATAATATAAATCATAATTTTACTAAATAATAACCCCATTAAAATCACATGATAAAGTATAATATTTAAATTGAACTTGCTCACATGATAACAAAACATCAACATGATTTAACTCGATGAATCATGAAATTCATTTCTTTCATGATGTTAACAAAATTTAACCCTTTTATAATCATGGTCAAACTAATAATGAAAAAATTAATTATACAAGTTAATATTTGAATAAAAAAAGTAATATCCAATTATGTCTCTCCTCCATTCTCAATTAAAATCATAATTTATAGATTATATCATTCAATATATTAATTTTTTATTTAAAACATTTTTCAAATTTTCATAGACAATTTACAATAATTTGTATCTATTAAACATGATGAAATTAAACTACACTACTCAAATCATAGTGTTTTAAAATTTTATCAATGTTCCAAACAAACCATCATAAAATTATACATAATCAAAATTTTATTTGATTCACTTAAATTATCATTAAATCATGCTTTAATCATTTAATAATAACTTCAATATCTAAACTAATCATTTAGAATGTTATTAAGTACATAAAAATGAACAAAATTATATTTATTCAACAAAAAATATATACATTAATTCCAAATTGATTATCCTCTTTAATTATTGAAAAAATATATATAAACTAGATTTATTTATTTCATTTTAAATGCTTAAAAATAAATCATATCAGTATAAAATTAATCAACCAATGACACATTAAATCAATTGAATCCCTTTCAATTTTTTCTCTATTATACAAGTGTAAAATATTTCATGATTTATTAACCAATTCATCCCACATCAATAATTCAAATCATTATATTTCCCTTATATATATGAAAAACAAACACATAATTAATCCACTTTAGATTCTATATTAAGTTTCATCAATAGGATTTTATTAAATCTCATTATCAATTTTCTAAATTCATTAGAGAATATCCCATTTTAATAATTAACTCATGTCATATAAGTACATAAAAATAAATAACCATGAAGTAATCCTATTTGATCATAAATCATATACATTTTTTTCAAGCATAAACCCCAATAAGCTTATTAATAATTCATTTTTTTACTCAAATCAATTTCTAAGATCAATTTACTAATCAAGAATAATCATATGTGAACTCATATGTATGTAATGTACCTATATTTAAGTATAATTCATTAAAACCCCACTCTTAACTCTCAATTTGGGTGAATTTAAAAACCTGGAGGAAGTTTCATTTATTATAAAATCACCAAATGATATTTTATTAAAATTATCAAATTTGATCGGACTCACCCTAGTGACTTGAACTCCCACTATGGTTGTGCTTTATAGGAACACACACATAGCTTTCATACTATGTTATAACTTCTAATATCTTTCTACCAAGTCCCAAATATCAATACCACTGAAAAGAAACTACTCTAATTCAATTTTTTAACTCCATGTCCTGGAAAAACCATACTGAATCGGTGAAATTCCATATGGCCTCAAGTGCGCTCTTCAATCACCAAAGTCTAGTGACAATCACCGAGGGTCTATGAGTATCACTTGGGGATTGATTAACCATAATCATATATAAATATTCATAATTATATTGGAATGATCAAAATATAAATTGATACAAATCAACATTAATAAATTATAAATAAATCCCAATGATGACCCACATGTCATACAATAGATTGACTAAATGGTTAAAAGATACATTTATATTATATAAATAAATACGTTAAAATAAGGGGAGGTTAAGGAAGCATAAAATGATGTGGTATAAGTGCATCCTCAACTATAAAAATATTACAAACATGGGTAAGAGAACCTAAATATAGTGTGGAGGGAGGATTCATCCCCATTGGCCTCCAAAATATTCATCGCTTTATTTACCAAAATCTATGTATATTGAATCCTTAAACTATGAAGTAAAAGTTTTCTTCATTACCAAATAATGTAAAAAATAGAAAAGTGGGAAGGCTAGATAACTTTCAGGTATTTAACACTAAACGCATAACTAGATTTGGAAAGAAAAATAGAGATACACTATTCATTGTAAATAGAAAGACAACAAAGTTGAGCCTTAGACACTACCAGAAGTGGATTACCTTCACCATAAAATGAACTAAAATCCTAAACCATAAAACAATATGGGTCATGCATGATTCTTCTCACCCTAATTTTTATAATAAAATAGGATATATCCATAGTTATTTTTAAACTTGAGATTGGTGGCATCCAAGAAACCAAGTGACTAGAATTTTTTTTGACTGTTAGTGAGGAATTATGAAAACTAAAGGAATTGACCCATTTTAGGGAACCATAAATAGGGATATAGATATAAAATATATTATTTATCACATTGAACTTAATATTTTGGATATTTAAAGACCTTCTACTAAATCTTTATTCACTTGGAGCTTTCTAGATGGACCAAAAGTGGGCTTCCAAAGCTAACTTAAGACCCATTTTTAGATCACCATTAATTGAAGAACCATAAAATTTAATGTATGGATTAAATCCTAGATATACTCCTAATAAATACCATATTAAATTAACCCACTCTATATTGATAAATATTTGCTTAGTCATTTCTGATTGTGGGATTGACAAGTAGATATGTTTAGAGGCTAATTGGACTCCTTTGCATTGAACATCCTTGTCGATAGGGAAACAAAATTGAAGAGGAATACATATAAGGAATTTATGTTTGTATGGTATAGAAAATTCCTAAATCATTTTTACCTATAGTAATTCCCTATTAGGAACATGTAGGAGCTTAATTGAATCTCTTGAATTAAAGATCCTTGAGCTGGCTGGATACAAACAACATCTACTATCTTAATAAACTAACTAGATTTTTTTGAAGATAGTTTTTTATTCTATATAGAGGACACATTCAATGAAATTTGGGTAGTTTTTGACCACTTTAAAGATGATATTAGGTGTAATATTGTTCATAAAAAGGTTATCACTCCCATCTTATTTGTCTTTACATAAAAATATATCTCCATGTCCTATTACCCATCAAGATTGATTCATAAGAATATAGAAGGGCCTTGAACACTTCACCACAATGGGGATGAGAATTTTTGGACATTTTGATTATCCTCTAGAGCTACCTCGTAATTTTTATCAAGAAATTAACCCATAGATAATCCACATGATAACATCAAAATATATTTTATCATGCGTGGGTGTCATGGTTTCTTCCAAAATTCAAATCCTGATTCTACCCTCAGTGATAGGGGTATCCAATCACCTGAATCTTACCCGATGATTTTTTCCTTCAAATCAGGAGTCCAAAAGGAAAGTTTTGACAGTAATATTCATGTGTAAAAGAACACATTTATGTACTTTGGTTACATTCATGATGTGTGTGGGTATGGAGGTCAGGAATGAACTGATGAGTGGGATGTTCTCTCTAAAATAAATAATCCATATCTTCTAGTTGATTATTTTACCCATAATAATTTGAATGAGATTATCAAAATGACTTATCATGATCCCTCTTGAAGATAGAGGGTCCATGAGATATTCCATGTGGAAATAGAATCGATTAATCCTCAACATGTCTTTATTATCAATATCTTGGATATTAAAAAATGAATTAGAAATAAAAATAGAGATCTTGATATGAATAACTTTATTAACACTCCATTTTTCATATTTCTCCACAATATTTTAATCCTCTTATTTATTTATGTCTTATATTCTGAAATTAAATCATGTCATCAATAAAAATAAAGTGAGAGATGTTGAGGTTTTCACACCTAACATTAAAGAGGAGGGTGAAACCTAAGAAAATTGTATTATCCATGATTATGTTGAGATAGTCTTGTGCATGGAAATATATGGTATGAGAGATTAGATATATCTGAAAAAACCTTTTGGAATATTTGAATAAGGTAAATCTCATTCCCACTAAAGAAATTGAGAACCATGGAGAGGACAAACTATGGAAAATAAGGTCACAAAAACATTCTAAAATCCCCTTGTCCACGTGATTTTGATTATGAAAATTTATTTGACCATATCATGAGATTTTTTAATATCTACTTTAATCATGATGTTAAATCCAATAACCTGCCAATTAATGTCATGAATCATTTCTGATTCAAGGGAAATAGCTACTTGAAAGTTCCAATTCCTAACATCCAAACACATATAATACAAATCTATAAAACTAAAATAACTAAAAAATAAAGGAGATAATAACGCTTCATAAACTCCTTTAAATTCCTCTAGTGTCATCACAATGACCCTGAACTCCATCTCTTTGTTACTTAGGGTCTCTACATATACCTATATAAAACATGTATACCTTTCACATTCATGGGATGAAAATAAATATGGTATAAGAAATACATATCAATAGTGTATCACCAAAGACCCAAAATGTATCTTGGTTCTTAACATACTCATATGTGTATAGTGAAATTAATTCTAGAAATTAAGTAACCAGTCGTCTTATAACAAACTACAAAAAATTTATTTACAAACTACTTTGGATTTGAATATTCCATATTTATCCATTTCTTCTATAATGTCAAGATGCTAGATATAGTAAATCATTGAAAAAAACATGGATCAAGTATTATCCCTTTCATGTAAAAGCTATAAACCCATGGTTAATATATCATAGCATAGATAAACATGAGGATAATCTCATAAAAACCTAGCATAAGGCATAAAACATATCATAACCAAAATCGTGGTTATATTATCGCCTAACATATAAAACATCACCAATAAAAAAATCAATATTTATATTCTGAAAAATCAATAAGAATATATGACATTACTATATGATCACAACATTAATTTCAGCATGATAATCATAAATATGTCAATTAATTTATCATAATATAGTACTAATACAAGAAATAAATAAACACTCAATACCCACTTATGCTTTTGTTAATCAAACAAATCAATTTACTCATACATGATAATTTTATTTTATTTTCATATATTTCCGAAAATAGTGACCTAATTAAATCCCTCTTTATTTACCTAAAAATGAGCTTCATTAATTTATCAACTATAAAAATCATAATATCATCCCAAACACTCATTTAATATAATTTAAAAAAAGTGTATCACTTTAAACCATGCCAAACATCCCATTATTTTCCTAATAAACATTATTATTACCTATCTTTCCCAAATAATAGTATTTAAAAACATAAACATTCAATACTAAACATTAATTAGGATAATTTGGTATAAAATATCTCTATTTCACTTAACAAGTCAATCTCATTTCTCATTCCTTTCAAAAAAATGATGATATAACACAATATCTTTCATTTACCCTTCCTTAAAAATCAAAAACATGATTACAAGAATTTATAAAAAAATTCATATCATAAGATTATAGAGACCCTACCATAGTAGCTCAAATCCAGTGTTTGTTTATTATATTGGTATAAGATACAAGGAATAGCATCTCAAATAATAGAATAGTTTAGTAGTCTTGGTAAACTATATAAATACATGAGTCTTTCATTAAATTTGAATACAAAAATTAAAATATAATATTCTTCAATAATAATATTATTCCTTCTAGAATATAATTTCATATTAGACATAGTACACTTCAAGGATTCCTAGGAAAGCAAAAATAATAAGCATGGTTTCAAATTCTCATTAAGGGTTTATTATAGCGGAAGTAATCATGAATTAATACGCATAATCAATATAGAAAGATAAAAAATAAACACACACTCCATGTAATAAATAAATTGAGAAGAAATTGCATCCAGAGATAATATCAATATGAAAATATCTTGGATAAAAATCAATATGAAATGTTAAATAACTGAACATACATTACTTGTAATAAATAAACTATGAAAAAAGTGCATCCATATATAATATTAGTATGAAAATATCATGTATAATAATCAATATGGAAAGGTAAATAATTGGACACACGTTCAATTTAAATAATATCTTGGCTATCATAATTAGATAAGTCATAATCAATATAGAAAGGTAAATAACTAAATATAAATTTAATTTAATCAATAAATAATAATGAAATACATCCATAGATAATATCATTTCAAAAATATCATGTAAAATAATAATTTAATTCAAAATTATGGTAACGCTTAGTTATTGGACGTCATGTCTCAGAAACATGATACCTCTACCTTTAAGATCTATCCTCAAGATAGTTTAAAAATACAACGTACAAACTCATTAAGGTTGGCCAACTAATTTTATTCTAGCTTATTGATTCACCTCATGAGACTTCCAATGCATCGAGGGGCTATCTATAACTAGGCCCCACCCATGTCTACATGTCCAAAACATTACTCATGTACTTAATAATTTATTTAATTCATGAACAATTTATCTTATCATCAAATATATATATAGTGAGTAAATAATATATATTTATCAATATTTACCTAGATAAATGAATAACTTTAAATGTAAAACACCATATGTAAAAATGATATATGATTTAAGAAATTAACATATCCATGATAAATAATATTGATATTTAGAGTAAATTTAATGTCCAATGATCATAGGAAAGTGAATATTTCAAGGGAAAGTTAATGACTACAAAAATGAAACAGGAAAGTGAATTTCAATACCTTGAATGGTCAAAATGATCATTAACTATCCATAGAAGTAATATGTATCATATCAATAAAAAATAAACTCATTCGAGTAATAATAAAGGGTTTTTGTTATTTATGAATAGAAATTCCATCAAAATATCTTTAAAAAACATTTTTGTGGAATATACCTTTTTGAATTTGAAAATAATATTTTAAAACTAAAATTTCACAAAAAAATTGAAAATAATTTTATATGAAAATAACCTTTGAAAATTAAAATATTATTTACAACATTTTACTAGCCATCATTTCTATAAATTCAACTCATTTTGTACAAGTTAAAATAAATATTCCTTTCACTTTTTGGTAAAATTCAAACAGGTATTGTTTCTGAAAATTACATGGATATTTCTTTCAAAACAATTAAGAAGTAAAAATGGGTAAAATTTCATTAATAAAACATTTTTAAAAGGTTAAAATAATTTTTGAAACCATTTTTAGAAAACATGATTTTTGAAGAAAGCGCATTTTCGACCGAAGAGGGAAATGAAGTCATATTTTTTAAAAAACAATTCTCAATTATTTTAAGTACCAAAGGGTGGGAAAATTTTACTATTACTTGAAAATATAATGAATAACCATATAAAAATAAAATTAAATGGTTTTATTATATAATGATCAAATAATTTCTTCCAACTAAATTTCAAGAATAATTAATCTCTATTATAATGAGATTGTGAAATAAACCCTTAAAATGATCTTAATATTGAAGTAAGAGTTTATAAATAAATATATTATGTGTGTAAATTAAAAATCCACATAAAAATTGTAAATAAAACTTAATATAGTCAAAATAAATTACACACATAATCATATCATGACATAACCAATTAAGTATAAGTTTAACCCAATGAATGGAAATCAATTTATAAAATACCTTACCTAATTATTTAATTTAGTTGAAAAATATTTAACCTACTATATAATATTAAATAAAATGAAAGTGTTTTGTTATGATAATTAAATTCTCTAAGTGAAACCTCATTTAGATCTCCTCATAAGGACCCTAAGAATGGTATTTTTGGGGGACCATAATCTCTAGAATGTGAAAAATAATGTTGGTGAGAGAATTTGGTAGATTTTTTTTGATAAAAAGGTATTTTTAGGGGTGAATAAGTGGGGGTTCCCTATTATAAGTGGGGAAAGGGGGCCTCCTTACAAATTTCTAGGAAATTTCCCAAAAGAATCCAAAACGAAAAAGTTATTCACATGAGAAAAGCATCCAAATGAACTTAAATTATAACTCGAAAATGATAATGTAGAAATATGTCTATACAATAATATTTTTACAAGTTGGTAAGACATTTTTAACCCTTATCTTCTTAGTTTAACCTCATGGTAAACCCATTTTTACCTTAACCATGGTAAATAGTTTTTTACTATTTTCACGATTCATTTTAGTCAAAAATTAAGTTGGCCTTATTAAAAAATATATATTATGATGATTAATAATATGGTATCCATTTTTTCAAATTCAAATCACATAATTAGAAAAAAAAATTAATAAGTCTTATGGATGTGATGAGAAAGTGGGTTTTTAAAGACAAAATGTTCAAAAGTTTATAATGTTTTTATATAAAAATCCAGTATCAAATTCATTCAAATGACCTAAATTGGATAAATAGATATGTAATTTAATTAATTTTAAACTAAAAATAATTAAAAATATTATTTAACATTAAAAAAAATTAGAAAAATAGTTTTCAATTAAAATTCAGTATTTTTTATTATTCGTTAAAAAATAAAAATTTTCATAAAAATCAAAAAAAATCACACTAAGATAATTTTAATATTGTGATTTCATAAATGAAGATAATTTTATAAAATAAACTTTCTATAAGTGGTAAAAAAATTAAATTATATGCGCAAAGCATGACTAAACATTCTTTTAAGAAAAATATATTTTTTTCAAAAAAAAATCTTTTTGTTATAAATTATTCTTATTTTACTAAAAATCAATAGATGACCATATTTTTATAATTTATTTATTACTATTCATACCAATATATTTAATGGTAGTTTATAATGGTATATTATATTATGGTTCATCTAGACAAGGGGTTTCTTGTTCCTTAAGCTATCGAAGATATTAAATTTAAATAAATATATCTCAATAGTTGTTTAAGTTTGGTGTTACGCGTCACATACGTTATTTAATAATATGTTATTATTTTAGAATTATGAGGTTTTACATTCTCCCCATCTTAAATAAATTGTGTCCATGCAATTTAAACTTGAGCTCTGAAATCTCTGTTGTTGAAAAACAAATACCGTAAAAGGGTTAATAAAATATTCTCTTAATAAGAAATAAAGGGTAGTACAAAGTTCATAAAGAATAACACATATGTAAATTTCTAAGTAGTATAAAATTTATAGAAAGTGAATATGTAATGGCCCGGACCTCTTTGGTCCATTCCTTTGTGAAAATTAGGTGTATGAGGTGTTTTGGGAGGTCAAGGTGACTTATCCCCAACACTTTTCCAAATTTCCATTTCTGTGAACAGTTCTATTGGTGAATAGTTCCAATGGTAGACCGTTGTGAACAGTGCATCAGTAACCTTATATGAACAGTGCAACGGTGACCTTATTTGAACAGTTCAATGGTGATCTTATGTGAACAGTGACATCGGTGACCTTCTATGAACAGTGTCATCGGTAACCTTATGTGAACAGTGAAATGGTGACCTTATGTGAATAGTGACATCAGTGACCTTATGTGAATAGTGCATCAGTAGCCCTAGGTGAACAGTGTCATCAGTAACTTTCTATGAATAGTGTAGTGGTGAGATTCCCACGATGACCTTTTTCCTTTTCCAAATGTTGATTTCATGAACAGTATTTCCAGAATGGTGAGGTTCCAGGGGTGAAATTTTTCTTTTGCCAAAATTTGAGTTCATGAATAGTGTTTCCAGAATGGAGAGGTTCCAATGGTGGCCTTTGTCCTTTACCAAATTTTGAGTTCATGAATATTGTTTCCAGAACGGTGAGGTTCTAATGGTGACCTTTTTCCTTTGCTAAATTTTGATTTCATGAGGAGTATTTCTAGAATGGTGAGGTTCCAACAGTGAGGTTCCAATGGTGAGGTTCCAATGGTGAGGTTCCTACAGTGAGGTTCAAACGGTGAGGTTCCAACAGTGAGGTTCATGAATAGTGTTTTTCCTTTTCCAAATTTGGAGTTCATGAACAGTGTTTCCAGCTTCCTACAGTTTCTCCCCTTTAACGTTTCCTTTGATGAAAAATGCAGTTAAGGCATTGTTTTAAGGACTACAAGGTTGATTCAAAGGTCGTAACTCCTAAATTAATTTCTCTTAAAGATCGGGATGTTTTTACTTGGTCAAACCGCGTGGTTTAATACGATTCGCTTTTAATGGAAAACCCATCATATCTTAAACCACTACTCCATTAAATCTTATAAAGGGATAAGATATCTTCCTCCCTAGTTCTTCCTCCTTATTCTCAGGTGTGAGATGCTCGAACATCCCATTCCTTCCCGTAAGAGTTGTGCAATCAAACTTTCCTCCTATGATTTTTTCCACTCTGTTTTGATGTAAACAAGAAATATCGATCAGTCTTCGATATAAGGTATGATCTATCTTCATTATTTCAGGTTCATCTCCTTCTTTCTCCTTTCCCTTTTTATTTAATTTTACCCCCCATGTTCTTAATGGGATTTTCTTGGGTGTTGGCTGATGTGGTGGTGTCTCTGTATCCATGGGTGGTTACAGTTGTCACAGTGGAGGAGATCATAAACCGTTGTGTGGCTCATTCTTGTATAAAGAACATCAAGAACTATTTGAGGTAGGGGATTTGTTGCTTCTCTCTAATTTTGTGTGAAACTGTATTGTTAGCATGTTTTATCCCATTACATCACAATATAATTGACATAATAAACATTTGAACTAGATAAATAAATTGATTTCGATCGTATGTTATTGCGTCTTGTTTTTCTAGATAGTGTGATATCAAATCTTACTTGTTTATCTTATCATTATTGATGTAAATTGGTAATGAACATAGAGATGGAATTAATTGATAATCACTTGGCTAAAGATAAAGAGGCATTTTAATGAATCTGATTGATGTTATTGTAATTTTATGTTAATCAAATTGGTGCAGTAATCATGTTCAATTATTTGTGATAGCTTACTGGTTAGATTTCCATTATTTGGAACCTATGAATAATAAATTTGTTAATACAAGATGGATTAAAGAACTGATTGTTTGATAAAAGATAATTCCTTGTAGGGTTCTAAGTTTCCCTTTTTTCTTGTTTAAGGGATAATAACGCAATTTATATGATGTTTTTTTTCCTACTTCTTGTGTTGTGACATGAGCCTGGATGGCTGTTGTGATATATGGGGGCAGGGAGGCCTATTGTTTGTGGTAGCAGATGATGCCTAGAGTGGAGAGATACATCGTTTTATACATGTGGATGTCAGAGAGGACACCAGGGTTGGTGGAATGGGTTGGATGTGAATGTTTAGATTCCTGTTGTTTCTTTGATTGGTTGTCTATTTTACTTTCCCCACTGCTTGAGGTAGCTGTTCTTGCTTACACATATTCTAAAAGAGGCGAAGACATGAGGGGTATGCAACGTGCTTTCTATGTCTAGCTTCTCAAGGGAGGATGGGTCTACTCTCTTGATATAGGTGGAAAAGACTCGGCAGGTAGTTATTTTCTCACCGTGTTGAGCCCCCTTGTATTTAGTATCATACAATGATTTTCTAGAATAACGATAAATATAGGAATGTAATGCTATAAATAAATAGTTGAATAAATGATGTTAACCCATGGGGTTGGATCTTGCTGGAATGAAATGTTGAGGTTACAATTTTAAATGGATAGTATACTTTGTTTGTGATGCTAATGAGATTTAATGTGGAATTGTTAATGGTTAATTAATGTTTAAATAATTAATTAACATAAAGTGGAACTAATAAAAAGGGAATTAATTAAGGAAATAAATATATTTAAATGGTTGTGTGCTTATAGGATACCTAGTCATAGAAGTGGTTGTCGGGAGTCCGAGAGACGTTAGCTATAGTTGATTCTAAGACTAGGTTATGCCCATAATGTCGTTGTGAGATATATTATATTTTGTACTTTTTTGTTTCTATATGCTACTCCACCCCGTCAGTTAGGGCAACTGACACCCCGGGGATTCTGAGCCCTAGGGGTGTTTTCCCCAACATTCTGGTGGGAGGATGGATGGATGACTACCCCCTTTGGCCCCACTCTATTCTCTGGGTAGTTACCTGTGCTAGTAGACATAGTGGTTAGTTTTCCCTCTATATGTGTGTAGAGGGATGTAATGTCTTGTGGTTATTCACAAACATATATTTTGGATATTGTATCATATGGACTACTATAGGTGTAACGTTTATAGGCTGTGATGGCTTGAGGATCCTTACTCGGTGTATGGGTTGTAATGGCTTGAGTTATAATACCCGACGTATGATACACGTTATACGAGCTATAGTGGCTCCCAGAAACTACCTGGTTACTTTCTTGCATGGTCATGGTGGTTTTGTTGCATGAGGTGCATATTGTGGCGCTTCACCTAGGTGTTTGCGGGCAAGCCTTTTTGGAGAGAGATTCTTAGGATGTGTGACATTGGGGAAAAACGGCAAACCAGTGTGGAAGTAGTAGCAGGGTACCCTTGATATTATTTATTATATTATATACTCTTGTATGTATTACTTGGTGAGAGTAGCCAAGGTGAGGCTAGGAACTTAGTATACCTGTTTAGGTGATGAGTTAGTTTCATTTGTTATTCACTGTGCTTTAGCATGCTTTTTTATTTTTTCATGAGAGGCTCCGGGGAGGATCCTATTGAGTATAATATTATACTAACCCTATTTATATATAAACTATTTTTTTGCTCACTTGGAGGAGGTTTGAGATCAAGCTGGTTTCTACTAGCTTGGGGTTACAGGAGCTGTTCGGGCTTGTGGTTACTTCTTTTTTTACTTTTTTTGGGTACTTATAGTTTTACCCATGTAGTTGTAGTAATTTTTTATGTCATTACATATGTGCACTTGGGTTTTCATTTATATTTCAATTTGAGTTAGAGTTAGTTGGTGTTTATCTTATCTCTCTCTTTCGCATGTGTTCTCTTAGAGGGTAATGCCTCCCATCTGTGTGTTTACTATACCGTCAGTGCTAGTCTCCAACCCAGGGCCTACTGAAGGTGGGACTCGGGGTTCATTATCTCCTTTCCCACATTGGTGGCCCAGGAGGGGTACACCTTGTGGGGAGGGCGTCGTAATAGAGTGGTATCAGACGTCTCATTCAGAGATAAGATGGATTATGGTGTTAAGAATATGTGAGGTTGCATGGGTTTGTGGGGAAAAGTGTCAGTCAAGTTTAGCAAGTGATGTTAACACTGGAGACCAGCTAAGACATAGGCGTTTAGGGCCCCCTATGATCTGATGTATGGACCTTTAAGTTTACAATGGATACTAAATGAGGTGATACTAGTTGTAGGTTAGTGACCTAGGAAAATATCATGCATCATTCTTCTTTGTTCCTCTGTTTGAATGGTTAGACCTTAGGATAGGTTAAACTAAAATGAATAAAAGAAAAAAACTAATTAATTAATGTCGAGTATTCTATATTCTAGGTATAGGAGCTCTAATTGTTTGTTATTTTACAGGTATGGCTCCAGGTCGACGTCCTCATTAGGATCGCATTGAAGATATCCAGCAGGTTGTGCCAGCAAATCGTCGTAGAGTAGAGGATGACAATGATGACACTTGGAGTAGGACACTCTAATAGTTTCAGTACCAGAGTCTACAGAAGTACAAGGTCTCTATGTCAAATGCAGTCATGGGAGACTGGTTCGAGGAGGTCACGATAGGATTCAGTTTGATCCATGCTCAGAATGAGCATTGGGTGCCCTTGGTTGTGAATATGCTATGTGGAGCAGCGAGGTAGTGGTGGTTCTTATTCCTCTAGGATTGTGAGGAGTCATCTATCTCATGGGAGGAGTTCCGAGACAAGTTTAGAGTCGAGTTTCATTCTTTGACCACAAAGGCATCCAATTTCCAGGAGCTTCTTACCCTTCGATAGGGGATATCCAACGTGCGAGAGTTTGGAATCTATTTCAGGAACCTTATACGATATGATTCAAACATTTTTCCAGATGAGGAGGCCAGGATGAGGCATTTCGAGGAGGATTTGCATCTAGAGATCCAGTGTCAGGTCACCCCATTTATGTTGAACACATATCTTGAGGTGTTGGAAAAGGTAGAGGTCATCGAGAAAACATTGGCCAGAACTGGATCATCACGAGAGGGTAGTCTTCATGATTCCTCATGAAGTTGAGCTCGGGTCTGGGGTTCCTGGTTTTCAGGTCAGAAGAGTTTTTGTTTGGCCAGGGGTAGATCCCAGCCCTCAGCATCTTGTTTCTCTAGGGGGGCAGCAGCTATCAGGCCTATGCCAAGGGATCAGGTGCTTGTTTTTTTTATGGTGGTTGAGGTCATCAGTAGTGAGAGTTTCTGACCTTTCAGAGAAGTCATCATGCACCAGGTGTTCTACGCTAGGTTCCTCCATTTAGGTAGTTCCAGCAGAGGCAGCAGTAGCAGGTTGCACCATCTTTAGATCATAATAGGGTAGATGGGTCAGGCAGAGGACAGCCCTTTGATGCTTCCCATCCTCATAGAGCAGAGCATGACTATGGTGGTGTTCCATCATCAGGGTTAGAGATGTCGTGAAGGAGGTCGTGGTAAGCTTCATGCTTTAGCTTTGCCAGCACCAGGCGAGCCATACGTTGTTTGAGGTACCCTTTTCTTATTTTATACCTTGGTGTATTACTTGTTTTATTCAAGAGTGACATGCTTCTTCATGTCACCTACCCTTTTCCATGTTTTGGGACATGAGGTAGAGAGGCTTCCAGTGCACTTCGCATTGACTACGCTAGTTGGAGGTCGAGCTTACTTGTTTGAAGTATGTAGAGACTGTGAGCTAGTGTTGTGGTAGCACCGCTCTTGGGGATATTTCTTATGTTTATGAATAAAACCATATGATTTCATCCTCAGTATGGATTGGTTGTATTCAGTGCAAAATATCATGGATTTATTCAGGAAGAAGGTCATTTTCTTCGATGCGGATGGAGATCCGATGGTGTTTGTTGGCGAGTGAGATCCTCGAATGGGTCATAGACATGTTCTATCTTTATCATCCATGATGACTAAGATAATGTTGAGTTTTTCAGAGGTTCAAAAGCTGGCATTTCCTAGGGTCGTAGAAGAGTACCCTGATGTCTTTCCCAAACATGTTTTTGCATCACCCCTCAACGAGAGATCAAGTTTGTAATCGAGATACAAACAGGAGAATCTCATATCTCTATGTCTCCATATAGGATGTCCCCTTCTAAGTTACGAGAGATAAGTATATAGCTTGATGGTCTATTATAGTGTGGTTTTTTTGGCCGAGTGTGTCACTGTGGGGTACACCAGTTTTGTTCGTGAAGAAGGCTGACGGTAGTCTTCAGTTGTGTGTCGATTATCATACCTTGAACAAAGTGACAATAAGGAATCGCTATCCTCTTCCACGGATTGATGATTTATTCAATCAAATAAAGGGTCCAAGTTGGTTCTCAAAGATTGACTTGTGGTCAGGATATCATCAGATGAGTGTGAAGGATGAGGATATCCCGAAGACTACTCTCCGTTGTCATCATGGGCATTATGTGTTCACTATAATATCGTTCAACATGAAAAATGCTCTAGTTGTGTTCATGGGATTGATGAACGTCATGTTCTATGAGTTCCTAGACAAGTTTGTTGTATTTTTCATTGATGACATCCTTGTTTGCTCCATGTCTAAAGAAGAGAATGCAGAGCATCTACACACTAATTTGAGAGTTCTTCATCAACATCAGTTGTTTGGGAAGTTGTCGAAGTGTGATTTTTGGGATCAAGATGTCCATTTCTTAGGGCATGTGGTCTCCCAATAGGGAGTAGCTTTGGATACATCGAAGATAGAAGCTGTTGTATCTTGGGAATCCCCCAAGACTTTTTCATAGGTGTGAAGTTTCCTTGGTCTCGCAGGCTACTACAGGAGGTTCATAGCCAATTTCTCTCAAATTGTGACTCCTCTAACAACTTTGACCAGGAAGGATTAGGCATTCATATGGACTGATTAGTGTGAGGTAGCTTTCTAGTATCTAAAGGAGAAGTTAGTAAGTGCTTCAGTTCTTTCTCTTCCAGTAGAGAGAGTTCAGTTTGATGTTTTATATAATGCTTCGCATCTAGGGTTAGGTTGTGTTCTGATGCAGTAGAGATTAATTGTTTCTTATGGGTATAGTTAGTTATGTCCCTATGTATGTAACTATACAACCCATGATCTTGAGTTAGAATTCATAGTGTTTTCTCTGAAGTTGTGGAGACATTACCTCATCGGTAAGCGCTTTGTGGTTTACACCAATCATAAAATCCTGAGGTATGTTTTCTCCCAGCGTGACTTGAATTTATAATAGTTTCGGTGGGTGGAGTTCTTATAGGAATATGACTTCGAAATATAATATACACCTGGAAAGGATAATGTTTTAGCTGATGTGATGAGTCGGATGTCATGTAGTGATACAGTGCGTGAATCTAGTGACTCCTGGAGAGTAATGGAAGAATTGTTAGCATTACATCTTGATATGGGAGAAGTTGGGGGTAGAGGTTGTCTTTTTTAGATGATGGTGCAGTCATTTCTGGTGTAGAAGGTGTAAGACTCCCAGTTGGGGGATCTAGAGGTAAAGGTCTGGAGAGACCGAGTTGTTTTTGGTGAGGCCCCTGATGGTTGGTCTGAGGATGAAGAACATTGAGTGTAGTATAATGGAAAGATATTTTTTCCTTTTATGATGTGCAAGATGGTTCTCAGAGAGTTCCATAGTTCTCCTTTAGTGGTGCATCATGGAATGACAAAGATGTACCGAGCCTTGAGGATCAAATTTTGCAGGCCTGGGATGAAGCGTGTGGTTGCAGAGTTTGTGTCTCAATGTTTGGTCTTCTAGAAGGTGAAGGTCGAACACTGTGTTCCTGGTGGTCTGATCCAGTCGTTATATGTTCCTTAGTGGAAGTGAGATGAAATCTCAATGGAATTTGTTACTGGTTTTCCTCGAACTCGGGGAGGACTTGATAATATTTGGGTGGTAGTTGATCATTTAACAAAATCAGCCCACTTCATAGCAGTCAATGAGTCAAGCTCAGTGGAAGTTTTTTCGAGGAAGTATCTGGAGGAGGTTGTGAGACTTCATGGAGTCCCAATGATGATCATTTCTGATCGATATCCTCATTTTACCTATAGGGTGTGGAGAGGTCTCTATCATACTTTTTGGTTCTCAACTATGCCTTAAAAATGCTTTTCATCCTTAAACAAATGGTCTGAAAGAGTGAACCATCTAGACTCTTGAATACATGTTAAGCTCTTGTGTCCTAGATTTTGGAGGTTCATGGATGAGGCACTTACCCTTGGTGGAGTTTACTTACAACAATAGTTTTCACTCCACCATCGGTATGGTTCCATTTGAAGCCTTTTATGGTTGACCTTTCCTTTCTCTGTTGTGATGGACTGGGGTCGGAGAGTTAGAAATTCTTAGACCAAAACTAGTGCAGAATATAACAGAGATGGTTTAGGTGATTCTTGAGAGGATGAAGAAAGCGCAATATCGTCAAAAATCATATTTCGATCACAGTACGAGACCCTTAGAGTTTTATGTTGGGGTTCACGTGTTTCTAAAGGTGACTCCCCATCATGGGTAGCGATTGTTTGTTCATGAGGGTAAGCTTTCTCCCTGGTTTGTTGGTCCTTTCGAGGTGTTAGCTGGTGTTGGAGTTGTGGGATATCGAGTAGCACTTCCCCCGTAGATGAGTTGGATATATGATGTCTTCCATGTATCAGATATTCATCATTATCTTTATGATGACTCTCACATCATCGATTGGGGATAGATCAATGTTGATGATGATTCGACCTTTTAGGAGCGACCTGTGGAGATCCAAGACTGCAAAGAGAAGGTGTTGCACGGGCATTCTATCCCCTCAATTCTTGTCTTGTGGCGACACGGTGGTATGGAGAAGAGTACCTGGGAATTTGAGTCACAGATATGTGATAAGTACCCAGAGTTGTTTGATGTTTAACTCTTTTCAGGTATCGATGTAGCCTTTGTGGTTATAGAACTTTCATGTTTATAATATGTATTTTTTTGTTGGTTCTTCTGGCTTGCACTCTTTTGAGAGGTATATCGATGGGTGGTTGTACGTACCCCATTTGGTTTTCCCTTTAGATGGTTTTTGAATTCTCAAGGATGATAATGTTTTCAGAGGTATCTGATGTAATGTCTTAGAACTCTTTGGCCCATTCCTTTGTGAAAATCAGGTGTATGAGGTGTTTCGGGAGTTTAAGGTGACATATCCCCAACACTTTTCCAAATTTCAATTTCTGTGGACAGTTCCATCGGTGAATAGTTCCAACAGTAGACCATTGTGAATAGTGCATCGGTAACCTTATCTAAATAGTGCAACGGTGACCTCATTTGAACAATGCAACAATGACCTTATGTAAATAGTGACATCAGTGACCTTATGTGAACAGTGTCATTGGTGACCTTATGTGAACAGTGTCATCAGTAACCTTATGTGAACAGTGCAATGGTGACCTTATGTGAATAGTGACATCGGTGGACTTATGTGAACAGTGCATTGGTAGCCCTATGTGAGCAGTTTCATCGGTAACCTTCTATAAACAGTGCAATGGTGAGGTTCCAAGAGGGAGGTTCCAACAGTGACCTATTTCCTTTACTAAATTTTGAGTTCATGAACAGTGTTCCCAGAATGGTGAGGTTCCAACGGTGACCTTTTTCCTTTGAAAAATTTTGAGTTCATGAACAGTTTTTCCAGAACGGTGAGGTTCCAATGGTGACCTTTTCCCTTTTCCAAATTTTGAGTTCATGAACAATGTTTCCAAAATGGTGAGGTTCCAGTGGTGACCTTTTACCTTTTGCAAATTTTGACTTCATGAAATGTGTTTCTAGAACGGTGAGGTTCCAATAGTGAGGTTCTGAGGGTGAGGTTACAATGGTTAGGTTCCAATTGTGAGGTTCCAATGGTGAGGTTCCAATGGTGAGGTTCATGAATAGTGTTTTTCCTTTTCCAAATTTCAAGTTCGTGAACACTGTTTCCAGCTTCTTACAGTTTCACCCCTTTAACGTTTCCTGTGACATAAAATGCATTTAAATCATTTTTTTAAGGAATCTAAGGCATATTCAATGGTCGTAACTATAAAAACCCAGAAATTTCAAGGTAATTTTTTTTTCTTAAATACTTTGGAATTTTACGAGTTTGTGACTTCTGACGGCACTTGATTCCGAGGCCCGAGGTGCCCAGAATCAATTTTTGAAGTTTATCTCAGGTACATTCAGTGAACGAACAAGTGGGTTTTTCTATCTTTTAAACTGGTGCTCGGAATTGAAATATGAGGGCATCGATGAACTCGCAGCACCGGTAATTTCTTAAGGGGACATTTACCGCAGTTGCGTTTTATGCGGGTTTGAAGTTATGTTTTGGGGTTTAATTAAGAAGTAAATAAAATTGTTTGTACAATTTTATTATGTATCTAAGGAGGTTAATTCCCCCCATGGGTAGTTAAGGGTGGGACCCACAACCACCTAACTACCCAAGTGTGGATGTTAGAAAGGTGGGTCCCACACGAGCCCCAAACATTCAATTTTTTCCTCTAACTCCTTAAACCCCCCCTCATTAAATTGGAAACCCCCCTTTTTATTTCCAACGGGTTTAATTAATGAGGATCTTTCCTCTCCCTCTCCTCTCCCTATCCTTAATTAAATTTCAATGTATTTAATTAATGAGGATATTTCCTCTCCCCCTCCTCTCCCTCTCTTTAATTAAATTCCAACGCATTTAATTAATGAGGATCTTTCCTCTCCCTCCCTTTAATTAATTGCCAATGCATTTAATTAATGAGGTGATTTGGATTTTGAAAGTTAATTTGCAGGTGTAATAAAATAATGGGAGGAGCCTATTATTTTTTACCGGAGGAGGGCTTTCGTTGTGCTAAGGAGGATTGGGAGAGCTCTTGAGTTTTTGAAGAACACCACCCTCCGATGAAGAGCGATGATTTCTTCAACGAAGAATGTCGGTTCTTTGAAGAACGGCAATGTACCTCCATTCTCTTCTCTGCGGCAAGTGAGGAGACGCCGCTTCCACCTCAGATGCACTCCGACGACGTCTATGAATCCTCACCCCACGATGTCGTCTTCCGCGACGCCGACGTTCGACATTATTTGTTTAGGTAGGAGATTATTCTTGAAAGTGAATGTTTTTTTACCCCGTTATTCATTGGGAATCGTTGTTTAAATAAGGCCAATTTCTATCACTTTACGTGGAGGGTGTGGGCCTAATGAACACGACCCAATGACCCTCCGTTGATCTCGTTTATTATTTTAGAATCATAAACCAAAGGCGGAGGAGGCACGACACCGTCGTGTCGTGCTGGAAACGTGGCGAAGGAATCTTGCACCGTCACGCCGACTGTGCGGGAGGAATCGCAGGCCGCAACATGGGATGCTTCGGCAGAAGAATCAGTCAGCCCGTCAGTCGGCCGGGCAAAGGGAAGTCGCGGCGCTAGGAGGGAACCGAACTGGAAAAACTGGTCGGTCGGGTGGATCCAGACCGTGGCGCCAGGAAAGCGCTGTGCTGAAGAAATCTGTGGCCCGCCATGCGGGCCGCGTGCACCAGAAGGCCAGTCGGCCTAGCTGGCCGGTTCAGGAAGGAAGATACTTCTTGTCGCCGCCGGTTCAGACAGTCGGGGGGCCACGCCCCCCTCGCAACCGCTCGGCCTTCAGACCGAGCCGCTTGATCGGTCGGCCGGGCCGCGCCACTTCAGAACGGGTTGCGCTCCGTCGGGCCGAGCTGTGCCACTTCGGGCCAAGCCACGCCCCTTCGGGTCAGGCCGAGCTACATTTCTCCTTTGGACCGGTCTAAAACCCCTGCCGGGTCGGACCCGTCAAACTGGGTTAACCCTACCCATCATCCCATTGGGCTAAACGGGTCGGTCCTGTTATTCACTTAAACGTGAATAACTTAAAGACCGTGTGTCCGATCGACACGTTGTCTATGGCATTGGGACTCTTTCGACGAGATGGTTGTTTTGAGATACTCTAAGTGAGTTTTGGGTATCTTTGGAAAATGGATGAGTTTGGAACGAGTATATTTCCAACCGGGCCCCTAGAACGGAAAAGCCAATATCTCTCAGACCGAGCATCCATTTGACGCGTCGTCTGTCCCGTTAAGTTCCTTTTGATGAGATGGAACTTTGGGATACATCAAATCTGGACTTTTTGATAGTCGATGTATCGAACCCCCTTTGCTCGAGGAGCGGACCCTCCCAAAATCGAGCGTGTTGTGTACAGGAACCCTAAAGCTGGCTGCGACTGCAACGATGACGACTGCACCAGGATCCTCCTTGGGTTCGGTAGTGAGGACGACTGTACTTGGATCCTCTGTGGGTTTGGCAGCAATGATGACTGTACTGGGATCCTCTGTGGGTTCGACAGTGATGACTACTGTTCTTGTATCCTACGTGGGTCCGGAAGTATTGACCTCTGTACTTGTATCCTGAGTGGGTCCGAAAGAGTAGTTGGTCTTGTATCCTATGTGGGTCTGACAGCATAGCTGGTCTTGTATCCTATGTGGGTCTGACAACTTAGATGAATCAGTGGCTACATCTGATCATCTCTATCGCTATTCGAAGTTGTATACCTGTGTGAGCTGAGTCTTGACTTCAATCTTTATCATCGATGTGTTTGACTTGCTTTCATGTGTGGAATGGGTTGTGCTTTCCTATGTGGACTGGGATGTGCTTTCCTATATGGACTGGGTGGTGTTTTCCTGTGTGGACTGGGTTGTTCTTGGGCTCGAGAGTTAGAGACGAATTGTAATTGATGAATTAGGTGTATGTATGGGCATATACCTAAGTAGATTCAGTTGATACTTCGTGATTATATCTTTCCATTGTGGTTTATCCTTTGTGGATTCTAAGAGACCTTTGGGGGTCTCGGGGTCCCTATTGAGTATCATTTACTCACCCCTGTATGGTCTAGGCCCGCACTATGTTATGTTGGATGCAGACGATGGACAGCACTGATCGAGGTGGAGGCTTGTGGAGCTGGACGGTACTCGGAGGTGGACCACTTGGAGGGACGTACACGGACCGGAAGGCTAGACCCGAGGAGCTAAGGGGACTATCTGTACCCACCCTTCAAGTGGGATTTCTGGAGGAAGACTCAGTGTTGTTGCTTTACTTTACTGCTTCTATTCTTTCTTTTCAGTTGTACGGTACTTTCAGTTGGGTTTGTATACTGGCCCATTTACTTTTCAGCACTTACTTTTGTACTCAATTTTACTTATTGCTTACTTCACTTGCGTACTCTGTTGTGTTTGTTTAATTTATGAAGGAAATTCCTTCCCATTGTTTTTTGGGATTTAAGACTTTGGTGCTAGTCGCCAGACCCTGACCGATGGAAGGCAGGCTTGGGGTACTCACAACACAGGCCCCGAGGACGGGTCATGACAAATTGGTGTCAGAGGAGTCAGTTCTACCACAGAACTCAGGACTCTGATAATTTCTTATCTGTGAAGAAATAGTGTTAAGAATATTGAGTGTGGTTTTCAGTCCAGGGAGTCCAGTGTTGGTGTGGCGGTTGACGTATCCATACACCACGACCCTGACTTCTGATTTCCAACTCAGTGCACAAAAACATTGATTGCATGTGTGTTTCAAAATTTTTCTTTATGATTACTTTGTGTCAGCTCACCAGGTATACTATACTAACTGTGGCGCACCAGTTTATTCTAAGGATGGCCCCATGAAGGTAGCCATATAGGGTTCCTACTTACGTACTGGATGGTAGTCCACCGAGGGATGAGGCCTCGGTGCAAGTCCCCATTACAGCGGAGGCACCAGCGGTACCACTACCCGTTGGGCCACCAATACCACCAGCCCCAGCAATGGAGAGTTCATGCCGCATGAGTGCGTTACACGAGTTTCAGTGACAGAGGCCTCCTAGGTTCCACGGAGAGACGGACCCTCAGGCAGCCAAGGATTGGTTGGAGGCTATCATCGGAGTCTTCAGATTGGTAGGGACACCAGCAGACCTTATGGTGATCCTTTCCACGAGTCTCCTACACACAGCAACAGGTAGATGGTGGAGCCTGATTCTCCAACTGCACGATGAGGCATCTCTACTTGGGATGGACTTCAAGAGCATCTTCCGCTCGGAGTTTGTTCTAGCCACCCTTCGTGCGGTGCACATCCAGGAGTTACTTCATCTACAGTAGGGCAGTATGACAGTGGATCAGTACTCAATGATATTTACTGATCTCTCATGCTACTCTGTGGATATGTCATGGGACCCGTTCTTTAGGGCCCAGACCTTTGAGCAGGGACTGAGGCACAAGATCAGAGATTCGAAGATTCCCCTTAGCATCCCGACACAGGTAGGGGTGCTGGAGTGAGCCCATATAGTGGAGAGCTTTCTCGCTGAGTAGCCACTAGCAGCGAGAACTACCGTAGGGCGACACGTAGCAGAGTATTCTACATCCGGCAGTAGACAGATGTCACATGGGTCCAAGCGAACCAGGACATCAGGTGGGCGACCTCAGGATACAAGTTCGGTTGTGCGGGGAACACAAAACAGATCCAACCTTATGAGGAGAAGACAATGCTATGCATGCGGCGGGCAGGGCCACATGGCTCGTGACTGCCCACCAAGTAGATGAGCAGTATACAGTGGAGGGACATCTCAGGCAGAGTCAGAGGTTCGACCGTGGCAGTCTGCAGGGAGTAGGCGGACGAGGTAGAGGAGCTGGCCGAGTAGCGGGTGGTGGACGACGTTTCAAGGCTCTACCACCACCACCACCAAGAGGTCCACCCCGACCATAGGGAGCTGGAGGGAAGAGGTAGGCTAAGCTCCAGGTAGTGGAGGATTATGACCACGGTGCACTTGAGATGATTCGAGGTATTATCTATGTCTACTCCACCCATGCTGCAGTTCTTATAGACACAGGTGTGAGTCATTATTTTATTTTTGCTGCCCTTGTTCGGAGCTTGGAGATTCCGACGGAGCCTTTGGCTCGATCCTTACGGCTAGAGACTCCTACAGGAGAAGACTCGATGATTACGCACTGGTGTCGGCATTGTGAGCTTACTCTAGGAGGTGAGAGCTTTGGATGGGATCTTTTTTTAGCAGTGTCAAGGCCTTACGACGTCATCTTGGGTATGGACTGGTTATCTAGAGTTCATGACTAGATTTACTGTATTAGGCACAAAGTGCGGTGTGTTCGCATAGATGGGAGCAGGTTCACCTTCACCGGTGAGAAGGGAGCCTTTGCAGCGCGGGATGGACTTATGCAGAGGAGAGGGAAGCTGATCACACATCAGTTGGATAGTATTATCCTAGGAGCAGTTGATGTGTGGAGTCCGAGTTTTCCTGTTGTGGTGGATCAGTATGCGAATGTTTTCCTGACGACGTTCCAGGACTACCTCCTCGTAGAGAGGTAGACTTCTACATTGACCTGTACCCCGGGGTAGCAACGATATCTGCTCCAAAATATCGAATGGCTCCCACCGAGCTTCGTGAGCTGTGGGAACAACTGGATGATTTATAGGGAAAGGGATTCATCTGACCCAATGTTTCACCCTGGGCTTCTCCGATTTTATTTTCCATGAAGGCAGACGGGAGCTTACGACTATTTGTTGACTACCGTCGCCTGAACCAGGTGATCGTGAGAAACAAGTATCCACTTCTAAGGATTGATGACCTATTTGATCAGCTCAAGGGAGCACGATGGTTCTTGAAGATAGACCTCAGGTCAGAATATCATCAGCACAGAGTTCAATATGAGGATGTGTAGAAGACGGCCTTCAGGTGTCGGTATGGCCACTACTAGTTATTGGTTAAGCCATTCGGCATAACCAATGCACCAGAAGTGTTCATGAGTCTCATGAACACGATCTTTCAGCCTTACCTCGATAGTTTTGTCATAGTCTTCATCGACGACATACTAATTTACTCGACTACTGAGGAGGAGCACGCCAAACAAATGCAGGTTATACTGGAAACACTCCAAGAGCACCAGCTTTATGGTAAGCTCTCGAAGTGCCAGTTCTGGATTCAAGAGGTTCACTTCTTGGGGAACGTCATCTCGGAGGCAGGAGTTTTTGTGGATCCTGCGAAGATCGAGGCAGTACTTGCTTGGGATCCACCCAGGAGCGTGACGGAGGTGCTGAGTTTCCTAGGTCTGGCTGGATACTATCAGAGATTTGTGCCAGACTTTTCCAGAGTTGTTGCACCTCTTTCATCATTGATGAAGAAGGGTAATCCCATCGTATGGTCAGATAGATGTCAGTACAACTTCTATAATCTGAGGCAGAGATTGACCAGTGCTCCCATATTGAGGCTACCGGAGGAGGGCATTGGGTACGTGGTATACTGCGATGCATCAAGGACCAGACTCAGGTGTTTCCTGATGTATGAGTGGGCAGTGATCGCCTATGTTTCACGACAGTTGATGCAGCATGAGCAGAACTACTCTACCCATGACCTAGAGTTAGCAGCAGTGGTCTTTGCCCTGAAGATGTGGCAGCACTATATTATGGGTGAGTGCTTTGCAGTCTACTCTGACCACCAGAGTCTCAGGTACATCTTCTCGCAGAAGTACCTGAACCTGAGACATCGGCGATGGCTCGAGTTCCTCCAGGACTATGACTTTGAGATAGTCTATACTCCTGGGAAGGGGAACGTTGTGGTTGATGCTCTTAGCAGGAGATCGGGCATTCAGCTACTTGGAGAGGCAACGGAGCAGTTAGACGCTTTGAAGATATCCTTTGTGGATAGAGATGGGGAAGCCTTTCTATAGTCCCTCACAATCACTCCTTCACTACTTCAGACAGTTAGAGAGTAACAAGATGGGGACGTTGACTGTGAGACGCGACGTACTCAGATTTCCATAGGGCAGGCGCCTGATGGATTTTCTGAAGGAAGAGAGCATGTCATCTTCTTCAGGGGACATACCATGGTACCAGTTGCACTGCAGGAGGAAGTGCTGAGGGAGTTTCACACTTCCACTCTAGCAGTACATCTAGGAGTGGCGAAGATGTAACAGGACCTCAAACAACAACACTAGTGTCCGGGTATGAAGAAGGCTGTAGTAGAGTTTGTTTCAAGATTCCTCACTTGCCAGTAAGTGAAGGCGGAGCACCAGGTACCAGCAAGATTAGTACATCCCTTAGAGTTTATGGGTTGAAAGTGGGACGGGATATACATGGATTTTTTGACGGGGCTACCACATACTTTCAGAGGACACAACTCCATCTAGGTGATCATAGACCGACTCACCAAGTCATCCCACTTCCTACCGATTAGAGAGAAGGGCTCAGTAGAGAGCTTGGGATGCCTCTACATTCAGGAGATCATACAGATCCATGGTGTTCCATCATCTATAGTCTCCGATCGCGATTCTCGCTTTACTTCCCGTCTTCGGAAGGGGTTGTAGGAGGTATTTGGGATGTAGTTGCGCCTGAGCACCGTCTTTCACCCTCAAATGGATGGCCAGATGGAGAGGACCATTCAGACACTCGAGGAAATTCTCCATGCATGTGTCCTTGACTTTGGTCGCAATTGGGAGGATCACCTACCCTTGGTGGAGTTTGCGTACAACAAAAGCTACCACTCCACCATCGGGATGGCACCTTACGAGGCACTGTAAGGCTGACCTTGCAGATCACCTCTGTGTTGGATTGACCCTGGGGAGTCAGCACTTGTAGGACTAGAGATGGTTCAGGCTACGACGGAGAAGGTTCAAATCATCCAGGAGTGGATGAGGACTGCACAGAGCAGACATAAGTCCTATGCTGATACGAGGTGGAGACCACTGGCGTTCGAGGATGGCGACCATGTTTTCTTAAGGGTCTCACCATGATGTGGATTGCAGAGATTTGTCCGGGGTGGAAAGTTATCTTCACGCTTCATCGGACCATTCTAGGTCCTCGTTAGGGTAGGCGAGGTGGCTTACCGCCTGGCCCTTCCACCTTAGTTGCAACGGGTGCATGAATTCTTCCAAGTATCTCAGCTGAGGAGATATATGCATGACATGACCCACATCATTGATAATGAGGAGCTGGACATCGATAACGGGGTGACTTTTGCAGAGGTCCCGGTGGAGATTGAGGATCAACAGGAGCGGGTTCTACATGTATGGTCGATTCCTCTGGCGCGCATTCGTTGGCATCACGGTAACTTCCAGGAGAGCACATGGGAGCGGGAGGCTCAGATGCGTGTATAGTACCCTCATCTATTTCCCTAGTTTATGTTGTAGCTTTACAGGGACGTAAATCCCTGAGGTGGGAGTAATGTAAAGACCAAGAAATTTCAATGAATTTTTTTTTTCTTAAATACTTTTTAATTTTACGAGTCTATGGCTTCTGACGGCACTTGATTCCGAGGCCCAGTGTGCCCAGAATCAATTTCCAAAGTTTAGATCGGGTACACGAACGAGTGAGTTTTTCTATCTTTTGAACCGGTGCTCGGAATTGAAATTTGATGGCACCAATGGACTCACAGCGCCGATAATTTCTCAAGGGGACATTTACCGCAGTTGCGTTTTATGCGGGTTTGAAGTTATGTTTTGGGGTTTAATTAAGAAGTAAATAAAATTGTTTGTACAATTTTGTTATGTATCTAAGGAGGTTAATTCCTCCCATTGGTAGTTAAGGGTGGGACCCACAACCACCTAATTACCCAAGTTTGGATGTTAGAGAGGTGGGGCCCACACAATCCCCAAACATTCAATTTTTTCCTCTAACTCCTTAAACCCCCCTCATTAAATTGGCAACCCCCCTTTTTATTGCCAACGCGTTTAATTAAAGAGGATCTCTCCTCTCCCTCTCCTCTCCCTCTCTTTAATTAAATGCCAATGCATTTAATTAATGAGGATCTTTCCTCTCCCTCTCCTCTCCCTCTCTTTAATTAAATGCCAACTCATTTAATTAATGAGGATCTTTCCTATCCTTCCCTTTAATTAGTTGCCAATACATTTAATTAATGATGTGATTTGGATTTTGAATGTTAATTTGCATGTGTAATAAAATAATAGGGGGAGACTATTATTTTTTACCGGAGGAGGGATTTAGTTGTGCTAAGGAGGATTGGGAGAGCTCTTGAGTTTTTGAAGAACACCGCCCTCGGATGAAGAACGGCGATTTATTCAACGAAGAACGCCGGTTCCATGAAGAACGACAACACACATCCATTCTCTTCTCCATGACAAGTGAGGAGACGCCGCTTCCACCTCGAATGCACTCTGATGAGGTCTATGAATCCTCACCCCACAACACCATATTCCCCAATGCCGACGTTTGACATCGTTTGTGGAGGTAGGGGTTTATTCTTTAAAGTGAATGTTTTCGTACCCCGTTCTTCGTTGGGAATCATTGTCTAAATATGGCCAATTGCTATCGCTTTACGTGGAGGATTTGCACAGAACTAAAATGTCCTAACGACACTCTATTGATATCATTTATTATTTTAGAATCGGAAACCAAAGTCAGAGGAGGCACGACGCCATCGCGTCGTGCCGGAAATGCGGTGAAGGAATCCGGCGCCATCGCACCAGTTGTGCAAGAGGAACCGCAGCCCGAAAATGGGCCAATTCGGTGGAAGAACCGGTCGGCCCATCAGCCGGCCGGGTGAAGGGAAGTCGCGGTGCTAGGAGGGTGCCATGCTGGAAAAACCGTCTGGCCCATCAGCCGACTGGGAGGAGCTGGACCGCGGCGCCAAGAGGGCACCGTGCTGAAGAAATCTGTGGCCCACTGTGCAGGCTGCGTGCGCCAGAAGGTCGGCCGGCCTAGTTGGCCAGTTCAGGAAGGGCGGCACCACCGGTTCGAACATCCGGGGGGCTGCACCCGCCTCAAAACCGCTCGGCCATCGGTCTGAGCCAACCGGGCCCCGCGCCCAGCCAGGTCGTGCCCAGCTGGGCCACGCCGGGCCGGACAGAGCCGGATCGCGCCGCCCTCCGCCAGGTCGCGCCAGGCCGGGCCGCGCCGCGCTCCGTCGGGCCGGGCCGGGCAGGGCTGTGCCGCTTCGGGCCGGGTCGGGCCACGCCATTTGGACCGAGCTATGTTTATCCTTCGGACCGGTCTGACACCCTTTTTGGGTCAGACCCGTCAAACTTGGTTAACCTGACCCATCGGCCCACTTGGCTAAACGGGACGGGCCCGTTATTCACTTAAACGTGAATAACTTAAAGACCATGTGTCCGATCGACGCGCCATTTGCTGCATTGGGACTCTTTCAATGATACAGTCCTTTTGTGATACTCTAAGTGAGTTTTGTGCATCTTTGGAAAATGGCCTGGTTTGGAATGAGTATATTTCCAACCGGGAACCTCAAACGGAAAAGCCAATATCTCTCAGATCGGGCATCTGTTTGACATGTCGTCTGTCGTGTTGAGTTCCTTTTCAAGAGACGGAACTTTGGGATACATCAATTCTGGAATTTGGGACAGTTGATGTATCGACCCCCCTTGGCTCGAGGAGTGGACCCTCCCAGAATCGAGCGAGCTCTATGCGGGATCCTTAGAGCTGGCTGCGACTGCGATGATGACGACTGCACCTGGATCCTCTGTGGGTTCGGCAGCGAGGACGACTATACTTGGATCCTCTGTGGGTTCAGCAGCGATGACAACTGTACTGGGATCCTCTGTAGGTTCGACAGCGATGACTACTATTCTTTTATCCTACGTGGGTCTGGAAGTTTTGACCTCTGTAATTGTATCCTGAGTGGGTCTGGCAGAGTAGCTGGTCTTGTCTCCTATGTGGGTCTGACAGCTTAGCTGGTCTTGTATCCTATGTGGGTCTGATAGCTTAGATGAATCAGTGGCTACATCTGATCATCTCTATCGCTATACGAAGTTGTATACCTATGTGAGATGAGTCTTGAATTCAATCTTTATCATCGATGTGTTTGACTTGATTTCCTGTGTGGACTGGGTTGTGCTTTCCTGTGTGGACTGGGATGTGCTTTCCTGTGTGGACTGGGTGGTGTTTTCCTGTGTGGACTGGGTTGTTCTTGGGCTCGAGAGTTGGAGACGAATTGTAATTGATGACTTAGGTATATGTATGGGCATATACCTAAGTAGATTCAGTTGATACTTCATGATTGTATCTTTCCCTTATGGTTTATCCTTCATGGATTTTGAGAGACCTTCGGGGGTTTCGGGGCCCCTACTGAGTATCGTTTACTCACCCCTGCATAGGCTATGCCCGTACTATGTTGTGTTGGATGCAGACGGCGGACAACACTGATCGAGGTGGAGGCTTGTGGATCTGGACGGTACCCAGAGGTGGACCACTTGGTGGGACATACATGGAGCGGACGGCTGGACCCGAGGAGATGAGGGGACAATCTGTACCCACCCTTCAGGTGGGATTTCTAGAGGAAGACTTGGTGTTACTATTTTACTTTACTGCTATTGTACTTTCTTTTCAGTCGTACTGTACTTTCACTTGGGTTAGTATACTGGCCCATTTACTTTTCAGCACTTACTTTTGTAATCACTTTTATTTAGTGCTTACTTCACTTGCATACTTTGTTGAGTTTGTTTACTTTATAAAGGCAATGTCTTCCCCTTTTTTTGGGATTTACGCCTTTGGAGCTAGTCACCAGCCCCTGGCCTATGGAAGACGGGATTGGTGTAGTCACGGCACGGGCCCCGAGGATGGGTCGTGACAGTAACTCCTATATTAATTTCTCCTAAGGCTCGGCATGTTTTTACTTGGTCAAACTGCATGGTTTAATGTGATCCACTTTTAATGGAAAACTCAGTGTATCTTAAACCACTGCTCTATTAAATCTTCTAAATGGATAAGATATCTTCCTCCCTAGTTTTTTCTCCATGTTCTCAGGTGTGAGATGCTCGAACATCCCATTCCTTCCGGTAGGAGTTGTGCAATTAAACTTTCCTCCTAGGATTTCTTCTACTCTATTTTGATGCAACCAAGTAATATCGATCAGTCATCGATATAAGGTATGATCTATCGTCATTATTTTAGGTTCACCTTCTTCTTTCTCTTTGCCCTTTTTATTTAATTTTACCCCCAAGTTCTTAATGGGATTTTCTTGGGTGTTAGCCAATGTGGTGGTGTCTCTGCATCCTCAGGTGGATACAATTGTCACAGGGGAAGAGATCTTAACCCGTTGTGTGGCTCATTCTTGTATAAAGAATGTACAGAACTGTTTCAGGTAGGGGATTCGTTGATTCTCTCTTCTTTTGTGTGAAACTATATTGTTAACATGTTTTATCCCACTAGATCACAATGGAATTGACATAATAAATAATTGAACTGGATAAATAAATTGATATCTATTGTATGTTATTGCCTCTTGTTTTTCTTGATAGTGTGATATCAAATCTTGCTTATTTAGATTTTCATTATTGATGGAAATTGGTAAAGAACGTAAAGCTGGAATTAATTGATAATCGCTTGGATAAATATAAAGAGGCATGTGAATGAATCTGATTAATATTGTTGTAATTTGACATTAATCAAATTGGTGTAGTAAGTGTGTTTAATTATTTGTGATAGCTTTCTGGTTAGGTTTCCCGTATTTGGAACCTATGAATAATAAATTGTTTAATACATTATGGATTAAATAACTAGTTGTTTGATAAAAGATAATTCCTTGTAGGGTTCTGAGTTTCCCTTTTGCTTGTTTAAGGGCTAAGAGCCCAATTGATATGATGTTTGTTTTCCTTATCCATGTGTTGTGACATGATCCTGGATGGCTATTTTGATATGTGGGGGCATGGAGGCCTATTGGTTGTAGAATTATATGACACCTAGAGTGGCGATATTCATCAGTTTATTCATGTGGGTGTCAGAGAGGTCACTAGGGATGATGGAACGGGTTGGATGTGAATGTTTGGATGCTTGTTGTTTCTTTGATTTGTTGTCTGCTTTACCTTCCCCACTGCTCGAGGTAGATGTTTTTGCTTACCCTTCTTCCAAAATGGGTGAATACGTGCGGGGTATGCCACGTGCTTCCCATTTCTAGCTTCTCAAGGGAGGATGGGTCTACGCTCTTTCTATAGGCGGAAAAACTCAACGGGTAGTTATCTCCTCACCGTGTTGAGCCCCCATGTGTTTAGTAGCATAGAATGTTTTTCTAGAATGTTTAAGAATATGGTAATGTAATGTTGTAAATAAATAATTGAATAAATGATGTTAACCCATGGGGTTGGGGCTTGTTCGAATGAAATTTTGAGGTTATAATTTTAAAGGGACAGTGGACATTATGTGTGATGCTAATGAAATTTAATGGGGAATTTTTAATGGTTAATTAATTTTTAAAGAATTAATTAATGTAAAGTGGAATTGATAAAAATTTAATGAATTAAGGAAATAAATCTCTTTAAATGGTTGTGTGCTTATAGGATACCTAGTCTTAGAAATGGCAGTCGGAAGTTTGAGAGACGTTAGGTGCAGTTGATTCTAAGACTAGGTTATTCCCCTGGTGTGGTTGTGAGATATAGTATATTCTATACTTTTTGTGTTTATATATGCTACTCCACCCCCTCAATTAGGGAAACTGACACCTTAGGGATTCTGAGCCCTGGGGGGTGTTTTCCCCAACATTTCGGTGGTAGGATGGATGGCTGACTACCCCCTTTGGCCCCGCTCTCTTCCCTTGGTAGTTACTTGTGCTGGTAGACACAGTGGTTAGTTTTCCATATATATGTGTATAGAGGGCTGTAATGGCTTGTGGTTATTCACACACATATATTATGGATATTGTATCCTATGGACTACTATAGGTGTAATGTTTATAGGATTTGATGGCTTGAGGATCCTTACTCTATGTATGGGTTGTAACGGATTGAGGTAAAATACCTGATATTTGATACACATTATATGAGATTTGGTGGATCTTGGAAACTACCCGGTTACTATATTGCATGGAAGTGGGGGTTTTTTTGCACAAGGTGCATATTGTGGTGCTTCATTCAGTTGTCTGTGGGCAAGACTTTTTGGAGAGACATGCTTAGGACGTGCGACATTGGGGAAAAGCGGCAAACCAGTGGGGAAGTAGTAGTAGGGTACCCTTGATTTTCTTTATTATATTATATACTCTTGTATGCATTACATGGTGAGAGTAGCCATGGTGAGTCTGGGAACTTAGTATGCTCGTTTAGGTGATGAGTTAGTTTCACTTGTTATTCACTGTGCTTTATCATGATTTCTTTACTTTTGCATGAGAGGCTCCGGGGAGGATCCTATTGAATATACTATTATACTCACCCTATGTATATATAAACTATTTTTCTGGTCACTTGGAGCAGGTTTGAGATCAAGCTTGTTTCTACTATCTTGGGGTTTCAGGAGCTGTTCGGGCTTGTGGTTGCTGATTTTTTAACTTTTTTTGGGTACTTGCAGTTTTCCCCTTCCAGTTGTAGTAATTTTTTATGTCATTACATATGTGCACTTAGGTTTTCATTTATATTTCAGTATGAGTTAGATTTGTTTGGTGTCTATCTTATCTCTCTATTTCGCATGTGTTCTCTTAGAGGGTAATGCCTCCCATCTGTGTGTTTACTATACCCTTGGTGCTAGTCTCCAACCCAGGGCCTACAGGAGGCGGGACTCAAGGGTCATTATCTCCTTTCTCATATTGTCAGCCCAGTAGGGGTACACCTTGTGGGGAGGGCATCGTGATAGAGTGGTATCATACTTCTCGTTGAGAGATAGGTTGGAGTATGTTGTTAGGAACAGGTGAGGTTGCATGGGTTGGTGGGGAAAAAGTGTCAGTCATGTTTAGCAAGTGATGTTAACACTGGATACCGGCTAAGACATAGGCATTTAGGGCCCCCTATGATCTGATGTACAGACCTTTAAGTTTACAATGGCTACTAAATGAGGAGATACTAGTTGCAGGGTAAAGCGCTAGGAAAAGATCATGCATCAATCTTCTTTGTTCCTATGTTTGAATGGGTAGACCTTGGGATAGGTTAAAATAAATGAATAAAAGAAAACAACTAAATAATTAATGTCAAGTCTTCCATATTCCAAGTATAGTAGCTCTAATTGTTTTTTATTTTATTGGTATGGATTCATGTCGACGTCCTCATCAGGATCACATCGAAGATATCCAGCAGGTTGTGCCGGCATATTTCCATAGGGTAGAGGATGACGATGATGAAACTTGGATGAGGAAACTACGAGAGTTTTAGTGCCAGAGTATATAGAAGTAAAAGGGGTCTCTTTCAGATGCAGTCACAGAAGACTGGTTGGAGGAGGTCGAGATATGATTTAGTTTGATCCGTTCTCGGAATGAGCATTGGGTGTCCTTGGTTGTGACGATGCTATGTGGAGCATCAAGGTAGTGGTGGTTCTTGTTCCTCAAGGGTCATGAGGAGTCAGCTATCTCATGGGATGAGTTCTGAGACAAGTTTAGAGTCGAGATTCTTTTTTCGACCACAAAGGAGTCCAGTCACCAGGAGCTTCTTAACCTTTGACAGGGGAGCTCTATTGTGCAAGAGTTTGGAATCTATTTCAGGAGCCTTTTATGATATGCTTCGGACCTTTTTCAATATGAGGAGGCCAAGGTGAGGCATTTTGAGGAGGATTTGCATCCAGATATCTAGTTCCAGGTCACCCTATTTTTGCTGAAGACATATCTTGAGGTGCTGGCAAAGGCAGAGGTCGTCGAGAGGAATTTGGCCAGAACCAGATCATCTTGAGAGGGGAGTCTTCATGATTCCTCATGAAGCCGAGCTCTGGTCTGTGGTTCCTGTTTTTTAGGGCAAAAGAGTTTTCATTTGGACGGGGGTAGGTCTTATCCCCCAGCATCTCGTTTCTCTAGGGGCAGCATCTCTCAGGCCTATGCCAAGGGATCCGGCACTTGTTTTTCTTGTGGTGGTCGAGGTCATCAGCAGCGAGATTTTCTGACCTTTCGGAGAAGTCATCATGCACCAGGTGTTCTGCTCTAGGTTTCTCCATTGAGGTAGTTCCAACAGTGGAAGGAGTAGCAGGTTGCACCAGATTTAGATCATCATAGGGTAGATGGGTCAGGTAGAGGATAGACCTGTGATGCTCCCCATCCTCAAAGAGAAGAGCGTGGATATGGTGGTAGTCATCATCAGGGATAGAGAGGTCATGGAGGAGGTTGTGGTCAGCTACATGCTTTAGCGTTTCTAGCACCAGGCAAGACAGACATTGTTCGAGGTACCCTTTGCTTGTTTTCTACCTTGGTGTATGCCATGTTTGATTCAAGAGAGACACACTCCTTCATATCACTTACCCTTTTCAATGTTTTGGGACTTTAGGTAGAGAGGCTTCCAGTTCCCTTGTCATTGACTATGCCAGTTGGAGGTTGAGCTTACTTTTTTGAAATATGTAGAGAATGTGAGCTAGTGTTGGGGCAGCACCTCTCTTGGGTAGATTTATTATGTTTACGAATACCACCATATGATGTCATCCTTGACATGGATTGGTTGTATTCGGTACATTCTATCATGGATTTCTTCAGTAAGAAGGTCATTTTATTCGATGCAGATAGAGATCCGGTGGTGTTTTTTGGTGAGTGAGATCCTCATATGGGTCATAGACGTGTTCTGTCCTTATCATCCATGATGTCTAAGAAAATGTTGAGTTATTCAGAGGTTCAGCAGTTGGAGTTTCCTAGGGTCGTAGAAGAGTACCTTGATATCTTTCCAGAAGAGGTTTTAGCATTACCCCCTCGATGAGAGATCGAGTTTGGGATCGAGCTACAACCAGTAGCATCTCTTATCTCTATGTCTTCATATAGGATATCCCCTTCTGAGTTACAAGAGATATGTATACATCTTGATGGTTTGTTATAGTGTGGTTTTGTTTGGTTGTGTGTGTTACTGTGGGGTGCACCAGTTTTGTTCGTGAAGAAGGCTGATAACAGTCTTCGGTTGTGTGTCGATTATCATCCCTTGAACAAAGTGACAATAAGTAATCTCTATCCTCTTCCACAGATTGATTATTTATTCGATCAAATGAAGGGTGCAAGTTGGTTCTCAAAGATTGACTTGCGGTCAGGATATCATCAGATGCATGTGAAGGATGAGGATATCCTGAAGACTGCTTTCTATTGTCATCATGGGCATTATGTGTTCAATGTAATGTCGTTCGGCATGAAAAATGCTCCAGCTGTGTTCATGGGATTGATGAACGCTGTGTTCTGTGAGTTCCTAGACCACTTCATTTAGTTTTTATTGATGACATCCTTATATACTCCACGTTTGAAGAAGAGCATGCAGAGCACCTACACGCTGGTTTGGGAGTTCTTCATCAACATCAGTTGTTTGGGATATTGTCGAAGTGTAATTTTTGGGCTCGAGATGTCCATTTCTTGGGGCATGTGGTCTCCCAGTAGGGAGTAGCTATGGATCCATCAAAGATAGAAGCTGGTTTATCTTGGGAATCCCCTAAGACTTTGTCATAGGTGCGAAGTTTCCATGGTCTCGGAGGCTACTACAGGAGGTTCATAGCCAATTTCTCTCGAGTTGCGACTCCTCTGACAACTTTGACCAGGAAGGATCAGGCGTTCATATGGACTGATCAGTGTAAGGAAGATTTTGAGTATCTAAATGAGAAGTTAGTAAGTGCTCCAGTTATTTGTCTTCCAGCAGAGGGAGTTTAGTTTGATGTTTTCTGTGATGCTTCACATCTAGGATTAAGTTGTGTTATGATGCAGCAGAGATCAATTGTTTCCTATGGTTATCATCAGTTACTTCCCCATGAATGTAACTATTCCACCCACAATCATGAGTTGTAATCCATAGTGTTTTCTCTGAAGTTGTGGAGACATTACCTCATTAGTGAGCGCTTTTTGGTTTTCACATATCATAAAAGCCAGAGGTATGTTTTCTCTCAGCGTGACTTGAATTTATAATAGCGTCGGTGGATGGAGTTCTTACAGGAATACGACTTTGAAATATTGTATACACCTATAAAGGATAATTTTGTAGCTGATGCACTGAGTCTGATGTCACGTAGTGATATAGTGCGTGAATTTGGTGACTCCTAGAGAGTAATGGAAGAACTGTCAGCATTACATCTTAATATGGGAGAAGTTGGGGGTAGAGGTTGTCTTTTTCAGATGATGGTGAAGTCATCTCTGGTGTATAAGTTGGAAGAGTCCCAGTTGGGGGATCTAGAGGTGAAGGTCTGGAGAGATTGAGTTATTTGTGGTGAGGCCCCTGATGGTTGGTTTGAGGATGAACAACACTGAGTGTTGTATCATGGAAGGATATTTGTTCCTTTGAAGATGCACTATGTGGTTCTCAGAGAGTTCCATAGTTCTCCTTTAGTGGTGCATCATGGTGTGACAAAGATGTACTGAGCCTTGAGGAGCCAGTTTTGGTGGCCTGGGCTGAAACGTGCGGTCTTAGAGTTTGTCTCTCAATTTTCGGTCTTCCAGAAGGTGAAGGCCAAACGCCGTGTTCCTGGTGGTATGATCCAGCCGTTATATGTTCCTCAGTGGAAGTGGGAGGACATATCAATGGAATTTTTTACTGGTTTACCTCAAGCTTAGGGCAGACATGATTCTATTTGGGCGTTAGTGGATCGTTTAACAAAATTTTCCCACTTAATAGCAATCAAGGAGTCAGGCTTAGTGGAAGTTTTGTCGAGGCAGTATCTGGAGGAGGTTGTGAGACTTCATGGAGTCCTAAGGACAATCATTTCTAACTGAGATCCTTGTTTTACCTCTAGGGTGTGGAGAGGTCTACAGCATGCTTTTGGTTCTCAACTATTCCTTAACACTATTTTCATCCAAAAAACAGACAGTCACACAGAGTGAACCATCCCGACTCTTGAAGACATGTTATGCTCTTGTGTCTTGGATGTTGGAGGTTCGTGGATGAGGCACTTACCCTTGGTGGATTTTTCTTACAATAATAGTTTTCACTCCACCATCGGTATCGTGCCATTTCATTCCTTGTATGGACGACCTTTCTATTCTCCGTTGTGATGGACTGGGGTTGGAGAGTCAGTAATTCTCAGGTCGGAACTAGTGCAGAATAAAATAGAGATGGTTTAGGTGATTCATGAGAGGATGAATAGAGTTCAATATCATCAAAAATCATATGTTGATCAAAGTATGATACCCTTAGAGTTTGATTTTGGGGTTCACATGTTTCTGAAGGTGAATCCTCTTCATGGGCATTGAAGGTTTGTTCGTGGGGGTAAGCTTTCTCCCTGGTTTGTTGGGCCTTTCAAGGTGTTAGCTTGTGTTGGAGTTGTGGCGTATCGAGTAGCACTTCCCCCGCAGATGAGTCGAGTACATGACGCATTCCATGTATCACAGCTCCGTCGTTATCTTCATGATGACTCTCACATCATCGATTGGGGATAGATCGATGTTAATGATGATGCGAACTTTGAGGAGCGACCTGTGGAGATCCAAGACCGCAAAGAGAAGGTGTTGCATGGGTATTCAATCCCCTTGGTTTGTGTCCTGTGGTGACATGGTGGAATGGAGTAGAGTACCTGGTAATGTGAGTCACAGATACGTGCTCAGTACCCAGATTTGTTTAATGTTTAACTCTTTTCATGTGTTGATGTATCCTTTTTGGTTATAGAACATTCATGTTTATAATATGTATTTTTTTGTTGCTTCTTGTGGCTTTCACTCTTTTGAGAGGTATCTCAATGGGTGGTTGTTCAGACCCCATTTCATTTTCCCTTTAGGTGGTTTTTGAATTCTCGTGGATGATAATGTTTTGAGAGGTATCTGATGTTATGGCTCGGACCTCTCTGGTCCATTCCTTTGTGAAAATCAGGTGTATGAGGTGTTTCAAGAGGTCAAGGTGACTTATCCTCAACACTTTTCCAAATTTCCATTTCTGTGAACAGTTTCATCGATGAACAGTTCCAATGGTAGACCATTGTGAACAGTGCATCGGTAACCTTATGTGAACAGTGCAATGGTGACCTATGTGAATAGTGAAACGGTGACCTTATGTGAACAGTGACATCAGTGACCTTATGTGAACAGTGTCATCAGTGACCTTCTGTGAACAGTGTCATTTGTAATCTTATGTGAACAGTGCAATGGTGGCCTTATGTGAAAAGTGACATTGGTGACCTTATGTGAACAGTGCATTGGTAGCCCTATGTGAATAGTGTCATCGGTAACCTTCTGTGAACAGTTCAACGGTGAGGTTCCAATAAGGAGGTTCCAAAAGTGACCTTTTTCCTTTTCTAAATTTTGAGTTCATGAATAGTGTTTCTAGAATGGTGAGGTTCCAACAGTGACCTTTTTCCTTTTCCAAATTTTGAGTTCATGAATACTATTTCCAGAACGGTGAGGTTCCAACAGTGACCTTTTTCCTTTGCCAAATTTTGAGTTCATGAACAGTGTTTTCAGAACAGTGAGGTTCCAACGGTGACCTTTTTTTTCCAAATTTTGAGTTCATGAATAGTGTTTCTAGAATGGTGAGGTTCCAACGGTGACCTTTTTCCTTTGCCAAATTTTGATTTCATAAACAGTTTTTCTTGAACAGTGAGGTTCCAACAGTGAGGTTCTGACGATGAGGCTCCAACGGTGAGGTTCCAATTGGGAGGTTCCAATGGTGGGGTTCATGAACAGTGTTTTTCCTTTTCTAAATTTCGAGTTCGTGAACAATGTTTCCAGCTTCCTACAGTTTCACCCCTTTAATGTTTCTTGTGACATAAAATGCATTTAAAGCCTTTTTTAAGGACTCCAAGGCTGATTCAAAGGTCGTAACTCTTTTATTAATTTATCCTAAGGCTCGACATGTTTTTACTTGGTCAAACCGCATGGTTTAATGCGATCCCCTTTTAATGGAAAACCCAGCGTATCTTAAACCACTACTCCATTAAATCTTCTAAAGGGACGAGATATCTTCCTCCCTAGTTCTTCCTCCTTGTTCTCAGGTGTGAGATGCTCAAACATCCCATTCCTTCCAGTAGGAGTTGTGCAATCAAACTTTCCTCCTAGGATTTCTTCTGCTCTATTTTGATGAAACCAAGTAATATCGATCAGTTTCGATATAAGGTATGATATATCTTCATTATTTCGGGTTTATACCATTCTTTCTATTTTCCATTTTTATTTAATTTTACCCCCAAGTTCCTAATGGTATTTTCTTGGGTGTTGGTCGATGTAGTGGTGTCTCTGCATCCTCAGGTGGATACAGTTGTCATAGGGGAGGATATTGTAACCCATTGTGTGGCTCATTCTCATATAAAGAACGTAAAAAACTGTTTAAGGTAGGGGATTCGTTGATTCTCTCTTCTTTTGTGTGAAACTATATTGTTAGCATGTTTTATCCCACTAGATCATAATGGAATTGACATAATAAATATTTGAACAGGATAAATAAATTGATATCGATCATATATTATTGCCTCTTGTTTTTCTTGATAGTGTGATATAAAATCTTTCTTTTTTAGCTTTTCATTATTTATGGAAATTGGTAAAGAACATAAAGCTGGAATTAATTGAGATAAAGAGGCATGTGAATGAATTTGATTAATGTTGTTTTAATTTGATTTTAATCAAATTGGTGCAGTAATCCTATTTAATTATTTGTGATATCTTACTGGTTAGGTTTCCCATATTTGGAACCTACAAATAATAAATTGGTTAATCCAACATGGATTATAGAACTAGTTGTTTGATAAAATATAATTACATGTAGGGTTATGAGATGCCCTTTTTCTTGTTTAAGGTCTAAGAGCCCAATTGATATGATGTTTGTTTTCCTGATGCTTGTTTTGTGACGTGAGCCTGGATGGATGTTGTGATATGTGGGGCAGGAAAGACTATTGGTTGTGGTAGTAGATGACGCCTAGAGTGGTGAGATGCATCAGTTTATGCATGTGGGTGTCGAAGAGGACATCAGGGATGATGGAACGGGTTGGATGTGAATGTTTAGATGCTTGTTATTTCTTTTATTGGCTGTCTGCTTTACTTTCCCCATAGCTCGAGGCAGCTGTTCTTGCTTACCCTTCTTCCAAAATGGGTGAAGACATGCGGGGTATGCCACGTGCTTTTCTTGTCTAGCTACTCAAGGTAGGATGGGTCTACTCTCTTGCTATAGGAGGTAAAAACTCTCTGGGTATTTATCTACTCACCGTGTTGATCCCCCATGTGTTTATTAGCATAGAATGCTTTTCTAGAATGCCTGGGAATATGGGAATGTAATGTTGTAAATTAATAATTGAATAAATGATGTTAACCCATGGCGTTGGAGCTTGCTGGAACGAAATGTTGAGTTTAAAATTTTAAAGGGATAGTGGACTTTAGGTCTAATGCTAATAAAATTTAATGTGGAATTGTTAATGGTTAATTAATGTTTAAATAATTAATTAACATAAAGTGTAACTGATAAAAAGGGAATGAAGTAAGGCATTAAAGACTTTTAAATGGTTGTGTGATTATAGGATACCTAGTATTAGAAGTGGAAGTCTGGAGTCTGAGAGACGTTAGCAGCAATTTAGTCTAAGACTAGGTTATGCCCATAGTGTGGTGGTGAGATATAGTATATTATGTACTTTTTGTGTTTCTATATACTACTCCACCCCGTCAGTTAGGGAAACTAACACCCCGGGGTTTCTGAGCCCTAGGGGGTATTTTCCCAAACATTCTTGTGGGAGGATGGATGGCTGACTACCCCCTTTGTCCCTTCTCTCTTCTCTTGGTAGATACTTTTACTGGTAGGCACAGTGGTTAGTTTTCCCCATATATTTGTGTAGAGGGATGTAATGGCTTGTGGTTATTTACACACATATATTCTGGATATAGTATCTTATGGACTACTATAGGTGTAATGTGTATAGGCTATGACTGCTTGAGGATCCTTACTCGGTGTATGGGATGTAATGGCTTGATGTATAATACCCAACGTATGATACACGTTATACAAGATGTGGTGGCTTCCAAAAACTACTTGGTTACAATATTCTCTGGATGTGGTGGTTTTTTTCATGAGGCGCATATTGTGGTGCTTCGCCCAGGTGTCTGTGGGAACACCTTTTTGGAGAGAGATGCATAGGACGTGCGATGTTGGAGAAAAGTGGAAAACTAGTGGGGAAGTAGTAGTGTGGTACCCTTTAAATTCTTTGTTATATTATATACTCTTGTATGTGTTACTTGGTGAGAGTAACCATGGTGAGGCTGGGAACTTAGAATACCTATTTAGGTGATGTGTTAGTTTCACTTGTTGTTCACTGTGCTTTAGCATGATTTATTTACTTTTGTCTGAGAGGATCCAGGGAGGATCATACTTAGTATATTGTTATACTCACCCTATGTATATATAAACTGTTTTTTAGATCACTTGGAGCAGGTTTGAGATCATGCTAGTTTCTACTATCTTGGGGTTGCAGGATCTGTTTGGGCTTGTGGTTGCTGCTGTTTTTAATTTCTTTTGGGTACATTCAGTTTTCCCCTTATATTTGTAGTAGTTTTTCATGACATTACATATGTGCACTTGGGTTTTCATTTATATTTTATTATGAGTTGAAGTTGGTTGGTGTCTATCTTATCTCCCTCTTTCGCATGTGTTCTCTTATAGGGTATTGCCTCTCATCTGTGTGTTTACTATACCCTCGGTGCTAGTCATCAACCCAGGGCCTACTGAAGGCTGGACTTGGGTGTCATTATCTCCCTTCTCACATTGTTGGTCCAAGAGGGGTACCCCTTGTAGGGAGGGGGTCATGACAGAATATATGTACATGGAAGAAAAGTGTACATAATCATAAAGGGTGATTGAGGTCATTGATCACAAGAAAGTGAATGATCAAGGGAAAGTTAAGGGCCTCAAAACTGTAAATATGATATTATTTAAAAGAACATTGGAATTTTCATATATGAATTTAATAGTATATCATTTTTGTTTCAATATCCTTTTTCTGTTTTTTATGAATTCTTTTACTATCTAAGAATATATAGAAATATACTTAATTGATACATTCCTATTTCATAACCAGAATTTCATCCTTTTGTTTTACTTCAATAAATTTCAAATTCATCCCTTTATCTATGAAATGAATACCCAAAAAATAATTTTTTATGCCTAAAGCACTAAAATTCACTTTTAATGGATCGTAAGATCCATAAAATAGTTACAAGTCTCTCCATCTATCTCTAACTATTTTCCAAAACCAATATGGTTAGAACAAGTTATCCAATATAATAAATTAATCTCTAACTCGAAAAATTAATAATAATAGTTCATCATTGATATTTATTTCTCAAATATTTTAACTAATTACATATTATCTAGGATATCAAATAGTCCAGTGGTAGGTGATAAACCATTATCATCCTTCGGTCATCGGTTAAATCCCCACAGCCTTACCGGATGTGATGGGTTTTCACCTAGTATGTGAGTTGTCCTTTTTATAAAATATATTAATATAATTCCTATAAAGCTACTAGAAAAATATGATGTACATCCTTGAAATAAATTTAATCATTAAATAACCTTTTTAATATGGTTTTTAATAGATTTTTATTTCACAAAGTCTAATAATAATTTTTTAAAATTACTACAATATCATTAGTGATCATATTAACCCTAAAGATTATCAATAATTTTAAAGTTATGTCTATAAAATGTAAAGGCATTAATCCTCTTATAACATTGCTTCTAAGATATATACTTTCCATAAATTTCTCTAAAAATATTCTTAATCTTGGTAGACTAGCATTACATAAAAACCAAAAAAAGGTGTTTAAGACTTTAAACATATGATTAATCTTAAATTCATTTACCCATGATGGTTTCCATAACTCTTAAGTTAATAAATACATATATGTTTCTGAAATTTTACACAATATTTAGATGTTTTATAATTATTATCACCAAAATAGCATTGGTAAAAACTTCTATAATTTAATTCTTGAACCCCAATACATAAATACTTCACCTATTTTATTTCCACATAGGTCCTTCCTTGGTCTGGGGTATAACCTTTAGAAGAGGGGATTGACTCAGATAATGCCCACGTTCCCCACATTTAAGACAACGAACTATAAATGGATCCCCAATATGATATTTTTCCTTCCATTGTAATATTCATTTTTCCTCATCAATCCATGACTATATGCCCTTCTTTTTCACACAAAAAATGTTTTATCATTCCTTTAAGAAACCTTATTTTCTATCTAAGACACATTTTTTTAACCTAGGTCATTCATTTTCATCATCTATTCAAATACTTTATAATAGTTTGTAATGGAAATGTGAATTATCCAAAGAATATCCCCCAGGAGTGTCAAACCAGGTGCGTAGTATGGCATCTATCCATGCACCAGGTGACAATTGGGTCAAACCCTATATGCTCAATTCAGAGTTATTACCCCTGGCAATATTTTTGTTAGAACCACATCCACTTTTAGTATCTTTACATGGATTTATTTCATGTAAAAACTACATAATATATACCTTACCAAAACTTTTTGATGTTCTTCTATACTTGACCTCAAAGTCCATCATCTGGTTATGACCCCTATTCTATGTTTTCCTAAATCTAGTTACCATGGTTTCTACTAAAAATCCTATGATATCAACTATACAAACCCTAACCCATGTAACATGGATCCAGTGTATAAATTATTACATTATCATAAGATATAAGTAATCACTTCTTGAAGGACTAAATAGTTTATTAGTCTTGGTAAAATAGATACATACTTGAGTTTTTCATTACATTTGAATAAAAAAATGAAAAAAATTAGAATAAAATTATTCCCTATAACATATCATTATATATCAATCATAGTACACTTAATTGATTCCTAAGAAAGAAAAAAATATGGGTGACCTCAAATGATCAGTAAAGTTTATGTAAAATGAAAGCAAATATAAATAAATAATCATAATCAGTATAGAAAGGTAAACAATTTAACAAACATGACATGAAATTAATAAACTAAGAAGTAAGGGTATCCAGAGATAATATAATTTTGAAAATATCATGGATAATAACCAATATTTTAAAGTAACACACATGCCATGTAATCAACATTAAATAAATTGTATCCAAAGATAATATCAATATGAAAATATCATAGATAATAATCAATATAGAAAGTAAAATAATTGAACATACATAACATTTAAATAAAAACTTCTATATCATAATTAGATAATTCATAATCAATATGGAATGGTAAATAACTGAAAATAGATTCCATTTAATCAATAAATGAGAATGAAATGCATCTAGAGACAATATCATTGTGAGAATATCATGGATAATAAGCTTCGAATTAATGTAATGCTTAATTATTGAACATCATGTATCAGGAACATGATATATATATTGTCATGATCTATCCTCAAAACAGTTTAAAACTACTATGTACAAATCCATTGGGTTTGGCCAACTAATTGTATATTAGCTTATTGATTAACCTCATGAGACTACCGATGCATTAATGGGATATCTATAATTGGTTCTCACCCATATCTTCATGCCCAAAGAATTCCTCATATATCGAATAATCGATTTAATTCATGAACAATGTGTCTTATCATCAAATATCCATATTGAGTAAATAATATGGATTTATCAATATTTCCCTACATAAATAAATAAATTTCAATACAGAAAATCATATGAAAAAATGATATGTGGTTTTAGAAATTAATATATGCATGATATATAATATGTATATTTAGGGGAAGTTTAATGTCCAATGATTATATGAAAGTGAATATTTCAAGGGAAATTTAAAGACTATAAAAACGGATCAATAAAGTTAATGTAAATACTTTCCTTTTTCAAAATGCACATAATCAATCCATAAAAATATTAAGGATTGTATCAATACAACATATACCCATTTTATTAAAAATAAAGGTTTTTTTCATTGATGAATATAAATTCCATAAAAAGATCTTTAAAAAACATTCTTGAGGAAAATATATTTTTTATTTTGGAAATCAACTTTTAAAACTAAAATTTCAAAAAAAATAAAAATACTTTTATTTGAAAATAAGCATTGAAAAATATAAATAAATCTTTAAAAAATTTGAGTAGTCGTGATGGTTGGAAATTCCATTCATGTTGTACATGTTAAAATAAATATTCCTTTCACTTTTTTGGTAAAATCCAAATGGGAATTTTTTTTGAAAAAAATAAGAATATTTCTTTCAAAAAAATTAAAAGGTAAAAATGGTTAAAATTTATTTAATAAATTATTTCTAAAAGGTTAAAAACATTTTTGAAAACATTTTTAGAAAACATGGTTTTGGAATAAAACGGAATTCTAACTTAATATAGAAATGAATTAGTATTTTCATTAAAACATTTTCTCAAATATTTTAGGTATAAATAGTAGTAAATGGTACTATTACATTAAAATATCATGAATAACCATAGTATAATAAAATGAAATGGGTTTATTAGACAATGAACAAATAATTTCCTTCAACTAAAATTCAAGAATAATCAATCTCGATTAGAATGAAATTATGAAATAAACCCTTAAATGATCATAACATCGAAGTGAGAATTAATAAATGAATGGATTATGTGAATCAACTCTAAATCAACATAAAACAAGTGGAAATACAATATAGGATAATCAAAATTCATTACACACATAATCTTATCCTGACATAATCAATGAAGTATAAGTTTCACCCAATGAATGGAAATTGAGTTAAGAAATCCCTTAACTCACGCTTTAATTTAGATTAATGTTACTTAACCTCCTATATAATGGTTTTAATCATGTTATTTATTTTTATAAGAATATTATTAATATTTATAATATTATATATGATCTTATTATTACATTTTACCACCCATTTGTTAATAATATTTCATTATTTTCATTATTTCGTGAGTTAATTGCCTTGTTTTATCCTGCATGTTTTGTCTTGAAATTTTTGATTCATTAGAATATAATATATATTTTTAATATCTATAATTATATTAATGTTATAAATATAATATTTACTTATTCGATACATTATTAGAACCATTTATTAAATTCGATCATGAAAAATGAATCACATCGCTTCCTGGAGATAGTAGGTCGTATGTATGCACGAGTGACAATATCATTCCCTTAAAGAGTGGAAGTGTAAGGAATTGTGTGATATATTAAATTTAAAAAATCAATATCATATCATATAAATCGCATAAATTCATTAATTTTTTCCTTATTACATTCCATATGAAGTATAATTGAAAAACGAGTCACATCACTTTGTGAGGTGATAGTCAATCAGACACACGAGTGACATTATCATATTTTAAATGGTATGGAATGTAAAAGTTATATGTGTCATTAAAATTTTATTAATAAATAATTATATCTAGACTTAAAATTTGGTGATGTAAAATGAACTACATCAGTTCATGAGGCAGTAGTTTGTCGTACACTCGATCGATGATTTCATTTCCCAATTGATAGAAGAATAGATAGATAATTATTATTCCATCAATATAAAAATATATAAGTATATGTTAGATACTATTTTTATATATTTTAAGTTTTAATACATTATTTTATGTGTAAAAATAATAAATAAAATGAAATATCTTTTTGAGATGATTACCTTCTCTAAGAGAAACCTCATTTGGATCTCCAATTAATGACCCGAGGGATTGTATTTTGGGAGTACCAGTAGCTCTAGAAGGTGAATAAGGATTTTTGGGGGAGAATTATTCAGTTTTATTCAATTAAAATGGCTTGGGAGGTTTTAATAAGTGAGGGGAGGTAGTTCAATTTTATAAGTGGGGAATGGGGACCACCTTGGAAATTACTTGGAAATTTCTAAAAAGAATCTAAAATGATAAAGTAATTCACATACTAAAAGCATCCAAATAAACCTAAATTATATATTGGAAAGTATAAGGTGGAATATGGTTATAAAATAATATTTTTAAAATTTTTTAGGTCATTTTTAACCCTTATCTTCTTATTTTAATCCCACAGTAAACTCATTATTACCTTAACCATGGTAAATAATTTTTACAATTTTCACTATTCATTTTGGTTAAAAATTAATTTTACCTTATTAGAAAATATAAATTATGATTATTCTAAATATGGAATATAATTTTAGAAATTAAATTCACATAATTTGAAAAATTTCAATTTAAAATCAATCCCACATACATGATGAGAAATCATGTTTTTAAAAATAAAATGTTCAAAAGTTTACAATCTTTTTATATCAAAATTCAATATGAAAATTATTTCAATGACCAAAATTGAATTAATATATATATAATTAAACAAATTTTACTTTAAAACCAATTAAAAATATAATTTAACATTCTAAATAATTTAAACACAAAATTTTTTTCAATTAAAATTTAGTATTTTCACTATTCATCAAAAAATAAAACTTTTCAGAAAAATAAAAAAAAATAACCTTAATATAGTTTTGATATTATGTTTCCGAATATTAATTTAATTTTATAAAATTTATTTTATATAATTGGTAAAAATTAATTTTAATTTATGTGTGCAAATCATGACTAAACCGTCTATTAGGAGAAATATATTTTTTTAGAAAACATTTCTTTTTCTTCTAAATGATTATTATTGTATTACCAATCAATAGATAATAAAAATAATTTTCATAATTTAGTTACTAATATTCATAATTTCTAATTTAACAACTATTTTATAATGGTATATTATATTATGGTTGATTTATACACAAGGTTGTGTGTTCCGCAAGCTATCCAAAATATTAAATTTAATGAAATATATTTCATGAGTTGTTTAAGCTTGGTGTTGTGTGTCGTATATCAAAACAAATACTATGTTGTTATTTTAGAATTCTGTTCTGTTAAAAAGATTCCCAACACTACTCCATTTATCAATCATTAAATCCATAGTCATCATTTTTAAATAAAAAATGATAAATAAGTATACAAAAACATCATTTGAAAATATGATATTCAATTTATTACATTATACAATTCGAATCCCAAAAATTACTTAAAATATCCATTTAGATTCAAATCTAAACACATGTTTAAATTCAACCAATATATCGTATTTCTTATCCCAACATCCAAAAATATCAATTTAAAATTTATTCATATGAGTTCATCATTTAACCACTATTTTAAAATTATCAAGCCACATATTCATCCCTTAACCTTTATCAAATTAGATCTATTCACCTACCATTTAATCTCATATAGATCCAGATAAATTACTATAAAACATTTATAACATATAAATGATTTTAAAGACCATAAAGTAAATTAAAATATACCAATCTCAAATTTATACCACTTAACAAAACCAAAAATATCATATAAACCCCTTCTTTGAATCCCCTTGTATGCATATTAAATAATCCACTTTCCCTCTTTTAACACTATACTTGAATTAAATATTTTACCATTTTATACAAATCATTATTAATTAATTTCATCATTCTTAAGTATAATTTACACCTCAAACAAAGAAAATACATCATATAAATAAACATTTACTTATCCTCCAAACCACATAATAATTTTAAAAAACCATTATAAATCAAAAATGGTTAAATATAATTTAAAAAACACATTTCATTTTAAAATTACAACACATATAGCATAATTTTATTTCATTAATTCAATAATTAATTCTCACTTTATCTCTGAATATTATTTCCTAAAATATTATCATTTAATCAAAAGGAGTTATCATTATCCACTTAATAATAATAATTCCATAGCAGTATTTCAATGTGATAATCTATTAGATAATAATTTATTTTAAATAGAAAAATTAATTAATCGCATATCTTTTTTAATCCAAGGCATACACAACACCTATTAATTTAATCATAAATACATAGTATATTTTCTCAATAAATTCACTCAATTAGTTATAATTAAATCATATCAATAATTTTATATTTAATTAAAAACAATTTCACGTCAAAAAATCACAATATGAGTAAATTAAAGAGTCAAATTATCCAAAATATACTAATTTGGTTAATTAAAACCTTGAATAAGGTTGAAACTGCCTATCTCATGATACGTTAACATTCCACATAAGGATTAAAAGACTAATTACTTTTATAACAATCATATATGAATAATTCATCCAAAACTAGAATAAAAATGAGAATTAGAACATAGAATATTAAAAAAAACATTGGGAAAATGATATAATCACTATCCTGGTTTTAACATAATAAATAGATCCTCGATCCACCAAGAAATGAATAGGAAATCATTAGAATAGTTTTAAGAGATGTTGGGAGAGATTGAGGTGAAATAATCGCATAAAGATAACCTTTTGGAAAATAAAAATATTGGTTTTAATCCAATTTTCATGACCCAAAAAAACAAAACTACCCCTCATTAAATATATTCACTATATGAAAATATACCCTCAGTAGTAGTTATGAACAACTATCACTATGTTTTATGTCTAAAATTATTCTATGATGTTTTTTATTTCTCATGAAAGAGAATTCATGGATATTGTTCTGGTTTAGTAGAGGTTTACATATCTATTGTTAAATATAGTATAATTATTCAATTTTATATCATATGTATAAATTATTTTAACTTCCTATAAATATGGTATAGTATGAAAAAAATAACCAAGAATCCCTAATACACTCCAAATATCCAGAAAATAGATACAGAAAAATTACCCATCCAATATAACATAATAATAAAAATGGTTCTCATGCGTCAACATATAATAAAACTTATATAACATAAATAAATTATAATAAAATTAAAAAAAAATCATAATTAATTTAAAAAATAATACAAAATTTCATAAATTATTTACAAACATCACTACCTCATGCCTTCACTCTCTCTATATGGGTCATGTTTCTCATAACCTCTACTATTACTTCTTACCTCTAGTGCATGCATTTAAATTAGTTAAATGCTCATTATTAATGAACATATTTCTAAAAAAGTGATCATCTATAAGTCATAAAATAACAAAAAATATAGACAAATAAAATATTATCCATAAATAAATTCCTTTTCTAAAATATTATTTAAAACATAACACGTGTTATTATAAAATAAATAAAACTATGTAGAAAATATCTAAATTAAAAAAACATAGTAAGAAATCAAGTGTATAAAATTGGATAGTGAAAATGTTTCCCCAATAATTGATTCTATAAAAGGGAGTGTAAAATTATTTACTAAACGTATGATTTCATCTCTATTATTCTACATAAATATACTGATAAACCCAAAATTCAAGTCATCAAAAATGATATCCAGGAAGACTATTCACTCAAATAATAACATTTACATGTGGGATAAATATTTCTTCTTAAATGATATCATTTTTATTATTTCATTTTATATGATTAATATCATTTCTATCATTTCATTATATATGATGAATATTTCATGTTACTTGTTAACTAATTTATTTTTTGGTATTTTATTATCCTATGATGTCTATGACTTGGTTAATGTTTATATTTAGAACATTTTTCTTTGATATCTATGTTATGATCCTTTTATTGGTAACCAAATTGTATCAAAAGTGTCTAATTTTAAAGGTGATTTAAGTATAATAGAAATGTTTTATTTCAAACTAATAATTAAATACTTTTATATTGAGTATGAAATTATGAGTGGTTTCAAATAGTTTTTCAACCCTAATAGTTATTTATTAAAATCCCAAAATTAAACCTCATAATAGAATATTTGAGATTTTTCTCCATAACAAATCCTCTATGAACATACTAGAATGATTTTTTTTATTAATAAATTATTAGTATGGTACCTACTTGTTACTTTATTTTTAAAAAATTAAAATAATACTTTTTATATGTATTATAAACTATTATTTAGTGGTTTACTTTTTAAAAATATTTCTATATAGAATGCAGTGTAATCCTACTGTGTGTATTTTGTTACATCACACATGAAAAATTTATGTGTATATAGACTTGTTTTCATATTATTCAGGTAAATATTGGTTCAATTTTGATCTTAGTGGATGATCAGGTAGTATAAAAGATACATACTAGCTAGATTGTATCAAACTAAGCTGGACAAACTAAGCCTAGTCTGACATAACCCAATCCAAATATAAATCTATTGAATATATACAAATATAAAGTTTTTGAATGGGTTATAATTGAATAGAATTAAAGTGAACCAAATACAATTAAAAAACTAATTTATTTAAAATGAACTAAACCAAATCAAACTAAAAAGAGCTAATGTGACCACAACTAAACTAAACTAAATAATATAAGGTTATTCTATTGTTATATGATTATTTTTGTGTGGTGAATGAGAATACTCTTTTAAAAAGTATAATTAGGAAAATAAATAATATAGATGTGAATTTATGAAGTTTATTGGTCCTGAATCCCCTATCGGTGTTGTTATTTCTTCTAAAATACTGCTTTTGATCCTTTAAAACATAATAGTTAATGCACTCTCTAAAGATAACACTTGATCAAACTATGTCTTAATATGAACTCTTAGTATTTAATGGTATTCTTAATTTTATTAATTTCCCTCTATTACATAGAATTTCCAAGGGGTATAACTCTCTCGACCCCTAGCTCATGTTGATCAAGAAGATGTATATGGCCAGCCAAAGACCCAAGATAGAGATTGCCCACAACTAGTCCCCCTCACACTATTGTAATGATATTTTCCTAAAACTATAGAGATAGTATCCTTAGAGGATACTAAATCTAAGAGGTAACGGTTGTCATCCCAAACTTATTTGAGTTTATATTGAAAATAGAATGATATTATTAAATTTTAAATTAATTTAATATCAGCGAACGGTAATTAAAATTTCTTACCCCAATGTTTTTTACAAGTTAATTCACATAACATCCAAATTTTTTATAGACATCAACCCATATATCCATTCATCTAATAGGATGACTTAAATCATTCACCCATATCAAAAAAGTAAAAAATAATATTTCCAAAAACTATATTACTTGAATTGGTATAGATAAATATATTTTAATAAATTAAATAGTGTCATGTTGTCTTGTTGCCTAATGAAACTCCTTGACCCGGTTATGTGAAGAATTACTTGTTTCTCACAACTAGCTATGTTTCTTGTAGAAAGAACCTAAATATATATATATATATATTGAAATATTTTTAATATAATTTTATTAATCTACTAACATTTAATAATACACTTGGTGTGATTTAGCTCGATGATGATTAAGAAATTTCTTCCCCTGGTCCTTGGGAATTCCCTTATAGATATTATCACATTTATAACATTGATAGAAGCATTTCACTAAATAAATACCACAATAACCACTTAAAATATTTCTATATCTCACCTAAATTTTTTAACATCTATGGACATGAAATTTAATCGGGAACATCAAAATAAAACAACATATATAAATAAAATATATATAATTCATTATCTTATTAACATACTAATAAATAATTTTAAATTTAATCATGTATGAATACATAATTAAGATAATACCTTTATCTGACTATCAAAAAACTCATTCTTCTAAGATAATGGAATATACCTCTAATTGGAATAATGATTATAGAGGCATGTCTCCTCACATTCCAAATATCCTAGAATCTATCCATATATGATTGAATTATCCCCGATGGGTACCTTGTATACATAAAAAGGGATAACTGTCATTAAGACTATGAAATTTCAAACATCTTTCATGTTGAGATTTATCTCCATTATATTATTATTTTTATCTGTTTAAAATATAAATTACCCAATTATTAAAAATATTTAAGAAATAAATGTTACCATATTGCAATTAATGCTGATAACAGAGACATCCCAGTAGCCTATTGATGATAACTAAGTCACTGTTTGAATTCCTGATATCCCAACATCCTCAATGGTAGGCATGCCTATGAATAAAATCATAATAGGGAAAAATAATATAGTAATAAAAATTATTCAAGGAAAGTAAAAAAATTACACCCTATATAGAAACTGTATAAATACTATCTTGTACTCCATGTGTGCTCTAGGTAACATAAGTATAATGTTTGTCTTGTGAAACCAGTGGACCTTATGTAGCATCAATATATCTATTGTCTAATACTCCCAGTATACTCTAAGAAAAAAGTGTAAAATGGTTGTCCTGTGAAACTGTTGGACCCTATATAGCTTTGGTAAATCAATTATATTATACTCCTAATGTATTCTAGGTGGAAATAGTAGAATTATTATCTTGTATCATAATGAATCTATCATCTCAAAACCTTTTTGAGCATAGAATTCCTATAACAAATATCAAAAAAACAACTAATTCAATTAAACCTACAATTCAATTAAAATTCATTACATTCTTATTTATACAATAAGATATTAAGAAAAAACTTTATATTAGATCATAAAATCAATTTCTTCTTGGTTTTTAATGTTATTATCAACTTCTATTGTGAGCATTACTACTTTATATTCTCCATATTCATGTCCCTCACAAGATCGAAATTTTAAATATCTTTAGGGACCAATAATTTAATGTGATGTTTTTTAGGGGGTTCTCTATAACTAATTATATCACCTTTATCACCCATATCATACATGTCTCTTGGTGTGATATACAAAACAAATCACACTTTATCTAATATATCATCGATATAAAATACTGTTTTTTCTTACAAAGTAATAATATATGGATCATGTTCTTCACATTTACCATTAATGATTAACCAAGAGAAGTTAACAAATGTAAATTGTAATGATTCTTTCCATATACCCCTATTAATACTAACTCGCTTCCATTTTAGTAAGACAACTGAATATGTCCTATTATAATTTAACTCAATAAAATCAACCAATATTCCAAAGTAACCCTCATCCAAAACAATAAATAAAATTTTTTTTTTTGTTTTCAAACCATTCTCAAGATCTATAATTAGAAACGTAAAACAACCAATATTATAAGTATTGAATCTCCTAAAATTATACATAATAACTTGATCAAAATACTTAAAATATTTTGTTAGTTCATATCAATTATCAGCATTGGTTACCAATAAAAATTTATATAAAATATTGTTACTTATATTAGATAATTTTCAATATATTGATACTAAAAATATATATTAGATTAATAACTTACACAACATGAATACCAATCAATGCATTATTTTTTAATTGGTTTTATTATCTCTCCCTTGTTTCGAGTTTTAATTCTAAGACATATTATTATTTTTATCATCAGTTACACGTTATATGGATCAATAATATCAATATTAAGAAACACATATCTATGTTTTTGTCTTAAATTCAACAATATCAATAAAAATTTGGATAATTTTCCAACTTATTGACCTAAAGTAAGAAAGTAGGATAGTTTATTATCAGTGTGATAATGACTTGTATTATCATCAACACTTCTGGATAAATTTAATCCTATCATTATCGAATATAAATACCTTGAGTAGATTGATAAGAACTCTTTATAATTGTTTGATTTAATAATTGAGCCTTTTGGTTGAGCATTATTATTCACATATAACTTCAAATGATGAAGACAAATAATGAATAAAAGTAATAAATTATTAAGAAAACGTATTAAGTATTTATATAGGCAAATATAATTCATTAAATATAAGAAAATTAAAATAAATCGCATCTCTATGGGATATATCCATTGATAATGTACAGGTTTACTAACTTTATCTTCCTCAACCAGATGAAAAATCAAATGAATCATCAAAATGAATAATGATAAGGGTATGACCTTCTCTAGATGATATAATATTCATACAATTTTTTTATAAATTTTATCCTATTCAATTGGTCTTAATGAATTCTCATAAATCTATCTAAAGAATATGAAAATGTCAATTGAAACTATAGTTATTTTTTCCGATAACAAATTATACATTTATAAAGGTAGAAACTTCTAGGTCAAAATGCATGAGTCATGAATTTTCTATCTATGTAATTGTTAATGACTCAAATCAGCTTATCTTGAAATGTTACATGAATATCTGTCTATAATGTCTCATATTTTCCATGTATTATTTTTAAATAATATATGGAATTATTATGATATCAGTCTTTGCGATGGCGCGCGATTTCAAGGCCCAGATCACCTGGAATAAATGTTTGAAATAAATTAAACTTTTAAATATCACGTGTGAGTGGTTTTCCTAAAAAATTTGAATAACTTCTAAATGGATTCTTGGATCAGAAATTCGAGGGAATCGTTGCATTTAGAGTAGCGACTTTACCTTAGGAAAGACCTAACATCGACCGGCACGGGTCGGCAGTAGAAGTTAGTTTTTGGATGTTTTAAAGGGAATAAAATAAATTAATATTTTAATTTATTTTAAATGTTTCTAGGATACAGTGTCACATTAATTGGTTTTAAATAAACAAGAGTCCAGGTTTAGGATCATAACCCTAGAAACTTTCATAGTATTCTCTGGAACTTTGTAGAGAAGACACTGCAGACAATTCCTGATGAATGACCATGAATGAAGACATGTGGATTGTTGCATAGTGAGATCGAATCTTGAATGTTGACCATTCTCCCTCTTCATCAACGATCAAGGTAGGTGTTGTTGTTTTGATTTCATTTTTTCCCGTTATTGGATTAAAAAAATAATGCGGATCAAACCATGAATAGGTTGACCCATGAATCGTTCGTTCTTGAAGGAGGTTCTTTTATCAAATTAATTTTGGGTAAATAAATCCATGCACGATTTGATTCATATTTGATTTGTTCCATTTGATCCTTCTAACTGGATCGGATCAATGTCGTGATGAATGATGGTTGGGGTATGTTCTTATTTTTTTCTATTTTCATTTCATCTCCCATTCTGAACCTGTGTTCTTTGCGTTCTTTATGGGGTTATGAAAAATGGATTATTACATGTCTGTTTTACAATGAAATGATCCCAAATTGGAGATCTAACATTGTGATGACCCATAAGATCTTCCATGATGAAGGCAGACGACGAATTTATATTGATTATAAGAAATTTTTCTTTGACCATTCTTTGTATGGATGATTGAAACGCATTCATGGAGCTGATCGAAGGACCTAAGCCTACCATTTTTGTGTTATCTTGGTGGAAAAACCTTGGACCTTCTCTTTCGAGATGATTGGATGGCTAGATCTAAGATTGTAGAATCAATCATGGTGTGATGGTAAATAAATGGTTTTCTAGAAATTCACGAAGAACATGGAATGTTCTCTTAAGAACACAGTGTGTGGGGCCAGCTCTGCAGTGGATAGGTTTTTTTGATGCCTGAAGTGATGAAACAGTGTGTGGGTCCTTACTTGGGACTCATCATATATCTCAGATGATACATGGACACAGGGTGGAGTACACACCATATACTCCACCACATGTCCAGACCAGGCCGGATACGCGGGTTACCCTATGTACTGGTACACGGGTTGGCAGACATGGGTTGAAACCATGTGCGGGCACATGGCCAGCGTACACAGATCGGGCCCCGGATAATAGGACATGGTGTGTTAATCTTCTACATGTCATGTATATCTTTTTCTACAAGATATTCTCTTTTCGACATGGGTCATTGTACACGGGCAATACCTGGGGTTAGAGGACACGACGTGTTAAACTTCTACACAACCTGTACTTTCTTGTATATGGATTGATCTCTTTATCCACTATATCTTGGATAGGTTTTATTTGGGTTAGTTCCCCCTTTCTCGTTACCCTTAAGGTCGTGTATCATCTCCTATCCACAAGATTATAACCCCTTCAGTAGGACATTCTAGATAGAGCTGGGAATCCCCTCTGAGAGGCCCAGAGTATGATCCTCTATCCATTCCTGATCATAGTTAGAGTTAGGTATCATCTTGACCAATCTTACCAGACATCGATCCTCTAATTATCAGGTGAATCTGGATGAGTCTTGGTATATGCTAAGGCACTGGCAATGATCCTCATCCATGTATTGTGGTCTTTTCCCACTCAGGAGTGTGTTCTCCCATAATGAGTGTATTTTTTCTTTCTTTAGATCTATTAGTGCATCTATCTCTCTCATGACACTTCTTTAATAACAGTTCTTCTCGGATGAATGGCATCAGAGCTATCACACTTGTAGAGTGAGTTCTCCTTGGTGAGTGCTTCATGTAATCTTTGAACTCAATCCTTAGTGTGGGTATGCGGGTCATTATGACTTACCTCTAGACTACGGGTTTGGGTTTCGAGTATATTTGGATATATTCGCTTGTTATATGTTTTTTAGACATATACTATGTAGATATTAGTGTACCTTTACCTTGTATATTGCTTTTTGGTTTTTCAGGGTCCTCTACTGAGTATTATTATACTCACCCCTGCATAGGATTTTCCCACACGTGTCATGTCTTGTGCAGATGAGAAGCCTTTTTTATGGAGTCCAAGGAAGACCAGGACTGGAACTATATTTTTGATCTTCCTTATAGGCCAAGGTTTTCTTATGTCTATGATAAATAGTACCTATACCTATTTATTTATTACAAGTTGGAATTTGTAGTTTGTAGACTCTTTCTTTTGGTGGGCTTGTATTCTATCCCAATTTAATTGATGCACTTTACTTTTCGGTGTACTCTGTTGGTTGGGTTTATTTGTATTCATGTATTTTATTCCTTAGTGGTTTTTACATTTCAGTATTTGTGGGCTTGGATGTGTGTGTGTGTGTGTGTGTGTTTAGTTAATTAGGAAATGCCTCCCATGTTAGTGATATGCCTACTCGGTGCTAGTCACCAGCCACTGTCCTATTGGAGGCGGGATTGGGAAGTTAAGGTGTGGGCCCCACTAGGATGGGTCATGATAGAGTGGTTTAAGAGGTGGTCAGTTATACCTTGGGACTAAGAGTCTTTGAGATTGGTTTGGGGTAACAGTGTTAAGTATTTCAAGTTCATCTTTCAGGCTAGGGACTCCAATGTTGGTGTGGCAGCCGATGTATCTATACACCAATACTCTGATAACCTGTTTTTTGAAACAGTACATGAGAACATTAGTTGCAAGGAAAAAATGGTACATGCATCATATAAGAATGGGTTGTGGTTCCATGTCCTTCTTGAGTCAGCTATCCTAATATACTCAATGACCGTGGTACATCTTTTTTCATACAGAATGCCTCCACAATGCATACTAGATAGGATTCAGCAGTTCAATCATGAGGGTGATCCCCTTAGTTAAGAGGCCTCAATTCAAGGTTCAATTCCCCAAGAACTACCTCAAGGTGGTGCACTAGCTATGCCACCACTAGTGGAGTAGCACATGGTACCCACAGTGCCAGCGGATGAGGTGCGCAGGCTAAGCACGTCTCATGAGTTTCAACAGGAGAAACCCCTTAGGTTTTGATGTGAGGCTGACACATAGGCAGCTGAGGACTATCTTGAGGTGGTCACCTGAGGTTTATGTCTAGTCAATACACTAGAGTATTAGATGGTGGTATTGGTAGAAATCCTTCTTCATGGTTCAGCAACATGGTGGTGGTGTTTAGTTACTCAATCTTACAATGAAGCAACCCTTTCATGGACATATTTTGAGAACCTTTTTAGAGAAGAATTATCAGCTTACAAGCTAAGGAATATGTGTATCCAAGAGCTTCTACAGCTTTGATGGGTTGATATTTTAGTATATGAATATTCAACAATATTAACTAATCTATCCATGTACTCGATGGATATGGTACGTGATTAGTGCTTTAGATATTGGACCTGCAAGTGAGGTATACATAGAGACATTCGAGCTTGTATTACCCCTCTAAGTATTCCTACTTATGTTGGAGTTCTTGACAAAGCTTTGGTGGTCAAAAATTTCTTTGCTAAGCAGATACAACTGATGGTTGTCAGTAATGGGAAAGAAAGAGTAGAGACTTCGGCAGTAGGGAGGCAACGTCGGCCTCAAAAACCTAGACATAGAAGATGTCACAAGAGGAAGAACCAGCATAGAGGACCTATAGTTTAGGGCTCGCAAGGTGGGTCAATTCCTTCTAGAGAGAGGTGGTTCTATGTATGTAATGGCTAGGGACATCTCACTCAGGATTTTCCAACCCATCATACTACTGACTGGAATATGGTGGGTAGACCACCGAGGAAAATATGACAATAGGATTAGACAAATCTGCAGGGCGGAAAATGTGGAAGATGAGCTGGGAGTGCAGTAGGAGGTGTTCGACATTTTGACGTATTTCAACCACCACCCATAGGTGGTCCATGTCTGGACTAGCGAGCTGGAGGACAGGGGCAGAGACAGCTATATATGGTTGGGGCTTCTGACCCAGAAGCTCCAGGGATGATCTGAGGTACGATATGTTTCCTTTTCAATTTAAGCTTCCTTTGATAGATATAGGTGTTGGTCATTCCTTTCTTTCCACATACCTTGTTTAAGACTCGGATATTCTAGTCAAACCATTGACTTGACCCTGATGTATGGAGACTCCTACTAAAGGAGACCCAATGATCCCATGCTAGTACTGATAGTGTGACCCAACTCTTGGATGCGATAGTCTCGTTTGGGATCTCTTGGTAGTAACATTAAGTACTTACAACATATTTCTTAGTATAGATTGGTTATCTTTAGTCCATGCCCATATTGACTTTTTTAGTAGGTGGGTATGGTGTGTTCATAGTAATGGAAATGGGGTTTACCTTTGTGGGTGAAATGGAAACCCAAGCAGCATAGGATGAACTCATGCATAGGATGGGGTGGATGATAGGGTCATCAATTGGCTAGCCTGACCCTCAGTGTAGTGGATGTTATGAGTTCCCAATTTCCAACAAGTAGTGGCAGGGAGTGAGGAGGTCTTCCCTGAAGATGTACTGAGATTACCTACTCACCAAGAGATAGACTACTATATTAAATTGAACCCCAAGACGGTACTGATATCCTCATTAGCATATCGGATCACTCTCGCAGAGCTTCGTGAGCTGAGGGTGAATTTGGAGGTCCTATAAAGTAAGGGCTTTGTAATACCTGATATTTGACCCCGGGTGGCCCTATTTTTGTTCACCAAGAAGGTATATAGGAGTTTGAGGTGGTGTGCATGGATTATCGGAACCTGAATCAGGTGAATGTGGAGAGAAAGTCTCCACTACTGAGGATTGATGACCTCTTAAATCATTTAAAAGGGGAACGATGGTTCTCGAAGTTTGACCTTTGATCAGGCTATCACCAGTTGCGAGTATGGGATGATGATACACCGAAGACAGATTTCAGATGTCATTACAGACATTATGAGTACTTGGTGTTGTCTTTCATCATGATGAATGCCCCAATTATGTTCATGAGACTCATGAACTGGAACTTCTAGCATTACATAGACCGGTCTGTGGTGGTATTCATTGTAGATTTCTCTGTGTACTCAGCATCTGAGGAGGACACATGAAACACTGAAGGATGGTTCAAAATGCACTCAGAGAGCACTAGCCTTGTGGGAAATTCTCAAAGTTACAATTATAAATTCAAGAGGTCCACTTTTTGAGACACATTATCTAAGAAGTTGAAATGGAAGTAAACTCATCCAAGGTGGGAGCAGTGTTGGCATGGAATACACCTAGGAGTGTGACAAGGTGTGCAGCTTACACAGGGTGGAAAGTTGTTACTAGATATTATTTCCTTGATTTATATAGTATATCCACACCATTAAAATCATTGACCTGAAAGGAGTAGCCTTTCATATGGACAGAAAAGTGCCAGCAATCTTTTCAGCAGTTGAGGCAGAGTTTTATGAGCGCCCCAATATAAAGGTTACTGAAGGAAGGTGTCAAATACATAGTTTTTTTTGACGCATCAGGAACCAATATGGGTTGTGTCCTAATATAGAGGTAGGGGTGGTTATCTATGTTTTGTGCCTGTTGAGAGCACATGAGCATAACTACGTGACCCATGATCTTGGGTTGGCATTAGTAGTTTTCGCATGGAATATGTGGAGACACTACCTAGCGGGCAAGTGATTTGTAATCTACTCTAATAAAAATAGTCTCAAGTGTATCATCTCACAAAAGGATCTGAATTTGAGATAGATGCTATGGATGCAGTTTCTCCAGGATTATGATTTTGATATCATCTATACTACTAGGAAGGGGAATGTAGTAGCTAATGCTCTCAGTATGAGATTGAGTTCACAGCTACTGAGCAAGGCGTCGGAGCAATTGGACTCTCTATAGTAATACTTCATAGTTAGGGAGGGTACATCTTATCTCCAGTCGACTATTATTACCCCTCCAATATTGTAGAAACCCAGGGAGGCACAACTAGGGGATATCGACTGCAAGACTTTATGTTCTCTATTATCTACAAGACAAGCTCTTGATGGATATTCTCAAGATAAGGAGCACATTATTCTTTTTAAAGGATTCATAGTTGTACCAGTGGTGTTGTTGGAGGAGGTTTAGTGAGATTTTCATACATCCACATTTTAAAGGTACATAAAGGTATGAAGGAAATGTACTAGGACCTCTGAAGTTAGTTCCGGTGGATAGGGATGAAGTAGTAAGTATCATAGTTTATTTCTTGATGCCTTACATTCTAGCAGGTGAAGGCTAAGCACCAAGTTCCAATGGGTTTAACTCAACCCCTTGATGTTCTGGAGTGGATGTTTGGTGGAATGTTAGTGAAATTTGTGATGGGTTTACCATGAAACTCTAGGAGGCATGATGTTGTCTGGGTGATCCTTGATCGACTCACCAAGTCATCCCACTTCCTAGAAATCTGGAAAATTGGTTCAGTAAAGAGCTTCAGATGCCTCTACATACAGAAGATAGTTCAGCTTCTCGGGGTGGCATCAATGATTGTTTTAGATCGTAATTATATTTTTAAATCTTAGTTGTGGAAGGGGATTATAGGAGATGGTATAGAATCGGTTGTGTGGGAGCACAGTGTTCAACGCACAAATAGTGGTCGTTGAAGTTCGAGGGAGGAGATTGTGCATTCCTTCAGGTCTCACCTTGACGTGGGTAATGGAGATTTAGCCAGGACGGAAAGATATCTATGGGGTTCATCGGCCCTTTTTCAAAAACTGTGTAGAGTTAGAGATATGGAACACCACCTAGCTCCACCCCAGTAATTACTTTGGGTACATGATGTCTTCCACATGTCGTCAGCTGAGGAGGTACGTACCTGACCCATCACACAATTATCAAATTGCACAATTTGGACATCGAGGGTGGAGTGACTTGTCTTGAGTACCCAGTGGAGGTCTAGGATCAGTAGGAGAGGATCCTTCATGGGATAGAGATTCCCTTTATGTGTGTTCAGAGGAAGTGTGGGAATCTTCGAGAGAGCATGTGGGAGCAGAGGCTCAAATTCATGCATAGTACCCACATCTTCTTTAATAACCTTTTGTTTTGGATTTTGAGGAAGTAAAGCACTAAGGATGGGAAATTTTAATGTCTTGTATTTTCCATGTATTATTTTAAAAAAAATTATTGAATTATTAAGGGACCAGGATTTGTGACGGTGTACGATTCGGAAGCCCATAGTGCCTAAAATAAATGTTAGAAATAAATTAAACTTTTAAATAGCATGTGGGAGCAGTTTTCCTGAAAAAATGGAATAACTTTTAAATGGTGCCTAGATCAGAAATTTAAGGAAACCATTGTGTTTAGAGTTGTGAATTTACCTTAGGAAAGGCCTAACATCGACCGGTATGGATTGGCATCATAAGTTATTTTTTGGATGTTTTAAAGAGAATAAAATAAATTAATAATTTATTTTATTTTAAACATTTCCATGACACAACAACACATTAATTGGTTTTAAATAACCATGAGCCTATGGTTATGCTCATAACCTTAGAAACTTCCCTGGTATGCTCTGGAAATTTGGAGAGGATCCACCCCTGAGAATTCCTGACGAACGACCATGAACAATGATGCGTGGATCATTGTGTAGCGAGATCGAATCCTGACCAATGATCATTATCCCTCTTCGTCAATGATCAAGGTAGGGGTTGTTATTTTTATTTTTTCCCCATTTTTGTATTAAACAATGAACTCGAATCAACCCATTAATAGGTTGACCTATGAATCATTCATTCTTACAGGATGGTCTTTTATCAGGTTCATTTGGGGGAAACAAATCTATGCATGATTTGATTCATATTTTATTTTCTCCATTTGATCCTTCTAATTGGATCAGATCAATTCCATGACAAATGATAGATGGGGTTCATTATTCCTTTTTCTATTTGGATTTATTCTCCATTTTTGACCCCATGTTCTTCACGTTCTTCATGGGGTTATGAATAACAAATTATTGTGCATACGTTTCACAATGCAATGATCCCAAATTGGAGATCTGAAATCGTGACAACCCATTGGAGGTGTGACAATAATGGAAGATGACGAATCAACATGGATCGTAAAAAATCATTCTTTGATTATTCATCATAAGAATGATTGAAATGCATTCGTGGAGCCGATCGAAAGCCTGAAACCTACCATTTTGATTTTATCATGGTGGGATGACCTTGGACCTTCGCATTTAAGGAGATCGAACATCCAGATCAAAGATTGTATAATCACATGAGGCATATCAGTGAAGAAATGGATTTTTGGAAATTTGTGAAGAACATGGTGTGTTCTCTAAAGAACAAAGCATGTGGGGATGGCTCTATGGCTTTTATGGTTTTGCAATACAGGAATAAATGAAACAGCATGTGGAAACATTCACATGGCGTGTGGGTCCTTACACGGGACTCGGTGTGTATCTAAAATGATACATAGGAACAGGGTGGAGTACATGGCATGTACTCTACCACATGGCCAAACCAAGACGGATATGAGGGTTACCCCATGTATCAGTACACAAGTTGGAGGGCACGGGTTGAATCCATGTACGGTCACATGGCCATCATACATGGAGTGGCCCTAGGATAGTAGGACATGGTATGTTACTCTTCTACATGTTGTGTATGTCTTTTTCTACATGACATGATCTTTTCGACACGGGCCATTGTACACGGGCAGTACCCAGGGTCAGAGGACCCGGCATGTTACACCTATACATGTTGTTTACTTTTTTTACATGGCTTGATATTCTTGTCCACTGTATCTTGGAGAGGTTTAATTTGGGTTAGTTCTCCCTTGATCATTCCCATAAAGGTCAAGTATCATCTCCTATCAACAGGACTATGACCCCTTAAACAGGAATTTCTAGATAGAGTCAGGAATCCCCTCCGAGAGGGCCGGAGAAGGATCCTCTGTCTATTATTGAACATAGGTAGAGTCAAGTATCAACACAACCAATCCTACCAAACATTGATCCTCTACTTATCAGGTGAATCTGGATGAGTCGTGGTATATTCCATTGACCTGGTAGTGATCTTCATCTGTGTATCATGATATTTTCCCACTCATGAGTGTGTTCTCCTAGAATGAGTGTATTTATTATCTCTTTATATCTATCAATCCATCTATCTATCTCATGAAACTTCCCAACGAACAGTACTTCTCAGACACACATCACCAGAGCTATCATACTCTTGGAGTGATTTTTCCCAGGTGATTACTTTGTGGAATCTTCTAACTAAATCCTTAGCATGGGTATGTAGGTCGCGGTGACTTACCTCTACACTACAGGTCTAGGTTTCGTGTATATCTAGATATTTTATCTTGTTATATATTTTGTAGACATATATTGTGTTAAGATTATTTTACCTTTACCTTGTTTATTTCTTTTTGGTTTTTCAGGGTCCTCTATTGAGTATTGTTATGTTAACACCTACATAGGCTTTTCCTGCACCTGTCATGTCTTGTGAAAATGAGCAGCCTTTTTGAAGGAGTCCAGGGATAACTAGTACTGAACCGAGCTTTATAATCTTACTTACAGGCCGATGTGTTTCTACAGCTACAAGCAGTAGTCCCAGTACCTATTTCTTACTTACAGGTTAGACTTTGAAGTTTGAAAACTCTTTCTTTTGGTGGTCTTTTATTATGGACCTGTATACTTTCTGAACTTTACGTTTTGTTGTACTCTGTTGGTTGGGATTAGTTGTATGCATGCATTTTGTTCTTTAGTGGGTTCTACATTTCAGGATTTGTGGGATTGGAGATGTATGCATGTATACAGGTACTTAGGAAATGCCTCACATGTTAGTAATATGCCTACTCGGTGCTAGTCACCAACCCATAACCTATTTGAGGTGGGATTAGGTAGTCGCAGCATGGGTCCCATTAGGATGGTCCATGAAACCATTAATAACATTAACATTTTTATAGAAAAAATGTTGTTGAATACTTCCCATTATCAGTTTCCCATAGATCATGATTGATATTTAGTTCTTCTAAGTCCTTATGATTATTTATATGATCCTTATATTTCACCTGCTCATTAGGCATTATATAAAGAAAATGTTTCCTAAAAATTATTCTCAATGTGAATAACATTAATATTATAATGTAATAAATTAAATTTCTAATATGAAAGATTGAAAAAATCCTATTTTCATCCATTTTTTTGTTCCAATTACATCTGATGAAATTCAAAGTCTTTTCATTCTTTCATTTCACTGAAATTAATTTCTAAACTTTGTAATGAAATTTAATAATTATTATAAGATCTATAATCCCAATAATAAAATTATTGGAAGCCTCAAATGTATTATTCAATTAAATTAAGACTTATTAAATTGAAATCAATGAGATGTATCAAGGAATCGATAATGAAACATGAAACACCACTTTTTTTTTAAGTCATTCATTGAGTCTCAAAATCAATGTTAAAAACTAGATAAGTGAAATTAGTCTATGTATTCCAACCAAAAAAATTCATAGTCCATGAAATTCACTAATATTCCACATAAGTTCAACATTCGTTTTGAAAAAAAAATGTGGTAGATGCAATGTATGTTTATGCACCATCATTACATAACTCTTTCAATTCATGGGTAAGAGGATGAAGATAGACATCAATTTTATTTATACAAATTTTTTCTAGGAATAATCATATATATGATGAATAAATTTTATTACGTACATGTCCATAGAGGTAAATTATAAGGGGCCAAAAAACAACCATATACTATAATTACTACTTAATTTCCAAAATGATTTAATCTATTGGGTTTCAATCCAAAATGCACATTTCTATGATCAAAATAGAAATTAAGATTTATGAATCAAATGTTCTCTATTCTTTTAAATCTATTAGACATCTCATGAACTCATTTTTTTATTATCAAATTAATTACACACTTCATATGTTCAATGGTTTTAGATGTCATAAAAAAATTTATCAATCAGTGTTTTAAAAAAATCATTTAAAACAATTTCTATAATAATAATTTTTTATTTCTTCATGGTAGTACATTGATTAAAACTAGCATTATTATTTATTGAATATTATCTTGAAACATAACATTTTTTACACTCTTCTCTATGAAAATTTTCTCCCCTAGTGTAACATATAATCATTGGTACATGCATGTATCTTCATATAACTAAGTCCAATATTGATAACAACCATCTTCATCTCATAAAATGATGTTCGGATATTTGATTTAGAAATTTCATCATGCAATAATTCCAAAATCATGGACATTAATTTACTTATAATTTCACATAATTACTTGATATCGTATAACTTAAACAAAAAAAATACATTTTTGAATACTTGTGACATCATTTATATAATTATTTTTTTCAAATTCAAGTAATTTAGAAAAGGTAGTTGTTTGGATAGTTAATTTTTCCTTAGTATTATTCTTCAAATCATCATCCATTAATATTTTATCTTCTTGACCATGTTGACTTGTAGTTCCAAAACATTCATTAATATATTCAACATAAATATGTGGATAAACTGATGTGTTAACCTCTTGATGGTTCTTCCCTATTGTGATGAATGCATCATTTATCATGTTCTAAATTTCATTATCCACTATTAAGGGATTAACTTGGTCTTTCAAATGATAAACATAACTAATAAAACTTTATTTAAAATTTTATTCTCTATTCCAAGTCCACTAAACATGTTTAGATGGAAATTATTCCATTATTAAGTGATCAAGTACTTTATCTCTCCTTAAACATCATTTGAATTTACATTTAGGATATCGACATTTTATTATTTCATCCATCTATCTATTTGGAATTGAAAAATAAAAAAACATCACTAAATCCTTAACATACTAAGATGTGTTCTAATGTAATGTAATCAAAATTTTATCCATAAATCAAAACATATATTAAATGGTATCATTATGACTATACAAGTCACAGTAACAAACAAAGGGTAACAATTATAACTATACACCTCAACACTTAACAAAAAAATCCATCCATGAATGAAAACACATATTGAATTAAAAAGTTCCATGTTCACCACCATTTCCATCTTTCAATTATTTTAAAATTATTATTAATATAAAGCATAAAAATTAGAAACTACAACAACAATCGAGGATCATAAATTATATTAAAATATGCTTCCTTATTAAATAAACATCTCATTATTAACTTTTAATATAAAATATTCAAAACCTTCATAATATCCTCTTCAATTACCATATTTAAATATTAATAAATTTTGAACATGTTAAAACTTATACAATTAAGTCATTCATAATGATATCAAAAACATAATATTATTCTCTACCCAAAAAAAATTGGTGGAAAACAATGGTAAAATAATGATAAATCATGTAAAACATGCTCAAGAAAATTAACCATTCAATTATTTCATGTCTATTTGATTATATTCTAAATATGATTTCAAAAATACACCAAAATAAAGTTAAATAATTATTAAACCACAATTTATATAGTAAAATAAAGGATAAAGTTCATATTCCCTACCTAATAAGAGGATAGAAGGTTAGTGAAGAAGGAGGCACAAATGTATAGATTGGTCTTGGGTGATCAAGGAAAGGGGGAAGGGAATTAGATTGGAAGATGTCAATGGTATGGAGGTTGGTGAGGCAAGGGAAGTGGCATCGGAGTGGATGATTTGAGTTCATCCATGGAGGAGTTTTGTGTGGCTTTGGATTTCTTTGGTTCAAGGTCTTGGGGAAAGGGAGTGGGTATATGGTTTTTTTTGAATACTTAGTGATTAATTCAATGAAAACCACTACTAAATACCTAATTTAAGGAAACATTTAAAAACCATCATCAAAAATAAAATATCTATAATTTTAGCAATGGTTTTCAAAACCACTTCTATGTATATTTTTTGTTATAGTGGTGTAAGGGATTAGATCATTCTAGACCATCCCATTGCATGTTTCTAAATCCCATAGTTCATGTAGGAGAACTATATTAGGACTGGTGGAGTTTTATAGATAGAATCTATAAGTATAATAATTTCATGATGTGAATTGTAGTTAACAACATGAGTGTTCAGTTCACAACCTGAATAATAATTCATGGCTTGAGAAGATAATTTTGTATGGTGTGATTCACAACATGTACTGCTAGTTCACAAACTAAAGGAATGATAGGTTCGATTTGGTTAATATATCTCCAAAAACTCATAAAGTGAATATTTATTTCATGATATGAATTAATCCCAAGTTTTTTTATCTTAGCGATGTATTTTTTGGTAATTTCTAAACACATGACATTCAGGACAAGAATGACCCATTCATTCCATGAAAGTATATTTATCAGAATTCCTATAAATCCTCTTGCATCCTTAAATTTTCTAAAAACCTTTGATTCTCTCCCAACCCTAGGAGGCCATAGGTTCTAATTCAGGTTGTTTTAAATCCCTTTTGAAAGGGATTGATCCTTAGATTACCATTTTTTATCTGTGGTGATATAAGGTGATTTTTCTCTCTTTATCTTGTGGGTTCTTCTTTGATCAATCTTTTTTCTTCCCATTCTTTATTTCCATGATATAGTATTTTATCTCCTTTGTTCTTATGGAGTTATTTTGATGTTTTTTGGTGAATTTGTGGTGTAATGTTCTTGGAGTATTTTAGTTTACTTATGGGGTAGGTGATCATAGTTCAGTAGTTTTGTTTTATTCTCAATCAAAGATTGCTAGAAGCCTTGAGGTATGTGAGATTTTTTTTCTCCTATTATTTTTATTTATAATAATAAATTAATAATTCTTTATATATTTGTGTGATGGTTGAATTAACCTTAATAAATAATAAGTCTAATTAATTAAAATAAATGTTTTATGGTTGTAGCGATTTCATGTGTCTCTGTTATGATAATGGGTCATATCTTATTTTACATAGTGTGTTATCTATGTTTACTATTTGATTAGAATATTTTTTATGATTAGGATTATCATGTTAATTTGATGAAAATGTTTAAGAACCTAAATTTGAAAAAAAAATGGTTAAATAATTAAATAGGCATGTTTATTGAATTCATTTATTCTTATAATTTAATGAAATCAAATAATTCATGATGCATGTTTAATTAAAACTATTCTTATATATGTTAATGGAATTCACTAAAGAATATGAATTTATAAATTCTTATTATTGATAATACTTAAGAGGCATGTTAAGGGTATTGTTCATTCGTACAAGTTTGTTTAAGTAAGAATTTATGCTTTAGAGAATGTTTAAATAATTTATTGCTTTTAATAGCTGATGTCTTAGGTTTCCTATGGTTTTAACTTTTGATAAATGAATCGGTTAATATAATATTTAATAAAAAAAATTGTTTGATAAATATAAATGTTTTGGGATGAGTGATCATATTTCTATGTGAATGATGAATGCCTTGTTTCTAGGGCCTAGGTTCCCTACTGACTATGTTTATTGTATACTTGTTTTCTTTTTTGTCTTATTTGGATATGAACCTTTCTATACAATATGATATGAACATGTGATAGCTGATGGTTTGTCGAGATATAGGTAGTGTGGTCGAGGTTTGTGGAAACAGTTGATGCATGTGATGGTGGGATTTATAGTGATATAAAATGTGGCATCAAGGATGGAATTGGGATTGATGAAATCGATTAAATCTAAACTTTACTATTATTGTGCTAAAATTTGGATTCTTTCTTTATAATGTTCTAATTTAAAGTACAGATGTCCGAGTTTCTTATTTACCTACATTTATTTCCCCATTACTTAAGGAAACTGGTTTTTCTTGGTTTATACATCTCTTTTATGGTAAATTAGGATGTTTCCTAGATTACATTTAATTATGGAATGATAATGATTAATAAATGTTTTAACCCATGATGTTGGTGCTTGAATGGAATGAAAATGTTTATGATCTTTTGGAATAATGGAGTTATTTGGATTATACATAGAGGGAATGTACTTCGCTTGGTTTTTGGTGAAATGTGAAATGGGATAATTTTAATTAACATATAATGAACTAATTAATGTAAATTAAAATTTATAAATGAAAGAATTAACTAAATTAAACTCATTTAATGCTTGTTTACTTGTATTATACCTAGTTCTTAATGGTGGTTGTTGGGTGTTAGAGATATGGAATCTATAGTTGAGCCTAAGACTAGAATAATGCCCATAGTGTGGTTGTGAGGTTTATTATATCATGTATGTTATGTTTTTTTGTACATTAACCTACCCATATTGGTAGGGTGACTGACACCATGTGGACTCTAAGAGGGTGTTTTCCCTAACATCCAGGTTGGTGACAAACTGATGGTTAACTAACCCATCTTTTCTTACTCTCTTCTCTTGGTAGTATTGTGTATTGGTGTTCATGGTGGTTACCTTTACCATATATGTGTGTAGAGGGTTATAATATCTTTTGGTTATTCCACACACATGTATCTCTAGATATTGTATCCTATGGATTATTATAGGTATTATGTGTATTGTTTGTGATGGAGTGAGGTATAATACAAACACACAGGTTATGGTGGCTCTTGGGAACTACTATGTTACTATCGGATGTTGTGGAATGGCATGATGAGATGATTTGATGCATGGGGTGAATGGAATGTTATTATAAGATAATGTTATATATGGGATGAATTTTATTATACTTTATCTCATGTGTCTTTGGACTGGATTACTTTCTGAGAGAGATGGATCAGGATGTGCAGTGTTGGGGAAGAGTGGAAAAACAATGGATAAGACATAGTAGGGTACCTTCCTTTTGATATTATATTTTTTTTTCACTTTATGTTCTACTTTGTGAGATATATCCATGGTGAGGCTATGTACTTATCAAACCTTTGTAGCTTATGGGTTAGCTATAATTTTTCATTAGGATTTAGCATTCTTTATTTATCCTTTTCATGAGAGGATTTGGGGAGTATCCCACTGAGTATACATGTTATGTTCACCCCATTTATATATAAACAATTTTTTGGTTAGTAGATGAATGTTGGTGATCGGGTTGGACATCACTAGCTCTTGGTTGTTTTAGAGTTGTTTGGGGTTTGAGGTCACTTCTGAGGCTCTTCATTTGTTACTTATAGTTTCTTTTATAATTTATTTGTTGTATGATGTTATATATATGTTTTGGGATCTCTCTTAATTTTTTATGAGTAAGAGTTATTGTTTGTTTCTATCTTATCTCTCATATTCTCAAATCTCAGAGGTTAATGTCTCCCATTTGTATGTATGATATACCATTAGTGCTTGTCACCAACCAATGTCCTATTTGAGGATGACTTCAATGTAATTATGTAATTTACCTCATTTTTGGTTCAATAAGGGTGAATTTGGGGGGAGGGGGTCATAATAGAGTGATATAAAAGTTTCAAGTTGAGGGATAGGATGGAGTTCGGAGGTAGAAAAATGTGAGTACTATATAGGTTAGTAGGGAAATAGTTCCAGCTAAGTGTATTAATCAATGTAAACAAGGGAGACTAGTTGATACATGTGTATTTTGGGCCGCCTATTATATGATGTATAACAATTTAAGTTTATTGAGTCTACTAAGTGAAGTGACAGTGATTTCAAGGTAGAGGCCTAGGAAATGATCATGCATCATTCTTCTTATGCTTGTTTTTGAAATGGGTTGACCTTGTGATTATGTTTAACCTTAAATAATTAATTAAATAAATCTTAAATATTCTATATTACATGTTTAGGAGTCCCCAAACATTTTTTATTTTTTAGGTATGGATTCAAGTCGATATCCTCATCAAGTTCACACCAAAGATGTCTAGAAATATATGCTAGCAGATCACAGGAAAGTAGAGGTCAATGATGATAAAATTTAGAGGAGGACACTCTAATAGTTTTAGAATTATATTTTGTAGAATTATGAGGAAATGGTGATTTTTATTTCTCAAAGATGGTGAGGACTCAAAAGTCTCATGGGATAAGTTTCAAGCATAGTTTATTTCATCAACAATAAATTTGATCAGTCACTAAGAGCTTATAACCCTTTTATAAGGTATTTATAGTGTGTCAGTGTTCAATATCAATTTATGGACCCTTCTCTGTTATGATTCAGACTTTTTTCTAGATAATGAATCTAGGGAGAGGAATTTCAAGGAGGCTTTACATCCATAGATCTAGTGTCAGGTCACCCTATTTATGTTTTCAATGTATATCGAGGTGCTAGTGAGAGAATAGGTTATTGAGAGGAAACTATATAGGACCAAATCATCATGATATGGAATTTATTAGGACTCATTTCACAGTATATCTATGGTGTGGGGTTCCAAATTGCCTGTACAGAAGATATTTCAGACATTCAGGGTTAGGTCTCAACGCTCATCGTCTCATTTCTCTAGGGGTGGTGGATATTAGGCCCCTAACAAGGGATCAGATGCATTTTTTCATGTAGAGGATGAGTTCATTAGTAGAGAGAGTTCCTGGCATTTCTGAGAAGGAAGCATTCATCAGGTGTTCCTCTTTATGTTCCTCTATTGTGGTATTTTAGTTAAGGTAGTAGTAGCAGGGTACTCCAGATTTTGATCAATGGATAGAAGATAAGGTAGATAAAGGATATCCTTAAGATTATACATATCCTTATATAGAATATAACAACCAAGGAGGTGGTCTTTATCAGGGTTATATAGGTCATATATTAGGTCTTAGTCAGCTAAATTCTTAGGAGTTGACAGCACCAAACAAGCCAGACATCGTTCGAGGTACTCTGTACTTGTTTTTTACTTGACTTAATACCTTTATTGAATTAGGATAAACTCAATCCTTCATATCAACAAACCTAGTCCATGACTTGGGAATTTATATGGATAGGATTACAGTGCACTTGGATTATAGTTGGATGTTGAGATTATTTATTGATGGCCCCACAGGGCGTCATTAATTCCCTAAGGTGCTATGAAAAAAAACAAAATTTATAAAACTTAGAAAATACTAACTCAAAGTGTAGTATGTGGTGAGTCTGAGTTTCAAACCCATAGATATGATCTGTATGTTCTTAATTAATTAGGAAATATAAATAGAAATTTTTTTATTTTTTTGGAGAAAAAGGAAATAACAGTAGGATTGGTTGGGGTTTTAATCAAGATGGGATGCATTTCAGGTTCAATGGTTTTGGGTTTGTGTGTTAGGGATTCAATTGAGTATGTGTTTATTCATGTTTAGTGTCGTAATTGGGTCTGTGAGGATCCTTGGTCTTGGTATCCCACCCTACTTCTATTATTGGATCGTTGTAATAGAAATCTACTAGATTAAATCACAGATATAGGTGACCCAAAACCATGTTTAAGATTTCATAATGGTCATACGAAATCTAATGTTATTCATCAATGAAACAAAAATAGAACTCCTTAATTCAGAAGTAATGGTCATGTGATTTGAAAAAAAAAGAAGAGGAGATTAGAATTGATAAATAGTGTCCGCAACAATCCAAAACATGAATAAAATAAAAAAAATCCATAAGCAGTACTCCCCCTACAAATCACATCACCCGGTACTAGATATACTACTCACCCAAGTTGCGAGCAAGCATCTTGTGTACCCGAGGAAGAAAGGAAGTGAATAACGGCTCCAGATCATCACTCTTTCATCCACTGGTGTTTCTTTGCCTTCTGCTGGTACCAGAATGTCTTGGAATGGAGTTCAAGACTGGTATTTATAGGATTTTTTCATTGAAACCCACAGCCTACATCACATTACTTTTTTCTACACATCACCACCTACACGATGATTACCTTTGATCCTCCTTTTTCTATGTCTCGTTGAATCTGTGAAAATATTGTACACTGATTTGATTACTATCACATCGTGTACTTGTGGTACATGATGTGTAATTCGATTTCACACTATGTATGATCAAAAAGACTTGTTATTTATGGTTCCATTTTACTTGAAATGGTCACAACATGTACTTGTGGTACATGATGTGTAATGCATTTTTATTCAGTTTCTATCTCCTCTTCTTTCTCAAAAATCTGGTATCACGCCATTTCGCTTTGCTTGAGCCACAAACTGTCGTTCGGCTCATTTTTCATCTCATTTTCATTCCATTTTCATGAATCCTTCATTTCTTGTCAAAAATAATCAAACAATTCAATTCATTCCAAAAATTTCAAGTTTATTCAATAAATTACAAAATCAACACATTAAACTACTCAAAAATATATGCATGTAAAAGACATATCAAACCCCCACACTTGAATTTAGCCTTATCCTAGAGGATGGAATCTCAACATACTACAAATGAATTTCATCATAAAGAGATTTAAATTCAATTTCAACAAAATTGATTGGTCAAATGGAAAATTAAATGTTCAAGCATCACATAGGAAAATTCATCAACACCTCATTTTTCAAAGAAACAAATCAACCGTGTATTTTACTTTTTCTCTTTTGAAACAGCCAAGCCTTTTCATTCATCCATATTCATTTTTAAATTCATTATTAATATACATGTCACTTTAAATCTACCTCACATGGATTTTTCCACTCATCATAAGGTTAAAATTGTAAATATAATTATGTGCATACCTCAAAGACATGTAACTTACCATACGCTTGCAAAGCATCTATCATATCCACCATGTAAAGACAGAGATCAAAATTAATCATGAGGGATTCACCATTAAGGATCAAATGACTCTTAGGATTTAGGATAGGTAGGTAAATGATATTAATAATTAAGTCTCTAAAATGAGGTTCAACTCTAAAGTAATTTTCATGATACTAAAATATATGCTCAATGATTGTCTCCCTTTACAAATGTCATCTCTCTCTTCCCTCAAAAAAACTCAAAGTGGGCTCATGATACATGAAAGCAAAAAGAATGAATCAACCTCTATTGATCTTTTTTTAATTTCTATATCATTTTTTGAAATCCATGCTTAGGAAAAATCTCACATCCATCACCTAACCACATATGATAAAAAATCTCCAGTCTGGAAAATTGTGATTTTTTAACCTCCCAATACACCACCCATTTTTTCAATTTATTTTTTTCTGTTTTTAGTAAGAGAGGTGAACAGTAAAATATAATGAAATATTTCATGGCCTCTCCCAAATCACAATGAAAAATCCCAAGAAAAATATCCATAATAAAGTACATCCCAGTACACCCAATAAAGATCCTCCCCCACACTTGTTCTTTTAAATATCATGAAAAAACTTTTAGAGGAAGGTAGGAATGGATAAAATAGGCTTGTAATATGTTTCATTTCCTAAAAATTCTTTTCATGGATTATATAGACATAAAAAGGATTAATGCATGGAAGTTATTAGGATAAGGGCTAACAAAATAATGCCTTAATCATATTAAAAGTGATTTTGTTCAGTCATTGTTTTGATAAGATGCAAAGAAAGTTCTAGAAGAAAACATTCCCTGGTTTCTCAAGAAATATAATATAGATATAATGGGAAATATTGGCTCTATGTATGTCTTGGGAATGAGATGAATGTTTGGGACAATTACTCATGGAAATGCATATGAATAATTAAATCAATCGATGCAAATTTCATAAATTCAAAACTTGGCTAATTATCAGAAAAAATTCATTTAAAATGATTAACATGCTCCTCTATTCATGATTTGTCAAATTATAATCCAAATTTTTATCTCTACTAATTATTTTATCCGTTTTTTTATTCAAATTTATTGACAAAGAAATTTAAATACATGGAACGATAATTGTCTTAAATTAGTTTCATGTCTCCTAGATCATTTGATTAAAGACTGAATCAAGTGTGGGGAATGCAATTGAAAATTAAAGTTCTAAAATAATTAAAATGAGTGGAATGAAATTGAAAAATTCATAATTAAAACACTTACTCCCCTTTCATTTAATCTTTAAAAATTAGGATGCATAGGTTCTGCCTGCATCTCATCACGACATGTAATTTCCCTTCACAATGTTTATTGTTTCTCTAACTTCCTCTCCTATTTTTTCCTTGATAGTTATATTAAAATAAAAAGTGAAAAGTGAAAACACAGTCCATAACAATGAAATTTGAAAATAATTTGGAATTAGTGCTTTTTCCTAAAAAACATAAAACAAATAATGACAAAAAATAAAAAACTCAGGTTGCCTCCCGAAATTGCTTTTTTTTCCTTCGTTGGATCGAACTTACCTATTCAACTCAAGTGTGTGATAGTAGGAAAGAGGTTACTTGATCAGGATCTAAAAAGTATCGAAGACATTATTCTTCCTTATATATTATTCCTCTCTATTTTTCTAAAACTAGCTTTACTCTCCCATTATTGAAAACCTTCTTAATATCTATAGGCCCAATCCAACTGTTCTTGTCCCTTCTTGAATATCTAAATGGCACTTCACTTATTTCCCAAACCTACTCTCATTTTTTGAATTCATCTTCTCTATCTTCAACTTTCTTCAACACTTTCTTACCTTTCTTTAACATGTTCTTACTTCCTTCTCTAGTATCTAAAACAGCTATATCATCTCTTCCTCTATGCATAACAACGACCTCTTCTTTCACCAAATTCTCTTCTGAAAAATCATCAACCAGTCCATCTGACTCTTGAATTTCTCAATGTAGATTAAATTTCACTTCTGATCCTCTGACTCTCAAACTTAGCTCTCCATTTTGAACATCAATCAGCTCCCTTCCTGTAGCCAAGAATGGTATTCCCAAGATTATTTAATGATTATCTTCATCCATATCCACCATAAGAAAATATGTCAGGAAAAAAAACTGATTCACTTTGATAATGACATATTCAAGAAACCCTTGAGGATGTCTTACTATTTTATCATCAATTTGCAGCATAACACTAGTTGGTTGCATCTCCTTTAACCCCAGGCTTTTGAATGTTTCATATGACATGATATTCACACCATCACCTAAATCACATAATGTACAACCAAACTCATTAGTAAAAATTGTAACTATAATGGAAAAAATGATTGGATCCCTCTGTTTCTTTACTAGGATGCTTGATACTACTGCTGAACTTTCTTATTCCAGTAGAATGGTTGCTAATTTCTCTATCTTCTTCTTGTTCATCACCAACTCATTCGTGAATTGTTATTACATAGGTATGTTTTCAATTACTTCAGTGAATGGAATATTGATGGGTGTCATTTTGAACATTTATAAAAAAAATTCCTTTTCTCATCAATCTTTCCCTTCTTTTTCTGATATGGAAATGGTAGTGGCGGTTGATATGGTGGTGGAGTTTCTTCTTCCATATTTTACTCAAATTCTTGTTCCTTTTCTTGAATTTCCTCAACTGGTGGTGTTGATTTTTGTACTCCAAAATCTATACCACATACTCATATCGTCTTTCCACTTCTCAGCAATATGGATTTCACATCTGCATGAGGATGGTGTTCTGGGAATCCTGGAATCTCTCCTCTTTTACATTCTTTAAGTGTTTCGACAATCTGAATGACTTGTACTTCCAAGTTCCTTAAGGATGATTATTGTTTTTGTGAGTCATTTTTTAGTTCTTTGATTTCAGTACCATGCTCTCTTGAGTATGTTTTCATCACTTTAAGTGCATCCCCTATTGTGGTCATGAAATTTTTCAGGGTCTCCTCTAGTGAATGGACTGGACTAGTCAGTGTGGGCCCTTTTTGTTGAGGTTGATAACCTTGTTGCCTTGTCTGAAATCCTTGACCTTGATTTTGAGTTTGATTTTTTTGTTGTTGTTTTTTTTAGGGGCCTCCATCTCTGAGCATAATTTTGACGGTTATAATCAACACAATTTGCATCTTCAGAGAACATACCTTGGGGTTTTTAGTGGGCCATAATTGCATCCATCTTCTTTGTCATAGTCTCCATTTGAGTAGTCATTCATCTATTTTCCACAATGTTTACACCTTGGGCTCTTCCTTCTTTAGGCTGCCATTGAAAGTGATTGTTGGACATCTTATCTAGTAGATTTTAACTTTCCTCTACTGACTTTATCATTATGGAACCTCCTACAGCAACATCTACTATAGACTAATTTCCCTACGTCAATCCTTTATAAAATGTTTGAATTAAAAGACACATCTCAATGCCATGATGATGGAATTGTCTGATCATACCATTGAATCTCTCCCATGAACTATATAAAGACTCTTCATTTAATTTATCAAAATTTAAAATACTTACCCACAAATTCATAGACTTTTATGGAGGGAAAAACCTTGTTAAAAACTTTCTTACCAGATCCTCCCAGGTGGTAATTGAATCTGGGGTTAGATTTTGGATCCACTCCCATTCTTTATCTTTTAGTGAAAATATGAACACCCTCAGACTCATAGCATAATTTATGATTTTTTGGAATTATAATGTGTCACAAATCTCTATAAAATTTCCTATGTGTGCATTTGGGTCTTTATGAGGTAGCCCAGCGAATTGTAGTGAGTGTGTTATCATTTGTATGATTGTGGGATTTATTTAAAAGTGTTGGGTTTCAAATAGTGGTATCAGAATGCTTGGGTTGAATCACACATCTGAGGGTCTACCATAGTTGATTAGTGCTTGGCCCCCTGAATTTTGTCCTTGAATTTGTGGTTCTACTGGTTAGCCCAGCTCATTATCAGCTCCTTGAAAATTCTCCCATCCATCCATGTTGTTTTGTTCTTTCCCAGTCTCTTCCTAATCCTTATTTTTCTTATGTAGGGTCTTCTCCAATTCATGGTCAAAATCAAGATACTCAATTTTTTCCTTACCTTGGGTGGAGTGGTCATGCAATTAATTACTACATGCAAAAATAGCACGACAAGACCAAGTTTAAAACAAAAAATTAAAATTAAAACAACTATCTAAATTCATAAAAAAATTTAAACATAGTGCCAACCATCCCCAGCAATGGTGCCAATTTTTACAGCCCCATAGGGTGTCATTAATTCCCTATGGTGATGTAAAAAAAAATTTATAAAACTCGGAAAATCCTAACTCAAAGTGTAGTACATGGTAAGTCCGAGTGTCAAACCCACAGAGACTATCCGTATGTTCTAAATTAATTAGGAAAAAGAAATAGAAATTGTTTGATTTGTTTGAAGAAAAAAATGAAATAATAGTAGGATTTTTTGGGGTTTGAATTAATATGGGAAGCATTCTAGGTTCAATAATTTTGGGTTCGTGTGCTAGGTATTCAATTTAGTATGGTTTTATTCATGTTTGGTGTCAGAATTGGGTTAGTAAGGATCCTTGATCTTGGTATCCCACCCTAATCCTATGATTGGACCTTTGGAATATTCATATACTAGATTCAATCATAGAAATAGGTAACCTAAAACCATGTTTAAACATAACTGACTTAGATTTCATAATGTTCATATGAAAGCAAAAGTAATTAATCGATGCAACAAAAATAGAACTCCTTAATTCACAAGCAATGGTCGTGCGATTTGCAAAAAATAAAGAGATTAGAATTGATAAATGGTGTTATAAACAATCCAAAACATATATAAAATAAATAAAAAAATCCCTAAGTAGCACTCCCCTTACAAATCACATCACCTGGCACTAGAGAGACTACTCGCTCATGTTGCGAGCGAGCATCTTGGGTAACAAAAGAAGAAAGGAGGCGGATAATGGCTCCGGATCATCACACCTTCATCTGCAGGTGTTTCTTTTACTTCTTCTCATCCCTGAATGTCTTGGAATGGATTTCATAGCCATTATTTATAGGATTTTCTTATTGAAACTCACATCCCTCATCGCATTATTTTTTTTCTCTATGTCACCACTTATACGATGTGTACTTAGGTTACACAACATGTACCTTAGATCCACCTTTTCCTCCATCGCATTGAATCTGTGAAAATCTTGTACATTGGTTTGACTACCATCATGTCGTGTACTTGTGGTACACGTTGTGTAATTTGATTTTACATTGTGTATACCTATCACAACTTGTCCTTCATGGTTCTGTTTCACTTGAAATGGTCATTATGTGTACATGTGGTACACGACGTGTAATGCATTTTTCTTCAATTTCCATCTCCTCTTCTCTCAAAAAATTTGTTGTCATTCCAATTTTATTTTTTGTTCCTTTTTCACAAATCCTTTATTTCCTACCACAAATAAGAAAACAAGTCAAATCATTCCAAATATGGAAATTTTATTCAATAAATTACAAAATCAACACATTAAACTACTCAAAAATATATGCATGTAAAATACGTATCATCTGTATAATGTTTGTAGAGACTATGATCTAGTTCTGGGGCCACACTTCTCTTATAGAGACTTCTTATATTAATGGATATAGCCATATGAAATCATAATCAATATGGAATAGATCTATTTGTTGTAGGATATTATGGATTGTTTCAGGACATAGGTTGTATTCTATGATACATATGGAGCTCTTGGAGTTTTCGTTGGTGAGTGAGGCCCTTATATGGCTCAGATTCATGTTTTATCCTTTTCTTTCTTGATGTTTGAGATATTGATTTCATCACAAGTTTAGCTAATGGTGTTTCCTAGGTTTTTGGGAGAGTAATTTAATGTATTTCTTGAGGATGTTGTAGAATTACCCTCTTGATGGGAGATCAAGTTTTTAATAGAGTGATATTCAGTAACTCCTCCATTTTAGATGTATCCATATAGGATGGAACCTTATAATTTGTTAGATTTTCATGAAAAAATGATGATATTTTGTAGTGAGGTTTTTTTCAGCTGATTATTTCAACTTGGGGTTCTCTAGTTCTATTTGTGAAGAAGTTTAATGATAGTTTGTGTCTCTATATTGATGACCATTTATTGAACTAGGTGATAATAAAGAACTGATATCATCTTCTATAGATTGATGATTTATTAGATTAGCTTAAAGAATCTACTTGGTTATCAAAGAATGATTTATGGTCAGGATGTCATCAGATCTGGGTAAAAGATGATGATATTGAAAAGACCTCTTTTTGATGTCATTGTGGGCATTATGAGTTTATAGTGATTATATTAGGTGTAATGAATTCTCTAGTCATATTCATGGGTTTTATTAATTTAGTGTTCAGAGTGTTTTTGGATTGGTTCATGGTGGTTTTCATCAATGACTTCCTTGTGTGATCCACATATAAGGAGGATCATGTAGAGAATCTTTGTGCTATTTTGGGAGTTCTTCATCATCATCATCTATTTAGGAAGCTATATAAGTGTGAGTTCTAGGATCATGATGTTCATTTCTTGGGGAATATTATGTCCCAGTTTAGTATAGTTATTGAACCTTGAAATATCAAGGTGGTCATTTATTGGTTTGTCCCAAAGATAGTTATGGAGGTGTGATGTTTCATTGGTCTTATAGGCTATTATTAGAGGTTTCTAAATTATTTCTCTTAGATTGTGACTCCTATGATAGCCTTTACCATAAAGTACCAGGATTTATATTACAACTATTAGTTTCAGGTAGATTTTGAATACCTGAAGGATAAGTTATTAATTTCTCTAGTTCTTTGTTTTTCAGAAGAGGGAGTTCAATTAAAGGTTTTCTACGATGCTTTAAATATATTTTTTATGTGTTATTTTGTATAATAGATCATTTGTTTCATATATTTCTCAATAGTTAAATCTTAATGAGCATAATTATGCCACCCATGATCTCGATTTGGTAGTAATTGTCTTTTCCTTGGAGTTTTGGTGACATTACCTCATCATTGAGTGTTTTGTGCTTTTCACTGATCATAGGAGCCTAAGGTATGTCTTCTCCCAATGTAATCAAACTATCTATAGTGGAAGTGGATATAATTCTTACAAAAATTCAACTATAAGATTGCATATATGTTGGAAAAGGGTAGTGTTATTATTGATGTGCTGAGAAGGAAGTCACACAGTGATGCCTTGGGTGAATATGAAAAAACTAGAGAGTAATGGAATATTTATCAGTGATTCATCTTGATATAGGAGAGTTTGGAAGGAAAGGTGTATTTTTTTGATGATATAGTTATCATATTTAGTGCAGCAGGTAGAGGATTCTTAGCAAGGGGATTCTGAGGTAGAGATCTAGAGAGATCAAGTTGTCTTTGGTGGATGATCTTTATGGTTGGTATGATGATGAAAACACCAGGTGTTATTTCAAGGGGGATTTTTATTCCCTTCGGTTATGTATGATGTGGTTTTCTATGAGTTTCGTAACTCACCCTTGGTAGTATATACCAATGTGAAAATGATTTACTGAGATCTTATAGAAAAACTTTTATGGCCTGGGTTGAAGTTTTTGGTTTTCGAGTTTGTGTCTTGATGTTTGGTCTACCATAAGGTGAAGATTGAGAAACATTTCCCTAGTGGTTTTCTCCAATCGTTGGATGTTCTTCAATGGATGTGGGGGTACATATAAAAGTACTTCATCGCTAATTTATCTTTCTCTCAAAGGGGATATGATGTTTTATGGGTGATAGTGGACTATTTTATGAAATCATACCAATTTATAGAGATAAAATATTTGATCTCATTAGAGGTTTTGTCAAGGCCATACCAAAAGAAGGGGGTGAGACTCCAAAGACTCCCAAGGATGTTCATCTCTGATCTTGATCCTCACTTTAGCTCCACATTATGGAGAAGTATCTTTCATAATTTTGGATCTTAGTTATTCCTTCAAATTTCTTTTCATCTGTATAATTGTGGTTATATAGATCTTACCATTCAAACTCTTGGGTACATGTTTCATGCACGTTTCTTTCATTTTAGAGGTTCATGGATGAGTCACCTTCCTTTAGTTGAGTTTTCTTATAAAAATATTTTTCACTTCACCATTGGTATGGAACCATTTAAATATTTGTATGGCCAACCTTTTTCTTCTCAATTATACTAGACTAGGATAATAGATTCAATAATTCTCAGGCTAGAACTGCTGTAGAGAATGAAAATGATGGTTCATTAGATTTATGAGAGGATGAAGGTAGTAAAAGATCATCATAATTCATATGTTGATCATAGGAGGATACCTCTAGAGTTTGATGTAAGAGGTTATGTGTTCCTTAAGGTGAATTTTCATCATGGGTGAAAAAGGTTTGGACATGGGAGTAAGCTTTCTCCTGGTTTTTTGGTCCTTTTAAAGTGCTGGGTCATGTTTGAGTCATTTCATATCAGATGGAACTTCCCCCACATATGATCTGATTACATTATTTCTTCTATTTTTTCCACCTTTTTCATTATTTTCATGACTAATCTCATGTCATATATTAGGGAGAGATCAACTTTGACAATGATGAAACCTTCTAGGATTAGAATTTGTAGATCCAGTGTTGTTAGGAGAAGGTGTTACATGGGAGTGTTATTCCTTTGGTTCATTCCCTTTGGAATAATGGTGTCATGGGGGAGGGTACTTGGGAATCTGAGTCATAGATATACACTCAGTATCCCATTTTTTTTTATGTTTAGATCTTTTCATGTATCCATGCTTGTTTTTTGGTTGTTAACTTTTATTTGTTATATGATAAGGTTTTCTATTCTTTGATGTTTTTTTATTTTCTCTTTTTTGAGAGATATCTCCCCCAGTAGAGTGTTTAAAATATGGTTATTGGTGCTATACAATTGTGTAATTTATTCCCATAAGTGATGTGGTTGAGCTCCTATGACGGTGATATTATTAAGAGGTGTCTCATGGGGTTTTTTTTATACAACTCATTTTCCATTCCTTTCTCTTTGGGTTTGGATTTAAATTTTGAGGATGATAATCATTAAAGGATTATATGATATAAAGGCATAGATCCTCCTTGACCATCCCTTTGTGTTTTTCTGAAGTCCATAGTTCTTAAAGTTGGTTTATAGTAGTATTGGTGGAGTTAGAGAGTTGGAATCTAGAAGTAAGAGATGTTCATGATGTAAAGTGTAGTTAATGATGTGATAGTTTTGTTCGCAACTCAAATAAGAATTCACTACATTAGAAGAGAAGTTCTTAGGGTTTTATTCACAATGTGTACCATTAGTTCAAGACATAAACGGATTAAGGGTCATATTTGGTGAATTTTCCTCTAAAAACTCATTACATGAATGTTTTTTTTCATGTCATGAATAAATACTAGGTTTCTTTAATCTAGGAAACACATTTTTCAAGAGGAATTAAACTTGGTACATTCATAATGTCAATGATGCATTAACACCATGAAATTTTATCTAGAAAATGACTACAAAGCTTCTTTTATCCTAGAATTTTCTCAAAACATCTTATTACGTCCCAACCCCAGGTGCCCAGAGTTTCTTTTTTTGGATTTTTGAATCCCTTTTGAAAGGGATTAATCCCTAGCATCCCATGTTTGATTTGTGGTGATCTGATGTAAGTTTTCCCAATTTCTCTTATGTTTTCTTCTCTGGTCATTCTTGCTTACTCCCATTATTTATTTCCATGTTATGGAGGTTAATTTCCTTTTAAATTATAGATTTATTTTGATGTTTTTGGGAATGGTTGTGGCATGGTGTTCTTTAATAGATATAGTTTTCTTATAGGATAGGTGATCAGATTTTTGTGTAGTTGTTTCATTCTCAATCAAATAACATTAGAAGCCTTGATGTAGGAGATTCATTTCTTATCCTATTATTTTTATGTGAAATCATAAATAAATCATGCTTATCACTTCGGGTGATATTGGAATTAACCTTAATAAAGAATAACCCATATTACTGAAAAGAAACGGTTTTTGGTTGTAGGAATCACATATGTTTCCATCATGATAATGGTTTTCCTCATGTTTTACTACATTATGTGATATATATATTTATTCTTTGGTTGGTATGTTTTTTTATTCTTGGTTTTAGCATGTTAATTTGATAAAAATGGTTAATAATGTAATATAGTTAATTTTTTTGGATAAATAATTTAAGAGGCATGTTTATTGAATCCATTGATTCTTATAATTATATGAAAATAAAATAATGCTTGATGCATATTTAATTAAAAATTTTATTCCATATGTTAATGGAATTTTTTAGATAACATAGAGATATAAATTTTTTTATTAATAAAAATAAAGAGTCGTGTTAGTGGTATTGTTCATCCTTAGAGTTTGTTTAAGATGGAAGTTATAATTTAGAGAAGGTTAAAATAATTTATAGATTTTAATAGTTGATACCTTAGGTTACCTATGGTAGTAACCTATGATAAATGATTCCATTAATCAAATATGGTAATAATATTGGTTGTTTTATTAAGATAAATGTTTGGGGTCGAGCAATCACAATTTCATTTGAAGGCTGGATGCCTTGTTTCTAGGTACTAGGTGCCTTGTTGAATTGTTTTATTAATTCCTTACTACCTTACATGTTTTCTCTAGATGTGAGTCTTGTTATGTGTCATGATGTTAGGTGGGTATGGATGATGGTTTGTCGAGATATGGGTGGGGAGTCCTGTGTTTGTGGAAGTAGTTAACACCTGTAACAATGGGATGAACATTAATATGTAAGGTAGTATTCGGGATGGAACTGAGATTGATGGAATGGGTTGAAGCTAGGTTTTCTCATTGTTTTGATGAAATAAAGATTCTTTCTTTATAATTTTATTCCTTAAATGTCGGATGGTTGGGTTGCTTATTTACCTGCATTCCTTTCCCTCTACTTGAGGTAGCTGGTTTTGCTTGGTTTATGTATCTATTTTCTAGAATCTTAGGATGTTTCCTATAGTAAATGAGATTATGGAATGATAATGATTAATAAATGTTTTAACCCCTGAGGTTGGAGATTTAATAGAATGAAAATGTTGATAATATTTTGGAAACTGTGGAATTTGTTGGATTATGCATGGTGGGAATGGACTTCACTTGGATTTTAGTGAAATTTGAAACGGAATAATGTTCATTAATGGGTAATGAACTAATTAACATAAAGTGAAATGTTACAAGGTAAGGATTAATCAAATAAAACTCCTTGAATAATTTTGTGCTTATATGATATCTAATTCTTAGCGGTGGCAGATGGGTGTCCAAGAGATGATAGTTGTAGTTGAGCCTAAGACTATGATAATGCACATAGTTTGGTTTTGAGCTATATTATATAATGCATATCATGTGTGTTCATATGATACCACACCCATGATAGTAGGTTGACTGACACCCAATGGACTCTATGAGGGTGTTTTCCCCAATATCTAGGTTAGTGAGGAATGGATGGATGACTATCCCCTATTGGCTTGCTCTCTTCTCCTCATAGTATTATGTGCTAGTATGCATGATCTTTAACTTTTCTATATATGTGTATAGAGGGATATAATGACTTGTGTTTATTTCACATGCATGTATCTCTAGATGTAATATCATATGGATTATTATATATGTGATGTTTATGGGTTTTTATGGCTTAAGGTATAATACCCAACATACAGGTTGTGGTGGCTCTTAGAAACTTCTTGGTTACTATCTGAAGATGAGTAATGGGATGATGAGATGATGTGATGCATAGGATAAATGGTATGTGATGATGAGAATATGTCATGCATGGGACGCATGTTATGGTACATTAGCCTAGGTGTCTTTCGGTTGTCTTACTTGTGAAGATAGATGGATCAAGATGTGTGAAGTTGTTAAAGAGAAGAAAACTAATAGGTAATTAATAGTGGGGTACCTTCCTTTTGATATTATATTATATGTTCACTTGTATGTGATACTTAGTCAGAGATAACCATAGTGACGTTGAGAACTTAGCATACCTATTTAGGTGATGAACAATCTTCACTTGTTTTTTAATTATTTTTAGAATTATTTCTTTATATTTTTTATGAGAGGATCTAGGGAGGATCATACTGAGTATACATGTTATGATCATCATACGTATATATATAAAAAACCTCAGGTCAGTGGGAGTAGGTTGGTGATCGGATTGGACATCACTAGATCGTGGTTGTTCATAATTTGTTTAGGCTTTCAGGTTGTTGTCGTGGATTTTCTTTTGGTACTTGTAATTTCCTTTACAAAATTTCTATTGTATAACATTACATGCATGCTTTGGGATATCTCTTACTTTTGTTATGATCAATAGTTGTTGGGTATTTCTATCTTATCTCATGACTTCTCAAATCTTAGAGGGTAATACTTACCATTTGTGAGTGTGATATATCATTGGTTATTGACACCAACATGTGACCTATTGGAGGTGGTATTTGGGCATAATTATCTTCGTTGTCTAATTATCAACCCAGGAGGGGAAACTTTGGGAGGAGGGAATTGTGACAAGTGGTGTCGGGATTCCCACCAGAGTTCTAGTGGAAAACATAGCCTTCCTTGAGGTTTTCAGTATGCACTAGACTTCCAGTTCAGACCACCAAAACCCTGGTTATGTCCTTCTATTTCTTCTAATGGAAAACATCCTTAATAAAACTCAAAACCCTCTTCCTTATCCATTTTCACTCAGTAATTTATGCAAAATACATGCCCTATAAAACTCAAAAGTCATAAAACTAAACCCAATTAAAACCTGAAAATCTAGAGTTTCTACATTAGTGTGTGATAATATTATTAACACTGATAAAGGAAAGATGATTTTATCAACACTAAAACAACACAAATAAATTCGGTCTTTTATTATTGATAAGTTAGTACTGATAAAGGTCAATATTTAGTAGCTCTTTTTTACCACTAATAAAAACTACTCTTTTCAGTGTTAATTTTTAATATTGATAAAGGATTCAAAAATATTTTAAAATGATCCATAGAGAACCAAGGCCCATATGAAACATCCCATTTCACATGATCACCTCTAAGATACTATTTTCTCATCAGACACCCAACCCAAAAAATTTAGAATTAATTTGAGTAGAGTGGGATTTAAATCCATTTCTAACACTTTGTGGAAGATTTAAACCACTAGCCTAGGAGGTTTTTTTGTAATATAATGATTTATGTTGGTGTGTGTGTTTTTTTAATAAATATTTTTATTTATTTACATATTTTAATATAAATATATTTAAAATAATATATTTTTATTGATATATATATATATAAATTAATTTATTTATATACATATTTTCATATATATGTGTGTGGGTGGGTGGGTGGGTGGGTATAAAAACATTATATATATATTTATATATATATATTAAATATATTTGTACATGTATATTTATATACATTTTTATAATGTATTTAATAATAATATGTTTAAATTATGAACATTAAATTTATAATATATGTAAGAACCCGGATATTCTTTTCAGGTATGTTTTTCTTTTTCCTGTACTTTTTGAGAAAAGAGGAGTTTCTGGAAATTTTCTAAGTACATGTCTTATACTTTATGAGCACACGTTGTGTACTACCTTGACACATGAGGTCGTGTGCTGGCCGTGTAGTAGCCACACACACGGTCATGAGGGAGTGACTTGGAGGCCTCCTAAAGCAAAGTGCGGAAAAGGAAAGTACATGTTGTGCACTTAAAAAGTACACATCGTGTACTTTCTTTTTTTTCATTAAATGCACTGGGATCACGTCTGACGGACAAAACCGACTTCTTCTAGGTCTGGTTCATCTGAGAGTGTGGGTATGGCAGCGGATCTTCAACGAACCCCTGATCCTCCGTCCGTCCTCTAAATTGAACACCGTCAATTGCGTTGGAATCACATCGGTGAGTTCTCCCTTCTACTTGAGACTCATCTTCTGATTTCTATTATTTTACAAGTTATAGTGGGTTGAACTTTTTAGATGTTTTTGTATATATTCGACGTTCTAAGTAGATTCAATCTTCGATGTTCACATATAGTGATCTTCTAACCCTGAGGTAGGGGGTTTGTGCCTTTATGTTGAAAGTATTTGAGTTTTATATGCAAATTTTCCCAATACCCGTGAACGGGGTATTGTGTGTTTACCATTCTAGCCCTATTGTTTCTCTGCTATACTGGTATGCCTGAGTAGATGATTATTGATTGTGAATAGGGTGAATTGTTGTGATTTGGATGTATTTCCATGCATGTCTTTTCCTGTTTTGACCTTTGGGTCTTGTTTTCCTATTAGGCTACTGTTTTCTTTCCCATGCCTAGTATTACAGGATGGTGTGACTGATGTTATATTATGATGATATATTGTAGAATTCTAGCCAATTATTTCATGAGGTTTACCTTGTCCATTACGCTCTTCTACTCTTGCTTGACTTATACAAGGACGTGAGAACCTGGTGTATAGACCATCGGGAGAATTGATGTTGGGGGCTTCTCCAGAGTGTCTTTATAATTATACGATGTGAGGCCATAGGGGGAATTGACATTGAGTTCTTATCCAGAGTGTTTTTAGTTCCTCAATGTGGGCCATAGGTGGAATTGACGTTGAGTGCTTCCCTAGAGTGCCTTTAGTATGATATGAGACTATAGGGGGGATTGAAGGTGAGTGCTTCCCCAGAGAGTCTATACTTTAACTGAACCAAAGGGGTGAGACTGTGTGTGCTTCCCAGAGGGTTTCTTGTACTTGTTGGGTTGAACCAGAGGGGTTAGGCTATGAGTACTACCTATAGGGTTACCTTTTGTGTTTAGCTACTTACTTAGCTCCTGCTTGATATTAAAACTATTGATTGTATTTTTATGCTAAATACTTCTTGTTTACTTCTTTATGTACTTTTACCTTCCATAAATTCACTAACAGTTAGGCATAGATATTGTGGTGGTTTCCTACTGAGATTCGTCTCACACCCTGTTTGAGCCATGGTTTTGGGCCCAAATAGATTATATTTTTTCAGGTATAGACAAGGTAAAGTGCCCTTATACTTTAGGTACTTGATTTTCTAGGGAGCTGGAGAGCATGGGACCAAGCTTAGGCTTGAGTTTCTGAGGAGATGTTTATCTGTTTCTTCTGTACTTTGGTTTAGTACTGGTTTTATTCGGCATTGTGACTTGTTTGGCTTCTTTCCTAGACATATATGTATCATGCATCATTCATATATATATATGCTCCAGTATTTCTTAATCATTCTTCTAATGTTACTGTTTTTTGGTGTTATTACTGCTTCTGCTATTGTATATTTATTTCTCTTCCGTTGTGTTACTCTTCCAATGTGGGAATAGTTCCCCCACTATCACACCCAAGGCCCTCGCTACTAGTCGGCAGCCTTTAGTGTTCGGGGGAATGCGCTTGAGGCCATGTGACCAACCGGGCACGGGGCGCCTCTGGGCGGCTTCCGAAACCGGGATGTTACAAAGTGGTATCAGAGGAATTCTTTTCTCTTGACTTACTATTTGAAGCCTTTATCCAGGTATAGGAAGGAATAGGTACTTGGTAATAAGTTGTGCCTGGGAGTAGCTAAACCATGTACAGGGAAAATCCAATCTACCTCGTTTATTGAAATTTATTCTAGTTTTTCAAGTTTATGGTTGATCTGATTTTCACCATCGGGTGACTCACATGTTTTGTGATATTATTGTTGACGTTATTGAGGTTCTATTTTCTATTGTAACCTGATGAGATGAGGTTATGTCATCTCATGCATCATATAGGTGCTTGCTAGAATTCACATGTCATGCATTCTTGCCATGACATCTAGGATGCATTAGCAATTGCATGTTGTTATGATAGATGTGGTGTAGAATATGCATGCTGTTGTGATAGATTCCTTGATAATAATACCTAATGTTTTTATAAGGTATTGTTTTGTGTAAGGTTTTTCTTTAATAGTCGCCTAACCTTGGTTCTTGAGGTGTTATGGGCCCTCATGGACCGAAATTTGGTGGATCATTGCCTTGTTTTCTTTGTTATAACATGTATCAGATGCCAAACTTTGATTCGCGGGGAGTATGGGCCCTCACAAATCGTAATTTGGCACTTTCAATGTTCGTTTCGGTGTTTTTCTGGGTTCCGGAGTAGTTTCTGAGGCTTACTATCTGGAAAATCCCATAATACACGTTGTGTAATGTTAATTACATGCCATGTGTTCTTCTGTTCAGGAAGAAACAACTTTTCTTAAGTACACGTCGTGTACTCTATGTAAACTTTGTGTAGTCTCTGACTGTGTCATAGGTCGTGTGGGAAAAGACACGGGATGGGGAATTTCTTATAGGAACACGCCGTGTATTATGATCCTAGGAACCCAGCCATGTAGCTAACAACACGGGTCGGTGGGGTCTCTTATTGTACACGCCATGTCAGGTTTGAACATGTCATGTAGTTTGACCCAGGTACCCGGCCATGTCACTAACAACACAGGTCGGTGCTATCCTTCCACATACATGTTGTGTCCTCTTGGAACACACCGTGTAGTGTTAGTCGTGTGTCAGGCCGTGTCACTAACAACACAGGCTAGTTGAAGCTTGTCTAGTACATGTCGTTTCTATATTGAACACGCTGTGTATTCTTGTTTTAGGAAAGCCGTGTGGCTTAAGTGTGTAGAAGAACTTAGGTGGGGAAATAGGATTCAAGTACACGCCGTTTGTTAAGACAACACGTAATGTGTTTGGTGTGTTACACAACTAGTTTAGGCAGGAGTACACGCCCATGTGAATGACTTTGGGGAACACGCCGTGTAGGAAGTGTACACTCAGCGTAGTCATGTTTTGTAAAACTTGAATGTTTCTTTCTCTTGTTATCTTCTTAAACTTACTTAATTCAGTCCCTGATAATCCTGATCTAAGGTGTGTGCATGACCTTGCAGAGTCATGCCACCGAGACGTCCTCTGGCTGTCTGCCAGTTACAGGGCAGTGATCAGACACCGGATATGGCTGATCAGAGACTTCCAGTAGATCCTCATGTTGTGCCAGTCTTGGAACCATCAGTTATACCTGTTACTAGTGTTGATGCACAATTTAGGTAAGGCTTCATGAGGATGATGCAAACCTTTCAGGGAGTGCTGCCTCCTGCCCCGTTGAGGGCTGATTTGACGCAGGTCTTCCAGCAGCAGCATCCTCCCACTTTCTCATGGGATGGAGGGCCCCAGGCTGCAGAGTCATGGATAGAATCCATGCTGATGATCTTTGAGCATCTGGAGATTCCTCCAGAGAGGAGGTTCGAGCTCACTACCCATATGCTACGGGATTCCGCCAAGAGATGGTGGGATGTGATCTCACAGGCGGTTCAGCAGTATGTTATGGTTTGGGAGGAGTTCCAGTGCATCTTTTGTGACTAATTCTATCTGGAGACTCTGAGGGCCGACCGAGCCTGGGAATTTATGAGCCTTTAGAAGGGTACCCTATCAGTTATGGATTATTCCTCTCGTTTCACCGAGCTTCAACATTTCACACCCTTCCTGGGAAGAGATGGGTTATTTCTATCAAGGAAGTTCGAGGATGGCCTCAGACAAGACATCCGCTCTCAGGTGAATATTTTCAGGTTGACTTCCATCACTTCCATCATCAACCAGGCATTGATCACGGAGTGGAATCTAAGGGAATCTGGAGTTGTGATCCAGGTCATCTTGACATCCAGAGTTAGTGCTTCGCCAGCTGATAGCCGGAAGCACCACGGGGAGACTACATGGAGAGATCCCAATAGGCAGAATTCATCTTCTAGTAGCCAGGTGGTGTGATACCAGTGTGGAAGGCCTGGACATACGAGGTCGTAGTTCCAAAGAGACCCGATGGAGTGTCGATCTTGTGGCAAGATGGGTCATCTTCAGTTCTTCTGTCAGATCTTCTCACCAGTAGCTGGTGACAAGATCTCTTATATGACTCCATGTTCAGGAGCATCGCCACCAGTTTCTCACCAATAAGGGAATTGGAGTTCTTCAGGCCATTCAGGCCGAGGTGGAGGTCGTGGATGTGGTGTTCAGTCACCAGTATTTCAGCGACAGCAGAGTGAATCAGCTTAGAGTGGTCAGGCAGGGTCATAGGGTTGTGGAATAGGCCAAACCTTTGCAGTGGAGTAGACCCAGAAGGAGCAGGATCTCGAACCTTCTACAGTTCGAGGTATGATCCTAGTTTCCTCAGTTTTATCTGCAGTTCTTTTCGATACAGGGGATTCCTATAGCTTTATATATGATACTATTGTGGAGAGCCTTGGGCTCTGTATCTTTTCTTCTACCGATGTTTTGAAACTAGACACTCCATTGGGGACTATAACGGCTAGTGTACGGCTGTGCAAGGAGTTCCCTCTAGAGGTTGGTGGGTGTCACTTCTTATGGGATCTCTATGTCTTAGATATGATATTCTATGATGTAATTCTCAGAATGGACTGGATAGTTTTCTTCTAATCATTCGTGGACTATTACCATTGAAGGGTGAGTTTCATATCACCATAGGTAGGATCTTTTCTTTATTAGGGAGAATGGGATGTCCAGGCGTGCAGAGCGGGTCCAGAGCATCACAGATTGGGAGGATTTACAGCCCAGATTGCTAGTCTATACCTAGATGATCAGGGGACTTCATAGTTATACTTTCCTCCAGTGGTGGATCATTTTAGAGATGTCTTTCCAGAGGACTTTTCAGGTTTTCCTCTAGAGCGTGAGGTAGACTTTTCTGTTGAGCTTTTTCCAGGGGTGGCACCAGTGTCCATTCCTCCTTATAGGATGGATACACTAGAGTTGCAGTATCTCAAGAAGTAGTTGGAGGAGTTACAGGCAAAGGGTTTCATCTGACCCAGTACTTCTCCTTGGGGTTCACCTGTCTTGTTTGTAAAGAAGGCAGACAGTACTCTCAGGATTTGCGTGGATTATCGGAAGTTGAACCAGTTTACGGTCAAGAACCAATATCCCTTCCCGAGTATTTATGATCTCTTTGATCAGCTTCAAGGAGCCCGAGTGTTCTCAATGATTTACTTGAGGTCTGGTTACCATCAGTTGCACGTTATACCATCAGATATACCTCTTATAGCCTTCTGGAGCAGGTATGGTCTATACGAGTATATGGTTATGCCTTTCGGTCTCACGAACTCGCCTGCAGTTTTAATGGCACTGATGAATCGAGTGTTCCAACCATACTTGGATTCCTTCATGGTGGTCTTTGTGGATGATATCTTGTTGTATTCTCACACTCAACACGACCATGCTACCCAACTTGAGATTGTTTTTAGTACACTGAGAGAGCATAATTTATATTCTAAGCTCTCAAAATGTCACTTTTGGATGGATCAGATTCACTTCTTGGGTCATGTTATCTCAGAGACAGGAGTGTCAGTAAAACCAGAGAAAGTGAGAGCAGTAGTTTCCTGGAAGTAGCTGAAGAACTTCTTTGACATGTGGAGATTTATAGGGCTGTATTGATACTACAGACGTTTTATACAAGACTTTTCATGCTTAGCATCACCGCTGATGAGTTTGACTAAGAAGGGTGCGAAGTTCCTGTTGTCAGATTCTTGTGAGTCATCCTTTCAGGAGCTGAAAGGGAGGTTGACTTCACTACCGATACTAGTCTTTCTAGAGCCAGGAAATAGATATACTATTTACTGTTATGCATCAGTTATCAGGCTCAGAGCTATTCTTATGCAGGGTAATGGAGTTGTTACATACGAATCTCTACAGGTGAGGCCACACAATAGGAATTACCTGACACATGATCTAGAGTTGGCAGTTGTTGTTCATGCCTTACGTTATTGGAGACATTACCTTCTGGGAGAGAATTTTGTGGTTTTCACCAACCACAAGAGTCTCAAGTACATCTTTACTCAGCGTGATTTGAATTTGAGACAGCGAAAGTGGGTTGAGTACCTTCATTATTTTGACTTTGAGCTTGCCTACACGCCTGGGAAAGGCAACATAGTGGCTGATGCATTGAGAAGGATGACTCAGATACAGGCAGTTCAGGAGGCCAGTAGTGAGTATAAGCTTATGGATCTATTCTCGGATATGCATTTGGAGGTTCATGACAGACAAGGGAAGACATTTCTTTCTTCTGTAGTTGTTACCTCTACCCTTCTTGATCGAGTACGAATGAGGTAGCTATTAGATTCTAAAGGCATGGTCCTGTGGGAAAGTGTGTTAAGAGAGGACCCTATTTTTGGATGGACCATGGGCAAGGACGAGATCTTACATTTCTAGGTACGTGTATGGGTGCCAGAAAATATACACAAGGAGCTGATGCGGGATTTTCATTCCTCAGTTTGGGCAGTTCATCCTGGTGTAACCAAGATGTATCATGATTTACACTGTCAGTATTGGTGTCTAGGTATGAAGAGGGATGTTGCTAGTTTCATCATGAGGTGTTCCACTTTTCAGCAGGTGAAGGCGGAGCATCAGCGACCCGCAGGGCTTCTACAGCAGTTACCCATTCCCGAGTGGAAGTGGAACGACATCGCGATGGATTTCGTGACAGGGTCGATGAGGTCGCCTCAAGGGAATGACGCAGTTTGGGTTTTCATTTACATACTCACAAAGGTCGCTCACTTCTTATCGATCAAGGATACCTTTAGTGTTGATGAGCTAGGGTGGTTGTACATCCAATAGATTTTACGTCTGCATGGAGTTTCACACTCCATTGTTTCAGACGGGGATGATCGTTTTACTTCTCAGGTCTGGCAGGGGCTCCAAAAGGCTTTGGGTACACAGGTACTTTTGAGTACAACTTACCACCCCCAGACAGATGGCCAGTCTGAGCATACTATTCAAGTTCTTGTGGACATGCTCCGAGCATGCATCCTAGATTTTGGAGGTTCTTAGGAGAATCATATACCTCTTGTGTATTTTTCCTACAACAATAGTTTTCAACCAACTATTCATATGGAACCTTATGAGGATTTGTACGATAGGTCGTACCAATCACCTTTATGTTGGCTAGAGGCAGGAGAGGCAGCCTTGCTGGGACCTCGTCTTGTGCAGTAGACCATGGAGCAGATAGAGTTGATTTGGAATAGGATGGCTACTGCGCAGTCTCAACAGAAGTCTTATGCTAATCAGTGGAGATGACATCTGGAGTTCAAGGTCAGGGATCAGGTTTTCCTATGTGTCACACTGTGGTTGGGACACAAGAGGATTAGGATATAGGGTAATCTTTCACTGAGGTATGTCAGGCCATTCGAGTTTTTGGAGATATTTGGTTCAGTTGCCTATTGGTTGCAGTTACCTCAGAGGTACCGAGCTATACATGATGTTTTTCACATCTCTCAGCTCTGGCATTACTTTTTAGACCCGTCTCATGTCTTTAAACCTGAGGATGTTGAGATCTAAATGGATGTGTCTTTCGATGAGCATCCTATCTGTATTGTTGATCGAAGTATAAAGGTTCTTCGTGGCTAGTCTTTTCCCTTGGTACGAGTGTTATGGCAGCACGGGCGAGTACAGGACGAGACTTCAGAGAGGGAGGCAGACATACAATCACAGTGGTCGGAGCTGTTCGGGGTTTCTTCTTTCACGCCTCCTTGTTAGGGAAAGTCATGGATGAATTTATTTAAGGGGGGGGAGTTTGTAAGAACCCGGATCTTCTTTTCAGGTATGTTTTTCTTTTTCCTGGAGTTTTTGAGAAAAGAGGAGTTTCTGGAAATTTTCTAAGTACACGTCGTGTACTTTATGAGTACACGCCTTGTACTGCCTTTCCGCATGAGGCCATGTGCTGGTCGTGTAGTATCCACACACACGGCTGTGTGGGAGTGACTTGGAGGCCGCCTAAAGTGGAGTGCGGAAAAGGAAAGTACACATCGTGTACTTAAAAAGTACATGTCGTGTACTTTATTTTTTTCATTAAATGCACCAGGGTCACGTCTGATGGACAGAACCAACTTATTCTAGGTCTAGTTCGTCCGAGAGAAAGGGTACGGAAATGGATCTTCGATGAACCCATGAGCCTCTGTCCATCCTCCAAATCGAACATCTTCGGTTGCGTTAGAATCGCATCGGTGATTTCTCCCTTCTGCTTGAGCCTCATCTTCTGATTGCTCTTCTTTTCCAAGTTATCATGGGTTGAACATTTTAGACATTTTTTTAGATCTTCGACGTTCTAAGGATATTCAAGATTAGAGGTTCACATATAGCGATCTCCTAACCCCAAGGTAGGTGGTTTGTTCCTTTCTGTTGAAATTATTTGAGTTTTATGTGCACATTTTCCCAATACCCATGAACGGGGTATTGCGTGTTTATCATTCTAGCCCTATTGTTTCTCTGCTATGCTGTTATGCCTGAGTAGATGATTATTGATTGTGAATAAGGTGAATTTTTGTGCTTTGGATGTGTTTCCATGAATGTATTTTCCTGTTTTGACCTTTGATTCTTGTTTTCCTGTTAAGCTACTGTTTGTTATCCCGTGACTAGTATTGTAGGATGGTGTGATTGTTATACTGCTATACTAATATGTTGTAGAATGCTAGCCAAGTAGTTCATGAGGTTTACCTTGGCCGTTACGTATTGCTACTCTTGCTTTACTTACACAGGGCTGTGAGAACCTGGTGTATAGACCATAGGGATAATTGATGTTGAGGGCTTCTCCAGAGTGTCTTTATAATTATACGATGTGAGGCCACAATGGGAATTGACGTTGAGTGCTTCCTTAGAGTGTCTGTAGTTCCTCGACGTGGGACACAGGGGGAATTGACATTGAGTGTGTCCCTAGAGAGCCTTTAGTACGATACAAGACTATAGGGGGAATTGATGGTGAGTGCTTCCCCAGAGAGTCTATACTTTAGCTGAACTAGATGGGTGAGACCGTGTGTGCTTTCCAGAGGTTTGCTTATACTTGTTGGGTTTAACCAGAGGGGTTAAGCTATGAGTATTGGCCAGAGGCTTACCTGTTGTTTTTAGCTACTTACTTAGCTGCTTCTTGATATTGAAACTGTGGATTGTATTTTTCTGTTGAGTACTTCCTATTTACTGAAATCTGTACTTTTACCTACCATACATTCACTGACTGTTAGGCACAGATCTTTTGGTGTTTTCCTACTGGGATTCGTCTCACAGTCTATTTGGGCCAAGCTTGTGGTCCCAAACAGATTATATTGTTTCAGGTATAGGTAAGGTGAATCGCCCTTCTACTTCAGGTACTTGATTTGCTGGGGAGCTGAAGAGCATGGGACCAAGCATAGGCTTGCGATGCTGAGGAGATGTTTATCTATTTCTTTTGTACTTTGGTTTAGTACTGGTTATATTCAACACTGTGACTTGTTTGGCTTCTTTCCTAGACATATATGTATCACGCGTCATTCATATATATATATATATATATATATATATATATATATATATATATATATATATATATATATATATTCTCCAGTTGTTTCTTAATCAGTCTTTCGTTGTTACTGTTGTTTGGTGTTATTATTGCTTTCGCTATTGTATATTTTTTCTCTTACACTGTGTTACTCTTCCAATAAGGACATAGTTCCCCCACTATCATACCCAATGCCCTTGCTGTTAGTCGATAGCCTCTGGCATTTGGGGGAATACGCTTCAGGCCATGTGACCAAACGGGCATGGGGCACCTCTGGGTGGCTTCCGGAACCGGGATGTTACAATATATATTTATTTTATTAGAATTTACATAATTAAATAAATATTTAATATGTAAATATATTGTAATGTGTATGTATATATATATCAGTATTTTATAATATAGATATGTAATTTTAATTAGATATATAATTATATATAAGTATACTCACACACAAACAAAATTTATATAAATATATTTTTTATATATATAAATCATATTTGAATACATATATATATATACACATGAATGCATGTGTGCATACATATATACCCACACACATACACATTTTTTCAATGATAAAAAAATGTTGATAATTATATTCATTAATCAAGGTTAAAAAATTATAATAGAGTATATCATTGATCCTCACTCCAAGAAAAACATTGATTAATTGTACCCTACATTAGCACTTTTTATAAAGTTAAATGCTATTTTTTCACAAATTAATAGTTGTGAAACAATAGGAGCAACAAGAAGAAAAAGGTGAGAGAAAATGTCATTGGGGTGGGGGATTGAAATGTCTAGGTGTGGGCAGAACAAAATCCCAATCTTTTGTTTTTAAAAAGCATAGTGATCGTCATATACATCACTATACATAAGGCCTTTAACAATACTATAATAGGCCTTTATCAAGGACAGAAAGGCATTAATAAAGGGACCATTTATCATCTCTAAAAAAAGTACTGATAAAGGCCACCTTTATCAATTATTCTTTGAGTTCTCATAAAGGAAACCCTTTATCAATGATTTCATTTAGCACTGATAAAGGGATCCTTTATGAGCAATAAAATAGAACCGATAAAGGGGTCCTTTATCTATGAAAGTTTAGCGCTGATAAAGGATCCATTTATCAGTGCTTTTCATAGTGTTGATAAAGGATCCTTTTATCAACACTTTTTCTAGCACTGATAAAGGTCGTACTATTATAGTGTGTTGTTAAAATCATAACACAATATAGGATAAAATACTAGATAAAATGAATAATTTAATTGAAATAAAATTTACAACACAAATATGAGAAAAAACACTATATTATAGATATTTCAAACATTGGTTTGGACAATTACATGAGTAAGTACAAATTATCACAAAAATTCAAAAATGTCAATGTTCTTGTTTCATTAGACCCTAACCTCAGTCATGCTATTATTTTCTAAACAAACCACCCCAAATCAAAAAAAAATAATGCACCTATATAATAAAAAAAATCTTAAGTTAGTAATGCTATAAGTAAATAAATTAAACAAAAAATTTCAATTTTAAACTAAAAAAAATACTTTGAGTCATACCAGTCACACCGTGTATCATATTGATTTTTGGTTGATTCTTACACATCACACTATTTCTTTTTATTCTCAAAAGTAGGTTCTTCTGAATTGGATCACATCTGTGGTGATAAAAAAACTCACTATGGATGTGATCTAATTCAAGGGCACTTGATTTTTTAGAACAAGACTTCAACTATCACACCATTTCTTATCCTTATTCAAACATTATATCTATGAAAATTAACTAAGTAATTATAAGATAAAAAAGATAAGGAAATTATTTAAGTAATATTAAATAAAACTATAAGAAAAAAATCTGATCATGTTATTCTCATTTCTACCTATATGATGCACATTTTAAACTAAAATGGAACTTTTGTATTAAAAACACACAATTTGATTCATACCGACCACATTTTGTTTTGAGTTGATGTGCAGTCAATTTATACACATCACAAATGGATTATCGATCATTTTCTTAAAGTTTAAAAATAATTTGAGTTTTCTTTCTTATTTTTGGCTATTTGATGCGTGTTTTAAACTAAAATGACGCATTTATATTGAAAACACACACTTTGAATAATATAGGTCACATCATGTGTCATATTGATGTGTGTTCGATTATGACATGTCAAAAATTAATTATAGATAATTTTCCTAAAGTTTGAAAACAATATTTACATGTTTAATTAGTTTTGGATTTTTGATATGTGTTTTAAAATAAAATGACACTTTTATTTTGAAAACATGTACTTCAAGTCATACTGACCACATCATGTGTTGGATTTTCATGTGGTCAATTCCTACACATGAATAATGAATTATGGATTGTTTTCTAAAGTTTTAAAATAATCTGAGCTTGTTATAGTAATTTTTTTCTATGTGATGCATGTTTTAAACTAAAATGGAATTTTTCTATTGAAAACATGAATTTCAAGTCATATAGACCAAATCGGGTGTCTACACATCAAAAATGAATTATTGATAATTTAATAAATTTTGAAAACAATATGAGCTCATTTTTCTTGTTTTTGACTATTTGATGCATGTTTTAAACTAAAATGAAACTTTTGTATTGAAAACACACACTATGAGTCATACCAACCACATTAGGTGTAAAATTGATGATTGGTCAATTACTACATGTCATAAATGATTTATTGATTTATTTTCTAAATTTTTAAAACCATCCTATCTTATTTTCTCAATTTTGGATATGTTGTGTGTTTTAAACTAAAATGACACTTTTATATTGAAAACGTGTACTTTGATTCATACCTACCACATCATGTGTTGGATTGGCATACAATCAACTCCTACATGTGATAAATTAATTATGGATATTTTTCCTAAAGGTTTAAAATAATATAATCTGATTTTATTGGTTTTGGAGATGTGACATTTATTTTAAACTAAAATGGAACTTTTATATTAAAAACACACTTCGAGTCATACCTACCACATTGTTTGTCAGATTTATGTGTGGTCAATTCCTATAAATCTCAAATTAATTATGTATATTTTCATAAATTTTGAAAATAATATGATCTATTTTTTCTATTTTTTCTATTTGATGTGTGTTTTAAACTAAAATTACACTTTTGTATTCAAAACGCACACTTCAAGTCATATCAACCACATCGGGTGTTCTATTGAAGTGTGGTCAATTCCTATACATCACAAATGAATTATCAATTTTTTTCCTAAAGTTTGAAAACAATATAATCTTCTTTACTTATTTTTGGTGATGTGGTATGCATTTTAAACTAAAATGGCTCTTTTATATTGAAAACACGCACTTTAAGTCATACCGACCACATTAGGTGCCGGATTGACATGCGGTCAAAAACTAAATGTCAATGATGAATTATCAATCATCTTCATAAATTTTGGAAAAAAATATGTTATAGTTCTATTGTTTTTTACTATTTGATGTGTGTTTTACACTAAAATGATACTTTTTATTAAAAATGTGCACTTTAAGTCATATCGATGCCATCGGGTGTTGGATTGACATGTGGTCGATTCCTACATGTCACAAATGAATTATGGATCATTTTCCTAAATTTTGAAAATAATATGATATTTTTTATTGGTTTTTTCTATGTGATACGTTTTAAAATAAAATTACAACTTTATATGAAAAACATGTACTTTGAGTCATACCGACCACATCATGTGTCAGATTGGTATTTGATCAATTAATATATGTGAAAAGTGAATTATAGATCATTTTCTTAAAGTTTTAAAAAATATGTGTTCATTTTCTTGTTTTTGGTGATTTGACATGCATTTTAAACTAAAATAGAACTTATATATTGAAAACACTCACTTTGATTCATATCGACTACATCGGGTGTCATATTTACATATGTTCAATTTCTATACATCACAAATCAATTATTGATTGTTTTCATAATGTTTGAAAACAATATAAGATCATTTGATTGGTTTTGGATATTTGATTCTTGTTTTAAACTGGAATTATTCTTTTATATTGAAAACACACACTTCAATTCATACCAACCACATCAAGTGTTAGATAGACTTGTGGTAGATTTCTACATGTGAAAAATGAATTAGGTATTTTTTTCCTTATTTTTGAAAACAATATGAGCTAATTTTCTCAAATTTTTCTATGTGAAGATCATTTTAAACTAATATAAAACTTTTATTTTTAAAACACATATTTAGAGTCATACCGACCACATCAGGTGTCAGATTTACGTGTGGTTGATTCCTACACGTCAAAAATGAATTATAAATCATTTTACTAATGTTTAAAAATAATTTGATCTAGTTTTCTTAGTTTTGGATATGTGATACATGTTTCAAACTAAAATGACACTTTTTATTGAAAAAACACTTCAAGTCATACCGACCACATCGTGTATCGGATTTATGTGAGGTTAATCCCAACTCATAAAAAATGACTTATTAATTATTGTCCTAAAGTATTAAAATAGTATGAATTTTGTTGCTTGGTCTTGATCAAGTGATTTATATTTTGAAATAATGTGTAAATTTTACAAAATAAGTATCAGATAAAAATGATATGAAAATTAACTAAAACAAGTAGATAAGATATTGATAAAATTAACTAAATTAGTTGTAGGAAGTCACCTATTCAATATGTATGTAACAACCCAACATATTATCAATATAATTCCCTTTTATGCCTTATAATCACATTAGTAAGAAATAAAATATCATGATACTAAATACTATGTGATCATTAAATATAATTTTTCCACTTTTATGTTTTGAATTTCAAAAATCTGACATACACAACTACGATCAGTAAGATGTTTGGAGTCCGATAGGAAAAACTTAATTTTTGGTGAATAGTAACCTACCCTTATGAATAGTTACACACACTTATGAATAGTGATATATGCTAATGAATAGTAACCTTAACTATGATAGTATAAAAATAATATTCAAGTGAAAGTATGATGTACCTATATTTTAGAATAATTAAATGAATTTTTTAAAAATGGTTTTTTAATAATAAATTATGATTTTAATTAAATATTAAATTAATCATATATAGAGATTTATTTTTGAAAAATGGACTTAATTTTTGGATTCTACATTTCGAAAAATAGTTGGGTGAATTTTTTTGATTTTTCTGAAATACTTGAATTTTTTATGAGTAGTGAAATCCCATAATTTATAAAATAAGCTAAATAAGCTAATTATAGAGTCATGCATGATGTTCTTCTGATATAAGCCCAATTGGTTCGGTTTCACATGATAAAATTACTATTCTTGGTCATTGAAGACTCACTATTCCTTGTCTTGTGGGGAAATATTAAATTAATGAATTTTATATTAAGAAAACCCCTCTCCCCTCCACTATAAATATCACCCTTCACACCCTCATTTCCTCACACCTCTCAAGATTCAAGACTTGTCTAAACTCTGCCCAAGAATCTTCCCTATCCCCTCCCCCACGTCCAAGATCTCATGGTCTCATCCAAAGACCAATCCTAGATTCCTTAAGGAGGATCTCAAGAGGGGGATTCAAGAGGTAATTCCCCTCTCTTTTCTTTCTTTTTCCTTTCAAATTTCTTTTCTTTTATTCTCTTATCCCCAACATATCTTATAAAAATTTCATGATAACTCCAGTATGATTGATATAATGGTGTGATATCATGTTAATGGAAGATTACTCGTTATACTCCTCCCTCCCCCTCTTTGTTATTAAAATGAAATTGTTTCCCATGACGTGTTAATTTACCTAAATCATGGGCGATGCACTTCCTTTTTCCTTCAAATACTTCAACGCTGAAAATAAAACCATAAATTGGTTGAAAAATATTGTAAATTTTATGTTTTATTCCCTTTTATGTTCTGGAACTAAATTATTTACATGACACTAAGTGATAAAATAAAACAAGTTCATTGTGAATGAAAAACCGCCCAATTTAACCCAAACAATCATCATTTAATTTTTTAACTAATGATTCATCCCCTTGGAATATAACAGAATTAATTATAACATCATTTAAACTTATTTAATATCATTAATTACATTAATGATCAGTTCTGGATGTTTATCCATGTTCTACATGAACTTCCATTTATGAATACAAGTGAACCGCTCAAGAAAACCATAAAAATGAACATTCCTGAACAATGTGTTTAAACTCTATAACTCATCTAAAGGCCCATAAAATAACTTAATGAAACAATAATAAACCATATTTATGTACACAAGGTTTTTTAATTGTCAATTAATGAATCTAATGTCATTATACAGGACATTAAAGTGAAGAAAGCGTTCAGATACAAGGTAAGGGGAAATTCACGAACCTGACTTTCTATCGTTGGGTTCTCTCTCTTTCACTCAATTTTTGGTATGGTTACTCCTTAAAAATAGTTTTTCATATTTTTATTAGATATTATGGGATATAAATTATTCCCAATTGAGTTTATTTCATACAAAATTTTTCCAAAAGGACTCTTCTTTTAAGAGCACACCTTTTACTCCTCACACAAGGTTGATGGTTCTTGTATAAATTATGTTATTCCCTCTTTCTTTTGGGAACCCAAAGTTTATGAATGTGTTATTATGAGCTGAAAATCATTCCTTTACATGGTTATTTATTTTAATTATTGATATATGTTCTATGTGTCATGCATTATAATGAAATTTTTATGATGTAACAGGTGCGCCCAGAATTATATAGCACGATATGAATGTTTGAATGTGACGGGTGCACCCAGAATTATACATTGCTCTAATGAATTGGGTAAAGTGATGAATCTCATGATTTAAAGTGAAATTATTTTTGAACATGATGCTATCTTTTTTCACAACTATGTGTGGTAGTTAACCACTAAGACATGATGTTTCATTTTTTATGCATTGCCACATTTCAAGTCTTTTATTAATGATTCCTCTCGTGTTCATGATCTTTTTCCTATGGTATCATTAAGCTCACCCCATGCTATATTTTTCTTATCCAAACTCTTACTGGGCTTTTATATCACCCATTTTTATGTATATCATTAGGTGACTACATGTACTAAGGAGAGTTCAAGTGCCAATAAGAATCTAGAGAAGAAGGAATTAAATAAATGTTTATGATTGATGTTGTAATTGTTATGTTTGGTCCTAGTTTTCCCAATACACTAAACCTATGGATCCTCGGGATGTAATACTATTATGTTTCTTATCTTTAAAATAATTTAATAGTAATTTAAGAAATGTATGGTTCACCATAGTTGGTATCATAGGCAAGGTTTAGTTAATTTGGGAATTAGGATTAGTAAACCCTAGAGAAAACCTCTAGCAGGAGACTAAGTACAAATATGCACACAAGAATCTTTACATAGGGATCCCATATGTTAATATTTTAGTATAAGTTATAAAAATGAATAATTTATTAATGAATTGTTAACTTATGTTTTGTTCTAACCTTTTCTATTTTAGAAAATGGTGGGAACCATGAGAAACCAAGCCAACAACTCATGTGAGGGCTAATGCAATGATTGCCTGAACGACGTCCCCAATGTTTTGGAAGGTGGAGTTCAAAACTTCATGGAGATGATTATGAAACTATCTTAGGTTATGAACAATAAAAATAATAATGGGGAATTTCCTCCTTCACCAAAGAGGGATAAAATACCTTTCGAGTGTTTTCTGAGGCAACGACCACCAACGTTTAGTGGATCTTATGATCCACTAGTTGTGGAGTAGTGGTTAAACTCCATAGAGAATATATTTTTTTATTCATTGTTCTGAGAAGGAGAAGGTGATACTAGCTATTTATCATCTAGATGGATAGGTCGATAAATGGTGGGATTTGATTAAGAACACCAAGCCAAGGTAGGAAATTGAAGAGATGGAATGGGAAGACTTTAAGATCATTTTTCTTAATAAGTATTTCCCACAAACTCTTCATAAAAATATAGAGAGAGAATTAATAGATCTCAAAAAAAAGTAAGGAGAATATTTCACAACCTATGAAGCGAATTTCACAAGGCTTTCAAAGTAATCTTCAGTTTTTGTTATCAACATTGATAGAAAAATTTATAGATTCTTTAGTGGATTAAAACCACACCTTCGAGCAGCTCTTGCAATTTGAGACTTTGAGAGTTATGAAGAAGTTGTTCGATGTGATCTCAAAATGGAGATGGAGTTCTGATAATGGTCCCATGGCTATGGTGATAAGAAATTAAAGATGGATTTTCAAGCTGGTGGATCTAATGATAAGGGTGGGAAGAAAACTCAATGACCCGCATGCCAAAAATATGGGAAGTTGCACCATGGGAACTGCCTCAAAGGGATGAAGAAGTGATTCAAGTGTGGGAAAGAAGGAAACTATTCTAAATAGTGTCTAAAATACATGAAAATGAAGGAGATGTGGTGGAAGAAATGATATAACCACCCATGGTTCAATGCTACAACTGTAGGGAGCAAGGTCACTATGCAAGCTAGTGCACTAAACCTCAAGTTCTCAAGGGTAATCAACGTCAGAAACCCCCAAAGACAAAGGAACAAGGGAAGGTATATGAAATCACTACTACGGAAGTGGAGAAAGATAATGAAGTCATAAAAGTTACACTTACTATTCACTCAATAATGGAAAAATTATTATTTGATTTTAGTTCTACGCATTCCTTTATATCTTGAAAGTTTGCTAGAACTATATAATCGAAGCCCTGAAACCTTTAAGTAGAGATATCTGTAAAAACACCAAGTGGTGCAATCATTACAAACCAAGTGTTTGAATCTTCTCCTATTGGAATATATGGGAAGATTCTTCCATAGAATCTTTTAATACTTCTCTTGGTGGAATTCAACACTATAATGGGAATGGATTGGCTCTCATTATATAGAGCGCATATCAACTGTCGGGAAAAGGAAATATATTTTCCTTTTATGAACCATCCCATGCTCCTCTACAAATGAAATAAAGATCATGAACTCCTTTGATAAATCCTTCAATGGTGTGGGTGTTTATTCCTAATGAAGAAGCATACCTCGTCCAAATGGTTGAGTCAAAGGAAAGTTTCAACCTTGCAGAAATTCCCATCGTGAGGGAATACGGTGATGTATTTCCCAAAGAGTTACCAGAAATTCCCCCGGATCATGAGGTAGATTTCTTAAATTAAATCATACCTGGAGCTACTCCTATCTCAAAGTGTCCCTATAGGATGTCTCTTATCATACTAGAGAAGTTAAAGAAGCAGCTACAAGAGAATTTGGACAAAGGGGCCATATGCCCTAGTGCATCACCTTGGGGTGCGCCAATGCTCTTTATAAAGAAGAAGGATGGAACAATGTGGCTGTGTATTGATTATTGGGAACTCAACAAGATCACCATAAAGAAAAAGTATCCTCTTACAAGGATTTATGACTTGTTCGATCAGTTAAGAGGAGCTCAATACTTCTCAAAAGCGGATCTTTGTTCTAGATATCATCAGCTAAAGGTGAAGAAGGAAGATATTCAGAAGACTGCCTTTTGTACAAGGTATGGGCACTATGAGTTTCTGGTTATGCCCTTCAGATTTACTAATTCCCCTTCAATATTCATGGATTTGATGAATAGAGTCTTTATACATTACCTCAAAAAATTTGTGGTAGTTTTTATCGATGATATTATCATCTACTCTAAGAGCAAGGAGGAACAAGAAGAACTTCTAAGACTTGTGTTGGCAACATTGAGAAAGGAGAAGTTGTACACCAAGTTCAGCAAGTGTGGCTTTTTGATGAAGAAAGTCACATTCTTGGGACATGTGATTACACATGAGGTAATTTCTATGGACCCTTCAAAATCAAAGGCGATTGAAGAATAGCCCAGGACCTCTAGTGTCACAGAAATCTATAGTTTTCTTAGATTAGTTGGGTACTACCGACGTTTTGTGAGAAACTTATCATGATTTTCAAGCCCAATAACTAAGTTAACAAGGAAAAGTTTAAAGTATGTATGGATGGAAGAATGTGATGGAATCTTCAAGGAGCTGAAGAGAAGGCTAATCACTACACCTGTACTCACACTAAAAAAAAGTGGAGAACGTTTTGTGATATACAGTGATTCTTCAAAGAAAGGTTTGGGTTGTGTACTCATGCAAAATGATGATGTGATATCATGTGCCTTTCAGCAGTTGAATATCCATGAGCAAAACTACCCAACGCATGATCTAGAGCTGGCAGCCGTGATTTTTGCCTTGAAAATCTGGAGGCACAACCTTTATGGTGAGAAGTGGGACATATACACTGACCACAAGAGCTTAAAGTATATATTCACACAAAAGGAGCTCAACATGCGTTAAAGGAGATGGTTAAAGCTAATCAAGAATTACGATTGCTCTATTCACTATCATCCTAGAAAGGTGAACAAGTTAGATGATGCTATAAGCTGAAAAGAACCTACTACTCTATCCATGTTACGTATTGAGAAAGACCTTATCTTCTTGGATATGAAAAGGATGGATTTAGAAAGGATAAGGGTAGGGGATACATCCTACCTTTCCCAAATTATTGTTCAACCATCTATCCAAGAGAAGATTAAGGAGCCACAAAGGGATGATCTGGAGTTACAAAAGAGGGTGAATGCAGTAAAAGAAGGGAAGCTACGAGAGTTCCATATCGACGATGATGGTGTGATTCGGTTTGGAATGCATCTTTGTGTGCATTCATCACCCAGAATAAAGAAAGAGCTATTAGACAGTGCACATATCTCAACATTCTATATCCATCCTAGGATTACCAAGATGTACCGTGATCTCCGAGAACACTTCTAGTGGGATAACATGAAGAAAGATATTGCAGAATATATATCAAGGTGCTTGGTATGTTAGCAAGTTAATGCAGAGTGAAAAAAGTCCAAAGGGATGATGCATCCATTGCCTATACCCATGTGGAAATGGGGGAACGTCACTATGGACTTTGTCATGGGTCTCCCGAAGATGTCAAAGGGAAATAATGTGATATGGGTTGTGGTTGACTGACTCACCAAGACTGCCCACTTCATCACTATTCAAGAAGACCTCTTGCTTTAACAAATTGAAAAGATTTATGTGAAGTAAATGGTGAGACCGCATGGAGTTCCACTCTCAATTGTATCTGATCATTATCCAAGGTTCACATCTAAATTCTGGGGAAGTCTTCAACATGATTTCAGTACAAAATTAAATTTCAGCATGTCCTATCACCCCAAAAATAATGGCCAATCTGAAATGACTATTCAGATGCTTGAAGATAAGCTAAGAGAATGCTCTCTAGAATTAAAAGGTGGATGGGATCAGCATATCCCATTGGTTGAGTTCTCATACAATAATATCTTCTACTCAAGTATTCAGATGGCTCCATATGAATCTTTGTATGGAAAGCGATGTAGAACTCCAACCTTTTGGGATGAAGTTGGAGAAAGAAAGCTAATTGGACCTGATCTTGTGCAAGAGATGACATAGAATATTCAAGTCATCCAAAAACACATCAAATCTCTTTAAAGTGGAAAAAATAGCTATGTGGACAACCGTCAAATGGACTTGGAGTTCGGCATTGGAGATAAAGTCTTCCTTTGAATATCACCATGGAAGAGAGTCATGTGATTTGGAAAGAAAAGGAATCTAAGCCCAAGGTACATTGGACCCTTTGATATCCTTGACCACATAGGAGTCGTGGCCTATCAGCTTTCACTTCCACTAAATATGGATCAAGTTCATGATGTGTTTCACATATCACTTCTAAGGAAGTACATACTGGACCCCTCACATGTACTAAACTCAGAGGTGGTACAGTTGGAAGATGATATCTCTTATGAGGAGCATCCAGTAAAGATTTTGGACTGGAGAGATAAGGTTATACGCAACAAGAAAACCCACCTTGTAAAATTTTTGTGGAGGAAACATAAGTTTGAATAATAAACTTGGGAAATGGAAGAAGTGATGAAGGATAAGTACCCTCACCTTTTTATGTAAAACGAAATTTCGAGGGCGAAATTTCATAAGGGGGGAAGAATGTAACGACCCAAAGTTTTATCAATGGAATTCTCCTTTATGACTTATAATCACATTAGTAAGAAATAACATATCATGATACTAAATACTATGTGATCATTAAACATAATTTTTCCACTTTTATGTTTTGAATTTTGAAAATTTGACACACGCGATTGTGATCAGTAAGATGTTTGGAGTCCGATTGGAAAATTTTAATTTTTGGTGAATAGTAACTTACCCTTATGAATAGTAACACACCCTTGTGAATAGTGATATACCCTAATTAATAGTAACCTTACCTTTGATAGTATAAAAATAATATTAAATTGAAAGTATGATGTACCTATATTTTAGAATAATTAAATGAATGTTTTAAAATTGGTTTTTTAATAATAAGTTATAATTTTAATTAAATATCAAATCAATCATATTTAGAAAAAAAAAATTGAAAAATGGACTTCATTTTTTTATTCTACACATCGAAAAATAGATAGGGTGAATTTTTGGGATTTTTCTGAAATACTTTTTATTTTTTATGAATAGTGAAATACCATAATTTACAAAATAAGGTAAATAAGCTAATTATAGAGTCATTCATGATTTTCTGCTGATGTAAGACTAATTGGTTCGGTTTCACATGATAATATTATTATTCTTGGTCATGGAAGACTCACTATTCCTTTTCTTGTGGGGAAATAATAAGTTAATGAATTTTATATTAAGACAACCCCTCTCCCCTCCACTATAAATACCACCCTTCACACTATCATTTCTTCAAACCTCTCAAGATTCATGCCTTGTATAAAATCTACCCAAGAATCTTCCCTAACCCCTTATATGCATCCAATATCTCTTGGTCTCATCCAAAGATCAATCCTAGCTTCCTTAAGGAGGATCTCAAGAGGAGGATTCAAGAGGTAATTCCTCTCTCTCTCTTCTTTCTTTTTCCTTTCAAATTTCTTTTCTTTTATTCTCTTATCCCCAAAATCTCTTATCTAGATTTCATGGTAACTATAGTATGATTGATATACTGGTATTATATTATGTTAATGTAATATTTCTCATTATACTTCTCCCTCCCTCCCTTTGTTAATAAAATGAAATTGTTGCCCATGACGTGTTAATTTACCTAAATCATGGGCGATGCACTTCCTTTTTCCTTAAAATACTTCAACACTCCCAATAAAACCATCAAATGGTTGAAAAAAAAATTGTAAATTTTATGTTTTATTCCCTTTTATTTTCTATAACTAAATTATTTACCTGACACTAAGTGATAAAATAAAACAAGTTCATTATGATCAAAAAAACGCCAAATTTAACCCAAACAATAATCATTTAATTTTTTAACTAATGATTAATCCACTTCGAATATAAAATAATTCAATATAATATCATTTAAACTTTTTTAATATCATTAATATCATGAATGATCAGTTCTGGATGTTTATCCATGTTCTACATGAACTTCCATTTATGAATACAATTGAACCGCTCAAGAAAACCATAAAAACGAACATCCCAAACAATGTTTCTAAACTCTATAACTCATCAAAAGGCCTAAAAATAACTTAATAAAACCATAAAGAACCATATTTATCTAAATAATTTTCTGTAATTTTCAATTAATGAATCTAATGTGGTTATATAGGATATTAAAGTGAAGAAAGCGTTTGGATACAAGGTAAGGGGAAATTCATGAACCCAACTTTTTTTCTTTGGGTTCTCCCTCTTTCACTCCATTTTTTATATGGTTACTCCTTAAAAATAATTTTTTAATCTTTTTATTACCTATTCTGGGATATACATTCTTTCCACTGAAGTTTATTTCAAACAAATTTTTTTCCAAAAGAACTCTTCTTTTAAAAGCACACCTTTTACTCCTCATGCAAGGTTGATGGTTCTTGTATCAAGTATGTTATTCCCTCTTTCTTTTGGGTACCCAAAGTTTATGAATGTGTTATTATAATTTGAAACTCATTCCTTTCCATGGTTATTTATTCTCATGATTGATATATGTTCTATGTGGCTTTCATGATAATGAAATTGTTATAATGTGACGGGTGCGCCCATAATTATGTAGCACAATATGAATGTTTGAATGTGACGGGTGCGCCCAGAATTATATAGTGCTCCAATGAATTGGGTAAAGTTATGAATCTAATGAGTTAAATTGATATGGTGTGTGAACATGATTCTAGATTTTTTAAAAACTATGTGTGGTATTTAACCAGTAAGACATGATTTTTTATTTTTTATGCATTGGCACATTTCAAGTCTTTTATTAATGATTACTCTCATGTTCATGATATTTTTCCTATGTTATAATTATTCTCACCCCATGATATATTTTTCTTATATATCTTCTTACTAGGATTTTAATTAACCCCTTTTTATGTATATCCTCAAGTGAATACATGTACTAAGGAGAGTTCAAGTGCCAATAAGAAGCTAGAGAAGAAGGAATTAAATAAATGTTTATGCTTGATGTTGTAATTGTTATGTCTGGTCCTAGTTTTTACAAGACACTAAACGTCTAGATCCTCAAGGTGTAATACTATTATGTTGCTTATCTTTAAAATTATGTTATAGTAATGTAAGAAAATTCTGGTTTTTTAAAATTCATGTATACATTCTGACACCATTTATTCTACCCATTCATTTCTAAACAAATTGATTTCCTCCATTATAATTTTCCTTGAGAAACAAATCAAAAATAATATATAATAATTATAACACTAATTCTTCACATCCCAAATATATTTATCAGGTCATATCCCATACTAGATCACAAACATAATAGGAAATCACCTAAATATTATTTTTGAAAACATTAAGACACCATGTACTCTACCCACTCATATCTAAATAAATTTACTTATTAATTTGAGTATATAGATTGTTGTAAATATTGGTAGTACGGAGAAAATATAGACAAAAAATGGTTAAAAAATATTTTTAATGAAATTATAATTATCTTTGGAAATTAACTATTTAAGGATGCTAGTATTTTGATGGTATATGATATCTTTCATAAATTTGAAAACATAATATCCACAATCATTATTGTTATCTTGCTTCAGACACTGTAGAAACATTGACCAAAATAAGTAAATTGTTTTGAAATATTTTTTGACAGTTAATCTTTCTATATATACCATAATCTATTTCTATTTGAAGAAATCCATAGGATTCTTATGTTCAGTGACCGACCTCATACCATGATTTATCCTATATTTATAGATCACCCTATCATAACAAAATTGTCATTAAAATACAAACTAAAACATATAATTTTAAGTTTATCTATAAAATATTGATATAAGTGATTTACAAATTCACAATAAAAATTATGTGTGAGAGTTTAATGGAAATCCACACTTTGGATCTGAAAAATAAATATATGGGGTATCCAAATTGATTTTGACTAGCATCTAGTGCTTCCTAAAAAACAAAATCAAATAAGTAATGAAAAATATATTTTTTTTTATATGATTATATTGAAAAAATTTACTATAAGAACCTGGTTTTTCAATTAGTTATAGATCATTTTAAATTTGGTCTAATTCTTTATTTTTTGACTAATATTGATGCCTAATGTGGTTATAAAGGTTTTGGTAGTGTCCAAGTCTTTTTCAGAGCTCAAAACCCCAAATGGTGGAGAAAATCACTAGGTCACACAATTATTAGAAACCACGCGATTGATCCCATGCGGTCTCTCCTAACCCTGTGGGGATAGACATAGAGGTGAATCTAGGTACATGGTTTTCACTAACCATGCACCAGGGGTTACACATTCATTCAAAAACTACAGAAATTTTAGTAGAGGATTTTTTCAAGGGTAGTGCACAATTTTTCTAACTGTACGACCTACCCATGTAAAGTTCTCCTTGAACCAGTTAGGGGTGCATGGTTGGCGCAAGGTTTTTCTAACTATATATCCAAACCATGAAATGCCTATTTTTTCGAATAAATACTAAAATCACCTTAATTAAATGTTTGTTTCACCCTCCTTCTTCTCATTTTCTCTCTAGTGGAGAGCAAGTTATCTTCCCTCCCCTTTTGAGCTCCTTTTAAGATCTTCGGTAGTATTTGATCTCATTCATTCGTTCATAGTTTGATTGAAGCACCATTTATATCTTGGGATTTTTGTTAGTAAGATCTTGATTCCTTTTTAGTCACTCATCACACTAGTACAATCATGACCTTTAGCGGCCACCAAAAAACATCGCTAAAGGTCTATAGCGGCCTCTTTTGGCTCTTCGTTGTTTCCATCAGTGACCGCCATTTGGCAGACGCTGTAGGCAAGCCGGAATAGGCTTTAGCGGCCACCAATTGGCAGCCGCTGTAGCCCAGACCTATAGCGGCCTCCATTCGGTGACTGCTATAGGTGGTGATGGAAACACCTATAGCGGGCACCAAATGGCGGCCTCTATAGGTTTTTAATTTTTTTTAAAAAAAAATTCAATCACATAATAAAAAATACTGAAATAAATATCATCAGTCATCTTCTAAGCTCCATATCCATAATCAAATACAACTGCATAACAAAATTTAATAACAAAATTAATACCGAATAAAACCTAGAAAACAAATAATTGAAACAAATTAACATATTTCAATTCAAACTTACTATAACAGATCTAAAGTATTTTATTTTCAAAATATATTCATAATTTTGATTACTATTTTAAAATTCTTAAATCATTAATTATATGGTTCTAATTAGATTTTTTCCCTGTGATTTCAGGTTAATCCGATGTTGTCCGCTATGAATTTGACCATTAAACGCCCGTTTTGGCCGTTTATGAAACCAGAACTGCGTTCTCGGTCACCGCAGGGCACATGGCACCTCTGATTGACGTTCTGTATGCACGAACACTTCACAATTCACTCACCCATTGTTGTCGTATGATTTTAGGTCATTCGGACTTCGTTCGTCCCGTTTAGACCCCCCCCCCCCCACCACACGCCCGTTTATGAAGCGCACCCAGCACTTAAAAAAATGCACATTGAGTCGTACCGCACACACGGCATGTCCAATTGATGTGACGTCTACTCGAACACATCACAATTCACTCACTCATTGATGTTTTCTGATTTCAGGCCATTCCGACTTTGTTCGGCCCGTTTGGACCCCCCCCACACGCGTTTATGAAGCGCGCCCAACACTTAAAAAATGAATATTGAGTCGTACCATGCAAACTGCACATCTGATTGAGGTTTTGTCTATGAGTGCACATCATGAATAATAATTAGATAGTTTCCCTATGATTTCAGGTCAATCCGATGTCATCCGCTATGAATTTGACCGTTAAACGCCTGTTTTGGCCGTTTATGACACTAGAACTGTGTTCTCGGTACCGCGGGCACACGGCGTGTCTGATTGACGTTCTGTCTACTCAAACACTTCACAATTCACTCACCCGTTGTTTTTGTCTGATTTCAGGCCATTCCGACTTCGATCATCCTATTTGGACCCCCCCCCCCCCCCCCACGCGCGTTTATGAAGCGCGCTCAACACTTAAAAAATGCATATTGAGTCGTACCACACAAACCACATGTCAGATTGATGTGTCGTCTGTGCATACATGTCACGAATAATAATTAGATTATTTCCCTATGATTTCAGGTCAATCCAATGTCATCTGCTATGAATTTGACCGTTAAATGTTCGTTTTGGCTGTTTATGACACCAGAACTATGTTCTCAGTCACTGCGGGCACATGGAACTTCTGATTGACATGTCGTCAGCTCGAACACTTCACAATTCACTCACCCATTTATGTCGTCTGATTTCATACCATTCTGACTTCGTTCAGCCCATTTGGACCCCCCACGCGTGTTTATGAAGCGCGCCCAACACTTAAAAAACGCATATTGAGACGTACCGTGCAAACCACATGTCTGATTGACATGTCATCTATGAATACACGTCACGAATAATAATTAGATTGTTTCCCTATAATTTTAGGTCAATCTGATGTCGTCCGATATGAATTTGACCGTTAAACACCCGTTTTGGTCGTTTATGACACCAGAACTATGTTTTCGGTCACTGCGGGCACACGGCACGTCCGATTGACATACCGTCTACTCGACCACTTCACAATTCACTCACCCATTGTTTTTGTCTGATTTCAGGCCATTCTGACTTCGTTCGGAAAGTTTAGACCCCCCACGCGCATTTATGAAGCACGCCCAACACTCAAAAAATGCATATTGAGCCGTACCTTGTAAACCACACGTCCGATTGATGTGACGTCTATGCGTACACATCACGAATAATAATTAGATTGTTTTACTGTGATTTCAGGTCAATATGATGACGTCTTCTATGAATTTGACCGTTAAATGCCTGTTTTGGACATTTATGACACCATAACTGCGTTCTCGGTCACCGCTGGCACACGGCACATCCGATTGATGTACTGTATGCTCTGCTACTTTAAAATTCACTCACCCATTGCTGTCATCTGATTTCAGGTCATTCTAACTTTGTTCGGCCCGTTTGGACCCCCCCACGCGCGTTTATGAAGTGCGCCCAACACTTAAAAAATGCATATTGAGCCGTACCGCGCAAACTGCATGTCTGATTGACGTTCTGTCTACACATATACATCATGAATAATAATTATATTGTTTTCCTATGATTTCAGGTCAATCCAATGTCGTCTGCTATGAATTTGACCATTAAACGCCCGTTTTGGCCGTTTAGGACACCAGAACTGCGTTCTCGGTCACCGCGGGCACACGACATGTCCGATTGATGTTCCGTCTACTCGACCGATTCACAGTTCACTCACCTATTGTTTTCATCTGATTTCAGGCCATTATGATTTCGTTTGGCCCATTTGGACCCCCCCCCCCCCCCACACGCGTTTATGAAGCGCGCCCAACACTTAAAAAACGCATACTGAGCCGTACCACGCAAACCACATGTCCGATTGAAGTTTCGTCTACGTGTAAACGTCAAGAATAATAATTAGATTGTTGACCTGTGATTTTAGGTCAATCTGATGTCGTCCGCTATGAATTTGACCGTTAAACGCCCGTTTTGGCCGTTTATGACACCAGAACTGCGTTTTCGGTTACCACGGGCACACGGAACATCTGATTGATGTTCCGTCTACTCAACCACTTTAAATTTCACTCACTCGTCACTTTTGTCTTATTTCAGGCCATTCTGACTTCGTTCATCCCATTTAGACCCCCCCCCCACGCGCGTTTATCAAGTGCGCCCAACACTTAAAAAATGCATATTGAGATGTACCGTGCAAACCGCACATCTGATTGATGTTTTGTCTGCACGTACATGTCACAAATAATAATTAGATTGTTTTCCTGTGATTTCAGGTCAATCTGATGTCGTCCGCTATGAATTTGACTGTTAAACGCCCGTTTTGGCCGTTTATGACACCAGAACTATGTTCTCGGTCACCGCAGGCACACGGCATGTCCTATTGACGTGTTGTCTTCTCGAACACTTCAAAATTCACTCACCCGCTGCTGTCGTCTTATTTCAGTCCATTCTGACTTCGTTCGGCTCATTTGTACCCCCCACACCCGTTTATGAAGCGCGCTCAACACTTAAAAAACGCATATTGAGCCGTACCATGAAAATCGCATGTTCTATTGACATTCTGTCTACGCGTACATGTCAAGAATAATAATTAGATTGTTTTCTTGTGATTTCAGGTCAATCTGATGTCATCCTCTATGAATTTGACTGTTAAATGCCCGTTCTGGCTGTTTATGACATCAGAACTGCGTTTTCGGTCACCAAGGGCACACGGCATGTCTGATTGATGTGTTGTCTGCTCAAACACTTCAAAATTCACTCACCTGTTGATGTCGTTTGATTTCAGGCCATTCTGACTTTGTTCGGCCCGTTTGGACCCCCCCCCCCCCCCCCACGCGTGTTTTTGAAGCGCTCCCAACACTTAAAAAATGTATATTGAGTCGTACCGCGCAAACTGCATGTCCTATTGATGTTTCGTCTACGCGTACTCATCACGAATAATAATTAGATTGTTTTCCTATGATTTTAGGTCAATCCTATGTCTTCCTCTATGAATTTGACCGTTAAATGCCTGTTTTGGCCGTTTATGACACCAGAACGGCGTTCTCGGTCAGTATGGGCACACCACATGTCCGATTGATGTTCCATCTGCTCAACCACTTCACAATTCACTCACTCATTATTGTCGTCTAATTTCAGGCCATTCTGACTTTGTTCGGCCCATTTGGACCCCCCCACGCGCGTTTGTGAAGCGCGCCCAACACTTAAAAAATGCATATTGAGTCGTACCGTGCAAACCGCACGTCCGATTGATGTTCCGTCTACGCGTACATGTCCCGAATAATAATTATATTGTTGCCTTGTGATTTCAGATCAATATGATGTCGTCCACAATGAATTTGACCGTTAAACGCCCATTTTGGCCGTTTATGATACCAGAACTGCATTCCCGGTCACCGCGGGCACACGGAACGTTCGATTGATGTGTCTTCTGTTCGATCACTTCATATTTCACTCACCTGTTTTTTTCGTCTGATTTCAGTCCATTCCGACTTTGTTCGGCCCGTTTGGACCCCCCCCCCCCCCCCCCCCACGCGCGTTTATGAAGCACGCCCAACACTTAAAAAATGCATATTGAGCCATATTGCGTAAAATGCACTTCCGATTGATCTGTCGTATGTGAGTACACGTCACGAATAATAATTAGATTGTTTCCCTGTAATTTCAAGTCAATCTGATGTCGTCTTCTATGAATTTGACTGTTAAACGCCCGTTTTGGCCGTTTATGACACCAGAACTCTGTTCTCGATCATCGCGGGCACACGGCACATCCGATTGATGTTTTGTCTGCTCGACCACTTCAAAATTCACTCACCCATTTCTTTTGTCTAATTTTAGGCCATTCTGATTTCGTTCGGCCCATTTGGACCCCCCACGCGCGTTTATGAAGCGCACCCAACACTTAAAAACGCATATTAAACCGTACCGAACAAACCGCACATCCGATTGACGTTTCGTCTATGCATACATGTCATGAATAATAATTAGATTGTTTCCCTATCATTTTAGGTCAATCTGATTTCATCCTCTATGATTTTGACCATTAAACGCCCGTTTTGGCCGTTTATGACACCAGAACTGCGTTCTCGGTCACCGAGGGCACACGGCCCGTCTGATTGACGTTCTGTCTGGTTGAACAATTCACAATTCACTCACCCATTTCTTTTGTTTGATTTAAGGCCATTCTGACTTCTTTTGGCCAGTTTGGACCCCCCCCCCCCCCCACGTGCGTTTATGAAGCGCGCCCAACACTTAAAAAATGCATATTGAGTCATACCGTGAAAACCGCATGTCTGATTGATGTTACGTCTACGCGTACACGTCAAGAATAATAATTAGATTGTTTTCATGTTATTTCAAGTCAATATTAAGTCGTCCTTTATGAATTTTACCGTTAAATGCCCATTTTGGCCGTTTATGACACCAGAACTGCATTCTCGGTCACCACGGGCACACGGCACGTCCGATCAACGTGTCGTCTACTCGACCACTTCAAAATTCACTCACCCATTACTGTCGTCTGATTTTAGGCCATTACTACTTTCTTCGGCCCATTTGGACCCCCCCACGCGCGTTTATGAAGTGCGCCCAACACTTAAAAAATGCATATTGAGTCGTACCGTGCAAACCGCACGTCTGATTGACGTGTCGTCTGCACATACACCTCACAATTCACTCGCCCTAGAAAGATACAGATATCGAAGGAGTTATTGGGATTCTCACAAGAAACAACTGCCTGAATTTTCTCTCCATCCACTGACACACCTTCCTCTGATATTATTTGACCCAATAACTATACCTAATCAATACAAAAATGACATATATAAAGCTTGGCGTAGAGTCGATGCTTTATAAGTGTAATCTATATGATGTCAATATATTGGGTATGATCATCATCAGTCTTGGAGTGCATGAATATGTCATCCACAAATACTAAAACAAACTAATCTAGGTAAAAAAAGGAAGATTATATTCATCAAGGATATAAAAACTTCTAGAGAATTCATCAACACAAATGAAATTACCTCATGCATGGGGTTCATTCTCATCTAGATCACCAATATCACTATGATGTCCACCAGCTGTATTCGGAGCCTACAATATATATCAATATTATGTATCTTAAACATATCAATAAAAGTAAATCTGAGTATGGTTTGTTTTATTGTTTACCTGTGGCGCCACTTATTGCATCGTCATTTCATCGATACGTGATGACATCTGTGATAGCCTCCCCTCATACTCTGCACGTAACTGCTGAAACTGTGCATCAAAATTATACTGCATATCCTCTATAGAAGCATCTATCTCAGCCTGTGTGTGCATCCTTGACTCTATGCATGCACCTATCACATCTTCTCTAACAACTGCACGTCGTGGGACACCACCTCCATAAGTTAAAGAATAACCATGACCGTCACGCCCCATGACACGGTGAAATATTTAATCTCTATGCACAGTACTACGACGTTGCTCCTCTGGAAACTCTGCTAACTGGGTGTCAAACTAAGCTTGTAGCATATAATGAATAAATGAACAAATATGAATAATTTATATAAAATAAAAATACATTTATTAGTAAATAATTTGCTTACTATAACACTAGCAACATCGGGATCACCCGCCCTACGAGTCCTCACCCATATGGACATTCGATCGATTGGCTCGCTGCATTGGTGTAACTATAATAAAGGGGTTCACCATGTTATACTACAATATTTTTAAAATATGAAAGAAATAGTTAATTCTAAACTTACATCATGTTTGAGCTATAACACATGTTGAGTGCCAAGTCTCGAAGGCGTGCCCTGCATTGCTCGATTATGTGAATAACGAGCAGACTAGGTCTACATTCAACATATTTACTTAATAGTAATTTGAAAAATTAGTCATTTATATATTAAAAGTAATAAATCTAACCATCGCTGCCTCACTAGACCAAAACGCAACCAAATCCTGCCACTGCGCAGGAACAATGCCCAGAGGGACTCGCTGTAAAATGTCTGGCACACACACAAATTGTGTCCAGTGATCTATCTTCACCCTTGACTTGTAATCCTTCCATAATTTTCGGCATTTGGACATACATATAGTCTAAAACTCATCTGGACAGGATGTCAAATTATCCTGTTAAAAAAATTGTCAGTAGATGGGAAAATAATAATAATAATATCATGAAAAATTAAACATTGAATTTACCTGAACCTCCCTCCATAATCTGTCCAATGTATCCTGGGGGAAAGAAATCCATTCACGAGTCTTCAGAGGGAATCTTTGTGAGTCTCGTATCATATGCCCAAACTGACGACTCAATACAGTATCACCAACTCCAACTGGATGAAATGTGTCGTCAAATAACACATCCAATTGGGCTCTAGAGTTCCAGGATCGAACCCCTCTACCAGGACCCCTGCATCTGCTGGAAGATGCACTAGATCATTATAAACATAAATTCATAATTCAATTACAATATAAATTAATGATTAGAAATAGTTAGGTAAATATACACAGAAAATTACAATCAATTAATTTAGAAAAATGAAAATATACATACCGAAAACATCAGGTGAACCACTGTGACCACCCTGTGACATACCTACATTAAAAGAAATTATAGTTAAATCAAGCAATTTTTATACATATATAACTCATAAATGTTTTTACAAATAATAATTGGGTATATAATTAAAATTTTCACTAATCATGCAAGTATATCGTATCTACTTCAACTGTATCTCTGGCCCATTGTATATCTTCATCTCGTAGAGCTACTATTGTTTGGTCAAGTGTTTGATCAGGAAATTTGAAAACTTTAGGTTCCCCTTGGTCAATCAGAAAAACCCCTCTTCTAGACATTTTCACCACAACTTTCCAATCAGAATCAATGCTGACAAAGTAAACTTGTTCTGCCTGTGATGTTAGTATAAAGGTATCATTGCTAACTCGGTCATCTTTATATAGCATATTGTTAAAGTTTACTCATGTAAATTGGAAGTTATCAACTTTCATTCCACAAACTGGATCGACCCAATCACACCTTAACAATATGTGTTTTAATCCACGACCATAAATAACCTCAATAATATCTATCAACAATCTATAATAATAACCCGCACCAACAAAAGAACAACCAACACCACTATTTTGTGTGGCTCGGTTCATGTCAACATCGCAAATATGAAATCGGAATCCGTTAGCATCCAAATACTTGTAGCGATGAGCTGTAATAAATGGACCATCAGCTAGTTGGTTGAGTTCTTCACTCATATGCTAGGTTAAATCGCGTAACTTTTGAATCTGCAAATTTCACATATATAGTTTAATGGATAAAGGAATTTGAAAATACAACTATGTTGCACTATAAAAATATTAAATCAATTATACATACATGAGTCTTGAACCACTCATTAAATGATGTTTTTGGATTTGATAGTCAGTTGCACGGGGACTTTCACATTTCAACTCAGTGATATGCATCCTAAATCACAATAAAATATGAGGTAAGAAATAAAATAAATATAAAAACAAAATACACATCAACTATGAAACTTATTGTATCAATGGAATAACTGATGGAGTGTTGAACAACACATATGGATGAGCTTGAACCTACTCATCATTCCGCATATCAAATTTTATTCCTTCTCCAATTGGACCCTCGTCATTCTGGGATGGTTTATCTATCTTTGTTTCAACCTCATCAATATATGAAGCATAGAAATTATTACACTCATCCATTAAATATACCTTGGCAATTGAGGCTTCCGGATGAACTTTGTTGCATACATACTATTTCAATGTATTTAAGTATCGCTCTATTGGATATATCCACCTGAATTTCATGGGACCGCCAGCAATGACTTCACCAGTTAAATGCACGGTCAAGTGAACCATGACATCAAAAAAAGACGGCATAAAGAGTTTTTATAGCTGACATAGTGCAAGTAAAATCTTATCCTATAGCTTTTTCAAATCACTCATGTGATGATTCCTAGAAAAGAGCTGTCTGAAAAAATTAGAATCTCCAATCAACGGCTCAACAACATGGGAAGGTAAGAAATCAAGAATTTCTATAGGAATTAACTATTAAAGTAGAATATGATTATCGTGACTTTTCAAACCCTATAATTTCATGCTCTTCATATTCACATGCTTCGAAATATTAGATAAATAACCATCTGGCACCTTAACGGTCTTCAAAATTGATAGAAATGTTTCTCTTTTTTACTCATTGTGTACTGTGCAGAAGGAATGTATGCTCAATTACCTTTACCTAGCTGTAAATATAAAGGTTTTCTCAATCCCATTTCTTGCAAATCATGTCGAGCATTAGCACTATCCTTTGATTTCCCCTTGACGCCTAAAATGGTGCATAGAATATTATCACATAAATTTTTTCAACGTGCATCACATCCAAATTATGTATTAAAATATTATATTTCCAATAAGGTAATTCAAAAAAATACTCTGTTTCTTCCAATTATGTCTTCACTGTCAATTTGCAGTAGGAATAGAAGGAAATGTAGGAAACAATAAATCTTTAAAATCATACATTGTACATATGTTTTCTTGATCAATTTGTGCACAAATTTCAACCCCATATAGTATTTGTGGTGATGGGTCATACTCTCTATTCCCATTAAACAATACATGTTCTTTTCTGAACCTTTGCAATGGAAGAAGAAAGCATATGTGACCAAGATATTCCCACTTTCTACAGTGCTTAATCCATATAGATTTTTTACTCCTATTACAACAAGGGCAAGAAAATTCTCTTTTTGTACTTTAACCTGATAAGTTAGCATACGTTGTGAAATCATTAATTGTCCATAACAAAGCGGCCCAAAGTCTAAACATTTCATTAGCTGCCGAGTCAAAATTCATTACACCATCGGCCCAAAATTATTTGTGCTCATCAATAAAATGTTTCATATAAACATTGATTTTATCACCAGGTCCTCTCGGTCCATCAATTAGAATTTACAGTAACAAAAAAGGTTGCTTATTCATACATACCCATGAGGGAATGTTGTATGGAACCAACACCATTGGCCATGTACTATGTGTCGCACCAACCATGGACCTAAATGGGTTAAAACCATCTGTTTCCAAACCCAGTCGAATATTACGATCATCTCAGGAAAAGTCTGGGTGTCTTTGATCAAACTCTTTCCATGCCAAAGAATATGTCGGGTGAGTTAATTTATCAACCTCTTTCTTTCTCTCTGAATGAGAATTCATCAATTTAGCAATTTTAGTGGACAATAATAATCTCTTCAATCTCGGTTTCAGTGGAAAATAATGCATTTGTTTAGCGGCAACTTATTTCCCTTAATTCAAGACTCTCCCATGAAGAATCTAACTACCTTGATTAATCTCATTGGTCTTCCACCTGGATGTATAGAAAACAGTACAAATATTTAATTGTGCATTATCTTTTCTGAAAAACATAGAATTATTGAAACACACATCAATTGTATCATATGTAAAACCAAGATCATCGGTCAACTTGTGAGCTTGATAGAATGACTCTAGAATCTTCGCTCCAGCATGGAGTACCTTCTTCAATAATACCAACAACATGTCGAATGAGGTGTCTGACCACTGGTTCAAGGCCTTCAAGTGTAACAATTCAATGATGAATGATATTTTACTAAATTTAGTGCATCCAGGATATAATTCAGTATGCTCATAGTTAAGAATTTCAAAGAATTTCAATGCTTCTCCAACTGCAGAAGAACAAGGATTACTCAATCCAACGTCATCATTTACGACATTACTATCTTCAGGTTGAAACTGACGCATCATATTATTGAGAATTATGTTCATCAGATCAACTGTTCTCGAATCAAAATTCATATGAATACTTTCTGAGCAATGACATGAAATAGAATCTTCTCCATGACGTGTCCATGTATTATAGTTTTTCAAAAACCCATTCAAAAACAAATGTTCTCTAACACTATCTTGTTTGAAGAGATATCTATTTTCACATTTTATGAATGGAAAACTAATCATATCACTTGGAAATATGTTGTTGAAATCCATAAATCGCTTAATCCCCTCATAATATTCAGCTGAAAATCTATCTTTCATATCAATACAGCTCCTATCCATATCTGTATTTAATAGAAATAAAAATTGAAATGTCTTATTTAAATTATAAAAAAAACACATATCATAAAAATTTAAAAACCAAATTTTAAAAATAAAAAACATTACTTGAAGAGGAATCGACCGTGGGTAATGGGGTGTGACTCGATTGCGGATCCATGACGGTGCAGTGACTTGATGACAGGGGTTCAACGGCTGGACTCGAAAGGAGCGGAACCATTGGAAGAAGCGTGGGAAGGTTCTACACGGTGGGCCACAATGGATCGGGAGGGTCCAATGGAGGCAGGAGGACTTGTCGGAGGGATGCAACGATGCTGGGAGGGGATGATAGTGGCAGGAATATCCAAAGGTGCAGCACGGAGGCAGGGGTGGGGGTTACCGGGTCGCAGGGGTATCGGGGTCACAGGGGGTGCAGCGCGGAGGCAAGGTGGTGAGGGTTGTCAGGGTTGTGGGTGGCACAGTATGGAGGCAAGGGGGTGGGGGTCACAGGGTGTGGGGGTCTCCAGGGGCCAGGGTCACCGGGAGGTCAGGGGTCGGGGGTCGGGGGTCGGGGTCACCATGGGTCGTGGTCGCTGGAGGTCACTGGAGGTCGGGGGTCGGGGTCGCCAGGGGTCGGGGAGGGGTCACCGGGGTCGAGGAGGGGTCACCGGGGGTCGGGATCGTCGGGGATCGGGGTCGCTGGGTCGAGGGGCCGGGGTCACCGAGGGTCGTGGTCGTGGGGTCGGGGAGGGGTGGGTCGCAGGGTCGGGGAGGGGATAATGGGGGGAGGGAAAAAATAGGTTTTTTGGTATTAAAGTGCAGCAGCCGCTGTTGATAATAAAAGCGGCTGCCAAATGGCGGCCATTATAAGTCCCCCGCCTCGAAACCCAAAAATTATAGTAGTTTCATTCTTCTTTCTATTAATGAGGCTATTTAGATAAAGGCTCATTTTCCCTATTTTTAGGTCATTGATCCATTATTTAGATCTATTCCAATCTAGAAAAACTAAAGGATGATATTGGACAAGGATAATCATATGAGACTAAGGTAGTTGGTCTATAACTCATCCCTTAAGTTTCATCATTTTACAAATTGTCATGTGTGTGCACCGATTTCATCGGGTGTGGCCTATTAAACTCATGTTCTTTGCTTATAGTCATTAGAACCATGTTCAAATACCCTTATTAAATATGTTACCCATAATTGGAGGTTAAACCCTCAATGAAGACCACCCCAAGTAGGGTGTTATCCTTAATTATGCTTTTAGTAGCCTGTTAAGCCTATTTTCACCATCGTTCGGGTGTGATTCGACTTGACCTCTGTAAAGGTAAGTGTTTAATTAAATATATTGAATTATTAATGGCTAGTGCATGTGAATATAACACTTTACCATTATAAGGTAAGTGTTCTAATTAATTAAATTAACCTTTAAATGGTTATTTGGTAAGTATATTGTGTATATGACTTGGCCTAATTAAATATAAATGCAAGAATTGGTTGCACGTCCATAGCACACCTTTCTATGATTAATGGAAGGTATCAGAATGAACGAAATAAATTCATTATAAATTAAATTAACTAAATGGACGCATGCCCTATTAGCCTTATCACACTATTGAAAGGCAACAACTTAAACCAAATTATTTCTTAAATGGAATGAGTATTACATGGCCTAATTTTATATAATGAAAAAATTATAAGGTGTATATTTTATATAGACCTTGATATATTTATAGGAGTGTTCAGACTTGATCCAGCCTTAGATTCCTGAGGGAATTCCTTGAGCACTCATGGACACCATTCCAATTCAGGGATGTCAGTTTCCATGGTTGATACCCACATTGGAACCCAATATTTTTCTACTTGTGGATACCTAATATGACACCATAGGATCCATCCATTATTATTACAAGATTCCTTGGATACACTCCTTGGATCCATTATAACGTCTAATTACATGAGGCACCTTGGATACACCCTTGGGCCTAGTCATTGCTTATCCTTTTTTACCCTGTATGAATTCCTTAGACTCGGTTAGAAAACGTATTGTGGAATGCCTTGGGAAATTACCCTTAGATTACATTCTTACCCCTTTATCCAGACTATATATTATTATTGAGTTGGATCAACCCTTGAGTTTAAGGATTCCTTGGTTATTACCTTCAATAATCTCCATTATTATCATCATCATGGATGCCTTGTTATATCTTAGATCCTTTATCATTATTATTATCATGTTAGGATGATAGTGTTGGTTATACCTCACATGAATTACCTATATAAACTAAAATATAATTAATAAATAAAATGGTTATTTGTTTAGACATCTGCTGAGACTGAAGCAAGTACTTGGGTATTTACATTATTATACTACTTTACTTTTATTTATGCATAATTAAACACTATTTAAATTTATATTACATGGAATGGATGTTATATATTCCATCGGTGGTGGTCTACTGATATTTATCTGACAACTTATCTGGGACGCCATTGGTACTTGGGAATATTACATGTATGTAGGTGTTGACAAAGGGAAGTGTCCTTCCTTGGACACCTGATATTTCTTTCTTGCTTAGGATGGTTCTTAGTAGTATATGAAGGTGTTGGAGAACATAATGATGGGGATAGTTTTTAGGTTATTTTTTCTAAGTTTTTAAATCATGTATTTCTTGTTTCATTATACCCATGTTTTCTAGTTTTATAGATATATCACATGTATCATCATTTTTTATATCATTATCAATTGTTCTTGTTTGTTATCATTCTATATGATTCATATATTCCATTTTCTATACTTCTTCCATTATTTACCTATTATTAAATTTATATATTTTTCTACACTCTATTAATGGGGGAATATCCTCCCAAAGGACACATCCTCGGCCCTCAGAGCTAGTCAGCAGCTTCTAGCATTTGGAGAGATGCGCTTGAGGGCATGTGGTCGGCCGAGCTTAGGGAACCTCTGAGTGGCACCTAGGTTCAGGACATCACAAAGTGGTATCAGAGTGGTTCCTTTCTTTCTTTACTATTTTTAGATAATATAAAAAAGATTTGGAACACTTTATAACTTGTTTATAAGTCGTGTTTGAGCATAGCTAACCCATGTTTGGGGTAAATGTCGAGTTTCCTGAATATTTATTATTATTCTTCTTTTTCCTATCATTGTTGATATCATTTCACCATTGTGTGATGTAAATGTTGTGTTGTGTTTATTATCATTTTTTTATTGATAATTTTAATTCATCCTTAGCCAGATGATAAGAGTGAAAGTATCATTGTTGCATGCATCATCGTAGGCACCTAGAATTCACATGTCATGCCATATAGGTGCATTTCACTACTTTCATTTCTTTTTTTCCTATGATTGTTGAGTGATTACATGGTAGTTATATTATTAATGTTATGTTATTAAGATATGATTGAATGATTTTAAATTTCAATTCATGAGGTGTATGTTCCCTTGTGGGTTAGAATGGGTAGTTTACCAAGTCAAGCCATCATATCTAACCTATTAAATTATGAGACCAAATTTAGACTGGGTTAGATTAGAATTTAAATGGGTGTTGATTTCATTAATGAGGTGTATGGTCTCTAATTCACTATGACTAACAATCCATTTTAAATCAAACTTTGATATAAGTTTATAAGAATATGAAACATTAAAATGTAAAATCCAGAATAAAGGTAAATGGTTTCCAATAAATAAAGAGGCAAAGTGCTATTATCCCTTAATCTACTAGAACCCCTGAAATTTATGCTTGAAAACTTACCAATACATGTCCTTCTAAGAAGGTAGTTGGTATAGTATAACTTTTTTATTGAGACCTTATTTTTACGTTCTAATTCTACTAGTTCTTTTATCTTCTTAAAGATTGTTCCGAGGCCTTTATTTGGAATTTTTATACCAATGCCACCATGATATCACTATGTCATGCATCGGGAGGGTGGTGATGAACATGCTCTAGACATGGTGGGCCCTGAGCCACCAGTCTTACCGCTAAGAGTGACACATGAGGAACAACCTGTTTTACCTGATTTGGGCACTAACAATCAGATTTGTGAGAGTTTACTATGTATAATACAGTACATTCAAGGTGATCCATGATATGTACCTACGATGGTTGATCTGAACCATGAGTTCTAGTAGCAACACCCTCCTACCTTCTTTGGGGATGGGGGTCCACAGGCTGTTGAGTCTTGTTTAGAGGTCACCTTATCTATCTTTGAGCTTCTGGAGACACCTCTGGAGTGGAGGTTCAAGCTTTCTACTTACATGTTGCATGATTCATCCAAGCACTGGTGGGATGTTATTACCCAAGCTAGTATCCATTAGGGCATGGTATGGACTGACTTATGGACTACCTTCTATGATTACTTCTTTCCTCAGAAACTGAGTGTTGACCAAGCCAGATATTTCATGCATCTAAAGTAGGGTGTTATGTCATTCATATATTATTCAGTTAGTTTCACTGAGTTACATTTATTTGCACCACTTCTAGATGGTGATAAAAAAATTTGTGCTAGACACTTCGAGGATGGGATCCAATATGTCATTCGTAGACAGTTGAACATTTTCCTCCTAACTATTTTCTCTGAGATCATCAATTAGGATCTTATTGTTGAGAACAACCTAAGGGAAGGTGACAGTACCAAGCATAGAGGATCGGTACCAAGGCAGACCAGTAGTTCTCCTTGTAGCAATAATAAATCCATCAAGGATTCACATCAGAGCATTGGTGGTCAGAGTATCTGCACCGGTAGCTCTATTTTATTTCATCAGTGTGGATGGAAGGCTCATTTGAGGCCTCAGTATAATAGAGACCTGATGGAGTGTTATTATTGCAACTGTATGGGACATCTTCATAGATTTTGTCAAACCTTTCCATCTACTTCTAATGGAAGATGATTTGAAATGGCTCCACCTTCAGAGGTAGGTTCTTTTATGCTACGTCGGGCAGGGAGTTAGAGTAGCACCAGTTGGATAAGCCAAGGAGGAGGTCATGTCTACTGTAGCCAGACTCTAAATCATCAGTTCCAATAGAGCAATCATACTCATGGTAGTCCAGCTATAGCACAGGTTTGTGGATCAAGACAATTGTATGCTCTATAGCCAATACCTGAGTATCAGAGTGCAAGACTGTCTATAGTATGAGGTACTATTCTAGTGGCCTCCACTTTAGTATTTTCTTTATTTGATATAGGTGTTTCACACTCTTTCATATATTTATCTATCGTGGGAAGTCTTGGTCTATAAATACAGTATTACTGTGGTGTAATGACACTGGATATGCCACTAGGTTCATGGTCAAAGGGAATACGCCAATGTAAGGACTAACTTCTTGAGGTAAGAAGTTACCCTTTCTTATGTGACCTCTTCATACTCAAGATGACTGGATTTGATGTCATTCTTAGTATGGATTTTTCAGTCTTATACCATGCCTTTGTATAATTTTATCACCACAGGGTATTGTTTACATCACCTGAGGGTAGTATTTATCTACACAAGGGTGATTGGAATGCACAGGTCAGTAGAGCTAGACTAGAGAATCGTGGGCTAGGTGGAGTGACTACCCATATTTCCAATCCCTTTTTGGAGGATCATATTTTACATTAGGCTGAATTCTCTCTGGTAGTATATTGTTTCAGGGATGTCTTTCCTGACGATTTGTTTTTTCTTACCTCCCAATAGAGAGGTATAGTTTATGATTGAGCTTGTTCTAAGAGTTGCACTAATTTATATTCCCCTATACAGGTGGAACCTACTGAGTTCCAAGAGCTCAAGTAATAGTTGGAGGATCTAGAGGTCGAAGGTTTTATATGAACTATCACTTCTTCTTGGGGTTCACCCATTCTTTTCGCCAAGAAGGTGGATGGGACCCTTCATTTATATGTGGATTATAGATGGTTGAACTAGGTTATGGTCAAGAACTAGTAGGTAGGGTGTTTTCAAGGATCGATCTAAGATCAGTCTATCATCAGGTGTGAGTCAAACCTTTATACATACCATGTACAGCTTTCCATAGTAGGTATGATCTATATGATTATCTCATTTTTTCATTTGGTCGCATGAATGTGCCTTCCATTTTCACAGATATTATGAATAGGGTGTTCCAAACCTATCTAGATTCTTTTTTGTGGTCTTTTTGGAAGTCATGTTGGTGTATTATCACACTCATAGAGACCATGATAAGCACCTTTAGATCATTCTGAGTACACTATTAGAGCATCATATTTATGCCAAGCTTGATAATTACCACTTCTAGATTGATAAAGTTTACTTCTTAGGTCATATTATCACAAAATATTTGACCCAGAGAAGGTGAGTGTTGTGGTTTCCTAATAAAATTCCAAGAACGTGTTTGATATATGTAGTTTCTTGGAGTTGAATGGATATTATAGGAATTCCATACAGGAATTATCATTCCTTTTTTCATCTCTTACTGTTCTTATAAAGAAGGGTGTCAAGTTCCTATGGTTAGATGAGTGTGAGAAATCCTTTCAAGAGATGAAAGGAAGGCTTTCCTGAGAATTGATTATGATATTTAAAAATCCTAGTAGAGTCTATACAGTGTTCTATGATATATATGCCATTATTCTAGGAGTAGTGCTAATGTAAGAGGATGGATTCATTACATACAGATCTCAGTATTTTAGGTCTCATGAGAGAAATTACCCGACGCACGACCTTGAGCTACAAGTAGTAGTGCATGCCTTATGTTTTTAGAGACATTATATGATGGGTGATAACTTTATAGTGTATACATACAACAAGATCCTTAGATATATCTGTACATAGTGTGACCTAAATCTCAGATAGTGGAGATGGGTTGAATATCTACAGTCCTTCAATTTTGAACTTTCCTATATGTCTGGAAAGGGCAATGCAGTAGCTGATGTGCTGAGTCAGAAAACTTAGGTACAATCCATACAGGAATCCATTGGTAAATAGAAATTGATGAACCTATTTTTTAAGCTACATCTGGAGTTTCATGACAGTCATGATAAGTTTTACCTCTCACCCTTGACAGTTACATCTTCCCTCCTTGAAAAGGTGAAGAGAGAGCAATTTTCATATCCTGAAGGACTGGTTATCCATTATAGTATTTCAGGAGATGACCTGCCTCTAGATTGTTATGTGGAAGTATATGACATCCTATGTATACATGGACATGTTTGGGTTTCTATATATATGAGAGAGGAACTGATGCATGAGTCTCATGTTTCTTAGTCGGAAGTTTTTTCAAGCATCTCCAAAATGTATCAAGATATGTGATTCCATTATTGGTTTCTTGGGATGAAATGTTAGATAGAAAGCTTTATCACTAGGTGTTTCATCTGTTAGTAGGTGAAGGTGGGGCACTAGTGACCTACAGGCTTGTTACAGCTGCTTCCAGTATCATAATGGAAATGGGAAGATGTTTCCATGGACTTTGTATTCTGATTACCAAGGTTGCCTAGGGGTAGTGATGTTGTATGGTTAGTCACTAAATGACTGGTGAAATTAGTCCACTTTCTTCCTATCTATGAGATTTTCTCAGTAGATGAGATGGTAATATTTTATGTCCATGAGATCATCTAACTGCATGGGGCCCACATATTATCATTTCAAATGGGGATTCTCATTCTACATCACGGTTCTAGAAGGGGTTGTGGAAGGATATGGGTACACAGGTGATTCTAAGAAAAACATTTCACCCTTAGACTGATGGTCAGTTGTAATGGATGATATAGGTTTTAGAGTACATACTCTGAGCATGTGTCCTTGATTTTTGCAGTTCTTGGGAGAAGAATATCCCTCTAATCGAGTTTTCCTACAATAATATCTTTCAGAAGATGATCCTGATGGTTTATTTTGAGGAATTGTATGGTTGGTCATGATGTTCACACCTATGATGACTAAAGGAAAGTGAGGCAGTGCAATTAGGTCCTCATTTTATGCATGACACTTCGGAGTATGTTAAACTAATCAGGAAGTGTTTGTCTACTGCTTAGTCTAGATAGAAATCTTATGTTGGTCCTCATTGATGACCTCTAGAGTTAGAGGTCAGGGATCATGTTTTTCTGTGATTATTTTTTGGGATTGGTCATACATGGATAAAAAGGCAATGTAAGTTGTCTCCGTGTTATATAGTTTAGTTTTAGATTCTGGAAAGAGTCAAGTCGGTAGCCTATAATTTGAAACTACCTCAGAGGTATTATGTTGTGCACAACGTCTTCCACATTTCACAGCTTCTCCAGTATCGTGTCGACCTATCTCATACTTTTGATCCTAAGGAAGTTGATTTGGATGTCGATGCTTCGTTTGAGGAATATCATATATGCATCATTGACTAGAGCATGAAATATCTTCGAGGTTGGTATGTACCTTTAGTATGTATACTATGGAAACATGGCTCTATATAGAACCAGACTTGGGAGCGGGAGATCAACATACATTCCCAGTGGCCAGAGTTTTTCTTAGACAGTGTTTCATCACCCTTGGAAGGTTAACTCAAGTATGAATTCCTTTAAGGGGGAATACTGTAAGAACCTAGTTTTTCACACAGGTGTGGATCCTTTTAAATTTGGTCTAATTCTTTATTTTGGACCAAATATGGATGCCTAATGAGGTTATAGAGGTTTTTGTGATGTTTGGGGCTTGTTCGGGGATTGAAACCCTGACTAATGGAGAAAATCACTAGGCTTCACGATTATTTTAAATCGTGCAACCCATCCTGCACAGTCTCTCCTAACCATGTGGGGATGGATAGAGGGGTGAAGTAAGGTGAACTATTTTCACTAACCATTCACCTGGGTCCACACACCTGTGCAAAAACTTTATACATTTTAGTAAAATGTTTTTGAATAGTTGGCACACTGTTTCTCTAATCGTGCAACATAATCGTGTAAAGTTCCCCTAGAAGTAGTGAAGGGTTCATTGTAGGTGCATGGTTTAGAAAATAATTCATCCAAAACATGAGAACCCTATTTTTGGGAAAAAATACTAAAACTACCTTAATGAAATATTTATTTCACCCTCATTCTTCTCATTTTCTCGTCAGTAGACAGCAAGGGCCCTTCCCTCCCCTTTTGAGATCCTTTGATTCTCATCAGTAGTATTTGATCTTATTAGTCCTTTTAGAGTCCTATTGAAGCATAGTCCATCTCTTTGGATTCATATCATTAAGATATTGATTCCTTTTTAGTCATTCGTCATTCTTATTTCTATCAACAATGATATTTAGATGCAGACTCATATGCACTATTTTTTGGGAGTTGATCCATTCTTTAGATATCTTATAATAGAGGCCAAACTAAATGTTGATATTGGATTAGGAGATTCATACATTCCTAAGTTAGGTATTCTATAACTCATCCCTTATGTTTAATCATTTTATAAATTTTCATGTGTGTGTGCTAATTTAATTGGGTGTGGCCTATTAAATTCATGTGACTTGCTTATAGTCATTAGAACTGTGTTATAATACCCTTGTTAAATATTTTATCCATCATTGGAGGTTCTTCACTCAACTCTAACCACCCCAAGTAGGGTTTTATCCTTAGTTATGATTTTAATACCTTTTTAAGCCTATATGTTCCACCATTTGGGTGTGCTTCGACTTGACCTCTATAAAAATTAAGTTTTTAATTAAATATATTGAATTATTAATGACTATAACATGTGAATATACCACTTGACCCTTATAAGGTAAGTGTTTTTACTAATTATATGAACCTTTAAAATGTTATTTGGAAATTATATTATGTATATGACTTGGCATAATTAAATGTAAATTCAAGACTTGGTTGCATGTTCGTAGCATACCTTTCCCTGATTAATGGAATTCAGTGGAGTGAACCTAATAAATTTATTATGACTTAAATGAACTAAATGGTTTCATGCCCTATTAGCCTTGTCACACTAATGAAATGAAATGGCATGAAATAAATGACTTCTTAAACATCATGAATATTACATGATCTAATTTTATATAATAAAACAATTATATGGTGAATATTGTATATGGACCTTGACATATTTATAGGAGTGGTCGGACTCAATCCATCCTTGGATTCCTAATGGAATACCTTGAGCACTCATGGATGTCATTTCAATTCAAGGATTTTAGTTTCTAAGGTTGATACCCACCTTGGAAACAGATCTTTTTCTGCTTGGGGATTCCCATTATGACACCATATGATTCCTCCATTATTATTACAGGATTCCTTGTATACACTCCATGGATCCAACATGACATCTACAGACATGAGGCACCTCGGATACACCCTTGGTCCTAGTCATTTATTATCCCATTTTACCTTGGATTAATTACTTAGACTCAGCTAGAATCAGTATTATAGAATGCCTTGGGATATTCCCCTTGGATTACACTCTTACCCCTTTATTGAGGCTATAGATTATTACTGAGTTGGATCAAATCTTGAGTTCAAGGATTCCTTGGTTATTACCTTGGATCCACTTAATTATTACCATCATCATGGATTCCTTATTATATATTGGATAATTTATCATTATTATTATCATGTCAGCATGTCAGTGATGGTTATACCTCATGTGAATTACCTATATAAACTAAAACATAATTAATAAATGGAATGGTTATATGTTTAGAAACTAGATAATTTTGAAGCAGGTACTTGGGTATTTATGTTACTGTGCTGCTTTACATTTATACATGCATGCTTGAACATTTTTTTAGTTTATATTACATGGACTAGATGTTATAGACATCATTGATGGTGACCTACTGAGATTTATCTCACACCCTCTCTAGGCCTCCAATGGTACCTGGGCAGATTACATGTATGTAGGTGTTGAAAGAGGGAAGCATCCTACCTTGGACACCTCATAATCCCTGCTTTCTTAGGAGGGATCTTGGTAGTAGATGACTGATATGGATCTCGGGATTCTAGGGATAGTGTTTGGATTCTTTTAGATACTTTTTGTATAGAATTTATTTACTACTTCCTTGTACCCTTGTTTTCTAGTTTTATAGACACATGACTTGTTTCATCATATTTTGTATTTCATTATCATTTATTATTGTTGTTTATCATTCTATCCTCTTAAACTATTCTATCTGTTTATATTAATTTCAATATTTACCTATTATTAAATTTATCTATTGTGATACAATATGTTAATGAGGGAATAGTATCCCCATGGACACACCCTAGGCCCTCACTTCTAGTTGACATCCTATGGCATTTGAGAAGATGCGCTTGAGGCCACGTGTTCAACCGAGCTTGAAGAACCTCTAAGTGTTACCTAGATTCGAGATGTCAAATTTACCCCTACATTGTAGATATAAAGAAGAGTATTTCATCTGTTATTTTCTTCTCAGATGCTTGTCTTAGTTCATCTTTTTTCTTATCAATTTCTTTCACTTGTAAAGAAATTTCTTACATAGAAATGATATAGGGATTAATGAATCCAAATAATGCTTCAGAGGGTTTTCCATTTATATAGTAGTAATAGAAATTCCTATATAAAATATGAATAGTTATTAATTTTAATGAACACAGTAGATCATTTTTTAGATAGACGTATTATGAAAATTCACCTCATGTATGTATTCACAACTGAGAATCTCATCCATTCAAACTTGAGAATCTCATTTATACTCTCTAGACCAACCAAATCTGTAATGAAATTTCAAAATATTTATTCTTAATATTGAATGTATGAAATATTTCCATCTTTTAATTTTTTGTATGGATGAACTTGTAATGTGAATATATATTATAGTGGAATTGGTAGGGAGAAGATACTCCAAAAAGGTCCTTTTGTTTTCTTGGTCAATTCACTAGATTTTCTTGATATGAACTTTTGTTTCCCCATTATTTTATCTAACTATAATAAAATACCTCACTTCAAACCTTTTTTCATCAACTATTATAGTTTTTTCATTTGAAAAAATTTGTTAAGGACATACCTCATGTATCATTATAAGATTTGATGGTCATTATAAAAAAGTTCCAATAGAATCATTGATTATTGTAATATATGGATCATCAAGTGTAATAGGTAACTCAGTGCTTGACTCTTGATATACTTCAATCCCCTATCTCATGTTATATTTTGGGAGTTTTTTGTATTGTAGCATTTATCCTGATATATTATACACCATACCCCTCATAACATGGTGGTGTGTGGGTGTTGATAGATAGAAATCACATACAAATTTACCCTGTAGAGTTTTAGTAATATAAATTTATTGGAAGATGTTTGATTCACATTTAGGAGAAAGAGTAATGATAAAATTTATTACCTCATGTAAGGTATGTGGTTGAGGAGAATACCTATCCTCAAAGCTAGTGGGTTCATTTGGTTGTTCATGTGATGATATTTCTTCCAATATCAGTTTGCTTTGATCCTTTTTCATATATTGGTCATCAGACTAGAAAATAATATCTTGAAAATAATCTATTTAAACCTATAGTAATTTTTTCATCAGATATATATCTTCTTGTGGTTTTTTATTCTCGAAATATGTTTGAGGTGACACTCCAAAACTGACACCTCTAATGTGACCATATTTTTTCAGCAGCTTCAATGCTACTGAAAGTAGTTTTTCTTCAGGTACGGTTGATGATGATTCTTAAGTATAAACTGTATAAAAACATATGAACATAAATAGATATTTTTAATAATACTATTATAAATATTAATGAATTACTATTATGTCATACTTACACATGTTTCATATACTACTTTTTGTTTTCATCAACTAGTTTACCCTCTTTATTTCGGCGGGCCTCCTTCCATAGCACAAGATGTGGGATAGAAGTTTATTCATATTTTGATTAATCAATATGTATATAAACAAAGTAACATATGATGTTTCATATCACATAAAAATTTATTGTAGATTTAAAATACATACCATTTTCTTATCTAGTGATTCATACCCCATCCTTTCTTTGTGATAGGGGTACATAGGTTTTGATGTGAATTTTTTATTTTCAGTAATCCATTTTTTTTCATAAATTGAAAATTTGGAATCTAATTTGATAAAATAAATAATTAAAAATAATATATTATCAACTACAATGAACCTGGAATGATTTATCATCACAAAAACTAATGAAATCATTCCATGTTTTCTGATTTATAATGTGTGCATTAGTAATTAGTGGGTGGGGCTTAAACATTGGTAAGATGAAAATTGGTAACATGTGTTTGGAAGCCTATATGGGATTTTATAATGGTCATTAAGACATATTTATTACAAAAATAATCTAAAATAAATGAACTCTTCAAGAGATAATGAAAATTAAATCAATGTTTCATTATATAATTTTTAAGTAAAATAGAGAAATTATATCATAACATTACCTTAATATCTCCCCAGAGGGTTTTCGTTGTTATATTATAGACATGGAACCACAAATATATATCAATTGGTACATTCATTCTCATTATGATCCTAATATAACTTATGAACATTGACTTGTTGGGGTCAATAGGTTGATTATGTTTATTCCATCCAACCTCAAATTTTATACCCTTGCTTCTTACCTTGATAATTTTATTCAACACATTGATGCTATGTAATTATTGTTTTTTTTTCATAAACATGTTTTTGATACCCTAATAATTCTATATTTTTATCATCAACCATCTATTATTCTCATATATTGGTAACATCATCATGTTTAGAATACATTATCTACATGTGTAGTCAAAAATTTAATTTAGATTATGTTAATATAGCAGATAACACATAATATTATAAGGAAAATCAAATTATATTAAAAAAATAACGTACTCATTGAACTCCATTTATTTTCTTTAAATTTTGAAGGGATTTGGCCCCTCTATCAAGAATCCAAATACCCTCTTTTTGGTCCCCTATAATGTACAATACATCATCTACATTGGGAATTTCATGAAATTGTTATGATCTCTCAATGAAAGGGTCATCCTCGATTGAAATTTCATAAGACCCTATAGTTGTTTTAGTCACCAGTAGGATAATTGACCTATTCTTGTTTTCTATATCTGAGACATAAAATATTTACACTTATTGTGATTCCATTATGAATGGCTCATACTTATACCCTTCCAAACTAAAATTCACCATCACAGAGCCCATTTCATCAACTTTCATTTTACTCATGTTGTCAGCCCATTTGTAATAGAAAATTAGCACTTGAAATGTTATATAATCCAAATTTTATATCTATTCTATGATTCTAAAATATGACATGTTCTCATAAATTGGATTATTATCCTTAGAACCATATATGAGCATCGCTTCCACCACAAATGTAACTCCACTATTCTACATCGTACTATGTTTATTTTGTTCTTTTGTATAGAATATATTACCCCTAATTATAAAAATAATGTAAGATATAACATTTTCACTTGGTCCCATGGATATCCATCAAAGTTGTTCGACAATTGAATTAAGATTTTCAAATAAATCCTTATAAATATGATCTTGAAATCATCCTATAAAATGTTGATTATGTGTATTTTATATCCATACTTTATCCCTTGATTGATTCAAATGTCTAAGAATTGATTTGTGGGATTCAACATATAGATCAATATCTTCACTATTATATAAAATGTAAAGGTGATCTTACTCCCACTCTGTGATGGTAATTATAATAACTTCTCTTTTAGAAATCCATTCTCCCATAAGGCGTTCATTGTGAGAAGACTTTGGGAGACTGATGCTATATGTATCTGATAGGTAATCAGTATAGAATTCAACAGCTTATTCAACAATATATCATTCTACAATACGAAATTTTTTCCAACATCAATTATTTATGTACCCTTTCAAAATATTTATATATCGTTCAATGGGGTACATCCATTTAAAATGGATAAAAGCACATAGTTGAAACTCTCTAACCAAATGAACCATCAGGTGGACCATTATATCAATAAATGATAGTGGGAAGAACATATCTAATTCACATAATATGACTACAATCTTCTTATTAATGATTGAAAACTTTGTTAGGTCTATAAATTTATTACATATAGCATTAAAAAAGAAGTAGAGTCTAGTTGATGTATTTCATAATTTTTTAGGAAGAATGTAACGTAAAGTAATGAGCATCAAATATTTCATCAAAACAAGACAGTCATGTGATTTTACTCTTTGTAACTTCAAATTAGTCATTGAAACAATATTATTTATATTTTATGAATATCCTTATGTAACTTTTACACCATTAAGGAAAATAAAAAATTGTAATTTTTTTGTCTGGATAGAGTGTAATCTATCAGAGGAAGAAAAAGTTTGTCTTTTACCCTTCATGAGTGCCAAATCTTCCCTTATCCCATTTTAAATCATTTCCAACATATCCTTGATGTCATATTTTTTTTCAGGAACATTTAGTAAAATCCCAATAATACTAGACAATATATTTTTTTAAATTCATGACATCAAGAAAATGTCATACGTACAAACAATTCCAATATGGTAATTCAAACAAAATTAATCTATTTTTTCCAACCTGATTTTGTAAGGTTTTTGAAAATGGTTTACCAAAAATAGTATCAATATATTTTACTTTATCAAATAGTTTATCAACTGTTAGTGGAGAAGGTGTTGTACCTTGTTCAATATTCCTATAAAATGTTGTCATCCAGGATCGGTATTTATGTCATCATGGTAAAAATTTATAATTTCCTAAAAACATGGTATTTGAGGAATGTTTTAACCAAACTGAGTGTCTTCATTCTTAAAAATCAGGGCACCTCAGTATTAATTTAATGTTATAACTTGAAAAAATTCCATAAGTAGGAAATTCATTTATCATCCCATATAATATGGACATTAATGTGGATTCTTTACTTATATGAGCATCATACATTATAAAACTTGTATCCCACATCAATTTTAAAAATTTTAGCAATGGATACAAATAGACATCAATATCATTATCGGGGTTTTTTCAGATATAAGCATAGAGAACATAATGTATTTGTACTTCATGCATAACCATGACAGCAAGTTATAATTTACCAACATAACTAGACATGTATTATGAATAATACTTTATACACTAAAAGGATTTATTCCATATGTAGATAATGCAAGATGGAAGTTTCTTAGCTCATTTAAAAATTCAGGATACTCATAATCATATTTATTTCACTGAGGATAGTCTGTTGGATGAAATAGTTTTCCATATTTAATTATTGTATCTTTATGACGTGTCAATTTTATCACGATTTTCTGATATCCTTATAGTCTTTTAAACCATGGAATGATAGTAAATTACCATAAAACTTTTGAAGGAAATGATTCATATTTCTTGTATCGATTCACACCACACTTAGGGAATTTTATGAGTGATTCGTGTTCCTTGAGAGACAATATACAATCATTTATACAATCATGTGTTTTTTAGAGATCATTCCCATTGAAAATATAATTCATTTAGAATCATAAGTTCAACAAGGAACTTCAATTTCTTATAATATCATGTCATTCAAGTGACCAAGTAGTTTTGTAAAGTTTTTTTCACTCCATCTGTTTCCAGATTTCAAATTATATAACTTCAATATAGCTAACAATGTTGTGTATTTAGTACAACCGGTATACAATGGTCACTTGTCATATTTATTTAACTTCCCAAACAACTTTATACAATCATGAAGTTCATATTCAATTTTCATTGTTATTTCTTCTATATGATCTTCATCATCATTTAAATTGATATTCATGTCAAATGATCCATAAACTATAGTATCATCCCAATCGGTGTGCACATTCAGTTTTTCACCATGTTTAGTCGAACATATAGCTATGATATCTTCTGTAGCAAATCAAATGTTCTTCCAACTCTTCCAAACTAATTTTTCTTGATTAAAAATAATGTAAACAGAGACAAAGGATTTGAGAAGGGTCATATTCATGCTCTATTTCAAACCTGATGATCTCTTTAACTTAGACTTCATAATATTTTTTCATATGATTACCATGCATCCATTTTTTATTTATATTCGTCCTATTAGATTCATAAAATATTCATTTTGTACAATAAATAAATAAATGCACATAATATATTCAAAATAAAAGTAGAAATTTATAGATAATTCTAGTAAGGGTAACCCAACATTTGAATGTTATCAATTATGATTTCTAAAAAGTTATCATTTTACACAAGGGTGACATGAAAAGAAATAATCCGGGTAAACATGTGTTTGTTGGTCCAGGTTCTCAAATTGATGTTGTGTTAGACCAAAGGTTGTAATAAATATGTTGGTAAACATAATTTATTTATTACTGGATAGAATACTTCCCTTGGAAATTCTTTTTCTTTCTTGTCATTTAATTATGACCTTACTTTCTAAATCTATATAAAAATATCTTTCCTCAGAACATACAAGGTCATTTAATCACCAGATTTTGAGACAAGGTCAGGGAGCTTAGAATTTCATGAAACAAATATATGAAATTATTATTGGTGATAGAAGTGAAGTGGAATTCCATGTTACTCTATTTTTCTATATATTATTCTAGACCATGTATTATAGGAAACCAACAAATATATTTGTACTATAACCCACTGAAAAACCCCTATTTCAAAAATAATAGAGTTATCAATATTAGGTTTCAAATATCCTACAATATCCAAAACCTCTATTCAATTTTCTTAATGTCACGACCCGCCTTCCTCAAGATGAGGGAAGGGATAGAAAAGTACCATGCCCTTCTTTATTCAAGATTAAGGCGAGATAATGACCCCCGATTCCCACCTTCTATAGGCCCTGGAGTGGCCACTACCACCAAGGGTATAGAATCTCACACAAAATGGAAGGAATTTCCCTTTTAAATGAAAACAAGATCAGGAGATAATAAGGTAAAAATTCTAAACAACACCAAACATTTATATAAATGAAACCAAAATCCAACCCATGCATGATTTAAACATAAACTACAACAAAAGTATAACCAAAGTACCAAAGAGAGTACCAAAAGAAAGTGACTAAGTATAAGCACAACAACTATCCTGATTCCCAAGCTAGTAAAGTCCAACACGGTCCTCAAAGTCCTCCTGGAAACCTGAAAATAGTTTTACAAACATAGGGTGAGTATACAAGTATAGTCAATTGGAAAACTAAAGCTACCCATGCACAAGTGGGGGAACATACTAATTCCCCTATGAGAGAACAGTAGAACCTCAAAGCACCTAATAAAGAGTACTAACCATCCCAGTCTATCCAATGCACACTCACTAAATAAAGCAAGTCAAGTAAAGTAGTAGTGTAATCACATCAACATTTGGGTACCCCGCACTACTTTCCCACTGGTTAGATTCTCATTCCTAATGGATAACATCTTGATGGTAACACTCTTCCAAAATGTATTACCACTTCCACAACCCACCTGCACATACCTGGGCCTAAAACCACACACAAATCCCACCCATAGATATCTGATCCACAACCACACTATAAATCCTGCCCACAGACACTTGGGCCACAACAACCTTGCCTCTCACCCAAAAACACCTGGACCTCATCCCGAAGACACCTGAGAAACAAACCTAGTCGGAAAACACCTAGACCTCTCACCCACACCATAACCTACCTAAAGGATCTTGGGCTATAGTAAACCTTAATCAATTACAGTCTTCCCAGATACTCTCAAGTAGTAAGAACCCAGAAGAGGGTGAAAGGAAGAAATTTAGTAACTATCCATACATCCTCCCACCGAGATGTTTGGAAAGACACCCTCTCCCATGAAATGGTGGTGTTTGGAACATGGTGCTCAATAAGGGTGGGGTACGTATAGAAATCACAAGGAACTAAAATTTATACATATAGGTAAGAAAACACTCATCCCAACATATGGGTTTAAAACAAAAAATCATCCCACACATAACCACATCTTCAACTACCCCTATATGCACAACCACACAAACAGCCACAATAAAACACAAGCCCAACCCCCTTTCATTTAACCACTCTCCATTCATTAGTTAAGGGGTTCACTTTAATTTACTCTAGCACTACCTGGGGTAACTACCAAGCACAACATTTTAAATTTTTCTCACAAGGAAAAGTTCCTGATTAACTAAACACACCGCAACCAACCCACTTCGTTATTTGGTACTACCAACATTGAACAAGGGAATAGGGGACAAGGTAAGGCATTTCTATTTTAACATACATGCATAAAAACAATAGAAAAAAACCAACTTATAGTCCCACTACACCCCCCCCCTTCCTAGACACCTGTTCAACCACTGCCAATTTTCATTCTTCAAATTTATCCCGCTAAAACATTCCCTTGTAACCAAACTCAACAACCCCACTGCACAAAAAAACCACACCCAGCACACCTATAAACAAGAAAACATGACAACCCAGTCCTGCAACCCCACTTCCCAAAAATTTCCCAGATGTAGTCCCACTGCATAACAAGTCCATAAATTCCACAATCAATCAATCTCTCAAATTGAGATTCCAACACACCTCTCGTACCACCCCATACATAAGACTCACAACAAAACACCACCAAATAGAAGCCCCGCTACACAAATTTACACTTAAACCTTCACATGACCAACCCCTCTGTCCACCCCTAGTACCCACAACCATGCCTCCCACAATAGCCCCACACACCCACACAAATCTTGAACCCAAAAGAAAGTATCACACAACTACACCATCAAGACAAAGATATTTAGATTTAGCCAATCGGCGTTTTTTAATTCCACTTTGATAAATAGGGGTGATCACACAGTAGGTTTGATCCTTAGGCATCCATTTATTTAACCAAATATATGTGATTAAGAAGATTCCATGTTACAACCATTTATCAAAGCATCACAACAAAACAAAACATCACTGGTGCACAAGAAAAGACCACCAACGACCATGATTTTCAGAAGCCATATGGTCACGACATGTCATATACTCAAAGATAACAATTAAAACAAACAACATAGCATCAACATATCCCATATCCTCCATTTATTACTTCTCATTATATTTTTTAAATTGGATTCATCCTTTCTCAAAATGAAACATTACTACACCCACCCCGCATGATACACAAATAAAGAGAGGAAGAAGAATCACTAGTTGAACAAAAAGAGACCAAAACTCCTTCTTATGCCATGAATAGGGGATCGTGCGAGTAGCGGGAAACTCCAGGAAAATTTAGTAGGAGGGGAATCTAGCACAGGCGTGTGACTTTTCTAGATAAGAAGGCTCTCGGTGCAACAAGAGGGAACAAAAAACATATTGGTAAGGGAAGATCCTAGATTTGAAGAGCCAGATCCTATATTAAAGGAAGAATGGTTTCAAAAGTCATTAATGTGGTATCATGGTCAAGATCACACAGTTTGAATATCTCAAATTCTTGGGAGCATTAGTATATTAAATATATACTTAATATCCTTTGATACGCCTTTAAAACTCCCAAACCAGGATTTAAACTCGGTTTATGTCAAATAAAATGTAAGAGGGTCGAAACTGGAAAAACTTAGGAAACTGGAAATTTAGAAAAGGGTGAGGCACTGTTTAGTGTGCCACCATTTCGGTGTGGCACCGTCACAGTGCCACCATTACAGTGCCATTGTTTTGGTGTGACCATTACGATGCCACTGTCTCGGTGTTCCACCATCATGGTGTTCCACCATCACAGTGCCACCGTTTTGGTGAAACCGTTCAGTGAAACCGGATTTTTGGAAAACTCCCGAAACAAACCACTATGACTCCCAAGAACACCACAAGCACTGGATTTTCACAAATGAATGGACCGAGGAAATCAAGTTCATTACATCAGATACCTCTCAAACTATTCTCGTCCCTGATAATTTAAAACCAAACTCAGAAAAAGAGGGTTATGAACAACCACCCCATAAGATACCTCTGAGGGACAAACTACCTTGAGTTTTTTGAAAATTGGAGAGAAAAACCTAACATCCAAGAACACCTCCTTGACATATACCTCCTAAACAACAATACAAACACTAAGGCCCCACTTACTAGACATATGGATTAGGAAATACCTTCCCCTCTTTCAATATATTATCTGCTTTGGGTGGCACTAACTCACCCACACGGGTTCAAGCGCATCCTCATTAATGTGTCGTGATTATGGATCAGGTCCTTCCCTACCCACAATCAATAATTTTAACACACATTCAACGAACATGGAAACAAACCATCTTACAATAAAAACGTTCAAGCATTGCATCATAAGCAAAGCACAAAGAAAAATACAAGAGAAAACTTCAGAACAACTCTGGGTACTGGGCATGCATTTGTTCCTATCACTCCTAAGTACTCTTCTTGAGGCCACCATGCCTCCATAACACACGAACCAAAGTAATTATCCATCCACAAGGAAACTTCTCCTTAGGATTATTGATTCTTAATGGTCACTCCATGAATGTCACATCGTCCTTGATATCCAACTCTCTCCATTCGATGATGTGGGAGTCATCATGTAGATGTTAATGGAGATGAGAGACATGGAAGACGTCATGGATCCTCTCCAACTATGGTGGAAATTCCACCTGATATGCCACTTCACCAACTTTTCCTAAAACTTAGAAAGGTCCATTAAACCTGGTAGAAATATTCATCCCACTACCAAAGCTCTACTTCCCTTGTTGAGGGGAAAACTTCAAGAAAACAAGGTCCCCAACCTCGAACTCCAAAAGCCTCTTCCTATGATCGCCATATGACTTCTATCTGTCTTGTGCTACCTTTATCCTCTCACAGACAAGCTACAACTTCTCTTTCATACTTTGCACCATGTTCGGACCAAGGATAGTTGCCTCCCCAACTTCATTCCAGCACAAGGTTGAACGACATGACCTCCCGTATAGAGCCTCGAACGGAGCCATACCAATGAAAGAGTGATATCTATTATTGTAAGAAAACTCTACCAAGGGAAAATGTCTCACCCAAGACCCACTAAAGTCTAGAACGCATTTCTATAACATGTATTCCAATGTATTGATGGTCCTATCTGTCTATCCATCTGTCTGAGGGTGGAAAGAAGTGTTAAGGAATAACTGAGTTCCAAAGTCATGCTGTAATCCCCTCCAAACTCGTGATGTAAAACGTGTATCCCGATCTAATACAATGGATCTTGGAGCTCCGTGTAACTACACCACCTCGTCTATATACCTCTTTGTTAAGTCATCCACTATGATTGACTCCTGATCACTAAGAAGTGAGGTGATTTCATCAATCGGTCCACTACTACACAGAGATCATCACATCCTACCTGAGTCATGGGTAATCCTGTGATGAAATCCATTGAGATGTCATCCCACTTCTACTCGGGAATGTTTAAGGGATGCAACAGACTCCCGAGAACATGGTGCTCAGCCTTTACCTACTGACACACTAAGCACCTTTCCAGAAACTCCGCCACTGCCCGCTTCACCCCGGGACACCAAAAATGTTCCCTCAAGCCTCAGTACATTTTAGAAACTTCTAGATGCACCACCAGGGGTGATCTATGGAACTCAAATAGAACTCCCTCACGCATTTCCACTAGGAAAAAATAGATTTCCATAGAACAATAACTGATTCTAACTATCCTCTGACCATCCCTCTGGAGCATCACCCTAGATAGTGCGATCATGCATCACTTCAGTATCTAAGTCTCCCCACTGTGACTCCTCCACCTGCCACCCCAAGGAAGACTACACTGTTATCTGAAACAGACATCCAAAGTCTCCATCCAATCTCGCATCTAGACGTAAAGTGTCCAACTCCTCTATTTCCTTCCAAGAATTCGTGGATTCCCGAACTACCTCCCTATGTGACTTCTTACTTAAGGCATCAGCCACCATGTTCCCTTTTTCTGAGGTGTATGAGATATCAAAGTCGTAGTCCTGGAGAAACTTCATCCACCTCTATTGCTGCAAGTTCGGGTCTCATTGGGATAAGATATACCTCATGATCTTTTAATATGTGAAGACCACAAAGCACTCCTTAATGAGGTAATGTCGTCACAACTACAGCATGAATACGGCCGCTGCAAGCTCTAGATCATGGGTGGCATAGTTAAGTTCATGGGGATGTAACTTCTTATACCCATAAGAGATCGCTCCCTTTTCTTGCATCAACACACACCCCAAGCCCAGACTGGAAGCATCACAAAACACCTCGAACATTACCCATTCCTCTAGAAACCTAAGCACTGGAGTACTGACCAGCTTCTCCTTCATGTAGATAAAAACTACCTGACACTGCTCACTCTACACGAAGGCCTAGTATTTTCTAGTCAAGGATATTAACGAATCTATAACTTGAGAGAAGTCAGGTACGAACCTCTGGTAATATCCCTCTAGACCTAAGAAGTTGTGAACCTCTTCCATGTTCTTGGGTGCTGCCTAAGAAACAACTACTTATACCTTTGATGGGTCCACTGCTTTCCCTTAATAAGACACCACATGTAAGAGAAAGTGCACCTATCACATCCAAATCATACACTTGGACAACTTCCCATAGAGTTGGTGGTGTCGGAGTACCTCCAAGACTATCCTGAGGTGCTCAGTGTGCTCCTCCTCTGACTTTGAGTAAATCAAAATATCATCAATGAACATGAAAATGAATCGGTCCAAGAACAGGTGGAAGAAATAGTTCATGAGCCCCATGAACATGGTTAGTGTATTCATAACACTGAAGGGCATGACCATGAACTTAAAGTTCCCATAATTTCACCTGAAAGCATTCTTTGGGATGTCACCTGCCTTCACCCTCAACTGGTGATATTCAGATCATAGATTGATCTTGTAGAACCAACCTACTCCCCTTAACTAGTCTAATAGATTGTCTATTCTTGAGAGAGGGTAATAGTTCTTGACCATTACCTAATTCAGTCTCTGGTAGTCTATGCATAGCCTTAGGCCACTGTCATCCTTCTTCACAAACAAGACTAGAGCACCCCATGGTGACACACTCGGATAGATTAAACCCTTTTCATCGGTTTTTCAACCTGAATATGAAAATCCCGCAACTCATAAGGAACTATCTGATAGGGAGCCATCGAAATCAGATCGGCATCAGGTTGAAAGTTTATTCCAAACTCAACATCACGTCGAGGGGGTAGAGTCACAACCTCTTTGGGGGAAACATCTAGGAACTCCCTAACAACTCTCGTAACCCCCCCCCCCCAGTCTCAACACCCTTAGACCCCTCTAATAGCTTTCCTGACATAGAAAGAAGAGGATCCACATGTAGGCTGCCCTCCTGACGATTGTGCTCACCAAAAAAAGCTACATACTAGCCATCAAAATCTGAAAACATGACTCTCCTCCGGAATCAGTCAATAATGTCATGCATAGAGAACAACCAATATACACCAAGGATGATATTTTAAGGATTAATCTTTAGAAGAAGAAGATCCATGTTGGATTGATGTATCCCCTACATCAGTTTACATCCATAGTAAAAATCAAATAGGATGTTCTTACCTCCAACTAGAGTTCTCAACACCAAGGTCATAGAAAGTCTCTCTAAATATAGTCCCAAGGAATGGGCTAGACTGGGTATAACAAAGGAGTGTGAAACTCTTGAATCAAACAAATCACATGCAAAAGTACTAAACAAACTGATTGTACCTCGAACAACCTCTGGCCCTGCTAGAACTGCTGCCTCGGCGGTGTGAAACTTCCCATACCCATCTCCTCTACCCCTCTACTGTTGACTGCCTCCCCGACTACGTCTTGGTCAAGGTCCCCGAGGAGAACCCTAAGGTCATCCTCCTATAATGTCGTCTACCCTTGGGGTAGTGGGAGCCCGCTACCCCTACTGCTGGAAAGGTCTGACAGGAAACTATTGTTGCTGAGGTGGGAACTAAACCTGCCCACCCCCACTATATTGAGCTCAAACTGGGCACTGGATCTGAAGATATCCATGGCCTCCACAGACAAAGCACCACAGTCTTGGGCCCATGGGGAAAGGGCAAGGACTAGGAGATCAGAACTGGAACTACTAAGGCTTACTTCCCACATGCCGAAACCTAGAAGGCCCTGACACTGGAGACCTATTGCAGACCACCTTCCCCTTCGATGAACTCGGTTGGATCCCCTCTTGTTGGGAGAAACTCTAGAACAACCAACCTATAATCCCACTGCACCCCCCACCCCCCGTCTTCTTAGACACACATTAACCCACTTCCAACTGTCATTATTCAAATTTATCCCACTCAAACATGCCCCCACAACCAAACTTGATAGCCCCATTACACAACAACACCACACCTGATACACCTATAAACATGAAAACATGACAACCCAGTCCTGCAGCCCTCCTGCCCAAACATTTCCTAGATGTAGTCTCACTGTATAACAACTCCATCCATTCCACAATCAATCAATCTCTCAAAATGATATTCCAACACACCTCTTGTACTACCTCATACATAAGGTCCACAGAAAAACACCACCAAAAGCAGCCCCGCTGCACAAACGTTCCCTTCCTCCTTCACATAACCAATCCATCTATCCACCCCCAGTACCCACAATCATGCCTCCCACAATAGCACCACACACCCACACAAAGCTCAAACCCAACAGAACACAACACACATTCACACCATCAAGAAAGAGATATTTGGATTTAGCCAATCAGGGTTCTTTAATTCCACTTTGATAAACAGGGGTGATCATACAATAGGTTTGATCCTAGGGCATCCATTTATTTAACCAAATATATGTGATTAAGCAGATTTCATGTTACAGCCATTTATCAAAGTATCGTAACAAAATAGAACATCACTAGTGCGCAAGAAAAGAACACCAATGTTCATGATTTTCAGAATCCATATAGCCACAATAGTTCATATCCTCAAAGATAACAATTAAAACAAACAACACAACATCAGCATCTCCCAAGTCCCCAATTTATTACTTCTCGTTATATTTTTTAAATTGAATTCAACCGTTCTCACAAAGAAACATTACTACACCCACCCCGCATGATACACACATAAAGAGAGGTATAAGAATCCCTACTTGAACAACAGGCAACCAAAACTCCTCCTTGCGCCAAGGACTGGGGATCGCATGAGCAGCAAGAATCTCCAGGAAAACTGAGCAGGAGGGGGATCTAGAACAGGCGTACGACTTGTCTAGAGAGGAAGGCTCTAGGTGCACCAAGAGGGGACAGAAAACACATTGGGAAGGTAAGATCCCAGCTTTGAAGATCCAGATCTGATATTAAAGGAAGAACGGTTTCAAAAGTCATTAACGTGGGATTGTGGTCAAGATCACGTGGTTTTAATATCTCAATGTCCCAAGAATGTTAGGATATTAAAGATATACTTAATATCCTTTGAAACATCCTTAAAAATTCCCTAAAATGCCTTTAAAAATGCCCAAACTAGGCTTTAAACTCAGTTTACATCAAATAAAATGTAAGGGAGGTGAAACTAAAAAAACTCGGGAAATTGAAAATTTGGCGAAGGGGGAGGCACTGTTTGGTGTGGCACCGTCATGGTGCCACCATTTTGATGTAGCACCATCACAGTGCCACTATTACAGTGCCACTATTTCGTTGTGTAATTGTTTCAGTGACACCATTTCGGTGCCACCATGTCGGTGTGCCACCATATCGGTGTGCCAGCATCACGATGCCACCCTTTTGGTGATACTGTTCGGTGAAACCATATTTTTGGTAAACTCCCAAAACAAACCACTGCGACCCCTAATAACACCACAAGCACTGGATTTTCACAAAGGAATGGCCTGGGGAAATTCGGTCCATTATACTTAAAAACACCACAAATAATTTCCATTAATAAACATTCTAAAAAAATCAATTAGCATGGATTTCACATCATTGAGATCCAAAACGTTCTGATTCCACCTCTAACAGTGACACATATCATTGTTAGTTGTCTCCCACATCTAGTAGTCAAAACCTACATAGGTATATCCAAATGAGTATACTCATTCTTAATAATATCCATACCACATGTATGGTTAGGGGAGATTATAATAAACTTTATAAAATTCTTCCACTATCTTCAAATCCTGCATGTGTCTAAGAAAAATGTGTTTTAAATTCAAACTTTTTATGGGTGAAACTGAAACCATTCCTAATGATACGTAGTATATCAAAATAATAATAATATTGTGTACATGGCTTAATCAAAATAAGTAATGTTATAAATAAGAAGATGAAAATTATACATACCCACACACCTCAAACCATGACTAAATTTTCCCTAGTCCACCCCTCATATTTAAGCTAACTAGATAAGAAAATGAATTTAAAAGATCATTTTCTTGATGTCTATATTAACCAAGGAAAGCTCAAAACACCTTCAATCCTAAGAGTCCTATTCTAATACAAAAAAGAAATAGAACACTCTAAAAAACCATGAAACTTCCCTAGGAATTAACAGGTCCATCAAGCCAGAAACAAATCACAAATGCAATCAATCAAGCAGACAAGCACATAAAAGAGCTAAGATAAAAAATAAAGTAAGTTATTAGACAAGCACATACGATAAAAATAATTGAATGATCATAGTAAGTTATCAGATGCTGAAATAAAGTAACAATTGATAAATCTTTCTTATCAATTCATGACCTAAGAAACATCACAACATCATACAAGATATCACAACTAAATTTTATTATAAGTTTATGCTAATACATAACTCACCACTTAATTATTTGATTAATGATTTATTTTATTATCACCTAATGAATTAAACACAGCCACTTAAAGCTATGACACAACCTTATATTATATCCTCTCACATAATATTCCTAAGATAACACTGACCATAATTTTCCAAGATGAATTAATCAGCCCAAATTACACCACATGATTTATCAACCATTAATTTCATTGTTTCTTTTAATTGTCATCTTATTAGAATCCGTAAATTATTTTCCATATACATATTAAAAGATAATATGGAAGCTTATATTCAACACTTAAACAATAATTGGCTGGATAAAAGGGGATTAGAAAAATATGTTCATTCTTTCTCGTTATTCTTTACAATTCCAAATTATATACATCAAATATACTTATATTGAATTATCATTCTTTTGATAGTTTCTCATTTAGAATCATAATTTATTACAACTTCTTAAGAGTAATTCTGGTACAGATACACATTTGTGATCCAACATGTTATTATTAGTTTAAATAAATTAAAAATGTATAAAAAAATTATTCATAATATAAATAAATCATGTGACAACACGTAAATAATTATTAATGGAATCACATCAATGCTCTTTACATAATCTCCAATTCCATTTCTCATGCGAAATCACATAATTGAAGTGGAATATATTTTAATTAACATAGTAGTATAACATAAAAATAATGAAATGTCTCAAAATCAGTGTTCTCATAAAATATGAAAAGAACTATATAAATCCAACATGAAAAAATTAAAAAATTAGAATTTATATGGATGAAGAAATATATATTAAACCCTTCCAAGGCAAGAAGGTCAATAAGGGGGAGGGGGAGGTTTGTTGTGTTAGTCAGTCGATGGAGTGGAAGATGGGGAAAGGATGGTCGTCGGAGGGCCGCTTCGCAATAGTGGGTTGTTAGACCAGGCTGAAGACAGCGATAGTGAGGAGGTGAGGTGGCAGAAAGAAAGAAAAGAAGGAAAATAATAATGTGGTTTCATGAAAGAGCTAATCGACGACACGTAAATGAGAAAGGAGGAGAAATAATAACATACCTTAGATTTTTTGAGTTGATTAGTCCTAGAGAAGATCAAGGGGGAGCGGCGGCAGAGCTGAACTTCCATGAGAGTTTGAACGGCGCGAGGGAAACTGGTTCGGTTAGGGTTCTATTTAAAATATCGAGGAATGTTTTATCAGCGCTTCAAAAAAAACGTTGATAAAGAGAGTTTTTATCCAAGCTAGATTAATAAGCATTGATAAATACCTATATAATTAATTTTTATAATATAATTAATATAATTAAAAAAATGTATATGATTATAAATAAATAAAAATGTTCATAATTATAAATATATTAAAATAATTGTCAATATGTATTTACAAATATAAGTATAGATATATATTTATAATTATAATTCTAAATAAATATTTGTATATAATTATAAATATATTTACATAATTATATATAATTATATAATTATATATATATTTAATATATATATATAGTAAATATATTCATCATTTAAATATATTTATTATAATTTTATAATTATTTATTTATAATTATATAAATACTTATTAAAAAATATATTTATTTATTTATAATTATAAATAAATAATTTTATAAATATAGTAAATATACATTTATAAGTATATTTATTTACAAATATTTTTTAATATTATTAATGAATATATAATCTTAAATACATGAATGTTAAAAATGAGTGAAATTGAATAATTAAAAATGAGTAGACTTTAAAAATATTGAAAAATGGATAAGTTTTATTAATTACGCAAATTATTAAAAAAATATTGATATATATTGAAATGAAGACGAATACATATTGAAAATATTAAAATATAGTAAATAAATATGTATAAATAAATATTTGAAAATGATTAAATTCTAGAAAAAATAAAAAATATAAAAAATATAAAAAATGAATAAATAATACTAACTAAAATAATATTAAAAATAAATAAATAAAATTTACTGATTAAAAACATAATATATTAAATGTATTATGTTACTAAATGGAATTCTAAAATGAATATCAAAATTTGAATAAATGACATAAATATTTAGTGAATGTGTTTCTATATAAGATTTCATTAATTACGTAAATTTTTGTGTGTGTGGAATTAATGTGTGTGTGTGTACAAGTTTGATATATGTTAAATTGAACAATGACATTATATAATAAGTTGCGTCCATTAATGAAATAAAGAATAAGAAGAATGAATAAATTTATAAGATGAATAACAGTTATTAAATACATAGATAATTTTTTAAATATATATATATATATATATATATATATATTTATATATGTTAAAATGGAAATAAATACATATTAATTATATAAATTATCACCATATTAAAAACATTAAATGTTAATGAACAAACATGTATAAATAAATATTAGAAAATTGATAAAATTACAAGAATATTGAACAATGGAAAATTGGAAATGAATAAATTACTAAAACACTTAATATATTAATGAATAATTTTGTATAAAAACATTAAAATGAATAAATTACAAATAAATTAAAAGAATAAATATTTAAAATCTATAAATTATGAAAAAAAGTAAGCACAGGCATAACATTATCAATGAATAAATTATGTTAAATGAATGCATGTTAAAAATGAGTGAAATCTAATTATATATATATATATATATAATTAAATAATCAATATATTGTTTATTGTTAATAAAAATGAATAAAATTGTTAAAAAAGAATTAATTTAATATTTATATATATAGTAATAAATTGTATATTAACTATTTAATTAGTATATTAAGTATTTAATTTGTATATTAAGTATTTAATTAGTATATAACAATAAATAGTATATTAATTATTTAATTAGTATATTAAGTATTTAATAATTTTATTCATTTTTATTAATTATAAATAGTATATTATTTATTTAATTATATATATATAATTAATATACAATTTATTACTATATATATATATATTAAATTTAATAAATCTAATTATAAAAATTTTGGGGGATAGCTCGGTCCACCTCGTGAACCCGTATGAATATATGTTTAAATAAAAATAAATATACATTAATTATGTAAATTGCAACTGTATTAAAAACATTAAATGCTAAAAAATATTATTAAAAAAATTATTAATTAAATGTTTATTAATATGTCAATATATATATATGTGTATGTATATTATTATATATCAATACTTAATATACATCAGTATATATTTTTATATACGAAATAATAATTTAATTATAAAAAACTGAATAAGCATAAATAAATATTAAAAGGAAATAAATTTTAAAAAATATTAAACGAATAGAAAATAAAATAACAAAAATAACACATATATATATATATTTAATATATTTATGTATATATCAATATATATTTATATATTAAATAAGAATTTAATTATAAAAAAATTATTAAGTCACCTAACACTGAACTTGGAGGGCTAGCCATTTAGGCAGCTCAACAGGGAAGGCTTGCTGAGCAGAAGGTGGATCAAAGCGCGTGACAAGCATAGGGTGGGCCAAGGCGTATAGGCACGGGACCATATAGGTGTGTGAAAAGTGTATGCAGGAGTCCATTCTCTCAGCAGACTTTTGGCTTTGTCATGCGGCAGAATGATATAAAAAGTGATGACTGAATGTTTATAAGTTTGATTTGGGATTCACACGCGATCGCTTTAGTTTTATCAATGTTTTAACTGGCGATGATAATGACGATTATTATCAATGATAAAAAAAAGTACAAATAAAGGTTACCCTTTATCTGCGCTAAAAAAACTTTGATAAATGTCTTATTTTATCAACATTTTTTTAGCGCTGATATAAGGTAACATTTATCTTTGCTTTTTTTAATGCTGCTAAAGGTATATTTTATCATCATTTTTTGTTAGCGTTGATAAAACCTACTGCTAAATAAACTCAAATATGTAATAGTGATAGCTGATGCAAGCAACATTGGAAAAAATTTCTCGTTTTTTCCATCACTACATATATGATTGTGAACCAAATGAAATAGGATACCATGCATTGACTTAATTAATTGGCAATCCAAAAAACTAACTATGATGTAAGTTCTCTCTTATTAAGATTGCTAAAAAATAATGAATTCAAAATCAATCAAAGTTGTAAGTCATGGATAATGATTGGAATGTTAATATTTGAGTTCTTTTTACAATTCTTACAAACCAACGAGGATAAGGAACCTAGGCTACATGGAGTGCACAACCGGCTGACTTAGAGATGATGTCATAATTAGGGCTTTTTTATCAAGCTTTAAAGGTTAGTTGTTATTATTATTATTTTAAAATTGAATTTTTATTTTTCATGAAATCCATCGGCAGTGGTTGGTGTTATGGTGGGGCCGATGTGGGGACATTGGTGGGTTTGTTGGGGAGCGGACGGTAATTGGTGGAGGGGTTGGCTATGATGGCAGTTGCCCCTTGTTGTCCGGCATTTGTTATAAAATGACTAAATGATTTGATATTTTTATTCATATAAATAAGACGCATGTTTATTTCCAATATCTAATTTAATATGAATTCCAAGTGAATTTGGTTTGGAGCGATCTTAAAATAACTAATCTTTTAATATATATATTTTTTCATTTAATTTTGATCGCACGTTTGGTGTGAAAGAATGTTCAGATTTTATGTTTGCTTCAAGACGGGAATTGTGAGCTTTATCGTTTAGTAAAATTTATTCCTTTCAATTTGAGTGGAATATTAATTCCTTTATTGAAAATTAAATTTTCGGCAACATAATTATCATTGATTTTATTATTAATAAAAATAACCATTAAACAGTATGGAAAACTTAATTTAAAAAGATTTGTAATTTTATATCTATATTACTTGACATATTTTATTGCTTGACTCAATTTCATTTTGTTTCTCTATTTCCATAAGAAATAGATGGTCTAAAACGTTACATTGACCTTTGAAACGGGTCATTGGAATGATATTAGTAAATCTGAACTTGGTATTGTAATAATAATTTTCAAAGAAATCATAATTTTATGTATTTATTATTTTAAAATGTTGATTATTATAATTTTTCATTTAATAAATATTCATTCTAAGACCTGGTTAATAAATAAATTACACTTCAAACCAAACAATTTTAAACGAGTCGGGTTTCAATCCTTTTTTTACCAATGGCAAACCACAATTTTATTCTTGATAACCTGATAACCACATACACCTTTAAATATGAGTGTCCTCATATTTTTTTTTTCAATTAAACGCACATGTAATAAAAAATAAACTAAAATATCATGAAATGATTGTAGGACTATCACCAATCTCATAAAATAACAACTTGTTGCGGACAATCTTAAGGATACACCCCCATGCAACAATTCCTTTATTCTTAAACAATTTACGTGTCCTTAACAAGTTTGGGAGTAAAAAATGAACAAATAAAGAATTGCAGAAGTGAAGGGGCGATGACAATTCAAGACAACTAACAAATAAAGTAAAGAAAACAGTAAAGAGAGACGCAGTGATATAATGTGGTTCACACCGCTTTGATCCTACTCCATGGTAAGAACATCACCATATTTGTATCTTTATTAATGGTCAAACAAAAAGGTACAAGAACACGAGAGAAGCAAAAAAGAAAACAAACAAGTACAAGCCTGAATCACAGGATGCACAGAAGAACTATTAGATAAAAATTCCACTTACATTTCCATTAGATTTACAAAATGAATGGCTATCTAGGTCCTTCAACGAGCCTCGATGGTGTCTACAACACACGAGTAACAACACCTCACGAGCAGTAGCAAGATTCTCCACTAGACTCCAACATCGGGCTATGCTACACACCCAATCAATGAGGACACACGTGTATGATCCTTTAGCGGACAATGAACTCCTCCTCCAATAATGAACTTCGTCTCCTTCTTGAGCTCTCACTCTCTATGGTCTAAACTAAGAATGGAGGAAATCCAAATCTTCGACAATTGAGCTTCTAGGACAATGATAAAGCCTAGTAGTCAAGGCTCCTAGTGACGACTCAACAGCGGTGGACGATCATGATCAACTCATTCATAACCACTCAAATCCAATGACAACCACAAACGACACTCAACATCAGCATGTAAGGGTCACGAGTTGATGCGTAAGAGTCACCAAAATTACAATGGAATGCGTAAGGGCCACCTCATGACAAAAGGGATACGTAAGGGTCACCCACACCTCAAGGGGATACATATGGGCTACTTATGGCCCAAAGAGATGCATAAGGATAATCCCCTCAACACAAGGTGATATATAAGGGCAATCCTCATGGCACAAGGGGATACATAAGGGCTATCCCTATAGAAACCCATGTTGAACATAACTTAAATAATACATTAATCTCATGATTTAAATAATACAACTCATAATGGTTGCATAATGGAAGAACCATTTTATGCACAAATTTTTAGATATAAAATGTTATGTTTTGTATAAATTAATTGATTAAACTTGCCAACATTTGATTGTTTTTATGTTTTGTGATAGGATACAATGTTTGATAAAAAATTAACAATGAAAGATGAATATAGTAAGCAGCGGCGCGACAACTGATGTTTGAAGGTAGATTGAAGTTGCAACAAATCCGATGAGCAAATCCAGAGCTTGGAAATGAAGAACTGAACTGAAACTTAGCGAATCCAGTTAAAAAAAATAATATTACACATCACATAAATGTAATTTACGACGTGTAACTATAAGTGAAACAAGCCATGATACAAGCCATGAAAAGTTCGGCCCACACATTACATGTCGTGAATCCACTATTCACGACGTGAAATCGGCCAACAGACTAAAAAATTACAAATTCAACAGGAATTAATGCTTTTGACCATGGAATGGTCTGAGGTCCATTATTTCCCATTTATGATGGCCCGAAGGCTCTTCTATTCCTTTAAATAAGAGGATAAGGGTGAATTAAAAGAGATTGATCGATGAGGGAATCTCCGAACGACGACCTGCTACAACTTTATTTTTCTGATCTCCTTTTCTTTTCTTTTCTTCATTATGTGATGTCTCCCCTCTCCCGAATCAACTCCACTTCCCCATCCATTGAGGGGAAGTTCCTATTAGTGATCGAGAAAGGGGGAGGTTTTACCAATTTCTAGGTTTGAGTTTCTACTTTTAATGGAATAAAACCTTTTCTCTTTCTTTTGCCAACTAGTTTCAACTATTAATTAAGTTTTTAATTCCAAATGAATCTATGCTAGGGTTGGATTATTTTTATTTCAATTGCCTTAGACAATGATCCATATCTTCCTCCATCAAATTCCTATCTGTTTACTACAAAATAGATTAGGATTGAGTGGCGAGTCTCCGGAAATCACCATCACGTTTGAGGAATTGTGATGGGGAGTGTTGTTAATTAGGGGGATAACAATTCCCAATTGGTAATTGCCTTAATTTATCAAAAGGAAATATTACAACACTACACACACGAGAAGGAGGGTAGACCGATTGAGACTTGATTAGAGATTCCCTTTCCATCACCATCTAGTCAAGGGGGAGAGATGAATCAATATAGGAATCTCCCTTACCAGCTAGTAGAAGTAAAATTGGTAAAATTTGGAAATGATGATAACACAATACTAGGTTTAGCCAAACCAGCTCTGATCATCATCTTTCTCAATTGTTTTCGAATCGATCAAATCAAATTGTTTTTTGATTTCAATTTCATAACCCAAAATTAAAATCAACTTTTCCTAAATTCAACTAAAAGTGAAAAATTGTTTTCTGTGCCCTCCTATTTGAGAGACTACCTATGTTAACCTCTATACTATACTTGTAAGGACCCAACCTTAAACATTACTTAATCTTGAGTTATTTCAAGAATTCACATTGGGGATCTTTTCAGGTTTAGAGTTTTAGAGAATTAGGACATAACTATTACATCTCAAAAGATTACAAAGTAGACACTTCTACTCAGTTTCCATTTTTTTCATAAAATAAAAACTCTTAAAAAGAAAGATGTCTAGTTCCATGTTTTAGAGAGCATTTATTTCCTTGATCCTATCCTTGACCCTATTCATCTTTAAGTCATGTGGGAAACATTTCAAAAACTTGGGATAAGCATAAGAAGATCAGTAAGGGTTATAAAATAAAGAAAGAGAACATTAGTTCATCAATACATACATAACATAAGCTCTTTAGCATATCTCATGAAAAAATAAGATTTATTAATAGCACATAGTAATCACAAATCATAAAGGTAACTTAAGGCATACATAACATACTAACATTATAGCTATCACAGCTATATAGGGAGTCACATTTGGAATACCCATCACAGAATATTCTTTAAATCTCTTAGGAGAAACATTAACATTTACCTCCATCATGTTACCCAATGCATTAGAGAGCTATCTCGGGATCACCAACCCTAGGTTTATCACAGAACCACCCGTATACGTAACAATGGCCAAGAACCATAACATAATCATAACGCATAACTTAAGCATAAAGGAAATATAACATTCCCACAATGCAATAACTGTCACGAACCAACCCGGGTCGACCCTGAACCGGTCACCCGAGCCGGTCCGCGGCAAGTCCCGAGGGGCGTTCCCGATCCCCCCGGGATGGCAACCAGTGCCGGGCATTAAGACTTGATCGTTGGGAACGATTTCAGCCTAAAACAAAAGTAAATAGAACAGAATAAATAAACACTAACAGCGGAAAAGAAATAAAAACCACACAACCACGTACCTCCATGTGACCTCTCAGGTCACCACCCAACTAGAGAGCAACCTCGCTCCAACACTGAGCGACTCAAAACAGAAGACCTGCGACTGAAATGGTAAAAGATAGGCGTGAGCACAAAAGTACTCAGTAGGTGAGCCCAACAACAAGTCCCAAAGCACTGCCAATAAATATAGAATCTACATAATCCAGGTTTGAACTATAATGTATAAAAGTAATTTTTCATAATGTTTTACTTGAAAATCAAACACGAGACATTTCCCTTATTCTTTTTCGAAAGTTAGTTCCTTTTCATTAGTTTTAAACTCATTCTGTAAAGCAAAGTGTTACATTTTCAAATCTAACCCAAAGCGAATAAAGCATTTTCATTTGAAAACCATTTTTCTCAAAGTCTAACAGTATAGGCTGTGAAATATGACTGAAGGAAAACAAGCAGGGAAAACAAGTGCAAGTAAAGGTAAGCAGGCAAGGAAAACCAAGTGCAAGCAAAAGTAAACCAGAAGTTATCAGCAATAACCATGGGTGATCCTGAACATCCCTAGAAAACCCCTGGACGTACTCGGGTTCAGACTACCTGCCGGCATGGTACTCCATAGTCAATAACCAACTGGCCGCCCTAACAGTCAACCAGTGGCACATCCCTCCTGGCCTGTCTGTAACTCCAGGGGGTACTAACCCGTCTAATCAGGGTTAGCAAGCAACCGTCACTCGATAATCTACAAGACGCCCAGGAACCCGTGGTAGTTTTTGTAACACTGTGTAAGTGGGAGACCCGCGCACGCGTGACTCATCTCACCGCACTTGCCAACCCCTTACACGGACATCGCTACACGACAACCCTCGAAGGGAAGTCCCCCTGTAGAAATGCCCTCACAAGTACGTATATATATATATAAATATAAGTATAATCACTTCACATTTATTAAAGTGCCAACCGGGCCGTCATATCATTTACACTTTGAACATCTAACACTAAAACATTTCCAAGGGACATGACATACGCCACACGATTGAAAACCATAAACGCACTTAGAACATTATTTAAGAAACTCAAATCAGCATCTCAAACCTGAAAGACGTTGGTATCACAAGTAAGAAATCATTTTCCCAGTTCCAAACGCACCCCACTTTTATCAAGAGCCAAACGGGCCTTTAAACACCTTTTGAAAGAATAATATTTCTCAAATGAAATCCAGAATTTTAATCACGCATCAAAGGAAAACATTTTTCTTTTTCAACTACCAAGAGCCACGCTTAATGTTTCCAAAAATCGAGTTTAAAGGTCACACGTCACTTCCTCTAATCAAGGTTCAAATAAAAACACCATTTTCCATAACCAATACACCTACCATTTTACACACACCAAAACCGCTTCAGAACCCAATTCAACATGATCTTTCGTTAATCAGGAAGAACCATCCAGCAAAACTACCATGGAAGCACACAATTAAATCCAAGAAAACGCTTTTAATGAAACGCTAGAATTAAAACTACTTTTATCATCAGCAGATCGCCAAACTATAGATAACTACTTAGTAATACTTTTGAATTTGCTGAAACTTAATAAAAAGTCAATGAATAAATAAATTCTAAATTTAAAGGCGAGTGCAAAGGGAGACCTACCTCAAAAACCGAGCGCGACGGTAAAAAGACCTTGGAACCAAGGCGCGATGACACGACGTGTGTCCGAAGCCACGTGATAAAGTCCAACACTCTCGAAACTGAGGCGCGGAGACGGCATAACCTCAACGGAAAGTAGAACGGATCCTTGCAGACTAACTGCGTACGCTGAACAGAGAAAAGGTACATGTCACTCAACCCGCGACAGAAAAAGGATTAATATAAATTAAATGTAAACACCAAGATTCCGCGAAGGAAAAATAAATGAATAAATAAATGAATGAATGAATGAATTAATTAATTAGTAAACAAATAAGCAATTAAACCAATATATAGTTAAATAACACATACAAAAAATAATCGAGAGAATAAATAAATAACAACAATAATAATATAATAATAATAATATAATAATATTAACATAATAATAATACAAATAACATAAGCATAATAATAATATAATCATGGTAATAATAAAAATAGTAATAATAACATAATATAATAATAAAAATAACAACATAATATATTAATAATTAAAACAATAATATATTTATAATAATAATAATAATAATAATAATAATAATATAGTATTAATAATAATAACATAATAATAATTTTAATAATGATGTAATAATATTAATAAAAATATTAACATAATAATAACAATAATATTGATAGTATAATAATATTAATTGTAATATAATAATAATAATTATAATAAAACGAAACAAACAAAAATAACAAACAAATAAAAAATAAAATAAAAAAAAAGAGAACTCACGCAAGGGGGGGGGAGTGCGCGCGGGATGTGGCGGAGCCGGGAGGCCGGGACGGCGGCGAGAGGGGCGCGGCTGGGAGGAAGGAGAAGGGGGTTGGCGCGGCGAGGCCGGGACGGGGTCGGTGCGGGCCGGCGACGGCGAGCAGGGGGTCGGTCGGGCGCGGGCTGAAGGAGGGAGGCCAGGGCAGGGGTGTTCGCCGGAGGAGAGGGCGCGCAGCCGGGGTGGTGCAGCGAGGGAGCAGGAAGGGGCGAGGCCGAGGGTTGCAGTGGGGTGAGGAAGGACGCCGGACAGGGAGGTGCGCCGGCGACGGAGGTCGGAGGTGCGGAGAAAGGCCGGGTGCTGCTCGGTGCGGTGAAGGAGAGACAGGGGAAAACGGGGGAGAGCAGGGGCGGCCGCGGAGAGGGAGCACGCCGGGGAGAGGGCCGCGGGGTGCAGGGGATTCGGGAGCGGCCGGGGTGGTGGTGCTGGGGTGAGCAGGCGCCGCGAGGATGGGGGAGGTCGGGTGTGCGGGAGGATGGAGTGGCGGCTACGGGAAAGGATTAGGGTTAGCTAGGGTAGGTTAGGCTTAAATATATATATATATATATGATAAAAATAATAATTATAATTATAATAATAATAAAACATATAATCTTAATAATAATAAAACTTATATAATAATAATAAAACTTATGTAAAAATAATAAAACTTATAATAATAATAATAATAAAATGTTATGATAATAATAATTGCTTTATAATAATAATAACAAACCTTCATAATAATATTAATAATACTTTATAATAATAATCATAACAATAAAATAATTAAAGTAAATAAAAGGTAGTTAATTATAATAATAACGCAACTCAAATAATAATAATAATAAAAGGTCAATGTAAAAACTTTAATATTTAAAACGCCGGGTGGACACATCGTCACCCGGGCCGAACGCATGATCACCGCTAGCGATGCGATGACCGCGCACCGGCGCGAAACCACCAATCGAAATTAAACTCCGAAAAATTTAAATCGGGACCAAGAAAGGAGAACAAATATGGACATCCGCGGTCGGGGTGTGACAATTCTCCCCACCACAGACACTTTCTGCCCCCAGAAAGTCACCAGGCCACTAGTCAGACAAAAACCAAGTCTATGCCCAAACAGAACTAAAGGAGCTGAAGAAAACTGAGAATCTTGGGGATGACCTTATTCTACACAGGTCACACCTGACCGATCGAAGAGGGAACTAAGGTCCGAGATTGAGGGGAGAAATAAAAAGTAAATAAAAACCACACAACCACGTACCTCCATGTGACCTCTCAGGTCACCACCCAACTAGAGAGCAACCTCGCTCCAAATGGTATCAGAGGGGCGTTCCCGATCCCCCCGGGATGGCAACCAGTGCCGGGCATTAAGACTTGATCGTTGGGAACGATTTCAGCCCAAAACAAAAGTAAATAGAACAGAATAAATAAACACTAACAGCGGAAAAGAAATAAAAACCACACAACCACGTACCTCCATGTGACCTCTCAGGTCACCACCCAACTAGAGAGCAACCTCGCTCCAACACTGAGCGACTCAAAACAGAAGACCTGCGACTGAAATGGTAAAAGATAGGCGTGAGCACAAAAGTACTCAGTAGGTGAGCCCAACAACAAGTCCCAAAGCACTGCCAATAAATATAGAATCTACATAATCCAGGTTTGAACTATAATGTATAAAAGTAATTTTTCATAATGTTTTACTTGAAAATCAAACACGAGACATTTCCCTTATTCTTTTTCGAAAGTTAGTTCCTTTTCATTAGTTTTAAACTCATTCTGTAAAGAAAAGTGTTACATTTTCAAATCTAACCCAAAGCGAATAAAGCATTTTCATTTGAAAACCATTTTTCTCAAAGTCTAACAGTATAGGCTGTGAAATATGACTGAAGGAAAACAAGCAGGGAAAACAAGTGCAAGTAAAGGTAAGCAGGCAAGGAAAACCAAGTGCAAGCAAAAGTAAACCAGAAGTTATCAGCAATAACCATGGGTGATCCTGAACATCCCTAGAAAACCCCTGGACGTACTCGGGTTCAGACTACCTGCCGGCATGGTACTCCATAGTCAATAACCAACTGGCCGCCCTAACAGCCAACCAGTGGCACATCCCTCCTGGCCTGTCTGTAACTCCAGGGGGTACTAACCCGTCTAATCAGGGTTAGCAAGCAACCGTCACTCGATAATCTACAAGACGCCCAGGAACCCGTGATAGTTTTTGTAACACTGTGTAAGTGGGAGACCCGCGCACGCGTGACTCATCTCACCGCACTTGCCAACCCCTTACACGGACATCGCTACACGACAACCCTCGAAGGGAAGTCCCCCTGTAGAAATGCCCTCACAAGTACGTATATATATATATAAATATAAGTATAATCACTTCACATTTATTAAAGTGCCAACCAGGCCGTCATATCATTTACACTTTGAACATCTAACACTAAAACATTTCCAAGGGACATGACATACGCCACACGATTGAAAACCAGAAACGCACTTAGAACATTATTTAAGAAACTCAAATCAGCATCTCAAACCTGAAAGACGTTGGTATCACAAGTAAGAAATCATTTTCCCAGTTCCAAACGCACCCCACTTTTATCAAGAGCCAAACGGGCCTTTAAACACCTTTTGAAAGAATAATATTTCTCAAATGAAATCCAGAATTTTAATCACGCATCAAAGGAAAACATTTTTCTTTTTCAACTACCAAGAGCCACGCATAATGTTTCCAAAAATCGAGTTTAAAGGTCACACGTCACTTCCTCTAATCAAGGTTCAAATAAAAACACCATTTTCCATAACCAATACACCTACCATTTTACACACACCAAAACCGCTTCAGAACCCAATTCAACATGATCTTTCGTTAATCAGGAAGAACCATCCAGCAAAACTACCATGGAAGCACACAATTAAATCCAAGAAAACGCTTTTAATGAAACGCTAGAATTAAAACTACTTTTATCATCAGCAGATCGCCAAACTATAGATAACTACTTAGTAATACTTTTGAATTTGCTGAAACTTAATAAAAAGTCAAGGAATAAATAAATTCTAAATTTAAAGGCGAGTGCAAAGGGAGACCTACCTCAAAAACCGAGCGCGACGGTAAAAAGACCTTGGAACCAAGGCGCGATGACACGACGTGTGTCCGAAGCCACGTGATAAAGTCCAACACTCTCGAAACTGAGGCGCGGAGACGGCATAACCTCAACGGAAAGTAGAACGGATCCTTGCGGACTAACTGCGTACGCTGAACAGAGAAAAGGTACATGTCACTCAACCCGCGACAGAAAAAGGATTAATATAAATTAAATGTAAACACCAAGATTCCGCGAAGGAAAAATAAATGAATAAATAAATGAATGAATGAATGAATTAATTAATTAGTAAACAAATAAGCAATTAAACCAATATATAGTTAAATAACACATACAAAAAATAATCGAGAGAATAAATAAATAACAACAATAATAATATAATAATAATAATATAATAATATTAACATAATAATAATAATAATAACATAAGCATAGTAATAATATAATCATGGTAATAATAAAAATAGTAATAATAACATAATATAATAATAAAAATAACAACATAATATATTAATAATTAAAACAATAATATATTTATAATAATAATAATAATAATAATAATAATAATAATATAGTATTAATAATAATAACATAATAATAATTTTAATAATGATGTAATAATATTAATAAAAATATTAACATAATAATAACAATAATATTGATAGTATAATAATATTAATTGTAATATAATAATAATAATTATAATAAAACGAAACAAACAAAAATAACAAACAAATAAAAAATAAAATAAAAAAAAAGAGAACTCACGCAAGGGGGGGGGGGAGTGCGCGCGGGATGTGGCGGAGCCGGGAGGCCGGGACGGCGGCGAGAGGGGCGCAGCTGGGAGGAAGGAGAAGGGGGTTGGCGCGGCGAGGCCGGGACGGGGTCGGTGCGGGCCGGCGACGGCGAGCAGGGGGTCGGTCGGGCGCGGGCTGAAGGAGGGAGGCCAGGGCAGGGGTGTTCGCCGGAGGAGAGGGCGCGCAGCCGGGGTGGTGCAGCGAGGGAGCAGGAAGGGGCGAGGCCGAGGGTTGCAGTGGGGTGAGGAAGGACGCCGGACAGGGAGGTGCGCCGGCGACGGAGGTCGGAGGTGCGGAGAAAGGCCGGGTGCTGCTCGGTGCGGTGAAGGAGAGACAGGGGAAAACGGGGGAGAGCAGGGGCGGCTGCGGAGAGGGAGCGCGCCGGGGAGAGGGCCGCGGGGTGCAGGGGATTCGGGAGCGGCCGGGGTGGTGGTGCTGGGGTGAGCAGACGCCGCGAGGATGGGGGAGGTCGGGTGTGCGGGAGGATGGAGTGGCGGCTACGGGAAAGGATTAGGGTTAGCTAGGGTAGGTTAGGCTTAAATATATATATATATATGATAAAAATAATAATTATAATTATAATAATAATAATAAAACATATAATCTTAATAATAATAAAACTTATATAATAATAATAAAACTTATGTAAAAATAATAAAACTTATAATAATAATAATAATAAAATGTTATGATAATAATAATTGCTTTATAATAATAATAACAAACCTTCATAATAATATTAATAATACTTTATAATAATAATCATAACAATAAAATAATTAAAGTAAATAAAAGGTAGTTAATTATAATAATAACGCAACTCAAATAATAATAATAATAAAAGGTCAATGTAAAAACTTTAATATTTAAAACGCCGGGTGGACACATCGTCACCCGGGCCGAACGCACGATCACCGCTAGCGATGCGATGACCGCGCACCGGCGCGAAACCACCAATCGAAATTAAACTCCGAAAAATTTAAATCGGGACCAAGAAAGGAGAACAAATATGGACATCCGCGGTCGGGGTGTGACAATAACAATATAACAATTTAAGATATTGAAATAATAAATCCATTCTAAAAACCATTTTCAATACCAAAATACGTAAAAAGAGTATATGGTATTTATTTTTCTTTTGAAAACATCACGACTTGTTAAGGAATCCATAGATCAAATAATACTCGCAGTGGCAGAAAAGGTCGTTGTCACCGCTTACGTTAAAAAAGAAACATTCCTTTTTGTCATTTAGTAAAATGCTTCGTAGAGAAACGATTCCTTTTGAATGAAATGAAAAGTCAAAAGGGTTTTATACACCGTATAAAATAAAGTCGTGTAGAAATCAAAAGATGCCTCAATAAAGGGAGATTGAGACGAAGTCCCGTACAAACACAATATCCTTAGATTAAGGATAAATCAATTACATAATTATGTGTGACAAATATAAATACACCCAATATAAGTGGATATTAAGTGTAAAACAATCAGAGGTCATCCACACATATTCATAGCACAACATAATCAAGAAGTAGAGGTTTAACCCAAAGAATTAAAATTGGATAAAGAAGTTCCCTTACAGAAATTTGACAGCCTAACAGTGTCAATTTAAAATTTAGAAAATGAGTTTATGAGAGATAAAAAGGGTATATCATCACTTGGACATAAAATTTTCAGCAATAAGGATATATAAGAACATATCCCAACATAAGAATATGTAAATTAAAAGACCTAACAAAAAGAAGTCTTTTAAAAAGAGGAGGGTGAAAGGTTCCCTTACCGATTTGGGTAACTTTCGAAACGTACACCCCATGATAGAAGGATCATACAATGAAGATGTAAATACCCATAAATTAAAGTATATTACACAAAGAATACAGTCATGGGCAGTACATACACCAAACAAAAGGAAATTGTGGCAAATGTAGCATGAATCTCACAGGAATAAAAGTGAGATGAAAAACCCCTTACCTCGCTATAATCAATCGAGTCGTATGACCAAAAGATAATAACCACAAAATTAATTATAGAAAACCATGAATATAAATATAATCATGATAATATATATCAATTGTAAGTACACAATACACCACATGCCATAAATAAGTGGTGAACAATGGAAATCTCACGGAATTAAAAGTGAGATAAGAAATCCCTCACCTCAAGTCTGACTTGTCTTGTTCGTTTCTTTATATTCCTGAATAATAAAGCTTGGTCAATTTATAATTGCTTAATGACATTCTTTAAAGTTTATTGTTCAATTCATATAACATTTTATCATGTTATAATAATTAGTTAATTATGTGAGTTCATATCATATGTTTTGTCAATGTTCGGTACATGAGTCAAAAAATGAACTTGTTTGAAGAGAATTGACCATGTAGTTATAAGTACATCATCTCCGGAATGGTGTTCATGATTTAAATATAATATATATATAGTATATATTTATTTAACAATATTCCATAATGTTTGGAGATTAGAAATGAAATGTACCGTTCATGGAGACGGTAGGCCGTACGTACGCATGAACGCTACTTTCATTTTTTGTCATATTAATGGACTTTAAAACTAAATGAGACATAGATATATTATAATTACAGTATAATATATATGTTATATAGGTAACATAATTTCATAAATTACATTCTTTATAAATTTCATTTTTGTCATGAACGAGTCACATCACTTGAGGGGGCGGTTGTCTACACTTCCTCATATGAAATAATCACATTTGCACAACATGCGAAGCATAAAGGTATGTTTTAAATATAAAATACAGAAACATAGAGATGAAATAAATATAATATATATCATATATAAATATATTTCCATCATAATGGCCACCATTATAGGTGTTAAAAGAAGATTTAACAATCATCGTTTCGTGAGGTAGTAATTCGCCACCCACAGAAACAATATGTTCTTTAACCATTAGACGGAGGTGTGTGTAAGTGTAGGTAGAATCCTTATAATAAAAATAATAATAATATATTTAGGATACTGGTGTTATTATGGGATCAAATAATAATAAGATAGTGGTGAGTGAAGAAGGAAAATAAATGAAAGAAACTCGAGAGAAGACATTACCTCTAAATCGGGCAACTCTTTTTGGTTTGAGCCAAAAGCTTCCTTGGAAAGAATTATGCCCAAAGTGAGGATTCTGGGAGTAATAGAGGGATGTGGAGAGATAATATGAGTATATGTTGGATGATCCAAGGTCTTTAGAGGTGTGGGTAAGGGGGTAGAGGTGTGGGCCTTTTATAAGAGGGAGGAGGATCACTTTTGGAATATCTTGAAATGTTACTTTATTATAAAATGATTTTAGAATTTTAAAGGTCCCAAAATGATATATTTTGAGTATAAGGTGATTAGGGTTCGAAATAAATCCATCAAATAGGTTTTTGACTAGTGTATCTTAGATTTTACCTTATATTTTCATTTTATTTAAATCGTTCATTAATGAGGTAATCACTGCATCATCATGGCGTCATAAATAAATTTATTTATTTAATGTCTAAAAATTATAAAAAAAATACCATGATGTAGGACATATTTTTAGCTTTACAATGAATATATATAGTCTAATATATCATTTATGTAAACAAAATTAAAATTGTTTTACTTAGAATATACAAACCTTTTTTATATTTCTCTTCTTTTTAAAAATAATGTCATAAATGTCACTATCACACCCATGTGACTCCATGGGCCCTCAAGTTTGGTAAAAAGATTCCCATGGTCGGCCATGACTCAAACAAGAGGATTTGGACACATTTTGGGGTCATTTTATATTATTATAATATTATTTTATTACCCTTAATTACCTGATTACTAATTAATCACAATAATTAAAGATAATTATCGTCGTTACTATTCATATTGTCCAAAAACAAGAGTATTAATTACATAATTTATACCTTATAATTCCAAATATGGAATCCATTTTATCAAATTCCAAACACATAAATTGCAGTAATTAATTAAAAAATAATTCTCGTTGCCAAAACCAAAGATGGGTTTTTAAGAAGTAAAATCTATCAAAAGATTGATTTGTTTTTACATCAAATATAAAAGTGAAATTACATCCAAAGACCAAAATTGTATTAAATGATAAAAAAATAATTAAATTAAACCTTAAAGCCAATTAAAATGACAATCTAACTATATAAATAAATTGGATGAAAAGGCAGTTTTGAATTAAAATGCTGTATTTTTCACTATTCATTAAAAAATGAACATTATCAGAAAAATACCAAAAATTCACCCTAAGATATATTTGATATTCCAAATTCAAAAATGATGTCCATTTTACCAAATTCAAAACATAGAGGTTTCATTAATAAATTATATAGTTAATTCCCACTGTCAAAACAAATAGCGTGTTTTTAAGAAACAATATCTATCAAAAGATTGACACTTGTTTATATCCAATTTCAAAGTGAAATTAATTCCAATGACGAAAATTGGATTAAATGGTAAAAATATATTCTAATTACACTTTAAGACCAATTAAAAAGATAATATAACCATATAAATAAATTAGATTTAAAGGAGGTTTTGAATTAAAATACATCATTTTTCACTATTCATTAAAAAATGAACTTTATCGGAAAAATAACAAAAATTTACACAGAGTAAATTTTGATGTCCCAATTCTAAATAAGGATTTTATTTTGTCAAATATAACATATAAAATTGAGAAAAAGTAGATTTAAAAAGGGTTTTCCATCAAAAGGCGGTTAATCAACATTTTAAAGAATATTAGAATATTTATGCTTAAAATTGGATTCATTCACATTTTACGCCTCTATCATTTATTGGGTAATTTTTAAAATATTTAACAAACATATATAATCATTTTTTAGTTAGTTCTATTCATTCCCTCCATTACAATGGCTAGGTGTTAACTACTATTTAAAATAATATTATTATATTATTATTGTTCAACGTAAGATTTCAAAGAAACTCGTTGTTGCGTATTGGATACGCCATCGAACATAGCATCCCCTTTAAAGTAATATTAATATTTTATTCAAAAATATTAATAAATATGAAAATTTCATATTCTTTATTTACCTGGGATGTTACATCATTCCCCTCTTTTGAAAATTGCGTCCTCGCAATTTTTAAAACTAGGCTTGGAAACTTCATTAAAAGTCCCACATCGAAAAAGAGTCAGTAAAACCATCACTTTTAAAAGAAAGAAAGATAAGTACAATGGTCACCCGAGACAACCCATACTAGGATTCCATGTAAAGAAAACATGGATATGGAAGAAAAAGTAACCATCAAGTTCTAATGGAGAGTTATAGAAAATATGATTAGGAGACAGTTAACCACAAAAAAATCACAAACTTGTGATGTGTTAAGCGGTATTTGATTACAAAGTAGGTAACGTAAACTGACAACGTTTTTGGTTCAAGTCACTTTTTTTATAATTTAAGGAATTCATTTACTACATAGAATAAGAACATAAGAAAATATACTTACCTTCAAGTGGAGTTTCATCCTTTAATAATTTTCTACCAAAACAAATCTTTTCTCCAAACAATGAGCATTCAAAAAGACTTGGTCACATCAAAAGCACAAGAATCATCTTCTATAGAATCACATAATTCAAAAAAAGTAATAACTATATATTTCCCTTGTCTTTAGACATCAACTAAAACCAAAATGGTTAGTGTGAGATCAGATAATACCCAAAAAGGACAAAATATCACAAAAAGAAAAACTACTCTTAATCTCCAAATTTTTTCAAACAAAACCCAAAGTTTAACAAAGACCATTCAATAAACTACTATCCATAAAATTATTGAAAAGTAATCCAAACTAATATTGAAACCCAAATCTCATAAGGATTTAATTACACAACCTTCCAAGATAAATCTTAACATTTATCTCCAAACAACACTAGTTACTCACAAAGTCTCATATTGAAAAGTAATTAACCTAATAACATATTCTCCACGATAGGTTAATCATTTTCATAAATAAACAAAATCATCATATGTCCACAATAAAAACATAGATTCTTCCAAACTAAAATTTCAACCATTATTCCACAATTGAAATCCCATAGTATTCTATCTTCCTTAGGGATATAGTGTTTCCTCAAAAGAGAGAATGTCTTTCACAAAAAACTTTATCAATTAATCACCAAATAATTTTCCTATACTAAGTATATCCATTTGATAAAAAATAAATTACCAAAATAAACTTATTCTTGTTCCATAAAATCATTTTACTAAAATAATAAGTCATACTAACTAAGGAATTCAAGTAGGCCAGTGATAGGCGATGCACCCTTGTTGCCATTCGGTTGTGGGTTTGATTCCTATAGCCTTACCAGATGTGACAGGTTTTCAACCATCCTACGAGTTTTCCTTTTTATAAAACTCAAAAATAACCCTAACATGTTTTAACCTCAATGGATTCCTTATACCTCTCATTTTCATCCAAATTTATTATGATCTCAACATCTTAATTCTTGAAGTCTTATTTCACTACCATAAGATAAAATATAACGATCCACAAAATGAAGAACATCATACCTTGATCATGGTGTCCATTTGGTTTCATCGTCATCTTGTTCAAGTAGGCAGAAGGTCCATGCATTGTAATAATGATTTAGAGATCCTTCAAAATCATTTGTTTACTCCATCCAAATACACCTTGTACAACATGGGTCATATGGGTGCTCACAGAAAAAAAGTTTTGGAAAATAATCATGTATGACATATAATTTCAAAACATCTGATAAAATATGATTTCTATAAAATAGTCTGACTGAATATGAGTTGAAACTTTCAATTAATGGTCCTTTTAAAATACCATAGGTATATACTGAGAGACTATATTGTAAAAGTAAATATAAATAAGTTGCACAAGGGTCTCCTTCTTTAGAAACTTTTTTAAAATCATAATATGCTTCAAAATCTTGTGATAAGGTAAAATATTTAAAAATGACTTGATAATATTTACCTTTCTTGAAAATATGAGAATATTGTGAAAATAGGATTTGTCTAAATACAACCCATGATCCACGATGATAACGAGGTATAGTGGAGGTGTTTGATATCTCAAACAACTACTTGCAAGTGAGTTGTATGCTAGAAAAAGTTTCATAATCATCCGAACATGACTTTTCAATAATTATTGCAAGCATGTCCTCAGGAAGAGATAGGAATGTCATTTGATATCCCCCTCATTCAATTTTAAACTGACTTTACTTGATCTGAAAAAGTTATAAAACAAGGGTTTAACTGAAATAATAGACATAGGGACTAACCATGTGTCTAACGAAAACTCATAATCCCTAAAGTTGTCTAAATCGACCTCTGATACCAACTGTAAGGACCTAGCCTTAAACATTACTTAATATTGAGTTATTTCAAGAATTCATATTGAGTATATTTTCAGGTTTAGAGTTTTAGAGAATTAGGACATAACTATTACATCTCAAAAGATTACAAAGTAGACACTTCTACTCAGTTTCCATTTTTTTCATAAAATAAAAACTCTTAAAAAGAAATATGCCTAGTTCCATGTTTTATAGAGCATGTCTTTCCTTGATCTAATCCTTGACCCTATTCATCTTTATGTCCTATGGGAAACATTTCAAAAACTTGGGATGATCATAAGAAGCTCAGTAAGGGTTATAAAAAAAATAAAGAGAACATTAGTTCATCAATACATACATAACATAAGCTCTTTATCATATCTTATGAAAAAATAGGATTTATGAATAGCACATAGTAATCACAAATCATAAATGTAACTTAAGGCATACATAACATACTTACATTGTAGCTATCACAGTTAAATATGTTGAGTCAATACGGTTTTCCTTATGATTTTTCCATTCCTTCTTGTTCTGAAAATCACAAACACCTTATACCTAATAAAATCTATATCTTACTTCTATAAGGAAAATTTCCTTTCTTAAAGAAATTTACCCTAACCTAGATTTTTCTTATACATAACAATATTTTTTCTTAAGTATGAAAATCGGATTCATACCCAAAACCTCGGAATCATATAATGATAAGGTATGAAGCATTCTGATTTAGGATCCGAATTCTGGATACAAACTCTAATAAAGTTCCACTCCGAATTCTCGATATGAACTCTAATAAAGTTCCACTCCGAATTCTGGATACGAACTCTAACAAAGTTCAACTCTGAATTCTGGACTCCAAACTTTTATAAGTTTGACTCCGAACTTTTATAAGGTCGACTCCGAACTTTTATAAGCTCGACTCCGAAATTTTATAAGTTTGACTCTGAAATTTTATAAGTTTGACTCCGAAATTTTATAAGTTCGACTCCAAACTTCTACGAGTTCGACTTCGAACTTTTATAAGTTCAACTCCAAACTTTATAAGTTCAGACTCTGAATTCTAGTGAAACCAGACTCCGAATTTCCTTAGAAATTCAGACTTCGGATTCCCACAAAATTTAGGTTCTGAATTCCTATAAAACAAAATCCAAATATCCTTTTTATTATAGACTCCGAATTCCATTTTGGTTAGACTCCGAAATTTTATTTGCTTACATTACTAACTACAGTTTTGCTTATGCTTACACTTGTTTCATTTCAAAACGATGTCGTGCATTCAATTATACATATTTTGTTATAAAACGATGTCGTCCATTCTGTTTCTAACTAACCGTTGGATTAGTGACACATGTACAGGTCCCTCCAAATTTTAAGGAAAATATGACCGTTGGAGGAGGGAGCCGACCATTCCAACCGATCCTATAAATAAGATCTCATTTGAAAAAGATCTTAATAAAGAACAAGTTGATCACTCTAGAGACCACACACTGTTAAGGTGATTTCTAGAGAGAGAATATTTTCATGCTTTGTGCATACTGAACTGATCATTCAGATTGCTTCGTGCGACTCCGAATGTTGGTGATTAAATTCGAGGGCTTCTGGGGATAGGAAGACAGAGGTGCCGACTTCCTTGAAGTTCGAGGGCTTCCTTGCTGAGGAAGACAGAGGTTCTAACTACCTTGAAGTTGAGGGATTGCAGGGATAGCAAGACAGAGATTCCGATATTTGTATCGAGGGCTTACCCTGGTGTGGGTAAGACATACTTTCTTGAAAGTATAAATTAAGGGACCTTTATCCAAGGTTGTTGGATACCCTTCTCTTTGGGTTAAAAGAGTTATTGTTTGTTGCTTGTAGTTGTACCACTTGTTTTTCCGCTGCATATTGTATTATAAGGAAAGTATAATCTTCTTATATTTCCTTACACTTGTACTCTAATTAATTTAGATTCTATACTCTATAAGGTAGAATCTCATATTGTAAACTTTGGTTAAGTTTCAATTTCTGGATCCATATTTCCGGAACCTGTTTTTCAGAATCACTTTCCATATTAAAGCAAGTGCATAGAACTAGAAGTTTGTAACTTCATACTTTGTCCCAATATTTCATTGGTGATTAGAGGTGATATGAATATATTTTTTTTAACTTTGTTAAACTTAGATCTTTCCTTGTTTAAGGAAAATTTTAAAGTGTACAATTCACCCCCTATTGTATATTGAGAATCTACATTGAGCATTTAGATCCTACAATTGGTATCAGAGGTTGGAAACCTCATACTCTATACCAATCTCACATTTGGTATCAGAGAAGGTTCTAAAATACTTATACTCACATATAAGTTTTTCTTGCTCAGTTTTTCATTGATCTATATTTTCCTTGCTTAGGAATATTTTTCCTTGAATCCGAAATTTTGTGTTTAACAAGTTTTTGTGTAGAAAACTTTCTTAAAGATGGCAGGTTTAAATGTTGGCTCCATCGACAATCTAAATCCTACAAGACCAACAATTTTTTATGGTAATGATTATGAATACTGTAGAGATCGAATGAATACTTTTGTTATCAATACTGGGGTAGATAACTTTGTTATGCTTACTAGAGGTTATAAAATTCCTGATAAGGAAGTGAGTGCTTTCACCAACCAAGAGAAGCATGATTATCAATTAAACTATAAGGTACACAATACTATACTATGTTCAATGACTAGGTACATATATAGCCAAATTTCTTCATGTGAAACAACTAACTGTACATGGAAGAAACTTGAGGTTACTCATTTTGGTACATCTAAAGTGATTGAGACTAGAAGAGCTATGCTTATAGCTGAGTATCATGGATTTAATTTTCCTTATGGAGAACCTATAAGCAAAGTGCAACAAAGGTTTATGACCATTGTGAATAGTCTACAATCTATGGGAGAGAAAGGTCTAGATGATGAAGCACTAGTTGACAAGATAATAGATATTATTCCCAATGAGTGGGAATCAAAGAGAACAACTATTGATGAAAATAGGAAGGTTAATCAAATTTCCTTAGATGAGCTGTTTGGAACTCTTCTCCAACATGAAACAAGAATGAAGAGAGATGCTGACAACATCAAGAAGAATAATGGGAATGGTACTGTTGCTTTTACTACAACATCAAATCACATGAAAGAAAATAATCCTGAGAGAGTAAATAGATCCAAGTCTAAGAAGGTTGTTATCCAATATGAATCTAGTGAGAGTGAAGTCTCAGAGAATGAGTAAGCTAATCTTGCTCGAAGGATGAATAAGATAGCCAGTCAGAGAAATTTACAATCCAAATATAAGAAGAAGGATAGGAAAGATAAAAAAGATGGAGAAGTCACATGATATGAATGCAATAGAAGTGGACACATTATACCTGATTGTCCTCTGCTTAAAAAGAAAGAAAGAAAAGTGAGGCATTCTGAAAGGAACTGGAAGAAGTATTAAAATCCAAAGCTAAGAAAGTTATGAAAACTAATGACACCTGGAGTGCCAGTGGTGGTGATTCTTCAGATGAATCTTTTGATTATGAATCTTCTGGATAGAAGAATCTTGGTCTTATAGCCAGGCTACCTATAGATAATCATTATTTTATGGATAAGGCACACAATGCTGAATCATTGACCAATGTTTCTTTAAATTCTAATGATAGCAAATATTATAACTCTTCGGATGAAGAATCCTCTTCTGATGAAGAAAATACTTTACCTACTTATGAAGAAGTTTCTAGGTTTTCTGAACTTCTTGAGATTGAGAATTAAAAACCCAATAAAAAACTTGATAAGGAAAACACTAGGAATATTATTCTTACTAAGGAAATATCAGATCTTTCTAAATATCTTGATAAGAAAAATTCTGATTTTTAAAGTATTTCAAAAAATCTTGAGGAAGTAAATTCTGAGAAGAATAAACTTTCTAAAGATCTAGAAAAAGTAATTTCTAAGAAAAGTGTTTTTGAGTCTAGATCTAGTTCCAAATATAACAATTTTTAAGATAAAAACTTGGTTATAAAACTCAAGTCCGAAATAGTTTCCTTAAAGAAGTGTTTGTCAAACTTTACCTTAGGTAAAGAAAATTTTGATAAGATGTATTCACAAATATGACCTTTAAGAAACAAATCCGGATTTGGTTATACCCATGAAAAAACAACTTTTAGTAATAACTACTTTGTTCCTCAAAGTGCCCCATTTTGTACCAAGTGTCAATGTGGTGGTCACTGGGAAAATAATTGTTCTTTAAACAAAACCTAATCTTTAGGTTTTCATAAGGCTTATTTCTCTAAGAAGATGTGGGTACCTAAAATTTTGTTATCTGAAAATCTCGGATCCAAACAAGTTTGGATTCCCAAAGTCTAATTCTTTTCTCATTTTTAGGAAAATAAAAGAAGTACCAACAACAATACATGGTACATGGATAGTGGATGTTCCCGGCACATGAATGGTAACAAAAACTATTTTGAAAAAATTATCAAGACGAAAGGAGGAAAAGTAACTTTCAGAGATAATTCTCAGGGAGAAATTGTTGGTATAGGTAATATTGTTCTTCTTGGTAAAACTTTGATTTCAAATATTTTTTTTGTTAAGGGTCTTAAGCACAACCTCATTAGCATAAGTCAATTATGTGATGAATGTTACCTTGTGAATTTTAGGAATGATAAGTTCTTAGTACATAATTCCAAGGAAGAGTTTATTCTCTCTGCCAATAGGCAAGAGAATGTTTACACATTGAACTTATAAGACCATAGGAGCCAAGACTTACCTTGCCTAAGTGAAATGGAAGATCATTCTTGGTTATGGCATAGAAGATTAGGTCACTATAACCTTAAGAACTTATGTAAACTATCTAAGAAGAAACTAGTTAAGGATCTACTGGAGCTTAGATTTGATTCTTCTAAAGTTTGTGATCCTTGTCAATATGGAAAGCAACATAAATCTAGTTTGAAACCAATCGGTTAAGTCTCAACAACTGATTCATTACAGTTGGTGCACATGGATATTTTTGGTCCAACAAAAACTGGAAGCATTGGAGGAAAATACTATGTGTTTGTTCTAGTTGATGATTACACTAGATTTACATGGGTCTATTTTCTAGAAAAGAAGTCTGAAGCTTTTTCTTATTTTAAAAGTTTTAGAGACCAAGTTAAAAATGAGAAAAACCTTCCACTGAAAAGTATTCATAGTTATCATGGAGGAGAATTTCAAAATTCATATTTTGAAACTTTTTGTAGTAGAAAAGGTATTACTCACAACTTTTCAGCACCTAGAACTCCTCAACAAAATGGTGTAGTTGAAAGAAGAAATATAATTCTTCAAGATATAACTAGAACCATGTTGAGTGAATATTCTATAGCTATACATTTTTGGGATGAAGCTGTAATTACTACTTGTTATACTATAAATCGAGTTTTGATTAGAACTTTTCTTAATAAAACTTCTTATGAGTTATGGAATGGTAGAAAACCAAGACTTTCCCACTTCAAGGTTTTTGGTTGCAAAGTATTCATCCTGAATACTAAGGAAAATCTACACAAATTCGCACCAAAATCTGATGAAGGAATTTTCTTAGGTTACTCCACAACTTCTAAGGCTTATAGAGTTTTTAATAAAAACACTTGTACTGTTGAGGAAACAGTACATATAAAATTTGATGAGTCTGATACTTTTCTTTTTAAACCGTCCCAACCTACATCCTCAGATGTGTTTTCAAAAATTGATTATCAACACTTGATAGAAGATACTTCTGATAAGGAAAATGTTCAAGAAGATGCTTCTGAAATATTTACCCTAGAATATTTCTTACCCTATGTTGATGAACATGTTTTAAAAAACCCAAACCAGGTGTTTCTTAAGAATCACCCCAGTGATAGAATCATTGGTGATGTCAATCAACCTATAAGGACTAGAAGTTCCTTAAGGAATGAAGTAGAACATCTAGAATTCCTTTCCGAATTGGAACCAAAAAGCACTGATGAAGCTTTAGGTGATGATGATTGGATTAAAGCCATGCAAGATGAACTAAATGAATTCAAAAAGAATAATGTCTGGAACTTGGTTGAAAGACCTAAGGAAACTTCTGTTATTGGAGTAAAGTGGGTTTTCAGAAATAAGTGTGATGAAAATGGAGTCATATTCAGAAATAAATCCAGACTAGTTTCTAAAGGCTATAATCAACAAGAGAGAATAGACTATGAAGAAACCTATGCTCCAGTAGCCAGACTTGAATCTATTCGTATTTTACTTTCCTTTGCAGCATTCTTTAATTTCAAACTTTTTCAAATGGATGTGAAATGTGCTTTTCTTAACGGTTATGTTCAAGAGGAAGTTTTTTTTGAACAACCTCTTGGATTTAAAGATAAAAAACATCCTGATCATGTTTTTAGACTTACCAAAGCTTTGTATGGCTTAAAACAAGCCCCACGATCTTAGTATGATAGACTTACAAGATTTTTGCTTCAAAATAACTATGTTAAGGGAAATGCATATCCAACCATTTTTATAAAGAAAGATAAGAAAAATGTTTTGATTGTTCAAATTTATGTTGATGAAATTATATTTGGTTCAACTCAGCAATCTTTAACTGATTCCTTTGCAAATATAATGAAATCTAAGTTTGAAATGAGTATGATGGGTGAGTTAACATTTTTCCTTGGTTTTCAAATCTCTCAAAAACCAGAAGGAACCTATATATCTCAACATAATTATATTAAAGATCTTCTTAAAAAGTATGGGTTTGACAACACTAAGAGTATAAATACTCCTATTCGTACCTCAAACACACTTGATCTTGATGAGGCTGGAAAACCAGTATATCAAACATCTTTTAGAGGTATGATAGGAAGTCTTCTATACTTAACAGCTAATCAACCAGACTTGATGTTCTCATTATGCTTATGTGCAAGATATCAATCCAATCCTAAGGAATATCACTTAAAGGAAGTGAAAAGAATTTTTCGCTACTTAAAGGGAAACATCTAGGATTATTCTATACTTCTGGAAATGATTTTATCTTAAAAATATTTTCAGATACTAAATTTGGTGGTTGTAGAATGGATAGAAAAAGTACATTCAGAACTTGTCATTTATTAGGAGATTCATTAGTTTCTTGGTCTTGTAAGAAGCAACACTCAGTAGCACTCTCCACTGCTAAAGCTGAATATGTAGCAGCTGGAAGTTGTTGTACTCAAATGTTGTGGATGCAACACACACTCACAGATTATGGCTTGAGTTTTACTAAGACTCAAATTTTGTGTGATAACACAAGTTCCATTTCCCTTAGTAAAAACCCTGCACATCACTCCCATTCAAAGCACATAGATATTAGGAATCACTTTCTTAGGGATGACACACTTAAAGGAGATATCATTCTTCAGTTTATTGGAACGCAAGATCAAATTGTTGATATTTTCACAAAATCCTTACCCTTTGATATATTTGAATACATTAAATAGAAGTTAGGAATGATAACCAGGAGTTAATCCTTCTTCATTAACTTATTGTTAAACAATTCTCCTTATAGTAATAAACTCCTTTTCACAGGGGGAGTACATTTGCATGTTAGTTTAATCAAAATTTTCATAGTTAATTTTCTTTTCAAATTTTTGTAACTAAATTTTTTTTTGTAACAAGTTTTTTAAAATTCTCAGAATGGAAATTTTCGAAATGGAAATTCTCAGAATGAAAAATTTCCAGAATGGAAATCCTTAGAATTGAAATTTCGGAATGAAAACTTTTGTAATGAGATTTTCGTACTGGAACTTTCGTAATGATATTTTTGTACTGGAATTTTTGTAATGAGATTTTCGTACCAGAATTTTCGTAATGAGATTTTCATACTGGAATTTTCGTAATGATATTTTCATACTGGAACTTTCATAATGAGATTTTCGTACTGGAACTTTCGTAATGAGATTTTCATACTGGAACTTTCGTAATGAACTTTTTCATACTCATGTTTGTCATTGTAAGTTTTTCATTGTTTTTTTCCCTCAAGACGAATATTACCAATTACATAAAATCTTTCTAGCCAATCCGGAAGGTATGATTTCCTTGCTTAAATTTTTGTAGTCATATTTTCCTTACTGGTATTTTCCTATGAGTTTTAAAATTATTCGTATTCTAGTATTCCTTAAATCCGAATATTTTTCTTAAAAACCCCAAAATATCGGAGTCAAGTTTTCCTTACGGGAATGTTCTCAACCGTCAGATCAGATCAAAAGGATTTTCAACCGTTAGATGGTTTTTGGAAGACCAAAGGTCACCTCCATCGCCTATATAAAGGGGACACTCAGAGTCGTCCCACATCGGTTTTTCAAAGCTTTCGTGTCTCAAAGCCCTGACTCTCTTCTTAAGGACCATTCCGATCTTTCACAAAGCCGTTCTGAACCTTCCAGAATTCTCCACTCCGAATGTCTGTTGAAGCTACATCTCAAGATATGTCAATAAAAAATCCAATTTCAAAATGGTTAGTATTCAGGGAAGGGTTAGTGCATCCAGATTTTTACAAGTTTTATTCTCTTATATCCAAGAATATCAGATTGAATGGCTAGGAAGATGTTTTCTTGTTCAAGTCAGAAAAACAGGATCCGGTTTATACAGATTTACTTATTGAATTCTACGAGTCTGTTTCCTTCTAGTAGGAAGAGGGAAGAGAGTTATTTTCCATCAAGTCTTATGGTAAGACTTACAAATTATCTTACACCAAGGCTGCAAGCTTGGTGGGTTTATCTTACAAAGGGGAAGCTGAATTTTTCTCACATAAGCTTTCGTATGAACAAGGAAGTTTCAACAAGGTGAAGGCATTGAAATGTCTTGGACTCAAAGATACCAAGATGGCTAATATTTCTCATCTCACTCTGAATAATCGGATTCTACAATTGTGGGTACAAGGTTTTCTCGTACCAAGAAGAGGTGACAAGGATAATCTGAAGAAGAGTGACATCTATGTCCTAGATTTCCTGGTAAATCTAAGGAAGATAAATTTGATGAGGCATGTTTTGATTATGATTAAGAATATAAAATAAGGGAACTTGAGAGCCCAAATCATTATGTACCCTTCCTTACTATCAAAACTGACAGTTCGGTGCTTAGATTCTTTCAAAGTTGCTTCTAAGTCTAAAGTTCGGAATTGTAAGCTTATGCTCGTCAGTGATGATACTTTGAAAAGGATGAAGATGGATTTTTCTGCTGAATCTGGAGAATTATACCCTTTACCAGAGAGAGAGGCTGAGGTCATTCCAGAAAGTGTTGATAAGGCTGAACTAGTGAAGAAATCTACTAAGAAGAGAAAGCTTAAGGAAGTGGTGGCTGATGACAAAACCCCCAAATCCAAGGAAACTCAATCTGCACCTCCCAATCCAAAGAAAAAAAGCTTATACAGATGAAGTAGAAGCCAAGTGGAGGGAAGACAAAGAGAAGAGAAAAGAAGGGGATCCATAGTTCGGATTGGACCCGGCTAAGGATAAAACCTTAAGGGAAAAAGCTGCAGATGTGTTAGAAAAAGAAGCTAAAGAGAAGAAGTAGTTGAAGAAGTAGAAAAACAAGCTAGTGAAGAAGTAGAAGAAGAGGTTGTTGAAGAAGAAGAAGAAGAATAAGGAAGTGATGATCTTGATGATTTGATCAAACAAGTAAAAGAGTATAAAGAAAAGGATGAATCCGCAAAATTACCCACTCCGGAAAAGTCAGTTGAGAAAGAAAGTGGGAAGGATAATGTTGATCAAGAGGAAGAGAAGGAAAATGTTTTGTATGATGAGTAAGAATCCTACGAGAAAAATTTACTTGAAGAAGGGGCAGAAAGGGAGAAACCAAATGAGGACCTGATTGTACAATTATCAGAAAGTGAGGAAGAATCTCCAGATGAACAACCCATTCCGAAAGCTGACAAGGGGAAGCAAGTTCTGATGGATACTCCAACAAAAGAATTTTTTAGAAAAAAAGAGGTTGGTGGTTCTTCTAAAAGGAAATTGGTGCAAATTGAAGAAGAAAAATCTCCAAGTAAATTATCGGATTCGGAGTCATTAGCACATGGTCATGACTTTGTGGTTGAATCTCTGAAGAAGTTGGTGGACACCATTCCGATTTTTCCAACTATAGAATCCAGATTCCAAATGCTGCAATAGAGTATGAATCAGAAATCAGAATCCTTATCCATGGCCATCGATAAGTGTGTGAAGATTGAAGATGACCATAGAAGCTTTCTTATCAATTATAATGTGCACATGAAATCTTTCAGCAACATAACTTTGTGGTCTAAGAAGGTTGAAGAAGAGATGGATGATTATGATAATTTTCAGAATGAGGTGAAATATGCTTTTGAAACTGAGGATAAAAAGATCAATAATCTTCAGGAAGAGATAATAATTGAGAAAATTACTCAGAATCAATAGGTCAGAGATCTGAATGGGAAACTTAACTCCGTAGCTCAGAACTGGAAATGGGAAAGAGATTTCCGGATTGAGTTTACGGAGAAGCTGGAAAAGCAAGATGAATTACTAAAGATGCAGGAAGAGACTATGAAGGCTCAGGCAGAAGCTTTGAAAGCCCAAGATGAAAGGATAAAAGTCTTGGAGAGGAAAGCTGAGGAAGACCAAAGAGATTGGAAGAAACTAAAAATATTTCTAAAGAAGCTTATTCCAAAGGAAAAGGAGGAAAAATAAACCCACTCTGATCTTTTGTTGTATTTGTCTTTCCTTGTAAAAACTATCTCAACCCTAATGAAATTTTTGCTTGGTTATATCTTTTTTTGTTATATTCTAATGTTACAGGTACCTTATTTCTTTTCCATTCCCTCCAATTATTTTTGAAAATCACAAAGGGGGAGAAGGAAAAAGAACTACTCCTAAGGGGGAGAAGGAAAAAGAACCACTAAAAAGAGGATAAGGAAAAATTTAAAATGAAGAAGAAAAATTTCTAAGTGAAGATATCCTTAAAGTAAGGGGGAGTTTCTCACTATGAAGTTTTTCATTCCCTTGATAATGAAAACTCCACTCTGAAAATTCAGAATACAATCCTTAGAGTTTCAATGCCTAAGGGGGAGTTAGTTGTATTCACTATCATTATGAACAAAGGGAGATAAGTTTTAATTTCAAAGTCTAAAGAAGTTTTTCAAAGTCCTTATATTCTTTTTCGTAAGGATGTTTGTGATTTCCAAAAAGGGGGAGATTGTTGAGTCAATAAGGTTTTCCTTATGACTTTTCCATTCCTTATTGTTTTGAAAATTACAAACACCTTATACCTAAGAAAATCTATATCTTACTTTTATAAGGAAAATTTCCTTCCTTAAATAAATTTACCCTAACCTAGATTTTTCTTATATATAGCAATATTTTTTATTAAGTATGAAAATCGGATTCATACCCAAAACCTCAGAATCATATTATGCTAAGGTACGAAGCATTCTGATTTAGGATCCGAATTCTGGATACGAACTCTAATAAATTTCCACTCCGAATTCTGGATATGAACTCTAATAAAGTTCCACTCCGAATTCTGGATACGAACTCTAACAAAGTTCAACTCCAAATTCTAGACTCCGAACTTTTATAAGTTTGACTCCGAACTTTTATAAGTTCGACTCTGAACTTTTATAAGCTCGACTCTAAAATTTTATAAGTTCGACTCCAAACTTTTATAAGTTCGACTCTGAACTTATATAAGTTTGACTCCGAACTTTTATAAGTTTTACTCCGAACTTCTACGAGTTTGACTATGAACTTTTATAAGTTCGACTCCGAAAATTATAAGTTCAGACTCTGAATTCTAGTGAAACTAGACTCCGAATTTCCTTAGAAATTCAGACTCCGAATTCCCACAGAATTTAGGTTCCGAATTCCTATAAAACAGAATCCGAATATACTTTTTATTATAGACTCCAAATTCCATTTTGGTTAGACTCCAAACTTTTATTTGCTTATATTCTGAACTATAGTTTTGATTATTCTTACACTTGTTTCATTTCAAAACGATGTTGTGCATTCAGTTATACATATTTTGTTATAAAATGATGTCGTCCATTCTATTTCTAACTAACCGTTGGCTTAGTGACACGTGTACAGGTCCCTCCGAATTTTAAGGAAAATATGACCGTTGGATGAGGGAGCCGACCGTTCCAACCGAGCCTATAAATAGGAGCTCATTTTAAAGAGCTCGTAATACAGAACAAGTTGATTACTCTAGAGAACACAAGCTGTTAAGGTGATTTCTATAGAGAGAAGCTTTTCATGCTTTGTGAGTACTAAACTGCTCGTTCAGATTTCTTCGTGTGACTCTGAATGTTGGTGATTACATTCAAGGGCTTCTGGGGATAGGAAGACAGAGGTGCTGAATTCCTTGAAGTTCGAGGGCTTCCTTGCTGAGGAAGACAGAGGTTCCAACTACCTTAAAGTTGAGGGATTTCGGGGATAGCAAGACAGAGATTCTGATATTCATATTGAGAGCTTACCCTGGTGTGGGTAAGACAGACTTTATTGAAAGTATAAATCAAGGGACCTTTATCCAAGGTTGTTGGATACCCTTCTCTTTGGGTTAAAAGAGTTATTTTTTGTTTCTTGTAGTTGTACTACTTGTTTTTCCGCTGCATATTGTATTGTAAGGAAAGTATAATCTTCTTATATTTCCTTACACTTTTACTCTGATTAATTTAGATTCTATACGCTATAAGGTAGAATCTCATATTGTAAACTTTGGTTAAGTTTCAATTTCCGGATCCATATTTCTGGAACCTATTTTTCTAAATCACTTTCCAGATTAAAGCAAGTGCATAGAAGTAGAAGTTTGTAACTTCATACTTTGTCCCAATATTTCATTGGTGATTAGAGGTGTTGTGAATATACTTAGTTTAACTTTGTTAAAAAAAGATCTTTACTTGTTTAAGGAAAATTTTAAAGTGTACAATTCACCCCCCTCTTGTATATTGAGCATCTACATTGATCATTTCAATCCTACAACATAGGGAGTCACATTTGGAATACCCATCATAGTATATTCCCTAAATCTATTAGGAGAAACATTAACGTTTACCTCCGTCATGTTACCCAATGCATTGGAGATCTATCTACGGATCACCCGCCCTAGGTTTATCACGGAACCACCTATATACGTAACAATGGCCAAGAACCATAACATAATCATAACATATAACTTAAGCATAAAGGAAAGATAACATTCCCACATTGAAATAACAATATAACATTTTAAGATATTGACATAATAAATCCATTCTAAAAACCATTTTCAATACCAAAATACATAAAAAGAGTATATGGTATTTATTTTTCTTTTGAAAACATTATAGCTTGTTAAGGAAGCCATAGATCAAATAATACTTGAGGCGGAGGAAAAGGTCGTTGTCACCACTTACGTTAAAAAAGAAACATTCATTTTTTTCGTTTAGTAAAACACTTCATAGAGAAAAGATTCTCTTTGAATGAAATGAAAAGTCAAAAGGGTTTTATACACCATATAAAATAAAGTCATGTAGAAATCAAAAGATGCCTCAATGAAAGGAGATTGAGACGAAGTCTCATACTAAGATGGTATCCTTAGATTAAGGATAAATAAATTACATAATTATGTGAGACAAATATAAATACACCCAATATAAGTGGATATTAAGTGTAAAACAATCAGAGGTCATCCACACATATTCATAGCACGACATAATTAAGAAGTAGATGTTTAACCAAAATAATTGAAATTGGGTAAAGAAGTTCCCTTATAGAAAATTGACATCCTAACGACGTCACTTTAAAATTCAGAAAATGAGTTGATGAGAGATAAAAAGGGTATCTCATAACTTGGACATAAAAATTACAGCAATAAGGATATATAAGAACATATCCCAACATAATAATATGTAAATTAAAATACCTAAAAAAAGACGCCTTTTAAAAAGAGGAGGGTGAAAGGTTCCCTTACCTATTTGGGTAACTTTCGAAACGTACACGCCATGACAGAAGGATCATAAAATAAAGATGTAAATACTCATAAATTAACATATATTACACAAAGAATACAATCATGGGCAGTAAACACACCACACAAAAGGAAATTGTGGCAAATGTAGCATGAATCTCACAGGAATAAAAGTGAGATGAAAAACCCCTTACCTCACTGTAATCAATCGAGTCGTATGACCAAAAGATAATAACCACCAAATGAATTACAGAACACCATGAATATAAATATAATCATGATAATATATATCAATTGTAAGTACACAATACACCACATTCCATAAATAAGTGGCGAACAATGGAAATCTCACGGAATTAAAAGTGAGATAAGAAATCCCTTACCTCAAGTCCGAATTGTCTTGTTCATTTCTTTATATTCTTGAATAATAAAGATTGGTAAATTTATAATTTCTTAAGGACTTCCTTTAAAGTTTATTATTCAATTCATATCACATATTATGAAGTTATAAAATTAGTTAATTATGTGAGTTCATATCATACGTTTTGTCGATGTTCGGTACATGAGTCAAAAAATGAACTTGTTTGAAGAGAATTGTCCATGTAGTTATAAGTACATAATATAAGGAATAGTGTTAATGATTTAAATATCATATATATCCAGTATATATGTATTTAATAATATTCCATAATGTTTGGATATAAGAAATAAAATGTACCGTTCATGGAGACGGTAGACCGTACGTACGCATGAACGCTACTTTCATTTTTTATCATATAAATGGAATTTAAAACTAAATGAGACATAGATATATTATAATTACAGTATAATATATATTTTATATAGTTAACATAAGTTCATTAATTATATTATTTATAAATTCCATGTTTGGCATGAAAGTGTCACATCACTTGAGGGGGCAGTTGTCCACATTTCCTCATATGAAATTATCGCATTTTCACAACATGCAAAGCATAAAGGTATGTTTTAAATATAAAATACAGAATAATAGAGAGAAAATGAATGTAATATATATAATATATAAATATAGTTCCATCATAATGGCCACCATGATAGGTGTTAAAAAAATATTGAATAATCATCGTTTCGTGAGGCAGTAATTCACCACCCACAGAAACAGTATGTTCTTTAACCATTAGACAGAGGTGTGTATAAGTGTAGGTAGAATCCTTATCATAAAAAAATCCTAGTATATTTAGGATACTGGTGTTATTATGGGATCAAATAATAAGAAGATATTGGTGAGTGAAGAAGGAAAATAAATGAAAGAAACTCGAGAGAAGACATTACCTCTAAATCGGGTAACTCTTTTTGATTTGAGCCAATGGCTTCCTTGAAAAGACTTCTGCCCAAAGTGAGGCTTCTAGGAATAATAGAGGGATTTGGAGAGATAATATGAGCATATTTTGGATAATCCAAGGTCTCGAGAGGTGTGGGTAAGGGGCTAGAGGTGGGGGCCTTTTATAAGAGGGAGGAGGGTCACTTTTGGAAAGTCTTGAAATGTTACTTTATTATAAAATTATTTTCAGATTTTAAAGGTCCCAAAATGATATATTTTAAGGATAAGGTGATAAGGGTTCTAAATACACCCATAAAATAGGTTTTAGACAAGTGTAAGTCTTATATGTTACCTTATCTTTTCATTTTATTTAAATCGTTCATTAATGAGGTAATCACAACATCATCATGATGTCATAAATAAATTTATTTATTTAATTTATAAAAATTATAAACAAAATACCATGATGTAGGAAATATTTTTCTATTTCTAATGACTATTTATAGTCTAAGATATAATTTATGTAAACAAAATTAAAATTTTTTTACTTAGGATATACACACCTTTATTGTGTTTCTCTTCTTTTTAAAAATAATTTCATAAATGTCACTATCACACCCATGTGACTCCATGGGACCTCAAGTTTGGTAAAAAGATTCCCATGGTCAGCCATGACTAAACAAAGAGTATTTGGACACATGTTGGGGTCATTTTATATTATTATTATATTATTTTATTACCCTTAATTACCCGATTACTAATTAATCATAATAATTAAAGATAATTACCGTCATTACTATTCATAATGTCCAAAAACAAAAGAGTCTTAATTAAAAAATTTGGGCCTTATGATTCAAAATATGGAATCCATTTTATCAAATTCCAAACACAAAAATTTCAGTAATTATTTTAAAAATAATTCCCGTTGTCAAAACCAAAGACGTGTTTTTATGAAGTAAAATCTATAAAAAGATTGATATGTTTTTACATCCAATTTAAGTGAAATTACATCTAATGACCAAAATTATATTAAATGATAAAAATAATAATTAAATTACACCTTAAAACCAATTAAAATGACAATATAACTATATAAATAAATTGGATGAAAAGGCAGTTTTGAATTAAAATGCTGTATTTTTCACTATTCATTAAAAAATGAACATTATCAAAAAAAATACCAAAAATTCACCCTAAGATATATTTGATATTCCAAATTCAAAAATTATTTATATTTTACCAAATTAAAAACATATAATTTTCATTAATAAATTATATAGTTAATTCCCACTGTCAAAACAAATAGCGTGTTTTTAAGAAACAATATCTATCAAAAGATTGACACTTGTTTATGTCAAATTTCAAAGTGAAATTAATTCCAATGAACACCATTGGATTAAATTGTAAAAATATATTCTAAATACACTTTATAACCAATTAAAAATATAATCTAACTATATAAATAAATTAGATTAAATAGAGGTTTTGAATTAAAATACAACATTTTCACTATTCATTAAAAAATGAACTTTATCGGAAAAATAACAAAAATTTACACAAAGTAAATTTTGATGTCCCAATTCTAAAGAATGATTTTATTTTTTCAAATATAACATATAAAATTGACAAAAAGTAGATTTAAAAAGGTTTCTCCATCAAAAGGCGGTTAATCGACCTTTTAAAGAATATTAGAATATTTATGCTTAAAATTGGATTCATTCACATTTTAAGCCTCTATAATTTATTGGACAATTGTTAAAATATTTAACAAAAATATATAACCATTTTGTTGTTAGTTCTATTCATTCCCTCCATTACAATGACTAGGCGTTAACTACTATTTAAAATAATATTATTATATTATTAGTGTGCAATGTAAGATTTCAAAGAAACTCGTTGTTGCGTATTGGGTATGCCATCGAACATAGAATCCCCTTTAAAGTAATATTAATATTTTATTCAAATTTTTTAATAAATATGAAAATGTCATATTCTTTATTTACCTGGGATGTTGCAATACTAGGTAATAAAAATTGTTTTTCCATTCCCCACGACAGTAATACGTCACATAATATACGTACCAAAAGGTTTAGTGGCTTGGATGTTATTTACATAAACATATTATTTTATAAGACTTTCAAACATTTCTCTATTAGTGTGATCCTCTAGGCCCTTTCTGAGAAATATCACATGATATAACCATCTTCATAACTCAAGGATTAGAAATATAAGAAAAAGGTGATTTCATATGCTTAGTAAGGAAAAAACATATCATAACATGAAGGAAAACATGAAGAATGTCATACTAAATGATCAAAAGACCTTGGATGTGTTGGATTTGGTGGCTTAGAACCAACTACTTTGTACTTTATGATAAAATTGTATTAATAAATACCTTATCACAACTTGATTTTTCTTCTGTGTGATAATGCATGTGATAATGTCCTAAGGATAACTATTGCAATAAAGGGTCATAGCGGATCCATACTATGATGAGAACATATAAGTTCCATAACATTATTCTTGAATATTTGTTCTATGACCGGATGATGTTATTTGAGGGACACAAATAATACATTCCATTAAGGTTGAGGTCTCAAAAATCTTTGAGGCACCTTCTCATGGTGTGTGCCCTTGGCAATATCCAGGAGGATATCATGAGAATGAGACCCGCCAGTAGGAAATTCACATTTCATAGTGTCATTGGATGTTCCTATCTACGAATATGTGTATTGATGCTTAGACTTTAAGATTATTATTAATGAGTATTACAAATCTTGCACTTAGATGTATTAACCAAAACTGTGACAGCACACTGTTCATAGTAAAGTAGGATATGGTGGGTGCGTCATGAGTAATAATGCATTAATAGATAATGCGAGAAAATTTTTTCCCTTCTATTCTATAATTGAAGTTGATATCTCAGACCCTTTAATGAAATTGATATAGCATAAATAAATCCATGGCCATGGTAAGGAATGGGTAAGTTCAATTCCAGGAAGTCAAAGAAAGAATAACCGAGTACATGGGTTGATGACACTAGCATGCAAGTCACATGATTCGAGATAACATGACAAAGGGATTACATTACATGGTAAGCATTCATAGGAGGTGACACATCATTACGGCGTTAACTTCTTTCTCTATGGCTGCCCTAGCGTGTTTCGAGATACTAACTTTGGACTTTAGGCATTCTACACCTAATGCTACTAAGAAAGAGGTCTAGAGGGTCATACACTATGTGTATCCAAGTATCTCAGTTAAATATTCATTTAACAAGTTGAATAAAGATTATTCCTAATTGTGGTTTAATAATTATTCAAGGATGTCTGATCTCACTTATTTTGACACTAGTTATTCAAGAGAATATATTGTGGGCAAAATAATATATATTTATTAGCGAGTAATGTAGTGATAATTATTTAAGAAATAAATAGTAATTATTCAAGGTCTAATAAATGTGGTGGAGTAAATAAAGAAAATGGAAAAAAAGTACACGCCATGTATATTAATACACACGTTGTGTAGTTTTTTGGGGATTTTTGAGAAATAATATTATTTATTTAATTAAATAATATTAGGTTTAATTCGTTGGGTGCATGTCAAGTGATAATAATAGCCAACTGTTATTATTAGACATGAGGTTTTACTATGAATTAAATGAAATGAATAAATGATTTTGGGTAATTAATTCATTCTATTATTCTAAGTAATTAAAAATCCCAATTATATTATTCTCATGATCCTAGACATTCTTTGTGGGTTTGCACAATGGATTTGGATAAATCTCTCAAGCCAAGAGATAATTTCTTTCCTCCAAGAACGCTCTGAAGTCACGAGAGAGATCCTCCTCCACTGAATCACAGAGAGTGCTTTGGAAGTGGCTCTCATGGTGAACAAAGGCGGACATTGCAAGCGAAGGATCTTCTGTGCTAGCACCCGAAGATTCCATTGACGACGTGTAGAGATACATGGAGCATGTGTGGATCACTACTAGAGGAAGCCTACACTTGGATTTTGCGATACAACGACAGATCACATCAAATCATGTCCGAAAACATCAACGGGGAGAGAATTACATCAAGGTAATTCTTGTATTTTAATTAAATTAATTATAATTAACATATGATGATACTTTTCATGGTTCCAGGACTCCCTTATTTTCTTTCATTCTCCATTATATTATGAAGATCCGTCATTTTATCATCGTGACAGATCTCAGATTGATCATTGTTAATGGAAAAATTAAAGTTGGCTACACCCATAAATTCACTTCCACTGCACCCAAAAGCCACAAGATGATAATCATAAAATGTGTTAGAGTAACATAAAATCTTAAAAAGAACCTTATGCAAACATAAAAGATATGAACTGGCTCAAAACACCCTTTAATAATCATATAACATACAATCATGACATAAAAGTTCAGAATACTTTAAAACAAGGCATAATCATGAAAACATGACATTTCATGGAAAACGAATGAATCTTAAATTTTTTAGTATAAATTGGTGAGAAACTTGTAAATGTGGAACATTCATAAGAATAGGAAAACATGTCTAAGAAAACTCAATATTCCCACACATAGGTGAACAAACTCATTATGTCCATGCATGAAAATGTGATAAAACCCATCATGACCATGCCTGTGTAATCAAACTCATTATGTCCATGCCCAACTATCTCATGATATATAAACCTAAACCAACACACTAGATGGTGATATTGGACCCCACCCATCATCATCCAAACATAGGTGTGCCACTTAAAATCAATCATAAATATATCTTAATGAACCCATGGAAAAAGAATAGGTTTTAACATAACAAGAACTTAAGTAATCATGGATATAAAAATCACTTTTTCCAAAAGTAATCATATCATAATAACATATAAAACATTAATTCATTAGATATAGATAATTTAAATATAATGAAAACCAAATATTGAAAATAGTTTTTTTAAAAAAAAATTGAATTCATTGTCATATAAGTCATAGTTACGAGCCCCTTTTAAAAATTCTCCTTTGCTTTTAAGAGAAATAAAAAGAATTCCTTTCATGAAATATATTTTGGTTCAAAAACTAATTTTCCCCAAAAATTGTTGGTTCTGGGTGCAGTAGAAGCATGCGTTGGTGGGTGATATATTAAAATTTATTTTAATATTAGTTTCCCAAAATCAAGAGTGAGGATATTACATGTCAAATTTATAATTAATTTATTTAATATCTGAAGAAATAAATACCTGGGCTTAAGAACTTTCTTCATTGATGATTTTTGATCGTCTGAAACAACGCTTCCATATTTCCTTCATTGCGCTTGTGAGGATCCAAGGGTAAAATCCCTCTAGCAGTGATCCACACATGATTCAATGGTCTTTGAGCAACGCCACTCATTCTCTGGGTGCTAGCGTGACAAATATAATGTATTTTATTGGTTTTTTTGATCACTCATTATTCTATATCGAAGAAATTTTCTCTTAGGATTATCATTCTTGAGAGGGAGATAGGAGGAGGAGTCTAGAAAGAATTTTTTGTGCGCAAAAAATTTCTATTCCAAAACTTGGAATTGGTTTCGAATGAATTACATAATAGACGTAGCTGTCTATTTATAGAGTTGGGATTTCAGTTACAAAATTTAATTTCATAACAACCATTAAATATAATTATAACCATTAATGAAATCCCATGCCACATAATAATAATAACAGTATTATTATTTTTTGGTGTGCCAACTTACGCAAAATCGATAAATAATATTTACCAACTCGTAAATAATTATTTTATCATCAGACATGGTCTTGGTTCATTTGAACTCCTCTTGTATTTATTTAACACCCAAATAAATATTGTATTCTCTTAAATAAACATTTTATTTCCAAACCAGTAAATAAATATTTATTAAATATTCAATAAAATAAATAAATAAATTTTATTTTAAAATATGGTGAATAAATATTTATTTAATTTATGTGATAAATATAACATAAATAAAATTATTCCTTAGTATTGAGAATAATATTTATTCCATTAATTAAATTGAAATTGAATTTAATCAAGACCACCAGAAACACTTAGTGTGTGACTCTCTAGGATTCTTTCTCATTGGCATTCGGTGGACTTACCTAAAGTCCAAGATTGCTATTTAAAAATGGGTCAAGGCACCCAAGAGAAATAACTTAAAGTCGTAATGATGACAACTACATATGAAATCTCATTGTGTAATATAATTCCTTTTTCACATAATCTCATCAAGTAGGTTTCATTACGGTTTCATCAACCTATATGCTCTATATATCATTCTTTAACTATCTGAAATAAACACTTCATTACACCATGATCATGGAATTTAGGGTGATGGTTCTATTTTAGTAAAAGGGCCAAGATATCAACTTCTATAAATATGAAAGGGAAAAATACTTTCTTGACTTATCCATTAATAACATGTCATTCGTGATGCACCCAATGTACCCTACTTCCTGCCAACATATGGCATGATGGTTTTTGTCACCAAATCTAAGTGCACAAGTTGTGACATGCATTAATTATAATCTTAAATTTTAAGGACCATTACACATGCTTGAATATAGGAATATCTGATGAAACCAAAACATGCAAAGTTTCTACTAGCGGGTCTGTTCTCATAATCTCCCATCTTGGAGATTACTAAGTGCGAACTTCATAAGAAGAAGTCTCATCTGCTTACGAGTTCTCGAACCTGATGGTTTATATAATATGTTTACCATCATAGTATGTTATCCAACCACATAACTATATTAAGAATATTTTCATAGCACTTCAAGGTTCTCATCATAGTGGGGAACTTCTATGACCTTATCAATGAGATAAATACTCTTGGACATTATTATATTATCGTTAAGTAGAACAATGAACAATATATAATAAGATGTTTAATTTAATATTTAATACATCAAATATTCATGTAATCAAAGTAAAAACAGTTGGTTCTAGGACACTAACTCTAAAAAACTCCCACTTATACTAGTGACAACTGCCTACGAATTTTAGTCCACTAGAACTCACATGATAATTATGTTTCTAACGAGTCAAGGATTTAGTAAAGGGGTCCACCATGTTGTCTTCTGTAAAAATAATGCTCACTCCAACTTCACCTCTCTGAGAAAAATCCCTCAATAGATGATATATTTGAAGTATGTACTTTTTCCACTGATGTGACCTTGGTTATTTTTCAAGAGCCAACACTGCAATATTATCACAATAGAGTGTGATGAGACCTTTACTACTAGGTACCACATCAAGATCTTAGATGAAATTCTACATCCAAATTTATTCTTTAGTTGCCTCAGAAGCTATAATATACTTGGGCTCTGTTATAGAATCTGCAACCACAACCTGCTTTGAGCTCTTCTAGCTCTCAACATCTTCATTCAAAGTGAAGATGTATCTCGTTTGTGACTTCATGTCATCTTGATCAGTATGGAAACTAGAATCTTCATATCCTCTGATGACTAGTTCCTCATCTCCTCCATAAACCAGGAAAATATCCTTAGTACGCCTCAAATACTTGAGGATAGTCTTGACTTCCATCTAATGGCGGTCACCTGGATTAGCTTGATATCTACCTACTACACTTAATGCGTAAGATACATCTATCCTAGCACATAGAAAAACATACATGAATAACATAATTATTGATACATATAGAATCATTTCCATTCTATTTCTTTCTTAATGGGTCTGAGGACACATTTTCATGGAAAGATGAATGCCATGTGATGCTGGTAAAAATCCCCTCTTGAATTGTTCCATACTGAATCTCTATAGTATTATGTAAATTTATGTACTTTGACTTAGGCTGAGCAACCTATTGGATATATCACGATGGATCTTGATCCCAAGAATATATGCAGCCTCACCCAAGTACTTCATAGAAAATAATTTATTCAATAATGCCTTAACATACTGTAAGACTATTATTTCATTTCCAATAAGTAATATGTCATCAACATATACTATTAAGAAAATGATTGTACTCCCACTAAACCGTTTGTAGACAAAAGGGTCACATTCATTCTTTATAAAACCAAATTTCATTATGGATTCATCAAAATGAATGTTCATTGACCTGGATGATTGCTTTAATCCATAATTGGTTTTTTGAAACTTTCATATCTTATTGGTATCCTTTAGAGTCACAAATCCTCCAGGTTTTGTCATGTAGACATATTTCTGAAGGTTCCTATTAAGGAAGGCTATTTTGACATCAATTTTCCAAATCTCATAGTCATGGAAAGCTGCAATGGAAAGTAGAATTATGATGGATTTCAACATTGCAACTGGTGAAAAGGTTTCATCGTAGTCAATAAATTTATTCTATTTAAACCATTTTGCAACTAGTCATTCCTTATATGTACTAACTTATCCTTCCATGTCTAGTTTCCTCTTAAATACCATTTTTAACCAACAAGCATTACATCCACTGGAGGATCTTCCAAAATCCAAACTTGGTTTTGGTACATGGAATCCTTTTCAGAATTCATGGCTTCTTTCCACTTGGAAAAATCTGTGCCACTTACCTATTCCTTACAGGTTAGAGGATCATTATTATCAACTAATAACGAGTCTCCATGCTCAGTAACTAGAAAAACATACCGTTCTATTTCTCTAACCTATCTTTTACTCCTACGTAGTTCTTGTGTCTCTAGAATAATTTCTTCTTCCATGGGGATTTGTGGAATATGATCCTATAACAACTCTTGTGTTCCTTGATACTCAAATTCATCGAAGTTTATCTCACTCCAACTATCTATTTTGGTGATGTGATACCTCTCAATGAATATGGCATGTTATTCCACTATAACCCTTTTGTTTGATGGGAAGTATATATAATATACCCTTATTTCCTTAGGGTATCCTATAAAGGCACACTTTGTGACTTGGGGTGAAAGTTTGTTACTTGAAGAGGCCTTAGAAAACACTTTGCTTCCACACATATGTAAATTCAATAACATGGGTTTATTCCACTCCAAAATTCATATGAAATACCATTTATCAATTTAGTTAGTACTTGGTTTAGTATGTGTGCTTCTGTTTATTATGCATATCCCCAAAAAGATAATGAAAGACTTTCATGACTCATTATTGATCTTACCATGTCTAACAAGGTGTGGTCCTCCTTTTTATTACACTATTCCACTGAGGCATGTAAGGAAGAGTGAGTTGGGATCGGATCCCAAACTCCCATAAGTAATCAATCAATACATGATTAATATATTCTCCACCTAGGTCTGAGTAGAGTTTTTTAATCTTCCTACCAATAAGGTTCTCAAATTCATTATTTTATTCTTTGAATTTAACAAAAGAACCTGACTTATAAATCATTATGAAAATATATTAATATCTACTAAAATCAGTGGTAAAATTTATGAAGTATGAATACCCACCCCTTGATTCAATAGGAAATGGTCTACACACATTGGTGTGAACTAATTCAAGAATCTCTTTAGCCCTTTCACCTTTCCCACTAAATGGGCCTTTTTCCATTTTCCTTTTAAACATATGTGACATACACCAAGTGGTTTTAGTTTGAAAGTATCTAAATATCCATCTTGATGTAATTTTGTAATGAATTTTTCATTTACATGACCTAGATAGTGATTCCAAAGTTAGGTGTGGTATGAGTCATGTGAAGTAACTTCATTATCGATTGCCATTACTTGGTTCATGTAATCCAACACATAAAGACCGTTATGTAAATGTTCATTACCATAACAAATGATATCTTTATAAAAGAAGCAACATTTATTTCCAAATTTAAAAATGAATCCATCTGTATCTAGTATGGATATAGAAATAATGTTTTTGGTAACTGAAGACACATAATAACAACCCTTTAAAGACAAGATCATTCCAGTTAACAATGTGAGGTGGTAGTCCCTGATAGCTAAAACAACAATTTTAGCTCCGTTGGATGCTCGTAAATATACCTACCCTCATTCAATGTTTTTTGAATCTACTCAGTTACTATATTTTAATACTTATGTGAGAACTAAAAGTTGTATATAATACCCAATTTGTCGAAATAGATAAATTGAACTCGATAAGAAATGCACATGAAACATCCCCTTAGTTTTTTCGCTGGGTGTAGTCTTTCTTCCAGCGACCCTTATTGCCACATGAAAAATATAAAACATCATGTTCCCTTATTTCCCCTTTGATATTCTTCTTCTTGGAAGGGTATGAAGAATATTTGGTCTTAAAGTTATTTTCTTTGCCTTTCTATTTTTTCACCATAAGGATAAAATGATTTTAATGATTTATATATTTATCTAACTAGAGAAGGGGGATAAGAAAATCTGGCAGATACTTTTCAATGTTGTTCATATTAAAATTCACAAAAAATGGAGAATCTCTGAGGGAGTGATTCCAAAATGCGATCGGTGCCCAGTTCTTTGGGGAGTTTAAACCCTAGAACCTCTAGGTGTTCAATATAGAAAATGATCTTGAATATGCGAGGCCCAGTTGGGGAACCCTATCCAAGATTACTATGAAAGATCACCTTAGAAATCTCAAACCATTCATGTCTATATCTCTCATGTCAAAGACCACATAGGTTCTCAAGCATTCTATACATATACTTGTTTTCATGAGATTCCATGAGTTCACTAGAAATAAATAAAAGAATCAAACATTTAATGTCAAATACATCATTAATATGTTTTTCATAGACTAGGAACTCTTCATCACTTTCCTCTTGAGTAGGCGGATCAGGCATTGAAGATTCTAGCACGTAAGATTTTCGTTCATGGCTTAGAACAACCTGAAGACATCTAAATCACTCCTGGAATTTACTACCAGTGAGGAAAATGTCTTTATCCAATATTGATCATAGGGATAGCGAGACTATAATTTTATTCTACAATTAAAATATTAGACTATTAGTACTTTTATTGATTATAAATTTTTTGAGAAATAATTAATTAATTTAATTAAATCTCCCACTATTTTTTCAAGTCCCAATAGCCCCCACCATTGAACTTGGAATGCCTAGTTGCTAGAAAATTCTAGTGTAAATGATCTATATTCCCCTTATCATAACCCTAATAAGGGTTAGTCAAGATATTTTAAAGGTATTTAGGTAGGAAAGTCTTTTACAACTGTGGGCTTGAAGCACCTTGATCCGTTGAGTGGACTCACCGATCCAAAAACCTTGACCTGGATTTTATCAACACTTTCCTTAAAATTACACCATGTCTAGAAAGGGCCACTCCTCTTGATGTAAAATGGTTATGTCAACCAAAAAATTTCATAATAACTCCCCTTATAAAAGTAAGTGTCCCAAAAAGGGTTATCCAAACACATAGTTCTATTGAGTTTTGTTCATAATAAAATAATAGAAGGCTTAGTCTGAATAAATATTAGATTGAGGGATTTTATTTTATTATGCATAAATTTTTATCTTATTTTATCCTTTACATGTCTTGTTAATATTTAAGAAAGTGTTTACTTAATTAATTAACCATGTTTGTATAAAACATATATGCATAATCACTTTTATTTAAATTTCATATTTGCATATTAATTCATTAATTCATGTGATTGCGGTCTTTCATGAAAAATTATAAGTTTAATGTATTACACATGAAATAAATAAATAATTAAATTCCCCAATAATGAGCTTATCTAATGGTTGATTTAATGACAGGACATTAAATAAACCTATGACTTAGGGGAAATAACTCCTTATGATGGACTTGGCATGAGATACAACATTACATGTGTCCGTTTATGTATAAAAGAGTTGGCATCATTATGGTTCCATCTTGAACCATACCCACATGCCTTGGGATGCTCCATTAATTACAAATATTTATTACTAACACATAGGTGAGGGGAACCAAAGACTGGTTAAATAGAATTATATAAATATCTTTAGACATGCAGGTCCTACATAATAATGAAAGGAGGGATGACTTACATGTCATCTTTTAATTTAATATTAAATAATTTCAAAACCATGAAATAAATTTAATTAAATAAATTCCAACACATACATAGGTCTTGGTAAATCTCATGAATGGTCACACATGAAATGAGTATGTAAAAGTAAATGTCTAGCATTCATTTTATTATTCGTTCATTTATTATTTAAGATAAACACGCTTGCATTAATAAATAAATAAATAAATTAATTAATTATCTTTCATCTTAATGATAATCTGATCATATTTGGAGATACCCATCATTAAAATCATTCATGTAAAATAAATGGCAGAACCAATAATGACATATTAATTAAAATAAATTAATTGATCATTTAAAATTCTTTAAAACCATTATTAAATTGTTTAACACACAACGATGTTATAATCAATAAAATAAGGTTTTAATTCTTCAATTTTAAATTTAATTTAATTTTAATTTTTTCCATTAATGGGAGACTACATGGCATGTACATGCAGTTACACACCATATACCTCAGCTTCTATATATCCAAGTCACATGCCTAGGGCTTTAATATATTGAATCAGCCAGACTACATGGTGTGTATATGCTAATTACACACCCTATATCTGATTGCCATGTGCCAGGTTGGACCGTTCAACACACGGTGTGAAATGAAAGCACCGAGTGTAATTAATTACTTGGATCATCTAGATACATTGCGCATGAGTATACAATGTGTGCTCCATCCACATACTGTGTAACCCAGTTTTACCATCCAATGATTTGAAACTTCCTGATGGAATCTCAGGTCATTATTCATTTGTTCTTAAACCTTTAAAAAAATGAAATAATAAACAAACATGATTAATATGTCAATAACATGTTAATTCAAATAATATTAAAGAATGAATAACATGATATAAAATCTAACCACAATTGCTCATAGATCAACAAAAAAATAAATATATATATATTTAAACGTGACCGTTCTGATACCACTTGTTGGTTTTGGGTGTAGTGAAATCATGTGTTGGTGGGTGATATATTAAAATTTCTTTCAATAATTGTTTCCTGAAAACTAGGAGTGAGGATCTTGCATGAAAATTTATAATTAATTTATTTAATATCTGAAGAAATAAATACTTGGGCTTAGGAATTTTATTCTTTGATGATTTTTGATCATTCAAAACATCCCTTTAGTATTTCCTTCATTTTTCTAGTGAGGATACAAGGGTAGATTCCATCTACCGATGATCCACACATGCTTCAATGTTCTCCGAGCAATGCCACTCGTTATTCGAGTGCTAGTGCGCCAAATAGAATGTCTTGTGTTGTTCATTCTTGATATCTCATTATTTAGTCTTGAAGAAATCCTCTATTAAATTTATCTTTCTTAATAAGGAGAGAGGAGGAAAAGTCAAGTGAGAATTCATTTTGCACAATAATTTTCTATTCCCAAACATGGAATTGGTTTCGAATGAACTACACAATAGATATATCCGTCTATTTATATAGATAAGATTTCAGTTACCAAATTTAATTGCATAATATCCATTAAATATAATTATAACCATTAATTAAATCCCATTCTATATAACAATAAAAAAATTATTATTATTTCGTGGTGTGCTAACTTGCACAAAATGGATAAATAATATTTACCAACTCATAAATAATTACTTTATCACCGAACATGGTCTTGATCCGTTCAAACTCCTCTTGTATTTATTTGACACCTAAATAAATATTTTATTCTCCTAAATACATATTTTATTCACAAACTAGTAAATAAATATTTATTAAATATTTAACAAAATAAATAAATATATTTTATTCACAATATGGTGAATAAATATTTATTTAATTTATGCGATCAATGTAACTTCAATAAAATTATTCCTCAGTCTTGATAATAATATTTATTCCATTAATTAAATTCAAATATAATTTAATCAAGACCACCAGAGACACTTAGTGTGTGACCCTCTAGGATTCTTTATCACTAGCATTAGGCAGGCTTGCCTAAATTCCAAGATTACAATCTAGAAATATGTCAAGGCACCCAAGAGAAATAACTTAAAGTCGCAATGATGACAACCAAATATGAGCACTCACTATGTAATATAATCCATTTTTCACATAAATATGGAAGGGACAAATCCTTTCTTTACTTATCTATTAATAACATGTCATTTGTGATGCACCCAATGTACCTTACTTCTTGCCAACATAAGGTGTGATGGTTTTCGTTAGAGAATCTAAGTGCGCGAGTCATGACATGAATTAATGATAATCTTAAAGTCTAAGGACCATTACACACACTCACAGATAGGAATATCTAATGACACCAAAACATGTGAAATTCCTACTGGAGGGTATGTTCTCATAATCTCCCATCTTGAAGATTACCAAGTGCGAACTTCATGAGAAGAAGTCTCATCTGCTTACGAGTACTCCCACCTGGCAGTCTATATACCATGTGTCCCATCATAGTATTCCATCCAACCATAAAACTATATTATGAATATTTTACTAATAATTAAAGGTTCTCATCATAGTAGGTAACTACTATGACCATATCAATGTGACAAATAATCTAGGACGTTATTACATTATGGTTATGAAGAAAAATGATCAATATTTAATAAGATGTTTATTTTAATATTTAATAAATCAAATATTCATGTAATAAAAGTACAAATAGTTGGTTCTAGGACACCAAATCTAACAGAAATAAGGAAATAACATCAATCAAAATGGAAATTCTTGGAAAAAACAATGTTCAATAAGAAATAGCGTAACTCAAAGAAAATGATTTTGAGTTACTAAGTGCCTTACCTTTACCCCTGATTTCAAAGGAAGTGATTTAACCTCCTATATTATAAACAAAACATATTAATTATCTATTTAATAACCTTTATCATACACATTTCTATTTATAGTCTTCATTAATAACAATTCTCTTCATGTATTAGATTGTTTCAATCTCTTTTCAACATCAGGTGTTAATATAATTAACTGTTTACACCCACTTTATAATGTTGATATCATGATCCATTAATTAATTCCAATTTATAAAATTTATTATAATATAATATATAACATAAATTTCTTTAAAAATATCTTATATCATTACATAAGTGTTTTAGTTATGCTACATGAAAATAGAATCAGTGTTGTCTTATTTCGATGATTTTAGTGAATGAAAACGATACTTTAATAATAGGTTATATAAATAATATAATATTTATAAAACCATATAAAAATAATGATTTTTTATTATATTATAATAATATTTTTTTCATGTTCCCATATTCATTCATAATAGGGTTTTATAGCATCATTCATGTATATGGTTAAACTGACCCAAACTTGACCACGCTTTAACTCGATGGATGAGTATGGTTTACAAGGTATCAATTTTTACATAATATCATTATAAAATAATAATAATGATATTATTTTGATTTTTTTAGGATTTTTAAAAATATTTTAAGATGTTTCTATAAATAATGAAAAGCTAGAAGAGAAATGAAAAAAATTATTCTTCATGGAGGTGGTAGTCCGCTCACACACACAATTGACATTCCTTTGTTTTTCTAAATGGATGGAAATGAATAAATAAGGGTTGTAAAATTAATATAACATCATATAATTATACTTATGATACTGAATTCATTATATTATTATGGTGAAAATATATTTTAGAGAGTAAGATTAAGAATAAAAACTTAAGAAAGTGATAGTACTTACGTTGGAGACTTGATCATTCTTTGGAATACTTATTGGAATTGAAGTGATTAGGCTGAATTAGAGTGACTAGGAAATATGGAATGTATGTGGGACATCTATCATAGTATATTCGGGCATATTTTAAAGTAAATTTTGAGTGGAATTTGTGTGTTTCAAAGGGTGTTAGTGATCCCCCTTTTATAAGAGAAGAAAATGGCACTTTTGGAAACACCCTTTATATTTTAATAATGTCATGAAACTATTCCAAGATCAATGGATGCAAAGCTTAAAAATAAATGAACGTGGGGTGTATTTGTGTCTATAAATACTATAAATTGGTTTTAAACACATGTTTTAAACAAGTTATATGGGTTTTACCATTAAGGTTTTACATTTTACTCTTTTACTTTTAAACTAGGTAATTAGTTTTTAACTAAGTGATTTCATGACTTATTAAACATATAACATAACCCATATTACAAAATTTGGGTATTATGGAACTAAATTTATGATATATTTAATCCAAATAAATTTCTAAATACTATAAAACTAACTTTTAAATTAAAAAACATAATGTATAGAAAAAATATTTTATTAGAAAAAGTCATTTTGATAATTATGGATTCTCAATATTATATAGTATTGATTAAAAATTAAATTAGTGTTAATATAAATATTTATGTTCTTATAAATCATATTAGATTAATTATTTAAATTATTTTAATTTATTTTATTCAATATAAACTCCTTGATATTAATAAAAAAATAATTTTAAAGTAACTATTTCACCGTTGTTGTGGTAATTAATAATAATCCTAACAATTTAAATTTTATACAAAAAAATTAAATTATTCATTTTAAATAATATAAATATTATTATCTAAAATATAAGAATAATTTTATCGAATTAAATTTCTATGTGTAGGGATATTAATTTTAATGTTATCACATATAACACGTAAAAACATGTTTTTTTAGAGAAATGTATTTTTAAGCATAAATTTTATATATAGAACAAAATTATAAATGCTATCCATTATAATGATATTATATATATTATTCATTAGGAATAAAATACAAAAAAAGCAAAACACATGAACACCCATGAGATAGGGAGGATAGGTCGTAGCCTTCCCCCCAAGTGGTAACCCACCCACCTAACCGTGTACAAATTTCATGGCCCAAAGGCCTTGGGGTTTTAAGTCCTTTTTCTAGGCTTGAAAACCCATTTTTGGGACCAAATGACCCTTCTAGTAAATAGTAATACTACAGTACCTAGACTGCTATATTGATTTCTATAGTACCACCGCCACTATAGTATTGTCATTACTAGAGTTCTGCAACTGCTACAATATTTCTATAATCACCTACTACATTACTACTATAATGACTCTAGAAAACACCACTGCCTAGTTTTGAACCAAGGTATTTTAGATGTAGTATTATGGAGTTTACCACTCAGGAACGATCCCAATTTCATATATTCTAATGATATTAATAATATTATAATTATTTAAAAAATATTTACGTGTAATTAACAATAATTCCAAAACTTAATTTCCATATGCATAAATTTATTTAGAGAAAAATACATAAAAAATTTTCATAAAATATTAGTTGATTTTTTAAAATGATATCCATAGGTTTTATAAATTGAAAATAGAACTTTTAATTATTTTATTTTACTTTATATATATATATTTTATATAAAAAATATATCAGAAACTTCTTATTCATATAAAATTGATGGTATTAACAAAATTAATTTTTTTACTATTCAACTAAAAATAAATTATTTTAGAAAAATATCAAAAATTCATCTTAAGATAATATATCCATACAAAATCCAAAAATGTTGTTTTTTTTAAAATTTACATCCTAAAATTTATAATTTTTTAAATTAGATTCATAAAATGCAGTGAAGACTTTTTTATAGAAAAATGTATTTTGGTATATTAATAATATTTTTGAATAAATTAATAATTAATATAGTGTTACTATATCTCATCATTATTTAATAAAAATAAACTAGTTTCTTATAATAAAATTTGAATTTCTAAAAATACATTTTTATGAATGAAGTGAATTTAGAAAAACCGACTTTCGAAAAGTATATAAATTCATGATATATATACACATAATACTATTTTATTACATTTCAATATATTCCTAATTTATACTTACATACCCCCTTATGATCTCTACATAAGACCTAAGCATCAGAAAATTTCTAGTTGTAGTTTTGAGAGGTGGTTTAAGTAGCATGGATCTTGTAGCAATCTCCATGAACTTGAAATTTTCCCATATAAATTTTTTCTCAAATAGTAATTGCTCGAGTTAAAATTGGGAAATGTTAAGGGAAACCCTATAAAATCCACCTTCTTTCCGAGTTCATACAAACGGTCTTCATAAGGAATACCTCTTCTTCTGGATTCCATTTCTTCTTAATTTCTTTATTGGTTTTGTGATATAGTTACTTCAATTTCTACCAGATAAATTAACATCTATGTTTTAATGGTAATATCTAATATTCAAAATATATCAAGGTTTTTATTTTTTATTTTGGTTTTACATGTGAAACATGCTATTAAAAAAATATTTATTTAAGGATAATATATAGTGAAATCTTAGGTAATTACATCCCCCCCATAAAAAAACTATGTCCTTACAATTTAATTATTACTTACTAATGATGTTAGATAAGGGTAACTATAATATGACTCATGATTTAATTTTCTAAATAAGTATAAATCACATATATTTACTAATAATAAGTATAATCACAATACAATGTTTTTTTCAAATCATTTGAGTTAAATACCTCTCATGGTTTTGTGTTAAGTCTTATTCCAATTTTCCTTATGGTCATAGTTTGGAACTACATTGATAGATTATCACAATTTTGATTAAGGTATAAAGTCGATTCTCTTAGTTTATATTAGATACACTGCACACCCCTATCTCTCACCCCCTTGGTCCCTTAACTTGGTGGTGCTAGTGGAATATTGAGGTTGAATGATGAAGTCGATAAAGATTGACCCCCCTCCTTATAAAAAACATTGTTATCTATGTTTATAACCCTCCTAAAGCTTTATGTATTAGATATATCCAATGAAATAACATGAACCATCTCCAAATTATCCTTCACCTATGCCGCTAGCTTCAATAGATAACCACCCATATCTTTTCCCATTTGTTTCACTAGTCCTTGCATTGCTCGCTCTATAAAACCCTCACGACTAAAGGATTGTGGGGGATGGATGAATCACGACATCCACTTTAGGTGTAATTTCATGTTTCCAAATATTTAATTCAATGTAACACCCCAATATTTTAGAAAAAACTATGATCGATAACTTACGTTGCACGAAACACCGAGCCTAAATAAACCCCAAAATATTAGTATTTAAATGCCACTGTTGTAATCTAGCCATTAATTTTGATGTGAATGTATAGGAATAACTGATTTATTAAATAAATATATAGTCCCTTAAAAATATAAATTTATTTTAAAATTATTATAAAATAATAATATAATTTTTAGTAATGTCATTTTATTCTTCAGAAAAACTTTTTCTTCAAAACCGAGTTTTTATTATTTTTATTAGAAAATATCATAATTAAATTCTAGAAGTTTAAGAAAATGTATTTGATAAAATTAATATAATTTTTTAAATAATTATATAATAATTATAATATGGATAATTTTTGGTATTTTTATGAAAATATTGATTTTCCAGTGAATAGTGAAAAATACCGATATTTATTGAAAACTATATTTTTATTTCAACCATTGAAAACATAAAATTTATATTAAAATGGTTTAAAATTAAATTTAGTTATATTATATTATTAATAATAAAATTAAGTACATTAGAATAAAATTATTTTTTGAATTAGAAATAAAAATATTTTTATACGTAAAAGGGCATTTTTTTCAAGAAAATTGTTTTTCGTTGCATTTTTTCAGTTAAATTTTTAAATTAAATTCTAAAAATTCAGTGTTTATATTTTTTAAAAATGGATTATATATTTGTAATAAGTGGATAAAAATTTATTAAATATGTATCTTCTATTTTTGATCAATATAAATAGTAAGCATAATAATTTTATTACCACAGAAAAGGGTAAATCGAGTAATTTAGGTTAAAAATAAAATGATAGAACTATAAAATGACCCAAAAACCCCCATAAATATTATTTTATTAGTTTATATCAACCATTATCGTTCAATGGTAAAAGTTATAACCTTTTGTGGCCACTTGGATAAGATTATTACCTTTATAATATTTTATTTAATGAAAAGTCAAACATGTCAAACTCCTATTTTTAATAAGTATGATATTTTTAATAAGGTTTTATCTAGAATATATGTTATAAAAAAATAGTTATTTGAAATATAAATGTTTTTTCTTCAAAGTGGTAAATTATTTTTAATTTTTAGTGAAGAAAAAATTATCTTAAATGCTTACACAACAGTAATATAATATTAATTTAAATAATATAAATGTTTTTAAAAATATTATTTTTGATATATTTTGAATGATTTAATGTGTAACATGAAATTTATATATATATATATATATGAAATATTATAAATTATTTAATGAATTATATTCTAATTCCCATTTTGTCTTGATGTATTTGAAGTCAAATTAAATGAATAGTGTCAAAATTGAAAAAAATGATATTTTATCAAAATAATATTTTATTAAAATTTTAAAAAATCATAAAATATTAAATAACCACCAAGATATAATATGTGATCTAAAATTTCATCCCCTATTAATTTATATTCCATTTAGATGCATTCATATCTAGAATAGTCTTATTATATTTTAATATTTTGAGAAATTTTGAAAGTGCCCCTCACTTCAATTATAAAAGGGAACCCCTTGCTTAACTTATTTACACTATTTTGAGAAAAATAGCTCAACCATATCCTGAAAAATTCTTTTATAAACATATTTATAAAAGATATAGTGGTTTTGGTCCTTCCAAAAGACCAACCCTATATCCCTTAATGAGAGATCTAAAGGAAGTCCACCGAAGAAGAGGTAATCGTCTTTACCCACTCTTTCAAGATTATTTCTTATTATACTTCCTATTAATGTTTAGTTTACATGATAAAATAATAAATATAGTATAATATTTATTCTTAGATTTTATAATTATTATGGGACAATAATATTCCCCCTTTTATCTATCCTATGAAAAAATAACCGAATGTGCGTATGTAAAACTTACCATCTCCATGCAGTGGTGTAATTTTTTTTCATCACCCATCAACTTGGATGGTCTTAATGATGGAAATAAATGATATATATTATAATTATGAAATTATATAATTTATTTAAATTTAATATATCACTTAATACCTTACCCTTTCAATCATTAAGGTATTGATATCATCGCTCGTGTGCACGTACTACCTACCGTCTCCATGGAGCGATGTGATTTATTTTCCACGTTCAAACTTAAATAAGGATTATAAAAATGTATATAATGAGTAAATATGATATATATAAAATTAATATCATTATAGAGATTATTTTACTATATAATATGTGCAATTATCATAAATTTCAGGACAAAACACGTATGAGAAAACATGGAAATTAACACCCGCAACAGTAAAATGAATACAATAATATTATTTAAATGGTGGTAAATTGTTATAAGGGGATAATATATGATATTATAAATATTAATATGATTATTTTATTATTTAATAACATGTTTCAAACCACTATAAATGATTTTAAAGCATGTACAACCCAAAGGAAGCGTGAGGTAAGAGATTTCGTCTCAATTTTCTTTCATTGAGGAACCTTTGTATGTTAGGCACCAATTTATTATTTATGGTTTATACAATGAATATTTCACATGTAATATTATCAATACCTCATAATACATGATTTATTAAGTTTCAATTTGAATTATTTCATCAAAGTGGATTCAACTTCAGAATTACCAAGTGTTAAGGGACTTCGTCTCAATTTTCTTTCATTAAGGCATATTTTGATATTATGCACCTAATTTATTTTATGTGTTGTATATACTACCCCTTTGAAATTTAATATAATTAATACATCATTATTAATTTTATTTTACATTTCAATTTGAATTATTTCATCTAAGGGGATTTGACTTGAAAATTACAAAGTGTTAAAAGTTATTATGCAATCTCACTTTTTTTTATGATTGTTAACTTTCACTTGAAACAATAACTTCCTTATGATAATTTTCATTGAAAATTAAATTTATCTTAAAAATTCATATTCTTATGTGGTGGATATTATTATTACATAAATTGTATACCATTTTACATATGGTATTTAATTTTGAATTTTTTTTATTAATTAGGGAAATATTGATAAATTTGTATCCTTTACTCAATAAAAATACTTTATGATAAGGAAAATTGTTTATAAATTTGATTTATTATTTTATATATGAGGAACTATTTGGACATGTATGACACAGGTGGGGAATAATTATAGATATCCCCTTGATGGATCAGTAGTCTCATAGAATGAATCAGTTGGCTAGCCTTAATTTAGTGGGTTTTTACCCATTATGTTTTAAACCATCTTGTGAAAGGTCTTGAAGGTAAAGGTATCATGTTCCTAGGAAACATTAATTATTATAATTAATAATTTCCTTTATTTAATTTATTATTATTATCAAGGATATTTTCACTATGATATCATCTTTCGATGCATTTCATTCTCAGATCATTGATTATATGGCATGTGTGTTTTGTTATTTACCTTTCCATATTGATTATGCCACATCTATTAATATAGTTAAGTTATTTAAATATAATGTGTATTCAGTTATTTAAATTTACATATTGATTATTACATATCTAATTTTTATATTCATATTATTTAAATGGAACATGTGTTCAGTTATTTACCTTTATATATTTTTTATACTTATTGTTTCATGATAACTTCACTGTACTTAAACCATAATGAGAATTTGATCCCTATATTATTTTGTTTCCTTTCCCTAGGTATTCATGAAGTAAACTATGATTGATATTAAAATATATTCTAGAGGGAATAATGTTATTCTCAAAAAACATTATGTTGTAATTTTTGTTTTCAAATGTAATGAAAGTTTCAAGTATGTATCTAGTTTACCAAGACTATTAAAATACTAGGTCATTTGGGATGTTAATCCTTGTATCTTATTAAAATTTAATAAAGTATGCACCAGCTCTAGGATACTAAAATCTGGGTTGTTATAGTTGGTGTTAGAGCAATTTTAGTAGAAACCTTAAGAACTAGATTTAAGAAAACATAGATTATGGAATATAACACTATGACTAACTTTTAGGATAAGTCAAAGTATAGGATAAAATCCAATATATTTGGTAATTACTATGGATAAACTAGGTTAAACCCAAGGAATAACACATTGAGAAGAAATTGTCATGATTTAGACATCCTTTGAATAATATTCATGATTATTTGATAGATCAATTTGATAATTGTAGATTTATTCTTACACTTTTATTTTGGGTTTTAATGAATGGAATAAACTAGAAGGAACTTATTTAAAATTAAATGTGATATAATTTTTTTGATAAAGTATTCCACCAATGGTATTATGGTTAGAAGAATCATGAAATGACTAAGGAATTATTTTGATTTTGGAAGCATATATGTTTTTATTTACTTAAGAGTTATTGAAACTATTATGGGATTATGTGTTTAAGTTTGATCATAATTTTGAAGTCTTAGAAACCCCTTTTGTGGTTTAGGTGATGGATATTGAAGAAATATCAAAATCAAAAAGAATATAATGATGTCTAAATTTAAGGTATGTATTATTTTTGTATGATCTAAGCATGAAACCTTTTTCGTTGATATTGCTGAATCATAAGGATATATTTCATATATTTTATTTATAGAAATACATTTTTAAGGAATAAAAAACAATGGATGGTTAAATGTTTAAGAAGTATGTTATGTGAAGGATGTGTTTATCAATGATATTTTGATATATTCTAAATATCATGAGAACCAAGAAACACATAAAGGATATTCTATAGTTTTTTTTAAATTTGGAAACATATGTTTGATGGAATCAACATATTTGAAAAGTGGTATTGAGTTTTGATAAATGTTTGAGGTACATGTAACCCTTAAGTTTAACATGTGAAGAAGGTTTATTTGAGGAAGAATGACTTTTAATTTTGTGGACATAATGTTAAAGGTAAGGACAAACTTTAGGTATTATATTAACTTTTATTTTAAGGTAATTACGAGTTATTATATTTTTGGTAATGTTTTAAGAATTATATTAATATAGTTTTAGAAAAAGGGAAATCTGCAGGTCAGGCAACAACCCGTCACATCCAGAAAGGCTATGAGGTTGGAACCCACAATATAAGGAAGATAAGGGTTCATCACCCACCACTAACCTACATGATGTCCTGGTTATTATTAATTTTTTTTTATTTATTTAAACGATATTAAATTTCAAGGATAAGTTTATTTTGGGAACATATGTTTTATCATATAAATAACTGTGGGATTGTAAGTTAATTTGGTTTTACATGATTTCAGAAGATGATGACTATTTTTGGAATCCTGTATAATTAAGGTAAATAGAATATTATGGAATTTTATTTTATGAATAAAGTTTTAATTTTATTTTGGAGGAATATAGGATTTTATTCAGGTTATTTATGGAAATGGTTAGAATATCTTAGAGATTACATGTTTAGAGCGTGCACATTTTTAGAGATAAATATTAAATTTATCTTGTATGAATATGTGATAAAATCCTTTTAAATTTTGGGTTTGAATCTAGGATGGTATATTTTTTTTGTACTTTTAAGGAAACTTATTTATTGAAGGATTGAATTTTGGGTATTACTGTTGAATTTTGGGAGATTAATGCAGTTTTATTCGTATAAAGGTTTATTCTTTTTGGGAATTATCTTATCTTGTACTAACCATATTTGTTTTTTTAATGTATAAATACATGAGTAATGATTTGTTTTTATTTTTTTGATTCTTTTTCTTTCGATGCTTATTCTAGTGCTGTAGGAATAAAAAAATTCATACTCATCATTTAGAGAAAAAGACGAGTTTGCGGGGGAAATTGATTAAAATATAAAACTCTACCTATCAAGTTAGTAGATTTACTTATGCTCTTAATATTAGAAGTAAAATACTTCCTAAACTATTGAAAAATGATTTTGGAATAAAAATTTTATCTGTTTACTTTTCTTACTAAGAAATAAATATCCCTTTAATCCAACATAGATTTATGGTTTTGTGATGGTAAATTTTCTCATGATAATGTTTTATATAACTCTCCATTAGTCCTTTATAGTTATATTTTTATTCCATATCCATGTTTCCACCTCCCACTAATTTTATCCTGTTCATAAACTTAGTTTTGTGGTGACCTTCACATTCCCTTTCTCCCTTTTCAAGAGGAAGTTTTATTAACCCTTATTACGATGTTGTATTTACACAAAGATATTTTCAAATGTCAACACCTTGATCACCATTATCAAGTTTAAATTATGAGGTAAGAATTTATTTAAATAGGTTATAATGTAATAATCCATGATTTTAAAATAACACTATGATCAATATCTGATGTTGCACGCATCACTGAGATTAAACGAACCCCAAAATATTATTATTTAAACATAACAGTTATAACCAGGCCGTTTATTTGGAGGGTATGAATAGTAAAAATGACTTATGAAATAAATATACAGGTTATAATGAATATAAATTTATTTTTTAATTATTATAAAATAATAACATAATTTTTAATAAAATCATTTTATTCTCAAAAAACGGTTTCCTCAAAGATGAGTTTTTCTTCTTTTCATGGGTGAATACAATAATTAATTTCATGAAGTTTTAGAAAATTTAATTGATAAATTTAACTTCACTTTTGAAATTATAATATCATAATTAAATTATGGTGATTTTTTGGTATTATTCTGAAAATATTGATTTTCTAGTGAATAGTGAAAAGTATCGATATTTATTAAAAACTGTATTTTTATTTCAACCATTGAAAACTTAAATTTTATTTTAAAATGGTAAAAAAGTAAAATTATTTATATTATATTATTAATAATATAATTATTTACATTTTAATCAAATTAATTTTTAACATTAGAATACAAACATTTTTATATTTAAAAGAGCATTTTTTCAGGAAAACGTTTCATTGTGTTTTTTCAGTTTAATTTTAAATTAAATTATACAAATTATGTGTTTTGAATTTTGAAAAATAGATTCAATATTTATAACTAATGGTTCCAAATTTATTAAATAGGCCTATTTTATTTTTTTTCAATATAAATAGTAAACTTAGTAATTTTATTACCACAGTAAAGGGTAAATCGAATAATTTAGGCTAAAAATAAAATGTTAAGACCCACAAAATGACCCAAAAACCTACCTAAATATTATTTTTTTATTTTATCTCAACCATAATCATAAAATTTTCTAAATTATGACCTTTTGGGGATTCTTGGATAAGATTATGACCTTTATAGTATTTTATTCAATGAAAAGTCAAACATATCACACTCTTGTTTTTAATAAGTATAATATTTTTAATATGATGTTATCCATAAATCTTTTCAAATTCATTTATAAAGTATTATATCTTATGATTAATCAAATTTGAGCGGTTTAATAAATATTAATTTCCTTATTAATTACCAATTATTTTTATTATTCTCTAATGCATCATCAATAGTTCTTTCATCATAGATCAATTAATACAAAACCATCGTTATTAACTCAGATCACTATTAGTTTTTTTACACTAATAATATAAGTTAGTTTCAATTGAATAAAATAGTATTATTTCTTGATATACCAATATGGACCCTCAATATTTAATCTAACCTTTATATTCTTTAATCACAACACAATGGAAGTTATTATGTCTATATAATATGGAAAATTTTGTATTTTATTCCAAAATATTTATTATCTAGTAATCACAAACAACTTCTCTCAACTCCTTTAGGAACTAGCATATCTTGATTCAAAATCTCTATGAATATGTTAATGACAGTACACCCTTCATCTATTTTATCTAACCAACACTTTTTAATATTTCATCAATAGAACAAATCTATAATCATCACAGGTAAATATTGATTCCTATAATATGATTATCTAAGATATCCAAGAAGCATCCTCTTAATTTATTTCTTCATTTAAATCTAATGATAATGATAACTTGTTTTTTTCAAGCTGTATTATCATAGATTGAATATATTCACATATTGAGTTCTTCATCTTCACTCATATATTGAATTTTATTTCCTCCATAATATATTGAAAATAAATTCAATAAACATATCTCTTTATCAGAATCTAATTGGGTTATTCAATATATATATATATATATATATATTATTTTATATTGTACAAAAATTATTTGTTTTTTTAAATAATTCTATTATATAACACATTATTTTAATGAAAAATATATAGGTAGATCCATTATTGGAAAAATATTTTCCATGACCTCTAAAATAATTTATTGTGGAATGAGAAATCCAAAATAATTAAACACACATGTATATACATGTACATGCATGATCACATTCACATGAATACACATGTATAGGAATATAGCCACGCATGCCCGCACACACACGAGAATTCCCACACATGCGTAAACTTTCACATGCATGTACCTAGAAACATGTTTATGAATTAATTAAAATACATACACCCACATAGATATGAAATCACACATATACACACATATATACTCCAATGAAAATACACCCACATGAACACACCCAAAAAATAAAATATATAAAATATATATTTTATTTATTCCAATAATAATATAATATTTATTTATTTTATCTATCCATATAACATATAATATTGAAATTTATTTTTTAAACTTTTAATCCAAATGTTATTTATTTTATCTAAAAAATCAAAATAAAAACAAGAATAAGTTTTATGTTTATAGAACACTTATACATACAAATCATTTAATTATTAAACTAAAAATTTGTAGAATATAACATAAAACACACACACATAAAGAAAATATACACTTGTATGATCCTACACACATGTTTATAGAGAGAGATAGAGAGATGGAGAGAGGGGATGGATAACAATAAAACACACACACACAGTGATAGGGAAATGGAGATGGGGAGAACATGTAATACATACACATAAAATAATTATGAGATTACACACATAAACACATACATAAAAAAATGTGCATAAAACCCAAAACATATCATGAAACAAAAAACAAAAAAAAACACATAGACTCAAAACATTTATAGAACACAACACACACATGTTGATAATACATTTATTTATATAATTTAACAAAGAACATAACATAGTACACATAACACACACATAAAAATATGTTAATAGAATATATATATATATATATGTGCATGTGTGTGTGTGTGTGTTTGTGTGTGTGTGTGCATGTGTGTTATATTTAATAAAGTGTTATTTATTGAATAAATATGGATATATGTGTGTGTTAACATGAATGTTTGTGCGTGTGTCTATATATATTTTGAAATGTATAGACGCTAAGATTCCTAGTTTCAGAATTTATAATATTTATGAGGAAATTTTGTTCATTATTAATTAATATGATAATAATAAATTTACTTTAATATAAAATTTAAAAGAATGATTTAATCAAATATGTTTTGAAAAAATAATTTTTTAATTTTTTTGTTGATAATTTTTTAAAATTTTTCTTTGAATGATTTTAAATTATAAAATATTAAGGTTTTGAATTTTATAAGGAATTATTTAAAAATTAATGGTGGGGTTTTATGAAAGTGATTTTTATTTTAATTATTGTTGTAAATTTGTATAAAATTTATGATTTATAGAATTTAATAAATGAGATTCATTTGAAATTATATATATATATATATGATATTATTTTATTGTAATTTTGTTTCAAAGAATTTTTTTTGATAAATATCATCATTTTTTTGTTTATTATGACTAAAATAAAGGAAGAAGTGATGATTCTTGGTGGAATATTTGTTAGTCAAGGTTAGTAATTCCATAAATATACAAAATGAAAATAATGATTAGGGGTGGTAAATATTATTTAAGTGGGAGGATATAATTTTTTTGTGTGATTATTTATAAAGGATTTATTGTTTGGGGGAATTATAATCCACAATAGGAGGATGAAGGAACTAATATACCACACAACTGAAAATTATCCCCTATTATTTTTTTGGTGGAATCTTCTTTAGACCATTAAAGTGTGTGGATGAATAACAATAGATAAATAAAAATATAATGATCTTGAAAGGAGTCCTAAACAATACGTGACAGTAATCTATTCTTTTATTCCTTTTTAATGAAAATTATCTCTGTATATATTCTGTGTAGTGAAATCAAGATGGTTTTGAAATAATCCTAGGTTGGAAAAGATTTTTTTTTCATCGATATTTTATTAATGTTCATTGTTATTCATTAAATTTTAAATAAGTTACCATTTAACTTATTGAGGGAATGATAAGTAATAAGGTGAATCACTATTGTAATGTAACCCGTTTAAACATAGTTATTTTTTTAACATCTGTTAAAAAGAAATGTGAATACAATAGACATTAAAAATATTTTTTTAATATTATTTATTAGAAACCATTTTCAAAATTCACTTTCAAAAATGTTTATTATAAAAATAGATGATTAAATATCAACAAAATATTGATATAAAGATAATTTCAATGTTGGTTTTCATAAAAATTGATGTTGAAAGTAAATTTCAAATTCATTTTTTATAATAATCGACGCTAAATATGAATGTCAGTATAATTTATTATAAAAGATAACATTTAAATCTAAACTAAATATAGATATATAGAGGATTTAAATGTTATTTTTTATAAAACTAAATTTTAAAGTGACTTTTGAGTCAATGTATTATGAAAAAACATTACAATTGAATTTCAATGTCAGTTTTCTAAAAAATGACTTTAAAACATTGTTAATTTTAAAAAATATATTTTGTAATACAGTTACCAATTCCTTATAACTAGAAATACAGAAACTACAAATAGAATTAAATATTAGAAAAAAACTCAATGAAAACACTACTATAATACCACTTACCAAGCTAATATACTTCTAAACAAACTTTTAGATATACATCGATAAATCAATAAAGCCTAAAAAATAGTCTACAAATAATCATTGACGGTGTTTTAAGTTATCTTCCCAAAGTGTTGAAACATCATTAAAAACTTACAAAAATAGTAAATGTTAAAAAAGTAAAAATACAGTATAATGGTATAAAATATTAATCTTGTAATAGAACCAACCTTATGAATATATGTCATTTTTCTGGTCATGATATTTTTAAAAAAGGAATCATAAAACATAAAAACCAAATTCTATACTTCTTCTTTCATGATGAATCAATGTTTATGATTTTTTTGAAAATATAAACTACAATATATGTAAGAATAGTAAAGTATTAACTAATAGAAAATTTATTTACCTAAACTCACACATAATTATTTTCATTTGGATTCTTTATTAAAAATTGAACCTTGTTAAATGCCTTATATTTATAGTTTTAATTTCTTTTATTAATTACCAAAACATATGTAACATGAAAAAATTAATATTAAAAAAATAATTGAATAAAATATAACTTTTGAATTCATTAAATATTGAAAATAGTCATGAACATAACCTAGTAAAAAGAATTACCAAGATAGTGTGTATTCATATTGGATGAATATATAGAACATTCAATGTTCAAAAATACAAAAATATTAGAATGAATGACATTGTAATGAATAATAATTCATTTTTTAGCCTAGATCCTATTAAGGTGCCACTGAGGGGGGTGAATCTATAAAAACTATTTATTTTAAAAATTTAGAATTATATAATTTAACCCTTGTGATAGGTTAATTTCATGATTCACAATTTTTATTATCTTCCTCATCCATATGTAAGAAATATAATGAATTTATACACAATTTTTTTTATAATGTTTGGACTTGATGATAGATAATACTCCTTAACGGGTTCAACTTTTGTCCAGTACATGGATTCTATATTACTATAAAAAATTATAGTGATTATAAACGCCTAAAATTGTCACAAAAGTTTTGAATTGGTATCATTAAATTCTATATTTAGGTAGGTTTAATTCATTTCCCATTATTGAATGCTTGGAATTGTTAAGGTAGGAAAAAATGTTCTTTAAATCTTATCAATTTTTACTAGAATGAATAAGATATTTGATATGATCTAATATGGTTCTATTTAAAATAAAATATCTTCTTTGAAAATCTCATTGACTACTTGATCAAATATAATGAAACAACAAAATATCATCCTTCCTCCCACCAGTTCAGAATGACCACCATTTTCATGAAATCATTATTTTATTAATTTTTCCTCCTCCTCCTTGGAAATAAGAATGAGGATCAATGGAAGTAGTATCATCTTACCCCAAACTATTTAGAAAACAAAAATTTAGTATAGGTTGATGTTACTTTGATTAATTATATCAAATACAGTAGCATAACAACCTCTATAAAAATTCTTGAACATACATTTCTATCCAATTTGTTTTATTTATATTCACACATAGAATAAACATATCATTTTGAAAATAAAATTTTAAAAACTCATTATTTTTTGGCAAAATCTAATAACTTGGTCAAAGACTCATTGAAAAATTGAAGCTACTATCATGATTGTTTTTGAATATTTTAATTTAAAATCATAACGAGATTCTATCCTAATATTTCTCAATAATCCCCCATTAATTTTTCCTTAAAGCTTTAATAGAATTATGGATGCTAACTAAACCCATAATATTTTGTAAAGACATGAATAAAAAATCATTGTCAGATTTGGTCCCCATTGTTCATGATTTTTTTGATGTTTGAATATCATATATGCAGAGAAATATCATACAAGAACCTCAAATATCTTATAGTATGGGAAAATTACCTTTTCAGTTTACAAATATATTATGAATATCTCATACCTCCTTCATGAAAATGAAATTTGGTACACTCTTTTGAAATATCATACAATATACGACTTTTGTCTTTGAAAAATTCCAACAAACTCAAATATCACATGGGAACCTAAAATTTATATTGTGCTAGAAAAATACAACAACCCATATTTTTCACACATAGTTATTGCATCTTATTAAGTGAATATTCATTTTATAACATTATATCTATTTTGGAAACATAAATTGTTTATGTCTTTGGAAACTTGGATACATAAACAAATGGTTTATAAAAGATCTAAATTATCTCCCACATATTTATTCATAACAATAAAAACTCTTAGACACATCATACTTAAAACCTTTCTTCATTACCTGAGGAAAGGAAACATAATAAAGAGTGATCTTATAGTCTTAGTAAGTTAAATAAGATAGATATCAATATTCACTTAAGAATAATATTAACATAAGGGTGTGATAACATGATCTTAACATTCAAAAAACCATACCCATCATATATTAGATTATAATCCTGATTCATAGAATAGAAATTAGTATTTTATAAGACCTGAATCATAATTAAATCAATGAACATATCCATGAGCGCATTATATTATCATAATAATGTGAAAAAACATAATATTATAACATTTTAAACATTTTTAAATAGACATAGGTTCACCCATTAAATTAAGGACAAAAAATAATGCCCTGGAATAAAATTATATATATGAAACTAGGTCCATGCATAAACTTGTGGACATAAAACTAGTTCCATATATAAACTTATGGAGATGAAATCTAGGAATATGCATAAAATTTTGATCTTGAAAATATGTTCACATAAGACATAATTTACTCACAAGTTGTCCATAATTACCCAATACATTGGTGGGATTTAATGAACTCAACCATCACATAATCATATTCTCGTAATATGTGTTCTAGAAGATCATAAATCATTTATCTTATATCATAACCCATGAAAAAAATTGGTTCCATAAAAATTTCAACATTTCATCATAGCGTGACCCATGGATAGTAAATGAGATTCATAAACCTCTCATCATCATAATCAGAAACCATAATGATAAATAATAAGGATGGTATCATAAGATCATATCCCTAGTAATATATATATAACATTAAAGGATGTCATATTTAGATGACAATATCTTTAAAAGATCTCTGAAATATTTTTAATGCAAATAACTTTTTAATTTTGAATTGTATTAATTAAAATATATAAATTTCCAAAAATATTAAGGAAAATATTTTATTTGAAAATAACCTTTGAAAATTGTAAATTAAGTGTTAGAGCATAGAGTGTCCATGATGGTAGTCAATTCTATTCATGTCTTGTACATTAAAACAAATATTTATTTCAAATTTTTGTTAAAAAAGTCAAAAGTACCTCATTCAAAAAATGAAAATAAGATTCCTTTTTAACCATTTTGTAAACTTCCATCATGTGTAAAATTACTTTAAAAATACTAGGTGAATGAAAAAATTATTGATTTTTTAGAAATCATTGAAATAGGATAGAAATGATTTTTGGATGAAAAATGAAATAAAATTGTGTTTCCCTTAAAAATATTCTTTTGGTATATCAATTACTTAAAGAGAGGAAAATGAAATGAAAAAATGTATTATATAGAAATAAATAGTATATAATAAAATTTAGTCTATTATTTAGAGTTAATCATGAAATTCACCATTAGAAACATGATCATAAACAATCCCGATAAACAATGTGATTATAACATAAAACCCTTTACCGCTTTGGTAACTTTTGAATCATAAGCCCCATGAAATGATAGCATAAAATAAAACATTAAATATCATTATCATAAGGATATTAATTATATAACATTTCAAATGGGTTTTATATGCATCTCAAAAAAGAACATTGGTTCATAACATAACATATGTCCCAAAGAAGACAATTTGAGAGAATAAACCATTACCTCAAGTTCGACTTACTTAAAAAGTGTTCTAGCCTCATGTATAATAAATTTAAATTTATCATAAATATATAATAGAGTAATTTAGATACATATAATATAACATATTATTTATTTATAAAATATGAACACCCATTTATTAATAATTCATTATAAAACTGTTGTTTCTGGGTGTAAATTTCTTTGTTTTTCATGTGAATTTTGATTCAGTAGTTCAAGTTATTATACTTTGATAATTGTTAAACCATATATATAATGTAAATAATACTATAAATATCACAAATATTAATAATTTATATTTTTATAATCAGTCATAAAATGTAGATAAATAAAAATGAATTACACTGTTCATCGAGTCAGTAAGGCGTACGAACACATGAAAAATATTTTCATTTTTCAACGAATGGAATGAGAGAAAGGTAAAAAATAATTAAAATTTCAAGAAAAAATATTATATCTTATATATCATATATATTCATTAAATATATCCTTATTACCATATGAGTAAAAATGAAAATGAAAAACAAATCACATCGCTTCCTAGAGGTGGTAATCCACATGTACGCATGAGTGACATTATCATTTTCCAATATATTTCAAGGTAATAAGTTAGATGTGATATTATAATTATTGAAGAAAAAATATTTCATTAAAATATTATATAAACTTTAAACCCATCATAATAACCATTCCATGATAGACGATGATATAAAATGAATTGTATTACTACATTGAGGTGGTAGTCCACACATCTGCATGAGCGATAATTTCACACAACATTTGTTGGGATAGACTATTAATAGTGATAATTCCATAATAATAATAATAATAATAAAATTTTATTAAATTAATTATTCTGAAGCTATAGTTTTTTTTAATAACACATAATTGGAGGAGGTATAATAATAAATAATTAAAAGTGATTGGGTAAGATGATAAACTCTTCTTTGGTAGGACTCCTTTAGATCATTTCTAAAGGATACTTGGAATGGTATTTTAAGAATACCAAGATGTAAAATTCATATATAGGGAATTATAAGAGGTATATGGGTAGGTTTCTCTCAATCTTGGTTTCTCAAGATATTGAAAAAAATACAGATTAGGGGTGACCTTTATAAGGGAGGGAAATGACATACATGGAATTACTAAAAATATTAAAATATAATTATGTCATTATAAATCAAAATGATTCCAAATAGTCATATATTAAAATAAAAATAGTATTATGAAAAAATATCATCAACCAATGAAATTTAGATAGGTTTTGCTAAAATTTTAAACCTTATATTTTTTATGAATACTTTGGTTAACCAATTCTAACCTTAACCACAGTAACAATTTTTTCAATATGAATGGGATATAATTTTAATTATAAGGTAGAAATTGGTTAAAAATGTTGGAAATGTATTGTCTCAACAATACTCATTAAATTATGATGATTTTTATGTCCACAAATACCCTAGTTTTATTTCTAATGATGTTTTTCTAAGTGAGTTCTACAAGAATTTATATTCTGTTCTAAGGAATTTAGAATTACAGGAATGAATATGAAAACACTGTTTTCAACCCTATGTTTGGAAAGTAAAATGTATGGTTCATCAACCTTATATTACAATGAGAATTTAAATGATTTTGAATGGTATTAACCCTAAAATATGATGAGAAGTGAAATTCGTGCATGTGGTATCAACCCTACATTATGCTAAAACAATTTGCGTTTTGATCAAAATCCTTACTTTCATAGAATCATCAAACATATGGATCATCAATACTAAATTGGAGTCCAGATTTACTATTCATATCCTACAGATGGAAATGTTGAACGTATGGTTAATCAATTAAACATTCAGGATTTTATTCTGAAAAGGATATACATATGGATAATCATCCCTGCGCTAAGAAAAGAAACCCTACACTATGAAAAGGAACCCTACACTATACATATCAACCCTACATTTTGTTTTCAATTGATAAGTTTTTTAAGCCATGTTTTCAATCCATTTCAATCCGAGATTTCTGTAATGGTAAAGTCAAAATTAAAGACTGATTCAAGGATCTATTTTATTGTTTCAAAGAACCGTGTTCATCGGAAAAAATCACTCTTATTTATAAGGGAAGTCATGACTCCCTTGGTCTTTTGGAATTTGATTTTTCGTAATCAATCAGGCTATTATTTTGGATCTGGAATAGCGAAGAAAGTTTTCTATTCTATATATTCTTTTTGTGTACCTAGTCAAAAATTTATATTTTTGTGATAAGTGATTTACATTTGAGACTATATTATTGAAATTATCTTTTACAGTGCTCCTACAATGAATGATCGATTCTGAAAGAAGATACAATTTGGAGATATACATGTTCAATATTTTACTGTTGTAAGATTACTACTAATATTTAAGTTGCTACTTTATTGAAGATATTTTTTCAATAAGGATCACTTCAGACTATCTTATTCTTGAAGATATTGTTTTTTAAATAATTAGATCCATCAATTGTCAGTTGATTGCTACAACAACTGTGAAGATCAACCCAAGCCTTTAAAATAAAACTCTTTTGATTTATTAGAGTATCAAATGATCGTACTCAGTTGTGGTGGAGTATTAGATTCTCAATCTAAGCTATGGATAACAGGTTCTTAATTAAAAAATCTGAATACTTTTTTTATTTTTTATTTGTAAAGGCGTCAACTTCTTGTACTCTGTTGTGGATTTTTGGCCTTGTGATAAGAGGAAAATTCTATTGAAATTTACCAATCTGGTCAAGAGAGTGATTGGTATAGTGGACTAGGGAATCTTTGTACCCCAAACCACTATAAAAAGATATGTTCTTTATTTCTGTTTATCTGCTACATATTTTCATATAGAATAAAAATACTATATATCTGCATAAATCAATGTGTGTGTCAAAATCCAAAATTGTGGAAGATTTTTGAAAATACATAATTCACCCCCTCTTGTGTTACTTTGTATATTCCAACCTAACAATTGGTATCAGATGAGAGATTTTGAATAAAGTTATAGAAAGCTAAAAAGTATAAGGTCAATACAAAGATGTAAATGGATGATCCTGGAGAAGTAATGTCAATGATACATGTTCCATATTTTAATGGTGAAAATTATGGATGTTGGAAATATCAAATGATTATCTATCAGAAGAATATTGGATTCAGAGTCTACTAAAAAATTATTACTGCTTATAATATTCCTAAAAAACCAAAAACATAGGATGTAGTAACAAAAGTTGAATATGATTTGAATTATAAGTAAATGAATGTTAGAATTTTCAGTCTTGGACCAGATGAATTAAATCATGTATCACAATGTACAACTGCATATGAAATATTGAAAACTATTGCAGTTGCTTATAAAGGAATATATAATGTCATACATATGAGATATGCTACAACTAAGCTAAAATTTGACACATTTAAAATGTTTGATTTCGGAAGCATCACACAGATGAATGAAATGATTACAGAAATTGTTTTCAATATCACATCTTTAGGTGAACCCATAAAAAAATTTGATAAAGATTTAAAATTACTGAGATTACTACCTTTTAAATGGAATGACATATCTACTGCAATTCTTCAATCATCATCTATCAATGATCTAACAATAAAAGAAAAAATTATGACTGTAATGATGTATGAAGAAGAAATGTATGATGAAGCCAAAGACTATAAAATTATAGTAAAGAAAGAAAATAATTCTCTAAAAGTGACATCTTAGAAGCATATTAGAAAATAAAATCAAGAAATCAAAGAAGAGAAAATTTTAGATTCCTCAAATTTTGAAATAGAATTGTCTCAGCTTTCTAGAAAGTTCGGTATGTTTTATTCGAAGAAAAGAAGATTCAGAAAATCTTTCAGGAAGGATGAAAAATAACCAAGAAGGGATTGATGTTATGAATGTAAGAAATTGGGTCATATCAGACCTAATTATACTTAGCAAAATGATGAAAGAAAAAGTCTAGAAAAGTTATATAAGAAAAATGGTAATTATGAGCACAAAAGTAAAAGTGAAATGAAAGATAAATGAATTCTATCTAAAGACTCTATAATCCCTTCAAAGTCTGATTAAAAGAAGGAAAAATCAAAGCTAAAAGATAATTTGGTCTTTACGGCTGAATAGGAAAAGGAAAAAACTTATTATGCTTCTAATTTTGATACTAGTAATTTATAAAATGATAAATTAGTACCCTACTGTTCTATGGTAGAATAAAAATATGATTATTTAGTAAAAAAAACACAAGTCTTTAAAAAATATTCATAATGATATTTTAATTTAATGATAAACTCTATTAAAACAACATCAAGAGTTGATTGTAAAATTCAAATAGTCTACTATAAACCGTGATGATCTTGAAAAAAGGATAAAAATATTATAGGATTAAGTAGAATCCTATAAGAGTGATTCTCTTATTTTTACTAAAGAATAAAATACTTTAAATTTAATTATTGGAAATAATGTCATTAAAAGGGAAATATTTGGAATAAGAAGAAAGGGTGAGAAATAAAAATTGTATAAAAACAAGTTTGTTCCCAATTCTAAAAATGTAATTTGTTAAAATTGTGAAAAATGACATTTCACTAATAATTAATATTTAAAAAATCCTCAAATTAATGGTATTAAAAGATCATTCATTTCTAAATTTTTGTCTAAATCAGGGGATATAAGTTGTGGAAACATAAAGAAAATATGGATTTGCAGATCATTCTTAGCTAACACTGATAGACCCAAGAAATATGGGTACCAAAACAAAAATCTATTTAAATACCTTTTCAGGAAATAGGCCACATGAAAAAAATGCTATATCATATATGGACAATGGCTATTCCAGGAATATGAGTGGAGATCCATCAAAATTTTATACACTAACACAAATGGACGGAGGCCTTGTCTATTTTGGTGACAATTCCAAAGGAAAAATAATTAGAGTTGGAACAGTTGGAGATCAAAAAACTATCTCAATAAACAAATTACTATATATGAAAGTGTTAAATAACAATCTGATAAGTATCTCTCAACTTTGTGATGATTGTTTTTATATTGATTTTTCAAAAAATTCTTGCTCCATGTTTAAAGATAAGTTACTTAAATTTAGAGAACCTAGACTTGACAATGTTTACACTTTAAATTTAAATTCCTTATGTAAGAAAAAATTGAATTTTTTAACTTTTAAGAAAAATGAATCATGAATTTGGAATAAAATACATTGACATAGTAATATATATTCATTACAGAAATTATCTAAGAAACAGTTAGTTTCTAATTTTCATAGTCTTAAGTTTGACAACAACATATTTTAGGATTCATGAAAAACTATCTAGCATAACAAATATTTTTTCAAATATATTAACAAAATTGATACATCTAAACCTTTAAATATTATGCATATGGATTTTTTTGTACCATCAAGGTTAAATTTTTTGGATTGTAAATTATTTGTCTATGTTTTAGTAGATGATTATTCTCAATTTTCTTGGGTTTATTTTCTAAAACTCAAAAGTGAAGTTTTTACTATTTTCGAATGTTTTTTGTAAAATTGTTCAAAATGAAAATGATTTTAAAATAATTTCATTAAGAAGTGACAAGGGTAGAGAATTTGAGAATCCAGAATTCAATTCTTTTGCTCAAATATGGGTATTAAACACACCTTCTATGCACCAAAATCACCACAACAAAATAGAATTGTTGAAAGGGGAAATATAACTATTCAAGAAATGGAAAGGAATATATAGATTCAATAAAATATGCCTACCTATATTTGGGTAGAATATGTAAGCACAAATTACTATATCAAGGATAGAGTTTTAATAAGGCCTATCTTCAAAAATACACCTTATAAACTTTTGAATAATAGAAAACCCAAAGTAAATTACATTAATATTTTTGGATACAAGGTGTATATCTTGAATACTAAGGACATCCTTGGTAAGTTCAATCCAAAAAATGATGATGGAATATTTTTGTGATATTATGGTACATCTAAAGATTACTGAGTGTTTAATAAAAAGTCATGGATTTTTGAAGAATCAGTCCATGTTAAGTTTGATGAAACGGACCCTTTTATTAAAATGAAATATCAAACTAATGAAGTTACTAAGTCTTTTGATAACATGAGACTTGTAACCATTAAAAATGATTTTAACAGTGATATTAATAAAATTCAGTCCAGTTTAGAAGAACATAATACTAATGAACCATAAAAGTTATTTCCTTGAAATTCTATAACTCTAAATAACCATCCTTTAGAAACTATTAAAGGAGACATAGACATAAAAATTAGAACTAGATGAAATGTAGGAAGCCTATCATAATTATATTCCTTTATATCTTAGTTAGAACATAATAATATTAAAGAAGAATTTAATGATGAGAGTTGGATATTATCAATGCAATAAGATCGAAACCAGTTCAAAAGGAATGAAGTTTGGGATCTAATAGAAAGACTAAATAATTATCCAGTTATAGGAACCAAGTGGGTCTTTAGAAATAAACCAGATGATCAAGGGATCATAACCTAACATAAATCCACAAAGGATATAATCAGGAATAAGGTATAGATTATTATGAGACCCTTTCCCCTGTAACTAGATTAGAATCTATTAAAATTCTTTTAGCTTATGCATCTCATATGAATTTTAAATTATATCATATGGATGTTAAGGATGACTTTTTAAATGGTTATTTAATGGATAAAGTTTATCTTGAACACCCCCTAGTTTTGAAAAGTCTAAAAAACCAAATTCTATTTTTAAACTTACTAAATCTATCTATGTCCTTAAACAAGCACTTAGAGGTTGGTATGAATGATTAAGTTCTTTTATTATGAAAAATGAATTTATAGTCAGATTGGAAGGTCCAACAATTTTCAAGAGAATTGTTTGTTCTAATATTTTTTCAGTACAAATTTATGTTGATAATGTTATTTCTGGTTCAACTAATAAAAATATTTGTCATGATGTTTCAAATTTAATTTAAAAATAATTTTAAATGATTATGATGGGAGGACTAAATTTCTTTTTAAGATTTCAAATTCACTAAAAATATTTTGGAAATGTTTTAAATCAAAGTGAGTATATTATTAATTTATTGAAAATTTTTGGAATTGAGAACAACAATACATATATAACTCCCTTGTGTACCAATAAAAAACTTGATTTGGATAAACATGGAAAACCAATTAACACAATTTTATATAGAGGTATGATTTATAGTTATTTATATCATACTACTAGAAGACCAGACATTATGTTTTTGGTATGAATTTGTGTTGGATTTCAATCATATCCAAATGAGTCCAATCATACCATTGTTAATTTTTTTAGATATTTAAAATGACCTGTTTTTAAATATCTTATTTACCTAAAAACTCTGATTTTAATTTGATTTCATGTTCATATTTTGACTTTAGATTTTTTAGATTAGATAGAAAAAGTATATTAGGAACCTAATTATTTTTTTGAAAAATATTTAGTTTCATGGTGTAGTATGAAACAAAACTCTGTTTCCCTATCAACCACTAAGGTAGAATATGTGTCTACTATCAGTTGATGTGCACAAGTATAGTGGATGAAAAAAACTCTACTACACTTTGGACTAAAATTTAATAGTATACCTATTTTATGTGATAATAAAAGTGCAATAAATATTTCAAAAAATTCTATAATTCATTATTGGACTAAGCACATTGATATACAACATCATTTTCTAAGTGATAATGTGCTTAAAAAAGATATATATTTAGAATTTGTTAAAAATGAATATGAGTTAGCTAATATTTTTACTAAATAACTTCCAAGTTCTAGTTTTTATTTATTTTATTAAGGGGGAGTTAAGAATATTTGAGTTTAAGTGATTATTTATTAATTTATTTCCGGTCACTCTGTTTTTATTTTAGTAAGATTTATTTAATATGTTTTATTCTATTACATTTTAATATATAATTTCATATCAATTTTATTTTACTTATCTTTTAAAAATTAAAAAGTAATGAGTATATCCTCAATCAGCATGAGAAAACTATTTGCCTTCTCCTACAGTCTTTCTCTTCTCCTACACGTCTTATCGGCTTATAGAGTATCACTCTCTCTTTTGATTACCGTGTGCCGAAACCCAAAACCCTTAATACCATCAGTCTCAAAATCTTCAGAGATGGAAACCTCATGAAGATCCATAGATAATTAGTTGAACAACAATATCTATGATTCAGGTAAATCTCTCAAGGTGTTGTAGGGAAATGTAATTTATTTTGTCTATTTAGATTATACAAATATTTTTCTTAAAGAAGCAATGAGATTTCTAGTTTTGGTTTACATTTTTGGAGAATATAAAATACCGATGGTATATGAAAAAGATGTAATTTTTTTTCATAAATGTTTCCTTTAGTCTTGTATTTGAAGAAGACACTATTGTCTCTAAGATTAATGTTTTTTAGTTTTCCTTGTCTTCTGTGGAAATGGACGAGATGATTCATTGTACCCATGAGGGAAATTTCAATTTGATTTAAGGAATAATGATAATGGAATACATTTTTATTAGGATATTATGTTTTATTTGTTTATTAAAAGAACTATAAAGAAGTTAATGTCAAAAGAACTTTCTTTTGATCTTCGCTTGATGTTGAAGTTTATTCAATTTGGGATTTTTCATAGGACTAATGAGCTTGAGAATTTCCATTAACTAGACATTTATATCATGTTTCTTATTTTGAATAATGTTAATTTTAATTTCTGTCAGTTTATGATAATATATCTAAACCACTGTTGCCATGCAGATGTGAAGATGAGATATTATCCCTATGGAAGGATTATTTCATTTTTGTTGCAAAATAAAGGAAAGATTATCATCATTTTTTTTAGATCTTATCACCATAAAAAACAAATAAAATGATGGGAATGTGAAGAATCTTGGTTTTTTGGAGCAATTCGTGCAATAATATTCGATGAGTTGGTGCAGAACCACAACAGAGGTTGTTGTCAGATGCTTAGGGGAAGAAAAGGATGATTCTTTCAGTTGGATCTATTCAAAAGAGGCCTAAAGAAGAAGGGAATTCAAGGCTAGAATAATATATTATTCATAAATGAAGAATAATTTCAGTCAATGTTCTAGAGACTTTAGTTGAATCGGCTTTTGGAAGTGAGCATTAGAATCCAGTGGATGAGAAAGTTTAGAAAGAGGCTCAAAGTGACGAATTTTTGAGGAAAGATATCCCTAATCCCATAACTCTTATTGTTCCTAATTTTGAAGTTGCTAGAAGTTTTCACTTAAGATACAGACTAACTAATGATGAAAATCCAAGTTTTGACTTGGTCAAAGTTCATTGCAGGGAAGATATTCCTAACCCTGACACTCCATATCCTGAATCTTTTGAATCCCCTTATAAATCCTTAGGTACGAAATTAAATATTTTAGAGGGCCAGAACTCATTTCCTAGAGAGAAATTAGAAGTCAAGAAGAATAATTTTGAAGAATAAAAAGTTACTTTAGTGATGAAATCTATGTTTGAATCTTATAAGATTCATCTAAGAGAATTAAAAGAAAATATCATTTCTATTAAAGATCTTAAAGAGTTTATGGCCAAAATGTTAAGATAATTTTATTTGTTAAAATATGAGTCTATCAAGAAGAAAAATATTGATGAGTTTATGCTGATTATCGGGAGAGAATTCTTGTCTCTCAAGGAAAGAAATAGATAATCCACCACTTCTCAACATACACCACCAAAACTACAAAGAAAGTTTGAAGTTATTACCTATGTACTGGATGATTTCAATGATAGGTTACACACTCTTCAGTGTGATAACATTCATTTAAATGTTCTATTGGACAATGAAAGGCATCAGATTAGTCAACTAAATTCAAATGAATCCTGGTTAGGACTAGTGCTTTATCAAGTCAAGCACTAGTTGACCTCTTTCATCCAGTCATAAGTATTTGTGAATGAATTTGTAAAAGTTAATCTAGTTGAAAATTTGAAGGTTGGAAATTATTAAAGGAAGCTACTTCAACAATGGTCAAAAGTATTTAAAAACCATTTCTAGAGCCTTATTTTGAAGATTTTTGATATTAGTAGTGCAATTCAATATCTTCATCATCCTAAAGAACCCTCTATCCATATTATTTCATATTAAATCCCTTCATTTTTAAGACTCTTTGATTTATTGTGGATTGTACTCTAATTTTTCAAACATTTTAATTCATTTTAATTTCAATTTACTTTCTTATTAGGATTTTTAGTATCTTTTATTATAGTTCAATGTTTAAATGGCCAAATCCTATATTTTATCCTTGTGATAGTATTTATAACTATTCACAATAGTTTAGTGATATATTAAATGTGGTTTATATTGTTTATTCTTTTAAACTATCTTTTTGATATCACAAAAGGGGAGAAAATTTATAATGTGAATAAGGGGAGAAGAGAGAATATCTATGAATACCATTTGGGGATAATATTTTTAAACCTTAACATTTCATTAAATAAAATATTTAATTTACAAATATCTAATTTTCTTTATCGAAATAATACTGTGAAATCTAAATATCAAAGTATTTTCCATTTTATTTTGTTTTTTTGTTTACAAATTCTGCATTCTCTTTAAATTTTGTTACAGATTATGTTATGGGTTTTGTGATCATAAAAAAGGCGGAGATTGTTGGGAATGTATTGTATCAATAATAATCTACAAATTATAATTATTTTTATGTCCACAAATACCCTTGTTTTTTTATAATAAAGTTTTGATGAGTAAGTTATACAGGACTTTATATTCTATTTTAAGCAATTTAGAATTAGAGGAATGAATATAGAAACACTGTTTTCAAGACTACATTCAAAAATTAAAATTTATGGTTCATCAACCCTACATTATTATTAGCATTTAAACACTTGTGTGTGGAATCAACCCTACATTATGCAAAAAAAGTTCGTGTTTGGATCAACATCCTTACGTTCATAGAATCATCAAACGTATGGATCAACAATCCTATATGGGAGTTTAGATTTACTATTCGTACCCTATATGCGAAAATGTTGAATGTATGGTTAATAAATGATATGTTTGAGTATTTATGATAACAATGATAAACGTATAGAAAATAATCCCTATGCTACACAAAGGAAACCTATGTATGCATATCAACCCTATTTTGTGTTCTCAAAGGAAATGTTTTTCAAGGCACATTTTCAATTCGTTTCAATCCAAGATTGTTGCAATAGTAAATTCAGAATTAATGACTAATTCAAGGATCAATTTTATTGTTTCAAATAATCTTGTTTATAAGAAAAAAATCACTCACATTTATAAGAGAAGTTACAACTCCCCCAGTCTTTTGGAATTTAAATTTATGCAATCAAACAGGTTATTATTTTGTATCTAGAATGCTGAAGAAAGTTTTTTATTTTATATATTCTTTCAAATTATATCTTCAAAAATATATATGTGTGTGATAAGTGATTCATATATGCAACTGTACAATTGAAATTATCTTTTACAATGATTCTGCATTGAACAATAGATTATGAAAGAAGCTATACTTTGGAGATATACATGTTAAATATTTTACTATTGTAAGAATATTACTATTGTTTAAGTTTCTATTTTATTGAAGATATTTTCTCAAAAATGATCGATTCAGACTATTTCATTCTTGAAGATAATTTTTTGGAGAATAAGATCCATAAATTGTCAGTTTCTTGCGGCTGAAACTGTATAGATCAACCCAAACCTTTCAAATCTAACTCTTTTGATTTATTGGTGTTTCAACTGCTCATACTTAGTTATGGTGGAGTATTATCTTCTAGATCTAAGTTGTGAATATCTTGTTCTATGTTAAATAACCAAAATATGTTGTTTTTAGTTGTTTTGTAAAGGTTTCAACTGCCTATACTCAGTTGTGTATTCTTGGTCTTGTGATAAGAGGACCATTCTTGTGAAATTTACCATGCTTGCAGAGAGAGTGATTGGTAGAGTAGACTAGGGGATATTTGTGCTTTGAATCACTATAAAATGTTGGGTTCTTTATTTTTGTTTATCCGATGTAGATTTTCATAGAAAATTAAAACACTACATATCCGCATAAATCATAGTGGGTGTCAAAATGCAGAATTGTGGAAGATTTTTGAAAAGACACAATTCACCCGCTCTTGTGTTACTTTATATATTATAACCTAATAAATAAATGGCCAATAGATGATATTTTTTAAAATATATATTCCACCTCAATATCTTAATGATTTTAAATAATTTAATAAAATATTATTTTCAAAAAATATTGATAATGTCATTTTTTACACTATTCATTTAATTTAAATTTAAAGACACCAAGAAAATGATAGAAGAAAAATATAATCCTTACATCCCTAATATATAATATTAATTTAAAAAATTCATGGAACAAAATAATTCACTTATATATTTTTTACTTTTGATATTTTTAAAAAAATTTATCTTATTTTTCTACTAATTGAATAAATATTGTGTTTTTGCTGCGTAAACATTTAAGGTAATTATTAAATTTCTAAAAAATAGAAATAAATTATTATGTTGAAAAATTAATTTATTTTTTAAATAAACATTTATAAATAAAATTATCTTCTTCTTATCCAAATGTACAAAATTTAGAGATATTAAATTCAAGAGAGTGAAATTTTATATTTATTGTTTTCTTAAATTAATATAAAGGTCATTATCAAATAAATACGGCACCAAGTGACCATATATTCATGTATTAGATATAAATGGAAAGAATATACACATCCAATCAGATAAAGGCAAGTGTTAGATTAATTTTAAACCCTTATCTCAATGTTTTAACACTATTTTACCTATTTTACCCTTTCCGAGGTGACAACAATTTACTATGATTATTATTCATATTTTCCAAAAGTAAAAGGGTCATATATACAAAATTTTATCATCCTAATTAAAAATATGTAATAAAATTTTAAAGATTAAATTTTTATAATTTTCATAAACAAATTTTAAAATAAATACATAAAACATAATGAAAAATAGTTTTCGGAAAAATGTGTTTTTAATGATAAAAATTAACTTATATAAAAATAATGAATATTACTGATTAAAATAAAATTTTATAGATTATTATAAATCAAATGTTTCACATAAAAATTTAAAAAAAAATCCAAAAATATATTATGAATTTTAAATTAATTTATTTAATGAAAACAAATGACAGTATTTAAACAATTCTTATTTTTCACTATTCAATGAGAAATCAATCATTTTAAAAAAATAAAAAACTTTCACCTTAAGTTAATTTTGATATGATGATTTAAACAATGATTTTAATTTTATAAAGTAAAATTCTTAAAATTGTAAGAAATTAATTATAATTTCCACACACCAAATTCAATAAAAATCATTTTTGAAGAAAATGCATTTTGAATCATAAAATGAATTCAATTAAAATTGTGTTCTTATATCATAATACTTAATCAATAAAATTATATCAAATAAGGAAATTATAATTTATTTCATAATAGGTTTACTCATATTCACACCCTCTAATTCAATGATAAGTTTATAATAATATTTTTATAATATATCACAATTTTCTTAAATCTTGGTGTTGCGTGTTGAGTATGTTATCATGTTTTATTTTTTTATCTGTATTTTCTCGGTGTGACACCACCCCCATAAATAAACTTATCCCTTATAAAAATTTCTTAGTATTCAAAGGTTCGATAATTTAAAATATTTTTTTTAAAACCCAAATCATATTGAGGAATAATAAAACTTCCTTCCAAAATGTGAGGTGGGAAACATACAAGTTACCTGAAATAACACATAATTGGGTTCTTAGACAAGGAGAAAATTGGTGGGAAGTTGGAATATACACAAGGAGGAGAAAAATAACACCCAAGTACTAATAGATTGTTATATAGAAAATGGTGAAGTTAAATTTAATGATCACAAAACCATAAATATGTGATAGGGAAAAGACTAATGATTCATCATAAATGAAAGTAAAAGTGTAGCATACTATTTCAAGATCCTTTTCCTAAAATTGAGGGATTATTTTTCTATTAATATAGATAACATGATAATATATACTTACATTAATTCATTCAATATAATAAGCATAATTTCGCCATTTTGTTGTGCTTCGATAAATTTCTACTTCATCACTTACACTAAGAAATGAATATTCCATATGAATTTTTTTCATACATGAAGATCTATAATTTAATTTTATTTGATTAAAAATTCCATAAAACAATTATAATTCATTCAAACTATATCAACATATTTACCAAAAAAAAATTATTAGCATAGTTTTTCTAATAAGATGAATCATACTTTAACCTCAAACAATAATACCCAAATTTGAACACAAACCGTTAGATAAGTAGTTAATGTTAAAAACAATCCAAAATATGTATGATAAAATTAAAAATCAAGAAAATTAGAAATAATTTCAATAAATTTAAAAATTAACTTAACATTAATCTCCCAACTAACATAAAGTAACTCTTAATGTCACATACCAAATATGTGAATTCCTTGATATTATATTCTCTTAACATGTGAAAATAACCCGAATTACCATAAAACCTTAATGAAACATGAATGATTATAAAAATTAACTCTCCCAATTCCTTAAATAAAATCATATATTATTTGATATATTCCATAACTGAAAAAATAATATAAATTCTATCAAAGAGAAAATAAAGTACTTTTTCATCTAATAACTATTCAATTTCAAGGTCATCAATATCATCCCATTTACTTTATTAACATCAATCATTTCTTTATATAAACAACACATTATTATGTTAAAATTAATAACATATTAAGGGTTATATTTCCCTCAATCATGTGTTTTTATATAAAATATCACCATACTATTAAATCATTTTTCTTAGTCATTAGTACCATTCAACATATTATTGTAAATCCTTTACGGAAAAATTAGAAAAACAATTTTTAGATGTTTCAATAATATTATAACCATAATATCATTAATATAATACTTCAGCAATTTTATTATTGAATCCCAATACATAAAAAATTCAATCCTTTTTCTAATTGGCATAGTATAGGTCCTTGGTCTATGAGTTAACCCTATGATTAGGGAATTGACTCAAATAATTTTATTGTTCCCCTATCATAAGTCATTAAACTATAAATGGTTCCCTATGATGAATTTCATATCCCTCTATCAAAGTATACATTTTTCTTCAGAAATTACTTTCTCCATGCCTTTATTTTCCATGCATAAAATATCTTGTTATTCCTTTGAAAAAATTGTGTTAGTGATTCCTCCCAAATTATTGACATGTATAAAGATTAATATTATTTCTTCCATAGTCTTCATGAAACTCCATTTTTCTCTTATTAGGTGTCTTAGTTAACTCACCCATGTAGAGATTGTTAGTTATACAATGAGATAGAATATTAGGTATAATCACAAGTTTTTTATTCCATCTTACATTTCATTTGGTTTCTCAGGAGGATAATCATTCTATTATCCACCACATTCAACATTAACATGGTTCCTTTGGGTTCCATATATTGGATAAAACCATGAAGCATAGTTTCAGAAACAATAATCATAGTGGGAAACCACATAATCATAAAAAATCATTTAATCATGATAACTTATTTTAATTTTTTCACATGATATGGTTAACCCATGTCATACTTAGTTATCATATATTAAAATCTTTCATAATGTTTTAAAATAAAATAAAAATTAATCGAATAATTTTCCATGTGAGTGTCAAATCGGGTGCATAGTAAGGGAACACTCACCATGAAACATCTTTATGGATGAGATGTAGTAAAAAAAATATAACAACCCAACCCCATAAACCTAGAGAAAGTGCATTATTTGATTATATTGGAATGATTATATTGAATCCAATCCCGAATGACAGATTAGTTTAACAGTTTTGGAATACCAGATTACATACATGATACCCATAATACATTGGGAAAAAGAAAATATAAACATGATACAAATAAAATGAAGTAAACATCATTCTTTAAACTCATTAAAATGATTCATCTTCATAACCTATGAAAATGAAACATGACAAGGGTAAGTTCTAATGCTCAATAAGGGAAAGTAAAGAGGGATCAATAATGAATTAACGAGAATAATCAACATAGAAAGGTAAATAACTCATAATACATTCCATTCAAATAACTAGATAATAAAATATCAATATAGAAAGGTAAGAAACTGAAAACACATTCCATTCAATCAATGAAACTAAATATGCGATGCATCCATAGATATATCGATGAAAAATATCATGGATAAATAATAAATTAAGATAAATGTGAGAAATGATTAAATATTGGATGTCATGTTTTCTTAGTACATATTTCCTTTACCGTCAAGACCTTTAACAAGACGATTTATAATATACCAGGTACAAAACGATGTGGTTTTACCAACATTATATATATTATCAAGACATTTCACAAGATAGTTTATAACATACTGGTTACAAATGTGAAGGGTTTGTCCCACAAAATTTTGTCCCCTAATAATATTGATGCATCGAGGGGCTTTCATTAACTAGACCCCAAACCATAGGGCTTGCCTTAATTGGTCCCCAATCCATATCTTTCATATCCAGGACATTTCTCATATTGAATAAACAATATAATAAATAAAAAATGTATCTTATAATTAGATGTATGTATTGAATTAAATATATGAATTTATAAATAATTCCTTAGTAGTGTATAAGTAGAAACAAGGGTTATTGAGGTTATTAATGGAAATACCATTTAAATATCATTAAAATATTTTTGAGGAAAATAATCATTGAACATTACAAAGTGTCCGATATCACTTTGGAAAATTTGAATCATAATACCCAAGAAGTAATAACATTAAATGAAACTTATAATATCATGATAATAAATAGATTCATTATATAACAAGTCAAAGTTTAGTATATACACTATATAAAATTGAATTGATGCATACTGACAAATAAATCTCAATGGAATGTAAATTGAGACGAAATCCATTACCTTGAGTCCAAATTGTCACGTGATGTAACACCCCAAACTTCCACGGTACGTTTCCCTTCGAATAATCGATAGCGTGTGTTGTACGCAACCTCGAGTGCTAACACACACCACAACTAATTAAACTAGCCATTGTGAATAGTAATACCTACTTTTTGAAATCATATATATTTTATATTTCAAAATGGACTTCATTTTTGGATTCGGAATATCGAAATTAGCCTAGGGTGAAATTTTGGTACTTTTCGGATAACTTTTATATTTTAATGAATAGTGAAAATTACTAAATTTTAATTAAAAACAACTTTTTTAATCAAAATAATTAATATTGATAAATTATTAATTTGAGTGTTTTTAAAGTATATTTAGAATATATTTTTACCATTTAATTTAATTTTTGTCATTGGACATAATTTTACAATTAAACCGAACATAAACAAGTGTCAATCTTTTGATAGTTATTACCTCTTAAAAACACGCTTTTTGTTTTGACAGCGGGAATTAATTTTAAATTAATTTCTGCCACTTCTGTGTTTTGAATTTAGGAAAATGTATTCCATATTTGGAATCAGGATGTTCAAATTGTGTAAATAGGTATCTTTTATTTTTAGACATTTTGAATAGTTACTGTGGTAAATATTTTATTTACCATGGTTAAAGGGTAAATCCGGTAAATAAGGGTTAAAAAATAATATTATAATAATACAAAATTACCCTAAAACGTGTCCTAACCTTATTGGTGGACACATACCCGACCATGGGCATCCTTGGGTCAATTTGGGGACCCCTTGGAGCCACTTGTATGTGGTAGGGACACATTATATTAATAAAGTTAAAATAAAAATAAAAATGGCATAAGCTTACATCTTTTAGAAGAACAATTTTTACATAGGGTTATACATGTTGGATTTTCGATTATAAATATTCATTATAAAGCTAAAAAGATTTCCTACATGATGATATTTTATTTATAATTTTTAGACATCAAATAAGTTAAATTATTAATGACACAATAATGATGCAATGTTTACCTCATTAATAAATCATTGAAATAAATAATATTATAATGATTAAAATATTATCTAAAACCTGTCAAATTCTTATTGGTTGATGTTATTTAGAATATGAGTCATCTTATATTCGACCTCAATGATTTTTGGACCATTATAAACCGAATATAATTATATTATAAAGTAATACTTTCACTCTTTCCTAAAGAGCCCCTCCTCTCCCTTATAAAAGGAGACCACTTCTACTCATTCCTCACACCTCTCAAGCCACTTGGCTCGTCCAAAATCTGCCCAAATAAGCTCCCCACATCCCTCTCCTACTCCTTGAAGATTCCCCTTAGGCAGAAATCATTTCAATAAGTCCTTTGGTTCCAACCAAAGCGAGTTACCTAAATTAAAGGTAACGATTTCTCTTAAATTATTTTCATTTATTTTGCTTCTCCAACCCCCAAACTCTTTTTATTTCCTTTCTTTTGTAACAACACCAGTATCCTAAATATACTATGATGTTGTTATAAGAAGGATTCAAACTACACATACACACAACTCCATCTAATGGATGATGAACATAATGTTTCTGTGGATGGAAAACTAACGCCTCACGAAACGATGATTGTTCAAATACATCTTACCGCCTCTCATGGTGGCCATTATGATGGAACTGTAATTAAATATGATATTAATGATATATATTTTATATATAAGCTTCTGTAATTCCATTTTATTTCATACCATTATTCGTTTCATGTTGTATATACATACGATAATTTCATTTGAGGAAGTGCGGACTACCGCCCCCTTAAAATGATATGACTCGTTCATACCACACATGGAACGTATAAAGGATGGTGTTAGTGAACTTAAGTAACATATATAAAATATTATATTATACTGGAATAGTAATATACCTATGTATCAGTTGGATTTAATTCTTTTAAAATAAAAATTAAAATGGAAGTAGCGTTCGTGCGTACGTACGGACTACCGTCTCCACGAACGCGGTGAGATCCATCCTCCATCGTATCCATTCAAGTATTATTCTCATTTTAGGGTTAAAAATAATGTTAATATCATTCTGATTATGAATAAGATTTAATCTATCCATTACAAACATGTCTTACGTAACCAAACATTTAAGAAGAACGAATCGATTATCACCTGAAACGACGATAATACTAAGATATTATTAATAAAGCAATGTTAAAAGATCATATATGATATCATATTAATGTATATGATTCTTGTATAATTTAATAACAATTATTTCACCATTATACAGGAGGTTAACCGACCCCAACAAAGGAAAAGTACAAGGTAAGGGTTATTTCACAATCTCTTCATTATCCGAGGTTGTATTATACGTAATAATCTACTGGGACCTCTTTATCATCCACATCCATGTTTCTTCGAAATGTATTTCAAAACATTTTTACTATTTACAAGAATATGGGTTAAAGTCATTTATACCCTTGTTTGACTTTTTATAAGAGGTTTATAAAGGAATCTTTCCGTCGTTTTCAAAACAAGGTCCTTTTTAACCTTTTCAACAGAATTGAGGTAAGAATGTTTTTTTTAACTTATACGGTGGGTGCGGTTATTTTCCGCCGTTATAAAATCGTCGAAGCTTTCCATACAAGCTTATAAGAATATTTTCAAAGAAAATGTTTTATTTTATATGGATCTTAAATGATTTCAAAATAAAAGGAGATACTTCTTTAAAAAGAATTTTGATTTCATCTATGTCAACATCCTTTGATGGATTTTAAGATTATTTGAAGTTGATTTATTATGATACAAAACTTCTATATTGTATTGAAGGTTTTGTGATATGTTTGACTGTGGATGTGCTATTTTTATACCATTCATAGTTTATGGTGAAATTATTGACATTTCGTATGCTAGTTTTAATACGAATGTTTATGTTATGTTTAAACCTTTTCATATGGGAATGCATTGGACTTAATAAGTGACGGGTGGAGCCCGCTATAGCTCCTCGATGCATCGGTAGGTCTCATGAGACAAACTAGTGTCTTGGAACAAGGCCTTGACAAAATCTTATTTGTAGTCTTGGCACGAGGCCTTGACTATGTGGTTATGATAGTCTGGTATTATGCATTCCAACATTATGAAAGTGGTTATTGATTTTGCATGTGATTATTCGATTAGTAGAATATCCATGTGAATAAGTAAATGGCATTATTTCATTTTACTTTTTCCATACTATGTTGAAGTTCATGTTTAAAAGGCTTTTGTTTTAGTAATTCATTGCCTTAAATGTTTATGCTTATTTTGAATGTTCCGCTATATTGTTATCCTTACTGGGCATTTGAGCTCGCCCCTTTTCTATGTTTTATTTTTCCCAGGTAGTGAAGAAGTAAATTATGATTGACTTGCAGGGATATTATGAGGGGTTAATAGTGTGGATATGAAGACTTTGTTGTTGTAGTAGTTTTTCACTTTGAAATGTAATGTAAAACTTTATGAATATATCTAGTGTTTCCAAGGCTACTAAACCAATCAGTCTTTCGAGATTTGATCTTTCTTGTGATCATGCCAATGTTACGAAGTAATGCACCGACTCTGGGTAGCTGGGGTCGGGGCGCTACAGTTGGTATCAGAGGAAGTTTAGTACAAACCTTGGAAGCTAGATTTAGATAAACTCTGATTAGAGCACGTAGACCTAAGATGAACTTTGAGGATTAGTATAGAAGAACTTCCTAGAATTTTGGTATTGTAGAGATTTTGTGAGTTTTCCGAGCAATACATCCCTGTCTGGATACGAGCAGGTAGAGACGGCTCTGGCACAGATGTACCTAGGGGTAAAACCCGAAAACACCGCTTTGAGCTAGACTCGAACGGGAACTGGTGCACGACAACGGGCCTTGCTGCACTCTTGGTTACGACACTCCCGGGGGATATGCTTAGGATAACTCTCATTTTCTTTACAAATCATTTTGAAGGGATTATGAGTATATACTTCCTCAAAGAAAACATTTTTATGATTATGGATTATATCCATAAATAGTTCAATTTATGTTAAGTGTTTTATAAGTATGGGATTATGTATTTTGATTCATAAACTGATCTAGTTTATGCCATTGTTTAGAAATGGCGCCTAGTGTAAGAAATAGAAACCGTATAAATGAACGCACTCCATGTAGGGATTTCCCTCCTGCTCAAGATAATTATAGTGGGTCTGGTGATACAACTGGTTCCGATCAGCTAATCACCATACTAGGACAACTTACTCAGGTTATGAATAATAACCTTAACCGTATGGAGCACCCTGATCCGCAGCGTGGAGGATCAATGTTAGATCGATTCATGAGGCAAAAACTACCAACTTTCAACGGGAATACAAATACCTTAGTAGCTGAGCAATGGATATTTTCCCTAGAGAAAATATTTCAGGCTTTGGGGAGCAGTGAAAGGGAAAAAGTTATCATGGAAGTTTACCGCCTCACTGGAGATGCTGATCAATGGTGGTCATTAATTCAAAACATGAAGGAAGATGATGAAGTATCAAATATGGAATGGAGGGAGTTCAAAGATCTGTTTTTAGAAAAATACTTTCCTCGTGACCATCGAGCAGATATGGAAAGGCAATTTCTGAGTCTGAGACAAAAGGAGGATGAGAATGTCACAAAGTATGAGGCTAACTTTACAAGGTTAGCGAGGTACGCTGGTGATTATATTCGCAACCCAAGAAGTAAGATTGATCGTTTCTTTGATGGGTTAAAACCATTTCTCCGTCGAGCATTAGTCTCACAATCCTTTTCATCGTACGAAGACATTGTCTCATGTGCTATCAAGACCGAAAAGTAATTCTCTAAGTCTTATGACTTTAAAGAAAAGCAAGAGAAGAAGAGACCTGCTGATCAATCTGGGAATGGAAATAAGGGGAAGAAGGGGAAGGTTGAATATCCATATTGTGGTAAATGCGGGAAGAAACATCCTGGTACTTGCTTGAAGGGAATGGGAGTCTGTTACAAGTGTGGTGAAAAAGGCCACCAAGCTCATGATTGCAAGGGGAAGAAGGAAGCTACCAACATTCAGTGCTACAATTGCAGGGAGATGGGGCATTATGCAAATGCATGTCCTAAGCGTCAGGAGAACTTACCTCAGAAAAGGCCAAGGGATCAAGGCCAGGCTTATGCTATCACTACTGCTGAGGTAGAAGCTCCGAAAGACGTGGTGGCAGGTAATTTAATGGTTTCCTCAAGTTTAGCAAATGCATTATTTGATTCTGGATCATCGCATTGTTTCATATCTTCACAGTTTGCTAAGAAAATTAGATATTTCCAATTTGATTTAATAAGGGAGTTGTCAGTCAAAACTCCTAAGGGAAGTATCGTTGCAACAAAGTTTTGTGAATCAGTCCCCATTAGAGCACATAAATTTTCTTTATCTGCTGATCTCATCGTCATACCTATGATTGAGTTTGATATAATCCTCGGTATGGACTGGATTTCGGACTATGATGCGAAGATTTATTGTAAGAAGAAAGAGGTTACGATTCTTGATGATAATGATAAGGAACACCTTATTTTTAGAGCAGAATCATCACCACCTAATTCTTATTTAGATCCACCCCCAGTAGCTCAACTTAATTCAATTATTGGGGAGGAAGAGAATGAAATAACTATCGGTGAGGAAAGTAATGTTCAAATAGAGGATGTACCTGTTGTGAAAGAATTTGTAGATGTATTTCCGGAAGATTTACCTGGACATCCTCCAGAACGAGAAGTTGAGTTTTCCATTGATTTGATTCCTGGATCAAGGCCTATATCGAAGACCCCTTATAGAATGGCCACTGTAGAGTTAGTCGAACTAAAGAAACAACTAGAGGAATTGAGTAATAAGGGATTTATTCGCCCTAGTGTTTCTCCATGGGGATCCCCTGTTCTTTTTGTTAAAAAGAAAGATGGATCTATGAGGTTATGTATCGACTACAGGGAGATCAATGCTATAACGATAAAGAACAAGTATCCCCTACCTCGTATTGATGATTTATTTGACCAACTGCATGGAGCTCAATACTTTTCAAAGATTGACCTTCGATCTGGATACCATCAGTTGTGTGTAAAGAAGGAAGACATTCCGAAGACAGCATTTCGAACCAGGTACGGGCATTACGAGTTTACTGTAATGTCGTTTGGATTAACTAATGCACCCTCTGTATTCATGGATCTGATGAATAGAGTTTTCAAGGAGTATCTCGATGAATTTGTGGTGGTATTTATTGATGATATCTTGGTATACTCCAAAACCTACGAAGATCATGAAAATCACTTGCGCATTATCTTGAAGACTCTGAGGAGGTATGAATTATATGGAAAGTTTAGCTAGTGTGAATTCTGGCTTCAGGAGATTTCTTTTCTTGGCCATATTGTCTCTAAAGATGGAATCTCTGTTGATCCTTCTAAGACCAAAGCAATCCAAGAATGGCCAGCACCTACGAGTATAACTGAGCTACGTAGTTTTATTGGCTTGGCAGGTTATTATCGACGTTTCGTCCAGAATTTTGCCCGATTGGCTAACCCATTAACGAAGCTCACACGTAAAGGGGTTAAATTTGTTTGGACAAAAGAGTGTGAAGAATGTTTCGAAGAACTGAAGAGAAGATTAGTCAATGCTCCTATATTGACTCTACCATCGGGGAATGATGGGTTCGTTATTTATAGTGATGCATCAAAGAAAGGACTTGGTTGTGTCCTTATGCAGAATGATATAGTTATTGCCTATGAATCACGATAGTTGAAAATTCATGAACAAAACTATCCTACTCATGATCTTGAGTTAGCAGCTGTGATCTTTGCTTTGAAGATATGGAGGCACTACCTCTATGGTGAAAAATTTGAGATTTATACTGATCACAAGAGTCTGAAGTATATTTTCTCACAAAAAGAACTCAACATGAGGCAAAGGAGATGGCTTGAATTACTCAAGGATTATGATTGCACGATACACTACCACCCGGGGAAAGCAAACAAAGTAGCAGATGCTTTGAGCAGAAAAGACCATGGAGTTCTGAACATGATGAGAATTGAAAGGGATCCAATTTTCATGGATCTAGAGAAGATGGACATGGGAATAACCAGGGAAGGTGAAACATTAATGCTTTTTCAAATGGTTGCCAAACCATCTTTACTAGAAAGGATTAAGAGTTCCCAGACCGATGATGAAGAATTTCAGAAGAAGATTAAAGCTGTGAATGATGGGAGATTGAGAGACTTTGTGTATGAAGATGGAATTTTGAAATTCGGGAAGAGACTTTGTGTTCCCAATATACCTGATCTAAAAAGGGAATTGCTGGATGACGCTCATAGTTCCAATTTCTCTATACACCCTGGGAGCACCAAAATGTATAGAGATTTGAAGGAACATTTTTGGTGGGACAACATGAAGAGGGAGATTGCTGATTTTGTGTCAAGATGTATGGTTTGTCAACAAGTGAAAGCTGGAAGGCAACAGCCTGGAGGAGTCATGAAACCTCTTCCCATACCGGAGTGGAAATGGGACAATATTACGATGGACTTTGTCCTGGGGCTACCAAAGACTCCTAGAAGGAACGATGCAATATGGGTTATTGTTGATCGTCTTATCAAGTCAGCACATTTTCTTGCTATAAGAGAAGATCTACCCCTGGAACTTCTAGCAAGACTATACATTAATGAAGTTGTGAGACTTCATGGAGTACCCCTATCGATTGTTTCTGATCGTGATCCCCGTTTTACTTCAAGATTCTGGAAAAGTCTTCAGAAATCCCTGGATAATGAACTTCATTTGAGAACTGCTTACCACCCTCAGACAGACGGACAATCAGAACGGACTATTCAAACCTTAGAAGACATGTTGAGATCTTGCTCACTTGATTTTCAGGGTATGTGGGATCAATATTTACAGCTGGTAGAATTTTCCTATAACAATAGCTTCCATTCAAGTATTCAGATGGCACCATATGAAGCGTTATATGGAAAGAGATGTCGTACACCAACCTGTTGGGATGACGTTGGTGAAAGAAAACTTGTAGGCCCAGAACTAGTGGAGGAAACGGTGGAAAAGGTGAAAGTAATCCAAAATCACATCAAAGCAGCTCAAAGTAGGCAGAAGAGCTATGCCGATAATCGAAGGAAGGATTTGGAATTTCAAGTCGGTGATCATGTTTTCCTAAAGGTATCTCCGTGGAAGGGAGTCATACATTTTGGTAAGAAAGGTAAATTGAGTCCCAGGTACGTCGGACCTTTCGAAATTCTAGAACGAATTGGGGCTGTAGCTTACCGATTGGCAATGCCGCCAAGTCTCTCCAAAGTTCACGATGTGTTCCACGTATCTCTGTTGAGAAAATACATGCCTGACCCAACGCATGTACTCACCTATGATGAATTAGAACTGGAACCCGATCTGTCTTATTGCGAAGAGCCCGTCAGGATTCTTGATACAAGAGAACAAGTACTGAGAAACCGGACGACGCGTCTGGTAAAAGTTTTGTGGAGAAATCATAAGATGGAAGAGGCAACGTGGGAACCCGAGGAACTTATGATGAGGAACCACCCGAGTCTTTTTATGCAGTAATACCCCAGAAATTGCGAGGACGCAATTATTTGAAGGAGGGGAGAATGTAACACCCCAAACTTCCACGGTACGTTTCCCTTCGAATAATCGATAGCGTGTGTTGTACGCAACCTCGAGTGCTAACACACACCACAACTAATTAAACTAGCCGTTGTGAATAGTAATACCTACTTTTTGAAATCATATATATTTTATATTTCAAAATGGACTTCATTTTTGGATTCGGAATATCGAAATTAGCCTAGGGTGAAATTTTGGTACTTTTCGGATAACTTTTATATTTTGATGAATAGTGAAAATTACTAAATTTTAATTAAAAACAACTTTTTTAATCAAAATAATTAATATTGATAAATTATTAATTTGAGTGTTTTTAAAGTATATTTAGAATATATTTTTACCATTTAATTTAATTTTTGTCATTGGACATAATTTTACAATTAAACCGAACATAAACAAGTGTCAATCTTTTGATAGTTATTACCTCTTAAAAACAAGCTTTTTGTTTTGACAGCGGGAATTAATTTTAAATTAATTTCTGCCACTTCTGTGTTTTGAATTTAGGAAAATGTATTCCATATTTGGAATCAGGATGTTCAAATTGTGTAAATAGGTATCTTTTATTTTTAGACATTTTGAATAGTTACTGTGGTAAATATTTTATTTACCATGGTTAAAGGGTAAATCCGGTAAATAAGGGTTAAAAAATAATATTATAATAATACAAAATTACCCTAAAACATGTCCTAACCTTATTTGTGGACACATACCCGACCATGGGCATCCTTGGGTCAATTTGGGGACCCCTTGGAGCCACTTGTATGTGGTAGGGACACATTATATTAATAAAGTTAAAATAAAAATAAAAATGGCATAAGATTACATCTTTTAGAAGAACAATTTTTACATAGGGTTATACATGTTGGATTTTTGATTATAAATATTCATTATAAAGATAAAAAGATTTCCTACATGATGATATTTTATTTATAATTTTTAGACCTCAAATAAGTTAAATTATTAATGACACAATAATGATGCAATGTTTACCTCATTAATAAATCATTGAAATAAATAATATTATAATGATTAAAATATTATCTAAAACCTATCCAATTCTTATTGGTTGATGTTATTTAGAATATGAGTCATCTTATCTTCGACCTCAACGATTTTTGGACCATTATAAACCGAATATAATTATATTATAAAGTAATACTTTCACTCTTTCCTAAAGAGCCCGTCCTCTCCCTTATAAAAGGAGACCACTTCTACTCATTCCTCACACCTATCAAGCCACTTGGCTCGTCCAAACTCTGCACAAATAATCTCCCCACATCCCTCTCCTCCTCCTTGAAGCTTCCCCTTAGGCAGAAATCATTTCAAGAAGTCCTTTGGTTCCAACCAAAGCGAGTTACCTAAATTAAAGGTAACGATTTCTCTTAAATTATTTTCATTTATTTTGCTTCTCCAACCCCCAAACTCTTTTTATTTCCTTTATTTTGTAACAAAACCAGTATCCTCAATATACTAGTATGTTGTTATAAGAAGGATTCAAACTACACATACACACAAATCCATCTAATGGATGATGAACATAATGTTTCTGTGGATGGCAAACTAACGCCTCACGAAACGATGATTGTTCAAATACATCTTACCGCCTCTCATGGTGGCCATTATGATGACACTGTAATTAAATATGATATTAATGATATATATTTTATATATAAGCTTCTGTAATTCCATTTTATTTCATACCATTATTCGTTTCATGTTGTATATACATACGATAATTTCATTTGAGGAAGTGCGGACTACCGCCCCCTTAAAATGATATGACTCGTTCATACCACACATGGAACGTATAAAGGATGGTGTTAATGAACTTAAGTAACATATATAAAATATTATATTATACTGGAATAGTAATATACCTATGTATCAGTTGGATTTAATTCTTTTAAAATAAAAATTAAAATGGAAGTAGCGTTCGTGCGTACGTACGGACTACCGTCTCCACGAACGCGGTGAGATCCATCCTCCATCGTATCCATTCAAGTCTTATTCTCATTTTAGGGTTAAAAATAATGTTAATATCATTCTGATTATGAATAAGATTTAATCTATCCATTACAAACATGTCTTACGTAACCAAACATTTAAGAAGAACGAATCGATTATCACCTGAAACGACGATAATACTAAGATATTATTAATAAAGCAATGTTAAAAGATCATATATGATATCATATTAATGTATATGATTCTTGTATAATTTAATAACAATTATTTCACCATTATACAGGAGGTTAACCGACCCCAACAAAGGAAAAGTACAAGGTAAGGGTTATTTCACAATCTCTTCATTATCCGAGGTTGTATTATACGTAATAATCTACTGGGACCTCTTTATCATCCACATCCATGTTTCTTCGAAATGTATTTCAAAACATTTTTACTATTTACAAGAATATGGGTTAAAGTCATTTATACCCTTGTTTGACTTTTTATAAGAGGTTTATGAAGGAATCTTTCCGTCGTTTTCAAAACAAGGTCCTTTTTAACCTTTTCAACAGAATTGAGGTAAGAATGTTTTTTTTAACTTATACGGCGGGTGCGGTTATTTTCCGCCGTTATAAAATCGTCGAAGCTTTCCATACAAGCTTATAAGAATATTTTCAAAGAAAATGTTTTATTTTATATGGATCTTAAATGATTTCAAAATAAAAGGAGATACTTCTTTAAAAAGAATTTTGATTTCATCTATGTCAACATCCTTTGATGGATTTTAAAATTATTTGAAGTTGATTTATTATGATACAAAACTTCTATATTGTATTGAAGGTTTTGTGATATGTTTGACTGTGGATGTGCTATTTTTATACCATTCATAGTTTATGGTGAAATTATTGACATTTCGTATGCTAGTTTTAATACGAATGTATATGTTATGTTTAAACCTTTTCATATGGGAATGCATTGGACTTAATAAGTGATGGGTGGAGCCCGCTATAGCTCCTCGATGCATCGGTAGGTCTCATGAGACAAACTAGTGTCTTAGCACAAGGCCTTGACAAAATCTTATTTGTAGTATTGGCACAAGGCCTTGACTATGTGGTTATGATAGTCTGGCATTATGCATTCCAACATTATGAAAGTGGTTATTGATTTTGCATGTGATTATTCGATTAGTAGAATATCCATGTGAATAAGTAAATGGCATTATTTCATTTTACTTTTGCCATACTATGTTGAAGTTCATGTTTAAAAGGCTTTTGTTTTAGTAATTCATTGCCTTAAATGTTTATGCTTATTTTGAATGTTCCGCTATATTGTTATCCTTACTGGGCATTTGAGCTCACCCCTTTTCTATGTTTTATTTTTCCCAGGTAGTGAAGAAGTAAATTATGATTGACTTGCAGGGATATTATGAGGGGTTAATAGTGTGGATATGAAGACTTTGTTGTTGTAGTAGTTTTTCACTTTGAAATGTAATGTAAAACTTTATGAATATATCTAGTGTTTCCAAGGCTACTAAACCAATCGGTCTTTCGAGATTTGATCTTTCTTGTGATCATGCCAATGTTACGAAGTAATGCACCGACTCTGGGTAGCTGGGGTCGGGGCGCTACACGTGAGTCTTTATATTACTAAATAATAAACTTATGATAATTATTTTCTTTCTTGATAACCTTTTTAAATTTTTTTATTACTTTTATTTCACTCATTACAATCCTATAAACAAATACTTAAACAACTAAGTTTACATCAGGTGTTTTGACCATATTCGGTTTATGTGTCAAAAATGACTTTGGTAGATCAAATTTGTTCAAAGGGATAATTATATATACATATACAGAATAATAATCATCACATAATTATTATATCTATATATAAATTATAATTTTAAAACCAATCATGAAATATGATTTTGAAAAATTAACCAACATTACAATCTTGGAGACGGTTGGTCGTACATACGCATGAGTAACATTACCATTTTTCAATGATCATTATGGAAGGATGGTATGTAACTATAGATATTTTCATAATGACAATTATATCATAAATACCATTTTATTAAATCATATATACTTATACATAGGATTCTTGTGATGTAAAAAAGAATCACATCGTGTCGAGGAGGCGGTAGTCCACATGTCCACGACCGACGTTATCACTTTTTAGTGTGTGAAAAGGGTAATAAATAAAATGATATTATATTTATAGAAAGGTAATTATGTAATGAATATTATATGAATTTTATTTTTCTTACATATTTTTAGTTAAAATCATCATTTATACGTTCCATGTATCGCGTGAACGAATCACATCTCTTTTAGGAGGCGGTAGTCCACACTTCCACAAAAGATGTCATCATATTTAAAAAAATGGAAAGCATAATGGTATGTGTTATAAAATAATTAAATAATTATAAAGGAATAATAAATATCATATATATCAAATATAAACATATTTTCCATCATAATTTCTGTTATGATAGGCGGTAAAGGAAAAACAAACAATGATCATTTCGTGAGGTGGTAGTTCGCCGTACACATAAATAGTATGTTTGTTACCCATTACATGGAAGTGTGTGTGAGTGTAGGTAGAACCATTAGAATTAAAATATAATTGTATATTTATTATACTGGTGTTATTATATAATCATAAATAAGAAGATTTTATGGGGGTGTATAATGGAAATTAAACTAAAGATCTTAAGGAATGCTGTTACCTCTTCTTTGGGTAACACCTTTTAGTTTACATCAAAGGGATTACTTTGATGAATTTTTTCACAAGTTAAGGCTTCTAGGATTAGTGTAGTGATTTTTAGGAGCTATTTTGGTAGATCTTATTTGAGAAAAGGTGGCTTGATTGGTGTGAGGAAGGGGAAGAGTGAATGCCTTTTTATAGTGGAGGAGGAGTAGCACTCTTGTAGATACCAAAAGGTATTCATTAATGGGATGTATCATTTACTTAATGTCACTAAAAATAGAAAAATAATGGTTTAAAGGGTAATATTGTTCCAGTAAAACCTACACCACACAAAAATAAGTGATTTTTTATAATTTTTTTCCTTAACTTCCAAGTTTCCCCAATTTTATCATTTTAGTTTTTATTAAAGAAACTAGTTTTCTAACATATGTAAATTAACAATTATGACTAAATAAAAGTGAGATTTATTATAAAATACAGAGACAATGAATTAGAAATATTATATATAATTTAAAAAATAAAAATCACATGTGTTTTGGAAATTAATTTTAAAACAAGTACATGCAACGTGCAAAAACACTGCTTTAACCCGAACCGTCCTAATAATGTTTTTACAAACTACAGGACAATAAATAAATTATAAAAGATAAGTTAGTTCATTAATAGATCATATTTATATTTATTAACACTTAAAAATAACTTGTAATAGTATAGGATTTTTATTAATTTTAAATCATTTAATAAAATATAATTTATTATAAAATAACATTAATGTCAATTTTGACATTATTTATCTAATTTTAATTTATAAATATTAAAACAATACTGGATTTAAAATATATTAATTTCACATATGTGTAAGATTATATATTCATCTACAAAAATAATTAAAGATAATAATTCAACCAATTTTCTTTACTTTTAATATTTATAGTATCATTTATTTTAGTTGATTATTAACTAAATAACCACTATGTTCACATTTCTTATGCATTTTAAGTAACTAATTCATATCTAAAAATTAATGATAAATTATTATGATAAAAATTACCCATTTATATTTCAAAAGGATATGTATAATCAAAATAATTATATTTTTTACATATCTTAATGTTTTATAAATGTTAAAGGTAAGGAAGGTTCTTTTTTTTTTGTCTTTTTCCTTAACTTATAATATAGGGAAATTTCCTGAAATATTATCCCAATAAACCATAAAATTATATCCGATAGGGTATATGGTCAAAATATTGGCACCCAATGGATTTTATACAAGTGTCTAGGTTATTTTGACCCTTAATATTAAGGTTTATTCCCTTGTTAATCTAAATTGTACCTTAATCACCATAAATAATCTTAATCAATTTCACTATTATTTTTGGTCAAAAATTAAGTTGATATTATTGTACCAATAATATTATACTAATTATAAATTTTTATGTATATTTTTCAAAATTAAAATCATATAAGTGTGAATATTAAGTTTAATGTAATCCCATAGATGTGGCAAGAAAGCAGCATTTTAAAGTAAAAACATTCAAAAGTTCAATAAGTATTTATATCCATCATCAATGTAAAAATGATTCTAACGAAAATAAAGTTTTTAACTAAAATACAATATCATTCACTATTCATAAAAAAATTAAACTTCTCAGAAAAATAAAAAAAACTCATGCTAAGATAATTGAGAAATTCAAAATTCCAAAATGAATTTTAATTTTGAAAATTAAAATTTATAAAATTTTCAAAATTCAGTTTTGAAATTAGTGTACCTTTAAAAGGTGTTAAAACTCGATCTGGCATATAGCGCAAGATAACTTAGTATTGTGTGTAGAGTAAGATTAACTTGGTGTTGCATATAAAGAATGATAGAAAAAATAATAATTTTATTCTAAAATTAAAATATAGTAAATTCTTGGGGTGTTACATTCTCACCACCTTAATTAATTTGTGTCCTCATAAGTTATACTTGATCTTGGTAATCAGGTGTTTAACATTTGAATAAAATTTTATTACAAAATGCACATCATAAATAGAATCAATAACACATATCATTAATAAGTGGGAAAATTAAATGTGAAGTTCACTATAAGACTAGTATATATAATAAGATAACATTATTGAAAACCTAGACATTGAATAGAAATATAACCATCATGTTCTGATGGAGTGTGATAGAGAACATGTCCAGTTGAAAGTTGTAGACCACAAAAAAATAATGTAGAGGTGTAAATAAAGATTATTGATATCATGAAAAATGATGATAATATGATAATTTTTTTTAAAGACCCTTTTTCTAGAGTTGATAAATTCTTTCACAATATTTTCCTTTGATTACACATTGTACTATTTCTTCTTTATCTCTTAACACAAAATTCTACATATAGTGAAGTAATACAATAATCTCTAAAACAAAATCCAAATATCAACTTAAACCATTTCATACATGGTTGACCTTATGAACCTTCCAAGTATCATGATCTGAAATATTAGAATCAATTCCAAAGTAGTTAGTTATATAAAATCTATATTATCCATATCAATAATCTCTTGATCCAAGAATCATTATCTCAATATATTATGGGTTATTCTTCCCTCAACCGTATATTTTTTTAAATTTTAATTTTATACCGAATTACTTTTCTTAGTACCATTCAACATATGATCTCAAATCCTTATTGAAATAGTACTACTTTACACTCATTAAATATTTCATAATTCTTATAACCAATACATCACTAATAAAATAATATTACAAAATTACTTAAGGATCCAAATATATAGGTAAATTAATCATTCCACTTCATCAGTATCACTAACACAAGCTTGAACTTGATCCCTTGGATTATTTTGAGGTATATTCCCTTTAAGTTTAATGAATTCATTTGGATAGTTCCCAATCTCATTAAAGTGGTAGCGTAGAACATTTGAATTTTCTTTATTTCCCTTAAAATCATGAGCTTAGTGTCCTTTCTCTCCAAACTTATAACAAACTCCCAATCCCTTTAAGCAAGTATTGGGGTGTTTCTTTCCCCAATTATCACATGCGAAAAAACTTCATTCACTTATTTCTATTCTCTATTTTTGATCTACCTTCCTATTATTCTCTGGTATCCCTTCAACACCATAATATTTAGATAATTATTTCTCTCTCTTGGTGACACATAAAACTATTTAATCATATGATGAAAATTCTTGGGAGACCAGTACCCTTTGGAGACTTGGTTTAAGACCTTAAAAAAAGTGATTAATATTTCACTTCATGTTGTGTATGTAATCCATAGAATACTTGGCTAATATTTTAAAGGTAGATTCATACTCTGCAACACATTCTTTATCCTTTTAATTTAAGGTAAGGAAATTTATATTCATCTCATTTTATTTCTCATGGGGGAAATATTTGTCGAAGAACGTATCCTTAAAAGCTTTCCATTCCATGAGTTCTATTTCTTAATCCTCCCAAGAATTTTGGATCAGAGACCACCATTGACCTGAATCACCTTTGAGACAATACAATGCAAGTTTAACCTTTTCATTTTCACTACATCTCAAATCTATAAATATCTTCTCCAAAGACTTAAACTATATCTCAGCTGCCATTTTATCACTAGTCCTACTAAATGATGAGGTCCTATATCACATAAATTGATCCAACATTAGAGAGTATCATTTTGAAATATGTTTCTCCATCTGGGAAAGGTCATGTGTCATAACTTGATTAATATGCCATAATATATCCATTACTTTCTCAGTTCCAATAATAACTATATTAACTTTCATTTTAGGTAAACTTCTACATTAGATATGAGTATTGGTACACATATTTCTTATGAGTGACATTTATAAAAAATGACATATACTAAACTATTTAATAAATTCGTGAACTTTTTATTACTCAAAATGCAGTGTAACACTTAACAAAAATTGAAAAGTTTATTCATAACTAATATCATAATCATAAATATTTTTTATTTGGGGATATCTTTACTTTTGAATACTTCATAATGGTTTGTAAAGAATATGTGAATTATCCTAAGAGTATCCCTCAGGAGTGTCAAACCAGGTGCATATTAAAGCACGTTTTTGTGTACCAGGTTATTCCAAGTGAGGCCCAACACTCCTTTTCAGAGTTGTTACCCCTATATACATCTGTTATAGAATCACATCCACTTGTAGTATCCAGATAGGGATGTATTTCTAAGAAGAACCACATAATCTCTACCTTACCAAAATTCTAGTATGCTCTTATATACTTATTATCAATTTGATATTAGGGTCATGTTCCTTAATTTTTGTTTTCTAAATCATGTTTGCAAGGTTTTTGCTAAACATTATCTAATACCAACTATAACAACCCGACACTAGAATCCCGAAGCCGGTGCATTATTTTATTATATTAGAATGGTTAAATTGTATCCAATCCCAAAGGACTGATTAGTTTAACAGTTTTGGGAAGCCATATTACATACATAATACCCATAATACAATATTAAATATAAAATATAAACATGATACATAATAAAATGAAATAAATAGAATCCTTGAAACTCATTCAAAGGATTCATCTTCATAACCTGGGGAAATGGAAAATAATAAGGGTGTGCTTAAATGATTAGTAAGGGTTTGTAAAGTAGAAGTAATAATAAAATGATGAGAATAATCAACATGGAAAGGTAAATAACTGATAACACATGTCATTCAAATAACAAGATAAAAATATCATTATGGAAAGGTAAGAAATTGAAAAAACATGTCATTTAATCAATGAAAATAAACATGAAATGTATCCATAGATATATTGATGGAAAATCTCATGGATAAATAATAAATGAAGCTAAATGAGAGAAATTCTTAATTATTGGACTCCATGTTTCCTAGGTACATGGTACCCTTACAGTAAAGGCCTTTCAAAATATGGTTTATAATATACTGGGTAAAAATCTATTTAGTTTATACAACCTTATCTCTACTTTATAGACCTTTCACAAGACAGTTTATAACATAATGGTTACAAAATATAAGGTCTTTCTAACCTAATTTCATCCCTTGAGACTACCAATGAATCAAGGGGATTTTATTAACCAGTCCCCAACCCATAGGGCTTACCTTAAACGGTCCCCAACCCATGTCTTTCATGTCCCAAGCATTCATCATATTGAATAAAAAATATAATAAATAAACAATGCACCTTATCATCAAATGTCATTATTGAACTAAAAGATATGAATTTATCAATAAATACTTAGTGTATGATAATTAAAAAAGTATTTTTGATGTTATTAATGGAAATACCATTGAAATATCATTAAAACATTCTTGAGGGAAATAATCATTAAACATTCCAAGGTATCCCATACCACTTTGAAACATTTGAATCATAATCCCCAAGAAATAATAACATTAAATAAAACTTATAATATTATGAGAATAAATATATTCATAATATAACATGTAAAATGATAGTATACACATCATATGAAAGTGAATTGGAGCATAACAACAAATAAGTCTCTATGTAATGTAAATTGAGATGAAATCCTATATATTGAGTCTGAATTTTCACATGGGTCTTTATATTTCCGAATAATAAAATTATGTTAATTATTTAATATCTTGAGAAACTTTTTAAATTTTATTATTTATTTTAATTCACTTATTATAATTTTGTAAACAAATACTTAAACAACTAAGTTTATATCAGGTGTTTTGACCATATTTGGTTTATGTGTCAAAAACAACTTTGGTAGATTGACTATGGTCAAAGGGGTAATTATATAAACATATCCATAATAATAATAATAAAATAATTATAATATTTATACATAAATTATAATTTTAAAACCAATCATTAAATATGGTTATGAAAAATTAACCAATGTTACAATCATAGAGATGATAGGTTGTACGTACACATGATTAACATTCCCATTTTCCAGTGATCGTTATGGAAAGAAGATAAGTAACACTATATATTTAAAGAATTATAATTATATAATAAATAAAATTTTATTTAATTATATATACTTATAAATATGATTCTTGTGATTTAAATGTAATCACTACTTGTCGAGGAGGCTGTAGTCTACATATCCATGACTAATATTATCACTTTTTACTGTGTGAAAAGGGTAATAATAAAAATGATATATTATATTTATAGAAAGTTAATTATGTAATTAATATTATATATATGTCATTTATGTTACATATTTTTAATTTAAACCATCCCTTATATGTTCCGTGTATCACATGAATGAACCACATCACTTTTAGGAGGGGGTAGTCAACACTTCCACAAACGATGTTATCATAATTATCAAAAATGAAAAGTATAATGGTGTGTGTTATAAAAGAATTAATGAAGCATAAATAAATAATAAATATAATTTATATCATATATAAATATATTGTCCAACACAATCTCCACCATGAGATGTGCAATAGGAAAAACAAACAATCATTTCGTGAGGCGGTAGTTCGTCGACACATAAACAATATGTTCATTACCAATTATATGGAAGTGTGTGTGATTGTAGGTCTAAAAATTAGAATAAAAACATACTATTATATTGAGGATAATTTTTTGTTATATAATCATGGAATAATAATATTTTATAGGGTATAGAATGGAAATAAAACTAAAGAGCTTAAGGAAAGATGTTACCTCTTCTTTGGGTAACTTCTTTTAGTTTTCACTAAAGGTATTACATAGATAGATTTATTTCTAAGGAGAGGCTTATAGGATGAGGGGGTGGGGGTATTTTTAACAGATATTTGGTCAGATATTGGTCAATTAAATGTGTATTTATAGGTATGGGGAAGGAGAAGAGTGAATGCTTTTTTATAGTGGAGGAGTAGCACTCTTGTAAATAAGAAAAGTTATGTATTAATGAGAGGTCTCCTTTAATTAATGTGGATAAAAAATTGGAAAATAATTGTTTAAAGGGTATTAATTGTTGAAAAAAACCTCTAACACACAAAAATTAGTTCTTTTTTATAATTTGGTTCCTTAACTTCAAATTTTCCCCAATTTTATAATTTTGGTATTTATTAAATAAACTAGTTTTATAAACTATGTAAATTAACCATTAAGTCACAATTAAAGTGATATTTATTATAAAATATATATCCACTGAAATATAAATATTATATATAATCTAGAAAATAAGAATCCCATGTGTGTTGGAAATTAATTTTAAAACAAGCACATACAACGCCTAAAAACATTACATTAACCTGGATCATGCTTACAATATTTTTACAAACTATGGGTCAATAGGTTTATTATAAAAGATAAATTGGTTCATTAATATAACATATTTAATATTTATTGACACTTAAAAATCACTTATCATAATATAGGTTTTTTTATTAATTTTAATTAATTTTAAAAAATACAATTTGTTATAAAATAACATTAATGTCAATTTTGACATTATTTATTTAATTTTAATTTAAATATATAAAAAAATATTTGAGTTAAAATATATTAATTTCACAGATTTATAACATCATATATTCATTTAAAAAATAATTAAAGAAAATAATTCAATCTATTTTCTTCACTTTTAATATTTATAATAAAATTTATTTTAGTTGATTATTAATTAAATAATCTTTGTGTTGGTGTTTCTTAATCATTTTAAGTAACTAATTCATCTATAAAAATTAATGATAAATTATTATGATAAAAATAATCCATTTATCCTTCAAAATGAAATGCATAACTGAAAATATTATGTTTTTTATATGTCTCAACGTGTTATATATTTTAAAGGTAAGGAAGGTTTACTTTTTGTCTTTTTCCTTACATAACTTATCATATATGGGGACACTACAATAAAAACCGGGTTTAGCGGTGATTTTTTGGTGGCGGTTCACAAAACCGCCGCTAAACGTTTTCGCTGAAAGGTTTCACGGAGGTTTTTAATAAACGGCCGCGAAACCCATAATTTTTTTTAAAAATTTGGACCCTTCCCCCACCCCGGCTGTTTCCCCCAAACCCTCGCGACCCCCACACCCTCCCTTCATCCCCTAACCCCCCGGTGACCCATGACCCCCAACTGTCCGGAAACCCCACGACCTCCCTCTCCGGCGACATCGCGACCCGCGACCTCCGTCTCCGGAGACCCCATGACTAGCGTCTCTGGCAGACCCCGTGACTGGAGACCCCAGCAACCCGCGACCCCCCTTCTCCCGGTGACCCGAGGTGCTTAACCTAGTCTTCTATATATTCCTACCATACACTTATTATTTCAGGCTATACGCTAATTTATTTTGAAGGAATTTCTTCCCATCATGTCTCTTAGTTAGCTCCGTTGTGCTGTTTTGAGAATGTGAAGGGAATCAATCTCATACCTCATGGGTAAATCCCACTGATTTTAGTCTTTCAAAATTTCCACCTATTTTGGGATCTCAGGCTCTCCATCATAAAACCATCCAAAATAAATCTTATTCCTTAATCCCAGGATGTGTCTCACTCTTTAAAAATTCAGCGAGCTTTTTCTCCATGTCCACAAAGAAACATCTCCCACACTAACTATCTCTAGAGATTTATCATTTTACAGATACTCCCCATTTAATCTCATGGAAGTGCATTTATTCATACTTCCTCTATCAGGTGTTCAATGAATCAAAGTTCTAAATTTTATCAACTAACACTCAAGTGAACTAGTGTCACTTATTAGCAATACACTCCCATCTTCTGACACGTGATTCAATGATCCACTTCTAGAAGTATATCTTCTAGAGTTCACTCTATGCTCATTTCTATATTTGATGAGGTTACCTTTCTTCCCAGAATGCCAACACATATGACCACTCTCCACCTAACTTCCCTTGCTCCTTATTCTCTTTAATTTTCCTTTATTATGACCCTTCTATAATATGGATCACCACATTCATTTGACACCACATACATGTATAACATATCTAGATATCTTTCCAATGAATTTAAACATTCAAAATTAAATCTCCATTGTCCATAAACACAGGTAATTATTTCTACTCAAGTTACTCATAGTGGTGATCATTCCATTCCAAGATTCAAGGGGTGATGATAGTAACAACAACACCCATTCCAGATCCTTGAAATCCACCTTAAATAACTTCAATTGAATTCTTATCATGTTGAAGTTGTTAATATTATTTACAATAAACTTATCTTTTTACATACTCATGCCGAACGATATCTTTAGTAAGAACATTTTATTTATCACCATGGGATTCTCAAACATGTTAGAAAAGATCTTCATAAGTTTTGAACTAGTGTCACTTAATAAATATTCTAAATTTATTATGATTTAATTAAGTATAATAGTTTTTGTTAAAGTTGTAAATTCATTTCTAAATAATTACTTCAAATTTACTGAGCTTAGGACTTGAAATATACATAAATGTTTGAAGTAAAAATTGGATATGTCCTTTGTATTATATCAAATCCAAATTTTATGGTTTGCATGATTTTTTTTAATATGAGTTGTTTGAAATATTGAAGATAAATTTTTATAGTACTAAACACAAAACATATTTAAGTTAAAATAACATACATCATTAATTAGTTTTTAAAAGAGATTTTAATGATAACCCCACTATGGAAATCCAAGTGGATGAATTAAAATTGCACAACCTAATGATATATTAAATAACAAAGGTCTCTCCAAATTCAAGGAAATAAGAAACACTATCAAATTCAAAGAGAGAGGTAAATTCAAATAGATAGTGAAAAGATTGAAAAACATAAAGAGCGATGAAACATGACCAATTTTCATGAACTGGCCAAGGATACCCATAATCCGGGTACCCAAGCTAGCCTGCGATAAGTCTCAAAAGGTGTCATATAAGGGATAAATATTTATAGTAATTCCATTGTACTAATGGTATGAAAATCATGCATCTTTGGTGTGTTCAATGACATCACTTTCATTGGGGTGTTGTTTGAGGCAACATAAATTTTTGATCGACAGTGTTATGATAAGTGTGTAACCCGATATTCTTAATGCTCCTCAATGAGGTGTTGAAACTGTCTCCTAGGGACCAGACTTGTTCGGTTTGTTTGGGCATGCTAAGTAAGTGGTAAATGTGATCAATGTATCATCTTTATTATATTATGAATACTTTATGATCAATGAGTCATCTTTATTATATTATGTTTCTGTAATCTTACACTATCGTATATATGAATCTCTTTCTCTATTTAGTAGTAACTATGTGTTTTAATTTTTATTATTATTGTGTAGGAACATTGTGATATACATGGATAAAAGATGGATCACATTATCGAGGAACACACCTCAATATGTTAAGGGTTTGAATGAGTTTTTAGATTTTGAAATTTCTAATCGATCCGTTGAAGGGAGAATAAGATGTCCATGTCCTAAATGTAAATTTAGAACATGGTTGAAGAGAGATGAAGTTTATGAACATTTAATACTGAAGCAATTCCCTGGTAAATATTTGTGTTGGATTTGGCACGGAGAATCGAACAATACAGAAAGATTGAGAACTGATGTTAATCCACAGAATGAGGTCCCAAGTTCTCCGAAAATGGAAAATGAAATGAAAAACCTCATAAATAATGCATTTGGCACTGCAAGAAACCACTATGAGCATTAAAACAAATCAGAACAACCAGAAGAGGGTGCTATAAATTACAACATGACAAGTGATGCTTTTGAGACTGTAACACAAGAAGATCAATATTGTAACATATCATTGGATCCTCCTCTTGATTCTGTGGAGCCAAATGTAAGGGAATACTTCAGTGAGGAAAATGTGTTTCATGATTTAGTTGACGATGGAAATCAAGAGTTGTATAGTGGGTGTTTGAAATATTCACAGCTTTCATTTCTACTGAAGTTGTACCATATCAAATGTCTATGTGGAATTACAAATAAGGCAATGTCCATGTTATTGTAATTGATTCGTGATGCATTTCCTGAAGCAAAAATCCCAGAATCTTTTTATGATATGAAAGAAGTTGTTAACAAGCTTGGTCTGAATTATATAAAAATACATGCGTGTCCCAATGATTGTATGATTTATTGTGGAGAGGATTCAAGTAGAAAAAATTGTTAGAAATGTTCTTCTTCTAGATGGCAGTCAAATGGTGATTTTGGAAGTCTGACTGAACATAATTTCATAAAGAAGAAGAAAAGGAACACACCTGCAAAAGTTTTGTGTTACTTTCCTTTGAAGCCTCGATTGCAAAGATTATTCATATCATCAAAAACTACTGAACACATGAAGTGGAATTTTGTAGATAATAACAATGATGGGTTAATGAGACATCCATGAGATTCCCAATCATGGAAGACATTTGATTAATTATATCCATATTTCTCAGCTGATCCTAGGAATGTTCGATTGGGATTGGCTGCCGATGGATTCAAACCATTTGAGACTTTGAGTACCAGTTAAGCATTTGGCTAGTTGTTTTGATCCCTTATAATCTTCCTCTGTGGATGTGTACGCAAAAAACATATTTTATCATTTTGATGATTATTCCTGGAAAACAAATTCCTGGAAATGATATTGATGTATACCTGCAGCTTTTGATTGAAGAATTGCAAGAGTTATGGAGAAAAGGTGTTGAGACATTTGATGTTTCTTCTAAAACAATGTTCAAAATGCATGCTGCTTTAATGTGTACCATTAATGACTTCCCTGGTCTTGGGAATTTATCTAGTTGGGACACTTATACGGGTTTGGATTGTCCTATTTGTAACTTTGATTTTGAGCCCAAATGGCTACCTCACAGTAGAAAATGGTGCTTCTTGTTCCATCAAATATTTCTTGATGCATCTCATAGATTTCGGTTGAACAAATCAAAATTTAATGGTTCCATTGATCATAGACCACCTCCAAAGTTGTTAACCGGTTTTGAAATATTGAAACAGCTTGAAAATATTGAAACAGAATTTGGGAAGGTTCATCATTTGAATGATAGCGGAAAACGAGTTTGAAGTGCATCGTTATGTGAAATCAGAACGCAACAATGGAATAAAAAAAGTATATTCTTCAAACTTCCGTATTGGGAATTTAATTTTTTGCACCACAATCTTGATGTGATGAATATTGAAAAGAATGTATGTGATAATTTTATTTTCACATTACTTAATGAGCATGGAAAGTCGAAGGATCATCACAATGCTCGCAAATACTTACAAGTAATGAACATAAAACGTGATCTCTAGCCAGATGAGAATGAAAAGTATGCTCCGACCATTTTTTCAATGAAAAATAGGGATAAAGATATGTTCCTTTGAATTTTAAAGAATGCGAAGGTATCTTATAGGTATTCGAGTAACATCTCGAGGTGTGTTTACTTGAAGAATGGTAAGTTATATGGATTGAAAAGTAATGATTCTAATATTTTGTTACAATAGTTACTACTATTTGCATTGCGTACATTATTACCTGAAAAAGATACTGCTATTGTACTCCAATTCTGCACATTTTTCAGGAAATTATGTGAGAAAGATATACATCCATTTCAACTTGACAACCTCTAGGAGAGGTTTGTATTGACCTTTTGTGAAATGGATATGATCTTTCCTCCATAGTTTTTTACTATCATGATGCAGTTAACTATGAATTTGGTTGAAGAATCTAAATTAGGAGGCCCTATTCATTATCGATGGATGTATCCAATTGAGAGGTATTTTATTTATATGTTTCCAATTAAGTAAAAAATTCTTGGAATTTAAATAAATGCATAATATTATTATTTTATTTCACAGATATCTTGGGAATTTGAAATCATACGTGAGAAATAAAGCTCAACCAGAAGGCTCTATTACTGAAGGCTATTTGGCTGAAAAGTTTCTCACCTTTTGTTCCAAATATTTGGATGATATTGAGACAAGATTTAATTGATTTGGACGTGTTGATGACACATCAACTCAATCTCAAATGCATCAGATTTCAAAAATATTTCCTTATATTGGCCGATCAGTTGGGAGGACCTCATATGTGACACTGACATAATTGGAATTATTACAGGCACATAGATATGTGCTGCTGAATAGTGAAATTGGAGATCCATTTATTGAAGAGTTGAGGATACAAACAAAGAGACGAATGAGATTCTGAACACTAAATGAGAAAGATATAATGAATGCTGTGAATAAAGAGATGGTAGAATGGTTTTCACGACGTGTAAGTTTATAAATATTGCAATAAATATGAATATTAGTTTGACACATACAATTTTTAAATCTATTAAATTATATTTCTTGCAATTTACTTCTATAAACTTTTCTCGCTTGATGGACGTTGGTGATCGTGAACTACATGATCTAAATATCTTATCATCGCAAGAAAAGATGGTATATTATGTGAATGATGTTTTGGATGAAGGGTGAAGTGTAGTTACTCACGTAATACAAAGAGATTTGTATGATATGGGTGATGAAGTGGAAGATTTGACCTCTGCAATTGAATTTCATCAACAACAGGAAGCATAATTATTTGTCCATCATGATATTGAAAATATTAGTCTAGCAAGGATGAATGAAGTGGATGAAGCAATGGAGTAGTAAACCGACATGATTTAAGGGGAAAATGATTTTATGTACAATTATTTATTCATTCAACAACTACTTGTTTCATTTATGCAGTCATTCATTATCATTGTTATATATATTTTTTTTGTTAGTACTGGGCATCTATTATCATTTTTAATTTTTTTATGCATAATTTTTTTGAATTATATATTCTGAACTTAATTTTATTTTATTAAATGATAGGAATGCCAAGGAGGAAGTGGTACACTATTTTATCTAGTTCTGCGACAGATGACGATCCGTCTTTCCCCACGGCATCTAAGGCACCAGCTTCCTACACCCCTACACCATCTCCCTATGCACCATTTCTAACACCATCTATGGATGTCTCATTAGAGGATGAGTCATCGACTCCCCCTACAGAAGCCTCAATAGTGGGGCGGCGACACGCCCCTTCCAGTTCATCACAGACATTCTGGAGGGTCACAGTCATATGTACAAATTTTAATTAAACAAATTTATTGAATTTTGTTTATACTAATTTTTTGCTCATTGTAGATGAAAAAAATGCAACCGTGGAAAAAACATAAAAATTTTAGATGTTTGGAACATGAATGGAGAGAAGATAGTCGTGCCATTTGATTCTTATGGGGTCCCGACGGATGACACCGTGAGGTTACTTGGCCAGATTATAGGTCAGCTGGCAACGAAGCCCATTTCCCTGCCTATTTCATATGATGATTGGAGGCATATGACTCCAAATTGGAAAAATGAAGTTTTTGATTGTCAGATAAAGGTAATTTTATTACGTCATGGTTTAATTGAATGTCATGTTACTAATATGTTCAAAACGAATTTCTGTATACAGATGTTCTTCCACTTTACCGTTGTTGATGTGATAGCACGGAAGTGGACATTAAAAAATCTTGGAAAAAAATGGAAAGATTTAAAATAGAGGTTTTGGTGTGATGTCAACGATACTTCATTGACCGTGCAACAAATGTATGAGAATCTACCCAGTGGGGTACCGAAAGAACAATGGAAATTTTTTATTGATAGAAATTGTGATGAGAAGCGGATGGTATTGAAATATATATTATTATATTATCCTAATTTTACATTCATACATGTATATGAAGAGGAGATTACATTGAATACATTACTATTAAATTAAATTTTATTTATTTTAGGATCTCTCAAGACAGAATGCATCAAACCGGGCAAAGAAAGTCATCCCACACACCACGGGCTCAAAAATATTTTCTAGAAGATGAATGTCATTGGTAATCTTTTAATTAGTTTAAATATTTATAAGACAATATTATCTATTAAACATATTGAATTATTGATTTATCTTTGTTTAATGTAGTCACATATTTTAGGGCATGAAGCATCCCGAATTAAACTGTGGCTGGATGTTCACAAAAAACCATATGGAAGTTTTGTTAATGATCCTGCCAAAGAAGTTGGGGTATGAAGTCAATTTTTTATTATAATAACTTATTATCAGTTTTTACTGTGTTAATATATATTGATATTTGATTTATAGGTAAAAAGTAAAGAAATATGGGATGCCAATCTTGGTCAGTCCTACTCAGTCTCCCAGGATGACCCGGTTACTAAAGTCCTTGGGAAGGATAATCTTGGTAGAGTGCGCGAGATGGGTTTGGGACCCGTACCATCTGAGGTGTTTGGAAGTCCACCAGGGATTACAACTACATCTACTCCTGGTTATAGTCATTTCATACCTGAAGATGCTCATAGGGAGATGTATTCTCTACGATCCACAATTCAAGACCAGGGGGCTCAGATATCCGCTATGCAGAAAGCGTTGACTGATATATATCATCAGATGAGCAGATATGCCCCTAGTGGTGGTGCATCGAGTAGTGGTGAGTAGGTAAATCACAAAAAATCAAAATCACTTAGTTTGAAAACTTTTATTTGTTTTAAGTTTAATTATAAATATGAAACAATATTTAATTTTCAATATAATGTTCTTAAAGGTGGCAGCAGGTAGTGGAGATGGAGGTGGAGAGGGTGATGATGCATCATCGGACCATGAGTAGTATTATTGTTGATGTGTTGAACAAATATGAGAACAATTGGTTTGTATATGTAACATGTATGACACATAGTTTCCACCAAACATTTCCATGTCCTAACATTTTCTTGATTTATCATGTTTCCTTCTATGCATTTTTTTTTGATTTATGATGTTTCATTTTATGTCTTGATTTCTCGAGTGTGGTATACATCATTCCATTTAGGCCTGTGTTTGAATTGGTAGTTGATATTTTGGATGATAAAGAGTGATCTTTTTATTATTTTTTTCTGGTTATATAAATTGGAACCTAGTAGGGAGTATAGATACCAAACATAAGTGGATGATGGGAATGCGGTTTAGCCTAATCATGTGATACGAATCATATACTCACCAATAAAATTAGTTGGAAACAAAAATGGTGAACCTAACATGGAACCTTAAAAAAAATGCATGTGTCACCCACATGTTAGGATCCTTTCTCTCTCTCAAAATATGAAACGTAGACAAACATGGATCTGATACAATTGATTATACATGTGTTTATTTATTTATATTATGATTTCATGAGGATTTCTTGTAAATGTTTCTCATAAGTATTCTGGAACTTTCAACTAGAACCCCCTTTGATCCAAATGACATTTTACTACTTTAATAACACATATGCTTCGACTACTGCACAAGTTGGATCCTCATTGAAAACTAGGGCTCTATTATCAACCTTGCACCCTCAACATTGGGTCTCAAATTCACTGGTTTGGGAGTCACACCTAAATGGTACCTTTCCATCTTCAGAGGAATCTAAAAAATCCATTCATCTCAAAAATCCCTACTAGATGTCTATTCGACAATGACTAGTGGAACATAATTTGTTGTAAATAGTTTCCATCTCAAACCATTTCATGGTCATATACATGGAAGGAAATAACATGTTCCTCCCTTATCTAGGGAGGTTGATCAAGAGGTCACTAATGGAGTTATCTAGATAGCATAAGGGACCCTCAAAAGGGCTCCTTATAACATTTACCATCACCAATTATACAAAGCAATAAAACCTCTATATGATGTGTGTGTTTACCTTGAAAGTCTGACCAAAGTCTCCCAAACCTAGGTAGTCATTAAAAACCACTGAGGGTAGTGAACAATCAACCAAGAACATGGCCATACATCTATATCCTCTAAAGAATCCCACTAACTAAATATGGTGGAAAACTATGAGCAAGAGGACACATTTTCCCACATTTACTAAGCTTGTCGGTATAATCTGGTATTATTCAAAGAAATAACCAAGAATATTTTGGTAAAAAATATAGGTAATACCCATATCCTTTCCCACTGACCTGATTAACATCGGTATATACCTATATAAAATGGAGGAAAAGATCAGGCCCATACACATTCTCCAATAATAGAATAAGAAAATATGCATGTTCTTGTCACTGAAGTCACCTAGAATATTCTAAAAATGGTTAAAGGGAAGACACAAAACTATTCTACCATAATATTTGTGACTCATTAACACAATATGAGGAGATTTAGAGAAGATACACATCTTTTCTCCCATTCAAGAGGGTCATGGGCCAAATCCCATGTTATATGGGCAACTAGATCGGGACCATACCCCCGTTCCAACTAAAGGTCATTGGTCTACCCTGATGGGAACTACAGGGTATGAACAAATCCCAACTAAAATTCCATAGACCTATCATAAAATTATCATAGTGACATGAGAGATAATCAAACAAGATTAAGTATATGTAAGATGATATCCATATAAAGCAACCTCTGTCACCCACAAGAGAGCATCCAAAAATAAGCAACACCAAAGGTGATTGGAAAATGAATATCTGGTCTATGATCTTGATCTACTTATTATTGGTGTTCTTGAACCCTCATATGTTTATCTATGGATGATTAGGATCCTACTCCTTTGTTACCCAATTACAAAAATAATAGTTTCATTTGCGAAGTTCCTCTTATATAATTTGCTGCCAGTAGCTATGAAGGTCCTCCCCATACACCCTTCCATAAAGGATCACTTAATTCTTAGAATATGATTGATTATGAGATTCAATATCCTGATCAGCACCAAAAATATGCTATAAATGTTTGGATGATCAAAAAACAAGGATTTATTTACCTTAATATAATCCACCCAAAAGGTCTTCTCCAGGGTACACATTGTAGGAATTCTCCTTATGGCTTGAATTCAAGTTGTTATTATAATACTCCCCATGATGAAAATCATTATGAAGGTCCTCTCTACAGTGACAGTTTACTTCATCAAGGAGGTCATCCCCTTGTTGGATTGACAATGAGAAAGACCTCCTATCACAATTCACTTTGGAAAATGAGGCCAGTCATGCCCGATGCCAAAATATTGTCAACTGACATCCTTTCTCAATAGGAGGAAAACCCAAGAGAATGGTAATTATCCAAACCACACTTGGACCACTTTCCTTCCAATATAATAGGTTAAAACACTTCTAATCCCATTGTTTACAATAAAGAAGTGGGGGAACAACCAATTTGGTCAGACCAGGTTGAGGAGTCTCTTGAAAAATATAAAGAACCATTTTTCTAAAGACAATATACTAGTCATGTTATATCCATTATCCACTCCACAATTTAACATCCCAAAGGTGTTTTTGGAATATTTTGTGCATGAAATCTACCTAATTATATGGTCCAATATTCATCACCTAAAAACAAAAGTATTTACAATTAATGAGATATCAACAAGGCCCTTACAATCAATGAGATATAAACAAGGCCCTTATTATGCCAACAAGTCCCAACGTAAGGTATATCTAGTTGAATGCAGAGGTTATAGGAGTTTGGGTCATATCTTGCAAATTTTCAAAACTTTTCCACCAGTTCCTCCTAGGGGGATAATATCTTTACATATTCCACATTATTATGTGGGTCCTCTTAATTTTTAGTAGGGATGTAGCTATAATACCACATACTGCTGAGGCCAAGGTGGTAGTCGAAATAGTTGATACTAGACTCTGGAATTAATGTGCATGAAATGTGATCCCACTCAGAATAGTCAGGTTGTAGCATAGAGTCATGGTATGCGAAAACTAAATGACGTTCAACATATGATAGGGAGCATAATTCAAATTCATATATTGTTTGAGGTACTAATCTAGTAACCTCTAATATAGATTCTACATTATTTGACACAAGTGCATCATACAATGTTATATTTGATACATTTCCAGAGATTCTGGTCCTTGATATAGTGTATTTATGTGTCCTTAAGAATCTGTAAACCTCATTGGTTATTCGATCAATGATTGTTCACTGATGGAATTCTTTTCCCCATCAGATAGGAAAATGTTTTTTATATAGAATTCATTCTTTCCCATCATGTAGTTGTATGATGTAATTATTGGAATGTATTTCATGCTTCCCTATAGATCCATTATTGATTATTATCACTATAAAATTATGGTCGATTGTTTGTATGATGTCTCATGTTTCATCATGTTAGGGATACCAAGTTAGAAATAACAATTTTTGTTTTTATGAAGTCTCCTGTTCCATTTTCAGGCTTGATTTGTTTTTCAGGGAAGTGGGGCAGTAGAAGAAAAAATGCAATTTTTTTTCTGGTCAGCATTTTGCGGCAGTTTTAACCGTCGCTAATGCTTTACTAGTCAGAATTTCACGGCGGATATAACTACCGCTAATGCTTTACTGGTAAACCATTAGAGGTGGTTAAAACTGCCACGAAATGTAATCGGTTTATATTTAGTGTTGGTTTTCACCGCCGCGACAGAGACGCATCAAACGCATGAATATCGCAGAGGTTAAAACGGCCGCAAATAAAAAAATATCTGGCACCCGTCAAACTGCCGCTAAAGTCACGAAAACTGACGCGAAATGAGGCATCTACGACGCTTCCCTTAAACCACCACGAAATGGAAAAAACCTCCGATAATAGATTTCTGACACCCAGTTTTGCAGCGGTTTCTATAAACTGCCGCCAAACCATATAGCGACAGTTTAAACTGCCGCTATATGAATACAAACCGCCGCTAATAGCCGGTTTTTTTGTAGTGGAATTTCATGAAATAGTATATGAATAAACTATAAAGTTATAACCATGTCGGGATATATTCAAACTATTGGTATCCAATTGAGTATGTAAAAGTTTACAGGTCATTTTTCCCTTGAGATTAAGGTTTAGTCCCTTTTTAAGCTTAATTTTACCATAATCACTGTAATTAATTTTAATCATTTTCACTATTTTTTTTGTTCAAAAATTATTTTCAACATATTAGACCAAATATATTATACCGATTAAAACCCTGTATCTCCATTTTTCAAAATTCAAATCATATAAGTGGGAAAATTATGTTTAATGCTAATCCCGTAGATGTGGTGAGAAAGTGGGGTTTTAACCTAAAAATGTTCAAAAGTTCAATAAGTATTTATATCCAATTTAAATTTAAAAATCATTATAATGAAATAAATTGGATTAATATATGTATAACTGATTTATTTTGACATTCATAACAAATTTAAAATATAATTTAACATCAATAATTATTTAAATGGAAAGGAAGTTTTTAACTAAAATATAGTATTTTTCACTATTAATCAAAAAATGAAACTTCTCATGAAAATACAAAAAATTCACCCCAAGATAAATTTGAAATTACAAATTTAAAAATGAAGTTTATTTTGAAAAATAAAATTTATAAACTTTCCATAATTTAGTTTTAAAATAGGTGTTTTATTAAAAAGGTGGTAAAACTCAGTGTTGCATGTAATGAAAACTAACTCAATATTGTTTGTAGAGTAAGATTAACTTGGTGTTGTGTATAAATCAATCTAGAAAAAAATTAATTTTATTGTAAAATGAAATTATAGTAATTTTTTGGGGTGTTAAATTTTTTTTGATGGTTTTACCCCTAGATGCATCTATAAAGAAACCACATCCACTTGTAGTATCTATACAAGGATGTCTTTCAAGGAAAATGACACTCATTTCATTACCATAACTTAGGAAATTTTTATACACATAGGATTATCGTAAGTGTATTCCTTAAAGTGTTATCATCCTTGTTTGCAAGGGTTCAATAAAATACTCTCTAATACCATCTATAACGACCCATATTTTTCACATATAGCTATCACATCTTATTAGATGAATGTTAATTATATAAAATTATGATCCATGTTAGAACCATAAAGGTTTAATGTCTTTGGGAACATGGATACATAAACAATTTGTTCGTGAAAGATCTTCACCACCTCCTACTCAGTTCTTCATAACTAGTACCCTTATTAGACACATCATACATAAAAACTTTCATCATGACCTGGGGAAAGGAAACATAAGAAAGGGTGATCCCATATGACTAGTAAAGGTAAAAAGGGAGATATCAATGATCACTTAAACATAACATGAGAATAATCATCTGAGAATATGAGTATAATTTTTTTTAAAAACCATACCTATCATATCTTAGATCAAAATATTTGGTCATGGCATAAATCTTGGTAGTTCATAAGACTCAAATAATAAATTTATCAATGAACATGATATATGATAGCATTACATTTGTATAATAATTTTGTAAAAACACAATCTTATGATATTGTGAACATATTTAAATATAAACAGGTTCACTTGTTAATTTAATGAAATGAAATCCATCCCCTTTATAAACTTATGAAAATGAAACCAAGTCCATGAATAAACTTATTGATATGAAACAAGGTCCAAAAATACACTTATCAATATAAAATCTAGGTCCATGCATAAAATCTCAGACCTGAAAACAGGTTCATGCCTAACATAATTAATCAATAAGTTGTCTATATTTACCCAATGTAATAAAAGGATTTAATGAAACCAACCATAAAATAATTATAATCCAATAATATATGTTCCAAAAGATCATAAATAATTCATCATATATCATAATTCGTGAAAAATAAATGAGATTCATAAACATTTCAACATTTTATCATAGCATAACCCATTGAATGTAAATGGGTTTCATAAACATCTGATCATTATAATAATAATCCATTCATAAAAACAATAAGGATGATATAATTGGATCATATCCTTATTAAAACATATGTAACAAAAAATTATTTCATATTTAGATGAAAAATCTATTAAAATATCTCTGGAATATTTCTTATTTAAAATATCATTTTCATTTTAATTATATTTGCTAAAATATAAAATTTTCTCAATTATTAATGAATGTTTTTTATTATAAAGGAATCCAAGAAAATTGTAAAGTAATATTCAAATCATGGAGTATCCATGATGTGAAAAAATTCTATTCATGTTGCGTATACTGAAACAATTATTTCTTTCAAATTTTTTGAAAAAAAAGACAAAAGTACTTCATTCAGAAAACAATAAAAAGATTACATTAATTTTTTTAAACATTAAATAAAGTGTAAAAATTAATTTAAAAATCATAATAGAATAATTAAATTATTGAATTTTTTTTTATAAAACATGGATGTGAAATAAAATGGATTTTTGACTCAAAAGAGAAATAATGTTGATATTTTCTAAAAAAAATAGATCTCTTGAGTACTTAAAGAGAGAAAAATTAATTGAAAACATATATTCTAAAAAATTAACCATATTATAATAATAATTATATACCGTAGTCACTTAACAACTTATAATATTATATATCACTCTATTATAACATTTTATCACCCATTTATTAATAATTCCTTTTTAAAACTGATGTTTATGGGTGTTAATTATTTTGTTTTTCATGAGAATTACAATTTTGTAGTTATAGTCCTTGTACTTTGATAATGGTTAAATCATATCTAAAATTTAAATAATGATATAAATATCACATCTATTCATTATATATTTATTTATAATCATTCATAAAAGGTACAAATAGAAAAATGAATTATACCGTTCATAGAGACGGTAAGTCGTACGTACATATGAACATTGTTTTCACTTTTCAACAGATGGATCAAAGAAATGATTAATAATAACTAAAATTTTAAGAATAATTACTATATTATATATACCACACACACGCACACCCATATATATATATTATATCTATCTGTATTAATATCCATATAAAAATGAAAACAAAAAAAAATCGCAATGCTTCGTATTGATGGTAACCCACACATATGCATGAGAAACATTATCATTTTCTAATGGATTAGAATGTAATAAGGTATATATGATATTATAATTAAAAATGAATAATTATTTCATAAATATCGTATATAAAATTTAAACCCATCATAATAACCATCCATGAAATATCATCATGGAAAATGAATTGTATGGCTAGGTGGAGGTGGTAGTCCACATGTACACAAGATTAATACATTCACATCACATTCGATGGAATAGAGTGTGAATAATGGTGGTTAAAAAATTATAATAAAATTTTAGTATATTTAGGATACTGAATTTTTTATTTTCTGATTAATATAAAAAAACTAGTGGATGTATAAAAATACATAAATAGATTGTGGTCGGGTGGGATGATTACCTCTTCTTTGGTTGGTCTCCTTTAGATCATTTCTTAAGTATCCTTGGAATGGTATTATAAGAGGACCAAAATATCTATGTTGAGTATGTGTAATTTGATAAGGTAAATGAAATGGGTTTTGCCAAGTTAGGTTTCCCATGAATGTGTAATGAAAAGAGATAAGTGGTTCCCTTTTACAATGAAGGGAAAGAATAGCATTGGAATTACTAAAATGATTAAAATATAATTAGATCATTCTCAAGAAATATTTTAAAAATTGCCCAAATATTAAAATAAAAATTTTATAGGGTGTAAATATAATCAAAAAAATAGATTCATACAGGTTTTTATGTCATTCTTATCCTTATATATTTTATTAACCCCTTGGTTAAACAATTTTAACCTTAAGTGTGGTAACAAGTTTTTCAATATTATAGAGTTATAATTTTAAATATAAGGTGAAAATTGGCTCATAAATGGAAAAAGGGAGGAAATTTTAGACCATATACTATCCACCATGTCCTATTTCGATATTTTTATGATTTTTATATAACTTAACAAAACATTATTTTCATAAAATTTCAATAATGTTATTTTTTGACACTATTCATTTAATTTGACCTTACAACACCAAGAAAATTATATAATTAGAATATAATACTTTAAAGAATCCCTAGTATGTCATATTTATGTAAAAAATTGATTTAAAAAAGCAATTCAATTAAATTGGATTACATTTAATATTTATAAAATAATTTATTTTATTTTTCTATTAATTGAATAAATATTATTTCGTTCTTTCATAAGTATTTAATATAATTATTTATTTACTATAATTTAGAAATAAATTACTATGATAAAAATTTATTTATATTTAAAACAATAAATTACAACCTAAATTTCCCTATATTTATCATTACATAAAATTTTCAAAGATATTAAAGTCAAGAGAGTGACATTTTTTATTTATTCTTTTATAAAATTAAGATAAAGGTCATTATCAATGAAATTTAGAACCAAGGGACACTATATTAGTGAATTGGATGGAAATGGATGAAATAAAATTGTAAAAAAGGATAAATAAAAGTGTTATTGATGTTTTAAATCCTTATCCAAAATTTTTAATCCAATTTTACCTATTTTACCCTTTCTGAGGTGACAAAAATTTACAAAGATTACTATTCATATTGAACAGAAATTAAAGGGAATTATTAACCAAATTTTAGCATACTAATTAAAAATATGATATAAATTTTCAAAAATTCAATTTCGATAAGTGTTAGAAATAAATTTAAATATAAATGTATAAACCACAATGAAAAATTGTTTTCAGAAATATGCATATTTAACAAAAAAATTAACTTATATTAGAATCATGAATATTGATGATTCAAATAAAATAAATTAGATTTCTATAAATAAAATATATCACATGTCACTTTATGAAAAAAATAAAAAATATAATGGGACTCTTAAATTACTTGATTTATTGAAAATAAATAACATTATTTGAAAAATCGGTATTTTCACTATTTACGGAAAAATCAATCATTTAAAAAAAATCCAAAAATTTCATCTTAATTTAATTTTAATATAATGTTTTATAAAATTATGTTAATTTTATGAAATTTAATTTTTAAAATAATCAAAAAATTATTATATTTTTCACACAAAAATACAATAAAAAATATTTTTGAAAAAAATTCATTTTGAAGAATAAAATGACTTGAATAAAAGATTTGTACATATTTCCTAAGAATTAATAAATATATTTTTACTGAGTAAATAAATTATTAATTTATTTAATAATGTTTTTACCCATATTATTTCTAACCAATTCATCAACAATTGTATTATAATAATTTTATAATATATCAAAATTTTCATAAAACTCAGTGTTGTGTGTTAAAAAATCTATTGAGATTTTATTCTTTTATATAAATTTTTGGGGTGTTAAATTATCCACCCCACCACCCAAAATAAATAACACCATTGAGATTTTTTCTTGGTCTGAAAAAGTTCAATTTGTTAAAATACCTTTGTTAAAAATACAAACCATACAAAGAGATGATAAAACATCCATTAAAAGAGGGGAAGTGAGAAACATACAGGTTACTTAAAATAACACTTAATTGGGTTCCTGGGTATAGATAAAATTGTTGGGAAGTTAAAATATAGATATGGAGGAAAAAAATAATTCCCAAGGACTAATAGAGAGTGATGGAGAACAAGTTCATGATAAATTTAGCGAGCATAAAACAATAAATCTATGATAAGAGAAAAGACCATAGATTCATAAGAAATGATGGTAAAAGTATGAAATTTTATTACAATTTTCTTTTACTAAAGTTGAAGGATTATTTTAATATCAATATAGGGAATATAAGAAAATATACTTATTTGATTTATTTTCATATCGTAGTACAATTTAGTCCTTTATTTGTGCTTTGATAAATTTCCAATTTATCTCTTACTTCATGAAATAAAGATTCAAGATGAATTTTTTTCATTCTAGAAGTACATAAATTAACTTTTAATGGACCCTTAAGTTAAAAAAATAACTAAAATTCATTTCTCCTATCTCTAGATATTTTCTAAAAAAATGATTAGCATAGGTTATCCAATATGATATATTATACATTAACCTCAGACAATAATTCCCAAAGTTTAACATAAACCAATCCAAAAGTAGTTATCCTTTAAACCCTTCCAAAATATGTTTAAAAAAAATTAAAAATTCTAAAAATTATAAATAATGTCACTAAATTTTCAAAATCAACTTTAAATTAATCTCCATAATAACATAAATTATCTCTTAATATCACATACCAAATATGTGAATACCTTGTTCATATATTATTCTAAAACATGTTAATAACCTGAATTACCATAAAAACATAATTAAAACATGAATGATTCGAAAAATTAATTCTATCATCTCATTCCTTAAATAAAATCATATATTATTGAATATATTTTGTAAATTAAAAAGTTTGTAAACTCCATAAAAAAAATCTATTTTTCCATTGAATCACTAACCAGTCCCAAGGTCACTGATACTATCCCATTTACTTTATTAAAATCAATAACATATTTATCTAAACTAAACCTTATTATCACCACATCAAGAACATATAAATTTTATCCTTTCCCTCAATCACGTGTCTTTCTATAAAATATCAGCATACTATTAAATCAAATTTCTTGGTCATTCATACCATTCAACAGATTCTTGAAAATATTTTAAGAAAAAAATTCACATAAAAATATTTATATGTTTCATGAATATTTTAACAAGAATTTAATTGATATAATACTTCTACAATATAATTTTATAAACCCAAAATATAAAAACTTCAATACTTTTACTTCAAAAATTGGAATAACATTAGTCCTTCCTTGATCTCAGAGTTAACCCATATATTAGGGAATTGACTCAGATAATCTATATGTTCCCTAAATTTAACTATTAATGGTACCATTGAAGATAATTTTTATCCCTCCATCAAACTATTCATATTTCTTAAATAATTAAAGGCTTTATTCCCTTTTTTACACATATAAAACATCTTCCCATTCCTTTGAGAAAATAATGTGAGTGATTTTTCCCACATTCTCAATATGTAGGAACCTGAATCTTATTTCATCTATGGTCTTCAAGAATATCCATATTAAGATTATTAGGTGTATCATTAAATGCACACATGTTGATATTTTAACTCATATAAAGATATAAATGATTAGGCATAATCACATCGTTTCATATTCTAGATCCGTTTTAACTTGGTTTCTCATGAGGACAATTATTCCATTTTCTGACACATGAAATAATAATATAGTTCCTTTGGGTTCCATATATTGACGAAAACCAAGAATTAGAGTGTGAAAAACAATAATTATTATGGGAAACCACATAATCATGAAACATATTTTAATCATGAAATCTTATTTTCAATTTATGATACCATAAGTTTAACCTAATCCATTTCACTTGGTTGATCATGAGAGAAGTTATTCAATCTTATGAAATATTAAAAAATAATATGGTTCCTTTGGGTTCCATCCATTAACTAAAACAAAAAATTATAGTGTGAGAAATGATAATTATAGTGGAAAACCACATAATCATGAAAAATAATTTAATCATGAAACCTTATTTTAAATTTATGACAACTTATGTTTAACCTAGGCCATATTTGATTATCATATATTTAAATATTTGATAACGGTTTATAAAGAAAATTTTAATTAAACCATTAATATCCCCCAACAGTTTCAAAATAGGTGTGTATTAAGGTCACACTCACTGTGCACAAAAATTATGAACAAGATATGCCTGACCAATTATTTTCGCGGGGGGGGGGGGGGGGGGGTTACCCCTAGATCTATCTGTACCAAAACCACATAAATATATAGTATTCATACATGGACTTTTTTCTTAAAAAATCACACTTCTTTATTTTTCATAATATAGGTTATTCTTCTATATATAGGATTATCCTAAGGGTATTCAATAAAGATTTCTCATCCTAGGTTCCAAAGGGTTTCTAAACCTTTCTCTATTACAAACTATAATGACCCAAATTTTTCATAGATAGGTATTACATATTATTAGATTAATATTAATTAAATATCATTATGATCCACACCAGAACTGTAAAATTTTAGTGTCATTAGAAACTTGGATACATAAAAAATAGGTTTATAAAATATATACATCATCTCCCAAATAGTTCTTTATAACTAGCACCCATTTTAGACATATCATAATTAAAACATTTCTTTATAACCTAGTGAAAGTAAACATAATAAAGTGTGATCTTATATTCTCAATAAGGGTAAATAAAAGATATATCAATGATCACTTAAGAATAACATAAGAATGTGGGTATGAGAACATGATCTTATCATTTTAAAAAACCATACCCAACACATCTTATATCGTATTCAAGAGTCATAGAAAAAATTGTGGTAGTTCACAAGACATGAATCATAAAAAATAAATGAACATGAGACATGAGAGATTTACATTATCATAAGAATACAAAAAACATAATATTATTTGAATGCGAACATATTTAAATAAAAATAAGTTCACTCACTAAATTAAGGACATGAAATTAGGACCTCAAAATAACTTAAGGAAATGAAACCAGGTCCATACATAAACTTATGGACATCAAACTAGGTCTGCACATAAACTTATGAACTTGAATTCTGTTAATGCATAAACTTGTGAACATGAAAAATGGTTCATGAATAAAATAATTAACTCAGGAATTTTCCATCTTTACCCAATGCATTTTAGTGATTTAATGAACCCAACCACCACATAATCATAATCCATTTTTTGTGCACTATAATATAATAAATGATTAATCATATATCATAACTCATGGAAAATAAACATGTTTCATAAAAATTTAAAAATTTCATCATAGCATAACCCATGAAAAGTAAATGAGTTTCATAATAATATCATAATCATAATAATAAAACATATAGATAAATAATAAGGATTACATCATTGAATAATATCCCCAATAAAGTATATGTATCATCAACAGATGTAATTATTAAATAACTATGTGTTTAAAATTTCTTTGGAATATTTATTGAGGAAAATATCTTTTTTATTTTAAATTCACTTCATTAAAATCTAAAAGTTTTAAAATATTTTAGAAAGTATTTCATTTGAAAATAATTTTGGATACTTTCAAATGAAGATTCAAACCATTTATAATTCAGGAAAATGGAAAATTATGTTCATGCAAGGTATATTTAAATAAAGATTCCGTTGACATTTTTGGTAAAAAAGTCAAAAGTACCTTGTTCATAAAATGACAAAAATATTAATTTTAAAACATTTATTAATAATTAAATAATTGGTAAAAATTAATTTAAATAATCACAAGAGAATAAAAAAATTATCAAGAACATTTTTAGAAAACATAGACATGGAATGAAATGGATTTTCGACAAAAAATTGATATAAAGTTTATTTTCCTTAAAAATATCATTTTGTATATTAAGTACTTAAAGGGATGAAAATGAAAGGAAACCATATTTTATATTTAAATTACTAGTGTAGAATAAATTCTTGATATTATTTAGAGACATATAATTAAATTCATCATTGTAAACTTGGTAATAACCAATCTCGATAAACACTGATATTGTATCATAAAATCTTACTACTTCGGTAACTTTTGTATCATTATCCCGATGAAATAATAACATCAAATGAAACTTTAAAAATGATTAAAATAATGATATTAATGATATAACATGTCATAGTGTATGTATAAACACATCATAAAATATGGTAGGTGAAAAACATAACATATGTTCCAAAAAATATATTTTGAGACAATAAACCCTTACCTTGAGTTTGAATTTCATCAAAATCACTCTATCCTCATGAATGATAAATTTAAATTTATTATAATTTTTTATCAGATTAATTTACATAATTATAATATCATATATGGCCCCCTTTATAAAATTTCATCCCCAATTTATTAATAAGTGTTTATTAAAAATGTTGTTTTGAGTGTTAACTATTTTGTTTTTCATGAGAATTTCGATTTAGTAGTTCCAGTCCTAGTAATTTTATAATAGTTACATCATCTATATAATTTAAATCATGATATAAATATCAAATATATCCCTTATATACATATTTATAATTTTTTGTAAAATTTAGAGATATAAAAATTAATTACACCATTTATGGAGATAGTGAGTCGCACGTACACATGAATATTGTTTTCACTTTTCAATGAATTGAATTGATGAAAGATAAATAATAATACACCATTATATAATAATTAATATATAATATATATCATATATATTCATTAATTCTATTTTTATTACCATTGATTTAAAAATGAAAACAAAAAACAAATCACATAGATTTCGTGGATGTGGTAATCCACACGTATGCACAAGATATGTTATCGTTTTCTATCAGATTGGGAGGCAAGATGGTATATGTGATATTATAATTTAAAAAGAATAATAATTTCATAAATATCATATATAAATTTTAAACCCATCATAATAATCATCCATGAATGATGGTGATGGAAAATGAATTGTATCACTACGTTGAGGTGGTAGTCCAGACGTACACACAAGTGATACTTTCACATCTCTATTGATATAATAGATTGTGGATAGTTGTGTTTAAATACTACTACTAATACTACTAATAATAATAATAATAATAATAATAATAATAATAATAATAATAATAATAATATTTCAATATATTTGGGATACTAAAGTTTTTATTTTATGATGTGTACCACAAAATTAGAGGAGATAGAGGAAGAAATAAATTGATATAAGTCAATCTGGATGATTACCTCTTCTTTGATAGGCCTCATTTTGATCCTTTCATAAGGATCCATTTAATATTTATTTAAGAAGAAAAAAAGATAAAATTCATGTATAGGGAAGTTTATAATGGAAATTTTTGGTTTTTTCAAGAGATAAAGTGCTCAAGAAGGTGTAAATAAAAGATAGGAGTGACCTTTTATAAAGGAGGAAAAGTAAACACTTGGAATTAAAAAAACAATTAAAATATTGTTAAGCAATTATCAAGAAAAATATATCCAAATGGATAAATATTATATGAAAAATATAATAAAGTCTAAATATAATCATCCAATGAAAGTTAGATAGGTTTTGGGGTCATTTTAAACCTTATCTTTTCTATTATCCCCATTGGTTAACCAATTTTAATATTAAGCGTGAAAACCATTTTTTCAGTACTAAAGGATCCTAATATTAATTTTAAGGTGGAAATTATTTTATAGATAAATAAGATATTAAATTTTACACCATATATTTTCTATATTATCCTATTTCATTTTTTATATTTTTAAATAAATTAATAAAATATTACTTTCATAAAAGGTCAATAATGTCATTTTTGACACTATTGATATAATTTGACATTATGGACACCAATAAAAATATGAAATTTGAATTTAAGAATTTAAAATATATATAAAATGTCATATTTATCTAAAACAATTGTGTAATTCAATAATTCACTCAAATTTTATTATTTTTTATATTTTTTAAATCATTTGTTTTATATTTATATTAATTGAATAAATACTATATCACCATTTCATAAGAATTTAAGGAAATTATCCAATTAATAAAAATTAAAAATAAATTACTAAGATGAAAAAATAATTTATCTTCAAAATAAACCTTTATAACCAAACTTATCCTCTCTTTATTCTTATCTAAAAGTTTTATAGATATTAAAGTCAAGAGAGGGTCATTTTGTATTTTTTTTTATTAAATTAATATAAAGGTCATTATCAAATATAAATGGAACCTAGTGACCATATATTATTTCTATGGATGGAAATAGTAAAAATAAACCCATAAAATAGTATAAATCCAATTTTTAGGGAGATTTTAATGCCTTAACTAAAAGTGTTAATCCAATTTTACGCATTTTACCCTTGGGTGAAAAAAATTTACTATGGTTACAATTCATATTTTCCAAATGTAAAAGTTAAATATTTATAAAATTTGATCCTCCTAATTAAAAATATGGAATAAAATTTTCAAGATTCAATTTTAATAAGTAGTAGAAATAAATTTTAATATAAATTTATAAAATGACATAAAAACCAGTTTTCATAAAAATGTGCTTTTAAGCATTAAAATTACCTTAAATTAAAATCATGATTATTTTTCTCTAAAATAGAATAAATTATATTATTATAAATAAAAATAATAACATGTCACTTTATTACCAAATCCGAAATATAATTAAAATTTTAAATTAATTGATTTAATGAAAAAATGTATGTATTTCAAAAATTAGCATTATTCACTATTCAATGAAAAATCAATCATTTCAGAAAAAGATACCAAAATTTCACATTAATTTAATTTTTATATAATTATATAAAAATTTGTGTTCATTTTATAAAATTAAATTTCTAAAAGTGTTATAGATTAATTATTGTTTCCACACACAAAATGCAATAAAAACAATTTTTGATCAAAATGCATTTTGAAGCATAAAATGACTTTAATAAAAATTGTTTTCATATTTTATAAGAATTAATCAATACCTTTGTATTGAGTACGACCATTATAAACTTATTTCATAATTTTCTTAATCATATCTATTATCGAAATGTTATAATAAAATTCTTATAATATATAACAATTTTCTTTAGGATCAGTGTTGCATGTTAAGTAATCTACTGGGATTTTAAATATTTATCCATTTTTTTAAAATTTTACCTTAAATATATTCAATTTTGATTAATTCAATTTTACATTTTTAGAAAATTTCATTGTGTAGATGAATTATCTTAGGATTTGGACCACATGGATGAATTTTATTTACTATTTTTAAGAACCTCAATGTATAGATGGATTCTCTTATGATATGGCCCATGTATATTAATTAAATTTTCCATTTCTGTAAACTTAAGCTGAATAGATGAATTTTTTTCATTGATCCCACAAATATGAATTACCTTTTAATGTTTTCACAATTATTTCTTACTGGAAAAAATCTCTTAGGTGAGGATAAATTCCTTTGCTAATATTTCAAAATACATTTCCAAAATAATGATTTTGAATTTATTAAAATAAATTTGGAACCACATAAGATGATCTCATAGCTTTTAAAAAACCTCAAAAACATCCTCCAAAAAACTAAAAATCACTTATCAATCAACTAAACATATTTCTTACATAGGATTGACACTCCTTCAACAATTCCAAAGTCACTCTAGTATCACCCTTTGGATTAGTTTTCAACCCATGAAACTCTTTCTCAAAATAATATAAAAATTAAAATTCTAATTCAAGAGATAAAAAATCACAACCTTTACAAAAATACTAATATATTGGCACTACACCAGCGTATTGTTTTTTAGAGAATTCCATCTATTGGTGATAAGCAATATTTTGGACAAGTGATGATGTTAATCCCTCCTTAATCCATAAAAATACATATTCAAACTAAAATATAAATTTTAAAAATAAACACAAACACTAAAATATAAGTATATAAATTATCAAAAACTAGATTTAAAGTAAAGAGATTTCAACTTAATTCTCCCCATTTGAAAACATAATCCAAGGATTATTCAGGATCCCTACCATTGATTCTTAATGATGTGTGTGGGGATGAACTCCCATGTTTAGCCTCAAGAACTCAAATATATTCATGGGGATAACACTGGTGAAAATATAATCCAATTGGAATTTAGTGGAAATAAATTCCTGTTTTATGTTTCTATTGGATACCCTCATTTTTATAAAATGAGTAATTATATAAATATGTTTGGACCTTTATTGTTGTATTGTATTTATAGATATGTATATAGAACATTGATAATAACAATGAATTCAGAGAGTTATTTCAAATTTCTCTCTAAATTCATTAATATTATCTTTTGTATAAATAATTTGAGTGTAAGAAATAATAGAAACAATATATCTAGCTTTAGTTTCAATCCTTATAACTGAGTTTTTATTTTTTAGGGCTAGATCACATAGTTATTTCAAAAGTGTAATATTCCACATAAAGTTGATCTTCTATCATCAACATATCTTTCCCAATAAATATTTATAAAACTAGACAAATTCAAGCTATTTCACTTTTTTATTTATCCTTTCATAACTCTCTATTTATTTAATATATGATGATATTCTTTTTAATTACATAAATTTTGACTCTTTTGTGTCACTTTGATATCATTCATAGAGAATCAAAATATACACAATATCTATCCTAGAATCTATGAGATAGAGTAATATGCTAATAAATTTTCTAATCTCCCTGTGATCAACACTTATTCCATCAACATCTTTTCATAGTTTCAATCCCACCTGAATGGGTGTAGACACTAACTTAGATTACTCCATCTCAAATGTCTTCAATAATTCGATAGAATAATTATATTGGTATAGAAAAATGAAATTTTTATATTGAAACACTTTTAACTCAATGAAGTATTTTACCTCACCCAACATAGAAATATCAAAAAGTATTATTCATTTTTGTGGAAACCTCTTGTATATCACACTATCTTTCTTTATAAGAAACAACCTAATTAGTATATGAAATAAAAATGAGTGTACCGAGGAAATTATCAATGATGTATCAATTTATTTCTAAAATTCCTTAAAAAATCTCATCTTCTTTAAGTAGGTGTCCATCTTGGAGTAACACGACCTTGGGGATAATTTTAATATATACAATGACTTATTCGACTAGTATACTCTTGTGCCATCATTATCAAGCACAAAACAATCAGAATTCTCTATATACAACCCCCCTTCAATATCCCCTTTAAAAACATTGACTATTATCCATTTGATAAATCTTTATTTTCTATGTGATTCGACAATAATAAACAATCTTATGGACTCTAGTATTGTAATTTAATCATAGGAATATTTAAAATAAAAACCTTAAACTTGAGTGTACCATTTTCACATAAGTCTAGATGTGTTTCTGATAAAATTTTCTTGATCATTCAATTTTTTTATGAATACCCACTTAGTTCCAATGATATTATTTTCAACAATTCTAAGAACATGTTCCCAAGAATAATTCTTCCCAATTTGAACTATGTCCTCCTTAATTCCCCCTAATCTTTATGTTAAAAGGATTGATCCCTAAAATTGGATTCAGTAGATATATTAAAGCATTGTGATATTCAAACTATATCATTTTTGTAGTCCAAACTAGTGTTGAATAATTTCCAATAATATTATCTATATCCACATGATTCTTCACATTTTTATATTATTATTATTTTTGTCTCAAAAACTTCATCTACATAATCTATATGTTCATATTCAACCCTTCATATATCTAATTTTAATATATATTATTTTCTACTAGTTTATCAAAAAATATTATTGTTGTTTTTCTCACCTTATTCAAAGGATAATTCACCTATATCATGATATATGGGTTGGTTTTAAATGATTTTGACATCATAAAAATCAAGCACCTTGTGAAGTATTTTATTATAGTACTTTTAGCATTTACGATTATAAAATTACCCATGAAATACACCTTACATCACATTCTAATAAAATTTTCCTTGAGTTGGGTCTTTTATTTTTATGAAATAATGGCTACCAAAGACTATAAACTATCTCATTATAGGATTATATTTTTACCACATTTTATATGAAGTCATATTTGAATTTGGATTAAAAGGAATTGTATTTTAATGTGCATAGTCATACATATTACTTCCCTCCAAAACACTTTTGACCTTCCAAATTCAACAAAAATTGTTATTCCCATTCTAACAATACTTCTATTCATTATTCTAGAAACCCCATTTTATGAGTTGAATATGGTGTTCTATATTCATGTTCTGTCCCATAATTTCCATGATAAGACTCAAAATAATTTTCAATTTACTCATTCCTGTAATCAATTATCAACTTATTGACATGAATTCCAATCTCTCTTCAAACTTCTCTTATTTTTATCTTGAATATATCAACTTCCTATGACTTGTTCTTTAAAAAATAACACTTTTAATTATTTTGAAATAATTAATGAATATAATAAAATATTGGTCAAGTTTTTTTGGGTGAGTTCCCATAGGTCCAAATAAATCTAAGTGAATTAATTTAGTAGGCCTTATAGATTTTGTTTCCACCCTCATTTTCTTTTCATGAACCATTTTACCTTATTGAAATGTTTTACAAACATGATCTATATCTCAACTCAACTAGGGTAGATATCTTACAACATTTAATTTATAAAATTTACTATGAATCATTTTTACATTATGTTCAAGTATTATATGCCAAATATTTTTTTCCTCATTGTAACTAATATGGTAGGAATTTCTTGGTTTTCCAATACGAAAAAGATTCCCACTAGTTCCTTCTCATTAAACAATGATTCTTCCATCTTCATTTTTTTAATGAGGTAATGTTTTTTATTTTATATTATCTCATTAACCTTATCACATGTCCTAATAACACTAAATAAGTTATTCTTGAGTTTATAAACAAACAAAACCTTATGTGAAATCTATTTGTGAGGTCAATTTTAGCACATCTAATTCCATTAATTTTCAATAAAATTTCATTCAAAAAAGTCATATATCCACCATCATGATCTTCAATATTTTCTTCAAGAGTTTTTTTTATCTCTTGTCCTATTTGATGATAAATCACTATCATTAATCCAAGGTCTCCTCCTCTTACTATCTTCTAAAGATAAAACTAAAATAAATTATTTTTCATACTTTTTTTTATATTGAATCTTCTAAAATTTAGATATATGATATTATTGACCTAGAAGAAAGGTCAAGATATCCTCAGTACAATGAACTTACTGATCACACCTTCAAAAATATTCTCAAGATTGTAAAACTAGGTATGATATGGAATCAAATATGAGTTTTCATTTTATTTCTACCACATCATTGGTATGTTTCTTCTATTATATGATAATATCCCCTTTAATTTTTACCTTATTTGAATCCAATAGAGAGACATGTTGTACTAAAAACATAATATTTGTGTCCATAAGCTCTAAAACACCGTTAGTCATGCTTGATGTTAGATGTTTTATAAAACTATTGAGTATTCCTTTGAAAATCTTCCTTCTATTTTGGTGTGAAATCAAGCTAAATTTTCTTAGGTTTTTATGAAATTTTACATTTATGACCACTATCTGTAACATTAGTTGCAGTAGACCACATTTTAGGGTTTCTTTCATCCTAGGTTTTGCCATAATTTATCATGTAATCCACATTTTTAGTCTATACATATGAGATAATTTTATATTTAAATAGTCCATAAATTACCGGATTATCCATACATTTTTTTGAGAATTCAAATATTTCTAAACATTTACTTTAATTTTTTTTCATAATAAATATTTATTTTTCCAAGGGTATTTTTAACCTTAAAACTCTTTTATTCATACTTTATATGTTCTTTTTCTTGAGCACCCATCTTATTTTTGAATTGATTTTTGAATCTTTATTGTTCATACAATTTCACCTTGATACATTTGATCTCCTCAATATACTCATTTTTATTATTGTAAAAATTAACTTCTAACTTCTTCATATTTTCAACAACCTTCTATATTCTTTGACTTTATTCTTGATCCTATTGTACCTTTTAAGAGTGGGTTCATGTTTTATCCCAAACATGTGAATCATGTAGGCTTCATCTCTATTTTATTCTCTAATACCGCATCTATCTTCCTTACTTTAAATGTGGTCTATAAATTTATATTTTTTTCTTGAAAATCCCCCCTCTATCTCAACACTTGAAGAATATTTTTCTTCTTCCTCTTTGTTTTAACAATATTACCTTTTTTCCTTTTTACCATCTTCTATTTATCTCAACATAATTATAATCTATTTTAGAAAAAATATATTTGAGTTAAATTCTGGTTTTTATTCTTATTCTTCATCATCTTCATCAATATCTTACTCTATAGATTTATTTTTCTTAGGATATTATACTACAAAATTTAAAATTCCTCCACATTTAAAACATTTAAGTGGAAGGTTTTTTATATTTTCTCCCCATTTTAGTTTTTTTAGATATGAGAGCCATGATTTTTTTGATTCTCATTAATCTCATCATCTTTATACACTTCAATTGGATATTTAATTGTTTCTTCCTCCCAAAAATTTATACTTTTTAAATATTTGAAATAAATTTATTCTTTGTGATTTTTATTAAAAATATAATGTTTTCTCATTTAATAATTTAAAATAGTTTTATGTATCTCATATAGTGAAAAATATTCCATATATTTAATAGTAGATATTTTTTGATCAAATATATTTGGGAAGTTTACCATTATCATTTGTATAGTTTTAGATTCCTTTAGATTATCTCCAAAATATCTGATGTAACTAACTACCTCATCAACCCTAGTGAAGTATCATCCATAGTATCATATTTTTCTATCATGAAATCTTCAAATTTATCTCTTAATATTTTCAGTTTTTCCCCATTAATGTTGGTATTTTATTCATAAAAAATTTATAAATTTTCTATAAACTCATTAACTATAAAAAATCTTATAAATTTGGTATGAAATTTTTATGAAGAAAATGGAAATATAGAATTTCAATCCTATTTACCTCTCTCATGCTTCCCCTTATTATAAAATGTCATAACTCGATCTCTTTCATTTCAGGGGTAGTCTAAAATAATATAATCACTCACTTCAATTTGTTATGATAGTAAATATGGTAGCATTTAGTATTTCTAACCATGAAAATTATTTACATATAAAAATGGAACTCCAATACTATTCATGGAACCTTGAGTCTCTATAATAAACTTTGAGGAGTAAGAATCTCAAGGGTGAGTTGGTTTAATTTGATACCAATTATAGATCTCATATTCTATTAGGGTATAACTAAGAGGGGGTTAATCAGTGGTACCAATTTCTTTTTAAAAATTATTCTTTTAGAATATGAATATTGTGATAGGTTTATATTGGTTGGAGTGAGTTACTCAAGAGGGGGTTGAATTGAGTACAGATTTTTTTTTAAAAACAAAATCACCCAATTAAAATAACTTCTCCCAGTTAATAAAAATAGTATTTTGATATAGGTTTGATCTTTTAAAATATTTCTCAAATCATTATTAGGTATCAGTTAAAACAATATAATAAATTACTTTAACATTTTAAATTGATTTAATTAAAAAAATAATTATATAAATAGAAATTAAGAGTAACTATAAAAGTATATGCTTTGTTTGAAAATTAAAAACAAATGAAATTAAGGCTTTGAAATAAGAAAAAATCACAAAAACAAAATGGGATGAACGAGGGGTTTAGTCTCAACTTGAAACTTAATCCCATTAACTTTCAAATAACTGACTACTAAGAAGATTATTATAAAAAATAATCTGATCCACAACTTGGATCGAGTATACAAACAATTGTACCCGTTATCCAGGCTCAAATCCTCTTTTATAGTTATAAATAGGAATAAGAACAACACAGTCTATGCATAGACCTCTTCCATAATTACCATGGGTAAATAGATAAAAAAAGATAGAGGGAATATTATGTATTCTCCAGTTCAAGTGTAGGAGTCAGTGTGTATAGATATACAAATAAATATATCACACTCCTTGAAAGTAAAAAAAGAGGTAAAGTAAAATATAGATAAATAAATGAAGTGTTTCTCATTTTTCAATGCTCCAGACGCTTGAGAGTCCTTGGATTTGGATTGGTTAGGATATTAAAAAATTTATCTTAAAGTTGTGTAAAAATAGTGTGTCATGAAGTTATATTTTTTTTTATATGAAATGATCTAGATATTATATGTAATTCATTATTTCATTGTCATATGTATTTGTGCATAATTTCTCAAACTTCTAGTATTCAAAAACATTCTACTTAAATGAATGAGGAATTTCTCTAAAATATATATCACTATAGCTTTGAATACCCATTTTAGAATGATAATAAATATTTTATGGATCCTCATACCGAACCTATAAGTTAGTCTTCAATGAGTCTATGTAATTGGTTATAAATAATCATTAAATAAAACCTCTACATTAACTTCCATAACTTTTTGTTGGAAGCATTTAAGTAAAATGAAGTAGAACAAAAATGGTAGCATGGGAATATGGTAGATTAAATATTATGATAGAAAAGATAAACGATAGAAATATTATAGTGGAATAATAAGTAGTAGCTCATTTCTTGGTATCATGAGCCTAGTGGTAGCACTCCTGGTGGTGAAAAATTCTGTTGGTACCAAATTCTTAGCAGTTGAAAAAACATGATGGTAATAGGATTATAACAGTATTACAACTCTAATGGTAGATCATCAGGGGGTAGAACATCTGATGGTAGCAGAACATTGGTGGTAGTACGTGGTTGGTGGTGGCATTCCTGATAGTGGAATGTCTCTGGATGTGGAATGAATTTGGTGGTGGCATTCCTAATAGTTCCAAAATTCTGATGGTAGAAAATTCTGGTGGTAGATCATTTCTAATGGTGGTAGAGTTCTAGTGGTAGAAAATTCTAGGCGATGGAGCATTCCAAGAGGTGGCACAAGTCTAGGGGTGGCATAAATATACCAATGGTGGATCTTTTTGATACTTATCCAAATTTTATTTATAAAATTTTGTACTGTTATAAAACATTATGCTCATTGAAATAATAATAATCATGATTTGTGAGCATTAAAACAAGGATGTTCCAATAATCTTTCTCTTTTTGATGATTACAAATCGGGGAATGTTATAAACCATGTAAGAAATAATCATAGACAAAAATAGATGAATTTGAAAAGTAACAGTCTGCTTAACATTTCAACATAAAAATGTGATATACAAATATTTAATGTTTTAAATAGAAGTGAAAGTTTAAAAAATAGAAATCCAAATAAAACCCTTAAATTGTGTTAGAAAATAAATAAGGATATCTAAATAATTATGGTGGAAAAGAATAATATAAGAACATAAAAATAATTACGGTAGAAAAGGATAAGTTTCGTCTCAAAGATAAATTTCATAAACACTCTTTCTATTTTATGATTATCAAAAAGATAAAAAATATGAACAATAAGAGAAAAATTCCATTAATAACAAAACATTTATGGGATTATATCCAAAAAGTAATACCAGAAAAATACAATAATGTACCCATAAAACACTAAGTCTAATATGAATCACTCTCAGCCTAGGAGGTAGGATGAGTAGGGCCCCTACCTCTTTCAAAGATAGGAGGAACTAAGGTTGAATATGAGGGGGGTGAGGTAGTATGGGGCATATCTCAGATCACCATAGGTTTAAGGCGTCTTAATGATTCAAATGGAGACATATCGAATTGCAACGGCCCAACCCCATAAGCCTAGATTCGGTTGCATTATTTTAATACATTGGCATGATTACAAGGAATCAAGTCCCAAAAGACCAATCAGTTTAGCAGTCTTGGAAAATAGATTACATATACGAACCTTACATTACACATTAGAAAATAAAACACAACATAAATGATATTTTGAGAACACCATTAATCCCCTAGCTTAACCCTATTTATCAATTATAAAACACTTCTTGGAATCTTGGGAAAACAAAACATAAGAAAGGGGTGAGATCAGATGCTCCGAAAGGATAACAATATAGTAGAAACATTCATAAACAAGAATAAACATTTAGGGCAATGTATAAGACTAAAACAAAAGAATTTTAAACTTAAAATTCATCATAATATAGAAAAGATAAATCAAATAATGCTATTTACTTATTCACATGGATATTCTACTAGTAGAATAATCACATGTAATACCAATAGACAATTTCATAATGATGGAGTGCATAATTCCAGTCTTAATAACCACATAGTCAATGCCTTATGCCAAGACTAAAAATAAGATTTTTTCAAGGCCTTGTGCTAAGACACTAGTTTGTATCATGAGACCTACCGATGCATCAAGGAGCTATAGAGGGATCCACCCATTGCTTACTAAGTAAAATTCATTCCTCCTATGAAAAGGTTTAAACATAACATAAACATTCGTATTAAAACTAGCATAAAAAATGTCAATACATTCTCTATAAACCATGAATTGTATTAAAATACCACATCTACATTCAAACATATCACAAAACCTTCAATAAAATATAGAAGATCCGTGTCATAATAAATCAACTTCTATCAAGAATAATATCCCGTAAAGGATGTTGACATAGTTAAAAATTATTTGTAAAAATATTTGAGAGAAATATCCCTTTTTCGTGAAATCATTTAAAGTCAAATAATTTATAAAGGAAGTAATTTAAATGATAGTTTTGAATAAAAGTGTCACATACCACTTTGAAACTTTTGAAAGTAATTAACATTTTAAAACATTCATGTCCATATAAATAAATCCTTAAAACCATTTTAAAAACATGGAAATTAATGGGAAAGGTTTAGATGTATAAATCTTTAAAACATTTAAAATGATTTTTTAGTAAAAAATTCCCTTAAAAGAATCCCTTTGAAAACTCTTCCATGAAACATGGACATGGATAAAAAATATGTCCCAGTAGATACTAATGTAAAAAGAAACTCGAATAATAAAGAGATTGTGAAATTAATCCTTACCTTGTACTTTTCCTTGGTTCAGGTTACGTTAACCTACTGTATAATGGTTAAATCATTGTTATTAAATTATACAAGAACTATATACATAAATATGATATCATATATGATATTCCAATATTTCTTTGTTGATAATATTTTAGTAGTATCATCATTTTGGGTGTTAACTGGTCCGTTTTCCTTTTTATGCTTGGTTACGTAATCCATGTTTTTTATGTATAAGATGTATTTCATTCATATCCATAATGATATTAAGTTCTTAAATATTATTTTTAATCATAAAATAAAAATTATTTTTGAATGATTACGATGGGGAATGAATCTCATCGCGTTCGTGGAGATAGTAATCCGTACATACGCACGAGCGAAAATATCATTTTATTGATGGTGAAATCGTATGTAATTGGATGTTATATAATATATACAAAATAATTAACATGTTATAATTATTACTCATTATTATACCTATCCAAATAATGAAGTGTTTGAATAATAAACCACCACACAACATGGAGACAGTAAGCCGTACGTACATACGTATGGTGACTTTGTCATTTATAGGATGAATATAATAACAAATATGGTTGTACCATATTTATAACAACATCACAATATGTAGGAGGTATTAGAGTTATTATTTTGGTATGGATACAACAAAGAAAGAGTAAGTGTAAGAAGAAAATAACTATAAAGGGGGTGGTAAAATTATTACATTTTCTTAGTGTGTTTCCTTTTGAGTGGATCAAAAGGGCTCCTTAGGTTGGATTTCTGATCAAAGTAAGGACTCTAGGTTGATGTGAGGTAAATTGGGATGATATTTGGGCAGGGGTTGACCAAGACAAATGTATTTGGAGGTGTGATTTTGGGGAAAGTAGAAGTTCTCTTTTATAAGAGGGGTGAGGGTCACTTTAGGAAAAGATTAAAATATTAACTTATTTTACAATCATATTCGGTTTATAATAGCTCCAAATGAATTTATTTTAAGATTTAGGTGGTTATGGGTTGAAATCCTCGAAACCAATAGGTTTTAGAAAAGTTTAGGTTACCATTTTAACCTTATCTTTTAGATTTAACTCTTAGTTAAATAGTATAACTTTTACCGTGTCTTCTTGTATTCTTAGAGTATATGGTTAATAAACATACTCTAAACTTTCAAAAAAACCACAAGTGGTTCATTAATGACATATATAATATTATTTATTCCCTTTGTCCGAACCTTATATTTTTAAGAATATTATATCAACCAATAATATAGTATTTGTTTTAAAAATTAATTCATGTGAGTTTTGAAACTATTTGGTATTTTGTTTTTGGGAAAGTCATAACAACCTTATCACTTCGAAAAAAATTATCTAATCAATCATAACATGTCAAATTAACCTATAAAATTAGTTTAATTAATCATAAGTCTGAATTTACATTTATTTGGATATTTATAATATCAATTATTTTAATATTTCATTAATAAGGTAATCACCGCATCCTCATTGTGTCCTTAATAAATTAAATTATTTAATGTCTAGAAATTATAAATACAATACCATTATTTATGAAATATTTCTATATTTCTAATTAATATTTATATTATAATTTATCTTATGTATAACCCTTTAATAAAAATGGTTTAGTTAATAAACTTTGAATTTAACACTTTTAACTCTTCTTTAAGTAAAATAATAATAAATGTCATAATCTAATCCAAGTGGACCTAAAGAATCATATTTTATTCCAAAAGTTGTTTTGGGTTGAGTTAAAGTTATAAAATTGAATTAGGACACGTGTTAGGGTAATTATAATATCATTTTTACACTTAATTACCCTATTTACTTTTAACTGTGGTAAATGTAAGTCAAAAGTTACTATTCACCAAAAAATATTTTCATCTTATTGAACCACATTTTAGTTACTAATATTAACCGTGTCTCTTGGATTTTTGAAATTAAACTCATAGAAGTGGTAAAATTATGTTTTATGCAAATTTAAAAATGCTTCTAGAAGGTGGGTAAAAGATGGTAAAAAGTTCAATAATTTTTTTTATATCTATAGTTATTATAAAATGACTCCAATTAATTACATTGAACATATATATGTATTATGTATCTATTTTTACCTAAAATAAATTAAAATAAAATAACTAATTACTTAAATAAAAAGTCGGTTTTAAACAATAACGCAATGTTTTTCACTATTCATCAAAAGTTGAAAGTTTTTAGAAAAATACCAAAAATTCACCCTAAGATAATTTTGATATCTTGAATTAAAAAATTAAATATATTTTACAAAATTCATAACATAGAAGTTTCATTTATTAAATTATATTAATTCCCATTGTAAAAACCAAAAAGCATGTTTTTAAAAAGTAAAAACTATCAAAAGATTGACATGTGTTTATGTCAAATTTAAATGTGAAATTATTTATAATGACCTAAATTATATTAAATGATAAAAATAAAATCTAATTATACTTCCAAACCATTCAAATTTATAATTGACCACTATAAATTATTTTTATTAAAAAAGTTGTTTTCAATTAAAATTTAGTATTTTTCATTATTCAACCAAATATGAAAGTTATCATAAAAACCTCAAAAATTTATAGAAACTAAATTTTTATGGACCGATTCTAAATAAGAAGTTTATTTTGTCAAATTTAATATATAAAAGTGTCAAATATTTGATTTAAAAAGGGTTCTCTATTAAAAGGTGGTAAAATTGCATTTTCTGAAAAATACTTCCTTTATCTGAAAAAAATTTATTTGTTCTTATATTATGTCTAAGAAACACATAATATGGATGTTAAAATTTATATGGAATATATAAAATTTAAAATTCAGATAATACTATTCATAAATGCTTTTGAACATCTAGTTTGGTAAGTCGTGATGCGCTCGAACTCGATGTTTCATATAATGCAAGTTATGGAATTACTTTGAAGAAATAACATAATATGAAATCTTGGGGTGTTACATTCTCCCATCCTTTAATAAATTTCTTCCTCACAATTTGAAATTGTTCTTCGAAAATAAAAGGTTAAAAATAGAAAAATACCTTTGTGGAAACCCACATCAGAAATTGGGTTAATAAAATTTAGTCTTAATAAGAGGGAAAAGGAAATGAAAAAGTCACCAAAAAATTATGATATTGATTAGGAGAACATTTTTAGCAATTAGATACACATAATTGAAGTAAAAACATAAATATTTATATGTAGTGATTGAGGTTATCAATCACAAAGAAGTGTAAAATTGAGGGCCTCAAAGCCATCAATCGACGATGATTTAAATTATCATTGGTTCAACAAAACATAAGGTATTAGGATAACAATTTTTTTGTTTTTAGATACCTTACCTAAAGTTTAAGAATTAATTTATTCATAGAATAAGAGGAAAAAATATACTTGAGAAGTAGAGTTTCATCCTTCAACTAATTCTTACCACAAACTCATCTTTCAATTCAAAAGATAATAGAATTCAAAAATATTATATTTATCCTAATCGTATAGGGTTCCAAAAATAATAAATTTATAATTCATTTGTCAGACTGTTTAAAAAAACTATATTATACAAACCAGGACATCACATATGCCAGTGGTAGGTGATCCACCCTTTTCGCCCTTCGGTTGTGTGTTTAAGTCTCGCAGCCTTGTCGGATGCGACATGTTGTCGCCTGACCTCCGGGTTGTCCTTTTTATGATAATACAAAAATAATATCGAGAAATCATTTAACCTTAACAATTGTATCCAATGTAAAAATTAATCGATTCCAACCTTTAGACTTATCCAAAATACTTCTCTCCAAACTCATAGTCCAAAATTTATAAGGAAGGTAAACACAATGAAGATCCCTTTTTCCATGTAATAACATGTAAATACCTTCATCATGCATTCTTTTAAAACACTGTAATACCCTGAATTTCCATAAAACCTTATTTATTACATTCATGATCCATTATTCCTTATAGAATACTTGATATACTCCTTCTATCCAAAAATTTTGTAAACTCCAACAGTGATGGAATATAAAAATCATTAATTAGTTTCAAGGAAGCCAATAATATTCAATATAATTTATCCAATTAAATCATATATTATTCAAAAATCACTACCTTAGTATCAGAACCATATTATGGTTTATCTTTCTCTTAACCATATATTTTCCAAAAAATTTAACCTGCTATTGAGTCACTTTTCTTGGTTCCACACAATCTCAAGTCCATAATGAAATAATACTACAATACAATCCTTACATACTCTATAATTATTATAACATGTTCATCGTAATACAATAATCAAATGACAAAATACTTTAATAACAACATAAAGAATCTAATCATTCCTCTTCATCTTTGGTAGTATCATAACTTGATTATTATCCTGTAGTATCATTTGGGGTATACTCTAATGATTTGGACATTGATTCAGGTAGTGTCCCAACTCCATGCAAATGAAGCATTATACATTTGAAACCGTTTTCTTACCCTTGAAATAACGTACTTGGTGTCCTTTTTCTCCACACTTATAACAAACTCCCATTTCCTTTAATCATTTAACAAGGTGATTCTTTCCACAGTTATCACATTTGGGAAAATCCTTCTTTCCCCTCTTCCCTTTATCCATCTTTCTCTCTTATATCCTTTTCTTCTCTTTCTTGCCTTCAAATAAATAGGACTGTGATAATTATTAAATTATCTTATTAATACATGATACTATTTCTTCATAAGATTAGAATACATGGGAGACTATTTCCCTTTTAAATTTTGGCTTAATACAATGAAAGATATGATCCTTCTTAATCTTTTGATCATGCGTATTGTTGGAATTCTCATTCCTTCTACTAGGAACCATTTATAAACAATGGAATACACTAGGTTATTTTATGAATCACAATTCATAATTCCAAACATGTAAAATACCTTATGTAAATTGAAAATATTATGCATATAATCTATAATCATATAATGTTTTCTTTGTGGAAATATTTACTCCAAAATCATTCATAATGGCTTGTAATGAAAATGTTAATTATCCTAAGCATATCCCCTGGGAGTGTCATAACCAAGAGTGAATCAAGACCCATTTCCATGTACCAGGATATCCTAGGTCAAGCCCAAAACTCCTTGTCAGAGTTTTCACTTTTAGGTACATCTATTCCAGAGCTGCCTCTGCCTTTTTTTATCCAAATAGGGATGTATTGCTCGGAAAATACAAAAAATCTCTTCATTACCAAAATTCTAGGAAGTTCTTCTATACTAACCCTTAAATTCTATCTTAGGGTAATGTTATCTAATCAGATTTTATCTAAATCTATTTCCAAGGTTGTTGCTAAATCTCCTTTGATACCAAATGTAATGCCCCGATCCTAGAATCCTAGAGTCAGTGCATTATTTTAATACATTGGCATGATTATAAGGAATCATGTCCCGAAAGTCTGATCAGTTTAGCAGTTTTGGAAAATAGATTACATACATGAATGTTACATTACACATTAGAAAATAAAACACAACAGAAATGATCCTTTGAGAACACCATTAATCCCCTAGCTTAACCCTGCTTATCAATCATAAAACACTTCTTGGAATCCTGGGAAAATAAAACAAAAGAAATGGGTGAGCTCAGATGCTCACTAAGGATAACAATATAGTGGAAACTTTAATAAATAAGCAGAAACATTTAAGGAAATTTATAATACTAAAACACAAGCCTTTTAAACTTAAACATCATTATAATATAAAAAAGATAAAAAAAATAATTCCATTTACTTATTCACACGAATATTCTACTTTTCAAATAATCACTTGTAATATCAATATCAAATTTCATAATAATAGAGTGCATAACTCCAGACTTCATAACCACATAGTCATGTCCTTGTTCCAAGACAACAAATAATATTTTTTCAAGGCCTTGTGCCAAGACACTAGATTGTCTCATGAGACCTATCGATGCATTGAGTGGTTATAGCGGGCTCCACCCGTCACTTACTAAGTCCAATACATTCCTCATATGAAAAGTTTAAACATAACATAAACTTTCATATTAAAACTAGAATATGAAATGTCAATACTTTATCCATAAACCATGAATGTTATAAAAATAACACATCCATAGTCAAACATATCACAAAACATTCAATACAATATAGAATATTTGTATCATAATAAATCAAACTCAATCAAGAATAATATCCCGTAAAGGATGTTGACATTGTTGAAAATGATCTGTAAAAATATTTGAGAGAAATATCCTTTTTTCATGAAATCATTTAAAAGTCACATAATTTATAAAGGAATTCATTTAAAAGATAGTTTTGAATCAAAGTGTCCCATACCACTTTGAAACTCTTGAAAGGAATTGACATTTTAAAACATTCATGTCCATATATATAAATCCTTAAAACGATTTTGAAAACATGGAAATTAATGAGATAGGTTTAGAAGTATAAATCTTTAGAACATTTAAAATGATGTTTTAGTAAAAAATTATCTTAAAATAATCCATTTGAAAAATATTTTATGAAACATGGACATAAATAATTATTATTTCCCAGTAGATACTTACATAAAAACAACCTCAGATAATAAAGAGATTGTGAAATTAATCCTTACCCTGTACATTTCCATGGTTGAGGGTATGTTAACCTCATGTATAATAGTTAAATAATAATTATTAAATTATACAAGAACCACATACATAAATATGATATCATATATGATATTCTAATATTGATTTGTTAATAATATTTTAGTAGTATCATCATTTTGTAGGTTTTGGGTGCAGCGGAAGTGCATTGGTGGGTTTTCCCAACTTTGATTTTAGCGTTAAACAACATTCAATCCGAGATCCATCACGATATAAAACGCCGGATATTCAGAATGAAATTAAGAATGAAAAATAAAAGAAGAGTCCCAGAACCATTGAGATAGGATCATCATATGTTGGTTATAATTAATTTAAGTAATTCACAAGAATTACCTCGGTGGAATTTTCTCTTCGTCGATGTCTCCGGTCATGATCCTGTGATCCGTTGTTGTGTCATAGAACCCAAGTATAGGATTCCTCTAGTGGTGATCCAAACATTATCCACGTATCTCTGGATTTCACCGAAGGGATCTCTGGGTGCTAGCGCGGATGAACCTTCGCTTGAGATGTCCACCTTCGATCACCTTGGTCTCTCGGTCTTGAGAGCGTTCTTGGAGGAAGGAGTTCTTTCGGCCTTGAAATAATTCTCAAGAATTTTTGTTCACAATGATTGATTGAAAAGTGTTAAGGTTTTGAGGATATTTATAATCATGTTTGAGGACATAGATTTATGACAATAAATAAACCCGTTACACATTTTATTTATTTCATTAACCCTTATTGAAAACCCCCATGTTGAATGATTAATTCTTTGACAAGCGCCCACGCTGATTATAATTAATATCACAATAATGATATTATTTCCTCAAAATTCTGACTAGAAACACTACACGCCATGTAATCATTAATACATGACGTGTACTTGTTTTCCATAAAACTAAACGGCGTGTATATTAAATATACACGGCGTGTACTTTTATTTTCCACTTTTCTTTATCTCCTCCTCCACATTTATTAGACCTTGAGTAATGGCTATTTATTTCATAAATAAATTTATCTGCATTACTCGCTAATAAATATATTATTTCACCCACAATATATTCTCTCGAATAAATAGTGTCGAAATAAATACGATCAGACATCCTTAAATAATTATTAAACCACAGTCGGGAATAATCTTTATTTAACTTGTTAAATTAATATTTAATTGTGATACATAGACACACTTAGTGTGTGACCCTCTAGGCCTCTTTCTCAGTGGCATTATGCGGAGCCTAACTAAAGTCCAAGGTTAGCGTCTAGCAACACGCCAAGGAACCCATAGAGAAAGAAGTTAACACCGCAATGACATGTCACCTCATACAAACACTTACCGTATAATATAATCCCTTTGTCATGATATCTCGAATCAACCGGGTTGCAGGCTAGTGTCATCAACCCACATGCTCAATTATTCTTTTTTTGACTTTCCGGAATTGAACTCACCCATTACTTACCATGGACATGGATTTATTTAGGATATATCAATTCCATTAAAGGGCCTGAGATATCTACTTTTGTTATAAAATAGAAGGGACAAATCCTTTCTCGCATTATCTATTAATGTGGTATTACTCGTGATGCATCAAATGTATCTTACCCCACTGCGAACAGTTTTTCGTCACAGTTTTCGTCAATACATCTAAGTGTGCGAGTTGTAATAACCATTAATAATAATCTTAAATTCTAATTACCAATACACATGGCCGTAGAGAGGAACATCCATTGACACTATGAAATGTGGAATTCCTACTGGCGGGTCTCGTTCTCATAATATCCTCCTGGATATTACCAAGGGCACACACCATGATAAGGTTCCTCAAAGTTTTATGAGTCCTCACCCCTAATGACCTATATTATTTGTGTCCCTCAAATAATCATCCGGCCATAGAACATATATTCAAGAACAGTGTTATGACACTTCCAGGTTCTCATCATAGCAGGGATCCGCTATGACCCGTTAATGCAACAGCTATCCTTAGGAAATTATCACATGAATTGTCAAACAAAAGAATAATGAAGATGTGATAAGGCATTTATTAATGAATAAAGTAAAAAGTAGTTGGTTCTAGGCTACCAACCCCAACAGACTCCCACTTGGACTAGAGCTAACTGCTAACAACCTTTAACCCGCTAGCTCTCACATGATATTCATGCTTCTACTGAGATAGGCCTTTAGTCATCGTGTCCACCACGTTCTCTTCCATGGAAACTATGCTCACTGTAACTTCACCCCTTTGATAGAAATACCTCAAGAGGTGATACTTCCTTAGTATGTTCTTTATACGTTTATGTGACCTTGGTTCTTTTGCAAGATCCACCGCTATAGTATTATCACAATACAATGTAATGAGATCTTTACTGCTAGGCAACACATCAAGCTCCTGAAAAAAGTTCTGAATCCAGACGAATTCCTTGGCTGAATCAAAAGCCACTATATATTCAGACTCCGGTGTAGAATCGAAAACAACTGGCTTCTTTGAACTCTTCTAGCTCAAAACTCCTCCATTGAGACATAAAACATATCCTGATTCTGACCTATTTGAAAACCAGCATCAACATACCCTCTGATGACAAGCTCCTCGTCTCCTCCATACACCAGGAACATATCCTTAGTTCTTCTCAGATACTTAAGGATAGTCTTAATAGCAGTCCAATGCTGTTCTCCTAGATCTACTTGATATCTGCCTACCATGCTCAGTGCAGAGGCAACATCAAGCCTGGTACATAAGATGGCATACATGATGGATCCTATAGCCAATTCATATGGGATCTTACACATTCTATCTTTCTCTTGTTGTTTCTGAGGATACATTTTCCTATAAAGTTGTAGGCCATGTGACATTGGAACCAATCCCCTCTTGGATTGTTCCATACTAAATCTATTTAGTATCTGGTCAATGTATGTACTATGACTTAGTCCAAGCAGCCTCTTGGATCTATCACGAATGATCTTGATCCCTAGAATGTAGGCTGCTTCACCCAAGTCCTTCATGGAGAAACACTTGTTCAACTAGTCCTTAACTGACTATAACACTGGTACATCTTTTCTAATAAGCAATATGTCGTAAACATATACTACTAGGATAACGATCACATTCCCATTAAACCGTTTATAAACACATGGCTCACATTAATTTTTAATTAACCGAAATTCTTTTATGGCTTCATCAAATCGAATGTTCCATGACCTGGATGCTTTCTTTAATCCATAAATGGATTAATGCAACTTGCAAACCCATTTTTCTTCACCTGGTGTCACAAACCCTTCTGGTTGTGTCATATAGACATATTATTGAAGGTTCCTGTTATGGAATGCTATTTTGACATCCATCTGCCAAACCTCATAGTCATGGTAAGCTACTATGGCAAGTATGATTCTTATGGATTTAAACATGGCAACTGGAGATAAGGTTTCATCATAGTCAATTCCTTGACGTTGTCTGAACCCTTTAGCCACTATCCTTGCTTTATAGGTGCTAACTTGACCTTCCATGTTCATCTTTCTCTTGAATACCCATTTGCATCCAACAGGTTTCACATCAACTGGCTCATCGACCAGAACCCAGACTTGGTTCTGATACATGGAATCCAACTCAGAATTCATAGCTCCTAGCCATCTTGAATCTTCTGAGCTTTCTAATGATTCCTTGTAGGAGAGAGGTTCATCATTGTCCAACAATAATGATTCACCATCCTCGGTGACTAGGAAACCAAATCTCTATGGTTCCTTTACCTCTCTTGAGATCCTACGCAGTACTTGTGTTTATGGAACCTCTTCCATGAGGACCTATGGAACTTGTTACTATACTAACTCTTGTTTATCTTTAGTATCAACTTCGTCGAAGTCAGTCTTGATCCAACTATCCTTCTTGAGGATGTGCTCCCTCTCAAGAAAGTTGGCTTGTCTCGCGAAAGTCACTTTCTTGTCTGAAGGGTTATATAGGTAATATCCTTTCGTTTCCTTGGGATATTCTATAAAGATACACCTGGTGCCCCGGGGTGCTAGTTTGTTGCCTGATAAGGCCTTAACAAACGCCTCACATCCCCATACACGTGTGTGCGAAAAAGTGGGTTTCCTTCCATTCCATAACTCGGATGGAATTCCATTTTCCGCCTTATTTGTTACTCGGTTTAATGTGTACGCTGCAATTTGTAATGCATATCCTCAAAAGGATAATGGAAGATCCACATGACTCATCATCAACCTCACCATGTCCAACAAGGTGCAGTTCCTCCTTTCACTAACACCGTTCCACTGTGGTGTCTAAGGAGGAGTGCGCTGAGATAGAATCCCAGACTCCCATAGAAGATCAATGAACTCTTGGTTTAGATATTCTCCACCTTGATCCGATCGAAGTTTCTTTATCTTCTTACTAAGCTGATTCTCTACTTCATTCTTGAATTCCTTAAATTTCTATAAGGCTTTTGACTTATAACTCATTAAGTAGACAAATCCGTATCTAATCAAATCACCAGTAAAAGTAATGAAGTAAGAATATCCACCTCTAGATTCTACTGGAAATGGTTCACATACATCCATGTGTACCAATCCTAGAAGCTCTGTGGCCCTTTCACCCTGTCCACCAAAAGGCGGATTAGTCAATTTAACTTGTAAAAAATCTTGAAATCTATCAAGTGGTTTTAGCTCAGAAGAGTCTAAATAACCATCTTGACAGAGCTTTGTCAAGCGCTTCTTGTTTACATAACCAAGGCGGTGATTCCACAACTGGGTGATGTATGAGTCATGTGAGTTTGTTTCATTATCGATAGCCAACACTTGGTTTTTGTAATTTAATACATACAAACCATTATTCAAATGTTCCATACCATAACATATGTTGTTCTTATAAAAGAGACAACCCTTATTTCCAAACTTGAAAATAAATCCATCCATATCCAAAAAAGATATAGAAATTATGTTCTTAGTAACACTAGGCACAAAATAACAGTTTTGTAAAACCAAAATCATGCAAGTTGGCAATGAGAGGTGATAGTCGACAATAGCCAACACAGCCAGCCTTACGCCATTGGTAGCTCAAAGATCCACCTCTCCTCTGGTGATATTTCTAAATCTACTTGGTTCTTTAATTTTAATACAGATGTGATCCCCACAAGCTGTATCTAATACCCAATGTGTAGAAATAAAAATATTGCACTCGATAAAAAACACACCTTTAGCATACCCACGCTTCTAGGTGCAGTTCCTCTTCTAGTGGACCTGCTTTCCACATGAATAACACACTGCCTCCCATTCCTTGCCCTGCCTCTGTATCTTCCCCTTCTTGGAAGGACGGTGCTCGGGGGCTTCAGACCGTTTATAAGTCTTTTCCCCCTTTGCCTTGTCATTCCTTTTCTTGTTCACTATAAGGACCGCGGGTTTGTCATGCCCCATGTCCTTATCTTCTTGGATAATCAAGGTCAGAAGCTTTGATAGACTATTCTCATTACCGCTCATATTATAGTTGACAATGAAGCTAGAGAAGGTCTTGGTCAGTGATGATAGGATGAGATCTGTACGCAACTCATCTGGGAATTTAATCCCTAAGATGTCCAGGCCTTCAATGTAGCCAATGATCTTGACTACATGAGGCCCAGATGGCACAGACTCTCCAAGATTAGTTGTAAACAAATCATTGGAGATCTCATACCTCTCCTATCTCACCTTCTCTTGGTAGAGATCCTTAAGGTGAGACATCATGCTATATGCATTCATGTTTTCATGTTGCTTCAAGAGCTCATTGGAAATGGAAGATATCATGAAACACTAGACATATATGGCATCATCCATGTGTTTCATATAGAGAGATAATTCCTCATCACTGGCCTCTTTTTCAGGCGCAACTGGAATAGGCTCTTCCAACACATACAATTTCCTTCCGTGGAGAAGGATGACGCGTAAACGCCTCGGCCACTCTTGGAAATTGTTGTTGGTGAGAAGGTTTTCCTTCTCGAGTATGGTTCACAATGATATGTTTAAAGTCATTTTCTTGTCGTTTCTACAAATTAAGATGAACAAAGGTTTAGTACTTTATTACAAAAACTGAGACAAATAAATAAATTAATAATTATTAGTCTCCCACTATTTTATCTAAATACAATAGCCATCACCATTGACTTCGGAATATTTTGTTGCGTGAATATTCTAGTGGCAAGGATCCATATTTCCCTTCGTATTACCCCAACTAGGGTTGGTCAAGAAACTTGAAGGGTTTTAGGTAGGCATTCCAAATGTAAACTGCATTAACTCGCAGCTCCTTGATCCGCTGAGTGGACTCCCCAATCCTGAAATCCTTTTATATTAGATTTAATAAACCTTTGCCTCTTGGTCACACCAAGTACTCCTATGGCAGTAAACCCTTGATATTAACCAAGTCAAGTCAACCAAAAACCTTGAATTAGAATCCCCTAATAATTGAAAGCACCCCAACTAGGGTTGGACAATCACTTTGAACTATGGTTCGATTCTAACCAAGATTATGGAAGGCTATACCGAATTAATATTTATTTGAGGTATTTTACCCTTATACGTAAATTTCAAATTTATTATCTTTTATTAGATTCTTGTTAATATTAAGTGGGATATACTTAAGTGATTAACCATGTCTAATATAATATTTATGTATAAGCCGGTTTTATTTTAGTTCCATATTGCATGATCATTTAATTCATTAGTTGTGTGATCGTGACAACACACCGATAATAAATAAACCATGCAACTGACAGAAATAAAATAAATGGTATGATCATGAGCTTTTTCTATTGGTTAGTTTATCTAGCAGTTGATAAACTAACCCATGACCTAGGGGAGAAACACCTTGAACCTTTCAAGTTCGTGTTTACAGCTTTCCACCTGTCCACCTTTGTATCTCCTTGGATTGGTTTCACCTCGGATCCTAACTTGAGCCGCCTCCACTAGCTTGGGAGCTCCATCCATTACATATGCATTTATCTCACACGTAGTTGGGGGGTAAAAAGGTGTTTTTACATAAAATAATCCTTGGGCACGCAGGCCCTATATATCCGTGAGGAGATGGCTCGCAGGCCAAAAAATTTAATTTAAATAAATAAATTAAAATAAACCATTCACATACAATGGTCTCGGTCTAGATCATGATCATTCATACATGTAACAAAATTTACGCATAAATAAAACTAGCATTCAATTCTGTAATCATTCTTGTTCAAGATAAATCACGCTCGAATAAATTAATTATCATTAATAAATCAATACTTTTATCTTAAACCCTTTTTCTAAACTTCCTTGAGATTCTCATCCATCATAATTTTAAAAAAATAAATTCATTTAAAATTATCCTTGTACGTAACTTGTACCTTGGAGGAAACTCGGTGAATTCCCATTCATTACGCAGATGTTAAATTAAACAAATATATATAAAACACCTATCATGTGTTGTGCCTCATATTTACACCTGCACCATGGTACACGTCTCAAGGGTTTGTATAATATAATAATAAATTTTAATAAATCGCATAATTTGGGTGAGTACACGACGTGTAGTTCCGACTACATGACATGTACTTTTATTCACCGTCCATCCGAAGTACACGCCTGGGGACATGGCGTGTTAATGTACTTCAGAAATTTTCAGAGTACACGACGTGTTCTTTGGGACACACGCCATGTAGTTTCCGCGTTACACAGTTTCCAGCTGGTCAAGCCGTGTACGGGGTACACGGTCCAACCCGAACCTGAAGGGACTACACACCGTGTTCAGTTGGACCACACGACGTGTAATCTGGAAACCGTGTGCCACTTGTTCCTGGTCAACACACGGTTTCATAAATGACAAAGGTATACTCCAATAAATGGCCTGATTTGGCAGATTAGTCAATGCATTGAACCTAGACTACACGGTGTGTACTTCTGAATACACGCCGTGTATTATGGTGTTGTATGGCCAGAAACATTTGGCTCCTCCAGATGAGTTCCTCTATTTTATTTTAATTAAAATTAAAAGAAAAATTCATTTTTGTGTGGTGAACGAGAAATGAGGGAGGAGGAACAGATCTCGAGATTCATATTTCCAGAACAATTAAACTTGAATTGAAAACAACTAAATTATTTAATGCATAAATCACCAATGAAAAACTAAATAATTATAATCAACGATATGACCGCTCTGATACCACTTGTAGGTTTCGGGCACAGTGGAAGCACATTGGTGGGTTTTACCAACTTTAATTTTAGCGTTAAACAATGTTCAATCCGAGATCCATCACGATATAAAATGCCGGATCTTCGGAATGGAATAAAGAACGAAAAAGAAAAGAAGAGTCCTAGAACCATTCAGATAGGATCATCATATGTTGGTTATAATTAATTTAATTAATTCACAAGAATTACCTCGGTGGAATTATATCTTCATCAATGTCTCTGGTCACAATCTTATGATCCGTTGTTGCATCGCAAAATCCAAGTATATGATTCCTTTAGCGGTTATCCACACGTGCTCCACGTATCTCTGGACGTCACCTAAGGGATCTCCAAGTGCTAGCACGGATGAACCTTCGATTGCGATGTCCGCCTTCGATAGACTTGGTCTCTCGGTCTTGAGAGCGTTCATGGAGGAAGGAGTTATTTAGGCCTTGAAATAATTCTCCAGAATTGTTGTGCACAATGATTGATTGAAAAGTGTTGGGGTTATGAGGATATTTATAATCGTTTTTGAGGTCATAGAGTTATGACAATAAATAAACACGTTATGCATTTTATTTATTTCATTAACCCTTATTGAAAACCCCCATGTCGAATGATTAATTCCTTGACATGCCCCCACGCTGATTATAATTAATATCACAATAATGATATTATTTCCTCAAAATTCCGACTAGAAAAACTACATGCTGTGTAATCATTAATACACGACGTGTACTTGTTTTCCATAAAACTACACGGCGTGTAATTTTATTTTCCACTTTTCTTTATCTCCTCCACATTTATTGGACCTTGAGTAATGGATATTTATTTCTTAAATAAATGTAACTGCATTACTCACTAATAAATATATTATATCACCCACAATATATTCTCTCTAATAACTAGTGTCAAAATAAATGTGATCAGGCATCCTTAAATAATTATTAAACCAGAGTCGGGAATAATCTTTATTTAACTTGTTAAATTAATATTTAACTGAGATACATGGACACACTTAGTGTGTGACCCTCTAGGCCTCTTTCTCAGTGGCATGAGGCAGAGCCTGCCTAAAGTCCAAGGTTAGCATCTAGAAACACGCCAAGGCACCCAAAGAGAAAGAAGTTAACATCGCAATGACATGTCACCTCATACGAATGCTTACAGTGTAATATAATCCCTATGTCACGATATCTCGAATCAAGCAGGTTGCAGGCTAGTGTCATCAACCCACATTCTCAATTATTCTTTTTTTGACTTTCCGGAATTGAACTCGCCCATTCCTTACCATGGCCATGGATTTATTTAGGCTATATCAATTCCATCAAAGGGCCTGAGATATCTAATTCTGTTATGGAACAAAAGGGACAAATCCTTTCTCGCATTATCTATTAATGTGGTATTACTTGTGACACACCCAACGTATCCTACCTCGCTGTGAACAATGTGTCATCACAGTTTTCATCAATACATCTAAGTGCGTGAGTTGTAATACCCATTAATAATAATCTTAAAGTCTAAGGACCAATACAAACGCCTGCAGATAGGAACATCCAATGACACTATGAAATGTGGATTCCCTACTGGTGGGTCTCATTCTCATAATATCCTCCTGGATATTAAAAAGGGCGCACACCATGAGAAGGTGCCTCAAAATTTTATGAGTCCTCACCCCTAATGACCTGTATTATTTGTGTCCCTCAAATAATCATCCGTCCATAGAAAATATATTCAAGAATAGTGTTATGGAACTTCCAGGTTCTCATCATAGCAGGGATCCACTATGACCCATTAATGCAAAATCTGTCCTTAGGGAATTATCACATGCATTTTCATGTAGAAGAAAAATAAAGACGTGATAAGGCATTTATTAATGGATAAAGTACAAATTAGTTGGTTCTAGGCCACCAACTCCAACAATTTTGGTTGTTAACTGATCCATTTTCCTTTATATGCTTGGTTAAGTAAGCCATTTTTGTTAAGGATAGTATGTATTTGATTCATACCCAAAATGATATTATGTTCTTAAATATTATTTTTAATCATAAAATGAAAATTATTCTTGAATGATTATGATGGGGAATGAATCTCATCACGTTCGTGGAGACGGTAATCCGTACGTACGCATGAGCGAAAATATCATTATATTGATGGTGAAAACATATGTAATTGGATGGTATATCATATAAGAAAAATCATTAACATGTTATATTTATTACTCATTATTATACTCATCCAAATAAGGAAGTGTTTGAATAATAAACCACACCATGATGTGGAGACGGTAAGCCTTACGTACTTTTGTATGGTGACTTTGTCATTTATAGGATGGATAGAATAAAGAATATGGTTATACCATATTTATAATAACATCAAAGTATGTAGGAGGTTATGGAGTTATTATTTTGGTATGGAAACAATAAAAAAAGAGGAGGTGGAAGAAGAATGGAACTTGAAAGAGGGTGGTGAAATTATTACCTCTTCTTCAGGTGTTTCCTTTTGAGTTGATCAAAAGGGCTCCTTAGGTTGGATTTTTGATCGATGTAAGTACTCTAGGATTATTTGAGAGAAATTGGGAGGATATTTGGGCTGGGGTTGGTAGAGACAAATGGCTTTGGAGGTGTCATTTTGAGAGAAGGGGAAGTTCCCTTTTATAAGAGGGTGAGGGTCACTTTAGGAAAAGATTAAAATATTAATTTATTATACAATCATATTCGGTTTATAATGGCCCCAAATGAATTTATTTCGAGGCTTAGATAGTTATGGGTCTAAATAAGCTTAACCAATAGGTTTTATACAAGTTTAGGTTACCATTTTAACCTTATATTTTAGATTTAACTCTTAGTTAAATAGTTTAACTTTTACCGTGTCTTCTTGTATTCTTACACTATATGGTTAACAAACATACTCTAAACAAACAAGAGAACCTAAATTGGTTCATTAATGACATATATAATATTATATAATCCCTTTGTCCAAACATTATATTTTTATAAATATTATATCAACCAATAATATAGTTTTTTTTAAATTTAATTTATGTCAATTTTGACACTATTTGGTATTTTGTTTTTTTGAAAGTCATAAAAACCTTATAACTTCAATTTTTTTATATAATAAACCCTAACATGTTATATTAACCGATAATATTAGTTTAATTCATAAGAAGTCTCAATTTACATTTATTTGGATATTTATAATATAAATTCTTTTAATATTTCACTAATATGGTAATTACTACATAATCATTGTGTCATAAATAAATTAACTTATTTATTGTCTAAATATTATAAATAAAATACAATTTTGTAGGAAATATTTTTATATTTATAAGGAATATTTATAGTTTAATTTATCTTATGTATAACCCTATATTAAAAATGGTTTAGTTAATAAACATTGAATTTAGCACTTTTAACTCTTTTTAAGTAAAATAATAATAAATGTCCTAATCTAATCCAATTGGATCTAAAGGATCATATTTTATTCATAAGGTTGTTTTGGATCGAATTAAACTTATCCAATAGAATTATGACATGTGTTAGGGTAATTATAATATCATTTTACCCTTAATTACCCTATTTACTTTTAACCGTGGTAAATGTAAGTCAATAGTTACAATTCAAAAAAATTATTTTCATCTAATTGAACCACATTATGCTTACTTATGTTAACTGTGTATTTTGAATTTTTTTAAATTCAACTCACAGAAGAGGTAAAATTATGTTTTATGCAAATTTTCAAATGCTCCTAGAAGGTGGGTAAAAGACGGTAAAAAGTTTAATAAAATTTTATACATCAAAAATTATTATAAAATGGCTCCAATGAATTAAATTGAAAATATATAGGTATTATGTATCTATTTTGACCTCAAATAAATTAAAATAAAATAACTAATTACTTAAATAAAAAGTCAGTTTTAAACAATAACACAATATTTTTCACTATTCATAAAAAATTTAAAGTTTTCAGAAAATACCAAAAATTTACCCTAAGCTAATTTTGATATTATAAATTAAAAAATTAAGTCTAATTTACCAAATTCAAAACATAAAAGTTTCATTTATTAATTTAAAATTAATTCCTGTTGTCAAAACCAAAAGCGGGTTTTTAAAAATTAACAACTATGAAAATATTGACATGTGTTTGTGTCAAATTTAAATGTGAAATTAATTATAATGACATAAATTATATTAAATAATAAAAATATAATCTAATTATACTTCCAAACCATTCAAATGTATAATTTTACACTATAAAGTATTTTGATTAAAAACTTTGTTTTCAATTAAAATTTAGTATTTGCAATGTTCACCCAAATATGAAAGTTATCAGAAAAACATAAAAAATTTATCAAAACTAAATTTTTATGACTTTATTCCAAATAGGAAGTTTATTTTGTCAAATTGAATATATAAAAGTGCCAAATATTATATTTAAAAAGGGTTCTCCATTAAAAGACTGTGAAATTTCATTTTCTAAAAAATATTTCCTTTATATGAAAAAATGAATTTGTTCTTATATTATGTCTAAGAAACACAAAATATGAATGTTAAAATTTATATGGAATATATAAAATTTAAAATGCAGATAATACTATTCATAACCACTTTTTAACAGCTAATTTGGTAATTCGTGGCATGCTCAAACTCGGTGTTGCATGTACCGCAAGTTATTGAATTACATTGAAGAAATAACGTACTAGGAAATCTTGGGGTGTTACATGAATGTTTGGAATTAAGGAGGAAAAGAATCTAAGGAAGGTGAAGAAGTGAATGTTGTTATGGGAATGGAATCAATATAAATCACTTCAATACCAGACACATAGAGAAAAGGCTTCACAAGATTCAAAAATTCCAAATAATGTTTCCTCCTATCTCCATAGAACTAAATAAATATTTCTTATCATCCATTAATAACATGAAAAGAGGAGTAATAACCTTTATCTTTTCTACCTATTCCTCAAAATCCCTAGTAACTGGAGGCAACCTTAATTTTTCATCTAAAAACATGAATTGATAATTTAACTCATTCTTAGCATATATCTTGGAAAGATAATATTTGATGGACTTGGTGATGGTTTCCCTATCACTTCAGGCTTCATTCAAAAATTATCTTACTAGTTGATATATATGCTCACTTTGTGTCAAATTTACATTAGGTTATCCGAATGAGTTGAATAAACATCACCCATAATAACATGAAGCTCCTCTTTGACTCTAGATCTGATCATATTAAATATCAAAAGAGGATGAGGTAGGTGTATCACAAGATGTAGATGGAATAGTAGGTTAAATATACAATCTCATCAACAAAGCATCATGACTAGCAGCAAAGGTGGTCCTAATATCCCCAATCATAGATCTCATGGACTCTATCTCATTGGAAAATATCCTCTTTTCAATTTTAACTTCTTGAATATGAAAAATCACCTTGGGATGAATATGACAAAACTAACTCAAAAATGTGTCGAGCATCATCCTCAATGAGTTTTGTTATATGAGGTTTCTAATATGTCAAGATACCACTGAAATTAGCCAGAAGTATCTCTCTCAAAGAATCTAAATAAGCTTTGTAAATAATATTTGAAGGAACAAAGGCAATAACTCTCTTAGTACTAATCATAGAAGCCTCTACATGCTTTGATATAGTAGTAGGTGCATCTGAAGGAATTTCATGAAGTTCACCAGCATGGTCAATCTTATATACTAAATATCTATTAGGATCTATTACAAATACAACTAGGATAATAGTTCCACTATGATCTAGTGGACCACTGTGGTCATCACCACTGCCATAATCACCTAAATTTGGATAGGAACATTCATGAAATTTGGAACCTGGTGAAGGCTCTCCCTTAGATGATACTTAAACCTATTCCAAGGAACAACCAACTTGATAATCTCAATGATCTCTAATATCTACTCTAACTTCTTTGAACACTGAGTAGTCTAGTCCAAGATAGACATACCCTGTGAAATTTTACCACTAATCATTTGATGGAACTTACACTCTAGAATAATTCTAATCATAATGATCTAAATGATTAACACCATGACTGAAAAAACATGCGGATACCTTCCCCTCAATAATTACTCTAGTCTCACCTATATCAGAGGTAACATCACCAAATGGCAGTTCTAAAACTAATCTCTCTATAAACACAGATATTACTGAACTGGGTATCTCCATAGACATAACTGAAATAGAACCAATAGGGAAGAGATGATGTGATTTTTTCCTTAAAAACATCATCCTTATCACCATCGCTATACTCATCATCATTTGCATCTTCTATTTTATCTTTATCATTACCATTACCAGAATCTTACACCTATATAAATTATTTATAGGTTTCTAAAGAACTCTACATTTGTTCATATTTCGAGACCTCAGTCTCAACATCCTCATCATCATCATCATCATCTCTTTAACTTAAAATTTTATCTCTATCAGGGAAAGAGATTGGAAGAATTGTAGGGCCAAAATACATTACAAGGCTCTTAGGGATATCTGGGTCACTTCCCTCTTCAACAAAGGTTTACACTTCCTATTCTTCATCCACATAAACTTGATCTTCTAAATACTCTTCTTCATTTGAATAATAAAATATCTCATCTATATCCAATCCAGAATCGATTAGGTTTTTTGGTATGGTAGGGTTTCCTAGAGGATTAAAATATTTATAGTGCTTATCATTATCTTCAATACATTTTTATCCAAGAATTCATATTTACTTAGATCCTTTTGCAAGAAAACTTACTGAAGCAGAAACCACCATATTTTACTTCAACTAACTCCTCCTTATCAACCCGTCCATTGGATTCTATAATAGATGAAATAAACATAGGTTAAATGATAGAATCAGATCTAGAATATAAATTACATATTTCTATCATGTGCACCATGAGGTATCTACAAAGGTTAATTATATACCATCATTTTATAGGGAATAGAATATACACATCCTAATATCTAATAGTAATAAATTCTCCTTTCCTAGGACATAACATATGTTTAATGAACATGAAAAACAATCAACATTCACCACCCAACTCAATATAAATAGGCCTTCTCAAAGTACTATCTCTATTCAGATCTAGAAAATTATTCTGAAAAACAAATTACTCATTATAACTTGGAATATACCTTTTATATTATTAAAAAAATTCTCACTGAGATTCATTTATACACATTTTCCATTATTTAAAAAAAAAAATAACATATTGTACATCAATCATACTTTGAATGGAATCCATCTTTTCTCCATAACTGAATAATGCATATTGATAGAACTGATTAAATAGCCTTGGATAGAAATGTTATTCATTTTTGGGGAACTAGTATATCCATACTTGGTCTTGGATCACCCTAGGCACCAAATAATTATTGAATAAATACTATTTAGACACCACTTCTTTTTCGGCAACAACCATAGAATTCAAAAGCTGTGGGTTTCTCGACTCGACAACATATCATATTTATTATACTCTATACTTCATCAAAGTCATCAATTTTATGGGATATGACATTTCAGGATGCCTAAATCTCACCATTTTAGTAAAACGATTGTTCAATCGTGGTAAAAAGAAGGTAGATGGTCGGGAGAGAAATGAAAGGTGAAACGGTTCGAAGGAAGTAGGAACGAGTGAGAGAGAGTGACTTTGAATTTAGATTTTAAGCTCAATTTATAATTTAGGGATATGAATTTTAAAAATATAATAAGTTATAAATGATTAAATCGAATACAAATTTTAACACAAAAAATTAGTAATGGTAGAAAAATAGGGTAACATAGATCAATTGAAAAATAGATAATGGTAGAATCAAAACTATGGATCTTTCCAAATATGGATCATCCTAATGGTGGATCATTTAAATGGTGGATCAAAAAAAAATATCATTCAAAATTAATGACTAATTTTTTTTATCATACCTAATTCATGTTTGATGTCGTTTAATCTCTATGAATGAAAGCATTTTGTAAAAATACTAGCAAGCTGATGTTCAATTCCAATGAATTCAAGATTAATATCACCATTTTAAAAATGGCCCCTCAAGACATAACATATTACATCAATATGATTTGTAATAGAATGAGAGAGATGATTCTTAGAAATTTTTATCACAATTATTTTTCATAATTGATAGGGACATGTCTGAATTGATATCCATAGTTTATCATATTATGTTTCATCAATAAAATTTGTTCACAAAAACTCCCTACTACTATGTACCCAGCTTTAGTAGTAGATAGTGTAACATAATTTTTATTATTACTACACTAAGATACTAGATACATTCCCAAAATATGATGTGTTCCATAGTTTATTTTTATATTTTACTTAAAACTACTAAAATACATATCTAAATAACATACAAATTTAAATTATTTTCCTCTTGGGTATAACAATCCTAAATTGGTTGTATATTTAAGGTATTTGAAAATATATTTAAAAATATTTAAATGATACTCTTTAGGACTTTCTTGAAAATGGGAACACACACACACACTAAACATAATATCATGCTGGATAAAAGTTAAATATAGCAAGATTCCAATCATACCTCTATAACTAGTTTCATCTAGTGGGTTTTAAGATTGATCAAGATCAATATTATAGGTAGTAATCATTAGAGTACCACTAATTTTAGTGATATACAACCCAAAAAGTTTTACAATGTCTTTAGTTTACTTAATTTTATTTAAAATAATTACATCTATATTTTAAAAAGTTTGAAAACCAAGGAAAAATTTATGTTCACCCATAAAACTCATTTCAAATTCATTTTTTAGCTCTATGAAAAATCAGTACACAAATAATTCTTAGAAGATCTTTAAATAATATCATCAACACAGATTTGAATTATTAAATAATATTTTGAAATTCTTTTTATAAAAGGGTACGATCAGATATACCTTTTAAAAAACCATTAGAAATACTAACATAGATGAGCATACCATACCAAGATTTCAAAACCTATTTTAAACCATATTAAGATTTTTTAAATTTGAAAACATGATTCAGAAAATGATGATTTTGAAATCTATGGGTTGTTCCAAAAAAACATCATTAACTATATAACCATTTAAGAAGGAAATTTTGACATCAATTTTATATAGTTTGAAATCTAAATGTGTTATATAGTAAAGAATTATTCTAATAGCTTCATGTCTTACCACTGGTGAAAATATTTTCTCATAGTCAATACCATCTTATTTATTATATCCTTATATGACCAACCTAGCTTTATTTATGAATATAGTGCATGGATTATCAACTTTATTTCTAAACACCCACTAATGTTCTGCATTTAGAGTGTATTATGGTTTATATAAAATTTCCAAAACTTTATTTATTTCAAATTTATTAATTTCTTCTTGAATCTCCATCTCTTATAATTCCTTATTAATTGCATCATTGATGTTATTAGTTTTAAGCTATGACACAAATGATAGAGGTTCAACCTAATTTCTAAGAGAGTATCTAGTTTGTGTACCCCTATATAAATCTCCAAATATATCATCTAGATGATGGTATCTATTAGTCCTAAAAACTATTGGAAAATAAGGGTTGGTTATCTCAATATTATCTTTAGGTTCAGGTTCAGGTTGTTCCCTAGAACTGGATGACTTATCAATTTTCTTTAAAAAAATTAAAAGGTTTGGAATTAATATTAGGAGTTAAAAAATCTTCCTCAAGGTTTTTTAAGGGGTCTTAGGTTCATGTGGATCTATTTTATAAAATTTTACTTGAACGAATTCTTCTATAATATTGGGAATTTTATTATACACCCTATATGAATTATTATATGTTTAATAATATTGTCATATTCTTTCATCACACTTGGAAGTAAGTTTGTCAAGATTATCCTTATTGTTAAGAATAATTATTTTTTAAGAAAAAACTATAAATTAATTACCCCTTGTATTTTTACTATTCTATAATTCATAAGAGGAATTTTTGAAGAGAGTTTATATTAAATATATATTGATTATATAATAGGCTGTATTCACAGATTTTTCACAAAAATAAATATGAAGGTCACACTCATTAAGCATAGTCCAATAAATTTCATGTAGGTTTACATTTCTTCATTATACAACACTATTCTACTATAGGGTATTCAGAGAATAAAAGTTATGATTATTGAAATGTTTTGATAAAAAGGATTCAATGTCTTGATTTTCAAACTCACAAATATGATAAATTTAGAATGTATTAATTATAATTCCACTAATATTTTCTACAGATTTACCATACATGGTAAAATAATAGAAGGCTTCAATTTTTTATTCTAGAGGGAATACCCAAGTATACCTAGAAAATTTATCTATAAGGACATAAACATAGTGATTCACATTTATAATAGAAACATGAGATGGTTTAAACAAGTCCATGTGAACTAACTCTAGGTGTGGAGAAGTTGAAACTTATATATTTGATTTGAAATATATCTTGTGCTATTTCCATTTTTGACATGGGTTACAAACTTTATAATTTGAGAGTTCTAGTTTAGGTAGATCATTCACCAACCCTTTCCTAGTAATCATTCTAAGTGAGTGAATATTACAATAGCCCAGTCTCTCATATGAAATCCAATATCCTCTTTGAAAGAAACTTATATAGAATATAATTGTAGAAAATAATTAATCTAAATTAACATCATAAACATTTTCATTTCTCAATAAAGTAAAAAGTAAATTATTTTTAGAGTAAAAAACATTAAAGGATTTATTTTCAAACTTCACATGAAAACTATAATCACATAGTTATGAAATACTATGTATGTTTTACTTTAAAACATATACAAATAAAACTTTATAAATTAAAATAGTATTAGAATTACCGATTAAGCCAAGGAGAAAAATTCTCCCTTTGGCATTGTCACAAAAAGTGACACGACCCTAATCTATTTTGATAAGATTATTGAAACTTGAATAATCTCTAGTAATATGTCTAGATCATACACTATCCAGGTTCCGTAGGTTTTTACTGTATCTTTTCAATAAAATTCCCTATAAAAAAAATTTACACAAAAAATTATTTTGTTAGCCAAATATTCTTGGGTCCAATACTGTTAGTTATAAAATATTTTGGAACACATATTTTCTTAATAGGTTACCTATGAGAAGATTTAAACTTTTAGAAACAAATAATTTATTAGTTCTAGAAGAGTAAATACAAGTAAAAGATTATCCAGAACTAAAACTAGCAATAAAAGAAATTTTAACACTCCTCATCTTTCCAGGTTGATATCCTATACTAGTAGTGTAGTTTGGAGCAATATATTTTCTAATAAATTTTCATATATTGTTTATTACATTAGTAAATCTTTCAAGACATTTCTTTAGTTTCTCATTAAAAAATTTCAATTCATTATTCTCTTTTAACAGTTGAGAATTTTTCTCTTTTTCAATAATAATGTCAGACATAAAACTAGAATTTTGGGCTTGATGTTTCTTAAAAGTAGTATACTTATCCTCAATATCATTAAATTTATATTCCAACATATTATTTTACTCAAATATCCTTTCATATTACATGTTTTAATTGTTATTTGTATCTCCAAAATAATTAGAAATAGGTACAAGATAATCATGAAAAACATTCAGTACCTCAGATGTGTTTGTTATGAAACACATGTTAGCTCTATCATGCTTATCATCTTGGGTTGTATTTGAATCACTCAAGTTATATTTAGAATCACTACAGTTTTATTTAATTTATTTATTGTATATATTATATTTATCATCAAATTTTTCTTGTATTTCAACTAAGGATAATCAGCTTTGACATACCCATTACTCTTACATTCATAGAAAATGATTTCATTTGGAGAATCGTCTTTCTTCCAATATTTTCTCCAGTTTTCTATATTTTCATATATAACTTTATACTTGGGGTTCCTAAAGAAATTATTATTCTTGTAAAACCTTTTGAACATTCTGGCCAGATGGGCCATCTCTTCATCATTGACAGAAGACAATTATTTATCACTAGAACCTATAATCTTGAATTTTCTTCTATTTGTTGAAGTAGTGGATTTGAAGGGTAATAATTTTCTTTTTGTTTTGTCATCTTCTTCTCTATTCCATTTGAGTTATTCCTTGTACATAATAAATTTTCCAATAATATCCTTAATAGGTAACTTACTTACATCACATGATTCTATGATTGATATAGAATTCTATATCCATCTATCTGGTAGACACCTTAACATTCACATCACATGGTCTTTGCCGAAATCTAGTTTTCCCAGTGAGTGAATTATATTCATGAACTTATTGGACCTAAGTTACATGTCCTAAATAGGCTCATAATGTTTCATTTTAAAAGTATCATATTTAATAGTATAGGTATTTAATAACATTTCATTGACATTAGATGTTTCAGTGTGAGAAATATCTAAAGTGTCCTAAATTTCAAAAGAAGTTTTACATAAAGAGATTCTATTAAATTCCTAATCACCAAAAGAATAGTAAAAATAATTCATAGAATTAAAATTATAATTAAAATTAGATTTTTTGGATCATACTAGGTATTTCTATTAGTTATAGGTATTTTATATTTGACTAAAATAACAATCCAAGTTTCAAATACCATGCTCTCAATATGAATTTCCATCTTGATTTTCCCTAGAGCATAATTAGTTCCATTAAAAAATAATTTCTATTGATATAATAATATTTTTGTCTCTTATTCATAATAACTAAATATTAAACTAGAAACTTGATTTCATTAAAAGAAACCTAAAATTGAATTTTAAAGATATTTGAAAAACCTTTGATACAAAATGTTGCTTAGAGTGAGTTACTCCAGAGGGGGGGGGGGTTAGTTGAGTACCTAATTTTTTTTGTTAAAAAATCCCCAAATTAAAATAAATTCAACCATTAAATCAAAATAGTAGTTTGAAATAGGTTTTATATATTAAAATATTTCTTAAATATAGATCATGGATAAATTAAAACAATATATGAAATTATTTTAACTTTTGAAATAGATTTAATTAATCAAATCCTTATATAAACATATATTATGATAAACTATCAAAATATATGATTTATTTATATATTAAAATAGAATGTAGTTAAAGATTTTAAATGAATAAAATAAAACACAAACACTCAATAAAATAAACAAGGGGGTTAGTGTTAAGCTAAAAATTAATCCCATACACTTGGAATTCACCCACTACTAAGAAGATTATTATAACAAAAAATCTGATCCACAACCTAGATCAGGTTTGAAAATGAAAACAATTACAATCCAGGATCAAATCCTCTTCCACGGTTATAAGTGGGAAGAAAAACATCATAGGCCACATAGGGAACACTTCCCACAATTACCGTGGGTAAACAGTTAAAAAGATATATATATATAATATTGGGTATTCTCCATTTTAGGGAAAAAATTTAGTGTGTAGATATAAAAATTAATATACCACACATCTCGAAAGTATTAAAAAAAAGAGAGAGAAAAACATAAAGATGAATAAATGAATAACTTCTCAGTTTTTAATGCTCTTGATGTTTTAGAGTCCTTAGATTTGGCTTTATGAGGATATCAAAAAGTTTCTCTAAAAGTTGTAAGAAAATATATTGTTGCAAAGTTCTAATTTTTTTTATAGGAATGTATTTAGATCTTATGTATACTTTATCCATTCATAGTAGAATGTATCAGCATGTAAGTTCTTACTATTCTAGTATTCTACAACTTTCAACTTATATGCATGAGGGTGTTCTTTGAAATATATATCATTATATTTCGAATACCCATTAAATAATAATCATAATATTTCTTTTATCCTCAAATAGAACCTCTAAATTTTACTTCAATGCATCAATGCATTAGGTTAGAAATAATCATTAAATAAACCCTTTCCATTAACTCCCATAAAATAGTAATTGGAAGTATTTAATTTAAATGCAGTAGAACAACAATGATATCAAGGTATGATAATGGATCAACTCTAATTATAGTGAAGATCAATGGTAGTAATATGATAGTGGTGTGGTCAACAATTTCTTGATTGGAAGTATCATTATCCTAGAAGTTGCATGCCGGGTTGTGGCACATTATAGTGATAGAAAATTCCTAGTTGTAGAAATACCCCAATGGTAGAAGGTTTCTGAAGGTAGCATGACTATGGAGGAAGATCATATGGTTCTAGGTCATCTGACTATTATAGAACCCTGATAGTAGCACAAATTTAGTGGTGGTACACCTGACAGTGTCATGGATATGTTAGTGGAAATAGTTTGGACGTGTAATTCTTAATGATAGTATAACTCTAATGGTAGAAAATTATGTTGGTGTATCATTCCTAACGGTGGTAGAATTCTAGTAGTAACAATGTCCCAGTGGAAACTCATTCATAGAGGTGGAAAAAGTCAGATGGTGGCATAAATTTATTAACGGTGTCTCTTTCCAACATATAGAAAAATTTTACTGATAAAATAATATAATATCATAAAAAATTAATCTCATTAAAAACATAATAATCATGATTTTTGATCATTAAGAAAAAGAGGTGCCAATTATTTATTTCTTGATTCCCCCTCTTGATCTTCTTCCTCGCCTGTATACAATAAATATAAAATATAAGTAGCATATAATTATTTTTACAAGGATTAAACTTTTTTTGGGAGCCTAATCATTATTGTTTTCATCTTTTTTTGTGTACACAGATTCTTTTATCACTATAAAAATTATAGTTATTAAAAATAACAAAAATTGGTGAACAAGATTTGAGAAGGTATCATACACTTTTCTATGTAGGAATGTATCATGTAATTCCAATAATTGAATTCTTGGTCCTATTTAGACAATAAATACATATTCTCCAATCATTATCCCTTTACTATAGAATTAATTTGATCTTTAATATACTTCAATATGCATTTTCATCAAATACAAGATCTTCTTTATGAATGTCCTCAACTATTTGAACAAATATAATGATGCAACAATAAATCCATCTTCCTATCCCCAGTTTATAATTTTCCAGCCACGAATTATAAAATAAATTCCTGAAATAGTCTTAATCATCTTCATTAATAAGCATCTAGATCAATGGAATTAGTATCATCTTTCGTTGACCTCTACAGAAAACAAGAATACAGTATAGGTCAATGTACCTTAAATTATTTCTGTTTGATACATCAATGTATAATCTTCAATATAAATTATCAAATAAACATTTTTACTTAGTTAAATTTAATTATATTATCACATTGAATATGAAGAATGTTTTTAAAGTAAACTTTTGGAAACTCCTTTCTCAACTACATAGAGTAACCTATTCCAAGACTATCGTAAAAATAGAGAAAAAGAATTGTGATTTTTTGGAATAGTTTAACTTGAAATATTTATGAGTTTTGATCAAGATACTTCTTATTAAATACTAATTTACACCTACTTAAAAAATTTCTAGAATCATGGTTGTTGACTAAGATCATGATATTTTTGAAATACTCAAATAGAAAATGATCATCAGATTTAGTCTCTAGTTTTTAATTTTTTTTTCAATTTGTGAATATAATATGAGATGATAAATGTTAAACAAGAACCTAAAATCTCTTATTCATAAGAAAAATTCCATTATTATTTATCAAATATCTAAAATCCATTTGAAACCCCCTCTATGTTGATGATATGTCTTATAACCTATATGTATTTCATATTCCATATGACATTTATCTTTGGATTTTTTTTGGAAAAATAAAATATCATACGGGAGCTCAAAATATATTATATTATAGAAAAATATCCTCAACATAGAAGAATTCCCAATTCCATTTCTTCAAAAATATATATGTAGATGAATTCTCTTACAACCTTTCCCATATAGATGAATCTCACATTACATTTTTCAAAATGTCTCTACATAGATGGGTTATATTATTTGGTGGAACATGTAGTTGAATTCCATTTCCTTTTCTTTAAAATTAAACTACATAGATGAATTATATTATATATTTACCCCATGTAAATTAATTCCCTTTACCAATTTTCATAGTTCCATAATTCTTTCTAGAATCTCTTATATGGGGCTTAATTCCATTAATAATTTTCAAAAATCTATTTTCTAAACATTAACTCTATAATTTCTTAAAATCAATTTAGTTACACTTAAAATGATCCCAAATATTCTAAAAAATTTAAAAAACATCATACACTAAAACAAAAAACAATTATTAAGAAACTCAATATATATCCTATATAGGCTTTCAAAAAATACAATATCTTTAATAATTCCAAGGGCACTTCATTCCTAATTATATAAGTATTCTTAATTGTTAAGTAGTGGAAGACACAAACACCTAATAATTATGTTTTACAACCTTATATAAATATATCTAACTATAGAAATATTTCTCAGATATTTCGTAGAATTTTAAAATGTATTCAACATCCATAAAACCATAAATCAGCGTGATCTTGTTTTGTATGAAAATAGTGCGAAAATACCTAATTAGAAAATAAATAAATTAAATCATTATAAGTTATATTTAATTAATGAAATGAGAATTAAAATTGAAATATACTTACTTGTAATGAAGTTATAACATAGGTAGTGAGATATCATCACCAATATCAACATCCAAGATACATTTATTAAATATTCTTAATTAATATTCTCTCTAATAAATGTGAGAACTCATCATAAACTCATAAAAATTCACTAAAATTAAATAATTCACTATAAATAATGTTAGACCTTGAGAAAACTATGATGTATCTAAATGTGTTGGTTATAGGAAATTTTAGTACCTTTTCAATGATTCCATAGTTATAGACACTCTTATATAATATAAATGTGTGAAAATATTACAATCAATTTAAAATAAAAAATAAATAAAAAATTTGAAAAAATACCACATATGCTAATTAATGAACAAGGATAGTTGGAAAGAGTAAAAAATAACCCATAATATGTAAAACTATGTCCACATCCTTAGTATTAAATGACACTATAGTAGTTGGATCAGTGATATAATGTAATGTTACTCTAAGTTAATTCCACATCTGACTATTGTTTTGAGGTATGGACATCTTTTTGTTTTGTTATCTATTTAACCATTTACCTAAAAATTTTATATTGTTTTCTAGTCCTTTAGGGGTTGGGGTAGTGCAAATAAGTCTTAATATAAATGTGAATGTAAACCTATAGTTAGAAAATCTATAGGTGGCCCACCGACTAGTCAGTGGACTATTATAGGATAATTAATGCTATACGAAGTTCATCATCTCACTGATGACCATCCACTGAAAAATTAAAGGAAGTTATTGTTTTTTGGAATTATACCTACTACCACTAGCTAGCCTGGTCACTATAAGCCAGTCGAAGGCATGCCGACCAACAAGTGGGTAGCTATCGGCTAACTAGTGACACTGATCTGGCTGAGAAAAACAAGAGGCATATATTAGTTTTTGAATCTGAGGCACCCATTTAATTTTTCCTTAATCCTTATTTAACGATAAATCAATCCATATGATTATAGGATCCCACTAGTAAATTCATGGATCTACTAAACTCAATTATTTGTGGATCTATGATTCGTTCATCTTGGTGGTTTTTGATTAGTGAGTTTTACCATGTTTTGGCTAGAACACCTCCTCTCCTCTTATTCCTTACTTATGATTCTCTATAGTAACCTTAGAGAATTGTTAAATCATGAATTTGGATTTTCATTTGTGATTTCTAATACTATTTTTTGTCTCTTACTTTCCAATTTGTGGACCCCCTTTTCAATTATAGATGTTTTGAGAATTGAGGTATGAGGTTTTATATGATACCCCTTTTAAATATAATCCTTTATTCTTACTTGTTTTAAAATTGGTTTCTAAAATTATTTTTGAAGCATGATATGTGATCTCTTGTTAATTATTTTTGAATGTAATGATAAATCATGAAAAACCACTTTTTCAATGACCTTTGAAACATAGTTCATGATCCTAGAAGAAAAAATGGATTTAAATTGAAATTATTATTTTGAAGATAATTATTTTATATTTGTGTTCAAATTAAAATGGACTATACTTTTAAAATATCCTTGGAAATGGACTATTTTTGAATGATATGAGTTTTGGTAGAACCTTTGATGAAGTTTTATTGAAATTGAATTGACAAGGAATGTAAAATCTTGAATTTGGTCCATTTATTAAATGATTTATGAGACTGGTTAATGATGTTTGATAGCCCATGACTAAACTATGATTTAATGTTCATTGGAGCAATAAATTTAGGTAGGTAGTCCAGTACATGCATGCTATGTATTATTATCTATACCCATAAATATAATTTATGAGGAAAACACTAACTAAACACTAATGAGTTCAGGATACACTTTTAGGGGTGGGATCCTATCCCATATAACCATATTTCTAGGGTAATATGTGCACTGGGTATCCATTATCATTGAGAAGTGTGAGGATACTTGAGTATCAGAATAAATTACATGGGAACTCCATTTTTATGGTTATAGAATTTCATAAAAAATATTCCTTTTAGTGTTTTTCAAGAATATGTTTTATAAATGAATCCCAAATAAACTTCTTTTCCTAAAAAGTGTTAGATATCCTTATTTTATCAATGGTTAATAAATGTTTTAAATTTATTTTTTGGTAAAAAATATGAAACTTATTATTAGGAATTATTTTATTTAAAATTAATTATATTTCATTTATTTAATATGAAATATTTATGAAACCCTTGGTGGGATCCTATTCAGATTTTTTGTTCACACCCTACAAATTCCTTTGGGCATATAAAGTCTATGTTTTACCATGTTTAGGTAAATATAATGAACCAATTGAAGGTTTTGGAAAACCATGATATAGAGACATGATATTTTAGTGGTAATGTGTGGTGTGATTCCTATAAGTTTAATAGAGATGGGTTGATATTGATGTCATTATGTTGATTGTTTATCAAATATGGTTTTTCCCTTTCTTATACTAATTCTATATTATGTTGGATATTGATTCTATTTTATTTGATTGAATAGTTTTTTGGATAATATTCCATGAAGAAATTACTCCCAATGTTTTTTTGTGATTTCTAGGTGATATTCACAAGAATGTGGAAATTGAGAATGTCATTCGGGCTATGTTGTGGACTGACATGAGTTTCTAGACCAGTGGGTGATCCTTTTTTGTTCATGATAGTGAATATGAATACATAATATGATTATGTATATAATCCCCTATATTATATTTTATTTTTATGGTACAATATGTAAACAGGGATACCAATCATACCACTTAAAGTTAATAGTCAGATACGAATGAGGATTTAGAGGATCTTGATATATAGGTTGTATAGGCTGTTCCTGCCTCACCATTTTTTCATGTATAAAATACAGATATGATTTAATTTACTCATTTATTTACTAACTTATCTACCAAATCCCTTAAATCAATAAATATAATTTCCCTTTTAATTATTCCTCCCTCGATTCCACACTTAGTCATCCAAAAAAATTTATGATACTAACACCCACCTCATATCCCCTTATGGGGCTCGAGTGTTCTTTATTACCTAAAAAAATCACTAAAATATCCATCATGTCTTCATGGATAAAGGTTACATGTGTCACTTTCACTTAAATGGAATCCTAAAATGGTATATCTAAATTATACTTTAGTGAGATGAATTAAAAAAATATTAATATTCAAGAAAATTAATAATTAATTTTTTGAAAACTTATCATATAATTGTTTTGATGGATCAGTAAGAAACTTAATTTTTGTTCATTCTAACACTTTTTTGGTTTTCATGGAGATTGGGGGTATATAGAAGTCCAAAATTAACCTCTTTTGAGGTACTTCTATATTTATCTATTAATTTGTAAAAAAAATTTGTAGACATTTACTCTTCTGGTAATGGTTAATTATATGTGACATATTATGAGGGAATATATTTTGTGACTAGATCTCTTAGAGAGATCTACTCAATTCCTATTAAATAATAATAAATAAATAAATCATCATTTAATTAGAAAATAATTTTAAAAATGGATTTTATAGATAGAAATTATCATTTTAGAAAGGTTTCTTCCAACCAAATAAAAAACTCTCATGTGTCTATATCTAAAATCATATTTGAGGCATGAATTTTCATTGTTTTTCTTCCTAATAATATAAAATGAACCCAAATTTTATTAAAGTCCCTCTTAGTTTCCAAAAAATGAATCCATTTATTCTTAACTAATTTTATATCATGATAGTTAAATTTCAACTTTTTTTAATAGATAAAATGTATATAATATTTTAACCATTAGAAAAGAATAGTTAGTATATTTGACCATTAAATAATCTCAAAAATGATCTTTCATCATTTAGTCAACATTCCTATAATTAGGGTATAATTTTTTAATTTTAACATGAATTTTCATATCCATGAAATTACTAAAAAAAATCTTGTTTGAGAAGTATATGTTAGTGTTATAATTGAATTCAATTAGAAACCTTTTCTCCTTTCCACAAGCTAGTAAAAGTATTGGTAAATGTGTAATCCCATGTCTACTACCTTTGGGTAGCATCTTCTCCAGAGAAGAAGAAGACACTTCAATATTAGGCTCACCAATAGTGATATATATAATTTTGGTAAAAAATATCAATTTTATTAAATAATTTAATTATAATGGATATATTTATATGTAGATACATATACATAACTTGACAAATGGTCCTCTAATTCTGTGTTCATTATTTAAATAGATTCATGATAATTTAATTCAATTATATGTATTAGTATTTTATTATAATTAAATGATTACTAGAAGTAAAATAGATAATTGTTCATAATAGAAAGAAAATTATATCCATTTTGTAACCTAATAATAATAGATAAAATTTAATACAGAAAAATGAATAATATAAATAAATAGATTTAATAAAACAATGATTTTATAAATTTTTTATCAAAAAATATTAGAATTGAAACTGATGACTATAAACATTAATATAAAAATAATGGATATTATCAACATTTATATACCTAAATATACAAGTTAAAAAATATTGTTTTAACATGTGTAATTTTAATTAAAAAATATATTTACCTGAACAATTAGAAGAGAAACAAAGTGTTTTCCTATATCCCTTCTATATAGTACTTTTATATAGGATGGATAATGTCTACATCACACACATTTGTATCCTCAAGTAATCATGTAATAGATGATGAAATATCATATACATCTATATTATCATCAACATACTCATCACCTAAATGATTTTTTTCCCTTATAAAATAAAGGAACACTAAGAATTTGATGGGTCAATAACATAAAATTTCATCATTTCATAGGTCACCATAATAAATAGTCCCTATTTGTAACATAATATTTTTGAATCAATAGGGATGGATCCCTAACCATATTATTTCAAACAAATTTTACTATCAACCAAGTTACACTTAAACACTAGTTCTAGAAAATTTAATATAATAAATTTCCCATATATCCTCAACAACTCCACTATTTTGAATGGTAAACTTATTTTCTTGATTTTTTTTTGTAAAATGTGTAACCATTAATGTCAAAAATAAAAAATGTGATCACATTAACGCATGGTCCCCTGAATGAACATTTCAAGGGTTTTGATGTAAATGAATCGGTGTTGACTTTGTTATTAAACCAAAAAAATGATATATTTTTATACATATTTATCAACCAATTTTTATTTCTTTTCAGATATAAAAAATTCAATTTGACAATATTTCATGATATATATGGTAGAACCACACCTATATTCTTTTTAATTATTAAATGTGTCTGAATTATTATATCTCATACAATTGAATTTACTTTAAACTCATGGATCCCATTAATTTTATTTTTAACTGCTAAATTTTTAGATATATGGAGAAAAAATGCTAAAATTCATAAAAGTAGTTATTAAATAAACAAAAAAAATTATTTGATATATATTTTTGAACAATATAGTCCTCTGGTAAATATATATTTGTAATATATCTTTTTCAAAATTTCATATATCATTATATAAAATATATCCAACTTAAATATATAGTACTGCATGTTGTTATACTTATACCAAATGAATCACTATATGAACCATTATATTAATCATTAATATTGGTAAATATTTCTTCAGTTGATAAATTATGTGGAAAGAGTTATTCTACAATGCATTTAATAAATTTGGATCTATGAATTTTCTACAAATGGAATAGAAAAATTAGTAGAACTTGATTATAGACTTATTAATAACCATTAAAAATATGTGTCATAGTGAAATCAATATTAGTTATTTTATCAATATATTACAATCAAGATATTTCATTCCTATTAACATCAAATATTCTAATGGTGCTGAATTTTTAACATTTGAAGAATACCTACTAGGTACTTTGATACCATGAAAACATTTATATAAATTATTATTCTCACTCTTGTGTAATATATGACAAGACTGAGGTAAATATTTTTTTCCATTCATATTTAGTGGTAACTCCAAATTTAATCCCGTAGATATTAAGTCCAATATTTCAAAAAATCCATCATTAATATTTCTATTTATTTCTTACAATGTGTTAATAAAACTATCACATATGATTTTCTCAATATGCATAAAATCAATGTTATGGTTCAGGTTTTTTATGAGAAAGGAATTTTTCAAGAAACATATGATTTAACATTAACTATACTAAATATGGTGAGGGAGAGAACCCTTATCTTTGAACATGTTGATGAATAAATCGTGAGACCCTGGTTTTGTGATTGACTTTCCCCATGGAATTGTTTGATCCTGAATGAGAATTTTCTTTCAAGGATGATCGCCTCTCATCATAAAGTCATGATAAGATATTGGACTACTAGGATCCTTTTACACTGAGGAAGAAGGGTATTTCCTTCATGGAGGTACTATCTAGTTCTCCAGATCTGATCAAGGAGGGTCCATCTAGATCCTACAACTTCAGCAGGCTCGATAATGGTGTGTTTTTAGTGGTGGTAGATCTCGAGGCACTACAGCAGAGAATTAATATCAATATTTTCTTGATCTTTGGTAGTTTTATTTATTCAAAGGTAGATATAACTTGGTCTTATGTCAATATTAAGAACATGGTCTCTAATGGATTGGGATTTAGAAATTGGAAGTTAAGTACTATCAGAAGTGAATTATTTCATACTATTTTATAATCCAGGGAATTTTTTAACAAAGTCTGGGATTTTGGAAATCTTCAACTCAAGAATATAATTTTAAGATTACCTTAATGGGTTGTAAAATGCAACCATTTTAATTTGAAACAAACCAATGCTCAGATTTGGGATGGGCTTCATGAATTAAACTAGATATACTGGAATCCCAAGATCCTTAATCATCTTGAATATTACATTGGCACCCATATTAGGATGGATCAAAGAACCCCATTAGGGGAACTTGGGTTCTTTTTTTTGAGATTTATGTTTGATGTTAATTTGGAAATCGAATGACCAGATAGAATCACCTTTATTTCTAATGGAAATAAAACTACAGTGAAATTTGAATATAAATGAGATTCTCCCATTTGTGAGGTCTTCAAGATTGTTGGGATCTCTATTTTTAACTATATAATTCTTAAAAATAGGTGAGTAAGGTCCCCAAAGCTACATACATGAAGGAATTTAATCAGAATAGAAAGAATAATAATGTATTTGTTTAGAAGGGGGTGACGTAGGCTGGTCCCACCAATACAATTCCTCTAAATAAGTCTTGGGATGACATAGATGAGGAAGAGGAACATGTTAAGGATCTTTCCTTTTCTAGTCCTCCTACTAAAATGGGTTATGGGGTGAGAAACACAAGAGTAAAGGATCACATAGAGGATCATGATCTGATTTTAGACTTCTGAAATGGGATTTATGAATTGGTTTTCAGTATGAAAAGAGAAATTGATGATTTTTATTTGATGGAGGAATTGTCTCAAAAAACAAGTGATTTTGTTATTTATCTTTTGGAATGTGAGGAAACATTTGAGGTTCTTATAAGAGATTAATTTTGAGTTCTATTTTTTCAGGTCATTATACTAGAGCCCCTACTTGTCCAGCATAACTTTATGCATATGGAGACCTAGCCAGCCCTATCCATCAATACTTTGGAACTAAGGGTCCTGTTAACATGGCATGAATTTTTTTTATTGAAATTACCATCACACCTATTGGTCACCCTGCAACTGAGGCTTGTAGAGCTCATTTTCAATCAAGCATATCTGCATTCTTAAGTTCCCAAAATAACTGTATGTTTTACTATAGTTGTGGCTGTAATGAAGTCTATAAAGGTAGAAGAATAAAAAATGAAGCTTTTACACTGATCAGCAATGACATGGTCTATTCAGATCTGAAGGGTACAGAGAAGGATGACTCTGTAACTAGGTAAATTCCAAATATACCAACACTATTAAGAATTCATAACTAATTCTTATTGGTAGTGACATGAATGTTAAATATGTCCATGATATTTCTAATACCCATAACATAAATGATCTTATTTAAAAAACTCATATGACTAAAATAAAGGTTTGTATAAATCCTAAATTAGAATAAAAGATGGTATTGGGGACTATAAAAGATAGATCCAACCCTAGTTTCAAGTTTTAATGAAGATTATATTTTGGAAATGTTTTAGATTGGCCAACTGTGACACCATTAGGTCCCTTAGGATTTTCATCTGGGCTCCCATGCCTATTATTATTAGCTTGTATAAGCCTAAAAGAATATTTTCCCCCAATATTTCAAATCTAATGAATTTTTTATTCTATTTGATTAACATGAATTGGTTCCCAATAGAGGTTAAGAGACTTTGGGTTTTGTCTCATTATTCTTTATCTGATATATCTTTGGTCACTTCTTGTGATCAGCATGTCACATGTGACTTCAAATATCTTGGTATACAACACTCCAATTAATTAATTTGTGCCCTTAATAGATACCAGGATCATAGGATCTTATAGATGGACATTGGTTTTCTTAAATCATCTTTCACTGGTCCCTGGATCATCTTGTGGATTTCAATTCTAACATGAATCTAGATGAGAATAAGGGTGATATAAACAACTCTATTTCTTCTAGAGAAGTAAAAGCTTGTATTTATCATAATAGGCTGATTGAGGTTAATCTATATGGGAAAAAATATACTTGGTACAATAGATTTTTATATAGGTTTTTTGTTAGTGGAATTGAAAAATCCTTTTTCAATGAAGCCTCTATGGATACTTGGGATTCTATATGTTGTAAAACTCTTTCAAGACTCAAATCTGATCATCATCCTATTTTGGTTGATCTTATTGGTAAGTATTCTAAAACTCCTCTTCCCTTAAAGTTAAAAAAATCTTGGGTTAATCATCTTGGTTTTTGTGGAATTGTTCAAAATGTTTGGAGCTCAGTGAATTATATAAATGATGCATTTAATTGTGTCCTCAAATTTAAATTTATCAAGAAAAATTTGAAATTTGGAGAAAATAATGCTTTAGTTTGATTTAATATTATATTTCCTCTCTTGAGATATCTCTTCATCTTGTTGAATAGAAGAATACTTATAATGTTTTCTATAATGAAATCATGGAAGAAGTTGAGATAACCTCTAATCTTAACAATCTTCTGAATCTCCAAGTTTCTTTTCAAAGTGACTCATTTTAGATCAATTGGTATAAGGATGGTGATTAAAAATCCAAATTCTTTAATTATCTTTATAAAATTAGGAAGGTTTATAGGAATATTTCCTTGATTAAATATAGTGATCAATTCATTGAGATCAGAAGGGATCTTTTAGAGAACATTGTTTCCTAATTCAAATATCTCTTCAATGGTTTATCCCCCATGAATGATCTAGTGGAGGGTATTATCTCGAGGATTTTTCATCAAGAATAAAATTATAGGATCACCTATATTACCTTGGAATATGAAATCAAGGAGGATATTTTTATCCTCAAACCTAAAAGTTCCCCTAGTCTGGATGGTTTTGGTAATTTAATTTTCTAAATTTTTTGGGATATTATACATTATGTTGTTTGGAGGTTGGTTGTTTATTTTTTCAAAGGTTGTTCTCTTCCTCATTTATTGAATGCCTAGTTTATTTCCCTTATTCCTAAAGTGAATAATGAAAATAAAAATCAACTTTTTAGGCTAGTTTCTCTAGTAGAAACCATCTTTAATATTATTAGAAGAATTATTGTTAACATTGTTTCCTCTATTATCTTTAAGATTATTTGAATAATTCTTGTTAACATGATTGCCTCTATTTCTTGAAAAATTGTGTCTCGAAATCAATTTGGTTTCATTAAGGGAAGATCAATTAATAATTTCATCATTATTACCTCATAATATGTTAACCATCTTATGAAATCCAATAGGGGTGGAATTATTTCTCTTAAACATGATTTATGAAAATCTTTTGATACAATGGACTAGAGATTTATTTGAAATGTGTTTCCTTTATTTGAGTTGGTAGTGTTTTAATTACCTGGGTAAATACCATTTTAATTTTAGAAAACATTTTTATCCTCATTAATGAATCTCCTGAAGTCTATTTTTATTTCTCTATAGGTATTAGGAAAGGTGATTCTTTATGTATAATTATTTTTTCCATTACTGAGGATTATCTTAGTAGGCTTCTTTGCATCATGGTTGGCAATGTGAAAATGAAATCTATTTGTAATGGTAGGGGAATATATTCTCCAACACATCTGTTGTATACTGATGATGTTATTTTATTTATACAATGGGATAAAAGGAATATTAAAAATAGTAATAGGTCTTTATTTCACTATGAAAAGTTATCTAGAAAAGAGATTATCTATGGAAAATATTTTGTCTACATTCGAAAGAATATATATTCCCATAGAAAAAATGAAATTTTTAGGTATTTGGGTATTCATGAGGGAGTTCTTCCCTTTATTTACCTTGGTGTTCCTATTTTTTTAGAGATAATAAAGGCCTATTATTTTTATGACATTATTAGTAATATCCGAAGGCAAATTTCTTCTTGGAAGGGTAAATCTACATCCATGGCGGGTCGTGTTTTCTTGGTTAAATCTGTTATCATTTCCTACCTTTTTATTCTTTAATGGGGTAAAAATGGCTTATTTCTCTTATCAAAAGTATAAATATCTCATTTAAGAATTTTTTTCTGAAGTAGTAAAATTCTAGAGAGTAATATTTCTATGGTTTTTTGGAATTATATCTATAATCCATATGATACAGGGGGTTTAGGAATTAATAATCATGGAAACTTCAATGATTCTTTATAGGTATCATTTATGTAGACATATCAATGGTAACTCTAAGGCCCTATGTTTTATTTGGAATAGATTCATGCACATACTCAAGATTGGAAATTTAAATCACCTTATCTCCTTGGTGGTCTTGCCTTTAAATCATCCTTTTCCTCAAATGACTCCCATTCCAAGTGGCTTGTCTCCAGGGATTCTTATCTTCAATTTTGAAAAAAAAACTAGACTGGAATCCCCTTAATTGACTTACTTGTGGTGGAAGAGCTTAATCATAATAAGGAAATCTCAATAAAGGATTATATTTGTAACATGAAGACTCTTCCAGATCACTATATCAACACTATTGATATTTATTGTTTCTCTTTCATGGATGATTTTTGGGTTTAAGAACTTACATACAATGGAATTATCACATCCAAAATGTTTTATAGGCACTCCACTTGCAAAATTTCTAATATGTAGTAGATTGAAAAAATGAACTGATGTTTTATTAGGCCCTCTCAGTCCATTATTGTATAGATATTGGCACATGGGAAGATTCCAACTGAAATATTCCTTCAATCCTATGGTATATCCTTGTTCTCCTCCTATTTTCTCTATCATCAACACAGAGAATATATTGATCATTTTTTTAATTTTTTTGTGACTACCTCATCTATGTGGAATTTTATTTCTATCATTTTTGAAGTGATATTGCCTCAGAATATCTACATTCATGACTTACTCAAATGATAGAACAATCTTGTGCACTCTCTTCTTATCATGGATCTTTTTCAAGTTAGAGTGGAGGAACTTATCCATTATATCTACCTTTCCAAGAATAAGTCAATCCAAGATCACTTCCCTTTCATAGTAAGGTTTTTCCTATCTGAGAGCCTTGATGGTGTATATGAATCAAACTCACCAAAGAAACACTATTGATCTATTTCAGTTCATGATTAATCTATCCTCAATCGAGTTTGTGTAAGAGGTTTTTCTACCCTCCTTATGGAATGATTGTGGTTTTTTGGTAGGCTTATTTTGATGGGTGGATAAAAATAAATTATTATTGTGAATCATGATGAAATTCAAGTACCTCTGGTTATGGAGTCATTTTTAGGGATCATAGGGGAGCTTTTATTGGTTTCCTTAATGGATTATGTGGCTTTGTTTCTTCACTTGAAGCAAAAATTATTGGAGTCATCACTATAGTGGAGAAATCCAATCATAGTGGATGGAATAATATTTGGCTTGAGTATAAATCCACTTTTGTTGTCCTTTCTATTAGGACCAATTCTTCTCATTTATCTTGGAATATTAATAATTAGGGGATCAAATTCTTAGATTATATTTTATCCATGAATCATATCACCACACATATCTACAGAGAGTCCAATTCAGTGGAAGATGGACTTGAAAATAAAGGTGTAAATAGAATTAACTATCTATGGTTTGATGAGGTTCCTGATGAACTCCTTCCTCTTATTCAAAGGGATCAATTTATATCTCCCATTTTCAGACTTTTGTAAGTTTTCCTTTATTTTATAATAAAAGAGTATTGTACTTATAGGAAAAGTCTCATTTTACCATAAAAAATTGTTATGGTTTATGTCTAACAATCTCTAATAAGGTAGGACAAATAAGATAAAATATTCCATTTATTTTAAAAACTTAAATTTATGTATTTTCACATGTGATATTAATGTTTTCACCTTGTTTTAATATATTTATGTTTAAAAAGTTTGTGGGGGAAAATAATACTCTTTTAAACAATTTAATGCCTTTTTAATATTTGATTAGGGTGATCCATTCACAAAAATAATTAATGAACCATGTACATATCTTTCAATAATACCATAATTAAAACACCCCATGTTTTTAAGAAAGATTTTTTAATTAAATTAAATTTATATGATGCCTTTTTTTATAAGTTACACCAAGTTAATCTTGCGCTATATACAGCACATGCTTTACTTTCTTTTCATGCAACACTAAGTTTATGCGAACCATAATTTTATTATTATACTTATTTAAACAAGAAAATTATAACGTAGTCATGAGAATGGTAGGTATGAACAGGTTTAACTAAATTATGAAATTATGTTTTAGGCATAATTCTCTAACCAATTAATTACAAATGAAGGTAAAATCTATTTTAAAATAAAAGGAAATGTTTTTTTTTGAAAAACTATGTTTTTGAGTTTTTTATAAAAATAAGTAAAAAAATAACTCATGTTGGATTATTAATGATATATATATATATATGATAATCAATTTAATTTTTAACATTCGTATTATGTGTTTTCTAGATAGGATATAAAAACAAATGCAGTTTTATACATAAAAGAAGTATTTTTATAAAAATACAGTTTCCACCATTTGATAAAGAAATTATTTTAAACATAGTTTTTAGACTTTTATAAATTATATTTCACCAAATAAAATTCTTATTTGAAATATAAATATAAAAATTTACATTTCTATAATTTTTGGAATTTTTCTGATTAGTTTCATGTCTTGATGAATAATGAAAAATAATAAATTTTATTTTAAAACAACATTTTCATCAAAATAATATATAGTGTTAAATTATATATTTAGATTTTTTTAAAGTATAATTAAATCCAATTTTTATCATTTAATCCAATTTATTTCATTTTAATCAATTTTACATTGAATTTGGATATAAAAACATTTCAATATTTTGAATGTTTTACTTTAAAAAATAATTTTTCCATTCCATCAATGATATTAATTTTAAATTATTTCCTTCCAATTATGTGTTTGAAATTGTGAAAATTAAATTTCATATTTGGAATCATAATTTTCAAAATATTTTAATTAGGCCCTTTTTATTTTTGGACAATATGAATAGTAAATTTATTAATTTTTATTACCACGGTTAAGGGTAAATCGGGTAATTAAGGGTAAAAATAATATTTTAATTATTAGAAAAAAACTATAAAACTTGACCAAATGTTACTTTAAGAATTTAATTATACCCTTAAAACATAATTATTTAAATTGAATAATTTAATAGACACTTTTACTTGAAAAGGACATAGATATTACTAAAATAAAAAAGAGTGACAAAATATCACACTCTTACTTTTGATAAGTATAATATTTTTAATATGGGGATAAATAGAAGATATTCTAAAATATATATATTATTATTAAAGATAAAATTTTTATATAAATCCTGGAAATTTATTGTTAAATTTTAGTAAAGAAATAAATTTCATAAATAATTACACAATGATGATGCAGTAATTATTCAATTAATGAAACAATCAATTAAATGATATTAAATATATTAAAATAAATATAATTTAACCAAATTAATGAACTAAACAAATTTTCAAAGTGAATATTAAATAATATGGGTGGATTAAATGAATTTTTTTGAAGTTATTTTTCTATATGGGTTTTCTTAAAGTTAATCTTATGAATAGCGTCAAAATTGAAACATATGATATTTTATGAAAATGATATTTTATTAAATTATTTAAAATTTTTAGAAATATTAATTAAGGACAAGGGGATGATCAATGGTATATAATATCTTAAATTTTCAATTTATGGTGTAATTTAAATTTTATATGTAAAAATTACATCCTCTTAATATTGAAAAATTTGTTACCATAGTTAAAATTAAAATGGCTTAACTAAGGGTTACTCAAAATGATAAGGTTTAAAATAATACCAATAATTATATAAAATATATAAATTTATGAGATTACAAAATTATAATATCTTATATTCAAATAAATGGACTTTTTAGGTAATTTTATTGAAATTGATTTTTTTATAAATTAATCTTTTGAAAAATTCCAAAAATTCATCTACCCTCTCTTATAAAAAGGAACTGGTTCTTATCTTTTGTACATAATTTAGAACCTTTTTATGCCAAAATATATCCTAATCTCCTCCCAACTTCCCTAACTTCTTTCTATAATCCTTACTTTGGGCATAAATCCCAAAAAGAATTCCTTTTTTTTGCAAATCAAAAAGAGATACCCAAAAAAGAGTTAGCATTCATTAATGAATGTTTTTGTTTTATTTCTTCCCTAAAACCCTTAAATTATTTTTATTTAATTGTTTTATAATAACCTAAGTATCCTACATACATTGGTATGTTTTTACTCTAAGTTTGATACCTACACTCACACACACTTCCATAAAATGGGTAACGAACTTACTGCTCATATGTACGGTGAACTTCCGTCTCACGAAATGATGTTGTTCATTTTTCATTTACCACTTCTCTTGGTTTGGAATTACGATGAAAAATATATTTTTATATGATATATATGATATTTATGATATTTATAATTTATTTATTTTTATTGAAATATTCTATAACACATACCTTCCTGATTTTTATTTTTTGTAAATATAATAACTTCATTTTTGGAGGTGTGGACTACCGCCTCCTAAAAGCGATGTGATTCATTCACACATTACATGGAATGTATTAAGGATGAGTTTATTAAAAATTTAGGACATATATAATTTAATAATTTTACTATATTTTTTATATATATATATATGTCATTTACTTTCATTCATTCAAAATGATAATTAAACAGAAATAGTGTTTATGCGTGAGTACGACCTACCATCTCCATGAATAGTGTATTCCATTTGATATTTATATTTTTTATAAATTATTATAAATATTTATGTATTTAATATAAATGATATTTATGTCATGTTTTACATTTTGAAAATATTTAATTCATGATCTAATTAAGAGTATCAATAATAACATGTCAAAACCTAGACAATCCAGATATTACCCTAAACGTAACATTAATATAGAATTATTAATAAATGGGTAATATAATTTCATAATCAAATAATGTATGGTATTAGATATATGAATACTTTTTTGTGGTAGATTTATAATAAACTTATATTTATTATAGGAGGTTTTAATGGGTGTGATGTGATTCAATACATAAGGTAAGGGATTTGTGTATTACTTTTATTATTGTGGGAGGCATGCCTTATACACTATTTATTTATTCTACGTGGTGTATATACTACCCATGAATGCAATTTATGAGTATTATCTAGAATATAATGGCATTTTTATCTCCATATAATTTCTTCTCTTTTATGGGGGCATACGATTATACTGATTATCAATTGATGAGTATTTATTCCACAATCTCATCAATATTTGGAACTGTTTTGTTTTAAGTCTATATTGGGGAATATTTTTCATTCATGTACAGATTTTCTAAAAAAAAATTCAATTTTTTTAATATTCTCTTATGGATCTTTTGAGGTCATTTTTACCCATTTTTTTGACTTTTTACAACATAGTTTTGAAGGAATATTTTTTTTTTCAGATGAGGAACATTGTGACTTTTCTAGAAAAAGTATGAAAGGAATGTTTTTTTAACTTATACAACATGCACAAAATTTCCTACCATAATTTTTCCTTAATTATTTGTATCCTCCCTTAAAATATTACAAATTAATTTTAAAAGAAAATTTTTTCTTTTAAAATTTTACTACATTTTAAGAAAAGAAAATGTTTTCAAAGTGGAACAGATATTTTCCTCAAGAATTGTTTTCAAGTGATCTCTAAAAATTAGTTTTCATATATGATAAAATTATTTTATGTTACTTATATTTCATTGGATATATTATCCAATTATACCATTATTATTATTTCTAAAAATGGTTTATTTTTATTATTGAATAATATTTATGAAACCCATTTCTTTTCCATGGTTAATGTTATGATTGAATGATGTTTATGAAACCCAATTCATTCCATGGGTTCTAACATGTTGAATGATTTATTTTATTATGGAACACATATGTATGGTTTTCATTATGTTATGTGTGGGACCTATATCTCCCTCAAATACATTTTGTAAAGATTTATATCTCATGAGATAAGGATGGAAACAAGTCGAAGGTCTTAATCCACTATTGATGATGGTGTAAACCGATTCACTATGGGAAGATGAGAAAACCTGATCCATTAAAACAAAAAGACTATGGCAGGGGATGAGGGTGTAGGACCTTGATTCGCCCGCAACTCCTTAACCTTGCGATGCTCTCCTCCTCTTGGTGATGACGACAACTTCAGTGGAGGCCCCTCCCCCCTCAATGGGGGAGGGAGAATCTTCACCCATCGGGAGAGCATGGCCTTCATTCCGCCCCTTCTCCAATCCTAATTTCCTTCTAAAATTCTTTAAAGCTTTGTTAATACATAAAGTAACAGACCTCATTAATGGATTTCCTAGTCTACATATCTCAACTTCTTAATTCAAAGAAACCTGTGCACTCTTGAATCTCACGTTGGTTGCTCGGTGTATGCAGAGGATACCTTTGGTTGATGCATTAGATAGGTTTGTATTCAGTGTATGGGATATTCAAGAGAGGGGGACAGTTGTCTTTCTTGACAGTCACTATATCATGATTCGATTTGAATTAGAGGTGGACCTCATCAAAGCCTAGTTGAGTGCCTTACATAGCTTCAACGAGTTTCGATTATTCCTATTCTATCGGTCCTTTGAATTTCATATGAATTGTGATTTTTCTTTTGCTGCAGTTTAGTTAATATTTTCCAGTATCCGTTTTCCATTATATAATCCCTTTATAATTATAATTTTACGTAATCTCATTAGTAGGTTTTTATGCTCTGATAGTCACACTGAGGAAGTTTGTCACCCGGTTAATCCACAGGTTTGTGTAGAATTGGATGTGTCCCGATTTACTTTTGATTATGTATGGATTATGATTGGTGAGTAATACAGGTGAAATAAATAAGTGATCTATGAGAACTGGACAAACTTATGTTCTTCATGCAATATTTTGGGACACTCTTCAGAGGTTTTACAAAGGGGACCCTCAAACCATTCTAAAGAGGTTCATTGATGGGGAATCCAACTTAAGAAAAGGAGGGAGGATAAAGATAATGGTAAAGCTCCAAAGGTTTTTGTGGAGGTTGGTTCGGAACAGATAGCATCTGATGTAGAAGGTACAAGTCAAGAACATCAGTCACTACCTCTTGTGGAAGAGGAACAACCTGACGGTGTTCACAATGTGTCTGTTGAGTATGTTTATGGTTCTGAGTTGGTGAAGAAGTCTACGATACCCGAGGCTAACCCAAAGGTGGATGAAGTGTTCAGCAGGTTGAGGTAGGATTTGGAGGGTCCAAACAATATTAGTGTGTGGAAGGGTTTTTATTTGGTACATCATAAGTATGATCTATTGGAAGGCCACATGAATGGGGGTAAGGTGGTTTTGGAACAGATGGTGGGGGGAGAGAGAGTTGTTTCTGAAATGGATATGGCTGAATCATCTCGAGTTGGGGAAGCTGGGGGCTCAGATTCTTTGGTCAGCCCCTTTCTAAAATTGAGTAACAGGTTCAAAGAACATTATAAGATAGGTTTGAATTCTGATACCATGAAACCGGTTTATGCAGACGGGGTCTACATGGAGGATCCCAATGGAAGTGAACTCAGTTTCTAAGATGATGGAGCTTCTATCCCGAAGATCAATATAAGTATTAATTGGAGGAAGGTGATGAAGGAATACTATTCTTTACCACCTCCATTAGAGACCAAGTCCTAAAAAAATATAAATGACAAGAATATTTCCACCGAGACATTGATCCATCAAAACCTGGGGGATTAGGGTGATCGAACCTTGGATTTTATTTTATGTTCTGAAGACGAGGTGGTTGATCAGGCATTGCTGCTCAATAAAACTGAAGAGGAGGCAACTAAAATGATGGGGAGGACTCTAAGGGTGGTTCTCACTGAGGAGAAATATGTCTGGTGACATATAAGATTTAATTATTGTAGGGGGATTCAATAAAAAAATGATCATCATTGAGAAGTATATACAATCCAGGGATCAGATAGATTCTAAGTTTGAAAGGCTGGCGATGGAGGATCAAGGTACCCATGTTTTATCTTTATCTTGGAAATTGGTTAGGGGAAAAAACTATGGTAGGATGAATTTAATATTTAATTATCCCATAAAATTTGGTGGTCTTTATTGGTTGGTTGGTTGGTTTGGGAGGAAAGTTAGCATGAGTGGTCTGATTTCGTATCTATCATATGTTTGGTTTTTATGTGATGTTTAGATGACTCTCAACCATCAATCTACTGGGATATGCTTCATATGGGGTTTAGACCAAGAATTATTCACTAGTTATTAACATTTGGAATTATATGATTGAGAGGTTATGCTTATGTCATCGGTTCTGGGACAATGCAATTTTTCACGGGACAACTTCCCGAATGGTCATGCTTTGGTGGAGTCTTGTTGTAATGGTGCATTTGCTGGGGAGGGGTAGACCCAATAGTTTTTTGGGTTATTATATATTATTATTGTTTCATGGTGGTAATGTTGGACTACATGGTTCTAACTTTTTCATCAAAAGTTTTTTTATAACAAAAAAGTTAATTTTTAGATAGACAGGGTATGAGGCTGTGTCCCGTCCAATAGGTGTAGTCCCCATGGAGTTCCCTAATATTTTTTGGAAATGTGCCTTGAATTATAGAGAATGAAACTAAAAGTTTATGTTTATTCCAAAATTTCATGTCTTATTTCAATTTTATGATCTCATAGATTATGTTCTTTGATTATCTTATGATTCATGTATTATGAACTTCCAATCCTTAATTCAAGTATTCAATATTATGATCTTGGATATGTGGGGTTTTCTTGTAAATGTTATACTCCTTTTTTCATACACTTATACTCATGATATGATTATTTATCTTCCATTTTTACCTTATATATAATCTAAGCTCACCCTTTCTTATGTTTCCATTCCTAGGTTATAAAGAAAGGTTTTATGTTGGGGTACTAAAAGGGAAGATCTTTATGGGATATGGTAAAGATCTTTCACCAAATTAAAAGAATGTGTTCCATATTTCTAAAGGCAGTAAACTATTATGGTCCTCAGGAAATGTTTTTGTGTAATGTAATGAATATTAATCTAAAAATATGCAATATACATGTATGAAAATCCTATGTCTTTATAGATGGTATGAGATGAAGGGTTTAGTCGACCTTATAAAACTCAGATGAGAAAACAATAGAGATATATCTAGGGATATTTATAAGGATATGTTTAGGGATTTCTATAAGGATAAGGCTATGGAGTAATATATTAAAGAAGTTGTAATAATTTAGACATCCTATATGTTATTTTTTATAGTTATGTGGTTTTACTCTAAGATAAGTTTTTCTCACGCTATGATTTTTGGTTTTGGTCAATGTCAGGAAGTATAAGAAACTGGATTAACATTGAATGTGACAAATAGTTTGATGATGAGAATTTAAATGGTATTATCACTAGAGTAAATGACATTGTGATAATTCCTAACCAGTTTTCATAGAATATGAATAACAATGTGTACCTTAATCAACTCTCAAACTCACCCAAGAAGAGAAAGAAGGTTTTTTTTAAGAATTATGGTTATAGATACCATGGAGGAAAAAATATTTAGTTTCTTTTTTGTGAAGAATGTGGGAAGAAACCCCAAAATGGATTTCTTAAAGGAACAAGAATATGTTTTGAATGTGGAAAATAAGAAAAAAAATAAGTAAATACAAAGGGAAAATGAAATGTTTATTTATCGCAATGGATGAGAACATTGGCCTCCCTAAGGTATTATCAATTTATGAATGATTAAAATTTAGAAAGAATGGGAATTATGAAAATCGATGTCCTATGTGGAAAGCTCACAATGATAATCAGAAAGGTTGTGCATGTAATGGTTATATTTTTGCTAATGATGAGACTACAAGTGAAATGTAAAAGGAAAGAGGTATTAAGTAATAAGATAAGTTAACCTTATTAATGGAATAAAGATGAAGTTAAATAATCTAAGTGTTTATGTATTTGGATTCAATAATTATGTTATATGAATTGTCAAATATATAAGGTTTGAGCAATTTATATTTTTTTCCAAGGATATACAAGAATGTGTTGAATAGTTCAGATGGACTAGAAAATTTATTTAATGGAAATGTGACATTTTTGAAAAACACTTGATCAAGGGAAGGATAACCCTTAATATGTGCATGATTTTGGGATAATGAAATAAAGAGATGTTTAATTACAAATATGATAATATTTATTACCTTATTATTGATATATGAGAAGATGGTTTATGATATCATTGTTTCAGTCTATAGTATTTTTGGATTCATGGTGTGAGGAAAAAGATAATTTTTGAAAGCATGGATGTTTTCGCTGAGTTTTTATGGTAATTAAGGTTATAATTCTGCTTCAATAGGAGATATTATAATGGTATTCACATGTTTGTTTTTTGAGCATTAAGATCTACATTATGTTTTTGTGGGATAAATTCTATGTTTGGTGACCTTCTTTCGAAATTCATGGATTTTAATCTTTTTGAAGGTTCAGAAAGGTAACTATTTATGAAATTTTTTATATTAAAATTTGGATGAGGTTTTAGATATTAATGTTTTAATTTATGAATATTTGATAAAATGTGATAACTATTTTGTTGAAATTATATCTAGAGATAGGAGGAATGAATTATCATCTCATTATGGATCTTATGATCCACTAGTTTTTCAGGAATTGTAATTTAAACATAATTTCTTTGAGTACTAGATAAACTAGAAATTAATCAAGGAAAAATGATATATGAGATCATTCATATAAAATGGAATGAAATAAATTATATGTTCTTGTGAAAATTATTCAAATTTTGGAAAAGTATATTGAAATAAAAAAATGTATCCCAACACCTTCATTTTATATGAATAAAATAGTCCACTAGATCATGTAACATCCATGAATTATTTTAAAGACATTTTTTATTTAATTTCCATTCCTAATTTTTATGAGGGTTTACCGTGCATTTTGGTGGAAATGGCTGGTTTTTGAAATTTGGGCCAAACTGTAAGCCCATTTCCAGATTTGAAAATAAATTTTTGATTCTTTTATAACTCCCTTTTTCAATATTTTACACTCATTACACTTACCAAATGGAATACCCTAGTATATTAAAATCACCATATGAATTTGGAATCTATAGGAATCCATAATAATGATGTATTTGGGTTTTTTATTAAGGTGGTGGAGCATACCAAAAGCACATTTCCTTCATTAAAAATAGTTTTTAATTATTTAAATATATCATTAAAATTTTAAGTTCATTCGGTGATTCCAAATTTCACTTGATCCCACTTACCCAAGGCGTGCTCTCATGCTCTCCTCTCACTCTTTGGAGATCATTTTCATCAGGAATGTAGGAAAAAATTCTATGGATTTCTCAAATTTAATAGATTTGAAGAGGTAAATTGATTCCATCATAACTCTTTCATTTCTCACTATATCCCCCATTCTAGTTCCTAAATGATCTCCTCATTCTTGTTCTAACCTCCCCTTAATTTTGGGCTGTTTAAAAATTCATATACTGGTGGATTTAGGGTGATTTAACCAAGATTCCTTCATGTAAGTTTTAATTAATTCCTTTTTTTCCATTTTCTTAGGGGTTTATCCCTCTTTCTGGATGCTACAAAGTTTCCAGAAGTAGGAGTTCTAACCTAGGGTTTAAAATGGTGTATTTTTTTGTGTAATCTTGATATTTTAGTTTTTTCTTCACTTCCTTGTGGTGCGATGGTGGTGCGCTTGGTGTTTCACACCACGATTTGAGGGTTTCGACTCAATATGTAGGTGGTTCCTTATGTAAACAATTATTCATGAGTTATATTTCTATATTTACACATTTTTAATATTACTCATATGTTATGTGTGGTGTAAAAACTGTTTATGATTGATTTGGTTAAGCATTAAATTTTTAGTTGCAATTTAGCTTGAAATTGGGTCTTTTCGTTTGTAACTCTTGGGGTATTATTTGAGTGTATTTTATAACATGTGAAATTGGATTAATAAATCTTGTTTGGGCTTACAATTATACTTTTGTAGGGTCTTGGTGTGACATTGGGTTTGAAAGATAGGGTTTGAATGGGTTTTACGTGTAAAACCATGTTATGCCTCTTGAAAGTGTTTTATGAAAATATGTGTGTTTTCATGTGAATATTTTGTTGTATTATTAAAGGTGATTTTATAATACTTGAGAGTGGTGTAGAAAATATTTCTAGGGTTTAAAATTCTGTTTTGGATTGGTATTTATGTGATTTTATCCTTGCAAGATGGTTTTGAAATGGGTTTTATGTGCAAAGCTTGGGTATACTCCTTAGAATTGTTTTATTAAAGATTTTAATGGTTTAATGATCTATGTAAGAGGTGAAACCATATTGGAAAACTATTTTGTATTGTTTATATTTTGAAATGGTCCATTTTAAATGTGAAAGGGGCTGTCATGTGATGTGTATCATCTTAGAAATGTTTTATAAAAATTTTTAACGGATTTATCGAAATGTGAAAGAGATGTGAACGTGATGTGGGTTTTTTGTGTGAGTGTAATGTGAAAAATGGTTTTTGTTTATGAAAAGGGTATTATAAAATATATGAGTGGGATTTTATGTTATGTTTAGCCTCTTGGGGAAGATTTTATAAATTGTTAAAGGATGCGTTGAATAGTTAATGAAATGCAAAATGTGTTGTGGGCTATTTTGGGGTGAGTATGATTTCAAAATGCATTTGAATGAAAAAGTGGATGATGTTCTTGTGTGATGTACATGTGGTCTCTTTGGTTGATGAGTGATTTGGAAGTGACATTTTCATGTGAAAATTATATTTCATAGCCTTTTGAACTTTTTTGAGAACAAGAGGGAAACCCGAGTATCTTGGTGGGTGGACGTGTACTAGTATGCAAGTGATCCCATGGGATTTGTCCTCAGTTTCACATAACAAGATTGATGCTTATAACACTAAATAAAATATTATGATGATTATTGGGGACCACTAGGTTATGGTTATGTTCCCTACTAGTGGCTCGTGCACAAGAACATATATTTGTGGTGGTTACATTCACTGAGATACGAGGTACCTGGGACCCCCAACAAGCTAATGCCAAGGGGTTATTTCCCATTGCTTGTGCTCATTAGATGTTTTGTGCTTACTGTTGGCATATGGTATTATTACATAAAAAAATTAATAATATTTGGATTTTATTTTAAAATTTTTGACTCTTTAAATTATCCCACTTGAAAACTGTTTTTTATTCAAGGTTGCCTCTTTTAGAAATTGTAACTAGAATTTCATGTTTTTGAAAACTCGCATGACTTTAGTCTTTAAATTTTTATCACATAGAATATCATAGTGGTGGTACCATACTAGGATTTTTTTCACACCCTACTTACACCTTTGGGAGTAAGTTGAATTGGTTATTTTGTTGTCGTAGGTTTGGGTACAACTTTTCTTCCAAGAGTTCAGGTTTTTACTGGTCGTTCGTGATGCAGTGTTGTGAAGATGGCTTGGGGGAGATACCTATTGCAATGTGGAGGTTCTTGGGCTGTAATTATTTGGGTTTTTACCTTTTTAATGGTCTTTAAACATAGTTTTAAGTTATGTAATTCAGTTCTGAAATTTTGTAAAAGACTATTTTAGTTGAAAACTCCAGATTTGTTTTATTGAGTTTATTTGTTGTTTAATGCTTATAAACTCGGGTAAATAATTCCGAAAATTTATTTTATGATACCTGAGAACTTGTTCCATCCCATGGGGATCGGGAAAACCTATCAGGACTTATCACAGGCCGGGTCAGGTTCCAATTTTGATGGAGACCATATTCAGTTGGTGACAAAATGGTATTAGAAGAGGTTCATGTTAACTCTTTAGTTTATGTTATTTGGGGAATAGTTGGGATAGTGTGGTGTTAGGATTGTCGGGACATGAAATTTTGGTTATGAATTGTGTGCCTAGAAAGAACACCTCATGATTGGATTCATGTCACTAGGGGAATTCATGATTCATCTGAGTCCTTTGGTTTTCTTGGTTTGACGATGATATGGGGAAATGAAAAGAGAGTTGGGAAAATGGTCTCAGTGAGATCGCAGGGCCTAGAAAGCCATGTGGTGCGGGGGATATTCCCCTAAAATAATCTCCATGATGGTGAAGTGATTGGTGTATGACCACCAACCATATGTCCAAGTCACCCACCGAAGCTAGTCCCCCCTTGCATTGTCTTGTTTCCTTTAGTTTTGAAATCATGGAAGTTCAATTTTAAAGTAAAAATGACATGGTTTTAAGAAGCGTAAGGTTTTTGTGAAATGATTTTAAAATAAAGAGGTAAGGGTTTCATTTTTTAAATGGTGAAACTTAGATCTCAGAATTTTTTTAAATTAGGAAATTGGTCGGTTTACACCTCTTTTGAAACCAGGAAGTATGTTAAAGTTAGTTTTAAAAAAGTGTTTCCAATAGAGCTTTATAAACTGTTTAATGGTGATTTAATGGGATGAGTTGTTTTGAAATTAATGTTTATGACTTGAAAGTAAGTTTTAATTTTAATTATTGTGCCTCTATGAAATGTTTTATAAGCTGTAATTTGGGTTCAATTTTGTGGTTAGCGGTATTGAGAAAATGGAAGTATTGGTGGATTGTTTTCGTTTTGAAAAGTGGAAAGTGTTTTTTTAACTATTGGTATTTTCGTGAGAGACCATGTGCATGGGGTTATATGGGATGATGGATGGTTAATGGAAAGACGGGATGAGTTCTTAGATGGATATGAGGAGGGTGCCCAGTGTGGCAATGAAACATGCATGTGTGGGGCCCATGGGGTACCATTGTTGGATACGCTAATCATTGAACCATTTGTTTTCAAAGAAATGTTTTTAAAAAGAAAAATTGATGTCTTGATGAGTGGTTTGGGATGGTGTGTATTATGTGTTTTTGGAAATGTTTATGTTGCGGAATGTTTTGAGTCTAAGAACCCCTCTTGTTTGAATGGTGTTTTGGGTTTGTGTTTGGTCGGTAAGCTGGGTTGAAGGGCTGGTTAGTGGTCTCTTCTTAGAAAATTTTTGGAGGCCCTTATGGTGGTTACCCTCATCTGTTTTGATCTATTTGTGGTATTTCTTAACCAATGGACCAGGCTGGTTGGGTCCTTGTGTTCGTATAAGGTACACCCCCATTAATGGTTAGTGCACAACTGAAGTGCATCCCGGATTGTTTCGCCACTGAAAAATCCTCTAGTTGATCAATGTATGGAATCTTCTCTCGAGCATTATAGAATGAGTCTACAACATTCAATTTTTGGGTTTGAGGATACTCTTGTAGTGAGAGAGTGCTCGTGGAAGGTTGATAGAGACCATAGTTTCTTAAGTTTCCTGATTCATCTAAGGTGGAAGTGGTATGGGGTTGTTAGTGTGGGTGAGTGTCTGGATGGTGTATAAGAGGGCCTCTGGGTCCTTTATAGTCTATTTGAATTAGGATTTCATCTTACACCACCAGTGTGGGAAATCTGTTCATGAGAGGCCATTATGTCCACCTTCTGGAATTGTGTGTTGTTTGGGGACTTGAAAAAAGGTCCATTTCCATGTATTGTTACTATTAATTGCAATGACCATGTTCAATGACATTTTGTGATGTCGTGTGATCATTTTACTTTAAAGGTGAAGGTTGTGCAATCCTTCGAGGGTCTCTATTATGTTGGGAGTATGTATTCCTTGGAAAAACTTCAAAATACACTAATATAGAGGAAGGTGTTTATATGCGTCCTTTCCTCATGTTGTTTCTCAACCAAAGAAATGATGTGTGATGTGTGTGATTTATGGAGTGTGTTATGTCGGGGTGAACCCATATGGGATTACGGTGTTGTTGTTTGTTTCACCGTAAGGAGAATTTCCAATTAGGGGGTTTCCAAATCCTAACTATGAGGCTAAAGATGCTTCAATCCTTTGTGCTCCAGCCATAGGCCCCAGAGAGAAGCTGGCACGTAGTGTGGGGAAATCTTGGTGTCGTTCATACCCTTGTACAAAATCCTATCCTCTATATGAGAGATGGGAATAGTTTAAACATCTAGTGTTATAATATTTCTTCTATTATTCCCATTTCATGGAAAGAGGTAGAGGGCCTCATGCCAATTTTTGTCTCTTAATGTCTTTCCTTCCACCATTGGATTCCATTGAGTTTTTGGAGAAAGGTTTAAAATTTGGATAGACTCATTGAGTGAATGGTTTTGACATGGTGGGTTGTAATCATGCCCCAAAAAACCATTCAGATATAGTAATTCACACGGCTAGCACAAAATTTCTTAAACTGTGCGGACTAACCTTGCGGCCGTCCCAACTCTTTTAGTTTTGGGGTCTTTTTGTGCCGGCCCATTCTGTTCAGTTAATATGGTTGGTTCTTATGGTGGGGAGACCCACTATGGGTATCATGTATGTTCTTTCAGAAATGTCTAATGGAAGTCTACCCCTTGTACCAGGGAGTCCGTTCAGGCCTCCCCCTGTTTGTGTCTCGATTCTGTCTCAGGAAAATTTCAAGTTGTTTCTTATGGCGGGGAGCCCATTTTTGTCTCCTCATACCAGTAACACAGTTTTGTCTTTGGTCTTGTCTTGGAATTGGTTATTCTCATTCAGAGCTATCAAACTATCTACATCTTCCTTGGGTAAATGTTGGTATTGGAGAGTTTCCAACGACTTAGTTATATCAAGGAATGTGTAATTTTGTTCGATGTTGTTGTTTGTTTGGGTAAATTGCTTAAGCCTTGTTCAGATAGTGCTTTGAAGAGTTTTCTTTTGGGATAAATCATGAATGTGCTTGATCATTTTAGTAAAGTTGTGTATGTTTTGGTTTTGAGAGTATTCCTTCTTTAATTCATCACTGGAGGTGTTTTGGCCTTTGGTGGCGAAGCTTGGAAAAGGAGTCCATTTCTGCCTTTTGGTTTGGTTTGGTTTTTGCTTTTGGATTTGCTATGTATTTCCAAGGGTGAAAAGTTTTATAGTGTGGAGAATTGTCACATACATGAATTCTTTTAAAGTCATTTTTTATTTAATTTCCATTCTGTATTTTTTTGGGGATTTACCATGCATTTTGGTGGAAATGGTGGATTTTCGAAATTTGGGCCAAACTGTAAGCCCATTTCATGATTTAAAAATAATTTTTTTTTCTTTCATAACTCCTTTTTTAACATTTTAGTCCCATTAAACTTCCCAAATGGCATATCATGGTATATTAAAATCAATATATCAATTTGGAATCCATAGAAATACATAATAATGATGGATTTGGGTTTTTTATTAAGGTGTTGGGCCATCCCGAAAGCCCATTTTCTACATTAAAAATATTTTTTAATTATTTAATATCTCATTCAACTTTTATGTTTTTTCGGTGATTCCAAATATCAATAGAGACCACTTACCCAGGACGCACTCCAATGCTCTCCTACCCCTCTTTGGAGATCATTGGCAATGGGAATTTAGGAAAAACTTTTCTGGATTTCTCAAATCACCCAGATTTGAAGAGGTAAATTGATTCCTTCATAAATCCTTTATTTCTCACTATTTTCCCCCATTACAGTTCCAAAATGATCTCCTCATCCTTGTTCGAAACTCCCTTGAACGTTTGGCTATATGAAAATTCAGATACTCATGGATTTAGGGAGATTTCTCCAAGATTCCTTCAATTAAGTGTTCTTCCTTTCCTTTTCTTCCATTTCCTTGGGGTTTCATCCCTCTTTCTTGATGTTCCAAAGTTTCCATAAGTTGGGATTCGATCCTTGGGTTTGACATGGTGTACTTTTGGTGTAACCTTGAGATTTTATGTTTCTCTTCACTTCCTTGTGGTGTAGCGGTGGTGCACTTGATTTTTTACACCAAGATTTGAGGGTTTCAACTCAATAGGTAGGTGTTTCCATGTGTAAACAATTATTGATGGGTTAGCTTGATGTATTTACCCATATTTCATATTCCTCATATGTTTAGTGTGGTGAAAAACTGTTTATGATTTATTTAGTTAAGTGTTTAACTTTATAGTTTCATTTGAGCATGAAATTGGGTGTTTTCATGTGTAACTCTTGGGGTATTATTTGAGTGTACTTTATAACATGTGAAATTGGCTTAATAAATCTTTTTTGGTCTGACAATTCTCCTTTGGTAGGGTCTTGGTGTGACATTGGGTTTGAAAGAGGGGTTTTAATGGGTTTTATGTGTAAAACCATGTTATGCCTCTTGAAAGTGTTTTATGAAAATGTTTTTGTTTTCATGTGCATATATTGTGGTACTATTCAAGGTGATTTTATAATACTTGAGAGTGGTTTATGAAATATTTCTAGGGATTCCAATTCTATTTTATATTGTTATTGATGTGATTTGGTCCTTGCAACGTGGTTTTGAAACAGGGTTTATGTGCAAATCTTGGGTATACTCAGAATTGTTTTATGAAAGATTTGAATGGTTTAATGATTTATGTAAGAGGTGAAACCATTTTGAAAAACTGTTTTGGATTTTGTATATTTTGAAATGGTCTATTTTAAATGTGAAAGGGGCTATCATGTGATGTGCATCATCTTGAAAATGTTTTATAAAAATGTTTAACGAATTTACCGAAATGTGAAAGAGATGTGAACATGACGTGGGTTGTTTTGTGTGAGTGTAATGTGAAAAATGGTTTTTTTTCTAAAAAAGGTATTGTTTCGGTGCGGATGTGCGTCGGGTTACGCTGTTCCGCCAGGACGCGTTCGCGCGTGCACCCGTCAACCCGAGGGGATGGGCGCGCGGCTTGTGGTCCCGCAGTCCCGCTTTCCAAGGGCGGGCGGCATCCGTCCCTTATTCAGGGGCGTCTGCTCCTTGATCGAAACCGGGATGATGGGATGTCGGCTCCTCCTTCCTTGGACGTCTCCTCGGAACTTGTCGCCTAATCCGGGTCTCCCTCATAGACTTAAGAATGTTCGTGAATCTCGTTCCCGGCGCCATATCTTCATGGACACCGGTTAATTACGCTGCCTCCGCCCGGACGTTCCAAGGAGTCTGGGCGGGGCAGCAACCTGCGGTGAGAAGGCCGGGTGGCTCTGGGTGCTGGGGGCGTGTCGTAACACTGCGGCTCTGCACATCTGTCTTCCGTCCCTAATAGGGCTTCTCGAAGGCATAATGGCCTGAGGCATCCCGTACTAGGTGCGGGGAACTGCGTCACCTGAGGTTTTCCTCAGCTTCCCGTGTTTAACACGGGGTATGCCGCGAGTTTAACGTCCAGCGGGGACGGCATCGGACCGATCAACACGAAAAGTGGATCAGATGACGGAACCCCTTGCGGGGAACCTCCGACGCTGGGGCCAGCACATGGGCGGCTTCCCAAGTAACGTGGAGTGGAGTGAAGTGGCATGACCCCACCGGGATGTGGCGGCCCGGGTAAGGATCAGGATGGATGATGGAGTGAAGAGCTTGGACCCCAGAGGGGCTTCCTACGTACCCTGTATAGAAGACAGGGATCAAAGTCAACGTAGTTCGGGCATACAGTTTAACGTCATGCTGGACGTCGGCAAGCCGACTCACGAAGAGGTCTAGGCCGCCGGGCGGAGGATTGAACCGAACCACCTCGCACAGAGGGGGATGGAACGGCCGGGTGGATCACAGTTTCACGTCATGCTGGACGATAAAAGGAGAATGGAAAAGGGGGGGCTGTGGGGAGGCACCGCGGAGATACACACGGGCAGTCTCCCACAGGGGCGGATTCATAGGTGAATCGACGCAAGCGTGAACCCTGGAGGGGTCCACTGATGGACGAACCGACGTAAATACGACCGGGACGACCAGGTGGTGGGATTGGACCTCAGGGAGGCTTCCTACGTACCCTGTATAGAAGACAGGGATCAAAGTCCACGTAGTTCATTCTGTCAGGACTTACGCACTTGAGGCAGCCCGGTTGCGGCAAAACTCAGTTGGAAGGGACTTGGACCGAAAGCAGAAGACACCTCGATCCCAGTCATACCCTCTACTGGCTTCGGCCGTGGGGGGGCGCAATGGAGATACACATGTGCAGCCCCCCACGAGAAACTAGGGGTTTGTAATACCCCGCCCCCGTAGGGAAAAGCCACTCCCATTAAATCGTCCCAAAAGGGGGACAATCCCGACATCCCTGCAGAGACGAGCGGGTGGGGGCCACATCCAAACCGGGGGGACCCTGCGTGCGGAGCACGGGATCAGGTTGCGGACGGTTTAACGTCTTGCCGGACGAAGTACAGTTTAACGTCGTGTGTTGAGGACGAAGCGGACGGTTTAACGTCTTGCCGGACGAAGTACAGTTTAACGTCATGTGTTGAGGACGAAGCACTTGGCAGTTTAACGTCTTGCAGCGCGGACGATGGGGGCTAGGCAGTTTAACGTCGTGCAGCTTGGACGGATGGGCAGTTTAACGTCATGCTGGACGAATATGCAGTTTAACGTCATGCTGGACGTATGCACAGTTTAACGTCATGCGGGACGAATATGCAGTTTAACGTCATGCTGGACGTATGCACAGTTTAACGTCATGCGGGACGAATGCGCAGTTTAACGTCATGCTGGGCATAGGTTGCCGGACGATGGGTCCGCGTCACTTCGCACGAGCCTGGAAGGCTGCACGGGAAGACAGCGCACGGTTCGGGCACCCGGGATGAAGACCATCGGGCGCCACGCAGACGGGTACCCTCAGGGGGTCAAGGGGGACGACCCTGGCGGATTGCGCGCAAAAGAGGAGCTTTGCGCGCAATACCGCGGGTCGGCGCGCAATCGGGGCGGCTGGCGCGCAATTGGGCCAGCGCCTTGCGCGCGGATGTCTGAGATTGCTCACACCGGGCTTCGGATAGCGCGCGGGGGCAACGGCTCATTCTCTAATGAATGGCCACTTGAAAGAGGGGGGGGTGCGCGCAATCAGGCCGGATTGCGCGCACCCCGGGGGCAATTGCGCGCAAGCGGGTTCTTTTGCGCGCAAAGGCCTTAGGGTGAGTTTTTATTTAAATGAAAGTAGCCAGCGGGGATTGCGCGCGACGGCGGACCCCGAGGCTTCCTTGCGCGAAAGAAAGGAGGTTACCTGGAGTTCGTCATTGCGCGCGGAAGGGGTTGAATTGCGCGCACGAGAGACGTTTCAACTTCCAGCAACCTTTGAAACGTTGGGGGTCGCCTTGTATTTATAGGCAACCCCGGGCGCGGAATCCAGGGTGCGAGCGCGAAATTCTCCTCGCGGGCGCGGAATCGGGCGCGGCGCGCAAGGGAGTCGCGCGGACCCGCGGCGCGCAAAATTGCGCGCCGGACCGGCGCATTGCGCGCATCCCGGGGGTTTTGCGCGCGGGACATCCTCTTTGCGCGCGGGCCTCTGAAATTCCGCGCAAGGCCTCCGGGCCCTCCGAAACGTTCTTCCGACTCCAAATATCACTTCGCTTTCCGCATCCGGAGCTTCGTTTGGGAGCAACGGACTTTTCCGGCGTCTACAAAAGCCCCCCCTCGGAATCTGATCGGCGAGAGGTCGCAACGATCGGGTTCCGAGGGAGACGCCGGAATGCCGAAGTCCTGGGCGGCGCGGGACTTAGGCGCGCAAAAAGGGGCGCCGGTCGCGAAATTCGCCGCTGCGGCGCGCAAAGCGCTTTCCGCGCCGCGCGGGCCCGGCCTCGCCTATAAATAGGGGCGCTGGGTCCCGCGTTCCGTACTCTGGCCTTCCGCGCGATAAACTCCAAAGCTCTCGTGCGCGAAATTGCCTCTTCCGGTCGCGAAATTCGCCCGATCGGCGCGCAAAACCGTCCGGATTTCGCCTGTTTTTGCGCGAAAACCCGGAACTTTGCGCGACAGTCTTCCCAATTGCGCGCCGTCCACTTGGATTGCGCGCCAGCCTTCAAACTTCTCTACCAGCCTCGTCCGATCCCGCACGCTTCATACCTTAACCCGCACGACTCCCGAAACTTCTGAGATGGCCGCGCACAGAGGAAATGAGGGGGATGCCGCCACTCGCAGAGCCGAGATGGCGACGAACGAGGAGGTTTACGGAGCCAAGGAGATTGTTTCTAACAATCAATCCTTGTTCGACTTACTAACGCCGGCCCAGAAGACATATCCACTGTCGGACAACCTGCCGCTCTGGAACTTCGGCATCCTCGATGAGGTTCCAGTGCCAGGGTTCGAGGTTGATGCGCCGCGAACCTGGGTGACTCGGGAGGACAAGCTTCACCGCTATAACATCACCAACAATGGGCATCCTGCCAGGGAAACCAGGCACTTGGATGTCTACGTCCTGAACCCGAGGACGCGGACCATTGACGGGGGTGAGCCTACTGCGGAGAATTCTCCAGCCCTCTACTCGAGCACATACCGTCAGAGTGTCACTGACGACACCAAGGGCTGGCTGAAGGACTGGGACTTGCGATCTGGGGGCAACTTTACCAGCGAATGGGCCTGGGCGTTCTGGGTACGCCACACTTGCGATCACTTCGCAGAGGAGCTGCGGTACATCGGCCTGTTCGAGGCGGTGTGGACGTCGCAGTTCCACTTCTACCAGCAGTCTGAGCTCGGGCCGGAGCTGTTCACTCGCTGGTCCCCGGATACCAACACCTTCCATCTTCACCATGGGGAGGTCGGCATCGGTCTCTGGGACATCCACTGCATCGGAGGTATCCCGCTGGAGGGCTACCAGTACGATGAGTTCCTGCCACCGAAGAACATCTGGGAGGACAGGTCACGGACTCCCATTCTGACCTGGCATCTTCTTGACCTGGCTTCGCAGCGGCTCGGGATCCAAGACTTCCAGAAGGACATAGCCTACAAGGATTGGTTTGGCCAGTTCCTGGAGCATGACCCGGCGGTCAAGATGCCAGGCAGGGGGAAGCGGTGCCCGACCGCAGCTCAGAGGAGCCGGGACGGGTCGTACTGGCGGGTCCTGGAGACGGGCGATTACCGCTCATGGGGGTACCGCGTCATCGAGGCCCGGGACCCGAACGTCCGGTACGCGGCGTTCCTGGCCGCCTTTCTGAGCGGGTGGCTCCTGCCAGTGCGGGACGCGAGGATGGGCGTCCGCCCGGCGACGCTGGCGATGGCGGGCGCCATGGCTGCCAATAAGAGGTACAACCTCGGGGTCCCAGTACTGGCGAGGCTGTATGCCATTCTGGGACGCATCTCACGAGGGGGGTCGCCACGAAGGATCTGTGGGCCCTTTCAGTTCTTCCACGGCTGGGTGGCTGCTCACCTTGGTGGGTATACGTTCCCAAATGCCATCGGTCCTCCGGGCAACGGCCTGCGACCCTCCCTGCTGAACATTGCGGGGGTCGCTCCGATGACCCTCAGTGAGGAGGGCGTGAGGGTTCGGATTGGCAATCATGCCAATTTCAACTTCAGCCCGTTCCCCACTCCTGTCGGCCAGATGATCGACAACGGACAGGGCCCGCTGGAGCAGCATGAATACTTCCTGAACATGCGGGGCGGGGTGCTCGTGACTCGGATCGACGGGAAGGTGATCTGCGAGCCTTACGTGCCGACCCGGTTCGCCAGGCAGTTCGGGTGCCTTCAGCGGATGCCGAAGAGGGTATTCACCGCTGTCCGGGAGGAGACGAACCCTTGCGTCCTTCGCCAGATGTGGCTGATGTTCGTCGCCTTCGGCTCTGGCGACGTCATCACTCTCCCTCCTACCGGGATCGACGCAGGCTTGGCAACCGAGTATGCCGAACACTGGGCCATCGCGTACCCTGAGGGGCTTCTACGGAAGCCAGTTCGGCGGCTCGAGGTCACCCGTGCGGAGACCGGGCGTCAAGGGAGGAGGCGAGGCGCCGCCACACGGGGGAGAACGGAGGCGCGCCAAGCAGCGGGGCCGGCGCGAGCAGGGACTTCGGCGGCGGGCGCATCGCAGGCTGCCGCCACGACCTCGGCGCCCAGAGAGGGGGCGCATGCGGCGGTCAAGGAGCGGCCCGGGAAGCAGGTGAGGCGTCTGCTCGAACCCTCCCACGATGCGGTCTTCCCGGCGCTGTGGTCGGCCTGGATGACCCTGCGGCAGTCACTGGGGACCGACGTCATCTGGCGAAAGATACTCAGAGAAGGAATCTATCTGCCAGAGGTCGGGCGCCTCCAGATCACCGACAGGGTGGACTTCAACCGGCAATATGCATATCTGACGGCCATGGACGAGTACGCGCGCCAACGTGGTCAGCGTGCGGAGCCATCCCTTCTGGTGAAGGTGATGCTCGGTCTCGAGCCCGCTCCAGAACAGATGCCGCCGGGAGAAGATGACAGTAGCGACTCCGAGGAGGAGGAGGAGACGGGGGAGGATGAAGGCTCCGAGGGAAGGTCCCATCGGGGGAGCCCACGGGAGAGTGGCGAGGTGGCCGGCTCTGACAATGTTAATGTCACTGAGCTCCTCGAGGTCCGCTTCTATCCCTACTCAACTCGCTTCATCCATTCTCTTATGCAGCTTCTAACCCGTTTCTCCATCCTTCTCAGGAGCACACGGATGTCGGTCAGGCGTCCTCAACAGGAGTAGGAGAGGCGCCAGCAGGACAAGTCGGGGGCCAGACACCCATCATTGAACTGACAAGCGCTGAGGGGTCCCCTGCTGCAACTGTTCCTGCGGCGACCGGGGTAGCGGAAGATGACGCTCCGAACTCCCGTAAGTCTCCCTACTTTACTGCTGGTGCTTGCCATTGACGATCCGTGACTAACCATGGCATGCCCTGCGCAGTGATCTCAACACTGGAGGCTCATCGGGTTGCCGAACCCGGGCCATCTACAAGTGGACCAGTGGTGGACATGCCGCCTGCTCCGGAACAGACCTTCCAAACCGAGCCGGCCCCATCAACTGCTGATCAGGGGGCTCCGGACGCCGGCGGTGCTGACATCGGAGAGAGGTTGGGGGCTGACGAGGGTGTCGGCGCCGCTGGGGAGAGAGAAGAAGGTTGCCCGGATGTTGGGGAACCTATCCCTCGTGAGGACCTCCCAGGGGCGGACCCTGCAGCAGACCTGCTGGCTGCCTTCCCTGCTTACCGGCCTGCCGACCCCGAGGAGATGGATGACTCGGACGCGGAGGCGGTCGAGGATAGCCGGGTAACGCGACGCAGGGGGTGGAAGTGCATCCAGCGCTTCCTCAAGCGAGACCCATCGGAATGGCTGGGGCGCATGGGATCACTTCAGACCTGGCTGCGCTTCCTGTGTGCCGGGGGAGCTGATGCTCAACGCCTCCATCTGACGGTCCGTGATTTCATGGCCGAGAAGATGCGCGAGAGCCGCCGGCGTGCCGACGTCGCACAAAGTCGGGACATGTCGGAGAGCACGCAGGCGCTCATCGCGGCAGAGCAGGAAGTCCGGCGCCTCGAAGGGCAGGCGGCAGAGAAGGAGGCCTTCGTCGCAGCATGTACCGAGCTTGTGGAGCAACTATCGGCACAACTGATCGACGCTCAGGTACAGCTGACGGAGGCGGGCCAACAGATGGTCACACTCCAAGTCGAGCGGGAGCGCGCACAGGCCAGGATTGACGAACTGCGTGCTGCGACCGCCGACGAGGAGAGGGCACGCAGAGAACGAGAAGCAGCCCTGGAGGCCGCCAGCCAAAGGGTAGCGGCATTAGAAAGACTTATCCAGCACGCTAATCCCTAGGGGCTTTGTTTTTTGCCATTCCTAGAACATTTTGCTTCCGTTATTCAATATTTCGATCCATTTGCATGAATCAATATATTTATCTGCGTCTTTCGGTTTAATATGCTCAACCACAATTCGTTGTCTTGCGGGAGTGTTAACCGAGCATCAGGCATCCACAATTGGGCCTGGGTTTCTGGAGAAAAGAGGGAGGTCATTCCTAAGAAAGGAGACCTCAGACCTAATCAATGTACCATCCCCCAACTTGTTCCAACACACGAGCGGGACAACGCTAGGGGCGTTGAGATTTTATCCGAACATAGGGAAATGAGAAAGGGTGAATCGCGTGTCCCGAATCCAGACATCCACAACGGTCGGCCTTCCAGGAAATGCCCAAGACGGTAGGCGGACAGTGGATCGACCATAACAACTGCAATAGACGGACCGAAAAAGGCCATCATTCATATTGCAGGAGGCGGACCACATGTCATCATGAATACCGCTTTGGGGTTCCTTCAGACACAAGGGTGGAAAATCCAGATCAACAGGGCATGCGAAGCGTGGGGCGAAGTGACGATTTGTTCGGACAGAATCCAACGCTCTCAAAATTGCGCCACCGTGGGGAAAACGTATTAGGCGGATGCACTAATCTGGCCGTGAGTCACCTCAATTCTCAGACAGCACCTCTCTGACGAGGAAACCGTCGCTTCCCATCCTTGCGATGGGGCATCCCGAGCTGAATCGGGGAGAATATCACAACTGCACCACTCTACCCGAAGTCAGGCCAGACGGCCGGCGACGAGGAGGGGGGGGACTTATCGATCCCTGAGGCTGGACCCGAGTCGGAATGCCCGGGCGTTCCTACGTACTCCATCAGGCTGGAGATCAAGCCACACGTAGTTCTGTGAGTGCAGTTTAACGTCATGCAGGACGTAGGACCCCATTTGGGGTAGATCTTAGTTTAGGGTCTTAGAGCTCGGACCATAAGGGCTGGATCTTAGTTTAAGGTCTTAGAGCTCGGACCATAAAGGTGGAGGATCTTAGTTTAAGGTCTTAGAGCTCGTACCATAGGGCTAGAGGATCTTAGTTTAAGGTCTTAGAGCTCGGACCATAAGGGCTAGGGGATCTTAGTTTAAGGTCTTAGAGCTCGGACCATAAGGGCTAGGGGATCTTAGTTTAAGGTCTTAGAGCTCGGACCATAAGGGCTAGGGGATCTTAGTTTAAGGTCTTAGAGCTCGGACCATAAGGGCTAGGGGATCTTAGTTTAAGGTCTTAGAGCTCGGACCATAAGGGCTAGGGGATCTTAGTTTAAGGTCTTAGAGCTCGGACCATAAGGGCTAGATCTTAGTTTAAGGTCTTAGAGCTCGGACCATAGGGGCTAGATCTTAGTTTAAGGTCTTAGAGCTCGGACCATAAGGGGGGATCTTAGTTTAAGGTCTTAGAGCTCGGACCATAAGGGGGGATCTTAGTTTAAGGTCTTAGAGCTCGGACCGTAAGGGGGGATCTTAGTTTAAGGTCTTAGAGCTCGGACCGTAAGGGGGGATCTTAGTTTAAGGTCTTAGAGCTCGGACCGTAAGGGTGGAGGATCTTAGTTTAAGGTCTTAGAGCTCGGACCAGAAGGGGCTAAAGGATCTTAGTTTAAGGTCTTAGAGCTCGGACCAGAAGGGGCTAAAGGATCTTAGTTTAAGGTCTTAGAGCTCGGACCAGAAGGGGCTAAAGGATCTTAGTTTAAGGTCTTAGAGCTCGGACCAGAAGGGGCTAAAGGATCTTAGTTTAAGGTCTTAGAGCTCGGACCAGAAGGGGCTAAAAGCACGCCACATCGTGGTCATATCCCCTGGATATACGAAGATGCACTGAGGGATAGTGTCAAGAGTGTCGAGGTTTCGCCTGGTCAGAATGGGAGGTGGAAAATGTGAATCATGCGGCCATTCACTCAAGGACTGGGGGCACCGGTGTAACGATATGGGAGTACTGCCGACCGTGGCGGAAAAGCAGCATCAATATCGCACTAACCGTTGGTGGAATGAGGCAGCAAACGAGCATCGACCGCTCAATCGCAGGATTCATATCGATTTGCTGCCAGAGGCCATTGGGGGTACCGGCCCGAGTCGGTGGGAGAGCACTGAGGCATTGTGTCCGAACCGTTCACGGGGGCTCCACCCAGGGCGTAGACGATGGGTCCGAATGAAAGGGAGCACGAAGCCTGAAAAGTGGAGGAAACCTGACCAAGCGGATCCTGACCCTCCTGGCAATAAACCAGAGTACTCTTGACACCGGTGGACCACGGCAAGGGGTCGGGGAACACGCCTTGAGGGTGACCTGAAGGCGGCGGATTTCCCAGAGAAGGGGGAATCTCTAAGAGGTGGGGGGCTGGACCCGAAGTTTCAAACATCCGGGCGTTCCTACGTATCCCATAAGGATGGGAATCAAGCCGCACGTAGTTCTTGAAGCGCGGTGCAACACAATCGGGCACCAGCGCGGGGAAGAGTGCGGGTCTGACCCTCGCACACATAAGAAGCGGCATTTGATATTTCTTGTTTGTCCTTAAAGATGAATGGTTTTTCTTTGTGCGGCGACATGCCTGTGATTGAGAAATCTCTGGCGTCGCCGCAATAATCAAGCCACGGAAGGCATTGATGAATGGCGTGGTCATTAACCAGCGCCCAACATGAGTGTCCCCTGAGGAGGACATCACGATGCAGTGCCGTTTTTCTCGTCGGGCGGCCAAGACGATCACAGTTTACGGTCGTGTGGTAGGACCAGACAACACAGTTTAAGGTCGTGTGGTTCGGACCATGGAGGAATCCGCTTACCGCGGTGCGGCGGACACGGCGGAGGTGGGAACATACCCAGCCCTGCGGTCACGCACGATTCCAGGAGAAGAGTCTTGGGATAGGGGTCTGCATATGTCCATCACCCGAGGGGCAGAGATGCTAGCCTCCAGATATACTGGGCCCAGAACGCAATTGTTCGGGCGACTCCCTCCTCCTTATGGGGACGAGGGTCCAGCTACGCATGGCCCTTAGGGAGGATATCTGCATATATCCTTGGTGCTCAGATCATGGGAGCCTCAAACGACATCATTACCCTGGTTGGTCTGCCTAACGTGTAGAGGCGTACCGGAGGTCAATATGAAGAGAGTGTCAAGATTCCACTACAACGCACAAAGGCGGAGTGTGATGAGGACTGCGCAACCAATGTTCAGAGCCTGAGAGGGCTGACATGGAGATCAAGGACGTTGCTGACGCATTCGCAACACAACATCCGATCGCGTCAGCCTAAGACGGGGCAAGCAAACGAGCATCAACCGCTCAATCGCAGGATTCATATCGATTTGCGGCCCAAGACCCACCGGTAAATCGACCCGGAGCGGTGGGAGAGCACTGAGGCATCGTACCCAAACCGCTAACGAGGATCCCTTCGAGTGAGGGCTCGAACAAGAGGAAGCGCGGGGCCTGACAAGCAACACAGGACTTGTCGGGATTGAATCTGACACTACGAGTCATAGACCGAAGCACCCAAAACATGTTAACAGATCTCCAGAAAGGGTCGGAGGACTCACCCTGAGAGCAACCGAAGGGGGGCAGATCCCCGTGATCAACCAAGAGACGGGGCTGGACCTGAGACACAAGCGTCCAGGCGGTCCTACGTATCCCATAAGGATGGGAATCAAGCCATACGTAGTTCTGGAAGTGCAGTTTAACGTCATGCAGGACGATGAGGGGTGTGAGGTAGTCCCTCACACGGGGGAGGCGTACGGCGCGGCCAGTAGACCGACGCGAATGAGGACATAATCCCCCGCTCACGCGATACGCCTCGCACAAAAAGGAGGGGAACTGGGGCCAGAGGCCCAACGCGGGATAGGGATTCCCGGGAAATGGGGCTGGGCCTGAAACATAATGTCCAGGCGGTCCTACGTATCCCATAAGGATGGGAATCAAGCCATACGTAGTTCTTGAAGTGCAGTTTAACGTCATGCAGGACGATGAGGGAAAAGGAAGGGGGGAGCAGAAGGCATCCCCAAACGTGGAGGGGGGCGTACAGCGTGACGAGCAAACCGACGTGAATGAGGGCATAGCCTCGCACTCACACCATACGCCGCACACCCGGGGGCAACTGGGCCAAGGGCCCGAGATGGGATGAAAATTCCCGAAGGATGGGGCTGGGCCTGAAACACGAGGGTTCAGGCGGTCCTACGTATCCCATAAGGATGGGAATCAAGCCGCACGTAGTTCTTAAGTGGCAGTTTTACGTCATGCAGGACGAATGCTGAACAGTTTAACGTCTTGTAGCTCGGACGGATGCAGTTTAACGTCGTGCAGGACGTGTGTGCAGTTTAATGTCTTGCTGGACAAATGTGCAGTTTAACGTCATGCTGGACGTGGTGACACTCAGGCAAAGTATTGCTTGAGGAACCTAGCGTTGGTGGGAGGAGTGACACGCTCACCATCCATAGTCGCTAGGGAGTACGCGCCATTGGGATAGACCTTGTGGACAACAAAAGGTCCCTCCCACTTGGGATCCAACTTGGGCGGCTTCCTGCCGGGGATCATCGGTGGTCTTAGGGCTAGCACTAGATCACCCTGCAGGAAGGAGCGGAGGCGAACCTTCTTATTGAAAGCTCGAGCCATCCTGCTTTGATGCCTCTCCAAGTTGTGCAAAGCGCGAAGTCTATTCTCATCCAGTGCTTCCAACTCGACTAGACGGGCTTCAGCAACTCTGTCCGGCGCTTGCTGGTCGTAGACCGCAGTGCGCAAGGACGGTAACTGGATCTCGATGGGCAGGACGGCCTCAGCTCCATACACCAGGGAATAAGGGGTCATCTGGGTGGAATTGCGAGTCGTCGTCCGATAAGCCCAGAGGGCGTTGGGGAGCTTGTCCGGCCAACTCTTCTTGTTCTGACCAACCATCTTTTGCAGAATGTTAGAGAGGGTTTTGTTAAACGCCTCGATCTGTCCATTCGCCTGCGCATGATAGCGAGATGTATGGTTCGAGCGGATGTTATACTTGGCGTACAACTTCTTCAACTCGGCTGCTCGGAAATTGGTTCCGTTATCCGTGAGGATAGCGTGAGGCACTCCAAATCGATAGATGATGTTGGAGGTCACGAAGTCAGCGATCGAACAGGATTTGACCTCTCTGAGCGGAATCGCTTCTGCCCATTTGGAGAAGAAGTCCGTGGCGGTCAGAATGAACCGGCACTGGCGAGCTGTCGCCGGCGGGTAAGGTCCCACGACGTCCATCCCCCAGACTGCAAAGGGCCAGGAATACCTGGTGGTATGGAGAGGCTCCGGCGGCCGATGCACAAAGTTCGCATGAACCTGGCACGCATGGCACCTCCTGGCGTACTCGATGCAGTCATGGATCATAGAGGGCCAGAAGTATCCCAACCTCCGAATCTGGTGGGACAGCTTCGGCCCAGTCTGGTGGGCGCCACACGAACCAGCATGAACCTCTTGCATGACTCGTGGGATCTCGACTCCCTGAAGACAACGGAGGAGAACACCATCAAACCCGCGCTTGTAGAGGATCTGCTCCAAACCGGGACTGCTCTGGAGGACAAACTGCGATGCGCGGCGTCGAACTCGCTCGCGCTCGGCCCGATCCGATGGAATAATGCCATGTTGGAGGTACTCAACCAAAGGCGTCCTCCAATCAGGGGCTGATCCGACTGCTATATCTGGGGTACTCGGGGCTCCGGGCATAGGGGCAACCGTGGTGAGATTACTTACCAACGGGCCGCGATCTTCTTCCGGGATAACGGGAGCGATGAGCCTGCGGCGCATCACGCGGACGGTCAGGTGGTCCTGTTCAGGCTCCGCAAGTGACGCAGCCAGGCTGGCCAAAGCATCTGCTCGACCGTTCTGCGACCGGGGAATATGGACAATTTCTGGCCGAGAAGGGAACCGGGCCATCAGAAGGAGGGTGCACTCCAACAATGGCACAAGTTCCGGCTTCCTGACAACATAGTCGCCATTGATCTGCTTAACGACCAGCTCGGAGTCCCCTTTCACACACAGATGGGGCACGTCGATCTCGAGAGCTAACTCGAGGCCGGTGATGAGGGCATGGTATTCCGCCTCATTGTTGGTACAGCCCTCTGACAACAGGAAAGAGTATGGCAGCACGGCTCGCTCCGGGGTAATGAAGACGATGCCCAAGCCCACTCTATTGAGCTTAGGATTATCGAGTCTTCTACCGGTGGGGCTCCGGGAGGCACCGTCAAAGTGCATCTGCCAGCATGGATCGGCTCGATCAACCGAGAGAATGGTCTCATCAGGAAAGCCTAGATCCAGCGGCTGATCCGCGGAGGTCGGGTGAGCGGCCAGAAAGTCTGCCAACGCTTGCCCTTTGATGGCCTTCTGAGACACATACCTGATGTCGAACTGCTGGAGAATCACAGCCCACCGCGCTAGACGGCCAGTCAACATAGGTCGGCTCAGGATATATTTCAACGGGTCTACCCGAGAAACCAACTGTACCTCATGGTGCTGCAAGTAGTGCCGTAATTTCTGTACGGCAAATACGAGCGCCAGACAGCTCTTCTCGATGGGGGAATACCTAACCTCCGCATCGAGGAGCATGCGACTGAGGTAATAGAGGCTATTCTCTGTTCCCTCGTTGTTCTTCTGGGCGAGAAGGGCACCCAGGGACCGTTCCAGGGCGGTCACATAAAGGACCAGCGGCTTTCCGGATACGGGCGGCATCAGGACCGGAGGCTGAAGCAGGTACTGCTTGATTTCCTCGAAAGCGGTCTGACACTCTTTATCCCATACATAGGTGGCACCTTTCTTCATAAGCCGAGAAAAGGGCTTACACTTGCCGGCCAGATTCGCGATGAATCGGCGTATATAGGCTAAGTGGCCTTGGAACCCTTGCAGTTCCCGGACGGTACCCGGGGGAGGCATCTGGCTAATCGCCCTGATTTTCTCTGGGTCGATCTCAATACCCCGGAATCTTACCACAAATCCAAGGAACTTTCCGGAGGTGACCCCAAAGGCACACTTCAACGGGTTCATCTTCAGGCAGCGAGACCGGAGGAAGCCGAACACTTTCTCAAGATCTTTGAGATGGTCCTGACGCTGGCGCGATTTAACAACCAAGTCGTCGACGTAGCATTCCACCAGTGTGCCGAGGATTGGCTTGAATATGCGGTGCATCGCCCGTTGGTAGGTGGCACCTGCATTCTTCAGGCCGAAAGGCATGACCCGGTAGCAAAAGGTACCTTGGGGGGCCCTGAAGGCAGTGAACTCCTCATCCTCAGGGGCCATCCGAATCTGGTTGTATCCGGAGTATCCATCCATGAAGGAGAGGGCTTGGAACCCTGCCGTGGCATCAATCAACAGCTCTGTCACTGGAAGGGGAAAATCATCCTTCGGACAGTGGCGGTTGAGATCGCGGAAGTCGATGCAGACTCTAATCTGCCCGTTCTTCTTCCTGACCGGCACAATGTTGGCCAGCCATTTGGGGTACTGAACTTCCCTCACGAAGTTGGCTTTGATAAGCTTGTCAACTTTGGCCTCAACCATGGCACCATGGGATGGGTGCATCTTCCTGGGAGGCTGCTTGAACCCGCGATGGTTCGCCGGGAGACCAAGGCGGTGGACGGCTACCTGAGGATCTAGCCCCGGCATCTCGTCATAGCCCCAAGCGAACACATCACGGTGCTGCCTGAGAAAGTCCACGTACTGCTGCCGCTCCTCAGAGGGCATGGCGGCACTAACCAATGTGGGTCTTGGATCGGCCTCGGTTCCAAGGTTCACCTGCATTAACTCATCGACCGTGGCGGGGACGCCCTCCTCAAAGGCTGGGGGTGCATCTTCCACGTCCTCTCCACTTGGGGAGGGATCAGCCACGGGAGAGACTGCGTTGGAAACTGCATTGGGGCTACCAGGTCCTGCTGGGCCACTGGTGCTGGCGCGGGCGGTCGCGGTCATCTCATCAGGAGACTCGCGGACCGTCAAGACCATGGCGACGTCCAACCGGTGAATCGGGAGGACGTAAGCGTCATCCAGACCTGCCCAGGGATCGCTTGCAACAACGACAGGCTCAACCTCACCTGCCAGGATCTGCTTATCCTTGCTCTTGTAATAGTCCGCGTCCAGATAGCGGGCTTCACATGAGGCAAAAGGAGAGGCATCTCCTTGAAGCACGCCTACTCGACCATTAAGGGAGTATTTGAGGCATTGGTGGTATGACGAGGGAACCGCCGCATGAAGGTGGAGCCATGGCCTGCCCATCAATGCGTTATACGCAGTGTCCTGAGAGACTACCATGAATTCGGTGTTGGCAACCAAGTCACCGAACTGGGTCTTCAAACGTATCTTGCCGACCGGGGTTTGCTCGGTGCGGTCGTACCCCTGGATCCTGAGGTCGGAGGGAATCAAGTCATCCTCAGACAACCCCAATCTCCGGAGCGTCCGAGTTGGAATCAGGTTAATCCCGGACCCCGTGTCGACAAGACAACGCCGGACTTCAAGGCCATTGAACTGGCCAGTGACATACAGCGGACGAATATGTCCCTGTATAGGAGGGTCTTCATCCTTACCGGAGAACGAGATAACTGCCTGACATTCGGCGTCCTCGATCGTCTCGGCGTGAAAGGCCTCTGCAGCCGCAACCTCTGTCTCAAACTGGAGGGGGCTCTTCAGGGCTTCAGCGAGTGCCTCGCGCATCTCAGATGACATGCGCAGAGCCTCAAGGATGGAGAGCCTTGCTGGGATGTCGGCCAAGTGCTTCAGGACATCATACTTTTTGGCCAAGCGCGAGCTCCTGGTTGCAGGATATTGCTCTGCGGTTGGTGGCATGACGGGCCTTACCGGTTGGATCGGCGGCCGACTGGTACTTGGCGCATCTCGCTGTTCACTGGTCGCAGTCCGGGAAATGGTCACCGCACTGGAGTCAGGAGGCCGGGATGGACTTGTGGCAGGGCGGAGCTGGTCGCGACGCGGCTGAGGCGGTTCTGCCTGGTCCCACACCACAAACAGTGGCGGAGGCGAATCCGTCATCCCCGGATGGGGAGCCTGCGCACGTTGAGCTCGATCTTGAGCCTGCTGCCTAGTCTCAGTGGCGTGCACGGCCTGGCTGGAGGTACCAACGACTGTGCCCCGGCGACTCCTGCTACTGCGGTTCTTCCGACGGTGGCGACGACCTGGGACACTAGGAAGGTCCACCTGGTGTTCTTCAACGTCGGGAACCGAAAAGGGATTTACCAGCTCGACGGTGTTAACCGAAGCGTACCCAACACCGTCATCGGACGAGTCATCCATCACCGGGCGGATCCGAGGGACCCCCATCTCCGGGGGCATGAAATCGCCGAGAGTACGGGATAGTGGCGGAACTGGCGGGGCGCGCTCTTCCTTCTTGCGCTGCCGCCGTTTGCTCTTCTTGGAGGAGGCAGGCTGGGACGACGACGCCGCAGCAGCACCCGCAGGTTCTGGGGGCTCAGGCTGATTCAAGCGCGCACGGATGATTCCATGGGCGCGAATGATCGTCTTGCGGGCCATCCAGTTATTATACTTCTGGGACCCGCGGTCGGAGACCAGCTGTCATTCGTCCTCGTTGCCACTATCGTCATCTGATCCCACGAATACGCCCGCCACTTGTGCTGGAGCTGGGCCCAACCTGATTACATTGTTGTTAATCTGGTCTTGGAGCCAGTCCTTGAACACATAGCACCGCTGGATGGTGTGCCCCAGGGCTCGATGGTAGGGGCAGTAGCGGGGGTTATCCGTGAGATGTGCCTCCTCTGGCTTCCAACACTCAGGCAGTCGCACAATCCTCTGCTCCAGGGCGCTCCGGAAATAACCGGGGACCTGATCCTCATGAAATGAGTACGTCAGGTGTCGCGGGCCCCTGAGAGCGCGGTCTTGACGAGGGGCTGGAGGGGCCTGCCGAGGAGGTGGACCCTGATTATCTCGCCTAGGTTGTGGCGGTACATTACGCGGAGGGGTCGGCCGGTTCTGAGGCTGCCGTTGCTGGGCCGGGAACTGAGCCCGTGGAGGCGGATTCCTGTGAGGCTGTGGAGCTGGCCTCACCGGCAGCAGCTCCAACGGCCTGGGAGCCTCTATCTGGGCCACAGCAGCGGGCTCAGCCCTGCTGACTCTCCTTGCAGGAATCATAGGAGGCAGCGGGCGTGCCTGGCTGGCCTGTTGCAGGGCTTCCTCAAGACGTTGAGCTTTGTCTGAGAAGTCCCTGAACCCTCCGGGGTAATTTTGAGTAATCAGGGAAGGGACCAGCTCGGTCTTGACGTTCCCGACGCACATTGTCAGCAACTGCTCCTGAGTCAATGGCATGTCAAGGGAATACGTGAGACCCTTCCATCGGGCGACGAAGTCCGCGACTCGCTCATCAGGCCTCTGCTTGCACTTGAAGAGGTCTGAGATACTTGTCTTCCGGGTCGTGGAACTGAACTGGTAGAGGAACTGTCTACGGAGGTCCTCCCAGCTGGTTACCGACCCGACGGGGAGCTGGCTGTACCAGACAAATGCTGGCCCTTCCAATGTCTGAACAAAGCAGCGAAGCTTAGAGGCCTCCTGCTGCGCCGGAGTCCCCAACATAGGCCCGCACCTCGAGTTGAAGTGGGCTAAATGCTGTGGCGGATCTCCAGTCCCGTTGAAGGGGGCGAAAGTGGGATTCCCGAATCCCGGAGGCGCCGGCATGTCATCCACCCATGCTGGGTAGGGCTTGCCGTCCGGTGGGATCGCCACCTGCCGAGTCTCCAAGGCTTCCAAGCGGGCAATGAGTGCCGCCATCGGATCGTCCGGACATGGGTTCCAGTCCTGGCGAGGATCTCTAACCACGAGCGCATTGCATGGCCCTTCAATCGGGTCGTCGACCGGGTCGTCGAACTCGGCAGCTCGTGGGATGGCGGGCGGAGCGGCCCTTGGGGCAGCGGGAGGAATCCGAGCGGGATCTCTCAGGTAGTCACGCCGCTCGGGAGGGTGTGGCGAAACATACCGCGCCCTCTTGCCGTAGGCAATGGCCTCTCTCCTGTCGGCGAACACGGCGTAATCACGGTTGCCCGGGAGAGTCTCATCGAGGGGTGGTTGTTCCGGTCCCTGCTGTCCTGGCCTGGGATCACCGTAGTCAGGCCGCCGTTCTGCAGCGCGCTCGGCGAGGAGCTGGTCAACCAGCCTCTTCTGTTCGGCGAGCTGCTGACGTAGCGTAGCCTTCTCGGGATCCTCCTCTGCCCTCCGCATGGAGGCAGATGGGTCGGCGGGCCTTATAGCCTCGCTGTGCTCTTTTCCTTTGCTGACGTTTCGGCTCAACGTCAGTGCTTCAGTGGGCGCGGGGAGCCCCAGGAGGTTCCTCTGATGACGAGTAACTCTCACTGAAGGGTCTGACGACGGCTTGTCTTCGGGGGGGAAACCCCCGTCGAGAAGTTCCAAGTCGTTCCCCTCTCCCGACAGGTCAGCCATATTGACCGTTCCTGTCCCTGGGGATATACCCTCAGGGCCACCCAACGAATCGGGCTGTCGGCGGATCACACTGAAGCGTAGGGCAGCGTACTGCCCCCATCCACGGATATACACGTGGGGAGTGGCTTCCTCGATAACTTTGCGGAGTGCTTGAAAACACTCGACGCATCGTTGTTGGAGGGCCTCGTGGTGCCCAAATGACCCGGGGTGCCGAACCGCGGGGAGCATGGCCAGGTCAATTTGACGGCACTGCTCACCAATATCCTCCAGGTGCGCTTGACTCCCGGGGTATGGCATTTGTAGGCAGTGAAGACGGGAGTGAGTCTCCCGAAGAGTTCGGCGGAAGCATTCGAACTCATCCGGGGTGAGCGATTCGGGTGCATCAAAGCCCGGTCCTGCGACTGGCCAAAACTTCTCAGGGAAGTGGCCCTCTGCAAGGACGGTCCAGAAGCTCCACGATTCAAACCCGGGACCCAGATCTCCTCGGTCCTCTTCAATGGCTGGGAATGGACGGGGAACCGGCAGTGGTGCCGAGGCGGGCCGTCGGGCCGACGGGCTGGCCGGCGGCGAATACGGCGAGCAGGCCGATTGGCCTCCATATCCCGGGCCTCCCCCTGAGGGTGGCGGTGCCCCAGCTACCACATCACGATAGGACGGGCCGGCGAGCGAACATCCTGCCGTAGCATCGGTGCTCGCCGAGGGTGCACCAGATCGTGGTTCGACCGTCGATCCCCAGAAAAAATCTCCGGCTTCTCTGATCGGGGCGGAAGGCACTTCCGGAGGGGCCGGTACCAACCGCAAGCTTGATCCTTGGGGGTCTACCAGGCCCTCGTTACTCCGGATATACCTTCGGAGAGAAGCGGGGATCACATCGATCTCGCTCTCGGGGAGCACGAGGCTGACGTGCCGCATTCCTACCCCTGCCCTTGACTGGCGGGATTGGGGAAGGGGCTCTGTCGCCGAATCGTACTCCGCCTCTGAGTCAGAGAAGCAAACCGGTCGGATCTCTGTCCGGAATTCCGTAACATTCTTCCCTCGGCGTCGACGCCTTGCCTTCCTGCCCCTGGGTGGTTCTTCGGGGCAGGGCTGATCTCTGTCCTGGCGTCCTCCGGCCGCACTGGTGCTGGGGCCAAGAGGACTGGGAACCGAGGTGCGAAGGGCACCGGGACAGATATCAAAGGGGACGCGGGGAGAGATGATTCCGGGCAGGCCTCCGGGCCGGGATCGGGAGGTGGGATGACCCATGCCTCCAGGATCGGCCACGCAGAGTAGACCCTGCCGGTGAATAGCGCTACCGCGAGGTGGTCCGCGGTGGCTACTGCCAGTGCCAGCAACCGGGAGAGTCAACCCAACCTGCCTTCGGGGCGGTCGGGGCCTCGATCCGGGTCGGGCATAGGAGTTCCCCTGCTCAGGATGCGCAGAGGCCTGGCGACTGGAGCCAGCAGTGGTTTGGGCCAATGCGGCCGCTGTTGCTAGAGCCCCAAGGTGGGCATCCTCTTCCGCTCGTGCCCGACGTTGGCGTCGAGACAGACGAGTCGGGATGAGCGGCGCGGGCAGGTGGAGAGCCTGTTCCTCGACTTGAGGGGCCTGGCGGCGATGTCGTCGTGGCCTGGCGGGAGCCCTTATCGTGGATCCCTGGAGCGGACCTCGGATAGGGTGATCCTGGGCATCTCCCACCTCATCCGCGTAGGGAAGGGAACTGTCAGAGCGCTCCGGGGATAAGCTCCCGAAGCGGTTGGACGTTGAGGTAGGCAGCGGTGCCTCCCTGCGCGGCCCTCGGGGGCGGCGGTGGTGGCGAGGCGCAGCCTCCTCAAGGTCTAGGCGAGCCATTTCCCTAGTGGGGATGACTCCCTCTTCCTCGTATCTCCGCACCAGGGTGTTGATCACCCTTCTCTGGATGACCTCCGAGGGGGAGAGAGGGCGTGGTCGTCCCGCAATTGCGGCTGCTGGGACGGCTGCGGAACGGGCGGGACCGTGCGGAGTAGCCGCGTCGGTGTTTCCCCTGTCCCTGCGCCAGTGGGCGGGTGGCGATCGGGCACTGGATCGGGCGACCTGATTTCTGAAAGCAGGGAGAAAGACCCGTTAACACTGACAGGAAAAAGGAATCGCCAACCAACCATTAGCGCCACGACGCCTTCCGTGGGGGGAACCCAGGCCCTCGACGTTGCGAGACGGAGTGCCCGATTTCACTTCCCCAGCCCCTGGCGGGTAAGACTAAATGCTTGGCCGGGCAACATGCCGGTCTTCCAACACCTCTGAAAGCCATCGGTCTTCATGTCGAGGAGAAGAGATTCACGTCGGGTTCACCATTTTTCTGTTTCGGTGCGGATGTGCGTCGGGTTACGCTGTTCCGCCAGGACGCGTTCGCGCGTGCACCCGTCAACCCGAGGGGATGGGCGCGCGGCTTGTGGTCCCGCAGTCCCGCTTTCCAAGGGCGGGCGGCATCCGTCCCTTATTCAGGGGCGTCTGCTCCTTGATCGAAACCGGGATGATGGGATGTCGGCTCCTCCTTCCTTGGACGTCTCCTCGGAACTTGTCGCCTAATCCGGGTCTCCCTCATAGACTTAAGAATGTTCGTGAATCTCGTTCCCGGCGCCATATCTTCATGGACACCGGTTAATTACGCTGCCTCCGCCCGGACGTTCCAAGGAGTCTGGGCGGGGCAGCAACCTGCGGTGAGAAGGCCGGGTGGCTCTGGGTGCTGGGGGCGTGTCGTAACACTGCGGCTCTGCACATCTGTCTTCCGTCCCTAATAGGGCTTCTCGAAGGCATAATGGCCTGAGGCATCCCGTACTAGGTGCGGGGAACTGCGTCACCTGAGGTTTTCCTCAGCTTCCCGTGTTTAACACGGGGTATGCCGCGAGTTTAACGTCCAGCGGGGACGGCATCAGACCGATCAACACGAAAAGTGGATCAGATGACGGAACCCCTTGCGGGGAACCTCCGACGCTGGGGCCAGCACATGGGCGGCTTCCCAAGTAACGTGGAGTGGAGTGAAGTGGCATGACCCCACCGGGATGTGGCGGCCCGGGTAAGGATCAGGATGGATGATGGAGTGAAGAGCTTGGACCCCAGAGGGGCTTCCTACGTACCCTGTATAGAAGACAGGGATCAAAGTCAACGTAGTTCGGGCATACAGTTTAACGTCATGCTGGACGTCGGCAAGCCGACTCACGAAGAGGTCTAGGCCGCCGGGCGGAGGATTGAACCGAACCACCTCGCACAGAGGGGGATGGAACGGCCGGGTGGATCACAGTTTCACGTCATGCTGGACGATAAAAGGAGAATGGAAAAGGGGGGGCTGTGGGGAGGCACCGCGGAGATACACACGGGCAGTCTCCCACAGGGGCGGATTCATAGGTGAATCGACGCAAGCGTGAACCCTGGAGGGGTCCACTGATGGACGAACCGACGTAAATACGACCGGGACGACCAGGTGGTGGGCTTGGACCTCAGGGAGGCTTCCTACGTACCCTGTATAGAAGACAGGGATCAAAGTCCACGTAGTTCATTCTGTCAGGACTTACGCACTTGAGGCAGCCCGGTTGCGGCAAAACTCAGTTGGAAGGGACTTGGACCGAAAGCAGAAGACACCTCGATCCCAGTCATACCCTCTACTGGCTTCGGCCGTGGGGGGGCGCAATGGAGATACACATGTGCAGCCCCCCACGAGAAACTAGGGGTTTGTAATACCCCGCCCCCGTAGGGAAAAGCCACTCCCATTAAATCGTCCCAAAAGGGGGACAATCCCGACATCCCTGCAGAGACGAGCGGGTGGGGGCCACATCCAAACCGGGGGGACCCTGCGTGCGGAGCACGGGATCAGGTTGCGGACGGTTTAACGTCTTGCCGGACGAAGTACAGTTTAACGTCGTGTGTTGAGGACGAAGCGGACGGTTTAACGTCTTGCCGGACGAAGTACAGTTTAACGTCATGTGTTGAGGACGAAGCACTTGGCAGTTTAACGTCTTGCAGCGCGGACGATGGGGGCTAGGCAGTTTAACGTCGTGCAGCTTGGACGGATGGGCAGTTTAACGTCATGCTGGACGAATATGCAGTTTAACGTCATGCTGGACGTATGCACAGTTTAACGTCATGCGGGACGAATATGCAGTTTAACGTCATGCTGGACGTATGCACAGTTTAACGTCATGCGGGACGAATGCGCAGTTTAACGTCATGCTGGGCATAGGTTGCCGGACGATGGGTCCGCGTCACTTCGCACGAGCCTGGAAGGCTGCACGGGAAGACAGCGCACGGTTCGGGCACCCGGGATGAAGACCATCGGGCGCCACGCAGACGGGTACCCTCAGGGGGTCAAGGGGGACGACCCTGGCGGATTGCGCGCAAAAGAGGAGCTTTGCGCGCAATACCGCGGGTCGGCGCGCAATCGGGGCGGCTGGCGCGCAATTGGGCCAGCGCCTTGCGCGCGGATGTCTGAGATTGCTCACACCGGGCTTCGGATAGCGCGCGGGGGCAACGGCTCATTCTCTAATGAATGGCCACTTGAAAGAGGGGGGGGGGTGCGCGCAATCAGGCCGGATTGCGCGCACCCCGGGGGCAATTGCGCGCAAGCGGGTTCTTTTGCGCGCAAAGGCCTTAGGGTGAGTTTTTATTTAAATGAAAGTAGCCAGCGGGGATTGCGCGCGACGGCGGACCCCGAGGCTTCCTTGCGCGAAAGAAAGGAGGTTACCTGGAGTTCGTCATTGCGCGCGGAAGGGGTTGAATTGCGCGCACGAGAGACGTTTCAACTTCCAGCAACCTTTGAAACGTTGGGGGTCGCCTTGTATTTATAGGCAACCCCGGGCGCGGAATCCAGGGTGCGAGCGCGAAATTCTCCTCGCGGGCGCGGAATCGGGCGCGGCGCGCAAGGGAGTCGCGCGGACCCGCGGCGCGCAAAATTGCGCGCCGGACCGGCGCATTGCGCGCATCCCGGGGGTTTTGCGCGCGGGACATCCTCTTTGCGCGCGGGCCTCTGAAATTCCGCGCAAGGCCTCCGGGCCCTCCGAAACGTTCTTCCGACTCCAAATATCACTTCGCTTTCCGCATCCGGAGCTTCGTTTGGGAGCAACGGACTTTTCCGGCGTCTACAGGTATTATTTAACATTTTAGTGGGATGTTATGTGATTTTTAGCATGTTGGGAAAGATTTTATAAATTTTTAAAGGATGTTTTCAATTGTGAAAGAAATGAAAAATGTGTTATGGGATATTTTGGTGTGAGTATGATTTAAAAATACATTTGAATGAAAAATTGGATGATGTGATTGTGTTACGTACATGTGGTATGTTTGGTTTATGTGTGATGTGGAAGTTATATTTTCATGTGTAAATTATATTTCATGGATTTTTGAACTTGTTTCATCACAAGAGGAAAACCAGAGTATCTAAGTGGGCGGACATGTAGTAGTATGATAGTGATCCTGTGGGTTTTGGCCTCAGTTTCATGTAGAAAGATTGACTCATACAAAAAAAAACTAAACTATAATGATGATGATGGGGGACCACTAGGTTATGGGTATATTCCCTACTGGTGGCTCGTGCATGAGAACTGATATTTTTGTTGGTTACTTTCACTGAGATATGAGGTACCTGGGACCCACAATGAGCTAGTGCGTAGGGGTAATTTCCCATTGCTTGTGCTCATTAGATGTTTTGTGCTTACCGTCAGTATACAGTATGATTAGATAGAAAAATTAAGTATCTTTTGATTTTATTTTAAATGTTTTGAATCTTTAAATTAGCCCACTTGAAAACAGTTTTTATTCAAGATTTCATCTTTTAGAAATTGTAACTAGCATTTCCTGTTTTTGAAAACTCGCATGATTTTACTCTTTAAATGTTTATCACTTGGAATCTATTAGTGGTGTTATACTAATAGGATTTTTTCTCACACCCTACTTACACCTTTGGGTGTAAGGAGACATGGTTATTTTTTTGTCACAGGTTTGGGTACAACTTTTCTGCCAACAGTTTGGGTTTTTACCAATCGTTTGTGATGCGGTGTTGTGGATATGGATTGAGGATGGTGCCTCTTGAAACGTGGAAGTTCTTGGGATGTACTTATTTGGTTTTAACATTTTAATGGTCTTTAAACATAGATTTAACTTATGTTATTCAGTTATGAAATTTGGTAAAAGAATAGTTTAGTTGAAAAATCCAGATTTGTTTTATTGAGTTTGTTTGTTGTTTACTGTTTATAAACTTCTAAAAATCGTTATCAAACTTCAATTTATGATAACTGGGCACTTGTTCCATCCCATGGAGATCGGGAATTCCCTTCAGGACTTGTCACGGGTCAGGTCGAGTGCCTGTTTTGATGGTGACTAGATTCGGTTCGTGACAAATCATCCAAGATTTATAATTCTATGATGATTAACTTTATAATGACCATGTTCTCTATCACTCTCCATGAGAACTTCATAGTCGGAATTCTCTTACATGTCCACATTTTCAATTTCTATAAATCCTAGTTACTTGGTGATATTGGCCATTTATTTCCCTATTTTTAATAAGAATTTTTTTTGACCCTTTTTATGATGTAGATTTCCCACAAATAAATTCTCAAACATCCATCTTTGATTTTTGAATTTAAATTTGAAATTGCAAGGATGAAATTAGCTTTTTAAATTATTGATTGTATTGTAATAGTATCCTATAAATTTTTACTTCCACTAAATTTCTCTCATGTCCATGCTGTGTTCCATGTATCTCTTCTAAGTAAGTATATAACTGATCCTTCACATGTATTAAACTTAGAGTTCGTACCGCTAGAGCATGATCCTTCTTATAAAGAGAAGACTGTATAAATTTTGGATCATAGAGATACAGTTATAAAAAATATGACCACTATCCTGATTAATGTTTTTTGGAGAAATCCACTTATTTGAATAAGCTTCATGGTAACTTAAAGATATGATGAGGTAGGAGTCTCCTCATTTGTTTTTTTAATAGAATGATGAATTTCGAGGGTGAAATTCATTTTAAGGGTGGTAGAACGTATCACCCTGATTTTTTATGAACTTTTTTTGAAAAAATTAAATTTACTTGATGCATTTTTTTATACACTACACTAATTTAATCTTATGCTTCACACAACACTGACTTAGCATGCTTTACACACAATAATGAGTTTCTACAAAACATCATTTTATTATTAGAGTTATTTAAACAAGAAAATTTTAATCCATGTTTTAGAATGAAAGGTATGAAAATCATTAACTAAATTATGAAATTATGTTTTACACATAATTATTTGACTAATTAATTCTAAATTAATGAAAAATCCATTTTAAAATAAAAAAGAAACGTTTTTATGAAAAACTATGCCCAAGTGTGTTTTATAAAACTAAATAATAAAATTACTGATGTTAGATTATTAATGATATATATATATATATATAATATCCAATTTAGTTTTTAACATTCTTATTATGTGTTTTGTAGACAAGATATAAGAAAAAAAATCAAATGTTACGCAAAAAAAGTGTTTTTTTAAAAGAAAGGTTTTCCGCCTTTTAATGGAGCACCTGTTTTAAATTTAGTTTTTTGACACTTTTATAAATTATATTTGAAAAAATAAACTTATTATTTGAAATAGAAATATCAAAATTTACTTTGGTTTAATTTTTGGTATTTTTTTGATAAGTTTCATGGTTTGATGAATAGTGAAAAATACTGAATTTTAACTAAAAACATCTTTTTCATCAAAATAATTTAGTGTTAAATTATATATTTTATTATATTAAAAGTATAATTAAATAAATATTTTATAATTTAATCCAATTTAGTTTATTTTAATCAATTTTACATTACATTTGAATATGAAAACTTTTCAATCTTTTGAATGTTTTCACTTAAAAAACCCATTTTCTCATTCCGTTAATGAGAATAATTTTTAATTAACTTTTCCAATTATGTGTTTAGAATTATATATAATGGATTAAATATTTGGAATCATAAGGTCTAAATTTATTAATTAGTTCCATTTTATTTTTGGACAATACGAATAGTAACTTTAGTAATTTTTTTACCATGGTTTAGGGTAAATTGGGTAATTAAGTGTAAAAATAATATTATAAATATTAGAAAACAACCCTAAAAATTTTCCAAATTTTATTTAATGAATTATATTATACCCTTAACATATAAGGATTTAAATTTAATAATTTAACTGACATTTTTACATTAAAATCACTTGGATATTATTAAAATCAAAGAGAGTGACAAAATGTCACAATGTTACTTTTAATAAGCATAATATTTTTAATATGGTGTTAATTAAAAGATATAATAGACAATATATATTCATATTAAATATAAATGGTTTATCAATATCATTTAAATTAATTTTTAAATTTTAGTTAAGTAAAAAGTTTCATAAATAATTACACAATGATGATGCAGTAATTATTTAATTAATGAAATAATCAATTAAATGATATTAGAAATATTAAACGAAATATAACTTGAATTTATTATGGTTATACATGAAAATTTCAGGTGAATATTTCATATTATGGGTTTATTAAATGATTTATCTGAAGTTATATTGCTTTATTTAATTTCAAAAAATCATTGTTATGAATAGTGTAAAAATTAACACTTATGATATTTTATAAAAATGATCGTTTATTAAATTATTTAATGATAGAAAAATATTAAATATGGAAAAGGGGATGAGATTTGGTCTAAATTATCTTAAATTTTCCATTTATAGTCTAATTTACACTTTATATGTAAAAATGACATCCTACTAATATTGAAACAATTATTACCATAGCTAAAATTAAAATGGATTGACTAAGGGTTAATCAAAATGATAAGGCTTAAAATAATACCAAAACATGTATAAAATCTATTTTTTTGGGATTAAGAAATTATAATATATTATCTTAGAATAAATAGACTTTTGGATGTATTTTTATTGATATTGAATTTATTATAAATTAATCTTGAGAAATTACAAAAGCACCCCTTCCCTCTCTTATAAATTGGAACCTATAATTATATTTTATATTCCCTTGAGAATCAATTTGGTTTAGAAAAAACAATTAAAATATACTCCAAAATTTCCTACATAAACCCTATAGTCCTTAATTTGGGAAGAAATCCAACAAAAGAAGTACTTTTATGCATATAAAAAGAAGATACCCAAAGAAGAGGCAATGTTCATCAATGAATGTTTTTATTTTATTTATTACTTGAACCCCTATTTTTTTTAATTTCATGTATATATAATAAACTAACTATTATATATATACCAATATTTTTTAATCTATGGTTTCAATCTACACTACACAAATTTCCATCAAATCGCTAACAAACTTACCATTCTTGTGTACTACAGACTACCACCTCCTGAAACAATATTGTTCATTTTTCCTTTACCACCTATAATAGTTGTAAAGAAAAATTTATTTTAATATTATATATATGATATTTATGACTTATTTATTCTTATTTAATTATTTTATAATGAATTTATGCATGCTTTCCATTTTGTGTAAATATGGTAACTTCGTTTATGGAAGTGTGGACTACCGCCTGCTTAAAGAAAGGTGATTTTTTCACAAATTACATGAAATTTATTAAGGATGAGTTTAGTAAATGTTTATGATATATATAATTTAAGTATAATGCTAAGATTATTATACATTTATACAAATATATATTTAATTTATTTGAAAATTATAATTAAACAGAAACAACGTTCATGTGTACATAGGACTTACCGTCTCCATGAATGGTGTATTCCATTTCTGATTTTTTATTTTATAAATTATTATAAATATTTATGTAATTAATATAAATTATATTTATATAATTTTTTATATTATTTAAAGCATAAAATCATGATATAAGTTAGAGTATCATGAATAACAAGTCTAAATATATACAACACAAATATTACCCAAAACGCAACATTGACATGGAATTGTTAATAAATGGGTAATATAATATCATAATCCAATAATATATAGTATTGGATATATTAATATGGTTTTTAGTATATTTATTATATATTTATACTTATTATAGGAGGTTTTAATGAGTTTGATGAGATTCAAGACATAAGTTAAGGGACTTATGTCGCCCTTTTATTTCGGTGGAACACATGTCTAATACACTACTTATTTCTTCAACACGGTGTATATACTGCCGATGAATGTATTTTATTAGTCATATCAAGAATATTATGGTATTATAATATCAATATAATGTTATTTCTTTCAGGGGACATATGATTGTGCTAATTATAAAGTGATGAATATTTATTCTACAATCTCATCAATATTTGGGATTATTTTGTTTTAAATCTCCATTGGGGAATATTTAAATTCCATGGCCATGTTTTATAATTTTTTTAAAAAATGTTTTTTTCTATTATACGATGGATATTTGAATACATTTTTACCCTTTTTTTAATTTTTACTACATGGTTTGAAAGATATATTTTTTTAATTTTTCAAATGAGGATCTTTGTGGATTTTCTGGAAAAAGTATGAAAGGAATGTTTTTAACTTATATGGTATGCATGGAATTTTATGACATCATGACACCTTAATTATTTGATTCTTACCTTATTATCTTATAAGGTTATTTTCAAATAAAGTTTTTTCTTTTAAAATTTTGTGACATTTTAAGAAAAGAGCTCATTTTCAAAGTAGAATGGATATTTTCCTCAAAAATTATTTTCAAGTTATCTTTGAAAATTATATTCCATATAAGATAAAATTATTTTATGTTACTTATGTTTTAATAGGTATATTATTCAATTATTCCACTATTATTATTTCTAATAATGGTTATATTTATGATTGAATGATATATATAAAACCCATTTTTTTCCATGGGTTATGTTATGATTTAATGATGTTTATGAAACCCATTTCATTCCATGGGTTCTAACATGTTGAATGATTTATTTTCTTATGAAACACGTTTTTATGGATTTTATTATGTGATGGGTGAGACCTATATATCTCTCAAATAAATTGGTTAAATAATTATATTTGATGAGATAATAATGGAAAAAAATCGATGGGATTGATCCACTATGGATGAGGGGGAAACCTGATCCACTATGGGAAGATAGGAAAAATCGATCTGCTATAGGAATATGGAGAAACATGATCCCTTATAAGGAAAAGATTACGGATGGGGATGGTGGTGTATCCCTACCAATAGGTGTAGTCCACATAATGTGACCTTATATTTTTTTGTCAACATTCCTTGACTTATAGGGAATGAAATTACATGTTTATGTGTATGACACAATTACAAGTCTTATATCAGTGTTATGATCTCATATATTATGTTATTTGATTCCAATATGATTTATGTCTTGTGAATATCCAATATTTAATTCAATGATTCAATATTATGAAATTTGATATGAAGGGATTTCCTGTTAATGTTATGATCTTATTTTCATACACGTATGCTCATGATATGATTATATATCTTCCATGTTTTCTCTTAATGAGCATTTGAGCCCACCATTTCTTATGTTTCCATTCCCTAGGTTATATAGAAAGGTTTTAGGTAAGGTTACTAAAGGGGAATATATTTATGGGAGTTTTTTATGATCTTTCACCAAATTAGAAGAATGTGTTCCACATTTAAAAAGGCACTAAACTATTATATTCCTTAGGAATGTGTTTTTTAATGTAATTAATATCCCTCTAAAATGATGTAATATACATGTATGAAAATCCCAGGTCCTTATAATAATTTATTTTATGAATTATCTTATTTAAATATGACTTTGTATTTATATGTAATTCCCCAACCCTAGTTACCTATAGTTGATGCATTATTACATAACATTGATATGATCGCAAGAGATCAAGTCTTGAAAGACCGATTAGTTTAGTATCCTTGAAAGTACTAGATACATACATGAGTTTTACATTACATCATGAAATAAAACAACAACAACATTGTGTCCCATTTGAACACACTCATATCCTTTAGCCTATCCCTACAGGTTAATCATAATATAATTCTTCACATCCTGGGAAAAATAAAACATAGAAAGGGGTGAGATCTGATGCTCAGTAAGGATAACAATATAGAAGAAACATTCATAAATAAGCATAAACATTTAATGAAATTTAAAATACTAAAACAAAAGCATTTTAAACATAAACTTCAGCATAATATAGAAAATATAAATAAAATAATTCCATTTACTTATTCAAATGAATATTATACTAGTCTAATAATCACATGTTATATCAATAGCCATTTTCATAATGATGGAATTCATAATTCCAGACAACATAACCACATAGTAAAGGCCTCATGCCAAGACTACAAATAAGATTTTGTCAAAGAATTATTCCAAGACAATATTTTGTCTCATTAGACCTACCGATCTATCGAGGAGTAAGCGGGATCCACCAGTCACTTACTAAGTCCAATGCATTCCTCATATGAAAAGGTTGAAACATAACATAAAAATTCGTATTAAAACTTGCATACAAAATGTTAATCTTTTAACCATAAACCATGATTAGTATAAAAATCACACATCCATAGTCAAACATGTCAGAAAACCTTCAATACAATATGGAAGATTGTATGATAATAAATCAACTTCAAACAAGTGTAAAATCAATCAAAGGATGTTGACATATATGAAATCAAAACTACTTAGAGAAATATTGCTTTCTATTTTTAAATTATTTAAAAGTCACATAATTATAAAAGAAAAAATTTATTTTGAGAATATTCTTATAATATTATAAGATAATTTTAGAAGGTTTTATAATGGTGGAAAATAGTTGTAATCTTTGTATAATTTAAAAACATTCCTTCCTTAATTTTGTCAAAAAGGTCATAAAGGAAATTTTTGGAAAACGATGGAAAGATTCCTTTATAATTTTTTTATAAAAAGTAAAAATAGGGTATAAATGAATTTAACCCATATTCTAGGAAATTTTGAAATTTTTTTGAAATACTTTTTTAAGAAACACATATGTGGATGATAAATAGGTCCCAGTAGAGAATCACGTATAAAAAACCATGGATAATGAAGAGATTGTAGAATTAACCCTTAACTTGTACTTTATTTGGTCGAGGGTACATTAAACTCTTGTATATTATTTAAATCATTTTTGTTAAATTATACAATAACCATATACATAAATATGATATCATATATGATCTTATAATATTGCATTGTTAATAATATTTTATTTGTATCATTGTTTCGAGTGTTAACTGATTCATTTTCATATATATGTTTTGTTAAGTAAGTCATGTTTGTTATGGATAGAATGTATTTGATTCATATAAAGAATTATATTAAGCTCTTTAAAATTATTTCTAATTATAAAATGAAAATTATTCTTGAATGGTTATGATGGGGAATGAATCTCATCGCGTTCGTGGAGACAGTAATCCGTACGTACACACAAGATACAAGACCATTCTATTGATGGTGAAATAGTATGTGATTGTATGGTATATAATATATAAAGAATAATTAAAATGTTATATTTATTATTTACATCATTTATACTCATTATTATACACATCCAAATAATGAAGTGTTGAATAACAAACTACACCACGATGTGGAGACGGTAAGCCGTACGTACGCACGTATAGAAACATTGTCTTTCATAAGATTGATAGAATAATGAATATGGTTGTTCCATATTTATAATGAAATATTAGTATGTATAAGGTACTATAATTATAATTTTTTTATGGAAACAACAAACAAAGAGGAATTGGAAGAAGAAAAGAACATTGAAAGAGGTGATGAAATTATTACCTCTTCTTCGGGTTCTTCCTTTTGATTTGAACAAAAGGGATCTTTATGTTATCTTTATGATAAAATTAAGTCCTCTAGGTTGAAGTGAGGGTAGTTTGGAGGATATTTGAGCTAGTTTTGGCCCATCCAAATGGATTGGGAGGTGTGATTTTGAGAGAAGGGGAATTAATTTTTTATAAGAGAGGTGAGGGTCACTTTAGGAAAATCATGAAATATGAATTTATTATACAATCATATTCGGTTTATAATGGATCCAAAAGAATTTATTTCTAGGATAAGGTGGTTATGGGTTAAAAAACTCGAAATAAATAGGTTTTATAAAGACTTATGTCACCATATTAACCGTATCTTTTAGATTTAACTATTAGTTAAGTAGTATAACTTTTACCATGTATTGTTGTATTATTATAATAAATGGTTAATAAACATACTATAAAAAGTCAAGAGAACCCCAAGTGATTCATTATATAAATATGTAACCTTATATAAGTCCTTTGGACTAAAAATATATTTTTATAAATATTATATCAACTAATAATATAGTATTTTTTTTAAAACTCATTTATGTCAATTTTGAAAGAATTTAGTATTTTGTTTTTGTGAAAGTCATAAAAACTTTATCTCTTAAAAAAAATTTAATCAACCCTAAAATGTCATATTAACCTATAAAATTATTGGAATTCATCAAAAGTCTCAATTTACATTTATTTGGATATTTATAATATCAATTATTTTAATCTTTCATTAATAAGGTAATTACTGTATCATTATTGTGTCATAAATAAATTTAATTATTTAATTTCTAAAAAATATAAATAAAATACCATAATGTAGGAAATTTTTTTATATTTATAATTAATATTTATAGTCTAATTTATCTTATGTATAACACTATATAAAAAATGTTTTAGTTATGAAAATGTGAAATTTACACTTTTAACTCTTCTTTAAGTAAAATAATAATAAATGTTCTAATCTAATCCAAGTGGATCAAAGAAGATCATATTTTATTTCTAAGGTTGATTTTGGTTGAAATAAACGTATCCAATATATTTAGGACATGTGTTAGGGTAATTATAATATCATTTTTACCTTTAATTACCCTATTTACTTTTATATGTGGTAAATAAAATTCAAAAGTTACTATTCAGGAAAAATTCTTTTCATCCCATTGAACCGAATTTTAATTTATGATTTAAATCTTGTCTTTAGGATTTTTGAAATTAAATTTATTGAAGTGTTAAAATTACATTTTATACAAATTTTCAAATGTTCTTAGAAGGTATACACTACTGTAAATAAGGCCATTAGCGACCGCCATTGGCGGTCGTTAAAGGTCTGTAGCGGCCGCTCAGCGACCGCCATTGGCGGTCGCTGTTGCCTCGTCGCTAGAGGCCTTTAGCGACCGCCAATGGCGGTCGCTATAGACTCTGCCGGGCACCCTATAGCGACCGCCTATGGCGGTCGCTATTCTAAAAAATGTTTTTTTAAAATTTTTTTTTATTGAATTGAATATAAATATATATAAATATATATATATATATATATATATAAATATTCATATATATACTATTAAATACAATATTTTAAATATATATATATATATATAATATATTTTAAATGTTTTAATATATATTTAATATATATATAATATCAAATCATTGTGCTATAATAATTTGAAAACTTCGATTCAAGAAATAATCTCATTTCAGGTCTGTCGGAGCACGTTTAATCCGAATGGGACCGCCGCACGCCGTTTTGGTGTTTTATGGCGCCAGAAACGCGTTTCCGGCCGCCGCAGTCACACGGCACCTCCGAATGAGGTGCCGTCTAGCCGACCATTTCACAATTCACGCCCCGGATGTTTTCGTACGGTTTCGTGGCATTCGAAGGTCGTTCGGGTGGTTTTGACCCCCCAACGCGCCATTTCAGCGCGCGCCGTGCTGGTGAAAACGACACAATCGGACGTGCCGCGCGCACCGCACGTCCGGTGGACGTGCGGCCTCCTCCTGCATCTCAGGAATAATATTTCTATCGTTCCCGTGCGGTTTTAGGTCGTTCGGAGCACGTTTGCTCTAAATTGGATCGCCGCACGCCGTTTTGGTGTTTTATGGCGCCGGAAACGCGTTTCCGGCTGCCGCGGTCACACGGCACCTCCGAATGAGGTGCTGTCTGGCCGAACATTTCAAAATTCACGCCCCGGATGTTGTCGTACGGTTTCGTGGCATTCGAAGGTCGTTCGGGTGGTTTTGACCCCCCAACGCGCCATTTCAGCGCGCGCCGGGCTGCTGAAAACGACACAATCGGACGTGCCGCGCGCACCGCACGTCAAATGGACGTGCGGCCTCCTCTTGCATCTCAGGAATAATATTTCTATCGTTCCCGTGCGGTTTCAGGTCGTTCGGAGCACGTTTGCTCCGAATGGAACCGCCGCACGCCGTTTTGGTGTTTTAGGGCGCCGGAAACGCGTTTCTGGCCGCCGCGGTCAAACGGCACCTCCGAATGAGGTGCCGTCTGGACGACCATTTCGAAATTCACGCCCCGGATGTTGTCGTACGGTTTCGTGGCATTCGGAGGTCGTTCGGGTGGTTTTGACCCCCCAACGCGCCATTTCAGCGCGCGCCGCGCTGCTGAAAACGACACAATCGGACGTGCCGCGCGCACCGCACGTCCGATGGACGTGCGTCCTCCTCCTGCATCTCAGGAATAATATTTCTATCGTTCCCGTGCGGTTTCAGGTCGTTCGGAGCACGTTTGCTCCGAATGGGACCGCCGCACGCCGTTTTGGTGTTTTATGGCGCCAGGAACGCGTTTCCGGCCGCCGCGGTCACACGGAACTTCCGAATGAGGTGCCGTCTAGACGACCATTTTACAATTCACTCCCCGGATGTTGTCGTACGGTTTCGTGGCATTCGGAGGTCGTTCGGGTGGTTTTGACCCCCCAACGCGCCATTTCAGCGCGCGCCGCGCTGCTGAAAACGACACAATCGGACGTGCCGCGCGCACCGCACGTCCGATGGACGTGCCACCTCCTCCTGCACCTCAGCAATAATATTTCTATCGTTCCCGTGCGGTTTCAGGTCGTTCGGAGCACGTTTTCTCTGAATGGGACCGCCGCACGCCGTTTTGGTGTTTTAGGGCGCCGGAAACGCGTTTCCGGCCGCCGCGGTCAAACGGCACCTCCGAATGAGGTGCCGTCTGGCCGACCATTTTGAAATTCACGCCCCGGATGTTGTCGTACGGTTTCGTGGCATTCGGAGGTCGTTTGGGTGGTTTTGACCCCCCAACGCGCCATTTCAGCGCGCGCCGCGCTGCTGAAAACGACACAATCGGACGTGCCGCGCGCACCGCACGTCCGATGGACGTGCGTCCTCCTCCTGCATCTCAGGAATAATATTTCTATCGTTCCCGTGCGGTTTCAGGTCGTTCGGAGCACGTTTGCTCCGAATGGGACCGCCGCACGCCGTTTTGGTGTTTTATGGCGCCAGAAACGCGTTTTCGGCCGCCGCGGTCACACGGAACTTCCGAATGAGGTGCCGTCTAGACGACCATTTCAAAATTCACGCCCCGGATGTTGTCGTACGGGTTCGTGGCATTCGGAGGTCGTTCGGGTGGTTTTGACCCCCCAACGCGCCATTTCAGCGCGCGCCGCGCTGCTGAAAACGACACAATCGGACGTGCCGCGCGCACCGCACGTCCGATGGACGTGCCACATCCTCCTGCACCTCAAGAATAATATTTCTATTCCTTTGCGGTTTCAGGTCGTTCGGAGCACGTTTTCTCCGAATGGGACCGCCACACGCCGTTTTGGTGTTTTAGGGCGCCGGAAACGCGTTTCCGGCCGCCGCGGTCAAACGGCACCTCCGAATGAGGTGCCGTCTGGCCGACCATTTCACAATTCACGCCCCTGATGTTGTCGTACGGTTTCGTGGCATTCGGAGGTCGTTCGGATGGTTTTGACCCCCCAACGCGCCATTTCAGCGCGCGCCGCGCTGCTGAAAACGACACAATCGGACGTGCCGCGCGCACCGCACGTCCGATGGACATGAGGCCTCCTCCTGCATCTCAGGAATAATATTTCTATCGTTCTCGTGCGGTTTCAGGTCGTTCGGACCATGTTTGCTTCGAATGGGACCGCCGCACGCCGTTTTGGTGTTTTATGGCGCCGGAAACGCGTTTCCAGCCGCCGCGGTCACACGGCACCTCCGAATGAGGTGCCGTCTGGCCGACCATTTCAAAATTCACGCCTCGGATGTTGTCGTACGGTTTCGTGGCATTCGGAGGTCGTTCGGGTGGTTTTGACCCCCCAACACGCCATTTCAGCGCGCGCCGCGCTGCTGAAAACGACACAATCGGACGTGCCGCGCGCACCGCACGTCCGATGGACGTGCGGCCTCCTCCTTCATCTCAGGAATAATATTTATATCGTTTCCGTGCGGTTTCAGGTCGTTCGGAGCACGTTTGCTCCGAATGGGACCGCCGCACGCCGTTTTGGTGTTTTATGGCGCCGGAAACGCGTTTCCGGCCTCCGCGGTCACACGGCACCTCCGAATGAGGTGCCGTCTGGCCGACCATTTCACAATTAACGACCTGGATGTTGTCGTACGGTTTCGTGGCATTCAGAGGTCGTTCGGGTGGTTTTGACCCCCCGACGCGCCATTTCAGCGCGCGCCGCGCTGCTGAAAACGACACAATCGGACGTGCCGCGCGCACTGCACGTCCGATGGACGTGCGGCCTCCTCCTGCATCTCAGGAATAATATTTCTATCGTTCCCGTGCGGTTTCAGGTCGTTCGGATCACGTTTGCTTCGAATGGGACCGCCGCACGCCGTTTTGGTGTTTTATGGCGCCGGAAACGCGTTTCCGGCCGCCGCGGTCACACGACACCTCCGAATGAGGTGCCGTCTGGCCGACCATTTCACAATTCACGCCCCGGATGTTTTCGTACGGTTTCGTGGCATTTGGAGGCCGTTCGTGTGGTTTTGACCCCCCAACGCGTCATTTCAGCGCGCGCCGCGCTGCTGAAAACGACACAATCGGACGTGCCGCGCGCACCGCACGTCCGATGGATGTGCGGCCTCCTTCTACATCTCAGGAATAATATTTCTATCGTTCCCGTGTGGTTTCAGGTCGTTCGGAGCACGTTTGCTCCGAATGGGACCGCCGCACGCCGTTTTGGTGTTTTATGGCGCCGGAAACGCGTTTCCAGCCGCCGCGGTCACATGGCACCTCCGAATGAGGTTCCGTCTGGCCGACCATTTCACAATTCACGCCCCGGATGTTGTGGTACAGTTTCGTGGCATTCGTAGGTCGTTCGGGTGGTTTTGACCCCCCAACGCGCCATTTCAGCGCGCGCTGCGCTGCTGAAAACGACACAATCGGACGTGCCGCGCGCACCGCACGTCCGATGGACGTGCGGCCTCCTCCTGCATCTCAGGAATAATATTTCTATCGTTCCCGTGCGGTTTCAGGTCGTTCGGAGCACGTTTGCTCCGAATGGGACCGCCGCACGCCGTTTTGGTGTTTTAGGGCGCCGGAAACGCGTTTCCGGCCGCCGCGGTCACACGGCACCTCCGAATGAGGTGCCGTCTGGCCGACCATTTCACAATTCACGCCCCGGATGTTTTCGTACGGTTTCGTGGTATTCGGAGGTCGTTCGGGTGGTTTTGACCCCCAACGCGCCATTTCAGCGCGCGCCGCGCTGCTGAAAACGACACAATCGGACGTGCCGCGCGTACCGCACCTCTGATGGACGTGCGGCCTCCTTCTGCATCTCAGGGATAATATTTCTATCGTTCCCGTGCGGTTTCAGGTCGTTCGGAGCACGTTTGCTCCGAATGGGACCGCCGCACGCCGTTTTGGCGTTTTATGGCGCCGGAAACGCGTTTCCGGCCGCCGCGGTCAAACGGAACCTCCGAATGAGGTTCCGTCTAGACGACCATTTCACAATTCACGCCCCGGATGTTGTCGTACGGTTTCGTGGCATTCGGAGGTCGTTCGGGTGGTTTTGACCCCCCAACGCGCCATTTCAGCGCGCGCCGCGCTGCTGAAAATGACACAATCGGACGTGCCGCGCGCACCGCACGTCCGATGGATGTTCGGCCTCCTTCTGCATCTCAGGAATAATATTTCTATCATTCCCGTGTGATTTCGGGTCGTTCGGAGCACGTTTGCTCCGAATGGGACCGCCGCACGCCGTTTTGGTGTTTTAGGGCGCCGGAAACGCGTTTCCGGCCTCCGCGGTCACACGGCACCTCCGAATGAGGTTCCGTCTGGCCGACCATTTTACAATTCACGCCCTGGATGTTGTCGTACGGTTTCGTGGCATTCGGAGGTCGTTCGGGTGGTTTTGACCCCCCAACACGCCATTTCAGCGCGCTCCGTGCTGCTGAAAACGACACAATCGGACGTGCCGCGCGCACCGCACATCCAATGGACGTGCGGCCTCCTCATGCATCTCAGGAATAATATTTCTATCGTTCCCGTGCGGTTTCAGGTCGTTCGGAGCACGTTTGCTCCGAATGGGACCGCCGCACGCCGTTTTGGTGTTTTAGGGCGCCAGAAACGCGTTTCCGTCCGCCGCGGTCAAACGGCACCTCCGAATGAGGTGCCGTCTGTCCGACCATTTCACAATTAACGCCCCGGATTTTGTCGTACGGTTTCGTGGCATTCGGAGGTCGTTCGGGTGGTTTTGACCCCCCAACGCGCCATTTCAGCGCGCGCCGTGCTGCTGAAAACGACACAATCGGACGTGCCGCACGCACCGCACATCCGATGGACATGCGGCCTCCTCCTGCATCTCAGGAATAATATTTCTATCGTTCCCGTGCGGTTTCAGGTCGTTCGGAGCACGTTTTCTCCGAATGGGACCGCCGCACGCCGTTTTGGTGTTTTAGGGCGCCGAAAACGCGTTTCCGGCCGCCGCGGTCACACGGCACCTCCGAATGAGGTTCCGTCTGGCCGACCATTTCACAATTCACTCCCCGGATGTTTTCTTACGGTTTCGTGGAATTCGGAGGTCGTTCGGGTGGTTTTGACCCCCCAACGCGCCATTTCACCGCGCGCCGCGCTGCTGAAAACGACACAATCGGACGTGCCGTGCGCACCGCACGTCCGATGGACGTGCGGCCTCCTCTTGCATCTCAGGAATAATATTTCTATCGTTCCCGTGCGGTTTCGGGTCGTTCGGAGCACGTTTTCTCCGAATGGGACCGCCGCACGCCGTTTTGGTGTTTTAGGGCGCCGAAAACGCGTTTCCGGCCGCCGCGGTCACACGGCACCTCCGAATGAGGTGCCGTCTGGCCGACCATTTCAAAATTCACGCCCCGGATGTTGTCGTACGGTTTCGTGGAATTCGGAGGTCGTTCAGGTGGTTTTGACCCCCCAACGCGCCATTTCAGCGCGCTCCGCGCTGCTGAAAACGACACAATCGGACGTGCCGCACGCACCGCACGTCCAATGGACGTGCATCCTCCTCCTGCATCTCAGGAATAATATTTCTATCGTTCCCGTGCGGTTTCAGGTCGTTCGGAGCACGTTTGCTCCGAATGGGACCGCCGCACGCCGTTTTGGTGTTTTAGGGCGCCGGAAACGCGTTTCTGGCCACCGCGGTCAAACGGAACCTCCGAATTAGGTGCCGTCTAGCCGACCATTTCACAATTAACTTCCCGGATGTTTTCGTACGGTTTCGTGGCATTCGGAGGTCGTTCGGGTGGTTTTGACCCCCCAACGCGCCATTTCAGCGCGCGCCGCGCTGCTGAAAGCGACACAATCGGACGTACCGCGCGCACCGCACATCCGATGGATGTGCGCCTCCTCTTGCATCTCAGGAATAATATTTCTATCGTTCCCGTGCGGTTTCAGGTCGTTCGGAGCACGTTTGCTCCGAATGGGACCGCCGCACGCCGTTTTGGTGTTTTAGGGCGCCGGAAACGCGTTTCCGGCCGCCGCGGTCACACGGCACCTCTGAATGAGGTGCCGTCTGGCCGAACATTTCACAATTCACGCCCCGGATGTTTTCGTACGGTTTCGTGGCATTCGGAGGTCGTTCGGGTGGTTTTGACCCCCCAACGCGCCATTTCAGCGCGCGCCCCGCTGCTGAAAACGACACAATCGGACGTGCCGCGCGCACCGCACATCCGATGGACGTGCAGCCTCCTCCTGCATCTTAGGAATAATATTTCTATCGTTCCCGTGCGGTTTCAGGTCGTTCGGAGCACGTTTGCTCCGAATGGGACCGCCGCACGCCGTTTTGGTGTTTTAGGGCGCCGAAAACGCGTTTCCGGCCGCCGCGGTCACACGGCACCTCCGAATGAGGTTCCGTCTGGTCGACCATTTCACAATTCACGCCCCGGATGTTGTCGTAAGGTTTCGTGGCATTCGGAAATCGTTCGGGTGGTTTTGACCCCCCAACGAGCCACTTCAGCGCGCGCCGCGCTGCTGAAAACGACACAATCGGACGTGCCGCGCGCACCGCACGTCCGATGGATGTGCGGACTCCTCCTCCATCTCAGGAATAATATTTCAATCGTTCCCGTGCGGTTTCAGGTGGTTCGGAGCACGTTTGCTCCGAATGGGACCGCCGCACGCCGTTTTGGTGTTTAATGGCGCCGGAAACGCGTTTCCGGCCGCCGCGGTCACACGGCACCTTCGAATGAGGTGCCGTTTGGCCGACCATTTCACAATTCACTCCCCGGATGTTTTCGTATGGTTTCGTGGCATTCAGAGGTCGTTCGGGTGGTTTTGACCCCCCAACGCGCCATTTCAGCGCGCGCCGCGCTGCTGAAAACGACACAATCGGACGTGCCGCGCGCACCGCACGTCCGATGGACGTGCGGCCTCCTCCTGCATCTCAGGAATAATATTTCTATCGTTCCCGTGCGGTTGCAGGTCGTTCGGGGCACGTTTTCTCCGAATTGGACTGCCGCACGCCGTTTTGGTGTTTTAGGGCGCCGGAAACGCGTTTCCGGCCGCCGCGGTCAAACGGAACCTCTGAATGAGGTGCCGTCTAGCCGACCATTTCACAATTTACTCCCCGGATGTTGTCGTACGGTTTCGTGGCATTCGGAGGTTTTTCGGGTGGTTTTGACCCCCCAACGCGCCATTTCAGCGCGCGCCGCGCTGCTGAAAAGGACACAATCAGACGTGCCGCGCGCACCGCACGTCCGATGGACGTGCGTCCTCCTCCTGCATCTCAGGAATAATATTTCTATCGTTCCCGTGCGGTTTCAGGTCGTTCGGAGCACGTTTGCTCCGAATGGGACCGCCGCACGCCGTTTTGGTGTTTTATGGCGCCAGAAACGCGTTTCCGGCCGCCGCGGTCACACGGAACTTCCGAATGAGGTGCCGTCTAGACGAACATTTCAAAATTCACGCCCCGGATGTTGTCGTACGGTTTCGTGGCATTCGGAGGTCGTTCGGGTGGTTTTGACCCCCCAACGCGCCATTTCAGCGCGCGCCGCGCTGCTGAAAACGACACAATCGGACGTGCCGCGCGCACCGCACGTCCGATGGACGTGCCACCTCCTCCTGCACCTCAGGAATAATATTTCTATCGTTCCCGTGCGGTTTCAGGTCGTTCGGAGCACGTTTTCTCCGAATGGGACCGCCACACGCCGTTTTGGTGTTTTAGGGCACCAGAAACGCGTTTCCGGCCTCCGCGGTCAAACGGCACCTCCGAATGAGGTGCCGTCTGGCCGACCATTTCACAATTCACGCCCCTGATGTTTTCGTACGGTTTCGTGGCATTCGGAGGTCGTTCGGGTGGTTTTGACCCCCCAACGCGCCATTTCAGCGCGCGCCGCGCTGCTGAAAACGACACAATCGGACGTGCCGCGCGCATCGCACGTCCGATGGACGTGCGGCCTCCTCCTGCATCTCAGTAATAATATTTCTATCGTTCCCGTGCGGTTTCAGGTCGTTCGGAGCATGTTTGCTTCGAATGGGACCGCCGCACGCCGTTTTGGTGTTTTATGGCGCCGGAAACGCGTTTCCAGCCGCCGCGGTCACACGGCACCTCCGAATGAGGTGCCGTCTGGCCGACCATTTCACAATTCACGCCTCGGATGTTGTCGTACGGTTTCGTGGCATTCGGAGGTCGTTCGGGTGGTTTTGACCCCCCAACGCGCCATTTCAGCGCGCGCCGCGCTGCTGAAAACGACACAATCGGACGTGCCGCGCGCACCGCACGTCTGATGGACGTGCGGCCTCCTCCTTCATCTCAGGAATAATATTTCTATCGTTTCCGTGCGGTTTCAGGTCGTTCGGAGCACGTTTGCTCCGAATGGGACCGCCGCACGCCGTTTTGGTGCTTTATGGCGCCGGAAACGCGTTTCCGGCCTCCGCGGTCACACGACACCTCCGAATGAGGTGCCGTCTGGCCGACCATTTCACAATTCACGACCTGGATGTTGTCGTACGGTTTCGTGGCATTCAGAGGTCGTTCGGGTGGTTTTGACCCCCCGATGCGCCATTTCAGCGCGCGCCGCGCTGCTGAAAACGACACAATCGGACGTGGCGCGCGCACCGCACGTCCGATGGACGTGCGGCCTCCTCCTGCATCTCAGGAATAATATTTCTATCGTTCCCGTGCGGTTTCAGGTCGTTCGGATCACGTTTGCTTCGAATGGGACCGCCGCACGCCGTTTTGGTGTTTTATGGCGCCGGAAACACGTTTCCGGCCGCCGCGGTCACACGGCACCTCCGAATGAGGTGCCGTCTGGCCAAACATTTCACAATTCACGCCCCGGATGTTTTCGTACGGTTTCGTGGCATTCGGAGGCCGTTCGTGTGGTTTTGACCCCCCAACGCGCCATTTCAGCGCGCGCCGCGCTGCTGAAAACGACACAATCGGACGTGCCGCGCGCACCGCACGTCCGATGGACGTGAGGCCTCCTTTAACATCTCAGGAATAATATTTCTATCGTTCCCGTGTGGTTTCAGGTCGTTCGGAGCACGTTTGCTCCGAATGGGACCGCCGCACGCCGTTTTGGTGTTTTATGGCGCCGGAAACGCGTTTCTAGCCGCCGCAGTCACATGGCACCTCCGAATGAGGTGCCGTCTGGCCGACCATTTCAAAATTCACGCCCCGGATGTTGTGGTACGGTTTCGTGGCATTCGGAGGTCGTTCGGGTGGTTTTGACCCCCCAACGCGCCATTTCAGCGCGCGCTGCGCTGCTGAAAACGACACAATCGGACGTGCCGCGCGCACCGCACGTTCGATGGACGTGCGGCCTCCTCCTGCATCTCAGGAATAATATTTCTATCGTTCCCGTGCGGTTTCAGGTCGTTCGGAGCACGTTTGCTCCGAATGGGACCGCCGCACGCCGTTTTGGTGTTTTAGGGCGCCGGAAACGCGTTTCCGGCCGCCACGGTCACACGGCACCTCCGAATGAGGTGCCGTCTGGCCGACCATTTCACAATTCACGCCCCGGATTTTTTCGTACGGTTTCGTGGCATTCGGAGGTCGTTCGGGTGGTTTTGACCCCCAACGCGCCATTTCAGCGCGCGCCGCGCTGCTGAAAACGACACAATCGGACGTGTCGCGCGTACCGCACATCCGATGGACGTGCGGCCTCCTTCTGCATCTCAGGGATAATATTTCTATCGTTCCCGTGCGGTTTCAGGTCGTTCGGAGCACGTTTGCTCCGAATGGGACCGCCGCACGCCGTTTTGGTGTTTTATGGCGCCGGAAACGCGTTTCCGGCCGCCGCGGTCAAACGGCACCTCCGAATGAGGTTCCGTCTAGACGACCATTTCACAATTCACGCCCCGGATGTTGTCGTACGGTTTCGTGGCATTCGGAGGTTGTTCGGGTGGTTTTGACCCCCCAACGCGCCATTTCAGCGCGCGCCGCGCTGCTGAAAACGACACAATCGGACGTGCCGCGCGCACCGCACGTCCGATGGATGTGCGGCCTCCTTCTGCATCTCAGGAATAATATTTCTATCATTCCCGTGCGATTTCGGGTCGTTCGGAGCACGTTTGCTCCGAATGGGACCGCCGCACGTCGTTTTGGTGTTTTAGGGCGCCGGAAACGCGTTTCCGGCCGCCGCGGTCACACGACACCTCCGAATGAGGTTCCCTCTGGCCGACCATTTCACAATTCACGCCCTGGATGTTGTCGTACGGTTTCGTGGCATTCGGAGGTCGTTCGGGTGGTTTTGACCCCCCAACGCGCCATTTCAGCGCGCTCCGTGCTGCTGAAAACGACACAATCGGACGTGCCGCGCGCACCGCACATTCAATGGACGTGCGGCCTCCTCCTGCATCTCAGGAATAATATTTCTATCTTTCCCGTGCGGTTTCAGGTCGTTCGGAGCACGTTTGCTCCGAATGGGACCGCCGCACGCCGTTTTGGTGTTTTAGGGCGCCGGAAACGCGTTTCCGGCCGCCGCGGTCAAACGGCACCTCCGAATGAGGTGCCTTCTGGCCGACCATTTTACAATTAACGCCCCGGATGTTGTCGTACGGTTTCGTGGCATTCGGAGGTCGTTCGGGTGGTTTTGACCCCCCAACGCGCCATTTCAGCGCGCGCCGCGCTGCTGAAAACGACACAATCGGACGTGCCGCACGCACCGCACATCCGATGGACGTGCGGCCTCCTCCTGCATCTCAGGAATAATATTTATATCGTTCCCGTGCGGTTTCAGGTCGTTCGGAGCACGTTTTCTCCGAATGGGACCGCCGCACGCCGTTTTGGTGTTTTAGGGCGCCGAAAACGCGTTTCCGGCCGCCGCGGTCACACGGGACCTCCGAATGAGGTTCCGTCTGGCCGACCATTTCACAATTCACGCCCCGGATGTTTTCGTACGGTTTCGTGGAATTCGGAGGTCGTTCGGGTGGTTTTGACCCCCCAACGCGCCATTTCACCGCGCGCCGCGCTGCTGAAAACGACACAATCGGACGTGTCGTGCGCACCGCACGTCCGATGGACGTGCGGCCTCCTCCTGCATCTCAGGAATAATATTTCTATCGTTCCCGTGCGGTTTCGGGTCGTTCGGAGCACGTTTTCTCCGAATGGGACCGCCGCACGCCGTTTTGGTGTTTTAGGGCGCCGGAAACGCGTTTCCGGCCGCCGCGGTCACACGGCACCTCCGAATGAGGTGCCGTCTAGCCGACCATTTCAAAATTCACGCCCCGGATGTTGTCGTACGGTTTCGTGGAATTCGGAGGTCGTTCGGGTGGTTTTGACCCCCCAACGCGCCATTTCAGCGCGCTCCGTGCTGCTGAAAACGACACAATCGGACGTGCCGCACGCACCGCACGTCCCATGGACGTGCAGCCTCCTCCTGCATCTCAGGAATAATATTTCTATCGTTCCCGTGCGGTTTCAGGTCGTTCGGAGCACGTTTGCTCCGAATGGGACCGCCGCACGCCGTTTTGGTGTTTTAGGGCGCCGGAAACGCGTTTCCGGCCACCGCGGTCAAACGGAACCTCCGAATTAGGTGCCGTCTAGCCGAACATTTCACAATTAACTTCCCGGATGTTTTCGTACGATTTCGTGGCATTCGGAGGTCGTTCGGGTGGTTTTGACCCCCCAACGCGCCATTTCAGCGCGCGCCGCGCTGCTGAAAGCGACACAATCGGACGTACCGCGCGCACCGCACATCCGATGGATGTGCGCCTCCTCTTGCATCTCAGGAATAATATTTCTATCGTTCCCGTGCGGTTTCAGGTCGTTCGGAGCACGTTTGCTCCGAATGGGACCGCCGCACGCCGTTTTGGTGTTTTAAGGCGCCGGAAACGCGTTTCCGGCCACCGCGGTCACACGGCACCTCCGAATGAGGTGCCGTCTGGCCGACCATTTCACAATTCACGCCCCGGATGTTTTCGTACGGTTTCGTGGCATTCGGAGGTCGTTCGGGTGGTTTTGACCCCCCAACGCGCTATTTCAGCGCGCGCCGCGCTGCTGAAAACGACACAATCGGACGTGCCGCGCGCACCGCACATCCGATGGACGTGCAGCCTCCTCCTGAATCTCAGGAATAATATTTCTATCGTTCCCGTGCGGTTTCAGGTCGTTCGGAGCACGTTTGCTCCGAATGGGACCGCCGCACGCCGTTTTGGTGTTTTAGGGCGCCGAAAACGCGTTTCTGGCCGCCGCGGTCACACGGCACCTCCGAATGAGGTTCCGTCTGGTCGACCATTTCACAATTCACGCCCCGGATGTTGTCGTACGGTTTCGTGGCATTCGGAGGTCGTTCGGGTGGTTTTGACCCCCCAACGCGCCATTTCAGCGCGCGCCGCGCTGCTGAAAACGACACAATCGGACGTGCCGCGCGCACCGCACGTCCGATGGATGTGCGGCCTCCTCCTTCATCTCAGGAATAATATTTCTATCGTTCCCGTGCGGTTTCAGGTGGTTCGGAGCACGTTTGCTCCGAATGGGACCGCCGCACGCCGTTTTGGTGTTTAATGGCGCCGGAAACGCGTTTCCGGCCGCCGCGGTCACACGACACCTTCGAATGAGGTTCCTTTTGGCCGACCATTTCACAATTCACTCCCCGGATGTTGTTGTATGGTTTCGTGGCATTCGGAGGTCGTTCGGGTGGTTTTGACCCCCCAACGCGCCATTTCAGCGCGCGCCGCGCTGCTGAAAACGACACAATCGGACGTGCCGCTCGCACCGCACGTCCGATGGATGTGCGGCCTCCTCCTGCATCTCAGGAATAATATTTCTATCGTTCCCGTGCGGTTTCAGGTCGTTCGTGGCACGTTTTCTCCGAATTGGACCGCCGCACGCCGTTTTGGTGTTTTAGGGCGCCGGAAACGCGTTTCCGGCCGCCGCGGTCAAACGGAACCTCTGAATGAGGTGCCGTCTAGCCGACCATTTCACAATTTACGCCCCGGATGTTGTCGTACGGTTTCGTGGCATTCGGAGGTTGTTCGGGTGGTTTTGACCCCCCAACGCGCCATTTCAGCGCGCGCCGCGCTGCTGAAAAGGACACAATCGGGGGCTGTACGGGGGTGCGGGGGGCTGTACGGGGGTGGCGGGGGGCTGTACGAGGGTGCGGGGGGTTGTACGGGGGTGTCGGGGGGCTTTACGGGGGTGTCGGGGGGCTGTACGGGGGTGGCGGAGGGCTGTACGGGGGTGCGGGGGGGGGGGGGGGGGGTGGGCTGTACGGGGGTGCGGGGAGGCTGTACGGGGGTGAGGGGGGCTGTACGGGGGTGGCGGAGGGCTGTTCGGGGGTGCGGGGGGTTGTACGGGGGTGGCGGGGGCCTGTACGGGGGTGGCAGGGGGCAGTACGGGGGTGCGGGGGGTTGTACGGGGGTGCGGGGGGGGGGGGGGGGGGGGGGGCTGTACGGTGGTGTCGGGGGGCTTTACGGGGGTGAGGGGGGCTGTACGGGGGTGGCAGAGGGCTGTACGGGGGTGCGGGGGGGGGGGGGGGGGGGGCTGTACGGGGGTGCGGGGGGCTGTACGGGGGTGAGGGGGGCTGTACAGGGGTGGCAGAGGGCTGTTCGGGGGTGCGGGGGGGGGGGGGGGGGGGGCTGTATGGGGGTGCGAGGGGGCTGTACGGGGGTACGGGGGGCTGTACGGGGGTGCGGGGGGCTGTACGGGGGTGTCGGGGGGCTGTACGGGGGTGGCGGGGGGCAGTACGGGGGTGTGGGGGGTTGTACGGGGGTGCGGGGGGGCTGTACGGGGGTGCGGGGGGGGGGGGGGGGGGCTGTACGGGGGTGCGGGGGGCTGTACGGGGGTGCGGGGGGCTGTACGGGGGTGGCGGGGGGCTGTACGGGGGGCAGTACGGGGGTGCTGGGGGTTGTACGGGGGTGCGGGGGGGCTGTACGGGGGTGCGGGGGGCTGTACGGGGGTGCGGAGGGGGGGGGGGGGGGCTGTACGGGGGTGGCGGGGGCCTGTACGGGGGTGGCGGGGGGCAGTACGGGGGTGCGGGGCGTGTACGGGGGTGCGGGGGGGCTGTACGGGGGTGCGGAGGGCTGTACGGGGGTGCGGGGGGGGGGGGGGGGGATGTACGGGGGTGCGGGGGGCTGTACGGGGGTGCGGGGGGCTGTACGGGGGTGGCGGGGGGCTGTACGGGGGTGGCAGGGGCCTGTACGGGGGTGGCGGGGGGCAGTACGGGGGTGCGGGGGGGCTGTACGGGGGTGCGGGGGGGCTGTACGGGGGTGCGGGGGGCTGTACGGGGGTGCGGGGGGGGGGGGGGGGGGGCTGTACGGGGGTGCGGGGGGCTGTACGGTGGTGCGGGGGGCTCTCCGGGGGTGCAAAGGCCATCCCATTGATTACAAAAGTGAAAAATAAAAGTGATAACATCTAATTAATACATATTTCTTTTATCGATACCATACAGAATTTTATAAAAAATATATTGGATAATACATAATCTATAATATCAGATTTATTGATCTGTTGGAATTAGTTCGACTTTTTCAAATGTAGAATCATTCAAGATTATCTGATCAAAAACTCAATATGTTTATAAAATATTTAAAAGACCACCATGGATGGTAATAATGCATTACTTAAATGAATAAATACAGTACATTAATGTCAACCCTACCAGTAAAAACAAAAAACATATCTCGTGAATATATGGTGCGTCACGCGTTGCCATCACTGCTACCTCCTTCTGGTGGGCCAGGTTCCTACAACAAATAAACATTATAAATATTTTAATAACAAAAATAATTTAAATTAAATAAATAAATACAGTATATACCTGCGTCGTATGATCCCCTGTACCATCAGCTCGACGCACATATTCCCGCAGTGCTCTAACCTCAGCTGTCAATTGCGCATTTGTCTCCTCGGAAGCGCGCAGCCGTGCCTCAAAATCTGACATCTGGTGTGTCATATGAGCAACAGCAGGACCGAAAACCGCAGCATGTGACACTATAGAACGTGGAATCCCTGCTCCATAGGTCAAACTATAGCCATGCCCGTCCCGACCAATAATGCGATGAAAGATCTCATCCCGTCGCATGGGAAGCTGTCGCTGGTCCTCTGGCAGATGTTCTAACTCAGCTTCAAATTGATCCTGTGAAATATTTAAATATATATAAATATATATATGTTAATATATAGATTTATGTAATTATTGGTAAGTACATACACTTACTATCAATGCTGCAACCTCTGGATCATTGCGATCACGAGTCCTTATCCACACCGACATTTTATCAGTTGCTGCACCTTTCCCTCGCAACTGTATATTAAAAGAATATAAACACAAAACCATATTAATTAATAAATTAAAAAATGAATAATATATACCTCATGTCGGATCTGAGACACGTGACGAGTCCCGAGCCTGTGAGGTGGTCCCTGCAACGCTCGATTCTACGAATGGCGTGTTGACACCTCCTACATTCAATTCATTCAAATTTCAAACAAATCACATATTCTTGAAAATATATATACAGAAAAATAATTAATATACAAACCGCAACACCCTCAGTAGACCAATATGCAACCAAGTCACGCCACTGAGCCGGGAGGACACCTCTCGGGACTTTTTCCAAAATGTCAAGGGCACCCACATTTGGTACCCAGTGGTCCCTCTTCACTTTGCCTTTATAATCTTTCCACAGCTTACGACATTTGCTCATACACACGGGCCGAAACTCTTCAGGGCATACTTTCAAATTTTGCTATAATGAAAATAATCAAACATATTAGTATTATTTATAAATAAAAAATAAAGTAAAATTATTTTCTTACCTGAACCTCCCTCCATAGACGATCTAATGTGTCATGAGGGATAGAAGCCCAATCACGCGTGGTCAATGGAAATCGATGTGGGTCACGTATGATATGACCCAGCTGACGAATAAATGCCGGGGCATTCGGTCCCACGGGATGAAATACCTCATCAAATGAAACATCTATCGTCGTGTCGGAATTCCATGATAATATGCCACGACCAGGGCCTCTTCTGCGAGAGGAAGAAGCAGCCGAGTCTGATCCTGTTGAAAACAATTTTATATATAAATTGACAAATGTTATATATATATATATATGTCAATTACATAAAAAATATAGACAATGACATTCAAACATACCTCGACCCTGAGACGTAGATGCCTCAGATGGATGATGTGGATTTTCTGCCTCTTCCCCTGACATGTCTGCAGTCATACAAAATATCAGTAACGAGTCCAAAGTGTTTAAAAGATAAATTGGATTGTTCTTAATAAATCAAACTTGTACAACTATTAATAAAACAAAAAATGGATTGAATAATTAGTTGTGAATTAATTTTAAAAAATCAGAAAGTTAATCAACCTAAATATTTATGACTGAATTAACTTACAAAAGTGAGGATTAAAACTTATAAGGATTTATAAAATGATTAGATAATTTATGATATCCTAGGACATTCTACTGAATAGCGGGAAAACAATTATACCTTTCATTAAGCATGCAAATCGACCGTTTCTCCTTCAACAGCCGCTCTGACCCAATAAATATATTCTTCACGTTGAACTACGGTATGTTGATCAAGTTGTTGGTAAACAAACGGAACAGTCTTGGGTTCATCTTCTTCAAATAAAAACACTCCTCTCCGAGACATTTTGACAACAACTTGCCAACTTGGATCCGAAGGCAAAGTAACGAAGAATACTTGTTCCGCTTGTGATGTCAAAATGAAAGGTTCATTCTCAACTCGTTCATTATTTATGTATAACATATAGTTAAAATTCACCAATGAAAACTGATATTGATCGACTTTACATCCACGCACTGGATCAACCCAATTACACTTTAACAATATGTACTTCAAACCGTGTGTGTATACAACTTCAATGATGTCTATCAATTGACCATAGTAATAATGAGAATTGACAAAGGGACAACCGATGCCACTGTTTTGTGTTGCTCGTTTGTCGTCAACATCTTTAATGCGAAATCGAAAACCATTATCATCAATAGCTTTATAACGACGAGCCGTTATAGATGGACCCTCAGCCAGTTGGATAAATACTTCAGGTAGCGTGGGGTCCCCTAACTCCCTCAGCTTACGAACCTACATAATTTATAAAAATAAATACTGATATATGCAGAAAGAATTAGTTTAATACTTCACTCATAATGAAAATCAATTTATACATACATAATCCTTGAACCAATCATGAAATGCCGCATAATGAGATTGTTGAATTTGCAACTCAGTCGCACGATGCATCTCTTCTTTTATCTCATTAATGTGTTTCCTGCAAATGATTACGCGATGTTTAAAAGATCAACTTATGCAAAGAAAAAATGTAAAAGTTATACAAGCACATTGATAAGATACTTACTGCATTAATGGTGCAACTGATGGAGTATTGAACAAGATATATCGATGTGCTTGTATCCACTCGATGTTGTCCATATCAAATGTGGTTCCTTCTCCAACTGGACCATCATGAATCCAAGAGGGCTTATCTAATTTTGTTTCAACATCCGTATGATATTATGCACAAAAGGTAGTACACTCATCCATCAAATAACCATTGGCTATTGATGCCTCTGGACGAGCTCTGTTGCGTACAAATCTTTTCAATGTACTCAAATACCGTTCAATAGGATACATCCACCTGAATTGCACTGGACCATCAGCCATTACTTCATCAGTTAGGTGCACTGTCAAGTGGACCATAACATCGAAAAATGAGGGGGGGAAAAGTTTCTCAAAGTGACAAAGCGTAAGTACAATTCGGTCCTGCAAACTTTTTAAATCACCCATTCGTTGATTTATTAAACAAAGCTGTCTAAAAAAATTACTCATCTCAATCAAGGGCTGAACAACATTGGGGGATAAACAATCACAAATTGCGATTGGAATCAACTGCTGAAGTAATATGTGATTGTCATGACTTTTCAACCCTTGAAATGTCTTGCTCGTCAGATTCACACACTTTGAAATATTAGAAGAGTAACCATCAGGCACCTTGACCATCTTCAAAATGGAAAGAAATGTCTCTTTCTCCTCTGTAGTCATCGAATACTGTGCAGCAGGAATATATGCCTTGTTTCCCTCAGCTAACTGTAAATGCAACTGTTTCCTTAAACCCATTTCTTCCAAATCACGGCGTGCATTAACATGGTCCTTTGACTTTCCACTGACACCTAAAATGGTCCACAATATGTTATCACAAACATTTTTTTCAATGTGCATGACATCCAAATTATGCCTCAACATGTTAGTTTTCCAATACGAAAGACTATAAAAAATATTTTTCTTTTTCCAATTGTGACTGTGCTGCCTACCCGCAGCACGAATATTACGTACTGGAGGAGCCACCAAATCCTGAATTTCATATACCGTGCGGATGTTTTCTTCCTCAATCTGCGATAACATTTCGACTCCTGTCATGATCTTTGGTGTTGGACTGAACTCTCTAGAACCATCAAATGCCACTCTGTCCTTTCTGAACCTGTGCTGGGGAGGGAGAAAACGCCTGTGACCCATGTATGCCCATTTTTTGGAATGTTTAAGCCATACAGATTTTTTACTTTTATTGCAACAAGGGCAAGCAAATTCCCCTTTCGTACTCCAGCCTGATAAATTTGCATAAGCTGGGAAGTCATTGATTGTCCACAATAAAGCAGCATGCAGTTTGAACATTTCATTCGTTTCGCAGTCATAAGTCATCACACCATCGCCCCAAAATTCATTCAACTCATCAATCAATGACTGAAGGTAAACATCAATCTTATCCCCCAGACATTTAGGTCCATCAATAAGAGTGGAAAGTAATATAAATTGTTGCTTCATACAAAGCCACGGAGTAAGATTATATGGAACCAACACCACGGGCCATGTGCTATGAGTTGCACCAACCATAGACTTGAATGCATTGAAACCATCTGCTGCCAATCCCAATCGGACATTACGAACATCTTTAGCAAAGTCGGGATGTCTCTTATCAAAATCCTTCCATGCATGAGAGTCTGCTGGGTGGGTTAACATGTCACTTTCATGAACTCTTTATGCATGCCATCTCATTAAATTAGAAACTTTAGATGACATAAAAAATCTTTTCAACCTCGGTTTAAGGGGAAAGTAACGCATTTTCTTTATGGCAATCGGTTTCCCCTGTATCGCAATATGACTTTGATGAGTCTTATTTCCCCTGTTCTCTTTCCACCTGGAAGCGCCACAAACCGCACAAATATCCAAATGAGCAGTTTCATTTCTAAACAACATACAGTTGTTTGCACATGCATCTATAGTCTCATATGTAAAACCTAAGTTCTCTGTCAACTTACGAGCATAGTAATACGACTCAGGAATCTTAGCGTCGACAGGAAGAACTTTTTTCAATAAAACAAAAAGCATGTCGAATGATGTGTCTTACCAATTATTCAAAGTCTTCAAATGCAACAACTCCACGATAAACGACAGTTTATTGTAAGAAGTACATCCTGGATATAATTCTGTTTTCGCATCATCAAGTACTTCATAAAACCTCCTCGAATCACGATCTGCAACAGAGCGAAGATTTATCTCACCGGTCTCAAGATTCTGGATGTCAATGCCTTCAGGATCAAACCCACGTACCATTTCAGTAAGCATTTCATGCATTGGATCAGTCATCCTTGCATCAACATCCATCTGAGATACATCTGTATTTTGACAACGAACATATTCTTCTCCATGACGAGTCCAACTCTTATAATTTTTCAGAAATCCATTAAAGAAAAGGTGCTCCCTCATAGTATCTCGTGTGAATTGATATCTGTTAGCACATTTTCTACATGGACAACTAATATAGTCACTTTCAAATCCTCTCGTGAAGTCAATAAGCTGCATAATTCCATTGAAATATTCTCTAGACGTTCGATTTGGAAGATCAATCCAACTCTTATCCATAATAATATCTGTATAACAAACATTTACACAATACTTATTACATTTACATTTTTCAAATCAACCATATTCAAAATAAATATTAACCATTTGTTTATGAACCATTGATAAAATAATAATGTAACTGAAAGCTCATGTTACCTGATTGAGCTACAAACCTGAAAGGGAGGGGAGCCGAAGGCAGTGCTGCGAGGGAGAGGAGGCAGCGAAGGGGAGCTGGAGCCAAAGGCGGTGCGGCAAGGGAGGGGACGGGCGGTGGCGGCGGCAGGGAGCTGGAGGAGAGGAGGCGGTGAGGGGACGGGGGACGGGCAGCGAGGGGGGGGGGGGGTGTCCGGGGTCGGGGGGGGGGGGGGGGGGGGGGCTGTCCGAGGTGCGGGGAGGGGTGTCCGGGGTGTCGGGGGCCTGTCAGGGGTGCGGGCAGGGGTGTTCGGGGTGCGGGGGTGTCCGGGGTGTGGGGGAGGGGGGCTGTCTGGGGTGCAGGGGGGCTGTCGGGGGTGCGGGGTGGGGTGTCCGGGGTGCGGGGGGCCTGTCCGGGGTGCGGGGGGGCTGTCCGGGTTCGGAGGGGGGGTGTCCGAGTGCGGGGGGGGGGGGGGGGGGCTGTCCGGGGTGCGGGGGGGCTGTCCGGGTTCGGAGGGGGGTGTCCGAGTGCAGGGGGGGGGGGTGTCCGGGGTGCGGGGAGGCGTCCGGGGTGCGGGGGGCGGTCCGGAGTGCGCAGGGGGGGGGGGGGGCTGTCCGGTGTGCGGGGAGGCGTCCGGGGTGCGGGGGGCGGTCCGGAGTGCGCGGGGGGGAGGGGGGGTGCTGTCCGGGGTGCAGGGAGGCGTCCGGGGTGCGGGGGGCGGTCCGGAGTGCGTGCCGGGGGCTGTCCGGGGTGCGGGTGCCGTCCGGGGTGGGGGGGGGGGGGAGGGCCGAGAGGCCGGAGGGCGGCGGCCGGAGGCCCGAGGGCGGAGGGCGGCGGCCGGAGGCCGGATGGCAGACGACGGGGGAGGGCGGGCGGCGGGGGAGGGCGGGCGGCGGGGGAGGGCGGGCGGCGGGGGAGGGCGGGCGGCGGGGGAGGCCGGGCGGCGGGGGAGGCCGGGCGGCGGGGGAGGGGAGGGCAGTGAGGGAGGGCGGCGAGGGAGGGAGGGGGTTAGGGCGGAGGGAGATCGAGGGCGCGGGGGGGGGGGGGGGGGGCGCAGAAGCCCCCCGTTTTTTTTATGCAGGTTAGCGACCGCCATTGGCGGTCGCTAATGGTTAGCTGTAGCGACCGCCAATGGCGGTCGCCCGAGTCTGGGGGGCTCCAATGCCCCCTTTTCTAGTAGTGGTAGGTAAAAGACGTTAAAATGTTCAATAAAATTGTATACATCTAATTTTATTATAAAATGACTCCTATCAATTATAATGATATTATATAGGTATTATGTATCTATTTTGACCTAGAATAAATTTAAAAAAAATAAATAATTATTTAAATAAAAATTAGGTTTAAAATAATAATGCAGTGTTTTTCAGTATTAATAAAAAATTGAATGTTTTCAGAAAAATACAAACAATTCACCCTAAGATAATTTTGATATTCCAAATCAAAAAATGAAGTAAATTTTGAAAAATAAAATTTATTAAATTTTTAAAAGTGGGTATTACTATTCATAACAGCTAGTTTTATTATTTGTGGTGTGTTAGAACACGAAGTTGTGTACAGTGCAAGATATTGTATTATTCTAGGAGAAGCGTACCATTAAAGCTTGGGGGTGTTACATTCTTCCCTCCTTAAAATAATTTTGTCCTCGAAAATTATATAATACTTATGCATAAAAAGCTTCGAGTGGTTACTTATCATAAGTTCCTTATGTTACCACATTGCCTCTTCCATTTTATGGTTTCTCCATAGAACATTTACCAGGAGAGTGTTCCGGTTTCTCAACACTTGTTCTCTGGTATCAAGAATCTTGACAGGCTCTTCACAGTAAGACAAATTAGGTTCCAGTTCTATTTCTTCATAGGTGAGTACATGTGTTGGTTCAGACATGTATTTTATCAATATTGATATGTGGAACACATCATTAAATTTTATGAGACTTGGCGGCATTTCCAAATGATAAGTTACAACTCCAATTCATTCTCAAATTTTGAAAGGTCTAATGTACCTGGGACTTAATTTACCTTTCTTACCGAATCACACAACACCCTTCCATGGAGATACCTCCAAGAAAACATGATATCCTACTTTAAATTCCAAATCCTTCCTTTGGTTATCGACATAAATCTTTTTCCTACTTTGAGCTGCTTTGATGTGGGTTTGGATAATATTCACATTTTCTATTGTTTCCTCAACAAGTTCTAGGCCTATGAGTTTTCTTTCCCCAATATCATCCCAACAAGTTGGTGTGCGACATATATTTCCATATAATGCTTCATATGGTACCATATGAATACTTGAATGGAAGATATTGTTATAGGAAAATTCTACCATAGGTAAATAATGAGCCCACATACCTTGAAATTCAAGTAAGAAAGATCTATACTTGTCTTCTAAGGTTTGAATTGTCTGTTCTGATTGTTCGTCAGTTTGAGGGTGGTAGGTAGTGCTCAAACAAAGTTCAGTATCGAGGACTTTTTGAAGACTTTTCCAGAATCTTTATGTAAAATGGGGGTCATGATCAGAAAAAATCGATAGGGGTACACCATGAAGTCTTGAAACTTCATTAATAAGTAGTCTTGCTAAACGTTCAAGTGGTAAATCTTCTCTTAAAGCAAGAAAATGTGTTTACATGGTTAGACGATCAACAATGACCCATATATCATTATTTCTTTTAGAAGTCTTTAGTATCTCCATGAAAAATATCATTGTAATATAATCCCGTTTCCACTTAGGTATGGGAAGAGGTTGAATGACTCCTCTAGGATGTTTTCTTCCAGACTTCATCTATTGACAAACCATATATCTTGAACCATAATCAGCAATCTACCTTTTCATGTTGTAACACCAAAATGTTCCTTCAAATCTCTATAAATCTTAGTGATACTAGGGTGTATAGATAAATTGGAGCAATGATCATCATCCAACAATTCCCTTTTCAGATCAGGTGTATCAGGAACACAAAGCCTTCTCCCAAATTTTAAAATTCCATCTTCATATACTAAGTCAATCAATCTCCCATAGTTCATAACATTAATTTTATTTTGAAACTCCTCTTCATCAGTCTGAGAACTTTTTATCCTTTCTAGTAAATGTGGTTTGACAACCATTTGAAAAAGTATTGATGTTTCACCTTTCATTATTATTCCCATATCCATATTTACTATATACATGAACATAGGATCCCTTTCAACTCTCATATTGTTAAAAACTTCATGATTCTTTCTTCTCAAATCACCTGCCACCTTATTTGATTTCCACGTGTGGTAGTGTATAGTTCAATCATAATGTTGGAGTAGTTCGAGCCATCTCCTTTGCATCATGTTGAGTTCTTTCTGTGAGAAAATATACTTCAAACTCTTGTGAAAAATATATATCTCACATTTTTCACCATATAGATAGTGTATCCATATATTCAGAGGAAATATTATAGTTTCTAACTCAAGATCATGAGTGAGATAGTTCTGTTCATGAATTTTTAGCTGCCATGATGCATAGGCAATAACTCTATCATTATTTATATGGACACAACCAAGAAGTTTCTTTGAAGCATTACTATAAATAACAAACCCGTCAATCCCCGATGGTAGAGTCAACATAGGATCATTGACTAATATTTTCTTAAATTATTCAAAACATTCTTTATACTCTTTTTCCATAAAAATTTAACCCCTTTACATGTGATCTTGGTTAATGGGTTATCCAATCAGAAAAAATTCTAGATGAAATTACGATAATAACCTACTAAACCAATAAAACTGCGTACCTCAGTTATACTCATCGGTGCTAGCCATTCTTGTATTGATCTTGTCTTTGAAGGATCAACAAATATCCTATCCTTTGAGACAATATGACTAAGAAAAGAAATATCCTGAATCTAGAATTCACACTTTCTAAACTTCCCATAAAATTCATTTGTTCTAATAATCTTTAGAATAGTATGCAAGTGATTTTCATGATCTTTGTAGATTTTGGAGTATACCAAGTTATAATTAATAAATACCACTAAAAAGTCACCAAGATATTCCTTGAAAAATCTATTCATTATATCCATAAATAAAAAGGTACATTAGTCAGTCTAAAAGGCATTACTGTAAACTCATAATGCCCAGACATGGTTTGAAATGATGTCTTCAGAATGTATTCCTTCTTTATACAAAACTAATGATATCCAGATAGAAGGTCAATATTTGAAAAATATTTAGTTCCATGAATTTGATGAAATAAATCATCAATGCAAGGTAGGGGATACTTTTTCTTTACTATTATAGCATTAGTCTCCCTATAGTCAATGCACAACCTCATAGATCCATCTTTCTTCCTAACAAAATGAACATGGGATCCCCATAGAGAAACACTTGGGAAAATAAATCCATTATTACAAAATTACTCTAGTTGTTTCTTTAGTTCCCCTAATTCCACAATGGAAATTATATAAGGGGTCATCGATATGGGCCTTAAACCAAGAATTAAATCAATGGAAAACTAAATTTCTCATTCTGGAGGATGTCCAGGTAAATCCTCTAGAAACACATCAATATATTCTTGCACAATAGGTACATACTCTATTTGAACATTAGTTTCCTCACCCATAGTTATTTCATTCCCTTCCTCACCAATAATGGAATTTAGTAGAGCTACTAGGGGTGGATCTAGATAAGAATCAAATGGTGACATTTCTTCTCTAAAGATAAGGAACTATTTATAATCATTGAAAATTGTAACCTCTTTATTCTTTCAATAAAGTTTTGAATCATGGTCTGAAATCCAATCCATTCTGAGTATTATATAAAATTTCCTCATGGGTATGATGATGAGATCAGCAGATAAATCATGTTTTTATTCCCTAATGGGAATCGATTGACAAAATTTTTTTGCAATGAAACATCCCTTATGAGTTTTGACTAACAACTCCCTTGTTAAATCTAATTGGAAATATCTAATTTTCTTAGAAAACTAGGAAGATATGAAATGATGAAATTATCCAGAATCAAATAAAGCATTGGATAAATTTGAGGAAACCATTAAATTACCTTCCACCACATCATTTGGAGATTCCACCTTAGCAGTAGCAATTGCATAAGCTTGGCCTTTCTCCCTTAGCCTTTTCTGAGGTAAGTTTCCTTGCCACTTAGGACATTTATTTTCATAATTCCAATTTCTATACAATTGATGCTTTCAAAATTGACAACCTCTTTCTTTCCCTTGCAATCATGAGCTTGGTGGCCTTTTTCACCACACTTTTAATAGACTCCCATTTCCTTCAAGCATGTACCGGGGTATTTCTTCCCACATTTACTACAGGATGGAAATTCAAATTTTCCCTTCTTCTCCTTATTTCCATTTACAGAGTGTTTAGTATATCTCTTCTTATTTTTCTTTTCTTTAAAGTCGTAAGAGTTAGAGAATTACTTTTCTATCTTAATAGCACATGATATAATATCTTCATACGTTGAGAAGGATTGTGAGACTAATGCTTGATAGGGAAATTATTTTAACCCATCAAAGAATAAATTTATCTTACTCCTTGGGTTACGTATATAATTTGATGCATGCCTTTCTAATCTTGTAATGTTAGCCTCATAATTTGCGACATTCTCATCCTCCTTTTTCCTCATAATAAGAAATTTCCCTTCAGTATCAGCTCGATGGTCATGGGGAAAGTATTTTTCTATGAAAATATCTTTGAACTCCCTTAATTCCATATTTGATACTTCTTTATCCTCTTTTGTGTTTTGAATTAATGACCACCATTTATTTTCTTCTCCTGTGAGGCGATAAACTGCCATGAAAACTTTTTACCTTTCACTACTTCCCAAAGCATTCGATATTTTCTCTAAGGAACTTATCCATTGCTCAGCTACAAATAGATTTTTAGTCCCATTTAATGTTGTTGGTTGTTGCCTCATGAAATGGTATAACATTGATCCTCTGTGTTGTGGATTAGGGTGCTCCATACGGGTAAGGTTATTATTCATAACCTGAGTGAGTGGTCCCAGTATGGTAATAATATTTTCAACACCAGTTTCATCACAAGATCCACTATAATTAACTTTAATTGGAGGAGAATATCTATATGGATCACATGCACTGATATAGTTTCCATTCCTGCCACTAGACGCCATTTCTAAACAATGACATACTCTATACTTGTTTATGAATCACAATACACAATTCCAAACTAATGAAATACCTAACATAGATTGAACAATTTATTTTTATAATCCATAATCATAAAAAAAATGTTTTCATTGAGGAATTATTTACACATAAATCCTTCATAACCTCTTATAAAGAAATTTTGAACTATCCTAAGCATATCCCCTGGGAGTGTCATAACCAAGAGTGCAGCAAGGCCCGTTACCGTGTACCAGGATACCCCAAGTCAAGCCCAAAACTTCTTTTCAGAGTTTTCACTCCAAGGTACATCTGTGCCAGAGCTGCCTCGACCTTGTAATATCCAGAAAGGGATGTATTTTCTTGGATAACTCACAAAATCTCTACAATACCAAAATTATAATAAGTTATTCAACACTAATCCTCAAAGTCTATATTAGGGTAATGTTTTATAATAAGAGTTTTTCTAAATCTGGTTTCAAATATTTGTACTAAACTTACTCTGATACCAACTATAACACACCAACCCTAGTTACCCAGAGTCAGTGAATTATTACATAACATTGGCCTGATCACAAGAGATCACGTATTGAAAGACCAATTAGATTAGTATCCTTGGAAGTACTAGATACATACATGAGTTTTATATTACATCATGAAATAAAAAAACAACAACATTTTGTCCCCTTTGAACAAACTCATATCCTTTAACCTATCCCTTCAGGTTAATCATAATATAATTCTTCGCATCCTGGGAAAAATAAAACATAGAAAGGGATGAGCTCCGATTCTCAGTAAGGATAACAATATAGCAGAAACTTTCATAAATAAACATAAACATTTAAGGAAATGTATAAAACTAATACACATGCCTTTTAAACATAAAATTCAGCATAATATGGAAAATATAAATCAAATAATAGCATTTACTTATTCACATGGATATTATAATAGTCAAATAATCACATGTAATATCAATAGCGAATTTCATAATGATGGAATGCATAATTCCAAACATCATAACCACATATTCAAGGCCTCATGCCAAGACTACAAATAAAATTTTATCAAGGCCTTCTTCCAAGACACTAGTTTGTCTCATGAGACCTACCGATGCATCAACAAGCTATAGCGGGCTCCACCAGTCACTTACTAAGTCCAATGAATTTCTCATATGAAAAGGTTGAAACATAACATAAATATTCATATTAAAACTATCATAAAAAATGTTAATACTTTAACTATAAACCATGAATGGTATAAAAATAACGCATCCATAGTCAAACATATTTGAGAACCTTCAATACAATATGGAAAATTTTATCATAAAAAATCAACTTCAAACAAGTGTAAAATCCATCAAAGGATGTTGATATAGATGAAATCAAAACTATTTGAGAGAAATCTCTATTTCTATTTTTAAATCATTTAAAAGTCACATAATAATAAAAGAAAACATTTATTTTGAAAATATTTTTATAATATTGTAAGAGAAGCTTCAAAGGTGTTATAAATGTGGAAAATATCCACGATCTCCGTATAAGTATACAAAAAGTTTCTTTCTATAATTTTGTCAAAAAGGTCATAAAGGACCTTATTTGGAAAACAACAAAAAGATTCCATTATATTTTTTTTATAAAAAGTCAATCACGGGTATGAATGACTTTACCCCATAGTATAGAAAATAGAAAAAATGTTTTGAAATACATTTTTAATAAACACATATATGGATGACAAAGAGGTCCTAATAGATACTCACCCATAAACAACCTCAGATAATGAAGAGATTGTAGAATTTACCCTTACCTTGTAATTTTCCTTGGTCGAGGGTACTTTAACATCCTGTATAATAGTTAAATCATTTTTATTAAATTATAAAATAACCATATACATAAATATGATATCATACATGATCTTTTAATATTTCTTTGTTAATAATATTTTAGTTGTATCATTGTTTCATGTGTTAACTGATTCATTTTCATTTATATATTTTGTTATGTAAGTCATGTTTTTTATGGATATGATGTATTTGATTCAAATCTAGAATTATATTAAGCTCTTTAACATCATTTTTATTCATAAAATGAAAATTATTCTTGAATGGTTATGATGGGGAATGAATCTCATCGCGTTCTTGGAGACAGTAATCCGTACGTATGCACGAGCGACAATACCAATCTATTGATGGTAAAATAATATGTATTTGGATGGTATATAATATTTAAATAATCATTAACAAGTTATATTTATTATTTACATAAATTATACTCATTATTATACACATCCAAATAATGAAGTGTTGAATAACAAACTACACCACGACGTGGAGACGGTAAGCCGTACGTACGCACGTATGGAAACTTTGTCATTCATAGGATAGATAGAATAATTAATATGGTTGTTCCATATTTATAATAACATTTTAGTATATAGAAGGTATTGGATTTTTTTTATGGAAACAAAAATAAATAGGAATTGGAAGAAGAAAAGAACTTTGAAAGAGGTGATGAAATTATTACCTCTTCTTCGGGTGCTTCCTTTTGATTTGAACAAAAAGGATATTTTGGTTGTATTTATGATCAAATTAAGGCCTATTAGGTGATGTGATGGTAGTTTGGATGATATTTGAGTAGGTTTTGGCCCCACCAAATGGCATCAGAGGTGTGATTGTGAGAGAAGGGGAAATACCCTTTTATAAGAGAGGTGAGGGTCACTTTAGGAAAATCATGAAATATTAATTAATTATACAATCATATTCAGTTTATAATGGATAAAAATGGATTTATTTTGAGTATAAGGTGGTGATGGGTTGAAAAACTCTCAACTAATAGGTTTTAGATATACTTAGGTCACCATATTAAACTTAACTTTTATATTTAACTCTTAGTTAAATAGTTTAACTTTTACCATATATTCTTGAATTATTATTATAAATGGTTAACAAACTTACTATAAAAAGAAAAGAGAACCCTAAGTAGTTAATTATTGACATATCTAACCTTATATAAGTCCTTTGGAAGAACCTTATATTTTTAGGAATATTATATAAATTAATAATATAGTATTTTTTTTAAAACTCATTTATGTCAATTTTGACACTATTTAGTATTTGGTTGTTGTTAAATTCATAAAAACATTATCAATTAGAAAAAAATTTATTTAATCAACCCTAAAATTTCATATTCACCTATAAAATTATCTAAATGTATCAAAAGTATCAATTAACATTTATTTGGATATTTATAATATCAAATATTTTAATCTTTCATAAATAAGGTAATTACTGCGTCATTATTGTGTCTTAAATAAATTTAATTATTTGATGTATAATTTTTTTAAATAAAATACTATTATGTAAGAAATATTTTTATATTTCTAATGAATATTTATAGTCTAATTTATATCATGTATAATCATATATTAAAAATGTTTTAGTTATAAAAAAGTGAATTTTACAGTTTTAAATCTTCTTTGAATAAAATAATAATAAATGTATTAATATAATCCAAGTGGATAAAAAAATATCATATATTATTCATAAGGTTTATTTTTGTCGAAATACACTTATCCAATAGAATTATGATATGTTTTAGGGTAATTATAATATCAATTTTACCTTTAATTACCCTATTTACTTTTACCTGTGGTAAATAAAATTCAAAAATTATTATGAATAAAAAATTATTTTTATCCTATTGAACCACATTTTACTTACTAATGTCAACTGTGTATCTCTGATTTTTGAAATTCAATTTATAGAAGCGGTAAAATTATGTTTTATGAAAATTTGTAAATGTGCCAAGAAGGTGGGTAAAAGACGTTAAAATGTTCAATAAAATTTTATATATCTAATTTTATTATAAAATGACTCCAATGAATTGAATTTAACATATAAAGTTATTATGTATCTATTTTGACATAAAATAAATTAAAATAAAATAAATAATTATTTAAATAAAAATAAGGGTTTAAACAATGACACAATGTTTTTCATTATTCATCAAAAATTGAATGTTTTTAGAAAAATACCAAAAATTCACCATAACCTAATTTCGATATTATGAATCAAAAAATGAAGTCCATATTGAAAAATAAAATTTATAAATTTTCAAAAAGTGGGTATTAATATTCATAATGGCTAGTTTGATTAGTCGTGATGTGCTAGAACTCGAAGTTGCGTACAACGCAGGCTATTGTATTATTAAAAGAGAAGCGTACCATGGAATCTTCGGGTGTTACATTATATACCTTAACTCTATATCAAAATAAGTTTCCATATGTAGGAAATTTTTGATAGTGAACATTACTATAACAGATAAAATAATATAATCTTTCTTGGATACATCAAACATTTTAATACCTTCCTACCATAGAAATTTCAAACCATCAATCAATGGAAACAAATAAAAATCCATATCATTTCTAAGATGTTTTGATCTATAAATCCTCAAGTTCACCATAACATATTTTTTCTTTATACATATCTAAGGGGTATGGTCGAAAACTACTAATATAGTAGATTGTGAACTATATTGGCTGTTGAGGCTCTAAAATGATTTCATTCCTTATTTGAAAATTTACATTGTAATATTTATAAATTCATTTCCAAAATCCGAAAATTATTGATCAAATCACTTATATTAGAATGAATTATTAAGGTGACATAGGTTTGAAATATATATTCTTTCATTTTTATTCCATCCCAAAATATTTTCATTATTTCAATTTGTAAATAAAAACTTTTATTAGGATATTTTTAGATCACTAAGATATGGGGGTGAATTGGTGGTCCTCTAACATTTATGGGATACTATATTTTAAGTTAGACCCCTTAAAACTGTGAAGGTTGGTGATCCACCAAAAATAATCTCTAAACCTTTCCTCATATGATGAAATAGAGATAGATAAAATCACATGATATTTACTAGGTTTGGATACCCATTAATACTCCATGCCATCTTGGTTAATACCCCCGATATGGATTATTCACTTTTTGAACAACATCTTACAACACAGATTAGATTGTTCTATCTCCACTTCTAGAGTCCACTAGATGATAAAAATCTTTAAAAATATGATCCAGCAAAGAAATACCTCTTACAAAAACCTATTGATCTCTACACCTATTGAATATAGTTATTCTTTATGAATAGATGGATCAAGCGATCTATATGAGTACCCCTTAAATATCATCAATAGATGATCATGTGTGCGTATTGGTCTTGAAAATAAAACTATATTATTGATAAACTAGGTATTCTCACCTTCAAAAATACTTAGGGTATCAAGTCTTATCTTCATATTGAATGTCTCTTGGATTCATCTCACTCAATTATCTCATTGACATAGGATGTAATAGGCTCTTAGTAGTTTTATTATCAAAGGTAATCACATACACCCTTACTACAAGTGTTGATCCCAAACCTTCAAATAGAGAAACAGAAATCTAATTAAACTATCCATCTTATAGAGAATTACGGTTCATCAAAGAAACCACCTATAACCCATCGATTAACTTCTATGATCACCATCATTTTACTCAAGACACATCTGCAAAATGGATATATTTATTACCTTTACAAAGTTAATTAAATAACCATTTAATTAACTTAAATTACTAATTCTAACCACCTTTGAATAATTCAAGAATCCTGGACTAAAATAGAATCATATGAATATGGAACCATTAGATATCATCTAAGAATTAACATAAATTGTTCTCTCAATTTTGATGTATCATCTGATAACATTCCCTTCACCATGAAGTGGTTAAAAACATTTGGTTGCTTTGAACTAATCATGAAAAACACTATGTTTTATTCCCCTCCTATTGTGATTTTTTAGAAGCACTCCACCATCACACCATGATCATCATCACAACTTCTCTACAACTATTTTTCCCTTCCCCATGTTACATAAAGTAACTTCTCAACAACCAAACCCATGTCTATAGTGTTGGGATGTTCTTTTAGTCTATCTTTAGAAGATGAACTCCACTATGTGATCCTAATACCCATTTTGGGATTGTAATTGTTCCATATGTAATCTAGAATCTTCTAATGGGGACCACCATTGAATGGTCCTAGATATTTTGGCCATTCTCACAAAGAAAACCTCATTCTATGGAAAGGATTACTCTTACTTTACTCAAGAATCTTATTAATTTTAATCATAATCTTATCAAATCACATATTGAAATCTAAAAACTCTTTTCTTATTGAATTTTTTTTACAAACTATCCTAGGATGACCCTCAATCGAGACGGCCCGTGACATAGCTTGAAGGTTGTTCCCAATCCCTAAGGGCTCATAACTAGTGATGGGAATCCAAACATACAAGAGGGAAAATTTTATTCCCCAAAAAACCAAGATAAATAACAAAAACTATACAAGTATTAGAAACTAATATCTAATCATATAAATATAAACAAACTGATCTGGGTACTAAAATACAACTGAACATAATTGAAACTGAAACTAAAACAAAACCAGACTAAGCCACAATTAACCCGATCTCCATGTGACCTCAAGGTCACCACCATCTAACAAAAAACCCAATGAAACCATGGGAATCCAAACCAAGAACCTGAATAATCAAGGGGACCTACAAAAGAAAGACCGAGTCTACCAACACTGAATGGTACAAGTAGGGTGTGATCTAGAAAACTTAGTAAGAAACCACCAAAGAATATATGTATTTTCCTTTCAAAAAACAATACATTAACACTTGTTTGAAATACATGTATAATAATTGGGTTTTCACATTTCAGATAAATAAAAACTATTTTCATTATTTTTCAAAACATTTCACACCCTGTTTCCATTTCCAAAAGAAAATACTGTTATAAAAACTAAAACCCAAAATAGACACTACTAGGTTATGCAAAAAAGTAAAAGGGAATAATAAGAAAGAATATAAATAAAGAACAAATCATGAAAGTGGATACTAATAGTAACCATGGGAGATCCTAAAAAACCCTAGAAGACCCCTAGACATACTCAATTCAGAACTATTTGCCGGTGTATAGTGAAGACACTAAGTCTATGATTAATTGGCTGCCCTCAACTAGACAATCTAGTGGAACATACCACCTATCATATCTGTAATCCAAGGGGTACCAACCCGTCTAATCAGGTTTGATCAGTAACCACCACTAGATCCTCTAAAAGATTCCCAGAAACCCCTGGTAATAGTAATATTATATAAATAGGAGGCCCTTTCACGTGTGACTCACCTTACCCACTACCAAAACACTTGCCTACCCTAAACACAGACACCCTATTTGATAAATCATAATGGGATATCACTCCTATAGAGGTTACCTATATATATATATATATCAAATCATTGAAGGTGACAACCAGGACTGCATATCATATAAACATCCAAACCATTTCCTAAAACACTTTGGGTTGCCAACAGAGTGCTCACATTTGTTAAACCACATTCAATCCAAAGTTACAAAGTTCCAAAGGGGCCTTATAATTCTGAAATCAAAAAATATTTACAACATATATTCTACATCATTTTCCAAGGTCAACATAAAACACCACTTTTAAATTAGAAATGAAAAATTGGCCACATTATTTCAAATCCAACTTTTTTTCAAAACAAGATGAAAACAGACAACACACTTAAAGATGTTAAACAATATTCCATTCCATTTAAAGAGAAAATAGTTCTTTAGGTAGAACAATAACTTTACCAAACATTTCTTTCGTCACTTTTATAATTTAATAAATCATTTAAACAATTTATAAAACAAATCCAAGAAACACCATAAGTATTTACACAAAAACACACCCAAAATCATCTTTTAAAATGAAACGAACACCAAAACCATCTCATAACATGATTCACATCACATGAATAATTTAATAAATCATTTAAGAAATTTATAAAACATTTCTAAATATCACAAAAAGTGTTTACACAAAAAATATACCCTATTCCATATAGAAATGACACTTTAAATCCAAACACATATCGAACCCGTTTCAAAAACTTCTTCTTCACCACACATAATGCCAAAACAAAAATCCAAACAAATTTTATAAAATCTACCAATGTACAAAAATCAACCAAATCACCCAATTTTCCCAATAATATACAATTGGCAGTTTATCACACCCATTTCATATAAATTCACATAGACATAAATTGAGAATCACTTGAAAACCTATTTTTAACAAAATCTATCAATTCTAAAACAACATAATAAGCTGGGAATGGGTACGTAAACAAATGATTCATGTTAAAAAATTATTTAAAAGAATTAAATCACCAACTAAATGCATTGGAAAGAAAAAATATGAATTTACCTACCCTAATGGCTTGTGAATGTGATGAAAACCTTTGAGGAGGAATAGTACACCTTAAAGACCAATCTGCACACCTTATAAATTTTAAAAAATCGATTAAAGAAACTAACCCTAACCATTAGGGTTTGAAAAAACAAGAAAAACACAAATATAAACTAAACAAATGAGAAAACTCACCGAATGGGGGAGAGGGGAGGTCAATCACACCGTGAGGTGGGACGACTGCCCGAGGGGAGTGCCAGAGGAAGGATCATCTAGGGTGTCCACGTGCGACCAGGAGGCCATGTGAGGGATGGCCACTGGTAGGGTCGCTCACTAGAGAGGAGGGCGTTTGTGAGGGAGGGAGACCGAAGGAAGGGAGTGCACAGGAGGGGCACACACATGGAGAGGGGGGAAGGGGGTGGTGCACATGGAAGAGAAGGGGGATAGAAGACCTCTAGGTTTTCTGCTGAAAGAATAAAATGAAATAAAAATATTACTAAATAGAATTATAATAATAATATTTATCTTAATAAATATAATAATTATAATAAAAATAATATTAATAATGATAATAATAACAACAATTTTAATAATGATAATGAAAATATAAATTTTAATAATAATAATATTATTATCCATAACAAAAATAATAATAATAATATGGATAAAATATTTTCTTTATTCTATTTTAATTTTTGTATCATTTTACTTTATTTTATTTTATTAATTTGAGTACTAGGAAACCACATAGTATCCCCCCATGGATCAAGTGACTATGTGAAAATAGTTCTGTAGCTTCTATCCATTCCAGAAGCAACCTCACTGGTACCTGGGCTGACCGCATATTTTCAGCTAACCATGCGGTGCCCATGCACCATCCTAAAACTCACCAAAACTTACAAATTGCAAAAATTTAAATTGGGTCTCAAATATAAGACTCAACCAAAAGACATGATTCCAGGAAACGAATAAAAATAAAAGATAATCTGAGGTTGGGGTCTGACAAAAAATAGCATAAAATATAATAGTCTCAAAAATCTATCTCTTTGGTTTTATTGTCAATAGCATAAAAATATCAACAAGTCAATATGTGAACACCTTTCTTTCCTCATCTTATACACCTTCCTTTTCTTCTCCCACTTATTTAAAATAAAATTAAAAGGTAAAATAATGGGTCATCTCATCTCCTATTCTCATAAACAACTTCTCCTCCCCTTTATCACTTGATGGTGAGGCATGATATCCAAAGGTTACATAGAAAAGAGCCTTTGATTAATCAAATTTAAGTCTGTGTGAGATAAATTGGTATATAAAATATAAGATATATAAAAAAGGCTATCTAATATATCTATACAATTTCAAAATATGATAACATTATTATAAAATCTCAGATTTATAAGCACCATCTTTGCTTTAAACTGATTGAGTATGAGTATCCAAAACATATATCAACACACCATCAAAACAATTCAAGGGAAATAAGATAAATTATCATTTTCTCACCAAAATATTAACCAACACTCCCCCTCAATAAATATATTAAATATATTTATAATAGTGTTGTGGATTTCTATTTTTATACCAGATTTGTTTTAAAGGATCACCTCTTTAAGGGATGCATTCTTATCCTCTTTATCATGGAGATGTACTCTATAAACAAATAATCTTCTTATATATCCAGAAGTTACACCCTCAAACTTTCCCTTAGATTCCAAAAAATATAACAGAAAATATATAAATGATTAAGGGAATAAGCAGGTTCCTATTTATTCCTTAGTTATAACACTTTGGCTGAACAATTTCACTCACTTTAGGCTACTATTTCATTCCAATATCCCCACCATTTATCCTATCATTTTATTGAATAGGTTGTCGGTCATAATATTTCTCTTGAACAGTTTTCTTCACATCAGTTCTCAAGAAAACATTATTTTCCTCTTTTTTTGGTAAAACCTTCTTTATTTGAGTTTTCAACCATATTCACTCACTAAAACTACCCCTTAGTTCTTGCCTCTCCCCAAGTAAGGCATATGAAACCAACATGAATAGTATTTGTGTCCATACCTTCCAAAACACCAATAATAAATTTGAATTGTTATCTACTCAATTTATTCCTAACAGGTCTATAATATTATTATTTTTGTTCACCATGAGCCTTATTTTTCTTTTGGGCTTATGGTTTACTTGAGATATTACTTTATTTATTTGAATTGTAGGATTTTATCTCATCCAACATTCTTTGAACCTTATTTAGTTTTATTTTAACACATATAATTTCATACATGACAATTGTATTTTCACGCTCTTTAGATTTAATTTTTCCTTAAAAATTTAATCCTTTTTTCTCAATAAGTTCAGAATATACCCCTTAATATACATGGACTTGTTCAAATATTCTCTAATATTTTTCAATTTAATTTGAACCATGACACATATGGATTTTGTTTCAAATAAATATTCTTCTTTTTATCTATATTTTATTCAAGATAACTCACCATTTTTTCTTGTTCATTTTCTATAAGATTATGATTTTTGAAATCATCAATGTATCTCCCAAAACACATGGAATATTATTCCTTCTCTACAACTATGTTTTTTTTTCATTTTCAAGTTTATTATTTTCTTTATTGAGGTATCATATCTATACCATGTAAAATACTGATTTTCCTTTTACTCCCACTCATGTTATATCCTTTCTCCTCAATAATCACTATAAATTAAATATCCAACACTTTTATCCACATGAAAAAAGGGTGTGACTTTTTTGTATGAATTATTGTAATTATAAGATGATTCATCATTATTTCTCAAAAATCATATTTTTTTTGGTAATGGATTTATTATTATTATTATACCCTATCTTCCTTTGAAGAATTTATTCTTCCTCATCTGATTCATATTCCTCAACCACTGTTTTCTGGAAACATTTTGCAATATGACCCATATTATTGTAGTTAAAACATTTAAGAAATTGATTTACTTTTACATTAAGAAATATCTTTAACATTAGAGTAATAATATAATTTAGATCTTTATCATACTCAATATCTCAATCATTTAATTATTCAATCACTTTTACTTTTTTACTTTCTTTAGGGAGTCAAATGATATCTCAACTTTTTCTCTATCTTTGAAAGAAGATTCCTTCCTCATTTCATATGAAATAAGAATATTTTGATGTTATTCTAATGGAATATCTTTTTTATCTTCCAAAAATAATACCCTGGGATCAAACTAATATGGAAAGTTTCTCATAAGATTCTTTACAATAGTGGATTCTTCTAGTTTCTAAAAAATACATGAATATTACTAACTTTTCATTTACCCATGTAAAATAGACATCAATATCTTTATCATCAACCATCATAATATCCTCAAATTTTCTCCCCTAAACTTATAACCTGGCTTCATTAATTTTAGTGTATCCTTTATAGATTCTTATTAACTTATCATGCATCTCTTTTATAGTTTCAAGATCTGTTAACTTTGTGTAAACCTTCTTTGATAAAGACATCAAAATAACATTTTGTGCTTTCCTTCCATCTAAAAATTCCTCTTATTAGAATGTTTCATATGATAATTTTATAGTATGGGTTGAAACTACACTATAACAGTAACTCTAATCTAACGGCCAAGTGAAATGAGTTAAGGGAGTATAATATTCATCCAATTATGGTAGATTGTTCCATGAAAGGTATGCAATCCTCGTTTGTAGATAGAATTTTTATTTTACATGCCCCTTGAATATTTAGATTTAGTATCCTTTGATACCACTTTTTAGTATCTAATTAGATAAATGGGATGGATAGGGGTGAATCTATTATCTTCTTTTTATTTTACGAGTTACTCCCTTTTAAACTCAACCATTTGAACTGCTAAAGGTTATTGATCCACTAAAAATGTTATCTTAACAATTCCTCATATGTAAAAATAAATACATTTCAAATAACACAATATTTACAAGGTTCGGCTACCCATGCCTACTCATTTCCATGTTAATTAGTCCCCCCAACATGGATTCAACACTATTTTAAAAAAAATTTATAACATAGATTCCACTCTTTTCTCTATACTTATAGATTCCACTAGAAGATTCAAATCCTTAAAAATATGATCCAATAATGAAATAACACTTACAAACTTCTGGTGACCTTTATACCTTTTGAATATGGTCCTCTTCCATGAATAGATGGATAAAGGGATCTTTATGTGTAATCCTTATATAATATATTCTATAGCTGATGTTGTGTTCTTGCTAGCCTGGAAACTTCAACCATATTCTTAATGATGTGGTTCTTCTCACCTTCACAAATACTCTAGGGTCTATCTTCCTCCTGAATGTCTCCTAACTTTTCCTCACTCATTTCTCTCCTTGTTATAATATGTATCAATATATCAATATTATTCTTCTCACAAATACTCACATGTGCTCCCACTGTAGGTGTTGATCCTATTCCTTCAAAGAAAGAAACAAAAGTCCAATTAAATTGGACATAAGTCAGTTTAGTATGGGTTATAAAATAAAGCATCCATAAATCCTCAATTAACATCCACGATCTACATAATTATAGTAAGTAAAAAAATGCATCATTATATAATATATTTATCTTACAATGTGAATTAAATCACCATTTTATTCACTTTAATAACCACTACTCACCACCTTCAAATCATGCTAGAATCATGACCTAAAAACAAATCCTTTGATTATGGAATCCTTAAAGATCATCGTAATTAGTTCTTAAATTTTTTATGTGTCACCTACCAACACAACCTTAACTATAACATGATGCAAAATCATTGGAAATTTTGACCTGAACAAAATGAACACTATGGTGTAGTTATATCATATTGATAGTTTTTCATAGCACGCCTCCATCCCACAGAAATCATCACCACAACTTATCCGTGGTTATTTTTTCCTTCCTTGTATTACACAAGGAAAATACTCAATAAAAACTCCCATAACTATGTCATTATACTAGATGTGGTGTCTATCTTTAAACCATGAAATCCACTACAAGATATTAATGCTTGTTTTCATCTTTGATATGCTGAACAAGTGATCTAGAATCTTTCCATGGGGACCACCATTGTGTGGTCTTGACTATTTTTTCCATTATCATAGTAGAACGCCTTATTCTATGGAATGGAATGATCCTACCTTTCTCTAGTATCTTATTTATTTTATTTTTTATATCATATCAACACATATTGACATAAAAACACTCTTTTAATATTGAAAATAAATAAAATTAAATACAATAGTCCCAAAAACATAAAATGAGGAATTATTAATAGATGTCATATTTCTGTAACATGAGTTTTGTTTTCTATCCTTGAGAATGAATAATAATTATATCTCTCATCAATTTTATACCTTAACATCTCATAATTAGGAAATTTTCATAAAAATTTATAGCCCTTCTTATAAGTCTCATAGTAGTTAGAGAAATAATGTATTTTATTATACCCTTTTCCCAATGGGAATAATATATTTTTCTCATTATAATTTATATCAGGAAGATTTTTTTCTTTTGGAAGTAACTCTTTCAAAATATTAAGCAATTATATGAAACTTTTGTTGGTCCAAAAATTTATTTATTTTATGTTAATGAATCCCAACACTATTGATGACATATTAAATTTAGTATAAATTATGAACATTGGGTTTTCAACATCTATATAAAATCATTCAATACTTACTATTTTTAATGGTTTAAAATCCTATATCAGGAAATAATTCATCAAGATGATCCTCTATCTCATAATTAATATCTTTATCAAATTTATATCATAACTTATTTTTTATTTTACCATTTAATATCTAGTGTGTATACCTCTAATTGAAATGATATAAAATCATACGGTCTTTGATTTATCTGTACTGTAACTATATCATATTCAAACACTTCATGAATTGATTGAAAGGCATGTCTCTATTTTCATGTTTATTAAAAAATTTCAAGAAATCACCAACTCCTTTATTATGTTAATCCCTTGTTCTTTATTCATGTTTCCAATTGTGATCAATTAAATACCCAAAATAATAATAGAAATAATTAATACATTAAAACATATAAATATTGAAACATATATATAAAAAAATTAATTTAAAACATATAACCATATAAATTTAAGACAATTAATTATATAAACATATATAAATTTAAAACATATAGATTAAAATTATATATAAACATATAAAAATAAATATATAAACATAAAATTTTGTTTATATAATACATATAGGCCAATAAACTTGTAAATTTACACATATAAATTAAATATATATATATATATATATACATTTGTAATATAAAAACATATAAACTTATAGAAATATTAATATAAAAGATATAATTTTAAAACCTATAAACAAATAAATACAAAAATATATAAATAAAAATTTATAACTGATAAATTTTAAAAATATAAATTTAAAACACATAAATATTTATTAATGTATATATAAATTTAATATATATATAAACATACTAACTAAAAAATATATATATAAATAAATTTACATTGTGTATATGGTATAAAAAAATATATGTATATAAATATATATATAATTTTTAAAATTTGTAAACATATATAAATATATAAATATATAAATATATAAATATATAATCATTTATAAATATTGAAATATATTTATAAACATGTAATCAGATAATCATATTTATCAAAAAATATAAACATAGATACACTTATGGTATCAATAGACGAATGATAGTAGAAGGAAAAAAATTACATATAATCATTTATTCATATCTATCAACTATTATATCAAATTTTAATATATATTAAAGATAAAAAAATATTATAAACATAGAAAATAATAATTTTGAACTCATAAAAATGGGGATGTAAGAAGTATATCATGAAAATGAGTGGAAATATAGTGATATATGAGTTTAAGATTACATGAGATGGAGGAGGAATGTGGTCAAAGGAGGAGTTAAGAGACTAAATTTAGTGGAATATAGCCAAAAGAGGAATATATAATGTGACTGGAGTTAGTAAAAGGGATGGATGAAGGTGGTGTAATGCGACTGAAGGAGGTGGAAGGAAGCCGATGGTAGTGGAACAAATGATCTATGGTGGTGGAATATAGTCTAAGTTGGAGGTAGGTTGCTGAAGGTGATGGAATGTGGTTCAAGAATGAATAGGGAGGGTACATGTCAGTCATTAAACATATAATTTTAAAAAATTTGGCATCAAAAGGTTTGCTTCAAAATAAATAGGCACATGTTTTAATTTTTTAATAGTTTTATAACAATGATTAAAATAAAACTAAAATTTGATGCCTTCTTAGAAAAAATGTCCACATAAATTATTATAAAAAAAATGTTTAAAATTCCTTTGACATTGATTATTATATAACTAATGTCAAAAGCCTGACACCTTTTATATATATTTCACTTTTCCAGGTCTCATCTTTCTCGTGACCTCTACTACTCCATGAAACCCATATATGGCCTCCCTAATGGGAATTAAGACATCAAACATTGATGGATACATATGTATGGGTGGATTTTGATATATGGATATCATTGAAGACTTATTTACAATGTTTATATAATTTTTCTGGAGATTTAATAATTCTTTTAGGTCGTGATAATTTTTGATGAAGGCATAGTGGGGCTCAATATATGAGATGGTTTGATATTAATTCTCTTAGTGACCTTAAATGTGATATATTTAGGTGGGGTACTATCTGAATTTATTGGGATATTTTGAGATACATAAGAATTCACTACCATGGTAAAACCTTTATACAATATATGACATGAGTCCGTTGTTTCAATTCTCTATGACAGGTCAATGAATTGAGTTTTTTCACTATAGAGATACCATATACTGATAATGACTATTGATTGTTTTTTATCTATAAAATTAAATTTTTAGTTTCTTATCTACACTTTATGTAATTTTAGGTGACATAAGAACTAATCATTACACAACCACTTATAGCGGGTTGTCTTATATGGTATGACCCAAAATTCATATAGTATTTAGAATATTTAGTGACCATATAGGGTGTTAATTCCTTATCCACACTTTTGGTTGTGGTTTTGATTCTAGTTATGATTGTATACAACTATGGTTATTTTTATATTTAAGATTGAATAATGATTTAGTTGTTAATTATGCTGGTAAAGTGGATAGTGGGAAATTTGTAAGACTTTGGGTCCTATAGTGAATAGATTGGTGGGAGTTGATTATGTGGGACCTTGTTTTATTATTTTATGTGAGTTTCACTAAACATAAAAAAAGATATTGTGTTCACTAAAAGATGGGAATTAGGTTTTGATACAGTCTTATCATTATATGTGATATATATTTGGCATTCAATATACTAATATCACATGAATTGATAAAGATATGAGGTTTCTATCATTAGGAGTGGCATATCAATATCATTGGAGGAGATAGATAAATATTTCTTATAGGATATAGTTTGATTATATCTATTAATGTGAGAAACATTGTCATATCACAAGGTGTGATATGAATGTAATATATGATAATAAGTATTTTTATATCGATTCTTCTAATTAAGGTTATAATTTTTTTTGAATAATATCATAATATGATATTTATATGAATGCAATGAATGTTTAAATTTTGAGAAATAATATTTATTTTTTTATAGAGTAATTAAAATGAATGTTACAAATTTAATAACATATATGATCTCTTCACTCGACACTTGGAGTTTCCAAGGAGAATATATATAAAGGAGGTTGAATTGAAAGATTTGAGATATGATCAATGATTTATTTGATCCTATTTGAGATATCCGTTAACCAATGTTATCTATTTTATTATTTTAATTTAATACTAAGTCTCTAGTAGATCATAGATTAAATGATATCCTACCAAGAAGAGTTTTTATTGATTTACACATATTGTGAATAACTATTGAGGTAATATCTTGTTGGTTATTTCTATGGAATTTTTTTCAATAATATAAATTAATGTTTAAAATCATCAAAATATGGCACTTTATTCATTATTTTATGTTATTATTCTAACTCTATAATTTTAAATAATCTGGCACTATGTTTTGTTAAAATTTTCACGACACTTTTAATATATAGATGCATTTCAAAACCCTTCAGTGATATCAGATTTGTTTCTATAAATTTTTTGAGATGATTGAAAATTTTACAAAAAATATAAAGAACTAGAATATTGTATAGTGATATGTGTTAATATATTTATAAATTATATGTGAAATGAATGTGTGGGGTAATCATAGTGATCATAGTATCAAAATAATTGATATCAATTTCATTTTCCCAATATGGGTTTTTATGAAAAATTAAAATAAAGGGTCAAAAAGTAGTATTGATATAGGTAATTTATAGTTTAGTTTAATAAATAGGTTTTGTGTGAAGTGTGACTAGTGATATAGAGATATCGTATATGATGATATGAAACTTAGGGAGTGATAGACCAACAATAGTTATTTGATAGCTTAACCATTATAAAAATATAAGTAATATATGAATATATCAATTTATGATAAGTCTATTAAAATAGGGATACCAAAACAAGAGGTTCACTAGGTATATAAGTTATGCCTATATCACTGGCATCAATAAGGGTGTATAAGAGAAAATGATATAAAATGTTTTATTTTTTATTTTTTTATAAAAAAATTATAAATTATTGTTTTCATTAGTGAGGTGCAAAATGATTGTCATTTTATTATAAATTATAATAAAAAAATTTAAAAAATTATTTCAAATTTTATGAGTTTAAAAATTAAAATTTTTAAATACAAATTAACCCCCATAGAAATGTGTTTTCACAGCGCCACCCTTTAATAATGCTAAAAAAGTGGTGATAAAGGGGGTAGCGTAATTAGTACAAAACAATTTATGATAAAATGTTCTTTTAATAGTGCTAAAAAAACTGCTCTTAATAGTACCCTTTTATTAGTGTTTTCTTTGGCACAAATAGTGGTTGGTTTTTATCAGTGCTTTTTTTAGTAGCAATGATAAATTAGGTCTTTATCAGCACTTTTTTACTAGCACTGATAAAGAGTATACTTAAAAAAAATTATATTTCATTAAAAATAATATATAAATATATTTATATTGATATAAATAATATATATATTTTTAAATATGTTTAAATAAATCTAAATTAGCATTTACACATAATATATAATATATTTAGTGAACATGGTTTATAATATAATTTAAAAAATATCTTTAATTAATAATTTCTTAATTATTACTCAGTAATACTCATTTAATAACAATTTGAAGATAAAAAAATCAAAATAATAATAAAATATATAAAATAAGTTGAAAACATAAATTGAAATTAAAACAACCATAACTTTTGATCTGAGTGTATGTTTGGGCTCAACCTTATATGAAATCGAATCCTACAATAGTCGCTACACACTAATGATATAGGGGAACAGTGAGTTATATTTCTCAAGGCCAAAACAATCCCAATATGCCTCCATAACTGAGTTTTTAGTCGGGGTACCCCAATTTTTTTTAACATTCGATGGAATTTTAACCTCGTTTAAGAGGGTATTTTTGTTCTTTTCAATGGGGACTAAATTGTTTCTTAGGTGTTATATTCATATTGATATTATGGTTTTGAAAATTTATCAATTTTCAAAGTGTAATTCTATTTATAATTAAATATATAATTATATAAACATATTTTTTTTATATATTCACACATAAAAATTTAATTTTATAAATAAATAATTAAACATATTTACATATAAAATATATTTCTCAATATATAAAACTTATCTAAATAGAAAATAGTAATAATTTTATTTAAAATACAAATTTCAGAATATTTAAACACATATACAATTAATACTTATATAATGTTTATATATATATATGTAAATATATTTATATGTGTGTTGGAAAACATATATATATTTATCTACATATTCAAATATATTTATATTAATATTAATATATAATATATGTAAATAAATATAAACATGAATGATTATAATTATATATTCACGCATATCTATAAATATATATATGTATGTATGAATTTACACACACCAAACATATTTTATATAAGTATATATATATATAGATAAAAAATGTGACAAAATCTATATAAATATATAGATATATCATAAAATTAATGAAAAGGAAATATAGGTGAGTGTTAAAGGCATGAGATTATGAGGGGGAGGTTTCAGGTTGAAAAGTCACCAAAGGTAGGGGCGCACGCGGGCGGGTGAGACAGTGCATAACGCTGTTGGAGGGGGGGGGGGGGGGTATTAGCACTATTGAAGGGGGTATGGGAGGCTAGAAAATCACTGTTTGGGGGGGGGGGTTTACAAAATGGGGGTTGGTCCCTTCGAATTTATAGAGAGAAAATCTTTTTAAAAAAAATTATTTTTTTGACTTTTATGAATGCTTTTTTAGCACTGATAAAATGGGTCTTTATTAGTGATTTTTTATCACTAAAGGGGGGATTTTATTAGTTCTAAAAAAATAACCGATAAAAGAGGTATTTATCAGATATTATTTTTTCACTGATAAAAGGGATACCCTTTTAATAGCGCTACAATTATTAGTTCTTCTTTAGCATTAAAAATACCATTTTTTGTGATTTTAAAGGCCGTATCTATAGTAGTTATTATTTATAATTATATATTAAATGTCTATGAAACAAATAACAAAATAAATGTTTTGATATTAATCATTTATATTAAATTTATTGAATATATGAAATGTAATTTATGATTTTAATGTAATGTTTTTATACTAAAATATTAAAAAAAATTTTTAAAGTGTTTGTCAATTATATAATAACTAAAATATAAAATGTTAGCATTAGGTTTCTGAAAATTTCATAAATAATAATATGAAATGTTTATATTAAATGACTTGTTATAGAAATTATTTAAACCATTTATAAACTAATACTACTTTTATATCACTGACAGTAATAAGGGTGCAATGTGAGATAATACTTGAGAGATAGGGATATCACAACATACAATTCTTTATTGATATAGGTAATGCCTATATCACTCGAAGTGATAAGGGTGTATCGTATATGATGATATGTAATCTTCTAATATTTTTATTCATTTGTCATTTGTGAAGGTAATTATAATTTTTTATAACATTAATAATTTTTAATAAAAGAAATTAAAAATATTTAATAAAATTTATGAAGAGTTCATAAATTAATATTTTTAATTATGAATTGTACATAATAGTTAATTAAATTTCTACAAAATTATTAATAAAGTAATTTTTTCTAAATTAATATTTGATATTAATTATCTTGGTGGCATGATTTTAATTTTATTATTTTTTATATCTTTATTCTACACGCACATATTTTTGAGTTTAAATTGATGAATTTCATTAATTATTTAGTTTATTTATCCTAGATATTAATTCTTTAATATATTTTATAGGCAATTAAAATTTATAATAAATAGTAGAAAAATAAATATAAATATATAAGTTTGGATTAGATAACAGATTAAATACCATTTTAGCCTTTTAAGAAATATATTAGTATGGTGATGGATTACTAGGTAAATGTTCTTGATTTCCCATATAAAAGTAAAATTTGAAACCTGTATGTGCTATCCAGGCCGAGCTGCGTATGGGTAACTTGAACAAGCTGAAATCTACATCAAGGTAAATAAGAATATGGAATGATAACTCAGGGTTGAAATAACTGGGGTTTCAACATGGTGAAGTGCTTATAGACTAAAGATGATCTGAAACTGAAAAGAATATCTACATATATACTGTTAAGTTCCTTTCATGTACGTGATTCTTTAGATATACTTTGGGAAGGTGAAGTGATATTTTTTACCTGAGTATTCATGTACTTATATAAGGATGAGGTTTCTTATTCAAGTGAAGAAAATAAGAGATATAAAATATTGGGAACAAATTGGCTGAGATCTGGGATATTAAAGATAAATACATAGAGAAATATTTTTGTGAAGTTGTTTATAAATTATGGGAGAAGTTGTAGTGCAAATGGATAATATCCTGGAGGGACTTAATAAAAAACATTTGTTCGGAGATTTATTTTGCATCTCCTTTAGGGTTGGAACTTGGGCAATCCACACAAGCCCTCCAGCTAGGGGAAAAAATACAAGGAAAAATAACACATAGAAAATGTCAACAATTTCACCATTTTACTATTATGTAATAAGTGAAACATTCCTAATGCTGGTCTAGGTCAATGAAATTGGTTGGGATGGATCCTTTTAGGGATTTTATTCCTTTTATTTTTTCCCACCTCTCATGGATAATATAAGAAGGTAATTTAGTTATGCTAGATATTTTTCATATAAAAGTGATTGGATTAATAAAATTAATATTCTTTTTTTATATTTGATGTTATGTTCTCATATTTATTATTTAATTTTATAGCCTTTTAATTTTCTCAAATTCATTTAGTTTGTGGTGTTTAAGAAGTGGATTCAAACAAAAATTATTTTAGAGTTCATTATCATTATTGTTGAGTATTTAGGGTGATTTTACTATGAGTTCTTGAGTGTAAGACTTCCACCATGACCATTAGGGTGGTTTTATATTCTATCTTTAAATATGGTTTTTCATTACCCACCTTTGAGTAATCCTAAGTACCATGACCATTGAAAAAGGTGATCTTAGATTATAGAGAGTGTTTTCACAAACCAAGGGATTGAATAGGACCTATTTCTAAAAATATCATGATTATAATACATATTTTCTATAATTTTTTATTTCATAAAGCTAAGAATAAAAATTTACCATACTCTCACCTAATTTGGATTCTTCTAGTGTAGTGTAGTTAGTTGTTTTCATTCTAAGTATTACAGATTTTATATATTGAATTTTAGAGTGTCTTAGTCTCTATGGGCATAACCTCAGCTTCCATTAACTATACTACACTCATAGTTAGTTAGTAAGTTGTTTGAAAAAATAAATTCCAAATAGATCTCCCATCGGATGTAATGACACATTGTGTCGAGACGATGTTTTTTGACATTGTTTCCTTAGACAAGGTAATGATCTAATTCATCAATAAAGACAATTCTACTCCCTCCCACTTTTCTATTTTCTAATTATATTTAAGATTGTATATTTTAATGTTATACATGGGTGTGTTTTATTTTGGTTTTAGATAAAAAACATGATAAATCCCCATATCTAATTGGAAACTCAACTTTCAAAACTCTATCAAAAAATTGACAAAGTCAATAATAGAATTAAAATCCAAAGTTGGGGGAAAAAATTCAATACCAGATACCAAAACACACACCCAATAATGGAAGTGAAACACTATATTCTTCATAAAGAGTTAAAAGAGGTATTGATACTCTTGGAGATCAAGGAAAATGAGGTTGATTAATCAAAAGAATTACCCATGGGGGATGTCTTTATTAATAAAAAACTAATAGATAATATGTGAGTGAAGATAATATGGACATTGAATCCAAGGAAGAATCCTACGATGTCTTTAAATATGTTTTTTCTCAAGAAAAAACCCACACACTGTATACTAAGGGTTAAGTGGAAAATTAATAATCGAAAAAACCCTACAAAAAAAAAACAAGTCTTAGTGGTGATTTATTAGAATCGGTTTTACGAACCACCACTAAATAAATCAAATTTAAAGAAATTAAAATTTAGCGATAGTTTATGTGAACCATATATATATATATATATATATATATTTTAATATTAAATAGTAGTTTTGTTGAAACTGACACTAAATATTTTAAAAAACCCTAATTTCGATGCCCTCCCCCCTCCCCCTCTCCCTTTCTCCTTGAGCCCGTGCCACCCCTTTCAGCCTGAGACCCCTTGCCACCAACTCACCACCTCTACCCTCCTCCCCCTCTCCCTAATCAATTTCACCTAGATCCTGTGCCACCCATTCCCCTCATTTCCACTACCACCCCTCACCGCTTTCCACCCCTTACTGCTTGCTGCTCGATGCCCCATCACCACCCCTCACCGCCCATTGATACCCTTCGACCTCTCTTCTCCCTGAGACCCTCCCACCCCCTTTTCCTTAACAAAAAAACCCTTAATATCTCTACTGCTCACTTCTACCTAGTCATCCCTCACCTCCCCTCACCATATCTCCCCTCACCCCCTTCTCCTCGATCTTGTGCCACCCCCTACCCTAATCGATCACCGCTCACTATCTATCGCCGCCCTCACCCCCTCATCGTCCTTCTTCAGTAGGTGTTTTAATATATCTATTTTAGTTCCTTTATTAAATTAGTTTAATTATTTTTTTATTTAAGATTAAATTCTATTTATTATTTAGGATTAAATAGTGATAGTAATACAGTGGGTTAGATTTGGTTTTAATGTGATAAATTGTTATTTTTCTTTAAAAATATAGTAATCCAATTTTAAAATAATTGTAAACATAAGTTGTTTTTCAAAATTTAATTTTATTTTGAAATAATTGTTTTTTATTATAAATGATATATGGGGTGTTAAAAATATAGTGTTTAATGATGTTGATTTTTTTCCAAATATCATGATTTGTTTTGATTAATATCAATGATGTGATTGTTTGTTAATATCAAGAATTTTTATGGGTGGTTTATTAGTTTTATTGTTATGATGTGTTATCAATAATATATTCAATTAATATCAATGTTAATAGGTTTTTTTAGATATTAATAATTATTTAATGGGAGTTATAAACATAGATTTGTTTTGATTAATATCTACAAGTGTTTGGAATAATACCAAGACTTGTTTTATAGGGTAATTATTAATTTTACTGAAATAATGGATGATTTTTTTAAATGTCATAGAGAGGAACTATATTTATTATTGTAGACATAATATCATAGGGGATCATCTCAAACTGAAATTTTGTCTTGAGATAAACTTTGGTTATAAATATAAACATTTTAAAACGTTTATTTAGTGTTATGTCAAATCAACACCCTACCCTGATCAATGATGAAGTTGGACGATGTTTAATTTGGATTATAATTTTTTGATTTATCATTTTTATATTTATATCCAAATTTATATCAATAATAGTGGAAATCAAATACCAATGGATAAATGTTTTATTAATTTACATTGAAAATACCTTGTTCTGCCAAGGGTTTGGAATATTTTTTAGATTTCGAAATTATAAACTGATCAGTGGATGGTAGAATAAAATATTAGTGTCCAGATTCTAAATTATATATATGTTTGAATAAAAACAAGGTATATGAGAATTTAATATTGAAATGGTTTCATTATCGATATTTATGTTGGATTTGAAATGGTAAATCAAATTTTTTAGAAAGTCAAAAAATGAAAATACTGTTAATGAAACACAAAGTGACAAAACAGAGGATAATTTAGTTTGAAATATGTTATATAATGCTTTTGGGTTTTAAAAATAAAATGTAAAATATTTTAATATTTCAAAAGAACCTTCAGTTGATCCTGAGTAGGTTAATTTTTATCTGAACTTCAATGACAAAAAGAAGATATTTATAAATTAGTTGAAGATCAACAACAAGAATTGTATGAAGGGTGTGCAAAGTATTCTATGATTTATTTTCAACATAATTTGTATCCTATAAAGTTTCTCTGTGGGATTAATAGAAAATAAATGTCCATTATTTTAGAGTTTCTTCATGCATTTAGTAAAGATAAGATCCTTGTATCATTCTATGAGATGAAGAAAGTCATCCAATAACTTGGACATGATTATACAAAGATACATGTTTTCCCTAATAATTTCACAATTTAATGGTAATAAGGGTCCAATAAAGAAGAATGCATAAGATTTCATATAAGTAGATGAAAGTAAATAAACAATAATGAGAGAATAAATCAATGTAACCCCAGGAAGAAACACAAGAAGAAAACTCCTGCAAAGGTATTGTGTTACTTTCCTATGAAACCATGCTTGCAAAAATTATTCATGTCATCTAAGAATACATACGAAAAGAAGTGGCATGATCTAAATAGTAATGTTTTCTTGGTGATAAATCAAAAATATTAAAACTCATGGAATATGTTTGATTCTATATATCCAAATTTTTCTTTGGATCCTAGGAATGTAATCTTGGTATTAGCTTCTGATGGTTTTAAACCTTCTGGTACTTTAAGTACTAATTATAGTATTTGGCCAGTTTTTTGATCCACTACTACACATATTTCCTTTAGTAATGTGTAAAAAGGCTTTTAACAGTGCCAAAAAGGTACAGTTAATCACAACACTAATAAAGGCCCCCTTTGTCACCATATTAAATAGCACTGATAAAGGCCTAGATGGCTACAATGTTTTGTTAATATAATATCACAACCATCAAAAACCTATAATTTAATAAAATTATATATACATTTAATTGAAATCTTGAATACAAAAATCTCCTCCCATGTTATATACAAAACATGACTATATACATTTCAAACAATGTTTTATATAATTACATTTACAATTATACAAAAAACATTCAAAAATATTAATATTTCATATTTTAACGCCCATTATCCCCATTCATAGATTTATTCCCATGGTATCAGTTGCTAAAAAAATCATCTCAACCCAAGAAAAATATTACTCTAATATAAGAGAAAAAATATTATGTTAATAATTTTATAAAGAAATAAATTAAACATTAATATGAAATAATAAATTAATAAAATGTCCATATTTAATAAAAAAGAAACGTTTGGAGTGATATTGGTCTCACAATGCATCGTATTGAGGTGGGGTTGATTCCTACACACCAAAAATGAGTTGTGGATTATTTTCATAAAATATAAAAACAATCCGAATGTGTTTCCTCAGTTTTGAGTACGTCACTTGTTCTTTTATTAAAATTAATTTCAATTTTAAATAATGAAACATTTGGAGTTATACCGGTGACACAATGCTTTAGATTGTGGTGCGCTTATTTCCTATCTATCATAGATTAATGATGGATCATTGTATTGAAGTATCAAAATAATCCAAATGTGTTTTCTCAGTTTTTAGTAGGCCAGTTGTGTTTTTTACAAAAATTTCATTTCAAACTGAAAACACATATTTTGAGTCATATCAGTTTCATTATGAATTATTTTGATGTGATACTAATTAATACACATAAAAAATTACTTCTGAATCATTTTCTTAAATTACCAAGACAATCATAGTGAATTTTCATATTTTTCAGTGAGGGACACGTTTTGAACTAAAATTCCAATTTTGAACTAATAACAGACACATTAATTCATACCAATCACACCATGCATCAGATTGAGGTGATATTGATTCCTAAAAGTCAAAAATCACTTATCGATTATTTTACTAAAGTATCAATATAATATGAATGTGTTTTATCCGTTATTAGTATGATAGTTTTGTTTTTCTATTAAAATGTCTTTTCAAATTGAAAACATGCATTTTGAGTCATACCAGTTGTATCATGTGTCAGTTTGATGTGAGACTGTTTCATAGTCTTCACAACTGACTTATGAATAATTTTACCAAATTATTAGTATAATAAAAGTTTTTTTCTTGGTTTTTAGTGAGGGAGACATTTTGAACTAAAATGTCAATTATAAACTGATAATGTACACTTTTTGCCATACTTTTCACACTGTGCATCAGATTGTGGTGTGGTTGATTCCAACAAATAAAAAATGACTCAAAGATTGTTTTTATAAAGTATAAAAACAATCCATATGTGTTTTCCAGTTTTCAGTATATCACATCTTTTTACATAAATTAATCAAAATTTTAAATAAAAAGACACACTTGGAGTCATACCGGTCACACTATGCATCGTATTGAGGTGAAGTTTACTCCTACACGTAAAAAATGATCCACGTATCATTTTACTAAAATATAAAAATAATTCGAATGCATTTTCTCAATTTTCAGTACTTAACTTGTTCTTTTTCCTAAAATTAATGTCAATTTTAAATAAAAATAGGCACTTTTACTTATACCAGCCACACCCAGCATCATATTGATGTGCAGTTAATTTTTACATTTCAAAAATTAATTATAGAAAATTTAACTAATGTATTAAAAATATCTAAATGTGTTTTATAATTTTTAAATACGTTAGTTGTGTTTTATTATTAATTTTTTATTTCAAACTAGAAACATGATTTTAGTGTCATACCGGTTGCATCATGCATCAGTTTTATGTGATGCTGCTTCATTACATAAAAAATGATATATGAATCACTTTACAAAATAATTAAGACAATCAGAGAGTTTTTGATTAGTTTTCATCAGTGGACACATTTTTAACTAAAATTTTAATTTTAAACTGATAACAGACACTTTAAGTCATTCTAGTCACACTGTGCATCAGATTGAGGTGTGGTTGATTGATACACATAAAAAATGACCCATGGATAATTTTAATAATGAATCAGAATAATAAATATTCATTTTCTCTGTTTTTAGTATGTCACTTGTTTTATTTACTTAAATTAATGTCAATTTTAAATAAAAAGAGGTACTTTGAGTCATACCGGCCACACCATACGTCGTATTGAGGTGAGGTTGACTCCTACATGTCAAAAATGACTCATGGATCTATTTTCTAATATTTAAAATACTATGAATGTGTTTTCTCAGTTTTTAGTATGTCACTTGTTTTTTTACTATAATTAATGTCAATTTTAAATAAAAAGTGATACTTTGAGTTATAATAGGAACATCATGTATTAGATTGAGGTAAGGATAATTCCAACATTTCAAAAATGACTTATGGAACATTTTATTAAATTATCAGAATAATATGAATAATTTTTACCAATTTTGAGTATGTAAATTGTCTTTTTTACTAAAATTTATGTCAAATTTAAATAGAAAGAATCACTTAAAGTCATACTTTTCACACCGTGTGTCAGATTGAGGTGTAGCTGATTCCTACACATCATAAAGTCTTGAAATAAACCTTAAATTCTAATGTTATCATGATTTCTATTTCCCTTAATTGTCTAATTTTTAACACTACATATTGAATCAATGTTATTAGGTGAGAAACTTTTCTCGTGTTGAAAACCAGGAGAGTGGAGGAAGCTCATGTGCCCATTATATCACAAGAAGTCACCACAATGAGTAAATGAGGTTCCTCCACTCTTCTGGTTTTCCATGGGAAAGGTTTTTTAGCTAAATAACATTGACTCTATGCTGTGTTGGCATCTTGATAAATAGATGCAATGGAAGGTATACAGATCTGTGAAAAAAAAACGAGTTAAGTGTTATATAAAAATGATAAAGAAATTAAGTTTCAAATATTAGATAAAATTATGACAAATTAATTAAGTAATTAGTAGAAATTCACCATTTCATGATGGTTGTATACATTATTAACCATTATTGTCATTATATCGGTTGAAGCCTCGAAGCCCAATATCTCATGAGCACGAGAAGCTTCTAACAAACCACCCCAACTTAAATAAAAAAATCCACCTATATAAGAAAACAATTATTTTGTGAGTACTATAAAAAATAATTAAATTAATCAAAAATATGAAACAATCCACTATTTCTATGGAAGTCACATCTTCATGATATTTGTGTACATTCTTCCATTATGTATGTTCCCTATTCATTCTTATGTAAATCTATATCGTCATGTAAATATGATTCTTTTTTATGGTTATAATAGTATTGGAAAAATATAAATACAAAAAGTATTAATAAATATTTTAAATGAAATAATAATTATCTTTTAAAATAACTATTCGAGGATTAAAGTTTATTGATGGAATATGATCTCTCTCATTAATTTATAAACATAATAATCACAATATTTTCCATTTTCTTGTTTTGGACACTAAAGCAAAATTGTGGAGAATAAGTAATTTTTTTGAAAAGTGTCTGGATAGTGAAATCTTATTATATATACCCTGATACTTTTCCATTCGTAGAAATTTTCATGGTCCTCATGCTTATCCCCTAGCCTAGTTCCTAATTTTTCACGATATTGATGCACCACCCTATCATAACAAAATACTCATTAAAACATAATCTAAATTATATAACTTGATGTTTACTTATAAAATGTTGAATGTAGTGTATTAAAAATTGACAGACACCATTACATGTGGTCATTTTTTAGTAATCCATGCATTGAATCTCAAAAACAAATCTCTTGAGTATCCAAATTAACCATAAATAAATATCTAATGTTGCCTAAAAACAAAAAAGGAATAAGTAATGAATGAAATGAAAATATATTTGATATTATTAAAATTTAGAGTTTTACCTCTGCATTATTGGTATTAAGAAGAGTCTATCATGCAAAACTTTTCTTTCAAATGATTTGACTAGGCCTTCCACTATTTCATCTTTTTTAATTCTATTTTTTGTTGTTCTTTAGACGAGATGTGAGGACTAATGAGTCAATTTTTTTTTCATTGGAAAATACCTTCAATTGTTTTTGATATATATTCCTACCAAAAAATATGAAATGTATTCAGTAATAATTAACATAGGATATCAGCTTTTATAAAATAAAATCATGAAAACATACCACATGTATACATTTATAGATGAGGCACCTAGCCCATCATAATCGAGTATTTCCATTATAGTCTCATCACTAATAAAGTTTTGAAATAACTCTATGTACATATTTTCTTAAAAATAAACTATGTTACTATAACCGTTTTTTAACTTTTATCCACATGAACCTTCAATGATTGTAAATGCGAATATATAATGAACATGGTAAATGTTCTTTTAGTAGATATTTTCGATCTGTTAGACGATCCTTTAGAAGGTTTTGAGTTAATATTTCTTTTCGCCCTCTTACATTCATCTGTCTATAATAACATTCATTGGTTCATACATCTTTTCATTAATTGGTAAAGGTTGGGATTGAAAAATAAATTGTAAATGAATACCTCCTTATCGACATGTTTTCTTACAAGATGTGAAATCCATGTGATGAATGTTCCAACAGCTTGTTCGACTTTGTGAATATCTTACTCATCAATTGGAATAGGTAGCTCAGTGCTCGGATCATGGGCTATTCTAATCAACACTCTTACATGACCAGTTAGAAGTGGACTATTGTGAAGCATATAGTTTTGGATATTGAACACCATAGCCCTCAGTACAAGGCGATGGGTGGGTATTGATAGATATAAATCACAGTCATTATCACCCTGTAGAATATCAGTACATGAAAGGTATCCATGTATGTCTGATTCAAATTTCATAGGAACAATTATTAGAACATTTATTATCATGGCCAAGACAACTCTTTGAGGGGAATGTCTAACCTCAAAGCTAGAGGGGGGTGGGGGGATCATAAGGAAAAGTTTTTTATTGAATTATTTTTCCCTTTTCTTTCCCCCCATAAATGTTTTTAACATATCTATCTACCATTGGAGTTGTTCTTCAAGGGTGGATAGTATTTATCTCACCTATTTCATTTATTCATCTTGATGATCCTATTCTATTTTTTTTTCTAAAAATATATTCAGGGTGTCACCCCAAAACCCACACCTCTGACATGGCCAAACTATTCTTTCCACTTCAAGTCCACCGATAGTATGTGTTCATCTAGTATAGGTGTTGCTGATTCCTGTGACAATATAGATAGAAAATATAGGAAAATAAGTAATAATTGTTATTTAATATAGATTTAATTATTATTTTTATTATTTCATACCTACATATGTTTCCCACATTTTTTTTGAATTTTCATCTATTATCATCTCATATTTATTTACATGTGCCTCCTTCAATATCATAAGGTGTGGGATGGAAGTGGCTTTGGATTTGGATTCATCAATTTGAATATAAATAGAGGAACATAATTATGTTGTTATTTCATGTCACATATAAGTATTATAGTATATTTAAAATATGTACCAATTTTTTTCAAGTGAAGCATACCATAAACTTTCTATACAGTAGGGGTACATTGGTTTTGCTGCCTGTTCCATATTTTCAGCACTCAATTGATATTTCACAAATAAAAAATTGTCAATCAAAGTGATGAATACACATATTTTCAAACAACATATTACTATCCATAATGAACCTAAAAAGACAAATCCACATGACAACCAATAAACACATCCCATACTTCTTGGGTTATCAGGTGTTCATAGATAAGTAGTGGGTGCATATTTATTTTCCATACAAAATCTTTAAGATGACGTCTCATTAGAATTGTTAGAAAGACTCTATGAATCCTTCCAGATAGAATTAATACATATTTATTATGGGATTAATGTAATATAAATGCACTCTATAATGGATGATGAAGAGTAAGTCAATGTATCTTTATATTATTTTATCACAACCTAGATCAATTGGAATGAATTATCAAGTGACAATTCTAATGTAACTACCAAACATGACCTTGTTGGGGTTAACATGACGGCCCCACACATTCCATGTAACCTCATATTTAATGACTTTTATTTTCACATTAATGATTTTTTATATCAATGTCAAACTACGATGCTCCTATTTTTTCTAAATCTTTAGTCTTTCTTTACCTACCATTTCCTTGGATTCAACATTGTTAATATGTTCCTCCAGAGTGGTAGCATCAACATGTGAATATGGTCATTGAACCTCTTCAATAAAAGCGAAAATAGGTTGAGAAACCTATTGTTCCTCAGAATTGGGAGAACCAACATGTGTAGAAGGTTGTTGTTCCTCTGCACTGCGAGTTGCAACATGTTGAGAGACCTATTGTACCTTAGTATTGGGAGCACCTATATGTGTGGAAGTCATTATCTATAGAAGTGATTTAACATTTAATTTAGAGAATATAAATACAGTAGAAAATGGATAATAAGATGAGGTAACATGATGTATATTAAAAAAATACAATCTGATTATTGAACTTTTTTTAAAGGGTGAAGGGATTATACCCCTCTATTGACTTTATGAAACCCTTCATTATTGTCTCCTATAACATACAAAACACCGTCTACAATTTGACCACGATGAAATTATTGCGATGTACCAATGAAACGGTTATCCTCAGTTGAATTTTTATATGACCCTTTAGTGGTTTTGGTTGAAAACATAACAATTAACCACTTTCATTTTGTAGGATCTGGAACATAAAATACTTGTTCTACCTATAATGTTATTATAAATGGTTTCTATTTGTACCCTTCCTTATTGAAATCATCTTTGATGAATCCCAAATCATTTATTTTAATATCACTCATGTTTTGAAACCACTTTCATTGAAAAAATCAGAATTTAGAACGTTTTTAGACTAAATACCATATTAGTTTGATGATTCCAAAGTATAACATATTCAAGTAAATTGGATTTTTGTCTTTAGTACTAGAAAACATGCATTTCATTAGCCACAAGTGTAACTCCACTATTTTTCATGTTAATATCTTCGTCATGTTCATTTGTATAGAATGTATAAACATTAATTACTTAACCATTGTAAGATAATATAGACACACTTGGTCCTATAGCTAGCCATCGAAGTAGTTCTGAAATTGAATCTAGATTTTTGTCTGACTCCTTAAAAATATGGTCTCAAATCCATCCAATAAACTATTTATTATGTGTATTTGAAATCTATATTTTTGACCTTGATGTATTCAAATGTCAAATACATTCTTTGTGGGTTTCCACATATGGGGAAACTTTCCAAAATATTATGAAAAACAAAAAGGTAGGCCTACTCCCAATCTATAATATTATTGTTATAACATCTCTTCTAGAAATTCCTTCACCCGTAAGCTTCCCAATGTGATGAGATTTCAGTAGATTAATGAATTCCACACCAAACATGTATTCAGTATATACTTCAATAGATTCCCCAAAAATATATTGATCCAAAATTCATTCCTCTATCTAACTTCTATTTTTGACATACCCTTTCAAAATATTCATATATCGTTCAATGGGGTACATCCATCTATAGTGTACATGACCACATAGTCAAATATTTATCACCAAGTGAACCATCAAATGAACTATCATATCAAATAATGTTGGTGGGAAGAATATTTCCAATTCACATAATATTAACACAATATCATTTTCTATAGTCATAAATTTCATTGGGTCTATAACTTTGTTGCATATAACTTTGAAGAAGAAACAAAGATTTGTTAATGTATGATGTAAATTCTTGGAAAAAATTTAATATAGTGCTATAGGAATTATATATTGCATCAAAAAATGGTAGTCATATGTAATGAATTTGAAATTTTAAGGAAATTTTTTTCTTAATTTCTTTTGAATTTTACGAGTATGTGGTTCCTGACGGCACCTAATTCTGAGGTCCGGTGTCCTCGAAATCAATTTCCGAAGTTTAGCTCGGGTATGTTCAGTGAACGAACGAGCGGGTTTTTATATCTTTTGAACCGGTGCTCGGAATGGAAATCCGAGGGCACCAATGAAACCGCAGTGCCGGTAATTTTTTAGGAACACCTTTTCCGATGGTGTGTTTTCTCGAGTGTTGTTGTAAAAAAAAGTGGGGAATAAAAATATAATTGTTTTATTTTTATTTCTTTACTAAGAGGTTTAAGTGAAATAAAGTTGTGTCTCAACATAATTTCTCTTTTCTAAGTGTTAGATCCTAGGTATGGGAGTTGGATTGGGACCCACCGGTTGTTAACTTCCCATGAGAGGATTAAGGGTGAGGTGGGGCCCACATGAGCCCCCACCTTGTCAAATTCCCTAACTCCTCTAAACCCCTTTTTAATTAAGTGACTCCTCCCCTCCTCACCTCCCACATTAATTCCTGCCACCTAAACACTAATTAATTTGACAACTTAAGATCAATTAATTAAGTATGTTAGGTTTTGAATTTTGGATTTTTGATATGCATGGATTGAGTAATAAAATAAGAGGTGTATTATTTTATTTGGGTTTTAGCGTGTTGTGTTGAGTTTTGGGAGAGTTCTAGTTTTTGTAGAGTTTCATCCTTCCGATGAAGAATTCCTCTTCAAAAAAGAAAACCAACCTTCCGACGAAGAACGCCTCTTCGATGAAGAAATCCTCCGACGGAGAACACGAAGACACCGACGACGTGCCTTCTCTTCTTCTTCCTCCACGTCAAGGGAGGATACACCACCGCGGGGAACGTCACCATCGGCGACGACTCTTCCTCCGACGACAACAGAATCGACACCGATATTCTGCGATGACCGATCATCGCGACGCTTGCCTCTTTCCGCGGCTCGACGACATGTGATGTCTTTTCGAGGTAGGGGGTTTGATTTTGGTTCATGAATATTTCTTGACCGTCCAAAATTAACTTTTCTTAAGCCACTTGATATCTAATTAACGGGAGGAGGTCAGAACACACAAACACGACCGACCCTCTTCCCCCTTCGTTGATGTGTTTGTCGCGGCTCGATCAAAGGAGGCGCGGTGCAACGACACCGTGCGGAAACAAGGAGGTTAATCGGCGAAGAAGTGAGGTGCCATTGCGCCGCGCCGTTGAGGCCGAACGAAACCACGACTGGAGTCGGGGCCGAGGAGGCGATTTGAAGACTCCGCTAGTTGATCGTTGTACACGGAATGACGTGCGATGACAAACGGGGCCACAAAGTCAACTTGAAGCCTCCACAGTGAAGGTCGGGTCCCGGGAAGACTTTTGGCGAAGACGGAAAGCAAAACAGACCACCGAAGCGTGTCCGGTGGTCCGCGAAAGAGCCTTCCGGTGTGCTGCCAGGAGGGACCGTCGCGGCTGAAGCCGCGACGGCAGGCGCCGGTCCCACGGCCGTGCGGGACCAGGGGAGACCGGGGGTTGTAACCCCCGACAGTGAAAGAGAGTATCCCCCACATAGGTGCCGCAGATCATTTAAGGGGGACAGCCGCCCCCCTTTTCGCAACGGCATGACCAGCTTGGCCGTGCGGGGCGCACCCACGCCAGGCCAACTGGCACCCAAGCCGGGCCGGGCCGTGCTGCGCCGGTCGGGCCAGGCCGGGCCGCGCCCTAGTGGGCCGGACCCGGACCCGTATTGGGTCGACCCGGTTCGGGCCGACCCAGGGGGTCTCGGGCCGGGTCAGACCGGGCCCGAACCCCCTATTTCCGGGCAGTTTCCGTTCAAATGCCTATAACATTGGATACAGAACTCCGATCGACGCATCGTCATTTGCGATGCAATCCTTGGATCGAGACGGTTGTTTCGGTATATTACACTCAAGGTTTCAGATAACTTTGTGTATGACCGGGTTGGTTTGAGCATGAAACCAACCGGGCCCTCGGAGCGGAAATGCTTATAACTTGAGCTCCAAACGTCTGATTGACGTACCATAGAGTTTTTTGGATTCCTTTTTATGAGACAGAAATTTTGGAATACTTCGCCTAATATTTGAACGTAGTTGGATAGTGGCCGAGTTGGATTGAACCCATAGTCCAACCGGGCCCCTGGAACGGAAAAGCTGATAACTTTCAGACCGGACTTCCGTTTGACGAACCGTCTGCGGCGTTGGTGATCACGTTGAGAAACGGTACTTATGTGTATACCCTAGGAGAGTTAGGGGTACATTTGAGATATGGATGAGTTGGTTCGCACACGAAACCAACCGGGCCCCTGGGACGAAAAGGCCAATAACTCCCAGACCGGGCGCCCGATTGACACGCCGTTTGTTGTGTTGAGACCCATATGACGAGGTGGTCCTTTGAGATACTTATTCATGGGACTTTGTGATACTTGGAGTATTGACCAATAGCTCGTGGAGCGGACCCTCCCGGAGATGAGCGTACAGAGTACATAGACCATGTAGCCGGCTGAGACCTGACGACTGCTTGACCGACTCGACTTGGAGTGAGTCGACTAGCCCAGTGGACGGAGCACTAATTTGTTTGGGTGCAGACCCATGGCGGATGGAGCACTACTGTGTCTGGGTGAAGACCCGTGGTACTCGACCGGAGAGTACCTCTGCAGGCTATTAGGGGGGATGCACTACTGTGTTTGGGTGGAAGACCCCGACGGGAAGCACTACTGGGTTTGGGTGGCTGACCCGCGGTACTCAATAGGAGGAGTACCTCAGCAGTCTTTGGTTAGTGAGAAGTACCTCGGAGTCATGATAGGATCACCGTACTCTCTAGAGACGGGGCTCTTCAACAGTTATGGTTTCAATAATGAAAATCCTAGTTGAGCTGAGTCTATGGCCTTTGTGTTTACCTCATGATTGAGATGGGTCACTTGATAACTTAGGAATATGTATGGGCATATAACTAGGTAGTGGTTATCTATTGATTTCATAACCTTTGTGTTTCCTCATGATTGAGATGGGTTACTTGATAACTTAGATATAAGTATGGGATTATACCTAAGTAAGGGTTATCTGTTGAGATCCTTCATTGTGGTTATCCTTGTTAGATTTAGTCAGACCTTAAAGGTCTCAGGGTCCCTACTGAGTATCGTATACTCACCCCTACACGGGCTATACCCGCAGCTCATTATGTTGGTTGCAGACGACGGGCAGCGCTGACAGAGGCCGAGTATTCGAGGACTGGACAGTACCCGGAGGTGGACCTCACGATGAGTCAGTATCCGGAGGTGGAATTCACGACGAGACGACACTCGGAGGAGGTTGACGGGTGAGAGCATTGTGGCGGCTATCTATATATAACCTTCAGGTAGGATCCGTGGTGGATAATCCAAGAGCTGCACTATCTGTACCTACCCTTCAGGAAGGATCCATGGTGGAAGATCTAGGAGCTGTGCTATCTGTACCTACCCTTCAGGTAGGATCTGAGGAGGACGACCCAGGAGTTGCTTCCATTCTTCCAACTGTTTTTCTTTTTCTGTTGTACTTTCGTTCAGTTGTAGCTGTACTTCAGTTGGGTTTGTATTCTGGCCCACTTACTTTTCAACACTTTCTGTTGTACTTAGTGTATTACTTCCACTTGTACTCTGGGATGTTTTGTTTACTTTTATAAAGGAAATGTCTTCCTATTTATCGGGATTTACACCTTTAGTGCTAGTCTCCATCCCCTGGCCTATGGAAGGGGTCTTGGGGTAGTCACAGCACGGACCCCGAGGACGGTTCATGACATCATATGATTTCATACCCTTTAACTTTAAATAATTCATTGACATGATGTTCTTGATATTTGATGAATTACCCTTTGGAACCTTCACATAATTCAAAAAGTTGTGAAACAAATATCTCTCATTCCTGGAAAGAGTGAATGTAGTTAGAGGAGGAAAAGTTCTTTTTTCACCCTTCAATGGCACCAAATCTTATCATATTCCCATGTCAACCATATTCAACATAACCTTAATTCCATCCTTTGTTTGGTCAGGTGTATTTATCATCCTGTTGATGACACTATCACATACATTTTTTTTCGATATGCATAATATCAAGAAAGTGTATAACATACAAGAAATTATAGTATGGTAATTAAAAAAACACAGATCACTTTTTCCAATCAGTTTTTGTAAGCTTTTTTTAAAACAGTTTACCAAAAGAAGTGTCCACGTCATTTAGCTTCTCAAAACAATTGATCACCTGTTAGTGGGAGCATGTCATTCAAGAGAGAAATTAGTTCTGTAAAACTCGCATCACTATATATATTGTGCACTTTCAAATTATACAGCTTTAGTATGGCTGAAAATGCTGTATATTTAGTGCAACTAGTATACAATAACATCTTGGCACAACTCTTTATCTTCTTAAACAATTTTGGGAAATCACGAAGTTCATCTTCAATTTTCCTTGTTATTTCCTCAATAAAATATGCATTATATTTCACATCTCTAATCACATCCACAATATAGTATTATTCATTTTCCAAACTTGTAATCATATCAGATGATCCGTAAAACATAGTGTTATCCCAGTCACTATCTACATTCACTTTTCCATCGTGTTTATTCTAACATTTATAACTTTGATATATTCTATGATAGATCACGTGTTCTTCCAACTTCTACGGAATAATTAGTCTTAAATAATAATAGTGTAGATATGTAAAAAGGAATTGAGAAGGGTTATATGTATGATCTTTTGAAAACATGATAAACTATTTCACTCCATCTTCATAATATTTTGTCATATGAATTAAATATATTCATTATTTATTTATATTCATCCAATTTGATTCAGTAATATTACTATTTAAAAATATAAATACACATAAGGGGCCTTTAAAATAAGGGGAACTCAAAATTTGAATAATAGTTATTATTGAATTTTGTTTCCTGAGACTCATCCCCTTTGAAGTTAACACCAAACTAGAATAAATATATAATTGTAGAGGACTCCCTTAATTTAAACCATATATTTGATGTTGGATGCCAAGTTGGTTTAGGAGTTTTAATGTGGTTAAACATTAATTCATATTTTGTGGGAGTGAGGTCATGATGGATATCATATGGCTTGTATAGAGTTGGTGACATTCCCTTGTCATGCTGTTATTATCAATCTACTTGTCTTCCCTATATAATGTAATGGTTTTTCTAATTGTATAAAAATATAATCTTAAATATTACAAAAAAATACATTTCAATTTTTATATCAAAACTATTTATAAAAAAACACTTGAAATCCCATTAAAAACCAACCATTTATACTAATTACTCTTTAAAATAACAAACCCTTTTAAAAGAACTCAATCAATTCCAAGAACTCTTTCACAAAACAAAAATTCATTTTTTAAAATAATTTAAAGAAACTTCATGAACCAACAATATGAATAATTTAAAATGAGATACAAAACTCTATATTTTTTTTTAAATATTCACACATCCCTTATTAAAATGAAACTAGCATTAAATACACTTTCAAAACATTCACATCCCTTTACAAAAATTAATCAGGTGAGCTGATTAAAACTTAGAATGCAACCTCAAGTCTATGCCAAGTGTTTAAATCATTTTAAAGCTATTTAAAACAAAAAAAGGCATGTTAAACACATATAATATTTTAAGAAATATTTCAAAACACTTGAATAATTTTAAAATAGCCACTTAGGAATTTTCAAAAAGATATAAATCCCAATAGAGACTTTATAAAAGATTCATGAATAAAAAATAACAAAAAATTTATAAAATATAAATATATAAATGGTTTACAGATGATCAAAATAAAAAGTTAAACCTAAAATATATTTATTTTCAAGAGAAGAACTTTACAGTAAATATATTATGATAACATATAATAAATATTGTGTCTTTATTCCCTATGGTGAACTCTATATCCCATTATCATTATATCTTTAACAAGTGACTATGGAACACCACTATACAAGTGTGAACCTTTCCATTTACCTGTATCAGGGAAAACCAAGTCTATATATTCAACAATTTGTATATGAATTGGGTGATCCAAGATCCCAGTAGGATATCATCAAAGAATTTATACCATTCATTTTTTAAGATAAACCAAAAAATTATACTTATAGGGAAAATAATGATAATAATTTTATTATATAGGTTTTATTAAATGAAACTAACAAAACATATCTTTTTTATTTTAAAGAAAATATAATTTAACAAGATACAAGAATAAGATAAAATAATAATAGAATATCAAGCATCAACCATTGATGGGTACCTGCCAAAGGCCTAAGGAGATAATCTAAGTTAAAAAATTAAGGGAATCATCACACTAAGATATTATTGTAAAAACAATGCACCACATTAAACTCCCCATTAATGGCCTCATTGATAAGTAAATTCCAATAGTGGGTGTGAGACCAAAGATAGTGTTACTATAAATGTGTGACCATAATATTATAACTCATGTCTCAAGAATTGCTATATCTCTACATAAATATTCCCCTGAGTTTTTTTTTATAGAATCCCAACACTAATAATAAATGAAAAACATTTATACAATTATCATGAAAAAATGGTATAACATCCATTGAAGTATCCACTTACACAACAAAAACCATAATTAAACATGATAAATTTCAAATATATATTAGAAAACCATACATAGAAAACACCTCTATTTATGCCAAATTAGTCATCAAAATGTAAATAAAAAACCAAACATAGATCCCACTTTCACTATAAGTTCTAATCAAAAGTGGTTTATCCTTTTTATCTATTGAAAAAATTATATTTTATCTAAACTAGTCACCAAAATCACTCCATTATAATACAAATCAAGATACTTTCACTTAAAAAAACCCCTATAACATTTCTAATATATAAAACCAAATTATCTAAACATGTTCTAACATTTAGATCAATAAAAATTTAGGGATTATAATTGTAACAAAATCCTAGAAAAATATATATATAAAATTATAAAATGTTTCATAGAATATTACCAAAAAACTAATCAAACACTTTACCAATAAAAAAATTATGGTCTCACACTAATGAATCAAACCAAACACATAATTAATCCATAAAAATATTTCAACCACTAAAACCCAATAATTTATATATCACTATATAATCATTACAAATCAAATAAGATCATACCTTATATTTGGAGGTCCAGTGGCAGCAGTAGAGTCTGACATGCTTGGATTTGGGGTAGGCAGCGGTGGTAGGGGAAGTGGAGGCTGTAGAGTGGTTCATAGTGGAGGTGGGGTTCACGATGAAGTTGGGTTCATGGTGGAGGGGGTGTTCATGGGGGAGGTGGGGTTCGCACGACAGGTGGGTTCATTGTGGAGGAGGGTTTCAGTGCGCAATAGAGGTGGGGTTCACAACAAAGGTGGAGTTTGTGGAAGGGGATGGATTCACAGTGATGAAGGAGGGATTGACGACAATAGAGGAGGGGTTGGGGTAAAGGAGGGGTTATCGATGGAAGAGGTCAACTTCCACAATATCTTGAGTTGTGTGAGAGAAGAAGCCGACTATAAGGGTTCATAAATCAGTTAATGCTTTTATCATCTCTTGTTAAAAAGAATTTATAAAGGTATGTTTTATCAACTCTAAAATAGAAAGCACTGATCAAATAGGCCTTTATCAGTGCTAAAAAAGCTCTGATAAAGCTATAATGTTAATGATTTATTTATATTATTATATATATTTATAAAACTATATATATAATAAATAAATATTTATTAATTCGTAATTATAACTATAGATAATTATTTATTTATTTATATTTATATATATAATAAATATATTTATATAATTATATATATTTATAAAATGTAAATATTATAAATAAATAAATATTTATTTATAATTATAAAAATATAATAAATATATTTATTATATTTATAATTATATATAATAAATATATATTTAATAAATATATATAATAAATTTATTTATTATATTTAATTATAGATACATATTTATTTATATTTATAACTATAAATTTATATATATTTATTTAAATAATTATAAAATTTTAATGACTGTATTTCTTAAATTTATAATTTTATAAATATTGGTAATTAATATATTAATTATATATTTTTATAAGATTATAAATATAAATTTTTTGAAAGGTGAGGCTCAACAACCCATAATATTAAAATAAAAAAATTGTACAATAGAGGAACATACAAAAGAAAAGCAAAGATAAAAATAGTCAAACAACACGTGAAAGAGTATGCATACTATGTTGCGAAGCACTCCCACCTTGACAATGTGGATGTCACCCTCGCCTCTATGATTTGACATGAACCCATGGTCCACCTCCATCATCTGGAATCCCAACATCAACCACTTCTATCATTTCCTCGATTCATAAAACCCAAACATTTTTTGGACATCATCTTCACTACTTTATAAAGTAAGTAATTCAATTGAATTCTGAGTATGCTCCTTCAGATTTGGTTTCCCTTTTAGATAATGATCTAGGTCAAAACTTTTAGTATTTAGAGATTTCTTAGCCTGATACATCATAGGGGCCTCAAAATATATAGTCTTGTGGTGATCTCTGTGAGAATCATCACCAATAGAGTGTTTACTTGCCATGGTTGTTGTATGCCTAGACCCTACTATATTTAAAGTAGGAGATAGGGAAGTGGAAACCTTGTTGAGATCACCCTTAGTGGGAGGGGAATAAAGAACCATCATGTCAAACCCTTTAGTGATTTTTAGAGAAGGACCTGTTATAACATCCATGAGTTATGCCTACTTATCATGCACTTTATCAATTGTAAAACCCTTAATATTACCAATTGCATACATACTATCCAACTGAGTAGTACCTGCATGAGTTTGAGATAATTCATAGGAATTATGTGAAGGATTCCCCTATATAGTATTACAAACCATCATAGGTTCTGTTTTCATCTTTGGGACACTGCTAACACCCTCAGCAAGAGGCTGTATTTCATCACCGATCTTATTAAGATGTTCTAACATAGTCAAAGTAGATGGAAAATTTCCTTTCACACCCCTATAGTGATCAAGGGAAGAATATTTACAGGTTCATTAGAGATCAATGGATAACTGGAAGCAAGTTTCCCATGAAAATGGTATGTCACTTGAGAATTTGAGTTACAAGACTTGCTTTTGGATTTCCCTGAAGTGACAACCAATATATTTTCTTTTCCTTTACGATTCATTGAAGATATTATTTCTTGTTCTTTCTAGAAATTGAAATATATGTCATCCTACACATCAAATTCCATTTCAGTTTTAGTATCATTAGATTCCTCTCCAAATTGTTCATTAGTTATACCCCTATATTGAGCTTATTTAAAAGACAAAACACTAGTGGCTGCATGATACTCCTGTACCATATCAGTTGAGGAACAAGGACTATTTAATGACAAATAGAATTTCCCAGTGCCATAGTACCAAATTCAGTCCCTGAATCGTAACTCAAATATGTGCACCAGTTTCCTTAAATTCATTCATTCTAAAATTTAGATTTGAGTCATAAATGCATAAGGTACCAGGCCTTAGGTTGAGCTTGCTAAAGCTCGAGTCTTTCCCTTTTAGTTTAGCAGAGTGAAAAAGAATGTGTAAAAATATATGACCTAACAGAATGCATTTAAAATATACAATTCCCCAAATAGATGCTAGGTGTGAAACCATGTCTATAACTTTATAGGATTTAAAACCATTAATTAGTAAAATTCAAGTGATAAATGAGAACAAAAATCAATCCTTTTGAAAATTACATCATTAGAATCCAATACGTGAGTGGAGGAACACTTTCTAATGATTCAGTGTAAGGGACGATTTGTAAGAGAAGAGAAAGTCCCACCTGAAAAACATGAGAAGTTAGAGAAACCCTTCAGTGCTTTATCGTCAAGTTCCTTGGTCCCTAAGGGAGGTGAGATCTGACGAGTTTCATGTTTTAGTGTAATATACGAGTAGAACTATATTTAACATATTTATAATTTTATAAATATATATAATTAATATATTTATTATAATTTTATAATTATTTTAATATATCTATACTTATTTAGAATCATAATTATAAATATTGTTATTTATTAATAAACTTTTTGTATATTTATAAATAAATATATTTATTTATATATATTTTTAACATTATAATTATAATAAATATAATTATTATAATTTTATTATAATTTTATTATATATATATATATATTTACAATTATAAGTATAAATAAAAATATATTTATTTATAATTAAAAAATTACAATAAATAAATATTTATTTATAGTTGTAGTTATATATATAAATAATTATAAAATTATAACAAATATATTTAATATACTTATAATTTTATTAATATATATAATGAATATATTTATTATAATTTTATAATTATTTAAATATATATGTATTTATTTGTAATTATATTTATAAATATTTTCTTTTACTAAAACGGTTCAGATCATGGTCTTGGTAACCTAAAAGCATAACCCCGCAAATTTATTGAAAATAGTAAAGTTGACATACAAACCCAAAAATATGGGGGAAAAACCCCCCAAAAATAAAAATAATGTCCCTAAAGACTCTAAAAACACTCCACAAACCACAAGTCCGTGACAAATATTTGTCAAACATAGCCGCTAGGCTATACTAACCCAAAAAAAGCCTTCATAAGCCCACAGACTCCTCCCATCATTGCATAACTCACATGTGCATCCAGCTAAGCCAGCTTGCATTCATCCGCAACACAGTCTGTACCCACGTGAAGGCCAACGCATCCCTATCAAAAAATCAACTGCTTGCACCAACTCCCAAGAAGGAATCCATCACGCACATGGTCACTGGACAACAACACCATACTTACCCGTCACCGGACAATGCCACCGAGATGAACACTAGTTGGACGAATCTCGTTTTCACCCCGCCAACGTCGCTAACTTACCGACCAACCTAATCCTCATAATGACCTCCCCCTGTGAGGACAAGAGGCACCACCGGGGTCCCAAACCCTCCCCACACCGAGGTCCTTGTACACCACACCCAAAAGCTGAAAAGTCATACCATTGCCCCTACAAGGGATAGCCCACCCATCGAACCTTATTTATTTGATACATAGCCCATAGACCTAGTGGGCATGAATGCCCATTAAATTGCCCTGAAGGCCCAAATTTTTGACATGAAGGCCCAACAGTGAATAGTTGTGCTACAATAGTCAGGATGCTATAGTACTTACTATAGTGTCGCCACCCCTACAATTCCTCAACAGTACCCACCACTGCTACACTACTATCGGTGAGACTATTCCTCTTCTGCTATAGTGCTGCTACAATTTCGCTACAGTGCTATTACAGTGCTTGCACCTAATGGGTTTTGAACCCGCCAACATCATATATACATATATATATTTATGAAATTATAATAGCTGTATATATCATAATTTAATAGTTATATATATATAGTTCTAATTATAATATTAAATAAATACATTTAAAAAGTATTTATATATAATTTAAAATATATGTTAGGTGATTGGGTGTAGTTGGGGGCTTACTCGAGTGGTAAAAGCTCCCTATAATTCTACATTAGACCCAGAATCAAATCCTGGTGGGCACATATACTATTATAGTACTATACATGTGGTGATGCAGGCAATGACACATGTAGGTAGTGACATAGGCTTGATGATAGTACTATGCCTGTGGTGACACAAGTAATGACGCATATAGGCGATGACACAGGCTTGATGACAATACAGGATGATGTAGGCCTGGCACTACACTGGGATTTTGGGCCATGTTATGGGATTCATTCCCACTAGGCCTACGGGTCATGAATTAATTAAATAATGCCCAAAGGCCCGGTGCACATAAAACCCATTAATGGCCCAAAGGCCCACAAACTGGCCCGAAGGCCCAATGTAGCATTAAGACCGCATCACCATCTTACTATGTCACACCGACGTCATTTTTGCGTCAAGTCTGCGTCACTGTATTTCTACTTCATGCTGGCATTATGCCTTCATCACCACCTGCCTAAATCATGCCTGCGTCACCACCTGCCTGTATCATGCTTGCATCACCGCCTACCAGTGGAAATTTTCGGCCACCCGGATTTGAACCCAGGTCTGATGCAGGAAAGAACAAGTCATCACATATGGACAACATGAATAATAAAAATAAGGGTGTAATATATAAATGAACATTAATTCATGATGAATACAAAATATATTCACTTCAATTATACTCATGCATAAATATATTTATTAACTAAATTCATTGAAAACATATATTTATTTTAATAATTAAATAAATATAAATATAAATATAAATACAAATATAAATATAAATATAAATAAAATTATAATTTTATATATGTAAAAAGTATTTATATATAATTATAAAAATATAATTATAAAAATAATAAATTAATTGTTTATTTAATAAAATTTATTATAATCATATAATTATTTAAATATATAACTATAATCTTAAAAGTATTTTTTTAAAACATTATATCTATTTGAATTATTAAAAATATATATATTAATTAAAAACATGCATTTTCTATTAATGTGTATAAATAAACATTATATTTTAATATAAATATAATAATTTATATAAATTTATAATATTTTATATTATAAAACTTTTTTAACACTAATAATAGAATTGATAAATATACATTTTATCATCGCTAAAAAAGTTCTAATAAAGGGTAAACCTTTATCAAATCTTTTTTAGCATTGATAAATGGTAAATTTATCAGTACTTTTAGCTAGTGCTGATAAAGGGCCATATATTATCAGTGCATTTTTTATAGCACTGATAAATGCCAGCGCTGCCCTTGCTCTGATCTTTGGTAGCGATCCCCTATAATCTGCCTCCATGAATGTGTATAAAGAGGACTTCTTTCACTATTTTGATGATTATTCTAGGAATGAAAAACCCTGGAAATGAAATTGATGCATACAAAAAATGTTCAGGACTTGAGCATTCTCTTTCCTAAAAATTTATTTAAGAAAATAAAAATACAATGAAAAAAAACATTAGGCATGTGGAAATTATGTTCCACCAAACATATAAGACTCAATCCAATAAAAAAACAACAAAAGTAACCATAATGCAAGACCCATCCATCCAAATATATTGGCCAAAGCCCCCTATGGAATCATTTGTTGAGGAAATAACCACATAACCGACCCCAATTGAAAAAAACCCTTCCGACATAAAACCAGTGAGTTCAATGCCATGCTATTTTAGGCTACCTTCACACCGTATTTCTATAACCATCATCATCTTGTATGAAAGTCTTCTTACCATTAGAATCGACCGCTGATCAACCCTATCACCACCAACCATAGAGATCCCATCATCAACTAGTTAATTTATGAGGTGGTGTGTATCTCCTAAATTTACCCATGTTTTTAGGGTTAAGTGGCCAGTTTTATTGTATCTTGGGTTGTCGAATCCTCACAGACCTAAGAAGAACCCTATCGACATGTACATTCTATGGATTATTTTTTTATATGAAGTGGCCAACTTTAGGGTTGATTTTTTGGTTAGATTACTATAGAATAAATGATATAAGTGAATTTAAATTAAAATAATGAGTTGATCTTAGGTTATTACTTGTGGATGGATTTGATAAATTCCTTTTTAGAATATTTCAATTTCATTTACTTGATAAATATTCATTCAATTAAATCAATTTAACCGCATAAATTACTGGTTTAACAACTTCAAATACAAATTCTAATCACCTATAAACTTTTAGGATTGTATTCATGAGAACTCCTAGGTAAATAATCTTATTATCACATGAAAAGTGTGGCGATAAAATTCAATAAGGAAGTGTCATAGAAAAGGTCATTGAATGAAAAACTCAAATAAAATAAATTTTTAAATGGTTATCTAGTAAGACATAAAATCCTATCCCTCACCTCACTACTCCAATAGATCAACCCATAAACGGTTTTTCCCTCCATTTATGCTATTCTATCAATGTAAGTTGGAAGTAGATTCCTGAGGGAGGAATTGAAGAAGAGAAAAAACAATAAAAAACAATCACTCCACCATTATGTGAATAATTTCACAAATATTGGTGTGAATAAGTTCACAAATTAAAGAAAAAATGTAAATGTTATAGGAATAATAATATATTAAGATAATATAAAGAAATTTTATTAAGAAGCTACGGTAATTCAAGATATTTACAATTGAAGAAATGAGATTACAACATCAAATTGGTAACATAACATTAAAATGAATCAAAGATCAAATATCCTCAACTCCTTCCACACCACTAACTTAAATAAAAATGTTAAGATCCATGGGTCAATATCTCAAAATTCCAAGTCTTCCAACTTGATTATGGTAGGCCTAGGGTGGTGGAAAGCTTGTGGAATTTGGACTTTTCCACCCTTGACCCAAAATCATGCCGAGCTTGCATCTACCAAAAAGAGGACCCTAAATGAGCTTTTAGATGGCCAAAGTGGAGTGGGCATAGAAGAAGAAAATGAATCTCAAAATTTCCCCTAAATTTATGTAATGTTTCAGCCCAAAATAGTTTCTTGTTTTCAAAATATGATTTAAATGATGGTATTATTTTCTAGGTCATAAAATCCATCCTAGAATTACATCTTTAAATTGGTCCACTGAAAAATCCATTAAAAAATACGAATTATCTTGGAAAAATATTTAATTAAATGTTCTCCATGATGTATTCTATCTTCATTTCAATTTTAAGAATCATTTCACATGTAGATTGAACGATATAGTATATTTATTGGGATGCTGTCTAGTTCACTTCACCCAGAATGTTCTTGGTTCAATGCCCATTTTGGTGGTCATTAAATGAGAATATTCAAGTGATCTAAAAGAATTAACTATTCCTTAGATCATGGGGGACATGAAAATAATAGATGAAAATAAAATCAAGACCATTTTTTTATGAGGTGTTTAAAAATTTACCATGCAATAGTACATTTTAAGAAGGAATTAAAATCATAATGTGAATTAATGTTCAATTTGTAAAATGAACAAAAAATAGTCTTTATGGATAATTAAGAACATGAATATTATAATATAAAAAATGAATATGAGACTATTTCAGTTGTTAATAACACCCCCAACTTGAGTTTTTCTAGAACCAAACAAAATAAATCTCAAAAATATGAAATTTAAATACCCTTTTCCAGAAACATTTCAATACACATTGCTCACCAAAAGACCTCATATAAAACTATTAAGTAAGCCATAAAAATCATTTAAAACATGCTAGGTTCTGAATCATATCCTATGCCCAAGACCATTCCTTTATTCAAATTCATTGAAAAATTTCATTCAATTTCAATTGAGCATGATGATGTGTTGTGCATAACAATATACATGGGGGTTCATATTTATTCAAGGGAGAAAATATGGAAGTGTTAGGTGGAATCACATTTTAATATTAACATGAGTATTAATTTTTTATATTTATTATTATTTTTGTTTTTTTACATTTTTCCATGGTAATTGAAATTGAACTCAATCAAGTCAACTGCTATAGTGAGACTTTTTCGATGACTCCCAGGCTCAAAGACCTTAGGGAACTAAGTGAATCCAACATACTTGGGCTTCATCTCAAGGTTACTCAATCAAAAACAAATTCAATTGACCACATATATATATAAAATTCTCAACTCTAGGCCAGACAAATATGGAGTCACGATCAACAAGTTCTAAAATCCACACATTATGTTAATACATTACTATATATACAATTGATTTTTTTGATGTTTTTTTGATTTTGTTTAATTTTTTTGAATACTCATGTTAAAATTAAAATGATCACCGAACCTATTCCATATATTTTTGGATCCCAAGAACTCAAACTAGTACCCCAAAATTCCATGAATGTGTGTTGTGTTGTTTTAAATGGATGAAAATATAAACGGTGAAAAACACATCAGAAAACCACACATTCTATAATCTATGCTCATGAACTTAAAATTGAATTAAAATCAGAATCAAGGCATGAGAAATTAGTTGATATTTAATTTAAAAGTTTGAAATGTGTATTTTCATGTTCAAAGATAAAGGAATTTTTCCTTCTATGATTTTTTTATTTCAACACATTTGTTTTAATTTTTTAGTTTTTTATACACAAAAAATCAATTTTTTATTTCTTATCCCAACAAATTAAAATAAAATTGTCGCTAGTGTTTAAATAAAAGAAAATTGTAAATGCGTTAGAGGTATATGAGAAGAGTTTGAAAAGTAAATTGAAATAATATATATGGAATAAAGTCACCTAGTGGTTAATGTTAAAGTTAATGATGCTCAAGATTACTCCATTGATCACCATGACACTCAGAGAGACCTCATTAATGATGAATGTTTGTGTTCGTACACCTAGAAGAAATATGAATTGCCTAAAAATCCATAAATCTTAGCATCCACTGAATCTTACACACAAACATAGTTATAAAACAATGGTAACCCTTTTATGTTCCCTTAACAAAAAATAAACAAAAACAAAATGAAATGAAACCAACAAAAATGTTTAATTTGAAACTCCAACCTTGAGTAAATTTATAGGTAAAGGTTGGGTTACCTCCCAGAAAACACTTTGTTTAATGTCACTCGACATGGACCCTAAATCTATCAATTTGTTTCAGGTTCATTGTTTAGCTCTATTTACTTCTCCTTTGTTTCTTGTTTATTTAATGATTCAATGAATGGTTTTAACCAATGACCATTTACATTAAAGACATGAACACTAGTGGGATCCTAAATCTCTCCTCCCCCGTGAGGGTACACATGATGCACTATGTATGAACCTAACCATCTATACATTAACTTTATTTGATGTAAATGAAGTTTTGAAATATACAAGAGCATAAATTTTCCCAATTCAAAGTGTTTGAAATTGAGATTCGTAGATTGGTAGGCTTGAACTCTAGATTTATTTATACTTGAATTTTCATAATACTCTATCATAAGTTCCTCAAGTTCATTAAGATATTATTTCCTCTTTGTTTCATCCAAAGAAATTTCAATGTTCATTTTTTTGATTTCCCAAAAGGCATTATGTTCAATTTTAATAGGGAAATAGAATGATTTTCCATAAACCAACCTATATTGTGACATACCTAGGATGGTTTTGAAAGCTGTATGATATGTCCAAAAGTCATCCAAAAGTTTCTCAGATCAATCTTTCCTTGAGGGATTGAAAGGTTTTTCAGGAATTATCTTAATCTAACTATATTACAGCTTATCTTGACCATTGGTTTGAGGATGGTAGGTAGTGGAAACATTATAAGAAATAACATACTTATAAATGAGTGTCAAAATGGGATAGTTGTAGAAATGGGTTCCATGATAACTAATTATAGTTATAGGGATTCTAAATCTACTAAATATGTGCTGATTTAGGAATTATATTATAATAGAATGGTCATTGAACTTGGTGGGAATGGACTCAAATCATTTTGAGACATAATCAACCTCTAAGAAGATATATAGATATCCCCTAGAGTTTGGTAAGGGTCCCATGAAATAAATTCCCCAAAAATTAAACATTTAAATGACTATAATGGGAGTGAGGGGTATTTGATTTATTCTGGTAATGGATCACAATTATTGATATTGAGGATAACATTGGATGAATTGGTAGGAATCCATAGTGAGGTTGGGAAAGTAAAAACAAATTTTGTGGACCTTTTCAATAGTTTTATTTTTTGGAAAAGTGGCATCCACATGCCTCTTAATGACATAAATTTAGAATGGACTCTTGCTCAGACTCTGGAAGATATCACTTAATGATTTGGTCAGGACAGAACATGAAGAGGTATGGATCATCAAACACATAGTGTTTGACATCAGAACAAAATTTACTATTAGGTTGGGTCCCGATGAATTTTGGAATGTAACCCCTCATTAAATGGTTATATATGTTAGAATACCATGGAAAATCATTCATAGTATAGGGGTCCTCATCAGGAAATGAATCAGACTCAGGAAGGTAATCTGATTTTTCTTTGACTTCCATCTTAGATAGATGATCAGCTATAACATTTTCAGCACCCTTTTTATCCTTAAAGGTTAAATCAAACTATTGATGAATAAGGACCCACTTAATCAATCTACCCTTGAAATCTTGTTTTTGTAAAAGGTATTTCGTGGTAGAATGATCAGTGAAGAAATTGATGCGTGATCCTAGGAGATGGGACCCAAATTTATCTATAGAAAAGACAACAACAAGTTAATCTTTCTCAGTGGTGGTGTAGTTTATTTGTGAATCATTTAAATATTTTCTTTCATAAGCAATAACACATGGAGTCTTCTCAAACTATTATCCTAAGACAAATCCTACAGCAAAGTCAATTTCATCACAAATGTGCTCGAATGGAAGTTTCCAATTGGGATATTTCATGATAGGTGGAGAGATAATAATTGAATTGAGTGTAGAGAATGATTCCTCAAAACATTCTATCCATAAAAAATGGAGCATCCTTCAACAAAAGAGTACAAATTGGTAATGAAATAGAGCTAAAATTCCTAATGAAGCTTATATATAAACTAGAATGTCCTATGAAGGACCTCACTTCCTTGAAAATTTTAGGATATGAAAGGTGAAGAATGATTTCAAACATAGATTTATCAACTTTAATCCCTTTACCAGAGACAATATGGCATAGAACAAGCCCTTCCTTAAACATGAAATGCAATTTTCCCAATTTAGTATGAGATTCTTATCCTATAATATTGAAAAAATCCTTTAAAAATTAAGAATTAATACCTAAAAAGTATCCACAAATATTGATAATTCATTCATAAAAATCTCTATATAATCCAACACCATGTTCGAGAATATTCCCATCATGAACCATTTGGAGGTATCAGGTGCATTACATAACCAAAAGGGCATGAAATTGAAGGAAAAAAAATTCATAATGGACAAGTAAAAGTTTTTTCCCTTCATCCTCTAAGGATAACTCAATTTTATTATACCTTGAGAATCCATCTAGGATGGAGAAGAATTGATGACCCGCCACCTACTCTAGGACTTGATCAATGAAGGGGAAAGGGAAATGGTCTTTCTTGGTACATGAGTTGAGCTTCCTATAGTCAATGAAGACTCTCCATCCACTATCGACCCTTGTTGGGAGAAGGTCACCATTTTCATTGCTGATCACATTGATTCAAACTTTCTTTGAAATGACTTGAATTGGGATTACCCACTCACTCTAAAAAATAGGGTAGATGATACCCCATTTCAATCACCTAAGAAGTTATTTCCTTACCAATTCTATAATATTGGGATTGAGTCTCAGTTTTGGTTGACAATGTGGTTTGGAGTTAGACTCAAGAAAAATCCTTTGAGTTCCAATGAGTGGGATAGTCCATGGAATTTTAGAAATGGTCCATCCAATTTCTTTCTTATGCCTTTATAGGACATCCAAAAGCATTATATCTTGATTAGATTCAAGAGAAGAATAAATAAAAATAGGAAAGGTTATATTGTACCCTAATAATGAATACTTAAGTGATAAAGGTAAGACATTAAATTTAAGATCAGATTGGTTAATACTTTCTAAACAATGATGGGACTTTATATAAAACTCAATAACTTTTTCCAAATTTATTGACAGAATTTATCCTTTTGAATATATATTTATGCCCCCAAATTGGCCAGATCAGGGTCATGAGTGGGTATGGACTCAATGTTATTGATTTTACCAATGGTATCATTGATGGGTGATTTGAGAAAATCATGTAATGAGCAATATAAAATATATTCAATCCAAGGAGAAATATTTCCCTCATGTGAACAAAGGAAATCAATATCTTCTTAACATAAACATCCTTCAGTAATTCCATGATGTTCATAAAATTCACTATCAACACTACCAATCCAATTAACTTTATGGATCTATTAATCATCCCTAGTTTGATAGATTGCATTATAGATGTTCAGATTGATACTCATGTTTCTGAAGGTTATTGTCATGTTCCCATTTCTAACTTAAATGAATTAGTTGATTATTGATAATAATGGATGAAAAAGTATGATGTGGGTTTTCTCCCTAGGACATATTATTGGGTGATTTACAAGTACAATAAAGGCACAAGGGTAAATAAATTTTTCAACTTTTACCAAAACATCTTTTAATATCCCCTTATGTACTCAAACACTACGATTTGTAAGTTGAAGAGTGATAGATATGGGTCAGAGATCTTGAGATCTAACTGAAAATAAATGGAATAAGGAATGATGTTCACACTAGCTCCTAGATCAAAATGTGCTTTGGAAACTTTGTTCTCTCCTAACTCAACATTGATATATGGACATTATGAATCTTTCAACTTTGGAGGAATGGTCCCTTGAATAGTGGTACTCACATTAACATCCAAAAGGACTTGGTTTTTATGTGAAAATTTCCTTTTAAAAGTGAACAAATCCTTAAGGTACTTTGATTAGGTAGGAATGGTTTGTATTTTATCAATAAGGGGAATGTTTAACTTAACCTGAGAGAAGATGTCACTCAAAGTTTCATTCAGTTATCATTAAGATTTTCCTCTCATGCAATGAGGGAAGGGTGCGGGTTACTTTAGTGTTCAGTGGGGTTGTGGTTCCTTCTTATTCTCATTGATATTTTCAGAATCTTTGGATGGTTCTTCAAAATATTCATGTGTTTTTGTATCTTATAATGGTTCAAGAATGGTTTTTTGAGGTTTCTCAATGGATTTCACACTTCTTAAAATAATCAATTATTTTAGTTGTTCATGAGAGGTATGTGTGTGAATGGATTTTCCCCTTATGGTTGAGGATGGGACCACCATAGTATGAATGGGTTCCTTCTTAGTTTTAATTTTTTTTAGTTCTTGTTTAATTTATGAGACTTATGGGTTCATTTTCTCCATTTTTTTACACAACTACTCAAGGATTGGGAGAGGTACATATTGGGTAGGGGTTTGTGTTGGTTGGTTTATCCCATGAGGATATGTTGGTTATTAGACCAGTTGTTTAAAGGGTTTTTAGTATTGGATAGAATGATTTTGGTATTTGATTTTTTGTGGTTGGAACTAGTTATGGTTTTGAAAATCTTGTTGAGGGCAGGGGTTTGGTCCTTATGGATGACTGGGTTATTGGATGGGTTGTTGGTTATCTTTCCAACAGAATCCTGGATAGAAATTATACCTTGGATTCAATGTTTTTTGGTATTGTGGATTCTGAAATATCAAATCATTGACCTAAGATGATGTTACTCCTAAAATAACATCCTTAATGGAATGTTTGATTGGGTAGTTGTCAGTCTTTTGGTCATATTTGAAACAAATTTTTTATGCACGGTCATTAGTTTGAATTTCATATATCATCCTAAGATTGATCTCCTAGACCTTCCTAGTTAGTGGAACAAGTTTTTACCTAAGGATTTTCTCTTCCCTATATCTATGAATTCCAATAGATTTTGGTGGATTCTCATAGTATGGTAATGTTCCCTATGTTCAGTTTTATTTTTCCAGTCCTTCCAGATACTTGTAAGAATCATTTTGGGCTTTATAACAACCATGCTCTTTATTACACACTTAGACATGATTTATTACTTAAAATATTCACCTGATACAACATATAATATTGAGTTTCCTAGTTTCAATGGGGCTTAGTAACATTACATAACAACTTAAAACATGAAATACACATCTTTATTGAAAACTACTGTTGCACGACCACACACATTCCTTCGTGCTTCGCATTGCATGGGATAACCTGAGGACATGCATAAGAAAAGAGTGAGTTGTAAAGCCTAATAATGGAGTAAAAAGGCATTACATGAATAATGCAATACGTTTTAAGAAATAATAATATCATTGGATCATAAAAGAAACATGAACATAAAGTAATGATATAACATGATTATCATAACTTGAAAATGTGGAAACAACATTTAACATGATATTAGCATGATCCAAGGATCATTTCACATGGAGCTTGAGTAAACCCACATTGAACTTTAATTATTAGGATTAAAACCTCATTTCACTTTAAGTATTATGATACTAATCTTTACCCAATGCATTGGATCCCTCTAAGGGTGCACCCTTCGTAATCATTTCATTTCATGCATAAGTGTGCCACATGGATCATATAACACTGAATCAATCAACACAATCATTTATTCCATGGTAAATGAATGTTAAATACATACATGAAACTATAAAATCAATATTTAAATGTTCATAAAGGTGATTACCCTTTATTGAGAAATGATCATGGTATTCACTACACAATGAATTTGTCTTGGAAAATCGTGGTGTAATTTCGGCAGCAAAACCCCATGACATAAGAATTCATAAAAATAGTTCATGATAGTGAATTGGGTGTATCATAATATGTACATAAAATGGACATTAGGGGGGTGGGGGTCATATAGATATGTGTCCCAACATATTTAATGGAATTTAGATTCATAATACAAAATAATTGCTTGAATATAAATGAGATGAGAGAAATTCCTTACAGAATTTCAGCATGGTAATAGGTGTACATGGGAGGCATTAACAAAAGATAAATAGTTATCTCATCTTTCTAAAATAAGGAGGGATTTATGGGGTAGGTGATAAATCATACCCAAAAATTTTTAATAGAAAACAAAAGGGTATAACAACATAATGAAATTTGGAAAAAAATGAGAAAGAAAGAAATCCATTACTCAAAAGTATGATCCCAAAGGTATAGTAGGGGATTGAGAGAGGATTATTGGGATATTGGGGCACCTTGGGAGGATACAAGAGAGATGAGGGCTGAGTAGGGACGTGATCCAAGGGTTTTTAGTGAAGAGAAGTGTGATCTTGGTTGGGTTTATGTAGGAAAAGAGAGGGAATTCTTTATTATTTCGGTTTTGGACACCACACATTAAAGTAATCAACACCCCAATCAAACCCATGGTATTTTCCCCTTGTTTTTTCAAAAGGGGATTGGAAAAAAATATTTTATAAGTCCAATGGTCTAACTTATAAAAATATTAGGCTTGTTTATGTGGAGGTGAGTCCAAATGTCAAAGAAATCATTTTAAAATGTTAAAATGTTTTATAAGTTTTGGAGGGTCCACTGAGGATTTGTAAAATAAATAAATAAAACCTAAAATCACATTATTTTAAATGTATAACATACATTCTCTTAACATATCATTTATATTATTTTATTATATCACTATTTAGTCATGATGATGTCATAAAACACATTATATAATTAAATTGTATTTAATTTTTACACAAACATTTGACTGTATCAGAAAACTATGAATAATTCAGCATTTGATAAATTCGACATCCTAATTCCAAAAATAATATTCATTTTATCTAAACAATTTTTTAAATATTTTAATTTTTTACTTTTAAAATTAAAAGCAACATTTATGAAAAATTTATGGGTTTTGACAAAAACGAATTTCAAACCTTAATAAAAATCACAATTGTATTCATAAAAATAATAAGATAATTTATATTTAATAAAAATTAATTTAGTAAAAATATTTTATTAAAATATTATCTAATTCAAATATCCATTAATTCATCAAAATATATTTTTTAATTTAATATTAACTAAAAATACTATTTGTGATTTAAAATCTATTTACAAAGTAAAAATAATAAAATGAATGTACATTACTTATTCTATTAAAAAATAATGAACATAATCATAGTGTAGTGGTATTATTAAATAACCCCTTACAACACCAACATATGACCTAAGGGTAAGGTGTGCGATGGTGACTGACACTTGGGGTCGCTAAGATAACGTCACTCAGGTGGTAATCTATATCAACTTCCACTTCTCTCGTAGGAAGTTCTGTTTGAGCTTAACGTGTTGAAACTCTTCTTGGGAATGGTCTAGAGCGAAGCCCAATGATTCCACCTCCTTTCCATGATTTCAAAAATGGTCTTTTTATGGAGGAATTCTACAAGATGAGGCCATCACTTACTTTGTCTGATTAAATTGGATTTGTTAAAGCCCTATATTTATACTAATCACGTGATCACTGAACAATGACTATATTAGAAAAGGTAACAATTATAAATGGTATTTTTCAATCTAAAAACATAAAACCAATGAATTTCATATGTTTTATATAACCATCTTACATAATAATACATTTAATCAGATCAAGAAGAATTTTGATTAGTAAAATTTTGGGTTGTAACAATCTTCCCCCCTTAAAACAATTTTCCCCTGAAATTTCCTTTTCCCACACTAAAACAGATGCAGGTAACTCTTCTTCATTAGTTCCTCCTATTCCCACGTCACCTCTTTAAACTTGTGGTTTCACCACAAAATCTTGATGAGGGGAATTGTCTTATTTCGTAGAATGTTTTCCCTACGATCTATGATCTTTACCGGTTTATCTTCACAAGAGAGGTCATTCTCCAATGGTACCACCTCTGGATTGAGTACCTATGATGGGTTAGATATGTAATTTCTCAAGAGTGATACATGAAATAAATCATGTACAGGAGATAGGTTTGGTGGGAGTGCTAATCGATAGGTTACTGCTCCAATGTGATCAAGGATCTCAAAGGGAAAATGTACCTTGGACTAATATTTCCCTTCTTTCCAAATCTCATAAGTCTCTTCCATGGTGATATGCCAAGGAATACCATGTATCCGACATCAAACTCTAGGTCTTTTTCAATGATTATCATCATAGATATTTTATTGAATCTGATTAGATTAAATGTGCTGCTGAATGGTCTTAAGCTTCTCCACCATTTATTTGACCATTTCTAGACCTAGGAGTTTTCTCTCCCCAACTTCATCTCAACATGATAGTGTTCTGCACCTCTTTCTATAAGCAGCTTCCTAAGGATCCATTTGGATGCTTTACTGGAAAATTTTGTTTTAAGATAACTCAACTAGAGAAATATGTTGATCCCATCCACCTTTGAATTCTATTGAGCATGCTCTCAACATTTAAACAAGTGTTTATATAGTTTTCTTATATTGGCCATCAATTTGAGGATAATAAGCCATAGTAAAGTGTAGCTAAGTATTTAGAGCATGTTGAAGACTCATCCTGAACTATGAGATGAATCTTGGATATCGATTGGATACAATCGATAGTGGTACTCCATCCAGGCTTACAACTTCTCTGATGTATATCCATTCCAGTTGATCTAAGGAGAAATCCTATAGAATTTCAATGAAGTGTGCAGTCTTTGTAAGACGATCTGATATTAAACATATAGTATTGTTTCCTTTTTATGTCTTCAGAAGTCTAGTGACAAAGTCCATGGTGATGTTCTCCCATTTCCATGAAGGTATGGGTAATGGTTGTATCATCCCCTTTGACTTATACCTCTCAACATTCACTTACTGACATACCAGGTACTTTGATGTATACTCATCGGTCTCCTTCTTCATGTTATCCAACAAATAATTCTATCAAAGAGATCGATACATCTTTGTGTTTCCCAGGTGAATGGAGAAATTTGAACTATGTGCATCATCCAAAAGTTCCTTCTTTAACTCTGGATTTTATGGAGAACATAGTCTTAACCAAAATCTCAAAATTCCTTCTTCATTAACATTGAACTCTAAGGATTTCCTTTTTTTGATTGTTTCCAATTTCTTATAAATTCCAACATCATCCTTTTGAGAATTTTTATCCTTTCCAAAAGAGATGGTTGAGAAATAATTTATGAAAGGATTGATGATGGGAGATGACCAGTTTGGGATATACCTAACACTAAGAGGGGGGGTGAATCAGTGTTGGGGACTTTTAAAACCAATTTCAACTTTTGTCCCTGTACCTCTTGACCTGTTAGGATATTGATTCACTTATTCTATTTTCTCTGTTGCATGAAATAATATAAATCAGTAAAAATATGCACATGATATTTTTACAAGGTTCACCACTCAATAATAGTAGCTACGTCCTTTCCATGTATGGGGATGACCAGTGCATGGATTCTCCACTATAATGTGATTTGCTGTTGCAATGGAGTGTCTAGGAAAACAATCCTCTAGCCAGTGTGAGTCCCTACACTTTAAAGGGGGATGGGAAACAATCATCTTCCCTGGACTGGTGATGACCTAGCCCAACTTGCAGCGTCTAGCTGGTTGTTTATACTGCCTATAGAGACAGTCTTCTTCCTTCTTCAAAAGGTAGGTTCTTCTATTGGTCTTCTTTAATGCTCCTCACTTGATTGCTTTCAAAGCAGTAGGAAATAAATTCTTCCTTCTTTCCTTCTCTTCTTTCCTAGTGCAACACCAACTGCACTAGGATTCTTCTTTCGTCTTATTAGTGCAATAACAAACTTCACTAAAATTTCTTCTCTCTACTTGGCTAGAATCACATATACCAATGTGATTATTCAGGAAGTGAAGATCGGTTCACTCGGCATCATCTAAAATAAGATTCCCTAAATAATTGTAGGCTTCAATTGGGCATACTCTGTTATTCTTATTCTTCTTCTCTTCTCTCTATGCTGCAAAACTGTAAGTTATACACCCTTCTTCTTCTTCTTCTTATTCAATGCAAAACCAGCTGCACTGAAACCTACTCTTATTCACACGTTCTATTTCAGTGCAAAACCATCTGCACTGAGCCCTTCTTCTTCTTCTTCTTCTTGATATAATCACATGTTATCTTTGTGATAGTAAAAACAATGAAGTCTAAATAAACTTTTCATCATCACAGTTGAACAGAAGCTGGTATGAACTTCTAGAACAACTCACAGCTTGCGCGCCAATCCTCTACTTGCGCGCCACCCAGCTTGCGCCCCTTCCTGCTTTCACACCACCCAGCTTGCGTACCACCTGCTTGCGCGCCACTCACTACTTGCGGGCCACTATTTTTCACAACTCACAACTTGCACGCCACCTTTGGATTATACACACTTCCTTCTTGCACACCTCTGATAGCTTGCATAGAAAAACTTTCACAAAAAAACTAGCATGAAAAAACTTGCACGAAAAAACTTGCACGACACCACTTGTGTGGAACACAGCTTGCACAACTTATAAATAACCCTCATCTTGCGCTCCACTTCAGTTTGTGCGCCACTTCCACTACATTCGTGATCAGAGCTCAAATTTTCTCTTGAGTGTTGAGCGTTCAAAAAATGAGGAGGCAAGTCGTCTATTTATAGGCATTTTTGTGACTTGCGCGCCACATACACTTGCACACCAATACTTGCTCGATGCTTTATCACTTACGCACCGCCCCATCACTTGCACATTGCTCCATCACTTGCACACCCTTCCATAACTGGCACGATACTTTCTTTCCTTTTTCATATTTTGAAATAATGATGTTGGAATATGACTTGCACGCAACATACACTTGCACACCACTTATACTTTCACACCACTTTTTGACTTGTGCGTCAATATTTAACTTGCACACCACTTTATTTCCTTTGTCATATTTTGATGTGATGATCTTGAAATATGACTTGTGCGCCACTTACACTTGCATTCCAATACTTGCGTGAGAATACATGCACTCCACTATTGACTTGCGCGCCACTTTCTTTCCTTTGCCAAAATCATTCATTTACTCTCCCTATCCTTCATAAGGATTATATCACAAGTTCTACAAACTTATGATATTTGTGAAATAAAAACCAGCAAAGCATCATCTGGTTTCATCCATTCTTTTTGGAATATGAATTCCAAAGTACTTCTTTCATCCTCACATCAAATCCTCAATTCCTTTTGGAGTGTTAATTCCAAAGAACTCCAGTCATCTCTCTTCATCCAAAAGTGGAGGATTAAGGCCTATTCAAATACCTTAAATGTTGTAGACAAAGTATCACCTTTGATACATGTATTTGGAACTTTAAAGAACAGTGCAACAATCATCTGATTTCAAGGCAATGTTTAATTAATGACCTTCTTAGAATTCCAATTCCTTACACAGAATATCTTCATCTTCAGCCATAATTCTCTACTTCATTCTAATATTATGATTCTATTATTCAATTAAGATCTTGGATGGTTCTCATGAAATCATGAAGCAATGCATTGTCTTCTTCAAATCCTCATTATTCTTCAACCATCCTTAGATAGAGGATACTTCACCATTCTGCTCCAATCATCCTCAAATGGATGATACTTCTCCATTATTCATTGTTGTAAAAAATGTGTCACCATTGACACAAGTTCTTTGAACTTAGGATCAGTTCAGCAATCGCCTAAATTAATATTCTTAGAGAATTTCTCAATTATGAAATATAATGCTGTGATTCCATAACAATTCTCCAGGAAACCTCACTTCATCCAATCTTCACTAACTTTTTAGTCCTTCTTCATCTCCTTCTTCATTTTGACAAGTATTGAGAACTGTTGACAACAAATACAATCATTATACACAAAGTGGTCCCAAAAATCTCCCCTTTGTATTTTGTTTTCAATACCACAAAGTCTTCTCAAATGAATGAGTTAATGTCAAAATAATAATCTTCTATATCCCCTTTACTTTTTTCTCCCCCCTTTCATTTCAAACTTTCATTTCACTTTCTCTCCCCCTTATTGACAAGAAATACAAAGTTCATGGTTGAGAGGGCATCAGTCCATACTTACGTAGTGTGCCATTAACCATTTCACTCTAATTCTACTTGAGAAAATCTCGATGTAGAAAACAAGAGAATTTGATTTAGACAACAAAGCTATCCATTATCCACTGATCATGATACCTCATGAGATGAGATCTCCTACACTTGACTTCAAGGGTTTTACACTTTCATTCCAGGATAAAGATATTGAATGTGATAGAAAATAATCAATCCTAAAATTCCTGCACTCACTTCAACAAAAGGATAAAAAACATTCAGGTGCAATTTGCATAATAAGTGGCCTTGGGGTACTTTCATTCTTCTTATGTCACTGATTAACCTAGTTACCCCCCCTTTGTAAAAACATATTTATTTTGATTTACCAAGGATGAGAGATTAAGAAACAACATTACTTTTTCCAACGACATGGTCTTCATACAATCTTCAGAGTAATTGAATTTTATACCAACTGATGTTGATACTGATTGAGATAATGACTCTGACAACTTCTTCATGTGTCTCCCCCTCAAGGGAATACTTATCCTCACTGAATCCCTGGTTTCCTCCTAAGACCTTACATCACCTTAAATTCCTTGTATGATAATAACAAATAAAATACACAAAGATTTAATGGAATAAGGTGGATCCTCTTTTCTCAATCAATGTGAACAACAAGATTGAGATGATCTTCTCCACCCAGATGCTCCATTCTTCACACTTTCAAAACTGATCTTCAATGCTGACTGTGATTGTGGAACTCTCTATTTCTTCCATCTCTTTGTGTGTGAATATTCATTCTTAAAGGGCTTTCAAATCACTAGAATATCCTGGTGCAACTTTCATCTTTTTGAGGAATTCTTGTTGTGCTGGAATAAATTCAAAGAACTTTCTCATAGTATGACCAACCTTGTTGCACCTCACACACATAACTTCATTATCTCCCCATAGAATCTTCTTTTTGTATATAGAACTAGGCTTAGCTTGTGCATCTTCCATTTTCCTCATTATGCCCAAATCTTTTGGCCAAACCACCAATATATCATTAGGGATTGAGGCATTATGATAGGATCTTCTACATGGATTATTCTGAGTGGATTCTTTCTTATTAGTTCTTTTGGATACACCAACCTTAAACTTTTTGGATTTAGAATCCAAAGACTTTTCATCTTTACTTCCTAAAATCTTCTTAGGAGAATTTATTTTCACATTCTTCATCTGATTTCTTCCCAAGGATGCTTCTTCATTCTTGCCCAGCTTATGTGGTCTTCTTTTCTTATATGAACATGAACTATTCATATGACCACTCCTTTTGCATACATTACAGATGTTATCTAACATTCCAAATATATTTGCAGTATACAAATGTTTCTGGATCTGGGGATATTGCTTCTTCTTCTCTGGATTTCTCATCCTTGAGATGGGATTTCTCTCTGCTTTTACATTTAAGGGATTGTACCAAAAATCCAGTGCACAATGCCCGAATCTATTACAGCACCAGCATTGACCAACAATCCATGACTTCCGGACATCTTCTTTTTAAGGTTGCTAAAGCTTCTTTGTGATATTTTGTGCTTTCTGTGGGGAGAAATATTCCATACTCTTCTTCCTATTCACCATATCCATGGTGATAGTTATATCCTCACTTTTCTTTATCCATACTTGTTTAGAATTTTTCTTCCAACCTACACTTTTTGTAGAAACAATTTTATAACCATGAGTAGAAGTTGGTATGGATGATACCTTTACTTTCTCAGCTACTTGTGATAGATCAAGGAGTGAAGCCATGATCTTATTATCACATGTTGGAGGTCTTTTGATAGTAGAATCCTACATTGAGCATTGAATACTGTGAAAAACTGTTCCCTTCTTTTGTGGAGACTCAATTTGGGTCTTCTCAAGATTGGTAAACTCAGCTTCCAATTATAGACATCTCATATTGAGGATGAATTCATGGTCTTCAATCATAGTCATCTTCTCTTCAAAAGCCTTCTTTAATATTTCAACTTAATCTTCATGAATCTTCACTTTGTTTTGTAACAAAGAGTCAAGTTCATTGATGTTCTTGGAATCTTTTTCCAAATATAACTACTTGACATCATTGAATTTTTAAGATCATCTTCAAGTGCATGGATATTCTATTCTAGATTCTTATTAACTCCATATTTTTATTCAACATCCTTTAGCCACTTTAAAGAGCTTACTTAAAATCCCCACTTGGTAGCTTCAAAGGCTCCAAACTGTCTGGAGAGCTTTAAACATTCAACAATTTTTTCTTGTAAGCCTTTCTCCAACACATCAGTTTATTCTTCCAGCTGAGTGATATTTTATTGCATACATTGAAATACTACACAAACCAGGGATGTACTTTCATCATGAATACCATGAAGAATCATTATTAATCTATCAACTGATATTTCTTGTGATGTTGTAGATTGATCATCACCACTTGTTCTAGAATTTTCATCATGAGGATAATTTCCAAATGTACTAACACATACCTCTTGATCAGTTGAGGTAGAAAGGTTTTCTATTTTCTTGGTGGGTAATGGAGCCACCTTCTCATTACTTTCCACGTTTGGCGTGTCTTCAACGTCATCCAAATATGGAGAACTAGATGCTTCCTCTACTTTAGATAAGAGGGGATTCTTCTTCAATTTTATATTATATTTTTTTTCCTTTTCATCATGGTCTTGGTAGATACTTCTTTCTACTCAGAGATAGATGGATCTTTACAAATACTGCTCTTCATTTTTGAATTTTTAAAGGAGCTCAAGTTTTCAAAAGAGAATAACTTCACTGTAGAGAATCCAACAGAGGTGAACCTATCCATTTGATTCCAATTGAGAGGACCAGTTTGGGATATACCTAACACTGAGAGGGGGGGGGGGGGGGTGAATCAGTGTTGGGGACTTTTAAAACCAATTTCAACTTTTATCCCTGTACCTCTTGACCTTTTAGGACATTTAATCTCTTATTCTCTTTTCCCTATCGCATGAAATAATAGAAAGCAGTAAAAATATGCAGACAATATTTTTACAAGGTTCACCACTCAATACGAGTAGCTACGTCTTTGACATGTATGGGGATGAACAGTTCATGGATTCTCCAATATAATGTGACATAAAGTTACAATTGAGTGTCTTGGAAAACAATCCTCTAGCCAGTGTGAGTCCCTACACTTTAGATGGGGGTAGGAAACAATCCTCTTCCCTGGACTGGTGATGACCTATCCTAACTTGCAGCATCTAGTTGGTTCTTTATACTAACTCTGGAGATATTCTTATTCCTTCTTCCAAAGATAGGTTCTGATCTTGGTATTCTTTATTTATCTTCACTTTATTACTTGCAAAGCAGTAGGCAAGAAATTCTTCATTAGTTCATTCTCTTCTTTACTAGTGTAACGCCAACTGCACTAGGCGTCTTCTTTCTTCGTATTAGTGCAACAAAAAAATTCACTAAAATGTATTCTCTCTTCTTGGATAGAATCACATATACCAATTTCATTATTCAGGATGTGAAGATCGGTTCCCTCGGTATCATCTTAATTAAGCTTCCCTAAATAATTGTAGGCTTCTGTAAGAACCTGTGTTTTTCCGGACAGTCGTTTTGAGAAAGAATTTGAATTTTTGCTGTTAGATGCTCATGAGGGGTAAAATGGTCATTTTCCCCTACCAACTGATCTCAGATAATTTTTCTGACAGCTTCGTTGGTCCTGAAATAGGGATTTTACCCTATCACAAGAGTTTGGAGGAAATCTGAGCAGTTTGAATTTTGGCGGAATATTTAATATTTAATATTATTAAATTAAATATTAAATTATTTGCGTAGGTTAGTTTGGAAATATCTTTTAAATGTTGCATCGGATTTAGATTCCATCTACGTCATTGATTCCAGAATTGGGACTTTATCCTAGGGAAGGAATAACCACATGTCGGGTGCCGGGGCCGACCCGAGCCCCATTGTCTTCCTTTTCTTTTCTTCTTTCCTTTTCTTTTATTCTCTCTTCGTTCCTCCTCCTCCTTGCACACATATCCTATGGCACCCCTCCTTGGACATGACCTATGGGAGAATTTGGATATTGAGAAAGAGGGAGAGTTGGAAGCCAAGAAGGGTACCGATTCGAAGCTCTGGAAGCGCTGAGTCGGCGTGCGACAACCGGGAGCCATGAAATCAATCGAAGCTTCGGCGGTTTCCACCCAAAGGTAGGGCCATTTATTTTTTTTACCATATATACCCTAGAAAAATGTTGTTTTATGTTTTTAAATCCTTATATTGCTTTCTTGTGGTCTCTTAAGTCCAGATATAATGTTTCGGGGGTGAAAACGGGCGTTTCGGGTGTTTTCAGGGTTTTCCCGTTGGAAAACCTAGAATACACGGCGTTTATTCCAGGGGTACACGCCGTGTGTTCTACCTGTTCAGGGAATATGAAGTATTCTTAAGTACACTCCGTGTACTTTGAGTACATGCCGTGTAGTGGGTGTACGTGTGGCTGGCCGTGTGGAGTAGAGCACGTAATAGTGATTTTTTAGGACTACACGCCGTGTACTTTAAGTACACGCCATGTAGTGGTACATGGGCATGTGTTCGGGTGAAAAAGGACACGAAGTAACTTTTTTGTGAAGATTACAAACCATTTTTATTAAAGTACATGCCATTTACTATTACACAGGCATGCCATTGTGCTCTGGCCATGTACTCTGGCCATGTACTGCTTCAGTTTAGTGATTTTGAGATATCTTGGGCTCTGGAAGACAGAATTGGGCGTGTGAGTAGTCGATTCTGAGCGTTTTTTCACATAGATCATAATGGTGGAATCCGTTTGACTTTTATTGGTAATATAAAGGGGTTTTTGGGGTTTCTATCTAAATGGATGGGTTCTTCCTCCACTTATCGAGTTCAGCTGTCACCTGAGAGTGAGTCATGGTGTGGATGATAGGTTGGGTGTTCGGACTAACTTAGTTGATACCTTTAATAGAATATGTTCTATGAGAAATCTCCCATAACCCATGATTTAGAGGATGTTTCACTTGTGAGACGTTCCCTTCTAGCCTTTGAGACTTTAAGACCAGGTACTTATAAGGATCCCCTGAGGGATTCCTTTGCTTGTGTGCTAACCTAGGGAGTCCCTTGTAGGATCTCTCTCTTGTTCTTCCTTTGATAGGGAACATGTTACGAGATGCCTATTTTGTCTTTCCTTTGAGGATCCCATGTAGGATTCCACCCTTAATCTTTACTACAGATCCCACGTATGATGCCTTCACTCGTGTTTACCTGGAGGATCTCGAGTATGATGCCTCCTCTGTGTTTGACCTAAGGGACCCAGTGGGTGCCTGTTGTTTGACTGACCCTGAGTTGTTATGTCAGGTTTGGGTAGATATGGTGATCAGGTGTCACCTATAACCCGTTCCAAACTGGTGATCCCTTTCTTCTTTTGATGTATTTTTGGGTTGGGCGTTCGGGCCACCCACACTATTTGTTTATATCTGACTTGGTTGCTGATGCTCTAGTGTTTACCAGAAGTGCTTTATGGTTGGTGGCTGGTGATCCTGACATGATATGTCTTTCTTGATTGTTGTTTTCCTTACTTGCTTGTATTCTTGTGTAGAGGTAATTTGATCATGTTTGAGGATAATTGTTGTTCTTGGATGTTTTTCCCATGCCTTTTTCTGTTTACGACCTTTGGGTCTTGTTAAATTTTGGCCGTTATGTCTATTTTCCATTCTTTCTAACTGTAAGATGGAATGATATTCTTGACATGCTTGTTATATTGTAGACTGGTTATCCAAGTAGATCTGTAGGTGTGCTTTGGCCTTATATCATTACTATGAACTGATTGGCACGAGACCGTGAGAACCTGGTGCTATAGACTGCAAGGGATAAACTGAGTGAGCTTCCCAAAGAGTCTTGGATATTATATACTACAAGAGGGTAGACCGAGTGTGCTTCCTTAGAGAGTCTTGGACATTATAGACTATAGGGGATAGACCGAGTGAGCTTCCTAGAGAGTCTTGGATATTATAGACTACAGGAGGGTAGACCGAGTGAGCTTCCTCAGAGAGTATTTACTTTGTTTGAATTTCTTTGAAACCTTTCCAGACTAGTGAAGGAATTGACTGAGTGAGATTCCTTAGAGAGTCTGTGATAGACCTTAGACTATAGGAGAAATTGACTAAGTGAGCTTCCTCAGATAGTTTCTAGACCTTGGGGCTATAAGAGGGTTGGAACGTGTGATCTTCCTCAGAGAGTCCCTGACTACCCTAGACTATAAGGGGAATTGACCGAGCGAGCTTCCCCAGAGAGTTATAATTTTTCGTATGACCAAACCAGATGGGTTAGGCTGAGTGCACTACCTAGAGGGTTGTTGCTACTTCTTGGATAGGACCAGAGGGGTTGGCTGCGAGTACTTCCTAGAGGTTTATCTTTTGTGTTATCTGCTTTCTTGTGTTTTATTGGTTGAACTAGAGGATAGCTTGTCCTTTTTTAGCTTGTTTAGAGGTATATTTTTGGTGTTGGCCGAATTAGGTACATGTTTATGGGATTACAGACCCATAGATTGACTTATTTGATATATGGATTGAGTGGTAGTACATTCAGCTCAATTCCCTTGAATAGGATGTCCAGGAGATCGGGCTTATGGTCCAAAGGATTGATTTATGATGTTGTTTCTTGTTATTTGAATCACTTCATCATGAATATTCATGTTTATGTATATGTGTATAGGTATGGACTGAAAATTATTTTTTATTTTCTTATCAAATCAATTTGTAAGGAAAGTGAGAAACCGTAAGGTTCAGAAAAACAACCAAAAAAAGAAAGATCCCAAGCACAAAAGGAGTCTACCTCTACCCAGCATTTTCAATGTGAATGGGTCTGCCACCAAGAAATGAGCACTCAGACGGTCCCTTGCAAATATGCGCATGAAAAATCCCGATGGCCAGGCCATAGCCTCTCAGAGTCCAAGTGCCATTCCGAAGTGGTGAACTCGTGCTCTGAACCTCATCTGAAGTAGAACCAGAAAAAGCTGGGAAGATAACCCCAAAATCACCTTTAACCCACTGCCTGGAGATAGGTCCTCATAATCAAACACTCAATCAAAATGAAATACCAAACTTTAGTCAGAAAAATCAAGAATAGTGTCATTGAAATAAAATTTCAACCTGCTAGAGTTCATATCCCTAAAGAGCTTCCATGAAATATCTGTTACCTGGATATGTGGCACTTCCGTTAATAGGACTTCTAAAGTAGAAGATAGTTTATCCCATACCTGTATATATTCCTCTAGCTTTAACAACCCCTGGATGAATCCCCAAACCAGAATCGAGTCTTATTTGTCCACCCAAGAGTATTTCTCCTCCTTAAGATTGATTTCAATATTCCAGCCCATCATCTTGGATGCATCCTCTTCAGACGCATTGAGATACAACACTTGCTCTTTAACCTCATCAACCGAACTCAGAATTAAACCCCATGATCCGGGTTGATCAGGGTGCTCCGGCTTACATACAGCCTCACAGGACACCCTCTCATCCACTCTCTTTTTTGTAGACCGAGTCCTCATAGGAGGTGGCAAGGAGTAGTCCTTCTTTCCCTTCCTCCTTCTGTTGCTCCTACCCCTCGGGCTTGTTTCACCAGCAGAGATACACTTACTACCTCCCATGGAAAGCTCCACTCGGTCCCCATTTTCACAATATGATTCTTCATGATTATTGTTAATACCTTCTATATTGAGGACATCAAATTTATTTCCCACCTGTATGGAGTACTGGTCCCCCAGACCACTTCTACACAGGAGGAAACACCAGCATGCTCGGCCCCTGAAGAAACCACATTGCTTGAAGGTACCACCTCCTTATTCAGCCCCTGCCTTCCCAACCTCCGGTCATCCTGTTTGGGAACCTCCACTCCCGCTATAAACTCTTCCACCAGAACCCCCTGCTGCTCTGGCACCTTCGAAATCCCAGACACCCTTGGCGGGGTCAGTTCCCCTCCCTCCTTCTCCATATGAACAATCCTGCCAGTCTTGTCCTCATTAACTCCCATCAGAGAATTTTCCCTACTCAAATCAGCCTCCCCATCCGCCGTTGTCATACCAAGATTCTTGGCCTGGATGGGTTGAATGAAACCACGCCCCATGAACTGTGGTTGTGTACAGAAGTCCTCAAGAACCACTCTCTGCATAGCACCATCAGTCTGTATTCCAGTACACTCCACATTGATACCAGGAGTGGAGTCACATGCGAGTTGATATTGGACATTCCTGTCCACTGCATTTCCTTTGCGCCCTATGACAGATCTGCTCCTGCCACTGAGGTCACTTATCAGTCTGCTAAGCACTTATTTAACTTTCGGATTAGCAGGACTAACCTGTGGTTTCTCCTTCCTCACTTGATTGTCACAACAAAGCAGCCCCGTTCCAATTGCCTCTGTGCCAGTCCCTTTATCACCTTTTCCCAGATCTGCCAACTGAGTCGCCGTAGCATCACTCAGTGGACCACTTCCCACACCACGCCTACTGCCTCCAGCCCCATCAATTCCTTCAACTATAGAATCCTACTTCACACTGTTTATAGGAGTTCCAAGATTTCCATTGCGCACGTCCTTCGTAATTTCAGAAACCTTATCTTCCCGCCTGAAACTCTCCAGAGAATGACCCAACTGCTTGAAAACCTTACAGAACAGGAACCATGACTCATATACCATAGGTTTCTTACACCGGAATTCTTCCCCGACGGTAATCCAGATGAAGTCTAAAGGAGCCTTGGATGCGTCCACCTCCACACACACACGAGGATTAATCGGGTGAGAGACCGCATTGGTCCGGCTATCCGAACATAAGTATCTACCCAGAAGATTTCCAAGGGCTTTAACAATTTATGGATTCTGAAAAGGAAGAGGTAGATTCGGGAAACTTACCCAGATCTCCACTGATGGAGATTCTCGCTTCATATGAAAGTCGTACAACCATCGGGATAGGAAGAATCGTGAGCCGTTGCAGATGCAGGGAGCCCTCAACCATGCCTTTATTAGGTCTTCATCCGAAGCGAAATGAATTCAAATGGTTCAGTTGTACAGAAAACCAATGATTTCCCTTTCTTGTAAATCCCAAGAACCGAACACAAACCTGTCAAATAAATCAACCGGAGGTCTTCTCTTTGATAATCGAGCAATTAACGAGAAGCAATGGAGGCCCGACTCCTTGTTAAACTCAGCGATCAAAATCGGAAGGTTGGGGAGCCCATCGTGAATCTCTTGCATGTTAGGGCTCAGAGAACGTGGGGGAAACTGCGGAAGGAAGTACATGTTTGAAAATGGTGTAAAATACAGCAGAGTTCCCTCCCCCGAAGGGGGGGGGGGGACCTGCTCGGAGGCCACCGCCGTCACTGGTCGGGCACCAAACCCTCGCCGAGAGGATAGTGTGTACATATAAAGATATGGAAATCCACAGTGGCACTTTCCTAGTTGACAGGGATTACATGCCCTGAGTTCAAATGTGGTTGCACATTTGGGTTACTTATTTTTTTGTGCTCCAGCTAGGCTGAGCACTTTGTTTTTGCATACACTTTTAGCAGCACGGTTTTAGGTTGTTTGTCGGGGTGCCCTACTAAGATTATTTCTCACCCCTGAACATGCAATGTGGTGTACGTGTAGACCTTATGTATGATATTTTAGGTTGGGAATGGGTTTCATGGTGGATAGGGATGAGGCCCAGTCTTGAATGATTGAGCGGTGTTGCTCGAGTGGTTTTACAGATCGGGCTGCTGCAGTTCGACTTTGTCTGGAGATCGGGTACGTGGATTGGCTTGGAGTTAGTAGCAGAGACCTATACTTTTACTTTCATTTTCTTTTATACTTGTATCTGTATGGTCGGACCAGTGGGTGACCAGTTTTGTTTTGTATTGCATAGCTGTTCGGGATTTTACAGCATTTTACTATTACAACTTGTTCTATTTCAGTTGTTTACTGCTTCCGCACTCTGTTTACTTTCCGATGTGTATGATACTTAGTTATTTCCACTGTTTTCTTACTATGGTATGAAGGCATAGTATCCCCAATATCACACCCTATGCCCTCGATACTATTCGGTAGCCTCTAGCGTACAAGGAGGCGCAGTTGAGGCTTTGTGGAGAACCATCTCGGAGCACCGGTTTAGTGGCTTCGAGGTCAAGATGTTACAAAGTGGTATCAGAGGAGTTTTCCTTCCTGGTATTTACTATTTGGGATATGGTAGACAAGAGTATTAGGAATGTGTCATAACCTGTGATGGATATCAGGCTGGTGCGTCGCAAACACTTTTTCTGGTAAGAAGTCCTGGTTTCCAGGGTTTGGGATAATTGTTATGATTTTGCGATGTTACGATTGTATATGATTTTCGCCTTGAGTGACTCAAATTTTGTGTGGTGTTTTGTTTTACTATGGATCTTTGGATCTTGTCCATTGGTAAGATTCCAGGGATTGATTTTGACTCTTGTCTGGAAAGGGAAAGAGGCGTCTCATGAATCATACTAGGCACATAGGATTCAAAACATATAGGCCTGCTAGTGTGTGTTTTTACTGACGACTGAGACCTTTGGGTCTGCTTACACATACATTTTTTACTCTGATGGTAGGTTATGTGGATCTACTTTGAGGTGATGGTGTGAGGATGATGACTCAGTCCTCTTACATTGGTAGTACAGTGACCCTAGTTGGTCTATGTGGCACGTGATGTCTTTCTGTTAAACCTTTATTGGGTGTTTTTTTCTTAGGTTTATGTTTATCTAGTCGAATCGATGAGAACGATGTTGATAGATACCAAGTCTTTTCTGGTGAAATGGACCTCCTTGGGGTATTCCCGTATACGGATTCCCTATGGGTGTTAGTTCTGTTTCTCTTCTGCTTGGGTTGTAAACTCTAGGGAGTAGTTCCTTATATGGATGCTCGGAGAGGATCAGGGCCCTTGTAGGTTGTGTTTATGTTTCGAATTTCCTTTGTTCGTTCTGATCTTTTCCATCTTCTGAGAGGTTTTGGATCTATTGGGCTAGGTGGTTAGACCTTGTGACCCAGTTGTGAGGATTTTTCTGTAGGGCTAGGTGGAAGACCTAGAGACCCTGGGTTTTGACTCGAACCCTCATCGATCGATGTCTATTCCATTTTAGTGAAACTTGGGTGAGAAGGTTGGCCATCATTTTACAATGCATTTTGGTGGTGTCTGTTTTCACTACTGGTTTCGACGAGCATGCCTGTTCAGGTGCCTAGCCTGGTCGACCAGTGTTTTTGATGTTGCTGTTGTATAGGTGACTTTTTGAAATTTCAGGTTACCGTGAAATTGTTGACCCATGCTTGAATCCTGGTTGGGTTTTGGAAGGATGTTAGCGTGGCTCAGAGGGAGCTAGACACGCCTTCGGTGAAATATTAGTGTACTACCGTAAGAGACAATCATGCGCTATCTTGATTCATCTTGAGTATGCTGAAAGAGCTTTGACCCTACATCGAGATCCTTTTTCTTTCTTAATGTTCTTCCCTGTTGAGGGTGAAACCAATTCTGGTTGTTCTATCGAAGCGGTGTAAGGAAATCCATATGGTGGAAAGTGCACCATTGGCCATTTGAGGGTGTTTTTTCTTATTTAGGTTAAACTTCGGTGTTTTCCAGTGGGATTTTTATCTCGGAGTTTTCTTTTAAGATGATGACATGGGTGTTCCTATGGTGGGGAGTACCAATTTGGTCGTAGTTGAATGTCTTCTGTGTAGAAGGTGGCGGTTAATGCAATGAGGCAGGTCATTGGACAATATAGATATCTTGGTTGTGCTGATGCTCGTGTTATGAGCATGTTTGTTTTTTTCCTTCACTAGGGCTTCTCGGGGACGAGAAGGTTTATTGTGGGGAGTTTGTAAGAAACCGGGTTTTTCCAGACAGTCGTTTTGAGCAGAAATTTGAATTTTTGCTGTTGGATGCTCATGAGGGGTAAAAAAGTCATTTTCCCCTACCAGATGATCTTGGATAATTTTTTTGATAGCTCCGTTGTTACCAAAATATGGATTTTACCCTAGGACATGAGTTTGGAGGAAATCTGAGCAGTTCGAATTTTGGCAGAATATTTAATATTTAATATTATTAAATTAAATATTAAATTATTCGCATAGGTTCATTTGGAAATAAATTTTAAACAGAGAATCGAATTTAGATTCCATCTGCGCCTTTGAGTCCAGAATTGGGACTTTAGCCTTGGGAAGACATAACCTCATGTCGGGTGTTGGGGCCGGCTCGAGCCCCTTTTTCTTCCTTTTATTTTCTTCTTTCCTTTTCTTTTATTCTCTCTTCATTCCTCCTCCTCCTTGCGCACATCTCCTATAAAGCTCCTCCTTGGACAAGACCTATGGGAGAATTTGGATATTGAGAAAGAGGGAGAGTTGGAAGCCAATAAGGGTACCGATTCGAAGCTCTCGATGCGCTGAGTCGGCGTGCGACTACTGGGAGCCACGAAATCAAATGAAGCTTCGGCGGTTTCCACCCAATGGTAGGGAAGTTTATGTTTTCAACATAGATATCCTATAAATATGTTGTTTTAAGTTTTTAAAGCCTTATATTGCTTGCCTGTGTCCTCTTAAGGCCAGATCTAATGTTTTGGGGGCGAAAACGGGCGTCTCAGGTGTTTTCAAAGTTTTCTCGTCGGAAAACCTAGAATACACGGCGTGTATTCCAGGGGTACACACTATGTGTTCTTCCCGTTCAGGGAATAAAAATTTTTCTTAAGTACATGCCGTGTACTTTGAGTACATTCCATGTAGTGGGTGGCCGTGTGGCTGGCCGTGTGGAGTAGAACACGAAATAATTGTTTTTTTAGGACTACACGTTGTGTACTTTAAGTACACGCCGGGTAGTGGTACATGGGAATGTGTTCGTGTGAAAATGTATACGACGTAACTTTTTGTGAATACTACATGCAATGTACAGTAAATTACACACCGTGTACTATTACACAGGCAGGCCATTGTGCTCTGGCCATGTACTCTGGCCATGTACTGCTTCAGTTTAGTGATTTTGAGATATCTTGGGCTCTGGAAGTCATAATTGGGAATGTGAGTAGTCGATTCTGAGAATTTTTCCGCATATATCATAATGGTGGAATCCTTTTGACTTTTAGAGGTCATCTAAAGGGGTTTTTTTGGGTTTCTATCTAAATGGAGGGGTTCTTCCTCCACTTATGGAGTTCAGTTGTCACCTGAGAGTAAGACATGGTGTGGATGATTGGTTGGGTGTTCGGAACAACTTAGTTGAGACCTTTAATAGGAGATGAGCTATGATCTATCTCCCGTAACCCATGATTTAGAGGATGTTTCCCTTGTGATACGTTCCTTTCTAGCCTATAAGGCTTTAAGACCAGGTACTTCTAAGGATCCCCTGAGGGATGCCTTTGCTTGTGTGCTGACCTAGGGAGTCCCTTGTAGGATCTCTTTCCTGTTCTTCCTTTGACAGGGACCATGTTACATGATGCCTATGTTTTCCTTCCTTTGAGGATCCCATGTGGGATTCCTCCCTTTCTCTTTGCTACAGATCCCGTGTAGGATGCCTTTACTCGTGTTTACTTGGATGATCCCAAGTATGATACCTCCTCTGTGTTCGACCTGAGGGACCCAGTGGGTGCCCGTTGTTTGACCGACCCTGAGTTGTTATGTCGGGTGTGGGTAGAGATGGTGATCGGGTGTCACCTAGAACCCCTGCCAAACTGGTGATCCCTTTCGGCTTTTGATGTATTTTTGGGTTGGGCGTTCGGGCCACCCACACTGTTTGTTTATATCTGACTTGGTTGCGGATGTTGTAGTGTTTTCCCGAGGTGATTTCTGGTTGGTGGCTGGTGAGCCTGAGACGAGACGTCTTTCTTGATTGTTGTTTTACTTCCTTTCTTGTATGCTTGTGTAGAGGTAATTTGATCACATTTGAGGATAATTGTTGTTCTTGGATGTTTTTTCCATGCCTTATTATATTTATGACTTTTGGGTCTTGTTAAATTTTGGCCGTTATGCCTGTTTTCCATGCCTTGTAACTGCAGGATGGAATGATATTTTTGACATGCTTGTTATGTTGTAGACTGGTTATCCAAGTTGTTCTGTAGGTGTACTTTTTCCTTATAGCATTACTATGAACTGACCGGCACATGACCGTGACAGGGATTACATGCCTTGTGTTCAACTGTGGTTTCACGTTTGGGTTACTTACTTTTTCTATGATCCCGCTAGGCTGATCACTTTGTTGTTGCATACACTTTTAGCAGCAAAGTTGTAGGTTGCTTATCGGGGTGCCCTACTAAGATTATTTCTCACCCCTACACGTACACCTCGGTGTACGTGTAGACCTTCTGTCTGATATTTCAGGTTGAGCATGGGTTTCATGGTGGATAGGGCTGAGGCCCAGTCTTGCAAGATTGAGTGGAGCTGCTTGAGTGGTTTTACAGATTGGGAAGCTGTAGTTCAACTTTGTCTGGAGATCGGGTACGTGGATTGGCTCAGAGTTAGTAGAAGAGCCCTGTACTTTTTCTTTCAGTTTCTTTAGTACTTGTATATGTATGGTCGGCCTAGTAGGTGACAAGTGTTGTTTTGTATTTCATAGCTGTTCGGGATTTTACAACATTTTACTATTACAACTTGTTCTTTTTCAGTTTTTTTATGCTTACGCACTCAGTTTACTTTCTGGTGTGTATGATACTTAGTTATTTCCACTATTTTCTTACTCTGGTACGAGGGAATAGTCTCCCCACTATCACACCCTAGGCCATCGCTGCTAGTCGGTAGCCTCTGGTATATGGGGAGGTGCGCTTGAGTCCTTGTGGAAAACCGGCTCAGAGCACCGGTTTAGTGGCTTCCGGGTCGGGAAGTTACAGCTTCAATTGGGCATACTCTGTTCTTCTACTTCTTCTTCTTCTTCTTCTCTTATTTCTATGCAGTAAACCTGTAAGCTGCACACTCTTCTTCTTCTGCTTATTCAATGCAAAACCAACTGCACTGATACCTACTCTTCTTCACACGTTCTCTTTTAGTGAAAAACCATATGCACTGATCCCTTCTTCTTCTTATCCTTTCTATAATCACAAGTTCCCTTTGTGATTATAAAAAAAGAAGTCTAAATCAACTTAGCATCATCACAGTTGAACAGAAGCTAGTAAGAACTTCTAGAACAACTCAAAGCTTTCATGCCAATCCATACTTGCACGCCACCCTGCTTGCATGCCTCCCTGCTTGAGCACCACCCAGCTTGTGCGCCACCTGCTTGCGCACCACTCACTACTTGTGCGCCACTATTGTGCACATATCACAACTTGCGCGCCACCTTTGGATTATACACACTTCCTTCTAGCGCACCTCTAACAGCTTTCATGACAAAACTTGAATAGAAAAACATGCGCGACAAATATTGCATGGAAAAACTTGCGCGACACCACTTCCATGGTACCCAGCTTGCGCGACTTATAAATAACCCTCAGCTTGCGCGTCACTTTAGTTTTTGTGCCACTTCCACTACTTGCGCGATCAGAGATCAAATTTTCTCTTAAGTGTTCATATTTCAAAAAATGAGGAGGCAAGTCATCTATTTATAGGCTTTTTGGTGACTTGTGCGCCACATACAGTTGCGCGCCAATACTTTCTCTCTGCTTCATTACTTGTGCGCCACTCCATCACTTGCGCATAGCTCCATCACTTGGACTCCCTTCCATCACTGGCATGATACTTTCTATCCTTTATCATATTTTGAAATGATGATGTTGTAATATGACTTGCACACAACGTACACTTGCGCACCACTTATACTTGGGAGCCACACTTGCGCGCAACGTATACTTGGGCACCACACTTGCATGCCACTTATACTTGCGCACCACACTTGCGCGCCACTTATACTTGCGCACCACTTTTTGACTTGCGTTTCAATATCTAACTTGCACGCCACTTTATTTCCTTTTTCATATTTTGATATGATGATCTTGAAGTATGACTTGCACACCACTTACACTTGCGCGCCAATACTTGCTGGCCAGTACTTGCGCACCACTATTGACTTGCACGCCACTTCATTTCCTTTTCCTAAATCACTCATTTACTCCCCCTATCCTTCATAAGTCTTATATCACAAGTTCTCCAAACTTATGATATTTGTAAAATACAAATTAGCAAAGCATCATCTGGTTTTATCCATTCTTTTTGGAATATGAATTCCAAAGTACTTCTTTTATCCTCACTTCAAATCCTCAATTCCTTTTAGAGTGTTAATTCCAAAGAACTCCAATCATCTCTCTTCATCCAAAAGTGGAGGCTTAAGGCTTATTAAAACACCTTCAATGGTGTAGACAATGTATCACCTTTGATACATGTATTTGGAACTTTAATGAATAGTGAAAAAATTATCTGATTTCAAGGAAATTTGTAATTCATGACCTTCTTAGAATGCCAAGTCCTTCCACACTCTCTCTTCATCTTCAGCCATCATTCTCTACTTCATTCAAATCGTATGATTCTTTCCTTCAATAAAGCTCTTGTATGGTTCTCATGCAATCAGGAAGCATTACGTTGTCTTCGTCAAATCCTAATTCTTCTTCAACCATCCTTAGATAGATGATAGTTCACCATTCTGCTCCAATCATCCTCAAATAGATGATACTTCTCGATTCTTCATTGTTGTAAACAATGTGTCACCTTTGACACATGTTCTTTGAACTTAGGATCAGTTCACCAATCGTCTGAATTAATCTTTTTAGAGAATTTATCAAGTATGAAATACAATTCTATGATTCCATAAAAATTCTCCAAGGAACCTCACTTCAACCAATCTCCACTAAAGTTTTAGTACTTCTTCATCTAGTTCTTCATTTTGACAAGTATTGACAACTGTTGACAACAAATACAATTTTTATACACAAAGTAGTCCCAACAGGATGTTCTCTTCTTTATGATTACCATGTCTATATTCATCAAATATAAGAAGATTGGATCCTTTTAAATTCTCATTAATGATAGAATTATTGGGACATTTCTACTTTGAGCATCTGACACCTTGTTCACATTCCCAAGGTGGTAATGGATTGAGTAGTCATAGTCTTGATCAAATCTAATCATCTTCATTGGCGTATGTTCAACTCTTTCTATGTGAATATATACTTGAGGATTTTGGGATTTGTATATATATCACACTTGTCTCCAAAGAGGTAATGTTACCTAATTTTTAAAGAGAATATTACTATAGCTAACTCTCTATTTCTTCATGAAATTTAAATTTCCTTGAAGCATAGGAAATGAATTTGTCATTTTTCATCAACAAAAAACCCAGACCCTTCTTCAAAGAATCACTAAATACCACAAAAATTTATTTACTTGTGGGTAATGCATGCATGAGAGTAGTGATAGCCTCCTTTTCAACTCCCTAAATATATCTTCACATTTATCACTCTAAGAAAACTTGACTCCCTTCTGAGTTATCTTGGTAAGAGGGTTTGAAAATCATTAGAAATTTCTCAAAAATCGGTGATAATATCCAGCTAACCTTAGGAAGATACAAATATCTGTTATTGATGTTGGCCTTGTCTATCCCTCAATTTTAGATGTCTTGGAGGAATCCACAGATATCCCATTGCTTGTGATGATACGACCCAATAATGATACCTCCTTTAACTAGAACTCACACTGGCTATACTTTTCATAGAGCCTCTCCTTTCTCAAGGACTCCGGTATGATGCTTAGAATCTCCTAGTGCTCCTCCTTGGTTTTGGAGTATATTATAATATCTTCTATAAAGACTACCACAAATTTTTTGAGGTAACATCTTAAGACACTATTCATCAAGTCCATAAAGATTGCTGGATAATTAGTGAGTCTGAAAGGCATTACTATGAATTAATAGTGCCCGTATCTTTTACAAAAAGAAATCTTGGGGATATCCTCCTTCTTCACCCTTACTTGGTAATATCTTAACCAAAAATCCACCTTGGGGAAGTATTTTTCTCCATGTAGCTGATCAAAAAAGTCATAAATTCATGGTAGAGGATACTTGTTCTTTATTGTGATTTTGTTGAGATCACGATAATCAATTCAAAGGCACATTGACCTATCTTTCTTCTTGACAAAGTGGACTGGTGCACCCCATGGTGAAGCACATGGTAGTATAAAGCCTTTATCCAGATTCTTCTGTAGTATTTTCTTCAGCTCTTCTAGATGCATAAAAACTATTCTATACAGAGTTTTTCAACACCCTATGTATTGGATCAATTGAGAATTCGATATCTCTTCTAGGTGGATGATAAGGAAATTCCTTGGGAAACACTTCAGAGAATTCCCTCACAATAGGCATGTATTTAAGGATGGTTTCCTTTTTAGACTCAATCATTTGAGAAAGATACAGGTGGTCATAGGGAAGTAAGATCCATGATTGATATGTTGGTGCTAAGGAATATTCATCCTCCTCTCAATTATACAAAATCAGTGGTCAATTCACAACATGGAGAGTGATTTTCCTCTCATAGAAATTTATGTTGGATCTATATAGGGAAAGACAATCCATTCCAAGAATTGCATCAAAGTCCACCAGAGGAAGTATGATGAGGTTATTTGGGATGTTCAATCTCTGAATTGTGATAGGGGAGGAATTATATTCATGGGTTGAATGACTTCCACATTTTCCATTCTCACTGAAATTTTTACTTCCATAATTTGTGGTCGTGTTGGGATTGTTCTACAAAAATTTCGTGATATAAAAGAATGTGTAGAACCAGAATAAAAAAGTACATTCTCTATTATTGAATGAATAACTAGTTTACTAGTCACCACTTTATTTTAAGGGTTCACTTCGACAGTAGTGATAGAAAAATCTTACCCTTGTTTCCTTTGAGGTAGTTGGTTGCCTTTGAAAAACCTTGTCTTTGGGAACTGGTTTGAAAAGTGCCCTGGTTCTTTGCATTTGAAGCAATGAAAAATGTGTTTAGGGTTAAATAGAGCGTTCCTCCCCTCTATCGCTGCCACAGGATTTTCTTGTCGATAGTTAATGGCCAGATTCCCTTCTCTTCCACACCTAAATAATTTCCTCACCCCCTTCAAGAAATTTTCAATGTACTAATTTCCACACCTTTATCATGTGGGGTGATGGATTTTCTTATCACCTTTGGATTTATTCATCATATAGCTAGAATTAAAGTTCACCTTACTCTTTTTATCCCCATGATACCCTTGAGATTTTCCTATCTGTATTTTGACCTTGAGGGAACATCAGACAATATTATTATAGCTCTAAAAGTTAGGGATCTCTAGGGATTTTTGTAGTCTAGGTTTATCCAACAAAAGAAGCATTAAACCCTGTAATCAGGGGTAATGATAAAGCTTGAGGCATATCCTGGAATCCTTGAAAAATTTTCCTTGTACGCTCCAATGGATTCATCATCTTTTTTCTTGAGAGAACGGAATTCCCTTTCCATCTTATGTTGGAGGGTGGCGGAAAATATTTATCGAAAAATAATTTCAGGAAATCCTTTCATTCCAACACCACAATTTCTTCCTCAATCTTTTTATTTTTGATCAATGTCCACCATTGATCAGCTTCACCCTCCATACGATTAGTTTCTGGAAGAACCTTATTCTATTCATAACATTTAAGGATGGAGAATATCTTTTCAATGGTGTTGATACATTGTTCGATGATTTATGGATCTGATGATCCATTAAATGTAAGAGGCCTTTGTTTCATGAAGCTATTTATTGTAACTTTTCATTTCTTGGGGAGGGGGGGGGGGGGGGTTGAACATTCCTATTGACCCATGTTTCTATTCAAAACTCGAGTTAACTGAGAGAGTATCATGAAAAAGTTTTTAATTTATACTCCCATCAGACTGGGCATCTCATTAGAATAGTCATCATATTGATCTTCGCATCAGTTGTTAGCCCAAGTCCTCCTATTACTGGCCATTGGATGGAATAAAGAAAGGTAGGGGTAAGACATAAATGGTAATCCAAAGACAAAAATGGACGACTTCTAAATTATTTTTATTTCTTTAATTATGAATTTATAGGCTTCAATCTATGTTATACATGATCTACTTCCCAAAATATATTCTTACAGGAATTATTTTTAATTCCCTTAATAATGGTTCGTACTAAGATGATGAATTTACCAAATAATATATCATGGGGTTGTTGTAACGAAGAGTGATACAAGGCCCATTGTCTTGCAACAGTTCCTCTTTGAGTCTAGCTCAAAATGATGTTTTAGGGTTTTACCCCTAAATACATCCATGCTAGAGCTGCCTCTACCTGATCGTATCCAGATAAAGATGTGTTTTCTTGATAAACCACTTACTCAAAATACTCCCCAAAATTTAGGGATGTTTTTATTATACTTATTCTTATCCCTAAGGCTTTTATTAGGGTTTTCTAATCCCAATCACAAAAATAACTAAAACTATCCTCTTATACCAACTATAAAAACCCTTCTCTTTATTACACACATAAAGATGATTTATTACATACAATCTTCACTTGATACAACATAGAAGGTCAAGAGGTCTAGTGTCTTTGGGGATTAGAAACATTACATAACAACTTAAAACATAAAATACACATCATAGTAAGGTATTAAAAAAGTAATAACATGAATAATAAAATACATTTTAGGAAATAAGAATATAAGTGGAGCATAAAATAAACATGAACATATAAGCATGATATAGCATGATTATCATAACATGGAAATATGGAAACAACATTTAACATGATATTAGTGTGTGCCAAGGATAATTTCACAAGGAGCATGAGTAAAACCTAATTTCACTTGAATTATCATGAGTAAAACCTAATTTAACTTGAAATATCATGAAAAAAATCTTTACCCAATGCATTGGAGTGGTATCAGGGAACACCCTTCTTAATCATTTCATTTCATGCATAAGTGTCCCACATGGATATTATAACATTGAATCATTAAATATCATAATTAATTCAATTAAAAAGGAATGTGGAATACATACATGAAAATATATAATCAATAAATAATTTTTCAAAAAGGTGAATACCCTTGATAGAGAAGTGGTCATGGTATTCATTACACAATGACTTTTGATTGGAAAATCGCGGTGTAATTTCAGCAGCCTAACAGCGTGACAAAAGAATTCATAAAAAATGTTGATGAGAGAGAAAGGGGTGTATCATCATATGTAAATTAAATTTAAAGTTTGTGTGTGGGGGGGTGGGTGGGTCATATACATACATGTCCCAACATATGTAATGGAATTTAGATTCATAATACAAAATAATTTCTTGATTGTAAATGAGAAGAGAGAAATTCCTTATAGAATATCGACATGATAATGGGTGTATAGGGTAGGAATTAATGAGGGGGAAAGAGGTCTCTAATCATTAAAAGATAAAGAGGGATGTATGGTGGATGTGAGAAATCATACCTCAAATTTTATAATTGAAAACAAAATGGTATAACAACATAAAGAAATTGGGACAAAAATGAGAAAGGAAGAAATCCCTTAGATGAAAGTGTGACACCAAAGGATTGGGAGGGGATTGAGAGAGGATTCATATGACCCTGGGGTTTGTTAATAGGATAAAAGAGAGTGGAGGTTAGAGTATGGATGTTCTTTAAGGTTTTTGAGTGAAGAGAAGTGGGATCTTGTGTGGGTTTATATAGAAAAAGTGAGGTAATTATTTATTATTTAGAATTTGGACACCAGACATTAAACTAATAAAAACACAAAACCACTAGTGGTTTTTGCCCATTATTTTTTCCAAAGTGGAGTGGAAAACATTATTTTATAATTCCAATGTCCAAAAATATTAAAATATTAGTCTTATTTATGTGGAGGTGAGTCACACTCTTAAGGAAATCATTTTAAAATGTTAAAATGTTTTATAAGTCTTGGAGGGTTCACAAAGGCTTTGTAAAATAAATCAAACAAACCTAAAATCACATTATTTTAAAGGTAAAATATATAGTTTCCTAAAATCCCATTTAAATTATATTATTACATCACTATTAGGTCATTTTTATGTCATAAAACACATTATATAATTAAACAACATTTAAATTTTATCCAAAAATTTGACAGTCTCAGAAAGTTATGAAAAATTCTCTGTTGGGTAATTTTGACATCCTAATTCCAAAAATTATATTCATTTTAACTAAATAATTTTCTAAATATTTGATTTTTTACTTTTAAAATAAAAACTGACATTTATCAAAAATTCATGGGGTTTGACAAAAATGAATTTCAACCCTTAATAAAAATCACAATTTTATTAAAAAAATTATACAATAATTAATATTTTATAAAAATTAATTTAGTAGTAATATTTTATTAAAATATTATTTAATTAAAAATTCCATTAATTCATCAAAATAGATCTCTTAATTGAATATTAACTAAAAATACTGTTTGATCTTTAAAAACATTTTAAAATGTAACAATAATAAAATGAATGTATGTTTTTTATTCAATAAAAAAATGAACAAAATCAGAGAACTAGGGTCTTGTTACATAACCCCTTATAACACCAACATATGACCTAAGGGTAAGGTGTGTAATGGTAACAAACTCTTGGGGTGGCTCAGATAACATCGCTCGGGTGGTAATCTCTATCAACTTTCACTTCCCCTATAGGCAGTTCCGTTTGAGCTTAATTTGTTGAAGCTCGACTTGGGTTTGGTCAAGAGTGAAGCCTAGTGATTCCAACTCCTTTACATGCTCCGAAAAATGAGATTCATTTGGAGAAATTTTACTATGTGAGGTCATCACTTCCTTTGTTTGAGTAAATTGGAATTGTTAAAGCACTATATTTATACTAATCATGTGATCACTGTTCAATGACTATATTAGAAACAATAAAAATTAATAATGATATTTTAATATCCAAAAACATAAAACCAAAGAAGTTTATATGTTTTATATAACCATATTACATAATAATACATTTAATCTGATCAGTAAGAATTTTCATTAGTAAAAGTTTGGGTCGTTATAAGTTTTGTTTTTGAAGGTTCCATTACACATCATATAAATGAATTGTTTGTTTCCTGAACCAAACCTTTCATAGAATATTCGAACATATTCTAGGATTGAGAATGAATAGTGAGGTACCATGTTAACTATGTCTTTTAACCTTTCCCATGATTTATAAATGACTCCCCTTATTTTTCTATAATGTTTTTGACGCTCTTTTTTCGTGAAATTGTTTTCTCATGAGGGAATTATTTTTTCTAGAATTCTCTTTGTAATTTTTATAAGGAGTATATTGATGTAGTTATAAATTTTTTAACCTATTATTACCTTGATCCTATAGAGAAAATGGAATGAGACTCATCTTAGATAACTCAAGATGATGTGGTGGGTACATGGTTTCAAAAATGTTGTTGAACTCTTTGATATAAAGGTATGGCATTTCTGACTCCATCCCTTGGAAGGTTGGAAGGTGGTTTAAGACATGAGGTTTTAAGAAATTGTGGGATTGTCTTAGGGAATAATTCCAAATTAAATATTGTTCATTGGTCTTGGAAGGTGTGAGGAAGTCATTCATGGGTTGATATACTGTATTCCCCATGTTTGTGACTACTTCATTTGGATTTCCATTTTGGTTCCTACCCGGGTTAATGATTTTATATATTTGAAGAACCTCCACTGAAATTTTCTAAATTTTTTATTTAGAGTATTATGAATATTTGGATCTAATGGGAAGAGACCCCATGGTGTGATTGACTCCACAACCCCATGAATATACACCATAACTAGAAAGCTTTATTGGTCATGGGTATAAGTAGAAATGCACCATGAAAAGTGAAAAACAAAATAAAGGGGAAAAGATAAGAGAATTTGAGGTGAGAAAATAGAAATGAAGGAAAATATAATGAGTGTTAATATAAAATAATTGTGTCCCCTGAAATGGTACCAAAAGTTTTTGTCACCCAAATTTACCCAAGTTTTTATGGTTAAGTGGTCTCTTGTAGTGTAGCTTGGGTTGTCAAATCCTTAGAGACCTAAGAAAAAGATTATATAAATGTACAATATATGGATAGTTTATTACAAGGAAGTTTCCAACTTTGGGGTTGTTTTTTGGTTGTATTACAAGATAAATAAATATGTAAGTGAATTAAAATTAAGATAATGAGTTGATCCTAGGTTATCTCTTGGGGGTTGATTAGATAAATTCCTTTTTAGAATATTTTGATTTCATTAACCTGAGAATGATTCATTCAACAAAATCAATGTAAACTCAAAACTTACTGGTTTATCAACTTAAAATAAAAATTATAATCACCTATAAACTTGGAGGATCATATTAATGAGCACTCATAAGAAAAAGGATCTTATTATAACATGAGAATTGTGGTGATAAAATTCAATAAGGAAGAGGAAGAGAAATGATTATTGAATGAAAAAAATAAAATAAAATAAATTGTTAAACAGTTATTGAGTAAGAAATGGAATACAATCCATTCCCTTACCAGTCCATTAGATCAACCCCTATGAGCGGTATCCCTCCATTAATTCTATTCTATCAATGAAATCTAGAAGTAAAATCACGAGGGAGGAATTGAAGACGAGAAAAACAATAAAAAACAATTACCCCACCTTTGTGTGAATAATTTCACAAGGTTTGGTGTGAATAAGTTCACATATTAAGGAAACGATATCAATTTGAAAATAAGAATAATATAATAAGAGAATATGATGAACTTTTATTAAGAATATAAGGTAATTCATGAAACTTACAACTGGAGAAATGTGATTACAACATCAAATTGGAAACATAACATTAAAATTAAAAAAGATAAAAGATCCAAAAATACTTCACCTAAAATTCCTTAAATAGGAATTTCAAGAGCCATGGGTATATCCCCCAACAATAAAAGTCTTTACACTTGAGTATTGTAGGCCGAGGGTGGTGGAAAGATTATTGAATTCAGACTTTTCCACCCTTGACCTGAAATGGAATCCAGTTTGAAACCACCAAATAGAGGCCCCTAAATAAGCTTCTATATGAAAAAATTAGAGTTGTCTATAGCAGAATAAAATGAATATCTCAATGTCCCCTAACATTTTTTAATGTTTCAGAAAAATAGAGTTTACTATTTTTGAGATATGATTTAAATGGTGGGATGTGTTTTTTGGCAGTAGAATCAGTCCCAGAATTACATCATAAACATGGGCCGCATGGAATTCCATTAAAATATATGAATTTTCTCGGTAAATTGTTTAATTAAATGTTCAAAATGATTAATTATATCTCCAATTAAATTTTTAGAATTATTGTACTTGTAGATTGGCCGATACAGTACGTTTATTGGGATGGTGTCTAGTTCACTTCTCCCAAAATGTTCTTAGATAAAATCCCATTTTTGTGGTCTCACAATGGGAATATTCAAGTGCTAAAAAAATCATAAATCGTTCCTTATAGAATAGGGGACATGAAAATAAAATATTAAAATAAAATCAAGACCATTTTTTAAGAGGTGTTAAAAAATGTACCATGCAAAAGTTTATTTTAAGAAGGAAGTACAATCATAATGTGAAATAATATTCAATTTGTAAAATGAATAGATAATGGTGTTTATGAATAATAAATCACATGAATATTATAATATAAAGAATTAATTTTATCCTATTTAGTGGTTAATAAGTTTTTCCAACCAAAATCACTGATCGCCGTGAAAACAGTCCACCGATGCCACACAACGAACCCCACCATCGAGGCATGCCCCCTCTACTCGGATACCACACCTGCATCGCAGCCAATACCATGCCATCACACCCACCTGGATCCCAGATCGCATCCTGGATCCCACATAGATCAGACTTCGAGAACCTTCTGTTTTCCTCCCAAACCCGCTCAGCACACCATCACCATGATACAGTCCCAGCTGAGGTCTTCACATCATTACCAGACCCATGGTCAAAAAACTGAGTCCCACATCCCAAGGTCATTTGCAACATCACGAATACCATAGATCATTGTCATCATTAGCCTGAACCCCATGCTAAGTTCTATGTCATCTTGAAGATTCCCATAAAACCCATCATCAGGTGATGTACCTCTGAATTAGACTTGACAAACATCTGCATCTCCTCATGATATTCCCATTCAGATAGAGCTTCAACTGATGACAAGATTTCATCACCTCCAAATTATCCATTATGAGTATCGCCTCAAGATTCAGGATCATGATGATTTAATCTACATTCTGAAAACATATCATAATGACTAAGAATATTATTTTCTATTCATGAGATAAATTAAACTACACTGCAATTGGTGGAGCAATAACCCTTGAAATCAAGAGATAAATTCTCTCAATTGTATAGTGAATATCTCTCCGTCAATCTACATACATCCTATTGATGTATAACTTCAAACTCTAATCAAAGAATTGAGATAATTATAAGAATATGGTGCGGAAAAATATTATGCATAATGTGATAAATATTCAAAATGCATTATACTTTAATGAGGAAAATCAATGACTTTCCCAGACTAGAAAACTTATCTAGTTGAAACACTTGTCTTGTCATGTTTTTATTTTTGATTTTGAACCTCAATGATTAAATCGTATAAAAAAATGGTGTTTTATCTGCCATTATTAATTTCTTGATGCTTATCATAAAGTCAAGTTAAACAAGACATGATTCAATGGAGATATTGAAATTATAAAGTCATTGAAGGTGCTATTTGGTTCAAAAATAATTTCATAATTAATGAATTTCATTGGAACAAAATAATATTTATAAATTATCCTTTTTCACATCAGGTTTATAGATGTGATGTAAAAATCTATTAAAATTTATTGGTTACATCATTTATTATATAACAAATATGAAAAATAATTTTTGAATTCGTTTTCACATCAGTTCAAAATAACTGATGTGAAAAATCAGCTTTCACATCAGTTCTTGAATAACCAACAAGAAAAAGAATCATTATGAAGTTTTCATGTCAGTTATTTAATAAGTGATTTAAAAAATCTTAATAAATTTTTATTTCATTTTACAAGCTTTTATTTGAGTGGTGGTGGTTCTAAAACTGACTTACGGATCAAATGTTATGGATGCTAAAAGAAGATCATAAGTAAATGAAGTCTTCGAAATGTCTGACTTACAATTACCATATCATTTGATCCGTAACTCCACTTGAGCTCCAAAAATAGTAAAAAAATATATTGGAAAATTAATTAGAAGTTGGTAAACATCTTTAATGTATTTTTTTTATAATAGACCTGAAAAATGACTTTTAACATCGGGTTTTTGATTACTGATGTTAAGATTCATCCAAGAAGACTTTTGATGTTAGTTTTTTTCAATAACAGATGTGAAAAGTTATTTTTCATGTATTTTATCAAAACATTGATGTGAAAAGTGTTTAAATATATTTATTTCATTTTTTAAATTTTTATTTGAGTGGTGGAGGAGCTAAAACGGACATAAGGATCAAAATTTATGGATATCAGAAGTTGATTATATCTATTTGAAGTCTTAAAAAAGTACAAATACTGATGGATACAACTTTTGAACTGTAAGTCTACTTGAGCTTCAAAACCAATAATATACATGCTTTTGAAATTAAATACATATTTTTAAATCACTAACATCATTTTTTTAATATTCTATGGGATAAATTACTTCTAATGTCAGTTTTTTGATAACCGACATTAAGACTACTTTTTTTTTTCACGCTGTTTATCATAAAACCAACGTGAAAATACACCTTTTCAACTATGTTATCATAAAAAATATGTGAAAATGAAAATTTTAATATATTTTAATGATAGTTATCATTAAAATAATTTGAAAATTGAAATTTAATATCCCTCCAATACAAAATTTTAATTTTTTTATAGCACAACATCGAAATTTTCAATTGCCGACTAAAATTTATAACACCAATTTTTCTTTAACCATGTCATTTAAATGATTTAGCACTAAATATATATTAATTAAATGAAATATTATTTTTATAATCATTGTTCCACCTACTAAAATTATTTTATCTTCATAAAAAATCAAATATTTCTTCTTTCTGTGATCTCATTATGGTATTTATAATTATTTTTCCATGATTTTTTATGATTTGTTCTCTCAATTGATATACTGACTAGTGATTCCATTTTTATTATAATGAATCATACTTCTTTGGATCATGGTAAAACTAAAAATATTTTTTCAGATACTAAAATTTATTCTAAGATGATTCTTTGTTTTCCTCATGAGACCTTTCCTCGAAATATAACTATATCCACTAACACATCGAAAAACATGGAAATTATGTCAATGTTTTATGTTTTTTTCTATATTTATTATGGTTTCTATGATATTTTTTATAGATATTATATTTTCCATGGATGGAGTAAACCTATGTAATGAATATTTTTTGATACAAATATTTTTCATGTTGATTTTCTACAAACATATGTTAAAAAACTAGTTCTCAAGTTGGTTTTTAGAAAACTGATGTGAAAAATAAGTATTTAACATTGATTTTTAAAAAACTAATGGGAAATATAGTTTTTAAAGTCTCTTTAAAATAATTATTTTAAGATGGTCTTTAATATTGATTTTTAAAAAACTGAGGTGAAAAATCATAAATAAAACATTTTAAAGGTATTTTTTAATAACAGACTTTAAAAACAAATTTTAAATGTCTCCTTCAAAGACGTCGCCTCAATAAATGATGTAAAAAATATAAAAAATACAACCAAAATAACCTATTTTTATACTAGTGTCTCACTAAAGAATTTGAATATGTCATCAGTTTAAATATGGGGGGAAAAGTGTATGAGGTACAATATTTGATTCAGCTGGAACCCAAAAATGGAAGAAATGAAGTATATTTTTCAAACTTCCTTATTGGGAGTTTAATTTGATATATCATAATATTGACGTAATGAATATTGAGAATAACTTCTATGATAATTTAATTTTTAAATTACTTAACAAGAAGGGAAAGTCGAAGGATCGCCTAAATTATCATAAGGATTCGAAGTCAATTTATAAAAATCTTGGTCTGGGGGGAAATTATAATGGAAAGTATCCTTCAACAATTTTTCCACTGAAAAATATTGATAAGAACTTATTCCTTCAAACATTAAATAATGTAAAAGTTAAAGATGGATATTAAAGTATCATATTAAGTTTATTAGACTTAAACCATCAAAAGATACATGGATTGAAAATTCTTCAATAAAATATTTTTATAGAGAAGTCATTTCTTTTATCATTGTGTAATACTTTACCTAAAAAAGTAACTGCGAATCTAGTTGAGTTTTATACATTTTTCTAAGAGGTTTGTGAAAAAACTCAAATACAACCGAGCTTGATAAACTTCAAGAAAGAATTATTTTTACACTCTTTCATTTGGAGATGTTATTTATCCCTTCATTATTTATAGTAATGATTCGTTTTACTATTCATTAGGTTGAAGAAGATAAACTTGAAGAATTGGTACACTGTCCATGGATGTAAGGACCCAAACTTTTATTAATGGAATTTCCACTTGATCTTAAATGTCTTATAATATAAAATGGTAATATAAAATGTGATTTCCATTGTTTTATGTTTTTTTATTTTAAAATACCGTTAATAATTGTGACCATAGGTAATATAGCCGTTGTACAATGATCACATGATTAGTATAAATATTGGGCTTTAAAAAATCCAATTTACTCAAAAAAGGAAGTGATGGCCTCATCCAATAGAATTTTTCCATACAGAGCCCAATTTTCAGAGCTTAGAACATAGGTGGAATCATTAGGATTTGATCTTGACTTAGCCTAAGCTAAGCTTCAACACATTAATCTCAAACAAAACCGCCTACTAGAGAAGTGAAAATTGATAGAGATTACCACCAGAGTGATGTTATTTTAGACTCCCCAAGAGTTTTCCACCATCACACAACTTACCCTTTGGTATTTTATGGGTGTTAACAGGGGTTATGTAACAATATCCTAGAACTATGATTATGTACATTATTTTGTATTGAGAATATACATTCATTTTATTATATTTAACTTTGTAAATAGTTTTTGACGCAAAAATAGTATTTTTTTAGTTAATATTAAATTAAGAAATATATTTTGAAGAATTAATGGATTTTATATTAAATAATATTTTAATAAAATACTATTACAAAATTACTAAATATAAATGATCAAATAATTTTTTTGAATTCAATTGCAATTTTTATCAAGGTTTGAAAGCTGTTTTTATAAAAACCATTGAATTTTTGATAAATGTTGGTATTTATTTTAAAAGTAAAAATTCACATATTTAGAAAATTATTTAGATAAAATTATTATTATTTTTGGAATCAGGACATCAAAATTATCCAACAGTGTATTTTTCATAATTTTCTAAGATAATCGAATTTTTGGGTAAAAATTAAATACCCTTTAAATATATATTGTGTTTTATGACATCATAATGACCCAATAGTGATTTAATAAAATAATATAGACATTATTTTCTTCCAATATATTTTTTTACCATTAAAATAATGTAATTTTAGGTTTGTTTTACTTATTTTACAAAGAATTAGTAGACTCTCCAAGAAATATAAAACATTTTAGCCTTTTTAATTGATTTCCTTGAGAGTGTGACTCATATCCACATAAGCAAGCCTAATATTTTAAGAAGTTCGGCCATTGTACTTTTAAAATTTTGTTTTATAATTCCCTTGGACAGAAAACATGGTAAAAAACCATGGGATGGTTTGTGGTTTTGATTAGATTAATGTGTAGGTACCGAAACCTAAATAATAAAGAATTTTATCTCTTATCATATATAAACCCACACATTATACCACGTCATCGTCACTAAAATCACTTTTAGCTTGACCAAACCCAAAATGTATCTCTCTACAATCATCTCAAGGTTCCCCAAGCTCCCACAAAGCCTCTATCAAGCCTCTCCCAATCCTTTGGGATCACACTTCCAAGTAAGGGATTTATTCCTTTCTCATTTTATCCATGTTTCTTAATATTGTCATGTCCTTTTAGTTTAAATTATAAATGTTGGGGGATGATTTAAAACCTCACCCATAATTACTTACTTATGTTATAATGATGATATACCCATTTCTCTCTCATCAATGCCTCCCATGTACACCTGTTACCATGCCGAAATTCAGTAAGGATTTCTCTCTCTCCATTTACATTCAAGCAATTATTTTTTATTATGAATATAAATTCCCATAATTTTTTTGGTACATGTATATATATTACACCCTTAATTTAAATTTTATGTACATATGATGATATACCCCATTCTATCTCATCAACCATAATTACGAAGTCTTATGCCACACCGTTATGCTGCCGAAATTGAACTACAATTTTCCAAACCAAAATCATTGTGTTTTGAATACCATAACCATTTCTCTATCAAGGGTATCCACCATTATGAACATTTAATTTTTGATGAAAACATTTCCTCTATGAATTCCACATTACATTATTTTGGAATAAATTAAGATGTTTAATGAATCCATGTTGTATGATCCATGTGGCACACTTATGCATGAAATGAAATGATTAAGAAGGGTTCACTTTGATAGTGCTCTAATTCCTTAGGTAAAGATTAGCATCATCATAAATCAAGTGAGACGATTGTTTAATCATGAAAATTCAAGTGAAGTGAGGGTTTACTCATTCTCCATGTTCAATGATCATTGGATCATGCTAATACAATGTTTAGTGTGGTTTCCACATTTCCATGTTATGATAATAATTCCATATCGTGCCTTTATGTTCATGTTTATTTTATGATCCATAAATATTCATATTTCTTAAAATGTATTTTAATATTCATGTTATTTTTTATTTTCTCCCTTACTGGGCTTTTTAGCTCACCCTTTTTTTATGCATGTCCTCAGGTTATCCAATGAAATGCTAAGTACGTTGAAATGTAATGGTCATGTAAAAGATGTTTTCAATAATGATGTTGTGTTTCATGTTTTAAGTTGTTGTGTAATGTTCCTAAGACCTAAATACACTAGAACTCTCAATATTCTATGTTTTATCAAGTAAATATTTATTTAATAAATGATGTATAAATGAGTGTAATAAAAACCCGAGTTTTTATAGTGGGTATTAGAGGACATGTTTAGTTATTTTTGGGATTAGGATTAGAAAACCCTAGTGAAAGCCTTAGGGATAAGACTAATTATAATAAAAACATCAATAAATTTTTGTGAGTATTGTGTAATTGGTTTATCGAGAAAATACATCCCTATCTGGATACGAGTAGGTAGAGGTGACTCTAGCACAGATGTACCTCGGAGTGAAAACTCCGACAAGAAGTTTCAGGCTTAACATGGGGTATCTCGGTACACGAAAGGGGGCCTTGATACACTATTGGTTACGACACTCTTGGGGGAAATGATTTTGTAAATTCACAAGCTTAGTATGAATCATTGTTAAGGGAATAAAACAATTCCCCTAAGAATATATTTTGGAAGTAGATCATGGATAACATAGGTTGAAGCCTATATATTCATAAGTTAAACAAATAAAAGTTATTTATAATTCATCCATTTTTCCCTTGGATTACCCTTTATGTGTTACCCCTAAATTTCCTTTTATTCTATCCAGTGGCCGATAATAGGAGGACTTGGGAAAAAAACCGATGCAAAGATCAATGTGATGATTTTTCAAATGAGATGCACAATACAATGGGAGAAGGAATCGTGAAATTTTTCGTGATACACTCTTAGTTAACTTAGGATTTGAATTAAAACATGTGTCAAAAAGAACACTAAACCCCCTAAAAATGAACAAGTCACAATCGAGAGCTTCATGATACAAAGGCATCCTACTTTTAATGGATCATCTGATCCCTCAATCAACGAACAATGGATCAACTCCATTGAAAATATTTTCTCCATCTTTCAATGTTCCGAACAAGAAAAGGTTATTATGGCTGCTTATCATATGGATGGCGAAGAATAACAATGGTAGAAATTGATCAAAAATAAAAATCCTTAGGAAGAGATCGAGGCATTAGAGTGGAAGGATTTCTAAATTTTTTATCGATAAATATTTTCCCCACACCCTTTAACTTAAGATGGAAAGAGACTTCCTTGCCCTCAAGAAAAAAGATGACAAATACATCAGAGCATATGAGGAAAACTTTACAAGGCTAGCAAAATATGCCTATGAATTTGTTGTTACCCTGAATAAAAGGTTTACTATTTCTTTCTTGGTCTAAAACCTTGCCTATGGAAAGCCCTTGCAATCCCTGACTTCGATAGCTATAAGGAAATTGTTTGATGTGATCTGAAGGTAGAATTGAAGATTGGAGAATATAAGGGGTATCATGGGTATAAGAAGAGTAAGGTGGACTTTAATTATAGTGGTCCGATGGATAAATGCAATAGTTCTAAGAAAATTCCGCACCCCACTTCCCAAAGGCATGGAAAGAATCACCTCGGAAATTGCCTAATGGGGACGAGGAAATTCTTTAGGTGTGGAAGAAAAGGGCACCAAGTTGTTAACTGCCGACAAGAAAAACCTATGGCTGAGACAAAGGAGGGGAACACTCCATTCGACTCTCAATGTGTTGTTCATTTCTTCAACTGCAAAGAACTAGGGCACCTTGAAAATTACTGCCCTAAGCCAATGGTTTTCAAAGGAAACCAACATCCTCCAAAGAAACAAGGGAGATATTTTTCCATCACTACCACCGAAGTGAACCCTGACAACAAATTGGTAACTTGTACCCTAGTTATTCATTCAAGAATATCGAACATACTTTTTTATTCATGTTCTATGTATTCTTTTATATCCCAAAATTTAGTAGAATAATACCAACACCACCACAAATCATGGATGTAAAGATGACAGTGATTATGACAAATGGGGAAATCATTGCATCCCATGAATATAAATCTTTCCCAGTCATAATTTGAGGATAGAACTTCCTGGAAATCCTTGTCATACTCTCTCTAGTGGAATTTTATGCAATTCTTAGTATGGATTTTCATTCCTTATATAGAGCCAATGTAAATTTCCATGAGAGGGAAATCAATCTCCATATGAAGAATTGACACCCCGATTCTGTACAAGTGAAAGGAGGAAAAGGAATCATCTTTAGCCCCATCATCTCAATCGTGGATATTACTGCCCTATGATCACGTGTATCAGGCACAGATTATTGGGTCTAAGGAAACAACCACCCTTGAAGTCATTCCTATTGTGAGAGTATGTGATAAAGTGTTTTCCAAGGAATTTACTGGTCTCCCTCGTAGAAGAGATATTGAATTCTCAATTGAACTAATACCTAGGGCATTTCCAATATCCAAGACTCTGTATAGAATGGCTATTGTGGATCTTGAGGATCTAAAGAAACAACTATAGGAGAATCTATATAAAGGGTTTATATGCCCAAGTGCTTCACCATGGGGTGTACCAATCCTCTTCTTTAATAATAAGGATGGGTCAATGCACTTTGCATTGATTATCGTGATCTCAACAAAATCATGATAAAGAAAAAGTGTCCAATTCCATGAATTGATGAATTATACAATTAGCTAGGCGGAGAGCAATACTTCTCCAAGGTGGATTTGCCGTTGGGATATTACAATTTAAGGGTCAAGAAGAAGGATATTCCTAATACTGCTTTTCATACAAGATACATGTACTATGAATACATAGTAATGCCTCTTTAACTCACCAATTCTCCAACAATCTTCATGTAATTAATGAATAGAGTATTTAGAGATTACCTCGAGAAATTTGTGGAAATATTTATAGACGATATTCTAATATACTCCAATACCAAGGAGGATAATGGGGAGAATCTAAGAACTATACTAGAGACTTTGGAGAAGGAGAAGCTCTATGAAAAGTGTAGAAAGTTTGAGTTCTGGTTGAAGGAGGTCTCATTCTTGGGTCATATCATCATAAGAAATGGGATATCAATGTATCCCTCCAATACATCTACAATTGAGGGATTACTAAGGTCAACATTAGAAACATATATCCACAGCTTCTTGGGGTTAGCTGGATATTGTTGCTGATTTGTGAGAAATTTCTCACGATTGTGAAACACTCTTACCAAGATAAATTTGAAAGGAGTCAAGTTGTCTTGGAGTGGTGAATGCAAAGAGAGCTTCAAAGAGTTGAAAAAGAGGCTTATCGCTGTTCTCGTGCTCAAATTACCCACAAGTTGATAACTTTTTGTGGTATTTAGTGATTCTTCAAAGAAGGGCCTGAGTTGTGTGTTGATGAAAAATGACAAAGTCATTGCCTATGCTTCAAGGAAATTGAAAGTTCATGAGCGGAACTATCCAAAACATGATCTAATTTTGGCATGGGTGATCTACACTATAAAAATTTGGAGGCATTATATCTTTGGGAAGATGTGTGAGATATACAAGGATCACAAAAGCCTCAAGTATATATTCACACAAAAAGAGTTGAACTTGCACCGACAAATATGGTTAGAGTTAATAAAAAAATATGACTGCTCAATTTATTACCAGCCTGGGAAAGAGAAAAAAGTTGAAGATGCTCTAAGTAGAAAGGATCCAACAATTCAATCCTTGATGAGAATTGAAATGGATCCAATATTCTTAGATTTGATGAATATCGACATGGGAATCAAAAAGAATGGAACATAATCAATCATTTCACAAATGATTTCTCAACTCTATTTTGGAAAGATTAAAGGATGATCAAAAGGACGATGTGGGAATTCAGAAGATAGTGGAAACTATCAGAAAAGGAAAATCCTCAGAGTTTAATGTGAATGAAGAAAGACTTTTGAGATTTGGATAAAGAATATATGTTTCATCAAATCCATAGTTAAAGAAAGAACTTTTGGATGATGCATATAGCTTGAATTTCTCCATTCACCCAGGAAACACAAAGTTGTATCAAGATCTTAGAGAGAATTATTGGTCGGATTACATGAAGAATGAGATCACTGATTATACATCCAAGTTCCTGGTATGTCAGTAAATGAAGGCAGAGAGGAAGAAGTCTAAGGGGATGATGAAACCATTACCCATACTAGTATAGAAATTAGAGAACATCACCATGGAATTTGTCATCGGAATTCCAAAGACATCCAAAGGAAAAAAATGCTATCTTGGTTGTTGTGGATCATCTTACAAAGACTGTACACTTCATTGAAATTTGGGTGTATTAATCACAGGATCAACTAGCATAGATATACATCAGAGACGTGGTAAGTCTGCATGGAGTACCATAATCGATTTTATCGAATCAAGATCCAAGATTTACCTCTATGATTTGGAAGAGTCTTCAAAATGCTCTAAATACTTATCTAAACTTCAGTACAACTTATCATACTCAAACAGATGGCTAATCTAATTGGACTATCCAAACACTTGAGGACATGTTGAGAACATGCTTAATGGACTTCAAAGGAGGATGAGATCAACATATTCCTCAAGTTGAGTTCTCATAAAATAATATTTTTAACTCAAGCATCCAAATGACTTCTTACTAATCCCTATATGGGAAAATGTGCATAACACTCGCATGTTGGGATGAAGTTGGGGAGAGAAAACTCATAGGTCCAGAGATGGTCGAAGAAATGGGGGAGAAGGTTAAGACTATCCAACACCACATTACAGCTACTCGGAGTCAAAAAAATAGCTATGCTGGTTATCATCGACAAGAACTAGAGTTTTCTGTCAAATACATGGTATTCCTCCACATATCATCATGGAAGAGAGTTAGAAGATTTTTAAAAAAAGTTAAATCTTAGTCCAAGGTAAATCATCCCTTTTGAGATCCTTGATCGCATTGGAGCAGTTTACTATCGACTAGCACTCCCATAGAACCTATCTCAAGTACATGATGTATTACATGTATCACTCTTGAGGAAGTACATACTTGACCCATCACATGTAATCAATCCATAGGTGGTACCATTGGAGAATGAACTCTCCTATTAAGAGAATCCAGTAAAGATCTTAGATCATAGGGAAAAAGTTATATTAAATAAGAAAATTCCCCTTGTGATAGTACTGTGGAGAAACCACAAGTTTGAAGAATAAATGTGGGAATTAGAGGAAGTGGTGAATAAGGGTTACCCACATCTATTTTATTGTGGAAAAAGGAAATTTCTCGGGTGAAATTTCCTAATGGGGGAAGATTGTAACGACCCAAACTTTTATTAATGTAAATTCCTCTTGATCTAATTAAATTTCTATTACGTAAAATGGTTATATAAAATGTGAAATTCTTGGTTTTATGTTTTTGTATTTTAAAATAACATTAATAATTGTAACCATTTATAATATAGCCATTGAATATTGATCACATGATTAGTATAAATATATGGCTTTAATTAATCCAATTTACTCAGACAAAGGAAGTGATGGCCATATCTAGTAAAAGTTATCCGTATGAAGACCATTTGTTGAATCTTAGAATGGGGTGGCGTAATTGGTCTTCTCTCTTGACAAAGCCCAAGCTTAGCTTCGACACATTAAGCTCGAACATAACCACCTACATGAGAAGTGGAAGTTGATATAGATTACCACCCGAGCAATGTTAGCCGAGCCTCCCCAAGAGTCTATCACCATCACAAACCTTACCTTTTATTCTTATGTAGGTGTTATAATGAGTTATGTAACAATACCATAACACTATGATCATGTACATTATTTTTTATAGTTAATATTAAATTAAGAAATATATTTTGATGAATTAATGTATTTTTGGATTAGATAATATTTTTAATAAAATTTTATTACTAAATTAAAAATATAAATGATCAAATAATATTTATGAATACAATTGTAATTTTTATTAAGGTTTGAAAGCCGTTTTTATCAAAACCCTGGAATTTTAAATAAATATCTGCATTTATTTTAAATGTAATAATTCACATATTTAGAAAATTATTTAGAGAAAATGAATATTATTTTCGAAATGAGGATGTCAAAATTATCCAACAGTGATTTTTTCATAATTTTCTGAGATAGTTGAATTTTTGGGGAAAAATTAAATACTGTTTAGATATATAATGTGTTTTAGGACTTCATAATGACCCAATAGTGATTTAATAAAATAATATAAACATTATGTTTGGCATATATATGTTTTAGAATTAAAATAATGTGATTTTATGTTTGTTTGATTAATTTTACAAAGCTTTAGTGGAATCTCCAAGACTTATAAAACATTTTAGCTTTTTAAATTGATTTTCTTGGGAGTGTGACTCATGTCCACATAATAAAGCCTAATATTTTAAGAATTTAGGACATTGGAATTATAAAATATTGTTTTCTAATTACCTTTTGAAAAAACCTTTGGCAAAAACCATGGGGTTATTTGTGTTTTTGATTAATTTAATGTGTAGGTACCAAAACCTAAATAATAAAGAATTCCCTCTCTTTTCCTATATAAACCCAGCCAAGCTCCCACTTCCTCTTCCCTAAAAGCCCTTTGAGACCGACCAAACCAACTCTAATCTCTATAAAATCTTACCAAGGTGACCCAAGCTCCCAATAAGCCACTCTCAAGCCTCTCCCAAGCTTTTGGGATCACACATCCAAGTAAGGGATTCCTTCCATTCTCATTTTATCTGAATTTTATAATATTGTTATGTCCATAAATTTTCAATTACAAATTTTGGGGTCTGATTTATAACCTCCACATACTTCCCCGATGTTTTAATGATGATATACCCCTTTATATCCCATTAATGCCTCCCATTTATACCCGTTACCATGCTGAAATTCTGTAAGGAATCTCTCTCTACTCATTTACATTCAAGAAATTATTTTGTTTTATGAATCAAAATTTCATTACATATGTTGGGAAATGTATCTATATGACCCCCTTACTATAAATTTCATGCACATATTATTATACAACCATTTCTCTCTCATCAATAATTTTTATGAAGTCTTATGTCATACTGTTATGCTGCTGAAATTGCACCACAATTTTCTAAGCCAAAACCATTGTGTAGTGAATACCATTCCAATTTCACTATCAAGAGTATTCACATTTATTAAAATTTACTTATTGATGTAATATTTTCATTTATTAATTCCACATTCCTTTATGGTGGAATAAATTATAATTTTTAGTGAATCCATGTTGTATGACTCATGTGGAACACTTATGCATAAAATGAAATGATTAAGAAGGGTGTGCCCTGATAGCTCTTCAATACATTGGGTAAAGATTAGTATCATGATACGTCATGTGCGATGGGGGTTTAATCATGATAATTCAAGTGAAATGTGGGTTTACTCATGCTCCATGTTCAATGAGCCTTGGCTCATGATAATACCATGTTAAGTGTTGTTTCCACATTTCCATGTTATGATAATCATGTTATATCACACCTTTATGTTCATGTTTCTTTTATGCTCCATTGGTATTTCTATTGCATAAAATATATTTTAATCTTCATGTTATTACTTGTTTAATCCCTTAATTTTATTTTTAGCTCCCCCTTTTCTTATGCATGACCTTAGGTTATCCCATACAATGCTAAATATGAGGGAATGTAGTGGTCATGTAAAAGAAGATTTCAATAAAGATGATGCATTTCATGTTTTAAGTCATTGTATAATGTTCTTAAGCCCCAGAGACACTAGAACTATTCATATTCTATGTTTTATAATGTTAATTTTTATGTAATAAAACATTTTTAAGTGTGTGTAATAAAAATACTGGTTGTTATAATGGATGTTTCTAATTGAGAGGTCTGTTGATATTTTTTTATTTTCATTAGTGAATTAGATTTTATCAAATCATTGCATAAATTTTTTATATGTTTATTATTTTTTTAGAATATTATTAGGTTATTTTAAATCATATGTTAGGAATAAAGATGAATCATAAGGCTCTATTACTGAAGGTTATATATAAGAAGAGTGTTTGAACTTATGATCTAGGTGTTTGGATGTGGGATTGATACTAGATTCAATCATGTTGGATGTGATGATGACATATGCACTAATTATCATTATAAAAAGAAGTCATAAGTATTTCAAACTATTGAATGAACAATTAGAAAGGGGTAAAATTTTAAACTGACTGAATTAGAGTTTCTACACACACATAGAGATGTGATACAAAATAGTGTTATTCGGAATCCATTGATTGAATAATTGAGTCTGCAAACAAAGAGGAGACTAAGGGGTCGAGCTTGAAATGAGATGGAATTAAAAAAATATGTTAATAAGGATAATGGTGAATGGTTCACCCATCCTTTATATATATAATCATATTAATATTATTTAAATGTAGTAATTTTTTCTATGATAAAAGTTACACATAATATATATTTTTAATGAATATTGAAAATTGAGCAGATTTAATAAATAATTTGAAGTTTTTTTTCTTGAGGTCCTTTAAGTAATGCTAAGAAATTTGATTCCTATAATATTCAGGGCTTCAAGTTTCATAAAATTTATCATGAAGAAGACTTTAAAACTCAAAATATATGTGTGTATATATTTTCAGACGTGGGATACTTTCAGAAGATGAATGATTTAATTGAATTAAACAATCATGGATAGTTTTCAGTTGTCTTATTAATATGTATGTGGGTCAACATTGATAGGTGTATAAGGAAAGATTCATAACATTTTAATTATTTTTAGTTCTCTCACTTTATGGATATCACTGAGCATGTTGAGCATGGTCCATTTATCATGGATTCACAAGTAAAGATGGTTTATTATGTGGAAAATAAAATACATGAAGGTTAGAGTATTGTTTTACACTTAAAGAAGAGATACTTATATGATATGGGTGGTGGAGAGAAGTTGGTTCTTTTTGATAGTGAACCTAATCAACCAAATTTTTTTTAATAGTTTATTCTTGATAGTATGAAAATAATATAAATTTCAAGAGATGGTGAAAATGAAGTACTCATTACAATGAAGGCTGATAACAATGAAGATAACAAAAATGAATATAATTGAATATTCATTAGTAATGAAAATATATTAAAAATTCTCATTGATTAGTGTTTCATACATATAAACATTGTTCTATTTTTTCTTTTTCTTTTTGTAAAAATATTTTAGTTTTTCATTTTTTATACATTTAATATACCTTAACCATTTGAAATGCAGGAATTATAAGAACAAAAAAAATTTAGGATCCTAGACAATCAGCATATCGAAGCATTCCAGCACTACCGTCATATTCTGTTGATCCTAGTGATTCAGTTGAACCTAAGACTACTAATGAGCCATCCATTTCCCCAGATGTCATTAGTAGTCCACTTCTCGATTCACCTCCAGAGATGGAGCAGTTGGTCACCCCACTATCTTGGGGATATTGTAATGTTACTGTTATGGGTATATATGTAATTTTAAAAAAAACTATATATTATATTAATTCTTTAATTAATTTTTCAAATATATAAAGAAAAATATAGAAGGGATAAAAATATGAACACAAAATATGCATGGGGCTGAAGGACTTCATGATTATTGCTCCATTTGATGATTTTGGGGTGCCTACCGGTGATGCTCTGAGAATATATGGGTATATTATTGGGAATATTGACTATGATATGGTGATATTTCCTATTAATTATAAATATTGGAATCATATTCCTATATCTTGGAAAAATGAGGTCTTTGATACTCAAGTAAAGGTAATATTAAATTTATATTCTATGATAACTAATTTAAAAGACATGAGAAAAATTTTATAATATACTTATAAATTGTTATGTTTTTTATTTATAGATGTTTTTTCATTTTGATGTCCCTAAATCAATTTTAAACCCATGGACTTTGAAAATTTTTGGAAATAAATAAAGGGATTTTATATAGAGATTTTTTAATGAGTTTAATGACACTTCTCTCAGCTCATGATAGATTTATGAGAAAGTGTCTAAAGGAATTTACTTTGAGAAATGGAAGATATTTTTTGATATCATTATAGATGTATATCATGAGTTAATTTAGTTTCATATATTATCTAAATAACATAAACACAGTTCCACTTCAATGGTGGAATAATAGTGATGGATATGGGCACATCAATGCTTTTCATTGGGAGGTATATGGTTCTAATCCTGGGAGTCCACGTTCGGGGTGAACCTCTCCCTTAGGATCTACTCGCCTTATTAGGCCACCTGGTTTCTGACCGGGTGGGAAAAATGAAGTGAAACCCACCTTTTCTGATATATTTCTTAACAAACCATCACTACTTATATTGTTACCCTTCAAGATGATCTACCATCTTAGATGGAAAGGGAGCCTTCCCGGTTGGGGCTCTCTCTAGAGTGACCTATTTATGGGGAGGGGGTTTCCTCATGTGGAGGGTTCTAAAATTCGACACTTGGAAATTCCCTTTCCAATGAAAAAAATGACATAAACACAATAAAATTATAAATTTTATAAATTTTTTTATTTTTGTAGGAATTATCTAAAAAATACTTTGAATCAAGAGAACAAAGTCATTCCTCACATCGATGGGTCACAAAGTTTTTCATGAAAAATAACAATTTTAATTTTAATTTTATTCATTTTAATTTAAATCATTTTATTATAACTCAAGGTTTTTTTCTGACTTTTTTATAATTTATTATAATGTCTAATGAATTAGGTCACTCTATTAGCTGAGAAAATAGGCGGTATAAAGTGAATTGGGAAACCAATGAAAGTTTTTTAAACAACCCTACCGTAAAAATTTTAGTAAGTGCCTTTCATTACCATTTCATATTATTTCATTACTATAAAAAGATAATAATGGAAAATATATTATAAAAACTACCAAGCCTTAAACCCTAATTAATTGTGTTAGAGGATTATTTGTTATTATAATATAATTTTCATTCATATGTTTTCTTAGTAAAAAAATAACAATAAATAGTAATGAAAAATTTATTTATTTGATAATATTAGAAAGTTAAAATATTTTAAACTTTTTTTGTTAATATTTTTGGATTAAGAAGTAAGAATTAATGAAGTATAGGATATGAACCCTTTAGAACCATCCTCGGTTTCCCCGAATGATGTAGTTTGAATCGTTCTAGGGAAGGATAATCCTGGACATGCGTGGGGGGAAGGTATTGGGTCTAATCTATCAGGTGTATTTGTAATGGAGGTGCCATCCATTATTGCTACAACTGGGGAGGGTTTGAGTAGTGACATTGATCAGGAATCATAAAGATAAATTGAAATATTGAAAGAAAAAGTGAAAGATCAAGAATCATATAGGTAAATACAGGATCAATAGTGATTGCAAATGGAAAATTATTTAGTTTCTATATTTTAGTGGATGATCGACATGATCCAGAGGAAATTTCCATCATTATAGGTTATATTACTGAGGTAAATTCCAAATTCTATTGATCATTAACATATTGGAAAATAACACATACAAAATCCATAAATAAAACTAAAATGAATCTTTTATATAGAAAACATACTTTTCGAGTCAAACTGACCACATTTCGTGCGAGAATGATGTGTGGTTGATTCCTATGCATAAAAATGAATTATAGATAATTATCCATAAGTATGAAAACAATGTGATCTAGTTTTCTTAGTTTTTAATTGGTAAACACTTATTAAGGGTACACAATCCTTTAAAATCATGTTTTGGGGTGTCAAAACCTAGAAAATGATGTCATATTTCATTGAAATTAGTGGAAAACAACTGTAGATTGAATTGTGTAATGTGGGAACCAAAAAATTGTCATTCATAATTAAAGTTTTCCTGGGATGTCTATAAATAGCTTTTTAGTGTTTTAAAATACTAAAATATGCATGGAATATTTAAAATGATATAAAGAAACCCCTTATTTATGTGAAATAATAGGACAACATCCAATTAGTTATTTTTGATGTGTATGCACAGACAACACATCAATCTGACATGGAGTGTTGTTGGAATAACTTGGTAAAAACTTATTAATGGTATAAAAGCGTTTAAAAATATGTTTCAAGGGGTAAAAAAAGTAAAATTACCATACATTTAATTTTAAAATGTAGGAACTGACAATACATCATTCTAAATTACGCTTTTCAAGGATTGCTGTAAACATATTTTTAGTGTTTTAAAACACTAAAACATGCACATAATGGACAAAAACGTATAAAAATAAATCATCTTGATGTGAAATCAAGGAGATATTACCTATGAGTTATTTTTTATTTGTATTCTTAGATAAAACATCAATCTAACATGCAGTGCTGCCAGAATTACTTAGTAAACACTTCATAAAGGCATAAAAGCCTTTTAAAAATATGTGCGAGGGGGTCAAAACTAGGAAAATAATACTGGATTGACCTTAAATCCGGGGAAAATAATTGAGATAGAATTTTAAAATATGGGCTCCAAAGGCACATCATTATTAAAAATTTCTTTCCCAAGATGGCTATAAATGCGTTTTTAGTGTTTTAGCACACTAAAAAGTGCATGGAATGGTCAAAACCATTGAAAAATGACCTTATATTGATGTGGAATCACTGTAAAACCATCAATGAGTTATTTTTGACATGTATGGATAACAAAATGTAAATCCAACCTGAGGTGTGGTTGGAATGCCTCAACAAACACTTCTTAATGGTATAAAATCCTTTAGAAACATGTTTTGGGGAATAAAAACTAGGAATACAATGTTGGATTACCTTTAAATTAGGGAAAAAAACCATAAATTGAAATTTGAAATGTATGAACTGAATTCACATCATTCTGAATTACAGTATACCTGGTATGACTGTAAACCTATTTTTATTTTTTTAAAACACAAAAACATGCATGCATAGTCAAAATAATATAAAATGACCTCAGATTGATGTGAAATCATGGGAAAACCACAAATAAGTTATTTTTCATATTTATGTATAGAAAACACATATATCTGAGGTGTAGTGTGGTCTAAATGACTCCTTAAACACTTCTTAAAGGTATACAAGCTTTTAAAAACATAAGTCTGGGGGAGGGGGGTAGAAGTAGGCAAATGATATCATATTTCCCTAAAATCAGGATAAATGTTTATTTATTGAATTTTGAAGTCTAGAAAACAATGGAACATCATTATGAATTATTATTTTCTTGAGATGGTTATAAACATGGTTTAGTGTTTTAAAACACTAAAACATGCATGGAAAGGTCAAAATGGTATCAAACGACCACAAATTGATGTGAAATATTAGAAAAACCACCAATCAGTTATTTTTGGCATGTAATCAAAAACAAAATGTCAATACAATGTGCAGTGTGGTCGAAATGACTATGTAAAAATTTATTAAAGGTAAAAAGACTTTAAAACAAGTGTCGGGGGGTCCAAATGAGGAAACAGATGTTGGAATACCTTGAAATCATAGGAAAAATACCATATATTAAATTTTAAAATATAATAATCAATGAAAAATTATTTTACTAGGATGGTTTTAAACACGATTTTAGTGTTTTAAAACACCAAAATATCATTTGAATGTTTATAACCATAGAAAGTGACCTTAGATTGATGTGAAATCATAATAAAATAATCTATGAGTTATTTTTTACATGTATATATGAAAAAAATGTCAATCCGATGTGTGGTGTGTTTGAAATTACACTGTTAAAACTTCTCAGAGGTACAAAAGCCTTTAAAAACACATGCCGGGGGGTTAAAACCAGGAAAAATCATATTTCCCTAAAATCAGGCGACAATGAACTTAAATTATATTGTGAAATATATGAGCTAATGAAATGTCTTTCCAAATTATGGTTTTATCAAGATGTGTGTAAACTTTATTTAGTGTTTTAAAACACTGAAACGTGAAAGGAATGGTCAAAACCATGGAAAATGACCTCAGATGGACTGGGAATCCTAGGCCAACTACCACTAAGTTACTTTTGAAATATATAAAATGATTTGATATCAAAATCTTTAATTTTTTTATTAATTAAATTTCAAGAACACCAAACGTCGATTTAAAATTAACTATAGTATTTAATCATGCAATTTCACTTTCGAGTGTTGAATCATATATTAAATTGGATTGTTTATGTTTTTAAATTGTTTTTTATTGTATATTATTCATTTTACGTAAAAATTTATTCTATTTTATTAAAAAATAACAAATTTTATGTGGATCATTTTGAATATATTCTTTGTCTTTTCTCTTTCCCATTTTATTTCATAAATGTTTTGGATTTCATTGTAGGTGGAAGACGTTGCTTATAGGCCGAAGGTTGACCATTTTGATCCACAAAATTATTTAGAATGTAGTCATGATGGTTCTCATTTTCCATATAATATTAAAATTTTATCATTTATTCTACTGTAATTATGATTTATTTTGTTTAGTTTTAGTTTTTTTCTTTTTATTTATAGTTGATGAGATAACGTGGTCGGTTTCTGTTGATGAGATGATGTGGTGGTAGATAGATACAATGGAGGTTCTGACATGCACATATATTGGGAGTGAGTTGTTGGTGGACATATTTTTTATGTATATATTAATGACTGAGGTATTGGTTAAAAGATGTATGGGTTAACTGAAATGAAGTTATTATGGCTATGGATGTCTGTAGATATGATTATGGATGTATTCCATATGTATAATGGCTTTATCATACATTCATGTTTTAGTTAATTGCATGTTAGTTTTTTTATATTTATATCTTTTTGTTAAATATTTTTCTAAAAATTCTTATTTAGTGGTGTTTTCTAGAAACTGCAACTAAATACATTAATTAAAATATACTTATTGGTGGTTTAGCATAACCACTTCTAAAAAAATCACCGCTAATATGGTTTTTAGAGGTTAGTTTCATTTTATGTATATTCCCCAGAGTAATTTTTTTATAAAAAATCCACCCCTAAATAAACCAGAAACCACCACTAAATGATCCAAAATCAAAACATAATAAAACATTATTCAAATTTATGAAACTTATGCTACATAACAAGATACCATGAAATACATGGCAGTTTTAACAACCACCACTATATTATTAGGAGGAATTTTAAACTGCCTCCATTCCACTAAAAAACTACCACTAATGGAATTTTTTTTATGTAAATTAAGAAGAAAAATAGGAGAAAGTGCATAATAGATATGTTAAATTTTGAGGTAATTTTCTAGATAAATCTAGGATAATATAATGAATAAAATAATGATGAAGAGTAATTTAAATAGGATCTATTACAAGTTTATATAAATCAATGGTTATTTATCATTTCCTTATAACTGTCAAAATTTTGTTTGCCTCCTTAAATATTCAAAGAAGAAGTTGAAGAAGACAAAGAGGATGAAGTGACGACTATAAAATTGAAATTATCGAATATTTTGATGAATAATTTCTATAAGAACAAGTTAAATAATAATTATTCCTTGTATAGATAAGAAATAACCTTGTTTCCCAATATTAAAATCTATTCCCTATTTTGTTTACCCATTCTCAATGTTTTAAATAGTTTTCAATAAGGAGTAAGAGGTGGTCTGGGCTAGATGTGATTCAATGTTAGAATTGGTTAATTCGGAGTTGGTTGGAACAACATCATACTCCAATTACATGTTTTAATAAGGTAAAGTAAATATTAAGGATCATAATAAAAGTTGTGTGTGGGAGGGAACATGATTGTTTTATTACATTATAGGGATTTTATCTTTACTTATTTCATAGAATTTAATTTATGATTTTATTCTATTTTATGATATAGAATTAGTCTCTTTAATATTTTTGAGATTAAAATATTAGTACTTTTACATTCATTTGGATGATTTGAGTTATAAGTCTATGATGATCAAATCACGAGACAGGAAAGGAGAAGAAGAGCTATAAGAGTAAAGGGGATCTATTTCACATATGATATTCTTTTCAATTATTTTCTATTTATTTTTGGTTTGATTTTATTCTATAGATTTTTCAGGAGTCTTTCAAAGAAAAATGGAGTTTTTTGAAGACAAAAGTTGACACACAGTTGGTTCAAGGTTAGAAAAAGAAATTCTCTATCCCTCGACAAACCTTTTGGCTAAGATAGTGACACCAGAGTTCCCACACAGTTAGTTGCACGATTTTTAAAATCATGCAGCCTCCATCTATTGGGATAGAATCACCCACATGGTTGCTGCATGATCTGGTAAACAATGTATCCAAAACATATGTCCTACCCATTTTTTTAAATCTATATTTCGAATTTTATCCTCTTTAATTTTAACCCTCATTCACTTATCATTTCTCTCATTTGATTCCTCCATCCCTATATGCACATATCCTCTCCTCCTCCTCCATTTTGGCCTCAACCCTAAGTTATTTGAGCATGTATCTTCAGGAAAACTTCTAGTAAGTTTTTAGTCTTCCTCCTAATTATTCTCTTCTTTATTTATTCTTGGGTATGCTTCTCTCTGGTGGTTATTATGAACTGGAATGGGTTAAATCTAATAGGTTTGTCTTGGGTTTTATTTTTTTAGGGTGATATTATTGATAGGATATCCTCTTGTTTTAGCTTGTGATCTTCAACTGGTTGGTGGTGATTTCAAAAGAAAAGGTAGGTTATTTCATGTTGTGATATTATTTGATGATTTATATACGTTTGCCTCTATTTTTAAATGTTTTCCTATGTTGTGTGTGTTTAAAAATGGGTTTTATCAATGGTATTGGTGTGTGTAAGGTTGTGTAAATAGTTTGTCCCCTATGAAAATGGTTGTAATTAGTATGATTGGAATATGATGAGTCGGTTTATTATAAAAATGGATTGATATGGTTTTTAAATGGAACAAGAACTTGGGAATCATGGGTACCAAGATGGGAAGGCTAGTACTAGTATCCAGGTGAGGCGAAAGGGCCACAACTTTAACTCACTAGTAGGATTATGATGCAACACTATCTAAATATTATGACATGGACTACTACCATTGGAAATTATGTCCACCCCTAAAGGCTCATTCATGTAAGAATACTCTTATATGTTTGATCACTGAGATATGATGTTCTTAGAACCCCAAAAACAAAGGTATATAGGGGTTTCCAGTGGTTTTTATACTTTTCATAGCTATATTCAGTTACTCTTTCATCATTTATTTTCTTTGTAAATATAATTATTATTTTTAAACTAATTATCTTACTTTCCTTTAATACTATCACTTTTATTTATATTATGGTGTCTTTTCATGCAAATCCTTGTGGGATCCTACTGGGAAAGTCACCTCACACCCTATATATACCCAATGGGTATATGTAGACCACATTTTTTCTATTTTAGGTAATTATAAGGCCTATTTAGGCAGTGGAAGTTTCTCTTGTTAGAAACTTTTCTTTTAGTAGGTGTTGATGGTGGTGACATGGTGGGTGTCAACCCTCATGCCACATAGAGGATTTTTCTACTTTGATGGTCATTGTACATATATTTTTTTTAATTTTGGATTTTTTATAACTGTAAATGTAATTTGGGACTTGTATGTGCCACTCTTATATGACTATACCTTGAATGATAGTTGTGATGTTATGAAAATGTTTTATTGATGTTTTTTTATGGATAGTAATTTTTGTTCTTATGGTAAATACGTTCTGAAATGAGTTCTTCGATGCCTAGGAACTAGTTTACAGCATGTGGGGATTGGGAATACCCTTCGGGCCATGCCATATGTCAGGTTAGGTTCTATGTTGGATGGAAGTCCAAATTGGTTTGTGATAAAGTATTATTAGAGTACGGGTTTCCCTTTATTTGGGTATCATATTTTGGAAATGTTTGGATAGACAGAAGCTAAGACTATCAGGGATTGAGAGTCTTATAATGAGTGAGGTGTCTAGCCAACCCACATCGTGATGGGCCTTAATATACCATGGGATGTTGGGAATTTGGTTTGAATCCTCTTTATGGTGTGATTCATAGGCCATATACTGTGAATGTAAACTGAGGTATAGTGGATTGGTTTGAATTATTATTTGAGTTTTTATTATTTGATCATATTTATGTGAGTGGTTTACCTAGTTTATTTAATTCTCTATGGGTACATTTATTGATGGTTTACTCCTTCTGTTTTCTTGATTTTTTTAGAAACATGACTCCCTAGAGACCTCCTATATACCCATAGAAGGATTCTGAATAGAGTTATATGTCACCAATTAACTGAATATTAGTTGAGGTAGTGATTCAAGATGTCTGAGCCTTAGATTAGTGAGTGATATTTAGTCCTCATCATGATAAGGAAGAAGAATCGGGTCTGGTAAGGGATTAGACTCAAGAGTTGGTTAATAATAATCCCCTTCCTTTCGAGTAATTATATATCCCTAGGAATAATATGATTATGTGTAGAATATTGATAGGATATGTGAGTTCCCTGGGACTCTGGAAGCTGTTAAGGTTATATGTGAATCATTTATGTTGGAAGGCTCCAGTTAGAGGTTATGGGAGTCAGTGGTTTAGGAAGGATAATATAACCATATGGTATGGAAGGACTTTATGGACATCATCACCGAGTAGTAATTCCTTGATAAATTTTCGTTCTCCAAGACCCAAGATTTCTTGGAACCTAATTATGAGGATCATTTAGTGTTGGTGTATTCCAAATAGTTTATAGAGTTGGTGTATTTTCCTCTTGAGGTAGTTTAAAATGAAAATTTGAACTACTAATGGTTAAAAATGGGGTTTTAGTCAAAAATTATATATAAATTATTATTGTTTAAGATGAAGACTTATGTTGAGGTGGTTGGACAAGATTTTATGGAGGAAATCGATGAGGTTGGTATGACGGGATTATTTGGGATGCTTCCAACATCAATATAGAGTTGGGTTTTCTTATCTGAATAGAAAAAGATTCATGATGATTATGAAATGGAAGGTGGTAGTAGCTCTTTGTATCCACCATGACTCCCTTTTACAATAGTTGTAGGTGATGGATCCATTGGTTGTTTTCAATGTGGTTTATTTGAGAACATGTATTCCACATGCCTAGCCCCACCTATGATATGCTACCTCTATGGATATATAGTCCATTTGTATTGTATTTTTAATGTTCCCACTCCTTTTTAGAGAAATTGTAACTCTATATCTCCTTAGTGAAGAACAAATCAGTCTAATGCATCTAGGGATACAGGGTCTCATTTTGGTGAATGTGAGGATAGGGCAAATCTTCTTTTGGAAAGATTCATATTATGGTAGATTTGTAGGTCATTAATCAACCACAAGTATGGAAAAAGGAAAGGAACCATCAGTCTATAGATCGGGTGCAAGTGGAATCCAACGCAGACCTTATGATAGTTCGAGGTATTATTCTTGATGCATTTTCTGTTGATACAAATGTATTATTTTTCATATTCTATTCATTTTTGTTTAGGAAATCATAAACTCCGTTTAAAAACAAATACATATATAGTCTATTAACACATTGGTTTCTAACTACAATTTTTTATCAATCTCACTATTATGTATTCCATCGTACTGAATAGATACTTTCTGACTATTATTTTTATCAATATCACTGTTATGTATTTCATTATACTCACTGATAAAGTCATACAACCTATATAATCGTACACATTATATCAAATGAATAGTATCATACTGATTTACTATTCAATCTTGTATTTTATCAGATAAGCCATATTCTTTTCACACTCACTCTACCGCATCTCGAAAATAATATTTTGTTGAAAAGAATAACCTTCCATCAAAATGAATTCGTGTATTATATTTTGATTTATATTAAAATGATGTCACTATTCCAGTTACAGTATGACCATTGGAGTTCCACCTGTCCAAGTCCCATCTAGATTTAAGGAAGAATCATGATCATTGGAAGAGAATATGACCGTTGGAGCAAATTCCTATAAATAACCGGTAATTTGAAGGAGGGAGAAGTGGATGATTTATTATTATACTAAAACTATGCCAAAAATGAATTATATGAAAATCTCTTAAGTGATATAGTCATGAAAATATTTTTTGACACACTTGCCTTCTTCAATTGTTTTGTTTTTCCTCATGTGATGCTGATTGTTACTGATTACAATCGAGGGATTCTGAGGATAAGAAGACAGAAGACAATGATCACAATATTGATTAAGGGCTTATGTGAATAGAAAGATAGACTCTGATCATCGTATTGAGGGATTACCCTAGTTTGGGTTCGACAGTCTTTCTTGAAATTATAAATCAAGGGATCATTATCCAATGTTGTTAGATACCCTTCTCTTTAGGTTAAAAATATTGTAATCCTTTACATTTAGTTTTTACTTTCTGTTGTTTGTGAATGAAAGTGGATTATTTACTCATTCATTTTCTATTGTATATTCTATACATTGTAATTACCCTGATTAAGATCAATTTCTTTGATTACAATGAATTTGTGTTTACGATCTTTTATAATCTATACAATATGATTCTACATTCTATATGTTAAAATATCTTTATTTTCATTAATCTGATAATTGTATTCATTGTGAATACAATCCATTACCACTCAATCAGTGACTACGATAAATTAGTGACATGTAGAATACTACTGTAATTATCTAATTACGATTATAATCAAAACTGGGGCCCAATCCAAGTTATTTTTTAATACAATAATGGTTTTGAATTAAATTTTTTTAATTCTATTAAACTATGTATTTAAAATGAATGTTTTAAATCATAAAATTCACCCCTCTTGTATATTGATCATCTGCATCTTAATTTTAATCCTAAATCATCTATAGTAATTGATTTATTCGATATAGGTGATTCTCACTTATTAATTTCTTTTCACCATGTGGGTTTGTTAAAATTCCAGACTGAGCATATTTCATATTCCATGGAGATGGTTATGCCTCTTGGTAAATGGAACGGACGGGGTTTCTAATGCCAATCTTGTTTTGTATCCTTGTCAGAGTTTGATCTTAAGAAGGATTTCATTATCTTGGAGATATAAATTTTTGACATGATCCTAGGGATGAATTGGATGATGTATTTCAAGGCCCATATCATTTGTTATCATTCACAGGTGACTTTCACTATCCTTGATGGGATCACTTGATCTTTTCGGGGTGAATGGGTTCTTTGGCCAGGATGAGCTAGACCTTTATTTATGGAGGTAGATAGGATTTCTTTTCAGGTGTCATCCCTTTTACTAGAAGATGACGAGGAAGGCTTGCAGAGTGGGTTACCTTTCATGGTAAGTGAATTCCCTGAGGTATTTCTAGATGATTTTTTCTGGTCTACCCAATGAACTATAAGTAGATTTTACTATAAAATTATCACCAGGGAAACAAATGATATCTATTCCTTCATGTTTTATGTCCCCCACCAAATTATAGAAATTAAATACAAAGTTGGATGACTAGGAATCTTAAGGGTTTATTCACCCAAGCATCTCTACATAGGCCACCCAATGATTTTTTTCCAAAAGGCTGATGGATCACTCTAATTTTTGTATCAACTATCAGATGTTCAATTGGGGGGACATAAAAAATAAATACCACTTTACCCACATTGATGAAATCATTGACTTACTCAATGTAGAACTATTGTTCTCAAAGATTGAAGTTCATTTAGGATATAACTATGTGAGGGTGAGAGAAGTATGTGTTATCAGTCCTGCATTCTATAGTTGGTACAACCATTTCGAGTACTTTGTAATGTTGTTCAAATTGAAAAATTATCATAAATATTTCCTGGATCTTATGAACTGACTATTCCATAGATACCTTAACTCCTTTTTCGTGGTGTTTAGGGATGACATTATGGTCTACTTGGGGTAAATGGAGGAGCATGGGAAGTATTTTAGGATAATTTTGGGAATGCTGTGAGATCAATGTCTTTATAAAAAATTATTGCAGTGTAGTTTCTAGGTCCGAGATGTTATGTTTTTAGTATATGTGGTCTCAAAACATGGGGTTTTAGTAGATGCAGATAACGGTATGGCTGTGATATCATGGGATGAGCCATCAAATTTCTTCAAAATTAGAGGTTTTGTGGGCTTGGTTGAGTATTAAAGGTAGTTAATTAGGGTATTCTCTTGAGTTTCTTCATCGATGATAGCTATCACCCAAAAAGTGGTGATGTTATTACAGAGTCCAAAATTCATGGAGTTCTTAAAGGTTCTTAAGTGATGGTTGACTACCAACCTCGTCTTGATTTTACATAAGGATGGAAAGGGTTACATGGTTTATTGTGATGCTTCAGGTATGAGTTTGGGTTGTGTACTTATGTAGGGTGACCATGTGTTGGTTTACGACTCATGCCAAATCTGACTACAAGAAAAGAATTACACAACCCATGACCTCGATCTTATAGTAGTGATGCATGCCCATAAATCATGATAGCACTATATTTTTGAAGATAATTTTATATTCCACATAAACCATAAAATATTGAGCTAAAAATTCCCCCAAAAGGATATGAACATGGGGTATTAATGATAGATTAAGAAACTTTAAGGGTTTGACTATGATATTTTCTACATCCCATGTATAGGAAATGTGGTTCCTGATGCCTTAAGAAGTAATATATATACCAAATATCTAAAAGATTCTTGTAATGAGTGGAATTTGAGGGAGCTTTTTGTTTTTTAAACTAGAAAATAAAGAGGAGTGGTGTGGTATGTTTCTGGAAAGTGTGTAGTTGACACCTTCTCATTTATAAATGGTTCAAGATGAGTATCCAAGAGATGAGTTATACCAGTGGTATACCTAGTTTTTAATTGGTTGGGAGGGTCCTAGTGAATGGAACTTGACTTCTGAGGTAATTCTATGATTCATAGGTCATGTAGTTGTGTCATCGTCTCTAAAAAATGTTCTGATATGGGACTACCATCAGTCTTAGTGGGCTAATCATCCGGGTGCCACCAAGATATTTTCTGACATTTGATTTAATTTATATTGGCCAGGTATGAAATTTGATATATTATACTCTGTATGTTGATTTCATACTTGTTAGTAAGTTAAATATGAGCTCCAAAAGTCCCCAAGCATGCTTCAATATCTTCCCACCCATTTTGGGAATTGGGTTGAGGTTTCCATGGATTTCATTATTAAGTTACCCCATACACCATAAGGAAAGAACAAAATTTGGGTGGTTGAAAATCATTGGACCAAATCCACCCATTCCATATCAATTAACGAATTAAATAAACCAGAAGAGTTGGGCATGTTATATGTTCAAGATATCATAATGAAACATGAGGTATATGTTGATATTATTTTTGATAGGGACCCATGTTTTACCTTATAGTTTTGGGAAGGCCTTCAAAAGGAAATTGGGTTATAGGAGTATATTATCACAAAATACCCTCAACAAATAGATGGACAAAGAGAGTGAAAAACAAGATTTTGAAAGACATTAATTAAGTTTACGTGTTGTACTTTGGAAGCTCATGGGATAACCATATTGGATTAGTGGATTTCACCTATAATAAAAGTTTCCAATCATTGATAAATAAGGCACTTTTTAAATCAATTTATGGTCAACCATGCCATTATCCTCTATTCTAGATGAAATTATGTGAAACGTCCTTAGTGGGATCATGAATCATCTAAGAGATGACCAGAAATATTAAAATGATTGGGAAACTTTAGATGATGCCTTAGAGTTCATATAATTCCTATAACAACAATAAATGTTGATATTTTGAATTATTAGTGGGTGACAAGATGTTTCTAAAGTTGGCACATCACTTGGTTAATCACTATCTTGGGAAACATGGGAATATTACACTAAGGTATTTCATACCCTTTAAGATTACTAATAGAATTGGTATAGTGGAAAACCTCCAAGAATTTACTTCTTAGTTGATATCAATTATAACACCCTGAATATTTTAAAAGAATAAAATTATATTCAATAGTGTATGTCATATAAAATAATGAGTTTATCTTTCATTACATGCAACAATGTGTTCCTTCAAAATCATGCATTATACACAATGTTGAGTTTTACCGAACTAAAATATATTATTATTATTATTTAATATGAAAATTATCACGTGGCCATTGGAATGGTGGTTAAAAATATGATTAAATAACTTCTGAGAATATATATTTTAAATTGTTTTATTATTTAAATATTTATTATAAATAAAATGTAAATCATTTAAAATAAAATTAAAATTTTCCTAAAAAACTGTATTTTTTATAAAAGATGGTTTAATCGAAATTTTAGAAACAAAATTTAAAAATAATTATAAATTTTTTTAGAAAATTTAAATTTCAAACTAAAATTCATTTTTTGAAATAGGAATATAAAAATTATATTACGTTGAATTTTTTGGATTTTTTTAAAAATGTTTCATTTTATGACAAATTGTGAAAATACTGGCTTTTAATTAAAAATTTACCTTTCATTTAAATAATTTATATTTTTTAGTTTCATTTTTAATTGGTTTTAAAGTAAAATTAGTTCAATTTCATATAAATTAATATAATTTATTTCATTATAATAAACTTCATAATGAATTTAGATATAAAAACATTATAAAATTTTAACAATTTACTCTTTAAGAACTCACTTTCCCATCACGCCTGTTGGGTTATTTTTAAATTAAATTTTATTACTTATATGAATTTAATTTAAAAAATGGATTTAATATTTTCAGTCATCATAATTTATAATTTATAATAAGGAAATCTTAATTTTTGACCAAAATGAATAATGAATGCCGTTAAAATTAATTATCACGGTTAAAGTAAAAATTGATTTACTATAGGGTTAAAATAGAATGAAAAGAGTGAAAATGACCTAAATTATTATCTTAATTTTATTTAATGAGTTTCTTTCGACATTGGATGTCAATGTCTTTGAAATATGGAAATTCCTTTCAAATTTCATTCGTATTTGACCCATATAATAAGTTAAGTAAATAAAAACACAAAAAAGATGCATTTATACTTTTTAATATCTCTAATGAATTGGGATAGATAAAAAAACATTGGTTTGGTTATAAATATTATTTTGAAATATAAATGAGTTATTCTGATCATATTAATTTATCTATAATATTTAAATAAGAATTCGTTGCTTAAAATTCTTAAGAAATGCAAATGTAATAATTATTTATTAATAAAAAATAAAATAATTTACAATAAAAATAATAAAAGTGAGGTAAATTTAATGAATTATTGTGTTATATTATTCTTGTATATGAATATACCATGTTACATAGTCTAAAAAATATTATATTTTAATTCGATCATTTTCTTGATCTTTATGAATTCAATTGAATTGAATAATGTCAAAATTGAAAATAATGTTATTTTATGATAAATTACAATTTATTATGAGATTTAAAATTACTAAAACCCTATATTCTGATAAGTTATTTTTAACTGATAATAAATATCAACTATGTTCCATTAAGAGACCAATTTCTCTTTTATAATTAATATATTGACCCCTAAATAGTAAAACTTTAGTTTGATCATTTATGGTTAAAGTGGTGTATTTTCATCTTATTTGTACATGTTTGGAAATAAATCTTCAATAAATATTGTATTTTTAATTGAAAAATTGGATTAAATACTTATAAAGAGTGGGTAGAAATCATATAATAATTTTTACATTACAACACATATTCCCTTTAATAGCACGCAAATAGGCTTCTAAAAGTGCTAAAAAAGCCATGTTAATCGCAACATTGATAAAGGGGATTCTTTATCATTTCTAAAAAAGTGATAATAAAGGGCTAAAGACCTGTAATGTGCTGTTAATAAAACAACACACCCCGTAAAAATCTATAATTTCAAACAATGAAATATGCAACATATAATTTCAAACAATGGTATATTCATTTAATTGACCTCATGAATAAAAAAATGTTCACCCATGGTATATACAAAAAATATTGAATTTTTTATTTCAATTTTTTTCTATAGTTACATTTACGATTATCCAAAAATCATTTAAAAACAATAATATGTTATATTTTGACCCCCGTAATCCCCTCTAAAAAATTTATACCCCTGGTATCAATACCAACGAACCAAGCTTGGCGTGCATGGACATTACATTAATGTTTTGGAATAAATAATACATTAAACAGATAGATTCTCAAATACCATATTAATTTCGTGAATTTTGAAACATGGAACAAAAACTTCTAGTTTATTTAAAGATCTTCAATGTTTCCCACAAAGATCTTCCCCATTTTGTACTATTACCAAAAACCATTATTTATAACCTCATGAAGAGAAAAAATAAGAAAGGGTGAGATCAGATGATCATTATGTGTAAACAATGGTGATACAAAAACATAAGCATGATAATAAAGGCTATGAGAATGTGATCATAACATTATAAATCATTATCTACATATCAAAGGTAAACTTTAATCATAAGAAAATCAAAAACTTAATCCATAAGATCATAAAATTTAGATTAGACATGAAATTTTGTAATACAAATAAACTTGTATCTCTATGAACATGTATAAATAGTAATAGGTTCACTCATTAAGGACATGAAATCATGACCTTGCATAAATATATTGACATGGAAACCTGGTCCAATCATAAAATTATGGACATGAAAACTAGGTCCACACAAAGAATTGTGAACATAAAATCATGTTCATGAATAACATATATACCTCATGAGTTATCCATAATTACCTAATGCCTTATAGGGAGATATAGGTCCCACCAATCTCATAATGAAATCATACATATGTGTTCCAAAAAAATAGAAAGCATTCATCATATCAGAATCCATGAAAGAAAATACGTTTCTTAAGCATCATTCCATCGTAACATAATCCATATAAAAAATGGATTTCATGAATAACATTCCATCCTAATCATAATGAAACCATGAGAATAATAGCTATAGAAACATATCCCTCTTAAATAATGTCATCTTATATAGAAAAATAATTTTTATAAAATAGTTGAAATTGATTCTGGAGGTAAATATCCTTTTTTCTTCAAAAATGTTTCCTTTTATTAAAACGCATCCCAACTTTAAACAAAAATAATTTCATTGAATATAACCATGAAAAAATGTAAGGTAATATTCATGGAAATATGGTGTTATGAAAATTCAAAAAATCCATTCATTTCCTATAATTTAAATGAAAACATTCTTCTCGTACTTTTGTTGGATAAGTCAAATGTACATCGTATTGTAAATGAAAAAAGATTAATTTAATATCATATAATAAAACTTCACCAACGTGTAAAATTCACTTTAAAAAATTAAATAACAATAGAAAGAATATTTTGGAATAAATATTTAGGAAACATAGACATGGATGATAAATATACCATAGTAAATACTTACGTATAAACAATCTCGAATAATAATGAGATTATGAAATTATCCCTTAAAAATTTGTTATTAGTTAAATTGTTTGCCCCTTGAAATAAATATTATATATTGATATAAAAATATAAATTTTATTTGTATAATACTCATAGAAGACATTCATGGGCATTACATACACTGCGTTGAATAAATACGCAGTGAATGAGGCACGTGTCTCGCAGAAGTAAAGGTGAGACAAAAATCCATTACCTTAGGTTTGGGTTCCTTAGTATGTGTCCAATACTACTGTATAAATGATTAAATAATTCCATTATCTTATTCCAAAATATTATTCATTTTTATAATATCATAAGTGATCATATTATTACCTGTTAGTTAAAAACATTATTACTCATCTATCGAGTATTAACTGCTTAATTTTATTATGCATGTTTTGTCAGATATGTTCTTGTTCCTATTTTGAGGTTATAGTTATATAAATTAAATAATAATATTAGTTCAATATATATCATATTTATTCATTCTATTCATTATTTATGTAATCCTGCTTTAGTGAAGATAATGTTAAATGAACCACATCGCATCGTGGAGACGATAGGTCATACATATGGATAAGGGACGACATCCTTCCCATTATTATTGAATGATATAGAAGTTTAGGGTGTATAAAATATTTAAGAATCAATAAAATGTTATAATTGTTATATATTTTTAATATTTCCATCATTAAAACCATCTATGTAAAGTGGTGATGAAAAATAGATTACACTACAACATGGATACGGTGAGCCGTACATACACATGTGCGATGATTTCGTTTTTTTGGATAGATAGTATGTGAAATATGGTTGTTACAAAATAATAATAACATTTCAGTATATATGTGATATTGTATTTATTACTTTATAATAAAAACAACAAAGGAATAGAATTTATAAGAAGAAATGATCTTGAGAGAGTCTATAAAGAAGATTAACTCTTCTCCAGCGAGCTCCTTATAGATCTCCTCTTAAGGCATTGTAGTTAGTCTTTTGAGAAGAAAAGAACATCTAGATTGTTAATAGGGAAGGTTATAAGGGAAATTTAAATATTTTGGATGATATTTATGGCTCAATGTGATTTGAATAAATGAGGATGGAGGTTCCCTTTTATAATTGCGGTGAGGGGAACCTTTGGAATCTCCAAAACTAAAAATTTATAATAAAATCTAAACACATAAAAAACCTCAAATATATCATTGTTTTGAATATGTAATGATATTATGTTGAAATATAATCAACCAATAAATTTTAGACTAGTTTTTAAATCAAGTTATACCTTATTCGTTTAATTAATACTTATTTATCCTATTTAATTTTTAATTAAGTTAACAAATATTTCAAAATTAAAATAGTGAAATATTAACTTATTTGATATAAATTAGACATTAAATGAATAAATTAGAGTATGTTCCAACATATAATAATTATTATATATTTTTAAAATTGTTTTATTATTTTTTAATAATTTAATAATACATTATTTTGAAAAAATATCAATATGGTCAATTTTGACACTATTCATTTTTGGATTTTTAAAAATATCAAGATAAAATTGTAACCTCAAACCATATATCTCATTTACTACACAAGGGGTCACACTCCTCTAAAAAATTTATTAGATTAATGAATCATCTTAAATTATATTTATTTTAATATTTTTAATAACATTAATTTGATATTTCCATTAATAAAATAGTCACTGCATCAGTTTTGTGTAATTATTTAATATACTTATTTTCTACATAAAAATTAAAAACAAACTATTATTATGAAGATAAATCCTTTATTTTTCATAAGAACACTTATAGTTGAATATATAACTTGTAAATCATACATTAAGATGTTATATTTATTAAAACAAGAATGTGAATACTTTAACATCACTTTAAATAAAATATTATAAGTGTCATAATAGTTTTTATTTGTATCAAAATGGTAAATAACTCGAATTTTGGATGGTTATGGTCTAGATATACTTGACAAATAATATTTAGTAAAGTTTTTTGGTCTTTAAATGGTTTTTATCATTTTGATTAAAATTATTTTATTGATTTTTCATCAATTAAATAATTTATGCATCATCAATATATAAAAATTTAAAGTGATTTATCTTCTTTATAACCTTATTTTATAAATTATGAAGTTATTAAAATTTGAGTAAAACATATTTAACAATTCTTTAAATAAAATGTACTAAATATCCTAATCTAATCTAAGTGGTTTTCAGAGGGTTTCATTTCACCCCAAGGATTATTTTGGCCGAATATCACTCATCCAATTATATTAGGATATGTTTTTGGGTAATTATTTAATATTATATGTATCCTTAATTACCTAATTTAACTTTTTTACTGTATTAATGGAAATTAAATATGTTACTATTAATAATGCCCAAAAATAAAATAATGCTATTTAAATAATCTCGTCCCAATTATTAAAAACTTGTAATAAAATTTTCCAAATTAATAATATTGAATTTGTAGTAATTAATTTAATATTAATCTCATTGTTGGAATGAAAAATGAGTTTTAAAAGTAAAAACATTACAAAATTTTGAAATGTTTTTATATCTAAATTCATGGTAAAATTAATTATAATGACAAAAATTATAATAATGGATAAAAATATAGTCTATTTATAACTTAAAGTAATTAAATAATATAATTTAACCATATAAATTATTTTGATGAAAAAAGTTGTTTTCTTTTAAAATTTAGTATATTTTTACTATTCATCAAAAGATGAAACTTATCAGAAAAATATCAAAAATTTATCCAAATTAAATTTTATGTCACACTTTACAAGAAAAATTTTATTTTTTAAATAGAATATATAACTATAAAAAACTATATTTAAAATAGATGTTCCATCAAAAGGTGATAAAACTGCATTTTTTGAGAAATATTTCTTTTATCTGAAAAATTGAATTTGTTCTTATGTCACATATATAAAAAATATTAAACGAATCTAAAACATTATATTGGATATATTACATATATATTTCCTTAATAAAATCCATTAAGAGTGATTTTATTATTTCATTGACTCACTTATTTGTATTTAAATAGTTTTTAGTAAAAAAATTTCCTTTTATTTATAAAGGGTTTTATTTTCATTTTTAATTGATTGCTCACCAAAGAGTTATTTATATATACTTGTGTAAATAATATTTTTATAATTAAGTCGCTCAAACTTGCCATTATAATGACTATATTATAAGATAGAATAATTATATTTTGTTGTTCTCTTAAACTTAGTATTTCCTGAAATGAAATCTATAAAAGGAACTCGAAATTGTTTACAACACAAGGAAAAAATAGTGTTGCATGTAACACAAGAAAATCTAGTGTTGCGTGTGGCATAAGAGAATCATGGTGTAGCCTACAAAACAAGACATAAAATTAATTTTAAAAAATTCTATTTCATAAAAATATTAGGCTGTGACATTATACCCCCCCTTAAAATGAAATTTTCCCATGAAATTCGTCTGGGTTATAAAAGGATTAGTGCTTGAAAGTTTATTTTATAGAAACCCAAATCATAAAAACAAAGAATAAAACTTTTTTTTAATAAAGGAATGTTAGAAACATAATGGTTACCCAAAGTAACTCATCACTAGGTTTACACATAGGAAAACATAGGTGGAAAGTGAAAACATGGATATGGAAGAGAAATCTAAATATTAAGTTCTAATGGAAAGTGATAGAGAAAAAGGATAAGATAAAGTTAACAATAAAAAATCTATAAATCTATGATGATTTGAGGGGAAATTTGATTCATTAGAAATGAAGGTACTAAGATAACATTTCTAGTTTCAAGATCCATTCCCTATAGATGAAGAATGAGAAGAAATACTTACTTGATTAATTATAATCTCACACTTTCCTTGTGACTTGATAAATTTAAAATCCATATTTTATTCTAAGAAATGAAGGTAAATTTGTCATTCCTTAAGAATTATAAGATCATGAGACTTGTAAATAGAAAGATAAGTCATTCCATCTATCGCAATCAAAATAAAAAGTTTATCACAAGTTATCAAATATACCTGAGCCCACTTATAGTAAGATAATACACTAATCTAAAAAATATCATCAAATTTTTAACTTATACTTTACATAATTGATAACCTTAGAATCCTTATGAAAGATGAAAATCCCAAACTTTTTAAATAGGTGAACTAAATCAGCTTAACATTTATATCTCATATATCATAAGGTATGTATTGTTGGTCACATTCCAAACATGTGAACACCTTCATCATGTATTCTCTTGAGTCATGGTAACAAATTTAATTATCTAACATCCTCATTAAATAAATGCATTTTTCCTTATTCTAAATCTTACTATATATATTCCTTAATTTACAAAAAATTGTATACTTAATCTATTATTTCATAACCCTCTTGAAAAAAAAATCCTTAATTAGTTCCCAAGAAACTAGTATAATAAAATTTACTTATTCATATCCAACACATCTTTAGCCAAATATCATTATCTTAACATAAGGTACATATTAAGGGTTATCTTTACCTTAATCTTGTGTTATTCAAATATAACACCTTACCCATAAATCAATTTTCTAGGTCTTTAGAAATATTCAACACATCCTTTCAGATCATAAATGAAAAAATTATAATTAAAACACTTATACGTATCATGATTTTTATAATCTTTGAATCCTGAAACATATAAACCTTAATCATAAAACATTATTCCTAAACCAATGCTAAGGATCCACAATCTTAATCGTTCCAAAAATTGGAATACTGTCTTAAGGTTACTCAAACTTAATATAACCAAGATTCTATGGTTTAATGAAAACAATAATTCTAGAACATCCCATACCTTTCATATGTCATCTACAATCTCTTTATCCTCATCAGTATATCCAATACTCACACCACCTTCATGATTATTTTTATGAGATTTCCAATTAGGAAATACGTTTTAATAATTCCCATACATTCTATGTAACATCCCTGGTAAATAAAGAATAATTTTTTTTATATTTATTAATATTTGTGATTTAAATATTAATTTTATTTTAAAAGGTATTCTATGTTCGATAGCGTACATGATATGCAAAAATAGGGTTCTTTGAAATCTTACATTTCACACAACATTGGGTCATGCTAAAAAATAATTGTCACGACCCGTCCTCGGGGCCCGTGCCGTGACTACCCCAAGCCCGCCTTCCATAGGCCAGGGGCTGGTGACTAGCACCAAGGCGTAAATCCCGGAAAAAGGGAAGGCATTGCCTTTGAAAAGTAAACAAGCACCACAGAGTAAGCAAGTGGAAAAGTAAACACTGAGTAAAAACTGTAACAAGCTGTGCTGAAAGTAAAGGGGCCAGAAATGCAAGCCCAACTATAAAGTACAACTGAAAGGGGAAAACAAAAACTGAAAAGAAAATCCACAGTGCCGAGCCGTCCTCTGGAAGTCCCACCTGAAGGGTGGGTACATATAGCCTCCACTACTCCTCGGTCCACCTGACTGCTCCGAGTACATCCCGCCCCGTGGTCCACCTCCAGGTACCGTCCTGCTCCGCAAGCCTCCACCATGATCAGCGCTGTCCATCGTCTGTAACCAACACAATGTAGTGCGGGCATATCCCTTGTAGGGGTGAGTATAAGCTACTCAGTAGGGACCCCGAGACCCCCCGAAGGTCTCCCAGAATCCACAAAGGATAACCACAAAGGAAAGATACAATCACGAAGTAACAACCGACACCGCTTAGGTATATGACCATACGTATACATAAGTCATCAATTCTCGTTCGGCTCCAACATCCGAGCCCAAGCACAACCCAGTCCACACAGGAAAGCAAAAAGTATACCCACACAGGATAGCACAACACAATCCACAAAGGAGAGTAAACAGTAAATCCAAATAGGATAGTTCAACACAATCCACAAAGGAGAGTAACACCAGATTTAGCTCACACAGGTATACTTCTTCGGATGACGATAAAAATGATCACTGATCTATCTAAGTCATCGTACCCACAAAGGATCGATAGGTACTAACCCCCGCAAAGACCCACACAGGATCAGGCCCACACAGGACCTGTAGGCGATGGATCACACAGAACCGCTGAGCGCTGAACCACACAGGATCAGACCCACATAGGATCGGTCCCACACAGGACCTGTAGCACTGACCCACAAGGGATCGCTGAGTGTTGTAGTCATCGCAGTCCCCTGAGGATCTCTGTACAGTCGTCGTCGCAGTCCACTGAGGATCTCTGCACCGTCGTCGTCGCAGTCCACTGAGGATCTCTGCATAGTCGTCGCTGTCGAAGTAGCAGTCGCAGCCAGCACTAGGGTTCCCGCACACAGCAAGCTCGTTCGGGAGGGTCCGCTCCACAAGTCGAGAGGCTGATACATCAACTGACACAAAGTCCGAGTTTGATGTATCCAAAAGTTCCGTATCGTCAACAGGAACTCAACGTCGCAGACGATGCGTCAATCGGACGCCCGGTCTGAGAGTTATTGGCTTTTTCGTCCCAGGGTCCCGGTTGGTTTTTAAGGCAAAACCAACCCGACCGTACTCCACCTACGTCCAAAACTCGTGCGGAGTATGCTAAAAGATCCGTCTCACTTAGAGGAATCCACCAATGCTGACGGCACGTCAATCGGACGTCCGTAGCTCAAGATATGAGCGTTTCCACTCCGAGGGCCCGGTTGATTTCGTGTACGAACCAACTCGGCCGAACCCAAAGTATTCCGAAACCTTGAGTGAGATATACCGAAACGACCGTCTCAATCCAAGGATCACATTTCCGCTAATGGCGCGTCGTTCGGAGGCCCGTAGCTCATGTTACGGGCAAAAGACCGAAAGCGGTCCGCAGATGGAGGGTCTGGGCCCGGGCCGACCCCCCTGGGTCGGCTGAACCGGGTCGACCCGACCCGGTCCGGCCCAGCTAGGGCACAGCCCGACCGGTCGGACCGGCCTCGCTCGGCTCGGCCGAGCACTCGGGTGCCGCGGGGCGCTGCCCCCGCGGGTTGGAGGTGCTGCGGCCCCGCGTGGGGCCGCGCTGGTTCAGCGGACGCGACATGTCGCCGCGTCCCGTGTGTGAGGGCCGGACCCGCACGGCCACGGGTCCACTGGCCGCCGCCGCCGCGGCTTCAGCCGCGATGGCCCTTTCCGGCGGCGCACTGGGGCGCCGCCGCCTCCGGCCGCCGGCGCCGCCGGCAGCTTCCGCGGGCCACCGGAGTTGCTCCGGTGGTCCGTTTCCTTCCCGTCTGCGCCGTCGTCCCTCCCGAGTTCCGATCTTCACTGTGGGATCATCAAATTGCCCTTGCGTCACGTTTTGTCATCGCCCGCCAATTCCGCACAACCATAAAGAACGACGGAGGGTTGTCGGGCCGTGTTCGTTTGGCCCGCACCCTCCTCGTTAGTTAATAATAACAGGAGAATTATTCAACACATGAAAAAACAATTTTAATATATTAAAATTGTTCATATGAATACGGTTCTTTAATTTTTAAGAAACGTTTACGGGAATATAAAATATTCACCACAACCCCTACCTCATCAAGTCGTCGCCCGCGGGTTCTTCACGGAATTGGTCACCGCGGAAGAAGGCGATCGTCACGTCGCGGAAGGCGTCGCGTCGTCGCGGAAGGGCGTCGCGTCGTCACGGAATACGGTGCGCGTCGACGAACTCCGAGGTTCAAGAACAACAGATTTAATTTTTAATAATTAAATCCATCTTGAGTTAAAAACCACAAAGGAAATTAAAGAAACAAAAACCCTCACCTCAACGGAAGATCGAAGGTTTTTGTTGCGGATTAAGGAACGTCGCCGAAGAACGTCGCGGGAGAGGAAACGTCGGTGTCGCGGCACACGGCGTCGCGTCATCGATTTCCGCGGGTTCGGCGTTCTTCATTGGAGGCCGGCGTTCTTCGCGTTCTTCGGGTTCTTCGCGTTCTTCGCGTTCTTCGCGTTCTTCGCGAAGAAGGGTGAAGACACAAGAACTTATGTCAAAAACCTCTCAACGTGAAATCCTCCAAAAGTCGGTGATGGTCTTATTTTATTATTACGCCAAAAAATGAATAAGAGGTAAGTAACGACCCATTAATTCGTAGAATTAATTCAAAAAAAGAAACTGCCCATTTAATTCACGAATAAAACCGCCCAATTAAATGGTGCGTTAAGAATTTATGAAAAAGCATCAGTTGAGTTTCATAATGATGGGTTTTCGCGGGTGCGTTACTTAGCGGAAAAGAAACGGCGGGGCTCGTGCGGGCCCCACCTCACAAATATCCTACCAAGAGGGTAGGATATTTTTGGATAGTACCCTATCCGTTTCAACTCAGTTTAAGTGGATTTCAAGTGGCTTTCAAGTGGCTTAAGTGAAATAAAATAAAGTTTGTCGTACAATTATTTTATTTCTTAACTTTAAGCCCGAAAATTAAAAACCACCACCGAGCAAACGCAACTCCGGAAGAGGCGTTTCTAAGAAAATATTGGCGCTGCGATTCCATCGGTGCCCTCATAATTCGATTCCGGGCACCGGTTCAAAAGTTAGAAAAATACGCTCATCCGTTCACTGAACGTACCTGAGCCAAACTTCAGAAAATGATTCCGGGCACACCGGGCCTCAGAATCAGGTGCCGTTAGAAACTGCGTTCTTGTAAAATTCCAAAGAAAATTAAGAAAAAAAATTTCTATGAAAGATACGGGTCTTTACAATAATAATATAATTTTTTAAATGGTTGTTAACGCCTATCCATTTTATTGGAAAGAGTGGTAAAAAATGACTACATTATGAATATACATATTTGTTAAATGTTTTTACATTTATTCAATAAATTTTAGATGATTAAAATAAAAAAGAATCATATTTTAAGCATAAATACTCTAATATTTATTAGAAGGTTGATTTACCACCTTTTGATGGTGAACCCCCACTAAATTTAGTATTATTTACTTTACCTATTCTATTTTACAAAATAGAAATCTTATTTAGAATTGGGATATCAAAATTTACAGTGGGTAGATTTTTTTATTTTTCTGATAAAATTCATTGTTAATGTATAGTGAAAAATACTGTATTTTAATTAAAAAATGCCTTTTAATCTAATTTATTTATAAGATTATATTATATTTTTAATTGGTTTTAAAATTTAATTAGAATATCTATTTTCCATTTAATCTATTTTTAGTCATTAGAAGTAATTTCACTTGGAAATTGGACATAAATAAGTGTCAATCTTTTGATAGTTATTATTTCTTAAAAATACACTTTTTGTTTTGATAACGGGAATTAATTTTAAATTAAATTTTTCCACATGTGTGTTTTGAATTTGTAAAAATGGGTTCCATATTTGGAATTAGGAGGTCCAAATTATGTAAATAATTAACTTTTATTTTTATAAATTAGGAAGATTTAATTGAGTAAATATTTTATTCACCATGGTTTACGGGTAAATCTCATAAATAAGGGTAAATAGAAAATAATATTATAATATAAAATTGACCTAACAGGTGTCCTAATACTATTTTTTGATACATTTCTGACCATGGGAATCCTTGGTTCTAATTTGGGTCCCCATGGAGCCACATGGGACTGATAATGATACTTTATATTAATTAGTTTAAAGTATAGACAAAAATGACTTAAGCATATAACTTTTAGTAAATCAATTCTTACATGGGGTTTTATATGTTATCACTTCAACTATAAATATTGATTTTAAATCTAAAAATATTTTTTTATATCATGATATTTTTTTATAATTTTTAGGCATCAAATTAATAAAAATATTTGTGACACAATAATGATGTAGTGTTTACCTCATTAATGAATGATTAAAATAAATAAGATTATAAAGATTAAAACAATATCCAAAACCTATCCAATTATTATTAGATGATTTTATTTTGAACTTTATTCACTATATCTTCGTCTTTAATGAGTTTTGGACGTTTTGAAACCGAAATTCATTATATAATAAAACAATATTTTCACACTTTCCTAAAGATCCCCCTCCCCCTTATAAAAATCCCTCAATTCTGACCCATTCCTCACACTTCTCTAGCCACTTTTATCATCAACATTATTCCCAATTAAGCTCCCTATATCCTTATTCTCCTCATATAATCCTTCTTTTAGGAATAAGGAAATTCAATTAAACCTTTTGGGTCAAACCAAATAGAGATACCCAATTTAAAGGTTGCGTCTTCTCTCACGTTCTTTTGTTTTATTTTACTTCTCTATCCCCTTAAACTCTTTTTATTCCTTTAATTTTTAACAACACCAGTAACATCAATATACTTGGTTTTTTTATGATAAGGATTCGAAATACACTCAAACACACCTCCATCTAATGGGTAAAGAACATTTTATTTCTATGGAAGGCGAACTACTGCATCACGAAACGATGATTGTTTAGTCTTCTCCTACCACCTCTTATTGTGGAAATTAAGATCTAACTTTATTTATATGTGATATATATTATATTTTTATTGTTTATATGATTCTATTATTTTTAGTTATAGAATAACTTTATGGTTTCCATATTGGATAAATACAATAATTTCATTTGAGGAAGTGCGGGCTACCACCCCCTCAAAGTGATATGACTCGTTCATGCTATATGTGGAATGTATAAAGGATGGATTTAATGAAATTATATATGATATTATATTGGAATTATAATATACCTAGGTATCATTATATTTTTATTTCATTAAATATGAAATAGAAATGAATTTAGTGTTCATGCGTACGTACGACTCACCGTCTCCATGAACAATGAATTTCATTTCTTACCTCCAAATTTCATGTACTATTATAAATATATATATATATGATGAATATATATATATATATGATATATATGAAATATAAATAATTAATTTCATTCTGGATATAATGTAATTTCGACCACATGGAAAATTTATAATTATAAAAATTTTATTTTTAACTCAAGTTCTGAACATCGACAAAATGACTGTTACAAACTCAAATAATTAACTAATTGTTATAGAAAGGTAATAATTGATATAAAAGGAATAATAAACTTGAAATTTTTTTTTCAATAAATTAGAAATTTAATTTATTTTATTATTCAGGATATTAAATAATGATCGAGTCAAGTCGGAAACGAGGTAAGGGACTTCGTCTCAATCTCTTTTAATTGAGGCATATTTTTTTATACAAGATTTTCTTTTATATGGTGTATAAAAAAAATTGACTTCTAATTTCATTCAAAAATAATATTTTTCTGTGAGGAATTTTATAAATGACAAAATAAATATTTCTTTTTAACGTATGCGGTGACAACGACATTTCCACCACCGAGAGTATTATTTGATATTTGGCTTCCTTAAGAAGTCACAATGTTTTTTGAAAAGGAAAATAAATACCACATAATATTTTACATATTTTGGTATTGAAAATGGTTTTAATAATGGATTTTATATGTTAGTATATTGAAATGTGTAAATTTTATCCTTCCTTTATATTTTTATGTGTTATGAATATGTTATGGTTCTTGGGAATTATTACATATATGTGTGGTTCCATAATAAACCTAGGGTGGGTGAGCCCGAGATAGCTCTCCAATTCATTGGGTAACATGATAGAGGTAAATTTGAATGTTTCCTCTAAGAGATTTAGGGAATATACTATGATGGGTATTCCAAATGTAACTCCCTACATTGCTGTGAAAGCTACAATGTAAGTATGTTATGTATGCCACAAGTTACATTTATGATTTATGATTTCTATTTGTTATTCATAAATCTTATGATTTCATGAGGTGTGAGGTTATTCATGGTATGTATTTATGGAAAAATGTTATCTTTATTTATCATATAACCCTTACTGAGCTTTTTATGCTCATACCATGTTTTGAAATGTTTTCACTAGAATTAAAGATGAATGGGGTCAAAGATGGGATTAAGGGAAAGTCTTGCTTTCTAAAACATGGAACTAGACATGAATATTTTTTTTTCCAGAGTTTTTATTTTATGAAAAAATGGAACCTGAGTAGAATAGTATACTTTGTAATATTTGAGATTTAATGTAATAGTTATGGCCTAATTCTCTAAACCTCTAAACAAGAAAAGATAATCATTATGAATTATTCATTTAATTCATGGTTATGTAATGTTTTAAGGCCGATTCCTTATAGTTTGTATCAAAGGTCAGTTTAGACAAATTTAGGGGTTAGGATATTGTAAAATTAATATATATAATTTTTTTAGTTTATTTTATTATTGAAATGATATAGAATTAAAGATTACCATGTTTCTTCACCTAAGATATTTTCGTGTTCACAATGGTTTTCCACAGAGGAAACAAAGAAGCTATGATGGGAAGACATCAGGATGAAGACAACCTTCTAAACCAGCAACCTGAGATGGTCAAAATCAAAACTGAACAATTTTTTGCAGTGATGGAACAATTGACTTAGTATATAAATGGTGGTGGTATCCATGCACGAGATCAGCCAAAAAAACCAATAGGAACTTGTCATTAGTGAATAATTTAATGAGGCAGCATCACCCATCATTCAGAGGATCATCTAACCATGTGCTATCTAAATGGTGGATTAAACCATTGAAAAAGATTTTGGATTTCATGGGGTGTTCAGAACATCAAAAGGTTAGTCTCACTATTTACCGTTTTGAAGGTGGAGCCAATAAGTGCTGGTCGATAGTGAAAAATATCAGGGATAGTGACGAAATTGATGCTCTTTATTGGGATGAATTCAAAGGTATGTTTCTTTCTAAATATTTTCCTAAGGTGGTTCATCTTAATATGGAAAAACAATTCATGGAATTTTGATAGGAGGATTACTCAATGGCTTCTTATGAAACAAAATTCACTCAACTGGCAGGGTATGCTTCAAATTTAATAAGAGATTTTGATAGTAAAATCGACTATTTTTACTTAGGATTAATGACAAAGTATCAAAGGACTTTATCTTATTGCGAGTTCAAAAGTTATGAAAAACTTGTTCGATGTGTGGAGAAGGTGGAAATGGAGTTTGTTGATGATCTGGTGTTCTTTGACAAACAAAAGAATAAGAGGTCGAGGTGACAGACGAAGTGGAAGAAATCTTCAAAAAAGTCTGATCGTAAGAAACTTAAGTTTATAGTTTTATAAAATTGTGGTAAAAATCATGATGGGTAATTTATTTTGAATTATGTTAAGTGATACTGATGTAGTAAAATTGGACATATGACTCGTAATTGCACCGAAAAAGATCAGGGTAATAGTAAGAAAAAATCCGATTTATAGTCAGTAAAATGTTTTAAGTGCAATGATAATTTTCATTATGCTAATGAGTATCCAAAAAATAACTCAACAGAAGGAATACAGATGGACTACAAGAAGAAAGGGGTGGTGAAATACATTACAACTATTTCAGTAGATGATGTTCCATCAAATAAAGTAGTATTAGGTACACTGTTTGTTTGTTCAGATTATGCCAACGTGTTTTTTGATTCAGGGTCTACACCCTCTTTCATTTCTAAGAATGTTTCTATTAAATTGGGAATTCTGTCTCTCGATATGAATCGTGAACTTATGGTAAAAACACCGGGATAAAATGTTTAGGCCAAAAGAAAACATAAGATCCATCCTATCCTTGTGTGCGGAAATAATCTACCTACAAACCATATTGTTTTTCCTTTAGTAGAATGTGATGTTATTTTGGGTATGGATTGGATTTCTGTTTATCATGCTAAGATTGACTACATACATAAAGAGTTTTGTTTTCAGAAATATTTTCAGTTTGTGTACAATAATGAACCCTTACTTTTGATAACATATCGGGAAGCTGATAAACTAGTAAAATATGGAAATGAATGTTACTTTGCACATATTGTTTAAAATAAAAAAACTATTTAGATTAATGATTTTCCAGTGCTAAATGAGTATATTGATGTTTTTCATGATGAGTTTCCTGATATTATACCTAATCAAGCAGTTGAATTTATTATTGGAATAGTTTTTGATGCTAAGCCAATTTTAAAACCCCCATATCGAAGGGATCAAATTGAACTTTTAGAGTTAAAGAAGCAATTACAAGAGTTATTAGATAAAGTTTTCATTCAAACTAGAACATCTCTATGGTGTGATCATATCTTTTTGGTTAAAAATAAGGATGGATCAATGAGACTTTTAATTGAATATAGATAATTGAATAACATCACTATTAAGAATAAGTATCATTTGCCTCATATCAATGATTTGTTTGATCATCTCCAGGGAGCTCAATATTTTTTGAAGATTGACTTGAGTTCGGGGTACCATCTATTGAAAGTAAAGGAAATAGACATTCTGAAGACCATTTTTCATACTAGATAAGACCATTATGAATTTGAAGTTATGCCTTTTGGGTTAACAAATGAACCTACTATATTCCTGGATCTTATGAATTGAATTTTCCGTGAGTTCTTGGATAAGTTTTTGGTTGTGTTCATTGAAGATATTTTTGTTTATTCTAAAATTAAATAGGAGAATGAAAGTCATTTAAGGGTTGTCTTGCAAACTTTAAAAGAAAAGAAACTCTATGGGAAATTTGGCAAATGTGAGTTTTGGTTATAGCGAATTTCTTTTCTTGGTCACATTGTTTCAAAACATGGCATAACTATTGATACTTCTAAAAAAAAGTTGTTGAATAATGGAAAAGACCCATAAATAAAACCAAGATTCATAGTTTTCTTGGTTTGGCAGGTTATTACTAGAGGGTTGTTGAAAACTTTTCACGGTTATCTATCCCAATGACTAAGTTAACTCCAATAGGTGTAAAGTTCATTTGGACGAAACAATGAGACGATTGTTTTCAGGAATTGAAATAAATATTGGTGAATGCTCTAGTTTTGTCATTACCTTCTAGAAATGGTGAGTTTTTTATCTACCGTGATGCTTCTTTGAAAGGACTTGGTTGTGTCCTAATGCAGAATGACCAGGTAATTGCTTATGTTTCATGTAAGTTGAAAAATCATAAGTTAAATTACCCTACATATTATTTGGAATTAGCTGCTATTGTTTTTTCTTTAAAAATTTGGAGGCATCATCTATTTGGAGTAAAATGTGAAATATATACTGACCAAAAAAGTTTGAAGTTTATATTTATTCAGAAAAGAATTGAACATGAGATAGTGTAGGTGGTTGGAATTAATCAAGGATTATGATTGCACAATTCATTACCATTTGAGAAAAGCAAATAAAGTGGAAGATGGTTTGAGTTTAAAAAGTAATGCTTCATTAACCATGCTACATTTGGAATGGGATACTTTGGTTTTTTATTTGATGAATTTTGGCATAGATGTTATTGGTGCAAGAAATTCCTCTATTTTGTTTCAGGTGTCAGTGAAATCATCTCTACCCAACAGAATTAAGAAAGCACAGAGGGAAGAAAGTGAGTTGAAAAAAAGGAGGAGTTTGTTTAGAAGGGTAAGTTTCTTGATTTTAACATTGATAATGATTATGTTTTGAGGTTTTGGGAATAGATTATGTGTACCTTGTGATTCATTATTAAAGAATGAGTTGTTATGTGAAGCTCATAATTCCCCCTTTTTAGTTCATCCTGGCAGTATTAAGATATACAGAGATCTTCAGGAGTATTACTGGTGTGATGGAATGAAAAGAGATATTGTTGATTTTACTGTGAATTGTTTTACTTGTCAACAGGTTAAAGAAGATAAGAAGTTACTGAAAGGGATGCTTCAGTCTTTATAGGTGCAAGACTAGAAATGGGAAAATATATCCATGGACTTCGTTGTGGGATTACCAAAGACATCTAAAGGTAATAATGCAATCTGGGTTATTGTTGATTTATTGAATAAATCTGCTCATTACCTTTTTATTCGAGATACTTTTTCTCCAGATCAAATTTCTCAGTTGTATGTTAAAGAGATAGTTAGGTTTCATGGTGTTTTCCTCTCCATTGTATATGATTGTGATCACATGTTTACTTCTAACTGTTGTAAAGGCCTTCAGAAGTCGTTGGGTACTGAATTAAATTTTAGTACATCTTTTCATCCTTAATGATATGGGTAGTTAGAACAAACAATTCAGATCTTGGAGTATATGTTACGTGCTAGCTCAATGGATTACCATGGATGTTGGGACTAAAATCTTTCTTTTGTTGAATTTTATTATAATAATAGTATTCATTACAGTATATAGATTGATCTATTTGTTGCATTAAATGGGGCACAGTGTTGAAATCTAGATTTTTGGGATGATGTAGGTGAGTAGATGTTGATGGGACCAGAATGGGTAGAAGAAATGGCATAAAAAGTTCAGTTGATTCAGAAGCACATGACAACAGCTTAGAGGAGGCAGAAAAGTTATGCGGATAACCGGATGAAGGATATTTGTTTTGAGGAAGGTGATCATGTCTTTCTCAAAGTTTCTCTAGGGAAATGTGTGATGCATTTTGGTAATAAGGGAAAGTTGAGTCCGAGGTTCATTGGACCTAATGAAATCCGGAAAAAAGTTGGATCAGTTGCATACAGAGTGGCCTTAGCTCCAGGTTTATCCTAGGTACACAATGTTTTTCATGTTTCAATTTGGAGAAAGTATATTCTAGATCCATCTTATTTTTTGATCCCAAAGGTAGTTTATTTGGAAGAGAATATCTCTTATGTGGAACAACTAGTCCAAATTCTTGACCAGAGAGAGCAAGTATTGCATAATAAGGTAATTAATCAGGTAAAAGTTTGGGGAAAAACCATATGGTTGAAGAGGCAATGGGGGAATCTGAAAATGCTATGAGGGATTAATATCCCCATTTATTTTATATGTGAATAAAATTGTGAGGACGCAATTAATAAAATGGGGGACGGATGTAATATCCCAGGTAAATAAAGAATAAGACATTTTCATATTTATTAATATTTGTGATTTAATTATTAAATTTATTTTAAAAGGGATTCTATGTTCTATAGTGTACTGGATACACAACAACTGGGTTATTTGAAATCTTACGTTTCACACAGCGTTGGGTTATACTGAAAAATAATAATATAATATTATTTTAAATGGTAGCTAATACAAAGCTATTGTATTGGCTGGAATAGACTGAACTGACTACAATATGAATATACATGTTTGTTTAATGTTTCTATATTTATCCAATAAATTTTGGAGGCTTAAAATAAGAAATAACTTGATTTTAAGCATAAATACTCTAGTATTCATTAAAAGGTCGATTTACCACCTTTTGACGGAGAACCCTCTTCAAATATAGTTGTGGTCACTTTTATATTTTCTCTTTGATAAAATAAATTTATTCTTTAGAATCAGGACATCAAAATTTACTTTGCGTAAATTTTTTGGTATTTTTCTAATAAAATTTATTTCTAATGAATAGTGAAAAAATACTATATTTTAATTCAAAACTGACATTAAATATAATTTATTGATAAGGTTAGATTATCTCTTTAATTGGTTTTAATGTTTAATTAGAATATTTTTTTACAATTTAATCCAATGTTGGTCATTGTAAGTAATTTCACTTTGAAATTGGACATAAATAAGGGTCAATATTTTGATATTTATTATATTTTAAAAACCCGTTTTTTTGTTTTGAAATCAGGAATTAATTTTAAATTAATTTTTTCGACTTCTGTGTTTTGAATTTGTAAAAATGGATTCCATATTTGGAATCAGGAGGTCTAAATTTTGTAAATAGGTCTCTATTATTTTTATAAATTATGAATATTTAATTTAGTAAATATTTTATTTACCATTGTTAAAGGGTAAATCTCATAAATAAGGGTAAAAAATAATATTATTAGAATATATAATTAACCTAAAATGTGTCCTAATTGTATTGGTTGACACATTTCCGACCACAAGCATCTTTGGTTCGAATTTGGGTCCCCCTGGAGCCACATGTGTGTGATAATGATACTTTATATTAATTAATTTAAAGTAAAGACAAAAACGACTTGAAGATATATATTTTAGTAAAAAAATTCTTACATGGGGTTATATATGTTATCTCTTCCACTATATATATTAATTTTGAATCTAACACGTTTTCTTATATCAATATTTTTTTATATAATTTTTAGACATCAAATAAATAAAAATATTTATGCCATAATAATGATGGAGTGTTTACCTCATTAATTAATGATTTAAATAAATAAGATTATAAAGATTACAACAATATCCAAAACCTGTCCAATTATTATTTGATGTTTTTATTTCTAACATGATTCACCCTATTTTTGAATTTAATGAGTTTTTGACATTTTGAAACTGAATTTTTTATATAATAAAAAAATATCTTCACACTTTCCTAAAGAGCCCCTCCTCTATTATAAAAATCCCTCACTTCTAACCCATTCCTCACACATCTTAAGCCCCTTAGATCATCCAAATTCTGACTAATTAATCTCCTTACATCCCTCTCCTCATCCTAGAAGGCTTCTCCTAGGCATAAGGAAATTCAATTAAACCTTTTGGTTCAAACCAAAAGGAGATACCTGATTTAAAGGTAACATCTTCTCTTAAGTTCTTTTGTTTTATTTTACTTCTCCAACCCCATAAAAACTTTTTATTCCTTTATTTTATAACAACAACAATATACTAAATATACTATGTTGTTTCAATGGGAAGGATTCGTACTAAACTTACATACACCTCCATCTAATGGGTGAAGAACATATTGTTTCTATGGACGTCGAACTACTGCCTCACGAAACGATGATTGGTCAATATTCTCCTACCTCATCTTATGGTGTCCATTAATATGGAACTGTATTTATATGTGATATATATTATATTTATATTTTTTATATTCTTCTGTGTTTTTAATTTGTAGAATACCTTTATGGTTTCCATAGTAGGTAAATACGATAATTTCATTTGAGGAAGTGCGGATTACCTCCCCTTTAAAGTGATATGACTCGTTCATTCCATACATTGAACATATAAAGGATGGAGTTAAGGAACATATATATGATATTGTACCAAAATTATAATATAACTATGTATCATTATGTATATATTTTATTAAATATGAAATAGAAATGAAAGTAGCGTTCATGCATACGTACAACCTACCGTCACCATGAACGATGAATTTCATTTCATACTTATAAATGTTATGTACTATTATAAATACATATATATACTATATATGTGTGATATATACTATATCTAATTCATGAATATCATTTTGGAGATATTGTAATTTCAACCACATGGACAATTTATAATTATAACAATTTCATTTTTAACTTAAGTTTCAAACATCGGAAAAATGTTCATTATGAACTCAAATAATTAACTAATTTTTATAGAAAGGTAATAATTATTATAAAAGTAATAATAAAAATCAAAATTGTTCTTAATCAAGTAATAATTAACTTTAGTTTATTATTCAGGAGATTAAATAACGATCGAGTCATGTCAGACATGAGGTAAGGGGCTTCGACTCAATCTCCTTTCATTGAGGCATATTTTGTTTTATATATGACTTTATTTTATATAGTGTATAAAAAAAGTTTTCTTCTCATTTCATTCAAAAGGAATATTTTTCTATGAGGTGTTTTACTAGATAACAAAAGTTAATGTTGTTTTAACATACGTGGTGACAACGAAATTTCCTCCACCACGAGTATTATTTGATTTTTGGCTTCCTTAACATGCTGTAAAGTTTTTTAAAAGGAAAATAAATACCATATACACTTTTATGTATTTTGGTATTGAAAATGGTTTTGATCATAGATTTCTTTTGTCAATATATTTAAATGATATATTGTGATTGAAATGTGGAAATGTTATTTTTTCTTCATATTTGTTTTATGTGTAATGAATATGTTTTGGTTGTTGGGAATTATTACGTCTATGGGTGGTTCCGGGATAAACCTAGAGCGGGTGATCTCGATATAGCTCTCCAATAAATTGGGTAATGTGACGGAGGTAAACGTGAATGTTTCTCCTAAGAGATTTAGGGAATATAATGTGATGGTTATTACAAATTTATATCCCTACATAGCTGTGAAAGCTACAATGTAAGTATGTTATATATTCCACAAGTTACCTTTTTGATTTATGATTTCTATGTGTTATTCATAAATCTTATGATTTCAGGATGTATGATATTATGCTTGGTATGTATTTATGGACAAATGTTATCTTTATTTATCTTATAACCCTTACAGATCTTTTTATTCTCATCCTAATTTTTGAAATGTTTTTCATAGGACCAAAAGATGAATAGGGTCAAGGATGGGATCAAGGGAAAGTCATGCTATCTAAAACACGGAACTAGACATGTCTCTTTTCCCCAAGTTTTTATTTTATGAAAAAATTGAAACTGAGTAGAATTGTCTACTTTGTAATTTTTGAGATGTAACGTAATAGTTATGGCCTAATTCTCTAAAATTATAAACCTGAAAATATCCTCAATGTATATTATTTATTTAATTCAAGATTATGTAATGTTTTAAGGATGGGTCCTTATATTCTATATCAAAAAAATTGTAGGTTTACTATGTTATATCTAGTTCTGGTTATTAACTAAGACTAGAAATAGAAATGTGAGAAACAATTATCATAGATGAAAATCAAATAACCAAGGTAAATAAATCATAATATTTCAATATATGATATCTTAGGTTTAATCCTAGGTTATTCATGATCATTAACAAAATAATAAGATTTCAACATATAATTAGGAATATCCTTAGGACATCCCTTTACATATAAATAGAAATATCTTTTGGGTTCTCACTAATGTTTTCTCAATGTAGTTTCCAAAGGTTAACTAAAACTTTTATCTAATACCAACACTAACGAACCATGCTTGACATATATGAACATTACATTAATATTGAGAAATACATAATAAATCAAATAAATAGACACCAAAAGACCATATTAGATTAGTGCTTTTGGAAACTTGGAACAAAAACTTCTAGTCTAGTGAAACATATTCAATGTTTCCTCTAAAGATATTCACCCTTTTGTAATCCTTCCGAAAAACTTTCTTTATCACATGGAAAAAAGATAAAATAAGAAAGGCTGGGCCCATTTGATTAGTAAGAGTAAACAAGGGTGATTCATAAACATAAACAATATCATAAAGGGTATGATAATGTAAACATAACATTAGAATATCATGCCCAACATATAAAAGATAAACTTGAATCATAAGGAAATAAAATAAAATAATCCATGAGATCAAAAAATTGACATAAGACTTGAAATTGTGGAATAAAAATCAACTTTAAAATTTGTGAACATGTATAAATAATAACATGTTCAATTATTAAGGACATGAAATCAGGCCCTTCCATAAACACATGGACAAGGAAACAAGGTCCACTCATAAAATTATGGATATGAAAACCAGTTTCCCAAATTGAATTTGGAACATGAAATCAGGTTGACACATAACATATATACCTCACGAGTTATCCATCCTCAACTAATTCATTGGATGGAGATATAGGTCCCATACATCTAATAATGAAATCATACATATGTGTGTGCCAAAAAATATAAATCAATCATCCTATCAGAATCCATGAAGAAAATTGGGTTTCCTAAACATCATTCCATCATAACAAAATCCATATAAATCAAATGGATTTTATTAATATCATTAAAAAATAAGAACAATCAAGCCTTGGGAAGAATAAGAATATAAGTATAACCATATTAAATAATTTCATCTTAGATTGATAAATAATTTTGATAAAACACTAGAAATTAATTCTTAATGAAAATATCATTTATTTTTGAATTTTTTTTCCTTTATTAAAACGATGTGAAACATTAACAAAATAATATATTTGAAGATAACCATGAATACATGTAAGTTAAGTGTCATGAAAATAACGTGTTATGAAAACATAAATAATATGTTCATTCTATATAAGTTAAAGGAAAGCATTATTCTCATACTTTTGTCAGATAAGTCAAAAGATCCTCTAATCGGAGATGGAAAAAGATTCCTATCATAACAGTTAATAAAAATTGTGCAAAGGGAAAAATTGAATTTAAATAATTATATTAGAATAGAAATAATATTTTGGAATACATATGCTAGAAACATGGATTAGTATGATAAATATACCCTAGTAAATACTTACATATAAGCAATCTCATATAATAATGTGATTGAGAAATTATCCCTTGAAAAATTATAATTAGTACAATCATATTCCCCCTGAATGAGAAAATATTTCAGAGATCTGAAAATACCAAAATATTATGCATAATACTTATAATAGTCATTCATGGGTATTATATACGCCACATTGAAGAAAAAATTAGTGTATGAGGCATGTGTCTCCTAGAAGCAAATGTGAGACAAAAACCCCTTACCTTTGGTCTGAGTTACTTTAAATGTATCCAAAAAATCCTTTATAAGGGTTTAAATGATGTAATTAACTTATTATATATCCATATTAATTTTTATAATATCATAAGTGATCATATTATTACCCATTTGTTAATAACATTATCACTCATCCATCGGGTATTATCTAATTCATTTTCATACGCATGGTTTGTCAAATATGTTCTTGTTCCTATTTATAGAGTATATTTATATCATTTATAGAATTATATTAGTATAATATATATCATATTTATTCAATATATTAATATATATAACCATTCTATAATGGAGATCATGTAGAATAAATCGCATCACATTGTGGTGATGGTAGGCTGTACATACGCACGAGCGACGAAATCATTCATGTAATTGTCAAATGTTATAGAAGTGGATGATGTATATAATATTTAATAATAAATATCATGTTATAATAATAATATATATTCATTATTTCTATCATTAAAACCATCCATGTAAGGTGGTGATAAAAACAGAATACACCATGATGTGGAGACGATAAGCCGTACATACACACATGTGGAGATTTCATTTTTCATAGGAGGGATAAAATGTGTAATATGGTTATTCCATAACTAGAATAACAACTCAGTTTATAGGTGATACTGGAGTTATTAATTTATAATGTAAATAAAAATTTAAGAGTAAGTAGGAGAAGAAATTATCTTGAGAGAGTCGGTAAAGGATATTACCTCTTCTTCAACGAGCTCCCTATTGATCTCCTATTAAGGCATTATAGTTTGTCTATTGAGAAGACTAGAACCTCTAGAATGTGAATATGTAATTTAATAAGGGAAATATTAAGGTGATGGATGATATTGAAGGCTCAAAGTGAAGTGAAGAAATGAGGGAGGAGGTTCCCTTTTATAATTGAGGTACGAGGCACCTTTGGAATCTCCAAAAATATTAATTTATAATAAAATAAAAACCCATCCAAAAATCTCTAAAATGTATTAGTTTATAAATTGATATTAGTTAATTTTTTTATCATCAATAATTAAATTTTATACATGTTATTCTATCAATTTTATCCTTATCGTTTTAATTAATAATTAATTATTCTATTTAGTTTTTAACTAAGGTAACAAATATTTAAATATTAAAAGGGTAAAATATTCACTTATTTGATGTAAATTAGACCATAAATGACTAATTTAGAACATTTTACACAATATAATAGTTATAATATATTTTTAAAATTGTTTTATGATTTTAAATAATTTAATAATACATTATTTTGACAAAATATCAATAGTATCAATATAGACAATATTCATTTCTTGGATTTATAAAAATATCAAGATAAAATTTTAATCTTGAAATGAATATTTTATTATATCCATAAGGGGTCAAGTTAATCTATAAAACTCATTGAATATATGAATCATCCCAATTTTTTTTATTTTAATATTTTTAAAAACATTAATTTTATATTTTTATTAAAAAAATAATTACTACATTTGTTTTGCATAATTATTTAATATACTTATTTTGTAGGTAAAAATTAAAAAAAAACTATTATGATGAAGATAAATCTTCCAGATTTCATAATAATACTTATAGTAAAAAATATCTCTTGTAAAATCCTACATTAATAATGGTATATTAATTAAAACATGAATGTCACAACATTTACATCACTTTAAATAAAATATTATAAGTTTTATTATCTTTTCTATATGGACCCAAATGGTCAATAACTCAACACTTGTATGATTAAGGTTTAGATATACTCGACCAATAAAATTTTGTAAATTGTTTTTTTCTTTAATGGATATTATCATTTTAATAAAAATTATTTTATTGATTTTTTGGTTATTAAATAATTTCTCTATCATCAATGTATAAGCCTTTAAAGTAAGTATTTATTTTTTAAAAATTAAGAATAAATTTCCATGATAAAGAAAAAAAATATTTTAAATGAGTGTTTATTTACAAATTTATATTCTTTAGAACCTTATTTTAAAAATGATAAAGGTATTAAAATTTGAGTATGACATATTTAACTTTTCTTTATATGAAATATATTAAATATCCTAATCTAATCCAAGTGGATTCCATAGCTTACCATTTAGACCCAATTATTATTGAGGTTAAAAATAACTCATCCAATTATATTATGACAAGTGTTATCATAGTTTTATAATTTTATATTTACCCTTAATTAACCAATTTACCTTTTTACCGTATTAATAAGAATTATTGAGGTTACTATTCATAGTGGAAAAAAATAAAATAATGCTATTTACTTAATTTTTACTCACTGATTCCAAATATGGAATCCATTTTTCAAAATTTAAAACACATAATTTGTAGTAATTAATTTACAATTAATCCTGTTGTCAGAATGAAAATGGGTTTTAAAAGCTAAAACATTTCAAAAGATTAAATTATTTCTACATCTAAATTCATGATAAAATTAATTGCAATGACCAAAATTATATTAATTTAAAAAAATATAGTCTATTTATTCTTTATAATCGTTCAATAATATAATTTAACCATATAAATTATTTCTCAGAAAAAAGATGTTTTTAATTAAAATTTAATATATTTTTACTATTCATCAAAACATGAAACTTATCAGAAAATTATCAAAAAATTATCCAAATAAAATTTTATATCCCTTTTACAAATAATAAATTTTTAGTTAAATAGAATATTTGAAAGTTTCAAAAACAATATTTAAAATGGGTGGGCCATCAAGAGGTGGTAAAACAAAATTTTTTAAAAATACTTTTTTTTATCTGAAAAATTGAATTTTTTCTTATATGAAATCTATAAAACATAATAGATGAATTTTAAACATTATATTGTATATATTACATATATATTTCATTAATATAATCAATTAAGAGTGATTTTATTATTTAATAAACCCCCTTAATTTTTTTCAAATATTTTTTCAGAAAAACATAACCTTTTGTTTAAAAAGGGTTTTATTTTCAATTATAATTAATTTATCACCAAATAATTACTTATATATACATGTGTAAATAATATTTTCATAATTTATTTGTTCATAATCGCCATTATAATGACTAGGTTATAAGGAAGAATAATAATATTTTGTCGTTTTCTTAAACTCTGTCTTGTGTGAAATGAAATCTATAGAAACATATTAAAATTGTGTGTAACACAAGCCAATAATAATGTTGAATATACTAAAATATAATCTCGTGTTTCATGTAGCATAAGATAATTTGGGTGTATCTTACAACACAAAACATAATATAAATTAAAAAAAATCTATCTCATAAAAATTTGGTTGTGTTAGGGAAAGTAAAAAACATACCAACTACCTAAAGTAACTCATCAATGGATATTCACATAAGAGAACATAGGTGGAAAGTGAAAACATAGATATGGAAGAGAAATATTACTCTTATTTTCTGATGGATAGTGATAGAGAATAAGGTTAGGAGAAAATTAATAATAAAAAAGCCATAAATCTGCGATGATCTAAGGGAAGATTTGATTCATCAGAAACAACAGTTCTATGATAACATTTTGGGATTCTAGATCCTTTCACTATAGTTGAAGAATGAGAAAAAAATACCTACTTGATTAATTATAATAAAATATTTTCCTTGTTCCTTGATCAATTTACACTCCATCTCTTATTCCACGAAATGAATTGGAATTTATCATTCCATAAGAATTAGTAGATCAAAGGATCCTTAAATTGAATGACATGTCATTAAATCTTTCTCTATCACAATAAAAAGGTGATCACAAGTTATCAATTATATATAAGTACACCTATAGTAAGATAATAAATTAATCTAACAAAACTCATCTGAATTTTAACACATACTTTCCATAAATTGATAACCTTACAATAATTATGAAAGAAAAAAATAAAAAACATTTTAAATAGGTGAACTAAATCAGCTTAATAGTTATCTCTCATATATCATAATTTATCTCTTGTTAGTCACATTCTATATATTTATGCACCTTCATCATGTATTCTCTTGATTCATGGTAATAACCTGAATTACCACATATCTTTGTTTAATAAATGCATGTTTCCTTATTCCAATTATTATTTGATATATTCATTAATACAAAAAATGGTGTATACTTCATCTATGATAACATAATTGTCTTGAAAAAAATCCTTAATTAGATCACAATAAACTAGTATCATATAATTTACTTATTCATATCTAATATATCTTTATACAGACATAATTATCTTAACACAAGGTACCTATTAATGTTTATCCTTCCCTTAATCATGTGTTCTAAAAATATAGCACCGTACCCTTAAATAACTTCTCTAGGTCTTTAAAACTATTAAAAAACCATTATTATCCTTAATGAAAAAAGTTTACTGAAAACAATTATATGTATCGTGATCTAAATAATATTTGAATTATGAAACATATACACCTCAATCATCAAATTTTTTTCTTAAACCAATAATCATTATCCATCATATTAGTATTTCCTGAAATATGAATAATGTCTTAAGGTTCCTCAACCATAATCTAACCAAGCTTCTTTGTTTTAATGTAAAAAATAATGCTAGAACATCCAATACCTTTCACATTTCATCTAAAATATCTTTATCCTTAGTGGTATAACCAATACTTATACCACCTTCATTATTCAATTTAGAATATTTTAACTTAAGAAATCGATTTTTTTAAATCCCATACTTTCCACATATGAAAAATTCAAGGTAAACTATGTTCTATCTAGTTCTATATATTAACTAAGACCAGATATATAAGTGCGAGAAACAATTGTTATAGATGAAAATCATATAACCAATGGTAATTAATTATAATATTTCAATATATGATATATGAGGTTTAATCCTAGGTTATTAATGATCGTTAGAAAAAATTATAGGATTTTATCCTATTATTAGACTTGTCCTTAGGAAATCCCTAGAAATATCCTTAGAAATATCTCAAGGGATATCACTGAAGTTTCTCAACCTAATTTCCCAAGGTTAACTAAAACTTTGCTCTGATACTAACACTAACGACCAATGCTTGATGTACATGGACATGACATTAATTTTGAAGAATACTTATTACACTATACAAAAAAGTTCCCAAAGATCATATTAGTTTAGTGCCTTTAGAAACATCTATAAAAACTTATAATCTAGTGAAATATCTTCAATGTCTCCCACAATGATCTTACCATTTTTTAGTCCTATATAAACCTTTATTTATAACCTAGGAAGAAGAAAACATCAGAAAGGGTGATCTCAAATGCTTAGTAAGATCAGGAAAGGGTGATACATAAAGATAAACATGATCATAAAGGGTATGATAATGAGATCGTAATATTAGAAGATCATTCCATGCATATCAAAGGTAAACATGAATCATAAGGAAATGAAAGAACATAATCCCCAAGATCATAATATTGACATAAGACATGAAATTGTGTCACACACATAAACTTATAACTTTTTGAACATGTATAATTGGTAATATGTTCACTCATTAAGGACAAAAAATTAGGTCCTTGAATAAGCATAAGGACATGGAAACCAAGTCCACTCATAAAATTATGAAGAAGAAATTGAGGTCCATGTATAGAATTATAAACATGAAATCAGGTTGGCACCCAACATATATAATTCATGAGTTATCCATCATTACCAAATAAATTTAAGGGAGATATAGATCCCACCCATCTCCTAATGAATTCATACATAAGTGTTCCACAAAACAGAAATCATTCATCATATCAAAATCCATGAAATAAAATGGGTTTCATAAATATCATTCCATCATAACATAATCCATATAAAACAAATGGATTTCATAAAAATAATTCCATCATAATCACAAAAAAACATGAGAATAATATGTATATAAAAATAACCCTATTAAATAATTCCATCTTTGATGGAAAAATAATTTTGATAAAACACTTGAAATTAATTATTGGAAAAAATATCCATTCTTCTTCAATTTTTTACTTTTATTAAAATGACATGAATCATTAAAAGAAAATAATTTATATAATTAAAACCATGAAAACATATAATTTAATCTTAATTTAAATATGTATTTATGAAAACATAAAAATACATTCATTTCTTATAAGTTAAATGAAAACATTCTTCTCACACTTTTATCCGATAAGTCAAAAGTACCACATATCGAAAATAAAAAAATATTCTTTTCATAACATTTAATAAAAATTAAAAAAAGGGTAAAATTTTAATAAAATAGTTATATAAGAATATAAATAATTTTTTTGAATACATATTTAGGAAACATATACATGGATGATTAAATATACGCCAGTAAATAATTACGTATAAACAATGTTTGATAATAATGAGATTGAAACATTATCCCATACAACTTTATAATGAGTAAAATTGTATTACCCATGAAATAATTAATAATATATAGATATGAAATTACTATAATCTTACATATAGGACTCATAAAATAAATTTATGGGTATTATATACACCACATTGAAGAAACAAGTAGTGTATGAGGCATGTATCTCACGTAAGTAAAGGTTAGATGAAAAGACCTTACCCTAGTTTTGGAACCTTAGTACGTGTATAAAACTCTAATATATGGGTTTAAATAATTTCATTAACTTATTTTACAATAATATTCATTTTTATAATATACTAAGTGATCATATTAACAACCATTTGTTAATAACATTATTACTCATCTATTAGGTATTAACTGCTTTATTTTCATGTGCATGTTTTTCGGATAAGTTTTTATTCCAATTTTTAGGTTATAGTTATATAATATCAAGAATTATATTAGTATAATATATATAATATTTATTCATTAAATTAATTTATATGATCATGCTTTAATGAAGATCATGTAGAATGAATCACATTGCATAGTGTAGACGGTAGGTCGTATGTACACACAAGAGATGGTATCATTCCTATAATTGTGGAATGATATAGATCTAGATAGTGTATATAATATTTAAGAATAAATATCAAGTTATAATAATATTATATATTTATAATTACCATTATTACACGCATCTTAGTAAAGTGGTGATGAAAATTAGTTGATACTATGGCGTGGAGATGGTAAGCCGTACGTAGGCCCACGCGGTGATTTTTTTCATAGGATGGATAAAAGGAGTAATAAGGTTGTTCCATAAAAATAGTAAAACTTAATTATATAGGTTATATTGGAGTTATTAATTTTTAATGGAAAACAATTAAGAGGAAATAGAAGAAGAAATGATCTTGTGAGAGTTTGAAAAAGATATGAACTCTTCTTCAGCGAGCTCCCAATAGATCTACTCTTAAGGCACTAAATTTGGTATTTTGAGGTCACCAGAACCTCTATAATGTGACTAGGGAAGTTGTTAAGTGAAATTGTAATGGTATGGCTTAAATTAAAGGCTCAAAGTGAAGTGATGAAATGAGGGAGTAGGTTAGCCTTTATAATTGAGGTGTGGGGAACCTTTGGAATCTCTAAAAAGATAAATGTATAATAAACTCAATACCCACCCAAAAACTTAAAAAATGTATTAGTTTTGAATATGAGATGATATAAGGTTGTAATATAATCAAACAATAAATTTTAGACAATTTTTATGTGAATTTAAACCTTATCCTTTTAATTAATACTTAGTTATAAAATTTAATTTTTCTAATAAGGTAACAAATATTTCAATATTGAAAGGGTGAAATATTCATTTATTTGTTATAAATTAGACCGTAAATGAATAATTTAGAAACTTATAAACTATATAATAATAATTATATATTTTTTAATTTGTTTTATTATTTTTAAATAATTTAATAATACATTATTTTGACAAAATATCAATAGTGTCTATTTTGACACTATTCATTTCTTGGTTTTAAAAAGATATGAAGAAAATATGTTAACCACAAACCAAATATTTTATTATATTAGAAAATGGTCAAGGTAATCTAGAAAATTATTTGAATATATGCATCATCAAGAATTATATTTATTTTCATTTTTGTAATAACATTAATTTGATATTTCCATTAATAAATTAATTACTACATTAGATTTGTGTAATTATTTAATATACTTATTTGTTGGAAAAAAGATAAAAATAAAATTTTAAGAAGAATATAAATAATCTATAATTAATAATAAAACTTATAGTTGAATATATCTCTTGGAAAATCCTACATTAAAAATGTTATGTTTTTTAAAACATTAATGTGACATCTTTAACATCACTTTAACTAAAATATTATAACTATAAATATCTTTTCTATATGGATAAAAATGGTAAATAACTTGAAAATTGGATTATTATGGTCGATATATACTTTGAAAATAATATTTTCTAAATAGGTTTTTTCTTTTAATGGTTATTATAATTTTGATAAAAATTATTTTTTTGATTTTTCATCAATTAAATATGTTATGCATCATCAGTGTATAAGCCATTAATGTAATTATTTATTTTCAAAAAATTGAAAATAAAATTACATGATAAAGATAATATTTTTAGTTTTAAAACTACTATTTATATTCAAATTTATCTTCTATATATCCTTGTTTTATATAAGATAAATTTATTTAAATTTGAGAAAGATATATTTAACTTTTCATTAAATAAAAAATATTAAAAGTCCTAATCTAATCCAAGTGGCTTCCAAATTGCACAATTTCAACCCAAATATTATTTAGGATAAACTAAATTCATCCAATTATATTAGGAAAAGTTTTAAGTTAATTTTATAATATTTTATTTATAATTAATTACTCAATATACCTTTTTACTGTATTAATAAAAATTACTAAAGTTAATATTCATAAGGACCATAAATAAAAGAATTATATTTATATAATTTGGAGACACTAATTAAAAATATGGAATCCATTTTCTCAAATTCAATAAACAAAAGTTTCATTAATTAATTTAAAATTAATCCCCTCTTCGAAATAAAAAATGGGTTTTAAAAGATAAAATTTTGCAAAAGTTTGAAATTTTTTACATCTAAATTCATAGTAAAATTATTTACAATGAAAAATATTATATTAACTGATAAAAATATAGTATATTTATAATTTTGAATCATTAAATAATATAATTTGAAACTATAAATTATTTTTATGAGAAATTTTGTTTTCAATTAAAATTTACTATATTTTTACTATTCATCAATACATGAAACTTATGAGAAAAATATAATAAAATTTTCCAAATTAAATTTTATATAAAAATTAAAAAGAAGAATTTTATTTTTTAAAAGAAAATATATAAAAGTTTAAAATAATATATTAAAAATTTTTGATCCATCAAAATGTGGAAAAATTACATTTTTTTGAAAAACACCTCTTTTATTTGAAAAATTGAATTTGTTCTTATATCACGTCTAGAAAAAATATAAGATAAATTTTAAACATTAGTTCAGATATATTACATATATATATCATTAGTAAAATCTATTAAGAGTGGTTTTATTATTTCATTAACTCACTTTTTAATATTCAAATTATTTGTCATAAAATCATTTTATTTTATTTAAAAAGGATTTTATTTTAATTTATAATTAATTTCTCATCAAAAAATAATTTATATATACATGTGTGAATAATATTTTTATAATTTAGTTGTTCATACTTTCCATTATAATTACTAGGTTATAAATTAGCATAATAATATTCAATGGTTTACTTAAACTTGTTCTTGCGTGAAATGAAATTTATAAAATGAAATTGAAATTGCATGTAACACAAGCCAAATTTAGTTTTGCGTATGCCGCAAGTTAAGCCAGTGTTGCATGTAGCGCAAGATAATATTGGTGTATCGTACAAAACAAGACATAATTTTTTTAAAACCAATCTATATTATTATAATATTAGGGTGGTTCAATAGTTCCAAAAAAATCATCTCAACCTTAGAAAAATATTCTTCCTATATAAGAAAACAAATATTATGTTAGTAATACTATATGGAAATAAATTAAATATTAACATGAAATTATACATTAATAAAATGAACATATTTAATAAAAAATACACATTTTGAGTTATAATGGTCACATCATGAATCATATTGAGGTGGTTTTGAGACCTATATGAGAAAAATGAGTGACAGATCGTTGTCCAAAAATATCAAAACAATCCAAATGGGTTAGCTCGGTTTTGAGTACATAACTTATGATTTTACCAAATTTAATTTCAATTTTAAATAAAAAGACACACTTGGATTCATATTAGTCACACCATGTGTTTTATTGAGGTAAGAATAATTCTTACATGTCAGAAATGACTTATAGATTATTTTTCTAAAGTATAAAAATAATCTGAATGCGTTAGCTCAATTTTCAGTATGCCAGTTCTGTTTTTTTTACTAAAATGTAATTTTAAAATGGAAACATGCATTATGAGTCATAAAAGTCACTCCAAGCATTTATTTACATGATAATACTTCATAATTGTTACAAATGACTTATGAATTGATGTCATAAATTATCAAGTTAACCAGTGCACGTTTTCTTGGTTTTCTGTGGGTGACAAGTTTTGAACTAAAATGTTAATTTTAAATTGATAACTGATACTTTTATTCATATCGGTGACACTGTGTTTTGGATTGAGGTTTGGTTGACTCCTACACATAAAAAATGACTCATGGATAATTTTTCTAATGTATCAGGACAATATAAATGTGTTTTATTGGTTTTCAGTATGTCACTTGTTCTTATTACTTAAATTAATAAAAATTTTAAATAAAAAGACACACTTGGAGTCATACCGGTCACAATGTGTGTTTTATTGAGGTGCATTTTACTAATACACATAAAAAATGACTCATGGATGGTTTTTCTAAAATATAAAAACAATACAAATTCATTTTATCAGTTTTCAGTATGTCACTTTTTATTTATTTTACTTAAATTAAAGTTAATTTTAAATAAAAATAAAACACTCTGAGTCATATTGGTCACATCGACCATCGCATTAAGGTGTAACAGATTTATACTTTTACAAAATGACATATTTATCATTTTAATAATGTATCAAAACAATCCAAACATGTTTGATGATTTTTTAATATGCCAGTTGTGCTTTTTTACTAAAATGTAATTTAAAACTAGATACACTGATTATGATTAATACCGATAACATCGTGCATCGGTTTGACATGAGACTAGTTCATAAATGTCAAAAATGAATTATGAATCATATTCCTAAATCATCAAGTCAATCATAGGTCATTTTCATGGTTTTTATTGAGCGATGCGTTTTTAACTAAAATATCAATTTTAAACTGATAAAAGACACTTTTATTCATACCAGTCACACCATGCGCCATATTGATGTGTGCGATATTACTACAAATTAAAAATGACTCATGTATCATTTTAGTGAAGTATTAAATCAATACAAATGTGTTTGATCAGTTTTTAGTATTTCACTTGTTCTTTTTTGTTAAATTAATGCTAATTCTAAATAAAAATACACACTTTGAGTCATAACGGTCACACCGTGCATCATATTGAGGTGCGATTGACACCTATATAACAAAAATGACTAATGGATTATTTTTGGAAAATATAAAAACAATAAGAATGAATTTTATTGATTTTCAATGTTTTAACTTTTATTTTTTACTTAAATTAATGTCCATTTTAAATAAAAGTACACACTTTGAGTCGTACTCGTCACACTGTTCATCGTGTTGTGGTTCAGATGATTCCTAAATGACCAAAATGACTTATAGATCATTTTAATAAATTATCAAAACAATCTGAATGAATTTTCTTAGTTTTTAGTATGAAATTTGTTTTTTTACTAAAATGTCATTTTAAACTGGAAACATCCTTTATGAGCCATGCCAATCACATCGTTCATTATTTTGATGTGAGAATAATTCATACACATGAATAATGACTTACGAATAAATTTCCTAAATTATCCAGACAATCGGAGTGCATTTTCTTGGTTTTCAGTGAGTCATAAGTTTTGAACTAAAATGTCAATTTTAAATTGATAATGAACAATTTTAGTCATACCAGTCACAACATGCATCAGATTGAGGTGTGGTTGATTCCGAAACATAAAAAATGAATCATGGATAATTATCATAATGTATTAAAACAATATTAATGCATTATCTTGTTTTTTAGTGTATCACTTACTACCTTTATATAAATTAATGTCGATTCTAAATAAAATGATACACTTGGAGTCATAACGGTCACCCCATGAATCTTATTAAGGTGTGGTTTACTCAAACAGGTTAGAAATGACTCATTGATAATTTTTATAAAATATAAAAACATTATGAATGCATTTTATCCATTTCTAGTATTCCACTAGTTCATTTTACTTAAATTAATGTCAATTTTAAATAAAAAGACACACTTTGAGTCATACTAGTCACTTGTTATTTTGTCTCGTTTTTGTGTAGATTATTTGTGGTAATACCAACTATATTTAACCATTCATTTCATATATATATATATATATCACATATTATTAGATTAATATTAATTACATTACATAATGATCCATGCAAGAATAGTTTAAGTCTAGTGCTTTTGGAAACATGAAATCATAAAGAACTCGTCTATAGGATTCTCTCATTAAGTTAGTATTTACTAGAAACCTTATAAGAAATATCATTTCTAAAACCATTTTTAATAACCTAAGGATATGAAACACCAGAAAGGGTGATCATATATGCTCAATAATTGTAAACAAGGTAGATAACAAAGATCATATAAGGATAACATGATCATAAATATGTTAGAAGGTGATATTTACATTAAAAATTCATACCATGCATATCATAGATCATAATCATGAGTCATGGATAATATTATGGTGGTTCAAAAGACATGAATCTTAAAGGATAAGATAATATTAGAAACTAAAAACATACACTTTGAGTCATGCTGAGCACACTGTGTATCAGATTTAGGTGCATCTAATGAGATGTAACTGATTAGTATACTGTTTAGGAAAATATTCATGAAAGATATTATGGTAAGTAATAATTTCCATTAAACTAATAAGAAGTAATATTTTTCATTCAACATGATCTTTCATTTCTGGTTTGTTTCAGATAGTTGAAAGGAAAATATGACTTCCCAAAAGATCTGTTAAAAAAATAAATAAGTATTACATAAAAATGATAATGAAATTAACGTATAAATAGTAGATAAAATGATGAAAAAATTAATTAATTTCATAAGTAGTAAGAATTCACCATTATAAACTCACGGACCATTTCCTTAATTTCATTATTTCAGTTGCATCCATAAAGTCTAATCTCCCATGAGCATGACCAGTTTCAAATGAACCACCCCAAATTGACCAAGGAATCCACATATACAAGAAACAAAATTCATATAGGAATAATAATAAAAATAAGTAAATATTTTTTTTGAAAAAATCCACTACCTTTATAGAATTCAAATATTCATGCTATTCATATACATTCTTACATCAGGTATGCTGCCCATTCATTTCTGACCACATCTATATCATCTTATGAATATGTCTATTTTCAATAATCATAGTAGTGCTATAAAAATATAAATACAAAAAGTATTAAAAAATATTTTAAATTAAATAGTAACTATCTTAAAAAATACCTCTTCAGGAATTCTAGTTTCTTCATGGAATAAGACCTCTCATAAATTTAAAAACATTATAACTAAAATCTTTTCCATTGGTTTGTTTTGAACACTAAAGAAACATTGAGTAGATTAAGTTATTTATTTTGATTTGTGTTTTGATAGTGAAATATTATTGTATATACCCTGATACTTTTCCAATCATAGTACCTGTCATATTCCTCATCCTTATCCTCTGGCCTCATTCCTTATTTTTTCATGACACTGATGCACCCCTCGATCATAATAGAATCGTCATTAAAAGATACAATATATTATATAACTTTATGTTTAGTTATAAAATGTTGGATGTAGTGAATTGAAAATTGACAAACCCCATCATTTATAGATGGTTTATTAGATATCAATGAATTGAATCTAGGAAACAAATCTTTAGGGTATCCAAGTTTACCACAAAGAGAATCCAATGAAACCTAAAAAAATAGTAATATAATAATGAAAAAATATTTGATATGAATAAATTGTATTGTCTTACCCTGTATTTCTGGTATTAAATAGATCATGTCATCTGAAATTTTACTTTCAAATGATTTGATCAGACCTAACACTATTTCATTCTTTTTTGGTATCTATTTTCGGTTATTTTCATGAGTATATTTGAGGACTAACTAGTATAAATTTCTTTCCAGGGGAAAATACCTTCAATTTTTTTTATATATACGCCTACCAAAAATTTAAAATGTATTTAGTCATAATTAGCACATTATATCAGCATTTGGAAAACTAATTCATAAAAACATACCTCATGTATACATTTACAATTGATCCACCTACCCAATCATAGTGGGGGATTTCCCATACACTCTCAATACCAATGATGTCAGGAAATTTATCTTCAGAAATATTTTCTTCAAAATCAAATATTTTATTAAGACTATTTTTTAACCTTGTATCCACGTGAAACGTTAATGATAATAAATGTGGAAATAGAAAATTCTGGGTAATGGGGTTTTTGGTAGATCTTCTCAATCGGTTTTTCGATCCTTTAGATTGTTTTGAGATGGTATTTCATTTCATCCCCTTCACATTGTTAGTATTTAATAAAATTAATATCTTAAGACCTTTTTTCATTAATTGTTAAAGGTTTATCTTGAAAATTAAAATGGAATTGAATACTTCCTTATTGACAAGCATTTTTACAAGATGTGATGGTCATGCGATGAATGTTCCAACAAATTTTTCTATTATATGAATATATTTCTTATCAATTATAATTATTAGACCGATACTCTGATCATGGGATATTCTAATCGACAGTCTCACATGACACGTCGGGAGTGGTATGCAATGTATCTTGTTGGTTAGGATATTGAACATCATAGACCTCACTATAAGAAGATGGGTGGGTATTGATAGATATATATCACAATCATCATCTCCTTGTATAATATCGGTATAAAAAAGGGGTTAGTGTCTTTACGATTCACATTTCATAGAAAGAATTATTAGAACATTGATTAACTCAGCTAAGACATCTCTTTGAGGGGGACGACTCATCTCATAGCTGGTGGGGGGGGGGGATCTCTACACAATGGCTATTCTAGAGTTTTTTATTCTTTTTTTCTTCCCCCAATAAAATATTTCATTATCTCTCACTGCTATTGGAATCATTATTCTAGGGTATCTAATATTTCTCTCATATATTTCATTTATCCTCTTTTATCCTCCCCTTGTTTTTTTTCTCAAAATAGATTTGGGGTGTCACCCCCAAACCGGAACCTTTAACATAGTCATGCTATTCTGGCCACCTGATGGCCACCAATAATATGTATTCATCTAATATAGGTGTTTTTAAATAATGTGACTATTTTTGAGAGAAAATATAGGAAAATTATTGATCATTGTTTTGTAATAGTGATTTAAAGTAAAACAAATATTTATTATGTAATACTTTCACATGTTTCTCACTTTTTTGGGGTTTCATCTATTAGTATCCTATATTTATATACACGTGACTCTTTACATACTAAATGGAATGGGATGGAATTGGATTTGGATTTAAAGTCATTAATCTGCATATAAATAGAGGAACACAATTATAGCGTTGTTTTATGTCACATAAATGTATTATGGTAGATTTAAAATACGTACCAATTTTTATTTTGAAGTGAATCATATCCCAACCTTGCATTTCAGTTGAGGTACACTGGATTTTTTTCCCGTTCCTTATTTCCATCACTCATATTTTGTTTCATAAATAAAAAATTGTCAATCAAAGGGATGAATACACACATCTTCAAATAAAGTATTACTTGCCACAATGTAACTGAAAAGACACATCTGTATGATGAATAGTAAATCTATCGTACACTTCTTGGGTTATCCAGAGTGCATAGATAAGTGATGGGTGCATGATTATTTTCCCTTTAACACCTTTAAGATGATTTCTAGTTATAATTATGTGATATCATTTTTGAATTCTTCTTGCAAGCATTAATACATATTTATTGTGGGAGTCATATACTATAAATTCACCCTGAAATGGATCATAAAGGGTAATTCAATGTTTCATTATTTTATTCTTTAGTAAAATAAATAAATGATATCATAATGTTACCACAATATCTCCCCACCTTAGTGTGTTAAGTGACAACACAACATAGTTCCATGAATATAAATTAACTGACATGCATTTTCGAGTGCTGATTCCAATGTAACTATTGAACATAGCCTTATTGGGGTTGACATGCTGGACCCATGCATTCTATCCAACCTCGTACTTGAATCTATTGACTTTAAACTTAATTATTTTTTAACACCATCAAACTATGGAACTCTTGTTTTTTCTACGTCACTGGTACTTCGTCAGCTACCATTTCCTCAAATTCAAAATCATCAATATGTTGCATTGGAGAGGTAACATTTTCATGCGTACATAGTCATTGTACCTATGCACTGAGAGGAACGATAGGTTGAGAAGCCTATTGTTCCTTAGGAATGGGAGCACCAGCACATGCAGAATAATGTTGTTCCTCTACACTACGAGTAGTAATTGGTTGAGAAAGCTATTGATCCTCAAGAATGAGAGCACCAATATGTGCTAAAGGTTGTTGTTCCTCTGTATTGAGAACATCAATAGGATGAGAGACCTATTGTTCCTCGGGATTGGGAGTACCAACACATACAAAAGTCATTATCTATAGAAGTGGTTTAACATTTCATTTCTTATACATAAATTCAATATAGAATGAATAATAATGTGAAGTAACACATTGTATATTACAAATAAATAACCTTATTATTGAAATATATTTTTATTATTTAAAGGATGATGGTATTTGACCCCTCTATCTACTAACCAAATCCCTTCATTAAGGTATACTCTAATAGAAAAAATCGCATCTTCATTGGGACTACTGTGAAATGATTGAGACGGCCCAATGAAAGGGTTATTCTAAATTTAAATTTCAACTGACCCTTTAGTATTTTTGTTCGATAACAGAAAAATTTAAGACTTTTGATTTGTGGGATCTTGAATGTTAAATAATTTTACTACCTGTGATGACAATATAAACGGTTCATCTTCATACCATTCCTTACTGAAATCAACTTTCACAAATCCTAATTCATCTATTTTAACTGAAATCCTATTATCAACCCAATTTCAATGAAAAATCTGCACTTGGAATGTATTATAATCCATCTACCATATTTTTTTGATGATACCAAAGTATTAAATATTCCCATAAATTGGATTTCAGTCTTTATTACCAAAAACATGAATCACTTCATCCATAAGTGTAACTCCACAATTTTTCATGGTACTGTGTTCATCAATATCATTTGTATAGAATGTATAACCACTAATTACTTGACCATTTTACGATAATACATACAAAATTGGTCCTCTGGCTAACCATAAAGGTTGTTCTGAAATTAAATTCATATTTTTATCTGACTTCTTAAAAATATGGTCCGGAAAGGATCTTCTAAACTATTGATTATGTGTATTTGATATCCATATTTCATCCTATGATGGATTCCAATGCCTAAGAATTTATTTGTGGGTTTCAACATATGGGGAAACCTCCAAACTATTTGAAAAAACATAAAGGTGGTCCTGATCATGATCTGTATTATTGATTATGACCACATCACTTCTGGATATTCCTTCACTTGCAAGACACCCATTGTGACATGATTTCGATAGACCAATACTTTTTACACCAGATATGTATTTGGTATATAATTAAATGGATTCTTTAATAATATGTTTCTCCACAATACAAACCTTTATATGAAATTGATTTTGGAAACACCCTTTCAAAATATTAATATAGTGCTCAGTGGGGTACATCCATATATAGTGTACAATACCACATAGTTGAATCCCCCTCACCTTGTAAACCATAAAATGAACCATCATATCAAAGAATTTTGGTTGGAAGAACATTTATTATTTACAGAATACATTGAAAATTTCACTTTATATAGTTAGAAATTTCATCAAGTCTATAAATTTGCTGCATATAGATTGGAAGAAGAAATAGAGCTGGTTAATATATGAAATATATTCAATGGAAAAATTTTATTTAAAGTTATAGGTATTACATATTGCATAAAAATATGATATTCATTCGATCTTTGAACCTTTAACTATAAATCAGTCTTTGAAATGATGTTCTTGATATTCTATGAATACCCCTCTAGAACCTTTATATCATTCAAAAAGTTTCAAAACTAATATCTCTCCTGAATGGAAAGAGTGTAAGAAGATGGAAGAAGAAAATTTCATTTTCCCCCCTTCACTGGAACTAACTCTTCTCATATTCCCAAGTAAACCATGTCCAACCAAACCTTGATTCCATCCTTTGTTTTTTCAGGTTCATTTAGTAATATGCTGATGATACCATCACATACATTTTTTTCAGCATTCTTAACATCAAGAGAACTCCTCATTTACAAACAATTTTAGTATAATAATTGAGAAAAAATTGAAATATTTTTCCAATCGGTTTTTGTAAGGTTTTTCAAAAATGATTTACCAAAATAAGTGTCTATATCTTTTACTTTCTCAAACAGTTGATCACCTATTAGTGGAGACAATGTTGTAAACTTCTCTGAACTTCCATCAAATAATGTTTTCCAAGATAGGTACTTATAACATCATGGTAGAAATCATCAATGTCCTAGAAACATGGTTTTTGATGGTTGTTTCAACCTAATTTACTATGTACCTTGTTCAAAATTTGGACACTCTTGAGTTCTATTAATGTTATATCCTGAAAAATTTACATAAAACTTAAGGTCAATTTTTGTTCTGTACAAAATGTATCTGAATATAAAATCTTCATTTCAGTAAGAATAATACAATGTAAGAAATGAATATGATTATAATATGAAATCTTCGATCAACGGATCCAAATATACATCAATATCATTACCCTGAATTTTTGTTCATGATATAATTATAGATAACATGATATATTTTCGTTTCATACATAACCATGGTGGAAATTTATAATTTACCAACATTACCAACCATGTACTGTGAGTGCTACTTTGAAAACAATAAATATTCACTCCTTCTGTAGATAATCAAAGATGAAGGTTTCTCAGATGGTTTTTAAATTCAGGATACTCATGATCAATTCTATTCCACATAAGATATTCTACTGAGTGATGCAATTTCTCATATTTAATTCTACTATCTGCGTTTTATTTCAATAGCCCTCCAATCTCTTCACTTCCATATAGGCGCCTAAACCATGTAATTATTGGAAATCACCAAACAAATTTTATAGGACTGAATTCATCATTCTTGTATATATATGTTCCACAGTTTGTATATTTTCTAATTGTTATGTGGTCCTTTCAAAATAGTATAAAATCATTCAAGAATGCATGTATTCTTTCAGTGATCATACCCATTTAGAGTTTCATTCGTCTTCCATCATATTTTTGGCTTGGGAGCTCAATATCTTCTGAGAGCATGTCATTCAAGAGAAAAAGTAGTTCTATAAAATTGGTGTCACTCCATCCATTTCCTTCTTTCTAATTTTATAGCTTTAGTATGAATGGAATTACTGTATATTTAGTGTAACCATCATAAAATAGATTCTTTACACAACTCTTTAACTTATGATTTTTTGGGATATCGTGAAGTTTATTTTCAACTGTACATGTCATTTCCTCAATATTACCTTTATCATTATTCACATTTGTAATAACATTCTCAATATAGTATTCTTCATTGTCCACACTTATAATCATATTAGATGATCAATAAAACACAGTTCTATCCCAACAACTAGGTATATTCATTTTTACCCCATGTTTATTCCAACATGTATAACTTCAATCTATTATTTGACAAATTAAGTGTTCATCCAACTCTTATAGACTAATATTTATTGAATAAAAATAGCGTAAACACAGAAAATGGATTTGAGAAGAGTCATATGCCTGATCTTTTGTAGACATGATGATGTCTTTCACTCCATCTTCATACTCATTGGTCAATTGATTGGAGTCCATCCATTATTTATTTATATCCATCTTATTTGATTTCATAATAATAATATTTAACAAAATAAATAAAAAAAATGTTGATATAAAAAATAAAAAAGGCTAAAAAAGTTATAGACTTTAGGTCTCTTTTAATATTTATCCCCAATATCAACTATCCAGAACCAAGTTGTTTCATTTTAGATCTTTTATTTAAATCAATCTCCATCTCTTCTAGCCTTTCATTCATTGGTCAAACAAATAGAAATTCACCAACATAAATAAGTAAAATGACAAAACTTATCACATAATACACCATCCTATAGTAGAAATTATATACATTACACTACATGAACATTAATTATAACATGAAATCATTGAAATTATTATTACACTATCTTGGTGTCTAGTTAATCCCACAAAATATCTATTTAAGACAGGAAATGAAACTTATATTCCATTTATCATGAATCTTTCTAGATGGTCCATGTAGATCTCTTCATTTGAATATCCAAGAAGGAATATAATCATGACCTCAATTTTTTTTTTTCTAAAAAAAAACCTTCAATGGAAACCAAGATAAGAACCATATGAATTATTATATATCTTACAACATGAGAAAAAAATGACTCAAATATAATCTTCCTAGTTATATAAATACATTTAAAAATAGAGAAACATTTCACTATTCTCTATAATCCACTTTCTCCTTTAGTTGATAAATATAATAGTTCAATATATCCCTTTTTCGAAGTTTCAATTCAATTATCTAAAATGTATCAAAAAAATAACGGGAATTAAATTATTAATTCAATTTCTTATAACACTAGAATAGGCCAATAGTAGACCTATTTTGGTTCAAAAAATAATTAAAAATCCACCAGACTTTCCAATACATTTCAGATCCCATGAGGATAAAGATAAGCATCAAGGGTGACATGCATGACCATTGTGGACGAATTCACCCTAATGAAGTCAATAATAAGCATCCAAGAATAGAATATAAAAAGAAAATAATAATAATAAATTTCAATAAATAAATTTACAATAAATTGAAATTTAATATAACATTACAAAACCACAAAAAATAAAACAAATATCATGAGTCTAAAGAGGTTGAAACGTAACACGATCCTAATGGTGCCCTAAAAATGAAGGACCAACCACCATCTCCTTATGACACTCGAGACACAACCATAATCACAATAACTATCTTCTTCTTAAGGAAAATAGAACCAAATCAAACATTAAGGCCAATAATAGAAAAAACATGAATAATACATGATGATTACATTCCAACCAATGTGACTATATACTGCATGAGCTAAAGGATATTAGGATACAACCATGAGTCCAATTCATTACCTTTATAAATGAAATTATAACTTCTAGTTTGAAAATAATATTTCTAAATTAGTTTTCATTTCATTTATATTATATAGAAATGAGAAAAATATATAACATTCACTTTCTCAAAGAACCACATTTATAAAACATTGTATAAATATATTTTCAAAAAAACAATGACAATTCAAAACCCATGAATATATCCTTAAAACATAATTATTTTGAAAAGAAACCCACACATGGTTTAAATCTTTTGAAAACAATTTTCCATAAAGGACAAAAATTTGAAAACAACATTCCACTACCCATTTAAGTATTTAACACACCCAACACAATGGTAATAAAGGAACAATGTCATGAACTAAGCTAGGTTTTCATCTAAACCGACACTCGAACCGGTCTGTGGCGAGGCCTAAAGGGCATTACCAATCCTCTAAGGATTTCACAAGTGCCTGAGTATAAAAAAAAATAAAGTGGGAATGGTTTTCCCAAATATGAAAATATAAAACAATAGACAATATAAAATAAAACCAAGTTGGAAAACCAAACCAAACAAGCCTTTTCAAGGTTTCAAAGTTTAGTAAAATGGTTTGTAAAAATTCTAAAAACTATCTCAAAGTCAAGTGATCAAAAAATATCTCAAAAACCACCACATGTAAAGGGGACACCACCGTCAAGCCATATGAACAACATCACCAACTAAATACTTCTAACAACCTAAAATGCCATCTCCATAAGCATTACATTTACCTATATCAAACATAACCAATTCTACTTACAACCAAAAGTGTAAGTAGTGTGTGACCTAATGCCCACTAGGATGCCACCCAATAAGAAGATTCCATCCACTAAAAATTATATAGAACATTAAATTACACAATTTATATATGAAATAAATACTAGAACAATTTTAAGGGAATCAACTTTAAAAGAAAAATTTTCTAAATAAATAAACTTTATAAGAAATACAATTTTATAGAATAAAAATTTAAAGGAAGAATATTTTTAAAGAAGAAAACATTAATGAAAATTAATTTTCCTTGAATTTACCAATTGAACACACTATATGTCGATTACAAGCGCGATAAAACAAAGATAAATAGTCATGAGAAACACCCCTAGGACAAGATAATAATGGGACACTAGGTACATCGTACCATAGTGAAACATGGCATAAAAACCATGACCAACTATGTTATTGTGCAAGATCCACTAGAAGGGGACACTCCAATGGCCTAGTGATCTCCAGTAAATCATCATTATTTAGTTAGCATAGTCATCGTCAATCCTGTTATGTAAAACTGGACTATATCCACTTCTAAATCACTAGCATACTAGTCCTAGTCTACCCTTCAAGATTCCGGGGCTTCCCTTTCATGCTTAGTCAAGTTACATATGTCATATAAAACCACTAGCAAATCCATGTCTTATTTTAAAATAACACGCACACCAAAAATAGTTTTCATACATGTTTCGAACCTACCATTTAATTTAACAAACCATTAAGAATAATTTAAAACAAAATTACAAGATATATCTCATGGATTTACACATGAAAACCCCCTGAAAACCCTCTATTATGATCCAACGTACACCTACACCACATCAAAACAAAATGAACCACACAAGGATAATTTAATAAACTAATTTTACAATTTAAAAAACACTCTCAAATGACACATTATGAGTTTTCATCATAAATGCACCCCATTTTATATAAACATGCCACTTAAAAATGAAAAAAATATTAAACTATTTTAAAAACTAACTTTTCACTACAAAATATTAATAAAAGAACATTCTAAGTTAATTGGGTAGGAAAAATAATTCTCCAAATAATGTTTATACATGTTACCAACTACCTTAGGTATAGAAATTCCCAAAAATCTACGCAAAATTTCAAATGAACACTAATCGCAGCACACAAAACCCAATGTGAACCCTAATTCAAGAATATTGACCAAAAAAATCAAGATCGATCCCTAAATAAAATGGAACCCTGAACCGAAACCCTAAGGAAATAGGGGAGAAGCTTGCTGGATTTAATCACATTAGAGGGAGGTCGTTGGAGGGGAGCTGCATGCTAAAGGGGGTCGCCGAAGGTCATGCCGATATAGAATGGTCACGCCGGAGAAGGTTTCGTCAGAAGGGGTCTCACCGATAGGGGTCCAAATGAGAGGAGGAGTGTCGTGAGGGGAGTAGGGTGGTGAAAGGTAGGTTGGGGTGTATAGCGCTTATGCAAGGTCGCCGGAGGGGGAGTTGCACCAACAGGAGGTGTATGTAGGGGGTCAACCAAGTGGGGAAGGGAGCAACACACAAAATTGGTGGTAAGGATAGGAATAAAGGGAGTGGAAGGAGAAGAATATGGAAGAAAAAAATTAAAAATAAAGAAATGAAAAGGAGAAAGAATAAAGAGAGAAAGAAAAATAAAACCTAAAAATTCCTATATACAATAACAACAACAATAAAAACAAAAAAAAAAACAAAAACAATATTAATAATAATTATAATAATAATAGTATTAGTATTTTAGTAAAAATAATAATAACTTAATTAAAATGTTAACAATAATAATAATAATAATACTCGAAAATAATATTATCATTGTTATTATTATTAAAACAATTCTAAATTCATTTTATTTTTCTTATTTTATTTTTTTTCACTTTATTATTCATCTTATTAATTAATTAATACTTTTTTAAACACCAGGGAGGGTGTACGGTGACCTGGGTGAATCCTCATGGCTTCGACCATGATCTGCATGTGTGTGAGACAATGTCAAGCCCAAAACATACACTTATCAGCAAAAACACAAGATTCCAATCGGGACCTAACCTGAACCTCAAAAAAAATATTCAAAGACAGATAAAATAATAAAATTTGATTACTTAATAGTTAGGGTGTGTCAAACAAGGTATAAAATAATTAAAACAAAACCAAAGTTATTCATAAATAATGTGACTAAATATATGAAAAAATAATTTCCAATATCAATTCTAAATCACTAGACGATCAACATATCAATAAAAATCAGTCCATGTCATTAAAAACATAGATTTTGATAAATATTTAACGAAGTAACATACGATACATATCATGAAGTAATACCTTAGGAACTAATGGGTTATGTAAAATACATGCTATTTTGGACCTACTACTGGTGGGTGAATGGTCAAACATCTCATTAATTGAATCACTCAAACCTTTTCTCATCAGTAACCCACCCGCCATATAGGTATTAGGTACAACCATGGATACTATCTAGTGCATAATGTCAATTGTCCTAGAAATTTCTAATGACTTCCCACTATCTAGCCTATGATTCCTTATGAAATAACGAAAGGATGCATGTTCCTATAAAAATTACCATAGGCTAACATCATAATCACTTGCCTTCTACCATACACATTTCCCTTAGAATGTTCCCTAACCCATAAGCACAACATGATTCAAATCACAAAAATCCACCATAGAGATACACATAAACAACATCAAAAGACAAAATGGGGATCAACAAACCAAAACCAATAAAAAAATCTATCTATATATTAGCAATTCATAATAATGTTAAAAAATGGCATAACCCACCAATGACAACAATAGGGTCCGGTGGCGGCAGAGTCAGGGTAGGAGGTTGCAGCAATGATAATGGAAGTAGAGACTGTATAGGGCTTCATAGTGGAGGGGGGTTTGCAGAAGAGGGTTCACAGGGGAGGACGGTTCACGATAGAGGAGGGGATCATGATAAGAGGTGGGGTTTGGCGCATAGCGGAGGGGGGTTCGCAGTGGACGAGGGTTCGTGAAGGAGGTGGGTTCACAATGGAGGAGGGGTTCATGACAAAAAATGAAGGATTTTTAGTAGTAGAGGAGGGATCAGTGGCCGATGATGGGTTAACGACGGCAGAGGTGAGGTCAGGGAAGATGATGGGTCGGCAACGCAGGGGTCGACTTTCATGAGATATTGAGGTGTGCGAGAGAAGAAACCAACTATTAGGGTTCATTTATAAAATCATGGGATGCTTTTATCTGTGCTAGTAAAAAAGAACTGATAAAGGTATGTTTTTTAGTACTAAAATAGAAATCATTGATAAAGATAGTCCTTTATCAGTGCTAAAAAAATGTTGATAAAATTTTTCTTTATGAGTGTTATAACCGCACTAAAAAACACTGGCAAAGATAAAATGTTAATAATTTATTTATATTATTATATATATTTATAAAATTATATATATGATATATATATATATATGAATATATATATTTATTTATAATTATAAATATAAATAAATACAGATATTTTTAAATAATTATTATATTATTATAAATATATTAATTATATGTATTAATACAATTATAAATATAATAAATATATTTGTTATAATTTTATTATTTTTTTATATAAATTATTAAACAAATAAATATATTTATAGTTATAATTATAAATAAATATATATTTGAATTTAAATAATTATAAAATTATTGGAAATATATTTATTATATATATACTCTTATAAATATATACAATAAATATATTTATTATATATATTTAAAATATTATAAATATAATAATTATATTTCATAAAATTTTAAAATTATTTAATAAATAATTATAAAATTATAAGAAATATACTTATTATATTTATAATATTAGAAATATATATAATAAATATATTATTTATATATATTTATAAGATTGTAGATATAAGAAATATATTTCTTTTAATTTTATAATTATTTAATTGAATATAAATTTATTTATATTTATAACAATAAATAAACAAATATATATTTATTTAAATAATTATAAAATTATAAAAAATAAAATTTTCATATTTAATATTTCATTAATATATATAATTAATATATTTATTATAATTTTATAATTATATATATATATACATATATTTATAATTATAATTATAAGTATTTCTATTTATTTGTGAATATTATTATATATTTATAAATATATTTATTTAATTATATTTAACATTATATAAGAATAATAAATAGATTTTATATAAATTTATATTTATTTAAGTAAAAATATATTTATTTATAATTATAACTATAGATAATTATATATTTAATGCAAATTAAAAATTATAATAAATATATATTTAATTATAGTTATAATTATAAATATATATATTTGAATAATTATAAAATTATAACAAATATATTTATAATTTTAAAAACATATATAATTTATATATTTATTATAATTTTATAATTATTTAAATATGTCTATATTTATTTAGAATTATAATTACAACTATTTGTATTTAGTTATAAATAATTGTATGTATTTATAAATATATTTATTTAATTATATATATTTATAACTTTATAAGAATAATAAATATATTTTTTATAATATTACAATTATTGACATATATATATATTTATAATTATAAATAAATATATTTATAAAATTATAAAAGATGTATTTATTGTAATTTTATAATTCTCTAAATACATATTTAGTTTTAATTATAAATACATATAAATATATTTAAAAAGTATTTATATATAATTAAAATTTTATAATTATAAATATAAATAATATATTCATTATTTAAATATATTTATGATAATTTTATAACTATTTTTGATAATATAATAAATTCATGGGTATAATATGGATGAATCAAATACCTAGTAATGTATAGATAATAATACGAGTCATCACATATGGACACCATGAATAATAAGAAGTGTGTAATGTATAAATGAACATTCATGATTAAGGAATAACATATATGCACATCAATTATAGTCATGCATTAATATATTTGTGGACCAAATTCATCGGAAACATATATTTTATTTCTTTATAATTAATAATATATATTTATTTAAAAATTATTTTTATATAATTATAAATATAATAAATATAATAAATATAATAAATATAATAAATATAATAAATATAATAAATATATTTATTATTTAATGAAATTTATTATAATCATATTCTTATTTAAATATATATTTATTTAATTATAATCTTAGAAATACTTTTTAAAACATTATATATATATTTGAATTGTTAGAAAAATATATTTATTATAAACATTTGTTTTTTATTTAATGTATACAATTAAAAATTATTTTTTGAATATAAATATTATAATTTTATAGAAATTAAAAATATTTTTATTAAAAACTTTTATCATCGCTAATAAAGTGTAGATTTATTAGTGCTTTTAGAAAGCGTTGAAAAATTTCCCCCTTTTATCATTGCTTTCTGTTCAGCGCTAATAAAATCCAGAATATCCTTTACCTAGATCTATGGTAGTGTTATTTTAATTTATTCTTAATGTATAAACTAACAAGGTTATAAAACTAGTTACCGTAGTGAAAACCCAAATTTGTAAAAATAAGGAAACATAGAAGTTATGGAAAAAAATGTTTAAATCACGTGTTTTATTTTTTGGTGGACTTTTCAACCGACCATATCATCCTTAAAACCCATAAATAATCAATCATGGATCCACTTGAGGTAAATAGACCTCCCCATAGTAAGTAAATTTGAGTATTTACAATAATGTAACTCCTCCTCAACTATAAAAGGTCACTCACTCCCCTAACTTCTCCAGAAACATCAATCCATTATTCTCATCCAAAACCTACCCAAATCACATACCAAAGGAATTATCCTGTCCATGGAGGTAAGTTATGTAGAAACGCCCTTATCTCCCATCTATTCTTTGCAGATTATAGACTTGTTTTTTCTCATGCTACCCAGAAATAATGTAGTTCAGTGTTGCATATCATCAATTTATACGAAAGGGCTTCTGGGCAACCTCTTAATCCTTAGAAATCAGAGTTATCTTTCAGTAAAGGAATCTCACAAGTAAAGAGATAGGAGCTGCAGAGAATGTGTGGTTTCCCACTGGTTGAGAATCATCCTAAGTACCTTGGCCCCCTACCCTTATTGGTAGGTCAAAGAAACAAGTATTCACCTCAATTATGGATAGGATGAATAATCTGATTTTCCTTTGGTCTAGTAATAATATTTCCAAGGTAGGAAATTAAGTTCTCATGAAGTTTGTGGCCCAAGAAGTCCCTTCTTATGCTATATCACTGTTTAAATTCCTAGAAACTCTTATCAATCAGATCCACTCCCGGTTGGACAACTTTTGGGGGGGATCTTATGAGGGAAAACATAACTCACACTGGATGTATTGGGAGAAACTGTGCGTTTCAAAATTTTGTTAGGGCCTTGGCTTTAGGAGTCTCAAATGGTTTAATGAGGCTCTTAGGGAAAAGAAAGGATGGCACCTCTTCTCCCATCCATATGCCCTGTTCTCAAAGGTTCTGCGAGCAAAATATTTCCCTCATTTTGACTTCTTGCATGACCAATTGGGGCCAAGGATGAGTTTTTTATGGAGAAGCATCTGGGTTGAAAAATCCCTCCTTGACATGGGCTGCGTTTGGATAATTTTTTCATAGGAATAATGTTCATGTTTGGAAGGAATCCTGGCTGGAAAATGACATTAACCATAAGGTCTCTTTGATTATTGTTCCTAGTTTCGAAGATGCAAGGGTACGAGATCTGATCAATGACTCGCCTGAGGACTGGGATCGTAGGAAGCTTTACAACTAGGATGTGAAAAATTTAGTGGGATCCCAAGAGTTATTTATAAGGATATATTTAGGGATGTCCCTAAAGATTAATATAACTATAGGTTATAATCCTATAATTTGGGTTACAACCATGAATAACCTAGTATTAACCCATAGGTGTCATATACTGAAATATTATATGTAATTTCCCTTGCTTATGTTTTTTTCATCTATAATAACTGTTTCTCACACTTTGGGTTTTGGTCTTAGTCAATAGAAAGAACAATATAGAACATGGTTAACATTGAATGTTTCAGATGTGGAAGGTAACAATATTATGAAAATATATTTCATAAATGGAAATATCAAGAATAGAATTATTCTTGTGGAATATGTATTGGTTATACAGATGAGGATAAAGAGATAGTAAATGACTTGTGAAAGGTATGAGATCTTCAAGCATTATTGTTTACTGTAAACCTAAAAATATTGGTTAAATTAAGGTTGATGAACCTTAAGAAATGATTCATAATTTAGGAATGACTAAGATGATGGATCCTGAGTAATGATTTAAGAATAAATTTGGATGATTGAGGTGTATATGTTTCCGAATTCAATGATTATGTTATATGAATGATGAAATATATATGTGTGTTCAGAATAATTTTTTCATTAGGGATTTGTAAAGGATATGTTCAATAGTTATAAGGACCTTGAAAAGTGATTTAATGGAAAGGTGATATATTTGGAGAACACGTGATTAAGGGAAAAGTAACCCTTAATATGTCTCTCATATTAAGATAATGAGGTTTGGAAAAAGATATGTTGGTTTTGAATAAGTTAATTGGACGGTACTGGTTTCTTGGGAACTACTAATGGATTTTTTATCAAAGGGTTATGCTATCATAGAGGATGTATACAACTTTTTTTGTACTTAATGATCATGTACAATAAATTTTAGAATAAAGAAACATTCATGTTTTCAATTAGGATATATGGTAATTTATGTTATTACCAATACTCAATAGAATACATGATTAAGGTGTTCACATGTTTGTAATGAGAACAAAAAGAGATACAATATAATATATGGGGGATAAATTTTAAGAAGATTAAGTTTAAATCTTTAAAAAGTATTTATTTTAATATTTTTGAAGGATTATATAATGCTAAGATTATTGATATTAGAAGTTAAAATCCAAATGAAATTTGTTAGATTAAATTATTATATCACTATAGGTAGACTTATGCATATTTAATAACATGTGTTAACATTTATTTGTGATAATAAAATATCGAATGACCTATCATTCTATTTATAGATCCCATGATATGTTAATGATTGAATTATGAAAAATTAAATATCATTTCATTGAATAAGAGATGATGTTGGAAATGGTTCAAGGCATGACCAATAACTTGATTATTCTGAAATCAAGTGAGTATATCTTCTCATGAAAATAAATCAACATTTGGAAAAGGGATCCTGATGTAAAAGTGTGTCCTATCATCATAATGTTTTATGAAATCCATGATCTCTTTCAAAATTTGTAGGTTTATGGTTTTGTGATAGTTAACTTTCTAGGGATCACCCACTTTCTTGCGGTTAGAAATCTTTATCAATCTCTATGATTAATTACGATTTTCCTCCATACCCAAATCTTCTCAAATATTCTCCAACATAGAGACCTTGTTATCATTTACTTTGGGTAACTTTTATTATCAAACTAATCCTTTTTAAAAGGAAATTTTAGTCTTTGTTTTTATAACATGGGTTTCTAACCTTTTATAACCCTGATGAATTTCAAGGATGAAATTTATTTTAAGGGTGGTAGAATATAACACCATGATATTTTTATGATATAGATTTTTTTAATTTATTTGATGTATTGTGATATAGGATATACCACATTAATCTTGTGATATATTCGTCACTAGATTAGCTTGTGGTATATGAAACACAATTCATGGTTTGTGTTACATAGAATTTCTATTTATTTAGAAAGATCTCATTTTATGAAAGACCAAGTTTAATTGAGTTTATAAAATAATAACAACACTCTTGATGGGTTTTTAATGAAATATATATATATTATATGAAATATAATATTTAAAATTCATTTTATATGTTTTCATGACATGATATAAGAAAAAAATCAATTTTTTCAGAAAAAATATGTATTTTTCAAAAAATATAGTTTTCCACCTTTGGATGGAGCACCCATATTAAATTTAGTTTTTACTACTTTTTAATATTCTATTTAACAAAATAAAATTACTCTTTGTATGTGGGAAATTAAAATTTATTTTTGGATTCATTTTGGGTATTTTTCTTATAACATTTATATTTTAATGAATACTGAGAAATACTGCATTTTAATTCAAAAATGTTTTTTCATCTAATTTATTATTATTGTTAGATTATACTTTTAATTTCATTTAAAGAATAATAATATTATGTTTTTATAATTTAATCTAATTTTAGTCATTATAAGTAATTACACATTGAAATTTAATATAAACACATGTCAATATTTTGATGGTTTCTACTTTTTAAAAATCTCATTTTTCTCATTCCCTCAATAGGATTAATTTTAATTTAATTACTGCTAACTCTATGTTTCAAATTTTTAAAAATTGATTTCTTATTTGGAATTAGTGGGTCCAAATTATTTTAATTGGTTTATTTTATTTTTATAGATATTATGAATAATAACTACGATAATTTTTCATTAACTAGGTTAATGGTAAATCGGGTAATTTAGGTAACAAATTAATATGATAAGGGAAGTACAACTACCCTAACACATGGAACAATCTAATTTGAAGAGTAACAGTTGATCCTTAATTTATAGTGATATAAGTGGACTCATTTAATAGATTTTTTTAAATGAAAAAGATATAAATATTATTAAAATAAAAGAAAGTAACACAATACAGACAAAAATGTCACCCTCCTATTTTCTATAAGTATAATAATGTTAATTTAGTGATAAACATGATAACACATAAATAATAAATAGTTTCCAAAAATATAATGAAATTATCTACATCATGGTAATTGTTTTTGTTTTTAGAGATTACATAATTACTTTAAAGGATCATACAATGATGATGCAAATATTATTTAATTGATGAAACATCACTAATATAATTTTAAATAAAATGACAATAATCATTAAAAGGCCAAAAAAATAAGAAAAAATATTTTTGTTAGAGTATATCATGACCATAAGAATCAAAGGGTCCAGTTAGTGACCATTAGGAGCCATTTGGAAATGATTATTACACTTATAATATTATATTTAATGTGATGTTAAAGTTGACACATTCATGTTTTAAAAAGTATAACATTTTTAATGATGGATTTTCTGGAATTTATGTTTGACTAAATTTATTATTCTAAAATATGGTAGATTTATCTTAATTTTATATTTTATTTTTAATTTTTATTCATCAAATAAGTTAATTAAATTATTATACAAAAGAGATCCAAAAATTATTTTATTAACGGAAATATAAAATTATTATTATTTAAAATATTAAAATAAATATAATTTAGGATAATTAATATATAAAATTTATTTTATAGATTAATTTTCCCAAATAAGGAGAGAATACATTATTTTTTTTGAAGATAACATCTTTTCTTGATATTTTTCAAAATCCAAGAATTGAATATTGTCAGAATTGACACTATTATTGTTTTGTAAAAATTATGTTATATTAAATTATTAAACTACCATAAAACTTTTTTTAAAAATATATAATATTTATTATATGGTATAATATTATAAAAATATTTATTTATTATTTAATTTACATTGAAATATGTATATATTTCACCCTTTTAATATTGAAATATTTGTTACTCCAGCTAAAATGAAATAGAATATCGAAGTGATAAATTAAAATAATAATGTTTAAATGGACATCAAAACTTATATAAAATGTATTGGTTATTTATATTGAATACTTATATAATATAATATTTGAAATTAAGTCATGTTTAGGTTTTTATATGTGGTTTTATTTTATTATAAATTAACAATTTTGGAGATTTCAAAAGTGTCCCTCACCTCAATTATAAAAGGTCACCTCACCTCTCCCTCACCTCTCCACTTCACATTGAGACTTAAATATATTCCATACCCTTCCTTTTTACATTTTCAAATATCCTAGTTATATACTAGTGGTTATGTTTATCTCAAAACACTAACTCTGGTGCCATTAAGAGGTGATTTAGAGGGAGCACATTGAAGAAGAGGTAATCTCCTCTACCGATTTGTTCAATTATTTCTTCTTCTACTTTTTGGACATGAGTTTTTTTACATTATAAATTAATAAATATAGTTTAAATTATATTATGATATGTTATTATTGTTATTTAACAACCATATTCCTCCTCCTATCCATCCTATGAAAAATAAAATCACCAACCGTGCAAACGTATGACTTACCGTCTCCACGCCGTTGTGTAAGTTGTTTTTCACCACATTACTTGTATAGATATAATGATGAAAAGAATAAATATATATGATAATTATCACATGATATATATTATATAACAATTTATATTCCATCCAATTTCATACCATTTTATTATTATAGGAATGATATCGTCACTCATGCGTACGCAGGACTTACCATCTCCACTATGCGATGCGATTCATTCTTCAAGATATCCATTGAAGCATGATTATATAAATTTATATAATGTATAAATATGGGAAATATTATTTTAATGTAACTTTTTAATGATATAAATATAATGTACTAAGGATAACCAGAACTTATTCGATAAAATATCCATAAGAACATAAAGAAGTTAATATCCAAATAACGAGTAACAATGTAATGTTACTAACAAATAGATGATAATATGATCATACATGATATCATAAAAACCACTATTATTATGGAATATATAAATTAAACTATTCAAATCATTATACAAGAGGTCCAAATACATACAAAGGATATCAGACCTATGGTAAGGGATTATTTTGTCTCTTATTTTTTCCAGACATATTTCTTATACACCACATATTTCTTTTGTGTGGTGTTTGTGACTATCAAAAATTTATTTAAGATTTTTATTATGAAGGTTATGATATATTCATTTAATATAATTTTATTTTTTTTAAGAGTCATATAATTCATATAATTATAAATTAGTAAGGGATGATCCTCCAATCTCATTATTATCCAAGATTGATTATATGAATGTATTTACTAGGGTTTATTTATCATCCATGTCCATGTTTTCTAAAAATAATATCATTAAATATTTTACTATTCTCATATATATTTTTAAATTAATTTTTACCAAATTTTTACTTTTACTACATTGTTTGGATGTAATCCTTCTTTTGTTTTTCATATGAAGTACCTTTTTAATTTTCCAACAAAAGTACGAGAATTTTTTTTTTCTAACTTATATGAAATGAATAGATTTTTTAGATTTTCATAACACCTTATTTACCTAAAGATTATACTATAAGATTTCAAGTTTATTTTCAATTAATTTTTTTTTAAATTTCATGACATTTTGATAAAAGAAAACGTTTTTGAAGAAGAAAAGATATTTTCCTTAAGAACTAACTTAAAGTGTTATATCAAAATTATTTTCTATCTAAGATGGAATTATTTAATAGGTTTATGTTTCAAGTACAATTTTTTTATTACTATGGTTTGATTATGTTTATTATGGAATGATATTTATTAAATCCATTTTTATATGGATTATGTTATGGTTTAATTATGTTTAAAGAAACCCATTTTATTCCTTGGGTTATGTTCAATTATTTATGTTATTGTGGAACATGTAAGAATGATTTTGTTATGAAATGGGTGGGACCTATTTCTCCCCCATTTAATTGGGTAATGATTTATATGTCATGAGATAGACATTATAAGAATAAAAATTAAATATGGTTCAGTAATATAGTACTTGAACAACATGAAAATATGGTTTAATAATATTGGGAAGGAATTAAGAGTGAACATTTTTCAATAAAGGACATTATTTACTATGATGGACTTGGAAATGAGCCTTGGATAATATGGAATTTAATTTCAATGATTATGTGTTTTCCACAATTCTATGATTTATTATTTGTTTTCTATCATAGATCACATTCTTTTATGATTTATGTCTTATGAACTACCAATATTTATTTCAAGATTCATGATTTTGATATATATTAAACGTGGTCTAATTTTCAAAAGATATGTTCATGTTTTTACATTATTATATTCATATTTTGTTTAATATTTTCCATGTTTACCCTTACTTAGAATTTGAGCTCAACCTTTTCATATGTTTTCTTTTTCCCGGGATGTAATGAATGGTTTTGGTTGGGAACATAAAGAGGGAGATATTTAGGTGAGATGTTGGAGATATTTCAATAATTAAAATAATGTGTTCTATGTTTCCAATGGCAATAAAATGATACTATATTTTGAAATATATTTGTGTATTGTATTAAGTATCCCTAAAAATGATGTAATTTCTATGTAAGTGAATATAGTGTCTCTCCAAATATAACACATTAAATAAGTGATATTAACAATAAATTGTCTTAGTAAATTTATCCTCTAAAATAGAAAAATCAAAGTAACTTTTCAAATTTCAGTTCATTCAGGAAAAACCTATTTAATTCTAAAAATTATGTGAAAATGTAATATTAAAATAAATTATAATATATAATTATTAATATTATGAAACTATTTAATAAAAACTTTACATTGTTCAACATATCATGAAGTATTCTACAAAATAGATTGAAGAACTTAAAATTACCAACATATGTAGAAATGATTTAATGAATTAGAAAAAAATGATAACAAATAACTATAAAAATAAATATAAATGGATAGGGTTATTAATAAATTTTTTTATTAAAATTAATTTTATTTTTACATAAGGTAACTAGAAGTTCATGGAACATTCATATACTTGGTAAGGGTTTTTTTTGTTCTCAATTTTGATTCATTGAGAAATGTTTCATTTTATGCACCATGTTTCTATTTTTATGGTTTACTATTGATATAATATCCCATGGATGTTTTATAATTTATTTACTCTTAATTCGTGGGATATACTAATCCACATAAGGTACATTTTTCAAATATCATCCAACTTAATTATTATACTATTTTTAAGGATTTACAACTCAATCAACATTCATTAAGGCATTATTTCATATTCTGAACTAATAGTATAACTACTACCCCATTGGCATACAGTATCACTAATTATAATTTAAAATTTAAACATAAATTCCATTCATTCTCTACCATGTTGGGTAATACATTTGATGTCCTCCCTAAAATAAAAGGTTCTTTCATAAGTCAATTTGATTTAAAGTGTTATAAATATTTTCCTCGAGTTTTATATCTCATTTCTTATGGTATACACTATTTCTATTTTTATATATCAATTTTGATTCAAATATTTTTAATTTATGAGTTATAATCCTTTTTGAGAATGAAACAATGTTAAAAATAAATCTCACCCTCTTAAATGATGATTTCCCCTCCTTGTCGAGAATTTCCCTTACCACCAATGTTCATCTTTTTAATTGGAAAACTAATTATGTTTTATCTCATGTGAAATTCATATTTACATTCTATTATTTCAAGTAAAAAAATGTATCTTTTTTTACAATATGGTATTTCAACCGTGGTGTTTTAAAACATAAAAGGGATCTTCTGTTCCACCCTCATTACCTTGGAGTTAACCATTATCTTTATTTTTATCTATTTTTTGCAATAATATTCACATAAAATTATTATATTTTTGATTATATATCCCATATATATACCTAGAAAAATATCATTTTCATTTTTATGGTTATTCATGTTTTTATTTCCCTTAGAAAACGTCACTATTATGTAAACCTGGATTAAGATAAATTTTTTTTTTCTGTATCATGTCAAGAATTATCCTCATAAAATATTTTTTTTAAAAATTAATTACTTCTAAAAATAGACATAATTTTATATATACCCTTATTGGTTCTATTTTTTAGAAAACAATAGGGTCTTTCCTTCATTAAAAAGATCCTTTACTTATTTTATAAAGCATCACCCAAGTGGTTTACTCTCCTAGATTCTTCATATGTGATAATCATATGTATATTCATATAAAAACTAAATTATTAAGATACATATTTAATTTTAAAAAATAAACATCCAAAATATTTAATTTCTTTATCAATTGGGAATCCTTATGATTTAGCCTCCGGTTATCCATTGAATTGTAATTTTGATACCCAATTCCTTCTAATGGGCTTAATCATGTTTAATATTTATGTATGGTTTGTTTTACTAATTTGGCATTCATATAGATGATTTTAATTTATGTTATGGATGGTATCAAAATTATATATTCCTCAAATTCTTTAGATGACGCTTTATATTTCAAGAGTTGTTATGTAATGGATCATGTAGTGAGTCTAATATATTATGGTATTTTCCCACTTTATAATGATTGTATTGGGAGTGACCCTTGACTTATGTTTATGATTTCATGTATTTTTTTGTTTCCATATATTCCATTATTTCATGATATTTTGATTTCATTTCCTTATAACATGTTTCCATTTTTATTGTCATTCTCTTTAGGATGTCATGTTATGTCTCTTGACTCTCATTTTATGCTTTACATCCATGTTTATTACATTACTAGGCTTTCTAACTCACTCTTTCCCTTATTCATTTTACCTAAGATATACTATGATGTTTTAAATTATTTATGGGAGTTATGAGAACTATCTGGAGTTTTAAATAAGTATAATGTTTTTATGTTCCTTAAGGAGTATTTGTATGGATTTAATTTTATAAACCATAGACCACTGTATCCTTGGCTGGTATTATTTGGAAAATTATATGAGAAATATGGAAATAAAGTGTGTTTAAGGTTCGAGTCAATATAATGTGAGACATATCTTAATAAATACTTTTGAAAAAATAAAAATAAAAAGTTAATGGAAAAAAAGAGGGTGTATAAAATTTATTATTATTTAAAGTTCTTTAATTATTTTTACTTTGAGTTTAGGGAAGTGAAGATATGTAATTTTTTAGGATGATAATTTAATTATACTTTACATTGATTATCATGTATTTTGATTTATAGTTAAAACCTACTATTAGATCGTAAAAGGTTTTATACCATGAATACCTACCAACCCATTAACCTCAAATTCATTTGAGCCTTATTTCAGTCCTTCATGATTTAATGTGACCTTTTATTTACAAAGTGGAGATTTTAAATCCTATAAAATCAAATGTAAAGGGACATGTACTTAAGGTATGGGAAACATTCAATTATATTTTTGTCTTGAGTGATAAGTGAAAAAAATTAATTATAAGGTATATAATGATAACTATTAAAAGAAAAAATGTATTAATATATGTGACTGGATTTTTTGGACAAACACATCAATTTTAAAGGGAGAAAGTAAAATATATGATTAGTTAGGTTTGTTTGAAAAGCGAGGAGCTAGATTAATAATCATATAAAGGCTTGAAAGTTTAATCTACCCATTGATAATTATTTTGATTTTTTCATTAATGTTTAAATATTGGTTACATTGATTTCCTCTAACATTTCATTTGTGATTATATACTCAAGGCCAAGCATATGTTTTACTGTGGGGGTATTCGATGAATCTATTTCATAAATACATAATTTTAAATTTAAATTGACAAATTAAATTTATTATACAATTAATTTTTAAATAATAATAATTATTTAATATATTACATGGGTAATTATAATTTAGAATGAAACTTAGAAAAATATATATATTTAGAGTAGATTATGGATTAAATAAAACTTTTATTTTGTAGGATATATATAGGTATGTCTCTATATTTCTACATAATGGTCCTTGAATGCCCATGTAAAAGAAAAACATGAATCAAATGTGATGGTATCTATATCAATCTATCTATTAGGTAAATATAATGAGTTTTGATCTATGCCAAAGTATTTGATGCTATAGAAGTATAACAAAAATCCTCCACATCGAGGTAACCAAATTTGAATGAAGGATTGAAACATAAGGGTGAAAATTTTGAGCTACCTTATGTAAAGGTCAGTGAAAAGATACATAAAGGTTTTGAAGGGGTAAAAGGTTAATGTGGAGGATTTAAATATTTAAATTTATTTGATGAAACAACTTATTCTTTGCTCATTGGGTCCTTCGACTTGTTTTAAATTAATAATATAAGGTTTAAAGGACTGAAACATAGATTTTGGGGAGTGAAAATAGTTGATAGATTATTTTAATATTAAAAATCCATTGAAACCATGATATAAATGATAATAATATGTGGTTTAGTCTGTTTTTAGAGAATGAAGTAATACTGAAATGGATTCCACTATATCGTAGAAGGAATTCACATGGTATACAGGGATTGATGAGATGACAAATGGTGAGTACTATGATTTAAAATATGCTTTATCTTGACACTGATACAGGAGATGAATCACATAAAGGTACATGTTTACATGCGTAAAGTTAAGAAGTCTTGTTGAAGGGTAAAAATAAATATATTTAAGGGTAAGGATATCATACGAAGCTATTTTAATGACCTAAGGGAAATTCCAATTGTGAAAATCTGAAGCCATTTCAGACGAATTATCAAGGGTTTGAGAGTCACTATGTTGTAGAGATTAACCATTTATGGTGTGGTGAGGATTATTTCAATAAAGAGTAATTGAAAAAATTTTCATTGTTGTAAGAAATTTTCCATGTAAATTATATCTATAGATATATATTTCATGAAGTTTATTCTATTCACATTATGCTTGAGATATAATTTGGGGATATAAAGTGATATTATCCATTGGGTTTTTACAAAATTATCTAATTATGATTTGTACAATTCAAGTGAAGATAATAAGAGATATAAAATATTTATAAAATATAGGATGTGCTATGATAAATGATTGATAGATACATCGAGATGACATTTGGATAAATTATCTATAAATAGATAGAGAAGCTACTGTGCAAAGTGATCAAATCCTAGAGGTCTTAATTGTTTTCATTCTACAGGAGGTTATTTCTAGAGCCCCTTTGAGAGTTTGTTTTTATTCATTTTATTTTCCCACAACTAATGGATTTCATGAGAGGTTAGTTTATTCGTTTTATATTTTTCCAATTCAAATGGGATTGGATTAATAAAATTAAGTTTCTTTTTGTGATTTCATGTTGTTTTTTCATACTCATTCCTTAATTTTTTTATCCTTTTTTGTGTTTCTCTAATGTATTACCATTATGTTAGTAAAGGTTATAAAGATGATTCAAATATGTTTGATTAAATAGTTTATGTCCATTATCATTGAATTTTGGGGTGATCTTAGTGTGAGTTATAGAGTGTGAGAATTCCACTATGGCCATTGGAGAAGTTTTATATTCTATGTTTAAATATGATTTCAGGTTTGCGTCTTTTGAGTAATTTATAGTACTGTGACAATTGAGAAAAGTTAATCTTATAGTCTAGAGAGTTTTTAATCAGACCAAGGGATTCGCTTTGATATAATTCTGAAAAATCATGATTAATATATATATATATACATGTTATTATTGATTGAAAATAAGCATGAAAATTCTTGATACTCTGTACTCATCTACATTCTTCTTGGGAATATTTGTAAGTTGTTTCCATTCTAATAGTTCCAGGTTCTATATATTTAATTATAAGTTTTTATAGTCTCTCAAGGAATGACATCAGATTCCATTATCTATAGTACACCTGTTTGTGGTGATTTGAATAATTGAGAAATTGAAATTCTAAATGGATCTCCCATAGGATTTAATGAAACCTTACAAGAAATTAATTTTAATTTAAATTGTTTATATTAAAATTGTAATAATAATTAAAATGATTATAAATTATATTATGAGGAAAATATATAGTGTTGAAATTAGCTTCATGGAAAGATCATCAATAATAATATAAAACCTTCATTTTTTAAATTTCATAAAATATAAATTATCTAGACCATGCTGAAATTAATATAACGAAAATTTTATTAATTTTAATAAAATGTTAATTATACTTCATATTTAAATTAATAATTTATTTATTTATTTTTTTCCTTATTCTTAAACGTAAATTATTTATATTATGTGTTATTTAATTCTATGTTTACATTATTTATACTACACATATATAAAAAGTTGTCCCATGAATTTAAAGAGCTTCATACTAAGATATATCATAATATTTTATTTATTTTTACCAAGGTTACTGGTTTGTTGGATATAATGCCAAAATAAATATTTAATAATAATAATTCTTATTTATTTGGTGTTAAAATCATTTTGAAACAATGAATAAATATTTAGTATTGATCTATGAATATTGATACATTAATTAATAATCCAACTATACTGGTAACTATGGTCATATCTTTATTATTGCGATTAGCCACCTATCATACCACACAAGTTCTTGAATCAGAATTCATTTTCTTTTGAATTTTTGAGAAAGTTTTTTAGGTGTAATTCACCAATGATGCATATGGATATATATATTGAATATTATAACTAATATTTTATTAAGTATTTATATAAAAATCCATTAGTTGTATAAATATTTAAACATTAACCTGAAAACAATATGTTAAATTTGTTGATAAAATTATGTTATAGAAATTAAATCAAATATAAGTATGAATTCATATATGAAAAAATGAGATGTTATATATATTAGATTTATATATAAAATAAATTTTCAGATTATTTAATACCCCCCAATATAGGGGGTATTATATTCCTTCAAAAGTGAACACTCATCTAGAACATGGTTATTTAGCAGAGGTATCTTGCCCCAAATCCGAGGGCCCATGGATTATCCTTTTTAAGTAAAATTCCCTTATAATAATAATTATTATTTTATTTATTGTTAACCCTGGATATTCAGGTTCAAATTTTTATGAATATCTTAAAATGAATCAAATACATGTGTTGGTGGATGAAAGAGTACTGTCTACAACATGTAAGAGAATTTTTGAGATATATGAGTTGGACGGGAAGTTGTATGAAGAGTTTTTGTGTTAATTTGAGTGATCTAGGGAATTTTTTCAATCCATGTAGATGATTTTTGTGATGATGTAAAATTAAAGTAGGTTATTTAGGATATATAGAGAAATTTTTAATTTTATATACCCAAATGTTTCATGTAACTAAATTTGGTAGATGATTTCAACTACATATGGGATATATACAATGTGAACCATGTAGATGATTTCTATGATATAACCAATGTGAATAACATAATCTATGTAAACCACACAACTTATTATAACTATTTATCTAAAATGAACCATATTTCCACATGAAAAATGTGGTATATTGTTATAACATTTCCAAATTGAACCACATAGGAAATTTAAATCCAGATATGATATTCATTTATGTATAATCTTTTTACCTACGTATGAAATAAAATTCTACAGGTTCTAAGAATTTAAAAATTATGAGAAGAAAATTAAATTAGATGATGCTACTGATTCATTCAAATGTTTTTAATATCAAAGAAAAATAATAATAACCAAGCCTTTATGAAATTTAAATCAGGAGAGTACACTTATATTTATATATTGTTTGATTTATGGAAAATACCATGGGCTGTCTGAGTCTTCCAAATATTCTAATGAAGATGTAAAGTATCATTAAAATGAGTATAAATGAATCTAAAAAGAATAAATATCACTACCAAATATCATGTAGTTTCAAAATATTGTAATGAATATATGCTTTTAGTAGTGGATGATATTTTTTGTGTGAGTGTTGTTGATACACTAACGTCTCAAGGAAAGATAAGTTGAACAAGATCGAAATGAAGACCTATTGTGTTTTTATATGGTTAAAGAAAGATTATATGACTGTTGTTCATCGAAGTGTTTTTTACTGACGAGTAACAAGACCCATTTGTGCATTCCTATTCTCATGTTCACACTATTTGTTTTTTAACTAAACTATATTTCAGGAAGAATAATCCTAAATATTAAAAAATATATGATTCATCAAAGAGAGAATCAAAAATATTTTAATAATCAGTGGTTCCCATATATAAAACACTACGATTTTCTGAAAAGTGATGTGGATAATTTATGCTCAAAACTTATGTTCAAATTCTTTAAATTTGTAATCCCAAAAATTTTATAGTGATAAGAAAATCTATATACTTGACAATAGTCAATCTCGAAAGGATTATTCTCACATATCTAGGTCAAACCTTTTAAAATCTCACGTGTTGTTTTTTTCTTCATATTTTTTATATGGTGAAGAATAATTTATTATGTTTAAAATCATGTCTTTAACCAATCATGGGGGTTGATTCTAGAGGATGTTTTTTAAAAAAAATATATACTAGTTGTTGAACCTAGTAGTATCCCATATTAACCAGCTCTACAAGTGATATCAAATTAAGTTTTCCAAAGATATTCTAATATTTTTTTTATCATAATAAAATTGAACACTATTAACAGAATATGTTTCTATTTATTTGATGGATTGAAATTTCAGGGGTGGTATCATCAAATTATACTATTTTTAAAATCATGGGGACATAATTGATTTATTTTATCACTATAGAAAATCCAAAAATTTATAGGGATGGTGAGATAAAAATTTTATACATATGAAGTATTGATATATGTGGGAACGAAAGACATTAATTCTTATAATCATTTATTGATTAAGTGTAGAAAAATGATTATGGGGATCTAGTTGGATAAGTAAATTTTGTATAAGATTGAATTCATTTATGAGGGTAACATCAAGAGAAAAACGAAAAAAAACCAAAGAAATATTTTTTTAATATTTTAGAATGGATGAATAAGATAATGTTGATTACAATTTCACTAGGTTAAATTATATAGCTATTAATATTATAAGCCTCAAAAAAACATAAATATTCAACTATTGTAAATAATTAATAAGTATTTTCAAGATATATTTGACCCACATATCTTAACTTTGGATGATATTTATATAATATAACTATATTAACAAGATAATACCCTCTTGAACTATGATATAAGAAAGGCACTTTTTTTCTCAAGAACAATTATATAAAGGAAATTAACTTTAAATCCAAGAATGAATTAAATATCAATGAAAAGGAAGATGAAACTTCAAGTGATTCATATGGAGATAATGGGAATGATGAGAATAACACTAAAATTGTAGATATCATATATAAAAATATGAAAATGGGGAATGTAAAATATGAAAGAAATCATCCACTTAAGTGTTCAAATTATGATAAAATTATTATCTTTACTTATTTGTAACATAATAAAAATAATGGAATATGATTATTAAGAAGGAGAATCACCTTAGAGGAAGTCAACCCCCAAAAGGAAGTTGTCATGATGAAAAAATGATCATGTTTAGAAATTATAAAGAATAATGATCATTATAAAGTAGTTATTTTGAAGGTAAAGGTTCTATAAAATCCACTAACCTTATGTAACAATTTAAAGGTAACAAAGACAATTATATTAGAGGAGAATAGGAGGAAAATGATTCATAAAATATTCACATAATAAATATTGAACATTAATTCAATCTTGAAAAGAACACAAAGCATAAGGTTGGTAATAATTCCCATAAGAAAAAATTTATTAGTATGAAGAAAGTACAAGATGATGTATTTTCCAATGAAAACTAATACATTGAAGTTATTAAATTTATCAATGTTAAAGTGGCTGAAAAAGGCATAGTTTTACTAGAATTTGAGAAGAATATTGTTGCTCAAAAATTGAACTTGATAAGGATGAATCAATTTGTATTAAAACTATGAATAATACTTGAATATTTTAGTAGAACATTAAAAAATGCATTGAAGTAATAGATGAGTCCTCAACTCATAATAATTATCAGATAATTTCTACATCAATCAAATTTGAAAATTAAAATATTGTTAAACCTAATAGTGTAGGTTCTATGTGAAATAATTGATAAAAATAGGTTGAAAGAAACCGATATAGAAAGTCTAATTGGGATTAACCAAAAGAATAAAGGTACTCCAAAATCCATTTAAAAGACTCCAATTTATATTCCAAAAGTGTAAGAAGATTTTTAGGGCTAGGGTCAATAATTTCCTAAAATAATAATCAATAGAGGATTCTATTGGTATTGTGGAAACTATGGATACAAATATTATGCTATCTAGTATAATATTTTTGTCCCACTGAATCATATAAGGATGGAGTGTGAGAAAAATTATATGGTAAATAGAAGTAATAGATCTATGAAAATAAAACTAGAAAATTAAGATCGATATATGTTGTCTATCCAAAAAAGTTTTTAAGGGATTGAGGAAGTGTGTGAAACATTTTACTAATATGGCCATCATGTTTATAAGTGTTTGATGATAATTGAATGTGATTTTTTTATAAATGCATGAAGAGTCAAGAGATAAAAAAATATATAAAATAATTAATTGTGGAGGTTTCCTTAAAATATAGAAAAAGGAAAAGACCATGGATTGTGGATAGTGGATTCTCCTCACACATGACCGGTGATAACAGGATATTTAAATATATTAAAGATCATGATGGCGGTGTAGTGACCATTGTAAATAAAAGTTCATTAAAAATAAAATAAATGAGATCTTATATTATTGAACCCAACAGGATGAAATCACATAATGTTTTAGTTGGTGATGGGATCAATAACAATATTTTAAGTTCAAGTCAATTGTGTGATGAGTTAAATGAGATGATACTTAATAAAGGTGTATGTCTTATTAAAATATTTAAATATGTAAGGATTGTTAGAATAGGATAAAGGACCAATGGTAATTTGCTTTATATTTGAGATTCTAGTAATTCCTATTATCTCAATACTAAATAAGAAAACACTATATGAAACATAATACATGGACACATAATTAAAAATAATTTGTTTATTATATCTTAATAACATGAGGTAAGATATCCGACTTAATTATGTAGAGAAATAAATCAAATATTTATCACTTTCCAAAAATAAAAAATGGTCAAAGGGAGACAAAAAGGGGTAGAAACACATTCAATAAGACCTAACCCATGAGAAATATATCTAGAAGAGGTCACGTGTATCTTATTTCATTAATTTTTGACTATAAATAATTATAATAGTGTTATTAATGAAATATAAGTCATAGGTAGTTGACATATTCAAAATATATATAAGATAAGATGGAAGATAACTAGGTATTGATATAATGAATTTAAGAACTTATAATGGGAAAGAGTATACTGGATATTTTTTTTGAATCCTATATTGTAATTTATGGGATTAAACATTAATATAACACCCTCAACATAGTAGACTAGACTGTGGTTATTGAGATAATAAATATGAACATTTTTTAAATAGGGATAACAATGTTTGTTGAATTTGAATGATTAATTTCCTTTTAGAGGAATGAAATTTGAAAATATATACATATTCAAAATATATTTTTATTAAAACAAATTTCAAATTTAACCTCATATAATATGTGGTATAATAATAATATAACTTTTAAATACATGGGATTCATTGGTGTTTCTTGTCTCATTAAGATCAAATTCTTAAACCACGTAAAGTTTGATAAAAGAGTTTATGATGGAAATTGTTTTGGATACCTTTCAAATTAGAAAGAATAAAGATGATGGAATAAAAATATAACAAATAGGTCGAAAGATGTGTTGTAAAAATTAGTGAAAAATAACCCAAGAAACATGATTTTGATGTGCTTTATTATTAAGAATATAATGGAAAAACAAGTATATTTCTGGAAAGATTAGAAAATGAAATTTGGAAGCTAAAAATAGTTCTATAGGTGCATAATCTAATCCTACTGATGATGAAGAATAGGTTTTTAAGAGTGTAATAAAAGGTATCAAAGTTGAAGTTAACATGTAGAGATATAGAATATTAATAGTATTAAATTAGAACCAGTCCATACTAAAAGAAGGTTGTATATTGATAATAATTTTTTTAATATATCATTTTGATAAATTTTTAGTTATTGAATCCTTTCAACATAAATAATAGATTAAATTTATAGACGAGGAACTAAATATTATTGAAAAGAATAAATATTAGTAAAAATTTTTAAGACTTATTTATAAAAATATCATTTGAACTAAGTTGGAACTATAAAAAATGATAGATGATCGAGTTAAAGTAACCAAGAACAAATCTTGATATATTTCCAAAGGGTATTCTCATGTTTAAGGGGTTTATTTTGAAGATACCTTTCTCTAATTGAAATACTCGAGGCTATAAAAGTGGGTTTTACTATGGTGGAATACATAAAATATAAAATCTATCAAATAGATATCATATTTTCCTTTTTGAATAGAGATATTGAAGACGATGTATATGTTTAGAAACAATATGGTTCTACATTTTAAAATGATAAACCAATAGTGTGTTAACTAAATAAATATTTTTATGGATTGAAATTATACTGGAGGTCCTAGAATTCAGATTTGGAAAACTTCTAGGGAATTAATATTAATTAAAGGAAAAGTAGATAGTAACCTATATATAAAAGAAATGAATTAATGTATGATTATTTTTATTGTGTCTACTGAAAATATTTCTTCATATGTGATTATTATTATTATTTTCACGAGATTTCCAATCAAATAATGTAATAGTTTTATATTTCTGTGATGGGTTAGTTAAGTTGATTTTTTTATTATATGTTACACAATAAGAAAAAATTACTTTCGTATCCAAAGAAATTTACTCTAAAAATCTATTGAAGAAGTTTGAGATGGGGGATTCAAAGCCTATATTTACACTCATTCATGTTGGACTGAAACACCCCAAAAATTTTAATAGAGTAAGTTTTAACCAAAGGGACTTTATAAGATTTATTGGATGCCAAATTTATCTCAAAGCCTCCATATTAGATTGTGTTTACAATGTGAATATTTTTACTACATATTAGAGTAACCCAAAAGAGTCACATATTATATATGATAAAAGGATTTGAAGGGTTTGGAAAGTGACTATAAGCTATAAGATACTTTGAAAGAATGTAAATAATTTGAATCTATTTGGTTTTATAGATTCTGATTGGGTAAGTGTTTTGATGACAAAATATCCAAATCAAGTGGTATTTTCCTCTTAGTAGATAGTTAATTGAGTTGGAATTTCAAAAATTAAAACTCAGTCACACTAAGTTCTAATGAAGTTGAATATGTTTATAATATTAGCCTGTATACATAATTGATTTAGTTGAAGGGGAAAAAAGATTATTTAAGGTTGATAATTAGAAAACCTCTCAAAATTAATTATGATATTTGATGTGCTATATCTCTCTCTAAATATCATATAAAAAAGTAAGGATCCAAGAATATCTATATCAAATATCATTTTATTAAAGAGAATATGTATAATGGAGACTTCAAGCTTGAATTTGTTCCCACTCATAGTCAGCTGGCCAATATATTTACCAAGGATTCCCCTAAGTACATATAAGAGTTTTGAGGCTTAACCTAGGTTTTCATCACCTCCTACATCATTAATAAGCCCTATAAGGGAATCCTACATAGACATGGTTTATATTATCAAAGTAGGAGAAAAAGTTACCATAACTCTTATAAAGGAAGTTATATATTTTTTTAATCTATTATTTCTAGAAGTTATTATCATTTTCTAAAGGGTGATATAATTAGAAGATTTCCTTCCCTCATTATGGGGAAGATCATGAATGGGGAGAGAATATTTTTCCTGGATGAATTTTTTGTTATCAATGATGGATGGAGTTCTCGAAACAATACGACTCTAAACTAAAGTATGGTGTTAGGATGTTTTAATTTTGGAAAAGGATATGATTATGTGACTCCTAAACGCTGTTCAAGGATGATTTTACTAGTTTGAAAATAAATACAATGGGGGAGATTAAAATTATATTTCAATTGTTTAAGGTGTTATATTTTTTGTCAACTTTGGATCTGATTGTGATGATTGTTATAATGACCTTAAAAGGAATCAAAGTAATGATTTTATGGAAGAAGAAACAATTTATATAACATATAAGATAATATTTTGATATATTTGAGAAGTTATAGAAGTCATATGAAGAGGTTTTACATTAATTTGTGTGACATAGCCAATTTCAGGGACTTGGGAAAATTCACACAACTGATTTTTGATATGTAAGAAAATTTGGAATTTCACACATTTAAATGATTAAAATACCTAATTCACATGAAAAATTTATTCATGTAGCCCATTTTCACTATCTTCATGATATAATCCATTTAAACAACATAATTTTTCTTTCATACATTGCCAATGTGAATCAAGAAGTTGATGTAAACCACATTGCAGGTTGTTGTGACTAAGGTAATTTGAACCTTATAGCCAATGTGAACCAAATATATGATTGTTGTGGATAATATAATGTGAAACATGTTTTAAATATAAAAATTTGTATGTAAGTAATTATCATAGGATATCATTGGTTGTGGATAGATTTAAATTCTAAAGATTTCTAAACTGAGAATATTTTAGGCATAAAATTAAATCAAATGATACTTGTGATATATTTCAATATTTTTAATATCAAAATAGAAAATAAGACTCAAGTATTTTGAGAATTTAAATTAGGTGAATACATAGATATTTATGTATCACATGAAAGAAATAATGGATCTCAAGTAGATTAAGTGTTCTGGATCTTTAAATAATTTTTTTGATAAGAATTTAAATGAGTTTGAATAAATTAAAGAATTAAGAAATCTCACTAAAAAAGATCATGGAGTTTTAAAATATCATTATGAATATATTATTATTATTTTTGGATGAATTTTATGGGTGTAATTATATTCAATATACTACTTTATTGAAGATATAAAAGCCGGGGAAGATCAAACTGCACTCTAATAGTATTTTTGAGAAGGTTAGGGAAAACTTATCAGACTATTGTTCATCTAGATGCTTTTTGTTGAGGAGGGATAATACTATTTTTTGTATGTATTCACTAATTTTCATTTTATAAATTTCTTAAAGATCAATATTTTATGTATAATAATCCTCTTGAAATGATCAGATTCATCAGATAGGTAAGGTAAAAGCCTTGAAGAATAGGTGGTTTCTATTAAAACAAAGCCAATATATCCTAAAAATAGTGGTTAAATCCTTCTTAATCCTTGTGTTACAATTTTAGGAATTTTTAATATCTATAATTTTATAGTGATAAGAAAATTCATGTATTTGATATTAGTGAAACATGGAACCGATTGGGTTCTTACGCCTAGGATGAACCATGCATATTATTTTGTATGCTTATTGTCTTTCATATGTTTTTATATGGTGATGTAGAGTTTCCTAAGAGTAAAATAATGAATCTAACTAGTGATAAGGGTTTGATTCTAAATGAATAAATTGTAAAAGAGAATAGGTACTATTGACTGACCACTACCCCCTCTTAGTAGCATCCCTACAGTTCCAAGCTCTACACTAATGAAATAAGAATATAGGTGACCCTAGAAGATATGTAATTATAGTTGATTTATGTTTTTTCCTACTCTTATATGGGAAAACCTAATGGTCACATGCCCAGTGTAATGATGTTAATATAATCCATAAGATAGACCTGTGAATTTTTTTAGAAAACTATCCAAGAGTTATGTATGTTATATATGATAGTAAGTTTTATATAAAAAGCTATAGAATTGGACATCTGATAAATCTAAAAATCATTGTAAAATATATGTCTCAACCCAGTAATAAATACATTTTAAAATTAGGTCACTATTTTAGTGTGAATATATTTAATTTTTTATTGAATATTATCAAAATGTAACAAACCCAAAATTCTAAGAGTAAATATGAGGCTCATTATTTTATTTTAACCATTTATTATTAACTAATTTGAGATGTGATTAGGGGAAGAAGGAATCAAGAAGTTTTTTAGAGAAGTGTATTGTGGTAACCTGTACGAAAATGTGGTATATGGGTACATGGTACATGGTGTAGGGCCACTTGGTATATGCATTCTATGTAGAATCCATGTATCTCTTAGATCCCCACCAGCTAACCAATGGGGTTGTACTATGCCAGCAATGGAGAACAATGTACTTGATATAAGCTGATTGGGTACCCAGGGGTTGTATTATTAGGTTTTAGGGGTATCTCTTGATTTTACTATCATTTACATATTTTACTCCATCCATTTTCTTCCCCACAACCACCACTCTCCGAGACATCAATTATAGGATCTCCTTTAGAATCTAAAGCTACTCTAAGATCATCACTTATCTATTTGAAGTGCCAATTGTTATGTTATATATTACATAATATTTAAAAACCTTCTTGGTCTCTAGTGAAAGATTTACTTACTACTTTGTTTTTGTAATCTATAACCATAATTCTATAGGGTTTTCTATAATTAAGGATTTGATGATTTAGGTATGGATTAGGTGATACAACATAGTGACTGAGGTCCTTAAATATCAAGGATTGTTTTTGATAATGTTTAACAACATATATATGTGATTTATGGGAATTCATCCATGATGTTGGATACACTTTCCTTAACGTTATTTGTTTTTTGTGACAAAATGGCTAGGAGAGTCTAAATTAATGTAATTGCCCCATTAGTTCATAGAAATGAGTGGAATATATTGGTTATGATAAAACCTTTAATATTCCATGGATTGAGGTTGGGTTTTCCTTTTAGGAATAGTGTGAGGTATTTGGGACCAATCGGTGTTTGGATGAGCTTGTGTCATAGTGATTGAGTACGGAGGATTAATTCATTCTAAGATGAATATTTTTGAGGTGTGAAAGAATAATATGTAAATTTTTCATGGGAAAATTTAAGGGAGGGTTATAGATCATTTAAAATGAAAATTATAATGGTTAATGTATAATTAATGTACTTATAACCCTAAAGGGTTTATTTTTTTCCTTGATGAACATTCTACAAGTTTTATGTGATGAATTTTTGATTTAGTTGTGGGACATTTCCTCTAAGGAGGATGTTGGTTGAGATGATGTGGGATGTTGGGTATTGTGATTCATTCCTAATACCGCTTCCTTGATAGTTAATATATAAGACATATCCATGGGGAAATACGCTGAGGGATGGTTCAACCTATATAGGAGGTTGTCCATTATGATTCCCATATCTAACCACTTTGATGATGATCATGGAATAGAGTAAATATTAATGGTTCCCCACCATGAGTGGAATATTTGAATCACATAATCAATTTTCTATAATGATTCCCTCCTAATATTGATTTTTGGATACAAGTATTGGGTTCTTAGTCTAGAGTTACACATTCTTTAGTATGGATTACCATAGGTATGGTCGAGTTTTGTGGAAACCCAGTTGACACATTATGAATCTAAATAGGTGTATGTTTTTTATTCAATTTATATTTAAATGTCTATATTTCTATGTTCATAGTTACCATTTTTTAACTGATTCTACTATTTTTGTTGTTGATGTTTACTGATATTGTGGGTATACTCTCCCTATTAATTAACTTTTTCCATCATTTATAGTATATAACATATAACATATAAGGAGGCATAAATTTTACAAGTTAAACTTTTCCTTTGACCCGATGATTCAGGACATGGTCTTACAAAATGGTTTTAGAGACAGATTTGTTTTAAATTATTAATTTTATCATTTTAGAATAGAGATAAGATATCCAAGTCTCATGTATGTTATTTTTCATATGTATACCCTATACCTATATAATGGATTTTTGAGTTTACTAGTTAATGGTATTGATTTTATTGGTTGAGTGATTGTAGTTTCAAGATTTTTAAGATATATTATAGTTTGTTAGTTTTTTGGGTTTTCCACTTTCCCAGGGTGGTTAGAGTGCATGAGTTTTTGTATCATGATTTATCACATGGGGTCACATGTAATGCACCCATTGTCATCTGATTTACAAAGGCTTAAATTAATTAAATACTAAAAGTAATATATTTTTTGTTTTATCAAATATATTACTATTGAAATATAATTAATTTATCCAACGTATGATGATGATTTTCTTATATATGATTTGGAATAAATTGTTGATGTTTGTGGTTTGAGTCCAGTCTATGAGTGAGTTATATATTGGGATGATTGGTGTCTTATGGGTATATCCTTATGGTATGGTATTAAGGGTTTAAATATGTCTATATTTCAACAAAATACTAAATTTTTGTTATTATTTAAGCTATTAAAATGAATTTTGGAGTTTATGATTGGCTATTTCAGAAAACATAACCACAATGACAATGCATAGTGACACCAAGAGACAGGTACAAGGATCTAATCATGGTTTAAAATTATTATATTATAAGACTATATATTTAATAGTGGAATAGTGAGAATACTCTTGATTCTAACCGAGTGGTTTAGGTAGAAAAGCTGCTTTAGTTAGAGGTGTTTCCCATTATACCCATTAACGTCATATAGAAACAATAGGATAAACCATATATAGTAGAATTAAATAAACAATTCTTGATATAAAAACTTTTATGTCACATAAATGACTTATTTTAAAGTTATTTTTAATTTATTTTCCATTCATGCTTTGTTTTTGGGGTTTCCCAAGCTTTTATGGAGGAATGGGTGAGTTTTCATGAAATGAGCCAAACCTTGAGCCAAATTACAGATTTAAAATAAATTTTGTTTATTTTATAAATCATTCATTTTTCAAAAAATTTTATCCATTAAAAGTCCTAATTGTCCTCCCCTGACTTATTAACACCAAAATTTAAATTTTGGGCCTTTATAAATCCATAATCATGGGGGATTTGTGCTTTTATTTAAGAATTGGTCCAACCCAAAAGCTCATTTTCAAGTTTTAAATTGTTTCTTTAATTTTTTAATATCTTATTCATTATAAGAATTTTTTTGGGGATTACACCTCCCTCTCTACCCTAAGAAGACCAGACGTGCTTCCATTTCCTTTCCCACCACTTTGGATCTCGTTTTCATTGAGAGCGAGTGATGAAATTCTTAGGGTTTCTAAAATATAGAAGATTCGAGGAGGTATGTTCTTTCTATCATAAATCTCTCAATTCTGACTCTTTTCCCCCATTCAAGTTCCTAAATGATCTCATAATCCTTGTTATAACTTCCCTTGAATGGTTTGATGTTTTCAAATTCAGATTCTGGTGGATTTTGGGTCGTTTTATTCAAGATTGTTTTGAGTAAGTGTTTCTCTCTTCAATTTCTTCATTCTCCTTAGGGATTCCTCCCTCTTTCATTATGTTATAACTTTTCTCGAAGTTAGGGTTCGAACATATGGGTTGATTTAGTGTTTTTTGGTTAAATATTTTGGTCTAGGGCTAGATTTATCATCCTTGTGATGCGACGGTGGTGCGGTTGATTTTTCGCACCATGTTTTGAGGGATTCGACACTTTCAGTAGGTGGTTCCATGTGTAAAACATTATTTATGAGTTAGATTTCAGTATTTAGACATTTTTCACATTCCTCATATGGTTGTTGTGGTGTGAAAACATTATATGATTGATTTGGTTAAGTGTTCAATTTTATATTTTCATTTTAACTTGAAATTGGGTGTTTTAATGTGTTACTCGTGGAGTATTATTTGGGTATATTTTCTAACATATGGAATTGGTTTACTAAATCTTGTTTGTAATTCCAATTCTGGTTTGGTAATGTATTAGTGTCATTTGGGCCTTAAAAGAGGGGTTTTAAATAGGTTTTATGTGTAAAACATTGTTATACTTCTTGAGAGCCTTTTAGGAAAGTGTGTGTTTTTATTTGAATCTTTTGTAGTATTGTTCAAGGTGATTTTATAAAACTTGAAAGTGGTTTTATAAATGTCTCTAGGGATTACAATTATATTTTGGATAGGAATTGAATTGGTTTTTGGTCTTAAATGGTGGTTTTGAAGTGGGATTTGTGTGCAAGATATATTGACACCACTTGGCCTCTTTTTATTAAAATTGAAAATGTTTTAGTTGGTCAAACAAAGTGGGAAAAGGCATAATTTGTACTGTTTGGTTTGTTTGTTCACCTCTTAATGGGGTTTTAAAGGTTAAGTAAAGTTTTAAGATGTCAAATATTTTTATAATGTTTTGTAAATTTCTAAAATGTTTTAATAAATTGTGATGTTGGAGCGAAACTTGTTTGTGGTTTTTTTCATGTAAGTTTGATGATAAAATGATTTTGAAGGTAAAAGGGTATTGTGTAATAAGTGATTGGGATGTTATGAGAGTTTTAATATATTGGAATGGTTTTATAAATTTTTTAATGGATTTGTGGATGTGTTAAAGAAATATGAAAAGTAATGTCGGCTATTTTGGTGTGAGTCGGATTTCAAAATCAATCTGAATGAAAAGTAGAATTTTGTTACTTGTGTTGTATACATGTGGGATTTTTGGTGAATTTATGATATGGAAATGATATTTTCATAGTGAAAATTATATTCATTGACTTCTGGAACATGTTTGAGAAAAAAGGGAAAACCCAGGTATCTAGGTGGGTGGGCGTGTACTAGTATGATAGAGAATCCGTGGGGTTTCACCTCAGTTTAACTTAGCCAGATTGACGCTTACAACTCTAACTAAACTATGATGATGATTATTGGGGACCACTAGGTTATGGGTATGTTCCCTACTAGTGGATCAGGAATGAGAACAAATATTTGTGATGGTAACTCTCACCATGATATAAGGTACCTGGGACCCACAGCTAGCTAGTTCCTTAGGGTTATTTCCCATTACTTGTGATCACTAGATATTTTGTTATTACCGTCGGCATATGGTATGAGATGATGGAAAATTCAGTAGCTATGGTATTTGTTTTAAAAGTATTTATTCTTTAAATTAGCTCACGTGAAAACAGTTTTTATTTAATGTTGAATCTTTTAGAAATTTTAACTTGCATATCATGTTTTTGAAAACTTGCACGCATTTCATCATCAAATGTTTATCACATGGAATATATTAGCGGTGGTATCCTATTGGTCTTTGGATCACACCCTACATACACCCTTGGGTGTAAGTAGACTTGGTTATTTTTGTTGTCGCGGGTTGGGTATAGTTTTTAGTTCCAGTAGTTCGGGTTTCTGGCAGGTCCTTGGTGGTGAAGTCTTGTGGAGATGGCTTGAGGGCGGTTCCCCTTGATATGAGGGTTATTGGGCTGTACGTATTTGGTTTTGTACCTTTGTAATGGTCTTTAAACATAGTTTTAACTTATGTAATTCAGTTCTGAAATTTTGTAAAAGACGGTTTTAGTAGAAAAATCCAGATTTGTTTTATTGAGTTTGTTTGTTGTTGAATGTTTATAAAATCAGGTAGATTGTTCCCAATTATCATTATATGATACTCAGGAACTTGTTCCATACCATTGGGATTGGGAACGACCTTCGGTACTTGGCATGGGGTGGGTTTGGTGCCGGTTATGTGGCGACCATATCCGGTTCATGACAAAATGGTATCAGAGGATGTTCTGGTTAACTCTTTGGGTCACGTTATTTAGGGAACAGTCGAGATAGTCTAGAGTTAAAATTATTGGGACTTGGTAGTTCGATTATGGGTAGTGTTCCTGATCACCACACCTCATTATGGGATTCGAGTCTCCAGGGGAAGTTGGGATTTATCTAAGTCCTTTAGTTTTCTTGGTTTGATGATGATTAGGGGAAATGAAAAGAGAGTTGGGTTAATGGTCTTAGTGAGCTCACAATGCCTAGAAATCCATGAGGAGACAGGGTGTTTCCCTAGAACACTCTCTGTGATGGTGAAGTGATTGGAATATGGCCGCCGACCATATTTCCAAGTCACCCACTGAAACTAGTTTCATCTCGCATTGTTTTGTGCTTTAGTTTTGAAATCTTGGCACTTAGGTTTTAAAGCGACTTGGTTTTAAGAAGTATAATGTTTTTGTGAAATGATTTTCAAATAAAGATGGAATGGTTTGGATTATGAAGTAAAAGAACTAAATTTTCACAATTTTTTTGAAATGGACGATGGTGTGCTTACACGTATTTTGAAAGCAGGAACTATATTGAAGTTGTTTTTCAAAAGTGTTTCCAATAGAGTTTTCTAAAAAATCAAAGTGTATTTTAATGGGATGAGATGTTTTCGAAATTTATGTGAATATCTTGAAAGTGAGTTCATTTCTAAATGGTTGTGTCTTTCTGAAATGTTTTGTAAGGTATTAGTTTGGATTTTGATCTCATGGTTAGCGGTTTTGAGAAAAAGGATGTGTTGGTTGACCATTTTGGTTTTGAAAAGTGGAATGAATTTTTTATTTGACCTTTGGTATTTTCGTGAGAAACCACATGCATGGGGTTATATGGTAAGATGGATGGTTGATGAAATTACTGGATGAGTTTCGGGATAAATATGAGGAGGGTGCCCGGTGTGGAATAAAAACATGCATGTGTAAGGCCCATGGGGTTCCGTTGGTGGATGCGCTAACTACTGAACCAGTTGTTTTCAAAGAATTGTTTTTAATAAAAAACATGATTTCTTGATGAATTGTTTGGGATGGTTTATATCATGTGTTTTTGGAAAATTTTTATGATGTGGGATGTTTTGAGTCTAAGAACCCCGCCTGTTCGAACTGTGTTTTGGGTTTGTGTTTGGTCGGTAAGTTGGGTAAAAGGACCGGTTAGTAGTATCCTCTGAGATATGTTTTGGGACACCTTTATGGTGGATCCCTTCATGTGTTTGTATCTGGTTTGGGGCACTTTTTGACCAATGGACCAGCTTGGTTGGGTCTTTAGGTTCTTTTATTGGATAAGGTATGCCCCCATTAAATGTTAATGCATAACATAAGTGCAACCCATATTGTTTTTCCATTTCAAAATCCTCCAGTTGATCAATATAAGGAATATTTTTTTTCTCGAGATCTGTAGATTGAGTCTACACCCATTATTTTATTTGATTTTTAGATCCTATTGTAATGGGAGAGTGCTTGTGGAAGGTTAAAAGTGACCTTAGTTTCATAAGTTTTGTTGACTCGTCGAAGGTGGATGTGGTCTAGGGTTGTTAGTGTGAATGAGTGTCTCAATGGTGTGTAAGAGGGCCTTTGGGTTCTTCAATGTTTCTTTGAAGCATGAGTTCATGTGAACCCACCGGTGTGGGGAATATGGTCATGATAGGATATTGTGGCTAGTTTCTAGAATTGTGTGTTGTAGGGGATGTTGTATACGGTCCCTCTCCATGCATTGTTTATATCAGTCACAATGGCCATGTTTGGTGATTCCTTATAATGTCATGTGATCGATTGACCGTATAGGTGAAAGTCGTGAAATCCTTTGAGAGTCCATGTTATGTTGGGTGAATTTATACCTGGGAAAAACTTTAAAATCTTCCATTTTAGAGGAAGGTGAGTGTAGGTGTTCATTACTTCTATTGTTTTTCACCTGAAGAAACAAGGTGTGATGTGTGTTCATCCTATTAACCCTTGTTTCAGTGAAATATCGGGATAGGGTAAAGTGAGTTTGGAATGTGTTATGTCTAGAAAACTTTTCTGGGATTGTGGTGTAGTTGTTGGTGGCACTGAAAGAATAATTCTCATTTAGTGGGTTTCCAAAGACTAACGGCGAGGCCGAAGATGCTTCAATAATTTGAGCTCCATCCATAGGTCTCGGAGAGAAGCTGGCTCATAGTCAGGGGAAATCACAGGGTCATTTAAACTCTTGTACAATGTCCTATAATAAATATGAAAGATAGAAAGAGTTTAAACCTATGGTATCATCATCTTTCTATAATTGTTCATGTTTTGTGGAAATAGGTGGAGGGCCTTGTACCCATGACATCGCCCAATGTCATTCCCTCCCACTTTGGTTTCCATTGAGTCTTTGGAGAATGGTTTGAAATTTGTCTAGATAGGTTGAGCACATGGTTTGTGAATGATTACGAGTGACTGTGTGCCTGGAAGCCATGCGGGAAGATTGATCAGCATAGTTAGTTCACGGTTACACAAACTGTGCGGACTAACCATGTGACCTTCCCAAATCTTCAAATTTTTGGGTTTTTCTGTGCCGTACCATGCTCATCAGTTAAGATGGTTGGTTATTATAGTGGGGAGAGCCACTATGATTCTCATGTATTTTCCTTCAGAAATTTTGAATGGAATCTGCCCTATGTACCAGAGATTCCGTTCAGGCCTCCCCCTATTAGTTTCCTGATTCTGTCTCGGAAAAAAATATTGGCTGTCTCTTATGGTGGGGAGCGTATTTGTGTCCCCCGGTACCAGTAACTTAGATTTATCCATGGTCTTGGCTTGGTGTATATAGTCTCGTTCAGAGCTATCTAGCTACCAACATCTTCCTTGGGTAAACATTGGGAATGGAGAGCGTCGAATGGTTTAGTTAAAGTAAGGTAAGTGTAACCTTGTTCAAAGTTATTGTTCGTTTGGGTGAATTTCTCGAGTCTTGTTTAGATAGTGTTTTAGGAGTTTCATTTTGGGATAAAGTATGAATTTTATTGATCATTTCAGGAAAGTGGTGTATGTTTTGGTTGTGTGAGTAATCCTTAATTGATCACTGGAGGTGTTTTTGCCTTTGGGGGTGAAACCTGGCAAGGGAGTACCTATTGGTTTCTCAGTTGGGTTTGGTTGTTGCTTTGACCATGCTGTGAATTTCTGGGGAAAAAAATTTTCAATGTGGGGATAATTGTAACATAAATAACTTATTTTAAAGTTATTTGTAATTTATTTTCCATTCATGCTTTGTTTGGGGGGTTTCCCAAGCTTTTATGGAGGAATGAGTGAGTTTTCATGGAATGGGCCAAACCGTGAGCCAAATCCAGATTTAAAATAAATTTTGTTTCTTTTATAACTCATTCATTTTTAAACATTCTGTATCCATTAAAAGTTTTAATTGTCCTAAATTTACCTATTAACACCAAAATTTAAATTTGGGGCCTTTTTAAATCCATAATCTTGGGGGATTTGTGTTTTTATTTAAGAATTGGGCCAACCCAAAATCCCATTGTCTATATTTAAATTGTTTCTTTAGTTTTTTAATATATTATTCATTATAATGACGTTTTCAGTGACTAGACCTCCCTCTCAACCCTAATAATCCAAGGAGCGCTTCCATTGCCTTTCCCCCCACTTTGGAGCTCGTTTTCATCGCGATGGAGTGATGAAATTCATAGGGTTTCTAAAATCAGGCAGATTGGAGGAGGTAAGTTTTTTCCATCATAACTCTCTCAATTATTACTATTTTCCCCCATTAAAGTTCCTACATGATCTCATAATCCTTTTTTTAACTTCACTTTAATGGTTGGATGTTATCAAATTCAGATTCTGGTGGATTTTGGGTCGTTTTAATCAATATTTTTTTTGAGTAAGTGTTTCTCTCTTCAATTTCTTCATTCTCCTTAGGGTTTCCTCCCTCTTTCATTACGTTCTAACATTTCCATAAGTTAGGGTTCGAACATATGGTTTGATTTGGTGTTTTTGGGTTAAATATTGTTGTCTAGGGCTGGATTTATCATCCTTGTGATGCGGTGGTTCTGCGGTTGATGTTTCACACCATGTTTTGAGGGATTTGACACTTTCGGTAGGTGGTTCCACATGTAAACAATTATTGATGAGTTATATTACTGTATTTAGTCATTTTCCATATTCCTCATATGTTGGTTGTGGTGAAAAAACGTTATATGATTGAATTGGTTAAGTGTTCAATTTTATATTTTCATTTTAACTTGAAATTAGGTGTTTTAATGTGTTACTCGTGGAGTATTATTTGGGTGTATTTTATAACATATGAAATTGGTTTACTAAATATTTTTTGGAATTAAAATTCTGGTTTGGTAATGTATTAGTGTAATGTGTGCCTAAAAGAGGGTTTTTGAATAGGTTTATGTGTAAAACATTTTTATACTTCTTGAGATCATTTTACGAAAATGTGTGTTTTCATCTGAATCTTATGTATTATTATTCAAGGTGATTTTATAAAACTTGAAATTGGTTTCATAAATGTATCTAGGGCTTCCAATTATATTTTGGATAAGAATTGGATTGGTTTTTGGTCTTAAATGGTGGTTTTGAAATGGGTTTTGTGTGCAAGATATATTGACACCACTTGGCCACTTTTTATGAAAATTGAAAATGTTTTAGTTGGTCAAAAAAAGTGGGAAAAGGGTGAATTTGTACTATTTGGTATGTGTGTTCACCAATTAAGGGTTTTTTAAAGGTGAATTAATGTTTTAATATGTCAAACATTTTTATAATATTTTTTAAATTTCTCTAGTGTTTTAATAAATTGTGATGTTGGAGCGAAACTTGTTTATGGGTTGTTTTGTGTATGTTTGATAATAAAATGATTTTGAAGGTAAAAATGGTATTATGTAACAAGTGAGTGGGCTGTTATGAGAGTCTTAATATATTGTAATGGTTTTATAAATTTTTTAATGGATTTGTGGAAGTGTTAAAGAAATGTGAAATGTAATGTGGGCTATTTTGGTGTGAGTCGGATTTCAAAATCAATCTGAATGAAATGTTGAATTTTGTTACTTGTGTTGTATACATGTGGGATGTTCGGTGAATTTATGATATGGAAATGATATTTTCATGTGAAAATTATATTCATTGACTTGTTGAACTTGTTTGATCACAAACAGAAAACCCAGGTATCAATGTGGGTGGACGTGTACTAGTATGCTAGTAAATCTGTGGGGTTTGGCCTCAGTTTCACTTAGAAATATTGACGCTTACAAATCTAACTAAACTATGATGATGATGATTATAAGTGACCACTAGGTTATGGGTATGTTCTATACTAGTGGCTTGTGGATGAGAACAAATATTTGTGATGGTTACTCTCACTAAGATACGAGGTACCTGGGACCCACAGCTAGCTAGTGCATAAGGGTTATTTCCCATTTCTTGTGCTCACTGGATATTTTTTTATAACCATCGGAATACGGTATGAAAGGATGGAAAATTCAGTATCTATGGTATTTATTTTAAAAGTTTTTATTCTTTAAATTATCCCACCTGAAAACTATTTTTATTTAATGTTGCATCTTTTAGAAATTTTAACTAGCATCTCATGTTTTTGAAAACTTGCATGATTTTCATCATTAATTTTTTATCAATTGGAATCTATTAGTGGTGATATACTATTGGGATTTGTCTCACACCATAATTACACCTTTGGGTGAAAGTATACTTGGTAATTTTTGTTGTCGCAGGTCGGGTACAGTTTTTAGTTTTAGTGGTTCGGGTTTCTGGCAGGTCCTTGGTGGTGAAGTCTTGTGGAGATGGATTGAGGGTGGTTCCCCTTGCCATGATGGTTTGTGGGATATCTTTATTTGTTTTTTACCTTTGTAATGGTCTTTAAAAATAGTTTTAACTTATGTAATTCAGTTCAGAAATTTTGTAAAAGACGTTTTTAGTTGAGAATTCCAGATTTGTTATATTGAGTTTGTTGGTTGTTTAATGTTTATAAAATCAGGTAAATCATTACCAATTATCATTATATGATACCTGGGCACTTGTTCCAGACCGTGGAGATTGGGAACGCCCTTCGGGCCTTGGCACGAGTTGGGTTTGGTGCTGGTTTTATGGCGATAATATCCGATTCGTGACACTTTATGCATGGTCCTCCTGATGAAAAGGAGTGGATTGATATTATTGAGGGTGTTATTGAGTTTATTGTGGAACCTAATGAGTTGTGGGTGATTATGGAAGCTTATATAGTTTAGAGTGACACCATCAGATGGTGGGGGTGTTATTATTTTGGCTAGGAGGAATTGGGAATTGACATTAGAGGTCTTAAATGAAATCTTTTTAGTATTTTTCCCAATTTTATATTGAAAAAACATTGGAGTTTATGAAGATTCAGTTTGGGTGATGTCCATGATGGATTGTGCTACCAGTTTTGTAGATCAAATATGTTTTTATCTATTTTGAGTAAAAAATGAGGCATACAAGGCCCATATATTGGATATTTTCCTTTGATAAAATGTGAGAAACTCTGTGAAGATTTTTAATCTTACATCACATAGTGATGTGTTTTTCAATGTTCTTATTATTAATATGGTCTTGGTTGATGATAGTGTTATAGTAATTCTTCCCCTCTTTAGGATCCTAAGTGGGGGAATTTGTAATTGAGTTGGTGGTTCCTTTTTTAGTGGTTAATATAGGATATTTAATTAGATAATCTAGGGAAATTAAATCTTGGTAGTTTAGGGTATAAGATTATCACTTCAACTCATTGGAGAACTTTTCAATTTGTGTTTTTAGTAGGGGTGGATGGGGAATTGTCACAACTATTTACTTTCTAGCTAATAGATTGTTGTGTATGTAGTAGGATGGGGAATCATTAATATTTCAACGTGAGGAATACTCAATAGGTATTACTTATAGGATCAATACCAATTCATATTTATTGAACTTGTTATAGGGGACCTTAGGCAAATAGTAGGGATTTGTCTAGGATGTCATGACATGGAGATGGACAAAGGTCTCAAGGGTGGTAGCTATTGTAGACACCTCGTAGGTCACTTCTATAGGTGATACAATTATTTTGGGTTCAAGGACATGAATCCAATATGGGTAAAATGTATGAATTATACTAGGTTCTAGGTGATAGAGTAGTGTATCCTTATATAATTAGATTTATTATTTTGATTTATTTTATACTCTATATTTATATATTTGATATAACAGAAACTCATTACTTTAAATATACTCCCATGAAATATTTATTAGGATTAGATGTATATGATTCTATAAGATTTTTAATGCTTAATACACCTATTTGGAAGATGTAGACCTTATTATGATATTTTAGTATGTGATGTAGAATTTTGGGGTTATAGACACTTGTAAGATTTCTTTATTTTTGATATACAATGTTTTAACACCATTATTGATAGTTATTTTATGATGTTATTCTAGGATAAAATTTATTGCTAATCGACGTGGGTTCATTTTACTTCTTAATTAGATAATGAGTATATTTTCATTTGATGATGGGATATGGAGGTAGGTAGAGAAGAGTCCGACATTAATCAGATAATGATCATTATAGTGTAGGTATAGATTATGGTTCCTATAATTGATTGGGTGGTGGTTCTATCTTCATTTACCTCTGAGAGTGAAAAATATTTAGTATGTGTTTCCTTGTTATTTTTAGTGTTTCCTCATAAGATGTATATCAATTTCAAGAATGACCACATATAGGTTTTGTATCCCATATCGATACCTTCTTATCATACGGAATTTTCCTTGTTGAGGGAGTTGGAATGAAAAATTAAAGACCTTCATATGAAAAGATGTATACATTTGAGTAACTATAATTATGGTGATCTAGTTTTATTCACCATTAAGGATGATGGTTTCTTGAGATTTTTCATAGACTACCAATAGATGAACTGGGTTATGATAAAAAATACGTATCTATTTCCCAAAATAGATGATCTGTTTGACTAGCTGTGGAGAACTAGATGGTTTTATCAGATTGATATCTGATTAGGTTGTCATTAGTTGCATTTTAAGGTGGTGTATATATTTTATATGTCATTTTATAGACGGTATGGGTGATATATAACTTATGATTCCACGTGGTCTTTTGAATGCACTAGCAATGTTCATGGATCTCTTGAATCATATTTTTCAGCCCTACCAATACACTTTCATTATGGTTTCCATCAATGATAATTTATTATAACCACTGATCTAGAAGTTTCACAATAAGAATTTATAGATTATATTTAGTATGGTTTGAGAACATCATCGATATGAAAAGAACATGAAGTTCCACTTATGGATTCATGAGTTTTATTTTCTGAGGTAAGTGATATCCATGGTGGTGATTTCTATTATCCCAAATAAGTAAAGGAACTGATATATTTGTAACAACCGATGAAGTGAGTTTCTATCACTTAGATATCCCTTTGATATGGATGAACTATAAAGAGGATAAATTTGAGAGGAATGTTTAGTGAAAATGGGATATTAGGAGTTGAAATAATGGTTGATTTTTGAAACTATTTTTATTTTACTAGACATAGGTAAGGGGTGTAAAATGTATTGTGATGCCTATAGGGTTAGTATAGGAACTATTTTGATACAAGCATATCAGGTGGTCACTTAAAGGTCTCAGCAGCTATGACCCCATGAGTTAAACTATTCCACAAATTATTTAGTGCTACCTCTTATATTTCAAGCCTTATTGTGTTGGATTTATTACCTCTTTGGTGAGAGTTTTTTCATCTAATTTAAACAAATTATATTTCTGTATATATTCTTCTAGTGATAAATAAACCAGTCGAAGAGGTCTTGGGTGTAGTATATTATTTTTTTGAATTAAGTATTGTGTATTACTCTAGTAAGGGGTATAATTTAGTATAATATCTTAATAAGAATAAACAAGATTAAGGTGTCTACGTGTTTAGGGAGGAGTGAAATCTGATTATATTTTTTGTTAACTAGTGAATTTATATGTCTAAGGGATGAGAGGTGGTGAGATTTTACCTTTTGATTATTACTTCCTCTTTAGTGGATAAGGTAACGTCCAACTAGGATCCTAATTTAGATTTCCATGTGATATGAGAAAGTCTCATTGGGATGATCCAACCTTGGTTGGAGTTAGCATGAGGATGGGTTGATGTATGTCTATAAAAATATGGTAGTCCCCACGTCCTTGTGGGGGAAGTTAGAGAGGTACTATCATGCCTCGTGTTGGGTTGTGCACTAAGGGTTGATCAAGATATACCATGGTATTAGACATAGTTTATTGTGCCCTAGTATGAGGAAGGATATCATGAGATTTTTTATGATTTTCATTCATATTAGAGGATAATAGTGGAGCACTAGTGATAAGGTGGTTTACTTAAAGCCCTTATATTAGCTATAGAAGTGGGATAAGGTGACCATGGACATTATCATGGGACTACTCTAGACCGTGTGGGGTCATGATACAAAATGGTTGGTCGTGAACCTATTGAAAACACTTTTTATTTATTTCCTATCTAAGATACTGAGTAAATAGATGAGCGGAGCAAGATGTATATGTGGGTCATGATGTAATATCATTGGATACCTATAAGAAAAAAATTATACTAGGATACATGTTTCAAATTGAGACTAAAAAAGGTCTTGTAGAAAGCCACGGTCTCTTAGCTAAAGTTTAGTATTGTGAATTATCTATAGATTGATGACCAAACTAAGAGATTGTTATGAATATTGAAGGATAAGTTTAAGGTACATGTTCTTGATTTTGGGAGAGTGTGGAATGATCTTTTTGTGTTAGAAGGGTTTTTATATAAAAATATATTTAATTATTATATTTTAATGGAACCCAAGTAGTATTTTTAAGGTAGACTATAATGCTCACCATTGTGTAGGTTAGAGGTGAGCAGGTTAGAAATTATAGGGCAGTGAAGGTGTAAGTGACCATAAAGTGGTTGTAATTTTTTAGGAAGTGTTTGGTTACTACTAAAAGTTGACAATGATCATATATTGATCGAATGTGTTGATCCCTGTAGTTTTCCTTAGGGGAATGGGTGTTTATATGGGTATCACCTCGGCTGGTTCATTAACACAAAAGAAGTAAGGGAAGCACATTCAATGTTTTTTCAATCTGTTCAATATTATGGAATAGATATGGGATTTGTATTACTAGTTGGATCCTTCTACATGAAATCAAGGTATGCATGATATATTTCACTTGTATCTGCTCCAAAAGTATTAACTAGACATGTCTCAGATGATTGATAGTGAGGACGATGAGTTAAATGTGGGATTTTCTTTCAAGGAGCACCTCATGTATATCATATATCGAAGAGAGAAGGTGAAATAAGGGAAAATATTTCCTCTTTTATGAGTGTTATATTAGGACCAATATATCCATGATGAGACCTAGCAGTTAAATTTAGATATTGGGGTCCAATGTTTATTTTTTTTGAAAATTATGCCCAGTGATTCATCTCCAGGATGAGAATCCCCTATAGGGGTGAGGGTTGTAATAAGCCTCAAATTTCAAGTATACATTTGGGTTAATTTTATGGAATTAAATTATTCATTATTACCTAATTTGAGATGTTTTGTGGAGGTATAGAGTCATGGAATGTGTTTAGAAAAGGGTACTAGGGTCACCCCTTTCTTAAAATGAAGTAGATGGGTACCTGGTACCCATTGTATGGACATCAAGTACCCTGTGTCCTCGTAAATTCCCTATATTGTTTGTATCTCCACTAGCCAAATGGTGGTGTACTGGGTGGCTGAGAGAGAATAAGATACCCAATAAAGGCCTTTTTAGTATACATTGGTTATCTGTTTAGGTTTTAGGTGCATTTTTAGAATTTCATCTCTGTAAACTCTTTTACTCCCTCTTTCTTTTCTTGACCCTAACTAGACTGGCCTGTTATTTTGTTATCAAACTTAGCCTTTAATGATCCTCCAATATTATATGTCTTCTATTGGAAGTTTCACTTGATTCACTAGCTCTAGTTTGGTAAGTCTATACTATTCTTGGCATAAGGTGGAGGTCTTTTCCACACAGTGACACAAAAATAATTTCAAGTGGGGGTGAATTAACCAGTTTAAAATTTAAATAGTAATTAAAATATAAGGTAAACATAAAACTAATTTAAGTTCAAGTATAGGTTTAGAATAAATGAAATAATCAAAGATAAATAAAATTTTTATTGTAGCTTTGTTTAATGTGATCATATATCTAATTTTTACTTCACTCTACTCCATGAGTGAAATAGTATCCAGTAAATACGAAATTTTTCATGTGATTCACAACTTGATTAAAAAATACCTTTTCTCTATAAGATAAAACAAGACACCATAAATTTTACTACGAGTCAACACTTTATTAAAAATTTTCATTTAAAGTGGAAAGAATAACTATATAGAGATAGCTTTTATATTTTAAATCCCGACTAAAAATATATAACTTTTATAGTGGAGGTTTAACTAGTAAGAGAGTGATTTTTTTAGGAAAAGAATAAACAATACATGTTTAAATAAACTATATAATTATAAATAAATAAAACTAAATAATCAAATAGAATAGAATAAAATTCCATTTCAGCTTGATCACTTACAACAATTCATGTGTAATAATTTATCTCTTCACAATGATCACAACAAGTGTATAGTTTTAGATATACTAGAAAAATTTAAATTAAAATAGTTCATTCATCCCTCTGTGATCTAGTCCATTCAATTTTTTTATAGAGAAATATTTAATTGTTTAATGTTCAGTTTTTCCTAATTATCACTCAACATTTCAATGAGTTGAAGTTTCTAAATTATGTATAGTTTGTTGGTTCTTAAAAATAGTTTCCTAAATCCATGTTATGAGTTTAAAACTACACAAGATAAAATAAAATACTTCCATTAAAAATCATAAATATTATAATAATAATTCCACAAAATAAAATAATACTTGACTACACAAATATCATATTGTAGAAAATACTTTAGTTATATATTATGATATTTAGACATTACATATTATAATAAATAATTCATTATTATCCTAGAAACTTCACAAATAATTACTTCACAAATGAAACGAACACTTCATAAGAAACATATTATAATTTCAAAATAATCATATATTAGTATATAAGAATCATATAAGAGTTTTTAAGGCCCAATTTATACATTTTAAGGAATAATTATTTAGTAAAAACATGAAGAAAAACTAAGATAGTAAAAATCAATATGAAATTGAGTTTGACTGAGAATATTAATTGATCTTCCATTTCTATCAAGATTTCAAGACTTAATAATCCCACATTTTGTAATAAATTTTCTAAAACAATAATATATTAAATTCAAAGGACTTTCAGAAAACAGATAATAAGATATTATACTTTTCAAAAAAAAACACTAAAATCTCAAAACATATAATGTTTAACCAAATAGAATTATAAGAAACTTCATATATATGATCAAAATTTTCAAACAGAAGAGGAAACTTGACCAAATTTTTTAAATATTAGAATTAAGAGTAAATTTAATTAATATGATAAAATACATTGTGAAATTTTTAAAATTTCACACATAATAAGAAAATCATAAGAATATATGTTAATATATATGATTGAAATAAACCTTAATTTATATATGTATAATCAATGACTTTGAAAAAATATTAATATTTGATAAGAAAATAAAACTTCATTAAGTTTCATGGAATGGACGAATTTTATAAAAGTTTAATACACCTATAGAAAATAATAATTCTTTAATGTTTTAATGATTCATTACTTTTCTAAAATTTTAATATTAAATGCACCACCTTATTATTTTACATTGTATATTTCATTTAAATAAATCTAATGTGTTCAATGACTTGTTTAACATGCTACACCAAACTAAAAAAATACATGGTATATTAGAAGAATATTATTAAGAAATAATAATAATAAATCCTCTAGTAAAAAAATATTTTAATCAATTATAAATGCATACAAAATAGCAATAAGAAACCTTAAAGTGTGAAAAGGGATTTTTTTTTTCAATAAATGAAGTTTTTATTTATATAATATATTTTCATTTAAAAGATAATATTATAAATTTTTAAATTTAAATTTGAAAAATTCAATTTCAAATTTGGAATAATAAATTCAATATTATTTTAAGATGAATTATAAATATTTTTCTTAAATAATTAATTTTTTGCTGAATAGTGAAAAAATATAGATTTTGCTAATACAGTCACTTTTATGTCATTTTCATAATAATAAAAAAGATTTAAAAGTATATGAAATAATTTTTATATATAAATATATATTTTAAATTTATAATAAATAAATTAAATGTACTATATTGAATTTACAAAACCTATTTTTAACATTTTGGAAAACCTAAGTAATATTATACTTAAAAAAAATATTTTCATTATCTTATATTAAAAATACAGGGTCCTTAGTTTTAGATATTAAATCTAGATAATTTGAGTTTATATTTTATATCAACATGTTTATATTATTTAATAAGTGAATTTCTATTTTTACGCATAAGAAAATTGGTTACAAGGATTAAAGTTAATTACCGTGATAATAGTTAAATTGTCATTTTTAGGGAATTATATTATTTACACTGTGTAATTTTTATCTAATGAAATAAATTAAGATCTCATAAAAAAATTTCTATAATAAACTTTTTGAAATTATAAAATAATTTATTTATAATAATTCAATTAGTAATCATTACTAAACAATATTTACAACACTTACTAATAAAAACAACATTTTTCTAAAAAAATTTCTATATATTCAATATTTTAATTTAAAAGTTAATTTTATATTAGTTAGAAATTTAATATACTATTTAAAACCTAAAATTAGGCTTATAGCATCAATATTGGGTTATAATGGTAACCTTATATTTGAATAAAATAAAAACTAAAATGGTTTGAACTAGTTACTAAGGTAAAACCAAAATGGTTCGAAAATAAAGTAGTAAAAGTCTTGAAACATTTTTAAAACATGTGGTAAAATGGATTTTTCTGGGTTTATCAACCTTATCTCACCTAAAATTCCATTATTTCAATATTTTTGAACCATTGAACCTTGAAAAGTTTCATTCCTTTTTGGAAAAGAAATGGGTTCTCACAAAAGTAAAATTTTCTTCACTTATAAAAGGGTATCATTTCCACCCTATAATAGTCACACACCCCCTTCAATATTTCCCTAAACACATAAACAATTTTTTTTTCAAATGTATTTATATTTCACTCCCCAAATCCCATATTCAAAATAAGTAATCCTAATCATTTTGTAACACCCCAAGATTTTATGAGATATATTATTTTTAATTTCTTTGATGTCTTCTATTATACACTACACAAAGATTAGATTTTACTATATGAAACACCGTATTAGCTTTTAGTATACGTAACACTATTCTTGGCTCGTGTTACACACAATTTCAAGTTAGTTTTGTGGAAATTATTCTATGAAACATTAATTATAGATTTTGTTTAATATATAAATGAAATACGTTTTGATTATGTTATAAACAACACGAAACAGAGCTTTCACTACACGCATCCCTGACTTGGCTTGCATTACACGCAATTAATAACTTCTTCGACAACGTGTGTTGTACACAATACCGAGTTTCACTAAACGAGATATTATTATAATATTATTACGAATTAGCTGTTATGAATAGTAATACAAATTTTTTGAAATTTTATAAATTTTATCCTTCAAAATTGACTTCATTTTTGGATTCGGAATATCGAAATTAGCATACGGTGAATTTTTGGTATTTTTCTGAAAACTTTCATTTTTTGATGAATAGTGAAAACACTAGTTTACTATTTAAAAATTGACTTTTTATGTAAATAATTATTTATTTTATTTAAATTTATTTTAGGTGAAAATTGATATATAATGCCAATATAAGTTCAATGTAATTAATTAGAGTCATTTTATAATAATTTTAGATATATAAAATTTTTATTTAACTCTTCACCGTCTTTTACCCACCTCCTAAGAGAATTTGAAAATTTACATAAAACATAATTTTACTGCTTCTGTGAGTGGAATGTCTAAAATCAGGTAGAAACAGTTAATATAGAGGATTAAAATGAGTTTCAATAAGATAAAAATAAATTTTGGTGAATTGTAACTTTTTATTATTTTTTACCACAGTTAAAAGAAAATAGGGTAATTAAGGGTAATAATGATATTATTATTACCCTAAAAAATGTACTAATTCTATTGGATAAGTTTAATTATACCTCAAACAACCTTAAGAATAAAATATGTCCATTTAGGTCTACTTGGAATAGATTAGGGCACTTATTATTATTTTATTTAAAGAAGAGTTAAAAGAGTTAAAATCAAATATTAATAACTAAAACATTGTTAATATAAGGTTATACAGAAGATAAATTTGACTATAAATATTCATTATAAAGAAAAAAGGATTTCATACATAATCGTATTATATTTATAAATCTTAGACATTATATAATTTAATTTATTTATGACACAATGATGTTGCAGTAATTACCTTATTAATGAAATATTAACATAATTGATGTTATAAATACCCCAAAAAATCTAATTTTAGACTTTTTATGAATTAAACTAATTTTATAGGTTAATATGACATGTTATTATTGATTTAATTAACTTTTTTAGAACTAATCATGCTTTTATGATTTTAAAAAAAATCAAGTACCAAATAGTGTCAAAATTGACATAAAATAGTTTTTAAACCAAATATTATATTTTTAATTGTTATTTTATTCATAAAAATATATGGTTCGGCCAAATGAATTAGATAATGTTATATATATTAATAATGAACAACCTGGGGTTAGTTTGGCTTGTTATAGTAAGTTTATTAACCATATAGTGTAAGAAAACAAGAAGACACAGTAAAAGTAAAATTATTTAACTTAAAGTTAAATATAAATGATAAAGTTAAAATAGTAACCTAAACTTGTATAAATTCTATTGGTTGAGATTATTTTGACCCATACCCACTTTATATTTAAAATAAATCAATTTGGAGCTATTATAAACCGAATATGACTTTATTATAAAATACTATTTTATGTTTTTCCAAAGGTGCCTCTCTCCTCCCTTATAAAAAGGGCACCCATTCCCTCTTCTCTTCACACACTTTTGAGCATTGAAGCTCGGAAAAACCTTGAAAATTACTCTTGAAAAACTCTCTAGTTATATCATAGAGGTTTGAGTCTTCTCAAAAGACCAAATCTAGTGCCCTAAGAAGAAGTTTAAAGGAGGTGCGTCGAGGAAGAAGTAATCTCTTCTACCGACTCTTTCAAGTTTATTTCTTCTTCTACTTCCCATTGTTTAGTTGTTTCATTATAAATTAATAACATAAGTATTACTTATATACTAATATTTTATTATTAAAAAACCCTATTTCACCTTCTATCCATCTTACAGAAAATGAAATCACCGCACATGCGTACGTACGGAATACCGTCTCCACGCCATGGAGTAATCAGTTTTTCCACCACCACCTTAATTAGATGGGTATAATGGTGTAAAGAATATCTATATATAAATATTATTACATCATACTGATTCTAAGATATTATATCATCCACTCCAATTCCATTTAATAAATATGGGCGCAATATCATCGCTCGTACATACGTACGGATTACAATCTCCACGACGCGATGAGATTAATTTTCCATGTAAACAATTCAATAATGATTGTAAAGTATTTATAATAAGTAATACTAAAATATTTGACATAATAATTCTACTGGATTTATTTATATATATATGTATGTCATCTACTTAATACCATTCAATTCAATAAGGAAACTAAAACAACATTCATGCGTACGTACAACCTACCGTCTCCATGAAAAGTCTATTTCTTTCCATTTATCGATCAGTAAAATATATGTATATTCTGAATATATATTATATATAAATCATGTTTTATATTCTGTAATTAATTAATCATGAACTAAGTAATCATATTAATAATTACAAGTCAAAACACATACGATAAATGAAATGATTTTACCCAAAACACTGCTTTAACATGGAATTGACAAGTGAACGGATAATATAAAGTCGTAAGTGAATCATATTTGATATCATAAATATTATTATGGTTCTTTTAAAAGTTAATAATATGTTTAAACCCACTATACAGGAGTCTCGGACACATATAGAAGAAATTGGACATAAGGTAACTGATAATTTTGCAATCTCATTTTTATCCGAGATTTCTTATATGTAAGTATTTACTGGGGTTATATTTTTATCCATGTACATAAAATTGTTTTTCATAAAGTGTTTAATATTATTCCATGTATTTTTAAAGTCATGTTTACCCCTCTTTGACTTTTACATTGTGTTATGGAACGAATCATTCTTTTGTTTACCCTACGAGGAACTTTTTGACTTTTCTGAAAAAGTACGAGGAGAATGTTTTTTTAACTTATACAGCATGAATGGATTTTTACGGTTTTATAACGCCTTATTTTAATGAATCTTACTCAACAATATTTCATTAATATTTTCAAAAAAATAATTTTCTTTTAAAATTTCATGGCATTTTGTGAAAAGATAATTATTTTGAAGAATAAAGGATATTTTCCTCAAGAATTCATTTCAAGTGTTTTATCAAAACAATTTTCCGTCTAAGATGAAATTATTTCATATGTATATGTTTCAAGTATAATGTCTCTATGATTAAATGGTTTCACTTTTATTATGATGAAATACCCTTTTTTTATATGGATTATGTGATGATGGGATGATGTTTATGAAGCACATTTTATTCTTTGGGTTATGATGAATGTTTTATGTTTATTTGGTGGAAAAAGTAAGAATGATTTAGTTATGAGATGGGTGGTACCGATATCTCCTTCCAATGAATTGGGTAGAGATTTATATCTCATGAGTTAGAGATGGATGGAATGGTAAGTTAATCTGGTTCAGTGATACCGGACTAGAACGAGGAGTGAACTCGATTCCGAAAGGGACTTTGTCCACTAAGATGGTCTTGTCAGCAATGCCTTGGCTACTATGGAGATCATAACTTGTGATTAATGGTTTCCAAAATTAAATTCTTTATTCCCATGCTATTTTATAATTATTGATGATCCATTATGATCTATGCCTTACGTACTTCCATGTTTTATGTCATTGCTCAAGATTTTGATGTTTAAATATTATGTTCATGTTTTCAAGTTCAAATGTATATGGTTTGTTTTATTTTCTCCATGCTTACCCTTTCCAAGAATTTGAGCTCACCCTTTATATGTTTTCTTTTCCCCAGGATATAAATAAAGGTTTTAGGTAAGAAAAAAAGGGAAGAACTTTATGGGAGATTTTTAAGATCTTTCCCCACTATTAGAAGATTATATTCTGAGTTTCCAGAGGCACTAAACTATTACGGTCCTTTTGTGTCTGTTTTTGTTGTATGTTAAGTATTCTGCTAGAGTAATGTAATGTCCATGTATGCCACGATTTGTGTCTCTATAGTTGGCATCAGAGGAAAGGTTTAGTCAACCTTTGGAAACTAGGATGCAAGAACTTTAGTAAGATCCCTAGAGGTATATCTAAGGAATGTCTAGGGATGTCCCTAAGGGTAAGTATAAGTATAGGTTATAGTCCTATAATTACGGTAACAATATTATAATTAACCCTAAGTTGTTATATATTGAAGTTAATACCCCTTTATTATATTGTTTTCCCTATCATGATTTTTTCCTCTCACAGTATTCATTTGGGGTTTTAGATGATGGTTGAAACCCGAAGGAACCGTGTTGATCAATGTAATGGACAATGCAGTGATTGTCCTCTTGAACAAACCAATGTTATGGGAGATGGAGTGAAAAATTTTATTGCTATACTTACACAAGCTATGAATCATTTTCGAATTCCAAATGAGCAGAGAAGGGAACAATATTCCATTGAGTCCTTCATGAGGAAATATCCACCTTCTTTCAGTGGGTCTTCTGAACCACTTGTAGATGAACAATGGATCAGTACCATTGAAATGATATTTTCCATACTTCGCTGTTCGGAACATGAAAAATTCATTCGGGATATTTACCATTTAGAAGGTTAAGAAGATCAATGGAGGAATCTAATTAAGAATACGAGTCCCTGAGATGAAATTGAATCCATGGAATGGGATGAGTTCAAGAACTTATTTTTCAATAAGTACTTCCCTAGTATTCTTCTAAAAAAGATGGAAAAGGATTTACTTTAGCTTAAGAAAAATGATGATGAATTTTTTGGTATATACGAAGAGAATTTTACAAGGATTTCAAGGTATGCATATGTCATTATCATCAAACCTGAAAGTAATGTTAATCGATTCTTCAGTGGCTTAAAACCAAGTCCTTGAAGGGAATTAACTATAAGAGACTTCAGTAGCTATGAAGAAATTGTGCATTGTGCTATAAAGGGAGAAATGGAAGTTGGTGTTAGATATCCATCTCATGGTTTTGACAAGAAATGAAAGATGGAGTTCAAGGAGAAATCTAAGAATAATGGTGAAAAGAATATGAATGTTTCTTTATGCTCAAAGTGTGGAAAGAAGCATAGTGGAGTTTGTCTAAAAGGGAATAGAAAATGATTCAAGTGTGGAAAAGGAGGTCTTCTAGTAGCTGAGTGTCGTAGTAATGGAAAAAGGATTTCTAATGATGTGAATAAAGAAAAGACTATAGATAACGCACCTCCAACACTTCAATGATTCAAGTGCAAGGAAATGGGGCATTATTCTAATCAATTCCCTAATCCAAGGGTTAATGATGATCAACGTGAGCAACATCTTAAGGAAAAGGATAAAGGGAAGTCACATGAGATCACTATTTGTGATGTTGAGTACGAAAATGATGTTGTGTAATGATTAAGTGTTTATGTAATGGGATTACAAAATAGTATCATGGAATCTCATTTATGGCATCGTGGAATTTTGGAATATCTATGTATTGGTTTTCAATAATTATATGGTACCGATAACCATGAAAAGTGATTGAAATACTTTTGGAAAGAGGATGATATGCGCATAATGAAGCGATAAAGAAAAAAAATGAAATCAGATCATGAATGATATAAGGACATATTTATGTCATGGTTTGAGTATATAAAAATTTTGGGATTTTGGTATGTAGAAAGTGTTAAATTTTTACAGAAATCATGTTTTCACTAAGAGTCAATGGGTATTCATTTTTAAAGAGAATACATGATTAAGGTATTCACATGTTTGTAATTTGACCAACAAGATATATTGTATGATATATGGGGGATAAATGATGGTATTCACATGCTCAGTAGATGGAATTTCTAGTAATTGTTTTCTTTATACTATGAGATTGGATATAAGTATTTTGGATAAGCCTAAAGATTGGAATGGATTATATTGGACTTAAGTCAGTATTGTTTAAGGCTAGAACTTTTTTCGATATTATTTATGGAATGTTATATTAATGTAGTTTTAGAAAAAGGACAACCTGCAGGACGGGTGACAACCCGTCGTGTCAGACAAGGCTATGGGAATTGGACCCCCAACGGAAGTGCGGCAGGCCTTTATCGCCTACCAATGGCCTACAGGAAGTCTCTGGTTAGTAGAAACTAGTTTTATTTTAAGCAGTATGATAGATGAAGTATAAGTCCATTTTTGGAATCATATATGATTAACCGCACCAAAGTTGGACTTATGTATATTTGATAACTTTTACTAACCTTTTGTTTGAGACAGATGGAATGACCCATCATTCTATCACATGATCTGATAACACTTCGTGAATGACAAATTCAACATAATTTCTTTAAGAGATGAAGTGGAAATTGTTCGAGGCACGAGAAACGTTGAGATTGTACCAAAATCAATTAAATATTTGTTTTAATTAAAAAATGCTTCAACATTTGGGAAATGATCTTGAAAACCAAAAATGTTGTCCTAGTGCCCTTATATCTGATGAATTAGATGGTACCTTAGATCATCAAAAATTTATGGCTTTGTGATTGTTGGCTTTTTTATAGCCATGTCCTCTACCACTCTTCATCAGAAGTTTATGGTTATGTTTCTCTTCCGTATCCATATTTTCATCTATGTTGTCCTATGTGGAAACCCAGTGCTGAGTTACTTTGGGTGACTGTTATGATACTAACTTCCCTTTTTAAAATGAAGTTTTAGTATTCCTTTTAACAATGTAGGTTTCTATGAAAGAAACTTTCAAGTAGTAAACCATTTATAACCCTAACGAATTTCGAGGGCGAAATTCATTTTAAGGGGGGTAGAATGTAACACCCTGAGATTTTATGAGATATATTATTTTTAATTTCTTTGATGTCTTATATTATACACTACACCAAGATTAGCTTGTACTATATGCAACACAGTATTAGATTGCAGTATACGCAACACTATTCTTGGCTTGTGTTACACACAATTTCAAGTTTGTTTTGTGGAAATTATTCTATGCAACATTACGTATAGATTTTATTTAATGTATAAGCGAAATAAGTTTTGATTATGTTATACGCAACACCAAACGGATCTTTCACTACACGTTGCCCTGACTTGGCTTGCACTACACACAATAAAGACCTTCTTCGATAACGTGTGTAATACGCAATACCAAGTTTCACTAAATGAGATATTATTATGAACTTGCCGTTATGAATAGTAATACACAGTTTTTGAAATTTTATAAATTTTATCTTTCAAAATGTTCTTCATTTTTGGATTCAGAATATTGAAATTAGCATAGGGTGAATTTTTGGTATTTTTCTGAAAACATTCAATTTTTGATGAATAGTGAAAACACTTGGTTACTATTTAAAAACCAACTTTTTATTTAAATAATTATTTATTTTATTTAAATTTATTTTAGGTCAAAATTGATACATAATAACTATATAAGTTCAATGTAATTCATTGGAGTCATTTTATAATAATTTTAGATATATAAATATTTTTTTGAACTTTTCACCGTCTTTTACCCACCTCCTAGGAGAATTTGAAAATTTACATAAAACATAATTTTACCTCTTCTCTGAGTGGAATTTTTGAAATCCGAGAGACACAGTTAATATCAAGGAGTAAAATGTGGTTCAATAAGATAAAAATAATTTTTGGTGAATAGTAACTTTTTACTTTTTTTACCTCGATTAAAAGTAAATAGGGTAATTAAGGGTAAAAATGATATTATTATTACCCTAAAACATGTACTAATTCTATTGGATAAGTTTAATTCAACCAAAAAAATCTTTAGGAATAAAATATGACCATTTAGGTCCACTTGGATTAGATTAGGACACTTATTATTATTTTATTTAAAGAAGAGTAAAACGAGTTAAAATCAATGTTTAATAACTAAAACATTTTTAATATAAGGATATACATAAGATAAATTAGATTATAAATATTCATTAGAAAGATAAAAATATTTCCTACCTAATGGTATTTTATTTATAATTTTTAGACATTAAATAATTTTATTTATTTATACACAATGATGACGAATTAATTACCTTATTAATGAAATATTAACATAATTGATGTTATAAATACCAAAATAAATTTAATTTGAGACTTTTTATGAATTAAAATAATTTTATAGGTTAATATGTCATGTTAGTATTGATTTAATTAACTCTTTTTAACTAATCATGTTTTTATGATTTTCACAAAAATCAAGTACCAAATAGTGTCAAAATTGACATAAAATAGTTTTTAAAACAAATATTATATTATTAATTGTTAATTTATTCCCAAAAATCTAATGTTCAGACAAATGAATTAGATAAGGTTATATATATTAATAATTAACAACATGGGGTTCTTTTGGCTAGTTATAGTACTTTTATTAACCACATAGTGTAAGAAAACAAGAAGACATGGTAAAAGTAAAATTATTTAACTTAAAGTTAAATATAAATGATAAGGTTAAAATAGTAACCAAAACATGTCTAAATTAAATTTGTTGAGAGTATTTAGACCCATACCCACTTTAGCTTCAAAATAAATCAATTTGGATCTATTATAAACTGAATATGACTTTATTATAAAATAATATTTTATGTTTTTCCAAAGGTGCCCCTCTCCTCCCTTATAAAAAGGGCACCCCTCCCCTCTTCTCTTGACACCGTTTTGAGCCTTTTAGGGAATAAAAACCCTGAAAATTACTCTTCTAAACCAATCTATTTATATCATAGAGGTTCTGGTCTTCTCAAAAGACCAACTCTAGTGCCCTAAGAATAAGTTTAAAGGAGGTGTGTCGAGGAAGAGGTAATCTCTTATATCGACTCTTTCAAGTTTATTTCTTCGTATACATCCTCTTCTTTAGTTGTTTCATTATAAAGTAATAACATCAGTATTAATTATATACTGATATTTTATTATGAAAAAACCTATTTCACCTTCTATCCATCCTACGGAAAATGAAATCACCGCGCGTGCATACGTACGGAATACCGTCTCCACGCAGTGGTGTAATCAGTTTTTCCACCACCACCTTACTTGGATGGGTATAATGATGTCAAGAATAACTATATGTGATTATTATAACATCATTATGTTTTTAAGATATTATATCATCCACTCCAATTCCATTTAGTAAATATCGGAATGATATCATTGCTCGTGCGTACGTACAGATTACCATATCCATGACACGATGAGATTCATTTTCCATGTTAAAAATTCAAGAATGATTATAAATTATACATAATAAGTAATCATGAAATAAATGACGTAATAATGATACTGGATTTATGTATATATATGCATGTCATCTACTTAATTCCATTCAATTCAATAAGGAAATGAAAAACAACATTCATGCGTATGTACGGCCTACCGTATCCATGAATGGTGTATTTCTTTCCATTTATATATCTATTATATATATGTATATTCCGAATATATATTATATATAAATCATGTATTATATTGTGGAATTAATAAATCATGATCAAAGTAATCATATTAATAATTACAAGTCCAAACAAGGATGGTAAATGAAACGATTTTACCCAAAACGTAGCTTTAACATGGAATTGACAAATGAACGAATAATCTAAAGTCGTAAGTGAATCATATATGTTATAATAAATATTATTATGGTTATATTACAAGTTAATAATATGTTTAAACCCACTATATAATAGTCTCGGACACATATGGAAGAAATTTGACATAAGGTAAGGGATAATTTTGCAATCTCATTTTTATCCGAGATTTCTTATATGTAAGTATTTACTGGGGTTATATTTTTATCCACATCCATAAAAATGTTTTTCATAAAGTTTTTAATATTCTTACATGTATGTTTAAATTAATGTTTACCCATATTTGAGTTTTTCATTGTGTTATGGAAAGAATATTTCTTTTGTTTACCCTACAAGGAACTTTTTGACTTTTCCGACAAAAGTACGAGGAGAATGTTTTTTTAACTTATATGCCATAAACGGATTTTTACAGTTTTATAACGCCTTATTTTCATGAATCTTACTCTACAAGATTTCATGACTATTTTCAAAAAAATAATTTTCATTTAAAATTTCATGGAATTTTGTGAAAATAAAATGATTTTGAAGAAGAAATAATATTTTCCTCCAGAATTCATTTCAAGTGTTTTATCAAGACAATTTTCCATCTATGGTGACATTATTTCATATGTGTATGTTTCAGGTATAACGTCTCTATAATTTACAAGGTTTAAATTTTCTTATGATGAAATATCTATTTGTTTTATATGGATTATGTGATGATGGGATGATGTTTATGAAACCCATTTTTTTCTTTGGGTTATGATGAATGTTTTAAGTTTATTTTCTGGAACAAGTAAGAATGATTTAATTATGAGATGGGTGGGACCTATATCTCCCTCCAATGAATTGGGTAAATATTTATATCTCATGAGATAGACATGGCTAGAATGGTAAGTTAATCCGGTTAAGTGATATAGGACCAGAACGAGGAGAGAACTCGATTCAGAAAGGGACTTTGTCCACTAATATGGTCTTGCCAACAATGCCTTGGCTACTAAGGAAATAATAACATGTGCTTAATGTTTTCCAAAATTACATGCTTTATTCCCATCCTATTTTATCTTGATTGACGATCCATTTTGATATATTCCTTACGTACTTCCATGTTTTATGTCATTGCTCAAGATTTTGATCTTTAAATATTATGTTCATGTTTTTAAGTTCAAATGTATATGGTTTGTTTAATTTTCACCATGCATACCCTTACTGAGCATTTGATCTCACCCTTTATATGTTTTATTTTCCCCCGGATATAAATAATGGTTTTAGGTATGAAAAAAATGGAAGATCTTTATAGGAGATGTTGAAGATCTGTCACCACGATTAGAAGATTATATTCCGAGTTTACAAAGACACTAAACTATTACGGTCATTGTGTGTATGTTTTTGTTATTTATTAAGTATTCTGATAAAGTAATTTAATGTCCATGTATTCCAAGATTTGGGTCTCTACACCTTTCATTTAAGAGGAGACTTTTAAGAGAAATTACAATGTCTCTAAGTGATTATTACTTAATCCTTATCAAATAATTCTTAATATTTCCCATCCAAACCTATCCTAACCATATTAATATAGTGAAATCATTATAATTTTTACACTAAATTGAAGAATAAATGTTTAATATATAGTATATTTATGATTATGAAGATAAAAATTACAATCCACCTTCATTCCCTCCTATTTAATCAGAATTGAAAACATTTATCATAGTTTTTAAGGACCATCACCTACACGAAATAAAGTTTTATGTTTTTCTTATTTATTTTAATTACTTATAAAAACCAGTTAAGATATTATTAGAAATATTTTAAAAAATATAAATAGTATCACTAATATCATTTTATAATGTTATTATAAATTCCTTAACCATACTCAACCGTCAAGTTATAAAATGTTCTTGTTGGGTCATTTTAAACACGTACAAAAACTACGTTATAAAAAGTATCATGGATGAGTATGGGAACATGCATAATAATATTATTATAATTTATTAATAAAATAAATATTTTTTTTATAATTATAAAAAATTTATATTATTTATTTAACTCATTATTAAAATATTATCATCGATCTCTAAAATTACTGAAGAAACCAACACCGATCCAATTGTTATGAAAAAACACAAAAAAACATAAGGATTGAGATAAGGTATTTATAAATAAATATAGGTTATAAATTATAGAAACATTAATTATATAGTAATTATGAAATTGTTATCAAATAATGGGAATAGAAGTCGATATCATAAATCATGCATCAAATAATTGAAGTTACAAATACACAATGGTAAAAATAAACTAAGATTAAATAAATAGTCATTATAAATGATAATAAATGAAGTATCTAAAAGTTAATTTATATGAATAAGGCTATGAAATAAAATTTTAAGATACTTATATCTCTTTTTACAGGATATTGGAGTGCATTTCACAATGTAGGGAAACACGATAATGATATATTTATCTCATTTTCAAATCCATGAGACATGTTTGATATTATGCACCATCCTTTATTTTATATGGTGAGATTAATTAATAATGAATTTAATTTTCTATATTAATTAAATTAATGGTGTTTTTAGATCTATATCAAGTTATTTCTTTAAATAATTTATGATTCAATTGATACCAAGATTATAAATGTCTTTGTTAATTCAAATCCCCCCATTGAGTTATAGTACTTATTCTTGAAGTTATTAGTTTCATGATTGGTTGTTTACACGTGATGATATTATTTTGTGTCACTTTTTATTCATATTTAAGGAAAATTACATTTTATGATACTTATAACTTCACCTTTTATGAGTATAGATTTTTTTCTTCTAAAAACTCATTTACGATTTTTGGGACAAAATAATTTTTTTTACAAAGATTGCCTTCCATATTTTAAAAAGGTATTACAACTGTATATAAATTGTTATTATTTTTAAAATAAAAGGAAATGTTATTTTATTTTCCAAAAGTAAAGGTTTTATTTTAAAAATTATTTATTTATTTAAAAATGTATTTTAATGTTCTTGTGTTTTTAAAAAGAATTATCCAAGTGTTTTTATATATTCTCAATGAAATTTTTCGAAAGAATAATTCTATTATATTTTGTGGATTTTTTTGTTTTTAAATAGTCTTTTAATTGTTTTATAAATATTAGGTATTTTTTTTAAAAGTTAAAAAATTTTAAATAGTTTTAAATCTTTCTAAAATTGTGTTATTCTATATATATTATTAATTGATTTATCCAATAATATTAAAAAATTATTTTTCATCTGTGAAAAAATAATTAATTCTCCTCATGTTACATTTGGGATATTTTTTAGTCAACATAAAAATTATCAATATAAAAGCCTTATGTAATGTTATATGAATGTTTTTTTTGAACCCCAACCATTTTGGTGGGGTTAATTAAATGATGTTTACTGTGTGAATGTTTTCATGTTCTAATGGAGTGTATATCTGTGGATGATTATTATGTGATGAATGGGGTCCTATATTTACCTTAAATATATTGGATAAAGATTTATATATTAAGAAAATATTACGGTAATCGAATAGTGATACTCTCTCAACCACATGAATTTGGAGGTGATGCATGATTTACTATATTTATGGGAATTAGGAAGTTTTTCCTGCTATAATATGTTTACGACAATTGGAAATAGATTCATTATCCGATATGTTTATGGGAATCATGGGTTGATTTCAGCTTCACAAGTTTTATTTGAATCTGGTGGTGATTCCTACCCCACTATGGGAATTAGGCAATAAAGCATGCTCTACAATTTTATAGGAATCAGGTAGTGATTCATGGTTCAATATTTTATGATCTATGCGCATATATTATATCTATAGTTTATTTATTTTTTCTATATTTCCATAAAATTCCATTTATTTGTGCCTATGAATAATATCCATGTATCAAACATATTATCACAAGTTTCTGTACTATTTTTAGATGATATATGATTGTTCATTTGAGATTACATGTCTTTATGTCTTGTATAAAAGGGAAAATATTATTATTCCCTGTTCTTTTAATAAGATATTTCTCCCATGCTCATGTTATTTATAAGATTTTTATTAAACCCTTGATACCATGTTGATAATTTTACCCTTCCTAAGAATTTGATCTCACCACTTTCTTGTGTCTTATTTTCTCGGGTTATAAATATGAGAATAAGATAAGAGATATCTAGAAGTGGATATAGTGTGGTTTGAATATTTAGAAATATTCATAGGTATCATAAAATTATTTTCTTATATTTTTGGTCCTAAAAGATTCTAAACCATATATTATTGGTATTTTGTAATTATCTTTGTGATATAATGTTTAGAATATGGTAACTATAAAAAATAATGATCATTTAATCTCATTTGATTTCAAAATTAGTTTTTAAAGAAATCCTTTTTTGTACTGGACTCGAGCATGTTATATTGAGGTTCTTCATTTAGTATCAAAGAATATTTTAATTTTTTTGGATTATTATAGTTGTTTTTGTGGATTAGGGTATGAAAACTTTAGTAAAAACCCTATAGATGAGTATAAATATAAGATAAAATCCTGAAATATCAGTAATGTTTGAGTATAAGGTTTTCCTAGATATTATTTTCATGCCCAGATACTAGAATGCTGATTTTTTTATAGAAGAGATGCACCTAGAGGTAATCAACATAAAAATTCTGGATGATTATCAACTCAATATTCACTCTAGTGCACAATGAGTGGGAATAATACTGTACAATTTTCTAGAATTTCCTAGGCAGAATGATTTGGTCGATCCAATAAAATTTATTAATAAATATGAAGGATTTATTTCTGAATTACATAAAGTAATTAGCATATATAAGATGACAAAAATATTCCTAAATAAACCTATTTTGAACTAAAAGTGATTTAGGTTAAACGAAAATCTAATTTTGAAGAGTAAAACATTTTGATGATGAATTTTTCATCTTACAATAATTCTCTTACGGTGTTAATTTTTACTCATGATTAACCATTTAATTTTAATAATGGATGAATATTAAACGAACTAGTTTAATAATTGATGTTATTTATAATACATGGATTGCACCAACTAGAAACCAAGTTGGATGGAATGTGGGGTTGAAAATATAATGGTTATGATCATCCGATTATATTGAGTTATGATTAATAAAATAAATATTTCCAGACATCCCAACACACCAAAGATGATATGAATAGTATTTTATAAAACATCAAGTGATTAATATGATGAAGGAAATAATAATAAACTTCTTACATGTCTATAATGTTGGAAGAATCACCCAAGGGCACATCTCTTGGGAATACAAATTTATTTACAGTGTGGAAGGAATGATTATTGGGCTAATGATTGTAAAATAGAGATGAAGAGGTTGACTCATACAATGGATGGTATTTTTATCCCAACTAATACACAATCAATACATCAATACATCAAATATAAAGATTTTGGTAATTATGTAAATAAATGACCCAATAAAAAGTATAACATTGATTATAGGTATCAACAACCTCATAATACAAGGGAATAAGGGAAAAACTATTCTATTAATACCATTGAATTAGATTATGATAATGAAGGCATAATTATCCTCCACTCAAAATTTTTGAATTTCGTATTTGTTTTGGATTCTCCTAACTCTATTATAGATATAATATTTTCTTAGAACATTAAATAACCAGCGAAATTATTTTATTATATAAGAAAAAATATTCTTTCATTGTATCCCAAGATGATGTTTATGGGAACCTACCTTGTGAATTTTTTTATCCCACCTTTATATGTATTTAATGCAATATTGAAAATGGATTTATCTCTTTATGATAGATAAACAATTATTTGGTATAAGGAAATCACATTTCATAAAATCCAATGGTATTCCATCCTTTATAATTAAATTATATAATTTAGGTATTGATACAAATTAATTATATATTATTGGAAAAAATGTATATAGAAAACTCAATGATAGAAATAAGCATCTTAGGGGGAAAAGATATGTTTCTCAATTTTGTAAGGTTTATATCCCAATAGACATTTCATCTTGAGTCATATATATATTTTATATACTCTTAGTTATTTTAATTACTATAATATTACTAAAATTGTGGGGATGTGATTTATTTAAGGGGGATAAAGTAAATCCCTAATATTTTAAAATATATCTTCCCGTGAAATAAATCTAGTGTGTTGGATGACTTATTTTACATATAACATCGAACTAAAAAGATATGTGATATATTAGATGAACATTATGAAAAAATTTATGAATAATAAAAGTAATATTAAATAAAAATATTATAATAAATTACAATTCATACAAAATAGGATTAAGAACAATTAAAGTATTAAAAAGGTATTTTTTCAATAAAAGAAAGTTTCCCTTATATATATTATTTTCATTTAAAAGATAGAATTATAAATTTTAAAATTTCAATTTTATAAATTAATATCATATTTGGATTATTAATTTCAATATTATCTTAGGATGATTTTTTGATATTTTGTTTAAAATATTTTTTTTGTATGTCAATAATGAACAAACATTGATCTTACTATTACTGTCACTTTTATGACATTATCATAATATAAAAACACTTTAGGTATTTTTGAAAAATTAATTTATATAAAAATATATATTCATTATTCAAAATAATTATTTTTTAAATAAAAATTTAAATTTATGCAACCTTTGTTTAACATTTTGGAAACATATGTAATATTTTACTTAAAACTGCTTTTATTCGCACATATCATGAATCAATTTTCATCAATTATATAAAATAAATATAATAAATGGATTTAATATTTTATATAAATAATTTAATATTATTTTTTAAGTAAAATTTCATTTTTATTCATAAAAAAATATGAGTACTAGGTTTAAAGAAAATTACCGCCATAATGGTAAAACTATCATTTTAAGTGAATTATTTGTAAACAATGTATAATTTTTATATAATAAAATAAACTAATCTATTATAAAAATTAATCTAATATAATGTTTAAAACTATATATAAATACATTAAAAGTCATTAAATTGATAAATAATACTTTTTAATATTAATAACTCTTATTGGAAAAATATATATTCTAGAAAACAGTTTTTCAAAATATTTAATATTTTAATAAAATTATAAATTTATCTAATTTATAAATATAATTGGAATATATAGAGACTAAATTTATATTTATAACATAAAAATTTAGTTTTAAGGGTTACCATATGTGTTTTTTATAAAATATAAACTATTAGGGTAAAAATTAGTTACTAAGGTGAAACTAAAATAGTAAAAAATAAAAAACAAGTAGTAAAAGAATTGAATTTGTTTGAAAAAATGTGTGAAAATGATATTTGGAGGACATATTAAAATTATATCATCATTGAATCCATTATTTTAATATTTTTGATCCATTTACCCTTGAATAGTCTCATTCCATTATTGAAAAATAATTGGTGTTGACAAGAGATCTATTTTCTTAATTTATAAAAGCGGTTGAATTATTCCCTCTAAAATTTATACAACCCCTATAAAATTTACTTATTAGTACCAAAATTTTCAGTCTTATAATTCAATTACCTGACCTATACACCTTGGTGAACATAAGTTCCCATATTCCCTTCATTTCCAATGATACTTTCAATAGAAAGTTCAATGTCCCAAAGTGAGTATTACTAAATCCATATCCTTTTCTTCATTATATTTTCCTTACAAAACTATCGTAACCAAAGTTATTTAAAAAATTCAATATCATTAGTGAACTTATTTGTTATTATATTATTTTTATGATCATTATTTATTCCTTTTCATCCACTTTTGATAACAAAATAACATTGACTGTGTATTTTCATTGGACTACCACCTCTACAAAGAGATGTCTTCCAATTTTTGCATCGCCTCTCTAAAAATGTTATAAGAGTATAATTGAACAAAAAATGTGACATATATAATATATTTATTACTATAATGATGAAAATTATATACTATATTCATTTCCAACCATTCATAAGTAAATGAAAATGTTAACCGTGTGTTGTGCAAACTACCACCTCCTCAAAGTATCATTTTTCAATTTTCATATTGATTTTCTACACTGACACAAAACAATTAAAATATGATTTTAATTTTTTTTAAAATTATAATAATATCTCTATTCTTTTTTTATAACTAAATTATACACTTCTTTAACCATACTCACCCATAAAGTTATATCGTATTCTTGGTGGACTAGTCTAACCACCTACACAAACTATGAAATAAAACTATATATTTGATAGATATGGGAACTTAAATACAAATATTAATATAATTTATTTAAAAGGTAATGATTTTTATGGTATTTCAAAGATTATATTATTTATTTAGATCACTAAAATTATCAGAATAAGATGGAAGCAATCCAATTTTTATGAAAAATAAATTAAACACTCAAGGATCAAGATAAAAGATTTATACATAATGATAATTTATCTATTAGAATTACATTAATAATCTAGAAATTATGAATTTTTTATCAAATAATGGGTACTAAAATCGATATCATAAAACATGAACAAAACAATTAAAGTTACAAACACTTGATGGTAAAAATAATCTATAACTGACTAATATATTCATAATAAAATTTCAAAAATGTAGTATATAAAATTTAATGTATATGAATTATTTATTAAATAGGATACTAAGATAGTTATGTCTATTTTATAGGAGGATATAGAATATTTTACTAAGTAAGGAAACAAGTTAAGGTTTTCTTTATGTCATTTTTAAAATCCAGAAGACATGTTTGATATTTCACACATTAATTTATTTTATACTTCCTGATTACTTAATAATAATTTTTTACTGTATTCATAAAATTAATGGGGTTTGGAGAGCTATATAATGTTATTTCTTTAAATGTATTTGATATAATTTATGCTAAGGATGTAATGGTATTTATTAACTCAACTGCCTTTGTTGAGTTATAATGATTCCTCTTGAACATATTTATTTTAATATTGGATACTTACACTATAATATTTTAAATCATATTATATTCCCTACCAATTTTGGAAATATTTATTTTTAAATGGGAACCATAAATATCGAGGACCTTGGGACACCCTGAGAGGGAATGGGTGAATCAATGTGTCAAATTTTTCTTTTAATGTGTTGGATCATGTACTAATGTTGGTAGGAACACATTAATCATCTACGATGGATTTTATTAGTAGTAAAAAATTAACATGAATGAAGGAAACACAACAATTCTACTTGGTTTACTACTAATGGATAGTCCTAGGAGCATACACTGACAGCGTGTCAGTCATACCAAAAGCCACTAATCATCACTAGTAGTGGAATACAAGAGTCCAGATAGAGTCACTCAAGGTCAGAAACACTGACATTAAAATATTTAAGTGATAACACACTATGTCCCTCATAATACATCCATCAACTCCCAGAGCTCAATCTTTTAAGAGGAATCTAACTCAGTATATCAACTTGAATGTCACTCCAATGGATTGGAATTAAATTCTTTGGCCCTGTCTAGAACGAGACTATTCTTGCACCATATACCTAAGTTGATTCACTCTGAAATCATTGATAACTGACAAACTATTGTTCAAAAAACTACCTTTTGTGAAGCTCTTTCGTGAAGATAAACCCTTTGCGAAGCTAACTTTCTTCACAGAATAAACTAACTCCATGAAAATCACAATGTCAACATAGAAAACCCTATCATTTTGAATCAACACTTACTTAAAATAATTAGAGTTAGTCAATACTAAACTTTTCTTTTCATGATGCTTAAGATCACCTCGAAACCCATTTTCATAGAGCTCCCCTAGATTCACAAAGTCATAAAGTTTTTTTATTTTACTTGAATAAATTTATGTAAAATAATAATAGGTATCCATATATTTATATGAACAACCATTCATGATGCTACACCTCCTCCAACACGTTTTCCAGATCATTCAAAAGAATATTTATGAAGCTCCTATATTCACATTGCTGCATTGAGATTTGACATTTTTATGAAGCATCCCTTTATATAATCTCACGCTCGAGATTTTTCAATTATCATAATTGAGGAGAACACAGTCACTGATCATGATGATCTATATCTTTATGAAAAATAGCCTCTGTTCCAACAAAAAACACAAAACAAAATGCATTTATGGTAATGGACAACCTTAGTCCCAACATAATTTATGTTTTACGAGTACGGTAGAATTTTTTTAAAATATATTTTATCATTTTACTCTCCAAATAAGAATTATATTTTATGAATCTTTCATTGCATGTTTTAAAATGATTTTCCAAATGGTTTTAATAATTGATTATTTTGAATATAAGAAAAAATATTATTAAATTATCGAAAATTAAATTTTTTATTTTTAAAACTAATTATTGGTTTTAAAATATATTTTAATTGTTTTTAAAAAATTTATATTCATTTTTTTATGTATCATATCAATAAATATTTTTGAAATAACCTTTAACTTTAAAAATTTGTTTAAAAAAAAACATTTTTGGTTTTAAATGACAATTTTAAAATGTTTTACCTACCTTAATAATTTAATATTAATGAAACAATTTTTAAGGAGTTATCAGTTATTTAGAAAATGGTTATTACCTATTATTTTTCAAGTTATTTATCCAAAAATATTAAAAAATTATTTTTCATCGATGGATTTTATTATATTGGTTCACACTCTTAGATCTAGTATTTTTGAATACTTTCTTTATATGCTATCTTTTAAATGAACTAATATGACCTAATTTTAACCATCAAAAATTACAATATCAACAAGAAATATTATTTCACATTCATTCAAAATACCTTTTGAATTTATATTTTTAGATATTTAGAAAAACATTTAACTAACAAACCCCATGTCTTTATCATAATATTGTCATTTTTTATATCATATAAGAAACTATATAATTTGTAATAAGTGTTGAATGTCTCCCATAAATTTTTCATACAACTTATATTATTTGGAATATCATATGTATTAAATTTCTTTATAACCTAGGGAAATGGAAACATAGAAGGGGGTGATCTCAAATGATTAGTAAGAGTAAAAATCAGAGATAAAAAATCAAATATCCTAAGTGATCATAAGATGATCATAGATTATTGGACAGTAATAAATAATAAAAATATTTCCATAATCAAAATAAAAAATGAAAATGACATATACATAGTTATCATAAAAATGAATAAACAAATGGATAAAAATAAATTTTTCCTTAGTAATGAAATGCATAATTTCAGATTTCTATTTTCATGATTTAATCCTTGACATCACGATCTTCCCATAAAGGCCCTTTGTTTATAATAAACCTTTGTTCTAGTAAGGCATACACTGAAATACCAAAAGTATATTTTCTCATGAGTCAAATTGATGCATCAAGGGGGTATATATATCGGGAAGCACCTTTCCCTAATTAACCCTAATGAATTAATCAATTATGGAATGAATTATATATAAAATATCTTACAAAGATTCTTCAATAATCAATAAACATCCATATTGAAATCATAAGTATGGTGTTTTTCAATATTACCCTAATCAATAAATAGAATATCTTTCTAGGCAAGCATCACACAAAATGACACCATATGGAGTAATGGAATATGGTTAAGTCAATGATTTCCCTAAACAATTAATGAAATGTATTTTTTAATTAAGAAAACATTAAACTATAATCTTATAAAGTAAGGGGTATATATTCTAGTCATAAATTTACCCAATCAACCATCTTATTATATATTAGTGAAAACCCTTCAATAAAATGTGGGGGGGGATATAAAGTGTTCAAAGAGGAATTTCATTTGAAGAAATATTATGAATATAATAGAGGTTGGTTTGGAAAGATAAGGGTATTGATATGGAATTTATCTTCAAAAGATATGATTAAAATGTTTTTATATAAGAAAAAGGTAGTATGAAATATGTTTGATTAGTTATTGATCAATAGATAAAATTATATGCAATAAAATATAAATTATATGATCATGGAAGTGAAGGATTATCATGAAAAAATAAGTGGTATTGTTATTTTTCTTATAACAGGTAAATAATGGGGAAAAGGGGAAATAAAATGGGGAGAAGAAAATAAAAACCACATTAATAACCTTTGGAGACTAAAATGATAGGGGTTATATATAAGAAGAAATTAAAATTCACCCTATGGATTATCTTTAAAAACCAGTCTCTATTTGAAAATGATGTTGGCTACAAAATACTAATGGTATTGGTAACTTAAGGATCAAAAGAGATTAAGAGGGGATCATGAAAGGGACATTAAAATAATAATAAATGGAATATATTTTCATTTATGAATTAAATAATATAATTAATACCACATATTAACAAATTATTTATATGTAATACCAAACAAGTTTCATAAATTATAAATGGGACATAGAAATCCTTAAAACCTTGGAAACATTAAATTGAACACCCCTTTTCTTTTTCAGAGTAGAATGAGAATAGGGGATTCAATTTACTTTTAAAAAATAAAATAATAAATGTAAAGGTAGAATTAATAAAAATTATTTCTATATGATGTCATAATAATGTGATAAATATGAATCTTATTATATATGATGATGTCAATGTTAATTAAATGAGTATACACAATAGAAAATGGATGAATATAATTTATTAAATTAATCATATTGAGATTGAATAATCTAATAAGTAAATTGAGATGGAGAGAAAAAATTAATTGATAAATGAGTTAATTCATAGATTATTATGATCCCCTATATCCCCTCTCCTCGAGTTGGGAGGTTTGTCTTATTACATTGATTTTAACAAAAATAAAGAAATCAAAAACTCCATTTATTTTGTAAAATTAAGAAAATAAACCAATCTCAATTACTTAAATAGTAGTAAGCACCCATATCCCTCGATCTTCACCAGCTGTACAGAGAAACCCATTGTAGAAGTATGATGAGTAGAGATATATTTTGTTGATGAAATTCATTATAAATCCACTCACTTATCTCTCTATATTGATTGATAGTATTTAGAGGAGAGATAATGGTGGAAATATATGAGAGTTATAGATATTGAGGAATGAGAATTTACACTTTGATAGGACTCTTTGATATCACTAAAGATTTGGTATTAATGTGATCATAGAGTTATTTTGTAGGTTTACTGATGAGATCTATGTATCCTTCGGTATCTGTAAGAACCCAGTTTTTCCCTATGGTATAAATCCTTAACATTTAGGTCCAATAATTTATTTTGGACCTAAATTGGATTCCTAATGAGTTAGAAAAGGTATAAATGGTGTATATGGATTTTCAGATCCCAGAACCTCTCTTCTTGAGAAAATTGGGGCATCACAAGGTTAGAATATACCATGTGGGTTTGGTGAACAATGAGATTTAACCATGTAGATGGTCAATATTTTTTGGTAGATCCATCTCAAATAGTTGGTGAAATGTTTCTTTAACCATATAGCCTAATTGTGCGAGTTACCCATTTTCCTAGGTAATTGTGGAGGGCTTATGCATGGCTTGTGAAATCATGTGGAAAAACCATGCACGGGAAAAATTTTGGGAAATTTTACCATTTTATGCTTAATGATCTATTTAACCTTACATTATTCCCTAATCTAATTTCTATTGGTATTATAATCCTTTCCTCACATTTTTGAGAATTATGAAGGCATAAAATTGGAATCAAGATATCTCCTACATCCGAGATCCTATCGAGTATTCGTTCATCATGTTGGATGTCCAATGGTAGGTACTCAATTTTGTTTGTTCCTTTCTTCTTCTCCCTTGCTCTTGATCTTGTTATCAAGGTGCGATAGTTTTTACCTTTTTATCAAATCTACTATATTATATATTGAATCAGAGGCTAATATCGGAGGAGTAGAGTTGTACAATCCTAAAGTGTGTGGTCAATAACTCATGCCTCAAGATCGTTGATTTTGGAAATGTCTTGTGGGTCCCACCGATTTCATCCGGTGTTGTTTAAAAAATTTATATTTCATGTTTATAATCATTAGAACTATATGGTTATACTCTTTCCAAATATGTAAATAGATATTAGTGGTTAGACCTGCAACTCCATCGATTCCAAGTTGGATGTTATTTCATAATTTTCATTTAAGTGCTTGATATGTTTGACCCTCTGTTCTGGTGTTCCTTGGATTGACCTTTCTAAGGGTTAACTTTATTATATTAAAAGTCTTGATTTATTTTTCATTGAATAATGGTATGTACTGTATATTCTCACCGCTTATCCCACCTCAGGTAAGTTCTTCAATTTGATAAATAAATGTTAAATGGATATTGGAAAGTATAATAAGTATATGATTTATCCTTTTTAAATATGATTTAATAATAGGTTGAATGTCTATAGATACCCTTACCATGTTAATGGAAGGTAGAGGAGTGAACCTTATTTATTCAAAATACCTTAAATGGATTAAAAAAATGGTTTCCTTATACTGGTCCTTGTTACACTGAAGAAAGGTAGGGATTGGACTAAAAGGACATATTTATAAATTATGATATGATTAAAGGGTTTTTTGCTACTTGGCCTTATCCCAATAATTAAAGTCAAGGATTGAACCAAATGAAATATTATATGAATTTATTATCAAGTAGTAGTTTCGTGACTCAAGATCACCCTAGATTATTATCAAGTATTTCCTTGATCACTTGGGAACCTATTTAGATTCAAAGATACAGATTTCTTAGGTTGACACCCACCTAGAACATGATCTTTGTATATTATTGAATGTGTGGTATGAAACTGTAGGATTCATCACATAGTATAAAAGGATTCCTTGGATACACTCCTTGGATCTAGCATTGAAAATTTGGTTCCATGGTTAAATCCCATAAGGCCTAGTCACTTCTTAGCCCCATTTTACCTTGAGAGATCACATTTGATTCATTAAGCATCTTATTGTGGAATTCGTGGGAATATTATACTTGGAATACACTCTTACCCTTATCCAAGATACAATAACTACCGAGTTGGAAACCCTTGAGGTCCATATTATCGTGATTACTACCTTGGAAATTCATTATAAAATATCATTATAGGTTTCCTTGTTACATATTAAGACCTTCTATATTGCTAACATGTGAATCATTTATAAATTGGTAACACTCAAATAATAAATTGGTGACATTTTTAGATATGATCTAATGGATGAAGCAGTTACTTGGGTATTTTGTAACATTGTACTATTTTAATTTGAATACGCATGCGTGCACAGTGTTATAATTCCATTACATGGGACACATGTTATAGAAACTATTGGTGGTGGCCCACTGAGATTTATCTCACACCATATTAGGGAACTATTTGTACCTGGGGTTGATTTCATGAATGAATGTGTTGATAAAGGGAATCATACGGCTTCGAACACTTGATTTCTTACAATTTAGGATGGATCTTGATGGCTTAGGATTGAGCCAGAGCTCGGGATGCTTGGGATTGTCTTTTGATTTCATTTATAATTTTGTGAAACATGTTATGTCTAATGTATTGTATCCATGTTTTCTAGTTTTCTAGTGAAATAAAATATCATCATCATTTGTTTTATTCTTGTATGTTATTCCATTTATTTCGGTTTTTTCTATCGTTGTTCTATTTTCCAATGTTGTTTTTGTTTACTTATATTTTTTCTTATATTTACCTATATTTATATTTATCCACTATTCTAAACTCTCTTAATGAGGTAATAGGATCCCCAAAGATACACACTAGTTCCCCACTACTAGTTAGAAGACACTTGCATTTGGAGAGATGCGCTTGAGGCCATGTGGCCCACCAGGCTTAGGGAACCTTTCAAGTGCCATATGTGTTCAGGATGTCACAAAGTTGTATCAGATGAGTTTATTTTTTTACTTTTCAATTTTGAGATGATATATTGGATATTAGGAATTCCTTGCACTTGGTCATAAGTTGGTCTTGGGTGTCATGAACCCATGTTCTCAGTAAAACCGAAGTTACCCAAAATATAATTGTTATTCTATTTTTCCTATTACAGGTGACATTATTTCACTGTTGGGTGACACAAATGCTATGTGGAGTTGTTTATTATTACCCTGATTGATGATTTCTTTCATCCTTGGTCTAACGATGTGAGGGGAAGGAGCTTTGATATATGCATCATATTATGCATGTATAATTCTCATGTCATGCATATTTCCATGCAATATAGGTGCATTTCACTATTTTGTATTGATTGATATGAGTTTTATTGTTGACTCATGTTGTGATAGTTATCTTATGTTTGTATTACTATTGGTTGTGATTGAGTGATTTTTACCTCAATTCACGAGTTTTATGGGTACTTGTGGGTTGGGATGAGTAATTTACTAAGTAGATCCCTAATGATAAAAATAAATGGGTTTCATTTTCATTGATGTGGTGTATGGGAACTCATTCAATGGGAATGGATATTCATTATAAATTGAAACATGACATCAAAAATGAAATGGTTGTACAACATTTTCTCACTTTGTAATGTTTATTAAAAGTAATTTAGTGAACCTAGTAATTGAATGTAAAATTAAATAAAAATTATACTTGATCACTTACCAATACCTGTCTATCTATGTGGGTATTCAGGGTAGTATACCTTGGGTAGAGACCCTTTCCTTGTTTAGATTTAATAAGTGTTTCTATATATCTTCTTAAAGATTATTCTAAGGTGTTTGATTATAATTTGTTGACCAATGCCACCATGAAGTCCTCATATCTTACGCCAGGAGGGTGGTGAAGACCATGCTCTAGATGTGGTGGGCCCTGATGCCCCAATCATACCTTCAAGATCACCACTTGAGGAACCCCCTATTGTACCTAATTTGGGCACTAACACCCCATTTTGTGATTGTTTCCTACATCTCATACAGTCCATGCATAGTGCCCCATGAGTTATACCTACGATGGTTGATCTAACTCACGAGTTCTAGCAAAAACATCCTACTACGTTCTTAGGGGATGGTGGACCCGAGGATAGCGAGTCTTGGATAGAGGCCACCCTATATATCTTTGATAATCCAGAGACACCTCCAAAGTGAAGGATCAATCTTTATACTTACATGTTGTGTGATTCATCCAAGTGCCAGTGGGATGTGATTACCTAGGATGGTCATTGTTAGGGAAAGTCATGAGTTTATTTATTGAATTGCTTCTACGATTAGTTCTTTCATCAAATGGTGAGAGATGAAAGATCCAGAGAGTTCATTAATCTCAATCAGATTTCTATGTCAGTTATACAATATTCAATGCATTGAAATGAGTTAAAAATATTTTTACCGCTTATAACCAGTGATGAGATTTAACATGCTAGACATTTAAAGAAAGGGATTATTTATGTTATCCATACACAGGTGAATGTCTTTCTCCTATCGAATTTTTCTAAAATAGTCAATCAGGAACTTACCACTGAGTATAACCTGAGGGGAAAAAATATACTGGGTATTGAGGATTAGTGTTGTAGCATGCCAATAGTTCTCTTTGTGGTAGGAAACATTTTATTAAGGTTTCTAATAAGTGTAAATACAACTAGAGTACTCATTTTGATAAATCCATGGGTCTTATCAGTTGGAATAATGGGGTAATATAAAGCGCCAATATGATAGAGACCCACTATAGTGTTGGGATTGAGGTCATATGTTGAATCTTTAGATATTCCGCATCACCTTTCCATGAGCTTCGAGTGGAAAAGGATTCATGCTAGATCCACTTTCAGTAGTGGGTTCTTTTAATCCATGTTAGGTGGGGACATGGAACATAACTAGTAAGACAGGATAAGAAGGAGGTCGTGGGTGTAGTAATCAGACCCTTGATAACTAACAGCATCAACAGAGTAGTTATGATCATGGTTGTCCTGTTGTTTCACATGCTTAAGGATCAATCCAGTTTCATGCACTACAACTGATACATCTGGATCAGGTTGTGGGGCCATCTATAGTATGAGGTACTATTCTAGTGGCATCTACCATATATCTGATATATTTTATATAGGTTCTTAAAAATCTATTGTATCACTATCTATCATGGAGAGTCTCGGACAATAGATACAATATTACTGTAGTGTAATGACCCTAAATACACCATTAGAAACGAGGTCAGAGGGAATATTAAAATGCATGGAATTTCCCCTTGAGGTAGGTAGTTACCCTCTATTATAGAACCTCTTCGTTCTCATGATGATGTGGTTAAATGTCATTATTGGGATGGATTGGTTGGTTTAGTATCATGTTTTTGTAGACATATATCACTGAAACACATCGTTTACATCACCAGAGGGTAGTAGTTATCTAGATAAGAGTGAGTGGGATTTCCAGGATTTTAGATTGGGACCCGAGCATCCGGGGATAGGTGGAGTGACTAACCAGATTGAAAATTCATTCATAGAGGATTAATGTTTATGATAAGCTAATTTCCCTCCAATATTGGATCATTTTAGGGTTGTATTTCTAGATTATTTTTATATTACCTTCAAAAAGAGAGGTATAGTTTAAAATAGAACCTTTTCTAGGATCATATATTGTTTCCATTCTACCGTACAGGATGGAACCTATGAGCTTCAGGAGATCAAGTTGCATTTAGAGGATTTAGAGGCTAAAGGCTATATATGGCCTAGTACATCCTCTTGGGGTTCACCCATGCTTTTTATTAAGATGGCAGATGAGTTCTTATGTCTACACGTGGATTAAAGATGGTTGAACCATATTAAAGTCAAGATATAGTATCCACTTCCTTGAATAGATGTTCACATTTAACAACACTAAGGAGCTAGGGTCTTCTCTATGATCAACATGAGAATGTGGTATCATAACGTATGAGTCGGTCCATCAGACATACCTCATGCAATATTCCATAGAAGGTGTGGTCTGTATGAGTACATTGTTATCCCATTCATTCCTATGAATGCACCCACTTTTTTCATGGATCTAATTAATAGTATTTTCTATCCCTATCTTGATTATTTTATCATGGTCTTTTTGGATGACATCTTGCTATACTCTCTCACTCATAATGAACCTAAAAATTATCTTATGATCGTTCTGAGTACATTGAGAGAGCATAATGTTTATGCTAAGGTAGATATGTACCAATTATGGATAAGAAAAGTTCACTTCTTGAGACAAATTATATTGGAATCAGGAGTATCTGTTGAACTAGAAAAGATTATTGCGACAATTTATTAAGTGAAACCCAAGAATGTGTCTGATATACAGAGTTTATTGGGGATGGATGGATATTAAAAGTGTTTTATATAGGACTTTACTTGGATTTATTTACCTCTTTCGTGTGTTACAAATAAGGGTGTTATGTTCCTATTGTCAGGAGCATGTAAAAAAATCCTTTTAGGAGATGAAAGAGAGGCTTGTCTCATAACATTTTATGATTCTTACAGAGCCAGGCATAGGATATACTGTCTTCTGTGATACATCAGGCATTGGACTAGGAGTAGTGATGATACCAGAGCACAAAGTTACTTTATATAGATCTCAGTAGTTGAGGTCTCCTGAAGAAAACAACCCGACACATGACCATGATCTAGCACCATTTTTCCATTTCTTACGTTGCTTGAGAGATTATCTATTATGTGAGCATTGTGTGGTGTACATGGGCCAAAATAGCCTAAAATATATATTTACACAAATTATTTTGAAACCCATATAAGAGAGATGGATCAAATATCAATAATCCTTTGATTTTTAGTTTTCCTATACACCTGGGAAGGGAAATTTAGTTGCAGATGCACGAAGTCATAAAATTATGGCACATGACATACGAGAAGTCGGTGTGGAATGGATGTTAATGAACATATTTTCTGAGCTACATCCAATGTTTCAAGGAAGTCACAAGTATCCTTTCCTCTCATCCTTGAGAGTTACCTATTCTCTCATTGATAAAGTGATAGGTAGATATGTTTTTCATTATGAGGGCTTGGTTCTCCATGAGGGTTTATCAGGAGACAACCCACCTCTAAATTAGTCTGTGGACAGAGATTAAATCTTGTGTATTCATGGATGTATCTAGGTTCCTAAAAATATGAGAGGGGATTTGATGAATTAGTCCCATACTTCTAATTGGGAAGTTCATCCATGTATCCCTAATATGTATCCAGATATATGATGAAATTATTGGTGGCCTGGGATAAAACGTCAAATACCAAGCTATATCACTTGGTGTTCCACATATTAGTAGGTGAAGAAAGAGAATCAATGAACGTCAAGTTTTTTATAACCAATTCAAATCCCAGAGTAGAAATTGGAAGATGTTACCAAGGATTTTGTAGTTGGGTTACCTAGGTCACCTAGAGGTAGCGACGCCGTATGGTTTTTCATTGTCCAACTAACAAAAGTATCCCATTTATTTTATATTAGAGATACTTTCTCAGTCAAAGAGCATGGAAAATTGTATGTCTGTGAGATCATATGAATACAAGGAGTCCCTTTTACTATAATTTTAGACAATTATTATCATTTCATAGCATAGTTCTGGAAGAGATTGCATAAGGATATTGGGACAAAGGTGCTTCTAAGAAAAACTTTTCACCCTCAAACTAATAGAAAATCCTAATGGAAAATATAGGTTTTAGAGAATATTCTATATAATGTGTCACTAATTTCAGAGGTTCTTTGGATAATAATATCCATCTGTTTTATTTCTGTTATAATAATAGCTTTCAGAAGACATTTCAGATGGATACTTTTGAGGCCTTATATGGTAGGTCGTTCTGTTCAAACTAGTGATGGAGAGAGGTAGGTGAGTAAGACCTACTAGGTCTTATCTCATTTAAGAGACTTTAGGGAAGGTTTATCTTATTATAATGTGTATGACTACCACTTAGTCTAGACAAAAACTTTGTCCAATCATTATTAACGACCTATAGTGTTCGAGGTTAAGGGTCAGGTTTTTCTGTAGGTATCACCAAGGCTAGAGCATAGATGGTTACATAAGAAATGGATGTTTTTTTCTCATTTTGTCGGGATGTTTGAGATTCTAAAAAGAGTTAGGCTGATAGCCTATTGGATTATATTACCTTAGAGGTATCGTGTCATGCATAGTGTCTTCCATGTTTCAATGTTTCACTAATATCTTGCTGACCCATATCATAATTTTGATCCTAAGGATGTTGAGTTAGATTTCGATGCTACCATTGAGGAGTATCGAGTACACATCATTGACCCGAGCACAAAGGCTCTATGAGGCTGGTATAACCCTATAATATGGGTTTTATGGGAGCATGGCTACATATAGGATGATACTTGGGAGAAGGAGGCTGCCATATGTGCCCAGTGGCTAGAGTTTTTCTCATATAGTTTTCATCACCCTTAGAAGATGAACTCGAAGATGATTTCTTTTAATGGGGAAAGACTGCAAGAAATAGTTTTTTCACTCAGGTAAAGATCCTTTAAATATAGTTTTAATTCTTTATTTTGGCCATATATGGATGCATAATGAGTTAGAAAAGGCCTTAGGGGTGTATGGGGCCTATTTGGATCCTAGAACACATATTTCTGGGAAAAATATATTTGTCATATGGTTAGAGTAAACTGTGACGGTAGGGGGAATGATAAGATCTAACATTGTTGATGGTATTCATTTTTAGGAAGATCCATCTTGCAAGGTTGGTTCATGGTTTCCCTAACCGTGCAACTGCCCTGTTTTCCTGGGTACCTATACACGATTTGCAGAATGTTTTTAAAACCATGCTGACAAACCGCACTGATGCTATTTTTTTTGGGTAATTTTACTATTTTATCCTTAATGACCTATTCAACGTAACCATATTCTATAATCCAATTTACAATAGGATTATACTCCTTTCATCTCATTATGTATCATTTTGAAGGCCTAAGATATGGATCGAGAGATCTACTTCATTTGCAATCTTATTGATCTTCCGTTCATCACATTGGATGCACAATAGTAAGTACTCGAGTCCATTTGAGCCTTTCTTCTTAACTATTTATCTCGATCCAAGTATTGAGGTGTGATAATTTTTACCTTTTTCATAGATCTAATCTATTCTAAGATGAATCAAAGGCTGGTATCAGAGGAGGAGAGTTGTAAGAGCCTAAGGTGGGTGGTCTATAACTCATCCCATAAGTTTGTTGATTATGGAATTGTCGTGTGGGGCTCACCGATTTCATAGAGTGCCATTTATGGAATTTATATGTAATGTTTATAATCATTAGAACTATATGGTTAGGATATTTACACATATGTGATTAGTTGTTATTTGTTAAACCAAAAAATGTATCCATCCAATGTAGGATGTTGTGCCATAATTGTTGTTTTAGTGTTTTGACACGTTTGAACCTCCATTTGGATGTGCCTTGGAATGAACGTTCAAAGGGTGAGATTTTATATATTAAAAGGATTTATTTAAATTGTAAATTTCATAATGGTATATACCATTTATTCTCACCACTTGACTCACCGAAATTAAGTTCTTCAATTTGATAAATAAATGTAAAATGGATATAGGAAAGTACACTAAGTATATGATGTGATATTTTTAAATATAATTTAATAATAAGCTTAATGTCTGTATAACCCCATACCATGTCAATGGATGTAAAAAGAGTGAAAATTTATTGTTGAAAATTCATTAAATAGATTAAATAAACAATTTCATTCTACTTGTCCTTGTCACACTAACAAAAGGAAAGGCTTGAATGAAATGGACTTATTGATAAATTATGAAGTGATTAAAAGGTTGCATGCTACTTGGCCTTATCACACTAATGAAAGTAAATGATTGAAAAAAATGAAATATTATATGAATTTATTATCTAGTAGGAGTGTCTTGACTCGAGATCACCTTGGATTCTTATCGAGGAATACCTTGAGCACTCAGGAACCCCAATATGATTCAATGATATAGCATGATTAGGTTGACACCCACATAAAACCTGATTTTTTCTATTATTTGATTCCCAATATGAAAACATAGGATCTATGACACGATATTAATGTATACCTTATATATGCTCTGGGGATATCACATTGAAAAGTAGGTTCCAGGGTTAATTTTCTTACAGTAGTTTTACCTTGGGAGATCACCATAGATTATGTAGGAATCTTTTTTAAGAATGCCTTGGAATATGACCCTTGGATTACACTCTTACCCTTAGCTAGGATATAATTACTACTAAGTTTGTGACTCTTGAGGTCTTTATTTACTTGGTTACATCCTTGGAACTTCATTATGAAATATCATTAAATGTTGTATTGTTATATCTTGGAAACTTTTCTATTGATAATGTGTGAATCAATTATAAAATGGTAACACTCAAATAATTAGTTGATTATATTTCTAGATACCATCTGGAGGATTAATGTGGTACTTGGGTATTTATTTACACTATTCCACTTTACTTTATATTTTCATTATTTCACAATGTTACATTTCCATTACATGGGAAGAATTTTATATACACCGTTGATGGTGGCCCACAGATATTTATCTCACACCCTCACATTTGGTACCCATGGAAGATTACATGAATATAGGTATTGATAAAGGGAAGTATAAAGATTCGAACACTTGATTACCTACTATTGAGGATGGAGCTTGATAGAAGATGACAAATCCAGAGCTCATAATGATTGGGATAATATTTTTATTTCCTTCACACTTTTTTGAAACATGCTTTGACTGTTGTCTTTTATCCATATTTTCTAGTTTTCTAGTGACATGAAATATCATCATCAGTTTTTGAATGCTGGTATGCAATTTCTATTATTCTATTTATTACTATTGTTGTATCTCTTTGACGATTTTATTTATGTTGACCTATATTTATTCTACCACTTACTTATGTTTATATTTAACGAATATGATACACTCTATTAATGAATACATAGTTTTCGTATGTGAACACCCTAGACCCTCACTGGTAGTCAGCAACATCTGGTGTTTGGGGAGATGTTCTTGAGGCCTTATGGCCTACTGGGCTCGAGGAGCCTGTTATGTGGCATCCGGGTTCGAGATGTCATAATATCTATTTAAATACACTAATATAGTTAATAACATTAGGGAATTCAATGAAATCATCAAGGATCATCAACGACCCATTTATAGTGGTGGGGACCATGGAATTTTAAATTCCTGACTTGTTTGATCTTCCCCACTGGCTAGCTAGATTATCCCATTAGATATCCAGTTGGTTTTTTGGGACTCAATAAGAAATTACTATTTCCATTGGTAGGTTGGTACTCCTTCATTAGTTGTTCAATAGACACCTAGAGAAAATGAATTTTTTTTCTCACCACCAACAAGCTAGTGGGTTTGTACTGGGTAGCTGGTGCTACCTGTAATGTTGATAGAATCTCCAGGGACCTCTTAACTCCATAAATATCTTTAGATGACCATTGATATTTCCATTTATATATTCAACAAAAACATTTATAAATTAACAATATCTTCAATATTTCGTTCAATTCAATCAGTTGGTTCATTAAGAGCCTGATTTTTTATTCAAAAGTTATAACCAATAAATACTCAACAATGTAACGATCATCCAATTAAATGAAATATTCAGATACATAATTTATGATTTTTTATCATGAAAATATCATGAGGGAAAGTGGGAGGTACAAAAACCTCCCCCTTTTTTATCATCATAAAAAATTAATATAAACTGATATATCAAGAGTATCAAGAGTGAAACAATTATTCAATAAATTTAAAGGTATTAAAGATTAATATTTTCAATATGATCAATATATAAATGATATTAAATATGATCAAATAAACTAACATAACAAAAAATATTAAAAAAATATCTCCCCTTTTAAACCAAAACTACTCCCTAATAACCAAGAAACATCTCCCTATTTAGAACATTTCTCCTCAATAATCAAAAGCTTCCTCCCCTTTGTGATTATCAACAAGATAAATAGGATTGGAAAATAAAAATATTTTTATATCATGAAGTATAATTGACTATTTATTTAAAACAATAACGACATGCAATATTATCCCCCCTTAATGATTACCAAAAACATAAAAATAAAAATATTATAGAATAAGTCAATTAAAACATTGAGAATTAATATGGTAGGAATTAATAAAGAACATGAGATGTATTGAAGAAAAAAACACACATTATCTCAAAATATAAGAATATTTAATGAGACTTTCCAAAATGAATTTCAGAATGAAAAATAAATGTGTTAGAGTGATTATTGAAATTTGGAAAATATTAAATGATAAAAGATAAAAAACAAAGATTTCAAAAGATAATAAATTTTAAATTTTAAAATGAGATAAGATTGATTTTAAAATTTTTTTAGATAAATATTTAAAGGAATAAATAAAATGTAATTTTAAAAAAATTATAAATATATAAAATCATCTATTTTAGGAATAAGAAATCATTGACATGAGTTATATAGAGAAGAGATCATTAAATGAAGATCAATATGGGAATGAAAATTTAAAACTAAATAAAATTTGTTCACCCAAAGATTAAATTTTTTATAAATAAGAAAAGAGAGGACACCCCTTAAATTACGCATTTATGAATTATGGGTCATCCATTTAGTTAATGAATTAATTTTGATTTTGATGATCTTTCAAAAAGTGAGAAGCTGGATATTTGATATACAAATGATGTGTAGTGGTATGTACAATTAAAAAATAAAAATAAAGTTCCTTTTGGTAAACTTATGGAATTGTGTTTGACTATATTAGAGAATAAAAATTTTACCACTGAAACAATCTTGGGTCCTCTCAAATTGCATAATAAATACTTAGAAACCCAAACCTGTTTATTATGGAATTTTTAAGATTTATAAGAGATGATAAGTAAATTTATTTATATCTTCGATATCTAGATTTTTTTCAATCACTCATATAGATTAAATTCTCAACATTACATCAACAATTACTATACTCATATTTAGATATTCTCTTTAAAAAATTTTTATTTTTGGAAGAAATTACACAATTTTAAAAAACAAAACCATGATGATTTTTTATAGAACGACAATAACCAAAAATAAAATCAATATAGTGATCCATATAGGGTAAAATGATTAATATTATATTTAATATCTTTTATTTGGGGTTATAAAAACTCAACATTAGGTTGATCATATAATTTCAACTCATAACCATCTTTATCTTTAGAAATAATATCTTTTTCACTAAGAAAAATATTTTATTTATTTGAAAGATATTTTTATTTACAAAGGATTTCATAAAAAAAAATCAAATTTTAGTTTTTTTATTATAATTGGAAGAAGATGATGAATGATTATGTGAGTAAGATATAGAAAAACTAACCTCATCGCTAAAATAGATATGTTCGGTGAGGAATTTAAGACCCGTGTTTCTTGAGGAGGTTGAGTATAGGGAGTCCTCACTAGCACTCTGAGTAAAAAATTTATGGTGTTTCTTTCCTTACTTATTATTTTTTATATTATTTTTTATATAGAGAATTTCAGTCTAATGTGTGCCTTATTTTTTAATTCATAGAAACTTACATCCAATAGAATAATTTGATCTTTCTTTTTAAGATATGTAGTATTTTTTCTTATGTTTTTTCTATTTGATCAATCTATTTTTTATAAATTAAATCTTGGATTCATTATTGAATGAATATTCATCATAAATAACAATGAAAACAATTGTTTTTTTGGAATCTTGGGCCTATTTTTTTCAGACTATTGCTTTAAGGTGATTATATATATATTGAGGGAAGTAATTCTTTACTATGGAATAATTTTGTTGATATATTTTCCATCCTATGTAGCCATCAATTTTGGTTCCAAATTACTAGTCAAGTATTATGAAATTATATTTACTAATTTTTCTATGGAAAATTCATCTCTAAGAATCCTTCAACCATTGAAAATGTTAGTAAAGTAAGTATACATATAAGAGAGAGATTCATTTTCTTACATACTAAAACTTTCAAAGTCTTGTATATGATAACAGATATTAATAAATTTTACATTTATCATGACTTCATGGGTAATTTCTAACAATTTATAAATTTTATGGGTGATTTTACAAGTATATATGCGACGAAATTCATATTTTCATTCCTATAATAGAGAATTTTCATGTATTTTCCATCTAATTTAAAAGTAGTTATATCTTGATAAGTCTATTTATCTTCTGGTCATTTTTTGGTGTATAACCATGCATTAAAATTTTACAAATATTATATCCAATGATTATAATGAAAATACACATGTTGGTTTTCCAATAAGAGTAATATGTTCCAACAAATAAAGGATCATGTTTATATGAGGTAGAGGCCATCCCATAACCATACATTGGAATCGATTAATATTTTAAAAATAAATTAATTTTTTTTAAACATGGACATTTTAGAAAAATAAAATATCTCCTTTGATACTAATTATTGGAAGGAGTATAATTTAAAGGGGGGGGGGTGAATTTACATTTTTAAGAATAAAAGAATAAATTGAGATTAAAAATTCACTACAAAATGATTTTTATATATTGAAATGATGAAGTGATAAATTTTATTCATATTAGAAATTATAATATAAATATTTAATATGTGAGTATTCATAGTAGAAAATAGATTAATTAACATTATGAAATTATATGTTTTGATATTGAATAATGTAATGAATAATTTGAAATAGACGGATAACATGTTTTGATAATGGAGTTTAAAAAATATCTCAGTGTGGCCACCTATATCACCTCACATCGGGTTGGGAGGTTTCCCTTATTACCTTTATTTTAACAAAGTTCATGAAACCGAATTCAACCTTTATTTTTTATGGAAGTGATAGGAAAGATATCTCATTAAATTAAACATTAGTTAACACTAGTCTCCCTTTATTGTTGTCAGTTTTAGTAAGAATCCCATTACAAAAGATAAGATGATAATAAAAATATTTTTTTTGATGAAAACACATTAAATATATACTCAATTATCTATCAAAAAGTATTGATACAATATAGAGGATAAAGAGAGAGGAAAAGATATTATGGACTTTAAAATTTAGAAAAGAGAATTGTACCTTTGAGAGGATTCTTTGAGATCACTATAGATCCAGCATTTAAGCGATCAGAGAGTTATTGTGTAGGAAAATTAATAAGATATATTTCTCCTAAATTATCTATTTATAGCCACTACTTCGGATGAAAAAATTATATAATTCATCAGTATCAGTAATCACAATCAATAACCAATTAAAAGTAAAATGGTTGGAGGAATTGTAGAATTATGACTTGTTGAATTAGCCCCACTGGATACCTGAATGATCCATCCAACTATCAAGTCGGCTTATTAGGATTCACTGGGCCCTTTCTAAATCCACCATCTTGTTATTTATCTTCCACAGATTAGATAATGGACTCTAGGAGAAAATTATGCTTCTTTCCCCTACACTAGTATTCTAGTGGCTCTCCACTAGCTATCTGGTGTTGCCTAAAAATATTATATCTTCTCTAGGGGCCTCTTACTTATTTCAATGACCTTAGATGAACCTAAAAACATCCTTTAATGGATTCAAAACATCCATTGAGAATGAAAAATTATCTTAAATATATCATTGAATCACATCACTTTTTATATCAATAAAATTATTTGGTATTCAAAATTCATAACTTAGAAACACTCAAAAAAGTAAATTTCATCAACTAAAATGAAACCATTTGATATTTAATTGATTGTTTGTGATAATGAAAATTTATTGAGGGGGGGTGGGGTGGGGTGGGGTAAAACACCTTAAAGGATATGATTGAAAATGAGACATTAAATTATATGAATAATAAGAGTATTGTTATATAAAATATTGAATGGGTTTTAGATACACTATATCTAAAATGTTTTTCAATAAGAAATATTTCTCAAGGTGTTGAAAATTTGAGATAAGAATCCATTATAGCGAGAGTATCATTTAATCAAAACCAATTAATGTTAAAAAAAATTAAACTAATTTTCTAATATCATTAAACATAATTAATTATATAACATAAAAAATTTCATGTATATACACTATATTAAAGTAAATTAGATCACAACAAAAATAATGTCTTATGAAATAGGAATTGAGACCAAGAAACCCCTTCCAAGTAACTTAATAATTGAGGTAAACATTATTTGATAAATAGGTTATAAGAAATAATTTTATAACACCATAAAATAATTAGAAAATTTAAAATAAAAATTCATTTGGTAGAGTAAATAAAATATGGAATAATATAGTTCAATAACAAATTATTTTACGCAATAGAAGAAAAATGAGTTAGAAAAAACCCTTACAAGATTAAAAACATTTAAGTCAAACCCACTTGAAGGATATGTTTTCATATGAAAAAATAAATACCATAAATAATCATAGGAAAATTATAAAAAATATTTAATTGGAATTAGATGAACTATTCTAAATGAAAAATGATTTATAGTCAGGAATATGTCTCAAGGTGTGAAAATTTAAGACAATAAATCCTTACCTTATTTACATAATTATAATGAAGTGATTAAATCTCTTCTACAAAATAATTAATATCATAATCACCAATTTTAGAAAAAAAATTTGTTGTATATAAACTTTTATAAATGTAATTTAATAATATTTTTTTCACTAATGCGGATATGGAATTTAACATCATGAAAAAAGGGAATTTACTGTGCTAAAAAAATAAATCCTATCCTCAGTGACATTAAATGGGGTCCATTTTATCACTACTAAAAAATGGCTGACAAATGACCCTTTTATTAGTGCTAAAAAAGTACTCATAAAAGGGGTCTTTTATTAGTGTTAAAAGACAGTGGTCAAAAAAATAAATTTCTAAAGAGATTTGTTTCCTAAAAATCAAAGGGCCACACCACCCACCTTTTATCAGTGTCTAATACCTGCTTTTAAAAACACTAGTATAGCCTCACCACCACTTTAACATCGCTAGAAATCCCCCTCCCTTTAATAATACTCTAGACTAGCATCACCTACCCACCTGTACCCCTTCCATTGTTGGGTTTCAAAAATCAGACCTCCCCCTCATAATTTTTCTCCTTTTACACTCCCCTATATCATTTTATTTTATGTTTTATGATATATATATATATATTGTTTCATTTTGTATCCATATTATAATATATATATATATATAATAATATATATATAATATGGTTTGTGTGTGTGTGTGTGTATGTGTGTTTATAAATACATATACACACACATATATATTTATATATCTGTATAAATCTATAAATATAATAATACATATTTATATATATATACATATATTATATATTAATATATATATATATATATTAGAATATAAAGATAAAATATATTTCTATTTGTCAATACACAGAAAAATATATTTATATATATACAAAAATTATATATTAATTAATTAAATATTTATATAAATATTAAATCATTTTTATTTTAAAAGAAATTGATATTATTTTTTATTTAGATATGGTTTATATATTTAGATATATACAATACAGTTAAATATGTTTACATATATATTTATAAAATTAAAATTTTATGTGTAAATTAAAAATATTTATATTTTTTTATATTTGATTATAAATAAAACTAAATTATTAAAAATGATAAAATTTGGAAACCATAATGTTAATATTAATGTAATCCCTTGGAATAAATTCAGTCCTAACGGAAGATGTATAAAAAGACCCCCACAACCGAGGATGAAATTTTTCCGGGAATGTTAAGTAATTGGGACACCCCAACAAAAAAATTAGTTTTGAAACCTTATGAAACTTTTTTGTCACATAAGATGTGGAAGGGGGTTTCCACATGTCACTATTTCATAGAGTTCATGACAAGCTTCAATTGGAAATGTGGTATAGCTCAAATAGACACTTGGATCAAAATTTGTTGACATTTTAATTTTGAGTTTCATTTTCAACTTATTTTAGATATTTTATTAATTTTTTGATTTTTTGTGTCTTAAAATTGTTATTAAATGACTATTAATCATGAATAATTACTAATTATTAATTTATAATAATTTTTAAATTATTTTATATGCCATTTTCACTAAATATCTTATATTTTAAGTGTAAATTATTATTTATCCTTAACTAAAACATATTTAAAAATATATCTTATATTTATATCAATATAAATATATTTTTATATTTATATTTTACTTTTATTAATTTTTTAAATATATTCTTTAGAAGCACTAATAAAAAGGCCCTGAAAAAGGGGTCCCTTTAACAGTTCTAAAAAAGAGAAGATAGAGGGTGGTGCTATGTCAATTTGTATATGTGGAAGTGATATATGGATATTAGATAGTTATTATATACTTTTAATAATATGTGTGAGTAATCCCGACTGTTCGGAACTAGTTACGTAATAGTGGATTTGTTCATCATTCTTCTCCAAAAGTTAATAATTACCAAATCATATAGGATCCAATAATTTTTATTTTATATTTATTTATAAATTTATAATTTCATTATATTTTAGTTTTGGTTATGACCCTTAAATTTGAAATCGATAATTAACATGTTTTAGTGATTTTTCACAAACAAACATTTGTATATTAATTAAGAAGTTTGATATTAATGTTACCATTCCATAACCAAAATAAAATATTTACATGGTTATTTATGTCACATATTATTAGTAATTTTTTCCACATTCTCATCCATGGTATTATTTAATAGCATTGTTGAAGTAGGTGTTTGGACCAACCCAAACATGAACAAACCGTAACTAATTGATGATTATGATTATGAAAGTGGTCTTTTTGGAATAATATCATTATTAAATAAGAATAATTAAATTACTTAGATAATTTTAATGTGGTTAAATAAATTTTAAGATATTTTAAAAAATATTAAAGAAATAAGATAAAAAATAAGAGACGTTACTTCATGGTGGTGGTAGTTCGCACGATGCACGATTGATATTTTAATTTCTAAAATAATGAGAGGGAAAATAGGTGGATTTTAAATTATCTAGTATTAATCACAATTATATTATATATTTGAAAATTATTCTCTAAGTTCACCCTTTTAACAAATGATTATATTCGTTGGTTAAAAACAGAATTCCACACTTCGTAGAGGCAATAATCCACACAATGCACGAATTATGGTTTCATTTTTTATAATAAAAATGGGAAAAAATATTTAATGGTTATTCACAAATAATAATTAATTTATGTATCAAAACACTGATGTCATTATATAGGAATTATAAAATTATATTTACGAATGTAATAATATAAATTAAAAAATTTAGGGAGGAAGAATACACACTTTGAGGACATGAGATTTCCCTCGAAAGAATACTTATAAATTAAGTTCATAGTACAATATCATATGATTATAGGCTCAAAGAAAATGAAATATGGGAAGGAAAAGGGTATATTTTCAATAGTAAACAAATTCTTTAGTGTTATAGAAGGAGTGGTGAGAGGTCCATTTTATAGTGTTGAGAATGCAATTCTCATAAATATTTTGTATTAATATAAATAGAGAACATTTTCTATTTTCAAGTGGCTCCAAAAATTAAAAATAATTTATTTTTATATGATATACGATCTATAATACCTAAACTATTCATTTTCATACATGTTTTAAATATATTCTTAAGTTCATTACTCTATGAATTTTCACTTTTACCACTTTTGGTTTTACCGTGGTAAATATTTTTTTTAAATAACTTAAAAATTATTACTAAAAATATTAGTTTCTATTATTAAATAATTTTCACCTGATAATTAGAAATATGAATCCTTTTTTATGAGATAAATTTTTGATGTCAAATAAAAACCAATTTTAATATAAGTTCATGTAAGGCATAAAAACTTGTTTTAGAATAAAAAATATGTAATTTTAAGATTAACATTTATGTATAGGGTAAAATTGTCAATGAATTTGGTTTTCATCATAAAAGGTATTTTATTATAAAACACATAAAAGTTATATGGCTTTAATATTAAGAAAAAATATAATTTTACCTAAAAAATATTGAAAGAAAAGTAAAAAAAATTCTTTTATTGGAAAATATCAGTTATATTATTAAACTGTTAAGTATAGGTTTTATAAAGTTTCAATAGTATTTGAAAATTTATATTATTACTTATTAAATAATAATTTTGTCAATTATTGTTTTTATAAATTTTTCAGACTTTCTTATATAATGATTATGTTTTAGCAGTTACAATTTGGTTAAAAATGCTATTTTTTCCTAATTCACCTAAAAATAAAATATTTCATATAAAAACAAAAAAATATTAGTATAAAATTTACATGATTAATATAAAAGTTAATTTTATATTATCAAATTAAAATTATAAAATTTGAGAATTTAAATTTTAAATTAAAATATAATGAAAACTATTTTCACTAGAAGATAACATTTCTTAGAAATTTTAACTATTCATATTCTTATTTGATATAAATTAATAATCAAATTGGTGTCAATAAATTATTCATATCAATAATTAATTTTATCTATAAATTATTTAGTTTATTAAAAAGGAACATAAAAATCAATTTTTAGAAAGATTACTTTTTTGAAACATAAATCAATATTATTAGATATTTATCTACTCTAATTTAATTTATTAATTTATTAGAATTTATAATGAAATTTATTTATATATATATATATTATAATTATATTAGACATATTTTTACTTAATTTATATATTGCTACATTATAATGGTTTTGAGTTGACCTATGGTCTGTTTTGGTTCGGAATTGCATTTGTCTCAAGTTATAAAACACAATTAGTTCTATATGAAATTGATTATATAATCATTAATATTGGGGTGTTACAATCAACAAATTAAATAAATTTATTTCTCACAATTTACAATTATTTTCATTTAAGTAAAACATTTAACTATGTCCACAAGATCCAAGGTTTATTTTATAATGAAATATCAAACATACTATTTTAGATATTAAGATACTTATGATTGGGTATCAAGTCCTATATGATAACATAATATTTATTGTGTTTTCATAGTGATTATCTATAAATGATAATTGGTTAATTTAGGACATGTAGTGATATTTACCAATATGAATATTGATATGAGCCCATTGTAAATAATATAAATACATTATTAACATCACATCAAATTAAGGGGAAAACTAAACATTCAATAAGTAACTTCCCAAAAAACCATGAATAATATTTCATAATAATCACAAAATATAGTGTTTTTATTTAAAAATAAATATATAATAGTTGGTGAAAACTTAAATTTCATATTTTATTAGAAAATATAGTGTTAATAATCACTATCAAAAGCTTTTGTAGTAGTTACATAGGATTTTATTTATTCTCATGTCCTGTGTGGTTCCTGGTGAAAATTTTACCTATTGGCCATTGGATTAGTGCATTGATTTTCATAGAGCCAAATTTACTTGAAATTGATGAAAACAATATATGTAGAATCACTCTTTCCCCTAAAACCATGATATTTATGAACTTCATTTCGCACTTGAAAATTCTTATTCCCTTCAAGAAAGTGTTAATGTGTTTTTACCTATATTTTTAATATGTTGGAAATTTAATCTTCTTTCTTTCAAAAAATTTGTTACATGAACTTCCATGAGACTCAATATTTTTATTATTTAGTGTATTTTTTGATAATAAAATTTTTAAATGGTTAATCATAATTTTTTATAGACGTTTTTTTAAAATCATAAAATTTCTGACACTAGATTTTATCATGTTAATTTTATTTTTGGTATAATCCTTGGATTTTCGAAAGAATTAATTTTTAACTTGGTTAATTCGAGGTTTATCCAATACTAAAAAAACATGAGTTAATTGTGATTTATTGACACTATAATATAACTAATATATGTTAATTTAAATAAAAAAATTATTACTCTTATAAATTATTACATTATATTTCTATTGAACCTAAATCACTATTAGTTAAATATAGGTTTCATTAGGTCGAGTTCTTCAATATTACTTAACATAATAAATCCTTCAAAATTTATTTCAAATATAATGTGATTACAAAAATAATGTCCCCCAAGATCTTTAAGCTAGGTGTTTAATATTTGAACCACTCATCATGCACCAGAGTGAATATTGAGTTGATACTCAATTAGTGTTTTCAGGGTGAATAACCCTACTTGTATTTATGCCACAGTCACATCGAGTTTACTATATCCAAATAGGGTTATAATTTCTATGATAACCAAACAATATCTAAATTAATAAATCCTTTAGATATTATCCTATATATAAATAGATCTGTTAGACATATCCCTAGAGTTTTCACTAAATTTATCTTATCATATTCTAAAAAATATTCAATATTACCTAATGTAACCTAAAGGGTAATCTATATATTTGAAATATTTGACAACCATAACATATTACCCCTTAATAAATATTACCACTCTTAAATTATCCTCAATTGATGACATCCTAATCTCTAATGTTATCTAAACCCTCATTTGATACCAACTATGACATCCCAAACTTGTACTACATGATACAATGCTCATAAATACCTTATTTACATTCTATATTTGAAATAAACCAAATCGACTAAACATTAAGAATCAATAATTACAATATCAATAAAAAATATTAATCCATATACATATGAAGGACCATTTAGGGGTAGAATTTTAAATACTTAAAAAAACATTAAAATAAAAAGTCCCACATCTTTGTCATCAAATGGAAATTTTTTACAGTATATAAAAAATAATTAATACATAATATGTCTTAAATATATCCAAAAAATTCTTCACATAATCCATCCTTTAAAAAATATCATTTGTAATAAATTTATTCATAACTTGGGGAAATGGATACATGAGGAGGGTTAAGCTCAATCTCTCAGTATGGGTAAAAATTAAAAATAACAATAAAAGATCATAAATAAGCATACAATGATCGTAAACAATATGACTAGAATGTATAATAAAAATAATTCCATAATCAAAATAAATTATGAGAGTAACATATCCATGGTTGATATATCAATAAATAAACACATTGATAATAATAAATGGTTCCTTAGTGATGAAATGTATAATTTGGATTTCTAATTACATTCCCTAATCTATGACATCATGATCTTAGACATCTTCATCTTACTATCAAGGCCCTATGTTTAGAAAATATTTTTTTATGGTAAGGGATTCACCAAAATACCCAAGGTAGTTTGTCTCATGAGACATATTGATGCATTTAGGGGATACATATACTATTCCCCACACATTTCTCATTAATTATACTAAATTAATCATACGAATGAATGAATAAACTATATGATATAAAACCAACATTCATTAGTAATAAATAAAAACACATATTGAAATCAAAAGTATGTGTATTTTAAATATTTCCCCAATAAATAAATGGAATATATTTATATCTAAGAATCCCGGAAACTAAACCTATTTGTAGTAATGGTATATGCTTCAGTCAATAATTTACCAAAAAAATGGAATAGTTTTCTATGTAATCATTCCTCAAACTAACACTGTACAGAGTAAGGGATATGTGAATAAGTTAATAATTACTCTAAATAATCCATGTATGAAATCTAGGTGAACACACTTCAATCAAAGGAATGAAATACGGAGTGTTAACAAAGGAAATTCATTGGAAGAAAAATTATGCCCATGACAGAGGATAATTTTGAAAGGCAAAGGTATTGATAGATTCTTTATATTAAAGTGATTTTAATCAAATATTTGTAGTGAATGAAAAATTAGTAATAAATAGACTTGATAAGTTGTTTATTAATATATATGGAAATCAATAAAATAATCCAATGAATATGGTCATATAATTGGTTAATTCTTAACCAAAAAATAATCGGTTGTGTTAGTTTCCTTATAACGGGAAAATAATGAGCCAAGTGGGTAATTTAAATAGAGATATGACAAGTAAAACCCCAATAATGACTAGGAGATAATAAAATGGTAGGGTTTATAGATATAAAATTATAAAAATTTCCTAGAAAAATTATATTTCAAAATCAATCTCTACTTAAAATGATATTGGTGAAAAAAATCCACATGATATTAGTGATATAATAATCAAAAGAGGTTAGGAAGGATATCATAAAATGGAACTAAAATGAAATGAAATGGAAGAAAATTTCATATATGAATGAAATAGGGATTTTAATATATCATATAAAATAAATTAAATTTTAAAATATCAACCAGGTATTATAGATTTAGACATTAGATAAATAAATCCTTACAACATTAGAAAAGATCCAGTCAAAACCACATGAAGCATATTATTTCAAATAAAAAATTAAATTTCATGAATAACAATAGGATCATGATAAAAAATAATAAAGGGTAATTAGATTAAAATTTTAAAATAATTAAAATTAATGATATAATATAAAAAATATGTATTTTATGCATCATATTAAAGTAAATTTGTGAACAACACGATGCATGTTTTTAGAAATAGGAATCACATCCAAGAAACCCATTTGAAGTAACATAATCTTTGAGATCATTTGTTTTGGGGTAAATAAGTTTTGAGGAATAATGGTAGAACCCTAGAAAACAAATATGAAATATAATAAAAATTATTCATTTGGTATAATAAATAAAACTTGGAGCAATATAGTTCAATAAGAAAGTTTGTTACTAAATTGATGAAAATTGAGGTAGCATAAATCCATACAACCTTATAACTTTAATGACAGAACCCTTTGAAGGATATGATTTCAAATTAAAAATTAAATGAATTAAAGAATGATAAAATCATGATAATTTTTTTTAAATGTGTAGTATATACCCCATTACAAATAAAACATAATATACAATAAGGAACATGCCTCAATGGGTAAAATTTTTATAAAAGAAACCCTTACCTTTATTATTGAATTCTACTAATTTGATTAAATATCATATATATAAAAAAAATATCTGAATAAACTATTTCAAAACCTTTTTCATGTCAATAATATTTTATCATATCTATTTACAATTATTCTATACTTTAATTTTAGTGAGTTATTATATATTTTCAATATTGGGTGTGAGTAATCTTGATAGTTTTTAACTAGTTTTGTAATACTGGTGTTGTTCCTAATTATTCTAAAAAATTTAAAAATTAACATATAAAAAAATATTATATCATTTAGTTATTATAATTATTTATAATTTTACAATTTCAATCTATGGGATTTTGTTACGCTTCTCAAAGATGAAATTAGCCAAGAGCATGTTTCAGTGTTTTTTCACGAACAAATGTTAGTATCTTAATTAATGAATTTAATATAAATGTTTCCAGTGAACAAAAAAATATAATTTATTTTGATTATTTATATAATATATTATTATTAATTAATTTATCATACTAATACATGATATTATTTTATATCATTGTTTAAGTTTGTGGTTGGACTGACCCAAACATTAATAAACCATAATTAATGGTCTATTATTATTATGAATGTGGTTTATTTTGGGTATGATATCATTAATACTGAAATATAATGATATTATTTAAATAATTTTTATGTTATTAATTATATTTTACGGGAATTTAATAAATAATAATGAAAATATATTAAAAAGAGAGATACATTACTTCGGGAAGGTGGTAGACCACCCAACAAACAATTAACATTTTAATTACATAAATAATGAGAGGGAAGAATGGTGAATTATATTTTTCATCATCATAATAATAATTATACTATAAATGAACCCATTATTCTTTAATTCCATACATATAACCAGCAAAGATAGGTGTTGGTGAAAAATGGAACTCATCACATTGTGGAGGTAGTAGTCCACAAAATGCACCAATGAAATTTTATATTTCTCGTAATAGAAAAAGGGAAATATGGTTAATATTTGTTACTATTTAAGAATAAATTTTAATATAAAAACAATAATAATTTTATTAAATGTTAATTATAAAATTATATTTTGGAAAGTAAGAATGAAATTAAAAGAAATTGCGGAAATAGAGTACTCAAGTTGAATAATTGGGGTTTCCATTAGAAGAATCATTGTAAATGGAGGTCATATATGAAAAGATATATAATGAAAAATAAATGGGACTATAGTGGAAGGAAATAAATAAGTTTTTAAAGAGGTAAAATAATTTTTTATTGGTATTTAAGGTGTAGTGAGATGACCCCTTTATAAGTTGTGATAATTATAATTTTTGTATATATTTCAACATAATATAAAGAGATAACTTGTTTGATATGTAAAGGGCCTCAAAAAATGGACAATAAATTAGTGGGGTATGAAATAAGGTTTATAGTACCTAAAAAATTCATTCTCACTCATGTTTTAATCCTGTTTTTATGCCATCTCCTCTTAGAATATTTACCTTTTCCATTTTTGTTTTACCGAGAAACATGTTTTTTTTACCTAGTTAATTTATATGTAATGACTATAAATAAAAAGTAAATTGTTAAATAATTTTCATTATATATTAAAAATATGAAATCCATTTTATTAGATTAAATTTAATTTTTTATTAATAATTAATTTTAATAGTAGCGCAAATAACATGTAAAACCCAATTTTTGAGAGATGTTTATTTTTTAAGCATTTAATATATGTGTAGGATAAAATTATTAATATATTTGTTTTTAAATAAAAAAATTGTTCTATTTAAAAATAATTAAATTTTATGAGGCTTTCAAATAAATAAAAAAAATATATTTTTAAAAAATAACATTAAATTAAAGACCAAAATCTTTTTATTTTGTTTGAAAATATTACCTATGTTCATAAAATGTTAATCATAGGTTTTAAAAATTGATAATGTTATATAAAAATGTATTTTATTACTAATAAGATTCATATTTTCTAAGTTAAAATGTTTTAGAAACTTCTATGTACATATTATTTGTTGATAAATTCATAAAAGTTATAGTTTTGTTAAAGACAATATTTTTACTATTTAACCTAAAAATAAACTATTTTAGAACAATAAAAAAATCATATTAATATTATATTGGTATGTTGATCTAAAAATTAAATTTATTATTTAAAATTTAAATTATAAAATTATATAATTTTACTTCTAAATAAAAATATAATGAACATTTTCTTCATAGGAAAATAACATTTTTTTAAAAAACTATTATTTTTAGCATTTTTAATTATTATTAATTAAAAATAAAATTATTTTTAATTTATTATTCATATAAATAATATATTTTATCCATAAAGAAGTTAGTTTCTTAAAAAACATATAAAAATAATTTTTTAGAAAGGTATCAATTTAAATAAAAAAGTCATTCTTATTAGTTATTAACCTAAAATAATTTAACCTATAAATTTATTTCCATTGATAATGGGATTTATATTTATATATAAGTATATGTAATAAATAAATTACTTATATTTTTACCCATTAATTCTATGGATATATTTCAATTGTTATATATTTTTCTATTGTTTTTTGTTCAATGTTTCCATAGTCCTAATCTATCAATCACATCAAGGAAATAAAATGTATAATCTTTAATATATGAGTATTAAAATAAAAACATATTGATTGATCCTCTTATTACACAAGAGATGTTTTTTATTACACCATCCAAATAATTTATCTGGATGTTTTAGGGATTGTTCTTGGAATTGTTTTCACGAAACCCACCTTTTCTATGGGTTAATTAAGTGATGTTTGAAGTATAAATTTTTTAATGATCTAATGGAATGTATATGTAAAGATGATTATTACGTGGTAGGTGGGGTCATATATCACCATATAATTAATTGGATATGTATTTATATCTTATTAAATAATTATTGGAATCAAGTATTTATACTCTCCCACTATAGGAATTATGAGGTGATGCATACTCCATTATGTATATTAGAATCAAGAAGTGATGTGAGCTCCACTATATTTATGGAAAATATGAAGAGATGAATGATGCATGTTGTTTATGAAAATCTTGTGTTGATTCTTACACCACTATGATTATGGGAATAATATGGTGATTCTTGGTCCACAATTTTTATGGGAATCAAGTGTTAATTACTGCTCTATAATTTTTATGAGAATAAAATGGTGGTGCCTCCACCCCTATGGGAATCAGGTAGTGATACCTACTCCAATATGTTTTTAGAATTGGGTTGTGATTACTTCTCTTATGTTTTATGATCTCTATTCTTATGTTAGTACCATATCATAATGTTATTCTATAATTCCATGACATTCCATATCATTCTACATATTACTATACTCTTTGGATTGTGTTTACTATCACAAGATTCTATGATTGTTTTCCATGATAATATTTGGTCATCTGATAATACATTACCTTCTATCAGAACATATGGATAACTCTTATAGTTCCATGTTATTTCAATAATAAATTTATTCCATTCTCATATTTCACAATATGTTATTTATCTAACCCTTTATGACATGATGATTAGTTTCCCCTTATTAAACAGTCAAGCTCACCACTTTTTTATGTTTTCTTTCCCTAGGTTATGAATATGATATATACAAAGAAATGTATATATATATGGATTAGTGAGGTTAGAATACGGATAAATGTTCAAAATTATCACAGAATAAGTTTCTTGTGTAGATGATCTTCACAGTCACTTACAATTCCATTCTCAGTTTAATGTTATTATTTTTCAGATATAGTTTTTAGTTTTTGGTAATATTGTAAATAAATATAGGTTCCTATCACATTGTATCAAGGTTAGTATTTAAATTTTTTTTTAAAAACTGGAACCAGGATTATTGGTTTGGGGTGCTCCATGAATGAAGTAAAATTTAGAATTACAGATACATATGATGAAATACATAATAAAATTTATCAATAAAATATTGATAATATGTAAGATGAATGACTCTAAATAGTTTATAATTGTTTAATATATAATATGATTAGAGAATATTTATGTTATAATTCAAAATTTTTAATATATAAATAATATATATATAAAATAACTAAAAACATACATATAATAGTGTACTAAAAACATTAAAATATAAAAAAATAAAATAAACCAAAATTAAACTATGAATGTAAAATTCGTTAGGGTATCATCGATATTAAAATCAAACAAGTATAAAACAATAATGTTTATATTTTTTCAATAACAATTTTTTTGTAATTATAAAATAGTGGTTTGTAATTATCAAAATAAAAAAATTATCAAACTAAAAGAATAAGAGGGAAAAGGGAAAATTCTTACACTAAAAATCACTTGGACATTAAACTAGAACACTCTTCCATGTTTTAGTGATAACCAAACCAATCTTTAAAAAAATAGAAATATCTTCTATTTAAAAAAAGTAAAATGTTAAAACCACTAAAATAAATAACTCAGTTTAATAAAATGATCCTTTTCTAAAACATAAACTCCACTTATTTAAAATATCTACAACTTTATAGAAAAAAAAATTTCCCCACTATTTAAATTAAATGACGAAAATTGTAAACACACAATCATGTTTAAAGTAAAATAAATCCAAATTTGTTAAAAATATATCTCAAAAATAAATCTCCAACTAAATTAATGCATAGTCATAAATAAATAAAATATTAAAATATAAATAAAAAAATAAAATGATAATTCTTCTAATAGTGACTCATTTCCATATATTTCAAGTTGAATAGTTATTACAAACATGTATAATTTTCAAAATAGTATGTTTAAAAAAAATTGGATATATAAATGATCTATGAAAACAAATATAAATAATAAAATCATTTACATCTTAGGATTTCATCATTTCAAGTTCAAATTTAATCATTTAAAACATCACTGAATCCAAATGAGTAGTAAATATATATATGTCAATTGATCATCTAAAAATGTGTATTATTTACTAATATATCCATTTTTACATTATTTGGAATAAAATTAAATTTTAATTATATAATTAGTTCTATAATGATTTAAGGGGTTCTTTGAAATATATAAATCAACTGAAGTATCACAATAAATTTATATTTTACCAAAATTGACCTCAAAATTAGGTGATGTTTTTTAAATCCATAAAGACCAATCACAAAATACAATATTAGTAATGTACTGAACTTCAAAAATAAAAAAATTAGACGACAATGTCTCTTTTTATCTCTAATAATCAAAAATAATTCCAAATGTATGAAATAATTCCAAAAGTAATTTTTTTATCAATTCTGAATCATCCAAAATCAGAATCATAATAGCTAATTAAATCAAAAGTTTTTTCCTAGCTAGAGAAAACATGATTAAAATATTATTAACATATCTAATAAAAATTTTAATATATTTTATGTGACCTTGCTTTGTATTAGATTTAAATTAAGAACACTTGTATAAACTATAAAATAAATCGAGTCTGACAATAGTTAGACAATAAAAACTGTCTATCATACCTTTGAAAATGATAATATTTACTAATTTACGAATAATACCATAATGATGTTTACATGTAGTACCCACAGAGGTTATTATAATTTTACTAGAGTCATGTCAAAATATTTTAACCAATTAATTATCATACCTACACTAATTTATAAATATCTTATCATTTTATGGAAATATTTCATGTCTAAAAACGAATTGTAATTCTCTAATAAGACTCATATCAAATTAACTAGTCATAAAACAGAACAATATTTACAAATTTATTCACTAGATGATCATAATATGATATCATCAACATAAATTTATATAATCAATATATATTTAGAATATTTATTAATAAATAAAGAAGTATATAAATTCACATTAATAAAAAAATTAATTTTTTTTGAATGTATTTCATAATATTTTCAAGGGAATTTCATAAGTGTATATAAGTATTTAGAATTATTTGAACTTTTATTATGACATTCTTTATGCTCAAAAGTTGGGGTTGTTTGAAAAAAAATTCTTTAGAAAATAATCAATTTAAGAATTCAATTTTTACATCCATTTGATAATTTTTTAAAACCTAGAACTTCTAAATTAGATAATAAAATCCTAATAAACTGTAACAAAAAAAAGTGAAATTTTATCTTCATAATATATTCCTTCTTATTAATTAAATACTTATGAGATAATTATTTATTTTTTATAATCTATCTAGACTCATCCAATTTATTTTTATAGATCCACTTATTTCCAATAATTTTAGAATCTTTAGGTGGTTAAACTAAAGACAAAACAACATTTTTAGAAAATTTATTAAGTTATTATTCCATAATTAAAATCTATTTAGAATATTTTAAATATTCTAAATAACGAATAGTAACAAAAAATAAAATGAAAGCTGTGTTAGCACAAAAGTTCTTAAAAGAACCAGTAGCCGTCACATTAGAGTTAAAATCTCAAACCATTATTTCACTAGGAATATTATTATTATTTATGTTATTTCATTTAGGGGGTGATCTCATTCTTCAACATTAAATATTTAATTTTGATTGAAATATTCAATAAAATTAAATTCAATAAAATATTCTTCAATCTATTCTAAATATGAATGATTCTTATTTAATTGATTATTAAAATATTTAACATGATTATATTATTTAAATAGAATTTTTCATTTATTTTAAGATCATTAATCATTACTACCATTTAAATAACCTAAATATATTCCTTTTTCTAATTTAGAAATAAAATTTTAAAATGAATCCTTAGTATTTAAAATGAAAAATTTATAACAAAAAGAACTAAAATATCCAATTTTTGGTGTCATTCATTATATAATAAATTTTGGGTTTTAGTAATAATTTTTATAATAATTTTTTTAAAATTTAAAATAATGTATCTTTTAATCCATCCGAAAAATATATTAGAATATTAAATTCAAATAAAATTGATATAACCATCTCATGGATCATTTTATTCTTTATTTCCATTTTTTATATTTTTTAATGGTGATCAAGGTTGATTGAAACTATCTAGATATCATTTAAGTTAAAATTTTTTTTATCAAATTATATATTTAAGAATTCATCACTTATATCACTTATTATAAATATTATTAAATAAAATTTTGATTTTGAAATAATTTATAAGAAATATAAATCTTTGATCTGGAACCATTTTTACAAGATAAAAAATAAATCCTTGTATACCTACTAAAAGAATCAATTTTAAAAAATGAATAGTTTTTACTATATAGACCTATATTTTGAATTGGTATAAATAATCCTAAATGAAGAAGTTTAATATTTCTTTATGGTTTGAGAAATTTAATATACCATAAAATATTTTCTACTAATTATTTCCATTTATGGTGGAATCAAAAAAGTGATATTTATCTACTTTGAGTTTATTAATCTACAGTACAGACTAAGGATTTTGATATCTTGGGAAGTGATATGATGTTTTGATATCAAATCCTAATATTTCATAAAATATCATCTATTTATAAAACATTAATAAAATTATCATTTTAATTTGTTACCTTAGTTAAATTAATTCAATAAATGTTATTATTTGGGTTTGTATAAAATAAAATAAAATAAATTTTTAAAAACAATATAATTATGATTATAAAATTTTACAGTCATTCCAGAATCATATAATTTGTCAATTCTAATTAGATTATGTTTTTCTCTTTTAAAAAATAATAAGTTTGAAATAATGGCATAATTAGAAATACCAACATCACCAAATCCTTCAACTATACATTTAGAGTAGTCTCAAAATGTAACAGTGAATCCATCACACTGATTATAAGATATGAAAAATGATTTATATCTAGTCATTTGTTGGAGTATCCCTGGTCCAAGAACTAGATTTCCTTTTTTAATATTATAAATAAATTTTCATGAAATATAACATAGAAATATTTGGTACCTGTTCAACATTCAGTTAAAAGATATTAGTACAAGATTTGTTTAGAACCCAATGAGGTGTTAAAAATTTTTCTTGGGTAATATTTGAGGTACATTCATAAAAATTAATGATTTTGTATGTCCTAAATTTTTTTGGAAGCTTAAGGAATATTTAATTTCATAATTTCCTAACAATCTACATCTAAATTATGTGATAGTTGATATGCTTCATTTCGAACTTTTTACAAATGAATATTAAAAAATTTAAGGTAAATTTTTATCATAACACACACCAATTTAGTTTTTATTTACTTTTTTCATAGAAATAAATTCATCCTATATTTGTTTCTTTATAAAAAATTAGATAATTCATTTTTTAAACTAACTATTTATTTCTTTATATTTTTATTCTATTTTTGAGTTATTTAGAAATAATCATAAACTATTTCATTATAATTTGATGTAATATTCTATATTTTATTGTTTTATTTAGTTTGAATATTGTTTTCAAAAAAAAATTCTTATTGTCTTTTTTTAATTATTTATATAACTCACATATCCTTAAGATATATATTTTTAGTTTTAAATTATCTTTATCTATTTCACCAAATATATATTTTTTAGTTTGAATAAAAAGATAAAAAAATACTAATAACCTCATTTATATTATCTATTAGATATATATTATTATAATTCTTTTCAGTTCATGATTCACCACTTGAATCTGAGTCCCCTTTAAAACTATATCTATATATTAAGTCACTTTTCTGCCTTTTCTTGTGATTTATATCTCTTATATCATGCTTTAGTTTTGGAAGTATATCTTGATGTGGACTTTATTTCTACATTCATAACATGTCGAATCTAAAATATAATTTTAGTAACGTGATATGTAATTTTTATTTCCTTTTGAGTTATGCATCTGATAATCCTTCCTAGATATCCTTTTGATGTATTTATTTCATTTCAGATAATTATATACACCGTTTCAAGATTCTCTACATTATATTCATTTCTTCACTATATCTAAAAATCATAACATTCATACAATAAATTTACATTATAATTAAATGAAACAGCTTTATTATTCATTTCTCTTCACTGGAAATATGTTTTAGTACAATTTAATATTGAAAGAGTAAACTGATAATTTCTTCAAGTGTATAATGTTTAAAATTGTATATTTAATTTATCAAAACATTTTCCACATTCCATTTATTATGTAGGGATCTCAATTTTCTTTTAACCAGTATCATGTTATTCAAAAATTCATCAAGTTCAATTATAATAATTATAATACTAATAAATATATGAAACATTCATTTGAAAGATTCTTATTCTACCATATTTTAATTTGTATATTCAATTCAAAGTAATGTATGTTTGGTTCCATTCAATATATATGTTATAGAGTGTGTAATTAAAAAATTACTCTACATACCTTATGAAACTTTTCGTGTGGAAATATTAAAAAATAAACTTATACCAATAACATAATTTAAACTATTCATAACCTTTTAAATTAAAATATACATTACTACTAAATTACAATTCAATAAATATTGGCATGATTCAAATAATTTTAAAGGTTTTACCATGATTTTATATTGATCAATACATAGGTGTTTAAGGTGGAAAATAATTATTTATTTAAAGTATCTAAAATAGTTTCCATAGAAGGATGATGGTCTTTTAGGAATCTATTAATCATTAGAAATTAATTCTAACATCTCAAATTTTCCCCCCATATATTTATGTCTAAGATAAAGTTTATTAAATGATAAAATGATCAAATCACAATAATACATTATAAAGAACTTCTTTGATACCAGTTTTTTGGTATAAAAATAAACTAAAGAGATTAATTCTTAAAATGTATGGATTTGATACCAATTTTTTCCCCAAGTGAAATGTCAATAAGGTCACGAAGAATTGGAAATGAATATAGTAGAATAGAATATAATAAAATTTAATTGTATATTGTACCCTTCAAATAATTATTTTTGATTAATTTATCCCTTCATAATGACTACAGAAAGTAGATAGTAGTAGTCACAATAGAAGAATTTCAATTCCCATAGTTCATATCTTCATATATCCGATCTGTTTCTTTTGATTTTGATTTATATATATATCTACAATTATTTAATCCTACGTGTTTCCTAATTGTCATTCACTAGTCAGATTGTTCATGGTTTCCAAATAATTTTTATTCCATTGGTTCTTCTAATTAGTTTCTTAAATCTACATCATGAGAATTTTTCGTGGATTTGGCCTGAATGATATTTCCTGGTGAATTCCACGAAGTTGTGTATTGTTTTTTTCAACTTATATCCCAACCCCTTGATTTGGTGGGACAGCCTAGTTCAAGACTGATGAGTGCTGCAGGATCCTATATGGACCTCTTTCACGATGGATTGAATCTCTCTATATACTATTCAAATAAGGAAAAATCCATCAAATCCCCTCTTATAGAGGTACCTTTTCTCATTTCAACTATCCCGCTGGATAATGTCTGCACAACATCGAACCTGGTCCCTTTTGGCTTGGTCTGTTGGGAGAGCTCCATTTTAAAGATAACCGATTATGCGTCCATCCATCCAGGGTTGTTCATCAGTTCATCACACTCTTGGGAGATGTTAACATGATTTATCTCTTTCATATCACATAAAATGATTGACGAGACCATTCTTTGATGTGTGATATGGAAGATTTCTTCCTACTAATCAGGGTCAGTCAGGATGGTGGCTGCATTATCCAACATGTTGGCGTGAGCATTGTGTGATCAAAGAAAATAATTCAATGTGAATTCAAAAGGAAACTCTTCCATCAGTCCCATGAAATAGCTAGAAAGAGAGTCCATTTATTTCTTTTTTATGTAATATTCTCCATTTATATGTTTTATCACTAGTTTTGAATCTCCTTTGATATTTAGATAGCCTATTTGTAGCTGTAAGGGAAATTCCAATCTAGAAATGAGTTCTTGGTATCATGCCTTATTTTTCATTTAGAATTCCGATAGTGAGAAAGATTAAGGAAAAAAATATTTTTCTAGAGAGATAAATATAGTCCCTTTGACAACCTAATTGAGCTTTTTAGTTTTCTAGTCTTTTTCCGATAGGTCTTCGAGAGGTTCCATAAAAATACATATCCTATGACTAGGGAGCATCATAGGAATATAATTACTCCTCATCTAGAAACTTAATGTCTACCAGTGTATTCTCGAAGACATGATGTGCTATACATAAATCAGCTAGGGCTTTACCATTCACTAATTTTCATGATATGAACTGAATGTCGTGTTACTGTAGAACTAATTCCCATCAGTCCAATATCCCAATAATCATAAGAAGGCTAGGGGAATACTTGAGAAGATAAATATGATAGAATAAATGGAATTTATGGTGTTTCAATAAATTCCTCATTTTTTTCATGATGAATATGAGTGCAAGGAAGTTCTTTTTGACATCAGAGTATCGAATCTTAGTACGTAGCATTTTTTGACTGAGGTATTGTAGACGTTTCTCACTTAAAACATCATTTTTATGTGAGGAGGGTTCCCAGTGAGTGTTAAATGGTTTCCCCACACAATATGTGAGGCCTGCCTTCCACCAGATTCATCATAACTAGTGGTTGAAATAAACTATTCTTGAGACTCTCAAAGGCTTATGGGTATTCATCATCCCACCGATAGGCTATTCCCTTCATCATTATCCTAGTGAAGGGGAGATATTTTTTATCCCTGTTGGTTATGAAACATAAAATTCAGGTGACGTTACTTTGGACACCCCTTAGTTAATTGTGATTTTTAGGGGTGGCATTTCTTGCGTAACACTAGTCTTCTTTGGGTCGACCTCGATGCCACACTGGCATACCACAAAGCAAATGAACTTCCCTAATGTTACCCTAAAGGCACATTTAAATAGATTAATCTTTAGAATTTGTTGTAAAGTATTTTATAAGAATATTTTGAGATTTATGAAGTGATCACTTTTCTGTCATAATTTGACCACTAGGTCCTCGAAATAACATTCGACTATGTTTTCCAAGAACATCCTAATGATATTATGTATGGTGCATTGATATATGGAATTAGTGTTATTCACACAAAGGGAATGACCTTCTAGATGAATATCACCTGAGGCACCCGAAATCCAATATATTATTCATCTTTATGGGACATATTTATTAGATTGTACCCTGAATACCCATCCATGAAGAAAAGGGCATAGAAGCTAGTAGTCACATCGATCAAGTGTTCTATGATGGTCAAAGGGAAATTTCCCTTTAAGAAATAATGATGAAGGTATCTAAAATTGATTTAGTCCTTAATCTTACCATTATTTTTCTTAATAGAAAAAAATTTGGTAAAATATTTTAGGTATTTCACTTCTCAAACAAAGTTTACTTTGATCATTTTTTCATATTATGCCTCTACATTGGTGTAATGATTAGGGTGCATCTTTCTGGAAACCTTCTTAAAGCCTCAATGCTCATCTGGAAAACCAAGATGGTTCATAACCATATATGGATTCATTCCAAGAATTTCTTTATAGTTCAAAGTGACCACATATCTATGTTTCTTTAGAAATTCAATATACATCTATTTCTTTTTGAGGGGCATGGAGGTACAGATAAGTGTATGATGCAGGTCTTATTATATTCCCATATTCATCTATCTAAGCTCATCAATGGTGGCAGAGACACCTTCCTCGAACATAGAAGGAGTTTTTTAGAGGTCCTCTTCTTCTTCTTCCACTTTGAGTCCGTGGAAACATTTCCAGTTGAATTTTTCAATGTGGGGGATTCTCTGTCACTATCATCCTAAGATAGGCCGTGATAAGAGACAATATCATCCCCTCATGGATGAGTTGTTATATAAAGAGGCCAAAATTGATTATATTCTAATGTGTAACTAGGGATAAGAAGAACATAGACCTCTATGGTCATGTCTATCACATTTACTATATTTATGGGGAGTATATAGTCACTTTTGAGCATACTCCATGGTTTCATAGGGGTGGTCCCCAAGCTATTGGTGTCTCCAAATTATATATCATCATCCACTATTGGGGGTTTTCCCCCAATTTTATAAATAAAATTCATCGTATGTGGCTCTTTAAGACTCAAAGGGGGCATATTCACCATGAAACATGCTGACTTTTCCATCAATGAGGTATTTTAGAAATTGTTGGAGTGTTGAAGGTACCACTAAATTGTTATAGATCCATGAACTTACATGAAGGACATTGTATGTGGTCTCTTGTTGGATAAAAATAAAATCATTATCAGATGTGAGATCCCAAAAATGATTCTTGAGAGTTATCTTCCTGTGAGTTATTTTATCACATTTATCATACCATTGAATGTTCATCTTTGTGGGGGATAGTTCCCCTCCACTATATCCCAAATGTTGGAGGGTTCAAACTGATATGAGGTTAATCGTTGAATCATTTTCAATCAGTACCCTTTGAAAGTCAAAATTATTGAGTCTTCCTAAAATATTTAGGGGCTTGAGGTTCCCTTAGATGACCTCTTCTTGCTCTTGATTTATGAATGAGATGGTGACATGTAATTATGATGTTATGGTCTCCATTCGATAGACCTAGGATATAATGACTTATTTTTTAAATTCATGCTGGATCCATAGGGATTAAATGAGTGAATCCTTGAGTTATTTTTAAAAATAGAGTGCATATAAGATTCAGAGATTAGCTAGGGTAGCTGCCAACTATTTTAGAATTTCATACTTTTATTCCCTAGGATAACAATTCTCTATGTGGTGTTTCTCCGTAACATGTGGCTCAGGATCTGAGGAATTTGAGGTGGGCAAGTGATTTTTCATCAGTTGAGGGGGAATGTAATTCTAGTGGTACATGTCATGCCGACCTTCCCTACATACTAGGTTGATCAGATAATCATACACCCTCAAAGACATCATGCAAGACAACTCTGTGAAGATGACCATTAAAGAGTTCTAAGACACCCTATTGGTCTCTTTTGGGCCTTATAGAGCACTTTATAATGATTCTCAACTACATTTATGTCATATATAAGTATTTTTTTGAATTATTGGGTCCATCCACACCCGTGTTGTCCCCTATATACCCAATTACTGCACATTTAGCCTCCCATTACTCAGTTATATTCAAGGAACTCATATTATATGGAATATTCATCATTAGAGAGTGAGTATTCCAAGTGTATCATGTTGAAATAAAGAAATGTGATATCTTAATATGAAGATGGATACATATAGTGGGGTGGTTCCAATACTATTGATATCATATTGAAGAATTATTCATGAGTGATAGATTATATTTGAGTTGAATGAAACTCTTCCTCTTCTATTTTACGTTACTTCTGAGGGTCCCAACCACCTTTCGGTGGTATATCCAATGCATTTTTCTTAGGTGGGGGAGATATTTCGAGTCCATGAACCTATGCTCTTAGGGTTTGATGAGCTTTTTCAATAATTTATTGAGTCATCCAGTTGTTGATCTTCTACTCACATCTATCCAAAATATTCTTTCAACCATCATTTTCTTCTATATAGGAAGTGGTTATGTAGGCCCCCATATCTGAAGAGTTATCTAACACCACCTATCAAGAATTTACTAATCCTTAGAGGACTTCAATGAAAATGATGCGCTCGTGGATATTATGACCCAGACTTTTGTAAAAAGTGTAGGAATCGAGACAATCGTTGAGGCATACCTCATCAAGCTTCCAAGGATGTGGTAATGTGAGCCGGTAAATTTCCATGGTTAACAAGAAATAACCTAAGAGTTGTTAATTTTGGAAGAATTATACATTGATTATCCATTTTTTAAATCCCAAGTTACCTGAAGTTATTTATGCTTCACCCTAAGGGAGATTTTGTGGTTTTCACCACATTATAGGAGCCACTAGTTGGTTTGGGATCTACCAAGGTGCATAGATGGACACTGTTTCGAGATTGTGTGTGATAGGTTCAACTTTTTCTTTTCCTAGAATTTCCCCCTATATTGTGGGCATGAGTCGAGGTTTGGATCAGGTTTTCTAAATAGAATCCTTGAGATTTTGTGTCATTTCCACTAACTCATGAGATGTTCTTTCATTGGGATTAGAGGTGTCTGCAACTCATCCTTGATATTTTTATCATAGATTTCTAAAAGTTTCTCCTATAATAGAGGGATGCATATTGAATTGGAAAAAACCATATATCTAGATATGAATTTAGACACACTCCCATTTTCACATTTTTTTCAGTTTTCCTAGTCAATGATTACCATTTTTCTTAGTTTGGAACTAAACAGAAAAAGTAATTTAGGATGAAGGTCTTCCCATCCCCGTAATGGAACCCACTGGTAGGATGTTGTACTAGACAATGGTTGTCCCTACCAGATTCTTTAAAGAATACCTAAATTTTTTTTACATCCTATTGATATTGAGGGACCATAATCATCATGGATAAGGATATGATGTGTGGGAAATGTGGTTCATGGTCACATGTACAATCAGAAGTGGAGAATATAGGATTACTGAAATTGGGTGGAGTTAAAGTGTCATACACCCACACAAGTTATGTATTCCTCTCAGACTACATAAGTTTACATAACCCTTCCATGGATTACATTTGATTTGATAGGGAAACGATGGCATTAAGAAGCTCCGGGGGCACTATTGTCTGATCCATCTCCATTATATAGGGTGTAGGTGGGTATTAATGATATGGTTACTACTTTGTATCCTAATTACTCTAGATTCGTCCTAAAATAGAACGATTACCCTAGTGAGGTAGAATCAATCACTACAATGTAGGGAATTCATGATCATATTTGACATCCACATCTATGTAGACTAGATTCCTAGATCCAATTTAAAACTAATGGTGAGATATAGATATTTTTATTGGATCATCTATTGGAGTGAGAATATTCACCTCAACCAAAAGATGATGCCCAACAAGAATATTTCCACTGAGTAGCTCCTCATTGATTTGTCTGAGAGTTTGAATCTTCCTCTCATATTGTGATGATTGTTTCACAATAGAAGGAATATCAACTCTTCTATGTGGTGATTTAGATGGAGAGACTCATTTTTCTTTATCTTTTATAGTGTTCCTCCTTAGATGCAAGTACTCAATATTTAGGGGTTCCGGATTTTGGAGCCTACTTTGATTCTAGGTGCATTCAGCCTTGGATGGTGTGTCCAGATCACCCTCATCTCATGGTACATTTTCCATGTTATGCCACTCAAAATTTGCGTCTTGACCCATAATTTCTTACATGATAATAGAGATGAAATTTACGGAGTTGTATTATGAAATTGTGGTTGTCTCATTACTTTTGATGAAACATGATGATTCTATACTACTTCCATCAGGGTCATTCTTCAAACCCTAGGCCATATTGGGTCATTTTGTCTTAAGACCTCGATAGGACCCAGTCTCCTTTATCATACATTCCTTCTGTCTTGGCCCATGAGTGATGACCTTGAGGGATTTTATGGTAATTATCGTCAAGCATACCCCAACCAGTAATGGTTTTCCTTGCGGTTAGAGAAACATATGGGATATCGACCATTGATTTATTCCTCCCAATATAGAGAAGACTGATGGCCATTATGGTGATGATGATGATTAAAATTCCCCCATCCCTATGGGTTGGGGTTCAATTGGGGACATAATTAGAATTGATTGGCCTTATTGTTGAAGGTATAATGTTTCTATTCAAGGATTTGATAATTCCTAGGAAGAAAATAATGATAGAAATTCCCTTAGCCATGTGGGGTGGGTTCATCTAAAATCACCAATGATTTTTTCAGGACCCTCTTAAGGGATGATGAACTTAGTGATGGTGATTGAGATATATATTCCACTAGAACAGTGGGATAGGGTTTGTTTGCAACTGTTTTCGATATGTACTGAATCATTTTGAGAATTGATGATCTGAGAGGAGGATGCTGTAGTAGATATTCCCCTGGTTCGGTGTGATGGGACTGCTTCTTGCATGAATGATATGGTAGCTACTATTGTGAAACATTTTTGGTGGCATATTTGTGATCATATAGGATCTGGGTTTGATGATATCCTATGGCGAGAACCATTCTTTATGAGAAGTTGTTCGGGTGATCACAACTTTGGTATCTGTGTCTGAAATGCATTCTAACTTCTTTAATGTGACATGCTCAAAGTATTCTTGGTTATCCACTCCCTTCATTCATGATGTATAGGCATTGTTGAAATGGGGGAACTATATAGTAGTGACCAACTACCAGATAATTACCTGGTCCCCTGATTTCTTTAGGGGAGATGATATTATAGGATCTTGTATATTAAGGTTTCTATTATTCTAGGGGTGAAAAAAGTGTAACACTCTATTATTTCTCCATCCTAGAATAAGAATGCCTAATGTGTATTCAGATATATGCTATGGAAGGACTGTGATTTTATAATGGAAATTGTGCTATAGATTTACTTTGTGATTTTCCAGTTTCGATCCTATTCCATGGAGATAGAATCCTATTCTAGATGAAAATAGCATATCTTGATTGTCTAAAGGTGAATATCATATCATGGATATGGGAGATGTCTAGAATTCATTCACTAATGAGTTTCACATATATTTTGGTGTATATAAGGCATAAACTCCTTCTATAGATTAGGAGGGATATCATAGTCAGAAGTGTAGAGGGTACATAACATGATGGGGAGGTCATTTTTGACTAAATCTCTCCATATGTCAATGTCAAACTCCACTTCATGAGACATACATTCCTCCATCTAGTTAGAACATAAAAGATTCTTCTAAGAGTCTCCTGCTAATTGGTGTAGAGTACTACATGAATTTCATGGGGAACTATATATAGTTGACCCTGATATTTCGAGCACCTCTCTATATGAAGATGCATGATTTATGAAAACCTCTCTATATGAATGTTTATGGGAAAGGGGATTATTTCCTTATCTATGGGAGACATCACTGTGGTGAGGTTGAACATGGTGGATGTCAGGAGTATAGTTCTTGTGATCCATCTCTACACTACAATGAGGATGACTATCACAATAATGACCATCTTTTTCTTTGGTGAAAGAGTTTATGGACTGTTATGGTTATGATAATTTGTATTGAATGACCTCAAGGACACTAAAATTGAGAATATTAGGAATATGGGTCATGTTATGCATCATGGTTGGAATATGATGAACGGCCTTTCCAATCATGTAGGGATATGAGCCTACTGTATGACGGTTTCCCAAATATTCTTATAATTTTATGGTGTTCTTGGAGTATGAGTCCATTGCTAAGATTCTTTTATAATTTTGTATGAACTATTTAATTATAAATAGGAATATGATCTTTTAATGAGTCATGTTCTATTCCTACTTGGAAAGCCTTGGTCAGGACAATAATATGAACACAATACTGAGCCTTTGGATTATTTCACTGCTATTTCTTGGTAGGAGTATGAGCCTACCATGAGGAATGTACCACTATCATGGGCTGATCCCTAGTTTGAACTAGAATATGTGGCTAATTCAAATATTCATTCCCCACTGAAATATAGAATCCGTCCTATGTAATAGGATAAGGGATATGAGACTCCTCCTATATAGCCTTAGAATTATCCTAGTGAAATTGTTCATTAGAGGAAGTAAGAATACATTCTTGGATTATGTGACCTACTGTAATATGCTCGGAATATTCATTGATAGGAATATGAGCATTTACCATTTCATGTTCCATTTTCACTTGGTTGGAACCATCCAGAATGGGGATATATGCTCAATCCCAGGCCATTGTAGTATGTTTTTAGACTTATACAATTAGAATATGAGTCTTCCCTAAGGCATGTTCCCCAGTCACATGATGATCCCTAGATAGAACAAGGATATGATCTCAATCCTAGTCCTTTTTAATATGCCATAAGACATGTTAGATAGGCATGTTACCCTATCCTCAGGCATGTGCCACTCTCACCTATTGAGCCCTGGATGGAACAAGAATATGATCCCAGTTCGACACACTATCCTTTATCAATTTTTTTCAATAATACTCTTGGATGAGAGAAAGAATATGTGATTAATTTGGAGAATACACTCATCTATGATGATCAGAGTGTTGAAATTTCCTGATTATAGGGATAAGAATATGTACATGTTTGTTCATCTGAACCAGTGCTGAAATATATTGGAAGAGTTCTTTAGCTATTGCTAAAATACATTTTCATTTTAGAAAAGAGTTATCATGTATATAATCTCACAAATTTTATAGATCAATTTTATACTATCATATTACTCCAACTAAATTGGAGATTTTCCCCCACTACTTTCCTCCTGGTTCTACTGGGATATGCTAATGAAATTCATGCATGGGGGAAGGGATATGTGCCTCCCCCCATGAATTTTGAGGGATTATTCCCACAAACATGTTTGGAGTGGGGATGGATATGAAATTTATCAATGGTTACTACTAAAATACACAAAAATCCATCCTATATGGGAGTCCGGATATAATTCCTTTCCTAGATATCCAACATATTCATTTTCCAATGTTTCTTCCTTACAGCCCATGTATAGTCTTCAAAGGTGGAAGTGTGATGGGTGGTACCCTCATTAGGTGATTGGTGGGCACTGGTGGGATGGTGACGAAGATGGTGGTTATCAAGATCCCTCATTGGTGTCCCCTAAAACTATACAATATCCATATTTTACTCTCTGGTCATCCTTCATCAGAGACTGAAGGTGGTAGTTCCCTCACTTGAGGATAATCTCCTGATGTTGGATGTGGTGATGAGGGCCACTTTATTAGCTACATCTTTACCTTAGTGATGCAGACTCATTAATTTTAATTCTTATATACCCTCATGGGAATCATTCAGGGTTAGGATTGTAACATATTAGTGTTTTTCAACGACCATCGAGTTGGACACCAGATGTTGAACCTGTCAAGAAGGTGAGATTATTTTTCATCCCACTGGGGTTGAAGTCCTAGGTGATTTACGAGAACAATCTCTAGATTATGAAGACATTATCTAATTTCAGGACGTTGTTGATGATATCAACATCTGTAGTCATGTTGAACTTATTTAAAAAGGATACTGATTAGTATAATGACATATGCATGATGTGAAATCAATTAGATATGCATGGTTAACACAATTTTCCTTTTAATCCCAATCTAGTCACTATCTTCGCATTGAACATTAAAATAGAGGGAAAAAATTATTTTATGAGAACATTTCTTATAGAGGATTAGTTGTAATATTTATACTTAAGTTATCAGATTTTTTTGTGTGTAGGATATGTGGAATAGAGTGAACACATGATGACCGAGTCATTTTTTATTAATAGATTCACGTTGGGTACACCGTTTTAATTTGTGTATGGTGTAGAAAAAATGGTCTAACAGATATAACTCTATAATTTTGTTATTAATATATTCTCATGAGGTTCAGCATTTCTGTTTCTATAGAGACGAGATGATCTAGAACCCACATTTGAAGTGTCTTTGGTTTGTCCTGATGGCTTATTGTGGGGCATTCATTTCTTTCACAATCACTAACATATAGTGACAATTATCATTCCAAATGGAAACTCCCATTGGATCCCTCATCCAAAACTGGGTACAAACCTAATTTCTAAAGTCATATTGTCAAACGGGGTTTTTGAACAAATAGTTCTTAGGGACTCGCATTGGCCGATAGGATTGGAGGTAAAGATCATTATAACTTTTGGGGTGGATTTTTTCCTACTATGGGAATTCTTATAGACTTAATAATTCTTCTATAATCTCTACTTAATATCGATACAGGACTAGTTACCCTAACAAAAAATTGTGTGTTATGTTTCTTCTATATACAAAAGAAGGGGGAATCCCCTTATTGAATCAATTTGTATGTATATGAGGTTCCTCATCTATTTACCACCAATGAATTGATGCTTACATGTTGTTTAAACAAATCCAATCACTTCTAAATTTGTTTCCATATAGGGAGGTGGTTAATATTTTTACGAGTGGATTGATCCATTTTGAAAAATCCTATATATCCTGATTATTATAGGAATAAAAAACCATATATTTTGTTAAAATAATGTAGTTTAGTGTCATATTGAGAGTACATATGTGTGGGCGATGAGGTGCCAAATATTTGAGCTGTAGTCTTGAGGACACATCCTTTGTATCATTTTTATTATAGGAATTCGAATCATAGTTAAAACACTCCCTTAGGATTGGCCCCATGGTTGATTCCCTTGTATGAGGGAAATTTATGTTTTTCCACTCATTGGGGATTACATACTGCGATTTACCTAGATAGTGGGAATTCATGATGTCAATGATGTTTTCATTAAGACTCTCTAAGACCACATGAGCTATGATCAGTGTGAGAAACGAGGGATAAAAAGTGATCAACATCATTTCATACAAATGCAGTAAATATGTATTATGAAAACCCTTGTATGTTAATATAGAGGTTGGGCCTTGGGGAGGTGTACAAATTATATTGGTTATCACAGGAATTAGAGTCATCATAGTTTGGTATATTTGGGATTACACAGAAACATTACCCTATGTGTGGGACATATCATATTATGCCACTGATTGAGTCTTATACTTTGAGGTTGCCCATAGTTTTCTGGGGATTACATGTTGGGATTTCCATTTAGATGGTTAATATAGAGCTCAAGCCTTGAAGAGGGTTCCTATGTATCCTAGTTATAGTAGGAATCAAATTCCTCATATTTCTCTTGTTTGGGGATTACACACTAATATTTCCCTAATATTTGCATAGGCTTATGATGAAAATGGTATGATTATTATAACTTCCTAAACCCACATGATCTATGCTCGGTGTGAGAAATAAGGGATGGAAAATAATTAATATCACTACTTACAGATAAGGGACATGTGTAATGAGATAGACCAAAAATTTTAATATAGAGTTTGGGCCTCAGGGAAGTGTCCTACGTACACATGTTATAGAAAGAATAAGATTCATCATAGTTTAGTTAATTTCATAGTGTGCTGAGGGATGAGGTAGAGTGATAATATAATGGGAATTATTAGGATCCAATGGTTGAAATGTCAGAGACATGGGAATTACATTGAAATGGATACTTATTTTATACCAAAACATAGGATGACATCCTACATATCTTGGTTATTTTAGGACTTAGTTCCCTCATATTTCAATTGATTGGTGATTACATGTTGAGAATTACCTATATACGGGACATATCATATTATGCTGTTGATCAGGGCTTACACTATGAATTTTTGCAAGGATTTATAGAGTTTCGTGATGAAACTAATATGATTATTGAAACTCTCTAAGACCATTTAAGCTATGCTCAGGGTGAGAAGCAAGGGATTGAAAATGATTAATGTCACTATTTATGGATATATGAATTATGTACTACTACATTCCAAATATGTTAATATAGAACTCAAGAATGGGAGTGGAATCCTATGTATCCTGGTTATTGTAGGAATCGAAGTTTGTGTAGTTATATTGACTAGGGATTACATGATGATATTTGTATCTAGTCAAGGATTACACTATGATGGTGGAAAAAGTTTTCAATCACTAGGATGCCCTTTGACCTGGCCTGCTTGTCTTCCTGACATGATTGACTTCCTACAAAGCATGATTTGATTGTTTTTTGACCTATCGGAGGATGTCCAGAAATTTTGGGTTATATTATAGACATGTCCATAGAAAAGCGTATGATCCAGTTGTCTTGTCTATGATATGTCGCATATCCTAGATGGCATGTTTGAGGGCCATATCATGATATAGGACATCTAGTTCGAAGGACACCATGAGAACTATATGGTTGATCTTATAAGCCATCACATGATATTAGATGGATTTTATAGAGGGTGTAACATAATCTGGCTGACATGCCCTGGTGTCATCACTAGAGTTGAGTGACAAACTTGAAGGGAATCATGGGAGACAATACAACTTGTTTCAGAGGGTGTTGCATGTCCTCACTAACATGTCTATAAGAAATCATTAAACATGGATAGAATGTCCAAGGGATGTCACAAAAGATGACCTCCATGCTCTGAGGGTCTTTCAAGAGTAATTCAACAAGACTGGGGGATTCTGTGAGACTTTACTAACATGAATTGGGGCTGTCATATGTGTTGGGAAACATGTCTGAAGGACATTGCAAGACATGGATGGCGAGCCTGGAGGGTTCCATGAGACTTTAGTTCAATTACAATGGGATACTTTAGACATTCATTGACATATCCGAAGGAAATCATATAAACCAAATAATATACCAAAAGATCGTCATGAAGTCTGGGTGATATGTCCTGGTGTTTTTGCGTGCCCTGGGTGGTGTACACAAAGTTTATTAGGGTTATCATATATTTTATTTTCATAATTCCCCCAACCTTTCTCTTTGTTCCAACCTTTTATAGAAAATGAATTAGATTTATTTAGTGTTAGAATATTTTAATGTTTGATCTAGAATATGTATGGGAAGTTATTCACATTTTCATCCATAGGTACTTCACATTATCAATAGGGATCATGCAATGTTCTTATGAATGCTTCTTGGTTGCTTCAGTTGTTCACCGATATCTTACCTGATAGGAACTTTCTGATCATGAGATCAGCCGCTCTAAGAAATATGATCTGGTGATTAGATAAAAAGGGGAATAATTTTCATCAGGAGAGTCATTATACATTTTTCATGTTGATTTTGGATATTTATAGGCCTCTATTCCCCAATTTTTCACTTTTTTGTGTGGAATGCATTGTGTGAATCCACTCTAGAGTCAATAGAGGGCCTCTACGTTAGGCGTCATCATGAGGTCCAATCATAGGTTTCCCCATAGACGTCTCATGATATTTATTAACCGTGGGATCATCCAAACAACACCTCTATCATTTTATAATTTTCAATTAAAAGGGATTTTTTAAGTCACATGGACATATCAATGGACTTTCATTTTTTCAGGTTGAGATGTCCAAAGGCCATTGTGAGATCAGTGTTCAATTTGAAGGCCTTCGTGCGATCTCATGCGACTTATTTGGAAATTTACATTAGTCAAGTATGTCTTATCAAGGAACCTTTATGAGAGCAAGATGACTTGTCAAGGGTCTAGTGATACCATGTTGTAAAAAACATTATCATATAGCTAGAGTTTTACGACCATGAGAGGATTCTATAATATCAGATTTATTGATCTGTTGGAATTAGTTCGACTTTTTCAAATGTAGAATCATTCAAGATTATCTGATCAAAAACTCAATATGTGTATAAAATATTTAAAAGACCACCATGGACGGTAATAATGCATTACTTAAATGAATAAATACAGTACATCAATGTCAACCCTACCAGTAAAAACAAAAAAACATATCTCGTGAATATATGGTGCGTCACGCGTTGCCATCACTGCTACCTCCTTCTGGTGGGCCAGGTGCCTACAACAAATAAACATTATAAATATTTTAATAACAAAAATAATTTAAATTAAATAAATAAATACAGTATATACCAGCGTCGTATGATCCCCTGTACCATCAGCTCGATGCACATATTCCCGCAGTGCTCTAACCTCAGCTGTCAATTGCACATTTGTCTCCTCGGAAGCGCGCAGCCGTGGCTCAAAATCTGACATCTGCTGTGTCATATGAGGAACAACAGGACCGACAACCGCAGCGCGTGACACTACAGAATGAGTAATCCCTGCTCCATAGGTCAAACTATAGCAATGCCCGTCCCGACCAATAATGCGATGAAAGATATCATCCCGTCGCATGGGAAACTGTCGCTGGTCCTCTGGAAGATGTTCTAACTCAGCTTCAAATTGATCCTATGAAATATTTAAATATATATAAATATATATATTTTAATATATAGATTTATGTAATTATTGGTAAGTACAGACACTTACTATCAATGCTGAAACCTCTGGATCATTGCGATCACGAGTCCTTATCCACACCGACATTTTATCAGTTGCTGCACCTTGCCCTCGCAACTGTATATTAAAAGAATATAAACACAAAACCATATTAATTAATAAATTAAAAAATGAATAATATATACCTCATGTCGGATCTGAGATACGTGACGAGTCCCAAGCCTGTGAGCTGGTCCCTACAACGCTCGATTCTCCGAATGGCGGGTTGACACCTCCTACATTCAATTCATTAAAATTTCAAACAAATCACATATTCTTGAAAATATATATACAGCAAAATAATTAATATACAAACCGCAACACCCTCAGTAGACCAATATGAAACCAAGTCACGCCACTGAGCCGGGAGGACACCTCTCGGGACTTTTTCCAAAATGTCAAGGGCACCCACATTTGGTACCCAGTGGTCCCTCTTCACTTTGCCTTTATAATCTTTCCACAGCTTACGACATTTTCTCATACACACGGGCCGAAACTCTTCAGGGCATACTTTCAAATTTTGTTATAATGAAAATAATCAAACATATTAGTATTATTTATAAATAGAAAATAAAGTAAAATTATTTTCTTACCTGAACCTCCCTCCATAGACGATCTAATGTGTCCTGAGGGATAGAAGCCCAATCACGCGTGGTCAATGGAAATCGATGTGGGTCATGTATGATATGACCCAGCTGACGAATAAATGCCGGGGCATTCGGTCCCACAGGATGAAATACCTCATCAAATGAAACATCTATCGTCGTGTCGGAATTCCATGATAATATGCCACGACCAGGGCCTCTCCTGCGAGAGGAAGAAGCAGCCGAGTCTGATCCTGTTGAAAACAATTTTATATATAAATTGACAAATGTTATATATATATATATATATATGTCAATTACATAAAAAATATAGACAATGACATTCAAACATACCTCGACCCTGAGACGTAGATGCCTCAGATGGATGATGTGGATTTTCTTCCTCTTCCCCTAACATGTCTGCAGTCATACAAAATATCAGTAATGAGTCCAAAGTGTTTAAAAGATAAATTGGATTGTTCTTAATAAATCAAACTTGTACAACTGTTAATCAAACAAAAAATGGATTGAAAAATTAGTTGTGAATGAATTTTAAAAAATCAGAAAGTTAATCAACCTAAATATTTATGACTGAATTAACTTACAAAAGTGAGGATTAAAACTTATAAGGATTTATAAAATGATTAGATAATTTATGATATCCTAGGACATTCTACTGAATAGCGGGAAAACAATTATACCTTTCATTAAGCATGCAAATCGACCGTTTATCCTTCAACAGCCGCTCTGACCCAATAGATATCTTCTTCACGTTGAACTACGGTATGTTGATCAAGTTGTTGGTAAAAAAACGGAACAGTATCGGGTTCATCTTCTTCAAATAAAAACACTCCTCGCCGAGACATTTTGACAACAACTTGCCAACTTGGATCCGAAGGCAAAGTAACGAAGAATACTTGTTCCGCTTCTGATGTCAAAATGAAAGGTTCATTCTCAACTCGTTCATTATTTCTGTATAACATATAGTTAAAATTCACCAATGAAAACTGATATTGATCGACTTTACATCCACGCACTGGATCAACCCAATTACACTTTAACAGTATGTACTTCAAAACGTGTGTGTATACAAATTCAATGATGTCTATCAATTGACCATAGTAATAACTAGAATCGACAAAGGGAAAACCAATGCCACTATTTTGTGTTGCTCGTTTGTCGTCAACATCTTTAATGCGAAATCGAAAACCATTAGCATCAATAGCTTTATAACGACGAGCCGTTATAGATGGACCCTCAGCCAGTTGGATAAATACTTCAGGTAGCGTGGGTTCCCCTAACTCCCTCAGCTTACGAACCTACATAATTTATAAAAATCAATACTGATATATGCAAAAAGAATTAGTTTAATACTTCACTCATAATAAAAATCAATTTATACATACATAATCCTTGAACCAATCATGAAATGCCGCATAATGAGATTGTTGAATTTGCAACTCAGTCGCACGATGCATCTCTTCTTTTATCTCATTAATGTGTTTCATGTAAATGATTACGCGATGTTTAAAAGATCAACTTATGCAAAGAAAACATGTAAAAGTTATACAAGCACATTGATAAGATACTTACTGCATTAATGGTGCAACTGATGAAGTATTGAACAAGATATATCGATGTGCTTGTATCCACTCGATGTTGTCCATATCAAATGTGGTTCCTTCTCCAACTAGACCATCATGAATCCGAGAGGGCTTATCTAATTTTGTTTCAACAGCCGTAAGATATTCTGCAGAAAAGGTAGTACACTCATCCATCAAATAACCATTGGCTATTGATGCCTCTGGACGAGCTCTGTTGCGTACAAATCTTTTCAATGTACTCAAATACCGTTCAATAGGATACATCCACCTGAATTGCACTGGACCAGCAACCATTACATCATCAGTTAGGTGCACTGTCAAGTGGACCATAACATCGAAAAATGAGGGGGGGGGGCAAAGTTTCTCAAAGTGACAAAGCGTAAGTACAATTCAGTCCTGCAAACTTTTTAAATCACTCATTCGTTGATTTCTTAAACAAAGCTGTCTAAGAAAATTACTCATCTCAATCAAGGGCTGAACAACATTGGGGGATAAACAATCACAAATTGCGATTGGAATCAACTGCTGAAGTAATATGTGATTGTCATGACTTTTCAACCCTTGCAATGTCTTGCTCGTCAGATTCAAACACTTTGAAATATTAGAATAGTAACCATCAGGCACCTTGACCATCTTCAAAATGGAAAGAAATGTCTCTTTCTCCTCTGTAGTCATCGAATACTGTGCAGCAGGCATATATGCCTTGTTTTTCTCAGCTAACTGTAAATGCAACTGTTTCCTTAAACCCATTTCTTCCAAATCACGGCGTGCATTAACATGGTCCTTTGACTTTCCACTGACACCTAAAATGGTCCACAATATGTTATCACAAACATTTTTTTCAATGTGCATGACATCCAAATTATGCCTCAACATGTTAGTTTTCCAATACGGAAGACTATAAAAAATACTTTTCTTTTTCCAATTGTGACTGCGCTGCCTACTCGCAGCACGAATATTACGTACTGGAGGAGCCACCAAATCCTGAATTTCATATACCGTGCGGATGTTTTCTTCCTCAATCTGCGATAACATTTCGACTCCTGTCATGATCTTTGGTGCTGGGCTGAACTCTATAGAACCATCAAATTCAACTCTGTCCTTTCTGAACCTGTGCTGGGGAGGGAGAAAACGCCTGTGACCCATGTATGCCCATTTTTTGTAATGTTTAAGCCATACATATTTTTTACTTTTATTGCAACAAGGGCATGAAAATTCCCCTTTCGTACTCCAGCCTGATAAAATTGCATAAGCTGGGAAGTCATTGATTGTCCACAATAAAGCAGCATGCAGTTTGAACATTTCATTCGTTTCGCAGTCATAAGTCATCACACCATCGCCCCAAAATTCATTCAACTCATCAATCAATGGCTGAAGGTAAACATCAATCTTATCGCCCGGACTTTTAGGTCCATCAATAAGAGTGGAAAGTAATATAAATTGTTGCTTCATACAAAGCCACGGAGGAAGATAATATGGAACCAACACCACGGGCCATGTGCTATGAGTTGCACCAACCATAGAATTGAATGGATTGAAACCATCTGCTGCCAATCCCAATCGGACATTACGAACATCTTTAGAAAAGTCGGGATGTCTCTTATCAAAATCCTTCCATGCATGAGAGTCTGCCGGGTGGGTTAACATGTCACTTTCATGAACTCTTTCTGCATGCCATCTCATTAAATTAGAAACTTTAGATGACATAAAAAATCTTTTCAACCTCGGTTTAAGGGGAAATTAACGCATTTGCTTTACGACGATCGGTTTCCCCTGTATCGCAATCTGACTTTGATGAGTCTGATTTCCCCTGTTCTCTTTCCACCTGGAAGCGCCACAAACCGTACAAATATCCAAATGAGCAGTTTCATTTCTAAACAACATACAGTTGTTTGCACATGCATATATAGTCTCATATGTAAAACCTAAGTTCTCTGTCAACTTACGAGCATAGTAATACGACTTAGGAATCTTAGCGTCGACAGGAAAAACTTTTTTCAATAAAACCAAAAGCATGTCGAATGATGTGTCTGACCAATTATTCAAAGTCTTCAAATGCAAAAACTCCACGATAAACGACAGTTTATTGTAAGAAGTACATCCAGGATATAATTCTATTTTCGCATCATCAAGTACTTCATAAAACCTCTTCGAATCACGATCTGTACCAGAGCGAAGATTTATCTCACCGGTCTCAAGATTCTGGATGTCAATGCCTTCAGGATCAAACCCACGTACCATTTCAGTAAGCATTTCATGCATTGGATCAGTCATCCTTGCATCAACATCCATCTGAGCTGCATCTGTATTTTGACAACGAACATATTCTTCTCCATGACGAGTCCAACTCTTATAATTTTTCAGAAATCCATTAAAGAAAAGGTTCTCCCTCACAGTATCTCGTGTGAATTGATATCTCTTAGCACATTTTCTACATGGACAACTAATATAGTCACTTTCAAATCCTCTAGTGAAGTCAATAAACTGCATAATGCCATTGAAATATTCTCTAGACGTTCGATTTGGAAGATCAATCCAACTCTTATCCATAATAATATCTGTATAACCAACATTTACACAATACTTATTACATTTACATTTTTCAAATCAACTATATTCAAAATAAATATTAACCATTTGTTTATGAACCATTGATAAAATAATAATGTAACTGAAAGCTCATGTTACCTGATTGAGCTACAAACATGAAAGGGAGGGGAGCCGAAGGTGGTGCTGCGAGGGAGAGGAGGCAGCGAAGGGGAGCCGGAGCCAAAGGCGGTGCGGCAAGGGAGGGGACGGGCAGCGGCGGGGAGCTGGAGGAGAGGAGGCGGTGAGGGGACGGGGGACGGGCAGCGAGGGGGGGGGGGTGTCCGGGGTCGGGGGGGGGGGGGGGGGGGGGGGGGCTGTCCGAGGTGCGGGGAGGGGTGTCCGGGGTGTCGGGGGCCTGTCAGGGGTGCGGGCAGGGGTGTTCGGGGTGCGGGGGTGTCCGGGGTGCGGGGGAGGGGGGCTGTCTGGGGTGAAGGGGGGCTGTCGGGGGTGCGGGGTGGGGTGTCCGGGGTGCGGGGGGCCTGTCCGGGGTGTGGGGGGGCTGTCCGGGTTCGGAGGGGGGGTGTCCGAGTGCGGGGGGGGGGGGGGGGGGGTTGTCCGGGGTGCGGGGGGGCTGTCCGGGTTCGGAGGGGGGTGTCCGAGTGGAGGGGGGGGGGGGGGGGGGGGCTGTCCGGGGTGCGGGGAGGCGTTCGGGGTGCGGGGGGCGGTCCAGAGTGCGCGAGGGGGGGGGGGGGGGGCTTTCCGGGGTGTGGGGAGGCGTCCGGGGTGCGGGGGGCGGTCCGGAGTGCGCGCGGGGGGGGGGGGGGGGGGTGCTGTCCGGGGTGCGGGGAGGCGTCCGGGGTGTGGGGGGCGGTCCGGAGTGCGCGCCTGGGGCTGTCCGGGGTGCGGGTGCCGTCCGGGGTGGGGGGGGGGGGGGAGGGCCGAGAGGCCGGAGGCCGGAGGGCGGAGGGCGGCGGCCGGAGGCCGGATGGCAGGAGGCGGGGGAGGGCAGGCGGCGGGGGAGGCCGGGCGGCGGGGGAGGCCGGGCGGCGGGGGAGGCCGGGCGGCGGGGGAGGGGAGGGCGGTAAGGGAGGGCGGCGAGGGAGGGAGGGGGTTAGGGCGGAGGGAGATCGAGGGCGAAGGGGGGGGGGGGGGCGCAGAAGCCCCCCGTTTTTTTTATGTAGGTTAGCGACCGCCATTGGCGGTCGCTAATGGTTAGCTATAGCGACCGCCAATGGCGGTCGCCCGAGTCTGGGGGGCTCCAATGCCCCCTTTTCTAGTAGTGTTATATAGATATTTACAATTGTTTCATAGGGAATTACATCAGCTTTTCCTTAAAGATCTAAAGGGGTGTACGGTTTTCTGGACATACCCAAAGCTCTTCAAGTGAGAAGGATAAATAGCTAGCGGGGTTTCATGAGATGAGATAGAAATGATGAAAGGTTTTCAAAGTATCTTTCAGATCACATGGGGCATGTCGCATAACATTTACAACTAAGAGAGGATCTCGCGTCCTCCTTTTTTTATTTTTTTATTTTAATAATGTTTGGAGAGTTCATGAGTTTGTTTGAATGTTGTCAGGGAAAACATTATCCCCATAGGTGATGTGTCACTTTTGAAGATGCTCTCATATTTTGGATATTTTCCTTCTATTTTCTACATACTTCTAGATGGATTTTGATATCATCACTGGTTAACAATCTGCGTGTATATATTTTTTAAAAATGATAAATTAAATGTTGGAATTTTTGTGAAACATAAATATTTATTTAAAATTTTATAATTAAAAGAATTATTTACAAGGAAATTTATTTTCATTAAATAGATTCATAAATTACTTTATTTTTGTCTTATTATTAAAATATATTTTTATGAGACCATAATTAATTTATGAAAGTATCATAAATTCAGTTAGAATATTAAAATTAGTATTCTTTGAGAAAGTGATGATATTATTTAAAAATTAAATTTCTCATATTTATAATTTTATTTATAAAAAGGATTCCATTTATTAATTATACACATTTTAAAATTATTGGGGGAATTTTTTTATTTTTCTAATATATTTGAATTTTTCTGTGAAAAGATAAATACGGTAAATTGCGACATTTAACATTTTAGCCAGATACATGAATTATTTAGTCTTTAATGATATATGGATGATTTAATCACAATTTAGTTCAAAATATTATGCACTAGTTACTTTAATTAGATGTAAGAATCATGATTTTTTTCAATTCTTAATCCAAAATGGTAAACAAATGAATAAAATAATAAAAAACACCCATCTCCTCCCCCATAAATACCATCTCTCACCACCTATTCTCTTAAGGCCTTATAAGACTTCAAGATTAATTATTATCTTCCAAATTCCTCCCTCAAACCCATTACCTATGTTCTATTCTTTATATTCTCTACAAAATACTATTTCCAATTCCCTTAAGGAGGTTCTCAAGGAGATGAAACTCAAGAGGTAAAACCTTCCCTCTCTATTTTAATTTATTATATTATGTTATCCTCAACCTGTGTATCCTTTACAAAGTAACATGATAACTACAATATCATATATGTGCTGTAATTTTATTATGTTAATGGAACATCCATCAATAACTCTCTTCTTCTCTCCCTTTGTTCAAAAAATGGAAATATCGTTCGTGAGGTATCGATTCACCACCTTCGTAGATGGTGAGTTATAATTTTTCTTCCACATTCAAGGATGGTAATAAAACTATTTCTATGATTATAATATATTATAATATGTGTATTACACGTTATTTAGTTTTCTGTAACCATTATATAATCATATTTTTAAATAAAACGATACAAATTCGTGATGGTTTTAAAAACGACCAAAATAAACTAATCATTTTATATAATGAATAATACTCATATATAAAAAATAAAATGATATATGGGACCATTTAATTTCCAATAAATTAATTAATACCACATCATTATATTTCTATATTTTTTATTTTATTTTTCATCAACATTCATAATTATACACAATTAAATGGACCATGAAATTCATGAAACGAACACTACCAGAATGAAAAAATTGAATCTGATAACTCATAAATAAAGTCATAAAAGGACTTAATAAAATTATAATAAATAAAATAAATCTATAAATGGTTTTAATTAATTAATTAATGTATTTAGTTTGATTATCCATGAAATTTATTGCATGTGTATAATACTTTCGGAGATAAGGCAACAACTTCTCTCTAAACCTACATTTTTCATTTGGGTTATAGTTTCTCTAATTTAACAATAATTTAATTCCTAATTATTCTTATTTAGTCTACCAAAATTATTTGTGTATTTTCCAAAAATATATACCTATCTCAATTCTTCCTTCTTTGATAGAGAAATACATGTTTTAAGATGTCTCATTCTCAATTCCTCATGATAACGAAGACTGATTAAAGGGAACTTCTGGGTTTCTTACCCATTTTCATGCACATTCAATAATATATTTTAATCCACTAATATTTTTATAAAAATAAATATTTTTATCATGAAAAGATATATATGTTCTTTTTTGGTTTTATACAAAAATTAAGCCTTCTTCCTCTTTCTGTCACATTAATATTTTCCCTTAAACCACACTAATGTGGCTCATTTATATAGTTTCTTAAACACTCATTTTACATATTTTCACTTAATTTGGACATAATTTATCATGATATATGAATAATTTCCCTTTTTAATGGCCTTGTTTGTTTTCAATACATTCATTCGAGGACATCATTATGATATCCCATTATTTTTGCCTTATGACATGATTACAATAATCATTTTAGTCCATTGGTAACACTTATATTTTTTCCTTACATTTTATTTTTTATGTGGCACAAATATGAATGAACATATTATGATGAGTGTTTCCAAATATCACTCCAATATAATGGTTAATGTTTTTATCTCATGAGATGTCATGTTAGGATAGGGAGTAAACCTAATTCCTTTATCAGACTTTTACCGCCACGCACAATGGTCTTGGAAGTTAGCCGTGACTCATTCTTACGTCATGTTATATAATTATGACACATTCCAATGTTTTTATGATTAAATGTTCCCATGTTCTAAATGTTATTATTCCACATATTTATTCATATATAGTCATTTTTATGTCACAATGTTATGCCTTTTAACTGATGTGTGATTATTTATTCCTTTATTTATTCCATTAATGGGATTTTTAGATCATCCCTTTTTCTCATGTATTTATAGAGCTATCCCATATAGATGTAAGGTCTCAAATGAAATTTATATCTCATTATGAATATTAAATAAACTATTATTTTTTATTTTTGTTTCATGATTTCTAATCATTTAACTAATCATCCAAATACACTATAATTTATAATCCTTTGATTGTATTTGATGGTTAATTATTCATTAAATCATGTAATAATATGTATAAATCAATATGGTCTCTATTCCAGGATTCCTTTATTTTTGGTGATTTTATGGATATGTACCTTTGTTTTATCTTACCACCTATAGATTTATCACTACCTTTGTCACTAATTTGGTTTATAAAACAACTATTTTCTTATTATATATATATATATATATATATATATTACATGTATCAAATTTTAGGTTGGGAAAATTGTTCCCTCTAGTTATGGATGGTTTCTTTGGTAAAAGTAGTGAGCTCATTGGGGATCAGGAATACCCTTCAGGTATTTCTGTTGTTCGGTTTAGAGCCTAGTTAAATGTGTTATCCAGGTTGGGAAAAGAAAATTTATAATCCGAATATGGTTATACACAGTATAGGGATGTTGGGGTCTAGGAGAGAGGATTGTTGGGACTTGAAGGGTAGGTTGTGGTGAGTGTGTTTCAAACACTGTTCATGATGATCCTTAAGTCACCATGAAATTTTGTGATGTCTCTATCATGTGTTGGGTTTTTACCTTGATCATAGTTTTTTCTTATGTTCTTCTAATTTAAACTAAGATTATTTTATTTTTTATCCATTTATTTTTTCTTTTGTTATTTAGAAACACTCCATTGAGAAATATTACATGGGTTCCACAGGAAGGTGAAGTGGGAGACACCCCTCAAGGGAATCCTCCTATTGATCAAAATATATAAGAGGCTATCATGTAGTAATTTCCAGCCATGTACAAAAACATACAACATGTTTAGAACCAAGTTGTTGAGGCACAACAAAGATATGGAGGAGAAATAGATCATGTGAGAGAGTTCCTACACATGAATCCACCAACCATTAAGGTTATGAATAAACTCAAAGAGGTATAAGAATGATTGTACATTATCTATTATTTCTTTGACTTACTTGAGATAGCTATGTATGTCATGGTGAAATGTGAAAAATTCAAACTCGAGTATCATATAATGCAGTGGTGGAATTCCATGGTTCATGAAAACCAAAAAGTGATATTGGGGAAGAAGGGATTCAATACCATTTTCTTTCATAATTTATACCCAAAATATCTAATGACACAAAAGCCCTTAGATTTTATATCTTTGTAATAAGAAGAGAATTCTGTGTAAGATTACACAACCATTTTGTGGAGTAGGTTTGTTTTTATCCAAATATTGTGATGAATTATTAGATGATTGCTCAGAAATACCTATAGGGATTGTGACATTATACCTGATTATAGAAATATATAGTCAATATCACCATATATGTAGGCATTTTCAATGGTTCTAGTATAGAAAAAATTGATATGGTTGGAATTATTATCTTTTTTAGATTATCTATTACACCAAATGGAAGTTTTAGTAGCACATTGGGAAATAAGAGAAAGTGGAAGAATAACCATGAGGTTGGGGGAGGTGGTTCTCAATAGTAGGATTCCTCTTCAGCTTCATTAGGAAAAAAGTAACGTGACCATGAATTTCAATTAGTGTGGAATGGTAGGAAACCTATGATAGTTATATCCCATAATAATGAAGAATTTCAATGCTTGTGGCTTCAATGACCATCTGTAATTGTTATTCCAGTATTTTTCTATGCCCCATTATAGTCATTTATCAACAGCCCCAAAGGCTATTATGGTGTATTCAAAAGCTTCAAAGTCTACAGTGAACTAGCTACAATCCTCACGAGACCTTCACACTATAGAAGAGTTTTCAATATAGGTTGATGTAGGCAGGGGTGTGTATAACTTGTTTTATATAATGGATCTCTTGTCCTTTATTATGAAGCTGGATATGCCACTTAGAAAGTAGAAATATCATGCATCTCATTGTCTATCCTTTTCTATTTTGATAAATGATGCATATTAAGTTTTTGATTCCTTGGTTCTTGATTTGGATCTTTTTTTACATCATCCCTGGGATGGATAGTTCTCTTTCTCACTAATAAGAGATTGATTAATATCATTGACATGTAACGTTCTATATTTTGAATTGTAGACCTTGGGATTCCAATTTATATTGAGACATATGGTCAAGTCATGAGGACCTTCTCTTCCAGAGCTTAATATCCTATTGTCTACCATTTCAATTTCTCTCAATGATGTTTCCCCTATTTCTAACATTCCTATGGTTTTTTGATACCTCCCTATTACTTTCCAGAAGATTTATCTATTATCCCTACAGAGAGTTCAGTGGAGTTTTGTATCTATTTGGATATGGGTACATAAGTTATTTTTATACACTTGTATCATATTTCACATGGTGATTTGAAAGAGTATATGATCTGACCGAACAACATACTTGAGAAGGGATTTATTTATCCCATTGTTTCTTCCCTGGTGGCCCTTGTGCTCTTTTATAAGAATGACGATGGTTATTTAAATCTCTCTATGGACTTTCAAAAATTTAAATGATTAAATTTAATGAATATTTACCATTATATCCATGTCGATGAACTATCTAATTAGTTATATAAGGTATATTAGTTTTAAAACATTTATCTTCGGTCGCAGAATCATATTCTCAAGGTTTGGTTGTTGAATATCACAAATAACACCTTTAGGAGAAGGAATTTCAATTTTGAATATATTGATATTCCTTTTGGAATAACTAACACTCTTTTAGTGTTTATATTGTTAATTAACTAAAAATTCCACCACTATCTTGAAACCTTTGTTACTCTATTCATGGATGATATCCTGGTTAATTTGAGAATAGATCACTAGAATGAACATCATATTATTTTTGTTCTATAATTGTTGATGTGTCTCCAAAATTATGGAAAGCTATTGAAATATAATTTTTTGATCCATGAAGTGAATTTATTGGGGAACATGATTTCAGAACATGGCCTTTCAACCAATACAGATAAGATGAAGGCTATATTTTTCCTGGAAGGACCACATAACACCTTCATGATATGGAGATTCTCAGGTTAGGAAAGATATTATTGATGTTTTTTCAAGGATTTATAAAATATTTCATCATGTTTGACTACTCATTCTATTAAAGGGCTGAAATTAACTTAGCAAACTATATTCCCAACTTCTTTAGAGAATTTGAAATGAATTTTAACATCAACCCCTATTCTGGTCATTCTAAAATGTGGAAAGGGTTGTGTGTTATATTTTGATTCATTTTGTGTTTTTATAGGTTTTGTAATTGTACAAGATGATCATTTTGATGAATACATATCTTTTCAACATCAGACACCTAAGAAAAATAACCCCACTAGTGATATGGAGATCGTTGTTGTTATGCATGTCCCAAAATATTGTCAACATGATCTCTTTGGGGAGAGGTTCATAGTATTTTTTAAAAACAATATCCTAAGATATATATTTTCTCAAAATTACCTAATTCTAATGTAGAAGAAATGGTTAGAATATCTCTATACTTTTTACATTGACATTTCCTACACTCCTAGGATGGAGAACGTTGTGGTTAACACTCTATATAAGAAAGTTCCTTCTCTGTCTGTCATAGAATCAAAATATAAGTTGAACTGTAAAGATATTTTTGGTCAGTTGCATCTAGATGAATAAAAAGATGATTTATGTATGGTTACGATCATTTTATAGTTTTAATGACCTCTCCTTGAGTATATTCTACAAGAATAGCACCAATATGATGATTTTATATAAATAAAGGAAACTATATATAGTGGGGACCTCATTTATTTTTAGTCTTTCCCTTTTGATAAAATTATTTTCCATGAGGATTGGGTTTTCATCCCATTATTTTTAAAGAAGTTTGTGTTTTGTGATTATCATATTTCTTATTTATTAATTCATTATCGTACTATGAATTTATATATTATGACATGAGATAGTGTTTTTTGTGGAAGAGTATAAAGCGTGACATCATGAATTATGTATCACATTATTACACCTAAGAATAGATAAAGGTAAATGAATTAAATCCTTCTAGTTTACTCTAGTATAATTTAGTTCTAGTTTGGAAGTGGTACAAGTCTTCCATATTCTTTATTAATTTGTGACCATTGTTAATTATTTGGGTAAGATGTTCATGTAGGATATTTTGAGTTATTTTGGTGTCCCCTTTTCCATTATCTCTAGTAGAGATTGTAGGTTTAATTTTATAATATTGAAGAGTCTCCAAGATGTGATGGGATTGAATTAATACTGACTAAAACATAAAATCCCTAGAGGGATATATAGAATAATTGTGATATATATATTTTATAGGATATTATTAATGCATATATCTTTTATTTTTATAGATCATCAAATATTCATTTGGGACTTGTCAAGTTTATTTATAATAATAGTTACCAGTCATTGATCAGAATGGACCCTATTGAAAATTTATATGGTAGCCCATATAGGTAATATATCTCATGGTTATAGGTGGGTGATTCCTCTATTATTGGAAAAAGTCACTTTTAAAAGATCTGATCTTCTAGAACGCTTTTCCTCAATTAAGTCACCATTGGATTGGGAAAAAGAGGTAAGTATCTCGAAGATATATTGGACCATTTTAGATCATTGATCAGGTAGGTATACTTTCTTATTGGTTTTAATTACTGGGTCATTTGATAGGTATTCATGATGTTTTCTATGAATCTCAACTCAGGAAGAAATAAATTGACCCTTCCCATGTTCTGAGTTCGGAGTAGACTGAGTTAGATCAATGTGTTTTAACTATAGGGGATCCATTGAAGATAATTTATCTCATATGAATGTTCTATGTTGGGGTATATTCCCTTAGACAAATTTTCATCGTGGTGTGGATAAAATTATCATGAAACTTTAGAGTGTGAATCTTTGGAGAGGTAGCAGTGGCCTCACCTCTTCCTAGAGTATCCTTCCTCCATGTGAATTTATGGGGATATAAAGTTCTATGGTTATGAAAATTATAACATCATAGGTCTATGTATGTCTATTTTTATGTTTAAGAGTTTTGTTTTCATTTTTTATTGGGTCAGAGGATTTTCGACGATGTTTTTCTAAAGGGCTTGGGCTTAACCATGGCTACATGGAGGCACCATCCAACCAATGGTTATACATTGACCAACCGATGGAATTATAAAAAACCATGAATGTTTATTACTAACACCATATAAATGTTAGGCTATCCCATGACCACTTCATGGATAAAATGTCTGCTAGATGAATAGTGGTAGCCACTGGGTGACTAGTGACATTGGGTTGGGTTGGCGAAAAAAGGACAAATTATAATTAAACACCCATGAAACCCTTAATTAAACCCATTATCTATCTTTATTGAATCTAATATGATAAATTATCCTATATATTCTCTATATTTTATTTATTAGCTCCTTTTAAATTCTATGATTTGTGTTTTTATCCCAATTAGATTAGTTTTTAGTGAATCAATAATTTTTTTTATTTTTCTATCAATTTTACATTATTCCTCTATTTAATTTTATATTATTAGTGGTTTTAGGTTCCATTTATTAGATATACTAATCATTCTATTATCCTTCTCCAATAAATTTTATATCCCTCATGTGATGGTATTCTAGAGGCCGATTCTCTTGTTAGTTGGGGTCTGCCATATAATTATTGAGGTTTGTATTGATCAAACGTATATTCAGACAATTTTTCTTATAGAAACAAGAATCTAATATGTGGGAATCCTTTTTTGGGTACCACTTCTCACCCACATTTTATTTACCTTTCCTTATTTTCTATGGATTATGTTGGGTGTGGTGTGTGTCCCAAATTTTATGTTGGTGGTTCTATCTCAAGACTATATTTTGTAAATCATGAATTCTATTGGTTTTATAAATGTGTCTCTAAATAAATTCTTATGATCATTGAATTTAATAATATTCATGTGTAAAAATGGATTTTGGGAAAAGATGGTTCCCCCTTGTTTTGGTGAAAGAACGGTATTTTTAAATCATTATGAAATGGATTATGAAATGGGTTTTCATTTTTTATTGGAATAAAGGGTTGTATGAATGTTTTTGTAAAATGTGATAAGAAAATTGATATTTACTTGTTATCTGCTCCACATGGGTTCATTGGGTACCTAGGTAGAGGGTTTAGTATTGGCCCTTGATGATTGAAATTGAAATGGGGTTCACATTATGGGTGTTCATCCATTCCTAGATCATAGATACCTTAGATCTAGGAATATGATCTTGACATTTTAGGGGGTTTAAATTCATGGGTATTCCTTCATCTCTGATTTATGGATGCACTGGCTATAGGGACTTGAGTGTGAACTAGTGTTTATTTGCGATTTGGGTATGAGTGACCAGGATAGATCGACCTTTGTTATTATAGGGTTGATTACCATGGTTCTTTTCCATTTTTTCATTTTAAAAGATCAGAATCTATCAAAATCCCTACTTGGATATCATCTCAACCATCAAATCTTCCCAAGAAGTTTTCTACCAATAGATCAATTAGGTAAGTTAAATTGTCACTTCAATTGCCTATATAAAGGACCCCTAGATGGTTTTCCAATATATAATCCCAATCTCTTGCGTACTAAATCTCTACCATTCCTACTAAAGACAGTTTTGAATTTATTAGGTCTTCCTTAGTTTCGAATGTATAAAGAAGACTCTCCTCAAAAAGAAATTTCAACGGTAAAGGAAATATCTGAATGACATATTTATTGTGAAAGGTTGGTAGACCCATAATTATTTAATAAGTATTATTGAATCATCTCAATGAACATCAAGTTAAATGGATGGGAGAGTATAGTTATTTCTAAACCCATGTCACAGGATCCGGTGATTCCAGAATTGCTAGTAGTATTCTATGCGTCAGTATTTTTTTCAATCAAGGATGCAAATAGAAATTTTCTTTCAAGAGTTATGGTAAGGCTTACTCTCATTATTATTCTAAGGTAGCTAGTCTGATTGGAATACCTTACAAAGGGGAAGCATAATTTTGTTCTCATAAGATACCTAATGTTGAATGAATCTTTGATAAAGAAAATTCCATAGAGTTCCTAGGCATGGTTGGAGTCATGTCTCCACAAGTTCTCCATATTTCATCACATTTTCGGATTCATGAACATTGGGTTAATGTCTTTATCATATCTAGGAAAGGAGATAATGATACTTTGAAGAAGAGTGATATATAAGTTTTGGATTTATTAGTGAACCACCAAAAGCTAAATCTGGTTAATTATATTCTGTTCATGATTAAGAATATCAAGAATGGGAATCTAAAGTCTCAGATTATCATGTATCTGGAAATTCTATCAATGATCATTGTTTCTTGTTTAGAATCAATGAAAAGTTCCTACAAATTGAAGTCATGAAATTTTAGGGTATCATTGCTAAGCGATGGCACTCTAAGGAGAACGAAAATCAGATTTTCTGGTGAATTCAGAGAGTTTTATGATTTATCAAATGAAGAAGTTGAAGTCTTATCAAAGAAGTCTGTTGTAGATGAAACTTCCGAGAGAGGTGGAAGGAATTGGAAAGTGAAAGAAACTAAAGAGATAGCAAAAACACATGTGGCTAAGGAAACACAATCTGCACCCCCAAATACTAAGAAGCCAAATACATACACTGATGAAGTAGCTGCTATGTGGAGAGAGGATAAGAAGAAAAAAAAGGCAATGGAGCCTAGTTTTGGATTAGATCCTGTTGAAGCAAAAGCCTTGAAAATAAAGGCTGCTAAGGAACTTGAGAAGCAAGAGAAAGAGAAGAATAAAAAGAAGAATATGTTTGAGGCTGAGATAGTACAATCTCTACTTAAGGATGCTAAGAAATATTTTGAGAAAATTATGGTACCAAAATCCTTTTTAATAGAATCAATTCCAAAGACTATGGGAAAAACGTTTGTGATTCCGCAACAAGATAAAGAAGAAGAAATAGTGCAAGAAGAAGAAGTGGAAGAATAAGAAGAAGAAGGTAGTGGTGATACCAAATATATGATTAGGAATGTAGAGGATTATCATGAGAAAGAGAGACCTTCTTAGAAGATCTCAATCTGAACATCTGATACCGAGTCTTCAAAACTTGCTACCCAAAGAAAAGATGAGAAGGGTGAGGAAGAAGTAAATAAATTTTCTAAAGAAGAATGTTGTAATCATGATTTCATACAGCCAGAAGGTGTTGACACAGAAGCTGAGTACGAAGAAGCTGATGAAAATAATATTGTTCAACTATCATATAGTGAACATGAATAACCTAAACAAGAAGAAATCATTTCAAGAACAGATAAGGGAAAGCAGGTGATGGTTGATACTCCTACCATGTCTTTGTTCAATAAAAAAGATGTTGGTGCTTTATCGAAGAAGATAGATTATGTTCTTGAAAAGGAATCCTCATCAACAAAGCATTAGAATACAGAATCATCTTCTCTTGGCCATGAAATTGTTGTTAAATATTTGAATAAGCTGGTAGGTACTGTTCAAATATTTCGCACCATAGATTCAAGATGTCAAACTCTTTAGCATTCCTTAAATCATAAAATAGATTCAGTATCCATGGTGATGAATAAGTGTGTAAAAATTGAGGAAGACTTAAAATATTTTTTCATTAATTATAAATCCCATAAAAGATCTTTCCCCAAGATGACTAGTTGGTCACAGAAAACTACTGCAGAGATGATAATTCTCGATGAGTTTCAAGATAATATCAAGGATGATTTTGAAATTGAAGATGCTAAGTTCAAATATATCACCATATCTTTTGAATAAAATCTATTTCTTGAAGAAAATACTCGAAAGCCAAAAGTGAAAGATCTGAATGGGAAATTGTATTCAGTTGCTCAGAATTGGAATAGGGAAAGGGATCTTAGAATCAAATTTGAAGAAAAAATAGTTAAACATGAATAATCCTTGAAGGCTCGTGCTAATATTCTCAAAGCTTAGGAAGGAAAGATAAAATCAATAGAGAAGAATAGTGAAGATGAGAATCAACTTCTCAAACGTGGAGAGGAGGATCACAAGGAACTCAAGAAACTCAAGAATATTGTGAATAAGACGATACTGAAGAAGAAAGAAGGATAATATTTCATAAATACGATCTTCTTTTGTATATTCCTATTGTACAAATTCTTTCAAACTCGGTGAAATTTTCATTGCACTTAATATTTTTGGTTGTTTAATACTAATATTTAAGTACCATATTTCCTTTTCCATTCCCTTTAGACCTTTTTTAAAATCTCAAAGGGGGAGAAAGGTATGTCAAAAAAATAATACTAAGTAAAGAACAAATTTCCCTATTTAAGGGGGAGTTCATCTAAGGGGAAGATTTTATCATGAAGATTTTCATATGCAAGAAATGTATAATATTATTTAGGAAATCTGGAATACAATCCTTAGGGATTTCAAAGCCTAAGGTAGAGTAAGTCAAATTCATTATAATCCATTATTAAAGGGAGATAAGTTTTTATTTTCTAGTTTAAAAATTTTAATATACTTATATTTTTTTTTACTAAGGATATTCATGATTTCCAAAAATTGGGAGATTGTTGAGTTAATAATGTTTCCTTATGAATTTTCCATTCCTCTATGTTTTGTAAAGCACAAAAACTCTATATCAAGGAAACTTTTATTTTCCCTAAGATTTTTTTCTTACAAAGATTTCCCTTAAAAAGGAAAATTTTCCTTTCCCATGGAAAATTTATCCTTACCTGTTTTTCATTGTTCTTATTTTAATTTCACTGAATCTGACACTTTTTATTCCAAAGTGAAAAATTTGGTTTCACATATAAAACCTCGGAATTAAATAAATACATAGATATAGAGTATTTTGTTTACATGATCCAAATTTAGGTTCTGAATTCTCTAAAATTCAAACTCTGAATTCTCTTAAATTCAGACTCTGAATTATCTAAAATTCAGACTACGAATTATCCGAAATCCAGATTCTGAAATCTATGAAATTCAGACTCCAAATTCCTTAGAATCCAGACTCCGAATTCCTTAGAATTATGATTCTGAATTCCTTATATTTCTGGTTCCAAATTCCTTAGAATTCAAACTCTAAATTCCATAGAATTCAGACTCCGAATACCTTAGAATTTAGACTCTTAATTCCTTAAAATTAAGACTCTGAATTCCTTCGAATTTAGAATATGAATTCCTTATAATTCAGACTCCAAATTCCATAGAATTCAGGTTTTTAATTCATTAGAATTTATACTCTGAATTTATTAGAATTCAGACACCAAATTCCTCAGAATTCAGAATCTAAATACTAAATAATTTTTACTTCGAATTCCGTGAAAAGAAAGAATCTGAATATCCATGTAATATAGTTTCTGAATTCTTACTTGCATAGACTCCAAACTTTATTTTTTTCCCTAGAATATGAAAAATAGGTTTGGCTGAGAAACTCTATTTTTCTTACCCCTTGTTATAGATATAAAACAATTTCATGCATTCTATTTCTAACTAACCGTTGTTTGAGTGACACATGTACAGGTCCCTCCAAAATTCAAGGAAAATATGACCATTGGAGGAGGGCGCCAAACATTGGAGATGTGCCTATAAATAGGTGTTCATTTGAATGATCTCAGAACTTTTGAAACACATTGATCAATCTAGAGATTACATACTGCTGAAGTGATTTCTAGAGAGAGATACTCTCATGCTTTGTGCATACTGAACATCTTGTTTAGCTTGTTTCGTGTGTCTCCAAATTTTTCCAAGTACATTCAAGGTCTTCCACGGATTGGAAGAAAGAGGTTCCAACTACCTAAAAGTTCGAGGACTTCCTTGATAAGGAAAACATAGGTTCCGACTACCTTGAAGTTTAAGGGCTTGTAGGGATAGCAAGACAGACTCTGATATTCCTATCGAGGGTATACCCTGGTGTCGGTAAGGTAGAATTTCTTGAAAGTATAAATCAAAGGACATATATCCAAGTTTGTTGGATACCCCACTCCTTGGGTTAAAATATTCTATACTTGTTACTGGTATTGTTTCAAGTTTGTCTTCCACTGCATTTTATTTATTAAATAAATTATAAATATCTTATACTTTCTCATACTTGTATACATTGATTAGAAAGATTCTATACATTTTAAGGTATAATCTTTGTCCTTGGAAACTTTTCTTAAGTTTCATTTTTGGAACCATTTTTCCGGAATCTAGAAAGTTTGTATAACTAAGAGGTGTTGTGAATTTACCTTGTTTAACATTTTTAAACAATAGAAAGCTTTAAATCATGTTTAAAAGATCGAATGAAATTTTTAAAGTATACAATTCACCCCTCTTGTATATTGAGCATCTACATTATATTTTGATCCTACACATTTAAATGGTTTTTTTAATGATAATAATCACTTGAAACACAACCCTTTGTTTTATGATAAAAATTTTAATAATTGATAATGTATAAGTGGATTCTTCTTAGGCATGGGATGTTATGTTATGTTTATTTATTCATCTTGGAAAGGGGATATTTCTATAAGGGGATTTCAAAGGTAGGGATGATATTAATTATTTCATTCATACAAATATATTTTTAGTTGATAATTGTGTGAATCACCTCAATTTTGATTTCATGGTAAATAATGTGAGGATATGTGGGATGTTTAGGTTTATATATACAAGAGTTTAGTATTACACTCTAGATAATGGAAATATGAATGAATCTGATATACTTGGGGTTTTCCCTATAATCTAGTCCAAGTTGGGTAATACCAAGTTTTTGGGATATTTTTTATATCCAGCATCATTATATATATTTTATATGTGATATTTTCCCTAAACTACCCCTAGTGATCTTAGGTGACTAATGATGATTATATTTTTTATTTATTTTGTGATAACTGTTTTAATATATTATATTTTTTCATTCCATGAAATTATTTTATTATAAGTCAATTGATTTATTTTATTCTGTAAAATATAGGTTTTCCTAAAGACTGGTTAAAATTATTTCATTTGTATCATATAGATTAATTTATTTGAATGTTTTATGGTTTTTTTTGAAAACAATGATATCAAATCATTTTCATGATGAAATGTATTCAAAGGGAACAACAACATCATTATTTGAAATGAAGATGTGCGACCTCATTTTTATTTTCATTTCAGTATTCCATTAAATGGTCTTATTTTTTAAGGGTGTGCATGGGGTGTGGGGAGGATACCGACTTCGTATATTTTTCTCACAACTATCATATCTAGGTATTTATATAACTTTCCTAGATTTCAAGGGTCATTTTAAATTCATGTTTTGATATGTTGATGTGGAAAAAAATGACATTTTACATACATATGATGACGAGTGTTGGGGATTTTGCCTTAATTTTGGGTGTCCAATTTACATATGTATCTATCCCCTCCAACTTATTTCCTTAAAAAAGTTAAATTTTGTATCATCATGCCATTTTAATATATTATTTTTTTGATTTTGTGTTATGTTTATTCATTTTAGTTTTGTTTTAATTTTTATATTGAAATCAAACATTACCTTATTATATTCATTTAATTTTGTATCTTCAAATTAAATATGCATGTCCATCCCATATATGGAAGTGGTATTCCAAATTTCTAATCGGAAGTTATTTTTTATTATCTATTTTGTGTGAAATCATTCATAATGAAGTATATTTGATTAACTAACAAAAGTTGTCAACCCATAGGGATCAGTAATGCGCTTTGGTCTTACCACAGACCGACTTTGGTGCTTGGGAAAATGGTTGTCCATAATATTTTGTTATGAAATGATATCAGAGACTATTTTTGGGTTTTAATTTTTGGGAGTCATGGAATATAGGAGGTCGGAATCTCAAAACATGATATGTAGATAATGATGATTTTTTTGACAATCCTTTTGTCAAATAACTTTTGAGTTTCTAGGGTTTTATAAGATCTATTTTAATCTCATTCTTATTCATTTTTTAGATTTTAATTTTCTAATTGAGTATTTCAACCATATAATTTGTTATTGTAATTTATTTTATCATAATTACATTATATGAAATAAAATTTGATAAGCGATACAAAGATTCATGGTTTATTATGCATGGCATTGAAAATCATTCACAAACCATGTGGTACCATTTGAATAGCTTCTAAAAAGACTCACATGGTTAGCATGTTGTTTTCCAAACAATGTGGTTAAACAATATGAAATTTTAAATGTTTCAAAATAAAAAAAATTATTACTTAATGCTTTTTAGATTATTTATTGTTCTTTTGATTTATTTAAGGTGGATTGATATGTTTTATATGGGTTATTGATATTATAAGGGTTCAGTTAATTTGGCATTTGTGCTGAATTTATGATTTTTTTATAGATAAAGTGAAATTTTGTGAAATATTCTTTTTGTATAAATATAGAGTATGTTTTGGAGAAAAATTTATTTGGATCCAAAATGTTATAAATCATTCATATGGGGTTGGGAAAAATAATTTTCAATCTTTTGAAAATGATTTTAAACTTTAAATGTTTTTAGAGGTGAATTTTTATTGTTTGAAACCAAACATTTATTTTATTATATAGTATAATGTATGATTGAAGAGGTAGTAAGAATAAAAAAAGTTTTATCAAAAGGGTTTTTTATAAATCTTTGGGGTTTTGAGGTGAGATTTTCATTATATAATTTAAGATTGAATTATAAGTTAATATTTGATTTCATAGATTTTTTGGATTTTAGAATATTGTTTTATTTTATTTTATGTTTATCTATTTTAGTGTGTACCCCTCATAAAACTTATGGTTGATTTCATGGGACTTGTTTGTGTTTATTCAATAGAAAAACCTTTTATCTATTAATATCTATCTTAGTTTATCAGTCAACCTACATTTGTTATGAATATTGGTACTCTTTCCCTCTTTATCCAAATTTGGGATTATTTTTGAGAGTTTCAAAAATCATTCCCATTTAATTTAATTGGGGAAAATATCATAAGAAGCATAAGTATGGTTGCGAGACATATCTTTATCCAACATGAGCTCCTTGAGTCTTTTAAGCTCTTGTTCACAGTATTTATACAAGAGTGTCTGGGTTAGAAGTAGTGGAAGTTCATTATTCAGAATAAGATATAAAAGTACCATTAATGATATGAGTTCATAGTATTTTACATCCATCATTAATAACTTGAATTGTTGAAAGTTACGGGGTAAATAATTTTTTTTCCAATAAGAAGGTAGTCTATTAGTGTTAGTATACACTTATTCTTTTGTTGAGTCAGATCCATACCTTTATATCCTAGATTTGGAATATTACTTAAAGGATATATGTTTGAGAATATGTCTTATAAAATAAATTTTGTTAGTGGTGTCTTCATTTAACCTTTGAACATTTAGTGAGGTAGTGAATCAAGATATCAAAACTGGGGTTGTCATGTATAGAATGCTAGAGATAGTTTATTTTATTCTAAATTATATAAGAATTGGTGAAATATCTAATGAAGTAAAAGGGAAGGGTGTTGTTATAAAAAATATATATTTCGTTATTAAATAATATTATTCAAGAAGTGAGCTCCTGGTGTGCTATTAGTGTAGGAAGAGAAGACATAAAGATCCTTCATGTTATAAGGCTCCTAGGAAATGTCGAATTTGAGGCCATTTGAGAAACCCAAAAATATTTTGTAGAAGGGATACATGATGGATAAGTGGATATATATATTTTTCTATATATCATCCTCTAGTTCATCGAAATAAACCTGATGTTGACAAGGAAACCATTTGAAGTATTCATCATGGTTTTCAGTTTTGTCTTTTTTGAATCTATCTTAACCACATATTATTTTGGGTAATAGAGAATTTAAATGTATTGAAATTTTCAATGATGGTATCAGTTAATAGATATATATAAATATTAATGATCATATTTGGGATTTTTTTTGATTAACAGATATTTCTTGGATGATTGGATATTTTCATGTAGATTTTTTTTTAAATTCTCATTATCCTATTGATTCCTTGAAGTGTCCTTGAATTTGAGGGATTTTAGTTTTATGGAAGTACTTAATATGGTGGGGAGAAAACCAAAGGATAACCCAATATAGAATTCTAATTTTCTTTAACTATTATAATATTTTTATGTTGTGTTAGAAAGATATAGTGTTCTATTGCATGGGAATTTTTCCATCTCGTCATTGAATTGATTCCACCCAATGAAATCTTATTACAGATTGATTATTAACTACCATTGGATATTTATTTAGGATTAGTGTGTGGGTTTCACTTGTTTTTTCCATATCACCCTTTCTGATTTGGGGTGTTCCTTAGTTTATGAATATAATATATGGGATTATATTTTTATTGTTTAAGGATTAATTTCACTAGTTTCAATTATTTCGATGATCTTCTTTGGATTATTTAATGGTTATTAGTGTATGATGGTAATTTTTATCTTTTGGTATGATCAAATTCTATATTGATGATAAAATACCTGATATTTTTTAGTAGTACCAATTTACCTGTGTGTTCCTTGGTTTATTTAGTTGTGTATTTGATGAGGATCTTGGACAAAATTAATGGGGAAATAAAGAGTTATGTTGGGGAAAATCATCACAAAATTACCATTATTTTTCCACTTATTTTATTTATTTATTTATTTTTATATTAATTATTTTTTCTAGTTAGTTTTCATTGTGAATTTTTGAGACTTTGGGGACTAGTTCATAACACCCAGTTTTGTCCAAATCAGTTTGAATCATTTGTGAAATGACCTAAAATATTTTAGAGTTGTGTGAATAGTTGGCACATGGTTTTCCAAACTGTGTGACACATCCCTATCCTAACCAGTTCCATCTGTATGGATGGTGTATGGTTTGATAAACCATAAAACATACCTACAATAATTAAAATTATAATTTACCCAATTTACCTCATAATATAACCCCACTCCTCCCCATTCTCCTCCCACTCATTTTTTCTGCTAGAGCGCACATCCCCTCTTGGTTCCCCTCCTTCCAAACTCTTCTCCCAAGGATTTATTCCTTTCATGATGCTAAAATATTAGGGTAATCTCATGTAAATATTCCCCTCTCTTACTCATCCTATTTCATCTCTTATTTTTGGACTAGTGAGGTCATGATGACCTATGGTTCTATGTTTCTTTATATATCATTTTTTTTATTTTATGATTGTTATTGTCAGTGTTAGGATTTGTTTTCTCTTTTGAAGTTATTTTAAATTATAGTTGATTAAAGTGACAAGTTTGGCATAATTTTTCTAATTCTTTATCATTTATCTTTAAAAACATGATTTTTTTAATGAATTATTTAAATGTATCATATGTTTTATTCATTTTTTAAGGATATTTATCTAAATTAAATTAGATATTTTTTAATATAATGGGATGCGAAAAGGATTTATATTCTGATTTAAATGTGTAAATATATATTTGAAAATTCATGCACTCAAAGTGGTCATTTTAATGAATAATTGGATATTTTAGATAGATTATATACATTATATATGGTATTTTTGTTTTTTACGCTAAAATGTTTATATAATTCCCCATCGCACATACCACTGGTTCTCACTCAGACTGGAAAAATGAAAAAATAACTCAGGTGGACCTCCCTAAATTCCAGAGGATGTAGGATCACAGTGTGAGTCTATGGTGGAACATTATGGAGACTAAAACCATATATCATAATAAATTAATATTGGGAATAAATGAAATCATATACATCCAGATAAATATACCAATGGAATTAAATACAAAAAAATAATAAAAATAATCAAATAAAAAATTTTATTCCTGTTAAAAATTAATACAATGTTTTAGGAAGTCATACCTCAATTTTGGGTTATTAGTAGATCATCCCAAAATAAATAAAAAATAAAAAATTGGATCAATCATGAAAAATAGTCTTAAGTCCTAGCATGTTCCTATCTCCGATGCTCTATGATTGAAACCAATCGATCGCTGAACATGGATCGCTTTCACAAATATACACCTACAACCGGTTAACATCTTCTATGGTACCCAAGAACCATGGTGGACCAATAATGGTGTGGTTAAAACTCTGTAGGCCATCACCAACTACATCCATAAAAATAACTAGTTCATATACACTGAATGAAAAATTGATCAAGCTTACAGTTACAAATACAACCATTAAAAACATTTACAACTAAAATTATAGACAAACACTAAACCTAGAGTCCCTTGATAAAATCTGAGAGTGGTATATACTTTCTTTATCCTCAACTGGTGTGTCTCTGAGCTTGTTGTGATGGATGTTATAGACTATCTACTAATGGAGGCAATATACCCATCCCCATTTAATAGCTAGAACCCATGGGTAATAAAGCTAACCTCTAGTCCCCATTGTCCACCCATGGGACAAATTCTCCCATGTTGTATACTTAAATAGATAACCAATATCCGCCTATGGATCGAGTTTAAGGTGAGTCCATTGAGCATAATTATGTCCACCTGGGGTTCTAATTCACCACATTTCTAATAAATAAAACAAAATTATATTTCTTTTATTTCAAAATAAAACCACCATAATGGGTGTTTTCTATTACACATAAAATAATTAATTTACAAAAATAACCTTTTCTAGAAAACCATTTTTCCATTTACCATTTTAAAAACTGATTCCAAAATACCTTACATATTTCATCAAACCCATCCCACATTTCTATTTTCAAAGACAAAATCAATTTATCATTACCAATTCAACATTATTTTTAAATTTATATTTCTAAAATACCATATTAGTTTCAAATTTTATGAAACACAAATCCAATGTATTATTTCTCCATCATTATTTAAAATACACACTTTCTATTTATTACCAAGTCACGCCACTTGGGATAACCTTTCATTATTGAAAAGTAATATTAAAGAAACTTTAAAAAATGGTAAATCTATTTCTAAAACATTTGATTTAGATCGGGTCGATACATTTCCAAGGCTGAATGACCACACAAAACTCCACGAAAAATAAATGTAAGACTATGAGTTATTTTAAATGGACCACCTACACCATTTGAAGTCTATTTTATCTATATCCATATCCTATAAATCCATTGTCCATGATAATTTAAGATTGATGTCAAATGATCAAATATCCCACGGTTTTAAACCACTTCTAAGAAACCAACTTAATTAATTTTAATTAAATAATAATTAATCAACATGTTAAAAATAACCAACTAATTTTATTTATTCATAAATAGAAGTTCACTCATCGGGTAAATAATTTACACATAAATAGAGACTAAGAAAACTTCATAAGTTTATTCTATGCTATTGAACCTAACCCAGGAAAAATACTTATCAACTGGATCCAAAACCACAATCCCATGAAATTAATTTAAGAAAAACCCCCATAAAAACTCACATAATGACAATCCTTTTCCAAAGTGATGTGAGATAGTGTGAAATAATGGTCTCAGGAAATCCTATAACTAGGTAGCATATAAACCCCATCATTTTTGGATGATTCAACCATTCTTCAGTGAAATCCTCACTCAAATATCTAACTAGAACATCTAAAATTAGAGAAATATATAGAGGGGAGAATGGAGTTATAGAATTATTGTAGGATCTTGATCAAAAGAAATTATTTCCAAACCACCAAGGAATAAAAGAGATCCTTTAATACCATATAAGGGAGAAGAAGGTGGTGTAAGAAGGAGGTACTATCCAAGGGATAGTCAGAAAACATATGCGTGGGGGTAAAAATGAGGCCCATGGTAAAAATATTGGGGTAAAGCCAAAAAACATCCCAAAATTCCACCAAGTATACGATAACATCCAACGAGTATTTAGTGGACCAAAAACTATCCACATCGGGGACACCACATAGCTAGTGAGAGTTCTCAACAATAAGCGATACCTCCATTTTCAATGGATATATGGTGGATTTTTACTAGCTAGGCTGTTGGTTTTGTAGAAAAGACTCTTACTCCGGTGCTTCCTACAACATTTGGACACCATCAAACCCAAAACCTCATTTTAAAAATCCATTTTGAGGGATTTAAAAAATTAGAATGATCTTCTAAAACCTATTTCTTGATATGAACTACTCATTTGTTTGAAAATTCAAAATTGCCATAAAAATTATAATTGGTTTGTTTGCACAAGTTATTAAAAACTCCTAATATAAAACTTTTCATTCCCAATAAGTACCAATTGTCATCCAAATGGATTTTTCCAACCCACATTGGTAATAAATTCTGTCTGAATGGCCATGCTCCATCATTTAACATTCAATTCACTTCTAGAGTGAAACTTAAATTTTCATGTGCTTAAGCTTCTATGATAAAAACACCACGTGATATTTTTACTGAGACACCAATGCGACAGTCACCCACACCCATCTACCTTGAGACAATTGGGGTGACTTCATCAAAATTCTCAATCAACTCAAGGTTCTACCCACCATAATACCAAGATAAAACATGAAAATTCCAAGGTATAGAACCCTCAAACACTAGAATTCACTATTGAAACATGATCTATGCATTATAGGATTTCCCCTAAATGTTGTTGAAAATTAGCTAAACCCAACATTGTAAAAATACCCATCAACACCAGTACCCATCTCAGTTTCTGATTTCAAACCAAAATTAATGTGTCTTAGCCATTTAGGCCATGTGATATGCATTCCACCTTATCCTGAAATGTATTTTCAATACTCAAAATGAAATCATCATATACAATAAGATACACCTTATGTGTTTTTCAAATCACCACATCCAACTTGTCTCAATAATACAAGTCCTACTTACTTTGGCTGAATTACCTCAAAATTCATAGCTTACCTCACTGACACATCACCTTTACCTATGAAAATGATTCATTTAACCATGAAAGCATACTGTGATCATCAAAATAGTCCCACCGAAGTCTGTACATTAATTATAGTGATAATCTAAGACTAAACCAACAAACTCCTATGTTTACCATTGTTCCACACCATGATCATAAATGAACCATCAACCTAATCATATTCAGATCACCTATATTCATCCCAGTCCAATAAGTGACACTAAAATATATATAATTCAATAAATTAATATATACCTCTATTTTATAGAGAATTACATTTAATCTGACCTCATTTATCCACATACATCAAAATTTTATAATGATCTTCCACCGATCAAACTCACACATCTTTGATCCCCTAGTGACCGGGTTTCATTACCAAGGATGGAATCCCACTACCCACCACATGACTATCCTTATCATCACATAAAAAACCCATTTTTCAATCTCCACATCCCATGATCCATCCACCAATGAACATGATGACTCTATGGGTTATGTGTTGATTATCCCTTAACATCATTAGGAAGGGTAACTCATCAACCATTCCTAGATTATGGATCATCACTCACAATAATCATAAAAACCTACTAAAAAAGAGTATCACACCTTTAAATCACTGTTGGTGTACTCCACGCTACTCAGATCATCCTTTACTGATCCTAAAGTATCAACCCAAATGTGTCTCATGATCATGACCCATGTTTCACTTCATTACCATGTGTAATTCCCATATATAAAATTCCATCCCACAATGATTCTATCATGTCCAAACCTTGGATCGATCATGTCATCTTACCCAATACATCCAAATTCTTATTACCATCACCATAACATTAAAAATCTCCCTTAGAATCCCTAGGATACCCTTAAAATAATCCCCTAATTGAACCAATATCAATATATATCCCATGTACATAGATTATTTTGTATTTAAAAACCACATGTGTATACTTATAAACCTTATGATCCATATTGTAAATGGTATAACACACCTCTAACACACACTTTTCTATAATATTTCATCAAATATCATTGTGTTTACACTCCTTCACATCCCAGAAACAATACCTGACTCAAATTCCATCGAGTTACATCTCTCCAAAACTCATATTGCACATACATGCTACAGGAAATGTCTATGTTGTGTCCTAGTCTCCATGATGCACATATCACATGACCACTCATAACCTAAGCGTCATTTTGGAGTTCCAATGTGGTTCGTTTACACTCTATTTACATTCCTGAATGTATATCCTAAGTCAACAATTCTAGAAAAATAATTTTTCCTACCCTAAAAAACATTAATAACTAATGAAGCTCCAACACTCAGAGAGAATTTCCTTTCAAAAGTACCAGGTGTTTCCACATGCCATTTCTTAATTCCCTTTCAAGGGTGTTCCTACTCATAGAAAACTCACATACAATCTTCTTCACATTCTATATGTACATGCTTCCTAGGATGATATTATCAAGGTATCTCACATGCCTAAATGCACATCCCTAAGAACCTATAATGATTTAGTTTCTAACAGATCATTTAGACACACCTTACCAGATCTAGATCTGACATCCACAATTATATCCATCAACCCATAGAACCCACACTATAGAGTAATTTGGGTTTGGTGTGTAAATGAGCCCACCCATATTAAAACTATTCATAATATTGAGAACACTAGCACTCAATTAATAATTATAAAACTCTAATGCCATATATTTATCCTAAAAAACACTAGAAAGAACCTTTCAAGCACTGATCTAGTATTCCAAGACTTCCACCCATTCCTCACACACCTAGAGTAACTCACAAACTTGGTTGACCCCCTGATGTGTCACTCTAGAGGGTCGCAATGGAGAACATAATTAACCTAGAGTCATTCCAATGATGTTCGTTGATATCTACTGTAGGATAACACAAGGCCACATGGTATATGATGTTCCAGAAACTTGATTTAATGTCTCAAAACACAGGCTATCACTTTTTCCCCATTTAGAAATCTAAAGATGAAGTTACAGACATTATGAATTACATTAAACTACATTAATATTTAAAAAATCTATAACATTGCTGGGATATAACCTAACCTGGGAACTCTCACAGCCCTAACCACCGACACACTGGGTCAACTACCAGCACTCACTAGGTCCACATTATTTAAAAATATAGGAATCACAATTTTACATCAATTTTACCTCAAAAAAATTTACATAATAGGGATCTGATATATGAAATTTAATGTACATGTTATAGATGCAGACAATATATAAGTTATACTTAAAATTTTATTTTTCAAAAACTACATAATCATCATAAAAAATTGGGATGGTTTTCCATCCAAATTGACACCCAACCGGCCCGTGGTAAATACTTTAGGGAATTACCTATCCCCATAATCTAGAAACTAGTCACTTAGTATTAAATAACTCTTTTGGGAATGATTTATCTAAATAAATTATGATCAATAATAATTATTATTTTTATAAAACATCACAACCCTCATATATAACAAACTATACCCAGGAGAATCCAAAATTATCAAGTCAAAGATTACATATATTACCAGAATCCAAAATTTACCAAAGGGGAGGGAACCAAAAAAATAAACATAAGACTTTACATTGCATAAGGACTATCACCCACCATTTCACTACCATAAATACCAATTAAAATAAATTTCTACTAATAGGAGTACTCATTGCCACTTCTATGGAAATACATACCTTTACTAGAGTAAAAAAAATATGGTCCACATACATTCATGGGGTGCATATAGGGTTTTAGATAACTTTTCTAGTTTTATACCACTTACTTTTATATTCATATATATTGTAATACAATTAAATATTCAATTTTTTAATGAAATAAAACAGCATAATTTTAAAACATGCATTAACTTTGAAAAGACCTAAATGATGCAATAATAAATAGAAATAAGTAAAAAAGTAATATAAGAACCATGGAAAATCTCAATGAATCTTGGGATAGTGGGGATCTTGTATCCGTGTACTCTTAGTGATCAACCATAGATGTAAAGATTCATTCTATTTTGAGCCATTTAATCCATATAAATATATTTTAGTTAGTGTTCCAACATAATATTTCTTGGTAGGGTTGGTCATGCCTGACATAATTTTTCTAGTCTTCCAACCAAGGTACATAAGATTCCCATATTCATCGCCCCATTTATCAAACCATAAATGTTATCTCATTTAAAACCCCGGATATCACATAATAAAGCACATTATTACCAACCATAGTCATAGGGGAAAACCATTTCAAGATCCTTACACACACTAACACCTTTAAAATCACCCTTATACAAAAACAACACATTTTGAGAAACAATTAAAAGTAGAAGAAATCGCATTTAAGTCATCAAATATTGGAAAAATTTAACCACATACCTTTCTTCTTGATACCACCAAAATATTGTTGAAAACCACACGATTAGAAGAGTGGATACCCTAGAAAAGAGAGAAAACAAACAAAAAATCAAGACCTATTAATTTTTTTTGATGTAACCGACTATAGGTCAAAAAAAACTAGAGAAAAGAAAAATCAAGAAAGAAGGGAGAAGAGTCCACGAGGAGAATAGAAGAGATTCGTACTTGTAGTCTCCTTGAAAAATCACTATAAAATTAGACAATGATTTAATATTTTAGTGAGTTGGAGAAGAGGGGAGGTGTACCTAGGAATAAGGGGGTTGAATATGGGAAATTAAGGAGTATAATTTATTAAAATGGGGGAGGGAAAAAATTGGAAAAACATACGTTTTTAGAACTGAGTTGGCCACATGGTTGTGCAAACATTTCACCAACCATGTGGGTGCCTAATACTAATCATATGGAGGATTCATAGTTTAGTACTCTAGGTTTTACAGACTATTCACCTAACCATGTAGGCATTCTATTTCCACTACCCAATCCGCATGTTTTTTGGGGTTGGTGTACCATCTCTACTAACTATGTGCCAACCATGTTTTACCCTCTATCACACTAAAACATTTAATTTATAAGAAAAAATGCCCATAAAATCTATTGAATAAAGGATAAACAATAAATAAAAACACATGAAAATGAAACCATTGGTGTGAATATACTCTCCACTATGTCACCTTTTGGCCTCAAAAATTCAAATCATAATCCGACCAGAGAATGAGTGATGATTTTGTTCCTCTACCCAAGACTTTCAATACAATGTGTTAAGATCATCAATATTTTACTACCACAAGACCTAAAAAATAGAATATATTTTCCCTAAATCACTGTCACCTAGGAATCCATAACTCAAACTAGATTCTTAGTCAATGAAAAATCAGGTTCTAGATCCAGATCTTCCCAGATTAGCACTTGAAAAGTGTATGAATTATTGTTTTTTATCTAAAATATTTATAAAAAATTATGAATTGATATAAAATAATGAGGGAATTCCAAGTGGTAAGATACCTTACCCATCCTCTTGGTAATCTCAAGGGTTCTAACATACAATCGTGCAAACATCATATGCTTCCCTATATGTTTATGAATTGAGAGAGGTGTCACCCATAGAAACACCTGATAACCCACTCCAAATTCCCAAGATCAGTGTTGATGATTGGCATGGGACTTGTAATAGCTCTGAGCTATCAATAAATTCTACCTGATCGTATGAATATTGTTAGTAATTTCCTGCATGATTCTTGGTCCCACTAAGTATGTTTCAGTTATATTCATCTTGGATAGAGGAGACAAAAATGGTCAACCATGAAATTTTTTGAAGGAAAATATCCTGATCTAGGACTGATAACTCTTATTACAGGATAATTCCACCAAACTAATATGGTTTCCCCATGATCCCCCAAAGTCTAACATATAAGAATAAACAATATCCTCTAGGATCTAGTTTTCTCAATCTATCTATCTATATTTTTGAGGATGGTTTACCATGACGATCCAAATCTAATACCCCTCTAACTTCTAGAGTCCTCCTTTGAAAAAAAGGTAAAATGATGGTCCATGTTAAAAATAATTGTAAATGTTAAACCATGTATCATCATGATCTATTGAACATAAATTCAACAAAAATATTTCATTTTAGTGGTATCATTAATCATGAAAAGTTGGGAATACTTTTTCAAAAAATAAATAAGAACAAAAATCATGTTCCTTCCTTGGGGTTTACAAGGTGGACTAATAATATAATCCATATCCACATAATACCACTTCTATGTAAGAATAAAAATGGGTTATAGAATGCCTGAGGGTCTCTAAAGTCTAGATTTAACCTACTGATAGTTATAACATCATGATACAAATTCTGCTATATCTTATCTCATACATGGCCTCCAAAACTAGTGTTAATCATTATAAAACATCTTGGTTGAACCAAGATAAATAGATTACTAAGACTGGTGGAATTCCTGAAACACAACATTATCAGGGATAATAGAAAAACCACATATACATTAAATCAATTAAGACCTTCAAAAGACAAGGAACAATCATTTGGAACCTCCCCATCATTTAAAAACAATCTAGATCATTGATACCGCTCATCATTTAGATGATCATTGTGAATCAGTTTTAGAATAGAAGGTTTCAACTATAATCTATATGATAAAATACCTAAACTCAATTCCTAGGCCTCCAAGTTCATCTAAGTGAACATATGCATCAGCTCTCACAGATCACTATACTCCTTTAGAGAATAGATTGATAAATTTTTATCTTAAGGCATCAACGACCATATTTACCTTACTTGGGGTGTAGATGATATAAAATTTAATCCCCTAAAGGTACTCAATCCATTATTTCTACCTCAATTTAAAATCATTATAGGAGTAGATATATATCTATATTTTTTGGTCTAGGTGGACTATAAAATTCTCTCTAAAAATATAGTAATTCTTGGATTTATGGGAATGCATCACTAATATAAGTTTTTGGTCATGGGTTGGGTAATTATTTTCATGTGGTTGGAGTTTGTGAGAGTCATATTCCACTACATGGTCACCCTATATAATCATGCATACATAAACTATACTTTAAGCATCACAACAGACCGTGTTACCATATCCATCCTCAAGTAATATCAAAATAGGGGAGGTGTTAAATGGCTGCTTAATCTCCTCAAAAGACTCTAGAAATTCTAGAATTTGTGATAAATTAACTCTTTTATAGGTGTGATCTATCATATATGAATCAATATAACATACATCATAAACAAACCACCTATTGTAAACTACCAAGCTCCAAAAAATAAGAATTTCAATGAAATTCCTTGTATCCTCCCATGAAATCACTACCTTGACCTTTTCAAGTTCAATTAAATCCCCATGTTTTGAGATGACATGTCACAAAAAATTAAATTCCCAGTTCCGAAAATTGTACTTTGATCGTTTTCCATAATGATGATGGTCTCCCTTCATCCCTCGAAAAATCCTCAAATTTGTTATTCACTTCCTCAAATCTCAAAATAAACCAAAAAGTCATCCATAGAAACAATGATGATGGATTCGAGGTATCTATATAATACCCTATTTATAAGATCCATGAAAACCGTGGGATAAATTTCTAATCCAAATAATATTACCAAATTCTTGAAATGGTAATATTTTATTTGGAAATCTATCTTGGGAACATCTGCTTCTCTCACCATAACTCGGTGATACCCTGTACAGAGATGAATTGTTGAGAACTTCCTTGAACCATTGAGATGTTCAAAGAGATCATAAACATGAGTAAAGGGGTATTTATTTTTTATAGTGACATGATTAAACTTCCTATAGTTGATATAGTACCAAATAGATCTTCTAGATTTCTAGAAAAATAACACTAGGTATCCCATGGAGTGATACTCATGGGAATGAACCCTTATGATTACAATATATCTAATTGTATTTTCAAATCCTTCAGATCCTTGGGTGTAATATTATATGAGGGAAGAGATATCGGTTGTGTCCAAAATTAAATATCTATGTTGAAATCCACATCCTATTTATGAATTAAACCTATCAAATCCTTTAGGAATGATTCAAGAAAGTTAGTCACCATGGTAGTCAACCCTCTCTCTATTACTCTCCACAATCCTCTAGAAATAGAGATGATATCTTGAAAGGAAGCCTACGAAGATCCATTAGTGGTTGTCCATATCATATTGACCATGATTCCCATTCACCCTAAAAAACATGAGTGCTTACATAGGGGGTATGTGAAAGTCACATGTGGATGATAACCTTCAATGTGAGACTTTAAGATCATTATTCATTCCATCACTAGGATCATATAGAAGAGGTTTATCTCCATGGTAAGAGAATAACAGTTCAACCCAAGCTATGAAAAAGAGACTAAACAATATGGGAATCAAGAACCCCACTACTTTCGCATGTAAAGAGGAATAATAAGCTCCCTGGAATATGTCATAAGCTCAGTTGGGAGTTTAAATAGATACACAAGGAATGAAAAATGAAATGGTTAGAAGAACCTATATATAATAAATTAATCGCTATAAATAATGTAATAAGAATGGTACCTCAATGTTTTGTTGGTAATATATCAGATTACATTAATTCCTAATACATATAATATCGATTATTTGTCTCCATCTATGCCAATGTTTAACCGATGACCAACATCTCCATCTTAAACTAAATCTTCCCAAAAGAAGATATAGTCTTTCCAATATTTCCTCTAGAATGAGACCCCATGGATTTGAATGCATCAGATTGATGTTTTGTTCATTTATAAGATATAGATCCTGAACCACATTCACAAGGAAGAAATATCTAAAAAAACCTTTATATATAGTCTATGCATCCACCCAGTTGGAATGCTCAGGGTGGAACTTATCACATAGACCACATGTGCTTGAAATTCCCACCCTAATAGAAATTAATTATTTTCCACCATAACAGTTGAATAAGGTATTTGGGGTGTATATCTAGAGATATTTACACTAATATTCCCTTTCTCCTCACACTTGATCTTCTTTTATAATAAGAAACTCCTGCTCATTACTAGCAAAGGATGTGTCCCAGAAAATCCTGATATAACATATTAGTCAATCTACACTATCAAATATTGGTCAATGTCTAAAAAATATGTCTTAAATATAAAAATTAATACCTAATATATAATTTATTGCTGAAACAAAATTTCAAACCATTGGGTTTTCATATTTTCATTGGTAACTAAATCAGGAGAAAAGAGGAGTAGATCCAAAAGTGGTTAACATAATCTATCAGTGAATGATCTCCATGATGGAGGTATAAGAACTACTTGGACATGGATATAGATAAATTAGTAAGATATTAATACTCATTAAAAATGTCCTCAATGCCATTCCATCTCATTTAATCAGGTTCCATTTTTGAAAACAATTGCTCGCAGCACCTACGACCAAGGCCTTCCAATTGAAATGCAGCACACATTACAATAATAACTTTAAGATTCCTAAGGAACCCAAAGGTCCTCTCAATCTTCTCCGAACTACTACCACACCACTTGGGGGTTGGATTTTCCTTTAATTAAGTATGATTATTAATGAGGAACTCATGAGCCTGATCCTTTTCTAGTCTTAGTTTTTCTTCCTCCATCAGAGAAGGACCTACGCCCACCCCTTGGTCCAAAATTCAGACAGCCTAAACTACTACCTATACTAAACTATGATCAACTGGTGATATAGAACTCTCTATAGAACCCTATTGTGGTTATACATGAGGTCATTGGGTAGGTATAAATCTATAAAAGTCCAAAAAAAAATAATTAAATCACTAACACATAATCCCTTAAATATTCAAGTAAAAAATATGATAAAATAACCATGTAAATCAAAATAAGACTAGAAAAACTCAAACAGTAATTCAAAACACTCCACCCAACCTCGGTAACCATAACTAGTCTATAGCATATGCATTAAACCTTAAGGAAGAGTTAAAAAAATCCAAAATATCCTATGGTATCCAGAGGCTTGTAATAATGTGTGTTGGCTAGATACCCCACTCATAAACATAACCTCAATCCCCAACAAACCCATCTCATATCTATCAAGACATCAAAAAAAAAACAATACCCAAAGAAGGGAAGAATGTCTATGACAAAACATTATCATGAATTGATCATGTTTTTCAGCTAACCCAACACTTGACCTGATCTATGACATAGCCTGAAAGGAATTCCTGATGACGATATGCTTGAAATTAGTTCCTGGGTATCAATTACATTTTTTGGGAATGATTTTACCATATGAATAATGATAAAAAATGATACAAATTTTGTGTAAAACGTCAAAACCATCATCTGCAACAAACTATACCAAGGAACATGCATAAGATTCAAGTTAATGTTTATATATAAAACAAAAAACCAAAATATACCAAAGGGAAGGGAAATAATAAAATAAATATAAGACTCATATTGGAATGAGGGCCAACAACCACTATGCCAACACCATAAAAACCTAAGAAAAGAAAATTCTAGTAAAAAGAGTAACTACCACCACCTCTATGGAAGGCATTACATTTTACCAGAGTTTGAAAAAACAAGTTCTACATGCATGAATTTTGAGTATGTCTGGTGTAAGACAACTTAAAAAGCAGGATCGCATTATGTTTTCCATTAATAGAAATTATAATATAAATAAACACGCTAGTTTTAAAATAGGTAAATTATTTAATTTTTAAAACATTCATTAACATTGAATTAAATATAAGAGATACAAGAATAATTTTTAATACCTAAAAACATTGTATAAGTATCATGGTAAATACTTAAGTATCTAGGGTTAGTGGGGACATAATATCCTTGTACTCATAGAGATGAACCGTTGATATGATGTTCATTCTCTCTACTAGATGCAACCAATATATGTCAACATAGTTTCGTTAGTGTTACAATGTATCCTAGCTAGGATTGGTTGGTCGTTCCTAGAGTACATAACCTAGTATTCCCACCTAGGATCCCTGGATTCTTATGTGATTCACCCACTTATCAAAAAATAAAATTCCCCTCTTTCATAAACCAAGCCATCACATACCAAAGCACATCATTACCAACTATTATCAAAGGGGAAGACACATTTCAAGATCCTTACATGCACAAAGACCATTAGAATCACCCATTTACATAGAAAAAACAATTTGGGAAGTAATTAAGAGTAGAGGAATGAAGATTTAAGTCATAAGATATTGGAAACATGGATCTATTTATATTTCTTCATCAAACCAACAAAATTTGTTTGGATACTGCAATCCAAGATGATTGGAGATGCTATACAACCATGAAAATAGTTAATAAATTAAAACCCTACCCAAAAAATTATATTAATTCCACTATAGGTCACCAAAACCCTTACATAAAAGGAAACTCATTAAATAAGGGAGATGAGACCAATATGTGAAGAGAAGAGATAGATACTTTGAGTTTCCTAGAAGAATCATGTTCAAATATTCCAAATATTGAATCCAAGAGGGAGGGGAGAATAGGGGAGGTACACCTAGGGCTAAGAGACTCGAATGTGTGAATGAAGGGTGAAATGTGTAATATTTAGGGAGGGGGGAAATTAGGGAAATAATTTTTTTAACTAGGTAGGAAACATGATTTGGAACCATGGTTTTCCAAATCGTGTGCCAACCATACGGGTGCCTCTGACTCGAAGAATTGAGGCCACATGGTTTGGGCTGCCCATTTCCACAAATCATGATCCTAATCAAGATTATATCATAGTGAAACTATCCAACATGAATGGTTTTTAGGGTTATTGAATGGTTTCTACTAACTGTTTTCCAATATTGTGTCTCCTTATATATAAAAAAAACCCATTTTTTAAGGAAAAACACCTTGAATATATATGGTACAGATTAAAGACAAAGAATAAGTGAAAAATTATTGAAAATAACACCATGGTTGTGACAATAATCAATTTAAGTAATCAAATAATTCACATTCAATGATTTTCATTAACCTAAAATTTTCACAGTTTAGGCTCTATTAAATAAGATTTCAAATATATGTTATAGAGTAAAATTCTCTTAACGATGTAATTAGAGCTTTAATTAGACAACACATCATATCAATCAAAATAAAATAATCATGTAACATGTTTACTATCCCCTTAAGGTGATCAGTTAGGTAATATGACACCATACACTTAAAAAAGAAGTCACTGTATAAATGGTTTCAAACATATTAAATAGTTGACCCTAGTCACAATCCTGGTAATCAGATAATCAAACACATAAAATCATGAAAATGACACATGGATCCTATATTTATGATACTACTCATGATCAACCCCACTCTTTCCATATCAGACCAATTAATACAATCCCACAAATCAATAACCTCATAACCTAGTCAACCACTTGAGGTGAAATCATATCAACTATAACAATCAATAACATGAAAAATAATATCATCCCTAGAAACATGGACTTCCGTCACAAGTGGGGTTTCTAGACCTAATAACAAGTTCCATACTATGTCCTGACAACATCTTATTCTCATATTTACCATTCCAAAATTGTAAAACAAAAGATAAACAATGTCAAATACCTCTTTGAAACACCCTAGTGAACTAGAACACTGACCAGTGCCCAGGATGGGGGAAAGTCTCAATACATTAGGTGCACCTCCCCATACATAAAAGGATACTAACTAGCAATTAATGTCTAACATGGGGTATTGATGATACTATACATATAAATCATAATAAATAAATAACATAATTAAAATAAATATTATAAATCCATATAAATAAAGATGTGGAAGGAAATACACGAAAGAAGTAATAATAATTAGATAAAAACATTTTATGCCAAAAAAAATACAAAGTTCTAGTAAGTCAAAAATCTATTATGTGTCATAAGTACATCGAACCCAAATAAATCCAAATGAAAAAACTGGAACAATAATAAAAATATTCTTATGTCCCAACCCAATACCAACTCCATTATTTCATCATAGCAACCAATAAATCATTGAACACAGGGTGCTTTTCAAAATCTTTACTCATAACCATGTAGCAACTAATTAGGTACCCATGTTCCGTGGAAGCCCATGAAGGGTGTGAGAAAAATTAAGTAGGCCACTATTAATATCATCCCTAAAAAATAACTAGTTCATAAATAATTAATGAATAAGTGTTCAAGATAATAGTTACAATTACAATCATTTAAAATATTTAAAACTAAGTTCCTAAACAAATGTTTAACTTGTGATCCCATGAGGATGCCTGGATGTGGTACATATATATTTCAACTAGTGTTGGGGTTTATTTGATAATTTCACAATGACCAAGATATCCCATCTACCTTCAAGGGTAATATAATCATACCTAACCAACATCAGATACCTATGGGTAATATAACAATCCACATGGACCCACCATCCACACAAGGGCTAAATTATCCTCCGATTTGACCATAAAATGAAAATCCATATCCACCTAGGAGCCAGGTTCACCCTAGTTCCATTTATCATAACCAATTCAACCAGGGGAATGAGTTCACCTTGAGTAAAACAAGAAAAAACAAAATATATTTACATTATTTTAATATAAAACCACCCCAATTGTGATTTCAATTTCACATGAAACAATTTATTTTAAAATATAAACATTTCTACAAAACCATTTTACAAATCACCATTTTAAAAAATAGTTCCAAAATACTATACATATTCAATCAAACCCATTTTACATTTTCAGTTAAAAGTCCAAACCCAATTTTCCATATCCAATACCTATTCATTTAAAACTATTATTTCCAAAATTCGATTACAATTTCCCATTTCATGAAAGATAATTCAAGGTCTTATTTTGGCATCTTAATTTCACAAAACCAAATTCAATTTGTTAATAATGAAAACCCACATGGGATATCATTTCACTATAGATAGAGGAATCATAGAGGGTATTTAATATATAGTGAATCTATGCATAAAAATTAAATTTAAACTATGTTGGTGCACAACAATGTCAGCATGACCACACAAAGAACCACTTGAAATAAATGTAAGGATATGGGTTAACAGAAAGGGGCCACCTACCTCATTTAAAGTCTCTTTCCTCTTAAGCCTTAGCCAAATATCCTACTAGCCATGCTTATCGAAGACCGACAACAAATAAATAAACCACCTAGAGTCCTAACATTACCCCAAGAAGAAAAATTAATTAATTATAACCAAATTGTAGTTAATTTTCACATACAAAAATAATAATAAACTTATTTTACTCAGGTATAAATGATAAATCGCTCATTGGGTTCTTATTCTGCACCAAAATAAAAAATAACCACCCATTGGAGGTTCCTGTCATGTTCCCAACACCAAAACTATCCAAATATATACCAACATGAACCAAAACCATAATTCAAGGAAACTAATTTGTTAGAAACCCATATAAAAAAAATCAAATTATGACATACTTCCACCAAATCGAGGGGAAATTGCATGAAAGTTTTCCCTCAAGATATCCTCTAGAAAGAAAGTATAAAAATGCAATCATTTGAGAATGATTTCACCATTCTATACTAAAATCATCACTAAAATACCAAATTATAAAGGCAAAAATTTGAGAAATAGGGTGTTAAAAAATTTATTTGGAATCTTACTATAGTAACTTAATTGTATGTAAAAGTCTCTAAATCCACCAAGGATCAAAATAGATTCTTCAAGACCTTGAAACAATGAATAAAGGGTATGGGAATGAGATATTTAGAAATAAGGATTAAGGATAACCTGAGTGATGGATCTAAAGGGATTACCTAGTAAAATTATGGGTATTCCTTTATAAATAATTTCCCAGGAGTGAATCGACAAGCTACTCCTAGGCCATCAACCATTCAATGAGCCTAAGAAGCAAGTAGGGATAATTCCCTTAACAATGACTTATTAGTGGTTTTGTAGTAGCATGTTGTATCATTTAATATTAATTTGGTGTTTCCCACTACTTCTACCCACCTTATCACCCTTCGAAATCATCTAAAAAATACCTTTCAATGGGTCCAAACATGCATAATTGTCTTCAAAACCCAGGATCTTCATACTACCCACTCACTAGTTTGAAAAATCAAACATATCTTAAAAGTTGAATCATATCCATGTGCATGAGGTATTATAATTTATTTCTACAATTAATGGACTAATTGGTAACTTGTTTAATGTTTATTGAAATTTTTATGTTTTATTAGTTGATTTAGTGATAATTATGTGTTTTAGATTTCAATTTTTTTTATAATTATGGTTTCACCAATGATATTAATAATGACTGGTTGGAAAATTGAAAAGGCTTTCTTAAATATGATAATCCATTTAAATATTCCCCATTTCTTTATGATAAAAAAATTTATGACGTGATAATGTGTAAATGGATGTTACCCATCTGTGGGATGTTATGTTTTGTTCATCTATTCTTGATGAAAATGGGGATGTTTTTTTGAAGTGTGTTCAAATGTGAGGGTGAGGGTTAATTATTTCATTGATACAAATATATTATTATGTGATAATTTTGTCACTCACATATATTTAGATTTCATGATAAACCATGGGTGTTTGTGTGAGAAGTCTGGGTGTGCATGTTGTACTAGATTATTATAATGCTCAGGTTAGTGTCCTCTAGCATGAATCTGCACTACTTTGGGGATTTTTCTATCAGTTGGTCCAGTAGGGTAATATCGACTGTCACACCCCAACACAAACCATTCGGTCTGATCAGGGATACCACTCAACCTCATTCGTGCCTCCCCAAATGCTCGAGGATGATAACTAGTGGAGAGGTCCAAAGGGATAATGTGGTGAGACTATGACTTCAACACTATGTAGACACCAGAGAACAATCGTGGAAGTGATAAAAAATAAATAAGAAAATGATGAATAAAAAAATAATCATCAGAGTGGAAAAATATAATGAAATACCAAACTATGATGAAATAAATTTTCATGTCAGAAATATAAACCAAAATGAATAAAAGAGATCCCCACTAGAAGTGGATCAAAGTATAAGTTTAGAAACTAAATAGAAATAATAGAATCTATCCATCCCAAGTTCTATACTGGAACACCCACATCCTCCTGATAGAGCTACTCATCCATCCACCATAGGGAACTTTCCCTTCACTGGATTCATGACTGTGACATCTATAAGTTTATCGGAATTCCCGTGTAGGGTGTTAGTATAGGATTTAATATTAAAACACTGATGACCCATACACAAGTTTATAAGATATATCGGTTCATGAAATGAAGTTAAGTAGAGTATAAATAAAAACAAGTATATCACATAAGTTCAACTTATATGTCCGGTCATTAAAGGAAAACTCAACCTAAATTAGCTCCATTATAGAGGAAGCATCATCCAGCCACCTAAATCAAGTCCCTTGATGGGATAGTCTAAAATCACACGTGGCACATAATATTGGTTGGAATATTCCATGTAAATGTCGACCAATGTATGAAACATCCCTCTCAAGGTAAAGTTTAATAGGATCAACCTTCATGCTCAACCACTGATGATATGAGAACAACACTAATAAAACTGGGTTCCAGAAAGATCAAAATCATTATATATTATGTGGAAATAAATCAATAAATACAAACAATTGTATATTGGGATACACAAACACACACACCTCATATGATAATAAACCATATATAGGTCTCATGGGTATTCCCAAGTGTCCAAAAATATATTACAAGTACCAATATAAAACAAGTTATAAACTCAAGGGTTCATTCCTTAGGTGAAATAATGATATATTGAATGGTTCACAATCTGTGTCTAAAAAAAACTGAATCCCAAGAATATCCACTTTAGACACTGGCCTAGGTATGAATAGTGTAAGAAATAAAAAATCCTAAATCTATGTGACAATTATTTCAATGATAAAAAAATACCTTGTTATAATATATCAAAATCCTTATATCTGATTAAAACATCAAATCTCTAATTGGTTTTGATTTATGATAATAGAGGGGGATTGTTTTAGATAAAGAGAGAACTTATCAAATTGGAATCATAGGTCAAAACCATTACCTTGTCATCAATGAGATGGGATGGACGAAGAGTATATGGAATAAAAATCACATAGATAATCAAGCCATAGTTATGAGAGGAAAAAGATAGAAAATGAGAAATAAAATCAATAATCATGATATTTAATCTACTAGAACCATCATAATTCATGGTGTGAATAATGGATTCGTGTCCCGAAATTTTAGAATGGAAATATTCTGAAAATAATGTCATGTTAACTTTAAATCCTAAATAACACATTCACATTATTAATTTACATCTCATTTCATGAAAAAATTACATACCCCGAATGTAGATTCATGTATTCTTCCTAGAATCCATTGTCACTGTAAATATCCATTCCTGGAATGAGTAAATCTAATATCAAGCTTCAGTCTTCAATTTGTTTCCTATTCTGAACAACTTAATAAAAATAACTTTTTATTAAGACCTTCAATATGAGGTAAATATTAAATTAGTTATACCTTAAAATTTATGATGTTATATTTCTCCTCCTTTAACATCTTTTCATCATTAGGAAGTTACACTAGAGGTCTCCTCGTACAACTCAGGAAGTTGTGCCAAAATTTATAACACATTCTCCTATGCCTCATCCTAAAAACACCCATGTTTCCATTATACCATAACATGTGGAATCATTCTCTCTCACAGAACCTTATCTGATCACTCAATTATCCGAATGGGATGCCCAATAAAAGAAACATTTAACTCCAACTTAACGTCGTCACAATTGATCCCTTGCATATCATCCGGATTGTAAATAATAAGTTGATACATGTTGAAAAAATTGTGAATAATTGGGTACCATGAATGGGCATGAAAATTATAGACCACCAACCTGACGTGTTTGATGATCTCTAATGGCCCAATGTACTATGGTTCCAACATTCCTTAACTCTTCAAACACATCTTCCCCAACCAATGGGATACCCATAAGAAGACCTTTTCACCCAGAGTAAACTCCAGGGGTTATATTATTTGTCACTAATAGTACTTATACATTTTATAATCCATAATTATCCATTATACAATAAATAACACTTGATCTATGATCTCTTAGACCATACTCAACCTAATATGTCAAGATTCACCTACCTAATTCCAATAGAGAAGTCAATGAAAATTATTCCCATGTAGAGCCTCTAACAAATCCATATTAATTGACAAATAGAAGAAATTATTGTAGTAAAAATCTACCAATTCTAGGTGATCATCCTATGATCCTCAAAAATCTATATACAGATATATATGATATCCCTTATTGTCTGTATTATTCTCTGTGGATAACCATTTTTCCAACGATGAAAGGTTATCCTCAAATTTTAATATGCTCCCACTGCATTTTGTAAGACTTTAAAAAAATGTGATGTGAACTGGGTATCTCTATCATATAGAATACCCGAATTCACTTCGTGAAGTTGAATGATCCCTCAAATGTAGATCTTACTGAGCTTGCACACTTAGTTAGTCTCTTGGATTAGTATGAAGTGAACTTCCTTCATAAACTGATATACTAGCACCAAAATAATAGTTGAGACTCTTAAGGATCTACGATACCCTATCTTAAAGACTGTTGTCACATCATTTAACTTACATATATGCATTACAAATGGCTCGAGAAACCCTTTAGGCCTCTGATTCTTAGCCATGATACTCTTAAAAGTAAAAAAATGGGAGACAAATCCTATAAATTCTATCTTTATACTAGGCCACCAAAACATCCATTTTGAAACGTGATACCTATTGGTTGGAACTAGGAGAATATCCCACTAAGAAGCATGATAGGCTCTCATTAGATCCTATTCCATGAAATACTGAACCATCACCCAACCATGAAATAGAATCACTCCACATCTATAAAAATCCTAACATGGAATGAAACCATATGTTTCCAACCTATCATGAAATCTGGAAACCTTTAAATCAAGACCATGAATATCATTTAATAATTAAAAAAATTAGGATGTAATCACTAAGGAATCAATTTCCATTTCCCATTGATCCTCAGCTATTCGCACCATCCAGTATTCCAAGAAATACATGATCTAACATTCTACTTTATATATATGTTATCCCTCTTATTATTTATTCCACTCTTACTTGAAGCTACAGGTATCTAGAACACAAATTTATCATTGAAAACTAGTAGGTACCCCTCAATTGATCAAAAAATTCTTTAATTCTTGGTAGTGGGTGCTAATTTTTCATAGTGATCTAATTCATATTCTAGTAGTATAAAAAAAATTTAATACCCCAACTTCTTAGAAAACAACACTAAATAACCTCAAGGGGAAGTTATTTATTTTATAAATCCTTTATCTTAAGGATCATGCTTATATATATTGATTTCTTTTAACTTAGTTAGTTCCATGAGATATGTTGGAATAAATATAGTTCCTGCTCCAAACACAAGCTCAATACTTGAATAAACTCTCTTATGGGGATGTAACCCCAATAAAAAATACATAAATACATCTATGTACATTTATAAAACTAGAGAAAAATAGAAGTGATTCACCAACCAATCCACTATCGGGATCATACTGACCACCTGTGATGAAAAATAATTCTCACTGATGAGGGTCTGGTCCCACTCTTCTTGCCTCAACATCCCATTCCTTGACCAACACGAACTTTCCCCTCTAGAAGATGTGAAAGTTAATAATCATTGATAAGAACCATTCTGTGCATAACATTTTATTAACTACTATATTTTAATTATCATGTCGAATCCTTTCATATCTAGAATTATGAATCTTTCAACCAGATGGATAACATAAACCACCATTATATAGTCAAGGAAGATATAAAAATAATCTAATTTAGTTCCCATAGGTGTATCAATAGTCAATGTCATAGAAGATTACAGAAAAAATAAATCCAACCTAGTAACCCCTTGAGAAGATATGATAAATGGGATGTGCCTTTTTCAAGAAAATCAAAAGATAGTGTTGATGAAATAGGGTTGTACCACACACTAAGAGGATTCTCATGGAGTGATGACCATCACCCCGATGTCCATCCTATAGATTTCTTTTCTTATTCCCAGAATTAGTAACTTGGATTCTACTAAATAAAGTACTAATTGATTCACTGACGACAAGAAGAAATCATGCAAATTTGTCATCCCAAATACCCTTATATCTATTCAATTCCTTGAAAAGAACGATGTAATAGTTCATCAGATATGACTCCCTAAACTGTTGATGCATCTATGGATGATGAACAATTTTAAACTATTTGGCCATCTAAGCCTCGTTCCCTTCAAAAAGATGAGAAAAGTAAATATATACCTTTACGGTCCAACTACAGTGCATTTGGGAAGAACTCCTTGACGATGATGTTTTTAAAGGTTTCCCAATTAATCCCATTACATCTACCACCCAACAACATGGAATCCCACCATCACCTAGTTACACATTGAAGCATAACTTTTCAATATTTACCTTCTTATTCCATGGGATATCTTCTAGGTTGAAAATAATCTCAATTAAATGTATCCAGTCTTTTGTATCCTCAGGGCCTCTAGTACCTTTAGAGGATGGGGTTCTCTAGAGATTGAAGCCACATGCATAATCGACCATCATCTACCATACCATAATGGATCCTCCATGCTAAATAGAAACCAATAGAATGAGTCCTAACTATACTGATTCTATAGCTTGACCTACTAAAGAAACCAAGGGAGCATAGTTGGCTATATTCAGTTGCACAACATGTCATGCAACTAGCTAGATGAGATATCCATTAGATGGAATTTCCAAAAATTTCATAACAAACCTTACAGAAAAATATATATAAAATCAACACCATTTAAAGAATACTATAATATAAAATGATTCACAACAAGGATCATCCTAAGAGGTATCCCAAAAGTACAATGAATAAACCCCTATGCACTACCCAGAAACTAAGTCTGTCCACAAGTACCCTCACATTAGTTACAACCACATATATACACCCAAACATAGATTTCACATACTCAAATTAAAGAATATAATAAATAATTCACCAAAATAAAATGTCATAATTTTAACATAAAATTAATTATTCTGTATCTATCTAATGAATGAAATACATATATAGCATATGATCTTATATGATTATCAAGATGCATGAACACACACGAAATTCCACAAATCATTACAATAACATTATGTGCATCATCCAAACAATACTTTTTTAAAAGGTAATTTGAAATAGTAATAACACCAATTCACACCATATGGAAACTTTATGGTCTACTATACAGTGATATCTAGGAAGTGATGCGTTTCCCTAACCTGAGTCACAATCATCATATATTCTATATTTTCTTTCATAGATCAAGGAAAATACAAGAAACAAGTCCGTGAACATGGGATCTGATACCATTTTACAACAACCCGACCTAAACCACTGGGCTAGAGAGGGGATTCTACATAACCTAATGTGTGCCTCCACATATTTAAGAGGTTTATGAATAATTTTGTGGGCCAAAGGAATAATGTGGGGAAACTATTACCTTAATACTAGGTAAACATGATAGTATAATAATGGAACTAATAACAAAAAAAAATCAAAAAATAATGAATAATAAAATTATCTTCAATGTACTGGAATAAAAATAAATACTAACCCATGAAAAATCAAAATGGAATGTGAGACATATAAACCATAACTAATAAAAGAGATCCCCAAAAGCGGTGGTTCAATGTATGAGGTAAATAGCTAAACAGAAATAATAGCAACGATCCAGCCTAAGGTCCATCTAACAATGCCCAAATCCTCCTACTAAACCTACTCATCCAAAAACTATAGTTCCATTGAACTTCACTAGATCCATAAAAATGAAATGTACAAGTACATCTAAATTCCCATGTTTGGTTTGAATATAAGACTCCTTATTACACCAATAATATCCCTTTACACAAGTGCATAAGATATACTTATTCATGACATGAAAATAGAGTAAGGATAATAGTAATTAAATCCTATAAGCATAACATAAGTCCCTCAAGAACGTATCTACCTAATTAATCTCCATAAAATAAGAAACCTCAGCTAAATTCTTACAACATTCCCCTCAATGTGATAGTCCAAAAACACATGTGATACATCCCACCGATTGGGATAGCCTAAGTGCATCCCCACAAATGGCTGGAACATCCCTCTTAGGGTATAGTTTAATTGGATCCACATATACTATATAAAATTGATCACTAGAGAATAGCATGTACTATACGAGATAAAAATTAAATATCAAAATGATTTCATATAAATTATGAATTATATTCATTAAAATATATGTAGAATATATACTAGCTTGAGTCTCAAGAGATACACATGCACACCTCATGTGATAAAATATTATACATATGTCTCATATAGATACACACACATTCCATAAACCATTCTAAATATGTATATAAAACATGAACTAAATTCAAGGTATTCATACCTTATATTACATGACAATTTATGGAATGGGTCATCATATGTATCAAAAAACATCACCGAATCTTGGGAATATCTACTGTCGACCAAAAGATAGGTCCAAATGGTGTGTGGAATCCAAAATATTGAATTTGAGTTCCAATTATATCAATGATAAAAAAATATCGATATACCTTATCAAAACCATTATATTTGATCAAAAAACAAGGATCTAATTTCTTTTTATTAAATAGAGGATAATGGGATTGTTGAAGATCAAGAGATAACTTACGAGATTGAAATAAATGGATTGAAAAATTGTTTGGGTATTGAAGAGAGGATACATAATGAGAGGGGAGAAGCTAAAAATCACATAGAGAGAGATCTTAGGATTTTGAGAAGTAAAAGGATGGTTAATGAAAAAGAGAATAAGTACTCAAGAAATCTAATCTTCTAGAAACAATATAATACATAGTGTCTATTATATATTCATGAAGTGATATTTTATTAAAGGGTGATATGATGAAATCATTTCACCTCATCTTAAAAACCCAAAATCCTCATTCATGTCATGAATATACCTCTCACATAAAGAATAGATTTCAAGCCTTGAATGAATATTCATGGATTACTCAAATGATTCACTCATGTTGTGAATATCTCTTCATGATGTGAACTATTCTAACTGCCAACATCCATCCCTGGTTTCATTTCCTTCTATGAACTCCATATGAAGCCTCAATTCATATAATTTCACCCTTTAAAATGCGTCAAATATTAAAAATGGCATAACTTAAACTTGAGGATGTTGTGTCAAGTAATAGGTAATGTTGTTTGATATCTGGTTTCAATACATATTTGTTATATGTATGTTTATTTAAGACCAAGAATTTTGGAGGTGTTATATTGCTGATAAAAGTTATTATTATTTTTCAAAAAACTAGTATCATTTTTCCTTAAAATATAAATAATAAAATTTCTTTGAGATTTCCAATAATTGGTGAATGGATAAAGAATATTAGATGGACTTTTGTAGAAAAATTATAAGATATGGAATATTCTAGACGAAAATTGTTCTTTGGTTTTGAAATTTTATGAATGCTTATATTTTGGTGTAGAATGTTCAATGGACAGTCTTTTCAATGAAAAAAAATCTGGTGATGATTTTCTATTTTTAAAATTTTAATTATCATGAGTTTTGAAACATCTCATGATCCAAGTGTTTAGTACAAAGCAGGATATATTTCCCCAACTATACTGATTTCCTTCTACTATGATATGTGGATGTTCAGTAGACTTGGTTTTTATTCTAATATGAGTTTGTGTTCAAAGATATTAATGAAGTCTAACAGAAACAATTCTTATTAGATAAAGTTCAAGGGGATAATGCTCTCAGATAAATAATCTCTAGATGAAGAAAGAATAAGAAGGATAAAAAAATAATTTATTGACCTATCACTATATGAACCTAGTAGGTGAATTATTATAAGATAAATTCTTTATAGGAAATACATCTCGAAAAAAACTGTATTGTCTAATTAGATTGAAATTTATGATGTTTTGAAGATGGAGTTGTTTAAGGATGATTGAGTGATTTTTTTTCATGAATTTCATCAGATAGAGGAGTCAAAATGAATGAAAAAAGGTGGGTTCTGATGAAATTCATTAGATTGATGAAGAGTTTTCTGTATACTTTAATTAATTTTATATAAACATTGTAAGGGAATAGTCATAAATAAGTTCTTCATATGGAATGTTTTTTACAATATTTTATCATACAAATTTCTAGGGTATAATATTTTAGTTGTTTAATGTTTTAAATATTGTTATTATAATGATATCAATGGTGTTGATGAAAATTTTATATTAAATGTACCAAATATTATGGGAGGAATATCTATTTTTCTCTCCAAATAAGTCGGATGTTTTTTTTAAGAAGTTGATGTTAAAATTTAAGATAACATTTTATATTTATATATAATCCTTGATAAGTATCCAATAAAATTGTATGGAGTGATAGATTTTAATTTCATGTTTTTCATTGAATAATAAATCTTATTGGAAATCTATCCTCCTATCCTACTCATGCATCTATAAATATGATTCAAGTATAATACAATGTTTTTAATGTTCAAAAAACAAAATATTGATTCAATAAAGAAATATATTCCAACAGATACACTAAACTAAATAAAAAATCCAATTATTAAGCTAGAAGTTTCTAACAGAGGAATATCTTGTTTAAAGATGAAGAAGAAATTGATATCGATCGTAGGTTTTCTGATTAAAGGATGAGAAACTAATTCATAATAAAAAAAATAATATCATATCGAATCAAATGAATAGAGTGTAAGGAAGTTGTATCAACTATCAAAATGTATGAGACAAACATTTCAAGATTGATAAACTGACAAAGAAATCTGACAAATAGAGAACATATAGAGTTATATACAGAAGTCCAAGAAGAAAATTTTTATCTACTAATGGAGAATAAAGTTAATAATTTTTTTTACATGATGATAAAAAATAATTAAATAACAAGAAAAACACTAATGTTGGTACAAAGTCATTGTTTCACATTTATTTGGGTGATGAGAACATGTAATGTTGTTTTGATAATGGTGAAATATAAGTGTAAAGATGTTTCCTAATTTCTATAACCATATTAAAGGGATGTTTTTCAATTTTAATGTGTGGAATTGGATTATTTATAAACAATTACAAGGATTATATTCTCTTATTGAGTAGTGAACCTTGTAAATTCTTTTGTTCATATAGTATGCATTTATGTGATTTTTTTCAGCAATGTTATAAAATTTTAATAGGAGGTGAATATTGTTTCATTAGAAATAAATTATGAAAGGAAAATATCAATTATTTGACCCATCACCCTCTCAATGATCACACATATCATGTTGGGTATTTTAAGATTGTATTAGATTGAATGTTTCCTTCATTAAATATTTAATAAATTTGGAAGACATGAGATGTTTCTCTGGATGTTTATAATTATATGAATAGAAAGTGGATTACATTATTTATGGAATGAGAAATCATATTTTGAAAGAAAAAATGATTCATTATCATATATTCATTTTCTATAAAGTTCCCAATGTTTTTACATACTGTTTCGCACCTAGTACTATGGATGTTTCCATAATAGCTAATGATAATAAGAAATTAGAGAATTATGGGTGAGAAATAAATTTTATACATTCCTCACTCAATGAATGAAAGTTTCTTAGAGTTGAATATGTTATAATAGATAAAATAATCTATGAAAAGTTGAAAAACATTTATAAAATAAATATGAAACTGAATAATCAAAGTTAAAAAATATGTGGTGGAAGTATGAAAATCAGAATATGTGTGATTGAGAATCTATCTATAATTTTTTAGCAATGGTAAATTAAATTTTGAGCACTATAATATTTATAGTTTATAATTTTGAAGGTTCAGTGTTTGTTTAATATATCTATTAAATAATTTTTAAAAAACATGATGCCAAATTTTTATCATTGGAAGATATATATCTTTAAACACTTTATCTAGATGATCTAAAAAAAACTTTTTTCACTTATGAATGAGTATAAAAATGTTATGAAGAAAAAAGAAAAGTATTATCAAGAAATTTACTTGAAATCTTATATGAATGTAGAATATATGAACAATATCAATGAAGAATTATTTTTTGATAATAACACTAAAAGCGAGGTTATTATAACATTTCATAAATTTATGTATTTTTTTAAAATGGAGAAAAGTGGAATGAGAATGTACAAATTGTAGTTATAGATAAAATATTTTGGATATATAGACTGATTAAGATGAAAAAAATTCAAGAAGATCAACTCTAAAGAAGGCATAAAAATCCAAATCTGGTCCTAAGGGAAACGATAAGAAGTTATCTAAATATTTAAGGAGAAAATATTTCCTTAGACGTGATGAATATGATAACTGTGAGGAAGCGGCTAAGGAATTCAGTGATAATGCCTCTAAAAAAATATTATTCAAAAAGTTAATAATGAAAAATTCCCCAGTGATGAAACTAGTAGTACCAAAGAAGACGAAACTCTTATAGATTTTACATTAATTATAGGGATGAAATAATGTCATGTGAAAATAAAAAGACTTAATAATGAGATCAAGAACCTGAAATGGGGAATTCATTTAACCAGCAATAAAGAATATTTTCTAAAAAAAACTTTATATTCTAAAATATATATATTATAAAATTATTTGATGATAAAAATAAGAACAATAATAACATTCCTGAAGACAATTTGAAGATAATGTTGGAAGTCATGGAACTTGTTCAACAAAAACATGTTATAGATGAGCAATGAGTTACCAAATTCCAAAACATAGTTACGAATGTTATTCAGTATTATGATAATGATAAAAAAAATGGATCAACAAAATTATCCTCAAATTTTTATAAGAATAATAAAGATAAATTTAAGGAAATAGATGTTAAGAAAACCAAATATTTTTCTAAAATAATAAATCTGAAAAAGAAAATGTTTTTAAGGTTACGATGTCTAAAATAAAAGTCACTACTATAGGTGATTCTATTGAGGATGAAGATAAATATAAGTTGATGAATAAAATATTAGGAGGTAACCAAAACTTTGTTGTGAAAAAAATACTAGATTATAAGGTAATGAAGTTGATGTTAACAAGAAAAGCAACTCCAAATAGTATACAAGTTAAAGAGGGAGATGCAAATTCTATAGTTACTACTATAATTTTGGTAGATTTTGGAATAGAAAATATATTTTTTGTTTAACCATTAATATTATAGAGAATGAAAAAGAAGTTATAGGTAAAGTTTCCAGGGGAGTCAACCCACTTTAAAGATTCATCTTAATAATCTTAGGATAAAGATTGAAAATAGATTCCAAATTTTGAAAACTATTTTTTATAATCTGATCAACCAGAAAATAATTCAAGATGATGTCTTGTTATAATATTAGAAAAACAATTATTATATAAAAGATATCAAATGTTGTTGGGAGGAAAAATAAACAAGCAAGAAAAAAGCATTAGTGGTTGAAACCGCTCTCAAAGCTATAAAAGAAAAATAAACAAGGATTTGGGATAGTGGGTGTTATTCACATATGATATAATAGATTATCATTTTTAGGAGTGTAAAATATTTTTAATAAGGCATGGTGACTTTTTAAAATAATTATTCACTCAAAATCAAAGGTGTTAGCTCTATTACAGTTTACAGAGAAAAGAATAAATCATAATGAGCATTGTTTTTCAAACAACTAAAAAAAAATTTGTTATGTTTTTCACTACTCATTAATTAAGGAAAAAAAGTTATTTTTTGAAAAAATTGTTTTCTATGATTTTATAATATGGTAATTTTATAATGATAGTCAAAAAAATTAAGGGAAACTTGTTTCATGTTTCTATTCTCAAATTTATTGTTATTTAAAAATGATGTAAGATAATTAATTTTTGAATAAATGGTTTGGGAATATGTGTTAGATGAATATGAGAAAGCGTAAAAGGAGAGAACATATTTGTGTTATTAATGATACGAATATAATATGAGATTGGTGTTTATATATTTTCCAAAAGGTAATATTATAAACTCATTTTGTAAGAAAGTTGAGATGTATTCAACTCATCCCTTTTAGCCGATACATTCTCATATATGTGGTGAAATGAGAAAAAAGTAAACATGTGGAGTGATGTTCTTAATTTATTTTATTTATTAATTTACTCACATTTCAGGTTTAATATTTTTGAAACATAAATCATTGGCTCTGAAAATATTTGATACTTTTAGGATAAGTTAAAAAAAATTATTTATGTTTTTTGAAGAAAATTCAAACTTATAATGGTAGAAAATATATTAGTGGGATGTTTGGAGACTATTTTAGAAAGCATGGAATTCCTAATGGGTTGATTTCACCATACACACCACTTCAACATTATGTTTCTGAAGAAAGTAATTGACATTTTTTGGAGATGACAGAATTAATATTAATTTAACTTGACACTCCTCATTATTTTTGGAGGAAAACTATCAGATTAGTAGTTTTTGTTTAGAATCAACGTTTCTATAGGACAGAATATTATATGAATCCATATGAAATTTATTATAAATACACTGCATGTTTTAATAACATAAGTCTGTTTGGAAGTCCTACAATATAAAATTAAAGGGTGAAGATCAGGGGATGTGTGATTAGAGAGGTGAGGATGGAACCTTTTTTGGCTAACCATCTAATGATAAATGATACAAGTGTTATAAAAAATAGATAAGAAATATTCTTGTTAATATAGAAGTTAATGTCCATGAAATATGATATTATAAAGTATCTAAAATAGGTAAAAATATGATATAAAGGGAGGATGAGGTGGTTGCAGTTCAACATCGTGAAAAACTTATTAATGATAATAACAATATTGAAGATACCCGAGATGAAGATTCTGACTTGACTATCTTAAGTGATAGGGAAAAATTATTTTTATCACATCTTAGAATAAGAACGAATTGGATGTTCATAGAATCACTGAAAATTAATGTAAACATGTTTGAGCTGGAATAAATTCTAATTCAGTATCAAATACTTCAATAAATTCACAAGTTTATCCAAAATATATTGATGAAGCATTGTATCATTAGGAGTGTCTTGATTATATGAATGATTATTTGGATCAATTCTAAAATAATGATTCTTGGGAACTTATTGGAATATAATAATAAAAACTTGATTGGTACAAAGTAAGAATTCTGAAAAAAGTTTAATTAAAAACATGAAGTTATAAGAAACACAGAATGATTGGTTTGTAAAGGTAATACCTAATTTAGTTTTACATCACGACACTCAGGTGGTTTAGGATTGTGTATTGGTGGACTTTTTTGGTGTCTTAAATCATTTTCTTTTCAGCACTTAGGGGTTTTGAGGGCCTTGAACTATTCCTTCTATCCACTTATTGCATGAACCATCATTTAAAAACACTATTCTCATTGATCATGATGGTTGTTCGGTGGTTTGGGAATGTGTCAGAAGTGAAATTTGATGATTCCTTCCTCATCATCATGCTATCCAATTCCTTTATTCTTTTGATCAAGACCTTTGTTCTAGACCCTGTTCTCTGTCTTGTATGAAAAATATTATTGTACACTGGGACTATACTAGTGGTGGCGGTCGACATCAATCTGTGGGTTCTTCTTATAAATTATTTTATACTAATATCATATTGTGGTATCTGATAATATTTTGCTTCATCTTGGGGATCTCTTGTATTTTTTAGTGTTTTCTAAGAATTTATCTTATTTTTTCATTATCTATGGTGGTTTGGTTCAAGCTCTTATGATTACACCAGGTTAATGGTGAAGAAGGGATTTATGGCCTTTAATGTATTTGGATCCTTATTCATGATGATATAGTGGTCTTAATGGCTAGTGATCTTGGATGTTGGTGGTTCTTTTAGTTTTTAACATTAGTTTTTAAGGGTTTTTAGTGGATTTTTTGGATTTTTTGGACAACAATGAGTACTGGATTTCGGTATTTTGTCTCACTAGTAGGATTTTTGATGATTATAGTGTCGTATGCATCAGTTTCACATATCAATGAAGATCATAGTCTATGGTGGGTCCATTTTTTTTAAAATTTGGAATTTTAAGAATTAATTAGGAAGGTAGTTTGAGTTTTTTTTGAGACTTGAGTTTATGATGGTTTTTTCCTTGGGTTTTGTTGGATTTTGTTTTGTGGTTATTTTCATGGTTTTTATTTGGTTAATATCTATAATTTTTCTAATTTCTTGTTAACATATGTAAGGTTTCCACTGAATCAAAATGAAGATTAATTCAAAAATAAAGACATGGATAGGAGGAGGAATGATGATGAAACTTGTCAAAATTTTGTTGAGGAGAAGATGAATATTTTTGAGATTTATTTGCCGGGATAAATGAAATAATTTATTCCCTTAAAAATCTTGAAAAAAGGAAATATATTTTACTATATCAATAGATTTATTCTAATTAACTTCTATTGATGTTTTTCATGGAAGACATAATATTTTTTCCATATCAATTTCATAGGAAACAAAATTGTAAAAATTTAGTGAAGAAAAGGTGGTGGATCCTAAAGAGTTTTAAAATTTGGTTGGAAATTTATTTTAACTAACATATCTGAGGAAAAATATAGTATTTTAGGTTACAATTTGTGACTGATATCAATGTGAAACAAAATAATATCATCTCATTGTTAGAAAAATAATTCTCAGATATATCAATGACACAACTGATTTTTTTTTAAATATAAAAATGCAGTAAAGATTGATTTTTTTAGATATATATATAGATTTGGAAGGATGTGTGGTTGATATAAAATCCACATTTTTTGTATTTTGACTCTTTGTAGAATTATTTTTTTCTATAATACAAAGAAATAAAATTTAGTAACTCTTAGTATAGGAAAATATGAGTATATTCCTACCACACAAACTTCACCATAACATATGTGGATGAAGGCGTAGTTGGAAGAATAGTTTATTGATGTGATGTTTCCCCTTATAAGGGTTTTGGATAATCAAAATTATTTAAATCTCACTAAAAATAAAGTACTATATATTCATTCCAAGAACATTGGTACAAAAAATATCTTCATTAAAGTCCATTTAAAGAAGAATGAAATGAATTTGGAGTTTGTTCATAAAACTGACCATGTTGATGATAATTTCCCAAAACCCTTGTAGAAGAAAACAATTCATAGGATGAGGTTGATAATGGGTGTTCAACCTACCTCTCTTCAAGGATACAGTTTTTGATACCCATCTTCTCTCCATTTTTTTGTATTGTGTTCTAAAGGGGGAGGAAAATGTTGTAACATAAATATATCCATAGGCATATTCTTAACCATTTATAGAAATAATGTATTATGGGGGAGATTTTATATGAGGAATGTGTTTATTTAAGTTTGTGTGTGAGCGAACAATTTTAATAGTTTATTGAAGTGTATAAAGGAAAAAGTAATCTTATGGGTTGAAGTTTTATTTTTGATGAATGTTTTATATGGAATATGATGTTTCTTAGGAGGTTTGTGGCATAGTTTATTAAGTCCATAATTATGGATGACATGGTATTTTTGTTCAATGATTATGGTTTCCAACATTAAGTTCTCTCATGTGGGATTAGTATTGCTGGATATATAATCCATTTCACAAGTTACAAAGTTTTTGTGATTTATGTTCTTTGGATGAAAAAATACATTGGGGAGATTTCCAGGAATAAAATGTTTAGAAGTGTTCTCAATATGATGATCATTTTTATGAAATTTGTTTCGAATGTTTTTTATTTTGTTTTTAAAACAAAAATAATAAATGTCTATTGAGATTTCCAATAATTGGAAAATTGAAAAATAAGATCGTGCATACTTTTCAAAAAAACTCATTCGAATGTAATTTTAAAAATGAATATTTTTCTTTTTTTTGAAATGCACTAAATGTTTATCTTTTGGTGTTCAAAGTTTATTTTAATTTTTTTAGTGGGAAAAAATATGGTGATGTTTTTTGTTTTGAATTTTTATAACATCATTAGTTTTGAAACATCTCATTATCTAAGCATTTAGTATAAAGGGGGTAATATTTGTTCATGTTTATAAAGATCCATCTAAAAATGTCTATGGAATTCAAACAAACATTGTTTTGGATGTGAATATTTTTTGTTCGAATATTATTTGTGCACTATGAAATTTTTTTCTCATAATTAATAAAATCAGATGAAGTTCAATTAGTTGATGATATAAAAAAACATCTCTAGATATAGAATGAATAACCAAGATGGAGGTGGATTTGTTTAACTATCAATGTTTTAACCCATCAGATGAATTTTAATAAGAAATAGTCTTTAGGAAAAGTCCTTTAGAAAAAATATTTGTACCTGGTCTAGTGAAACAAATATTTATAAAGTTGTGAGGATGGAGTTGGTTAAGGATGGTCTGATTAATGTTTTTTATGATCTTCATTGAAAATATTTTTCCTAATTAAGGTAGTGAAAATAGAGTTCTAATGCATGTCATCAGATGAGGGAATAGTTTGGAAAATACTTTCAAAAAGATCCTATAAAGGTTGTGAATGAATAATCGGATAAAAATTAATTTGAAAGAATATTTTTTAAAAATACTTATCTGAAAAAATTCAATGGAATAATGTTTTTCTAGTAAACGTTATTTATAAAGTTATTTTAATGATATCAAAGGTGATGATATAAAGATGATATTTAAATTTTCCAAATATCACAAGAGGAATATATAAGCTTGTCTCTAAGGAATAAAGAATCTTATTGATTAATTGGTTGTTTTAATTTACAATACACATCATGAATTTTTTAAATGTCTAAAAAAGAATCCCAAAAAATTATAATTAGAAAGAGATTTAAATTTAAACTTTTTAATTAAGAAAGAAATAAAATTGAAAATACCCACTTATCTCCTTATCAAACATCTATAACTAGGATGAACGTATGGTACTATGTTATGTATTGTTCACGCGTGAAAAATTTAAAGAGGTAAAGAGATATATTTGGACAGATACACCAAACAAAATGTAAAATTTAATGTTTGAGAACGAATTTTTCAACCATGGAATCTACTTGTTGAATAAAACGTAGATGTTGGTATTTAAAAGAGGTGTTGTGATCCTAGGAAGTGAATAGAAGTAACCAAAAAAATTTATATCACGTGGAATCAGATGAATAGAGAGTATGGAATTTGTATTAGTTAGGAGAAGGAACCAGATTGACTCTTCTAGATAGACAACCAACAAGATAACTTGGATAAATAGTGAATTAATAGACTTTTAAAAATAATTTTAAGATTTAATTTCTTAATTTATGATGGGAAATAAAGAGAATAAATTTTTACAAGAAGAGAAAAAATGAAGAAAGTAAAATAAGAGCAATGATAAAAAATTGAGCCTATTAGTGAAGGTTTTTAAATCAGTTATAAAATATTTGTTATATATTTATTTTTGGGAAGATAAGATGAACTTTTGTTTTTATTATAGTGAAACAAAAGTGTAAGTATATTCTATTCCTGCTGTAACCACATGAAAATGATTTTTTTCTACTGGATTCGGTGCTATTAAGATATTTCAAAATCATTCCAAGGACTAGCTGCTCTTAGTGATTTGTAAACCTTTTAAATTATTGTGTTTCTATGGAATTTGATTGTGTGATTGTTTTTTTGAAAAGTTATTACACATTAACAGAAGGAAATGTTTTTTTCATAATAAATAAATTATAAAAAAATATCACTTATTCACCCCACCCCCTCTCTTTCATCATTTTGATCTTGTGGGGTAATTTCATATTTTTTAAAAGATTTTCCTCAAGATTCCTAGGTTACCCATGATGATTTCTATTTACATTTATTTTGTGATAACTATTTTTAGATATTATATTTCTATTCCTTTTCATGATCTTATTTTATTATAAGATATCCATTTTATTTTATCCTCTTAAATATAAGTTCCTCCCATTTCTGTTTAAACTACGTTTGATCATATTTATGGATTCATCTCATTGAATGGTTTCTGGGATCTCTTTTGAAAACAAAAATATGAAATATTTTTTTGATGAAATTTTTTCAATGAAATACACTAGTTAATTATTTGAAATGAAGATATATAGGCAATTTTTTTATTTTAAACAAGCATGAAAGGGTTTTTGAAAGGTGTGCACGCGGTTTGGGGAGGATACCAGCAGGGAATATTGTTGGATTGCCTTCTTGAACCACTATAATTATTTTATATTTTGTAATTAAAAATAACATTATATTTAATTATTATAATAATTTTGTTGATTTTAATTTTTTGTTAATTTTTTCAACATTTATTCATTTTATTCCAATTATTCTGCCTAATTACTTTTAGTTATATTTTGGAGAAATTATGTTTTTATAGTCGAATTTTACCATTATTAATCCTTTTTAAAATTAAAATTATGTTTACGTAATTTTTCTTATTAAATTTATGTGAGTTTTTAATTTAATTATATACCCTTAAATATCATTCCACATATCTATACCAAAGTAATGTCTTCATGTGTTTACCCTTATTCATGTTATAGCTTACCCATACTTAATTAGTTATATTATTTGATTAACCTTAAAAACAAATCTATTACCCTAACATTATTCTAGTGTTACCTATACTCATTGTGTTTATGGTCTTTTTTACCTTTAAGAAAAATTTCCATTACCTTTACTCGACATATATGAAATAAGGGTTACACTTACACGTTATTTTTGTTATCTTTATGTATTCTCTTCTATTTTAGATTTAAATTTATGTAACTTAATGTTACCTTTAAATAAGTTGATTCTAACCTTTTTTGATATACAGAAATTCAATTTTACATTCACATAACTTTTAGATACCCTTTCATATGTTTCAGATACCCTTATGTGCATTCCTAGCTAATTGTACACTTTGGTTACAAATTAGGTTTACCCTTGCATAATTACTTATTATACATACAAAAGATATAAATCTTAGACCTTGAATTTACATAGGTTATAGAAAATTATTCTTACTTTTACATAGCATGAATTTTGTGTGAAATTTACCATTACGCAAATCTATTTTTTTCCAAAATATTATGCTTCACATTTTCACTAATATATTAAAATTTGGGAGGTTTATAATACTTATTTAAATTATTTTAATGATTATATAAATTCATAATAATCATATAGAATCTATGTGGAATATTTTGACATTATTTTAAGTATATTTATAAGAAGTTCAATGTTTTTCTTATTATTATACATGAAATTTCAGCGTGGAACTCAAAAAAATTGATTTTATTATTTTGAGTCATTTTGTCTATTTTTATTGTTTTTTCTAAATTAATATTAGATGATAATAAATTTATTAAAACATGTTTTATAGTATTTCATTGTGATTTAATCATTTATGAATTTCCTTAGGTCTATATACATATATTTTTTATGTTTCTAAAATTTGAATTTAAAAGAAAATTGTTGTGTGATTATTATGGGATTTTCATTGACCTATTATTTTGGAATTTTTTACTATTCAAACAATGATTTTTAATTAGATTGAATTATTCTTCAAGGTTTTGAATATTAGAAATTATTTAAGTGATAGTTTTTCAATGATAATATTCTTCTCTCTCTCTCCAAAAATTATGTAACTATATTTAGAAATTTAAATTTTATAAACATTGGATAGATTGTGCAATGTTTCTATTTTATTTGTAAAGTTTGATCAGTGATTGAAAGGTACTTTATGAGGTAAAAAATTAAAAAAACAATACTACTTCAATTATATTTTAAATATTTTCATGTTATACTATTCAGAAAGTGTTATTGTGTGATACTGTTGTGAATGTTTGTGATTTTGTGCAAGAAATTAAATACTCTATTGAATGATATCTCAAGGAATCTACCTGAACTGCTTCAACTTCTACTACATTGAAGGGAATGTTCATTTGAATACTTAAGAACTAGTAACTATTCTTATCTTTCTAGTATATGTAATTCATCATGGTGTATTTTTTTAGTACATATTCTTATATCTCACATGTTCTTTGACTTTATGTGTATGATTTTATATAAAAAATCATTTTCTTTCTTTAGGTTGTGATTCCTAGATTCAAAATTCAAGACTATTTCGGTAGTGACTCACATAATCTAAATTTGGTGTTATAATTTGGGTGTGACCCCCCATAGAAAATTCAGGTGTCTTATATGTACATTCAATTTAAAATGTTGGTTATAATTGAGATATGATTCCAACTCAAAAATAAGTAAAGTGAACAAAGTATTTCTATCCACGTAGAGATTTATAAGAGTACACAATAAGAACTTTGGGTTGACCTGCTATAAAAATCCATGTGTTATTTATTTTATTTTCCATTTCAAATAAAATCTATTAATTATATTTGATTATTTATTTAGTTAATTAATCCGTAACTTAATTTTTTTTTGGTCAATTCACCCCTCCCCTCTAGACCATATATCATCACCTTACTAGACCTAATAATTAGTTCATAGGTTATTCATTTTGGAAATTATAAAATAATTTTTATGTCATTTATTTTTCTCATTTTAATAGTTTATTATTTTTTATTCTATCGTGTTCCTTAAACACATATTCTAAGGATAATTATTCATTAATATGGTAGTAATAAATCCTAATGATGGATGGATTCATTTGTAACATCCTCATATCAATGCTAATGATTATGGTTTCTTGAAAACTAGAATGGAAACTTATCTGAAGTAACTAAGCATTGAGAACTAGACATCAATGATAAAACCTTAAAAATTTCTTAATTATGGTCCAATTACTCTTACAAGAAGATACATATCTAAACATGATTTGTATTATTATATTATGAATAGTTTATATTATTCTATTTATTGAATTGTTTTTATTCCCATATATTATTGTAAGATGGCTCATGCGATTTGGATGTTTTTTCAACTTACGCATCTTCTATATGACAATATGATCAGATCCAAAATTAGAATGTTTTAAGTGGAGTGCTATGATTTCAAAATGAATGAATATGAAATCTTAAATCAATTGTTCCACTGAATCACTAGAATAGTGGATAAAACCAATTCTCCAAGATAATCTTTAGAAAACATTGTTATTTTTGTAAGAGTACTAAAAGAGGTACCCAAGATGAATAATATAAATAATGTTGTGCTTGATGAATCTATGAATTTAAAACAATACACATTGGATAAAATCATTGGATCACATATTCAATATGAACATGAGTTGAATAGTATTGTAGAATAAGAGGCTTAAAAAAGGTGATTCTTTCAAATCACATATACATGTTATTTATAACTCTTGTGAATATGAGGAACAATAAAGTGAAAAAGGAGAAAATTTAAATATAATAAAGGGTATTTATAATTTAATGAAGAAGAATAAAAAGTTATTAAAGAGACTAGGTGATGATCAAAAGAAAGATAAAAAAATAATGGTAATATATATGGAAAATATGTAAACTATTTTGAATGTAGAAATAAGGGACATATAAAACCATATTTTCTAAATTTTAAGAAGGAATGGTGAGATTAAAAATACAAGAAAGAATTTAAATGTACTTATCAGGATAAATGGAGTTTAAATGGAGAATATGATTCAAGTGATGAATCTATAAGTAAGAAATAGACTGTTAACCTATGTTTGATTTAATAAAATAAAAATGAGGTATATAATGATTCTGAATCATTATATTATTTTTAGAATGATGTTTATAGCTCTGATGAATTATATAAAGATAATGAGAAACTTTAATAGTATTTTTTTAACATTTGTTGAGTTGTATAATGTTTTGAAAGATGCGAATAAGAGGTTGATCATGGAAAGTATGAAGGTTAATAATGAGATTGATATTGTAAAAGAAGAAAATAAAAATATTATTTTAGAAAATTAAAGGTTGAAAATTTATATTTTTATATTTGAAAAAGAAAATGTGTATTTGAAAATATATATTCTATAAATTAGAAAAGGATAATCGTAGTTTAGAAAATTATTCTTCTAGTATTAAGAATATGTTTTTAGATGATTTTAAAATTATTAAAAAGGAAAATATGATGCTCAAGGATGAGATCATTAGTTTGAATGAAATTTTATCATAATTACCTATTAGGAAGCAGCCTTTGGATGGGTTTATAATATTTCAAAATATTTACAAATAAAAATATTACAAAATTTGTCTTGGTAATGATAATAGATTTCCTCAATAATATAAAGATATATTTTTGAAGGTGAAAAATGATGGTATTTCATCTGTGATTTGTTTTAGACGTAGATTATTTAGAAATTATTCTTTTTATTGTTCAATACAATTTATTTAATCATTTTTTCACATAATGGATTCTATTTCTAAACAAATTTTAATGTTAAGATGATTAAACTATCTATAGTCTGGGTTTCTAAAGGTACTTTTTCAAATCCTATTAGACAAAAAATGGTGTATATTCCCATGTATATATTTTTATTTTCTGGTCAACAATTATATTCATATTGTTTTACTGTATAGTGTGTTGGGACGTGCTTTAAAATTTATTTCATTTTGTCCAGTGCGCATGTATTCTATGTTATATTTATATTTTTCAATATCATGTACTAACTATTGGTTTTTACAAAAAAATTTTGATATGTTTTAAAAATTCCTTGAATATCATATTATTAGTTTTCATGGATCTTTTTTTTTATTTTCTAGAAGAAATAATTTTGGGTAAATTTCTATTTTTTATTATTTTATTTATTAGGTTTATTTGTTAGTATAAAAATATTTTATTTTGGGGAGAAAATTTGATAAATATTTCTTTATTTTTTTAAAAAAGTGGTTGAAAATGATGTTTTAAAAAAATTTAAATCTGTTTAATCAATTACAATAAGGGGTTACATTTTGAAATTGATTTATTTTGTAATTATAAAAAATGCGGGTGATTATTGGAGTTTTTCATCAAACCACTTTAATAATTTTATATTTTAATAATTAAAAAAAGTAATATTTTTATTTTATTGAATTTAATTATTTATTAATTATTTAATCATTAATTCATTTTAGTCCCATTATTCTATATGATTATTTACGGTTATATTTACAAAAAAATTAATTTTCTAAATTTTTATTTTACTCTTACATATTCTTTTTTAAAATCACTTTACAATTAGGTAGGTTTTCTTCTTAACCTTACATGAGTTTATAAATTCATTCTTTATCATTATGCGAAATTCCTCTTACCCTTACACAAATAATGAACTTATGTATTTACCCTAACACGTGTTCTAGATTACCCTGATGCAATTTGTTCTATTATTAGGATACGCTTACATAACTCCATTTTACCCTTAGGTGATCCTTGTCTTAAATTTATGCATGGGGTTCAAACTGTTTTTTACCTTTACACAACATTTTCGTTACCTTTATACAACATATATATAATTGGAGTTACCCTTATACAACATGTCTATTTCCTTTACATAACCTTTTCTATTTCAATTATAACTTTTTTATGTGAATGTTACCTTTTATGTAACTTTATTCTAACCTTATGTGAGTTGTGTAAATTCATGTTTAACTTTACATAACTTTCAGTTACCCTTACACATGTTTCAGTCACCCATATGCGAGTTCCTAGTTTCCTTTACACAATTTTTACAGTGCTTGTTTATGCTTATGAAATTGATTTTTACCCTTACATGAGCTATAAATTTTATTCTTTATCTTAAAATAGGTTATATAAAATTCTCTATATATTTACATAGAATGAATTTAAAGTGAAAATTATTTTTACGCAAACTTGGTAATTTTATATAATTCTATTACAAAATTTTCATTATAATTGAATTGTTGCATGTTTATAATACATGTTTAAATTATTTTAATGATTATATATTTTTCATATTAATTATATATAACCTATGGTAGATGTTTATATAGTGTTTCAAACATATTTATATAAAGATCAAATTTATTCATATTATTGTGCATGATCTTTTAGCATGGAACTCTAAAGATATAATTTAAATATTTTGAGTTTTTTTGTTGGTAATTAATTTTTATTAATTCATATTTTATAATAACAAATTCATTCAAACCCATCTTATAGTCTTTAGTGTAGTGTTAATCATTTTTTATTTTCCTCATATCAACATCCATATATTCTGAAATTAATTTAATTATGACTTTTAATGAATATTTTTGTTCATTTATCAAGATATTTTCATCGACCTATTATTTTTAAAGTAATATACTATTAAAGGGATGATTTAAAATTGATTTTAATCATTATTCGTGGGTTTTGATATTGGATGACAGTCAGGTGATTTTTTTTCAATGATAATATACTTCTCTCTCTCACTGATAATTCAATAACTATATTTTTTAATTTTATTTTCCTAATAGTTGGATTGAATTGGTTAAGCCTGTACTTTATATAAGGTGTCCGAGCAGTGCTAAAAAGGTGATTTACGAGAAACAGAAATACTAAAACAATATTACTTTGATGAGAGATTGCATTTTTTCAAGTGATATTGTCCAAAATGTTTTGTGTTGTGATAATATTGTGAACTTCAGTGATCTTGTTCTCTTATATGTTGTTTGACCCTCGTGGACTACGCATAAACTTATTTGACTTATACTACCTTTACATTACTAGTTCATCCAATACTCAAAACATGTACCAATTCTTCCCTTATTTGTCTATGTATTTCATATTTGTGTCTTCTGTCTGTTATAATTCTTCCTATCTCTCATAAGAACTTTCACATTTGGTTTATGCTTTTACATTCAATTTTTTTTCATTATTTGTGGTGTGACTCCTAGATTCTAAATTCATGGTTATTCAGGTAATGAATTCTACTATCTAAATCTAGTGATTTCATTAGGTTGTGACTTCCCATATAAAATTCATGCATCCTGGTTATACATTCACTATAAAAATTTGGTTGTAATTATGTTGTGATTATACTCCAAAAAATCAGTATAGTTCCCAACATATCTCTCACCATGTAGAGAGGCGTAAGAGTCCACTTTGGACCATACAATAGTGGAAAAAAAGTTCAACACATCGGCAATTTTCACGTCGGTTCTATATAACCGAAGTGAAAAGCTGTAAAAATCGATATATCACGTCGATTATAAAATAACTGATGTGGTATATAGATCATGATCCTTTTTTAGGTCGGTTATTTTATAACCGACGTAAAAAATACCTATATTAGATTTTTTATGTTGGTTATAAAATAACCGACGTGATAAAAGAAATCTCAGTACTTTATCCCGTCGGTTATAAAAAAACTAACTTGATAAACCTCCCTTGATAACATCAGTTAAAAAAAACAGACATTATAAATAATTTTTTACATCGGTTATTAAATAACCTACATTATAAAATATGAAAAAAATATTATATCACGTCGGTTATTAAATAACTAACATTACAAAGATTTTAAAAGATTTATCTCACCCCGTATTCAATCATTTTTTTCCTTCGATCAGTTGACCCATGACTCGTCTCTCTCACGAAGAAAACTAAGAAAGGATTCATCGATTTCATGACCTCCAACATCATTTTTCCATCATCATTCATCATCCTTATTTTCATTAGATCTATCAGGTCGACTCACAACACTCAAGTAGGACTCACATGGCTCGGTTTCAGTTATTATTTTTCACGATTCCCTAATCTAAATTTTTGAGATGTTATTTTTCTATCGTTGTTCTTGATATCACGGTAAGATTCATAGTGTTCATTTATATGATTCTAAATTCATTTCTGGTGAAAGAAACCATGGATGTGATATCATGAAAGTTTACGATTTTTGTTTGTTTGTGTGTGTCTGTGTACAGGGGTGTCTGAGGGGGTCGGGGGGCTTTCCAAGTGTGTGGGTGGTGTCCAAGTGTGGTGGGGGGATGTCTAGGGGGTGTGGGTGTCTAGGGGGTGTCAAAGGGGGTAGGGATGGTATCCATGGAGGTGCGGGGGATGTCCAAGGGGGTTGGGGGTGTTTAAGGGGGTTCGAGTGACGTCAAAGGGGGTGGGGGTGGTGTCCAGGGTGGTGCGAGGGCTGTTCAAGGGGGTTGAGGGTGTCCAGGGGGGTGTCCAAGGGGATGAGCGGGCTTAGGGAATTTTCCAATGGGATAGGGGTTCCAGGGGGTGGGGGTGGTGTCCAGGGAGGTGAGTGGGCTGTCCAAGGGGGTAGGGGGTGTACAGGGGTTGGGGAACTATCTAGAGGGGGGGGGGGAATCCAGAGTTGTGTGTGTGTCAGGGGGGGGGGGTATCCAGAGTGTTGGAGGTCTATCTATAGGGTTGGGGGTGTCTAGGGTGTCCATGGGGTTGGGAGGGGGTGTCCAATGGGGTGGGGGCCTGCCTAGAGGGTTTAGGGGGCTATCCGGGGGGGGCTGTTCAGAGGGTTGGGGGGTGTCCAAGGGGGTAGGGGGTGGGGGTGGTGTCCATGAGGGGTGGGGGTGTCTAAAGGGGTAGGGGGGGTGTCTAGAGGGGTGGGGGATGTCCAGAGGAGTGGGGGGGGACTATCCAAGGTGGTGTCCAAGGAGGTGGAGGTGTGTCTAGGGAATAGGGGGTGACCAAGGGGGTGTTGGTGTCCATCATGGGTGGTTTCCAGGGGGTAGGGTGGTGTCCAAAAGGGTGGGGGGGGGGGGGCTATCCAGAGTGTTTGGAGGGCTATCTTGGGGGGGGGGGTCTTTAGAGGGATGAGGGGGGGGGGGGGGGGGTTGTCTCGGGGTGTCCAAGGGGGTAGGTGGTGTCAAGGAGGGGTATGGGTGTCCAGGGGGCTATCTAGAGGGTTGGGGGCTTTCTAGAGTGTAGTCGGTGCTGTCCAGAGGGGTGGGGGCTGTCCAAATGGGTTGGTGGTGTCCTGGGGTGGTGGTGGGGTTGTCTAGGGGGTGGGGTGTTAAAAGGGGTGGGGTGTTAAAAGGGGTGGGGTGTTGTATCCATGGGGGTGCGGGTGCTATCCAAGGGGTTTGGTGGTGTCCAAGGGGGTGCGAGGGATGTCAAAGGGGGTGGGGGTGGTGTCCAGCGCGGTGCGGGGGCTGTCCAAGGGGGTTGGGGTATCCAGGGTGGTGTCCAGGGGTGAGGGGGTTTTTCAAGTGGATAAGGGTGTCTAGGGGGTGCGGGTGGTGCCCAGGGAGGCGAGTGGGTTGTCCAAGGGGGTATGGGTTGTCCATGAGGGGGGGGGGGGGGGCTCTCTAGAGGGGTGGGGGGCTCTCCAGAGGTGTGTGTGGGGGGGGGGGGGCTGTCTAGAGGGTTCAGGGGGCTGTCCAGAGGGTTGTGGGATGTCTAGGTTGTCCTTGGGGTTGGGGGGGGGGCTGTCCAAGGGGGTGGGGTGTCCAAGGTGGTGGGGTGTCCAAGGGGGTGGGGGCCCTGTCCAGATGGTTGGGGGGGGGGGTGTCCAGGGGTGGGGAGTCTAGAGGGGTGGGGTGTTTAGGGGGGTGTACAAGGGGGTAGGGGTGGGAGTGATGTCCAAGTGGGGTGGGGGTGTCTGGGGGGGGGGGGTGTTTAGAGGGTTGGGGGCTATCCAGGGGGTGGGGGCTATCCAGAGGCATGGGGAGGGGGGGGGGGGTTGTCCAAGCGGGTGGGGGTGTCTAGGGGGTGTCCAAGAGGGTGGGGTGGTGTCCTGGGCGTGGGGGCTGACCAAGGGGGTGCTGTTGTCCAGGGGGGTGTCCAAGGTGGTGGGGGTGGTGTCCAGAGGGCGGGGGTGGTGTCCAGAAGGGGGATGGGGCTGTCCAGAGGGTTTGGGTGGCTGTCTGGGGGGGGGGGGTATTTAGAGGGTCGGGGGGGGGGGGGGTGTCCAGGGGGTGTCCAAGGGGGTGGGAGGTGGTGTCCAGGAGGAGTGAAATTGTCTAGGGGGGATGTCTTGAGGGGTGGGGGGCTGCCTAGGGGATAGGGGGCCTGTCCAAACGGGTGGGGGCTGTCCAAGGGGGTGGGGGTGTCTAGGGGGTGTCCAAGGGGGTGGAGGTGGTGTCCAGGGGGTGGGGGTTGTCCAAGGGGGTGGTGGTGTCTAGGGGGTGTCCAAGGGGGTGTGGGTGGTCTCCAAGGGGGAGGGGGGACATCCAGAGGGGTGGGGGGAGGGGGATATCCAGAGGTTTCAAATCGTTGGGATCTGTGTACTTTTTAGTAGTTAATGTTTACATATTATAAAATTTACACCTCATATTTATTTTTTACGGAAGGTTGAATTTGGTATCCAACTGCACCAGGATGTATTCTTTGCGGTCCTTAAAAAGGATGGAACAAAAATGAATTTAAAATTTTTATATCTAACTATTTTTTCTTTTTAAAATCATTTTCAAGAATATTTTTTTTAAATGTACTTATAATTTTTTTGTATTTCAATTTTTTTTACATTAAAATAGTGATATTTTTGATATAAACATATATTTGTCTTCTATTAAATAGATGTATAATTTTTATATTTTTTAAAGGTAATGATGATTCGAAGTTAGATTACGAAACATCATATGAGTAATGAATATAAGGAAGTTGATGATGACTTTTTGGAGTTTTCTAAACAAAATGTTCCAAGCACTGACATTTTTTTCTGTCCATGCCTAAAATGTTTGAATATGAAGAAGTTGAAAAGTAGAGAGATAAAAGATCATCTATTTTTTCATGGTTTTAATCCGAGTTATAGCCCTTGGATTTTTCATGGTGAAATTGGATAGAATTTCAGATCTATGGATGAAGATGATTCACAAGATGGTAACTCCGATGGAATTGAAGAAATGATTCACGATATTGTAGTCGAATAAATTGAGATAGAACTTACAGTTGCACATCTATATGGTGATTCTGAAAACCCATTTTATCCTGGTTGTACAGATTTTACCGTTTTGTAGGCGGTGTTGAAATTTATTAACATGAATATGAAACATGGATGGAGTGGAAGATTTTTTACAGAGCTGCTACAGTTGATGAAAGACATCTTCTAAAAGATAACGATCTTCCAGATTCACATTATATTCCATGAACATATTATGCCTGATGGGATTGGGATACAAGAAAATACATTCCTGTTCGAATGAATGTATTATATATAGGAAGGAATATGAATTTTTTTTCAAAGTGTCCAAAATGCGGGACATCATGGTATTACGTGAAAGAAAAATCATAGTCTGATGTAGAGATTACGAAGATCACTTCCATGGTATTTTGGTATCTTCCTATAATTCATCATTTAAAACATATATTTGGTAATTCACATGATGAAAAATTCTTAAGATGGCATACTAATGAGCATATATGTGATGGAAAAATATGCCATCCAACAGATTGTCTATAATGGATGAAAATTGATGAGCAGTATCCCATATTAGGAAATGAAATTAGAAATCTCAGACTAGGGTTGTGCATAGATGGAATCAGTCCATTACGAACCCTTAGTAGCACAAATAGTTCATGGCTTGTTTTATTGGTAATTTACAACCTCTATCTTGAAGTTTTTATGAAGCACAAATATGTCATGTTGAGTATAATGATGTCTGGCCCGAAGCAACCCGGTAATGATATTGATTTTTTCATGTCACCATTGATTGATGATTTGAAACCTTTTTGGGAGGATGGTATTAGGGTGTATGATTCTTATAAAATGGAATATTTTCAACTACATACAGTGCTTATGTTGACTATAAATGACTTCCAAGCATATGGAATTTTTTCTAGATATAGCGTTAAAGGGCATAAATCAAGTCCAATTTGTGAACAAAAGACTTTATATTGTCAATTCCATCTTGGGAGTAAAACAATGAACATGGGTCATCAAATGTTTTTGCCTATGGATCAATCTTATAGAGGACTAAAAACAGATATTCAATGGTTTACAAGAATTTGATATTGCTTCGAATCCTTTATTCGCTGATATTTATTTTGAGAGGTTAGAAAACATTGATGTGACTTTAGGAAAGATACAGAAATTTGATAATGGTAGACATATTTGGAAGAAAATGTCAAAAACAATTTAGCTACCACATTTAAGATATCATGATGTTAAACATAATATTGATGCCATGCACGTGGATAATAATATCTATGAAAATTTGATGTTAACGTTATAATATATTAATGGAAATAAAAAAGATGGGTTGAATGCAAGATTAAACATACTATAAATGATAATACGTTAGGTGTTATCTCCCACTCCTAATGGAAGGTAAAAATGTCTTCCTCCATCTTGTCATACATTATCCAAGAGTGAGAAAATTTTCTTTTTTCAGTGTCTTCATGATATCAATGTGCCTCAAGGTTATTCTTCAAATGTAAATTTTTTTGACTCATTGAAGGATTTGAAGTTGATAGGTATGAAATCTCATGATTGTCACGTCATGATGCAACAACTTCTACCAGCTAAATTGCATGGGATATTGCTCATCCACGTCATAAAGACAATAATGAAGTTGTGTTATTTTTTCAATACAATTTGTAATAAGGTGATTGATGTGAATGCTTTGAACATTTTGGAAAAGGATAAAATTTGTATACTTTCTCAATTGGAAATGTATTTTCCTCCATCTTTTTTTGAAATAATGGTGTATTTAATGATTCATTTGGTTCAAGAAATAATGCTTTGTGGACCTGTATATATTCGTTGGATGTATCATTTTGAATGTTAGATGAAAATATTGAAGGGTTATATTAAGAATCCATATCGACCTAAAGCCTCCATTATTAAAACATATATTTTAGAAGAGGTTGTAGAGTTTTGTATGAGCTACTTGGCTACGACGCATCACAATGGTTTGCCTCCATCTCACCATGAATGAGTTAATAATGAGGGAAATGTTATTCATGGATTGAAAGTCAAATCATTATCAGCTCAATAGATAAAGAAGTTAGAATTATACATCTTGAATAACATAGTTGATGGTCAACCGTATATCACATTCTATATTAATGAGTTGAAACAATTTCATCCAAAGAAGAAGGAGATGTGGATTTTGAATGAGCACAACAAAACATTTTTTTCATGGTTTAGAAAGACCTTGTTTGGTAGATCAGATGTATCAGAGATATTAAAATGGGTAGTGGGTGGTCTATGTTTAAATGTGATAACATGGTCTGGTTATGACATTAATATATTTACATTTCATATGAAAGCTCTAGACAACAAAAGTGAATTTCATAATAGTGGTGTATTGGTGTTTGCAGAAGCAATGAATTTTTGGAGTGAAAATGTCAAAAACCCAATTTCTACATCAAGTGCATATTATGGAGTGATTGAATAAATATGTGAGGTTGATTACATTAAAATTAATGTTTCTGTTTCTAACTATAAATGGATTATCGGTAACACAAGTCTCTGACACGATGAATTTGGAATGACAGTTGTTAATCTAAATAGATTGGAAGACAGAACTGTTTCTTTTATAATGGAAACACATGCAAAAACAATTTCTATGTAGTAGATCTATCAAATATGCAGTGGGATGTTTTTTATAAGGGAAACACAATATGTTGGTGGGGATCAACATGATGAAGATGCTGATTTATGTGAGATCCCAACTTCCATGGAAAGATTAACAGAACATAATTATTAGCATGTTGAAGACATGGTTTGTGCCACAAGGAATGATCACGAAGAAGGAATTTGGGAAAAAAAAATCCATTTGTACATTCCTAAAATTACGGGTAACATTTGTTCATTTCTTGTTTACCTTCATTGTTTTCATAAAATGTTAGATATTGTAAGTTTTTTTCTTTATTAAAACACATATTAAAAAAAATAAGTATAATTTTTTGTTGGTTTTAATTTTGTTTAGTTAAATTTATCATGTTTACCATTGCATAAATTATATATCTATTATTTTTTTCCAATTACAATTACTTTACCATGTTTACCATGTTTACCAAGTTTACTATGTTTACCATGTTTACCATCTTTACCATCTTTACCATTTTTTAACATGGTTACCATATTAACCATTTTTACTATTATGTAACTTAGTAGAATTTTCTATTTTCTATTTACATTAGTATTGTAATATTTGTATATGTATATTTGTGAACTGATGTTTTTTATTAGAAGGATAATGATAGATCAATCAATTTAACAACCACATAATTATGAAGATGATCATATTGGTCAAACCTCTGGGGAGGAACATTCACATGTTCCACTTGATTTTCCCCAATCTTCCTCATGTGCTCCCATTACGAAAAAGAGTTCAGGAGTTGGTAAATGTGGGTTCACATATTTACCAAAATTATCACTTGGAAATACACAGGACTAGAAGACACTCATTGAGTTTGATGAAGATGATATTCCTAGAGGTCCAAATGCACTTTATTTTAAGAGTTTTTTATCAACTCATGGTAAGAGAAAAGTATGAATTTTGTTTGATGACTAGAGATGTGTGGATAAAGAGAAAATCTATCAGTTGTGGGAGATGATTTTGGTAAAATATTTTTCTAATGTTTTCCTATTATTTAAATGTTTATAGTATACATAATATGTTTATCCTCTTCCTTATCAGATGAAATTTGATATTTTTGAAAATGGAGGAGTCAAGAAGAAATGCTTTTCGATGGCTACTAATAGATGGAGGCATTTCAAATGAACCCTCTCATCTGATTTAATTTTTGGTCATATGAGTCATGTCAATCCATGTCATATATATCCTCTCATATATGAAGACACATGAAGACAATTTGTTGAAAGTAAAAGAAAAAAAATTCATTTTTGGTAAGGGCAATGTAAAATTTTATTAGATTTTTTATATAATTGATCATAATAATGTTTTTTAATGATTTATTATTCTTAATTTACATTAAACAAGGAAATATCATAAAGAGATCCAATCTAAAAATGTATAACCTCACAGATTATCTCGGGGAGGGTATAAATTTTTGGAAGAACAAATAATTGCAGAAAAATTACAAAAACTAAGAGATGAGTCTTCAAGCTCTAGAGAGGTGTCCCCTCCATCCACTCTATATAGACATGAAAAATGGAAGAGAGATCGAATGGGAAAAGGGGAAATATCTTCTGGAAGATTCGAGAATAGTAGCTGAGAGGACTGTAAGATATCTATTTTATTTATTTAAGTTAACTATATTTTTCATATAATTTAAATCATTACAAAAATATTCAATTAATTAATACAGGATTATCATGAGGAGTAGAGCACACATGAAAAGAAAATTTCAGACTATAGCTCCTACCCCTCCACCTTCCCCTATAGACCCTATTATTTATCCTCCACCTCTTCCAGTAGCTCCCACTCCCCCACCTCAGCCTGAGGACCCTATTTTTATAGTAATCCTCTACTAAAACTTCTTACTTATTGCGAGTTGTGTGTTTATGATCCTCAACATCATATAGTTGCATATGGGATGGTATATTGAATAAGAGATATAGTTCATCATCAACAATTAGAGGCAGAAAATCCTAGTGTATCTGTATAGGATATTATAGATAGATCATCTCAAGTATCATTACATACAGATAAGGTGACAATAGTTGAAAATAGTATCAATTATTTTTTTAATTTGGCTATCTAGACGTCTGCGACTCATTACCATATAGGTTTGTATGTTATATCTTCTATTTTATTTTATTTACTAAAGTTGTTTTATCATTTGAAAAAAATATATTTTTCTATTTATTTTTAAAGGAATAATTCAAAGGTAAAGAAATACTATATAGACAACAACAAAGAAAAATGACTTTGACATCAGATACATATTCTAGTAGTCTTGACAGATTGTCATGATATTCAAATATTTTAGAGTATCATTATGAGTTCCAAATGAAAGATCATGTTTGTGGATGTGCAATAATTATGGGGATTGTGAAAACTGATATCATGGTGCTTGTTACTGGAGATAAGTTAGGAATCAATGTGGTGAATGTTTTTCCATGTAAGTCTTAACAGCTTTTCTTTACATTATATTTATTAAAAATGTATACTTATGTCTGTTTTGTATTAGGTATCTTTATAAAATTTGTGATAAGAATGTGAGGATAGATGTATATGGATTGATGGACCTGCATTTAATTTCCACTGAAGCACATGCATTGGATAATGAAAAAATAATGCTTTATATTACAAATAATTGAATAGAATATAGTCACACAATGTTGGATGATTCCTTTTTGTGAGTGGAATGAAACACATCTTTGGAAAAGAGTTAAAAATCATTTAACATTAAAAACCACTAACCTTAAATTATCTTTTATCAGTGATCATTGGATTTTAGGTGTTCTTTGACCAAGGGAGAAAACACTTTATTGTATATTCTTTGTCCATGGAAATGTACGGGAATGTTTTAAGAACCTGTTGGAAAATTATGTTTCAATTTCTCAATACTTTTATATATTAATATGAATTTTAAATTTATCCCATTCATATTATTTTCTAACAGGGTATGGCTCTGCATTCGTAAAAAGACAAAGAAAGGGAGTGCAAAGATCAAATATGTAAATGTAATGGTAAATATAGATTTATAATTTTTACTTTTTGATTTATTACATAAAAATAATATATTGAATTTACACTCATTAAAACAGAATATTCATGAACAACAAGGCATCATCAAATGCAGATATTATATGTTAAGATTTATGAATGATATAATTACAAATGGAATAGTTATGAACTTTGACTTGGTAAGATTTATTTTTAAACATCACCATAATATTTCATTTGATTTATTCATTATACGCTTTAACTAATATCATTTTAATTTGTAACTTTTTGATGACCCTCAACCCGATAGTGCATATGACGTCAAACACTTACAAGTGGAATGGTAAAATTATTTTACAGGTTTGATTGAATTTTAGTTTTTTGTAGTGTAAAATATAATTTTGAATATTGTCATTGTAATTGTGTACATGGTAGCCAATTAGGTTAGATTTAGTTTTTTAGTTGACATTGTATGTTTTGAATGATATATATTTAAATGCTTAATTTTTCTCTACTTCTTGTTTTGTTCCATTTATGATGGATTTTCTGGTATAGATTCTGGTCTAAGGGGAGGGGTTCCATGGGTGTGGGGGTGTCTAGTGGGGGGGGGTATCCAGGGGTGTGGGTGGGCTATCCGGTGGGGTGGGGGTGGGGGGTGTCCAGGGTCTCCATGAGAGTGGGGGGGGGGGGGGTGTCCTGGGTGTCCATGAGAGTTGGGGTGGGGGGAGTCCAGGGGGTGGGAGCATTTCCAGGAGGGTGGGAGGGCTGTCCAGGGGTGTGGGGGCTATCTAGGGGGTGTCTAGGGGTGTGTGGGTATCTTATGGGGTGAGGGGGGTTTCTAGGGGTGTGGGAGGGCTGTCCAGTGGGGTGGGGGGTGTCCGGGGTGTCCATGGGTATGAAGGGCAGTCCAGGGGGTGGGGGCATTTCTAGGAGGGTGGGAGGGATATCCAGGGGAGTGGGGGACTGTCCAGGGGGTGTCTAGGGGTGTGTGTGTGTGTGGGGGGGGGGGGTGTCCTATGGGGTGAGGGAGGTTTCCATGGGGTGTGGGAGGGTAGTCCAGTGGGGTGGGAAGATATCTATTGGGGGTGGGGTGTGTGGGGGGGGGGGGGGGGGTTCTAGTGGTGTGTGGGAGGGTGTCCAGGAGGGTGGGAGCGTTTCTAGGAGGGTGAGAGGGCTGTCCAGGTGAGGGGGGGGGGGGTTGTCCAGGGGTCGTCTAGGTGTGTGTGTGTATGGGGTGGGGGGTGTCGTGTGGGGTGAGGGAGGATTCTATGGGGGTATGGGAGGGCTGTCCAGTGGGATGGGGGTGTCCGGGTTGTCCATGGGGGGGAAGGGGGGTATTCCACGAGGGTGGGAGGGATGTCCAAGAGAGTGGGGAACTACAGGAAAATGGAATATTTGCGACGGGATCCCATTGCAAAAGTCCTTTTGCAACCGAGCTCTATTGAAAATTGCCTACTGCAGAAAATGGTGTCGTAAATAGGTGTTTTTGCGGCGGTCCCGACGCAAAACAATATTTTCGACGGTATTTTCCCCTATCGCAAATTGTTTTTCATTTATATATAAAAAAGTTATTTGCGACGGGACGTCACAGATATATTAGTTGCGACGACTTTCTGACCCGTCACAAATGGGAAATTTAAAAAATAGTTGTAAAATAGGTATTTGAGACGGACCGTCACAACAATAGTGTTTACGACGGGTATTCTTCCCGTCAAAAATGGGACAGTAAAAAATATATTTTACGATGGGACACCCCATCGCAAATACTCCCGTCGCAAATACTAAAAAAATAAAATAAAATAATTAATACAAATCTTATAAAATTATATACAAATAATAATAATATTAATAATATAAAAAAATTTCTATTATTATAATATAAATAAAAAATATATAAAAAATATAATTATGAAATATTAATATAAAATAATAATAATATGAATATAAATAATATAATATTATATAATAATACTAATATTAATGATATAAAAAATTAATATAATAATAATATTATTTAAATATTTATATAATAATAATAATATTAATAATATAAAGAAATTATATTATTATAATATTAATAATAAAAAATATATATAATATAATTATGAAATATTTATATCAAAAAATAATAATAATATGAATATAAAGAATATAATTTTATATAATAATAATACTAATATTAATAATATAAAAAATTAATATAATATTATTATTACTAAAATAACATACATATTTATGAAAAAATAATATTAATAATATTAATATTATTAAAATTATAAAATTATAAGCTTGTCAATATTAACAACAAATATAAAATATTAAAAGTAGTATTACTAAAATAAACAGACATTAAAAATAATACTAATAAGTAATAAAATATTAAAAAAAATAAAAACAAATTAAATCATGCAATATTCATACCAATATGAAAAAGAGGAATTGTAAATAGTTAATATGACAATAAACTACAAACTCAAATGTTTGTTACATGTAAAAAAATCACTAGGGGGTGGATAATCTGGTGGACCTGGAGGTGGTGGTGGAGGAAACTCGATCCCTAAACTACGAGCGAGATGACGCAGGTACTCCATCTGCTCCTGATGTTGCTCCTTATATCGACGCCTCTCTTCATCATGCTACTAACGCATCTGCTCCTTTCATCGACACATCTCCTCATCGTGCTGCTGACACACCTACTCCTGCCCCTGACGCAAATCCTCTATAAGCTCACTCTGAGCACGTAGCTGCTCCTGATACTGCGAGGCCGAAGATGATGCCTCTCCATGAGCTCCTATCGAGCTGGATGCCGTCATTGCAGCAGTACCATAATAAGCTACAGGAGTCAAATAAGAGCTGATACCAACTACTCGGCCCTTGTCGAAGCCATACTCAGTCGCTTGCATCCATGACGTCTCTTCAAAACGGCGGGCACTAGTCTGATCACCCGTCTCGTCATGACTCTCAGCCTGTGTCTGAGAGGTCGTGGCCTCATACGACTCCTTAAGTTTAAATTAGAAATTAAAATAATGAAAATATTATATGCATTTAATTTTGAAACTGAAAAGAAAATAATACTGACCACAATCTGACAATGGCGGTCACCTCTAATCTCTCCAGTAGCCGGATCAGTGTACATCCTCTGATAAATGTCGTACGTCATAATACTGGGCTGCTTGGCCTCCTATATGAATATAAAATGAACTGTTTATATTTAAAGTTGTATAAAATATTAAAAAAATTACTTACCAGACGCTCTCTATGCGCACTGAATGTACGACTACCGCCTCGATGCGTCACCTCTTGTCTCCCCCGATTATGCCGACCCAATACATATCTCCTCAGAAACCCACCACCCAACCAATGTGTACATAATCCATCCCAAACGTGAGAAAAAAATGTACTTTGGTTGGTGGGATCTACAGGACTCATCAAATTCTGTCAATCCAGCTTTCCTCATAGCCACCTTTCTCAAATTATGCAAAAACTGACAGAAACGGTCACGCATAGACACAACGCATGACGCGTGGATAGTGGCACGCATGCTCTCATCGATGGGATACCATAAACCCTAATATAATGTTATTAATGAATTAAATTTCAAAATAAATAAAATTTAATTACATACAAGGCAATGATCGAACATGGCGGCCTGCACATCAGCGGGAATCTGATCCCATGTGAGGCAGGGCTGAGAAAAATAACTGCGCAAGATAGCACTCCCCTGTCCAATATCTATATGCATAAAACTGTGAAAAAAGAAAAAATAATCAAAAAATTAGAATATAAATAAATTATACTGAAAGATGACTAAAATACATAGGTTACCATACCACAGCATGGGCGCATCGAATCCAAGAGGTGGACGTCGCTCGGGGATATGATCTGGAATCATCAGTCTGGAAAGACCACACCCCCTCCGAGTACTCCCTGTAGTGCCAATAGCCTGAGGGTTAGATGACTCAAGATCCTCATCATCTATATGTAGCTCAGCCTCCAACAACTAACGATACATTTCTGAGTCCATCTAAAACATAAAATGATTGTTATTAGAAAACATTTGAAATAAAATATTATGTATAGATATATATTTGTTATGATTCTAACCATCATTTTACTGTGTCAATGTTCATCTTCATCATCATCTTCATAGTTGTCAATGTCAATGTCTTCATATTCCTCATCAACATCATCAATTTCTATATTAGTTTCACATACATCATATTTTTTCATTCAAATTCAGTTGTAACATCATTGACAACATCGTCACCATCGACCCTTAACTGTGGGGTGTCATCCTCGATATTCATGTCTCTTTGTGAAAAGGATGTGTTTTGAGGTGTGTCCTGAAAAATTTCATTTCCTTGCACTTCAGTGGAACCAAATTCAGTTTGAGTAAACTAATTTTCTCGAGATTTAACTTTTATTATCCTCCACCAATCATCCAACTCTTTTGCAGTAGCACAATATTTTGGATAATAAATTTGATGTGCCTAATGAGCCAATAAAAATGGTTCATTTACTACAAGAATACTTTTATGTTTAATATCAACAATTCCATGAGTAGGATGAACACACAAGCCTCTCTCAGTATCCATCCATCGACATTTATACATTGTTACATAATTCTGTCCCAAATAACACAGTTCAATAATTTCTTCATGAATGCTGTAAAAGTCAACTTCAATATCTCTATGATGTGATCCCTTCAAACAAAAACCACTATTCATTGTTTTCTTTGATTCCCCATACGCACGTGCATGAAAGAGATAACCATTCACCACATATGCATTATAAGATTTGACCATTTTGGATGGTGGGTTACTTAATATATGCAATTGACAATCAATATTATCAGCATGTACAGATACCTAAAAATTTATAAAACGTTTATCACTATTACAAGTAATAAATTTATTTTATATGTAAAACCAAAAAAGAATATACGTTACCAGTTTTTGAAACCAGTAGGAAATTTTTTTTGCCGACGTACTTTTAAGCCAACTGCTGTAATTTGTGGAAATTATTTCTTGATATGATCATCATATAACCTACAAATACAAAATGATTAATTTAATATAATAGAATATATAGAATAAGATATAGGAGAACTCACTGTACAATTAGTGATATTTCTTCCCAGTTGAGTAGAACATATGTATGAGCTCTATGATGTTCATCATCTGAAATCCATCTATCATGCACTTCACCAAAGCCAAGTTCAGGCTGATTGACAACTGATAATTGATTGTTCATAGCATCATCAACATTCCCCTCGTTCTAGGCCATGCAGTTAAATTTTTAGGGATATTGAGATTCAAAATAATGAGAGTTGAATAAATCAATTGCCTCTTACAAATAAGTTTCAGCAATTGAGCCCTCAACTGATGCTATGTTACGTACTTTTTTTTTTCAATTTCAGCATGCATCTCTAAAATGGGTACAGCCATCGAAACTGAACCGGACCTCCACATTTTTCTTAATGTAGAAAATGTAATAACAAATTTTACATTGAGTCAAAGAAAGCTGGAAAAAAGATTTTTTCTAGTTTTCATATAATTACAAAAGAAACTTATTCCAGTTTTCTTAGTGCATCGTAGTCTGTTGTCGCTGCACACATGTCTCAGAAAAAATATGATATATCTATTATTGAATACTAAATCATAGAATTCAAAAAACATCTTAATCCGACAGGCCTAAGTCTTTCCGTTATAACATGACAATCATGACTTTTTATTCCGGTAATATGGCCATTTTTAACACATCTTCTCAGGTTGGAAGCATAGCCATCTGGTAGTCTCAAATCTACAATCCACTGACAAAATAATAAGAGACTTTCTTTGGTCAGTGTATAATCTACTTTTGGCTTCATTAATCTCTGTGATCTTACATTTTCAAACAATTCAAGTTCTGGTCACCTGTAAATTTGGGCAAGATCTAATCCTACCTTTACATTATCTTTGGTTTTACCCAATGTATCCAAAAATAAATGAAATAAATTATCAAAATAGTTCTTCTCAATATGCATGACATCCAACATGTGTCAAACCAACAAATTTGACCAGTATGGAAGATTCCAAAAAATGCTCCGTTTTGTCCAATTGTGTTCTTTCCCAAAGCCATGAATTTTCTGTCGGTTTATTGTTGGTCCAAAAGTGATGGAAGGTAATGAAAATTCAACTGATTGTAACTCTGTACCTAAGATCATTTTTGGAGGTTCATCTCTTTCAATTATACCTTTTCTGAAATGAGATTTATTCCTCTGAGAAGGATGATCAATTGGAAGAAATCTGCGATGACAGTCAAAATAACAAGGTTTTTTCCATTCACGAGAATAAATGCTTTGTTGTCTCCCATAATGTAAGGACATGATTTTGGACCATGTGTACCCCAGACAGATAACATGCCATATGCCAAGAAGTCACTAATTTTCCACATCAAAGGAGCTTTCATTACAAAATTCTGTTTCACAGCAGCATCATATGTACCAACATCATGACCCCACAATGAATTTAACTCATCAATCAATGGTTTCAAATAAACATTAATATTTTTTTTCGGATGTCCTGGGATTAATAATGTGAAAAATATATATGGATCTTTCATCAACTTACATGGAGGTAAATTGTACGGAGTTATAAAGGCAGACCAATATGAATATTGACTACAAAAAGATCCAAATAGACAAAAACCATAAGTAGAAAGACCCAATACACGTTATGGGATTCTAAATAAAAAGATTGATTCCCTGGATAAAAATGTTTCCATGAATCACCATCATATGGATGAATCAGGAATTTACCATTTGAAATATTGGTTTTGTTCCATGAAATCATTGTTGCTGTGTTATGAGACATAAATAAACGCTACAACTTGGGTGTAAGTGGGAAATATCTGAACTGTTTTACAGGAATCAATCCAGAATTCCTTGATTGAGCTTCTTTATACCTCGATTTTCCACATGTGGGAAAACTATCCAAGGACACATTTTCACCAGAATATTAGATGCAATCGTTTGAACATGCATGGATCTTCTGATAACTAAGGCCTAGATTATGAACCAGTCTCTTGATCTCATAATAATTAGCAGGAAACACATTTCCTTCAGGTAACAGTGCTTTAACCAATGAAAATATCTGTTAAAAACAGTTATTTGACATTCCATTATCTTATTAAATAGCCATAAATTTTACAACTGCTTCTAATTTTCTTATCATGCAACCAGGATATAATGCATCCTCAGCAGACATGAACAACTCAGAAAATTCAGACGGTGCCAACTCAGGAGGTAAATCAACATCATCCTCGATTTCAGTTTGTTGAACAGATGACCATGCAAAATCATGTACTAAATTCTGAAACTGTGATGGATCCAGAATCAAATTTTTATTATCTTCTCTGGAACTGCTTTCACCGTGTTGATACCAAAAAATATAATCTGATTGAAAACCATAATGCAAGAGATGTTTCCCAACGATGTCAAATGTCTCAAACATTCTAAGAGCACATTTTTTACAAGGAAACTTAATTTTACCTTCAGAAACAAATTCCAGGTTTGAGGATGCAAATGATAAGAAAGATTTAACACCATTAACATATACATGATTTAAACTAGAACCGTTTGAATTTACGTGCTGATTTATCCAAGAATGATTATCTAATAATTATTGATTTCTAATTACTTGTTCCATATTCATATATATGTTTCTACAATATTTAAAACCATTACTATTGTTAAATAATTTGATATAAGAAAAACAATATCCTAAAAAGAGAAGATACATAATTATGATTATTTTTTAGTAATTACAAATAAATATAGGTAACAAAGTTATTTTGTAATCATCCCCACTAACTATTTTTAATTTATAAATACTTAGAAATACTTGGAAAAATGTAATTTTCTTGAATAATGAAATAAAATTTTGTAATCATCATTGTAAAGATTATATTACTAATTATTCTTATTTGTTTCCAGCGGATTGGCGTCAACTCTTTTGCCTGATGACTCATCTCCTTGCAACGAGAAGAGTCATCAGGGAAAAGAGCATATTTTGTCCGATGGATCATCTCTTTTTAAGTTTCTCCTTACTGAAATCAGTATGAAAATATTTCTCTAAAAAACGTTAGAGCACATTTTTTATAATGATTTCAGTGGGAGAAAGTAGCAAAGTAATGAGATGTTGAGAAAAAGGTAGCCTCCAATCCATTGGAAATTGTGAAAATTTATAACCATGTGCTAGAAATTATTTAATTTTTTATTAATTATTACTAATTATTAATAATTAGTATTAATTATTACTAATGATTACAAATATCAATATTTACAACAGATTTTTCTCTATTCTTAACATGTTCAAATTTTAAAGGGTCGTCATTTTTAGGTCATGTCCAATAAAATGTTTGCGTCAGCCATGTCCAACGTAAACTCTATAATTGTCCTTATATGGTTGATCACCTCGCAAGTAGTGTTGCAATAGGACGACACAAGTATTTTCATTCTCGTCATTAAAAATCATCTTGCATGACCCTTTACATAGATCATTCTTCCTTGAAAAATTAAGAGAACTTCAGTATCTTTCCCTTAAATTTTCAAGAAAGAATGGTCTATGTAAAAAGTCATGTGATATGATTCGTATAGATGAGAAAGACATGACTTGGGTTGTCCTATTTCAACACTACATTCAAGGTGATCAACCAATCAAGGAAAATTATAGAGTTTACATTGGACACGGTTGATGCAAACTTTTTATTGGGCCTGACCTGAAAATTAGCGACCCTTTAAGATTTGAACATGTTAATAATAGAGAAAAACTTGTTCGAAATATTGATAATTATAATATTTTATAAATTTTTTATAATTTTAATAATATTAATATTTTTTTATAAATATTAATCATATAATAATAAAATAATTATATTATTAGTATTATTTAATTATTAATATTAGAGTAATATAATATTTCATATTATGTTACTATTTATGTTACTAAATATATTACTAATTATGTTACTAATTAGTAATGCGAAGATATGCATATAGGTAGGGTGGTTAATCAATTATTGAATAGAAAAACAAACATGATTGACCTCTCAACTACCTCACATTTCTTTTCATTTGTGTGTTGAGGCCTGACAGGAAACTTTTGCCTCCACATGTAATATTTTCTTTTACTGTCAAAATTATAAACCTCCTCACCTCTATACTGGCTAGGAGGATGATAATTTTGACAGAAAAAGAAAATATTACATGTGGAGGCAAGAAGTTTCCTGTCAAGCCACAACACACAAATGAAAATAAAACTGAGGTAGATGAGCGGTCAATCACACTTGCTAATTATCCTAATTGTAGTTGCTAATTATCCTAATTGTAGTTTCTAGTTATCCTAATTGTAGTTTCTAATTATCCTAATTTTAGTTGGTAATTATCCTAATTGTAGTTTATAATTTTCCTAATTGCAGTTTCTAATTTTCCTAATTATAGTTTCTAATTATCCTAATTATAGTTTCTAATTTTACTAATTATTTTAATTTTTTCCTAATTATTTTAATTGTTTAATAATTATTTTAATTGTTTCCTAATTATTTTAATTGTTTCAAAATTAATTTAATTGTTTCCTAATTATTTTAGTTGTTTCCTAAATATTTTAATTGTTCCCTAATTATTTTAATCGTTCCAAAATTATTTTAATTGTTCCCTAATTATTTTAATTTTTTCCTAATTATTTTAATTGTTTCGTAATTATTTGAATTGTTTTTTAATTATTTTAATTGTTTCTTAATTATTTTAATTGTTCCCTAATTCTTTTAACTGTTTCCTAATTATTTTAATTGTTTCATAATTATTTTAATTGTTTCGTAATTATTTTAATTGTTTCTTAATTATTTTAATTGTTTCCTAATTATTTTACTTGTTTCCTAATTATTTTAACTGTTTCTTAATTATTTTAATTGTTTCATAATTGTTTTAATTGTTTCCTAATTATTTTAATTGTTTCCTAATTATTTTAATTGTTTCCAAATTATTTTAATTTTTTTCCTCATTATTTTAATTATTTCCTAATTATTTTAATTGTTTTCTAATTATTTTAATTATTTCATAATTATTTTAATTGTTTCCTAATTATTTTAATTGTTTCCTAATTATTTTAATTGTTCCCTAATTATATTAATTGTTCCCTAATTATTTTAATTGTTCCCTAATTATTTTTAATTGTTTCCTAATTATTTTAATTTTTTCCTAGTTATATTAATTGTTTCCTAATTATTTTAATTGTTCCCTAATTATTTTAATTTGTTCCTAATTATTTTAATTTTTCCCTAATTATTTTAATTGTTCCCAAATTCTTTTAAATTTTCCCTCATTATTTTAATTGTTCACTAATTATTTTAATTGTTCCCTAATTATTTTAATTGTTCCCTAATTATTTTAATTGTTCCCTAATTATTTTAATTGTTTCCTAATTATTTTAATTGTTTCCTAATTATTTTAATGTTTTACAAATTATTTTAATTGTTTCCTAATTATTTTAATTGTTTCCTAATTATTTTAATTTTTTCCAAATTATTTTAATTGTTTCCTAATTAATTTAATTGTTTCCTAATTATTTTAATTATTTCCTAATTATTTTAATTATTTCCTAATTATTTTAAATGTTTCCTAATTATTTTAATTGTTTCCTTATTATTTTAATTATTTCCTAATTATTTTAATTTTTCCCTAATTATTGTAATTGTTTCCAAGTTATTTTAATTATTTCTAATTTCCTAATTATTTCTATATATAATTATTTTAATTATTTCTAATTATTTCTAATTAATTAAATCTAATTATTTCCTAATTATTTGATAATTATTTTAATTAAATCTAATTAAATTCTATAATTTCTTAATTATTTGATATTTATTTTAATTATTTCAAATTAATTTGATAACTATTTCTAATTAAATATAACTATTTCTAATAAAATATAATTATTTCTAATTAAATATAACAATTTCTAATTAAATATAACAATTTCTAATTAAATATAACAATTTATAATTATTTCTAATTAAATCTAATTATTTCTAATTATTACCAAAACATCCCTCTGTAGTGTCAAACCAAGAGTGTAGTAAGGCCCGTTGTCGTGTACCGGGTTACCCCGAGTCAAGCTCGAAACACCTTGTCAGAGTTTTCACTCTTAGGTACATCTGTGCCAGAGCTGCCTCTACTTGTTCGTATCCAGACAAGTATTATTTGGTTCAACCACTTAATCTAATTATACTATATAGCTACTAAATATTCTATTAAAAAAATTAAAATTAACAATTAAAAATAAAATTAACAATTAAAAATAATTTAACAATTAAAAATAATTTTTAAAATAAAAAAATATAAATACCTTCTATATTTTGAAACAATTAACGCCTTCTAACTCCTTCTCTACTCTTCTCGTAAGAAAGAATTAAACCGAAAGGAATTTTCTACTTAGAACCGGAAGTTAAAGAGAGAAATAAAGAGAGATCTGAATGATTTGGAAAAAAAAGGGTGGGGGTTATATATAAGTTAGATTATTTATGACGGTATTATTTGCGATGGTATCCCATCGCAAATACCTAGTATTTGCGACGGGATCCCATGGTGAATACTTTCTCCCGCATTAATTACGGGCAGCAGTTAAAAGTGTTTTTGCGACGGGCCCGTCGCAAATAGCTGCCTGCCGACATCCCATTATCGACGAGTGGATATCTCTGTCGCAAAATATTATTTACCGCCGCCGGTATTGGTGACGGGCCCCATCGCAAATAACACCTGCCGACCAATTTTTTTCGATGGGACGATTTAACCATCCCAAATAGTATTTACCGCCCCCGGGTAGTTGCGACGGGTAGAAGGCGACCGTGGAAAATAGGCTTCCCGCGTTTTGGCGCGCAAACCGGGCTATTTCTATTGTGAAGGGGGCTGAATTCCCGGCGAAAATACCTGACCATTTGCAAAGGGAATATATTCCCGTCACAAATAACCCGTTGCAATAATAATTTTTTTCTGTAGTGGGGGGATGTCCAGAGGTGTGTGTGTGGGTGGGGGGTGTCCAGTGGGGTGGGCTCTAGGGGTGTTGGAGGGCTATCCAGGGGTGTGGGAGTCCTTTCCACATGGTGGTGGTGTCCAAGAGGGTGGGGGGTTGTCCAGGGTTGTGGGGTGCTATCCAGGGGGTGGGTGGGGGCAGTCTAGGAATGTGGGGTGGGGGGGGGGGTCTAGGGGACTGGTGGGGGCTGTCCACTGAGGTGGGAGGGTTCTGGTCAAGTTTTGGACGGGTTTTGGTCTGCTTTTGGTCTGGGGTGTCTAGTAGGGGAGGTGTCCAGGGGTGTGGTGGGTGCTATCATGTGGGGGGTGGGGGGGGGGGGGGGGGGGTGGGGTGGGGTTCTTGTCTGGTTTTGGTCGGGTTTTGGTCAGTTGGGGTGTTCTGGTCTGGTTTTGGTTTATTTTTAGTTTTGGTTAGGGGTGTCCAGTGTGGTGGGGGCTATCCAGGGGTGTGGTGTGGGCTGTCCAGTGGGGGGGGATGTCTAGGGGACTGGGATGGCTCACCTGGGGTGTGGGAGGGCAGTCCGGGGGCGTGTGGGGGGGTTGGGGGTGGGGTGTGTTCATTATGTTAATGAGGGTGGGTGGGGGGGGGGGGGGGAGTGTCCTGTGTGTGTCTGGGGGTTGTCCAGTGTTGTGTGGGAGGGGCTGTCCAGGGGTGTAGAAGGGCTGTCCGAGGGTGTGGGGGGTGTCTATGGTGTGTATGAGGGTGGGGAAGGGGAGGAAGGTGTCCAGGGTGTGGGAGGGCTTTCTAGGGGTGTGGGAGGGCTGTCTAGGGTTGTTGGAGGGCTGTCAAGGGGGTGGGGGTGTCCTTGGTGTCCATGAGGGTGGGGGTATCCTATGGGGTGAGGGGGGTTTTGAGTGGTGTGTGGGAGGATGGCCCAGTGGTGTGGGGGTGTGCTGGGTTTCCATGGGGCAGGGGTAGTATAGGGGGGTCGGAGGGTGTCTAGGAGGGTGGAGGGATGTCCAAGAGAGTTGGGAGATGTCCAGGGGTGTGGGGGGTGTCCAGGAGGGTGGGAGGGCTATCTAGGGGTGTGTGTGTGTGTGGCGGTGGGGGTTTCCTGTGGGGGGGGGGGGGGTGGTTCTAGTGGGGTGTGGGAGGGCTACCCAGTGGGGGGGGGGGGGTCCTGGGTGTCCATGGGGGTAGGGGGATGTCTACGGGGTGGGAGGGTGTCCAGGAGGGTGGGAGGGATGTCTAGGCGAGTGTGGGGATGTCCGAGGGGTGTCCAGATGTCTGTGTGCATGTGTGTGGAGGGAGGGGGGGGGGGGGTCAAGTGGGGTGGGGTGTGGGGGTTCTACGGGTGCGGGAGGGCTGTCTAGGGGTGTGGGAGTGCTATCCAGGTTGTGGGGTTTTTGAAGAGAGTGGGGGGGGGGGGTTGTCCATGGGTGGGGGGGGGGGGTGGCAGTCCAGGGGTCTGGGGGGGGGGGGGTGTTTTTGGTTTTGGTATTGGGGTGTCCAGTGGGGTAGGGCTATCTAGGGGTGTGGTGGGGCTGTCCAGTTGGGTGGGGGGGGGGGGGGTTCTGGTTTGTTTTTGGTCGGGTTTTGGCTAGTTTTCGGTATGTTTTTTGTCCGTTTCATGTCTTTTAGTAGGGCATAACAGTGGTTGATTAGTTTTATTAAAATAATAATAATTTTTTTATGTCAATTATTTTATAGACAATGTAAAAATGTATTGGAATTAGTTTTAACGTCGATTATTTGAAAACTGACATAATAAATGCATGAGAAATTGTTTTTATGTCGTTTATTTCATAACTAACATAATAAATGGAAATGAATAGTTTTTTACATCAGTTATTTTATAACCGATGTAGTAGATATGTTTTCACTTTGGTTATTACTTAATCGATGTGGGAAACATCTTGGATGAAAGGTTAATCATGTCGGTTATGAAAATAACTGACTTTATAAATGCTTCAGGGGAGTGATTTATGACATTGGTTATATAATAACCGACGTGAAATATTATATACCACATCAGTGATTTAATAACCGACGTAATAATCCACGAATCTGAATCGTTTTCCACGCTGGGTTTTGATCAACCGATGTGAAAAACTCTTTAGATTTGTGTTTTTTACGTCAGTTTTAAAATAACCAACGTAAAAAACAATTTTTATAACGTCCCCTATAATAACGTCGGCCAAATGACGATGTAAAAAATAAAAAATAACCGCCGTAAAAAACATTTTCTACACTAGTGATACTATTATAAAAATCTATGTGACATTATTGTATTTTTATTTTCTAATTAACATCATTAATTAAAATTGATATTTAATATAAATAACTAATTCATCACTTATTTTTTTCGAGAAGGTATATTCTCCCCCTCTATAACCTATATCAGCACCTTGTCAGACATAATACATAATTTTCTTATACCTATCATATTTTAGGTAAAGCTAGAATCTGCCTAGATGTGGTTGGTGATTTTTAGATTTCATGTTCAAGATGTTTTAGGTGGTGATTGATGATGTTTTACTTGCATTGGGATATGGATGTTAGTGGTTTTGGCTTCATTTTGGGCCTTCAACTTACATCAGTATTATTCCACTCTATATTTATTACTTTCAAATGTTATATTTTTTACCATCATTTATTCTTTAGATATATCATATTGTGTTGTTGGGTTATTTTTATTTATTTTAGTTTAGCTTTATTTTGTTTCATGTTGTCATATTGTTCCTTGTTTGGTTTTTATTTTATTTTGGAAGATCTTATTCAATGTGTGTTTCCCTCCAATGTATGGATGGTTCATTCCAAACTTTCAGGTGTAAGATCTTGTTAATTAATTATTTCTATAAAAAATTATTCCCAATGGAGTGTATTTGATACCCCAATTCTATTGTTTAGTCTATGGGGATCAAGAATTCTATTTGGATCTTACCGTGAACTAACATGGGTGCCTGAGTCTTGGGTAGTCTTGGTTGGTTGCTAAAAATGGGTCTAATATAAATTTATGATCTTCCATTTTCATGAAATGAAATTTCATACTAGGAATTTCTTTCTCATCACACCTCCTTGATTTAATTTTACTCCAAATCGTCATAAATGTCCTTTTTTGGGAGGCATTGGTATGTGTCTAAGATATCATAAGTTAATGTGTTGAGTATATGTCTTCAACACCAGAGATCATCATTTTCTCAATTTTTTTCTCAAATTACAAACTTGAAGCATTTAATATACGTATATGAATAACATCGAAGTTGACAGGATTTACACCACTTTTAGAGTTACAGGTTGAAAATGCATCATATTTTTACAAAACATGAAATTATGTCATTGAATTGAGCCATCATAATTGTATTTTTGAGAATTATACTATCAATCTTGATAGAATCTAATCTTAATAATTTTTAATGATATAGGTTGTTAATGATATGTACTTTTCTCAGATGGTATTAGAAGGAGCCTACTAAGACATGTTACAAATTCTCTCTCCTTAATAGTAGATTCACCTATACCAAATATGGAGTATAATGGGTTATTAGAGAATCCTCTTTAGGATACAATTATAGATCATTCATATAAACCTATAATTTTTAGATAGTAAACCTTAATTTTTTTATAATTAATTGGGAAATGAAAGAGTTGATTGGGTTCAGTCTACTGGTTGAGGTTTTTGAATATAATATCGGTTTTTCAAATTCAATTATGTGGATATCCATTTTATAGGCATGTGATGTTGGATTTGGTTCCCCAGAACCAAAATCAATACACATTAATATAACTTTTACTAATTTTATTAATGTTAATAAACTACTTATCACATCATGATTGTTCTTCTGCATAACATAGTATGTGATAATTTTCTAAGAGTATTTTTTTGCACTGAATAGTTATATAAATTCCACTCTATGATGAGAAACCATAAGTACCATGATGTGATTCTATAATATATGTTTTATAGATATATGAAATCATTTTATGGAAAACAATGATACAAGTTATCTGGTTTGGAGACTCATAGGACTTTTAGGCACCATATTATGGTATGCGCCCAAGTTAATATCTAGTCTAGGATATTATAGGAATGATATTAGCCAGTAAGAAATCCAAAATTTATATATATCCTTTTATGTTTATAAATATTTATGTGTGTTTTTTTCTTTATAAATTAATATTTTTATTAATTAATATTATAAGTTGTTTTCTTTGATGTATTATTGAAAGCTATGATGACATATGTTTGTGGTGACATAAGATAAATTGGGTGCATCATGAGTAATATTGCATAATTAAATAATGTAAGAAATGATTTTACTTTATGTTTTTAAGGTATGTTTATATCTCATCCCCTTTTAAGGAAATTATATATCCTAAATAAATTCATGGCCACGATGTTTTATAGGGAAGATAAATTTCGAGAAATTTTAATGAAGAGACATCAAGAACATATGTTGGTGGCACCAACATGAAACCTGCATTATTCAGGATATCATGATAAATAGATTATTTTACATAGGGAAAATCCATATGAGTTATTATGTCATTGAGTTATTAACACATTTTTTTATGAGTGCCTTGACGTGATGCTAGATGCTAACATTATACTTTGGGCGGCTTCACATAATGCCACTAAGAAAAATTCCTAGGGGGTGACACACAAAGTGTATCCAAAATATTAGTTAAATAATATATTAATATTTATTATTAAACAAGTTGAATAAATATTATTCACACAAGTGGTTTAATAATTATTCATTTTTTACTTGATCTCATATATTCTATCACTACTTATTCGAGAGAATATAATCTGAGAGGAAAATTTAATAAATATTTATTTTCAATTTAGTAAAAACAAAACATATTTATTTATTGGTGAATAATGGCATTATATTTATTTATTAAATAAATAGTCATTATTTAAGGCTTGATTAATATTTTAGAGGTATGGATATATGAGTTTGATGGTTCGGTTAGAAATAATATATACTGAATATTATTTGATTAAATAATATTTAATTTTAATTTGTGAGTTCATCTCATGTTGAGAAATAATAATAATGTTATTATTATAGACATGGTGTTGCATAGGGATTAAGTAAATAATAAATAGAACATGTGAAATAATTTATTTCTAATACTAACAGTATATAATCCAAATGAAATTATTTTTTTAAGAGATCCGATTTCATTTTTTGTGCACAATGATAACTAGAAAGATTCCTCCCAAACCCTAGGGAGCTTCATCTCCATAAAAGCTCTACAGAACTAAGAGCGATATTCATACACCTTCCACTATAATTCATAGAGAGATCAAGCATAATACTTTAAAATATGTTCTCAAGGAAATCAAAAGTTAATTAAGAAAGTGTTAGGATATTCTACGTGTAACGTTCTGGGTTTTTGGATCGAGTCTAAATACTCACCCATTTTGAATTTTGTAAACTTTCTTAGGGTACAAAAATTTCATTTTTGATTATAAGAACATAATTTCAAGTTTTTTCATTAACCAAAAACTGTGTTTTTATATGTGTTTATAGTTTTTGAAAATGCATCTGGTGTTTCGATGCATTTTCAGTGAGTCAGAGGCCTGTTGGCCTAGTTGTAGGGAAGTGTAGGATGAGGAGAACAATTATATTTAACTATGAGGACTTTTAGTGAAAAACATGTAGCCCAAATTAATATCGAGAATAGTTTTTTAAACAATGAATGATGGAATGTATGTCCATGCAATACCACTGCTGTTTTGAGGAGAGGGAATTTTAATGGTGTTCCAACTATTAGAGAAAACCGTGTGCCAGCTGCACAGTTAGTTCCATTTTGAGAAGTACCCTTGCACTATGGAACACAATGCTTTCACATGGTTATGAATAAATGTGAAGGGTAACCATATGGGGCTTGGATTCTAAGTAATAAGAGTTGCATAGTTTATACACATTTTAGAAAACCGTGTGATTTAACAGTGATGCACATTAAAGAGCTGAAATTACCATTTTTCCTCCACTCTATATACATAATTATCTTCTCTGTTTTCCTATGCGGGTCACACACATTAATGGGGGATCACCCCTTTCATCCTATCATTGGATTTGATCCAAATCATCAAACTAACATCCATTCATGAATCCTTTTGAGGAATTGGATATGTTTTAATAAGGCTATCCATCATCTATATTCTATTTTCCTTTTCCTTTGCATCATGAACCACTAAATATATGAAAGTCATTTTGCGCTATTTTGAGGAAATTTGTCTAAAATATTGATTTCTCCAAAATCAATTAGAGTTAGTGGCTAATACCAAAATTTTCTACATCAATGACTATGAGGTAGGTGGTGCATACTTTTCCTTGTGATTTCATTATTACTTTAGGGGATTGGATTTTTGAAAGTTATTTTGTTGTCCAAGAGAGACCCTATAACATAAATAACTGATTTTAATTAATTAAAATAATCATTTTGATATTCAAATTAGAATTACTGCATGGGACTACAAATGGTTTAGGTCGTTCAAGAGGATTTGGACCTTGGGAAGTTTGGCAACATTGTGTACATTTTATTAAATTTATTTATTTTATTAAATTTGAGTTATTCAATTCAATAATATTGAAATTCTATATAAATGTGAATTGGTTTTGATGTTATATTTATTTATTCAAGAACATTATAGGATTTACCTAAGGATTAAGATAGCATTGGATATCTATTTATGTTGATGAGATAGTTAGGATGTGCCTGCAACAAGGAAGTTGAGTGATATTTATCACCAGTAAAGAAACTCAGATGTTGGATTCAGATGAAAAAGACATCAAGCAACAGTATAGTCTCATGTGATTTGTTATAGTTTGGCCATTGGATTTGAGTAATGTGATTGTAGGGGAATGAGGTTCCAGTTAAAGTGTCCTTGGAACTAAATTTGTTATTACCGCTCAACCGTTTGAACCAAGTCACCATTTAGAGTCATGTGAATATAGGTTGACAGAGTGAAGTTGTGTTTTGACCAATCGTGTTGGTATAGGACCTCAGTAGTTGAGTGTTAGGTAAATGGATATGGGTGCTTGTTGTAGAAAACCATAGGGATGGTGAGAATCCATTGAGTGAAAGCACTGAGGCTGTCGATTGGGGAATGAGTATTGCTGTGCTTAAGAAAAAAGGGCAAGGAAGATTTTGGAGGATGAATATCTCCATTCCTTGGGATGTTAGTTTTTGAGATGATGGTGGTTATTATTTGAGGATATATATCGATGTAACTCCATACATTGGGCATTAACCCAATGGGTTCTTTCGAGAAGGGGTTTGAGGGACTAGATTATTTTGAATGGGGTGTGCCTTTGGAATGTCAGATTATTATTTGATAGAAAGTTAAGTCGAGTGAAATTTGAATGTGGAACGTGATGGTTTACCATGGGCTAAATGATATTAGGGAATGTCATGGAAAATGAGATAAGGATCCTATCCACTTAAACCTTCTATCATTGTTTTTAGTAGGTGATATATTCCTGGTGGATGTAGAGCACTGGGGAATTTTGGGTTTATTTTATGCATACGATTATGTTTTATTTATTTTTAGTTTTTACCTGCTTAATCACAAATGTATGGTAGGAACATGTCAGCGGTGTCCTACTAAGACATGTTATCACACCCTAAGGAAGCCCTTCAGGGATTGTATAGACTTCATGACTTTGTGTTCAGGTGATGGTTTGAGATCAGGAGCTAGATCTTAGTGACTATTTTTCATGGATTGAAAGAAAGGGACCATGTGGTTCTTGTCTCAGCTGGAGTTTTCATTTGGTTTATTTTTATTTATTACCATGCATATATGTATGTATGAAATATGGTCAACCATTAGAGACCCTCTTGGTTATTGATATGTATGGACTAATATGAATGCATGCTCTATTTCAGTTTCAATAAATGTTATGTATATCTTTTTTATTCTATTTCCACTGTAGATTATTTTTTTCTTTCGCAATTGTATCTTATTGATTGTGATTCCTCCATGGGTGGGTAACTGGTTTATAGTTTTTTGGTGTTTTTATTGCACTAAAATATATATTTATAAAGTTATTATAACATCACCAATGAGTATAGTCTACCAAGTATCGCTCTTTTACACTCCCTCGGTTAGTCGAAAGTATTTGGAATATGGGGAGGCATGCCTAAGTACTGTAGCACACATCCCAAAAGTTTTTTTCGGGTGGCTAATCGAGTTGGGGCACAAAAAATGGTATTAGATTAATTTATTTTACCTATTTATAGTATTAATATTTGTGTTATGGTAGACTAGAGATTATAATTTTTTCAGAACTGGGGAAAGAATTGGTGCTTGGGTGGCTTAAGCCACATGAATGAGGAACAAAACATGTTTCCATGGTTGGAAATTGTATTTCTATTTTACCACTTGAATGTTTATTTGATTTCAACCTTCTATTGTGAACTAGGATGTGTGAATTTTTATCTTTTATGACTTTTTATCCTTGTCCTAGCATGGAAGGGAAGAAGAATTTGACCTTTGGAATAGAATGGAATGGGGTTTCTGTTATACATGTGTATTCTTTTTATTAGGCACATAATATGATTTAATTATACATATTCATGTTCTGGTGATAATAATTCCTTGTGAAATGGGGCATTCATTTTGATATATATATATATATATGACTTTTTCTTATTGGAGAAGGAATGCATGATTGTATGTGGAAATTTTGAGCTCTAGGTTAGGGGATGTGGTCATCAGATTAAGGTGACATGGTTCTTCATGACCGGCATGGACCAATGCAAAAGTGATTATTGGATATGTTATGGGCGGGTAAGGAATACATGTGGCTGGGATTCCATGTGACATAGTAGATGTGGGAAAGGGTAAGGCTAGTGAAATCACGCTACCTATTATTTCTTTCCATATTCATGTCGTGTGTGTGTATTATTTGGGTTGTCTTAAAATGTAATTGTATTTAGTGGGTTTCAACCTAGATGAATTTAGTTGGTGGGTCAAGAAGGTGTTCATTGGGTCACACTAGACCAAACATAGGTTGAGACCCCTGAGGGTCAGGTGGATCATGAACCGTAGGTACATACTTTGGTTCAGGGTCCAGTGTAGGCATGCCATCTGCCAGATTTGTTTGACTTTGGCCCATGATTGAAGAGAATATTAGAGAGAGTATAGTATGTGTCATTTAGGGGATTAATAGGGGAGCATAGAGAGTAGGTCCTTCAATGAGATATCTAACACATGGGTTCCAGTTTCAATATCCACTATTGTTTCATGGTGAGGGAGGCCCACAAGAGGATGAGAAAAAGATCGAATCAATGTAGATGTTTTTTGAGAAGATAGAGATGTCTCCAAGGTGGAGGGTGAATCTGGTGACGTACTTGCTCAGAGGACCCAGAATTCACTGGTGGGACATGTAGGATTAGGTAGGCAGACATGAGGGACTAACTTTAAAGGGATTTTAGGCCATGATCTTCAAGCACTTCTTCCTAGAGATACTGTGGGCAGAGAGAGATCAAGAGTTCTTGATCCTTTATCATGGTGACATGTTCATCATGGACTATGTAGAAACATTCATAAAATTATATCACTTGGCACTCAGTATGGTGAAAAGTGACACGTCAAGGGTGGGTAATTTTAAGGTTGGTATATGGTATGACATTAGGGTGTAGGTGAACATTTTTTGGCTTACCTCATTCTCTGAGGTGGTGAACCATGTGCCCATAGATGAGGGAAATTTTATAAATCGGTATTACTCATACCCAATGAAGGCATTGGGGGACATCATTGGTGAGACATCATATAGCATTAAACAAGGCTGAGATGAGTTCCAATAGGGTGTTTAGGCCATGTACTTGAGAAAACCACCTCAAAGTGAATTATTTATGGTGTTATTTCTATGTGGGAAGGAAAAGAATTTCTGTAATCAGTGTGAGAATACATTAAAGGAGTGTGGGACATGTGGAAAGATCATGCATTGTGATAGGTTCTGCAAGAACCATGCTTGGAAAACTGATTGTTAGGGACCAGGGCAGACTCAATGTTCGTATGTCAGAACAAGTGTGGTATCAGGTAATGGTATCAAACATTCAACTACACATAGAGGTTGTGGAAGTGATATACGGACCCATCAGTTGGGGATATGGCTAGTGGATGGTGCATTATAGTATTGATACTAGGATTTTGGCAGTTAGGCAAGGGGTATTTTGGGGCGGAAATAAGGTCAAAGTAGGCTGGGGAGAGGACAATGGTAAGTGGTATGTCATGGGTGCATTCGTGAACCATTTATTTTTTTTCATGTCCTTTTGATTCAAACCCATTTTTTGTGCACATGGTGAACATGTTATATACATGGACTGATCAGACACTGGTCGGTAGGTTTTCATCCTTTTGGGTTGATATATATATAAATATGAGGTTAATTACATAATGGCTTATATGTTAGCATTATTAGATACAAGATTATTTAGGTGTGTTACCATAGGAACATTGATGAGATGCCGTTTACATGAGGTACATTGGAATAAAGGAATAGTTGAGATGTAGGTCTGGACTAATGTGCAAGGCACCAGGACTTTTGGGAATATGTTGAGGTGAATTACCTTGTAGGATCCATATACGACATGGGTATGAGGAAGGCACCGATACGATGCAAGATTATGATTGGGGTTGAGTATGACACAAGAACATGAGATGAGGTATAAGAGTGACATTTCATCATAGGAGTACCATGATTCTAGGGATGGCCAATGTACCATCATCTTCATCTGAGTATTGGGTAAAGATGCAACTAAGGTAGGTATCTCCTTAGATGGGGAGCCCCCTTGAGGTAGTTGACCAGTTCCCTTATGAACAGGGTATTCAGGGATAATTTTAAATGGATGTGTATGTTTAATACAATCTTTGGGGTTTTATTTTAAGTTTAAGGAAAATATATGTTATGGTGGGGCAATTTTAACATCCTGGGTTTTTGGATCAGGTTGATATCCATGCCTATTTTGAATTTTTTAGACTACAGTGGGTAGAAAAATTTATTTTTTTATCTTCCAAACACAATTTAATGTTTTAACTTAACCCAAAAGCATGTTTTATATGTTTTTATAGTTTTGTAAAATTCATTGGGTGTTCGTAAGAGTTTATAGTGTGCCAGAGGCCCAATGTCCCAATATTTTGGATATGTGGGTTGAGACACGCAGTTAGATTTAACCGTGAGGCCTCTTATTGAAAATTGTGGAGCCCAAATTTTAAGTAATCACGGCTTGTTAAAAACATGTGGGATGGGGCTCATGGAATTTTGGGACCTCTATAGTTTTTATCAGTGAATATTGTCACTATTTGTGAATGGTTTGGGAAAAACGTGCGCAAACCACATGGTTAGTTCCATTTGGGTAATACACTTTCTCTAATGCATCCACAGTTTGTGAATGATTAGGCCAAACTGTGTGAGAAAACCATGTGAGGCTGGGATCCTAAGAATAAAGAGTTATACTATAGCCACATAGTTCAGAAAACTATGATATCTAACTGTACAACTCATTAAAGAGGTGAAATGACAATTTTTACCTCCAATATATATACCTAATTCTCTTCTACTTATTCCTTCATGGGTCACACACATTAAGGGGGAGATAAACATTTTCTTAATATACATTGATTGGATCCAAATCATTAAAAGTTTCTCAATTTTTTTTGAAAGTTTGCAGTGTTAGATATGTATTAGCAAGACTCTCCATATTTTAGCTTCTATTTTAATTATTGTTAACCTAATATACCATAAAATATATGCGAGTAATTTTTCCCTATTTTCATTATTTTCATATAAAGAATTGTTTTCTCCAAATAATTCAGAGTTAGAGGCTAATATAGGACATGAAAACATCTGCGGCTATGAGGTAGGTGGTGTATACTCTTATTTTTGATTTCAGGAGTGTTTCTAAGGTGAAGCATTTAGCACATTGCTGTGTTGACCGAGTGAGACAATATATCATAAATAGTTGATATTAATTATTTAAATTTAGGCTTTTTAGGCTCTAATGGACATTATTTTATGAGACTATATGGGTTTTGAGATGTATGAGAGGCTCTGGACATTGGGAAGTTAGGTCGGGGTGTGTATTTTTTAATAAATTGATCTATTTTATTGAATTTGATTTATTTAATTAGTTTTTTTTCAATTAATATATAAATTTTAATTACTTTTTATGTGATACTATGTTGTAATAGACCAGTATGGGATCATTTTGAGGTTAGAGATAATGTTTTCTATCTATTTGAGGTGATGAGATCATCCAGATGTGCATGGATCAAGGCACTTTGGTGATGTAGATCACTAGTTGGGTGACTTTTTCATTAGATTAAGATGGATAGACCCTTAGTAAATGTTCTAGGATCATATGATTTGGGATAGAATGGCCAATGTATTTGAGTGACATGTCCACAGGGGCATGAGGTTCTGGTTCATGTGGCTTAGGTTCTATATTAGTGATTGCCGCTCACCCGTGTTGGCCAATGCACTGTATGTAGTTGTGTTCCCATAGATTGACTCAGTTAAGAGGTGGGTTTGACTAAAAATGTGGTTATAGGCCCTAAATAGTTGTTCCTTAGGTAAATGTATGGGAGTTCTTTCCATAGAAAGGGGATGAGCCATCAGGTGATAACAGTGAGGTTGTCGGTTGGTGGCTAAGGCTCACCATGCTTAAGGAAAGCGGAACAATATAATTTTAGAGGATTATCATCTCCATTAATAAGGATGTAAATTATTGAGAAATCATTGGATATTATTTGTGGATATATACCTTTTTACCTCTGGTTGTCTAACTGTGAGGCAATGGGTGCTTTTGAGCAAGTCTTTGAGGGATTATATTCAGTTGATTGGGGCATGGATTTGTGACATCAGTTTATTATTTGATGGCACAAGGAGCTATGTGAAATTTATTGGTGGAACATGAGGGATCATATAGGTATATTCAACATTAGGTAATTCCCTAGCCCATGGGCTAAGGATCCCCTTTTCTATAGAAAATCAGAATTGGGAAAAGAAAATGACATCTTACTTGTGGCTATTGACAACCACAGAAGCATGGGGTTTTTTAGGTAAGAAATATTGTTTTATATATTTTTATTTTACACTTTCTTAGCCACATTTTTAATGAAATTTCATGTTTTTAGTGTCTTAATGATACACATTCTCACACCTTACATGGGCCCTTTGGGATGCCTGTAGACATTATTCTTTTGAGTTTGGGTAATGGTGTGAGCTCTAGAGCTAGATACTAAGGGTTGTTTCTAATGGATAGAAGGAAAGGGAACATGAGGTTTCTACCTTATATAGAGAATAAATTTACATTAATTTTCAATATTATAAATCTTATATGTAGGTATGTGTTGTGGTAATCCATTATAGACCCTCCTTTTTGTTGATATTTATGACTTGATATATATGTATTCTCCATTTTAGATTTTAAAAATGTTATTTATGACTTGTTTATTCTATTTATATTGTTGTTTATTAGTTTTTATTCCATTATTAAATTTTATTTATTGTTCTTTATCCATTGAAGGATAAGAACTATAAATTATATTGGTCTTTTTATTCCATTTCTATATCTATTTAGACAATTATTATAACATCACCAGAGTGTATGGTCTCACCATTATCACTTCATTACACCCCTTATGATATTAAGTGGCCTTTGGTGTATGGGTAGGCATGCCTAAGTCTAGTGGCACTCAGTCTTAAAGCATTATTTAGGTGGATAATCATTTTGGGATGCAACAACATGCTAGAACCCATATATTACTACTTTGATGTCTGGAGATTTTTGGAACATGTCTAGATCACCACATTAGGGAATATTCCCTTGATTACTACAATGCAATGATCACACAACATAACTCTATTTTCATATCCATCAATGAGGAAATAATTTCACATAAGGAAATTAATTAATTATAAATAACACGTGACGATTTGGAATTTGGTTCCGATATTTTATCCTTTTTTTGTTTTCTTTGATTCAATTTGGTTGATCATAGCATTCATCATCATGTAAATCTCATATTAATCATCGATTATGAAAAAACCAATGTTGGGAATGATCCATCACACTCTTTCACGGCACCAGGATCCTACTAGTGGTATCGGTGTGGTCACATAATTATTTATAATTATTTAAATGTCATTGATTTATTTATGCATAAGTAATTAGTTTTAAAATTCCATTTTAATAATTTTTTATTCGGAATTTTAATATCTTTTTATTTCTCTTTATTTTCTTGTAAATATAATTTAATCGATTAATATTATGAATGAAATAAATTTGATGATCATATCAGGAGGTGTCAAGGAATATGTACAGATAACACAAGATTTAACTCCATGTAACTCAGATGTACACATTTTTTAATAATGTTCAATTCATTAAGAATAAATTCATAATTAATTTAAGGCATGTGAATTTATTACCTGAAGTGCATTTAAGTATACGCGACATGTGAATGGAGCCAACTTAAATCATGTTCATCCAAAGTACACATCGTATAACTTCCATACTTGTTCTGAAGTCCTTAAGTCACTAATGGTCCTTATATTTTCTTACATAGCCTATGGACTAGTGACTGTATATCATTGAGACCACATTTCAGGTTGACCATTTACACACTATGTAATCCAATTCTTTCCTTAGAAAAAAATAATATTGATTCTATAGGCATGCACCTCAGATAGATTGCGATAATAGTACATGTTGTGTAGCTAGATTGTAAACATCGTCCGATTATACCAAATTAAAGATATCATAAAATTAATTTTTAATACTGTGTAAACATTATCAGCACGTACTTGTGTGCAGTCATAAATTGGATAGGATGCACCATGTGACATGTTTATTATATATATATATATATAAATGCGTAATTAATTTCTGCATAATGCCCCAATATACATATCCCTTATTGGCCATATTACAGTTATTACCCTATATGAATTGAAGCGCTACATGTGACTGGAAAATATTGTAATCTATGAAATCATTGTTTGATATTACATTTCATGAAAGTATGTGACAAGACCTGTATTCCAAATGTCCAAAAAGAGAAAACCATTTTAATATAATCCATATTACATAGTTTGGATGGGTAGTAACCATGGTTCCTCCAAGGATATTTTTTATTTTAAAAATTATGGTGGATGATAAACTAAAGGAAATTCAGATGATAATTAAGATAAAAGAATTGATTAATTAATGAAGATAATTAATTGATCTGAGCTTGATTTATCTTAAATAATAACAAACATAATTGAATGATAATTTTATTAAAAGCATAATTCCTTTAAATAATATAGATGATCATGATTCTAGACTTTATATTTGAATGTGATTGGTTTTATTTAATTTATTACTAAATTAGATTATTGGCTTGTGTGTCGTCTCTCATCTCATTATGTAATGAACTATATGCCTATAGTTTCTTTTATTTAATCCACCTTCTCTCACCTTCATGTGAATAAAATTATATTTAATGCATATATCTACCAATATGGTGGAGGTGGTTCATGTTTGAAGTTGAGGTGAAAACAATCACTGTAGAAGAATAGTTATTTTACTATGGTTTTGTAGTGGCAGTTTAGTAAAATACCGATAAAAAAAATTTCCAGGATTCTATGGTAGTTTTTTAAAAACCACTGCTAAATATTTAGTTTCCAATAGAAAAAAATCAATTTTCTTGTGACCTCCCATCTCTCTTGATCCCATATTCATCCCCCAACTCCCCTGAACCTGAACCGTAGCTAACCCCCACCAGTGTCGCCAAAGACTAATTCGTCCAAGCCATCTCTAGCGGCTCCTTAGCCCGAGCCCTCAATGCCCTCACAAGAATCTTCCTAGCTCGAGCCCTCCAATCCCATGCTGACCTATCCTTGGCACTCAGATCTCAATCCCTCGAAGCCCACACCATCATCGCCTATGTGGGATCCATCCCAGCCCTTGATTTCTGAGCCATTTCTATTAGAACCCTCTCCAACCGAGCCCCATCTTGATCCCACAAATCCTGAACCCCATGAGCCCTTGTTTGAAGTACTCTTCCCTTGTTTTTACTTCTCTTCAGTACTCTATGCTACAACCAGATGCTTCCAATTTCGGTAGATTTACATATGGTTTGATCAATAATAATAAATGGAATTTATAATATCAAATTATATAACTACGTCATTGTTTTTTATTTCATATTAAGTTAATCATTGGATGATGTTTCTAGGATATGTATTTTATAAGAAACCATTTATTAGTGATAGTAATGATATACTCTATATGAATTATAATTAAAGAACATGATTTATTTTTATAGACTATATGTGCAGACTATAGTCTTTTAAGTTTTTCACCATCAACATAGATCTCTACCAGGGTATCATGTGAGTTCTCAACGACTATAATAGTTTAGCATGAATAAATTAGTAGAGGAGATCCTTATTGTAAAAAAATAATTATACTCTATCATAATTGATTTCATGTTCATTAAACATGTGTCACCTTTTCTCATTGATAGTTCAAATTCATCAAGTCATATATTATATGATGGTTCCATTTCCATAACATGTTATACTATAGCGATGAGTAAGTTACTAATTCTATCACCATAGAATCCATACATTTATCTCATTACCACCTCTATATAAATTTTGATATGTATTAGGGGATTCTATTTCAAGAATAATGTCTTTATTGATTACCATTACAATGTAATTCATTTTGATTCCAATATATAACCTTTAATCCAATGATTTATAATCTATCATTATCATTGACCTCTACTATGAGGTGAGATATACACTAAATCATGTTAGGTATTCATTGTACTATTTTTAAGTGTGGAACTATAAAGGTCAACTTAGCACCGTTACTCCATTTATGTGAGGTTTACTTTATTCTCAATCTAGGATATTCATTCACTTCTTCATAATTACCCACAATACCAAATTTAATCATTTTATATTCTCGTAATTTTAATAGTTAAGTGTTCTAATTTTTTTAATAATTTGTAGGAAAATTGGGATATATATATGGATAAAATCTATATCACATAATCTAGGACCAGAACTTAGTATGCTAAGGGTTTGTAGGAGTTTATTTATTTTGTCGTTTATAATCGATCCATTGATGGGAGAATAATATGTCCATGTCCTAAATATAAATTTTAATGATGGTTGAATAGAAATGAAGTTTGTGAACACTTTATATTGAAGCAGTTCCAAGATCACTATTTCTATTGTATTTGGAATGTATAATCAAATGTTTTAGAAACATTGATCACTAATGTCAATTGATCGAATGAGCTCACAACTTCATTGACAATAGACAATGAAATTAAAAACCTTATTAATGATGCATTCATAATTGCAAGACAACAACAACAAAATCAAAACACATCAGAACACATATTTGAGGGTGATATACATAACTACATAAAGACTGATGTTTTTAAGACTATAGGACAACCAAATTATGATTGCAACATATCATTGGATCCTCCTCTTGATTCATGGGATACTAATGTAAGAGAAAACATCCTTGAGTTGAGAGATGTGTTTCTTGGTTTAGTTGAAGATGGAAATCAAGAGTTTTATTATTGATGTCTGAAATATTCAAATTTTTTTTTTGTATAAATGGTGTACCATATCAAATGCCTATGTGTAATTACAAATAAGAAAATGTCCTTGATATTGTAATTTTTGTGTGAATCATTTCCGAAAGAAAAAATTTTGGAATCTTTTTATTATATGAAAAAAGTTGTTAACAATATTTGTATGAATTATAAAAAAATACATGTGTTTACCAATGATTGTATTCTTTATTGGAGAGAGAATTCAAGAAGATAGGATTGTATGAAATTTTATTCTTCTAGATGGCAGTCAATGAGTGATGTTGGATGTGTGAATCAATATGCTACTATGGAGAAGAAGAAAAGGAACACACCAAAAATGGTTTCGCATTAATTTTATTTAAAGCATAAATTGTAAAGATTATTTATGTCATAAAAAAAATACTAAACACATGAAGTGACATTCTATAGATAATAAAAATGACTGTTTAATGAGATATCGGAGAGATTCACAATTGTTGAATTTTACATGATCAACTATAGGAACACTCAAAATTATTATCTTCTAAAATTGTAACTTGTGAATAAACACAAAATTATACAATTGATATCTTCAATTATAATAAAAATATCACCAAACAGAAGCTACTTTCCACTTCCAGGGTCCCATACCCTCTAAGGCCTCATATCTGGTTTGTAATTTCGTTGACATGTTATAGAAAAATACTAGAAAAATATTTGTGGAATGAACACCTTAATCAAAAAATACTACTTTTTGACAATGACCAATAGTTATATAGGTGTCTTACCAGATACGTTTTGGATGCAATATTGGTGAGGAGACCGACACAAATGTCACTAGCTAGCAGGTGGCATCTGGGAGGCCAACCAATAAAGACGAGTCATCAAGATAAAAAACCATATTAATGATGGTATTAAAGGGATTCCTTATCTTCTTTAATTCTTAACATCGACACCTATACCCCAATATGCTATAAATAAAACCCATTGTTGGCATTTAAAGAAGAAAACATCAATGAATCATGATCCTCATCAATCCAAAGAAATTTATAAAGACAATCATCATGTTTTTTGATTCCTCTTGAGATCTCATTATAATTCATATTATATTTATTCTGATCTCCAATATTTCTCTCTCTAATTATCTTAATTTCAATATTCTCTATACATTAAGATAATTTAGAATGTTTTATAAAATATTTTTACATAATAAAATATCGATTTTTTCAGTATCTTTAGGTTCATAAAAAAACATTAAAAGCAAGAGATCATTCTCTCTGAGATCTTCGAAAACCGTTAACCCCAAGGACCTATTCCAGGATTCTTGGAAACGGCTAAAATCAAGAATATGGTTTCTTTTTGGGTTATTTTATACCAATTAATTCATGTTATCTATATTAAAAAACCCTCAATCCTTTGAGGTGGGTGATGTAGTGGATAATTATTGATCTATTTTAAAAGATCATTTTCAAATTTCAAGTCATATTCACTTTACATATATTTTATTTATTAATAAATTTAATTAAATTAATTAACCTATCATTAATCCAACAATTATTTAATCACTTAATTCATATAATTTTTTATTCATTTAAATTTATTACTCATTTATTTGTTGTATATTTTCTATTATGTGTAGTATTTAATAGGATATATATTATGATTATTTTTTTTGTTTTTTAAAAATAATTTTACTTACATTTATTTTCTTATTTTATCATTAAATTTCATATTTATATCACATTTATTGGTTTAATTTTTTAAAATAAATTCTCCCACTCTTTCCATCATACTCTGACCAACAATAGGCATCATAGGGAGGGTTTTTTTTAAATTATGTTTTTAAACTTATGTTTTATATTTTTGTTTTATTTGTTATATAATAATAAATTTAAATAAATGATCATTTAAAGAATGGAATCGAATTCTAACACCAAAGGTGCTCCCAAATTACACTTAATGGGTCAAGCCCCATTGTTTGTTGGTATCGATTATAGTTATTTGAAAACATGTATTTCTATTTATCATTGTAGTATAGGTAAATATAAAAGGAAAATGTTTATGCATGGTTATACAAATACTAAATAAATATAATATAAATAGAATCATAATGATATTACTAGTTTGGAAAATAATAGTAAATTAATGAGAACTCTTCATTTTGATTTAGATATAAATGAATTTAATAGTGTTTTTACTTGAAAAACTACTCATGAAATTAAGAAAACATTAGAAGTTACTATTCAATGACCAAATAATGTGGAATATACTATACATATATTCAAGGATTTGAATGTATTAGTATGTATCCAAATGAATATATTACTGATATGTTTACATGTTTTAATAACACATGTAATAGAATAAAATAATATAGTGATACTGTTACTATATAAAATTTTATCTAGAACAGTCTTTAGGTCTTTCCATATACTTGAGCTCCCAAAGTTAAAACTATCCATAAAGAAAAAGACATCAAAAACATGATGGTTTAAGAACTTATTTGTTCTTAGATGACTTATTAGAACAACATGAATTTAAAATCTAGAAGAAAATTTAAAATTAAAATTGAATTTATCAAAAGAAATGATGACTAATCCAAAATAGACACCCAAATTGATCACTTATCCAATAAATTAAAAAAAATCAAGAAGAAGAAATCCTTACACCATATTAAAAGAGAAAATCAATAGAATGATCCTAAAGTAAGATGATATCATTGGAAAAACAATAAAATCATCTAATTTACCATTACTCAGAAAAGAAAAGAATAATGGTAATAAATCCTTAAACGTTTCTACTTGGAGTTCATGTGATGATTCCCTCTCCTCATTGGAATTAAATGATAGAAGTTTGAAATGTCTCATGTCCAAAATTAAGGCATGTGATGAAGTAATTTATTTTAGTTCTTAAACTTTTTATTCCTAAAAATATTATATTTCTTCCTAATTTTAAAGACAATATATTAGGAATAATTTTAAAATGGATTTTTTGAATTTAAAAAAAATCATAGAGATCAACAATCAAGTTATTTTTGAAAAGAATAAACTTTTAAAACAAAATATTAATTTATCATTGAAATTAAAATAGTGTACCAATGTTGAGAAGTTTGAATAAACCATTAAGGAGATTAATAATTCTCTTGATAAATTTACCCAATGTGTGAAAACTCTAAATTTAATTCTCAGTTTTCAAAAACATTTAAAAAGTAATTTTGGTTTAGGTTTTTCAAAGAAATCCAAATCCTCTAAAAATAAAATGACTTTTTAAAAAGGATGGTCTCAGGTTAAATTTCATCTATTATTAGAGAAAATAAATAAAAATATTTATGAAATTTAATGAAAAATATCATGTTACGGTAGGCATAAATCCATTATCCTATATTACAATGTTTTTTTAGAAATTATAATAAAACAATTATGCTAAAATGTATAGATATTGAAATATCTATTGGATAAAATTTTTGAAACCAAATGTTGGGAAAATAAATCAATAGTCTCTTAATTTTATAGAATATATTCCTCAAGAGTAATTCCCATGGAGCTATATTTTTACTTGGATAGTATGTCTTTGAGACACATATGTGGTGAATACTCTGAGTTTAACTCCACATGTAAGATCAATGGATTTGGTTTTGTTGGTTTTAAAAATTATACTCTTTTAAAAAAAATTACGTTTTAAATATGTTCTAAAATAATGGTGGTGTTTCAATTATTTTATTAACTTTTTCGAAAAGTGTAATATTTTTATCCTTTTATTTCATTGGATTTTTCAACTTCAATTAAACTTTTATATTTTTCATTATATTTTTTAAATGAATATTTTTTTTATTTATCATTTTTAAATGATTATATAAAAATAAATTTTCAATATTTTTCTAAAATTATTGATTTATTTATTCTAGATTGATTAAAAACATTTCTTTTTTAAAATTCAATTTTATCATCTTTTCAATTATTCTTCATACACATTAAATTGAATTTAATTGTTGAATATTGTGATTTTTATTAGATAAAAAATTTGATCGTTATTTATTTAATATAATGATCAATATATTTCATTATTTTATTATACCCACTATATTCTCATTGGATCGATTTATGTGTGTAACTTTTCTTTTATATATTCTATATTTGTGACACCCCGACCACGAATACTCTTTTATTTTATTTTTTTCTCGATGTTCGATCTGTTGGATGAGGTTCAGGTTGAGTGCCCAACTAAAGTACCATTGTTTTTGTGGTTTTGGATTTCCTTTTATAGCTATGATTAGTTATTTTTATTTGGATTGAGATAAATTTTCATGTTGGATTGTTTGTGGGGCCCTCATTTTCTCCATGTTGTGTTTAAAACATTCAAGGATCATTGGGTGGACTTCCCAAGTATTTGGGGTGAAATTTTGTGGTTTTGGCCAATTTATGGGGTCACACTATTTTCTCATGGTCTTCCAAAACCATGCAGCCTAACCATGAGAATTTGCAGGAGTTTTGCAGAACGGTTTGCATGGTTTGAAAAACCGTGTAGCCAAATTGTGCAGCCCATTACATGCTTAATAAATTTTTACAAGGATCTCAGATTTGGGTGATTATACCTCTAAAATGAATCCCTATGGGTTGGATATCAACCAGAGGGATCCACCATATTTATTTCTTAGATGTGGGGCGATTTAGGTAAGATTTATCAAGAGTGGTTTGTGATTCATCATGTTTCGTCCATCAAATATCTTCTCTTTATATTTCCCTATTTGTTTTTAGGGATTTAATTGGTGTTTCATTCCTTAGACGAACCCTTGGGTTAGGGTTGGATCCAATGGTTTGTTTTTATTGTGTCTAGGGTATGTAAATTGTTCATGGGGATTAGATCTCCCTCTCCAAGAAGTCTCATTGCATTTGCACAGGGTTTCGATAGGTGTTTTCAAGATTTTCATTCCTAAAGACTTTCCTCTAATGCTTTCATTCTTAAATAAATTTATTAAATTATTTTTATATTATATGGAACCATTGTTTAGCATATTTTGGTATTTTGGAATTGGTTTGGTTTTCTAAAAATAATTTTTAAATGTGTTTTGTGTAAATTTCCCATATTTATGGTACCTATAGGGCTTGTTTGAATTGTTATTGTTATTTTAATGAGTAATTTGGACTTTTATGAAATATATAGCCATTATTATGTTTAAATAGAATTTTTTATTAATTAGATTGGTTAGTTTAATGTTATTTGATTATGATAGGTCTTCATTATTGTGTTGAAATCCTTTGATAAGGGTTTAATGGCATTAATTTTTTGGTTTGTGATCTTTTAAAATAAAGTGGGTGAGTGGAAATTATTTTAAAGGAAGAAGTGTTTCAAGAGAGTCGTTTTTGGTTAATAATTTGAATGTGTAAGGTACCCATAGATGTTGACACATACACGGGTGCTCTAGGTGCGCACATGGATGTGCCCTCAAGTAATGTTGGTGCTTTTAAATTTTCTTTTCTTATAAACCATGATTTTTTTAAATGGTTCTTTAGTTCCCAACAATATTTGTCTCTTCGTGTGGTTATTTAATATGGGTTTAAAGGAAATCTTTGAGAATATTCCCATTTGGATTTTCGGAGTGTTTTGGAGGATGTGTGGTTTTAGGGGCCATTTGGTTTGTTTTATAAAATTGTAAAACACTCTATAATTTTGAAATAAATTTATGTAAATGATTTATTATGAGTCTATAAAGGGTTAAGTATCATTTGGAATTTTTAACCAAAGGGAATTTTTTGTTCTACCCCTTAAAGGATATTTTGTTTTGGTAAAAGTGTATGCCTAATTGGTAGGTTTGATCATTTTAAATTTTTTTTTAAATATTGAATGGTATGGATGCTCGGTTGGCACTGTTGTGTGATATGAAGTGTATGTATATGTACATGGGGAACCTTTATAGAGGGATTTCCCCCATATGGGGTATTGAATATTGGTGTCCATGTTTTGGGTAATCAAGTGTGGTGAAAGGAGTGACACGTTCTAGGAACTCCTACTGACATAGTGTTCCTATAACTACCACGGCATCTTAGGAATCTTATAGATTATTGAGTGATGATTACTCACTATATTCGAATAGACGGGGTGATGCCCCCTGGTAGATTGAGAGGCCATGTGGGATTTTCCGCTGATTATGTCACAAGGGTGAAAAGTGGTATATAGACTATGGGGCTTAGCTATACCCGATAAGTTGTTCCAAACTGAGTGCATCCAAGGGTTGTCTAGGGATGTTTAGGATCGCCCATGGTCACTACTTGTATTTATTATTTATTTTCTGCTACACTGGTTTATTTATATCTTTTATTTTTTACTTGTTTCTTTTTTGAACTGCCCTAACAGTACTTGTTTGGTTTTGTTTATAAAATGGTAAACTATTTTGGAAATTATATATTGCGTGAGTTGGTTCTCATAGAGGAAAAGAGGTATTATTTTGTTTAAATGGGAGAACCTTGTTTTTATAATTTTTTTCCAAACATGTATAATTAGACATCTTTGGTTAAGGAAACACTTACACTTAGTTGTTTACTTTTGGAATCCCTACTGAGCTTTTTTGTGCTCATGCCTAATCTATCATTTCAGATGAAGGTTCAAAGTTTCTTAGGTTCACCCTAGTAGATGCTTTTTTGGAGTAGCCTTGGTTTTATGGTTGGAGGTGACCAAGGTTTGACACATAGATCGTTGTAGTGGGGTCTAGTTTCTAGTTTTGTTTCTTTTTAGTGGTACTTTGTATCTGGAATTGTTTTTTTTGTTTTATTGAGATATTTTTGTTAGGTTTGATGCATTATATATTTTTTCTATTTATTTGTATGATCCCAGTTTTTTTGTTTGGGCCAAAATCATTCCCTCTTGTTTTATTTTGATACCAGACAAAAGGTACCATCCCGGGGGATTGGGAAATCCCCTTGGGACATCTGGAATACCGGCTCTGGTTACCATTTTAGGGTCCACCTGAGTTGGTTTGTGAAAAAATGATAATAGATGAGGTTATTTTTATTGGGGGTGTTTTGTAGATGGAGATTAGAACTTTCGGGACATGAGACGTAGGTGTGCTAAGGGAATCATAATCCCTTTCTTATTCTGAACCTCGAGTCACTATGGGTAGTTTGGTATTTCAATCTTTTGTTTTAGGTTTCCTTTGATTGAGGGTTGACAATTGAGGCAAACAGTTGTCATGTTACAGCCTCACATGGGGTGGAGATACTTGTGGAGCCCAAGTGCCCCGTTCAAGGCGCTCTTAGTGTCATGCATTACTTAGGGCATGGACCACAACCATATCGTATGTTTTGGAATAGGCAGTATTCCCTCATTATGGTGGTCCATTTTAGTTGGGTTTCATTTTGGTTTCAGTTGGATTAATTGTATATTGAAAATGAAAGAGGATTTTGAAATGAAAATGGATTAAAAAATGGAATTGTTTTCCATGAAATAGTTTTAAATCCATAAAATTGGTTTTCAGACATTCAAGGTGTTTTGGGTATGATAATGTTAATGGAATGTGGCCCTTGGTATTTCTTATTGAAATTTACATGTGTGTTGGTATGGGTGGGAAGTGCGTGTTGGCACGTGAGGATGTGAATGGACGGGTGTACATGTAACAGTTCATTGGATACCATAGATTGGGTTTTGGAATTAAAAGCCTGACATGGTTTTCCTAATGTAAATTTGAATTAAGAAATGATTTCTGAAATTTGTTCATCATGAAAAATGCGTTTTTGGTATTTGGTAATCATCCTGGGAAGAAGGATGTTTTGAATTTTAAAAATGAAAATTGTTGTTTTTATAAAATAATGTTTTTGAGGTGTTTTTTTACATGGGTCTTGAGCCATTTGGTTTTTGGTTTGAGGTGTTCCTCTTTGTTTGTGCCTCAGTTTGATATTGGATTTGTTCTGTGATTTTTCTGTTGTTCAATAAATTCTTCCCAAAAATGTCTCCAAAGCTCCTAATGAGTCATTCCCTATTTCTTATTCTTCAATAGTATTACCTGTATTTCTTGGTGATTGAGGTCCGCTTTAGGTTGTAGAGTGGCTTGAGTAAGTCAAGTGAATTTTTAGGTAATTGGTTACTCCCAATGTTATTAGAGGCCATGATTTTCGAAGGTTGTTTGAGGTTCCAGCTTTAGACTAGTGGAGGTTGGCATTACCATCTTTTATGCAAGATGAGATGATGTGGGAGGTGTTTAAGTCCACTTTCATCTCTCAGTTTATACCAGAGGAGGTGAAGCTGAGAAAGGTGGTGGAGCTGTGATGTGTTCAGTAGGGTCAGTAGTCAGTGAATTCTTATGTTGAAGATTTTAAAGAACTGGTGCCATTATCTTTGGATGGAGCATCAGAAGATTTGATAAAGACCCTTCCCTCTGTCTAGTGTCTTTGTCCTGAGATTTCTGAAAAGTGCTCTCATTCCGTGAAACTTGTTTTGGGAAGATGGTGGATGAGGCGTTCATGGATGAGATGGTTTATAGGGTGTAGGTAGAGGTTGATGGTTCTTGTGAGCGTCCCTTATCTAGAAAGAAAGGTGAGCTACATGAACCGATTTCTGAAAAACATCCTTTGTCAGCTGTAGATTCTAGTTCGTTGGACAATTTACTTGTATGTTTCTAGTGCTGTCGGTATGATCACTCAATGATGTCTTGTCATATACCCTTCAAGGATTGTTGCCGCTATGGATTTTTGGGTCATGTAAACAAGTTCTGTAGGAGGTGATGTCTAGATTCTATGTCTTGATCAAAGGATGTGTTTCCTGACTATGAGGTGGGACATGCTTCAGCCATCACAACCCCAACCAAAGGTCTCAGGGTGAAGCTCACACATAATCAAGAGTGACAGGTGGTGTAAATCCCCAACCTAGTTTCTTTCTATATTGGGATATAAAAGTTTAACATATCCTTGTTCTTATTTCCATGGTGATATATATTATCTTTTTGTGGTAATGGTGGGATGAACTAAATCTCTCGTAACCCATGAAGTTGAGTCTATCTGAATGTGTCCTTTTAAAATTTTCACCCTCCCATGATTGTGTCTTGAATTTGTATAGGCCGATCTATGTTTTATCTTTTGGAAATAGTCATTTGGATATTCTTTAGTTTTGTATAATTGGTTTATTGTGTGATGGGATTGTTTGGTAGGTTCCCTATTTTAGTGGTGGTAGTGTCCATCTTGTATATGGATGTTCACGACTGACCCAAGTTGAGATTTTTGGTTTTTATAGTTTTTAGGAATTTATTTCCACATGAGGAATGGTTACCACACTATTTGTTGAAACAATGCATCCCTAGTTGTGTGTACAGACCAAACTGCACGATCGGTGCATGACCGTGCGGGAGGTCTCTTAAACGTGTGACATGGTGGTTTTTCGGGCAGTGGCATTGGGCACAATTAGTGCACGGTTTGGAAAACCATGTGATCAAATCCAACGAGATTCCTATACAATTTTAACAATTTATATCCCTACATCTAAGTGGTTATGAGTGTGTTTCTTGGCGATTAAATGTTGTTCATATTTGATGAGTTTTTGTGGTGGGGAGTACCCTCTTGTCTTCTCCCCTCATCGTCATTCATGTTTTGTGGTTTCTTCTTGATCGGTTGGGTGTGACTTGTGGAGTGAATGATCACCTTGTGGTTCATGATTTCTTTTTTTTTTTTGATTGGGAATGAACTCCAGTTCTTTCTAGCTTTTGACTTGGTACCTATTTGGGGGTAGAAAGTGTTTGTGGTGGGAAGAATTGTCACATGCTGACCACATATACTTATTCCTTTTACTCTTTTCTCGATGATGGATCTATTGGATGATGTTTGGGTTGAGTGCCCAAAAAATTACCTTGACTTTTTGTGGTATTTTGTTTACTTTTATACCTATGATTAGTTATCGTTGTTGGGATCGAGATAATGTTTCATGTTGGAGTGTTTGGGATGCCCTTGGTGTCTCCATCTTGTGTTTAAAACATTCAAGGATCATTGGATGGACTTACCTTTTGATTGGGGTGTAATTAGGGTGGGGGATTTAGCCAATTTTAGGGGTTTCACAGTTTGAGAAAATTATTCTCAAACCAAGCATCCTAACCTTGCGAAGTAGTAGGTGTTTTTCGGCACCGTCTTCACAGTTTATGCACGATTTGAAAAATCATGCAGCCCATTATATGCTTAATAACATTTGACATGGAGCTCATATTTTGGAGATTCTGCCTCTCAAATGATTCCCTAGGTGTTGGATATCGAAAAAATGGATCCCAAACTCCATCCTTTTGTTATTTGGGGAGGTTTGTGGTGATTTATCAAGAAAATATGGCGATTATTTATGTCTCCTTCATCAAATCTCATATTTTTCCCTTCCCCTCTTTGTTTTTTGGGATTTATTTGGTATTTACTCCCTTGGAAGATCCCTTTGGTAAGGGTTGGATCATTTAGTTCATATTTATTATGGACAAGGAATTCATATGGTTTGTGTGGCTTAGATCTCCCGCTCCTTGATGTCTCATTCCATTCACAAAGGGTTTCGGTCTGTGTTTTGTAGATTTTATTCCCTAAAGGATTTCATTTGATGCTTGGATTAAATAAATTTATTAACTTATTTTGAACCTATATGGAACCATTTTTAATCATATTGTGGTATTTTGGAATTGATTTGATTTGTTAAATATTTATTTTAAATGATGTTTGTGTATATTGCCTTGGTTTATGGTACCTAGGATGTTTTTTTGAATTGTTATTGTTCTCTTAATGAGTAATTTTGTATTTGATGAAAATTATAGCCATTATTATGTTTCAGTGGAGTTTTTTATTAATTAATTTTATTGGGTTCATATTATTTGGTTATGTTATGGATTGGTTATTGTTTTAAAACACTTTGGATAGGGTTTAATATCTTCAATGTTTTTGTTTGTGTTCATTAAAAATAAAGTGGGTGATTCGCGATGGTATTAAAGAAAGAAGTGTTTTATGTGAATGGTTTTTGGTTAACACTTTGAATGTGTAAGGTACAATTAGACGTTGACACATACAAGGGTGCAATAGGCATAGACATGTATGTGACCTCAAATAAAGGTGGTGCTGTAAATTTGTGTTTTCATATAAACCTTGATTTGTTAAATGGTTAATGTTTTCCAAACATCATTTTTCTCTTCATGTGGTTCTTTAAAATGGTTTTAAAGAAAATCATTCGAGCATATGCCTGTTTTGATTTTTGGGGTGTTTTGGGGGATGAGTGGATTGAAGGGTCATTAATTTTTTATAATAAATTCTGCAACACTCTAGAATTTTAAACGAACTTTATGGAAATGATTTGGTGTGAGTTTGGAAAGTGTTAAGGGATATTTGGCATTTTTAACCCATGGGACAATTTTATAATACCCCTCAAATGAAATCATGTTTTGATGAAATTGTATGCTTGGTTGGAAGCATTGAGCATTTTATGATATCGTTTAAATGTTAAATTGTATGGAAGACCAGTTGGAACCTTCATATGATATAAAGTGTATTAATATGTACACGAGGCATATTTATTGGGAGATTTACCTAGTATGAGATATTGTATATTGGTGTTTGTGTTTGGGGTAGTCAGGTGCAGTGAATGAGTCACATGTGTGAGCCCCCCCTACTTACACAGTGTTACTATAACCACCATGGGTTCTTGGGCATCTTATAGCTTATCGAGGGATAGTTACTCACTATCCTGAATTATCTGATTTTGTTCCCCTAGTAGATATAGAGGCCATGTGGGATTTTCAATTGCTTTTTTTACAAGGGTGATCAGGGGTTATTAACTATGGGGCATCACCAAACGCCGATAGGTGGTTCCGAACTGAGTGTGTCCAAAGTTTGTATTGGGATTTTCAGGATCACTCATGGTTACACCTTGTATTTCTTGTTTATTTTTTGCTACACTGGTTCATTTTCATCTTGTATTGTTTACCTATTTCCATTTTTACAGAGCCTTGATATTAATTGTCTGGTTTTTTTATAAAATATTAAAATTGATTGGAAATGATATATGGCACTAGTTGGTTCTAATAGAGGGAATGAGGGTTTGTTTTTTTATATGAAAACATTATTTTTATAATTTTATTTACAAAATTCTGTCATCACACAACTTTGGGTAAAGAAACCCTTAGATTTAGTCGTTTTCTTTTGTCACCCCTACCAACAATTTTGTGCTCATTTCTATTCTATCATTTCAGCTAAAGGTTCAATGTTTTTTAGGTTCACCCTAGTGGATGATCGTCTGGATTAGTCTTCATCTCATTGTTGGAGGTGACCAAGGGGTCACATGGAGATTATTGTAACGAGGTCTTGTTTCCAGTTTTGTTCTTTTTAGTGGTGCTTTGTATCTAGATCAGTCATTTGTTTTTTTGAGATACCATTGTTTATTTTTCTTCATTCCCATTTTGTTTTATTTTTTATATGATCATGGCCGTTTAATCTAGGCTAAGTCATTATCTATTGTTTTATTTTGATGCCTGAGACTAGTTTCTATCCCTGGGGGATCATGAATGCTCCTCGAAACATGTCACAGAACAGCTCGAGTGACCAGTTCAGGGTCGAATCGGGTTGGTTCATAGAAATATTTATTCTTATAAGTGTAAAAATTTCATAAATTCTTGTAATTGATATCATTTCTCAACTTAATTTTACTATATCCATATAATCCTTATTTTTCATGAGTGTATTTTGGATAAAGGGGATAAAATATTTAATATTATATTATGATTTATCTAAAGGTTTTCTTTATCATTTTATTACAAATTCATTCATCTTGAAATCCTACTTCAATTACCTTCATATACTGAATTTATTGAGAATTTTTTTGACACTTTTATTATTTTCAAATTCTCTGATCTATATGATTATTTTCAAATTATTTTATCTCTTTAATTTAGTAGAAAATCATTTACAGTTTGAATTTATATCAAAATATATTACATCATCAGATTATATCAATCATTTTGAACTATTAATTTATTTTAAAATATATTTTATCTTGACATCCTATTTCAAATATTTTATTTTGAAATCTAATTTAAAATATTTTCTATTTTCTTGAATTTATAAAAAAAATTATCTTATATTTAATTTTTTCCAAATTAGCTCATTTTGAATTTATTTCAGTTCTTTCATTGATATTTATTTTCCAAAATATCTTAATTCTTGAATTTATTTCAAAAGAAATTATATATTGTATTTATTTTAAAAATTATATTAATTTTAGTATATCTAATTTAGTTTTATATTAATTGAAAATTATTTCTTGACTAGATAAAAACAGGTGTACGTGGTTCTAGTGAAGATGAACTTTGAGGTATTAACCTAGAAAGGGGTTGGTTGGATTATAAATTCGATATTAACAATGAGAACGTGTAGTGGGTCTGTACTGTAAAATTGGTTTGAATCTTATATGGAATATTCTATGATTATTTCACATAATCTTCTATAACAATAATAATAGATTCTAATTTAAAATTATATTTTAAATTCTTTATTCTATAGTTTTTTTTTCACATTTTAAATAAATTTTATGAATTTATATTTAACTATTTAGTTTCATTGTTACTTGCCTTATTATTTTTATTTATCCAATTTCAGTGGAGAACAAACTCTTTCAGACAATTCTTTTCAGAAATTCTAATTTTTTTAGATATCAAATACCATTTTACGTTTTCTAATTTGAAAATTTTAATTTTTAGATATATTTATATTATTATATTTTCGTTAACCCTATTTATAAGTTGTTTTGGATAATTCCTAATGGGTAAATGTTTTTGGTTTTTGGGGGAAATGATTTTGGTTTTAGAGAAGTTTTATCTTTTTCAGAAAAATTAATTATTTTACTAATAATATCAATTTTTTATATCTTACAAATTGGGGGTGTAATTTAAAATAAAATACTTTGTCTATGTGATCTTTTATTTTTTTCACCAAGGAAAAGAATTATAGATTCAAAGGTATTGTTAAAATTCCTTTGAATATGAAATATTTTTTACTTTTGTTCAATGCTTTTAAAATATAATAGTTTTGTGGTTTTTATTTTTGAAAATAATTTTCAACTCATTTTAATTTCATAATGAAATATTTAAATTTATTTTGAAATAAGATATGGTTAATTAATGTTATTTTTGATCACCATAAAAATGAGATATTGTTATATCACCATTTCTTAATTGTGTTTTAATAACAAAAAACCTTTATATGTTGTATACTTTTTAATTGATCGAATTAAAATTATTCAGGTTGATCATTTTTTCATGATGTTAGTAGAAAAGTCGATGACCAACAAGAGGATGAAGAAGACCAATGGATGTTCTCCCTTATTTTTTAACCACTTGTTACTCCTTGGAATATCACCGGCTAACTAGTACCAATATACAGAGCCACCAGTTCAATAAGATTATCACAAGATACTTGGTGGTAGATATTATATAATTGATGAATCTAGAATAGTAATGAGACCTATAATAATGTCACCATCTAGTAGATGACATTTGAGAGACTTGTAATTGGAGGCAAGTCAGCATGTAAAAAACTACATTGATTAGGGTATTCAATGGCTCCCTAAACCTGCTTAATGCTCTATCTTGACCCCTAGACCCCCAAGTACTATAAATACATCCATTGGTGGTAGGTGAAGTTGGGAAATTTAATCAATTTTGAACATCATCAATCTAAATAAATAAATAATTATTATCAACTACTTTTAGGCATCCATTGGAGATATCTTTTAAATTACTATTCCATTTCCTTGATCCCTAATTTTTCTCAATCTCATACCTCCATTTAAACCTTCTCTATTATTTAATAGAATTTTTATATTTTATAAAATTGATTTTCACCCAAAAAAACATAATTTTCACTCTCTATTTGGGTTCAAGGAAATATAAAAAAACATGGAGATATTTATCTTTGGGTTCTTGGAAAACCTCTAAAAATTGTCTTGTTCTAGGTTTCTTAGTAACCATAAAAACTAAGGTTATGTGTTCTTTTTTGTTTCTTGGATACCACTAAATTCAAGGTGAATATATCCAAAAAAACCCCAAGCCTTTGAGGTGTGAGAATTAGGGGATCCTAATTAAACTATTTCCAAACATCCTTTAAAAATTTATTATCTTATTAAATTTCTTAATATTTTATTAATTAATTAATTCATTAATTCTATTAGTAAATATTTAATCCACCAGTCACCTAATATCTAAATTCATATAAAATGTTTATTAATTTAAATCGATTACTCATTTAACTATTATATAATTTCTATTGTGTGTATTATTTAATAGGATTAATATGTTATACTTATTGTTTTGTTTTTCAACATAAAAATACACATACTTTCATTATCTTTTTTATTGTTTAATTTCCTATTTATATCACTTATGTCACTTTAATTTTTAAAATAAAATCCCCCCAACATTCAATATTTTTCCGAACAACATTATATTCTCAAAATTAATAAATAAATATTTATAAATATAAAAATAACTAAATAAACACATATTTTGTTACCTTGTGAATAAAATATAATAAATAAATATTATGAAGCCATAAAATTAAATCAATAATTACCAAGTGAATAAATATTAATCAAATATTAAATACAGACACATATTCACTAGAATGATTTTTGATTGAATATTTATGACCATCAAAACATGAATAATTATTAAATTATGCATGAGAATAAAAGTTATTCAACATGTTAAATTCATATAAAACGTAACTATGATTATAAATACAAATTTTATGTAACCCTCTTGGATCCTTTCTTAATGGAACTAGGCTACACAACATTTTGTATAATGTTAGTGCCTAACAACCCACCAAATCTATTATAGAAAATGAGGATAATTTCACAATTATATACAATCAATTATGAATGTACACTATGTAATATAATCCCTTAATCTCATTATATCCAATCAAGATGTTTGGAAGATGGTGTTATCAACTTATATACTCAATTCATAATTCATTATCCTTTAGAAAAATGAATTAGTCTCTAGAACACCCTGAAAATGTAATTTGTTAAGTAGTTCCATTCCAATAAATGGGAAATAGATATCATCTACCATACTTAAATAAAAGAGATAAATACTTTCTCATATTATTCATTAATTAATCATCACTCATGAAACACCCAACATACCCTACCTCAATGTGATCATATGCCATTATAGTTTTCTTAAATAAATCAAAGTGAAAGACTTGTTACCTATATTAATAATAATATTAATGTATATGAATAATTACACATGTCAAAAAATAAAAAGATATAGTGACACATAAAAATGATTTTTCCCATTGGATGGTCAAATTATTATATTTTCATGCTCTGGGAATTAAAAAAGTCATACACCATGAGAAAGTGTCACAATGTACGTTAAGTATCCAGAAATGATAGCCAATAGTATTTTTGTCCCATAATATAATATCATCAATAAAGAGAGGATATATTTAATAATTCATTCATGGAACTTATAGGTTTAAATCCTAGTGAGGAACATCTATGGCCTTTCATTGTGAATATTACCAAAAATAAATTATCTCAAATTATTTCAAATAAAATAATAATCGTGATGTGATATGAAATTTATATTCATAATCCCAAAAATGAAGAAAGGTAATCATAAATTACAGAGAAGTTTTCTCTAGGGAACTAACATTAATAAGATAATATTCTCAAAAAATTACAAGATCACAATTTTGAGTACATTAACCAAATAATGTATTCTTAAGAGATTTGGGATGTTCCGAAATCAAAATAAAAATCTGAGTAATAATGTACCAAAAAAATATTATTTCAAAATATCTTATCTTAAAGATAGTTTATAACAAGCCAGTATTAGATAAATTTCATAAACTTCAAGTCATCATAAGAAAAAATCTTTCCCATAAAATTAATATAATAAGAAATTTGGAAGAAGGTATAATTATTTATATGTTTCCACTAATGTGTAAAGAGTTTGATAAATATCTCATTTAAATGAGTGGGGATATTTCCTTCGATTAATTGAATAATGTTCTTCAAATTGATGAATAACCCATGTTCTGAGGCATGTATATTGTTTTTAAATTTGATACCATTGTTAACATAATTTATGAAAAGAAAAAATATAAATCATCCTTATATTAAAATAATAAAATAAAATAATTAAATAAGAATGTAAAACCTTACAAGAAGAATGTAGAATCATTTATGTATAGAAAAATAGGGAACTTTGAAAGAGAATTTCATTTTTGACAGAAGCGAACAAGACTACAACAATTATAATTTTTGAAGAAAATATAGTTGTGAGGATATTTGAAGTCAATATGATTTTGATAAAAATGGGATAATGGATTGATTATAGATCTAAAATGATAGTATTAATGGATTATTCAATATTCAAAAAATTTGATAAAAGTACTACCATGAAGGATGTTCACCTTGGTTAAAATGTACGTGTCAATGTCTCAAGTAAAATAAGAATAAAAAAATATTATACTTTAAAGGTAAAATATAGTCTTTTAAATATGTTAGATTTAAATAATATTTAAATGAATCCATTATCTATTGATCTTCTATGTAAGAAGGGATTTCATGTTTCATTCAAATCCGATAAGGTTATATTGTCAAAGAACAACATGTTACTTGGGAAGGAATACTCTAGTGATGGAATGTATCTACTATCAATAAATAATATAAAAAAATCCATGGATTATTTTATTGTGTCATTTAATTTATGGAATGATTATTTTTAACATGTTTATTATAATTCATCAAATGTAATGAATAAATTAAAAATATTCAATTTTTGGTAGTGAATTTGATAAAATTAAAACATGTTTAGAATCTAAGATAGTTAAAAAAAAAATTCAATATATTGAGGGAAATTTATATATATTAAAATTAATACATACTAATATTTGTGAACTAAAGAGTTCTTTAAATCATAAAGAAGAAAGGTATTTATTATTTTTGTTAAAGAATGTTGTATATTTTTCCATGTATATATTTTTAAAACAAAATAAAAAACTTTTAATATATTTATGAAAGGAAAAAACTCAAATTTTAATATAATTAAGTAAAATAATTAAACTATTATGTCTAGATATATTTGTTGTATATTTTATTAATGAATTTAATGAGTTATTTGATAAAAATAACACAGTTTTTGAAATTAATACTCTATATACATCCCAAAAAAATGTTTTAGAGGAGAAAAGAATCATAATTTAGTACAAATGATAAATTTTATGATTAAAAAATCTATGTTAAAATAAATTTATTGGTTAAACCATTATTAATTTCATGTCACATTCTAAGAAAAATTGCATATAAAAAGACTAAATTACGCCCTTATGAAATTTAAAAAGGAAGAAGGCCTAAGCATTAGCATTTTAAAGTATAGGGGTGTTTAGTATATTATAGAGACCATGATGCTAGAAGAAAATGTATTGGTATTAAATAAATTTAATTTTTTTATGTTGGTTAGTGACGAAAATAGAAATTCATGTAGAGTTATGAATTTTAAAGCGAATTCCAGTATCGAATCAATAGATATAGAATTTTTTAAAAAAATAATCATTATAAAGATAAATTAGAGGAGTTTATTACTCATAAATGTATTTATTTTAATCTATATACTTTAGATAAAATATTAGAAAAGAAAATTTATTCTCGATTTTAGAAAGGAAAAGCATATACATCCACATTTTATTTCCCTCGATTACATCTATCCAATGGCCCGAATGCCTTAAATTTTTAATGAATTTTGATAATCCAATTTTCAAGGGGTGAGGTGGAAGCCCTACAAGGCCTATAGGGATAAGTATTACATGGATCGTATGCCTTATAGGAATTCATTGTTCGTAGACTTCAAACATTACATGCAACCAAGACTAAATACTTGGAACTGCTCCTCCCTAGCATCTTCATCGTGAAATCATCTCTCCACCTTCACATGGATGTTTGGCTAGGCTATCCCATGCATGCACATGAATTTCCCAATATCAGGTGCCATACCCTCTCATTATTTCAATCCGTGTAGCTCCTGTTATGGTGAAAGCTCCTTTCTCATCCTCCTATAGAGCCTATTCCGTGTAGGTTATTTGGTTTTAATCGGCAGTTAAGGTGACCCAAAGGCCTTGAGGTGGCCCGATGGCCTTATTGGCCTGAAGGATTCGGTGGCCCAAAGGACTTAATAGACATGGGGATCGAATCGGCGGCCCGAAAGACCAAACATGGGAAAATTCCCAACTGCAACATTGCCAAACATTTCCTGCTACAGTCCCACCAGAGTACCAACTATAGTACTGCACAGTTTTCACAACAGTACCCCCCAAAAATGTACCTCTACTAGGATTTGATCCTGGGTCTCCTAGATACACTTAAGAGTCTCTCCAACTAGGTTGAGGCTCATGTGATCTCTTGATTACATCATTTTACTTATTGAGTGAAATCAAAATAAAAATATTTTTAAGAAATATTATTATTTATTGAAAGTAGAGGATGTTGAAAATAGATATGAAAAAGACACTCCTCTTAGAGATGTTTACTTATTGAAATAATATAATAAGGATTAAATTGTTTCCATTATGGGAAAAAACTTTTCTATCATTGTAGAGTTACTGAAAAGGTCAAAACCCATTGATTATCAATGAGTATTTATATGGAAGAATGATTCCAATGATAACATTCATGATTTTATAGTAATATTGGTTGAAAAAGTATAATTATAATAATAAGTGATTGATTATTTTGATACTTATTCTCATATATATTTAATTAATTCAGTAAGTATTTTATTTAAATTAGCTTCGATTAATAATTTATATCTGTAATGACCTAGAATATGTTTCTTTTATTAACAAAATAAATCATATTTCACAATGAATATTTTAACATGTTTTAAAATAGAATCACAAAAAATGACTATTATATTTCATTACACATGATGAAATTATATAGACAATAATATATAGGAATAATATGGGGCGATAACTACTAAAATATTTTTCACCAAAAGGGTATACTATATAGATCTGAAATATTCCATGAAAATCACATCTACTATGAAGACTATATGGAAAGTGAATCATTACGGATATATCAAACATTATAAAAGGAATTATAAGATATTTTTTAAGTGAATCATGAAATTATAATGTATGAGGATAATATAGTTTATATAGGGTGGAAGGGAAATTTGATAGTTGGGATCTGATCATTACATAATTTTTTTAGCAAAACCAATTATGACCATTATGTGTTATGAAAAATGGGAATTCTGACCATTTTTTATTATGATCATTTGGAATTATAACAGTAGGAAATCATGAAATTATAAAGTGACTATGGTAATAATTATATATAAAGGGTAATCATGAAAGAAAATTGATATATATGGGATAAATGATTGACACAACTAGTTGGATCATCACTTATTAGGTTAATTAATAAGATATTTGGAGGGAGGTAACATCTCTATGGTTTCTCATAGACTATGCCCATGTCAAGATTTAATTTTTAAGACTCAAGTAGAATCATTTTTGTGATAATTTCATGTTGGTTTACATCACAACCATATTAATGTTAACAACTACACAACATGAAAGTACCATCATAAGACACCTTACCCTTATGGATTATGGTAGAGTGATAATGGGTTATGTGTCTAGACATTATAGTGCAACAAAGTGTATACAATTTTATAAAAAATACAGTGCTTACATTGATACCTCATATTTATTTATTGTATCAACTTTATTTAAATGATAAAATTCCCATGATTAGAGGATGAATTTGATAAAATACATTTCGATACAAAGAAACCATAATTTTATTTTTGAAAAATTTATGTTCAATTTTCATTTAAAATAATTTTTTAAAATTAATTAAAAAGTATGAAATAAAAGTATATTTTTATAAAAGTTTTGTAAAAAAAATATTTATTCATATACATATATTAAAATATTTGTAAAAAATCACATGTATTTTTTCTAAACATTATAAATTTAATATTTTATAAAAATTGATTTTTTAGCAACAATGTATTTTGTTTTAACATTATTTTTCTCATATTTAGAAAAATATTTATATAAAATGGATATCATGTATATAATCATCACATTTAAATTTTTCATTAGTAAAATTTTCATTATTTTATGAGATTATTAGATTTTTGGGTTAAATATAAAATAAAAAACAAATATACGGTAAGTATTATGATATCATAATGACTTAAAAATGGTGTAATTAATAATATAAGTATTTTATCAACGCAAAATGTGGTTTTAACTAAAGATTATGTATTTTAATGTTATAAAATTAATCCTCCAAAACTATAAATAATCATTCAAAATATTAATCATAATTTATGATTTAAAAAATAATTATTTATGAATATGAAACACCTCCTCATCCAAAACAACATTATTTTAATTATTTTTATTTTTAAACATTATAATACTAAAAAATCATTTCTACACGTCCAATACCATGGGATAACACTGTGTTATTGTTAATATGTTTTTATTTTTTTTACAAATAGAGTCCAAATGGATATGTTTATAAATTGATAAAAAATTACTATTAATTTTCTATAAATACCAAAATATTCTCCCATTCATTTGTAATACAAAACCATTGATCACTAAATCTCTCTTATATCTCTATCAAGAGTCTCTCTAAAGTGTTTCTAAGGTCCTATGAAGCTATTCCAAAGATCTAATATTATACTTTTCTAGTAGAAGTTCTCTTCTTTTTCCTCTTATCCATTCAAGTAGATCATTTATAATAAGACTATTTATTTTTAATTGATTTTGTCATTATGTTTTTATATTTAATACTTTACTATATAATTAATTCTCTATTAATGTGGGACTTCTATACCCTGTTATTGATCAAATTCCATAATCTGTTTTGTATACTCATTATGTTACCAAGACCATTCACTGATATTCCAAGTCACACTTTTATGATGTAAATACCTAAAACTAAATTCATTCAAGTTTATCCATATAAATATTATTATACTTTGTTTTTTTAATTACATGAATGAAACCAAAATTACCTTTTAGTGGGTTCAAAAGATGAAATAATTTGTCATGATATATGATTTATATAGAACCCATAAATTTAGTCATATGAAGGGTGAACCTAGATCGCACTCCAATGGATTGGGTAAATAACTAATCTATTGAGATGGATTTTTTTTATTCCATGGTATCATATCATGGTAATGTTTTATGATTCCATAGTGGGAAACCTTGGAAATATGTTTTATGACTCCTCTGTGATATTCTTACAAATGAATTGTTTATATGTTGTAGCCAAATTTCAATTTCATGTGTCATTTACTAATGATCATGCTCTTATGTTATGAATCATATTTTATTTTATTTAATCACATAAATTATATTTCATTTGATTATTCATTTTCTGGGATTTGAATTTCCTATTTTCTATTGGTGTACATTCCTAGGAAATAATATGCAGTGAATTATCCAAGGATGGAACTGTAAGGGTTTCACTGAAGAGGATTAAATAAAATTTATGTTTTTTATGATCTATGTACTTTATGTTTCATAGACCTAGTTTCCAATATAGTAAACCTAAAAATATCCTTTAGACTTTATCATTGGGATATTTTGTAAATGAATCATGTTAACAATCAAGTATGAAAAATATGGGAGGTCATAATATATCTATCAAATCGATGTCAAAACTGTATTTTTAAATAGAGATTTAAATGAAGTGATTTATATTGAACAATGGTAAGTATTTTTTTTATGTAAATGAAAAGAAAATATTTAATCTTCTTAAATATCATTATGGACTTAAAAATGTTCCAAAATAATTGCATGAAAATTTTGATTCTATCATATTATCAAGTGGTTTTATTTATAAAAATGTGGATAAATCAATTTATTTAATGTTTTCTAAAAATTATGGAATTATATTGTCTCTCTATATAGATGATATGTTAATTTTTGGAACTGATATGGTTATTGTAAATGAGATGAATAATTATATATCATATATTATTAAAAATAAGGACCTTAGAATAGTTTATAGATTTATATGTATTAATGTTAGAAAATATAGCAGGGGTTACCCATTAAGTAAATCTTGTTACATTAATATTTTTTTTAAATCCAATCATCTTGGATTCAAAGGTGATAATCTTACATTTTATTCTAGAGTTAAAATTTTTATTAATACATGTAGCGCCATATAAAAACATGAATATTCTAGTGAAACTAGTTTTTTAATGTATGATATGCATTATACTTGACCTTATATTACATTTTTAGTTTGTAAAATGATTATATATAATAGTTATCATAGTGCGGGTCTTTGCAAATGTTTAACAAGGATCAATGAATATTTAAAGAACACTGATGATTTTTTATTATACTATAATGATTTTCTATCTTTATTATAAGGATTCACTAATGTGAGTTGAATTACTAGTTTGGGTGATAATCAATCTATAATATGGTTATTTACTCTTAGAGGAATTTTTGTTACTTGGGTGAGCAAGAAAAAACATGTATTTTACATTCAACTACGAAGTCATAGGTTATTGCCTTAATAGTGTGATGAAATAAATATTAATATATTCAGAATATACTATTGGATATTTATTTTTTCCCTAGCCCAATGCATCATATCCCTATCAACCATGATAGGGAATAAACCTTATCAATGTCGTATCATTTCATGTATAGTGAGATGTTTATATATATTTATTTGATAAATTATTTGTGATAAAAATTTTACAAGTTGGTACCATGATAATTTCTATATGTGGTTGGTAAAAATATTATCGATCCATTTAAAAAATCTCTACAGAGATAGACCATTCATACAACCAAATAATCGATGGGGTTAGAACCCGTAGAATAAATTATTTTTTATGGTATACCCAACACTTTTTTAGGTAGATTCTAATCAGTGTGTTTAATGGGTAAAAAATTATAGAATGATTATTATTAATATTGAATATTATAACCCTATCTACTTGTCTATATATCATTCCTTATCATTATAGTTATAGTTATAAAATAATCAATACTAATAACACTTAAGGAGTTTTATCTTATAAATAACAAAGTCATGTTGTAATATTTCAACTACATGAATATAAAAGTTGTGAAGCTTCATAAATGAGTTAATGGGTTTAATACTTATAAGGTTCACAGAAAGGATATAATCACATGACCATAAAAGTGATACAAAATAATATTAGGGATACAATTATAATTTTATGTACGAAATTATTGATATTTCATACATATTAACTAGTTTAATGATTAAATACACATATTAATATGATAATACAATGAGATATTGATACTAAGTAGAGGTTTAAATTGAAAGATAATTTTACTATAAATACTAATTTATTTTTGATTGGGGGAGTTAACATTTAATGAATAAAAGTGGGATATTACTATGAATTTTATATATTAAATATTAAAATAGATGTTCCCGTTTGGAAAATGATAGAGGGTAATCTTAAAAAATAGAGGAATTTTTGTTGGGTTTTTTGGGAATCCCAGTTTGTTTGTGGATATTTCATTACCAAGGTCTTTTCTCTATAAATAGAGTCTTTGGGAGTAATATTTTCATTAAAAAATATATATATGCTAAAGTTATTTTAAAATGATTTTAATAAATATATATTATGAAAATATTTTTATATTATATATAATAATTACATATATAGAAAAAAATAAAAAAATATAAAATAAAACTATTTGAAAATAAAAATATCTAATGACAATATTATTCATAAATATTGAATTTTCAAGTTCAAAATTAATATGGGTCCATCCTTCTAAAAGTTGTGTGGTTTCATTTAAATTATATCATGTATTGATAAAACTATTGGATCAAATTAGTGTGAATCACACTATTTTTTATCTATAAATAAATGGGATATCCTGATCATTCATGGTTAATATTATTAATCCAAATTCATCCAAGAATAATCTTCAACATCATAACAATAGGGCCCAAAAAAATTGGGATTTTCAATTCCAAAATCCTTGGTAAAATACTTGAGGTAAAATTCTACAGAGTGACCTTCCCCAGTAAGTGGGGGTAGATCAAACTAATTTGGACAGATAACATTTTTCCTGAATCAATTACTAAAGCCTCTTCTATCTACTCTACCTTATATTTTATCAACACTAAGAACTAGATAAGAATTGGAAAATTGGCACATGTTAATGAATGTTTTTAATTATGATACTTGAACAAAACTCAGTATTTTGGAATTTATTCCTACAGAAAGACCATATTATTTAACCATATATAACCATATAAAAACTCAACTAAAATCCATTAAAAATGATATTATAAAAATATTAAATAAAAAAATTAATTTTAAAATGTTTTTAAATAGATTCAAAAATATATTTAAAATAATTCATCAAAAATCCATTTTTAAATAATGTCCAATTCATAATAAATTTTTAAAAAATATTCATAAAACCATAGAAATAATTCAATGATCTAAAAAAATTCACTTTCATTAACAAAAATATTATTTCATTAAAAATATTTGTTATAAATTTTGAAAAAATACATTAAAGTGAAACAATAGAGTATTCCATCAATTTAAATCTAAAATACAATATTTCATACAACTATTCTAAGAATAATATATATTTTTTCATATGAAATGATCATATTTAAAATATTTCACAAGTAAAAGCAATTTTAATAAAATTACACCAGAATATAAATATTATGTGACTAACATGTAATAATTAAAGCTATATTAATATTGAGACATATATCTTTTAAACATGATTATTACATCATTTTAATAATGAAAACATAACAAAAAAGATTTTATTCCAGAGGGTCATTGTCATGGAGAAATTACATTCAAACAACATGAATTTGTATTAAAATTAAAATATTATTTATGTCATTAAGTATTGTTCTCTTAAAATCTCATAAAATCCACATCATATAAAGAATTAACTAAGTTCATATATAAAAAAATTGTGAGATGAAATCCCATTAAAAGGAGGAATAAAAAGGGAAATAACATCAAACATGAATCAATATAGTATGTGGGTATGTATATTCATCATAATCATATCATAAGAAAAGGATCATCCTAAAATCATGATATAATAATATAAAAGAGACATTGATTATGAAATATGCATGATAATTAAACATCCTAACATTTTGTTTAAATCTCACACATTAATATTTGAAAAATCCAACATCAGGATCACAGATAATATATGTGTCAAAATTATCACTTCATAAAGTTTGAATAAATATAGCATCAGGTTCATGCATAATAAAAATCATTATTATATTTAGTTCACTATAACCAACTAATTTTTACTTTAGATTACCTATATATATTAAAAAACATGAATATTTTTAAATAAATTTTCACATATTAATTGTTCTTTTGAATAACATCAACCTGACAATGCCCAACCAAATTTTTTTATTTTAAAGGATATAATAGTTCTTCACTATGATGAGAATACTGAGTTTCTATGATGATATTATTAAACTATATGTTTGATATTTGTATGACATCATTTTTCAAGACACATATGATATAGAACATCTGGTGCGAGGACTAGTAAGTAGTTGGGACTTCATCTCACGAAGTTATCACTAAGTAATATCTAAGATTAAGTGGATAGACCCAAAAGTAGGAATTAGATATTTTTTTAATTTCATTTTTTACTCATGTATTTAAATGTTTGTAATGATCCATAGAACATATGAATATTTTTAATGCACGATATTACAAGAAAATTTTATTTATTAACCAAAACTCTGTTTCCATATGGTCACATGAGGTAGGGTACATTGAGAGTGTCGTAAATAATATGTTATTAATTAATAAGCCAAGGAAGGAATTTTTCATACCATTTTATGGATGTTGATATTCTGGTCCTTTTATTGAAATGAAACTATCATATTAAACTTCATGGAAAATTGTATTGATAGGTTAATTTTAGGAAGTAAAAGAAAAACATATCAAACAGATTATTTGATGACATGAATATGCCAAATTCTTGATGAGATATCAAGATAAAGAGATTATATTATATAGTGATAATTTGATGACTTAAATATGCCAAATGTTTTAATGTCTCTTTATTAAACATACTAATAGTTGTAATGTTAAATATGTGCCTCATAAGATAGATAGTCCTTACTAAGAATGAAACTAACCCTTATGTTTTTAACATTAATAACAGAAATCTTTTACTAATTGATTACTTGGAAAGAATCTAAATATCATAATATCACATCAAAACATTTAAACTCCCCCTAAATTCATGCACTACTTTTCTTATAAGGTAGTTCAAAATAATTTTTGAAACATTGTTTACAATCCTTAAAGAGGCATGAAAAAATTCAAATAGAATACATAAACAATATGATATTCATTAAATGGCGTAGTAACAATCTAATAATGCACATGTCGGTGATCCTGAAATTTAATGAAATATCCCATGAGCATATTTTATCTCTTCATAAAATACATTTTATAAAGGTAAATTTCTATCATAACAAGTTATAATTTTATTTTATCAGTCTGAACATAATATATGGGATTATTAAAATTGTCATTGTACTAATATTTTATAGAAATAAATTCCAGAATAATATTTATGTTTTAAATATGATTACTGAGAAATTGATAATTTATATCAATATATCTAGTAATAGATTACTATAATTTTCTTAAATAAAAAGTACCAAATTGATACTATTATATATATATATTTTTTTAAAAATAAAACAAAAATTAAAAAGTGATTATTTAATTCATAAAGACTGTTAATGTTAAGAAAAATCAACAATATACTAACACTCAATAGTTGAAAAATACCCACAATAGTTTTTCATAGAAGTCCCTAAATCTACATATTTACCTAGAAAGTGATATATACATATTCAAATATGGTATGGACATGAGAAAATAATTCAAGATTCAAAAAAACATTAACATACTTAGTAATCCTTTCAAACACCGTAAAATGACTTTATTTAGGATTATATTAGAATCTTCCACATATTCATACTGAAAACATTAAATCAAGTCTATATGATATAAAACTAAGTAAACTAAGAATCATATCTAGAAACAAATTATTATCAACAATTTTTCCATCTTCATCATAATCCATCATACAAGAATCAAACATCAGATGATTTGATATTTTATAACCATCCAAATAAAACAATATAATTAATTCATTAGAATATTTTGATTGAATAAGAAAAATGTTATATTCTATTTTAAGTTATATTAATCCCATAAGGAAAAAAATTTCACCCATAAGACACATATAAAACATTGAGGAAATTAAATATGAAAATTCATTACAAATTTCATCACTTGAAGATATAATTATACTATCATAAATATATTTTTAAATTAAAAACACTTTCGAGAATCTATACAAATAAATTGATTTAGTATAACTATTCCATTTTTAAAACCATTATTAAAAACAAACAAATAAAGCCTCACATTCTAAGCATGGGTATATTATTTTAAACCATAATTAGATTTTGAATGTTTTGAAACACGGTTAGGTTTATATTCATTTTAGATGTATAGGGATTATTTTAAAAAAAACCTCTAGAAATATATCCATTCAAAAATTCACATTCAAAATTCATCTAATTTTTTTTCCAAAACGAGATACCCATGCCATAATATATCTTATAGATTCTAAATAACAAAATGTGGGAAATTTTTCTTAATATCTATTCAATATACTTGATTATTACATTGATAAAATAATATTACTTTTTTTGAATTTTTTTCTATATTCATTTATCTTTTTGAAATGATCTATTTTGATTTAATATTGTATTGATCATTAGAAGGATAAACTAAGTTCTTCAAATTATTTTTTTATTAAAATGATTTAATTCTTAATGCATTTCCACAATTCAGTTTGAATTAAAAAAACCCCATCCACATTATGAGGTAAAAAATAATAATAAATATTGATAAGAATAAATATTTTAGAGGGAATTTCTAGTTTCGACACTAGTAATAATATCACCAATTACTTTTTCCACTATATGATAATTATGAATTTTTAATGTTTTTTTGGACAAAAAATTATTCATCTCAAGGGATATATCCATATATGAATTCTAAGGTTCACAAAAGTTAAAATATCTATGATCTTCCTCTAGTTGGTCTAAATCATATTTTCTTTCCTTTTAATGATTTTACAAAAAATTAGTTTGCACATATTCTTAAATGACTAACATTATTTTATTGTAAACTCTAAATGCATAACTAAAATTAGAATATCCTATAAAATCAATATATATTCTATTGAATATTTAGTATTATTAATGAAAACATTACATCCATGTAGGTTAAAATAAGTAATTCTAGTCTTCCTTGCCTTCAAAATTTCATAATTCGTTTTTTTTGAAAATTGTATAAGACAAATTATCTTAGAAACCTGTAATTTTGAGTTAATATATTCTTCCTAGATATATTTTGGAAAATAATAACCTTTTAACATTTTCCATGACATTTATTATATAGTATTATTTTCTTTTCAATCGATTCATTGATTGTGGCATCATAGGAGGTGAAAGGTTTTGATTATGACCATTATCTTTATATATATTTTTAGAATATCAAAATTTTAAACTGCACAACAAAATAAAGTATTTGAAATAATTAATTATAATTTGATATAGAGAGCTTAAAGTGTGTGATTACACTAAGGAATTCCCAAGGTTATTTGAGAAGAGACACTCAACACAATGAAATATATCATTAACAAAAGATGAATATTGATAGTTGAGTTGGAACATTTAAATGATCTATGGTATGGAAAATGAAATGAATTTCAAAAAGTTAATGATTTTAGAAGTTCAACACATATACATGTAAATTAAATGAACTGTGATAAAGTTAAATAAAAATCCAAAATATTTTTTTTGTTATAAGGATTAAATTTTTTATGATGATAATGGTATGGTGAAATAAAAAAAAATTAAATTAATGGATATTGTCTTAAAAGAGAAGAATATTTTTAAAGACTAAATATTATTAGTTTGGAAGTTGTGAAAAAATCAATACATGAAGTCCATGATGATATGACTCCTGTAATTCTCGATATTAGGAGAATATAGATGTGGGTGCTTAATATATTATAATTCTAGAAATAAGACAATAAAATGTAAAAAAATTATGGTCAACTAGTGATCAGGTGGGAGAATCATAAGTATAGGATTCAATATAAGAGTATTGGATGTTCTGGTTCCAAAATAATTAATAGAGCTAAGTAGTTCAATTTGGCTGATTTGGATGCTGAGATGCACCAAAAGCAGGAGACTAGTGTAGTGATTTGGTTATGATATAAAAATATGAATCCTAAAAAATTTACAATAACATGAAAATATGGAGGAATACGCTTCTTTTAGTGACATAAAATAGTGGTAGTTTACCATGAATTAAAAGGAAACTTTATTTATGTTCAACAAAATTTTGGAGATGAATGAAATTTCAGATTATAAAATAGAACTTAAAAATAATCAGGTTTACTAAATTAAGGAAGAAGACAGTGTAAATAGAAGTAACAGCACATGACTAGAAGTTATGGGGATTCAATAAAATGATGGACAATATTTTTCAAAAATATTTTCACCCATAGTTAGACATTCAATCATTTGAATAATTCTAATTATGGTGACATTGGAAAATTTGTATCTACAAAATTTGTATGATGAATTATATTTAATTAATCATGAGTTATAGGAGGAAATATACATTAAGTAACCTATAGGTTTTCCAAATGTTTGGGAACAGAATCTATTTTATAGATTGAATTATATCTTTTGGGGTTGATGTAAGAACTATGATAATAGATCCAACAGTTTGAATCCTTTTTATAAAAATTTAGAGGTGTAAAGATAATACTTGTTATTATTATACACAATTAAATGATATAAAATTCATTGTTATACTATTTTATTTCAATGAAATGGTTTTTATATTGTATATTCAAAATATTTAGAAATTGATAAATAATTTTTTAGAAAGTGTGGAGATATGTGTTATTGGGAAAGAAAAAATGATATATGGAATGAATATTTAAATAGATAGGGAGGGAAAACATTGTTTTTGTTTCATAAGTATTATATCTATATAAAAATTTAATTTTTTAGCATAACAAAATGGATAAATTGTTACTACTCTGGCGAGAAACGTTAAATTTTCTGAGTAATAGGAACCTATAAAAGAAGAACTGTGTTAATACATGGAGAAAGTACCATATAGTTTATCTTTTTGAAGTATAATGTTTGAATTGACTTTTAATTGATCCGATAAATCATTTTTAGTTGGATTTGTTAGAATATTTATGTCTAAGCATGAAAATGAACAAGGGGGAGGCATTAAGTCGATACTTCAATATTTGTAATGAATGGAAGATAAATCTCTTTGGTTTTGGGATCATGATACATTAAAATGATTTTTTGATGCTGAATTTTTTAGGTAATAAGATCAGTGAAGATAAAACAATGATTTATATTTACTTGTGGAAGAATAAAAACTAGTTGGATATTGCAAAGGAAGATGATTGATACATTAATTAAAACATAAGAAGAGTATATAGTGGAAATGAAATAGGGGAAGTAATTTTTTAAAGAATTAAGAAGAATTAAGGAAGGATGGATTTTTTTGTGATAAAAAAATTGCTATCCAGTAGGATACAATAGAGTTTTCTATTCAATGAAAATGCACATCGACCTGAAGTACCACTTTATCCAAAATATGATGGAGTAGAAAGTGTTAGATATCCATATGATTATTGGTATCCATAATCCTATATACATGATTACTAAGACTATATATCATGAAATAATGAGGTTACATTGTACCTCATTGGGGAATGTGTTAAAAATAATGAAAAATTATGGAGCACTGATATTAGAGGAAGGATGGATGTTCGGTAAGGATGGTTTTCATGGATTAACCTAGAACTAGTCATCAAGTGGGAGATTTTTTGGATTTTAGTCATTTTTCATACAATAAAAAGGTTATAGAAATATTTTTTTTCTGAGAATATCAATCAACACCATGTCAATGGATTTGTAATGAATGAAGAAACAAATTTTTTCTTCGGTGATAGTTTGATCATTTGAAATTTATATCTTCTGATGACACTAAGGGCAGACCAAAATGTTGGTTAACTCCCTAGATGGAATTATTTGGAATGAAGAATTTTTATGTTTTTATTAGGTAAAGCGGTTGGGGTTAAAAATATTATAGGTGATCAATAGTAACCTTCCAAATGGAGGCTACTCCCTGGATATGAAATGTCAATGTGACCTAAAATACCTGCTAAATTTGTCTATACAGGTAATCATGGACCATCCTTGAACAATGTATGCATGTGTAAAAGAGTTAATTTTATACATTAACAATGTACCTATAGAATTTAAAGAGAATAAATGTTTTAAATTGTGTTAATTTTTTTGGTAATGAATCTTACTTATTGGGTTTTCTATGACATGAAATCATTCTACTTATAGTAAAATAGAGAAGCTGCATCGGTTCCTCCCATTCATGCTAGAAAAATGATCAATACATGTTAATATCATGTTTTTTATAACTTTTTTTTACTTTTTATGCATGTATTAATATTCATTATTTTTTAATATGTTTATTTCGCCAGATGAGTTATGTGAAAGGTTGAATTTGTGTGGTGGGTAGCATTTTGTGTGTTCCTTATTCTAGTACACTTTGTCAATATTTAATAAAATTTCGAGAGGTTAGGATTTTTCTCATATAATTATTTTATAATGAATTTATAGTGGATTGAATAAGATGATGTTATTATGGTTTTCCAAGATGATAAGGAGATCATTTTAGGTGCATTTGATTCCCTGTCCCCTAAAAACCTTGTTTCACTCCATTGATGTACATGAACCACCGAAAAAACAATCACTATATGCACCACATTGAGTAAGTTATCATCCAAATAAACTAGTATACATCTACTTGGATGGTGTAAAGGTTGTTTTGATAGTTGGGAAAAGGGAGGATGGTGATACATTAGATTTTTTTTGACACTTTTTGGGTTTTCCAAGAAGGTTGAGGATTTGGTGGTTTGGTTTTAAGCAGTTTAAACAAGGAATATTGGAGGTATAATGTTGGGGGACATGAGGTAGTTGGAGGAAAAAACCCTTCAAAAAAGGGCCACTAGTGACCCCAAAAGCAATTACTAATATCCTCTAGTGGTATTTGTTGGATTGTATCTATATTGAATAACACCTTCCATATAGAGGTCCCTATAGGTTATTTCGAGGGAGGCTATAATGACTTCTATATGCAAATTGCAATTTTCATTCCCATGGGAGGATATTGTGACCAACATATGATAGTTTTTATTTATAATAATTATTTTAAAAAATTTACAATTAATGAACCCCCAACACTAATATTTTAAATAAAAAATAAAAAAACATAACTTATTAATTCAATATATATATATATCATTAATAATTAATTATATAATTTAAAAATGAACATGTCGAATCATTTATCAAGATCCACACTAATCATATTTAAACTGATAATAGAATAAATTAAAATTAATATTTAGAACAATAATGATGTGGAAATAAAATAACAATAACAGTACAAGAGGTTATTTAAAACTTTTAATATTTTAAATAACTATATGTCTGAGGAAATATACAGCACGCAAGACTGAACATAAATGAACAAAGAAATATTATTATTCTAATATAATTGTAATAACCTAGATAGTGAATTGGTGGAAATGAATAGAGTTAAACAAATTATTAAAATATGAGTAAAATTTTTATATAATTTTTTTAATAATTAATAAGCACTTATTATTTAGTAAAATATTTTTATACTTCAAAAATAGATTTTCATAAAAAAAAGTTTTTTTTTGTATTGTGTGTGTGTGAATTATAATTATCATATTCTTATTATACATAATTTATTTTATAAAATTAAAATAATTTTTATATTATATTATTATAATTAACATATGTTGGAATTTTTAGATTTTCTAGAAATAAATGATTTTTTGTGAATAGTAAACAATAATGAATTTTCAAATACTGTCATTTCTTTTCACAATATCAATTAATTAAAATTCCCCATTATACATTATATATAGTATTAAATTTAATTAATCTCCACTTAATTAATAATAATAAAATTTTAATCAATAATTTACAGGATTGTAATATAAGTTAATTTTTATGCTCAAACACATATTTCTTTAAACAATTTTTCGTTGCGTTTTATAAATTAATATTTAAAGGTATTTGTACGTTATAAAAATTGAGTCTAAAAAAATGAATATAATATATGAAATCATTAAGAATAAATTTTTTAAATAGGTTCCTGTTATTTTTTGGCATTATGAAAAGAAACCATTGAAATTCTTTCTCAATGATAAAAGGAAATTATTTTAATCAAGGTTAAAAATAACCTGAAAAGTCCTCGAAATATCCCCAACCCTTCTTTTTATATTATTTTTAAAATTTTCAAAAATCTATAAAATTAAATATTTATATACATTGAAATTTCATTCCACGATATTTTAATGTAGTATTTATTTTATTTTAAGAGAATATGAAGTAAAAAAACGTCACTCACTTTCATTTAATATCTATTTTTTAAGGGATAAAAACAAATTATGTCTGATTTAAAATTTGGACCACCCATTTCTTATCAGAGTTCCCTAAACACACAACTAATATCATATGATAGACTTTGTAGTTAATATTTTCTAGGTGTAACTAAAATAATATTAATATATATTAATTCAATTGATTTTTATCTTGTAATTGATTATTTTGAATGTTTGATTGTGATATCAAATAATAGAGGTCAGTGTAATCTTACAATATGGTTTTAAGAAGTCCAATGATCTCATGTGTGTGAATCAATGAATTAACAATAAATTTTGTAATTCCTTGATGAATATATTCAACATGGATTATTTTTATGGTTTAACCATAATAAATAAGAAAATATTTAATTTTTTTTATTCCAGTGTAAGAGGAATAGATGAAACTCATATTAGTGGTATATAATTTCAAATACAATGTGAAAATGTAGATTTGAAACTTTATAAGGGAACCATTTCTATTTTTACACTCAAAACCATCAATCCATTGTGATTTTGTTGTGTATTTCATGAGATCTAATAATTAAATTAAAATCATGTTAATAATTTAATAGTATTTGGAGGGAAAGGTCCCAATCATGGAAAAGCGTGGATTCAATTTTACCATTAAATCTTATTGCGTATTTATGGACTTAATTTTTACAACAACTTAAGTTATCATTTGATAACATTGTTTTTTGTGACATAATTTTCCAATGGATCAAGTGGTAATACAAGTACAATCGTTATTCTATTAATAGAAAAACAAATAAATTTATTTCAAAAACTGTATAATTAATATTTGTTGGGTTATTTATAGTTTAACCTGAATTATATATATATAACATATTATAGAAATTTTAAAAGTATATATTCAAATTTAATAGTTTTCTTGATTTTATTAATGTCAAATTAAAGAAATAGTGTCAAAAATGACGTTGTTGATATTTTAAGAAAAAATATTTAATTGAATTATTTAAAAATCATAATAATAACTTAATAGGAAAATTATAATCATAAATGTTTTGATATTTAATTCCGTGTCCTTTTATGATCAAATTTGAATATTATTAGGAGAGTTTTAACCCTTTAATATTGAAAAATTCATTACTATGGTTAAGGTTAAAATAATTTAATGTAAGTGTAAAACCAAAATATTTTTTTTAATTATATAAAATATTATATGATTTTACCATTATAATAACCATTATATGACATTAGATTCTTCTACATGTTTTCAATTGTTTTATAAAAAAATAATTAATGAGATAATATTTTAATGTCTAACAACAATTTTTATTATTTACCCAAATGAAATGATTTTATTAAAAACATATATTTTTGAAGAATCAATGGTTTTTCCTTACCTATTATTAATTTTTTAGTCATTAACATTCACTTAAACACTTCAATTTCTTGTGATAATTAGTCATTTTATTTATCATAAATATCTATTTTATTTATAAAATAGTTATGATTATTTCTTAAATCATATACGGTTTCCATATAAAATTCCTTACATTGAATGTTATTTTATTAACTAGGAAATATTTATATTCCACAGTATTTATTTAATACAAATATTTATTCACAATGAATATTTTTAATGAATTAAGTGGGTTAATTAAATTTATGAGGAATGTATTGGAAATGTTGTTATTAGTGGGGGCCCTAATTATATAGCCACTCAATGCCTCAATATGTAAAATGAGACAAATTAGCTGAAAAAATTATAAAATGGGTTTTTTAGTGATTGACTGCCCATAGTTTCAACTATCATGGAACATGGTTTTGATGGTATTGATATCATGTTGTCTGAGATCATGATATACAACATTATGAACATCCTAAATTGAGAATTTTGTAATTATTATCCATGGGATTATTATATTTTTTATTATTCATGGATGGATTTTGTGCTCATGTAATTGATTAAATGGCATGCTTTTTTCTATTATTTAACTCACCATATTTATTATTCCTTATTTATTCCTCACATTTTCCATTATAATTAACCCTTAATTATAATTTCATATAACTATTAATTTTTTTCCACCCCCAAATATGAGGAATAAATATTTCAATGAGTTTCAAGGATTCAGAAAATTTTATTTAATTATTTTTTATATTTTATTTCTAGTATAAAATGGGTATAATTTATGTATCACTTTATCTAAGGATACATAGCTAATATTTACAAAAGGATTAAATCCATTATATTTATCAAAATGTAATAATATTTACATTGTCTCTTTTTTATTGGAGTTGGGGTTGTTATAGTTCATATTAGAGGATTTTTAAAAGAAATATTGGGAACTAAATTTATGAAAACAATGATTATTGAAAATAAAACTATTACTAAAATTACTGATAAGTTTATGTAAAGGATAAAAATTTAAAATTTTTGTATGGTATATATTATAAGTATTCCAACTATGATTATTGTTTCTCATACTATGTTTTTATATTTTATTGATTGGATAGAACTAGGATGAGTCTTTTTAATAGTAAATGTAAGGGGCAATGCTATGATTATGAGAAACCAAATTAGATTTGTGTGAATGATATTTTGAGTATTCCTAATCAATTATCATGATATATTACTAAAATTTATCAACATAACCCAATATTTGTGTCATCTATGAAAAAAATAATAGAATGTTCCAAGATATTTTGTGGTGGAGACCATGGTGTAATGAAAGATGATTTCCATGAATGTTATAAATGTGGAAAGATACACTGTAAAAAATGCCTCAAAGAAATGGGAAAATGGTTTATGTGTGGAAAAATGTTCAAAAATAAATTAATTCTCAAGAAAACATGATAAGTTCTAGGGAGGGATATGAAGCTTATCAAAATGTACCATTCCAGTTTTAATGTCTTATTTGTGGGGAATTTGTGCACTATCCAAGAAAATTATATAATTTGTGGGAAAAATCCTAGAACAATTAAGCACTTATTCTACGAAAATAATATAATTTTAAGGATTAATGTGATTATGTATTGGAAGAAATGGTTAATTAAAATTTATAATTTAAATGGTATATTATTTGTGACATTGTAATTTGTTTGTGATTTGATGGAAAAGTGATTTAGGCCATCATTGATTTAGTTTTTTTTCAATTTTTTATTTATGTAAATATTTTTTGATTTCATTTGAGGAATATGGATTGTTTTAATTTCTAGAAGCATATATGCTTTCATATGGTATTAACATTAGATTTTTAAATATAATCATGGGTTTAAAATATTATGGTTGATCATATGTTCAAAATAATTGATAACCATTTTGAGGGTTTAAGTGATGAGTATTTGTGGTGATTTGAAATTCTTATTAGGTTTTAGGGAGAATAAAATATTAATATTTAAATAACCCTTTTGGATAGTATATTAATTTATGTTATAATAATTATGGTCTATTTGATAGTGGGATATAGATAATAATGATGTCTAAAACTTGATTCATTGAGAAGGTGATATTCTCAGATATATTCATGGTCTTGCTAAGGATTTCCTTTTACAATCGTATCAAAAATAGATTTATTATATATATATATATATATTTCGAATTTAAATAAATTATAATAGTCTATAGGGATTTATCTTAGTGATTAATTATATTATTGGGGATTATTAATTGGTTTGAGGTATATGTAACGTTTATGTTTAACTTATAATTTTATGTATAAGATTATATAATAGGAATGCAATTAAATTTTCAAGGAAGATTGTTAATGGGAATGAGATCACCATTGAGGTGAAAATATTCTTTAATGATGATGTTATTTTGGTTAATTAGGTTGTATAGTTATTTATTTTTGGAATAATATATTTTGGGCCTTTCGTGTAGTTGTTTAAAATTTTGTGTAAAATGTATTATTAATTAATATTAAGGATTAAAAATTTAGGATATAATCATACCTTATAGTATCCATTTTAGTTTTGTTTATAATTTATAGATAATAAGAATTTTTTTTTTATTTTTTTGGATTATATGATCAATAATAATTTTATTTTTGTGATTCTTGTATGAAATATTCAACATGAATACACATAGTTCGGAGAAAGGATACAATTTTATTGGAAATTGATTATAGGATGAAATTTTTCCCATTAAGTATATTTCTATATTTTCTTATTCTAGATGGTAAATTAGATACTCAAATCTAGAAAATCTATCATGAAACAATTATTTTATCCAATTATGATAATTTCTGATAAATTGATGGTCTTTTCACCCATTATAGATTTTAGGATTTATAGTCCTTAAATTTATCTGGAAAGATTTATCTATCTCTCTCTACTAGTCCTTAGGTTATATTATTCTACTGTATGTACATATTTTTACTTTCAAATAATGTTATCATATTTGTAAATAGCGTTTTGTCTTATTCTAGATGTCATTCATATTTCTATTTCCTTCTTTTTAAGAAGATTTTTTATTGGCAACAATTTAAAATTAGTAGGAAAACAGTTATTGATGGGGGTGGGTGTGGGGATAATTTAACAACCCATGATTTTAAAAGAACACAATGTTTGATAACTTATATAACACACCACAAGGAGCTGAAATGAACCACATAATATTTTTGTTTAAATATAATCATTATAACATATACATTTAAAGGGAGGGTATGAATAGTATTAATTTCTTTATGAAAATATGTACAAAGGATTTATATAAAATATATATTAATAATAAATAATTACACAATTTTTTATAAAATAATTTTATTATTCAAAAACACATTTTCATAAAAAGTAGTTTCATATTTCATTTTTGTTTGAAAATTATAATTAATCACTAAAAAATTTAGAAATAATATTTTTCTAAATGAATATAATGTTTCAAATCATATATCAAAAATATCTTTTGGTGAAATTTTTATATTTTTCTAAAATTATTGACTTTTCATTGAATAGTGAAAAAGCTAATTTTTCAAATACTATAATTTATTATCAATGAAAAATTTTATTTAAAAACAACATTAGAATTTTTATTTTATATATTTAACATATGATATATTTTATTTAGAATAATATAATTTGAATAAATTTTTTCATGATTTTGATATAAGTTATTTTTTATCCTCAAAAAACAATTTTATAAAATTTCTTTTTGTTGTGTTTTATAAATTTTTATTAAAATTAATTTATTAAATTTATAGAAAATATATTATGATAAATTAATACAATGTTTTTAATCAGGATGTTCAAATTTGGTAAATTGGATCCGATTATTTTCAGGCATCATAAATAACAACCTTGGTAAAATTTACCACATCGATAAAGGGTAAATTGAGTAATTAAGGTTAAAAATAATGTGATAAGGCCTAAAACATTACCTAACACCTTTATTCATGTAAATTTTTTTTTGAAATTTAATAGTATATATTCTAAAAAAATAAATTTATTTCCCCATACCTTTGATTATGAAATTTATATTATTTTAAGTAAATATAAAGTCAAAATTGACACTCTCTTGATTTTAATATCTATAACATTTTACCACAGGGATAAAAAAACAATAATTTTGATTAAAATTACTTCTTTCTAGGATAAATGAAATATTTATCACTGTTATTTAATTTTTTTTATTTGTGAAATAATTTTCTTAAATGCTTATGCAATGCTCACACAGTATTTATTCAATATATATAAAAAGAAAAAAATTTATTTAAAAAACACTAAAATTAATATTTTTTGTTTTAGTTATAGTATACCCCAAATTATATATATATATATATAATATTTTTTATAATTTAATAATCAAATTAAATAATTGTCTTATGGACTTTAAAGTAAAATAAAATAAATAATGTAAAAAATGGAATTATTAATATTTATTGAAAAATAATATATTATTATATTATTTAAAGATCATAAAATTTTGAAATAGAAAATATATGATCATAAATTGTCTAAAATTATGTCCATTTTCCATTTATAAAAAAATTATTACCTCATAAGTAAAATTATAACCCTTTATTGTTGAAAATCATTTTACAGCACTTAAGGTTACAATTGTTTAATGATTGGGTTAATCCAAAATATATGGGTTAAAATACCACATAATCTTGTCAAAATTTTATTATTTGTATTGATTTTGACTATATGATATATTAAAAATAAAATAATTTTTACATTTTCCCACATTCACTTGAAAATTTATTTATTATATATAAATATTTTCATTAGTTTGACATGTTTCCTTTCATTCACTATAATAGTCACTGCCTTTCCTCTAAAATAAAAAAATATAATCTATTCAGTAGAAAAAACCATAAAATAACTCTTATAAACATTTTTATCCATGTTCATTAGGTTATCATCTTCCCATAAGTCCAACCATATGTCACTTATGTGAAGATATAAAGAGATGTTTTGTAGAAGAGGTAATCATCTTTACCAACACTTTTAAATTCCATTATTCATCAACTTACTATAAATAAGTTTTTAAAAATACTATAATAAATACTAAGGTATTATAAATACATTGATATTTTTTTACAACCATTTTTCATCTCTTCTCCAACATTCAAAATGAAAAAACATTGCTTGTGCTTAAATATGGCCTACCATCTCCACACAATAGTGTAATTAATTTTTCATCATCACATTACATTTATTTTTATTAAGATGGAAATAATGAATATATATTTTATTAATTTAATATATATTATTCATTACTTATAATATCATATCTACATTTTCCCCTTCCATTCCATTTCAAAATGATAACGTCGCTCATGCGTACTTGGTACAACCACCTCTACAAAGCGATGTCATTACTATTTCATTTATGATTTATAGCGGTGGTAATAAAGATTAATTTTATGGATAAATAATATATTATTAAATTTTTTAAAATTTTAGAGATTATGGTACCATAATCAAATTTGGATGGCCAACAAATTAATAACCAAACAATAATGAGAAAAAGAATTAGTTAACACAAAAAATTGTAATAATTAATTTTTTTGATGGATAAGTGATAAAGTTTTTTAAAATAGTATTATATGTTATTAAAAATACTAATATTGTTTAGGAATAGACTAATTACATTTTAAAAACCATTATATATGAGGCTAAATGTTGTTAAATTATTGGTACATGGTAGGTAAATTGCTTTCATAAATAAATTTATTTTCATTAGGTTATATTGCGTCATCATTTAATTTGATACACTAAGATTATGTGTGTAATGTCCATTATTTATTTTATGTCTCATTTCTTCTTGTTTTATGTGCATTTTCATTTGATACACATAATAACTTTATTTATTAATTATCACGTCATGATTATGATGATTGTATGAGGTTACTTAACCAAATTTCCATTCACTGGTTTATACATCTATAACATTGAATATATTATGACATTATATTGTGTTATCTAACATCTACTTGTATTATGTTTTATTTCCACAGGTTTTTTAAATTTAAAATTTCTCCACATAATCACTTCATTGATTAATTCATACTTTATGACATGATCTTTGTATGAGATATCGTCTCAATTTCTACCCTATTGAGATATATTCATTATTCTGCAGCTATTTACTTTTAAGTGGTGTATACAATCAAAATTATTGCATTTAACATGAATATATTTTAATTAATGATTATTAATCTTTCAAATCATATTTATCGTTTCATAGGGTTATAATTTAAATATTACCAAAGTGGTAATAATTTCTTTTACATCCTCCTTTTATGGGTTTACTATTATTTCATTAAAGGATTCTTATAACCTTTCCACTAAAAGTACTTCTATTTTCATATCCTATATATATAAAGTGTTTTAATGTTTTAGTTAATATTTTCTTTCTTTTTTAACTTGAATATATAAAATATAGTTTTAATAGAAAAAAATCTTATTTCTCTTTTTGATCGAGTATATTTTTCTTCCATTTAAATATTTTTCGTAATTATGTTTAAAAAGTCATATTATTTAATCAAAGGGTTTATTTTCTAAAATTTATGTTGACTATTTCATTTTAAAAATAATTAAAAAATATAATTTTAATTTTATATAGAAGGCTTAGTTGTGAATTTCTTTATAAAAAACTAAAATTAATATTTTGTAATGTATATAACATTAACATATTTTCTTTCTTACATAACTATTTTATAGTATTATATTATTATAAATGTTTTGAATAATTTTTAAATGAAAAAAATTTATTGAAAACATATTTTATTATTTATATTCCATTTTATTTATTTCTCAAAAGGACCTGATTTTGTTAACAAACCTCTATTTCTGGAGAATCGATTACCATCTTGTATCAATTATAAATTTAGTGGTCGTTAACTTTATCTTGAAACATTCACTATAATAAGATAATTTAACATTACATTTATTTTAAATATCCTTATTTGTTTTTTAATAGATATGATTATTTCCCAAATCATATACCATCCTAACATATGGTGTTTTACTTTGAAGGTTATTTAAGTGACTAAGTAAATTTTGATAAGTTTATTACTTTTTCTGTATCAACATTTATCTATAAGACAATTTTTTATGAATTAAATTTATTAATTAAATATATAGGGAAGGTATTGGACTTGTAGTGATGGGTTGGTCCTCTAATTATATATCCCTCGATACATTTATAGGTGTAATGAAACAAATCTGTTGGCAGAAATTATTAAATGTTCTTTTTGGATTTTTCCTACCAATAGTTTAAACAATCACGACATAAGGATTTTATGGAAATGAAATCATGATGTCTAAGATCATGACATGAAATATTATTCATTTTCTTTACTAATTTTTTAGTAATTATAATCCATGGGATTATTTCATTTGATATTATCCATTTATGCATTTCACACTAAAGATATTGATTAAATGGAATGTGTTTTCATCTATTTACCTTTCCATATTTATTATGAATTATTTATTCATAGAAAATTATATTATACTTAAACCTTGATGATAATATAAGATCACCCTTATTTTGTTTTCATTACTTTCCCTATGATATGACACAAGAAATATTGGAATGATTTTTAAGGATTCAAAACATTTTCTTTTATATTTTTATATATTATTCCCAGTGTGAAATGGGTATCTTGTTTGTATCTTATTCTCTAAGACTAATAAATTCATTTTTTTTGTGATTATATCCCTTGTATCTATTCCAGTATAATAAATTAGACACTGAATATGGGTAATTGAGGTTTTAGATGTTACAATATTCAAAATAAAAGCTATTATATTAAAAAACAATATATTGATTTTTTGTCAATGTATTTACCAATTAGTAATAAATTTTTATATAAAACTAGTTATTAAATCATTCTAATAATAAATAACATCTAAATTATGTTATTTGTCGTGCACATGTCACATAAAATTTAAACAACTTTTTCATATTTTTAATGTCAATCCAGGGTCATTAGCAAGGTTTTTACCCAAACATGAACAATTTATGGTTTTAAAGCACTAAATTGTTCACTTAGTCATAATTAGAAAAACAAACATTGATCGACGTAACATCTATTCTTAAATTTTAAAAACCATTAATCATTTATTGACTAAATATTTTATTATAATTAAAGGTTTTTTTTCGGGGTGTTGACCCCCAATGCATGTTACTAAAGACCAAATAGCATTAAAAACAAATTATTTAGTCAATTAAAGAAAAATAAATCTTGGATTAACATGACATTAATTAAAAATATAATAAATATTTCAAATATAATTTTCATTTGATTTCATTTTTAGTCATTGTTGTTTTATAGGTTTTTATAATTATAAAAATGTTATAGTTTTTCAATATGGTAAAATTGTAATTTCATTCATCCAAATAAAATAACAATTTCAATCGATATCATGTCTATTTTAACATTTCAGAAATCAATCATTGTCCATTGACCTAATATTTTATGATAATAAAATGTAATTTTCTTGGTTTTAAACCCATGACAACCATTTTTAAAGACATTATTTTATGTAATTTTTTTATTCATTCATTTTCAGAACATCTCACTTTATATTGATGTGATGTCTACTCAAACATCTTTACATTAATTCAATGATCAAATTTATATGATTTCAAATAAATTAATGGTTATTTTTAATTTTTGACTATTACCTTTACATTTTAGAGTTAAAAAAATAATTGTGTTTTTGGTAATTATAATAAAACCACAAAAATATTGAAATTGATTCGATTTTAATGTTTAAAAACTAAATCATCGATCTATTTAATAATATTTTAGAGAAACATGAATTAGTTAGTTTGGTTTTGAACCCATATAATTTTTTGAAGACATTGATATCTTTAAAATTTTATAATTTTCCCATTCATAGAACAACACATGTCATATTGAAATTTAATTTAATTTATTAATATTTATAAAAAACCCTCACAAGACCATTTTCCCTAATTAAATATCAATTAATTATGATCATTTGATAGGTGGATATAAAGACCCAAAAATTTCAAGGAATGTTTTTTAAATAAATTGTAATTTTACGAGTCTATGGCTTCTGACAGCTATTGATTCGATGGCCCGGTGTGCCCGGAATAAATTTCTAATGTTTAGCTCGGGTACATTCAGTGAAGGAACGATCGTGTTTTTCTATCTTTTGAACTGGTGCTCGGAATTGAAATCTGAGGGCACCGATGAACTCGTAATGCCAGTAATTGCTTAGGGGGACCTTTACCGTAGTTGCGTTTGCTCAAATTAAGAAGTTAATTTTGGGGTTTAAATAACAAGTAAATAAAATTATGTGTACAATTTTATTTTATTATCCTTGGAAGTTAAACCCCCCATGGGAAATTGATGGTGGGACCCACAATCACCCAACATCCAATGTGTCGTTATGTTGGAGGTGGGACCCACACTATCCAAAACATTCATCTCCCATAACCCCCTTAAAGCCCCCCATAACCCCCATAAACTCTTTCTCTCTCCATCTTTAACAGTTTCCAACCCATAAATTTAATGAATTCAACCACTTCAATTAAATGATTTAAGTGTTTTGAATTTTGAATTTAAATTTCTTGTGTTAATAAAATAATTGCACAATCCTATTATTTTACTTTAGCACATTTTGGGTTGGAAATATTTGGTGGAAGCTCTTGTGTAAAAGAAGATGGAAGTTCTTCTTTTGAAGAACATCATCCTCCCACGAAGAACATCACCTCTTCGACGTAGAGAAACGACTCCACGAAGAACAACGACGCACAATACTCTTCTTCTATCAGTGACAAAAGAGGAGGAGCCGCTTCCTCCTCGGGCACACTCTGACGTCACTTGCGAAACCCAGCCCAGCGACGCCATCTTCTGCGACACCCGACGAAGGACATCGATTATCGAGGTTGGGGTTAAGTTCAATTTTAATGGATTAAAATTTCTTTGGTTGTCGTTGAGAAACTTTTTTTCCTCGACCATTTTCTATCGCTTTACGCGGAGGGCGTGGGCCGAACGAACACGGCCCGACGTCCCTCGGTTGAAGTTGTTTATTTTATTTAGGATTGGGAAGAAATGGAGGAGGAGGCACGATGCTGTCACGCCGTGCTGGGAACATGACAACGGAGGTCGGCGCCATCGCACCAGCTGTGCGGGAAGAACCACAACCCGCTATATGGGCCGCTTCGTCGGAAGAACCGGCTGGCCCATTGGCTGGTTGGGAAGAGCAGAACCGCAACACCAAGAGGGCTCCACATGGAAAGCCAGACCCGATGAGCAGAGGAGACCATTTGTACCCACCCTTAAAGTGGGACATCCGGAGGATGACTCATTGGTTTCCAGTTTACTTTAATACAGCTGTTCTTTCTTTACTGTTGTACTGTACTTTTTGTTGGGTTTGTATTCTAGCCCATTTACATTCCGGCACAAACTTTTTTACTCAGTTTACTTAGTGTTTACTTTAGCTTTCATTCTCTATTGTGTTGTTTACGTATATAAAGGAAATTCCTTTCCTTTTTTCTCGTATTTACGCCTTTGGTGCTAGTCGCCATCCCCGGGCCTATGGAAGGAGGGCTTGGGGTAGTCACGACACAGGCCCCGGGGAAAGGTCGTGACAAATTTGTATCAGAGGAGTTGGTTCTACCTCAGAACACAGGACTCTGATAATTTCATTCTGTGAAGAAATAGTGTTAAGCGTATTGAGTGTGGTTATCAGTACAAGGAGTCCAGTTTTTTTGCGGAAGCCACCGTATCTATACACCAGGACCCTGATTTCTGATTTCCGACTCAGTGCATGAAAACAATTATTACATGTGTGTTTCAAAAGTTTTCTTACTGATTACTTTATGTCATCTCACCAGGTATACTGTATTAATGGTGGCGCACCTATTTCTTTTCCGGATGGCCCCATGAATGCAGCCAGCTAGGGTTCCCAGTTACGTGTGAGATGGAAGCCCACTGAGCAATGAGGCCTTAGTGTAGGGCCCCATTACAGTGGAGGCACCCGCGATACCTCTACCCGCTGGGCCACCGATACCGCCAGCCCCAGCAGCAGAGAGTACACGATGCCTGAGTGCGCTGCACGAGTTTGAGCGAAGGAGGCCGCCCAGGTTCTATGGAGAGACGGACCCTCAGGCAACCAAGGATTGGCTGGAGGCTATTGTCCATGTCTTCAGATTGGTTGGGACACCAGTAGATCTTATGGTGATCATTCCCGCGAGTCTTCTGCATGCAACAGTAGGTAGATGTTGGATCCTGATGCTCCAGGTGCACGACGAGGAATCTCTACTTTAGACGGACTTCGAATGCCTCTTCTGCTCAGAGTTCGTTCCAGCCACCCACCGTGCGGTGCACATCTAGGAGTTACTACAGCTGCGGCAGGGCAACATGACAATATACTAGTTCTCGGTGAGATTTACCGACCTCTCACGCTACTCCACTGACATGGTATGGGACCCATTCTTCCGGTCCTGGACATTTGAGCAAGGACTAAGGCATGAGATCAAGGCTTCAATGATCTCCCTCAGCATTCCAATGCAGGCAGGAGTACTAGAGTGATCCATTCATGTGGAGAGATTCCATGATGAGCCTACGCCAGCAGCGAGGCCTACCGTAGGGTGACTCGTAGCGAAGTCTTCTGTAGCTGATAATAGACAGGTGTCGTAAAGGTCCAAGCGGACAAGGCAATCAGGTGGGAGACCATAGGATACTCAGTCGGAGGTGCATGGCACACACAACAGAGGCAGTCATACGAGAGGCAGACAATGCTATCAATGCGGCGGGCAGGTCTACATGGATCATGACTTCTCTACCCTCCATGAATAGAAGCATTAGACGGTTGAGGGACCACCCATGTAGAGGCATAGGTTCGACCGTGGCAGTCCGCAGGGAGAAGGCAGACGAGGAAGAGGAGCTAGCCGAGCAGCGGGTGGTGGGAGACGCTTTGAGGCTCTACCACCACCACCACCAGGAGGTCCACCACAACCTCAGGGAGCTGGCGGACAGAGGAAGGATTAGCTTCAGGTAGTGGAGGCTTACGACCACGGCGCACCTGAGATAATTTTATGTACTATCTGTGTCTACTACACCCTTTCTGCAGTTCTTATAGACACAAAATCAAGTCATTCTTTTATTGCTGATGCCCTTGTTCGGAGCTCGGAAATTCCGATGGAGCCGTTGGATCGATCCTTACGGATAGAGACTCCGAAAATAGAAAACCCGATGATTAAACACTGGTGCTGACAGTGTGAGCTTACTCTAGGAGGCGAGATATTTGGCTGGATTCTTCTTGTGGCAGCGTTGAGGACTTATGACATTATCTTGGGCATAGATTGGTTATCTATAGTTCATGCTCAGATTGACTATATTAAGTGAAAAGTGCGGTGTGTCCGCAGAGATGGGAGCAGGTTCACCTTCCTTGGTGAGAAGGGAGCCTTTGAAGCGTAGGATGGGCTTACACAGAGGAGAGGGTAGCCAATCATCCATCAGTTGGCTAGTCTTATCCTAGGAGCAGTTGATGTGAGGAGTCTGAGTCTTCCTGTTGTGGTGGATTAGTATGTGGTTGTTTTTCCTGAAGACGTTCTAGGACTACCTCCTCGTAGGGAGGTATACTTCTACATTGACCTGTACCCCGGGACATCCCCGACATCTACTCCTGCATATCGGATGGCTCTCGTTGAGCTTCGTGAGCTGCGGGTACAACTGGAGGACTTACATGGAAATGGATTCATCCGACCTAGTGTTTCACCATGGGATTCTCTGATTTTATTCACCAAGAAGGTGGATGGGAGATTACGACTATGTGTCAACTACCGTCGCCTGAATCAGGTGACCATAAAGAACAAGTATCCACTCCCTAGGATTGACGACCTTTTTGATCATCTCAAGGGAGCATGATGGTTCTCGAAGATAGACCTCAGTTCAGGCTATCATCAGCTCAGAGTTTGAGACGAGGATGTGCAGAAGACGTCCTTTAGGTTTCAGTATAGCCACGATGAGTTCTTAGTTGTGCCTTTCATCATAACCAACACTCCAGCAGTGTTCATGATCCTCATGAACCGGATCTTCCAGCCTTACCTCGATCGATTTTTCGTAGTCTTTATCGACGACATACTGATTTACTCGACTACTGAGGAGGAGCACGCCTACCACTTGCGGGTTGTACTAGACACACTTCGAGAGAACCGTATTTATGGTAAGCCCTCAAAGTGTCATTTCTGGATTCAAGAGGTCCACTTATTGGGGCATGTTATCTATGAGGTGGTAGTTGCTATGGATCCTTCGAAGATCTAGTTAGTACTTGCTTGGGATCCACCCAGGAGGTGACGGAGTTACCGAGTTTCCTAGGTATGGCTGGGTACTAAAAGAGATTTGTTCCAGACTTCTCCAGAGTTGCAGCATCACTTTCAGATTTGACGATGAAGGGTTAACCCTTCGTATGGTAAGATAGATGTCAGCAGAGCTTCCAGGAGCTGAGTCAGAGATTGACCAGTGCACCCATCTTGAGGCTACCAGAGGTGGGAGTTGGGTACATAGTTTACTGCAATGCATCAGGGACCAGACTCGGGTGTGTACGGATGCATGAGCGGGCAGTGATCGCTTATGGTTCACGACAGTTGAGGCAGCATGGGCAGAACTACGCTACCCATGACCTGGAGTTAGTAGCAGAGGTCTTTACCATGAATATTCAGCGACACTATTTGATGGGAGAGTGCTTTACAGTCTACTCTGACCACCACAGTCTCAGGTACATCTTCTCAAAGAAGGACCTTAACCTGAGAAAATGGAGATGGCTTGAGTTCCTCCAGGACTATGACTTTGAGATAGTCTATACTCCTGGTAAAGGGAACGTGGTAGCTGATTCTCTTAGCAAGAGATCGGGAATTTAACTACATGGAGAGGTGACAAAGCAACTAACCGCATTGAAGATATCCTTCATGGATGGAGATAGAGAAGCCTTTCTATAGTTTCTCACAGTCACTCCTCCACTACTTCAGCGGGTCAGAGAGGCACAACATGGGTACGTGGACTATGAGACGCGACGTACTCAGATTCCCATAGGGCAGGCGCCTGTTGGATTTTATGAAGTATAAAAGCATGTCATCCTCTTAAAGGGATGTACCATGGTACTAGTTTCACTGCAGGAGGACATTCTAAGGGAGTTTCACACTTCCCCATTTGCAGTACATCCAAGAGTGGCGAAGATGTACCAAGATCTCAGATTACAGTACTAGTGTCTGGGTATGAAGAAGGCTGTGGAAGAGTTCATTTCTCGATGCCTCACTAGCTAGCAGGTGAAGGCAGAGCACCAGGTACAGGCATGCTCGGTGCATCCTATAGAGGTCCCGGAGTGGAAGTGGGATAGGATATCTATGGATTTCATGATGGGGATTCCAGGTAATTATAGAGGACACAACTCCATCTAGGTGATTGTTAACTAACTCACCAAGTCATCCCACTTCCTACTTATCAGAGAGCAGGGCTCAGTGGAGAGCTTGGGATGCCTCTAAATTCAGTAGATCATAGGGCTTCATGGTGTTCCATCGTCTATCATCTCCGTTCGAGATGCTCTCTTTACTTACCGGCTTTGGAAGGGGTTGCAGGAGGCGTTTGGGACGTAGCTATGCCAGATCACCTCCTTTCATCCTCAGACGGATGGCCAGACAGAGATGACCATTCAGAAACTCGAGGAAATGCTCGGTGAATGTGTCCTTGACTTTGGTCGTAGCTGGGAGGATCACCTACCTTTGGTGGAGTTTGTGTACAACAACAGCTACCACTCCACCATCGAGATGACACCATACAAGGCACTATATGGCCGACCATGCAGATCATCTCTATGATGGACTGACCTTGGGGAGTCAGCATGTGTTGGACCAGAGATGGTACAGGCTACGACAGAGAAGGTGCAGACCATCCAGGAGCTGATGAGGACTGCAAAGAGCAGACAAAAGTCCTATGCTAATAGGAGGCGGAGACCACTGGAGTTCAAGGATGGAAACCACGTTTTCCTACAGGTCTCACCTCGATGTGGATTAAATATATTTGCCTAGGGAATCAAGTTATCTCTGCTCTTTATGAGACCATTCTAGGTTCTCAGTAGGGTAGGTGAGGTGGCTTATCACCTGGCCCTTCCACCTCAGTTGCACCGGGTGCACGATGTCTTCCATGTATCTCAGCTGAGGGGATATGTACATGACCTGATGCATATCAATGATCATTTGTAGCTGAACATCAATGATGGGGAGACATTTTCAGAAGTTCCGGTGGAGATCGAGGATCGACAGGAGAGTGTCCTACGTGGATGGCCGATTCCTCTGGTGCACATTTTTTCGCAGCACGGGAACCTCTAAGAGAGAACATGGGAGCGGGAGGCTAAGATGTGTGCCCAGTTCCCACATTTGTTCCCTTAGTTTATGATGTAGATTTATGGGGACGTAAATCCCTTAGGTGGGAGTAATGTAAAGACCCGGAAATTTCAAGGGAATTTTTTTCTTAAATACTTTGGAATTTTACGAGTCTGTGGCTTCTGACGACACTTGAATCCAAGGGACGGTGTGCCCGGAATCAATTTCTAAATTTTACCTCTGGTACGTTCAGTGAACAAACGAGAGAGTTTCTCGATATTTTGAACTATTGCACAGAATTGAAATCTGAGGGCACCAATGAACTCACAACGCCGATAATTGCTTAGGGTAACCTTTACTGTAGTTGCGTTTTCTCAGATTAAGAAGTTAAATTTTGGGGTTTAAATAAGAAGTAAACAAAACTGTGTGTACAATTTTATTTTATTATCCTTGGAAGTTAAACACCACCATGGGATATTGATGGTTGGACCCACAATCACCCAACTTCCCATGTGTGGTTATGTTGTAGGTGTGACCCACACGAGCCAAACCATTCATCTCCCATAACCCCCTTAAAATCTCCCAGAACTCTCATAAACTCCTCCTCTCTCCCTCTTTAATACTTGCCAACCCATAAATTTATTGAATTCAACCACTTAAATTAAATGAATTATGTGTTTTGAATTTTGAATTTAAATTTCTTGTGTTAATAAAATAACAGGATAAGCGTATTATTTTACTTTATCACATGTTGGGTTGGAAGAATTTGGTGGAAGATCTTGTGTAAAAGAATATGGAAGTTCCTCTTTTGAAGAACATCATCCCCCCGTGAGGAATGTCACCTCTTTGACGTAGAGGACCGAATCCATGAATAACAATGACACACAATCCTCTTCTTCTCTCCGTGAAAAAATGGGAGCCGCCACTTCCACATCGAGCGCACTCCGACCTTTCTTGCGAAACCTTGCCCCGCGAAGCCATCTTCGGCGATGCTCGGCGAATGACATCGATTATCGAGGTAGGGGTTAAGTTAAATTTTAATGGATTATAATTTTTCTATGGTTTTGGATGAGCATCTTGTTTACCTCTGCCATTTTCTATCACTATATGCGGAGGGCGCATGTCGAACGAACACGGCCTGACGACCCTCCATTGAAATTGTTTATTTTATTTAGAATTGGAAAGAAAAGGTGGAGGAGGCACGACACCATTGCACCGTGATGGGAACATGACAAAGGAGGACGGTGTCGTCGCACTGGTAGTGCGGGAAGAACTGCGGCTCGCTACACGGGATGCTTCGGCGGAAGAACTGGCTGGCCCATCGGCCGGCAGGGCGAAGAGGAGTTGCGTCTCCAGGAGGGCGCCTCACTAGAGGACCAGCCGGACCGTCGGCCGGTCGGGCAGAGAGGGACCACATCGCCAGGAGGGAGCCGCGCAGGAAGACAAGATGCTAACCCATGCGGGTCGCGTGCGCAGAAGACTGGCCAATCTAGCCAGCATGTTTGAGGAAGGCTGGCACCGCCTGGAGCCTCCAGTGCGGAAAACTGGGGGGGGGGGGGTCACGGCCCCCTGGAACCCACTTGGGTTTGGCCGAGCCGGTCAGTATGTCGACCGAGCCAGCCGTGCCGCACCTCGCTGGGCCGGGCCGCACCACTTCCTCTCGGGACACACAACTTCGGGCCGGGCTGCGCCCCTTCGGGTCGTGTTGTGTATTCCTTCGGACCGGTCCGACACCCCTGCTGGGTCGGACCCGTCAAACTGGGTTAACCCAACCCGTCGGCCCACTAGGCTAAACGGGCCGAGCCTATAAGTCACTTAAACGGGAATAAATCTAGGAAAACGCGTTCGATCGACGTGCCCTCTGCGGAAATGGGACTATTTCGATGATATGGTCCTTTTGCGATACTTTTATTGAGTTTTGGATAGCTTTGGCTATTATCCGGGTTAGAAACGAGCATTTTTCTAACAGGGTCCCTGGGACGAAAAAGCCTATATCTCTCAGACCGGGTGTCTGATTGATGCGTCGTCTATCGTGTTGAGTTCCTATTGACGAGATGGAATTTTGGGATACATCAACTATGGACTTCGTTACTGTTGATGTATCAACTCCCTTGGTTCGTGGAGCGGACCCTCCTAGAATCAAGTGTCCTATGTGCGGGAACCCTAGAGCTGGCTGTGACTGCGATGCCGATGACGAATGTACATGGATCCTACGTGGGTTCGGCAATGAGGAAGACTGTACTTGGATCCTCTGTGGGTTCGGCAATGATAACGACTGTACTTGGATCCTACATGGGTTCGGCAGTGATGGTTACTGTACTAGGATCCTACGTGGGTTCGTCAGCGATGACTTATGTACTTGGATCCTACGTGGGTTCGGCAAGGGAGATGATTCAGAGGCTACATCTATCATCTCCACCCCTCTTCGTGAGTATTATACCTGTGGGACATGAGTCTTGACTTTCAATCAATATAATCGATATGATTGACTTACTTTCCAGTGTGGACTGGGTTGTGATTTCCTGCATGGTCTGGGTTGTACTTGGGCTCTTGAGTTGGAGCCGAACTGGAATTGATGACTTAGGTATATGTATAGGAATATACCTAAGTAGAGTTGTTTGATACTTTTTGTTTATATCTTTCCTTTGTTGTATATCCTTTGTGGATTCTGGGAGACCATCGGGAGTCTTGGGGTCCATACTGAGTATCGTATACTCACCTCTGCACGGGTTGTGCCCGCACTACGTTGTGTTGGATATAGACGACAGATAACACTGATCGAGGTGGAGTCTTTTTGAGCGGGACCATACCTGGAGGTGGACCACTTGGCGGGACGTACACGGAGCGGACGTCCGGACCCGAGTAGCTGAGGATACCATTTGTACCCACCCTTCAGGTGGGATATCCAGAGAACGACTCAGTGGTTGCTGGTTTACTTTAATGCAGCTATTCTTTCTTTACTGTTGTACTATTCTTTCTGATGGGTTGGTATTCTGGCCCATTTACATTCAAGCACTTACTTTTTTACATAGTTTAATTAGTGTTTACATCAGCTTTTGTGCTCTGTTGTGTTGTTTACTTATATAAAGGAAATTCCTTCCATTGTTTCAGGAATTATGTCTTTGGTGCTAGTTCCCAGCCCCTAGCCTATGGAAGGCGGGCTTGGGGTAGTCACAGAACGGGCCCCAAGGATGGTTTGTGATAGTGGAGACTTTTACATACATATTTTGGAGTTTTAAAACCAAAATAATTTATTTTCGATAAATTTTAGAAAAATATTACATGTATTGATATTCATTCCAAAAGCATAAAAATTCAATCATTGGTAATTTTACTAAAATTTCACAATAATTTGGGACCGTTCGTTTTCTTTTAACCCACTAATTTGCATTTAAAATTACTTTTATATCTCTAAAACTACATATTTATTCACTCTACGTACACCACACATCAACTTGATGTTTACTCTACTTTGAAACGACATAGATAATTCAATGTATTTTCCTAGATATTTTAAATTTATTATCATTTCTTGTTAGGTTTCTACCATTAGTCTCATTTTTAGTGTTTTAAGCCCAGAAATTGAATTCTTGGTCTTCCAAGGAAAACCAAAACATTGAATGATGTGTCATATGTTACTAAATTTCAAAAATAAATCATTAGTAATATCCCTATGATTTCATCAAAATCAGAGGTAATTTTATATTTTATAACCCCATTATGTGTGTTTTTAAAGACATTTATACCTTTAAAAACAATTTAATTCATCACACCTAGACCCAGTTTGTTATTATTAATATTTATTGATTAGTTGTTAAATTTTTTCCCATTTTTTGGTGTTGTTCCTTTAAATTTTGGAAATTTGAATAATTTTATCCAACCACATTGTTATGATATGATTTTATTTACTATATGATCCAAAAAATGAGAGTTTATTTTATTTCCCATTAATGTGGAATAATAATCTCATGGGGTTGGTAAAACATGTGGAAACTTTGAGACCCACCCAAGACATTAATTATTTTATTTCAAAATTGAATAAATCACTCAATCAAAATTTACCGATCTCATATGACTCAAATGTCCCCTTATCCTAGTCACATGGAGAGCATGTACATTCCATATCCCTCGTATGAACAAAAACCATCATCAATTTCCCTATGGTTATATACAGGGTTTTAGATGTAAATTAGTTTGGGTAAGGGTTTTTCATCTTATCCCTTTTCCACTGTGATATCTTGAGATTCTATAAAATATTTTTTCATTAAAAGTAATTTAAATTCTCTGATATTTTGAGTTACAATAAATGAAATGTTTATATTTAATTATGTTCAACACACAATTTATCTTTCATTTCATTTATCATTGAGTTTCATTCATAAATTGGGTTACACATTAAGACGATTTTTACCAGACCATGATATACTGTTAGTTTTAATACTTAATATGATATTTGTCACCTAGACATCTGAATGGAATGAATGAATATGATTAAATAAATTGAGAAAATATGGATTAAAAATGTATATATAATTAAATCATTGATTATAAATTAATTATAATGTAAAATAAAAACCAATTTAATGTAATGGAAATGTTTTTACAAAAAACTATTAGTATGCCCATAATCACATTTTATTTTAAAATTTTAAATTAATTACAATTAGTGAGAGATATTAATGATATTTATATATTATATGTTCAACCAATTTTTTTACATTAATCCAAAAAATTGATAGACATAAAATAAGATTAAATATAATTTCATTGAGAAAATGATATAATTTTCTAAAATTATGTTTTACCATATTTTGATGGAAGATACTTATTAAAACTAAATAATGACTAATGTATATTTTATTTAACAAATAAAATTCATTTTTGAAGTATTAAAGTAAAAATTACCTTAGTTGTAATGTTTGTTATTTTTTATGAGAAGTTTCATTTTTAATTAATTGTGAAATAATAGTAAGTTTTAGTTGAAAATTTTCCTTTTCATCTAAGTAATTAATAATTAATAATTATATTTTAAATTGATTTTAGAATCAAATTAGTTATGTTACACATATATTAATCCAATTCAATAAATTGTAATATTTTTATAGTGAACATGGATATAAAAAACTCAGTAAACTATTCACCATTTTCACTTTACAAACCCAATTTCTCATTCAATCAGTGAGATAAATTTTAAATTAAATTCTGCCACTTATATAAACTTTATATAGAAATATATATACCATATTTTCAATTTGAACAATTGATAATTATTATTAATTTCAAATTGGTTTTTGACTAAAATTATTAGTGATATTAATTAAAATTTATTATAGAGACTGAGAGAAAAAGATGTTTAGTTTGTGGTTAATCCTTGAATATAAGCCGTTAAAATGACCAAGAAATGAGAAAATATCATTGGAAGTACAAATTTTAACAATTAATCATATAATATCATATTCTTTGTGTTATGGGATAATATTGTTAGGTAAAAACGTTGGTTCTCCAAACTTCTTTTCAAAAAATCCATCTGTGTCCTTTCCCCCACTTATAAATCCCACCATCTCTCCTCCTCTCATCCCACCACTAAATTCCTTTATTTAGGAAAATAAACATGAAAATATCTTAATAAATTCCATCCAATCATCATATATTCATTATATTTGGCATAAATACTTCCAAGTAAGTCCTTCGGTGCAATCCAAAAGAAGTTACCCGAGGATGATACAACATTCATCAATGAAAAATTTTGCTTCTTTTCTTTTTTCAACCCATTTTTTCTTATAATATCCTGATTATGTAATAAAATAAGTATATATAACATAATAATATGATTTTAGTCTAATGGATTGACCTAAAAATTCAATAACTTCTATTAAATGGGTACACAATCATCATTTTTGTATATGACTGACTATAGAATCGTGAACAGATTTCATATATTCTTCCATGACCACTTATCATGGTTCATAATAATGATGGAAATACTATTTTTATATTATTCTTTCGATATTTATGATTTATTTTTTCTAATGTAATTATTATATAACACATAAGCTCATGCTTTCATTTTTGTGTGAATATGATAACATCATTTGTGGATGTGTTGACTACCACATCCTCAATGCGATGTGACTCATTCACTCTTTATATAGAATTCATTAAAGATGGTTTGAATAAAAATATTTTTTATACATTACACACATAGATATATATATATGTGATATTCTTTACATAATTACATTTATGTAAATATAATATATCATCATCTTCTTTCAATTTCATGCACTTAGAAAGTAACAATGTTGTTCGTTGATGTGTGGACTACCACCTCCTATAAGATATCTGATTATTAATTTCTCATCACCAAAACACAATAAATATAAATATAAGTATATATAATTAAATAATTTGGTGTTTATGTTATAATTAAAAATCTTAAAATATAAATGTTTCTGACCTTCTTTCTATAGTGATCTTTGAAAAATAGGAATAATCCTTCTGTAAACGTACAACATACCTTCTCTATGATCGGAAAGATGGTTTATTTTTCATAAACATATTCAATGATTGGGTTTTAAATAATAATGGATTTATAAATATGAGTATTATTTCATTATTTTTGTTCTTTATATATTTATATAGTGACCTCATTGACCTTAGTTGACCCCCCAAAGGCAATTTTGACCCGTAAGACGAATATGGTCAAAACATCTGATATACATGTAGTTGATTAAGTAATTTTATATAAAATGTTAATAAATGAAAATATAATAATAAACATGAATTATTTTTTGAAGAAATTAATTAACTAAAATATGTATATTAGTCAGAAAAATAAAGTCACATATGACCGATCGAACTCAATGTTAGAGACTTCATCTCAATTTTCATTAATGGAGGTATTTTTTTGATGTTATGAACATATATTAAAATAAAAGGTGACTATTAAACACGTTCAATCTGTTATATAAAAAAATTCTATCATCAAGGTATTTAATGTTTTTTATAATGTTTCATTTCTTAGGGATCATGATTTATATATTTCAATTTTGATAAGGGACTTTTCTATTAAAGATAAATTCAAATTTAAGTTTTTTCAACCAAACATTCATTTTCCCTATACAGGTTTCTGAACATATTTTATAAAGTTTTTATATATAAATAAATGAATTATAAAAAAAAATTTATCTCTATTTTACATTATTTCAATGGTTTTCAAAAGGAATATTTTTATGTGTTTAAAAACAAACATTTTGACAAATGAAAAATGGAGTGTCATATTTTTAAACTATGGTGATAATGAACTTTCTTATCATCAATAATTTTGTTTAATTTCTTGACTACATGGAACGATCAAAAATTTTTACATAAATTTCCCTGGTTATTTTTTTGGGTTATTTTTCTATTAAATATGTTATTAAAATGAAAATGTTGTTTTTGTATTTAGAATGGATTTTTAAAAGTAAATGGTATTTTTATCCAAAATTGATTTTTAAGTGAGTTTAAAAGATAATTTTAAAGTTTCTAATGATGGTGTTTTATTCATGAAATGGTATTTGAGCATTTTATGTAATGGTTAATCCCAAAACATATTATACTAAGGCTTGGTCCCCATTATAGCTCATGGGTGAGATCGATATAGCTTACATGAAGTGAAGAGCCCAATTATAGCTCATTAGAAATGGGTGAGCTTGAGATAACTTATATGAAGGGTTAATCCCCATTATAGATCAAAGGCGATCCCTATAGAGGTTATACGATGGGTGATCCTGATTATTGATCTTATATTCATCAAGTAATGATTATAATAAAAATAGGACATATGGTTATTCTAACTGAAAGGGTTTGAAAGGGTTTTATGAATATAGTGGTCTAATTCACCCAAAAGATTTTTTAATTACTTATAATAGGTTTTAAAGGATTTATTTGAGATAAAAATGTGGGTTTTACCTATGAAAATTTCTTATTTTTTTAATCAAATAACATTAATGTATAGGAAAATAATTGAATGGTTTTCATGTATTTACTCAACTAAATATTTCATATATATTTATTTTAATCACTAATATTTTATGCTCATACAATCTTTTTCAAATGTTTTTAATGTTTTTAAGGATGGTTCATAGAAAAGAAGAAATCAGGTAGAATGTTTTGGAGATTATATATGAAAAAAATCATGCTTTATTTTTAATGTTTTATATCATGGGAAAAATGGATACTGAAAAAAGTGTACACTTTCTATTTTATGGTTTTTCAATGTTTGAGTTATGACCTAATTCACTTAAAATATAAACCCAAATATATTCTCAAGGTGAAATAATGTAAAATTATTGAATTGTACTCATGATTATTTGATCATTAAAAAATGGATTTATAGTTGTTGTAAAATGAAATATTTGGATAACATTAGATGTTAAGATTATGTTAATCAGTTTCCCATCCAAATATTTTACCATAGGGTAATTTTATATTGATATAAAATTTAGACAGTAACCTTTGTATTCAATGAAACAATTTCTATGTTGAATGGTTTTCTGAATTGGAAATAGGCATCTTGTAGTGGGAAGGAACCCAATGTAAAATATACTTCCAAATAAAATGCTAGAGATTGTTGGAATTAGAACATAACCACTTGATACAATGATAGATCAACTAAAACAAGGTATAAATGGTTGTGGTATCCATTATAGATAGGAATTTAATCTACTATAGATGAACATTTCATAATTAGAGTATTTTATGAGGCAACATGTCCCATCATTCAATGGATTGTTGGAACTAATTCTAGATGGAGGATGGATCAATTCATTGGAGAATATATTTTAAGCCCTTGGATGTTCATAACATCAAAAGGTCACTATTTTCATGTATCTTTTGTAGGTGAAGCTGATCAAAGGAGGTAATATGTTAATAAAACCAGATATAAATACAATATTGATACTATTGAATGTGACATGTTTAAGAATATATTTCATGAAAAATATTTTCATAAGGTTGTTTGGATTAGGATGGAGAACAAATTCTTGGAATTAAGGATAAAGGATGACTATTCTGTTGCTTTATATGAAGAAAACATCACAAAATTTTCATGGTATTTTCTATATTGTATTCAATACATTGAATGTAAAATAAATAGATTTTACTCAAGATTGAAAAAAATTATATGAAAATACTTTTCATCTTAATAATGTAAATGTTTTCGGAAAGGGGTTTTTTGTGTTGAGAAAGATGAAATGGAGTTTTCCAAAACATCTGTGCCATGTGATGACAAGAGTATGAAATGGTCATTGTGGTACGAAATGGATAATAAAAAAACTAATAATTACATAGTTTACATCAAAACTTGTTCCAAGTGTGGTAAAATACATTTTGGGGAATATATATCAGGATATAGAGAATGTTTCCAATGTTTTCTGTTTGTTCAGAAGGTTTGTGACTGCAAAGGAAATATTCCTAAACATTATATGAATGTGATGTGAGATATCCAATACATAGTGAGATGTTTTAGTTGTATTTAGGTGTTAAATTATGATAAAATGTGTCAAAAATTTCTTATATAGGGTGGAAATCAAAATTAACATAAGCAAAAAGGGGTGGTAAAATCATTTTCTACTTTTATACTTGATGTCGGTTCATCTAGAGAAGTGGTGATTTATATGGATATCTATATTTTCTAATGGATGATAATAAGTTCAATGTCTTGTTCACCCCTCATTTGATGTTTTACGTAAAGGATATACTTTTTGATTAATTTATTATCTTTTATTGATATATTATTTACATTATTTAGTATAAAATATATTTTAGAAATAATTCCTTTACATATTATAAAGATAAGTTTAAAATAAATGATAACTTGTAGGGTTATTATAATCACCAATGAATTTTTTCAAAAATTTTAAAAAGTAAATATTAATGGTGAAACCGTGGTATTACTTTTGAAGTTTGTAGATTTATTTATGATATTAGATAACTAGTGCTAAACATATTGATTTTGGAAAATTGTAACATACATATAGAATGAATTTTAAATATTTTAGGGAACTTATGACCAAATAAACCTTAATGTTATTTCTTCAAGTGTAAAAACGTTTCATCTTAAATACTCATTAGATGGGAAAAAGGTGAGATTGTGGTGTAAATCTATTAAAGGATGAATATATAATAATCAAGAAATCATATTTCCATATTCTATTAGTACAGATTAGAAAGAAATCCATCAAAATTAAAAAAAGGATTTAGAATTTCAATTTTCTCTTTTCAGCATCTTTTATGATGATATCAATGAAATTTTCAACACCTATATGACTTGTTTTTCCCCTTAAATTCATATTGAATAAGTTCTATATCACCCTCTTTTAGTCCTTGGGATTTAGTTTTACCATCAAAATCCATCTTTTTATTTCACTCTAATGTTTTCCCAAGGTGGAATCCTAGTTATACATATATTTTGGTGAAATATAAATTTATCAACTTTTTTTAATATAAATTTTCATTAATTCATTTTGAAGATGTGGGTTTCAATAAACGATTTCTGAATATTTTAATCCTTTGATAAATGAGATGAATTTTGAGGGAGATAATCATTTTAACGGAGATAGAATTAACATCATGAGATTTTATAAAATATATTTTCTTTCAAATTAATTTAAATTCATTGATTTCATGAGTAATATGAAATGTTTAGTTTAATTTTTTTTATACACAACACCATGTTTTCATGTAACATTTATTTTCTTCTATAACATGTGTTACACGTAAGTTAGAGTCTTCCCAAACAATAATTTATAATTAATATTGTTATTTAATATGATTCTTATAACCTATCTCTTTTAATAGAGGGAATTAATATGTTTATATAAATTATAAAAATTTGATTTACAAATGAAAATATAACTAATTCAGATGCTACAAATTAATTAAAATTGAAAATAAAATAAAATTAAATATATAGGAAATGTTTTTACAAAAAAATATTTTTATCCCCAAATGGAATTTTATCTTAATAAATTAAATTAATCAATATTATTGAGAGATATTACTGAAACAGAAATATTATATTTTCAATAAATGTTTTTTAAAATTTTCTAGTAATTTTTATATGAATAAAATAGAAATAAGTTTAGGCATGAGAAGATGTGTTTTTCGAAAAGTATGTTTTCCAAAATTTTAATGGAAGACATGTTTTAGTAATAAGTTTTAAAATATTTATCAATTTTATTTGAAACAACAATCTTAAAAATTATAAATTTTGCTGTCAAAATTTTATTACAGTTATTTTTTGATATTTTTTCTGAGAAGTTCCATTTTTTAATTAAGGAAGAAAAATATTATGTTTTAATATTTCATCATTATTATATATTTTAAAAATAATAAATATTACAAGAATGGCCAAATCATAGATAATATGAGAAAAATAGAAGAAAAACAACTATGTGATCTTAGGGGGACCGAATGTAATGAATCCCAATAAGATTGACTTTTTATGATTAGCCCCCTCTGGAGTCATGAGTAAAATATATGGGAAACATTTGATGTTGGGGCCTTGACGAGACACCACCATGGAACCAAGATGTTCAACCACCTGGTTACCTTCACACCATGTATGGACTACAAAAATATTTTTGTTTATGGCTCTACATTTCCTCATGATATAGAAAATCGACAGGGGGACCACACTTTTTACATGAAAGGAATCTTAAAAGATCATAGAGTTGGTTTCAACCTGAGACATAGCAATATTTCGCTGGATGAAAAGACTCATCCCTATGTACAACACTTTGGCCTTCACTTGGATAGAACTACCGTGCACATAGTAAGCTCTATGTGAAATATGGAGACTCCCCCGGTCGTCATAGATCACCCAACCCCATCGTATGACCCTATCAATGAACGAACAATAAAAATTTATCTTGAAACTAGAGACATGTGGTTGTCACTACAACCAGTGTCCCTATTATCCGGTACATGAAGGATGCTTATAGGATGCACTTTTCTGGACCAATATCAAAGAGGAGGAATCACTTCAGTTGTTGGAACCTCTTATGACTTCAATGAGCAGGGTTATGGTCATGATGATGGATAATCTTCCTAAGGATGTGGCCCCTTGTACTATAATTTGTTCTTGGATTCCCATATAGACCAACAACCTGTGTTCAGTATTGTGGATCCTTCCATTCTATTTGGACCATTTAAATTCGAACCATGAATGTATTTATCCAAAAAAGAGGCTCCAAGAATATTTTGAGATTAGAGTGAAGAGATTCTTCCAAATAACTTCCAGATATCCTAGGCCCATTCACCCTCAATGAAAAGGTGGTTAGAGTCCTCCTCCTAGTGTGCTATGTATCAGTGGCATGTAGATACAAGGTAAACACCCATATTTGATATATTTTCATTTGTGGAAACTTTATGGTTTTTTTATCCTCAACATGAAAAAATTAATATTTTTTGGAAGTTTATTGCACTAGAAAATGTTGTTCATGTAGTCCTATTACTCCGGAAGAAATAATAACCAGCAGAAGTAATTATATGTGAAGGACCCAGAACTGAAGGCAGTGAACAGTCATTTAACATGGTTAGAAATGAGAGTAACGAGATCAAACACATCCTTTTTTCCTTGTCTATCATTGTTTTGAAAAAAATGTAGATGGAAGATGGCCTCTCTAAAATAGATAATAGGTAGGGAAAACACCGAGAAGCTAATCATTGAGCCTGTCCAATTGTGTTGCTAAAAATGGATTTCACCATTTCCTATAATCCACCAGGAGTGTTGTCGGATGGTTGGGAAGGTAGGACAGATCAGTGACCAAATGGGTAGGCATTAGAGCTAACATCATCCTCATCCCCTTTGTATTTATCAGAAATGATTTTACCCTAGATGGTTAGCCATTCCACAATCTCCTACACGAGTCATGGAAGCATGCATGGAATAGTTCCCTCCAAACTCCTAACATTGATCTCGCAATAATTTATGGGCCTCGTCATCTGGCTCGATGAATCCCAATGGAGATTTCCTTTGTAAGAAGCATCCCATATGAAATTATCCGAGATCTTATCAAGGGATGTAATAACCACCTTTGGAACTTTGATGGATGAAATAGCATGTGTGGGGATTGTTGAAACCAGAATGTTGATTAAGGAAATACGTTACCCAAAGGAAAGAAATGGGTCATACCAATTTTGTACATGAACTTTAATACTTTTCACTATGAGATCATAGTCACAGAAACATAGGCAATGTGGTGAGATTAGGGAACCAAGGTAGTCGAATAGAAAGGTACCACATTGCATATCTTGCCATTTTCATTTGAATGTGGCCTACCAAATTCCACATCTTCTTGATTAACAGAGGATTATATTTTCATTGCTAATAACCTATCCACTCCATGAACAATATTCTTCCAGGAACTTGTTGAGAACTCCAACTGATCACCTACTAGCATTAGAGAAGAAGATAGAATCGTCTTCCCACATCAGATGTGATAAATAGGGATGAATAATTTCCTTTTTTAATGGAAGAATGACCCCCACAACTATCATTCTATTTAAAAGACAAATTATGGGGTCTTTCATTATAACGAACATGGTCAGGGATATGTGGTTTCCTTTCTTCAACCTATAGGTAACCTTGAAATGCCCAAGCGTCTTGTCAATGATGAAGACCTCCATCCATAAAGAGTTGAAACATATAAAAATAATATATGTGGCCCATGTAGAGATACCCATACCCATGAACACATTATTGTTGAAGCCCCATTCCATTATGTTTTCGACCATGTTCAGATCCACCATTAAATCCATATTTGATTCTTGGGTTGTGATGTTAATATCTCAGATAATTTCTTGAGCTAGAATAATATCTCCCTTTATTTTCTAGACCTTTATAAATCCATGTTGTTCTATGGGAATCCACCGAGGAATATACATGGAAAACTATTATTCGAGTATTCTTCAAAAATCCTTATAGCATAAATTACACATTCTTACCAGTTTTTAGTTAAGGGTGGATGAAGGGTCTTTGATCTTGGGTTTGAGATCAAGAGTTATAGAACCATATTAGGGATCACCTCCAGCAGCTCCACATTTCATTATGGGTATCCATTTGGCATGTAAAGATTTGTACTTGAAAGTAGATTATTGAAGAAAGATAAGGTCATACCCTCAAACACATATCTATCATATAAATATGAACCATCATAATGTAATATATTAGGATACATTGTTTTTTATTCTCATTGATAAATGCATGGATGCATGATTTGTTTTTTCACCATCTTGAAAACATTTCAATATCGAGAGATATTGCACCATGAATTCCTGCATGAGTGTAAGATATGCCTAGATTGTCTTCTTATTGAAAATCTCCTCAAACACCAATTCATCCCATGATACCTCAAGGCTGAGTTCAAATCTGTCAACATATTTTTTGAGGATGTGCAATTCCTAGTCAAGATTAGAAAGACCCTTCTCCCAGGTTTGTAATCTATGTTTTTGGCATCTCAACTTGTGGTAAATAGGTACCCAAGAATACCCTTGGGTTGGCTCTCTCCAAACCTCAATTAAAGATGATGGTAGTAGGGGGATCTAATCTAAGAAAAATTGAATCTAAACTATTTGTAACTGCCTAGTCTGGGTACCATAGTAACTAGAAATGGAGAATGATTTGAAATTCCATGTACATGATGAACCACCTTGGCATTGGGGAACATAGAGATGGCGTGGATGTTGGAGAGACACTGATGTAATCTACTCCAACTACATATGTTCCATTTTTAATTTCAAAATAGTAAATTATAAATATATTAATCCAATTTATTTCATTTTAATCATTTTATATATTATTTCTAAATATGAACATATAAAACTTATGAACATTTCCACTAAAAAACTGTTTTCTCATCCCATCTATGAAATTAATTTTCAATTAAATTCTTAAACTAATATGAATTGAATTTAGAAAATCATGTTTCCTGTTTTTAATTATTATAATTTATAATTTATATTATTTTCAACATGGTATTTAACTAGAAATATTATTTAAATAAATTAAATTCAATTACAATGTTTAAGAGAAATATGAGTTTACAAAGCAGTTAAACGTAGAATAGAAGGTGTAAAAATTTCCAAGAACATGTTCAGATCTAATTTTTTGAAATATTTATACCATTAAACCTATATTATTTAATTCAGTGAGGTATGGAATCCAATTTTTTTTTCAAGAACATTGGTTCACTAAACTTCATTTTAAAAATTCCTTGTGTGTCTTTCCCCCACTTATCAAACGCCACCACAACTCCTCATATTTTAACACCTCTCAAGACGTTTTTATTTTCCATGTCTAACCAAAATATCATTAAAAATTCACTCCCACAATATTATAATCATTAAATTGGGAATAAATCCATGCAATGAAGTCTTATGGTGGAAATAAAAATGAGTTACACGAAGAATAAGTTACCTTAACAACTGAACCCTTTTTTTCTATCTTTCTCCAACAATATTTTTTATATAATTATTATATAACATTAATAATATATTAAACAATACATAGATGTGGTTTTGATAAGGTTATGAACTATAACTTACAAAATTCAATCAAATGGAATACACAATCATCATTGGTCTGTATATCAGATTACCGCCTCATGAACTAATGTCTTACATTCTTCCATTTACACCTCTCATGGTTGGGAATAATGATGGAAAATAATATTTTTATATAATATTTATCATATATTTATTCTCATCTATTTATTATATAAAACATATGTTCATTCTTTACGTTTTTTGGAAATACGATAATATTTTGTTTGGAAGATCGGACTACTGCCTCCTAAAAGTTATGCGACTCATTCATTCTTTACATTGAAGGTATTAAAGATAAATTTAACAAAAAAATGTCTTATAAATAAAATATATATGATATTCATAAAATAATTAAATTTATATAAATATAATATATCATTCTTTTATTACCACCAGACACACTTAAAAAATTATAACGCAATTCATGGATGTGTGGAATACTACCTCCACAAAGCAATGAAATTTTTCTTTTCCCATCATCACATTAGAAGAATTATATATATAAGTATATATAATTAAAAATATGTTATTTTTAATATAATTATAATTATTTAAAGATAAATTCTACAAATATTATTTCTATAATGATTATTTAAAAATTGTAATGTTACTCATGTGTACGTATGACCTACCGTCTCCACGATGATGATGTTGGTTCTTTTTCAATAACAATCACCCATGATTTGGTTTTAAATAATAAATTAGTCATATTTATTATGATTATTTAATGGCTATTATTCTTTATATTTTTAAATAATTACCTCATTTACTTTATTTGATTTACCAAAGTCATTTTTCACATATAAAGCGAATATGGTCAAAACATACTACTTCAATATAATTGAATAAGTAATTGTATTTAACTTATTAATAAGTGTAGTAATATTAATAATAAACATGAAATTTTTTATCAGGAAATTAAATAATTAAAATAAGTTCATTTTCATGGAAATAATGAAACGTGCGACGAATAAAAATCAAGGGAAGGGACTTCATCTCAATTTCCTTTCATTGAGGATTTTATTCATCTCATGCACCAGTATTATATTTTATGGAGTGCATAAAACAACGTTGAAATTATATATCATTAATTTGTCTATTATCATGGTATTTAATGTTTTTTATAATGTTATCCTTTCACGGGGATTGAAATTTTAATATTTCAAATGTGATAAGGTACTTTTCTAGAAAAGATAAAATCTCTTTTATTGTATTCCCTCCAAATATTCCTCTTACATGTATAGTTTTCTGAAATTTTATAAATAATGTTTTATATGGAAATAAATGTTTCATAAATTTCTATTTATTTATCTTTCATTATAGTTAAAAGAATATAAGAAGGAATCTTTTTTATGTTTTTTAAATGGAATATTTTTAAAAACTACAAATGAAATGGCATATTTTTAAAGTACGATGACAAAAAAATGTCATGCCTTCTTTAATTTTTTATAATTTATAGAATCCATTAAAATATCCAATGTTTTTTTCAAATTAAAAAACCTGTTTAATTTTTTTTGGGTATTCTGGTATCGATTTTTTTCAATTAAATAGGTATTTTCATATTGAAAATGGGGTTTAAAAGGAAATTGTATTTTTATCCGAAAGTGGTTTTCAAAAGTGTTTCAATGTGTTTTTAAAATGGATTTATAATGAACGTTTTCTATTCATTAAATGGTACTTTAGTATTATAAGAAATGAGTGAGCTCGATATAGCTTATATTATGGGTTGATCCCCATTATTGATCACGAGTGAGCCAAATATAGATTATATGAATGGTTGAGCCCCATTATAGCTCATGATAAGAGGGTGAGCCAGATATAGCTTATACAAATGGTTTATCTAAATTATACCCATTGTATATCCAAGTATAGTTTATATTACTTGTGATCTACATTATAGATCTCAAAATGAAATGGATAATTATTATAATAGAAGTGATCTGAATGGTTACTCCAATTAAAAGGGTATGAAACTGATTTATGAATATGATGATCTAAGTCACCTAAAATGAGTTTCAATTTCTTGATATAGATTTTATAGGGTTTAATTGTAATTAACATGGGTGTTTTTTATTTTTAATTTTTTTTATTTGAATCTCTCAAACAGCATTGATGTAATGGTAAATATTTCATTGAATTTAATGTTTTTACTGAAATAAAGGTTGTCTTTATTTTAATAATACATAATGATATTTTATTCTCATAAATATTTTTTAAATGATTTGATAGGGTTTATGGATGGGTAATAGAAAGGAATTAGACATATTTAAAGTCATGGAAGTATTTTAAAGTAATAAATCATGATTTATTTTAAAATTTGTATACTACGGTTAAAACAGATACCGATAAAAAGTTTCCAATTTTTATAATATGGTTTCGGTATGTATGATTTATGGAATAATTACTAAAACAATAAAATTGAAAAGATACTTAATGTTACTGAATTTAAAATTATTGACATAAACCCAATATTATGCGATGATTAAGGGCGGGGCCTTATACCCTCACCTCATCCCTCTTTAAATTTTCGTCCCCCGTTTTTCATTGTATGTCATGTACAAACCCAAGGAGTGTTTCCATTATTATTTCATGTGTTTCTGGTTTATTAGGGTGTTAAATATTCTTTTTTAACCCTTCTATTACCATTTTCAAAGGGGTTTCATCATCTATTCTAGCCTTTTGTATGTGTTTATGTGTTTTCTATTTTCTACAATATTTCTACATATACCCATGTGTTCTAAATAAGAGTCTTTAAAATTATAAATGTAATTTATGTTTAATTTTAATTTTGAGTTTACATTGTATGAGGTTTATAAATAATTTAAATTTATTTGAAAATGATTTTTAATGATTTTCCCTACTTTCTATTAGCCTCAAAAAACTAAATTATATTTTTGGACGACAAATTTTTTGTGGTGGATTAAAAAAAGAACGAGTGTTTTAAAATTATTTAAGTTCATTTATGATTTTTTTTGTTTCATATGTGAGTTTAATTGATTTATTAATTATATTTCCTAATTTGAGAAGATTTATTAAATTCATTTGTTTCTTTCTCATGTTATTAACTTATGTTTAATGTCACAGATGCCTCATGGATGTTTTTTGAATATGAACGAATTTATAGATGTGTATTTATATTTATATATATATATATATATTCATATTAACATATTCAAATGAGAATATGTTCATCTTATATATTTATATATATATATAATAGAATATGTTTTTAATGTTAAAAGGGGAGTTTTGAAAATTTAACCAAAGGTTTTAATTTGGGGTTTAAATAAGTCTTCTAATATGTGTGTTTTCGAATATATAGTTTGAAGTCCCAGTTGGAACATTGAGTAAACATTCATTTAAATTGTTGAAACCCATTCAAAAATCCACAAAACATATTTTTTATTTTTATTTATTTATGTATTTATGGATTATTATATATCTCATGAGGGTTCAAAGTGTTTTTACTTTGTTGGGAATATGTTAAATGTAGTTTTTTTGTGATGTAACACCATTTAAATAGAATTTAATATTTTTTAAATTGAAATATCATGGATTGTTGGGTATATAAGAGGGGAAGACTAGATTGTGTATCAATTTTCATTACTCTACACTAACAAAAAATCATAGACATAGATAAATATTATGGTGCCATGGATAAGAAGTATGATTCCACTAGGACAATGTGTTTTATCTATATTTCCATTTTGTATGTAGACTTTTGGTTGGTGTTATCCATCCCACTAGGCCAAGTCACATTCTTCATATTGGTTGACATGCATGTTTGATTGTTGAACTTTTATATCAGGATCGAAAATGAGGATCTAGGGGGCCCATAACCCTAAATGACCTATGGGTTTTCCATGGTAACATATTTAATGTTTTTTATCTCATTTTGTATTTACTTTTTAGTTCCCATGATTAAATTATTATATTCCAAACTGTTCACTTTTACTTTAGTTATGATTTCCTCATATTTATTATTCATCCATTTTGATGCACCCTACTAATATATTTGTTCATGATTCTTTTTTTCTTATTAAAAGTCTTTCCTATTAAAAATGGATGTTATTGAAATGGTCTATAAAGTGGTATTAAATGGGTTTTTCTAAAGATAAAAAAAAGTGATGATAAAATGTTTCATATGGGTTTATTTTGAATTGAAATCAAATGAAAATTAATTTTATAATGGATGAAAATATCTTATTTTTCTAATAATAATAAACCTTATTTTCTATTTGTGATTTCATACTAGAATGTTTGGCTTTTTTAACAAAAAAATCTTTGACTCTACCATGATTACCTAAATTAATGTCGATATAACACCCTACTAACAACGATTAGTGTTTACCGACCAATTGTAATTTTTTTATCATGAAATTTGTTCTCAGGTTTATATCCATGTTTGGATAAAGCATGGCCGTGGTTCACATGGGATTATTTGATAATTCTTGTTAGAAAATATTTTTACCTTTCATTATCATGATAGAGATGTATTCATTTTTTTAGTTTTTTTAATAATTATTAGTAGCATGTCATATCAGTGGAGGCCATAATGGGACATGTGTCTTGAAATAGGAAATGATGTTAGTGGAGAGGATGATATTTATTTGTATAAAATTATTTTATAACATTTAGATTTGATTATATTTATTTTCACTACTTGTGTAAGGAAATTTTACATACAAAGTGGTCATTTTAATTTTTTAGTTTTTTATTATCTATTATTTACGAGTAAAATTAATCACCAATGAATCCATTTGATGCTAATGACACTTGTCATCTGCCCGGGAGGATTTAGGACACTCTTTTGGTATCTATAAGGCTTGATCTAGAATCCAAAAGATGTAAAACTCAGGATGGTTAATGAAAAATGGGAATAGATAACTATGTTTTTCGGGAAAAATAGGTTTCAAAGATGTTTTTGTATTTTTGGGATGTCGAGTAGATGTATTTTGGATTTTTAAGGATGAAGGGGATGTAGTGAGGAGTGTTAGTCTAGATATTTCTCATTCCAGAACTATAGTTTCCATGAAAACTTGGGTTTCAGTTATTGGTTTATAGAATTGGCATGTGTTGATTTTTGTTTATAGATTTATCATGTTTTGGATGAAACATTATTTGAGACAGTGGTACACAGTGAGTTCACAGAACATGGTAAACCATGTAGAGCTTTCATACATGGTTCTATTTTACATTTAGTGATGGTTTTGTGACTGGAACATATTCAATCAATCCATAATTCTAATTCATTCATTATTACAAGTCCCATTTTTCATGGAATTATGTAGTGAGATTTTGATGAATTTGATTTTTATTGGAGATTGGTAATTGGTTTTTATAAATTCAAATTATTTTTAAATAATATTTTGATAGTTTAAAATAAATTAGTACAATTTTTAAAAAAATTCCCAAGGTATGTTTCAAGGTTTTCAAATGAAAATATGTATTTTTAATTGATTTTCAAAATGGATTTGTACATAAAATTTAGTTAGTGGTTGAATTTGTTTATAAATATAAAAAATATGACAATATTTATTTTAAATGTTGGGGTTGATTGTTAAATTATCAAACATAATTTTAATTTTGATTTTTTTAAATTTGTAGTTTTGATATTTTAGATTAGAGAGCTCCGTTTTTATTGAGTGAAATTGGGTTTGAAAGTACAAATGTGGTTTTATAAATAAATTAAAAATGAAATCAGAGTTTGGAGCTTCAGAAAATATTTTAAATTGATGAATTATGGGGAATCAAATGGGGTATTAAATTGGGATTTAATTTATTAAAATTCAAAATATGGGGCTTTGGAAATGTGTGATAGAGAGGTTTTTTATTTTTTAATTTTCAAATTATTTTTTTGGAAGTGTTATTAGTTAATTACATTGAATTGTTTTTTGAATTAATATATTATTTAGGATCTGGGTGGTTTTTGTTTTGGATATGTGATTGATTATGACTTTTATTCTCCTCGATACTTCTTGTATGCCTCCTAGAAAAGTCCCCAGAATAATCAAGTTTCGGTGGTTATATGTTTTAGGTGATTTTTATCAGGTGTTCATACTTAAATCATTTATATGTTGTTTGTTATGGATTGTGGTGTTTTTCATTTTTTCATTTCTCATTGGAGTTTTGGGTGAAGTTATGGTTGGTAAGGGTGATATTGGTTCCTCGAGCAAGGGTAAAACCTTGGGCATTCACTTTGGGTACGTTGGATGAATGTGGTACTTTTTTAGATTTTTAATTAACTACTATCCATTTGAATTTGGTAGATCAACATGATATATGTCTTATGTGTGATGTATTAGGTATCCACTTCTTTATTCTTGACCCATGGTTGAAACTTATGTTGTTAAAGAGGTATGTTTGATGGTTTATCCCTTATTCCTTTTGTTACTAGATGGGTTTTGTTGAGATCATGGTTTTTTAGGAATCATTGGAGAATTAATAAATTTTTTATTTCTATTGGGAGTGGTTTAATGATACTTTTAAAGAACCACTTTCTCCCTTACACATCTTACTGATGATCAGATATATTTATTAGTGATTCATTCTTTTAGTTCTCTTGTATTGTTTTTTTATAGATAGTTTTGTTCCATATGAGAAATTATGGGTTGTGTTTTACTCATGTAAGCCACTTGACATCACATGACTAGAAACAATCGTCATGTTTTAGGGATATTTTCATGTGATTTGGATCTTCTTTATGGATTATGCTAGTTGATAGTTTAAATGGTGATTAGACCCATTGTGGGTATGTTTTCTTTGATTTTTTATTGGTTTAGTCTAGTTTGTGATATTCATTGTGGATCTAATGATATTTTATGGTTTATCAAATAATTTAATATGTTTTTTTATCTTAGAGTGAATTAGAGATAATATCATAACTCTTCCTTAATTTGAGATTTATTTTTCCATTACGAGTCTTCTCATTGTGTTAGGTGACATTCTAGTGGGAGAATGTTTTATAGTCAAATATTTTATGACACAAATAAAGGTTTGAATTAGTTAATTTTATTTACTTATTGGTATTTTATTTGAATCTTTTGGTTCAGTGGATTCTCATATAAATTCTTTAACATTTAATGTTTTGGCCCACCACACAGTGAGTGATAAACAAATTCTAATTCTTTATCATGTGACATCCTAGACAATATTTACATGAAAATAATAACTACAATAGTTTACAATGTGACTTCAAGATTATCTTCCCATACTCTACTGGATACCTACTAGCAGTTGTGTTCTGTAGAGGTATCATGGGGAGGTCGTACCTCCTGTATCAGTGTGCACAATCTAGGAAAATACCAAAATAACACCAAAATAATCACATAAATAAAAAGGATCAGTGTAAACATGATAAATTAAAAATACAAAACATAATATTATTCCATGAGAAAAATAAATTCATACCTATATTTCCACTCACTAGTATGATCACATTTATAAATAGATTAAAATGAAAGAATAAAATAAAAGTACTGGAGGCTTGAATACAACCACAATGCTATCCTCAATCCTAGTATCCAATCCCACTTGGTCCACTCAACTCATTCATCTAAATCATAACTTGAATTTTACCAACCTGTTCTTATGACATGTGATAGGACTGCATAGGTACCCATATGCCATGTCTTTTCAAGTAGGGTATAATTACATAACATAGTAGGGTTCCAAAAATGAGGTCATAATCATAACCAGTATATTCTATGTATGTGCATGTGAAATTTAGAGTTAAGTAAATAAATAAACTAAAATAAATAATTAAATAATACAATATCTAAATACCTACTTCATCCCAATGATGTAATGTCTCTGATCATGTCATGTGGACTATACCGACATACTAAACGAGTAACCCCTATTTCAATCTATAGGATCATGAATTTGATTGACCATACCATATTTGGAAAATTTGAAGGTTTCTTTCAGAATTTCATGATTACCATGCCTAACTAATATCTATTTTTTCCAAATAAATAGTTTCCCTAACCGTATTCTAATGAATTTTGTGTCCCATCCCATTATAGTTCAAACATATGATCTCAAAATCCCTGGTAGCTGCATCATTGTTCTATAACATCCTGGAAAAAACAACACCATGATCCAAATACATTATAGAACAAACATCCATATTACCATAAATATAAGTACCCATCCTGCAATAGTAATAATATATCATCTTTAAATTCATGTAAAATCCAATTTTGAGCTAAAAATCCACGGTATCACCAATTGCAGTCCAAACTTAGGTCCATGGAAGCTATACCATTTCATATGAGGATCAATGTTCGGATCCCAAGTTGTACATATGTGAATCCACAAAGACACAATTACATCTCACTAGGACCATAATATCGGTCATAGTGAATATGTTTTAGAATCTATCACTACATGTAAAATAATTAATTTAAGTATAAACCCAAGGTAGGGGTTGACAGAACACATAAATCCATCACCTCTTTCCACAACCCCTCAGGCTGTCCTCATCAGTAGTGGTTCTAAGGTGACACTATCACCCATCTCAACCCATTACCATATCCACCATCTCACTCCCATCAAAATTCATATTTCAACCTAATCGGAACCCTTAAGTCTCGTAGAGAGATCATTTACCTCCAAGGATAATTACATTAGGGATATGGCTGTAAGCCCATTCTCTTTCCTAAGTTTCATAGGTCAGCCTAAATGGAAGAACCACATTATAGTTACCCAAGGTTATATCCTCCCAATTATTCACATATTATTGGAGGAGTAACACTTCCCTCATGGTCTTCTGAACTACTCTACTAAATATAGGGTATCTTTCATTGCCAAACCCTTGGCCAAAAATCATATGTCATCTCCCCTATCCAACCAGTGGACACTAGGTGACTTATAAATGGGGAAAATATATCTTTTTAATTTCAATATAAGTAATTCATACCCCTCATAGATATTAAATATACCAAGGCTCTAAGTAAAATTTATATCCTCAATAAATAGTAGATAAGAATTCCATAATTTACTCAATGCTCTTTTGGGTCACTGAACACATTGTGAAATTCCAATAAGGAATTCATTTTTATTACACAAATTAAAAAATATCATGGATCCCCACCACCTAAAGTGGTAGGAAGACACATTTCATGAGAATATAAATAAATTCATAATACCATAGAGAATATTCATAAGGAACACATACCATAAAATAAATAATTTTTTTAAAGTATCTTGACATCTCTCAAAAAATATTTCTATGCCCATATAACCGTTATCCAAAACATCATACCATATCAAAAGACAAAAAGCCAAAATTATTTTATTATAATCAATATATAAATAATTTATTAAATATAATAGTTTAAAAACATTTCACACATTACATTAGAAATTAATAAATTCATAAAAGCTCACCGGTCAAATTTATTTCCCCAAATCAATGACCAACTACTTGCCAATATCCTGATGTGTACTCACAGACTAATTTTGAGTCAAATCCTTCAATAAAAAGACAAATAAAATGTCCGATCTAATTTATTATAATGAAAATACCATTGAAAATTCTAAACAAATATGTATCTCTATGGAACAACATGAAACATATAAAAAATACCACCTCATGATGTTCCCTATGAATAAAGATAAAATATCCAATGTGTGATGATGCTTGAATTATAAATTAAATTTATATTGAATAAAAAACCAATGAAAATGCATTATTGGATTACATCCATCAATAGTATATCAGACAATAGGAAGAAATCATCATGGTATCTTATTTATGAAATCCCTATGAAATACCCTCAACGGTTGACTGATTCAACAATGAATTGGTGGAGGAAACATAAAATACCTAACTAAAGGAAAAAGATCATATAGTAATAGAAGAGGTGATAAATGGGAGAATTTTGAGGGAATGAAATCCCTTAAATTTCTAAATAATGGCTCGAAATGTATCCCATAATCAAGGTATACAATGTATCTAAAGGGGGGGGGGATGGCTAGACCATATGCATGCATCCAATAGTAAAAATGGGTCTACCCGAATAAAAAATTGATGGGAAAGAATGAACCCCCCCTTAAAATACGACAATGGTGAGCGAGTGGCTCACTGGTTCTTTCTTTAGTTATCTACAACAGGCCGATAAACCACTCAGATGGCCCTATTTCTCACCCATGCCTCTTGAACACACTTATAATCATCAATACATTTTATAATATAAATTTTTGGGGGTGTATAAATCCCAAAAATTCTATTTATTGTCCCGATTAAAACATTAACTCATCCACTAAATGAATAATTAAAAATACCACTATGTTTAAAACTCATCCATACAAACAATAATTTTAAACTCCCCACAATAACACTTCTACTCCCATAGAATTTTCAACGATCATGCAACCACATAATGAAACAGAATCGTGTTTCTATTCTTATTCAAAAGGCTATTTTTGATCATTGAAAACCGAACACACTAATAATTCACATATTCAAAACTAATGTTATTATTCCATAGAACACAAAACAACACTTGTAGCCATTATCGATCCCTTGAGACAATGTTTACTTGAGAATTTATATCCATATAAATTCATGTTTTTTCACTTAATAGTTTAATAATTATATGGTTCTCCCCACCATATATTTTAGCTCTTAATAACTATTTCTAATGATTCTGAATTTCCTCCATGGGAATTTCATTCCAAAACACAAAACATATGATATAGAAAAAGTGCCCAATAGAATCCCCAACTCACTACACATATTCAAACATGATAATGAAACCCATCATTCTAAATTAGGATTTGAATTGATCAAATTCAAAAAAACTATACTCAAAACCTAAATAATCCATAATTCCATTGAAATACCCTGACTGATCCACAAAATGCATCTGCCATGTTAAAAATGATGTGCCCAATGATGCTGCTAGAAAATCAGATCTAACCAGATAAAAAACAGCATTCAAACCTCATTTATAATACCATTGTTATAAAATCTCAAATTCCACCATCGACACATTACATTGATACATGATCATGATACCCCTGTCCCTAGAGAACCCCATGATTGAATAAACATATTCACTAAAGTTTGAATTGATCTCGTTGAATTTCCCAGGATAGATTCTCATGAACCAAAAATAAATATCATTATCTATCTATTGATTATTGAAATACCACTGATTCGAAGCAGTATTAGATAATCCCCATTTCAACTCAATCCTGAAGCCGTGCCCATACTTCATTTTATAGAACCCATGAACAAACCATGGAATTAATAGGAAGATATAGATGAAACAAAATCCATCTTATTACCATCATCATTATTTAATAAAAAAATTACAAAGACTAAACTTAATATAGTAAAGATACTTTTAAACTAAGGATCACACCTATTCAATATATATGCATCCATCATTGGATATAATGAATGGTCTTTCCACCAAATAACATCCATGAAAAACTAGAAAGTATTCCCTTCTAACCCATTTCTGTATCACAAGAAAACTATCCTTGTCAACCTCTAAAATAAAAAAAAATCATTTAGAATGATGTTTACACACGCATGGACTATGGTGGGCTATCCACCATATGATATTCCTCGAAAAATTAATTGAGTGAATCCTTAATAATTCTCATCATCACACAAATTCCACTCATCCCAGTACAAACTCACAATTATCGATATCTAAATCAGAACCATTATTATAATTACCTCATTAATCCATTAATCAATGGAACATTCATTACCATCACATATTAGATACTCCCTGAAAAATTGTATACTAAAAAATGCTACTAATTTTAATTCAGAAGTTATAGTGATTGATCACATACCTCTAGGTATCCCAACTAACGTCACACTTCAGCAAGTTGAACACCATGTAAGAAGGCTGAAAATACATAACCATTGGCCTTGATTCCCAAAATATTAGTTTGTTAATCCAATCATATAATTAGTCACCATCTGATGTCATTCAATTCATGAGCGTCCAACCATGCTCTCATTGTTCTATTAATGAGCACTGAAAATCAATAGGGTTGGGGATCCGAAAAGGTATTTCCCTATAAACTAATCATTAACAAACAAGTTAGTAACACTGATTGTTATTATCATTGAAAAAAATTAACCCATAACCATTCCCATGTCACATAAATGGTAGCACATCACATACACCAATTTCATCCATGAATCACCTATATATGGTGCCACATATTAGAAAAACACCAACATGGGATAACCCTTCATATGAGTCACCCTCAATCATACCATTCACAGACTCACCATGGTCCAAGTTATATATCATGGGACATTAGGGTATCATTATTATCCACAAAACTAGCTATAACAATTGGTTATCACTCACAAGACAATACATGTTATGCCTATCTCAAAACCCATTGGATAAAACATGCCAGACCACCCACTATAAAATTTCATATACTATAGGAATAACATGCAAAAAACGACAACCATTCATTGTACTTGGAGAATCTCAATCCCATCAGTCATCTAGTTTTTACAATACATAATCAAAGTTATACCATACCAGGAAACTATGACCACGAAGTTTGGATAAGTAGAATAACATTCCAAGATATATATGAAAACAACATATTTTTTATTGAAGATACTTTAAACAATCCAACCTAAATAATTATAAACCAAAAGGGGTAAAATATCCAATATATAAGTTGCATCAACTAACCCACAAGGGTCACTGGAACTCTTGTTCACATGGACTCCTTCATTCTCATCATTACACATCTCACAATAGATTCACATGAACCACCATCAGAATGATATATGAATAAAATTCTTCTAAACAATGTATATATCCACTAATTACGTATACACGAAAACACCATATGGATAGTTGTTGACACTTTAAACCAATGTGACTCATTATTTAATGAAATATAATAATAAAAGTCCTATATTTCATTTGAATCATTCATTCTTGATATGTTAAATTATATACCTATTACTTTCATAAACCAAGTGTCAATCCAATCATTGGAAACTTTCTAGTGGGTTAAGATCCCAAATATGATAAATAATAAATTTAAATCCTCATTAATATCACACTATGTAAAAATCATATACTGTATTATCATAAAAAAAAACATTATCTCATTCCCTATTAACATGTACTTATTACCAAAACAAATGTTATCAACACACCAGCTTGATATCCATCAGAGGCTCCAATACATTCCTAAGTCTCTAGTCTACCAAATCTGAATATAGTAAGATAAAAATAAAACAACCCTTTGATAAAATTTTTTGATTTCTTGGCCTAACAGATTCAATGAATATTAACTCCAACTGTTCACTGCATAAACTCAAGAAAGCCTCACTGGACACCAAAAGTTGATGAATAATTGTGGGGGTCTACAAATGTATCATATGGGGTGGATATACCATAGTATTATATTGAAAAATCGTCGTAAATATCGAAATTACAATGACATCATCACATATATAATAAAAACATAGTACTCAAGATATATAGAACATCCAAAATATAATAATATTCCTTGTATAAATTATAAAGACATACAAAGACAATTTCCCACAAGGATTATCACATATTCAAATAAAGCAGTTGAAAAGAATAAAAAAAGTACCAAATGATATATTAAGTCCATAAGACTCTCTTCAGTCATAGCCTCCAATCCCAAACATGATTCCCATATTGATCATCAGTATCATACCAAAACCTATGCCTACGATAAATGGGAGGTCTGCTTGGGTAACCAATTTCCATGTCTTGATGAAAAGAGTGTTAGTACATAATATAGTTGGAAACCACCAATATGACCCCATCCATAACATGTATAGTCCAAGTAGGCTCATGTGACAAGATCATTTGATATAGATAAACAAACTACCAAAAAAATAAATAAAACAATATCTCAATTCCCACTTCATCCCAATTCTAGAACTTTTTTAGAATGGTTTTTGGACTGTCCTAACCGATAAACTTAGTTCCACCATTGTTGATCCTTTGGTCTGTGAACCTGATCAACCAAACATGGTTTGTCAAGTACAGTAGTCTCTTTGAGCAAGTCATGATGGTTGTTCCTACCCAGTAAAAATGGTAGTCTAAATCCATCGAATCCCAAACCACATATTATAGAATTTGGGGACCCGTCACATTTAATTCCATGAATCTAATATCTAAATCCATGAAAACTTCTATACCAAGTTCTAAATACCTAGAATCTCCAACACCGAGTTCCAAATCCTAAAAAGATCAAACATACATATCCTCATGAATCTAGGGACCACTCCCATGGTTATCCAAACATATGAGATAAAAAATTATGGATGCTATAACAAATACCTCTAAATCCTTGGAATATTTAAAAGTAGTAACAACTTGAAGTAGTGGAAGCCAAAATATTCTATAGAAGACTCGTTCGACAGATCTCAAGAAGTACATTTGGGAATCTCTTGTGTCACCATGGAATCTCATCATACCCATAGATTAGGTTCTATGGAACATATCTCAAAATCTATTTCCACTTCAGAAATAATTATGTTAAGTATAACCATAATGTATGAGTGTTTTGAATACCAAAAAACATATCCTTTTTCCATTAAACCTTAAACCATATACCATCCCAAATCGTTCCCATGTCCACCCCCTAGCATGGTTAATTAGCCACATGGGATAATACCATTGTCCCCTAATATTAATAGAGGAATCCTTGGCCTCCCATGTTAGTCCTGATAGGTATATATCCTAAATAATATTCCCAATCATAGGTATATTATGTTAGATCGAATATATGGCGCATTAACCTATTTTTGTAGTGTCTAAATGCCTAAGTAGTCCCATAAAAATTGGCGATTGACACTTGAAACATGATTATCTTAATGATCTTAATATATCAATGGAATATCTCATGGCCACCCCAAAATCCACACTTCCAACATCATCTCTCTTCTCTACATAGGGTTCACATGGTCACATATCTTTGGGGACACTACAACCATCTCATTTCATTTTAATTAAATCATAACCATCATCGGGTTCCAATATACCAAGGATTTAGATTCAATTTATATCATCGTCCATTAACACCCAAGATATACTACTAGCACATGAGGGTGGGGGGGGGGCACCATGGCCCTTAACACTTTGTTCAATTCAAACATGGGATCCATCTTTTATTTAAAATATCAAAAAATATCATAGTGGCCCACATAGTAATGTGATGATTCCATAGATGCCACATCTTTATAAATAAATGAATGGTACCAAACAGTTGATGCATAAGTACCACCTACATACAATTAAAGCGGAAACCCCCTTTTAATGTAGTTTGAAAAATATCACCAAACGTTTCAAAGATAATTCGACCATGATACAAAAAATCGAGGCCTAGTATTATGATTAAAATAAATAAATAAATAAATAAATAAATATAATAAATTTATAATTGAATAAATAATGAAAATATTTTAAATACATTTTATAATTTAATTTTAAAAGGTATAAATCCTTAGAATCCCACCATTTGACCACATCAAACTGGAGCCATACCCACTTCTCACCAACATCCTAGAGCATACTTCAAACAAAATTACATGACCATGAAATAAAATAAACCATCATAAAATTAAAATTTAATTAAATATAATGATAAAATCATATTAAATTCAAAAAATTGACATACCTATTTGGAACTATGCATAACTAACATAAAAGGTTTCTTAAGATGTCTCTTATATAAGAAGATGAAAATATATAAAAAATAATGAAATTTAAATTTAATAATAAACAAAATAAAAATTAGTCCACTTTTTTAACACAATGAAAACATTTTATAATGGTGGGATATCATCATCCTGAGATCTTATCCATATAATCCCCATGAAATAACTTTGATGCTCAACCAATTAAATAATTCTTCATTGGAATAAACATCAAATATCTAAATAAAAGAAAGAAAAATCAAAGGAGTAATATATGAAAAATAAACCAAATGCTTAAGTGATAATATGAATCTAAATGGGAGGGACCAATTGGATCATACACACAAAATTAATAGGAAAATAGTACCTCCCCTTTTAAAAGAAAAAGGGTATAGAATAGATGTTATTTCTCCTTAATATACTAACCAACTATCCAGTCATTATTTTTTCGCTAGATGGTGGAGGATAATTTTTTTGAACAACTTGGTTTACTACCTGATTGGTCTCACTACAAACCTAATCCTCCTATGACCTCTTCCATATCCTAATTCATTTCCAAATAGACATGTTTGAGAGGGATCAAACCTCATACTTCCATTCCAAGTCATGATTCAAAATTTATTCGATAAAGTAAATGAAACATTAAAAATTAAAAATTCCACTAAGTTTTGAGCCAGTACATACAAATGATAATTACATAAGAACCAGGTAAAGAGTTTCTATATCAGGATAAAGCCATTCCTCATAGTTTTAATTATAGTGTGAGAAAATAATGAATTTTTATTGTATTCTTAGTGATGGGTGTATATTTGGAACTTGGTTTTATTACCATATGAGATAAAAAAATGACATTATTATTTTACAATTGAAGTGTACATTGTTGATGCACTATTTGGGTAAAAGGTGTTTCAATAGTGTGACTTTTCCAGGCCTTTTTTGAAAATTAATTTTATTAACTTCCCCATTTACCCCCTTAATGGGAATCACCACTCCCACTCTCATATTTATAAAACACAACAATCCTATACCCCACCCTCTTAGTCCTGAACATGCTCCTCCACATCCCCTTAGTTCCTCATTTGATTTATAAGGGAATTTGGTCTGGGTAAGGTGGCTTCTTCTACTACATACTCTACATATATTCCCCCTCTAATTGTATATTCCACATTTTTTATGTGATCTATGGATGAACTATAGGATGGTTTTAGTTATTATTTGCTATAGTTTTATTCTATGGTGTGTGATTTTGTCTTCGATATCTCAACATGAAATTACTGAAAGATTAACAATTACTGGGAAAGCCCATTGTAGGCGATTCTATATTTTCAATTTTTCTTAACATCACTACATATTCCTGGGGTATTCCAATTGATTTAGTTAAAAGTATATATTTATTTATGCTTAATATAATCTTGAAAATTTTATTTATAAATTAACTATTTAATTTCAGTTGGTTTCTATATGGGGATTTGTGTACTTGGCCCTGATTTCTATCAAAATACAAATAATAAATTAAATTTGTTAAATTAAAAATATTTTTAGTGGATTTAAAAGAGTAATTGAGTGTTCTAAAATGGTTTAATGTTTTGTATGAATTTATGTGGGTGATATGTGAGTTTTATCCATTGATTAATCGGGGTTCCTTGGTAGATAATTCTTATTTCATTTATTTACTTATTTCTCACATTGTTTATTTATGTCTGATATTACCAAGGTATCAAACAATGTTTTGTGCTTATGAATATATGTATTGGTATACGTATATATACATGTGTGACTATGAAGATAAGAATACTTAAATATATTATTTTTACATTAATATATATATATATTAAATTGAATATGTATACAATGTTAAAAGAAACGTTTTAAAAATTAAATTTATTTTTTCAATTTAGTTTTTAACTATGTTTTCAAATAAGTGTATCATTTAATGTATGGTTTAAAGGCCTATATAGAAATTAGATTTAATGGTCCTTTAAATTCTTGCCACCATTTCTGAAATCACCATGTACTTATGATATATATTCTTTTTTTATAATGTCTTGATGGTTGATTATATATCTTATAATGGTGTGAAGTGTTTCACCTTGGGTGGGAAAATGAAATGGTTTTACAGTATTGACATAAATATTTTAAATGAACGTTTTTATATTATAGTAATGAAAAAATATTTGAATATAATGGGTTATTATTAAACCATATAGCACATGGTAGGATAGGTTTTTAAGAGTGGAAGAGGAGATTAATTATCACTTTAGATTACAATATACTAACGAAACATATTATACATAAATAATGGTTGTAGCTCCATGGATAGGAATCATCCAATCCCTAGGCCTAGGATTTTACTCATTAGTGGAATTTTTAATGTGTTGTAGTAGTTGAGTGGAACCATGCCACTAGGGCAAAGCATATTCCCTATGTGGGTTGAACATGCCTTGAATAGTTTAACTCTTATATCATGAGATATTATGAGGATCTAAGGAAAAAAACCTTACATGAAATATTTTTATACCATGAATCTTAATTTAATGTATTCATTTTTAATTTTTTATCACATTTATTTTAATTTATATTTACAATGAATACATGTATTATTTTCCATACCATTCACTTGTTATTTATCTATTTATACATAAAATTTATTTATATTTGATTATGATGTTCCCTACTGATATCGTTGTTGTTAGTTATTGTTTTCATAATCAAATTATTTCTAAAAATATTTAGAAAATGAATAATCTAAAATTGATTTAAATGTGGGTTTCAATTGAGTTATTTTAATAATTGGGGAATAATCCAATAAAATTCATCTTAAATGTTTATCATTATTTAACTAAAAACAAAAATAGTATTATAATGGTTGAAATCATATTTTTGGTTTTCATTACAAAATAAAAAAACCTATTTTATATTTCAGTTTTCAATCTATTCTGAATGGTTTATTCTAGAAACTAAAATCGGGGATCCTATGATAATTACATAAAGATATTTTGAGTTTATAGAACACTTACATTAATTGATATTTTTAGATCTTGCATTGTTATAAGTTCTGAATTTTCTTCTCCAGATCATATTTTCTTTTATATGGTGTGTGGAATCAGGTTACCAGTAATGATTTAATTAGGTATGGTAGTTCAAATTTTTTATATTTATTTCTTGAAAGGCATAGGTAATAAATTTCATGATTTTATTTATAATTATATGCAGTGAATTATATTTGAGGAGGTCATAGTAGACATTAAGATAGCTGAAGAAAAAGGTTTTTTGGGTGAGGGATGGATTTCTTTTTATTTTTTATAAATCTTTTATATTATGTTGTACATATATTATCTACTAAAAAATGGATAAATTAGATAGAAAGTTGTTGGGATATTTTTATGTTATTTATTAACGCCGTCTTCCTGGAAAAAATCATCATGTTGGGAAGAAGGTTGAAAAGGTAATTGAAATGACGTTGGATTTAAGAAGTATGTTAATATAATTATATTATGTTTTATTTTAAAAGACACCTTATTTTTTTAACATTTACAATGATGGTGATCAAACATATGTGGAATTAGATGATGGGTATCAAAAATAATTTTGTTAACCATGTCAATATGTTGTAAAAAACTTTTCATACATAGGGTTATTTACAAAGATATGATCATAAAAACAATTATTTTGAAAAAAAATCAAGTTATTATTATCTATTTTAAATGTTTTCAACATCATGATTAAAAAAATATCATGACATAATTTCTTAGAAGAATGTTGGATAAATTCTTCTTTTTGGGTGAAAAAATATCATTGACAACGTTCTATGAAATTCAATTGTTATAAAAATCAAATAGAAATCATGATGGGGAGTTTTGTTTAAAATTATTACAAAGTCCATAAAGATTAATAATGTTAAATGATTTGGTAATATGAAGTTTTTGATGTCTAGAAGATTGAGGAAAGCAGTTTATGTTCAAAATAATTTTAAAGAAATAAATGATATGAATATTAGTTGAAAAAAGTCCCCATACAAAGTCCATTTGAATTTTTTTTGTACATTGTCCATCATAAAAAATATATAAAGTTATGAAGTTTACGTTTCTACAAGACGATTATAAAATCTTTTGGAATAATGTTTTAGGTGAAGATAAAATTTGGTTCTAAATTAATGTAATTTTTTATTTAATTTTTTTCATAATGAATTGGAAGGAATAAAAAGTAAAATAGATATTTCTGAAGTAAGTCTTCAGATGAAGGTAGTGTTGAAATACATTTTTGGAAGATCTTATGATTTTTTTATAGAAATGTTAGATTGATATTTTCATAATGAAGAATTTATTAGATATTGATTACTAGAAGAAGAAATTGTATTGATTATTCTAGAAAAACGTTTTTGGGATGATGTTCCATGAAGTGAAGTACTTTATGAAGCTTTCATAAAAATATAAAATAATAATATGCTGAGTTGGTCCTCAAAATATAAAAATATAATGGAGGAAAAATAAAATACTCATCCAATAATATGGAATTTTGAATAAGGTTTATGTCAATGAATTTTATCTCATATATTAGATAACATTCTAGATTTATTGATAGAGTTTGGTGAAATTTTTGAGAATATTTTTAGAATTTTGAGTATTATTTTAATGGGAAATTTTGGTCCCCACCTACCCTACCTCAAATTTTATTATATAAATGGGTAAAAGTGAAAAGTAAGTGTGTATTATTAATGTGTGAGAGAGATGAAGTACTATGGAAATAATTTCATTTAATCTTTATAGATTCACTCATCAATTGAAGTTTTGTTACCAAGACTTTTGAGCGTGTTTTTTTAAACTAAGGAATAAATTGAAAGTAGAAAAGAAGAATATTATATAGAATAAATAAGTTGTGGTTATGTGTTTTTGGATAAAAATTCTATAAGAACTCATCACATGGATAAGAATATAAAAAATAATTGGATGGAAAAATTGTGGATGAAGATAGAACAAATGAATTGAAACATTAAATTTCTTATAGGGAAAGAGAACAAATTTACAATAAATATCCCCATTGGACCACAACAGATAAACATGATAAGACATGGAAAATTTCCAAATAGGGGATGAAGATTATATAAGTGTAAAGTTTTTATCCACTTCTCAATATGATAGTGAAAAATAACTGTATTACAAAAATAGAAAAGGTGATATTTATATAAGAATCACAATGAAAACATTCTAATCCTATTTTTATGGTTACAAAAGGTTTTTACAAAATAACTGTTACATATTTATCTATGCATAAAGGTATTGTACTGTAGTTTTTATCATAGTGCAAGAAACGTTTGAGGATATCCCCTTATTGATGTAAACACATAAAATAATTGTTTTATAATGTACTGTGTGGTATTGTAATATTTCAAATCCCTGAAAAAGACTTTATACTCTGTTTGAGAAGTTAACCTTAAAAATAATTTTATTATTGTGGTATCTCATGTGATATTGTTTTTTATAAGTTGTATAACTCGTAATGTGTAGGGAAAGTTTGTTATATAAGAAACAAAGCTTAAAAGAAAAATAGTTCACTGATTTACCGTCCATTGAAATGATAATTTATATCCTACATGGGATTTTTATCTATTCTTAGAGTGAAGGTTTTCTTTGTTAACTATCTTTCTAAAGTTGATAGATTTGTAAAGTTATATAGACTTTAATAATTTTTTTATTAGTATGTATATTTTGTTTTTTGAAGGAATGAACTATCATTTTTAGAAATCTAAATTGTTATAATATTTTATGTATCCTCATTATGATGTTTTTATCTATGAAATATCGTTTCCTTCTTTATGATAAGATGTTGTTATATTAGTTGATGATAATAAAAATTTAGTGAAGGAGGGGAATAAAAAAATGATATACATTTCTTACATTCTAAATAAGAGTTTCTATATTTTAATGCAGTTGGAGCTACTAAATGAATTTTGGAAAATTTAAAGAACATAAATGAAGGTGAAAATTAATGTTAAGAAAGATAATTTAAAATTATATACATTGAAGTATGAAGATCACAAAATGGGTAATGAAAAATCTGTCCATTACATATTTATAGGTTTGAATTACATTATAAGCACCATAAGATCTCATGGAGGGATGTTAGAAGATTCATCCATTATTGATAATATATTACAAATTCTTCTTGAAAATTTTGATACAAGGTGTCATCATTGGATGATATAGACATTGAAACTCAATATCTATATAATTTACAAAGCCCTGTTATCATGTTTGTTTTGATAAGATAGAAATTTATTTCAATTAAAGAAAATGATTATCAATATATTTCCATCAAATCAGTAAAGAGACAAAAATACAATAAATTTATCAAATAAGAATAATTTAGTCACTCTAACACCAAAGGTGAGGTTATTAATTAATTTGTATTTGTCACATTTTTTCCAAAAAATGTGAAATGAGTTAAAAGAAAGTAAAAAATGTGGGTTACCATTGAGTTGTTTTTTGTAGATCCATTGGTAACTTTAGGGTAAATTTCCATCAAAATGGGTAGATGAATATAGTTATAGAGATGATATAATGTCAAGAATATTATTTAAAAATAACATACAAAAATTCAAATCCTATTCCAAGGGAACTGATTATTGTAATATAAATCCAAATGTATAATATTTTTTTTCTAAAGGATAGGATGATGAAAATAATGAAGAAGAAGCTAAAAAATCAGTGATGAAGTTTCTAAAAAAACTCTTATTACTGATGTTAATGATAAAAATTTCACTGATTATGAAAGTAATGATTTTAAAGAATAATAAAATCATTTTGAATTTAAATTTTAAATAGATTTGGGAGAGTTTCTTACAATCTCTTTAAGACTTGAATGAGAGATCAAAAAATTGAAAATTGGAAATCATATAGATGAAAATAAATAATATGTTCCGGAATTAAAATCCAAGTTCATAATAGATATTGAAAATATAAATAAGTAGGTTCATGAGAATAATAACATCAATTTCCATTTTGATGTAAAATTATTGGTAATGGAATAATAATTAGAACTTACTCAATAAAACACGATAAACATAATAAAGGGATTTTTAATTTACAATGCTCAATTATAGTTGTTGGTGAATGTTACAAAATATGAAAACCTAAATAGGAACAATAAATTATACATACAACTTGATAGGAAATATGACATTTTTCAGATGAGTGTGAAACTTGATAAAACCATGTAAGTATCAAAAATCCAAAAAATGAAAAAATATGATGTTTCTAAAATTTCAATGTAAAAAAAGATACTACTAATGGGAATTTATTGTGCTGATAATAAACAATAGAATAAGAATAAAATTTTGGAAGATAACAAGAGTTGTTATTCTTAACAATACAGATAGTACAAAATTTATAGGGGAAAATATTAAATTTAGGATTACTAATTTTACTATGGTTGGGTTGGATATATAATTAATTTTTTTATTTAATAATCAACAGTAATATAATCCCAAGAGAAACTAGAAGATGTGTTTTGGGGAAGAGTCAACCCACTAAATGAAAAAAATATGAGAAACTTAATGTGAAAGTTTAAAATATAATCCAACATTTGGAGACTATTTTTAAAAGATGTGAATAACCCAGACACCTTCAAAAATAGTTTTATATGTTGTTGACATTATTCTCGCTCAAACTTACCCACGATATGAAGGGAGAACGGTCCTTGTAGTCTAGCTTGGGTTGTCGAATCCACATAGACCTAAGAAGTAACCTATAGAAACACACATTTTATGGACTATTTTCAGCTATGAAGTGTCCAACTTGGATTGATTTTAGATGATTTTAGAGGATATCTAACAGATTTTAGTGAATTCAATTTAAAATAATGAGTTGATCCTAGGTTATCACTTGGGGTGGATTGGACGTATTTCCTTTTCAAAGATTTCAATTTCTTATATTTGAGATGGGATCATTTAAGAAGATAAAACAACATCATCACTTACTGGTTCAATGCCTACACCCTTTAATACTAATCACCTATACATTTTAAGGATCAAAGGTTTGAGAACTTCAAGGTAAAGGTTCGTTTTAGCACATGAAGTGTGTGGCCTTAAATTTAACAAGGACGATGAAGTTTAAAAATCATCAAATAAAAATCTCAATTTAAGAAGTGATTATACAGTAATGGGGTGATAAATAACATCCAATCCATCCCCTTGATACTTCCTTGGATCAACTCATAAGTGGGTTAGCCCTCCATTGATTCTATGGTTTCAATGGAAGCGGAAAGTAGACTCATGGGGGAGGACATAGAGAAGTAAATAAAACAACAAAAATAAAATGATCACTCCACCGTTGTGTGAATAACTTCACATGATTTGGTGTGAATAAATTCAAACATTGAGGAAACAGTATCAACGTGAGATGTATAACAACAGAATAAGAGGAGAAGAAGAACTTTTATTAAGAAAATAAAGTGAATTGAACAACTTACAAGTGAAAGGCAAATTTGAGATAACAAAATCACAGCATATCATTACAATTGAACCAAACACCAAAAGATTATTCAATACTCCAACAAATAATTCCTTAAATAAGCATTTTCGAGCCCTAGGGTCAAGCCTCCAACAGTCCAAGTCTCCTCAGTTAATTTTGGTAGGCCATAGGTGGGTGGAAAGTAAGGGAGAGTTGATTTTTCCACCCTTGACCCGAGGTGGAAGACAACTTTCCTTCACCGAACAGACGCATTTGGAAGGCCTTCTAGATGGCAGAATCAGAGCTGGCCATAGAAGAATAAAATGGAGATACGGATATCTTCTAACAGAAGATAAAATATGGGACCATTTGGAGTTGTGGATTCAGAGATATGATCAAATTAGTGGGATGTTTTTCTGGGATGCAGAATCTGGCCCAGAATTGTATCTCTAACATGGTCCACCTTAATGACCACCATAGAGGCAGAATTAGCATTATATGCTAAATAGTGATTTGTTCTTAAACATTTCTTCTATCATCCCACAAAATTAGGGATTCATTGGGACTGTATGTTGGGGCCCATAGTCTCATAAGTGGGATGGTGTCCAATCTGCCTTCTCTAGAGTTGCTTCCATTCATCTCCAAATATCTCCATCATCGTTTATGAATCATCCATTGATCCATGAATGAAAAAAGTTCTCATTTAAGTGTAGATATAGTTCCAAAAATATCAAATTAAAATATTTATAATTACATTCCTTAGAATTAGATGACTCATTGGGCCTAAATTGGTGTATATTAGGCATCAAGTGAACAAATGATGAGAATGGATGTTCATAATGAAAATGCACTAACTCCGGCCAATAAGATCAAAAATGAACATTTAATACCATTAAAATTTAATTAAAATATATTTTTTTATTGTATAATCACACCCCCCAACTTGATATTTGCTAGTCCCGAGCAAATAATTCAATGATTTTATTTGAATTCATTTCTTCAAACACATTATAAGAAACAGTGCTCACAATGTAAACTGCACAAAAATATATTTTTATAACCTATCAAGATAATTTAAAACAAGATGAATTTAAAAGAAGAACCCAATCCCAATTGCATTCCTTTGATCTAATCCATCATCATACTTCATCCAACTCAATTAGGTGTAATGATGTGTTGTGAATCACAATAGATATGGGGGTTAATTTTCATTCAAGGGGGAAATCATGGAAGCGCTAGGTGGAATCACATTTAATCCTAATATTAGTATTCTTCATTCATCTTTTTTTTTGGATTTTTTTTGCATTATTGCTATAGTAATTGAGATTGCAGTTAATCAAATTAACCTATGTATCAAAACATTGCCGATGACTCCCAGACTCAAAGGCCTTAGGGCACCAAGTGAAGCCCATATACTTGGACATAGTCTTGAGTTATCTTAATAAAAAACAAAGTCATATTACCATAAATAGAGACTGATTGAAAAACATAGGGCTAGAAAACTCTGTAGTCACGATCCCAAAGTGCCGAAAGCCTTGAATTTTATCAATCCATTTCACTACACACAATTTTTTTTTTATTTTTTTATACACTCATATTATTCATAAAAATCAAACTAGCCTACGCTATTTATTATGGGACCCCAAAAATTCAAATTAGTACCCCACAGTCTATAGGATGTGCATTGTGTCATTTTGATTTAATGGATGAAAATAAAAATGATGAAAATTTTCATTGGACAACCAAACTTCCAAAATAAATGCTTTTAAACACAATCATGAATTAAATTAAGAGTCAAGGAAATAAAAGTTATTTCCTATGTAGTGTTAATGTGAGCAAAGATGTTATTATATGAATGATAAAGGAATTTTACTCCTTTTTTTATCATTGTTTTTTTTAAACAATCATTTTGTTTCCACACCCCCCAACATAGAATGAAACTGTCCCTAGTTTTGTAAAAATAAAATTTAGAATGGGGTAGAGGAATAAAAGGGGATTTCAATAAGGATATTGAAATATGAGGATCATAGAATGAAGTCACCTGGTGGTTGATGTTTGAAGTTCCTGTCGCTCGAATTTAGTCCTTTGATATCCATGTCGCTTTCAAAGTTCCCTAGTGGAAAAAAGATAACAAAAAAACAATATATATATATATAAGTAAAATATATGTATATATATAAAAATTATAGAATAAGTAAGTACATTAAGCTGTAGGTTAGTGGTAAGAGCGCGCCCCTGTCTCCCTTCAGTCCCGGGTTCGAATCCCCGCGGCTTCGCTGGTTGTGACGGGGTTTTCCCCACGACCTACGATGTGGACTTATCATTATTATTATTTTTTTATTTATTTTTTTGTATTTTTATTTTTTAACCTACAAACATATTAAAATAAAATAAACTGAAGATAAATTGTCTTATTTTTAAATTCCTGGGTAAGACATTACTCAAGGATCACACCACGTGACATGGATGAATATGGTGCTCCCCTTTCATACCCATCCATACTCATAATAGAAGAACAAGTCAACAGTTTATTTTTTTTAAATATCAAAATGATTTATTGAAATTATTTGAAAAATAAAGAAGATTCACAAATATTGGAAACATGAAAACCACAGGTTGCCTCCCGTGCATCGCTTTTGTTTAACGTCTCTAGCTCGACTTGAACCCAACAACTTACCCAATACCAACTTTCAACATTTTAAGGACCACATGTTTCACCACTTCTACTAGGTTGATATTGATTCTTTGTTTAGAATTTGTTTCATGCACAAACTTCTGTTCTAAAATGAGCAGGTAAATATAATGATTTTCTGAAATGGTGGATATAGTTTCTTCTCTAGTCTTTCCTAAGAAATCAATGATCATTCCTACATTATTAGTTTCAAGAGAAGAATTAACTCCATCATAAAGGTAATGGTTATACACTATGAAGGGAAACTTGAGCAAGGAAGGAAGAATACTAATTTTGTGCTCGGTTTGGATAGGAAATTCAATCATCGGTTTGCACTTTGAATTAAACTCAATTTCATTTTCAAGATTTCTCAATGGAATTGGTTCCTTTGGAAAAGAATATTTATCCACCAAATAATACATATCAGTTTTAGGAATGGATTTGGACTCAATGTTTGTTATTTCTCTCAATGGTTCAATGGTAGGTGTTTTTGAGAATTAATCAATGGAGTTATACTTAGGAGACTTAATCCATGATGTCAAATTCTCCTCTTTTGAATCAAAAAATTCAATTTACTCCTGATTTAAACACCCATAAACAATTCCTTGATACTCTTCATCATCCCCAAATCCAAAGGTTTTCTCTTCATTAAATTCATGAGAGGTTTGTGGGAAACTAGACACTTCACATATGGTTATGGAAGGGACATTTTTTGTAGGGATGGGATCCTCACAATTTTTAATGCTTTGTAGTTCTAACCTCAATGATGAAAAATAAAAATTAATTATCTCCATTTGTTGACATGGTTTTCCAAGTAATGGATATTGATTATTAGGGATAATGGGTGGATCCGAATGGTCTATTCTAGGTGGATAATTATGTTGTTAGAATTGCACAGGAGGGTGTTGAGATTGGATTTGTGGGGATTGAAACTCATTATACATTGAGATGTTTTGTAAATAATAGGGGTAAAAACAATGTGGTTCATTAGGTTGTTGATGATCCCACATGTAGAAATTAGGATGGTTATTGTACATCACACATGGGGTTGGGTGATCAAAGTGGGGATAGGTTTCCCATGTTTGGACTTGTTCAAAATTGACTTCCATAGAAGTGAGGGGTGAGAAAAGAGAATTAGGATGAGAAAAGGATGATAGTGTCTAATATAACTTAATTAGGTCCCCGTAAATGACACCAAAATTTGATTCTCACTCAAATTTACCCAAGATATGAAGGTAGAACGGTCCTTGTAGTCTAGTTTGGGTTGTTGAATCCACAGAGACCTAAGAAGTAACCTATAGACATGCACATTATATGGACTATTTTTGGCTATGAAGTGGCCAAATTGGATTGATTTTAGAAGAGTTTAGAGGATATCTAACAGATTTACGTGAATTCAATTTAAAAGAATGAGTTGATCCTAGGTTATCGCTCGTGGTAGATTGGATGTATTTCCTTTTCAAAGATTTCAATTTTTTATATTTGAGATGGGTTCATTTAAGAAGATAAAACTGCATCATCACTTACTGATTCAATTCCTACACCCTTTAATACTAATCACCTATACACTTTAAGGATCAATGTTTTGATCACTTCAAGGTAAAGGTTCGTATTAGCACATGAAGTGTGTGGCCTTAAATTCAACAAGGACGATGGAGTTTAAAAATCATCAAATAAAAATCTCAATTTAAGAAGTGATTATACATTAATGGGGTGATAGATAACATACAATACATCCCATTGATACTCCCTTGGATCAACCCATAAGTGGGTTATACCTCCATTGATTCTATGGTTTCAGTGGAAGCGGAAAGCAGACTCATGAGGGAGGACATGGAGAAGTAAAGAAAACAACAAAAATAAAATGATCACTCCACCGTTGTGTGAATAATTTCACAAGATTTGGTGTGATTAAATTGAAACATCAAGGTAATGGTATCAAAGTGAGATGTATAACAACAGAATAATAGGATAAGAAGAAATTTAATTAAGAAACTAAAGTGAATTGAACAACTTACAAGTGAAAGACAAATTTGATGTAATAAAATCGCAGCATAACATTACAATTGAACCGAGAACCGAAATATTCTTAAATCCTCCAACACTACTACCTTAAATAGGAATTATTGAGCCCTTGTGTCAAGCCTCCAATAGTCCAAGTCTCCTAAATTAATTGTGGTTGGCCATAGGTGGTTAGAAAGTAAGGGAGAGTTGATTTTTCCACCCCTGACCCGAGGTGGCAGCCAGCTTTCCTTCACCGAACAGATGCATTTGGAAGACCTTATAGATGGCCGAATCAGACTAGTACATATAAGAAGAAAATGTATCTACAGATGTCCTATATCTCCTGTAAAATTTTGGGCCTTTTCGAGTTGTGGATCTCTACATATGATCAAATTAGTGGGATGTTTTTCAGGGCCGCAGAATCTGTCCCAGAATTGTATCTCTAAATTGGTCTGCCTTAATTACCACCATAGAGGCCGAATTATCATTATCTCCTAAAGAGTGATTTGTTCTTCAACATTTCCTCTATCATACCACCAAATTGGGGATTCATTGGGCTTGTATGTTGGTCCCCACAGTCTCATAAGGGGGCTGGTGTCCAATCTGCCTTCTCTAAAATTTCTTCCATTCATCTCCAAATATCTCCATCATTTTTTATGAATCATCCATTGATCCCTGAATCAAAAAATGCTCAAATTTATGTGTAGATATTTTTCCCAAAATATCAAATTAAAATATTGATAATTACATTACTTATAATAAGATGACTCATTGGGACTAAATTGGTGTATATTAGGCATGAAGTGCACAAATGATGAGAATGGATGTTCATAATGAAAATGCACTAACTCAGGGCCATAAGATCAAAAATGAACATTTAATATGATTAAAATGTAATTAAACCATATTTTTTTATTGGATAATCATGACACAATAATTTTTTCATAGAAATTCTCAAAAATAAATATGAGAATAATGAAAAACATAAGGAAATATATTTTATTATTGAAACTAATCTCTGTACTGAAGAAGGTGAATGGACCTATATTTAGGATAGTGGGTGATCTTCACATATGATATGATATTTTAAATTGTTAAATAAATTGAAATATTTTAATGAAGTTAAAGTGATTTTTTGATACGATGTGTCACATTGAATCAAATGTGTTGTATATTATATTATAGGGAAATAAAAGATGAAATACAAGAGAATTGTTTATTTATTTGTTGAAATAAAACTTATTAAGTGATTCAAAACTCTATGATGAATGTAATTAATTTTTTTCAATAAAGATGTTTTCTAAGATGTATAGAATATGTAAAGGTTGTTAATAAAGGAAGATTTACTAAGGGAACATTATTTCATGTTGGTAGTGCATAAAATTCATGCTATATTTGGATTATGGAAGAAAATAATAAGAAAACTAAATGGATAGGATATATGTATTAGATGAATATAAGAAAACTAAAAACTAGTGATGGTATTTATAAAATTCTTGACATAACCAAAATAAGATATTGGTGTTTCTCTATTTTCTAGAATGAGAATATTAGAAACATAGAACATAAAAAATTCGAAATTAATTCAACTCGTCCTTTGGATATGATACATTCTAATATCAATGGTCCAACCAGTAAACAATAAATACATGAGTACATTTACATTAATTCTTTCATTAATGATTTTACTCATGTTACATATATTATGTTTTTAATAATAAATCAAAGGATCATAGAATGTTTAATTATTTAAGGATATGATTATAGAATGAATGTGGATATTCAAAAAATAATATATGAACTAATAATGGTGGATAAAATCAAAATAAAGGAGTTCACATATTATGTTAAAAAATAAATAATTAATAATGATTTTATTTCACTATACACACCACTATAAAACAATTATGTTAAAAGAAGAAACATAAGTCTGGTAGATATTTCTTGAACAATATTGATAGAACATTACAATTATCCTAAATTTTGGAGGTATAATATCAATACAATAACTTAAGTCTATTGTCGATGATTCTATTAGATAAAATATGACATAAATCCCTACAAAATGCACTTTAATGTTATTCAATTTATGAAACACCTGAGTGTTTTCATAATTTTCCACCTTATAAAATTGACGAGTGTCATTCTAGGAAAATTTTATCAAATAAAATTTTATACAATAATTATTTGAATACATCTAAATATAAGAGGTTACATTTGTTATAATGAAGTTATAAGAAATGTGTTTAATTTTTTTTGAGGTAAAATTTCTTGAAAAATCAGATATGAATGTTTTAAAATCATATTAACAGATGAATGATGCAGAAGTTAAGGTGCTTATAGTTCATCAATGTAAAAAAGTTCTTAAAAATGAATATTTTTACTCAGATATTTCTAGTTATGAGTAATAATATCATACATCACATCCTATGATGATAATGTGGGTAGAATTTCAAAAAATAATTGTCAATAAAAAAATTTATAACCATAAGAACATTATGGTTAGTTTCACATATGTCATTATACTAATATTTTTGATCCAAAATATGTAAAAACAATCCATTGAGTGTGAATAGTGTATTGATGCTACGATTTAATTGATGAATGAAATTGAGAATAATGATACTTGGGAACCTGTAACCAAAAAATATAATTAATATGTTTTTGGTACGAAGTGGGTGTTCTGAAATAAAATAAATGTATATGGTGAAGTGATATGAAACAATAAAATAATAGTTTATAAAGGTTACACACAAATTGAATGAACTTATTTTTTTGAAAATTTTTATCTTGTGGAATGATTAGAAACTAGAGAATATTTCATGATGTTGTTGTATAATGAGGTTATAAAAGTTATCTCATGGATGCAATATAAGCATATCTGAATAAAGTTTATGATGAAGTTATTTATTTTGAACAAATGTTCATCTTTGAGATTGAGAAATATTGATGTTATGTGTGTATGTCTAAGATGTATTTATTTGGATTGAAGAAATCTTTGATAAAATTTCATTGAAAATTGGATACCCACTAAAAAAAATTGAACTTCAAGAAAGGAAGCCTTTATAGAAATCCTTACGTCCAAAAAAATATATGGGGTTCCCACTTTTTAATTATTTACGTTGATGATATTATTTTTTGTGGTAATTATATTGAAACATGTGATAGGGTTTCTTAGAAGATGAGGAATATTTTTTAAATGTACATTCTTAGAGAAATGGGATACTTTTTGGGTTAAGAAATATTTAAAATTATAAATATATTTTCTATTAAAAAAAATTATGAAAAGGAAATTTTAATTATGTTCAACATGGAATATTAAAAACCAGTTTCCTCACCAATTTATGTGTTAACCATGTTTTTAGAAGATGAAAAAGTAAAGAAAGTTGATATTAATGAATTTCGAATGATTTCAAAGAGTAATAAAATAATCTCATCACATAGATATAAAATGAATTCTCAAGTTTGTCAAAGGTACAATATATATTGTTATAAAATATGATAGCTCTTGAAAGGTTGATTTGTTTGGGTATAAAGATAACGATTGGGTAGGAAGTGTATATGATAGAATATCCACATCTAGTAGAGTTTTATTTCAAGGGGAATGTTTTATAGGATATAATATAAAGTGTAAATATTCTGTAACAATCAATATGGATGAATTTGAATACTTTTTTACCACTCTAGTTTTAACAAAACTTATGTGGACGAAAACTCATGTGGAATATTTTTTAGTAGAAGTGAAGTTAGCCAACTCTTGGGATGTGATAATTAATGTTATATAAATATCACTAAAAATAAAATGAAACATTCTCATTGAAATCATACTAATTTCAAATATAACTACAACAAAGATCATATGGAGAATAAGAACAAAGTTGTTGTGTGTTCCTATAACATAACACATTGCTGATATATTCACTAAATACATACGGAAGGAAAACTTTTATAAACTGAGGATAAACAAGGTGTAAAAATATTTTCTATTCAAGGAAAAGGTCTGTTACTCAATCCCCTCTGTCATATTGTCTATTTAGAGTGTTGTTAAGGGAGAAGAACATTATGCTACATACATGTGTATATTGTTTTGTACTTAACATCTTAGTAAAGGAATATTTTTATGAAGAATTTTTATAATTGGAAAGATGTTATCTTAACACGTGTGAAATATTTTAAATGTATGTTATAGTGCTTAATGGAATCATTTTTATAGTATGATAAAATTATAAAAGATATTTGTTTATGTAAAATAGTGTAGAGGATGTGTGGAAGAAGATGTGTCTTAAGTAACTGATTATATAAAACATGGTTTTACTATTCAATGATTCTTGTCTCCCACCTCATGTTTTCTCAAATAGTCTTAGAATTGATGGAATTTTAATTCATATCCAAAGATACATATATTTTTTAATTTATTACGATTGTTTTATAATAAAATAAAAATGGGGAGATATGTTGAACCATGTTGACTGAAGGTAATTATGATATTATTTTATATAAGAAGTTTTTTATTTGAATTTTTTATTTTAAAAAATCACATTATTTTTTTAAATTTACAATAATAAATATATGATATAGGTGTCATTAGATGAAGTTAATCAGTCAAATTATTTTCAACCAAGTCGATCATTTGTTCAAAAGACTTATATAATTTAAATATTAAAAATGAATCGTTCAAACAAAAAAAATTTTCATGAATAAAATTTTGTGATTATTTTCTGTTCTGAATGTTTTCAACATCATGAGTTATAATATACCATTATCTAAAAATATTGATGATAATGGCAGAAATTTGATTGTTCAAGTGAACAAATGTATTCTACAATGTTTTGGAAAATTTACAAGATAGAAAAAATTGGAAAACATTTTAGCTATGTATGGTTTTTTACAATGATTAAAAAGTATTAGAATTTATTGTGTTTCAAAGTTATGTAAGAGAAATTGTTTTTAGTATATAGAGTAAGGTTATTGAAGATTAAAATAATTATTAGAAAATGGATCTAATGAATTTCAGTTCAAGAATGTATATGGAAAAATTTAAATGAATAAAATATTTGTGCAATGAACATTAGATAATCATTTATGAAGTTATGTAGTTGATGTTCTGTTATGATGATCATATACATTTTTTTTATAAATTTTTATGTGAAGATAATGTCTAGTTTTGAATGATCGTATCATTGTATTAATTTAATTTTATTTGATATTATTTTATGATGGAAGATAGAATATAAAATGTTTTGATACATGTCATCAGAAAAAGGTTTCTTGGAAAGTCTGTCAATATGTTACTATGATTTTTTTTGGAAGAATCAGAAAAATATTTTCAAGAAAGAATATTTGTCATATATTTATCTCTATATGAAGAAATTATATGTTGTATTATAGAATTTTTTTGGTAAATGTTTCGGGATGTGAAGTTCTTTTTGATGGTGTGGCAAAGATATCAAATCTAATGATGATGAGCTTGTCTTTAATAGTTACAACTACCATAGAGGAAAACAATGATTCTCTTTGCATCTTAAGTATTTTTGAGTAACAGTGAAGTATTTATGTTTTCTAATATATGTTCATGAAAATTATTGATCTGTAGATAAAGTTTCCATGAAATGTTTGAGTATGAGTTTTTCACTTTGTGTTTTAAATGGGATGGAAACTAAATTGGTTTTATAACTTATACTGACTAAAATTTTAAAACATAAAGGGTTTCAAGTACAAATATGGGAGTATAGTTCATGTGTGGAAAATATGAAGTGGCGAAGAAATAGTTCCATACAATCTCACCAGATGCAGTTACTATAAGATGTTCAATTACTCAAAGTTTTTGGAAGGTTGTTTTCAACAATTTAATATCATTGTTTAAGTGAAAAAGATTTTTTTAGAGAACATAGATGTTGTGGGAATGGTTTACCAAATGAAATTTTATGATGACATTATTGGATATATATGATAAGATGAAATAATTATATGCAACAATTATTTTTAAAAAATTATTAAGGAATTACAACTTTCAGTTTGTTGTAGAGAATATGAAGAAATTTCCACTATTTCTCAACAGATGAACATATAATATGGACTAGATCAGAGAATGAAATCAGATGTACAATTATCATATGTTGAAATATGTGTAATGAATTGGAATTTTATATCTAATTTTTGGTATGAAAGTGAATAAGTATTGTTTTCTATGGAGGGAAGTGATGTTTTCACCAAAGATATAGTGATAAAATTCTAATCATACCGTTGATGGTTTCTAAAAGCTGCTAAAAATATTTGGGAATCATTATCTGTGTAGAAAGAAAATGAACTATTGATTTTATCATAGTGAAATAAATGTGTAAGGATATTACGTGATTGTTGTAACCACATAAAATTATTATTTTATAGTGTACTATGTATTATGGGATTATTTAAAAACCATAAAAAGGATTAGCTAATCACGTTGAAAAATTATACTTATAAATACATGGATTCCTAGGGTGCGTGTTGTGAGTATATTTTTAGCAAATTTGTAATTCTATAATAGGATGAGAAGGTTGTAACATAAGAAATAAAGAATAAATGAAAAAGGGATCACTGATTCACCCTCTCCCTCTCTGTGACTTCAATTATCCTTCTTGGTATTTTCACATCCCCAATGATTGAATATTATTCTAACAACACTTATCATTAGCATGGGGTGGGGGGATCAAGGATTTCCTTTATGTATGGTGTAGGATAGCTTGGTTGTCTTACGAATGGACGAATTGGTTTGGTTTACAACATATTTTGTCATTCCAAGATCACCACACATTAGATTAACATTTATTCTATTAAAAAATGTTAAAAATAATACCAAGATCATATTCATTTGACATTATGTTAATACATTGTCATTTTGGAGGGTTTTAATGTTACGTACATATTTTAATGATTCAAAACACTAAAATTGATTTTTCAGCCATCAAGAGAAAAAAAATCACAGATTTATGTTGATTATATTAATACATTTTAAAAATAAACCATTTGTCACTTTCCAAAGATTCCATAGTAATGGGAGGTAATTTTCATTGTTTTGATTTTTCAAAACAGATTTTCATTGTTTTGGATATATTTAAATGATATTTATTTGGTCATTATGATTACACAATAAGTAAAACTAAAAGGTAAACTATTTATACAAGTTTTATATAATTTTTATATTAGAGTCTCACTATTTAACATCAATTAAGGGTCAATTTCAACATTATAATCATTATAGATATCTTTTAGTGTTTTATAACACCAAAAGTAAATTTTTTTGATCATATGAAGAAAAATGAAACTCCAATTAAGGTATAATATATTTGTACATTTCACAATGAAATAATTAATAATTGTTTTAATATTTCACAGAAATCAGAGATAATTTAATTAGTTTTGACCCCCTCATTTTCTTTTTTATAGATTGTTATATATTTTAATGTGTCTTATTTAGTCATTATGGGAACAAAATGTTTCATATTGGTGTTCAATTTATTCATAACTTCACAAATAATTTAAATATAGTTATCTTATGATTAAACGTCAACTCATGGTCATTGTGTTGGTATTTACATTACAACAACATCTTAGAGTTTTAAAACACTAAAAATATGATCTGTTCACCCCAAGAAAGATGAATCTATAATTGATGAGTAATGTATTAAAAGAATTCAAAAATAAATCATCGGTATGAATCATAATATTTCATACAAATTCAATGTTGTTTAATTTTTTTTCACCACTTGACTTATTTTTTTAATGATTTCAATACCTTGAAATGGATTAGTTTGTCATATTGAGAACACCACACAATATATTGATGTTACATATATTTGTTACAACAAATAAATAATTCAACGAACATTATATAGTCATTTTCCATCAATTCGTGGATATTTTATATTTTTTTTACCATTATACGCATATTTTTTTGCTTTTAATGCTAATGTTTAATTTTCAGTCATCTAAAGAAAAACATAATTCAGATTGATGAGGGTTATTTTATTATTTGAAAAAATAAATCATTGATCATTATATTACAATTTAATGGCAATAACTGGTAATTTTATTTTCTTTTACCCCATGATGCATGTTTTTATAGAATTTGATATCTTTAAAAACTATGTATTCAGTCATTCTGAGTGAACCACATGTTATATTTTCATGTCATCTACTAAAAATGTTTTAAATAATTTCAAGACCTATTCCTATTTTTTAAAAATAATTTATGATGGTTTTCTATGTTCAATCCAATATATTCTTGTATTTTAGTTATCAAAAATTTATAATTTGTTTTTGGAATCCAAAGAAAATTGAAATTCATATTGATGTGTATCAAAATACTATATTTAAAAAATCAATCATCAATAATTTTCCTAATATTTAAAATTAATTGGAAGTTGTTTTATTTTTTTAACCCTAGAATCCTATCATTAAAGAATTTGAAAGCTTTTAAAACTTCTTATTTCGTAATTTCAATCACACCCCATGTTATATAGATATGTCATCAATTTAGACATGTCAAAAATAACATAAAGATCACTACCTTATGATTTCTTATCAATTAAATGTTGTTTTCTATGTTTTGAATATTATATGAATGTTTAAGAGTTTTAAAACACTTAATGAGCTTTTTTGGTTGTCCTATTAAATGTAGGACTTAGATATATTTCGATCATATTCTTATATTTTACAAATCAATCATAATCCATTGTTCTAAAAATTATTAGTAAATATTTGGTTTTTCTTCATTTTTACCCATTTATGCAAATTTTTTAAATACCTTAATATCATAAGAAACTATTTATTTAGTCAATATGAGTGGAAAATATATAATATTAATGTGTAGTTTGTTTTAAAATTCAATATAAAATTTATAGAAAAATCAATGTTGATTTCAAATTAATTGATGGTTTTCTTCTACGTTCTGACATTTATATGGATTTTTTAAAAGTTATAAAATAATAAATTATTGTATTTTGTTCATCCTATGAAAACCATATCTCATATTGATGTTGAGGTATGTTACAAAAATATTGAAACAGTCATAGATCATTGTATTAATATCTTTGTTTGTTTTGTTTGTTTTAATCAGATAAATCAAAATTTTAAAGACTTTGATATGATTAAAAACAATTAATTTAGTCATTATGAGTGAGAAAAATGTTGCATTTATATTCCATCCATTAATACATTTAATTAATAATTAAAAGATCATTTTACAATGATTTAACACCAATTCACAGCCAATTTCAAGGTATTTAAAATTTATAGAATGATTTAGATTTTTATAATAATAAATGTGGATTTTCAGTCATCCCATGCAAGACACATCTCCAAATGATTTGGAATATATTAATATATATTAAAAACTAATAATAATTCATTATCATGTAATTATAGAAATTCAAGGTTTTTTAAATATTTTCGACCCTAATGTACATTTTAAAACAAATTGACATATTTAAAAACCACTTATCTCCATATGTATGGTTGATATTCCGTCTATTTAGAATTATCATTAATAATTACAATGTCTTTTTATATGATTTGTTGTCAATTTTTTGTGTTATTATAATATTTTTCTATTATATTCACATTATAAAATTTTAAAACACTAAAAATATATTTCTAGTCATCTCATGAAATCATTAACTCCAATTAATGTGGTGTTTATTAACACCTTTCAAAAAATTATTAGTCAATGAACTAAAAATTTAAGGTAATCAGTGGTAATTTTATAAATCTTAATCCAACAAACCACATTATTGAAGTCTTTATTATCTTAAAAACATCCCATTTAGTAATTATAAACACACTTCACATCATACTAAAATGGATTATATTAAAAAATGTGACAAATAATTTAGAGTCTGTTTTCTTATGATTGAATATCAATGCATTGTCTTTTTATAGTATTTATTTTTTCGTGCATTTTTTAGTATTTTGAAACAAAAAAAGTATGAATCTAGTAATCCAATGAAAATTTTACACCGATTGTGGTGGAATATATTCCCTCATTTTAAAAATAAATATTTTATTATTTATATAAAATTTCATCGAATCATAGGTTTTTTTGTTATTTTGACATGTAGATGCACATATCTATAGACATTTATATCTTTAAAACATATTATTTTTTTATTACAAGTATATTACATGTTTTATTGTCATATAATCTATTATATAATGTCATAAATAATTCCATGATCATTATTCTATGATTTTATGTCAATGTATAGCCTTATTCTAGGTTTTTACTATGGTGTGAATGATTTATAATTTTAAAACCCTAAAAAGGTATCTTTGATCATCCAAACCATATAAAAATTCATATTTATTTATAATTTATTTCAACATTTAAATAATCAATCATTTTCCATTGTTATAATATTTCCTTGGAATCAGGATTAATTTTTTTTCTTTTAACCCCTTAATGACGGGGTTTAAAGGCTTTGATATCATTAACATCTTATTATTTAGTAATTATTAGAACACCACACATTGTATTGACATGTTTTATATTTCTAAACATATTATATAATATAATGAATATTTTCCTCTGATTTCACATTAATTTTTGGTCTTTTTATATCTTTTTGATTGTCAGTTTTAAAACACTAAAAGTGTGTTTTTCGGTCACTATAAGAAAGAAACAACTTAGATTTATATAATTTATATTTATATTTTTGAAAAATAAATAATTTTTTATTTTCCTTTGATATTATAATAATCAAATTTCATTTTCGTGGTCTTGAAAGTATGATGAACATTTCAAATTCCTTTGATGTTGATTAAAAATACTTATTTAGTCAATCCAAGGACACAAAAAATTAGATTAATGATTCTCTTATTTAAACATGTAACAAATAACTATAATTCTATTTCTCAATGATTTTAAATAATTTGTTGAAATTTTCTAGTTTCTAATCACTACACATATATTATATAATTTTAAAACACTAAAACCATGTTCTCAATCATCCTAATCAAATAAAAAATTAGATTAATATAGTGTTCATTACTATATTGACTACTTTGAACACATTTATAAATATTTTTATCACTTTTAAAACTGTATGTTTAGCCATTCTGAACACACAAAATGTTTTTTTGATGGTCAATCTATTTTTACAAGTAAAAAATAATTCAAATATTTTATTACAATAATTTCATGTCAATTGATGGTTGTTTTCTAGGTTCTTACCATTACACACATTTCTTAGAGTCTTAAATACAAATGTCTGTTTTTATTCATCCTGATCATAATATAACATTAATTGATGTGGTGAATATGGATATATTTTATATATTATTATTAGTTTATTTTCTTATGATTTCATATCTATAAGAGGTAATGTTCTTATTCAAGTCCAATAGAATACATTTTTAAAGACTTCGATATCGTTAAAAACTATATATTTAGTCATTTTGAGAATATGATTTCTTATATTGATGTGTCATCTAATATGACATGATTTAAATAATTCATAGATTTTCTTATTTAATTTTAAATTAATTCATTGTAAGTTTATATGTTTTAACAATTACATTCATGTTTTAGAGTATTAAATCATAAAAAATGCATTTTCAATTATCCCTAATAAAAAAATAAAATACATGTATAATGTATTATTAAATTCCAAAAATCATAAATTGATCATGTTATTAATATTATATATATATATATATCAAATGTTTATTTCTTGGGTTTTAACCCATGGAACACGTATTGAAAGACATTGATACATCTAAAAACAACACATTCATTCATTTTCAGCACAAATTTTGTCAAATTGAAATTAAATCATTTCTATGTGTCATAAGTAATTCATATAATTTTTCATATGATTTCAAATGAATTCATGGCCTTTTTATTGTTTTTTACTGTTATACACATATTTTAGTATTTTAAAACACTAACAGTGCATTTTTATCATCTCAAAAAAAACAATAACTTGCATTGATGTGTTATTAGTTACAAGTTTTCCAAAAATAAAATTATAATTTTTCCCTATAATTTTAGGAAAATATTATGTATTTTTTTGTTTACCCCCACTACCACGTTACAAATTTACAATGACATTAATATCATAAAATATGATATTTATGAAATTATTATAAAGTCGTCTGTCAGATTAATGTGCCATCTATTTATATATGTAAAAAATCACTCATGATTGGGTTACTATGATTTCATGTGTATTCACACCAATTTTCTCAGTTTTTACCATTAGACACATTTTTTAAAGATTTAACACACAAAAAGTGTTCTTTTGGTTATTGCATCAAAATAATAACATGGATTTATATACCATAGACTTCAACTTTTTATAATTAATCTATGGTCATATTCATATTAATTGGTATAAAATTTAGGATTATATATTATGTTCATAATATTAAATTATAGTGAGAGACACATGTTTTACTTTTATATAACTACATTATAGATAGAAAATAAAATTTAATTATACATCTAAAATGAAATGTAAATTTATAAAAGTAATGGAAAATATGTCACGTATTTGGTGCATCGACATCCGTATCACCTATAGACTATTGAAGATACCCTTTATCTTCATCTTGATCCTACCACCTAAAAAATAAATATATATTATAAACATATTAACAATATAGGTATGAGTAAAATTTATATTCTATTTACATGTGGACACATGTGTCATATTTCAAGGAGTAAAAATCACTATCAAATACAATTATACCCTAAAATATCTTATCTCTACATGAATCAATATATTATTTATCCTCTGTCATATGTGCTAACTCAATTTAAAACCAATCTTATTTAATATACATAATTATTTTATGGATAAATGTGAATATTTAATATATAAACAGTATTACTATAAATTAATTTACTTACTATACATCCAGATATATCAGTGTAAATGGCCCAATGATTCATTAAATATACAAAAATCAGATTGGTGGGATCAACTCTCTAGCATAACTACACCAAAGGTAACCAAAAATTACATATTTATATTTATGTTATATTATTAATTAGTAAATATATGGATGGGAAATTAATTACAAACTTATATTATGTCTAATCTATAACAAGTTCTAAGGGCCATTTTTGGAAGGCATGCTATGAATTTCTCAATTATATGAGTAATGATTATACTCATTCTACATTGAATATATTAAATTATTAATATTAAGAAATAATAAAATTGATTATATATTAAAATTAATAAATTTTATTATCTCTTCTTTTCTTGACCAAAACACCATCATATCTCACCATTAGATAGGAAGAATACTTGGAGGGTCTCATTATACGATGTCGGGCATACCTTTAAATGGTTCCAAATGATATTTCATAACCGTTACCTTTTATTATTTTTATAAATATTTTTATTTGGAATAGTAAAACTATTTAAACCCATCTATATAGGATATTAAACTGTATAATATTAAAAAATGTTAAGGGATACAATAAAAAAAATAATGTCATGAATAATTAACTAGTAATTATACTAAAACCACCATCTATAATCATTAAAACATTTCTAGAGGGAATAATATCCACTCATGAGTGATCATAGGGAATATATGGGGGTGTAATTAAAAAATATATACACTAAATATTCTTTATATATGATTAAGTGGAGATATATCATGTTTTTTAAAATAATGGTGTATTGTAAATCAAATAATCATGATATTTCTTTTAGCCATTCTTAATGTTTGGGTTGGATATATCATAATACTAATTCTCATTAAATTCATAGATTATGGTTTATCATATATTATGGCATGGAATACATTCCTTTTTTATTGATTGTTAAGATAGATTTATGATAAAGGTAATTATTCAGGTGAATAATTCCCACATTGGATATTAACAATAATTGTTTCTTAAGATGAAATGGTGAAGATGGTGTTACATTCATATAAGTGATTGATGAACTGGACACGTAATTTACTCCATCATGATAAAAAATGTGTAAATGTGATTATACTAAAAGATAATACTCAAGGGTGTTATAGTGACTACTTCCATGTGATAGAGGTTCAGATTTGTTATTCATTGTTATCCACAGTTATCTCCTACCCGTATCTCTCTTCCATTACCTTATTTATGATATGAGGCACTTTCCCACAAATAAGGGTTATGATCCAACTCTATCATCATGGAATTAAAATTATGATGGATACCTCTATAGGATGGCTGCCCTTTAGATAAATCTTATGGATCTACATCAAGAACATTGGATTAATATGGATACAATAGTTGGAGTTAGCAACATTAAAGCAAGGTACATGTATGATAAAATCATTTATTGTAATCCAGATGTTAGTATCACCATAAGATTGATATTGTTTTGAGTCTATTTATTCTTATACTTATAATATTTGTTGTTAGAATCCTATAAAACCTAATAATGGTATCAATGACTAAATATGCCATTATATTCATGAATTCAATCTTATCAATGATGATTTCAATGCCGTACTAGATGTTTTACTTCAAATTATAAAAAAGGATATAGTTTTTTATCCGCTTGGTAGAGTTATAGATCATGATATAGGATATAGTGACATAGTACAAAAAAATTACATTTATACAAGTCCTAAGATATGACTCTTGGAAATTATATCCTACGATATTGATACACTGTGATTTAAAAAAAATGTATCCTATCACTTTTACAATATTGACACATATCATTAATAAATTAAAAATATTTCAATTCAATTATGATTTGAATTATATTATTTATAAATAGTATTAAATAATAAAAAATGTTATTTGTGTAAATTTATTAACTTATAAAATATTTATAAATAGATTAATTATAATTTTTGTATAATTAATGAGTAAAATGGTTATGAAATATTTAATCATAAATTTAGTTTAAATATTAAATAATAATATTTAAATACCTTTTAACATATTAAATGGTGTATCTTTTGATTTGTTAGTAATCTAATTCATAATAAATAATGATGGAATTTAGAAAGTGTTTATAAATTTAAAAATATGATTAAATATAACATTTTTATACTTTAAAATGATCAATTTTTCAAAATTCTTATTTTTAATTGTTCAAATTTAGCAGCCTATTTGGGATATTTTTAATCCACATCAATGATACACCCTGAAACTCTAAATTAAGAATATTGCATTATGTATTGTGTATGACATACCTCACATAGCGAGTGGGATAACATAATATCCCAAGAATTTATAGATATTTTTTTTAAATAGATTCAATATATTCTTTATATTTGAATTCATTCAACAATAACTTATCTTGCATTACATGCATGAGTATATTTTTTCAAAAGCATTAATTACATTCAAGATCGAGTTTTAACGAAAAAAATATATTATTAGAATTTTATTATTTAATATAATAAGATATTTCATAGGTGATAAAATAGTAGTTTTGAAAATGGTTTACCAAAATATAAAAATATATATTATAAAAAATTATATAATGAATTAATTTGTTACAAATTAATTAGAAGTTAATATTAAATCTAATTTAATATGAAGGAAAATAACATTATTTTTATGCTCACAAATTTGTTGAATCAGAATAAATTAAATTAATAAATATTAGTGAGTGAATATATATATATATATATTACATTCAATAAAATATTTTTTATATTCATCAAATATATTCGATAAGAATATGATAAGAACAAACCTTATATTTCACATAAAAAATCATTATTTATATAAAGGTAGTTTTATAGCCTTTTAATGGTGAACCTATTTTAAATAATTTTTTTTTTAAATTTAATAGACTATGAATGAAAAACTATATATCATATTTTATTATGAAACATAAAAATCACAAAATCATGATTTTGTGTTATTTTTCTATAAAGATTCATTTTGTAATGTATAATAAAAAATACTAAATTTTAATTCGAAACTTAATTTTTTGTTTAATTTATTAATAGTTTTAAATAATATTATAAATTGGTTATAATTTAAAATTAAAAATAAAATGTATCAATTATTCCAATTTAGGTTATTAGAATCAAATTCACTTATAAATTTGGTATACAAACTAATAAAACTTTTGGACATTTTTACTTTAAAAACATACATTATCGTAACAAATGCACGATTATTCCTAAAATAATTTACTCCACTTATGTAATTGTGATTTCAAAAAATATATTCCTTATTTGGAATCATATAAATTTATAATATATAGTAATATCAATCATATTTTATACCAAAATTATTAGTTAATGTGATTATAATTAATTACAACGATTAAATAAAAAAATAAGCTTAACAAGGAACTAAACGTTAATCTTAAGGAAAAAATTACCCAAAGAAATTTAATAAAGAAATATTATGTCATTATTTATACCATATAATACCTTTTTTATAATTTGGTCTATTATTGAATCCACTTAAATGGAAAAACCTTGGTGGAATTTCTTTTTCCAAAAATGTTTAAGAGTCCCACTCCTCCTCTACTATAAAACGCATCCTCTCCTCCAAATCCCTAACACCTTTAAAGAGACATTGTGTTGAATAATAATTGCCTAAATATCTCTTCAACAAACCTCCCCTAATTATATAAGTCCCCTCTTAGGAGGAATTCCATCCATGGAAGCCATTTGGTGCAAACCAAAAAGAGTTACAGAAGGAAGTTGTAAAATCTTCCCACAAGCTCCTTAGTTTTATTTATTTTTCAACTCCCTCAACCCTAATTATTCTATTATTATATGAAAACACCAGTATATTTAATATAATTATATGTTTTTATGTTAAATTTTATATCTACACTTTTATAAACTTCCTCTAATAGGTTACAAATTTAATGTTTATGTGAATGATGAACTGCCGCCCCATGAAACGAAGTTGTCTATTTTTTTCCATTACCACATTTCAGGGTTGGGAATAATGATATAAACTGTATTTATATATTTTATAATTTATATTTATAATTTATTTATAGTTATTTAATTATTTCATAAAACATACCTTTATGCACTCTATTTTTTCGGAATACGATATATCGTTTATTGAAGTGTGGACTATCGCACCATCAAAACGACGTTATTTGTTAACGATATAAATGGAATGTATAATGGATGGTAAAAATAAACATATGTAACATTTATGAAATATATATTTTAATATAATTATAATAATCATATACATATATTTTATTTACTTTTCATTATATTAAAATATGAATCAGAAACTAAAGTAGTGTTCAGGCATACATGCGACCTACGATCTCCATAAACAGTGACTTTTATTTCCTATAAACAATCATTATATATTATTATAAATTTTTATATAATGAATATATATGATAATATAATAATTGTTTAATTTATTTATTTAATTAAACCAAGATATAATTAATAATAACAATAATTATCAAGTTAAAAATTCATGAAAAACTAGGCAATTAACACCCAAAATAATGAAAAAAATATATTTTAAACAAACATGTAATAAGATATTATAAAAATATAATATCTGATATTATAATCACGAATAGGTTTCCTAAACGTGTTTTTAACAACCTTAAAAACATTACATATGAGGATAAATCCCTTTCTCAAAAATGGAAATGTCAGATCAGGGATTTGTCTCATTTTACATTCCATTAAGATTGTTGGTTGTTATGAACCAATTGACTTTTATATGGATGATATATTTCTATTTTATATTTTATATATTTAAAATAATTATTATCATTATATTATATGATTCATTTAATTCACAAGTAATTATTACTCATTTGTTTGAAAGTGGTATGAGACAGTTTGGAATATATAATGATTTTTTTCCTAAAAATTTATCTGAATGATTATCTTTGAAATGTACCTTCCATTTGTGATTGTAAAAAATTATATTTAAACAATAAGTTTATGGTAACAATATTTCCTTGAATATACCTATTCTTATACACTAAATATGTTTATTTCTAAAACTGTATTCCATTTTAACATATGGTTTTATCTTTGAATGTTATTTGATTAACTCAAGAATTTTTCATAAATCCATATCCTTTCTTCTATATATATATATATATATTTGAAAAGTCATATTATTTATTATTTCAAACTATTAATCTATATTAGGAATTATTTGGAGAGGTATGATATTGGTGAGTCTTCATTATAGATAGCCCTAGGATGTATCAATAGCCTCATGAGATGAAACAGTTGGCCAAAATTGATGTTTTTTACCTGGTATGATACACCATCTTGTGAAAGGTCATGAAGGTAATGGTTCAATGTACCTCGGAAAATATTTAACAAATATTTAAGAATTTCACTCACTTATTTTAAATTATGAAATATCCATGAGATTTTTCATTGACATATCTATGGATGCATTTCATTTTTAGTTCTTTAATTAACTGAAATTTGTTTTCAGTTTCTTACCTTTCAATATTGACATTTCCTTCTAGTTATTTAATGGAATGTGTTATCATATATTTAATATTACATGATTAATATTCTCATCAATTCAATTTTTTGATACACATTACTTTCTCTTATTATGAATTTTAGCTCTTCGTTATTATGTTTATTTTCCCTAGGATAAGAAGATAAAATATTTGAATAAGAATTCAAGGATGTAGTTTAGATAATTTAATTAATTATCATGTATTATTTAAATTTACCAAATTATAATGGGTATTGTTTATCTAATATGGATTTCAAAAACTACTAAACTGATTTTTCCATAGGTATTTGATTCCTTGTAATAATGTCAATATAATAAAATAATACACTAGTTCTGATCTTCTTGGGTCAAAGTATTGCAGTTGGTATTAGACGAATTTTAGTATAAACCTTAGAAACTTTATTTAAAAAATATATATTATGCAACATAAACCTAAAATAGAAATTGAGTATATGTATATAAAAACTTACTATACCTTTTTTAAGGTAGATATTTTGTGTGTATTATAAATGATATATTCAAGTCTGGATACTACAAGTGGATGTGGTTCTAGAATAGATGTATATTTGTGTAACAACTCCATCATGGTGTGTCGGTCTTGACTCATTAAAACCTAGTATATAAAAATAGGACTTAATGTGTACCTATTCTGATACTCCTGATATATATGCTTTGGATAATTCAATTTTTATTTATAAACTAGTATGAAGTATTTTAAAGTAATGATATCGCAAAATAAACCATGTTTATTATTATGGGATTAGTTATGGGAAAAAATAGCAATTTAGGATTAGTTTTTGACTAGTTTTGCGATTAAATATTATTTTATATACTATTATGTTGTAATCTAGTATATGCCATTGTTAAAAAATAGAACCATGTTGGAAAAATGGTATCAATGCTAATGGAAAATGTAGAGATTACTCTAGTGTGGAAACCAATAATGTTTGTATAATAATAAATAATGTTATAGAAATATTGGGGAATCATAATCAAGTTATAACATATAACCATTAATATATGTAGAAACCTGTTACACAAAAATATTTCCCATTGTTTAAACACGTTATACAATATTGTCCCCCATCATTTAGTGGGACTATTTACCCAAGGGAGATTGAGAAATGGATTAAGTATTTGGAGATTATATTCATGTAATTAGGATGTATCAATAATGAAAATTTTACACTTAAAATAATTTTTTAATGGTTATATATATTAATTGTGTTGAATTTTCAAGAATACTATGGAGGAATAAGAAATAAAACTCAAGGAGTGGAGAACCTTTAATGTGACAATCTCTGAAAAATAATTTCTTCTTGGGTATCAAACTAAGTTGAAAATATTTTTCCATAGTGTAAATTAAAAGAAGGAAAAATTCATTACATAGTATAAATATACCTTTTTTAGGTTATAATGCTATTTTATAGATTTCATATGCAACACATTGTTCAAGATTGACCACTTATTTGATGGTCATAATCCAAATATCTGAAGTGCACTGGTCTCCCAAAAGTTTTTCATCATATGAGGAATATTTTTTATGTGCCATCAAGATAGAGAAGAAATTTTATTTAATCAATAATTTAAGTGGATCCTAGTGAAGAATAATCCATATGTTCACCATGAAAAAAACAAATTAGTGAAATAAGAAGGGAAACAATGATTTTCCCATATGTGATAACTAGGGAAATAATCAACCAAGTGAATATTTGAAAGGATTGGGTTTCTTTATAAGTACAGAAAAAAGGTCCACTATGAAAAAGAGAGAAAAGAAAATATAGAAAATGATACCCCTTTTTATAACAATATTATAGAGATGGGGAACGATGAAAATGAATTCTCCAAGCATCAAGAGAATACATCTAAAAAAAAGATAATGGATCAAGGTTAATCATATGTCACTGATACATTTAAAGTGGACTAATTAATCGAATTATGTATTTAGATCTATGAAATATGTTTTAAAATTATTTTATGATGTTCTCATCATATGATTTATGAAATATGTATGGATTTTACTACAATACTTTTTTAATAAAGGATTTGAAATCATATGTTGAATGGTATTAAGGAAATTCATTCAATTGAAAGTAATTTTTTTTTGAAAAGCCATGGTTTAGGGAAAGATAAGCCTTAATAGTTTCCAAATGTAATGACAATTAAGTGTGGATAATGTATTGATTGGGTTGGATAATGTAAAGTCAGATAAGTGCTAACTACCTTGGAATTTCATAATTATTTATTAAAGTGGTCAATGCTAATAACTATTAAGTTTAAATAAATTTTTGATTTCTGTAATATATCTAATAACATGTCCTTTCTTATGTAATATAGATGAATTCATTTTCATAATAATTTATTATGGTAATTCAATTTATAAATATATTTCTAGAGAATATATGCTGAAAATTTTCACAGATTTGGTATATAATAATTAAATACCTACTTAATATCAATTGAAGGAATACAATAGGTTATTTGTTGAATTTTTTTGACCATCCTTACAATGTGTTGGATCATAATATTTCTTAAATGTTAACCATTTATACAATGGTTTAAGATGATCTTTAAATGAGGTTTTATAGCCTAATGTTTTACATCACCATAAATACAAATCATGCTGAGAGATGAAGTAGTAATAGTTAATGGAATAAGTAATGGAAAATGAAATGTTTTTAAAAAATTATATCTTATTATTTTCTAAGAGTGTGAACAAATATCTCATCTCTAGGGGAAATTAGTCTTGAAAAAAATATTTTCATACTTGCATCATTTTTATTATTTCAATGAACTTTATTCACACTTAAGGTTTATGGTTTTGTAGTAAAAAACATTTAACTCAACATGTCATCTAGAACTCTCCATTAGAACATGATTGTTAAACTTTTATCCCATATCCATGTTTCCTTTTACCATACATGTTCTTATACTAGGGAGTCTAGTTACATGACCATTGTAGTATCCTTTCAATATTATTAAGAATATGCGATATTTAAAATATTTATGATATTGTTTTTTCATTAATGAATTATTTTAAAATATAAATCCCTCGAGTACCTAGATAGTATTTAAATTCTGAGGATAGATTTTAATTATTTTTGAGAGAATGTAACACCCCAAAATTATAATTTAAGAACATCATATTTACTATTGTGTATAGAACACATCACCAATTGTGTGGGAGAACATAATATCCCATGAATTTATAGATTATTTAGTACTTTAAATATATTCAGTATATTATATATATATCTATTAATGCAAAACTGAGTTTGGTTGCATTACATGCAAGAGAAACCTTGTTCAGTATCTTGTGTTACAGACTGGACTGAGTTTTAACGAACAAAATTATATTATTAAAATATTATTATTTAATGTAATAAGATATAAATTTCAATTTAAATTAGTTTTTATGAAAAAGGGTTCACTAACATAAGAAAATATACAGTTTTCGGAAATATAATATTAATTCATTTATTACAAATTAATTAGAAATGAATATGAAAACCAATTGAATATGAAGGAAAATATTATTATTTTCATGCGTACAAATATAATTTATACTAATAAATTAATTTAATTACTGTTAGTGATTGAAATTAATTTAATATATATTATAAATTTAATAAAATATTTTCTATATTCATACAATTGTTTTGATAAACATTAGAGAAGAACAACTCCAATATTTCACATAAAAATCAATATTTTTGTAAAAGTACTTTAACCAAATTTTGATGGATAAAATATTTTAAATTATAATTTTCACACTATTATAGATTATAAATTTCAAAATAAACTTCATATTTTAAACCAAAACATAAAAATTATGTTATCTTAAATTTTGGGTATTGTTATGTGATGTTTTATTTTTTAATGAATTTTGAAAAATACAAAATTTAAATTCATAACATATTTTTCATATAATTTTGTTATAGTGTAAAATTATATTTTGAATTTTTTAATGTAACATTATATAAATAAATTCTCAAAAAATATAATATAGGTGATTTTAATCAAATTCACTTCTATATTTCCTATAAAAAACAATCAATCTTTTGAATGTTTTTAAATTAAAACCCTACATTTTCGTCCCAAATATGGGATTAATTGGGAATTAATTTCTACCATTTATGTGATTAATATATTTAAAAATTGATTTAATATACGGAATTAGTATAATTAAGAATTTACAATATTTTAAATTTAGTGTTTTACCAGATATATTAGTGAAAGTGATTAAAATTAATTACAATCATTAAGACAAAATTAAGCATAATAAGGAACTAAACCTTAAACATAATGGCAAAATGACCAATAATATTTCCCAAAATACATTGGATGGAAATATTTAGAACCTATAATCTATTTTATCAACTTTTTTCCATTTTTATATCTACTTTCAAGGGGAACAAATGTGGATGGACATCCCATTTCCAAAATTTACAGGAGTGCCACTCCTCCTCCACTATAAAAAGATATCCTCTCCTCCAACTTCCTCACACATCGCATGACACTTTGGATAAACCATCATCTACCCAAATAGATCTTCAATACACCTCCCCTCATTCTATAATCCTCTCCTTGGGTATAAATCCATCCAAGTAGGCCCTTCGGTTCAAACCAAAAGGTGTTACCCAAAGAAGCGGTAACATCATTCCTCAAGATCATTAGTTTTATTTTTCTCTCCACTCCTTGGACCCTCCTTGTTACATGATTATATAAATTAAAGTATCCTTAATATAATTATATTTTTTATGTTACGTTTTTGACCTATAAATAATAACACTCTATATAATGTGTAACGAATATACTGTTTTTTGTGTTCTGTGATCCACTGCCTCATGAAATTAAGTTGTTATTTTTCCTTCACCTCCTATAATTGTTTGTAATTATTGTTGACACTATATTTATATATGTTATATAATATATTTATAAAGTCTTTATACTTCTGTAAATTTTTTATATCACATACCTTTATGAACTCAATCTCGTGGGAATACAATATCGTCTTTTGTGGAAGTGGGGACTCCCAGCCCCTCGAACGATATGATACGTTCATGCTATACATGAAAGGTATAAATGATATTTTAATTAACATATGTAAAAAATATGAAATATATATAATACATTAATTAAAATATATAAAAATGTATAAATCATTTAATTTTTATTCTTTTAAAATACAAAAAATAATAGAATGTGGCATTCATGCATACATACGACCCGCTGTCTCTATGAATGGTGCATCTCATTTCCAATCTAATTATTTTTAAATTATTATAAATGACTGAACACATAATATATATGATATTATAATAATTTTAAAAATTCTAGAGACGTTGATACCATTATTCAATTAGTGACAACAATAAGTAACATGTTAAATCAAACTCGATAAACTAGGAAATTAACAGAAGAATTTGTGTCTCCACATTGGTGGTGGTGTAGTGGTTCGAGGTTTAGGCCCATAGAAACAATATTCAGTGAGGTATGAGGATTAATTAATAGGATCCCACTCTAGGGTTAATTGCTTCCTCCCATTCATTGCACACCATTACAGGTAACCCGATGTCTCATAGGGTGGGAAGAAAAGTACAGACAACCTAGCTGACGGATTTCTATGTCGAACCATCACTGAATAGACTATTACCCCATGAGACGGTCTTCCATATATAATGGAAACAGCTCCATCCCAAGTGGGGGTTCTCTAGATGATCTATTCATGGGGAAGGGGGGTTCCTCGGTGTAGAGGGTTCGAAAATTCCACGCCCATGTATTCCCTTTTTCAAAAAGAAGAACACTAGAAATTGTGAAAATAATGAACGATTATTGTTAAAGAGGTAATAATATATTAAATAAAGATACTATTTTAATTTATAAACATGAATATGGATCTTTAAAAAGTATGTAACACCCATAAAACCATTATAAAAGATTTTAATGCCTGTTAACACAAAAGGAAATTCAAGTTAAGATATTATTTCACAATTTATATTCCATTGTGAATTATTTATTTTTATGCACCAATTAACATTTATATGGAATATATACTGACCATTGACATGTTATATCACAAATATCATTATTTTATTTATATTATAAGTTTAATTTATTTCATAGTTAATGATGATTCATATTTTTCAATCTGGTATGTGTCACTTTGGAATGCTTAAAGAGTATTTTCCCAAATTCAGTTCTAAATAAATATCTTTTCAACCACACATCCTTCTGTAGTGGTAAAATTTATCTTGAAATAATAAAATTATAGTAATAATTTTCATTATAAATTTCTTTAAATAACAATATTATCATTCAATAAAAACCTAGTCATGACAAAATAGAACATTATATAACATTTATGGAGTACTTATAACATTATACCATTAGACACCCAAAGATGTACTAGTATATTGACTTTTTCAACATGAAATCATAAAAAATGATACATAAGTTAGTTATTTTAGCTCCTAGTAGTCTCTTCTTGAGTAGAACTCTTCTAAGAAACATAAAATATAATAAGTGTCTTCATAATATTGGTAAGAAATCATAAAAAGAGGTGAGGTAAGATGATCAGTAGGTGTAGAAAAGAAAAACATGTAAGAATAAACATGATTATAAGGGTATGAGATCATGATAATGAAATTATAAATCATACCCTATATATAAATGATAATAAACTTGAATCATGGCATAAATCATAGATGTTCAAATGAAATGAATCATAAGGAAATAAAGAAAATAATCCATGAGAACATAACATAGGAATCAAGCATGGAAATGTGGAAGAAACATAAGCATATAATATTATTTATATAGTAGCCATGAAATTACAGCCGAGACAATCATTGTTTAATGGGTTCACTCACAATACCATTTTAGTCTATATAATGCGATATAAATCTTTACCCAATTCATTGGAGGGATATATAGGTCACACTTATCTTATAAAAAAATAATTCATACATGTTCCAAAATTTTATAAAAAATCATTTCATATCCAATGAAACCAAATGGGTTTAATTATCTTGTAATAATTTGAAAAAATGTAGAAAAAGATACATGTTTCATAACAATTTCATAGAAAAAATATCCCATGAATGAAAAATGGTCTTCAGAAACATATAACATGTGAGAGAGAAATGAGTTTCATAAAGACCATAAAATTAATCATGATCTATTCAGATACATAATATAAATGGAACATTTAGATCATTTCTAATTAAGGCATCAGTAACATCAAAAAATGTCATCTTATAAAGGAAATAATTTTGAATGATCATTTAATAAAACTTATTGAGGAAAATATCATTTCATCTTTTAAAAATGATTTTTAATACATAAATGATTTTAGTCATTTTCCTATAAAATAAATTCAAAATGTATAAAGGATAAGTAAGATAATTTATATAACTTTTTCATTTATTACGAATAAAATAATATTCAAACCATTTAAAAAACCATTCACTTTGAAAAGTCTTTCAAAACGTTGAATGAAATATAGAAAATGTTTTGAAAGCCATTTCCTTTAAAATACCTTGAAAACCTATAAAGAAAGCTTGAAATAATTTCAAAATCAATTTTACAGGAAAATTAATTTTCAAAAACATTTTATTAAGAATTAAACTTATAAACTATGAAAGGATGTCTCATAAATGTGAAGGAAGATTAATCTGTACATTCTGTATGAGGTAAATAGAATATTCCATTTGTGTAGTAAAAGTTTAGAAAAATTCTATGGTGGAAGGTGAAAAAATATTCATTTGAAAATATTGGTAAAATAAATAAGGGTAAAAATTTATTTTTATGATCATTGGATATGAGTAGAATGTTTTTAGAAACCCTTTTTAGAATTCATTGTTTTGTAGGAACACAATTTTCTAACTGAAGAGAGGGTAAAGGCGGGGTTTCTTAAATTTTTTTTAACTATCTTATATACAAAAGAGTGAAATAATGATACCAATAAATGAATATATATTGAATATCTATAGGATAATGAAATTAATGATTTTTATTGAGTGATGAATCATAATATTTAATCATAGGATGTATAAACTTATATAGTCTTGATAAGAAATGATATTTCTTCAACAAACTTTTACCACTTAAAAACTTTGAACCATACTCCCTATATAGGAAAATTAAACTACATGAAGCTCTAAAATATTAATAAATTAAGGATATTCAGGATATAAAAATTCTAATACATTATATAAACTTTATTTAAAGATATAGGTTCATAACATTCCATGTGTCTCAATGATGGAAAATTAAGACCAAATTTCATTTATGATTTTGTAACTTTTGAGACTTAAACCCCTTGACAGAAATATCATAAAATTAGTATCTAAATACCCATTAAATTTATTATAACAGTAATATAATACATTAATAGTATGTATATACACCCCACAAAATAAGTGAGCGGTAGATAATCCACGTATCCCATGAAAATAAAGAGTGAGATGAATTTTCCTTACCTCATGTCTTGGCTATCTACGTACTCAAACAAACCTCATATATAATTAATATAATTTTGTTATAAATATATCAAAGATTTATATAATTATATATAATACCATATATGTTTAGATGATGGCATTATATTACCCTCTTGTTTACAATTTGATGTTAAAGATTCTCTTCGGGTAATATCCTCTTTGTTCACCAAATTTTTATAAATTTATCAAATATTAGGTCCTTATATTTATATCATGATTTTCCAAATGTAAAAAAATACATAAATATAATTTATATATAGTATATTAAAATTATAAGAATCTATATAATATATAATTATAAAATGGAATAAAATATTATTTGAGATGGTAAGTCGTATGTACGCAAAAATGCTATTTCCGTTTAATTTTCAGGTTGAATGAAATAAAGAAATATAAATATATGTACATATATGTGTATATATAATTATTAAAATACATTTATTATATAATATATATCATATAAAATCATAATATTTATACTTAATAAATTCCACATAGTGTACGAATGAATAACATTGCATTAAGGGGGTGATAGTCCACACTTCCTCACACAAAATAAATGTAATAACAAAAAATGGAACATATAATGATATGTGATGTAAAATAATTACAGAAGATTGAAAAATAAATATAATATATAAAATATATAAATACGGTTTACATCATAATTTCTACCATGATAAGTGGTAATGGAAAAATGAAAAATCATCGTTTAGTGAGGTGGTAGTATGCCATTCTTGTAAACATTATGTTTGTTACCCATTTGATGGAAGTGTGTGTATTTCCAGGTTGATTAAATATCATAAAAAATACTATTATATTTATTAGAATATTCTTATTATAAAATAATGTAATAATAAATTTATATTTGTGGATAATAAAAACAAAAACAAAGGAATTTGTTGGAGGGTGTTAACTCTAAATAGGTTACTCCATTTGGTTTGTCCCAAAAAGATTCATTGGATTTTATTATGAAAAAATTGATGATTAATAGTATAATATGGGGTATTTGGAAAGAAATTTATGAATCATTTTTCATGATTTTGTGGCTTGAGAGGTGTGAAGAAGAGGGAGTAGAGGTTGCCTTATTTAATGGAGGAGTAGTTGAACTCTTGTAATATTTTAAATGAAATGAACCCCATAGATGTTTTTTTATTTAATGATGATAAATAATTTTACCATGTCAAGAAAATAGAGTATAGGGTATCAATATAGAAATACTATGGATTTATGACATGTTTATTGGTCTTTGTAGGTCATAAATGTATGGTCAGTCTTTAGTTAAGCTTAATTTAAACACAGTCATTGTAATTAATTTAAATTACATCCCTAATATATTATTTCAAAAACTATTTTGACTTTATTAGAAATTAGAAATTATTATTATTATAAATATGGAATCTATTTTTCTAAATTATAATCACATAAATAGAATAAATTATTTTAAATATAATCCTACAGTTGGGTCGACCATGCAAATTTTAATGTAAAAATATTCTAAATTGTTCAATGTTTTCATAATTAATTTAAAAATGATGTTAATTAAAATTGACTAAATTAGATTTATTGATTAAAATATTATAGAATTAAATTTCTAAACCAATTAAAAATATTTTTTAACCATATAAATAAATTAGATGAAAAAAAATTTTGAATTAAAATCCAGTATTTTTAAATATTCATTCAAGTATAAAACCATACAAAAAAATACCAGAAATATATCCTAACCATATTTTAATGTTTTGATTCAAAATTTAATGTTTATTTTTACATATTTTATATATTAATGATCCATTAATTGAATTTAAAATGGGTTCTCCATTAAAAGGAGTTTAAAGTACATTACACAAATAATGGTTTTTATACGTAAAATTGAGTTTATTATTATTTTATGCCTATCAAATATGTTAGATTAATATAGTTTTTCTGAATATATTTATATTTTCTATATATCCTTAATATCACTCAATAGTTTTAATTAATTTATTTAATTATGATACAACAAACTTTATGAGTATTATAACATTTCTCAGTAAAAATATTCCATTTACATTCAATTGGATCAATTTTTCATTTCTAAATAATTGTTATTAATCAATTTATTCTGTATTTTGTTAAAACCCTATATTTACATAAGATAGTTAATAATACTCATATAATCCAATTCAATTGTTGGTTTATATATTATTATAGTATTATTATTAATTTTTTTAAAAAATATTTTTTTTAACACTTAGTCTTGTAAGTCACACAAGAAATCGAGGAATGTTATTATTGCAAATAAAACAAGTTATCCTCGGTATTCCTTTTATAGACAAAAAAAATTAGGTTCTGTATAGTGAATGTAATCCAAACATAGTAATTTAATATAAAAAATATATATTATGAGTTATATCTAATGATAAATATCAAAAATAATAAATTAATTAAAAATAATAATTCAAAAAATCTCAGGTTGTAACATTTCCCCCCATAAAATGAATTTCACCCTAAAAAATTGGCTGGTTTATTAAATCTTTAATACTTGATATTTTCATTTACAAAAACCTGAATTGTAAAAATGAACACTAAAACATCATTTTTAAAAGGGGTATTGGGGATGTACTGTTACCCAAAGTAACTCATAATGAGATTCCAACATTAGAGAACATAGTTGGGAAGCGAAAACACAGACATGGAAGAGAAATACTATAGTCATTTTCTCAAGGATATTGATAGAGAACTAGGTCAGGATAATGTTAAAAATCACAAAGCCATAAATATATGATGACCTTAGGGAGCTTCTAATTCATCAGAAATGTTGGTATATGAGATCATTTTCTATTTTAAGATAAATTTTCAGAAATATTAATATTCTTATGAAAACAAATACTTTCATTATTTCATGACAATGCTACCCCATGATTTTCATGGATCAAATGAACCAATTTCACTAAAAATTTATGAGACATTTTCCTTCTTAAATTGCTAACAGATCATAAGAACCATGGTATGTGATCCCATCAGTTGTCATCTATATAAAGTTATATGAACAGGCTATCCAATATGCATGAATCATCATGTGGTGAGATAATATTTTAATATCACAAACATAACCTGAATTTTATATAAAATATCCCATAATGGTTCACCTTATAACTATATAATCCCTACTTTTTAATACAATACTTTTCATTTCATTTTACAAATAGAGTATCTTTAAAGTATAGTGTCTTGGAAATCAAGAACAATAAAAATTGAAAACAACAAAAAAATTATCTTAATTTAATTGTAAGGCTTAATCATAAATTCATCCTATGTATAATTACTACATCTCATAACCCGGGGACATACATCAAAGGAAAGGGTGAGAAGAAGGCTCAGTAAGGAAAACAAGTGTAATAGTAGACAGGTGGTCTTGAGAAATAATTATAAGAACATGATAAAAATCATAAAGACATGAGCAGTGGAAGAATAGGAATATCATGATAAAAATATCATGAATCACAACACGAATATGTGGCTACAATATTTCATTTATACACTCATGAACATATCACCAAGGTTCATCCCCAAGGTGTCATAAATATTACTAAAGAAATTCACCAAGGTCTCGTGAAACTTGTCATCTCTAGAGATTAATTCGTTATCCAATGCATTAGAGCGCTATCAGAGTGTACCATTAATATGCCTTTACATTCCTATTATCCACATAGATCATAATTAAAAATTTCATAAATATTCTAATGAGATTAAAATAAATGGTGTTCACTTCAAAGTCATGACGATTTAAAAGTACTTAAAAATAAGATCGTTATGCCATTTATAACCTTGGGAAATGGAGTGAGGGTTACATGTATGTAAATTCCAGAATTATATATATATATATATATTTGTATCTATGGATAGCCATATAAATGAAATAGGTCTGGGTGTCGATATAAATAAAACAACATAATTCATTGAGAAAAAGAGAGAGAAATTTTGAGACAAAATTTCTGTAGCATAACAGCTATATAAAATGGTTTTCGAAAATAATATAAAGAAAGGGGACAAGCATATCCCATAAATAAATGAATCATTTCATAGTATAGTTATAGAATAAAAATAAATAATATCATGTTGTGGAAAATTTAATGACACACCACCTGAAAAGGAATCATGTAAGGAAAGAGAAAGCATGATTTCTTTTACAAAAATTCGGCAGTCTAACCGCGTCACATGAAAATTCAAAAAATCAATTGATGAGAGTGGAAAGGGTCTCTCATCATTTTGAAATGAAATTTATAGTAGTAAAGATATATAATAACATGGCCCCTTTTAATTAAATTGAACTATAATACATACATAATGGAAGTCATGAGTTAAAATAGGAGGGTGAATGGTTCCCTTACATTGAAAAGTAACTTCGAAAACATGAATGTTGGGACTTTGGGAGGAATGAGGGCAGCTCAGGAGGACTCCAAGGGAGGTAAAGAGACCAGATCATTGTTGATAAGTATTTTTTTAATAAATGTGTGAGGTAATGTCTTGTTATTTATAGGAGAAGTGAGGGAACAAATCATTAATTTCTAAGGGACACCTCATCAGAGGTATTGGGAAATCCATGGGCTTTTCCAGGGTATTTTCCCATTGTATTGGCCACATGGGACACCTCATAGAATATCTTACTTTTATAATTCGAACATAATGATTACATAATTATTACATCCATAATGATATCATTAAACACTAGAATCTCAAAAACCATATTTTAACTATTCACCAAAAATTCAACTATTTCAGTAAAATCCCAAAAAATCACTTAAACCTAATAATGATGCTCTGAATTCAATAATGAACTCCATTTTATGAAAATAGTTTTTTGAATGTTTTTAATTTATTTTTTAAATGAAAGAATTATTCACTAAAAAAAACTAATACTTAACTAATAATTTTTGAAACAGTTATTTACTTATTTTGTTGAATCACATTACCTAATCATGGTGCCTAAAATATTAAATACTTCTTTAAGTGAGATTAATATTCTATTTGGTCGCATTACTATTCATAAGCCAAAAATTACTATTCATAATTTAATATTCAGCTAAAATTTATTTGATCTTTTTAGAATTTAAATTTTCTACTGAACACAATTGTAAAAGACCATTTTATGGAAATAATTACACATTATTAGTTATTTATGGTTTAAAAAAATATTTTAAAATATATTTTTTCGAAAAAAAATTTCATCAATAATATGCATCCTATATTTATCCGAACATTTGAAATTTATAAACGCTACCATAAAAAGATATATCATTTTTTTATATCAATGGATTACACAAAAAAGAAAAGGCCTCGTTACATCTCCCCTTATAATAATAGCATATGACCTAAGTGTATTGTGTTATAAGGTGATAGAATTTTGTGGTGGCTCGACCATTATTCCCCGAGTGGTGACCTCTATCAGTTTGAACTTCTCCCATTGGTGATTCTGTTCATGTTTTATATGATGATGTTCGGCTTGGGCTTGGTCCAGAGAAAAGTCATGTGGTGCTACCTCCTTCCCATGTTCCGTTAGATTGGCTTCGAATGGCCCGAGTGTCCAGGATGGGGCCATATAATCTTCTTTCACTATTAATTAACCATGATCCATTGTTTTCATAAACATAAATTGTAACGTTAAGAGTTTTCTTCCAACATTCATTTTGACCTATAGTCATATAACAATTGATACCCCATAATCTAATTTATTTATGCTCACTTCATTAATTAACTAATATAGTTTTTTTTGTGTATAAAATAAAAAAACACAAAATTAGGAAATTAATATTAATAAAAAGTTCAGGCAATTACATTCTCCCCCTTAAGATATTTTGTCCCTGAAATTTTAAATTGTACTCCCTAAAGAGAAAAGGTGTGGTTACTTCTACCTCATAGAATCCTCTGTTTCCCATGTGGCTTCTTCTCATTTCTGGTTCCTCCACAACACCTTAACAATGTTTGTAGTCTTGTTGTGTAGAACGTTGTCTCTACGATCCAAGATCTCTATTGGCTTCTCCTCAAAAGAGAGGCCATGTTCCTGTTGTACCACCATTGGATTTAGTACATGTGAAGGGTCAAGTATGTACTTCCTCAAGAGGGATATGTGGAAGACTTCATGAACTTGTGCTAGATTTGGAGTAAGTTCAAGCTGATAGGCCACTACTCCTACGCGATCAAGGATTTCATAGGGGCCAATGTACCTAGTACTATGCTTCCCGTTCTTCCAAAACCTCATGAATCTTTTCCAAGGTGAAACTCAATGAAATACCATATCACCAAAATCAAACTCCAAGTCCCTTAGATGGTTGTCTGCATAGATCTTTTGCCGACTCTGAGCAGCCTTAATGTGTTGTTGGATGGCATAGACTTTTTCTGTCATATCTTGCACAAGATCAGGCCCAATAAGCTTTCTATCACCATATTCATCCCAACAAGTAGGATTTCTATATCGCTTACCATACAGAGCTTCATATGGTGCCATTTGAATGATCTAGTGGAAGCTACTATTGTATGATAACTCCACTAAATGGAGATATTGATCCCATCCCCCTTTAAATTTCATTGAGCCTGTTCTTAGCATTTCCTCCAGTGTTTGAATAGTCTTATCATATTGGGCTTCCATTTTTGGGTGATACTCCATATAGAAATTCAATTATGAGCTCAGAGAATGTTGAAGACTTCTCTATATTTTTGATGTGAACCTTGGATCAGGATCAGATATGATAGAAAGAGGAACTCCACGTTGCCTTACCACTTCCTTCAGGTAAATAATGACAAGATGATGAAGAGAAATTTTTTCCCAAATGGATATAAAATGGTAAACCTTGGTGAGATGATTCACAAAAACCCATATCACATTATTTCCATTGGAAGTTCTCGGGAGACCAGTGACGATGTGTATAGGTATGTTGTCCCATATCCATGCTGGTATGGGTTGTGGTTGCAATACCCCTTTAGGAAGTTATAACTCTGACTTCACTTGCTGACAAACATGGCACCTTGTAGTGTTGTCAGCAATCTCTCTTTTCATATTATCCCACCAATAATGATCATCAAGGTCCATATACATTTTTTATACTTCCAGGATTTATAGAGAAAGTAGAGCTATGAGCTTCATCCATAGGCACTTTCTTTATTTCTGGACTAGATGGATGACATAGACTTGTTCAAAATTTCAGTAAACCTTCTTGATCATAATTGAACTCAAGAAACTTCACATCCTTTACTATATCAAACATATTCTATAAAAATGGAACTTATTTCTATGCTTTCTTGATCTTCTCTACTAATGACGATAGAGAAATAATTTGGGTTATGGTTGATGATGTGCGTTTCTTTATAATTCCCATGTCCAAATTTACTAGGTCATTTATCAATGGATCCCTTTGAATTATCATTATTGAAATAAAAATTGGGTCTTTCCTACTTAATGCATCAACAATATTGTTTTATCTTCCAGGATAATAGTGAATTGAACAATCATAGTCTTTAAGACGTTCCAACCATATCTTTTGTCTCACGTTCAAGTACTTCTGTGTGAAAATATACTTCAATCATTGTTGTTCTATGTATATATCACATTTCTCTCCATAAAAATAGTTCCTTTATATCTTTAGAGCAAAAATGACCACAGATATCTCCAGATCATGCGTATGATAATTTTGCTCATGATTCTTTAAATGTCGAGTTGCATCCGAAATGACTTTGTCATTTTCCATGAGGATGCACCAAAGCCCTTTGAGAGATGCGTCACTAAAAATAAAAGATCCTCCTCCACTGGAGGGATGTGTTAACATGGGTGCAGTAACAAATCTCTTCTTCAACTCCTAGAAACATTCCTCACACACCTTTGTCCAGATGAACATGACCCCTTTTCGAGTTAACTTGGTTAATGGATTAGAAAGTGGTGAAAAGTTTTTCCCAACTCTCTTATAATATCCTGCTAATCCAAGGAAACATTGAATCTTAGTTATTGTGGTAGGATGAGGCCAATCCTCCCCAACTTTTGTCTTTGTAGCGTACACTGTGATTCCATTATTGGTAAAAATGTGCCCCAACAAAGGGAATTATTGTAACCAGAATTCACATTTACTAAACTTTCCAAAAATCCCCTCCTTCCACAGAGTTTTCAAAATATCCCTTAGATGATCCTCATTCTCCTCATGAATTTTTGAATATATCAAAATATCATCAACAAAAACTACCACAAAGTTATCAAGGTATTTATTAAAGACTCAATTCATCAAATCCATAAAAATAGTTGGTGCATTAGTCCATATGATGGGCATAACCACAAAATCATAATGCCCATATCTTTATCAGAGGTACATTTAAGGAATGTCTTCTTCCTTCACCATTAATTTATGATAACCATATCGAAGATCAAACTTAGAGAAGAATTGATCCCCACAATGTTGGTCAAATAAGTCACCAATTCTTGGAAGACTGTATTTATTATTCACTGTGATCCCATTACGTTATCTATAATCAACACACAACCTCATTGATCTATCCATCTTCTTTAAAAAGAGAGCTGGTGATCCCCAAGAACACATAATCGGTCAGATAAACATGTACTCCAAAAGATGATGTAGTTGTTTCTTTAATTGCTCTAGCTCCACATTTACCATCCTATAGGTGGTCTTCGATATCGAATGAGATCCAGGTACGAGTTCAATGTAGAACTCTACCTCTTTTTAATGGTCCTAAGGCCTTAATTTTTATTGATTTTTTATAACCCCCATTTCAATGGGTGAGGGGGAACACTTACAAGACCTGTATTCTCAAAGAATACATGGCTCGTATGCTTAATACATTTCATGACCCAAAGGTCTTAGGTAATTCAACAAGACTATCTACAAGGAACTGCCCTTCCCCAGAATCTGCATCATGATTGTAGCAATCCACCTTCGCATGGCCATCTGGATAGGCTTCTCGTGCAAGAACAAGATGGTCTCGATGGCATAACCATATCATCTCATTCTAAAAAATCAATCTGGCTCAGCTCTAGTGAGTGCACCATGCTCTGAAACCTCTTCTAGGGATAATACTTTTTTTATAGTGTGTTAGGGGAAATTGCATGTGGCACAAAGGCCTTGAGGTGGCCTATAGTCCTTAAAGATGGCCTGAAATCCCTACTAACCTGAAGGCTTGGCTAGACCGAAATCCTTAAAAACTCCAAGACCAAACCGGGTGCCCAAGGTGAATAGTTCCAGATGCTACAGTACCGAACATTTCCTGATACAGTACCTGCTACAGTACTGCTGCACCCCCCCAGAAATATGCCTATGCCTGGTTGTGAACCTGGGTCTTGTGGATGAACTTAAGGATACCTCACTAACATGGTTGAGGCTCATGTAATGGAGAACTGTACCTCTCTTCCTGTGGGAGGCCCGGGAAACTCCTTAAGAAATATGTCAAAATTTTCCTCGATGATGGAAACAGTTTCTATCCGTAAAATCTCATCTCCTGCTTCTTCTTCACTAATAAAATCCATAAATAATGATATATGGGGTTCCTCTAGACAAAGATCAGGTTGAGATATATCTTCGTGGATGAAAACTGTAGGTTTTACATTTAAGACTACTGATATTTCATTTCTTCTACATCTGATATTAGCATTATACATGGAGAGCTAGTCCATCCCTAGTATAATGTCAAATTCCATCATGATAACGACTACTAGATTTGAGATAAGATTGTGCTAACTAAAGTAAATACTAGAGTTTCTAAACACTGATGATGCTTGGATAATCTCACTAGGAGTCTTGATTGATAACTCGACTTTTAAAAAATTTGGGATTTATTCTAAATTAATTGAAAACATTGAGGAAATAAAGGAATGTGTAGAACCACAATAAAGCAAAGTTCTTGATAGCTTTTAGAGAATAATAATAGTACCTTATACCACATAATTCAAATATTTAACTTCAGTTTTCATGAATGAAGAAGCATGACCTTTCTCTTTTTTCCTTTGGTGAGGCTGATAGGGGTTCCCCTTCACTGCCCACAGATGTGTGAAATTATTATAACAGTGCCCATGTTGTCCACACATAAAAAACTGGACATCAGGTAGGGAATATACCATCATCCCATTGTCATTTTTATTAGGATGTTGAGGTTTCACCTCACTGCGACAATTCCTCACAATATGGCCAACTCTTCCAAACTTTTATCATTTCCATATCTCAAGAATGCAGTTCTCCGAATGCTTCTTACAACATTTATTACACGTGGGATACTGTACTTTCTTGCCACCTATTCCCTGATCAAAGGTCCTCCCTAAGCTGGGATCCATCAATCTCTTCTTGTCGTTTGATTTATGAGACCACTATGCCTTAACAAACTCCAACTCAACTTTCATCTCACTTCGCAGGATCTTCTCATAGCTATCATTGTATCTGTTGGCTAGAATCTTTTGAAAATGAGGTATCATTCCACTGAAGATTCTATCATCCTTAACACCTGGATCGATGAAAATTCTAGAGGTGTAACGTTAAATCCATGTGAAGTTCATCTCGTAGCATCCCATAGATTCATTCTCCTTCTACTTCATCATGAGAAACTCCTTCTCCATTCATGTTCTCATGGAACAAGGGAAACATTTACTTAAAAATATCCCTTTGAACTATTCCCACTCTATAGCTTCAACATACACTCTTTGCCACATGTTTCTAATTAGTTCCCACCACTGATTAGTTTCTCCCACTAAGCGATATATAGCTAGGGTGACCTTCTTTTACTCTGAACAGTGGAGCACAGAGAAAGATCTTCTCGATAGAGATGGTCAACTTCTCAGCAATCAATGGGTCAGTCGATCCACTTAAGGTTGGTGGTCCTTGATGCATAAAGGAATCAACAGAATGTTGTTCCCTTTTGTGGTGAGATTGGTCTCTCAACTTGAATCATGTTATTTCCTAGAAAATGAGTCTGTTGGTTCATCATTAGCATGAATGTTCCGTTCAAGATTCAATTAGAGGGTCGTTAGTGCATGATCCATTACTGTCACCATTTTCACAATTCTTCCTATTGCCCACCATTTTCTAAAAGAGTAAAACCTTAGTGAGAAACTTATTTCATTTAGGAATCATTTAACTATAAATGATTTTATGTCTTAAAAATTCATGCTTAGACAATTACATTTCTCTAAAATTATTTTATAATGATTAATATAAATCATGAGATTAATCAAACATATCCCCCGAGAGTGTCATAACCAATAGTCCATCATGGCCTGTTTTCGTGCACCAGTTTTCGTTAGAGTCTAGCTCAAAGTGGTGTTTTCAGGTATAACCCATATATACATCTGTTCCAGAGCCGCCTCTACTTACCCGTATCTAGATAGGGATGTATTTACTTGATAAACAACATACTCAATACTCACCAATATACCAACATATTTTTACTATTTTTAAACATTTATATAGGGTTATTCCTAAGGTTTTAATATCCTAATTTCCATAAATAACTAAAAAATACATTAATACCAACTATATCATCCTTCCTTTCTAATACATAACGTTTCATTACATTTTACTAACAAAGGATCTTTAAAGTCCAGTGTCTTGGAAATCAGGAAAAATAAAAATTGAAAACAATATAAAACATTCTTCTAATATACTTGTAAGGATTCATCATAAGTTCATCCTATGTTAAATTACTAAATATAATAACCTCAAGACATACATCAAAGGAAAGGTTGAGCAAAAGGCTTAGTAGGGAAAACAAGTGAAACAGTTCGCATTTTGTCTTGAGCAATAATAATAAGAAAATGTAAAAAATAATAATGACATGAGCAATGGAGGAATAGTAATATCATGATAAAAATAACCTGAATAATAACATGAATATGTGGCTACAATAGTTTATTCACACATTAATGAAAATATCACCGAGTTTCATCCCCAAGGTGTAATAAAAATTACCATGGTTATTCACCAAGGTATCGTGAAACTTGTAATCTGTAGAGATTAATTCATTACCGAATGAATTGGAGTTCTATCAAGGAACACCCTTAATATGACTTTACATTCATGTTATCCACATATATCATAATAAAAAATTTAAAAAATAACCCAATGAGAGTAAAATAAATGGGTTTTACTTCAAAATCACGATGTTTTAAAAGTGCTTAAAAAAGATCGTTATGTCATTTATAACCCAAAGAAAAAGAGTGAGGGTTAAATGTATGTAAATTATAAAATAAATTATATCATTTTTTATGTATCTATGAACACCAATAGAAAGGAAATAGGTCTGGGTATTTTCATAAATAAAATAAGATAATTCCTTGAGAAAAAGAGAGAAAACTTTTGAGATGAAATTTCTGCAAATTAACAGCTATATAACATGGTTTTAAAAAATAATATAAAGAGAGGGGAAAATGGTATCCTAAAAATAAATGAACTATTTTATAGTATATGTTATGAATAAAAATAAAAAAGATCATGTTGTGGAAAATTGAATGACACACCACATGAAAAGGAATCATGCAAGGAAAGAGAAAGCATGATTTCTTTTACGAAAATTCGACAGCATAACTTAGTCACATAAAAATTCAGAAAATAAATTTATGAGAGTGGAGAGGGTATCACATCATTTGGAAATGAAATGGATAGTAGTAAATGTATAGAAGTAAAATCCCCATAATTATAAAATGGAACTATAAGACATAACAAAAATGAAGTAATGACTTAAAAGAGGAGGGTGAAGGGTCCCTTACCTTGAAAAGTAACTTTGATCGTATGAATGGCGGGACCTTCGAAGGCTTGAGGAAACATTGGGTGAAATATTTGGGAGGTTAAGAGGCCAGATCGTCGTTGAGGAGGATTTTGGAATGAAATGGATGGGGCAATGGCTAGGTATTTATAAGAGAAGTGAGTGAAGAAATCATTAATTTCCAAGGGACACCTCATCGGTGGTATTGAAAAAACCATGGGCTTGCCCATGGTATTGACCACTTGGGACACATCATATAATATCTAACTATTATTAAGTCTACTAGTATGATTACATAATTATTACATCCTTAATGATGTCATTAAACACCCGAAACACAAAACTATATTTTCAGTATTCACGGAAAATTCAACAGTTTCAGAAAATTCCCCAAAAGTCACCTGAACCTAATATCGATGATCTGAATTCAAAAATTAACTCCATTTTCGGAAAATAATTTTCATAATATTTTTAATTTATTTTTTAAATAAATACACTATTCACCTGAAAAAAATTATACTTAATTATAAATTTCTGAAACAGTTTTTTACTTATTTTATTGAATCACATTACCTAATCAAGGTGTCTAAAATATATTAATACTTTATTAAGGGATATTACTATTCCATTTTGATACATTAGTATTCGTAAGCATAAAATGACTATACACAATTTAATATTCACCAAAAATCATGTTGATCTTATTAGACTCTAAATTTTTTTCTGAACACAATTGTAGAAGAACATTTTTTGAAAATAATTAAACATTATTAATTATTTAAGGATTACATAAATATTTTAAAATGTCATTTTTTTCCAAAACAAAATTCATCAATAATATATATCTTATATTTATCTAGACATTTTAAATTTATAAACTTTAAAATAAAAAGAAATAAAAATTTTATTTATATCAAAAGATTACACAATGCAACTAAGGACTCGTTACATAGCCCTGTATAATACTAGCATAGGAAATATGTGTAAGGTCGGCTAAAGTGATAATATCTTGGGGAGGCTCAGCCAACATTTCTCATGTGGTGACCTCTATCAGCTTGAACTTCTCTTGTAGGCGATTCCATTAAAGCTTCACATGAGGAAGTTTGGATTGGGATTGGTCCAGAGCAAAGCCCAGTGTTGATACATCCTTCCCAAGTTCCATCATATGGGCTTTGAATTACCCGAGTCTACTGGGTGAGGCCATCCAATATTCTTTCTGTATTAATTAACCAAGATCACTTATCTTTATAAAAAAATTGCAACTTTAAGAGTTTAGCTTCCAATGGTCATATTGACAGATAGTCATATAATAGTCGAAATCCAATGGTCTCATTTAAGTATACTCACTTCATTAATTAAGGAATAGAGTTTTGTTGAGTATATAATAAAAAACCAAAAAATTTGGAAACTGATATTAATAAAAAGTTTGGGTCATTACAATAACTCTTCTAAATGATTAAAAATACAAAACATTAGAAATAAAATCATGATATTAGATTTGGATTGATCCCCCATACATCACAAACAATCACTTGGCTGTAACATTAAAAACATGGGAATACCATAATAATATATTCTCTTGAAATATGGTAATAAAATGAATTTCCATATATAATTTTGGAAAACATGCATGTTTCCTTATAACATAGATTGATATATATATTCATAAATCCAAAAAATTATATAAAATTCATCAATGAAAGCATAAACCAACATTGAAAAAGTTCTCAAAAAATTATATAATTCTTTTTTTCTCTTCCTTGGTGAGTCCAAGAGTTGGTTATAGTAAACATTGTTAATCATGTTCCATGAAGAATGATTAGGAATGATCATAATATATTTCAAACTTGTGATCATCCCACTTTAATTCTCATAAAAAGATCTCCCATCACATTCAATGTTAATATAGTTCCTTTCAGTTCTCGTCATTGACTAAAACCATAATTATAGTGTGAGCATTACTTATTATAGTAGAAGACCAAATAATCATGAAAATAATTACTTATTGGATTTCAAAATCATGACACCTTCTTTAATATATGACACTATATGATCATACTAGGTCATTTATAGTCAACTTTTATTTAAATCCTCCATAATGGTAAGTGAGGAGTTTGTGAATTCTCAAATCATATCTCCCAGTAGTGTCAAACCATGTGTCCGACAAAACTTATTGTCGTGTACCAGAATTCCTCGAGTCTGGCCCAAAACATATTTTTGGAGTTATTACTCATATGTATATATATTCTAGATCCATATGAATTTTTTGTATCCATACATACATTATTTTATAAGAAACCACTAACTATATCCTTTACCAAATTTCAATGGAATTTTCCTAACCATTTCCTTATCCTGAGACTCATGCTTAGTCATGTCCTCAGAGTTCTCACTATGTTTTTATAATCCTAGTTTCCAAAGGCTAACTATAAATTGTCTCTAAAACCAACTTTGAAAATATAATACTAAAATAAAATAACATTACATGACTTTTTTGGAATATATAAATGATTATATAAATAGATGCCCAAAGGCTATACTAGTCTAGTTCCTTTGGAAACCTGGAAACAGAAATGATGATACATATTTGAGATAAATTAGCTCCCACTATGATCTTCTGGACTAGTGCCCTTCTTAGACACATAAAACATAATAAGTATCTTAATATAATGGGTAAGGAAACATAAAAAGGGGGGGTCTCAGATTCTCAGTAATGGTAAACAAGGGATGTTTGTAAGCATATACCCAAATATAGGGGGTATGAAAATGTGATCATAATATTAGAAGAACAAAACCTTCATTTCAGGTACCACAAACATGAATCATGTAATAATTCTTGATAGTTTATAACACATTAATAATAATGAAAGAAAGCAAAAAATCCATGAATGAATAACATTGCAATAAAATAAGGAAGTGTGGAAGTCACGTACGTGTATAATATGATTTCAATAGTAGCCATGGAATCTCCACTAATATCATCTTAGTTGTATGTGTTCACTCCCGATACTATCTTGGAAGTAATGGTTCACTCCCATGGGCACATTAGAAGCATGGATTTACTCCTCATAACATAGTGTAGGCATGGTTCACTCCCATATCCATCTTAGTAGTAAAGGTTCACTCCCAAGACTATCTTTTTCTATCTTATGAGATATAAATATTTAACCAATGCATTGGATGGATATATAGTTCCAACCCATCTCATAATGAAATCACACATATATGTGCTGCAAGATCATAAGCAATAATATCATATCCTGTGAAATGAATTTGGTGTCATAAACATGTAATCATATCATAACCTAATGAAAAAGATACAAGTTTTATAATCATTTCATCAAAAACATAACCTGTAAATGAAAAACAAATTTCATAAAATATCACTCATGATAGAGAAATGGGTTTCATAAAAACCCTGAAAGCAATCATGAACAATTCAGATAAATAATATGAATGGAACATTAAATAATTTCAATGAAAAATATGAGTAACATAAAAAATTATTATATTTGATGCGAAATAAGTTTGAAATAACTTTTAAATACATTTCTTGATTAAAATATGCATTCTTCATTGATTTTTTTTTTAAAAACATAAAACCATTTGAAAATAATTTTCATAGAGATGAACATTAATTCTAATAATGATGACTTGTAATAATTTTGAAATTATTTACTTCTGATAACTTATGAAACAATCTTCTAAACATTGTAAAAACCCTTTTCTTTGAAACCACTTTAAAAAATTTAAAATAAACAGTGAATTTTAAATATTTTTTTCATTATTCCACAATTATTTGTCCAGCGTGTTGATAGTGGTAATTATAAATTTATTCAAAATAAAAATCCCATTAAAATATTTCATAAAACCCATTTAACAGAGTCAAATGTATCTAAATAATGGTTATGATTTCTAAAATTTAATTTTGAATTGTAAATTCTGTTTCCAAATCTGTTTTCCTTTAATAAATATTCAAATAATATAGTTTAAAATTTTATCCATCAAATAATTAAATAATACATATTCTAAATATGTGGAATTAAAAAATAAAATATTTAAATTTAAATTATGATTATTTTTTTCAATATTATCCTCTTATAATAATAAATATATTAATATATTTAAAATTAAATAGAAAGTCATAATAGCTTGGTAGTAGTTAGTTTAGACCAATATTTCGCTCTCTAAATGCAATTTTTAGTCTCTATTAAAGTTGTATTATATTATGAAATGTTCATTTTCTTTTCTAACACAAAAAATATCACATTAATATGACTTTTCTATCTGAAAAGATAACTAAAAAGTTAAAAAATATTTAACCTGAAAACTATAAGAAAAAACACTGAGGAATATAAAAAAATCAATCATCGAAACCATTAAATTACACTTCTTCATATTTGAAGAAAATATATATTATTTTTCATAGCTATACATCATAGTAATAAATGAATAATCAGGTGTTTTGTAATAGATATGATAATAAAAATACCATATCTAACTAACGTTGGAAATATAGATGTAAATATAGATTCGAAAAAAAATCTACATATTAAATAAATGCATGAATAAGAAAAATAATAAAAAATAAAAAATAATTAATTAATATTTAATAAAATAAAAAACGTTATTAATTATATTTAGAGAAATTATAATTAACCAATATAAATTATAATTTAATTCAGTTAAATTACACATTAAAAAATAATGTGTTAATTTAAAATAATCTTGTTTGAAGGAATACATGATAAAAAATATGACAACAATGTTTTAAGAAATTTTAATTATCAAAAAATAAACAAAAAAATCCCTTTCTTTTTTAATTATCAAACTAGAAATACTAATTTAAAAAATTATCCCCTTTTAGTTATTAATCAACCAGTGATTAATTTTGACATATATTTCAGTTAACAAAATATTATAACCCATTAAAACGTGATATTCTATGTTGATATAATATATTAAAAAATTAACGAAGGAACAAAATAGAAAATCCCCTTTAATATACTATAGATTTAAAAATGTAAATCATATTTCTATTATTCTATGTTCATATTTAATTTTCCCAAACATTGTTAAATCATTAGGTTTATAAAAAATACAACCCAAACGATTTTCAATTGAAATAAATTACAAAAAAATATCACCATTGTTCACATCATCTATAATAAAATTAAATAAAACATTAATATTAGTATTTATATAATGTTGTAAAGGGTTATTAGAAATATAAATTGATGATGTATTTTAACAAAATATAGGGAACTTGTAAAAAATTATACTAAAATCAAACAATGTTTTCTTAATCATAAAAAATAAACAAAATAAAATATTGATATATGAAAATTATGATTCAGTACTAGATGAAGCTTCAAATAATTATTTATTTAAATAATAATAAATTAATATTTTATTTATAAATTGGAAGAATATAGAATTAATTTATATATAAAGTTGACAGCCTCCAAAATTAGAATCATAATATGAAATTAAATAATAGTTGTTTTTATGTAGATTTAACAAATATTTATAGTAACTTTAATAAACATGGAAATTATTTAATTTTTTTAAATGTTTATTATAGAATAAATTAAAATCATGAACACAATTATTCACAAAAAATAATATCAGGCCTTGAATTAGTCAAATGAAGTAAAATACCAATCATTCCTCTAAACATTTTAAAATCAATATATATTCTAGAATCATCAAAATCCAATTTTGAATCTGTACACATATGGGTTTTAAAAGTTATACATGAATCATGTATAAATATTTTAATATCTTTATAATTTTTAGACTGATAAAAAATATATTACATCACTTGTTGAAATTTTTTGATTCCCAAAAATAATTTAAAATCTTCTATAATTAATATATAAAATTCATTAGTTATTAAATTTTCAAATTCATTAAAAATTAACACACATTAATATCTAAAAACAATATAATCAATGGAAATTTTAAAAACTAAAATATTATTTGATATATATTTAATAAATAATGTAGAATCAACATTTTCTTTTATTTAATAAATTTTTCATCAAAAATAAATAAAAACCATCCATTCGAAGCATTTATTTCATAAAACCATTTAAATTTTTTGATAACATAAAACAATTACAATGAAACTTTTTATATAAAAATACTAATGGATTATTAACATAAAATTATTCATAAATATGATTATTAAAAATGAAATTTTATAATTTAATATGATTTATTACCTTGAAAGCATACATAAGATATTAAAATTATAATGGGTTAAAAACAAAAAATTTAAAAATGATTCATATAAATATACACACTCTTCTCAATAATAACATTGTGTAATAATTATATATTTATTACAATTTTACTATATTTATAAAATTTATTTCAAAATTACTATTTAGGTCCAATATTTTTAAAATTTTAAGTCACAAATAAAGCCCAAAAACTAATAGTATTAATTTTATAAAGTTAAAATTTCATAGAAATAATAAAATTTTACTATTTCAATGTATAAATTTCTTAATTAAGCCCAAAATATAAAACCAAATATGATTTTATAATTAAATATAAAACCTATTCCCTTATTTTATGACGAGGATCCACATTCACAATAATATTATCAATATGATGATATTTATGAAGTTTCAATGATTTATGATCATATTGAGAAGCATTAATCCCCCTCAATAGTAATATACATAACATGCAGCTCTACTTCAACAAAATTAAATTGTCTAAATTCTTCTTAAACACTTTAAAAAAATATATTTCTTTCATAAAAATTTTCATGAAACATTACATGCATATATTATTTAACATAATTAGTTCACTAATTATATACTCTATAATCCTTAATAGTAGTTATATAACAAATAAATACACATTCATTAATTTTAACATCAAATTTATCTTAATTATCCTATGTATTTAAAGTAGAAACATTTCACCTAAAAAACTAAAATATCCATCCCTCAACTTTCTTCTGTTAAACAGATCATTAATGTTTTTATTTGACAGAGTTATAATAAAACATATACATAAAATTTGAAAATAATTTTCAATTGAACCAGAAAAAAATATTATGTTAAATTATATTCATTAATTATAGTCTTATCCATTTATTGAATTATTATATTATTTTATCAACAAATCTATTATGATTTTCGGGTTCTTGGGGAATAAAAATCGAGAGCATGTCTATTATCTTAAAATAATTTATCAATATCTAAATTTACAAATCCACAAGAATTATCACTTATAACTAAGATAATAAAATATATTTTCATATTTTGATATAATTTATAAAAAAACAAATAAATTCAGCTAAGGATTCATACTTATGAGACCTGAAATTAACCTAACTAAAACCTCAAAAATCAATGAATATAACAAATAAATATTTGTAACTATTATGTTAATAGATCTAATAGGACCACAAAAATTATATGCAATAGTATTAATGGTATAATAGTATAAAAAGTGTTAGTGATCTAAACAATTCTTTATATTTATTACATTTTAAACATGAATAACAAATAAATTTTTTATAGGTTATAAATTAGGTAAATTTAAAAATTTTATATGCCTTGATAGTTTTTATTGTAATTGAAAATGAGTATGTACAAGGATCCTTTACCAAATAACATCATCAATATCTATATTACTTAAAAACATGACATTATGATTAGATATTATAGAAAATTTAATGCAGTTAATATTATATTTGGTATTCACATAAATTAAAATTATATTATCTTAAAAAACTATAAATTTATGTTATTCAAATTTAATCTTCATACAATCATCATAATGTTGATAGATACTATTTTTTTATGTTTAATACATTCAATATAGAAAACTACATGAGTTTGATTAATATAATAAATACTTAATTCACTGAAACATTTCCACATTTCTATATATGTATTTATAAATAAGATAGTTCTTTTATTTAATAATTATAAAATAACAAAAAATAAATTTTACCTAGTCATATTTCAGTGGAAGATGTTTTCTATGTACCATGTGTCCTAGAGATTCTAAAGTTATTTTTCCTAAAATAAAATAAAATAGAATACTATGTTTTTACCCATAATATTTTGGGTTTAATAAGGTTATAACTAAAATTATTCGATGTCTAATTAGTGTATTATTCTGGAATTAACCACGGGATGGACCATTTAATTTTTTTATTCCTCAATATGACCTAAGGCATATGCTAAAGAAACATGTTATTCATCCTGAGAATATATTAATTTATTTAAATTACATCATGGGTTTTACTTAAAAATAATACATCTCACCCTATAACATTGTATTATTTTAATTAAATAAAAACTGTTTCAAAAAAATAAAAAGTAATTAGATGAAATAAAATAGAGATGGAAAACAAATAAAAAAATAATGAAATAAAGAATCTAACATGAGATGAATAAAAATATTTAAAAATGTGTTGAACCCATTATTATTTATTTTCATTTTCCTTTCTCTTCCATTTTTATTTTTTTATTTTATTGTATTATTCCTTTTTTCTTTATTTTTATTTTTTTCTCCTTCTATTATTTATTTATTTTATTCTTTTTCATTCCTTCCCCCTCTCCTATCCACAATATCATGTGTGTCACACTCTCTTGTGCTTGTAGTGTTCTACCCCACCTCCTCATTTGGACAACCGCTGCACCTTCGTCTCTACTCCATTTAAAATACCGTCAAATGTGAAGTGCAGATATCTGAAGGGATAATTTGTTGCACCATGAATCATTAAATTTCATCCACTATCCATCACACAATTTTTTTCATATATTTTTTAAATTAAATTTGGGTTTTCCTAAAATCCTCTGATTTCATATAGTCTGGGTCAAATCAATGGTTTTTATAGAGAATGGGATATTCTAAGACAATAAAGTTGGGTATCTATGTTCTTTCCCAATTTTTTGTTTCTTTATTTAATTTTCACTGTTGTGTCGCACGTCACTCTGACAGGCGAATCTCAAATATTGTGTATTAATTTAATTACACTGTTTAGCATTGTTCATTATTCTTTTATTTAGGGATAACCCCTTCTATGGTAGTTTCCATTCCATAAAACACCCCTTGGGATGATCCTATAGAATGGTACTTTTAAACATTATCCTTTCAGCTTTAATGTATCAATTATGTGTTCACTTATAATAAATTTAGTTTGAGGTTTTGAATAGAATACGCATATTTAGGATGAATCATAAACCATTAATTTTTGTTTCATTGATGTTGATGCCAAAATTATTGTCCTTATAATTCATTCCATGATTCAACATTATTAAATATTTTCCCTCTTCATTCACTGATAAGATATAGTTATTTTTGTTTTTTTAATATTAATATCCCTAACAATTGGGCTTGAATAATTGGTAAATGTGGCAATAAATGGTTAATTAGATGCATGTAATCAGGAATGATGATCTGTGATATATATATATATATATTCTTCCCATGTTGATTTAAATAAACTTGGGTCTATGGGAGAATGTGTGTTCTATATTATGAAACCATAATTGGACACTATATGCTCGATATGGTTCTGTAGAACGTTCTAGGAGAGTGATGTTTTAGGCTCTCTAGGAAGTGGATTTCTAAATGGTATTTACTATAATAATTCATTAAAATAGTTACCTATGGGGAAATATATGATGGATCTATTTAAAAAATGGATTCACTAATACTATTCTCATAATCAGTCCCTTATACGAGATACCTCAGATAGAATTATTGTTACAATCCATGAGCGATACATGGACTTTAAAAAGGATCATCTTGTATGGTCTATTGGAATTGGATACAATTTATTGGATATACCCTAATGATACCTTCAGGACCATATAATACTCCACCTCTAATATTGTGAATTTAAATATAAATTCATGATTTTTTTATTGATAATCCCTAGAGTTTCCTTATGTTTTGTGATACCTATCATGTGTCTTTTGTGTGAATAGATTGACTTATTAATTAGACCCCAAGACATATAAAAAGAATGATGACATTCCCTTTTATTTGGTTTTTAATATCACTATGTCCTTTCCAATTTTATATATTATTTTCTATTAGGTATCTCATTCAGACATCCAACATAGGCTAAAGTATATGGAATTGGACGAGCGCCCGCTTGGGAACCCCGACCATGATATAAATATTTTTATTTATTTAAATTTCTTTCATTTATTATATATAAGGAACACTTCTATTTGTCAACAACATGAATGGGAATATTCAAGACACCATGGGTTCCCACCTTCTATGATAATATATAACTCCCTACTCGAGCACCTTTTGGTACCTGAGTACAGTTTTTGTTTCTAGGTATCTATGGGGGGAATCATGACAGTTCCAATACATGATTTCATTTTTTTGTATAAATCATGAGGTAATAGGATCGAGCCATTCTTGAGATTCAATGTTGGATGTTTTATTTTGTATTTTGGTTATTTTGTCACCATAAAACCAATGTTTGTACCCCGAACCCTTGAAATTTTATTTACATACTATTGGAATCATACATTGACACCATCCATGTATATATTATGATAATTCATATTCTACAATTATTATTTATTTTTTGGGACATTTATTCTCTTATGATACAATCACTTGTGTAAAACATGTTTTTTACGTCAGTTATTTTTCCTTTGTTACGTCGGTTTTTAGCTGACTTTAATACGGAAAAAGTTATAAATATTGTTTTTTAGATCAGTTATTTAAAAACCGACTTCAAAAACATAACATCGTGCAGTTTATAATTTCAGTTATTTAATAACCGATGTGAAAAACCAGTGGTAGATTATTTTTCACATCGGTTATTTAATAAACAATGTGAAAAACTAGGGGGAGGGTTTATCAAATCAGTTATTTAATAACAGGCGTGATAAACCAGTGCGGGGGGTGTTTTTCACATCGGTTATTTAATAACAGTCGTGAAAACCCCCTGGGAAATGGTTTATCAGGTCGGTTATTTAATAACCGATGTGAAAAACCAGGGGGAGGTTTTATCACGTCAGTTATTAAATAAACAATGTGATAAACTAGTGTGGGGGGTGTATTTCACGTCGGTTATTTAATAATCGACGTGATAGGGGGTGTTTATCATGTCAGTTATTAAATAACTGATGTGAAAATCATTCCAAATTTTTTATTCAGGTTGGTTATTACAATAACAGACGTGATAAATCCTTTCCCATTCCTTTATCACGTCGGTTATAAAAAAACTGATGTGGAAAAATAATTTTTTTAAATAGAATGTAGTCCTCTGCTCTCCCCAGAAGTAACTAAACCAAACCAAGAATTAGTACCAGAAAAACAGAATTAGACCAAAATAAGAACCAAAGAAAAATTAAGAATTTACATTGATAACATTCAAAACATACCCCACCAGACAACCCCCCCACCCCCTAGACAGCCCCCCCTCACCCCACTGGACAGCCCCCACCACACCCCTGGACACCCCCACACCCCTGGACTGCCCCCGAACCCCTGGAAAACCCCAAACACCCCTGGACATACCCACCACCCCCTGGATAGCCCCCACACACCTGGGCAACCCCCACCCCTGGACAACACTCCCACACCCCTGGACAGCCCTCCCACACCCATGAAACAATAATAAAAAGTTACCAAAAATACACCAGAACCCCCTAACCCCACTGGACATCCCCCCCCACACCCCTGAGCACCAACCCACACCCCTGGACTGCCCCCACCCACCCCCTAGACAGCCCCCAACACCCTAGAAACCCCCCATCCCTAGACACACCCCACCCATGGAATTCCCCACCACCACCTAAACAGCCACCCACATTTCCTGGACAACCCCCACCCTCTTGGACACCCCCCCACAGACCCCTGGACTGACCCCCACCCTCGAGACTACCCCCACCCCCCTGGACACCCCCCACATCACTGGACTACCCCTACACCCTGGCATCCCCCACACCCCTAGACAACCCCTACCCATCTGGACACCCCCCACACCCCTGGACTGCCCCCACCCCCGGGACTGCCCCCCCCCACCCTGGTGGATATCCCCTGGACACCCCCACCCTCTTAGACACCCCCACACCCTTGGACTGACCCCACCCCCGGGACATCCCCCCACCCTCCTGGACACCCCCACCCTCCTGGACACCGTCCTGGACACCCCCTTGGGGGGGAACGCCACTGGAAGGTACTCATATCTCCCACATGCAATGCTTGAGCTCTCAAAATGTTTCACATGAGGGAGTGATGAGTACCTTCCAGCGGCATTCAGTCCCCTGAGGGATGGCGGTGCCACATCTCCCACCCATGGACTACCCCCCCATCCCCATGGACACCCCCACCCCACCCCACTAAACTGCCCCCACCCCACTGGACAACCCTCCCACACCCCTAGAAACCCCTCTCACCCCACAGGACACCCCCACACCCATAGACACCCCTGGATAGTCTCCCACTCTCCTGTACAACCCTTCCACCCTCATGTAAATGCTCCCACCCCTGGACTGCCCCCCCACTCTCATGGACTCCCAGGACCCCCCCACCCCACCGTACAACCCTCCCACACCCCTGGACACCCCCACCCCAACGAACACCCCCCACAACCTTAGAACCCCTTCCTCCCAGACCAGAATCCATACCAGAAAAACAATCATAAGTAATACAAAACAATAAAGAGATCAAAATTAAACATTCACATATATTACATTCAAAAACATACACTGTCAACTTAAAAAAACTAAATCCAACCTAAACGACTACCAAATACACAATTACAATAAAAATATTCAAAATTACATTTTACACTACAAACAAGTAAAATTCAATCAAAATTGTAAAATAATTTGACCATTCTACTTGTATGTGATTGATGTCTTGAGCAGTATAGGGTTGAGGGTCATCAAATAACTACAAATTAAAAGGATATTAGTTAACGTGTATAATGAATAAATCAAATTGAAATATTATGGAAAAGTATAAAAGGAAATCTTATCAGGTCAAAGTTCACAACTGTCCCAGTTGTTATTATTTCATACATAAATCTTAACATATAATATTAGCATTCGATGACACCTTGTTGTTCATGAAAATTCTGTTTGAATGAGTGTAAATTCAATATATTATCTTTATGTAATAAATCAAAAAGTAAAAATTATAAATGGATATTTACCTTCACATTTACATATTTGATCTTCACACTCCTTCTCTTTGTGTTTTTTTTCAAAAGTAGACCCATCCCCTGATTGAAAATAATACGAATGGGGTAAATTTAAAATTCATTATAATATATAAAACTATTGAGAAATTGAATCATACTTTTCCAACATTTTATTAAAACATTCTCACACATCACCACAGACAGAGCATATCAAATACAATGTTTTCTACCTTGGAAAAAAAACCCATAACATCCAATGATCAATGATAAAAGGTAATTTAATATTAGTGATTTTTATGTTAAAATATGATGAAATCATTGAGAGAGATGTGTTTCATACCTCTCACAAAAAGGAATCATCCAACATTGTGTGACTATATTCTTTTCATGTCTTTCAACATTATAATGCATTCATTGTTTCTCATCCAATGCATATACTTTAGGGGAAATCAATTGTGGGTCCATGAATCCATATACATATGTCCGCTCATTCTTCTCACAAATGTTATAAAGACACCTAATACAAAACAGACATTAGTATACATTTTTAATAATTATAACATAGGGAAAAGTTGTTTAGACTTACAAAGAAATTTTTTTCACCATGTTGATGCCCAACTTATCTCCAGTAACAAGATCCATGATATCAGTTTTCACTGTCCCCACAGTTATTTCACACCCACAAACATGAGCTTCCATTGGAAACTCATAATGACCCACCAGTAAATTTGAATATCTTGACAATCTGTTAAGAATACTAGATTTTGTATCTGATGTCATAGCCATTTGTATTTTTTGTTTTCTAAACAATATTTATTTACCTTTGAAGTATTCCTATAAAAATAAATAGAAAAATATATTAATTTTCAAATGATAAAAAAAGTTGAATAAAAAATAAAATAGAATATATAACATACATACCTCTATGATAATGAGTTGAAGAAGTCTGGATTTCCGAATTAAAAATGGCCGATACTATGTCCAACTATTGCCACCTCATCTATAGGTAATGGTACTCGAGCTGATCTATCTATAATATCCTGTACAATGACCCTCTGATTCTCTACCTCTAATTGTTGATGATGAACTGTAACTCCAATACAATATACCAACCCATATTCAACTATATGATTTTGAGGATCATCAACATACAACTCGCAATAAGTAGGAAGCTGCAGTGGAGGAGTAGGATAAAAAATGGGGTCCGCAGGCTAAGGTGGGGGAGTGGGAGGTACTAGTGGAGGTGGAGGATAAATAATTGGGTTTACAGGGGTAGGTGGAGGATTTGGAGCTTCAATCTGAAATAGTCTTTGCATGTCTGCAAACATAGATTGTACCGATGTTCTAATCATTTCCTCCATCATCGCATTAATATTATGAACTTTAGCCTCCAAGGATTCTATTTTTTATAAACTCCCACAACTTTAGAAGTTGAAGAACGTGGAAACACTTTTCTTACAGATACCCCTACCATATATCCTTGTACACGAATAGGATGTTCAAGATTTCCCAATGATGCAGATAAAATATCTTGCCTCCGAGTAGCTGTAAATACCCCTTGTGAGCTCTTCTCCTCAAGAGTGACTTGTATTAATTAATTGAAAATTTCTGTAATGATTGAAATTATATGAAAAAAAATAGTTAACTTAAATAAATAAAATAGATATCTTACAATCCTATCAGCTAAAATTCTTGATTCTTCAAAAAGATATTGCCCTTTTGTGCCCATCCGAGCTCTCTTCCATTTTTCATGTCTAGATGGAGCGGATGGAGGGGCTACCTATCCAGAGCATGAAGACTCGGCTGTTAGTTTTTTTAATTTTTCCACCATCTTTTGTTTTTACAAAAATGCATACCCTCCCTGAGATAAGCTATGAATTTATACATTTTTAGATTGGATATCTTGGTGTGATTTCCTTTTTTTCTGTAAATTAAGAATAATAAATCATTTTCAGAACATTAATAAGATCATTTATATAAGAAATCTTATAAAAGTTTACATTGCCCTTACAAAAAATTACTCTTTTCTTCTACTTTCAACAAACTATCTCCATGTGTCTTCATCTATAAAAGGATATATATGACATGGATTTTCATGACTCCTATGACCAAAAATGAAATCAGATGAGAGGGTTGATTTGAAATCCCTCCATCTCCTGGCAGCCATCAATACGAATTTCTTCCTAACTCCTCCCGTTTCAAGAATATGAAATTTCATCTGATAAAGAAGAGGTTAAACATATTATATATACTAGAAAAATTTAAATAATAGGAAAACATTAGAAAAATATCTTACCAAAATCATCTCCCACAACTGAGAGATAATCACTTTATCCACACTTTTTCAATCATCATACGAAATGATTAATTTGATCTTACCCTGAGTTGAAACAAAAATCATAAAATCTTTTTCATTTGGACCTCTAGGAATATCATCCTCATCAATCTCAACAGGTATCCTTTAATCCTACGTACATGCAAGTTATAATTTTGGTAAACATGTTCACCCAAGTTTACCAACTCTTGAACTCTTTTCGGTAATAGGATCACATGAAGAAGATTGGGGAACATCTAGAGGAGAATGTGAATTTTCCTCCCCAGAGGTATGACCAATATGATCATCTCTATAATCATGTGGTTGATCAACCGATTGATCTGTCATTATCCTTCAAATCAAAAAAAAAACATTAGTTCACAAATATAAAAATTAAAATATTTTAATACTACTGTAATCAGAAGAAGGAAAATTATACTAAGTTACTTAACAGTAAACATGGTTAATATGGTAAGCATGTTAAACAATGGAGAAGATGGTAAAGATAGTAAACATGGTAAACATGGTAAACATGGTAAACCTGATAAACATGGTAATGTAATTTTCACTGAACAAAAATAATACATATATAATTTATGTATTGGTAAACATGAATATGTAAATTAAAAAAACATAAAACAAACAAAAACTTATAATTTTTTTTAATACATGTTTTAATAAAGAAAAAATTTACAATATCTAAAATTTTATGAATAAAATATATGCAAAAAAGACATAAACAAATTTTACCGATAATTTTAGGAATGTACAAATGGATTGATTTCCCAAATTCCTTCATCGTTATCATTCCTTATGGAACAAACCATGTCTTCAACATTCTCATCACTATGTTTTGTTAATCATTCCATGGAAGTAGTGATCTCACATAAATCAAAATCTTCATCAAGATCATCCTCATCAACATATTTTTTTCCCTTGTAAAACAACAACCCATTATATATCTGATTGATCTACTTCATAGAAAATTTATTTTGCATGTGTTTCTATTATAAAAGAATCTGTTGTGTCTTCCAATGTATTTAGATTAACAAGTGTCATTCCAAATTCATCATGTCTGACACTATTTTTACCAATAAAGAATTTAAAGTTAAAAATATGAACATTAATTTTAAATTAATCAACCTCCCATATGTCTTCAATCACTCCATAATATGCACTTGATGCAGAAATTGGGTTTTTTCCTTAGCACTCGAAAATTGCATTACTTCTGCAAACACCAATACACCACTATTTTGAACTATAGTTTTGTTGTCGTGAGATTTCATATGAAATTTATAGCTATTAATGTAATAATCGGACCATGTTATCACATTTCAAAAAGGACTACCCACTATCCATTTTAATGTCTCTGATACATCTGATATACGAAGAAAGTACTTTTTAAATCATGACAAAAATGTTTTGTTGTGCTCATTCAAAATCCAAATTTCTTTCTTCTTTGGATGACATTGTTTCACCTCATTCATACGCAATGTGATGTATGGTTGAGCATCAACTATGTTATTAAAGATGTATGATTCTATCTTTATCATATGTTCAGCTGACAAAGATTTGACTTTCAAGCCACGAATCCTCTTTCCCCCATTATTAACTCATTCATTGAGAGATGGAGGCAAACCTATGTGCTGTATCACAGCCAAGTAGCTCGTACAAAACTCTGCAACCTACTCAAAAATATAATTTTCTATAATGGAGGCTTCAGGTCGATATGTATTCTTAACATACCCCTTCAATATTTTCATATAACTTTCAAAAGGATACATCTAACAAAGATATACAGGTCCACAAAGCTTTATTTCTCAAACTAGGTGAATCATTAAATGCACTATTATATCAAATAATGTTAGAGAAAAATACATTTCCAATTCACAGAGTATAAAAATTGAATCCTTTTCCAAAATTTTCAAACCATTCACATCAATCTCCTTATTACAAATTGAATTGAAAAAATTACACAACTTCATTATAGTATTTCTGACACGAATGGGCAATATTCCATGCAATTCAACTGGTATATGTTGTTGCATCATGACGTGACAATCATGAGATTTCATACATATCAAATTAAAGTCCTTTAATGAGACAAAATTTATTACATTTGAAGAATAACCTTGAAGCACTTTGATATCGTGAAGAAAATGACAAAAGATAATTTTCTCCCTCTTCGATAATGTATAACAAGCTGGGGGAAGAAATGTTCGTCTTCCATTAGGAGTGGGAGCTAACTCCAAACGCATTCCCATTGATAGTAAGTCTAATCTTGCATTCAAACCATCTTTTGTCTTTCCTTTAATATCTAACAATATTCCTTTCAAAAAATCAACGATATTCTTCTCCACGTGCATGAAATCAATATTATATTTAACTTCATGATATCTTCAATATGGTAGCTAAAACAATATTGACATTTTCTTCCAAATATGTCTATCATTACTAGATTTCTATGTCTTTCCCAATGTCACATCAAGGGTTTTCACCATCTCAAATTACAGATTAGGGGATAAAGGTTTTGGAGTAATATCAAATTCTAGTGAGCCATTTAATGCATTTTTTAGTCTTCTGTAAGAGTGATCCATAAGAAAAAACTATCGATGACCCATGTACACTGTTTTCCTCCCATGATGCAATTGACAATATGACGTCTATTGTTCGCAAATTGGAAATGATTTATACCCTTTAACACTGTATCCAGACAAATTTCCATATGCTGGGAAGCCATATATAGTGAACAAAAGCACTGCATGCAGTTGAAAATATTTCATTTTATAAGAATAATACTCCCCAATACCATCCGCCCATAAAAGTTACAAATCATCAATCAACAGTGACAAGTAAACATCAATATCATTGACGGGTTGCTTCGGACCATAGATAATTATACTCAACACGACAAATTTTCCATTCATACAAACTTCCGGAGAGAGTTTGTAAATTACCAATAAAATAGATCATGATCTATGTGTGCTACTGAGGGTTCAGTATGGATTTATTCCTTCTACGCACAACCCTATTCTGATGTTTCTAATTTCATTTCCAAATGAAGAATACTGCTCATCAATTTTCTTCCACTGTGGATAATCAGCTGGATAACATATTTTTAAATCACATAACCACTCATCAGCATGCCATCTTAACCTTTTTGCATCATGTGAAGTAGAAAATTAAAATTTTAAATCATGAATTAAAGGAAGATACCAGAATACCTTTGAAGGGATCTTTATAATCTCTATATCAGCCTATGATTTTTCTTTCACCTTATACCGTGATGTCTCACATTTAAGACACTCTCACAAAAAATCATATTCCTTCCTATATATCAAATAGTCATTCAGAAAAGTATGCATTTTATTGTATCCCAATCCCATTAGGAATAATATTTTCTTTGCCTTATAATGTGAATCTAGAAGATCATTATCTTTTGACAGAATGTTTTTCATCAATTTTAGCAGCTCTATAAAACTTCTGTCACTCCATCCATGTTTATACTTCAGGATAATCAATCTTAACACCACCGAAAAAACCATAAAATCTATACAACCATGATATAGTGGTGTTTTAGCATCATCATATAGAAGCACAACTGTCGGTTTTATCTCAATTTGTTCTGCTGCAATATCACGAATCATTTATTTCAATTCCATCTAAGGTACCATCTTGTGAATCATCATCATTAGTGACATTCTGTCCAGTTTCACCATGCCAAATCCAAGTTCTGTAACTCGGATTAAAACTATGACAATTTAGATGATCTTATATCAGTCTTCTTTTCAACTTCTTCATATTCAAACATTTCAGTCATAGACAGAAAAAATTGTCACTACTAGGAACATTACATTTAGAAAATTCCAAAAAGGAATCAAAACCTTCCTCATATTCATTTCTCATTCGATGTGCCGTAATCCAACTTCGACTCATTATTACCTATAACAATTATCAAAATTATACAACTTTTTAAGATAAGACAAATATATGTTTATATGAAAAAAATCATAATTTGAATGTAATTTTTTTTTGAAATATAAACCAAATCTATGCGTATTTAAAAAAATATGCTTGAATATGATTTTAAAAAGAAAATATAGTTAGATATACAAGTTTTAAATTCCATGGAATCAAAGAATAACATGAGGCCTCAAATAGTTGATAGAAAATTGGAGAATATAGAGTAATCCTTAGAATCAAATCAAATTTAAGAGTAAAACTCAGATGGAGAAAATCACAATGTGAAGCCAATCATCACAGAATAATGTGGTCAGGATAACAATGCATATTTGAGAACCATGACATCGTATCCCCCATAACCCATAATTTTCTCATTGTTGATGACTGGTCATAATATATATAACCAAATAAAATCATATTTCAACACTAATATCCATGAAACTATACAATCATCATGTCATAATCACACAAACCACGATGCAATAGTCAATCCAAACTGACCCTTATCCCCCACCCCCTTAGACACCCCCTGGACACCACCACCCACTTGGACATCCCCCACACCCTTAACACCACCCCCACCCCCTTGGACACCCCCTGGACACCACCACCCCATTGGACAGCCCCCACACCCTGGACACCACCCCCACCCCCTTGGACACCCCCTGGACACCACCACACCCTCGAACATCCCCCCACCCCTAAGGACACCACACCACCCCCTAGATAGCCCCCACCCCCGTGGAAACACCCACCCCTCCTAGACACCCCCAACCCTCTTGGACACCACCACCCACATCCTTCCTCCTTAGACACCCCCCATGGACACCCCCAACCCTCTGGAAATCCCCCCCAGACAACCCCCAAACCCTCTAGATGGGCCCCACCCCCTTGGACAACCCCCACCCCCTTAGACACCCCACCTACTTGGACCCCCCCTGTAGAGACCCGTATCTTGACGTACATGGACATTACATTACATTTGCGGAATACTTAGTACATAACAAAAACACACACACAAGGACCGTAATAGTTTAGTGTCTTTGGAAACTCGGAATATAATCTTCTAATCGTGGTGAAAGATCTTCAACATCTCCCATAAAGATCTTCTTTTTTTTATACCTAAAATCTTTCTTTATATCCTGGGGAAAAGAAAACATAAAAGGGTGAGCTCAAATGCTCAGTAAGGGTAAACAAAAGAAATATCAATCACATCATATACATAAGCACATAACTTTTGGAAATCTTAACCTGCAAAAGAGATCATAATTTCATAACATGGGGTAAATCATGGCAGTGAAATGTAATCACAATAATCATAACATAAAACATGAAACTTTGTGGCATTCACACATAATCATAGAGAATCATTTCTTGTTAGTCAAGACTCATTGCCAAGACTATCTTAGTGGACAAAGTCCCTTTCTGAATCGAGTAACCCTCGTTTCAGTCCTGTTTCACTGAACCGGTATAACCTACCATTCCAGCCATGTCTATCTCATGAGATATAAAATCATTACCCAATGAATTGGAGGGAGATATAGGTCCCACCCATATCATAATGATACCATTCTTATGTGTGCCACAAAATCATAAATCTTACATCATTTCATAACCCATGTAATAAAAATGGGATTCTTAAAACAACATGACATCATAAAACCATTCATATAAGATAATGGAATTCATAAACATAATTCCATCACAACATAGTCAAATCAATGTAAAAATATGGATTGAAACAGAACCCTTTATTATCTTAGATGGAAAATAATTTTGATAAAACACTTGAAATGAATTCTTGAGGAAAATATCCTTTCTTCTCCAAAATCAATTTCTTTTCACAAAACGTCATGCAATTTTAAAAGAAAGAGATTTTATTAAAAATAGTCATGAAATATTTTTGAGGAAGCTTCATGAAAATAAGGCTTTATAAAACCGTAAAAATCCGTTCGTTCCGTTTAAGTTAAAAAAAACATTCTTCGTACTTTTGTCGGAAAAATAAAAAAATTACCTCGTACGGAAAACGACAAAAGACTCCTTTCATTTCCTTTACTAAAAACTCACCGAAGGGTAAAATTGGATTTAAACAATTGTATTTGGATGGAAATAATATTACATATTTATGAAACATGGATGTGGATGATAAAATACACCCCAGTAAATGCCAAAGTAAAAACAATCTCGGATAAAAGTGAGATTGTGATATTTCCCTTACCTTAGGTCTGATTTGCTTCGTATGTGTCCGAACCTCCTGTATAATGATTTAAATAATGTTATTGACTTATTCCAGAATCATATTCATTGTTATTATATCATATATGGTCCACTTATGACTTTATATTACTCGTTCTTTTGTAAATTCCACGTTAAAGAAGCGTTTTGGGTAAAATCGTTTCATTTTATCGTAGGTGTTTTGACTTGTTGTTCTTGACATTATTATTACTTATATCATGATTTAATTACTTCCAGAATATAAAATATGATTTATATATCATATATATTCAGTATATATATATATATAAGATAGATAAATGAAATAAAAAACATCGTTCATGGAGACGGTAGTCCGTACGTACGCATGAACGCTGTTTTCCTTTCCTTATTGTCTTGAATGGAAGTAAGTAGATGACATATATATAAATATATACATAAATACAGTAGCTTTATAATGTCATATATTTCATTATTATTTCTTATATATACTTTTTAATCATTCTTAAATGGTTAACATGGAGAATGAATCTCATCGCGTCGTGGAGACGGTAGTCCGTACGTACGCACGAGCGATGATATCATTTCCATAAATATTGAATTGAATTGGAGTGGATTATACAATATATCAGAATCAATATGATGTTTTAATAACTATGTATAGTTATTCTTTACACCATTATACCCATCCATGTAAGGTGGTGGTGGAAAATAGATTACACCACGGCGTGGAGACGGTATTCCGTACGTACGCACGCGCGGTGATTTCTTTTTCCGTAGGATGGATAGATGGTGAAATATGGTTGTTTCATACTTATAATAACATATCAGTATATGAGTGATACTGATGTTATTACTTCATAATGAAACAACCTAAGAAGAAGAAGTGGAAGAAGAAATAAAGATGAAAGAATTGATAACGGTAATTACCTCTTCTTTGAAGTGCCTCTTTGAGACCTCTTCTTAGGGCACTAGAATTGGTCTTTGAGGAAGACCAGAACCTCTAGGATGTTGCTAGGGAAGTGGAAAAGAGATTTTTGCAGGGATTGGCCGAGCTTGAGTGCTCAAATTGGTGTGAGGAGGAGGGGGAGGAGGTGTCCTTTTATAGGGGAGGAGAGGGGCACCTTAGGAATATCTCAAAATATTATTTTATATTAAAGTCAAAATCGGTTTATAATGGTTCCAAAGGGTCTTATTTCGAAGCTAAAGTGGGGATGGGTCGAAATCCTATCAACCAATAGGATTTAGACAAGTTTAGGGTATTATTTTAACCTTATCAATTAGATTTAACTCTAAGTTAAATAATTTAACTTTTACCGTGTCCATTTGTTTTCTTTCACTATATGGTTAATAAACTTACTATAACATGCCAAACGAACCCCAAATTGTATATTATTAATACATATATCCTTATCTAAGTCATTTGGCCGAACCGTAGATTTTTAGGAATAAAATAACAATTAGTAATATAATATTTGATTTAAAAACTATTTTGTGTCAATTTTGACACTATTTGATATATGATTTTTGTGAAAATCATAACAGAATTATATGTTCGAACCAAGTTGATTAAATCATCACTAATATATCATAGTATCCTAGAAAATTAGTGGAATTCATAAAAAGTCTTAAATTACATTTATTTTGGTATTTATATTATCAATTATGTCAATATTTCATTAATAAGATAATTACTGCATCATCTTTGTGTGATAAATAAATTATATTATTTGATGTCTAAAAATTACAAATAAAATACCATCATGTAGGAAATCTTTTTAGATTTCTAATTAATATTTATAGTCTAATTTATCTTATGTATAACCCCATATTAAAAATGATTTACTTATTAAACTTTGATTTTAACTATTTTAACCTTTCTTTAAATAAATTAATAATAAATGTCCTAATCTAATCCAAGTGGGCCTAAATGGTCATATTTTATTCCTAAGTTTGTTTTTGGTCGAATTACACTTGTCCAATAGAATTAGGACATGTGTTAGGGTAATATTAATATCATATTTACCCTTAGTTACCCTATTTACTATTAACCGCGGTAAAAAAAGTAAAAAGTTACTATTCACCAAAAATTATTTTCATCTCATTGAACCACATTTTAGTCCTTGATATTAACCGTGTCTCTCGGATTTTCGAAATTCCATTCACAGAAGCGGTAAAATTAAGTTTTATGCAAAATTCAGTTTTTTAACCTACCACTTAGTGGTTTCACTATTCATCAAAAATTGATGTTTTTCAGAACAATGCCAAAATTTCATCCCAAGCTATATTTCATATTCCGAATTCAAAAATGAAGTCTATTTTACCAAATTCATAACATAAAAGTTGCATTAATTAATTTTATAATTAAATCCCGCAGTTAAAACAAATAGCGTGTTTTTATGAAACAATATCTATCAAAAGATTGACACTTGTTTATGTCTAGTTTAAATGTGAAATTACATCCAATGACCAACATTGTATTAAATTGTAAAAATATATTCTAAATATACTTTAAAACCACTCAAATTAATGATTTATCACTATTAATTATTTCGATTAAAAAAGTTGTTTTTAATTATAATTTAGTAATTTTCACTATTCATCAGAATATGAAAGTTATCCGAAAAGTACCAAAATTTCACCTTAGGCTAAATTCGATACTCCGAATCTAAAAATGAATTCTATTTTGAAAAATAAAATTTACAAAATTTCAAAAAGTGGTTATTACTATTTATAACGGCTAGTTTTAATAATATTTTAATAGCATATCGTTGTTTAGTGAAACTCGGTATTGCGTATTACACACGCTATCGAGGAAGGTCGCGATTGCGTGTAATGCAAGGCAAGTCAAGGATGCGTGTTGTGCAATCTCCTTTTGGTGTAGCGTACAACACAAGACATTAATAAAATTAAAAAGAATATATTTTTTTATAAAATCATGGGCTGTTACATTCTACCCCCCTTAAAATGAATTTCGCCCTCGAAATTCGTCGGGGTTATAAATGGTTTACTATTCGAAAGTTTCTTTAATAGAAACCCACATCGTAAAAAGGAATATCAAAACCAATCATTAAAAACAAAAGTATGAAACGTAACGGTTACCCAAATAAACTAATCATTGGGTTTCCACATAGGTGAAAATATGGATATGGAAGAGAAATCAAGCATCATGTTCTGATGGAGAGTGGTAGAGAACATGGCTATGGAAAAGCCAGTAATCACAAATCCATAGATTTGTGATGATATAAGGTACCATCTGATTCATCAGGTATAAGAGAACTAGGACAACATTTTTGGTTTTCAAGATCATTTCCCTAAAGTTAAAGAATTTGAATTAGAATAAATACTTACTTTATTTTGGTACAATCTCACTGTTGTTCGTGCCTTTAACAATTTCCACTTCATCTCTTAAATAAATAAAGTTGAATTTGTTATTCGTGAAGTGTTAGCAGATCATGTGATAGAATGACGGGTCATTCCATCTATTTCAAACAAAAGGTTAGCAAAATTATATACATAAGTCGATCTATAGTGAGATTAATCACATATGGACTTATACTTCATATATCATACTGCTTAATATAATAAAACTAGTTTCTACTAAACAAGGACTTCCTGTAGGCTAGTGGTAGGCGATAAAGGCCAGTCGCACTTTGGTTGTGGGTTCGATTCCTACAGCCTTGTCCGAAGCGATGGGCTGTCGCCCGTCCTGCAGGTTGTCCCTTTTTCTAAAACTATGTTACTATAACATCCCATCAATAATATCGAAAATCTTCTATCCTTAAACAATACTAACTTATGTCCAACATAATCCAGTCTAATCTTTAGGCTTATAATACTGCAGTCCACTCTCATAATATAGTGACAACGATTACCAGAGATTTAATACTGTCGTTGATCCCCACATATCATAAGATATGTCTTGTTGGTCACATTCCAAACATTCAAAGTCCTTAATCGTGTATTCTCTTGAATACCTTAGTGAAAACATGAGTGCAGTTAAAAGTTAACACTTTCCACATACCAAAATCCTCAAAATTCTATATACTCAAACCATGATATCACTTAGTCCTTATATCAATCATGATCTCATGAATACTATCAAACATTTAATTTTCTCCTTATCCCTTCATTATGCGCATATCATCTACATTCCAAAAATATCTGAATAACCTTTCATGGATACTGGTAACATTAATCATACACTTTCAAAACACAAGGAAATACAACAGTGTAACAATCCATAGATGTCTCTTTATTCCAAAATTACACATGATAAACATGTAATCATTCCACTACATTCTCAAACCATTGACCGAGCTTCAAAAATTCTTTCATCTCACATATCATTTGTAGTCTCTTCATCATCATCCACATAAATACTACCCATATGACCATACTGATTCTCTTCATGAGTCTTTCCCTTAGGGAATTTGTTTTCATAATGCCCATACATTCCACATTTAAAACACTTAACCATTTTTGATGTCGTAGCAATACCATTATCCTCATCCATGGTGTTAACCGACCCTTTTCCTTTCCACTTACTTGCTTTGTGTCCTTCTTTTCCACACCCAAAGCATCTTCCAGTTCCCTTGAAACATTCTCCTTGATGCCTCTTCCCATAAGATTTACATAGGGGAAATTGAACTTTCTTTCCTCTATGATCATCATGGAACTCCATCTTTCTCTTATTAGTCGAGTCAGGAAACTTACCAAATTTTACTTTATTGATCATGTTGTGAGATTGCTGATTCGGCATAATAATGATGTTTGGGCATCCAAATCCCATTTCATTTGGTTGCTCATGAAGAATATCATTCCATTGTCCATCATATCCTCCATTATCGTGAATCATCTTGTTTCCAGCCATATTCTAAAACCCAAAAAAGAATAGTGTGAGAGGCAAAAATCATAATAAAGGGGGAGTAACTTAAATATCTAACATCTTTGGTTTAATCTAATATCGTTACCATAGTTCTAGGACTATATCCTATACGTATACTTATCCTTAGGGGCATCCCTAGACATACCTTAGAAATATCTCTAGGGATCTCACTAATGTTTTCGCGTCCTAGTTTCCAAAGGTTGACTAAACCTTTCCTCTGATACCAACTGTAGAGACCCGTATCTTGACGTACATGGACATTACATTACATTTGCGGAATACTTAGTACATATCAAAAACACACACACAAGGACCGTAATAGTTTAGTGTCTTTGGAAACTCGGAATATAATCTTCTAATCGTGGTGAAAGATCTTCAACATCTCCCATAAAGATCTTCTTTTTTTTATACCTAAAATCTTTCTTTATATCCTGGGGAAAAGAAAACATAAAAGGGTGAGCTCAAATGCTCAGTAAGGGTAAACAAAAGAAATATCAATCACATCATATACATAAGCACATAACTTTTGGAAATCTTAACCTGCAAAAGAGATCATATTTTCATAACATGGGGTAAATCATGGCAGTGAAATGTAATCACAATAATCATAACATAAAACATGAAACTTTGTGGCATTCACACATAATCATAGAGAATAATTTCTTGTTAGTCAAGACTCATTGCCAAGACTATCTTAGTGGACAAAGTCCCTTTCTGAATCGAGTAACCCTCGTTTCAGTCCTGTTTCACTGAACCGGTATAACCTACCATTCCAGCCATGTCTATCTCATGAGATATAAAATCATTACCCAATGCATTGGAGGGAGATATAGGTCCCACCCATCTCATAATGATACCATTCTTATGTGTGCCACAAAATCATAAATCTTACATCATTTCATAACCCATGTAATAAAAATGGGATTCTTAAAACAACATGACATCATAAAACCATTCATATAAGATAATGGAATTCATAAACATAATTCCATCACAACATAGTCAAATCAATGTAAAAATATGGATTGAAACAGAACCCTTTATTATCTTAGATGGAAAATAATTTTGATAAAACACTTGAAATGAATTCTTGAGGAAAATATCCTTTCTTCTTCAAAATCAATTTCTTTTCACAAAACGTCATGCAATTTTAAAAGAAAGAGATTTTATTAAAAATAGTCATGAAATATTTTTGAGGAAGCTTCATGAAAATAAGGCTTTATAAAACCGTAAAAATCCATTCGTTCCGTTTAAGTTAAAAAAAACATTCTTCGTACTTTTGTCGGAAAAATAAAAAAAATACCTCGTACGGAAAACGACAAAAGACTCCTTTCATTTCCTTTACTAAAAACTCACCGAAGGGTAAAATTGGATTTAAACAATTGTATTTGGATGGAAATAATATTACATATTTATGAAACATGGATGTGGATGATAAAATACACCCCAGTAAATGCCAAAGTAAAAACAATCTCAGATAAAAGTGAGATTGTGATATTTCCCTTACCTTAGGTCTGATTTGCTTCGTATGTGTCTGAACCTCCTGTATAATGATTTAAATAATGTTATTGACTTATTACAGAATCATATTCATTGTTATTATATCATATATGGTCCACTTATGACTTTATATTACTCGTTCTTTTGTAAATTCCACGTTAAAGAAGCGTTTTGGGTAAAATCGTTTCATTTTATCGTAGGTGTTTTGACTTGTTGTTCTTGACATTATTATTACTTATATCATGATTTAATTACTTCCAGAATATAAAATATGATTTATATATCATATATATTCAGTATATATATATATATAAGATAGATAAATGAAATGAAAAACACCGTTCATGGAGACGGTAGTCCGTACGTACGCATGAACGCTGTTTTCCTTTCCTTATTGTCTTGAATGGAAGTAAGTAGATGACATATATATAAATATATACATAAATCCAGTAGCTTTATAATGTCATATATTTCATTATTATTTCTTATATATACTTTTTAATCATTCTTAAATGGTTAACATGGAGAATGAATCTCATCGCGTCGTGGAGACGGTAGTCCGTACGTACGCACGAGCGATGATATCATTTCCATAAATATTGAATTGAATTGTAGTGGATTATACAATATATCAGAATCAATATGATGTTTTAATAACTATGTATAGTTATTCTTTACACCATTATACCCATCAATGTAAGGTGGTGGTGGAAAATAGATTACACCACGGCGTGGAGACGGTATTCCGTACGTACGCACGCGCGGTGATTTCTTTTTCCGTAGGATGGATAGATGGTGAAATAGGGTTGTTTCATACTTATAATAACATATCAGTATATTAGTGATACTAATGTTATTACTTCATAATGAAACAACCTAAGAAGAAGAAGTGGAAGAAGAAATAAAGATGAAAGAATTGGTAACGGTAATTACCTCTTCTTTGAAGTGCCTCTTTGAGACCTCTTCTTAGGGCACTAGAATTGGTCTTTGAGGAAGACCAGAACCTCTAGGATGTTTCTATGGAAGTGGAGAAGAGATTTTGGCAGGGGTTGGCCGAGCTTGAGTGCTCAAATTGGTGTGAGGAGGAGGGGGAGGAGGTGTCCTTTTATAGGGGAGGAGAGGGGCACCTTAGGAATATCTCAAAATATTATTTTATATTAAAGTCAAAATCGGTTTATAATGGTTCCAAAGGGTCTTATTTCGAAGCTAAAGTGGGGATGGGTCTAAATCCTATCAACCAATAGGATTTAGACAAGTTTAGGGTATTATTTTAACCTTATCAATTAGATTTAACTCTAAGTTAAATAATTTAACTTTTACCGTGTCTTTTTGTTTTCTTTCACTATATGGTTAATAAACTTACTATAACATGCCAAACGAACCCCAAATTGTATATTATTAATACATATATCCTTATCTAAGTCATTTGGCCGAACCTTAGATTTTTAGGAATAAAATAACAATTAGTAATATAATATTTGATTTAAAAACTATTTTGTGTCAATTTTGACACTATTTGATATATGATTTTTGTGAAAGTCATAACAGAATTATATGTTCGAACCAAGTTGATTAAATCATCACTAATATATCATAGTATCCTAGAAAATTAGTGGAATTCATAAAAAGTCTTAAATTACATTTATTTTGGTATTTATATTATCAATTATGTCAATATTTCATTAATAAGATAATTACTGCATCATCTTTGTGTCATAAATAAATTATATTATTTGATGTCTAAAAATTACAAATAAAATACCATCATGTAGGAAATCTTTTTATATTTCTAATGAATATTTATAGTCTAATTTATCTTATTTATAACCCCATATTAAAAATTATTTACTTATTAAACTTTGATTTTAACTATTTTAACCTTTCTTTAAATAAATTAATAATAAATGTCCTAATCTAATCCAAGTGGGCCTAAATGGTCATATGTTATTCCTAAGTTTGTTTTTGGTCGAATTACACTTGTCCAATAGAATTAGGACATGTGTTAGGGTAATATTAATATCATATTTACCCTTAGTTACCCTATTTACTATTAACCGCGGTAAAAAAAGTAAAAAGTTACTATTCACCAAAAATTATTTTCATCTCATTGAACCACATTTTAGTCCTTGATATTAACCGTGTCTCTCGGATTTTCGAAATTCCATTCACAGAAGCGGTAAAATTAAGTTTTATGCAAAATTCAGTTTTTTAACCTACCACTTAGTGGTTTCACTATTCATCAAAAATTGATGTTTTTCAGAACAATGCCAAAATTTCATCCCAAGCTATATTTCATATTCCGAATTCAAAAATGAAGTCTATTTTACCAAATTCATAACATAAAAGTTGCATTAATTAATTTTATAATTAAATCCCGCTGTTAAAACAAATAGCGTGTTTTTAAGAAACAATATCTATCAAAAGATTGACACTTGTTTATGTCTAGTTTAAATGTGAAATTACATCCAATGACCAACATTGTATTAAATTGTAAAAATATATTCTAAATATACTTTAAAACCACTCAAATTAATGATTTATCACTATTAATTATTTCGATTAAAAAAGTTGTTTTTAATTATAATTTAGTAATTTTCACTATTCATCAGAATATGAAAGTTATCCGAAAAGTACCAAAATTTCACCTTAGGCTAAATTCGATACTCCGAATCTAAAAATGAATTCCATTTTGAAAAATAAAATTTACAAAATTTCAAAAAGTGGTTATTACTATTTATAACGGCTAGTTTTAATAATATTTTAATAGCATATCGTTGTTTAGTGAAACTCGGTATTGCGTATTACACACGCTATCGAGGAAGGTCGCGATTGCGTGTAATGCAAGGCAAGTCAAGGATGCGTGTTGTGCAAACTCCTTTTGGTGTAGCGTACAACACAAGACATTAATAAAATTAAAAAGAATATATTTTTTTATAAAATCTTGGGCTGTTACACCCCCCCCACACACACACACATACCCCTGGACTGCCCCCCCCCCCACCTCCATGGAAACCCTGGACACCCCCAACCCTCTAGACAGCCCCCCCGAACCCTATAGACACCAGCCCCACCCCCTGGACACCCCCACCCCCTTGGACATCCCCCAATCCTCTTAACAGAACACACCACCCCCTTGGACACCCCATCCCTCCAAGACACCACCCCCATCCCTACCCCCTTGGACACCCCCAACCCTCTGGACAACCCCCACCCCTGGAGAACCCCCCAAAGCCTCTAGAATGGCCCCCACCCCCTTGGACAACCCCCACCCATACACCCCATTGGGAATCCCACCACCCCCTTCGACACCCCCACCCTCTGAACATGGCTCCACCCCCTTGGACAACCCCATCCCTTTAGACACCCCCACCCCTTGGACCCCCCACCCCCACACACACCCCCCCTAGACTCCCCCCCACCTCCATGCACACCCTCAACCCTCTGGACAGCCCCCCGAACCCTCTAGACACCACCCCTACCGCCTTGGACACCCCATGGAAACCACCACCCCCTTAGACAACTCCCACCCCTCTGGACAGCCCCCACCCACTAGAAAACCCCTACCCCTTTGGACAGCACCATACCCCCTTGGACACCCCACCCCTCCTGGACACCACCCCCACCCCCTACCCCCTTGGACACCCCCTGGACAGCCCCCAATCCTCTAGATATCCACACCCCCAGACATCCCCCCCAAACCCACTGGGTAGTCCCCCATCCCCATGGACTACCCCCACCCTCCCACCCCCTTGGACAGCCCCCACCCCCTTGGACCCCCCCCCCCCCCCACACACCCCTGGACTACCCGACCACCTCCATGGACACCCTGGACAGCCCCCAACCCTCTGGATAGCCCCCACCCCCATGGAAATCCCCCAACCCTCTAGAAAGCCGCCATAACCATGGGATTTTAACCTCAAGTTACTAGTTTGGGCATATCTAGGGATTGTAACCTCAAGTTACTTGTTTTGGTATCATTCCATTATTCAATATGGGAACCATGAACCGTATCTCCTACATCTCTAAAATGCACTATTGTTCAATGAATCGGGTTTTAATAGAATATGAAGACTTATAATTGTCCACAAAAATAAGCGATGTAAATAGTTTATGGAACAATAAAAAGTGATACACAAAATAGAAACTACCATGGATCCAAAACAAACATTCGACCATGAAAAACCATATATACTTATAAAATAAATCACATTGGTACACGAAATGGTTGTATCACAATGGTTTAGATATAAATTGTAGTAAAATAGGTGAATGATATCATTAGTTGTCAATGACAACAAATATTACCATAAATGTAGGGAATCTGAAAAACAAAATCAAATGTAATAGAAGTAGGTGAAGCTTACTTGAATATTGCGAGTCGATCTGATAGATCTGGTGGTAATAAAGAAGATGATGATGTAAAAACAAGGTAATAGGGTTTGAAATTGAATAATCATACCTATTTTAAACAAAAAAATCACAAAACGTAAATATAGACTATTCGGGAAAAAACAGAACGAAATAAAGTCGTGGGAGGCTTACCAAGTGTTAAGAAGGGAGATGATAGGTCCGAGGAGAGTAAAGTTGAAAAACGATGATGGAAAAATGAGTTTAGAAAAATGAGATCGAATAGTCGATTCTAGGATTTTCACACGAGAGAGATGAGTCGTAGGTATTTCGATCGAAAAATCAGAAATGACAATCCACGGGGCGTGATAAATTTTTGAAATGTTTTATAATGTTGGTTATTTAATAACCGACATTATGAACTATTCTCATTACATTAGTAAAGTCAGTTATTATAATAACAGATGTTATAAATTTATCAGATACCTCATTTTTTACATCGGTTATTTTATAACTGACATAAAAAAATCCATGTGTGGTTTTATATGTTGGTTATTCTATAATCGACCTAAAAAACGCATCGTAAACCACACTTTTTACGTCGGTTATTTTATAACTGACCTAAAAACTGCTGTGTGTTGGTTCTTAAGGTCAGTTAAAATATAACTGACGTAAATAATTTTCTGGGTTGGGTTTTTACGTTGGTTTTAAAATAACTAACATCAAAAAGGCCTCCGATGCCGCCTTTTTATGTCGGTTATTTTATAAACAACATAAAAAATTCATTAGATACCTCATTTTTTACGTCGATTAACAAATAAACAATGTTAAAAATTTACTCTCAGTATTCTTTATGTCGGTTATTTTATAACGGATGTAAAAAACAACATATCACATATTTTCATGTTGATTATATATAACTGACGTAAAAAATGGTGACGTGAAATTTTTTTTCGGCACTAGTGTATCTTCTTACTCTTTATACTTCTACTAATTGTATATGTTGTTTCCAATTTTGCAGTACCTTATCTAATGAGGGAGTAATCTTCTAAAAAACTTCCCAAAGGCTCCCATTTCAAGTTGAAATCCTTTTTCATTTGGGGAGATGGGCTTGTGGTCTTGTGGCCCGCTGTTACAGGGATTGGTTTAGTGGCACTTGGGGTGGGGCATTACAAAGTGGTATCAAAGGGCTGTTTATTTTTTTCATTTTGTCTTGATATTTGGGTTATATAAGAAAATATGACATTGGAATTGGAATATAACCTGTGATGGACACAGATATCCCATGTATAGGGGATACACAAATTTCATGGGTTTGGGATTTTAGTTACTTATTATGCCATTTATTAATGATACGACCTCACCGTTGGGTGATATACTAGTTTTTACTATAACCGGTATTAGTATTATTTAGTTGATGATTTTTCATATTTTTTCCCAATGATATTAGGGTATTTCATTTATTTGAATAACATTTGACACCATAGGGATTAAAATGATATGCATATTTCCATGCGATATTTACTTTATGCATGAATTTTCCTTTTTTTCATATGAGTACTATTGTGTTATGTTACAATATCTTTCATGAATTGTTGGTTATAAATATAAACAGTTTATATGTATTAGTGATCTATCTATGATATTTTATCTGTGTACCTAGCCTGTCTCATAGAGAAGGATTTATATTTTGTAAACCTTAGAGGAATTCCATATACCTATATTTATTTATTTTATTCCATACATGATATTTATTTTTAAGGGAAGAGTCAACTTTAGTTTATGCAGTTTTTATACAGCTGCTTCACACAAATTCATTTCTTCTATGAATTTTAAGAGTCTCAGACATTTCATCTATTACTTCTATGATTTTATGTATCTCTACACTCCTTTGGTGGTCATACCATAGGGTTTATACCAGTGCTAGGAGTTCCCCTTGAGATATGGGGGGTAACATTTCGTCTGGACATTCTTCATCCTTCAGATGACGAGATTCAATGTCATTCCTTGTATGGGAAATCTCTTCCTTTTCCAAGCCCTAGTGGATTGAAATCTGCATCTAGTGTCTTTCACAAAACCTGAGGAAAATATATTTATACACAATGAGGAATGGGATATCTAGTTATATCAAGATGGACCTAAGAGATCTCGGTTTAGAAGAGTGACATCTCTGCTAGCATGTATCCTAATTTGTAATCGGAGACTGAAATTAGTGGATTTCATTACCGATATGGATCATTTTTGGGATTTATTCTCTAATAATTTATCCAACTTATATCATGTGAGGTAATTAGATCCCACAATCAAGCTAGTACTAGGTATGACACTAGTGTCCATTCCTCATTATAGTACGAAACCAATAAAGATATATGAAATCAAGATATAAATTGATTATCTTGAGGTGAAGGGTTTTATCAGACCTATTAAAACACTATGAGGTTCACTAGTCATTTTTTCTATGATGGTTTATTGTGCCCTAATAATTTTCCTGGATTAATGTTGAATCAACCAGCATATGGTAATGAATCGATATCATTTCCCTCCTATATATGACCTCTTCGAACAGATCCAATGAGAAACTATTTTCTACAACATAGATTTGAGTTCATGATATCATTATGTATGTTTGTGAAAAAAAATACACCACATACAACATTCTGAAGCATGTACGACGTGTATGAGTTCTTGGTTATGTCATTCGGTCTGACGAACATGCTATCTACATTCAAGGCTTTAATGAACTAGTTTATCCATATGTACCGTGATTCTATTGTGGTGGTATTCATAGATAGAACAATCTATACATGAAGAACAATAAATTCAACTTATTTATCAATATGGTTAACATTCTAGGACACATTATATCTGAGGTTGTCATATCAATTGCAAAGAAAAAGTTAGAGAAGTAGTTTCCTAGGATCATCCCAAGAATTTTTTTGACATACACAACTTCTTAGGTTTGGATAGATATTATAGATGTTTCATCCAGATTTATCCAACTTAGCATCTCTCCTTATGAACTAGGCTAAGAAGGGTGTCTTTTTCATCTTGTCATATGTTTGTGATAAACATTTTCAAGATTTAATGGGAAGTCCCATGAAATATCTGACCCTAATTCTTCCTAATCTTGACAAAAATTACATTATTTACAGGGATTCTTCAAGAATCATCCTGGGAGTAGTTGTGATATAGGGTGATGTAGGCATGGCATAGGGAACCTATCATGTGAGGCCTCATGAAAAACACTATCCTAAAAATGATATCAAATTGGTATCTGTGGTTCATTATATACACTATTAGATAAAATATTTTTTGGGAGAATGGTAGATTAATTAAACATATTATAAAAACAAGAAATATATCTCCACACATCAAGACATAAATTTGAAGCATCATAGTTGGGTCAAATACCAAAAGTAATTCAACATTGATCCTCTTTATACCTCTAAAAAGGTTAATGTTGTGGATGAGTCTTTGTAACACAAGACTCATACAAAATCTATTCAGTTAGAAAGAAGTTAGTGAAAAATAATGGATTTTTTATCTGAGATGCGTTTGGATGTTTAAGAAAAACACATTCAAACTATTCTAAATGCTCTTGTAGTGAAATACTACCTTTTGTATAGGGCCCAAAAGTGAAATTTATCTGATCCAAAGGGGCTCATTTTGAGGGAATACATCAGAAAAAAAACCTCCCCTGGTTGGGTAGTTGACAATAGTGAATCTCTACTCTACCATGGCCATGTATGGGTCTCTTTTGATATTTGGGAATACATGATCATGGTATCTCCTCCATATATTTGGGATGTTCTTTTTGGACATACAAATATGTATAAAGATATGAATGTTTAGTATTGGTGGCCATGTATGAAGAAGAAAACACTAGGTTTTGTTACCCGATGCTCCACCAATCTACAGTTAAAGGAAGAGCACCAACGACCTACTGGGCTCTTACAAAATATGTCCATTCATGAGTGGAAATTGAATAACATCAACAATGAGTTCATTACATTATTTGTAATATCTCTAATAGGTAGTGATGTAGTATGGGTGATCATCGATAGGATGATAATAGTCACACACTTCTTAACTATATGAAAGACCGTCTCTTTTAAGGATTAGGGGAGGCTTTATATTCTAGATACAGTTCGACTTCATAGTGTTCCCCATTCTACCATTTCGGATCGAGATGACTGCTTCACCATATGATTATGGAAAGGGTTATAGATGGAACTGGGTTCATAGGTTCTTTTAGGTAGTGCATATCACCCCTAAATGGATGGGTAGTCTGAGCGGACCATTCAGATGTAAGTGGTTATGTTGAGGGCTTGCATCCTTCATTTTGGTGGTTATTGAGAGAATCATATTCCTATTATTGAGTATTAATTTAATAATAAATTTTCAAAAAAATTAAAATGGATCCATAATTGGTAATCTATGTCAGACACTGTCTTTCACCACTTTGTTGGTTAAAAGTAGGCAAGGCGTCTTTTCTACGTCGTCAAATCATTTAGTTGATTTTTGAGAATGTTTATATGATTTATAAGTGTAAAAATACAATTAAATCCATGAATAATTCTTATATATAACATTTTTATAGACCTATGGATTTTGTGGTGGGACATCATGTATTTTAGTGTGTTTCACTGAGGTTGGGTCATAGACGAATCAGGAGGAAAGGAGTGTTATCACCGAAATATATTAGGACATTCAAGATAGTTCGGAGAGGTGGGCTGGTAGCCTATCAGTTGATGTTACCTTAGTGGTACCATTCAATGCATGATGTCTTCCATGCCTCTCATATTTGATAATATCATCCAAGCATGTATCATTATTTTGTCATCGATGATATCGAGATTTAGGTAGATTCATCTTTCTAGGAGTGTCAGATTTATATCATCGACCATAGAATAATGGTTCTCTGTGGTAGGTCAATTTCGGTGGTCCCGGTGCTATGGAAACAAGGAAGTGGCCAGGATGAGACCTTGGAGTGAGGTATTGATGTGTGTTCTCATTGACTTGAGCTTTTACAATACGACATTCCACTACACACAAAAGGGAAACTCGAGGATGAGTTTTCTTAAGGAGGGGGGGGGGGGTTAATGTTTGGATTTTAACATAGGTATGAACCATTTAAACTTTGGTTGAATTATTTAATGCGACATTGGGTGCATACCCATGTGGCTTATTACAGGTCCTGAGTAGTTATTAATTTATTTAAATGATTTCATATATTTTATTTAAAAATAAAACATCATGCCCTTGCACTGTGTTTTAGGGTAAATATAATTAGAAATGATTAAAATAAATAAAAATGAATTTTAATAAATAAAAATAGATGAAAAAGTAATGAAAATATAATATAATAATATTTATGCATGATAATAACAAAAATAATTAATAATGGGTTTATCCCATTATTATTATTATTATACTTTTATTTCTATTCAATTTTTTTATTTTTTTATTTTATATTTCCTTTTTCTTCCTTTTCTTTTTATTTTTTTCTAATTTAGTTTTTCATTTTTTTATTCCTCCTCTCCTATACTCCCTCTTATGTGTAACACCCCTTTCCATGGTGGTTCACCACAACTCTTCTTCCTTTGGAAGACCGGTACACATATGTATCTTCACTATATCCATCATTGTCAAAAGTGTAACAAATATATCTATAAGGCTTACCATCCTCACCAAAAATCATTGAGAATCATCCAATCCCCCTTTCACAATGTATTGTAGAAAGTTTTTTCCTAAAATTGGAGTGTTTCTAAAATCCACATATTTCTTCCGTTTTTTATCAAATAAAAGTTTTCCATGGGAAGTGGGATATACTATGAATATAAGGTAAGGAATCTGTGATCATTCTAATAAGTTATTTTAGTTATTAAAATTTTTCCATTTTAACGCTAGTCGGTTCCTCTTGAAAAATATCAAATAATGAAAATTAATTAAATCAAGAAATTTATCCTTGATCTTTTTGACATTACATTAGGGTGAATCACTTCCTTGGTAGTTTCAAGGCCATTAAAAACCCATTTGGGTGTGCCAACATAATTATAATTTTTTCTGTTAACTTTAATCCATTAAATTATACTTTACAAGTGAAGATGTAATAAATTTAGGTTGAGGTTTCGAATTGAATAATATTATTTGTAAAGAATCTTAATTTATGATTTTTTCCATGAAGTTGATTCCTAAATAATTATCACTATATGGAATTTCAGGTTTCACCATTATTGAATACCATTGCATCTAATTAAACTGATAATTTCTAGTTCTGTTTAATTTTGTGTTAATATAAGTAGTGCTAACTGTTGTGCTTGAATAATTGGTATGAGTGGAATTAAATGGTCAATTAGTTGGATTAAATCGTGAATGATGATCTATGATATATATATTCCTATTTTTTTAAATAAACATATACTGAAAAGAGAACATGGGTTCTATATTAAGAACTGACAAATGGAATCTCCGTGCTCGATAGGTTACATCACAATAATCTGGGAAATCGTTGTTTTAAGGTCTCTAGGAAAAGTATTTCTCCTAGGAATACACTATAATAATGGGTGACATAGGTTCCCTATATAGAAAACTCTGACAGATCCATTGAAACAATGTCGTCATTAAGCCTCGAGTGATACTTGGTCCCTAACATGCAATTTCCAGGAGGGACTCAAAGTTACCAACCACGAGTGATAGTTGGACTTTCAATAGGATAACTTTGGATGAACTTATAGGATTGAATAAAATTTATTAGATGTACCATGGTGATACATTCGGCACAGGTGCGGACTCCATGAATAAAATTGCGACTTTTAATATAAGTGTATGAGATGTTATTATTGATACTGCAAAGAGTTTACTTATGCTTTTTGATACCTACCTTGTGCCTTCTGTGCACCTGGTTTGACTTATGGATTAGACCCCATGCTAAAGCACAAGATTGGAGTTATGCCCTTTTCTTTTGTCTGTAATGATAATCTAGCCATGTGAAATATACATGTTATGCTTTACCAGGTATCTCATTCAGAATTCTAGCATAAGTTAAAGAAGGTGGTATTGGAGGGATGTCCTTTTGGGAACCCAAATGAAGTTACAATTATTTTTATTTATTTATGTTTCCTATATTTATAATATTCATTTCACACTTCCATTTGCCTACATCACAATATGTAATGATATAGACACTGTGGGTGCCGACCTACATATAAAATTTCTTACTTCCTACATGGGTGTTGTTTGGTACCAGGGTAGACTTTATGTTCATAGGTATGGATTTAGGTAAGAATTTTGTTGTTGATGCTTGATTTCATAGTTGATCTGGATAGATCTAGGGTGTAGAGGACTTATCCTTGATCGAGATGTTATCTCTCCGTTTTTATTTGGTATTTTGGTTGTTTATTTACCATACAACCTATATTTGTACCCCACACCCCTGATCATTTTTTTTACTTTTCGCTTCCTATATTAACGTCACCTTCATAACTATTATGAAAATTTAGCTTTTATAGATATTATTTATTTTGTTGGTTCATTTATCTTCTTATGCTCCTTTTTTCATACTATTTATTATTCCACTACTTGTATATATTATTTTTCATTGTATATTTACTTATCCAATATTGGAATATTATCCTCAGTTAGGTACCCAACACCATCACTACTAGTCAGCAACCTTTGGCATTTGGGGAGGTGCACTTGAGGTAATTTGGCCAACCCTGTCGGGTCCCACTTCAGGGGCACTCGAGGCCGTATATTACAAACAGTATAAATACATTTATTATGTGGAAATATAGAACATAAAATATTAAAGATATTTTTATAAGTGTAACCAAATGATTAAATGAATTTTAAGGGTGATCCATCAATATAATTTCCTTTAATGTTACACTTAAATCAGGTAACAATACAAACATTGACTTTTGATCCTTTAATAAATGATGTATTTTATAATTATGAAATCTATAAATTATATATGAGGACACTATTATATTTATTTGATTTCATCATGATCATCATGATATCATATTTTTTATTTTCATTCAATAGTTGTTCATAACGTTTCTTTTAAACAACTACTTCATTTTTTGCGATTATCTTTCTCTTTTTGAATATATGCAAAATCATCATAAATCATACAATTTGAATACAAATGAAAATTTATTAATAAGTAAATTTCTCCCTTAATTCTATCATTTTATTTTGTAACTTTATTAATTTCTTTTATAATAATTTTATTCTAAAATATTTGTTTTTTATACTGCTCAATGAGTCTTAATATAATTTTTTGATTTTTTTCATATAATTAATTAATCATTTACCCATAACTGTACGAATCATAACCAAAAATAAAATCTGAATCATCCCCAACATCATTTATAAATTATTTATCATTACAAATATGTTATATAAATTTTTCTAATTTTCAAAAGAATTATTAGTGTGTCATTATTTAGTGAAACATTAACCAGTAGAACACAAAATATTTATCTTTTGTAATTCTGATATCATCTATCATGATTCGATTTTGAACAGTCATACTTGATGTTTCCCTTTTTTATACACTCATAACTAGTCATATTTCAATCAAAATTATACTTATAAAGGAATCACTTTTCTCTACATAACCATCCATGAGGTTTTCCCTAGGTCCCATCTTAAGCATTCTATTTTTATTAATCTAGATACAAATACCTTTTTTATATTCACTATTTCTCGTTTTTCACTATCATCCGACTCAAATTATAAAAGGATAGAAGAAACATGTATATGTCATTTTAATGAAATAATAATATTATTTGAAGTCTCTTGTAACATAATATTCATTAATTCAAGTTAATATTAATGTATTGAACCAATTAGTTCTTACAACATATACATTATAAAATCATTACTTCAAGGATTGCAACTTTATTCCCATTCCACTTATTTCCTAGTTCTCTCAAGATTCATTTAATAAGAAATATATTCTCTATTCTTTCTCCGAGAGAATCCACTACATTTATAATTCCTGTGAATCTATAGAACATCAAGATAAATCATTAATCTTCTCCGATATTAAGGTCATATATTCATCCTAAATAATTCTGTTATTTTTTTTATCAGCTAATCAGATCTTAGCTGAGAAACTTGCATAAATTTAAAAATAACATGTTATTTCTTAGAAGAAGGCACATGAATGAAAAAATATATGTGAATGACATAGTGTAAAATATTCACATCTTTTTTAAGTTAAAATATATTTTTTGAATCACAAATTAAATGAGTTTTAGTGGTAGAATAATGTAATTTATATAGTTTTACCATTATAGTATAATGATAAATATTTTATTCCTTGAGGTAATCCTCCAATAATTATCTCCAAAACCAATATTTGTACTATCAATGTGAGTTGTTTTATTATGATTAAAATGATAATTAGAACATATTTCAACCATTTTATGGAAGTTATTTATATTATATAAGGTTTTGGAAATTTTAACAACAAAATAAAACAATATATATATAAAATAACTCTTCATTAAAAGCATAAGATATGATAAGATGTGTTGGTTTGATGAAGGTGATTAAAGTTTTTATATTGGGGGGGATAATAGAGTAGATTAATATTTCAAAAAAATATTATAAAAATAAATTAATATATAAGCACATCAATATTTTTTATAATGAATACTATTTTCAATAGAGTATACAACAGAAAACACGAATCTTAAATGAATCACAAAATAATATTTTCTAAATATAAAAATTATAACGTATCCCTTAATTTGGGAGGTATGGAAAAAATTACATGAATTGTGAAATATATATATATAAATTTCCCAATAAATAAAATATAATTGGTAATCTCTTATTAATCTATTCGTCAATTCATAGTAAAATCATTTTATGCTTCAAAAAGATGTTTTCTTCAAAATAGTAATCATTATATTTTTTTGAGAGAATGTTATATGTAATTTATGAATATTTTTCCAATGAAATTTGATGAAAGGATATAATTTTTGAAATCAAAATATGAAATATTTCTTAGAATGTTATTTTATTTTTTTCTTGAGAGGATTTATTTTTATGTGAGTAATGAAAGAATACTTATTTTTATTGAAAATTATCTTTTTTGTTTAATAAACTAAAAATGTTATATTTTGTTTTTTAATTTTATAAATGTAAAAAATAAAAAATTATAATATGAGTTATACAGTTAAGGTAAATTTTTTCAATTTTTTTTTGCTTTATTTCGATATGAAATGTTTCAAACTCAAGACGAAAATTCATATAGAAAAAATCTTTACATCCCGTTTTACGGGAATAATTTTATAAGAAAATCTTCCACTTCAATAAATTTAATTTGGTAAAATGGATTCAATAAATTGAATTATAATAATTAATATTTTTTAAACATAACACTTTTATTTTTCATTATTGTGAATAGAAACTATGATATGTGGTTATAAACACGGTAAAGGATAAATGCTGTAAATTGATGATTTTTGTTGAAAAGTGATTTGAATATACCAAACACATTACATTACCCAATTGTATGAGTTATTTTCTTCCTTAATAATATAATATTATAATTTATGTCCACATGGATTATTTCATCTTTGATAATGACCTATATAATAATTTATGTAATGAAAAATAAAAAAATGCCATTCACTTTATTTTATATTTCTCGTCTATGATCAAATATAAATACAAATAATTTTCGAACAAATATTAAATTATTTATTGAGAATAAATTTTTTTTTGTTAATTTATTTATAAATTTTAGTGAGTATATAATTAACTTAAACACGTATACAACACATACATAATGCTTGTGAAAGCAGTGGGAAAATCAATGTAATTAATTTTAAAAACATTAAATATAATATCTTTTCGAATAAATATGGCTCTAACTGAATTTTATTGTTAATAAAAATTTATTTTTCATTGTAAAATTTATTAAATTTTAAATCCATTTTTATCTTGGTGAAAATAAAATAAAATAAAATTAATTGTTCTAAAATGTAATTAATGCTATTGGTTAATAAGAAATATTGTATTTAATTTTTTAAAATTAATAAAAAAATTATATTTGACCAAGTATATATCGTCTATAATGTCTCCACTTTATCATTTTCGATAAAATTAAAACCAAAAAATTAGATTTTTAACCCTTTATTATTTAATTTTGTTAAACATAGTTAAGGTAAAAATAGGTTTATATGGTCATTATTATAAAGTGATAAAGTTATAAACTACCTGAAAACATGTATAAATCATATTTAATGGATTTATTTTGTCCTTCATATTATTATTATTTATATTTAATTATTTATGGGAAACTGTTTAAGGAAATTAACTATTTAATATTTTAATATTTTTAAAAATTCCATGTGTATCCACTCCATCCCCTAAAAAATAATACACCCTCTCTTCTCCTCTACACACTTCATGTGTTATTTTGTGCATCCACTTACATACAAAATAAATTAATAAAAAGCATATCCATTTCATAGATTTCTTATATTTTTCATAACACATTCATTAAAAGGATTTCAATGTAAACAAAAAAAGGTTTTCTGAAAAACATATCTATTGTTTAGCATAATGTTTTAGTTTTATTTTTTTCTACATCCTTTAAACCTATTCTAATTTTCTAATATGAAAAAAATAATTAAATACCTTATAATGTGATTATATTATTTTTATTTCTTAACCTTAATCAATATCATTATACATATAATTGGAAATGAGACCATCATTTGTGTGTATGACAAACTATCACCTCACGAATTGATGTAATTAATTTTCCAGTACTACCACCAAAAAATGGTTATGATGGTGGATTTAAAGATTAAATATTATAATCCTAAAAAAATTATAATTCTCATTATATAACTTGTAATTTATTTTCTTACCATTCCATCCCTTGTAAAAATTCTAATGTCGTTTGTGCATATGTGTGGATTACCAACTACACTAAGCGATGTGATTAAGTTTTCATCACCACGTCACATAAATAGTACATATATGCGTATTTGATGTGATAATATTATATTTATGATATAATAATCTGTTGGAAAATTTAAAATCCTCCTAATATTATTTCCATCATATTTTTTGGAACGTCAAAACATTACTGAGGCGTATGCATGGCCTATCATCACTATTAATGTAACATTATTAATTTTTCATCACCATATTACATGGTTGTTATTAAAATTATCGTTAATGCATAAAAACGTATAATTATTTAATTACTTTTAATTTTTTTATTTAATTATGATATCTTTTGATCTTCTTAAACACACCAAAATAATTTTAATGTTTTGATGAAAACATCCCCAAAACACCTAACGTAGTATTTTATTATAGAATAATTAAATATATCATTGAAATAAATGAAATAAAAGGATTAATGATAATATATTAACAATTATTTTGTTTAAGAAACTATATAATTTGTTAACTTTTGTTATACAAGAGATAAATAACCTATGTGAAAATTTAGACTCAAGGTAAGAAACACTTTACCGTAAATCCATTTTTTAATTTTTTTAATGATGTTTTTAAATTTTTTGGTTCTAAGTCAAAATTAGTACAATATAATTTTTAAAAAATTATATATATCTACATAAATGAATTATTAATTTAATATTATGGATCATTATACATTTATTAATTTTTTTAGCAATCCTATTAATATTTTTAATCCGAACATTTTGAATTTCTTTAAAAATGATAAAATATACTTTTTTGTGAGAATATATGATTTCATTGATATTTACTACCACCCAAACTTTTATTTTATTTTTGGATTAAATTATATTATTCCATATTTTATTTATATTAAAACCCTCTTTACCTTTGTTATGTGTATTTTGAAATAGTGTTTTAAATGTAATAGATATTTCAATATCCAAAAATGTATTTTATATGGGTTCAATGAATATTTTTATGAGTATAATAATGGAAATGTAATATTAAGTTCTCAATGATTATGTTATGGTTCTTGAAAATTATTTGAGACGATGGGTCAACTTGATATAGATCATTATGATGGGTGACCCCAATATAGCTCCCAATTGCATTGGGTGAAGGTACAGTGTTGACTGGATATAAGTTTCTCCAAAGTGTTTGTTGGAATTTTCTGGGTAGGTAATTCCATTTATAAGAATAATTGTAAGAGTGTTGTGAAAATAGTGTATCAATTTATAAACATGATTTTTATATGATTTATAATGATTTTTCTGGTACATATATTGATTATACATTTTATGTTATTGAAATTTTTAACAGGAATGATTATCCCCATTTGGGAAAAAATGTACATTTTTATGTAATTATATTTAATTGGATCTAATATTTTCTAAATAATCCATAATTATTATGAATATTCCACTTTTCATGTAATGTTCTTTATGAAATTAATTGGTTAGAAAAGATGATTTCATGTATAAATATGTGATTATTTAATCTCAATATTTACTATGTGAAAGTAATAACTATATTATATGTTTTCATGATTTTAAAATAGAATAGTTTGATTCTTTTATTTTTATATATGTCCCTAAATTAGTTTCTTATATTCAATGGTTTCAAAAAAAATTTCATCGGGATTAAAGAGTAGTTGAAAAGATATTAATGTCAAAATTATATATATGTATGTTACCTTTAATAATGAAATATTGTCTTTATAAATGACTTGTTTTATGGAAAATGGATACTGTGTGGACATTTACATAAAAAAATTAGATTATGCTTATTAATATCAATTCTAAAAAAGTAATGATTTTTTTGAGCATCACATCTAGGAGTATGGGTTCAGTGTTGTTATAGTTGGAATCAGAGCATTGTTTAAATAAAATTAGAGATTAATATGATTTCATGTGTGGTTAAAGAAATAGTAATGGAGAAAACCATAGTAATATAAGATTAATGTTGATCACATGTTCAAATGTATATACAACCATTTAAATGGTTTAATTAATTTGAGTTTAATATGTTTATGTGTATATTGGGAGACATTTATAATAATGAAACCATTTGGTTTAGAATTTTCATTATTTAAAAAGTTATTTAAAGATTATTGATTTTTTACTTTACAGAAATAAGTTTAAATATATTGATAACTTTTAGGGTTAATATGCTATCTGATGTTGGGGAAATTTTTGTTAATTGAGATAAAAGTTTTATTATTTTTTGGGAACATATATTTTATGATATAGATTACCATGGGATAAAAAATTAATTTGGTGACCTTGTTATTAATGTTATTTTTGGTTAATTTCACTATTTTGGGAATGTTATATGATCATGGAAAATTGAAATATTTTTGGATAAGTTGGTTTTTTTACTTGAGGAATGATTGTAGAATTATATTTTAGAAGAATATATGATTTTTCAGCATTATTGTTATTCATGTTATGTAAGGAAGAGATAATTAAATTTTTTATATTTTATGGTTATGGATTATTAATTATATGTATGAGATTTTATGACTAATTATTCATAGAGATAGATTTAAATTTTTTATTATAAGATTATATGATCAAATCGTTCTAATATTTTAAATTCCAGTCATAGTCGAGAATATTTTGATGAAATTGAAGGTTATTTATTTATCGAATGATTTAAGTTGAAATTTGGGTGTCATTTTGGAGGCTTTGGGTACTGATGTTACAATTCTCTAGATGACAGTTTTTTTATATTGGATATTATCTTACCTAGTTCTAATCATTTTTTAGTTATTGCATAAAGATATAAAAAACAATTTTTTATAACTTCTTGGACCTTATGATCCATTAGATTTTTATTTTAATTATCCAGGAATGAAAAAACATTTTGATTATTCATTTTATAGGGTAAAAAAATGTTATAGGAGAAAAAATTGATAGAAGCATAACCAAAGAAATAAATTGTCCTTATAAAATTAAAATGAATTAAGTAAGCAATTTTTATTATTATCTATATTGGTTATAAATGAATCCATAAACCCTAGTAATGGATGTTGGAACAAAAATGTTATCCACATTCCTTATTTTCAAATTAATTTATGGTATTTTCCTCACATATTTTTATTCTGGTTTTATTTCCACAACATTTCTTAGGGTCAGTCACTTTTTTTATTTATGTTTTAAGTCCTAGTTCATTATTATTTGGGCATTACATGTTTCATCCATGTCTATATTTTCAAATTAGACTAATTTTAACATATTTGGAAACCTATTTATGAATTATTCCTTGTGGAATTATAAATTATCATTCCCTATTTTAAAAATATTTTTTTATCCCTTTTTAATGATGTGTATTATAAATAATTGTATTTGTAAATATTAAAAAGGGTTTCCTTTCATGATTAAATGATTTTTCTTCCACACCATTGAATTTATTATAATTTTTTAAAATCCTATATTATCAATATCATGTTAAAATTAAATGGGTAAAATTAATTAAGGGGGTGGATGCACCACCTTGATATTATTTTTAAAATAACACACTATTCTATAGTGTATATGTCACATAACACCATGATCAAATAAACCATGAAATATTGTTATTTAAATATGACCATTATGAAATAGATTTTGAATTAAAAGGAATTAATAGAAGAAATTTAATTATAAAATATATATATAAAGGAATTAATCATTAAAAACTTATTGAAAAATTATTATCACATAAGAACTCAATTTTTAGTTAGGTTATTTTAATTGATCAAAATACATTTTTAAATGTTTTTTATTACTATTTATTAGACAATATTACATTTAATTTATCAAATTTTATCTTATTAATTTACATAAATTAATTATTTTCTATATTTAGTATATAAAAATTATCTTATGATGATATTTTTGTAATTATTTGAAAGGATTTATTTTTCAAAGAATTACGAAAAAAATACTAATTTTTATTGAAATATGTCTTTTCATTTAAATAATTTATAAAGATAAATTTGATTTTAAAAAGATATGATAGTAAAAAATAGTTAATTTAAATTATTAATTATCTAATTAATTTAACATAAAAAAAATGTTTTTCTTGATTTAAGCATGAATAATTTTATACATGAAAAGATATTTTATTCGGGAAAAATGTTTTTCATCACTTTTTTAGAGATTAATTTTAATATTAAATATACAAATATAGTGAATTGAATTTGATTAAATGAGTCCCCTATTTTTAATCAGAATAATTACTATTTTTAAATATATGCCTTTTCTTTTTGGTCATTATGAATGATAAGTTTGGTAAATGGTTATAAACACAGTGAAGGGTAAATCGCCTTAATAAATGTTAATAATGAGGTTAAAAAGGTGTAAAATCGACATTAAACTTTACTTTATACTATTTCATGAGTATATTTCATAAAAACTCAACATTTTATTAAATTTATGGCCACAGGGAATCATTTTTTCCGTTGATTATGACTTATATAATATTTCGTTTAAATTAAAATACAAAATGTCAATATATTTGTTTTAAATATCTGTTACATTTTCAAATATGGATAAAAATAAATTTTGAAATAATATTAACGGTTATTTGGATAGTTATAAACTTAATTTTAGAGGTTAATTTATTTTTATATTTTTTGTGATCACATAATAATCATAAATTATTTTTAAATATTGACACAATGATTTTTCACGCATTGGAAATATAAAAGTAAATTATATAATAAAGATTATAATTTATGTACTTTAGTGGAATTATGGTTCCTTAATAAGTTTATGGTTAATAATAATTTATTATTTATGTTAAAATGGGATATATGATAATTAAATTTTTATCATTATGTCTTTAACGTCAAATTAAATAAATAGTTCAAAGATTGACATTAATTATATTTTATAATATAAAATATTTTATAAAATGGTTTAAAATTCCAAAAAATACTATATTTTTAATAGTTAAATGAATATGGGTGAACATAACATCCCTTTAATAGTAATGAGAAAACTATTACAATATAAATATATTTTTAACTCATTAGTATTGAGAATGTTGTTACTACAATTAAGTTTAAAACATGTTTACTAAGGGTTAAACTAAAGTGATAATAGTTTAGATGAACTACAGAATATTATAAAGACTAATTTATGGATTTATTTCATCCCTTATAATCTCGATATCTGAATTGAAATATTTATCGGAAACATTTCCCTAGAAATTAATTAATGATAATTAAATAATTAAAAAATATAAAGTTTCTCCTCTCACTCATCTATAAAAGAGAACCCATTATCTTATCCTCTCCATACTTCAAGAGACATATAGTTTTTAAAATACCTACCCCAATCCCTTCTGAAAATTTCTACCCACGTTTATAGGTATATTGTTAGGAATAATAACATCCATAGATGGATTAATGTCTAAACTAAAAGAGGTTTCTAAAGAAGAGGTATAACATAAAATTTAATGTCTTCGCTTTATATATTTTTTACATGCTTCCAAAATCATTGAACTATTATGATATAATAATTTTGAAAAAACCAATATAATTATATGTTATTAATTTTTTTCTAATCATTAATCCACAAAATAAAAAATCTAATGGAAAATGAAACCACCATTTTTGTGTATAGTAGAATACCTCTTCACGAAGTGATGTAATTAATTTTCCATATATACCTCTCAAATCTAGTTAAGATGATGCATTTAAAGTGTATATATATATACATATATTATATTAGTGGGATAGTTATTATTATGGAAATATATGATATCATTTATTTTCTTACCATTCTGTCTATTGAAAAATTACTATGACGTTCATGCATACATATGTATTACCACCTCCACAAGGAGATGTGATTCATTTTTCATCACAACCTCCAATGGATAGTGTATAAAATTTTATTTAAAGTGATAGTATGATATTTATGTAACAATAATCATTAAGTGAATAAAAAATGGTATTCATTTTCTCACCTTCATGTACATTGAAAAATGATAACATTATTAATGTGTATGTATGACTTACCATTTCCTTTAACATAATTTATTTTATCAAACCTCCTTACATGGTAGATTTAAAAGTATAATTAATATTTAATTTTTATAATTATTTCATTATTATTTTTCTCAAGATAATTTTATTATAAACCCTTTGACAACGGTAAATATAATGAATTCATTTTGATATTAAGATCAGAATATCCTCAAAACTCCCAACATGGACTTAATTAGTTATGTAATAAAATATATCAATGAAATAAATGAAATAAATGTTTTATGGTTAAGTAATTATACATGAATGATTTTATTGATAAAATAAATAATTAATAAATGTATATTATATATGATATAATCAATATGCAAGACACGTCAGACTTAATTTAAGGGAAACTATAAAGAAATACCTCTTTTAAAATGTTTTAATGAATTAATTTTTTAAAATATTTCTCCCATTAACCTATTATGTAAATACATTTTTATTAATATTTATATAAGGAAATAAATGAAATATAAATTTTATTTCATGTTTATTTTTTATATTATTTTAAATAAATTGATAATTAACGTTTTTACATATTTTATATAGAAGGTTACGAATGTTTTCACAAAATGAAAAGAAATGTACTATTTTAAATTCTATAAAATGGATTTCTAACTGTGATCACAATATCATAATGTTATTATTTCTTAATAGAATTCGGTGTTTTTTTTAATAAAAACATTCCATTACTTTTTTGTATAGGTACTATAAAAAATGGTATTTAATGAAGTTAATATTTTGATATCCAAAATGATTTTTTCCTATGGATATAAAGAATATATTTCTGAGTCTGATGATTGAAATATTGAAATCATGTGTTGTGATTATATTTTCATTCTTTGAAATTATTTATTAAGATGGATGAGCCCAATATTACTCATAATGATGGGTGATACCAATATAGCTCTCCAATACATTTGGTAAATGGATCGAGCTAAATTGTTATAGTGTTATGATAAGATATTATTGTAATAAACTATGTATGTTGTTCAATTTTTAAAAGTTATTATAAGACTGATATGATAATGATGACCCATGTTACCTATATGTATTTTCAATTATTTCTTTTGTGTTTTTCGGATAAATTTTTATTTTAAAAGGTAAGCTAATGATATTTTTTAATGTAATGATTATTCGATTATTGATAAAAATGTATAATTTTATTATAATGTTTTCATGGGTTATCACATTTTATAACGAAAACATTGTGATTATTATTTTTGTATTATTATTTAAGAAAAAAATTATGTAGAAATCTGATTTAATGTGTATGTCAACAATTATTTGATCTCAATGTTAATTATGTTAAAGGAAAATATCTATTATATGACCATATATCATTAAAATGAGCTGATATTTTCATTTATTTTTATACATATATCCCATATTGAGATTGTTTTTCTCATACTATATTTTAAAATTATTTTTTATAGGACATAACTATGTGTTGAGAAGTAAATAAAGTAAATGATTCATGATATGGAAGATACCTTGAAATAATAAACCATGTATTTTTAAAGAACATAATTTATGGAAAATATTAACAACAAGTTTAAATGTCCACATTGGGAGTGTTTTTGATAATTATATAAAATTTTAAACAAAAAAGTTCTCTGTTAATGTAAATATCATGTCCTATAATAGTTTTCTATAATTGGGAATCAATACCAAATAAATAATGGGTGTTCTCTAAGGATATCTATTTTAAAACATATACTTAGAATGGTCCAATTGATCCTTATATACATAATATTAAAACTAAATTTTATGAAGACATGATAATACTAATATCCCTGATTTATAACATATATAAAAATTTATTATTTTTGGAACACACATTTTAATGAAATAAGTAATTTTAAACTATATGTTTTGTCAGAAAAACCATTTGATTCCAATGAACTCCATTGAAAAAACATGATTACTATTTTAGATGTTATATCAACAGAAATAAATAATAATATTAAGAGACCAAAAATAATAATTTAAAATCATTATGTCAATTGTTCTATAGTTTTATATCTGATTCTAGAGAAAACAAACTAAAATCAATTGAAACTCACTACCTTATTGACCCCTAAAAAAAGGCTCTTCACACAGCCAATATGAACCCATGTAATAAAATGAATCACTTGAATAAAAAACCGAGTTAAATTTCATGAAGCATATATCTGGATTTTTATAATATCATTCTAGGTAAATAATAATAGGAAATAAGAAGGCTAATGTGGTGATGAAAAAGATGCAGAGGGATTACCATGAGTAACTAGTCATCAAAGGTGATGAAACCCCATAAAATAAAATTAGGTTGGCAATTAGTTGTGGGGGGGGGAGTTAGGGATCCTGAATGTCAAATAGGTTGAATGATGATGTGTTTTTATTTTACAAATCCAATTAGTTGAATAATAAATTAACAATTTAGATGCACAATTTGTTTGAATAATTTACCAAACCATTCCCCCAATAAAAGGCACACCAAAAAGCCGCAACTTTGGTCTGTGAAATTTGAAAAACCTTGTTTCTAAAATATAACACAAAACTGGTAAAATGTAAAAGAAAGAAAATATTGATGGTACATGGTTAGTGACAACTATGTTGTCTAACCACGTAGCTCAGTCAAAAACCCATAATGAAGAAAATAAGTGAGAATGACCCCTAATTCAACTAAAATAAAAATCATAAACAAATAAATTATGTTTTGGTTATAATGAAAACATTATACCTTCCACAATGAATTTATCACAAATAATGATTCAATGTATATAGATTATACCACTATAGATAAAATTAGTCACAAATTTATAAAACATAGATTAAATCTAAAAACCAAGGAACACCACATCCTCATTAAAAAAACTAATAGGATGAGTTTGAGATATGATCAAGATTCAAAGGGGCAGGGGTGAATCAATGTTGGGGTCTTTTTAAACCTTTTTTCATTTTTTATAATTTTACTTAATTAAATTTATCATGTTATATATATCTTTCTGTGTTTCGGTATATGAAATAATGAAAATAATAACACTAAAATTTTTGTATATAGTTCACTACTCTGTAAGAGTAGATAGTCTTTATCATGTATAGTATGGAATATTAAACAGATTATCCACTATAATAGGATTGAAGATATAGTCGGTTTTGATTTAAAAAATCTTGAACCCATGATTCATTACCGAAAAATTAGTAATGTGATGGATACAATCAAAATTCCCTCGACCATTGAATTCATTATCAAACTATAACACCATTCAAGATAATTTTAATTCATATATAGATAGTATCCAACCTATACTTTTGATACATAAAAATAAAAAAAGGATTCCCACATTGCGACTTATTTTGAATTTTATAGAGCTTATTAATTAATCTTTAAAATATTTAAATTAAATAGATGTGTTAAAGAAACTCTTATTATTCTTCACAAAAACAACCTAAAATATTTTATTTCCCTCTCTTATTCCATTATTAAAAACCTATCAATATGAGCCTTCACTTCTTTATCTGGTACTTTTTTATCCAAATGTTCTCTATATGATACTTCCCATCTAATACTCTTTGACCAATTACGATCATCAGTTTTGAATTCATCTAACACTTAAATTTTCTTCGTGAACATAACTTCCTTCTTTTGGATCTGTTCATATGGTGGTTTTCTCTTTCATCCATTACTTTACTTATTCATCCATTGTTTCCACTCTATTTGACATATATAGGCACAATACATCTCCATTAGATACATTGATGAAAAATATAATTACACATTTGATCCATGGATTAGACCGCAAATGAATAAATAACTTCTTAAATAATAAGAAAATATAAAACCACTAACTACATATTTCTAAAATACACTTCTTTCCCTTTTTATTGGTATAGTTTCAATGAATTCTCAGTGAGATGGGAGACCTAAAATTTGAATTTCCCTCTTATAAATTTGAATCTCCCATTCAAATTATTATTAAATAGATAGAAATCAATTTTTAATAAAATATAAGATTCAACAATCTTCACTAGAAATACCCTATGATCTTTATATCAACTACCATATTCTACTATTATTTAATCTCGAAATGAATCATGATATTCCCTACATGATTGTTGAATCATTGTATAATCATCTCAACATATCCATATTGAAGACATTACAAAACTTTATAATATTCTTCAAAACTCCATATGAAAATTTATCATAGGAACTTATTTGAACAATTATTATTTTTAATAACCCCAATTCTTTAATCTTTATAAATTTCAATCCAATATGCTTTAATAATTCTTTATGTTTTTTGTGCTCTTAAAGGCCTAATTTTGTCCTTCTATTTTATGACATTGTTTCACTCTATATGATTAACTTAAACTACCAGGTTTGAAGTTATTTTAACACTTTGTATAATGAAATATCGCATAGACCACTGTCTAATTCCATTTGTTGAAAACTTTTATTCAATGAATTTAACATAGTATCCTCTATCAGATGACTTCATAAAAATTATATTATATAATTATACCACATAAAACCTTCTTCTAATTCCACTCCTAAATAACTTTTTTCTGATTCCATCACACTGCAACCTCAAATCTATGCCTTCAGTAAAAATATGCTTTTCGAAAATCCCTATATCTTTCCTATATATGATGAATTTATTTGAAAAACTCTATCTGGTCATTCTAAAACATATATTATGATTAATATATTCAATTTCCTTCATTTTTTTGAATTAACATTATAATACTATTTTGGATTGACATGTATGATTCTTAAATAGACTACATATTTCTATTTTTACGTTATACCCTCATCCAAAAAATCCTCGAATCTTTTTTTTAAAACCTCTATATTTTCTACAGATGTCTTGAGATCATTTATAGGAAACATTTTTCCAAGTCGGGAGTAATTTTTTTGTTTTTTCATTAGAGTTTAATTTAGTGAAAATTTGTGAAAATTGGATGGGGCGAGCTTAGTGCATGGTTGGTGAATTATTTTCTCAAACCCTGCACCCCATCCTAGGGAACCATGCAACACTAGATTATAGGGGATTTCACTATTATAGAACAGGTTGCCAAACCATGTGACCCATAAAGAGAAACGGTGAACCCCTATAATAGAGGCGCATGATTAGGCACATGATAAGGAGATAGAAATCACCCATATTGATATAATAATGTGATACTTTTTAGGTCACCCATAAATTTGTTTTTCAATTACGTGAAAACACAAAAGTAACCCAATTTGGACCCCACTCAGACCCTAATATTCTTCACTGATTTCATTTGATTCTATGAGAAATTGAATCCATCTTAAACTCTATTCTCTTCCATTCTATATCCTTATCGATGATATATACCTCTTCATATTATTGAATCCTATTCTATTTGGTTTCCCACTCATTCTATATTCCTATCATATTCTAGAAAGGGTTGGGTTTTCCAATTTTGTTTCGATCTAGACCTAGTTTTGTGGATTTATATCTATTATTGTGTATCTCTATCTTTATTTAATAGATCCTAATTTTTTAAATCTTTATTTATGGATTAAAATCAAATATCATTCTACATCATTGCATTGCTCAAATTTTGGGGATTTCCATTTGGCAATTTCTCATCAATGAAATGAGGTAGGTGGTCTATAATATAAATTTTAATATCCTTATTTAAATTTCATGTATGAAATTTTATAGTTCGTATTAGATATTTAGAGAATATTATATTGATTTTTTAATTAATTTTGAGATTTAATTAATTCAGGATATGTGGTATTACGGATTACAATATTATAGATTAAGATAATTAATATTGGAAATAATTATTAGATATTGAATTATAGACTAAGATAATTAACTATATAATTAATTATGATATTTTAAATTTAAGAATATGATAATTAATTGATGTATAAGTTAAAATATTTTGTGTTTTCAGATATTGATTAATTAATTGATGAGTTAATTAAATGGATTGATGGACTTATTAAATTTGGGAATTTATTAAGGTGATTTATGTGATAAAAAATTGGTTCAAATATTAATATAATTATTTTTATTATTTAATTTTTAAATTAATTATAATTTATGAATAGTAACATGAACATTTATTTTTGAAATAAAGAGTGAGAACATGATATTTCTAATCTGTATGTTAGAAATGGTAACATAGTAATTTAGTTATGAAATAAAGAATATGAACATAGACCTTATAATCTGTAAGGTATAAATGGTAACACAATCACTTAATTGTGAATAATGAATGGGAACATGTTCACTCTATTGTGTGATGTATGAATTTTGACACAGGTATCCAAGTATAAATTAAATAATGGTAATAACAACATTATGAGATATGATTTCTCTAGTATATTCTTTGGGATTTGGCATTAGCTGACGTAGGGATGGAGGTATTGGTGCATATGGGAACCTGATGGTTTATATAGTTAAATGAAGATTAAATGATAATGTGATAACTTTTTTTTACTTATGCATTTAATTAATTAATTATAAAACAAGATACATATTCTATTGTTTGGATATTATTTTAGAGTACCTTGGTGGTGGCTTACTATGTTGTTCTCGCACACTACATGGGCTGCCTGATTAGTATGCAAAGAGGATTTGTATTTTCTAGAAAGGCTAAGGGAACTAGTGCTATATTAGATTACTAATATGGGATAGAGTGGGGAATAGGGAAGAATACACGATCCAGAACCCGGAAAGGGGATTTGTTTGTGTACTTAATTTGGGGTTCATTTTAGGCAATTGAAATATACATTGGCATTAAGTATTTTCTGGTTTATTTATGAAATTATATTTCTCATTTTTTATTTATTGTGATAATAAATAATTCAGGTTATTACGACATATTATTAATTTTTTTTATTTTCCACTAGTGTATTTAATATGATAAAAGAGGGTATATTCTCCCCATGATTGATATATCAAACCCTCCTTACTAGGTTAAATTATCTAGTGTATGGGGAGGTGCACTTGATGTCACGTGATCCACTTTCTTGCTTTACTAGTGTGTAAAAACTTGTCCAAGATATTACAAGGTGGTATCAGAGGAGTTTCTTATTTTGTTTTGTTTTACTGTTTGGGAATGGAATTAAGTAGACTAGGAAGATTTGGGCCATGCTTATAACCTCATGTTTGGGAGTAGTAAATCCACATACAATGAGAACCTCAATACCAATGTTGGTATTCTGGTTATTTATATTTTCTACTACAATTGAATATTATTTCACCTTGGGGGATGAAATTGTTGTATTTTATGATTACTGATGTCATGATTTTATGAGATATGACTTGTTGCCTAATATTGAATAATAGTTGAGTTTTCCTTCATCATTATAGGAACTCATGATTATTTTGTGACACATAGAATTTATGAAATTAATGATAAATTGGGTTATGGGTATGTTGTTGAAGATGAACTGTATTTCCTTTCTTGGGAAAATTGAATAGAAAATAGTTCATGAGATCAATTGGACAAATATTGTAAAATGATAAAATATGGTAATAAATGTGTGGATACATGAGGAAACTAAATAATGAGAATGTTTTTACCCTTGTAACCCATGACATAATTGTATGCTTGTTATGGGTTGTGATAGAGCCCTGATTCTTAACATGTGGCGGGGTTTGAGAAAAATATCTTTTTTGGATTCTTATGCATACCTATTTTATATACTATTTTATTTGTGAACTGTATCCTTGGGTACGCATTTTTCCTTGTATAGATATTCCTTTGTGATAAATCTTTTTGGGAGGATGACCAGAGGTCATGGCAACAGATGAACTACTAGTAGTGAGACGAGGGGCACTGATTGGGCCGAGTGAGGTAGTAAATGAGATGTTTTGAGTGAAATTTTATTGATTTATTAAATTAATGGGATTAGAATCAGAATAGGTTGTGAAGAGTATGTATCATCAGAAGAGGGAGTTCCATTTGAAACACCCTATGAAATTTACAAGAGAGGGTGGACCTAGGGGAGTTGAGTTTTGTATCGAGTCCAAGGAGACTATACTTGAAAATTTGGATAATCATATATGGAGGATGGTGATGTTCTATAATTACATTCTATATGGATTAAAATAGAGATAGTGGGATGCCCTGGTGTAGAATGGATATGATTATGGTATGTTATAGAGGGAATTCATGGAGAATTTCTTGTAGAACATCAATCTAGAGATGTAGAGGATAGAGAGAGATGATAAGTTCTATATTTTCACTCAGTGGAGTATTCACATGATGAACTATGCTTAAAAAATATTAATTTTAAATAATTTACATCCCCATTCAAAGGGGATGAAACTACTGTGAAGATTTATATTTTGGATGGGTATAAATGTGAGATTAAGAATCAGGTTATCATTATTCAGTCAAAGTTGTTTTTTGAGGTAGTGGAATATGCTCTTATAGCTGAGGGAACCTGAAAAAGGCTTCTAGTGCAGGATAAGTTGTTCCAGTTGGGCAAACTAGAGGTACGACATCTAAGGGTAGGAAGCATCCCTACGACAAAATCAGCTAGTGTAGTGGGAGATAGTGTAACCATAAGAGGGATCAGTTTCCCAAGAAAATTTTCAAGTGATATTTCACTGGTGTGGTAGGTCGGGAAACTACTGAAGAAATATCCCCTACCAACACTAGAGTACCTGTCTTACATCATGATGATACCTCTACAGAGGCTTTACATGGTCCAACATTATAAGGGTAGTGAGGGTGAATAGAGGATGAATTAGAGTATCAGAATGAGATATTCCATAACATATTATAATTGTAGCAGGAGTTATATTAACCAAGTAATTATATGTAATGGACATGGATACTTTGGAGAAATTGATACAATATTATCTTCGTGGTTCATCTCAAGTGAGTATGACTGTATCCAATGGAATAGGGGTAGGACAGCAGATTGTGGCACAACATGCACTTTTGGAGAGATCACTAAACCATCGATTGTTAGAGGTATTATTCATGTAGATTCTACATAATCTTGTCAATTATTTTATGTTTTTGACATTAATTACTTTATTTATGAAAAAATTATAATTGGTTTGAGCCTAGAGGTAGAGTTTGAGAGCATGGTATTGATGATAGATACGCCATTAGGAGTAATATCTAAGGATATCTATTTATTCGTAGGGTGTTCTCTCATGTTTTGAATGTATTGTTTTCTGTAGGATCTTTATATCTTATACATGTTAGTATTTTACATGATTATGTGTATGAATGAGTTATTAGAATACAAATCCCATTTAGATTATTTCTACAAGAAATGTACCTTTATGTCTCCTATGTGTGAGAACTATATTCTTTGTGGAGAGTGGGATATCCTAGAAGACTGAGCATGGACAATTACTCAAAAACATAGAGAGCTCACAGACCATATTTCTATTATATTTTTAGATTATAGAGGTGTAAATTGAGAATTATTTCCACAATTAGTATAGAGGTTTAAGGATGTGTTTCATGATGATTTATCTGTACTACCCCCCGTGAGAGATGTAAATTTCAATATTGAACTCATTACAGAAGCATAGAATATTTCTATTCCATCATATAGAATGGAAATGATAGATTTTCAAGAGATCAAGTCTCAACTAGAGGAATATAAGGATAATAGATTTATCATTCCAATTATGTCTCCATGAAGATCAAAAAATTTTGATTTCTAAGAAGGATGAAGGATGTTTATCCTTATGTTTTGATTACCGAATATTGAACTAAATTATTATGAAAAACCAAAATCCTCTCCCATGTAACTATGATATGTTGGACATATTTTGGGGAGCTTATTTCTATTCTATGATATAACTGAGATCAGGGTATCATCAGTTGAGATATTGATCTTGTAAAATTATGAGGACATCATTTTGACGCAATTATGACCTATACGTGTTTATCATTATTCAATTTTTTTAGTTGAACATAGTTGCAATGTTTATTTTCTAGATGAACAAAATCTTGATTCCATACATAGATCAGTTTTTGGAAGTTCTTCATAATGATATATTGGTGTACTACAAGAGTCATGATAACCATGACCAATATTGTTATATTTTATCGAGTACATGATAGATAATAATCCACATCCTTATCTATCTATGTTCCAATTTTTGATCGACAAAGTTCACTTATTGGTTGAAATAATCGTAGAGGATGTGGTTTCAGTAGACCCATAGAAATTTCAAGAAATGTTTTCTTGGTATAATCATAATGATGTATTCCATATATATATATATTTCAAGGGTAGGATGGATATATCATAGATTCATTAAGAAAATTTATAGTTAGAAGAACCACTTTCGGAATTAAACATATAGGGGATAATGATTGATTGGTTTGAATCCTGTGATAATGATTTCTTGTACAAGAAAAAGTGTTTGACATCAACACCAATATTGATACTACAAGATCTAGGTGGGGGGTATATAGTGTATTAAGATTCTTCTAGGATAAAACATGGTGATATGATGATGTTTGGAGAAAGATTAGTGGCATATGGGCCTTAGTGGTTGATCAAACATGAACGACACTTCCCTACACATGACCTCAACTTGGTAGTAGTAGTTCACCGTTTAATGTGTTTGAGACCTTAATTGTAGGGAGAAATTTTTACTATGTATATGGCCAACAAGATCTTGAATAATTTCATTTCATAGTGAGATTTGATTATGTAGGTATGTAGATGGGTTGATTATATGAATTCATTTGATTTTGAGTTGGCATTTGTGCCCAAAAGGTGAACAATGTCACTGATTCCTTGAGTAGGAAGAATTATCATCAAGCGGTTTATGAGTATAATGTTGAGTGGATGATGATTTATTTACTAATAGAGATTTATGTTGTTGTTTAGGAGAGTCAAGAGTATATATACCAAGTATCATTTTTAGCAGACTCTACACTATTGAGATGAATCAGGGATTTAATATATGGGGATAAAAAGTTTTTGAACTTGAGGAAAATCCATAATGGTGTGGAGTCACATTCTGATTGGATATTAGATGAGGATGTGATCGTCTATATCAGGAATCTAGTAGTTGTGACTACAATCATGTGGGAGTAGATAATGCATTAGTTTTATGCCTTTATGTGGCATGTACATTCATTTGTGACTAAAATGTATCATGGAAAACGATGATAGTTTTGGTTGTCTAGAATGAAAAACGAGATAAAATAGTTCACGACATGATTCTACACCTGTCGAAAGGTTAAGGGTGAGAATATAAAACCTAGAGGTTTTGTTACAGTTTTTGAACATTCAGGAATTGAATTGGGATAATATTACCATTGATTTTTTTGAGTATCCCATGTATATCCAATATAATGAAACTATTTGGTTGGTTGTAGTCTTTTAAAAAATGTTACATATTTCATGAATATATGATAGATTTCCATATGGAGCTGTTGAGTGAACTATATGTTATACAAATACTTCATATATATGGGATACCAAAAACTATTGTTTCAGATGATAACTTTCATTTTACTTTATAATTTTAGCAAGGCTTTCAAAAAGTGTTTGGTACCCAGTTTTTGTTGAGTATTGATTACCACCCATAGACAGATGGGTAGTTGGAGCCTACAGTACTTGTGCTTGAGGATAAGTGGTGAGCCTGTCTTAAGACTTTTGTGATCCTTGGGAGAAGAACCTAGAACAAGTGGAGTTTAGATATTAAAAAATATTAGGATAATATTCAGATGAAACAATATCATTCTCTTTATTATAGGCCATACAGATCACCTTTGTGATAGATAGTGGTAGGAGAGTCAGAGTTGTGGGGTCTAAGATCAATGTATGATATATTATATCAGGTTATATTGATTTGGAAGCATATGGATAGGGCTCATAGAATAAAAATGGCATTTTCTTACAAAATTAGAGAAACTCTAGAGTTTTCAAAAGGTTATAATTTATTTTATTTTTTCATTCGAAGGTTGGGCCACTATAGGACAGATAGACAAGGAATGATTGAGCTGATGTTTATTAGACCATTTGTGATTGTGAAATGAATCAGTCTAGTGACGTACTAATTGGATCATAAAAAAATAAACTACTATTCATGATGTTTTCCATGTGTTATAACATCAGAGGTATCACCCCGACCCTTCTCATGTGATAGTTGGGGATTATATTGAGATTGGGATATATGTATCATATGAGGAGAATACAATATGTTTTTTGGATAAAATTGAGAAAGTGTTGTAGGAAAAATAATTCCAATAGTTCATGTACTATAACACCCCCATGATTCTACAATATGCTTCTCTTCCAATAATGCAATAGCTTGCATTGAATGCAAGTTTGAGATTTTAACACACTGCGACCAATCAAAATTGATGTTATGAATATTAATACCCACTTTTTGAAATTATATAAATTTTATATTTCAAAATGGACTTCATTTTTGGATTCGGAATATCAAAATTAGCCTATGTTGATTTTTTGGTATTTTTTCTGAGAACATCCAATTTTCAATGAACAGCGAAAAATACTTAAAAACAACTATTTTAGTCAAAATAATTAATAGTGATAAATTATATGATTGAGTGGTTTTAAAGTATAATTAGAATATATTTTAACCATTTTATCCAATGGTGGTCATTAGAATTAATTTCACTTTGAAATTGGACGTAAACAATTGTCAATCTTTTGATATATATTGTTTCTTAAAAACACGCTATTTGTTGTGACATCGGGAATTAATTATTAAATTATTTAATTAAACTTATATGTTTTGAATTTTTAATATAGACATAATTTTTTAATTAGGAATATCAAATATAGCTTAGGGTGAATTTTTGGTATTTTTCTGAAAAACGTCAATTTTTGATGAATAGTGAAACCACTAAGTGGTAGTTAAAAAGGTAATATTTTGTTTAAATGAAACTTTACCACTTCTGTGAATTGAATTTCAAAAATCCAACATAAATGGATTTCATTAGTAAGTAAAATGTGGTTCAATGGGATGAAAATAATGTTTGGTGAATAGAAACTTTTATGTTTTATTAATCAGGATTAAAGGTAATTAGTGTAATTTATGGAAAATATAATGTTATAATAATGTGATATTTCCTTTACACTTTTCCTACCCTTATTTTATGGGTCATGGCCGATCAATAAAATACATGGGTCAACTTGGGGACCCTATAGAGCCACTTGGGTAATAAAATGACATTAATAACTTTTTATTTAATGTAAAAATAAAATTGTCACAAACATGTGTTTTTTGCTAAAACAATTATTGCATGGGGTTATATAAGTTAACATTTCTACTATATTTATTAATTGGAAAGATAAATCTATTTCCTACATCATTGGTATTTTTATAAAAATTTTAGGTGTTAAATAAATAAATTTATTTATGACACCATGATGATTTAGCGATTACCTCATTAATGAACAATTTAAATAAACTGAAACTATAAGGTAGAATATAATACTTAAACATGTATAAAACCTCTTGTATTGGTATATTTCTAACCCATACCACCTTATACTAGAAATATATCATTACGGGACATTTAAAATCCGAAAATTATATCATAATATAGTAACATTTCATGACATTCCAAGAGTGCCCCTCCTCTCCTCTTATAAAAGGCCCCCACCTCTACCACCTTATTCACACCTTCGAAGCCATTTGGCTCGTCCAAAATCTGACCAAATACTCTCTAAACTTTCCTCTATTACTCCTAGATTCCTCCCTTGGGGAAGAAGGCTTCCCAAGGAAGCCTTTGTCTCAAATCAAAAAGAGTTATCTGATTTTAAGGTAATGTCTTCTATTATGTTCTTTTGTTTTATTTGGCTTCTCCAACCCCTTAAACTATATTTATTCCTTTATTTTGTAAAAAAACCAATATATTTAATATACTAGGATGTTTTTATTATATTTATTTTATTTACACTTACACACACCTTCGTCTAATGGTCAATGAACATACTGTTTCTATGGGTGGCGAATTACTGCCTCATGAAACAATGATTGTTCAATCTTGTTTCAACACCTATCATGGTGGCCATTAAAATGACACTATATTTATATATTATATATATTATGTTCATTTTTTCATTTTAATTCTGTATTTTTCATTTACGGCATACCTTTATGATTTCAATTATGGGTAAACGCGATAATTTAATTTTAGGAAGTGCGGACTACAGCCCACTCAAAGTGATTTGAATCATTAATGTAATATGAGGGACGTATAAAGGATGGCGTAAATGATATTATATATGATATTATACTAGAATTATATTATATTTTTATATAATTATTATTTCATTCCATTAAATATGAAATAGAAATGAAAGTAGTGTTCATGTGTACGTACGTCTTACCATCTCCGTGAATAGTGCATTTCATTTCATAGCTCTAAATGTTATGTAATATTATAAATGAAAGTATATACTTGATATATATGATATATATAATATCTACATCATGAATATAATTCTGGATATAATGGATATTTTACCACATGAACAACTTGTAATTATAAGAAGTTTATTTTTGACTCAAGTACCAATGATCGAAAAAATGACCGTTCTTAACTTAAATAATTACATAATGTTCATAACATGATAATAAGAGATATGAAAGGAATAATGAACTTGAAAAAGGTTCTTAAGAAAGTATAAATTAACTCCAGTTTATTATTCAGGAGGTTAAAGAACGATCGAGTCAAGTCGGACACGAGGTAAGGGACTTCGTCTCAACCTCCTTCCATTGAGGCATATTTTGTTTTATACACAACTTTCTTTTATATTGTGTATAAACCCCTTTGACTTTTACGTTTATTCAAAAGGAATATTTTTATACGAAGTGTTTTACTAAAAAAAAGAATGTTTTTTTCCATACGTATGCGGAGACAACGACTTCTCCACCACCGTGACAATTATTTGAGTTTCGGCTTCCACTACAAGCCATAAATTTTTTAAAATTAAAAATAAATACCAAGTTTTAATTTTCTTTTATTTTGTTATTGTAAATGGTTTTTACAGTGATTTTATTATATCAATGTGTTTTATTGATATCTTGTGATTGAAATGTGGAAATTTTATGTTTCCTTTATGTATGTTTTATGTGATACAATTATCTTATGATTTATGATATGTTTAAACATATTAATATGAGGAAGGCATTGGACTTAATAAGTCAAGGGTAGAGCCCGCTATAGCTCGTCGATGCATCAGTACGTCTCATTTGACAAACTAGTGTCTTGGCACAAGGACTTCACACAATCTTATTTGTATTCTTGGAACAAGGCCTTGACTATGTGGTTATGATAGTCTGGCATTATGCATTCCATCATTATGAAAGTGGTTATTGATATTTCATGTGATTATTCAACTAGTATAATATCCATGTGAGAAAGTAAATGGCATTATTTCATTTTATTTTTTCCATATTATGCTGAAGTTCAATTTTAAAAGTCTTTTTTTAGTTATACATTGCCTTAAATGTTTATGTTTATTTTTGAAATTTTCCGCTACATTGTTATCCTTACTGAGCATCTGTGCTCACCCCTTTCTATGTTTTATTTTTCCCAGGATGTGAAGAAATATTTTATGAATAACCTGCAGGGATAGTCTAAAGGGGATATGAGTGTGGACTATGGAGACCATGTTATTGTAGTTTTTCACATTATGATGTAATGTAACATTTATGAATGTATCTAGTGTTTCCAAGGCTACTAAACTAATCGGTCTTTCAGGACTTGATCTTTTTTAATCATGACAATGTTATGTAATAATGCACCGACTCTAGATAACTAGGGTCGGGGCGTTATAGTTGGTGTCAGAGGATGTTTAGTAATAAACTTGGAAGCTAGATTTAGATAAAATCTGATTAGAGAACATAGCCCTAAGATAGACATTGAGGATTTATATAGAAGAACTTCCTAGAATTTTGGTATTATAGAGATTTTGTGAGTTTTCCAAGAAATACATCCCTGTCTGGATATGAGAAGATAGAGGAAGATCTGATATATATGTACCTAGGGGTAATACCCGAAAACACCAGTTTGAGCTAGACTCGAACGAGAACTCGTGCACGACAACGGGACTGGCTGCACTCTTGGTTACGACACTCTCGGGGGATATGCTTAGGATAATTATAATTTTCTTCATAAACCATTATGAGGGGTTTATGAGTATATAATTCCTCAAAGGAAACATTTTTATGATTATGTATTATATCCATAAACTGTTCAACTTATGTTAAGTATGTTACAAGTTTGGAATTATGCATTTTGATTTATAAACTAATCCTGTTTATGACATTTTTTTAGAAATGGAACCTAGTGGAAGGAATGGAAATTGTATCAATGAACGAACTCCATGTAGGGATTTCCCACATACTCAAGATAATTATAGTTGAGATGGTGATACAACTAGTGTCGATCATCTTATCACTCTATTGGGACAACTCACTCAGGTTTTGAATAATAACCTTACTCGTATGGAGGACGCTGATCCGAAATGTGGAGGATCAATGTTAGAACGCTTCACAAGACAACAACCACCAACATTTAATGGGGGTACAAATCCATTAGTAGCTGAGCAATGGATAAATTCCCTACAGAAAATATTTCAGTATTTAGGGAGTATTGAAAGGGAAAAAGATGTCATGGCAGTTTACTGCCTCAGTGGATATGCTCATCAATGGTGGTCATTGATTCAAAATAAAAAGGAAGATAAGGAAGTATAAAGTATGTAATAGAGATAGTTTAATGATATTATCATAGAAAAATACATTCCTCATGACCATCGAGCGGATATGAAAATAAAATTTCTGAGCCTGAGGAAAAAGGAGGATGAGAATGTTGCAAAGTATGAAGCTAAATTTACAAGGTTAGCATGGCATGCGGCTGATTATAAATATAACCAAAGAAGTAATATCAATCGTTTCTTTTATGGGTTAAAACCGTTTCTCCGTCGAGCATTAATATCACAATCCTTCTAAACTTATGATGATATAGTCTCATGTTCCATCAAGACAGAAAGGAAATTCTCTAAATTGTATGAAAATAAAATATATAAAGAGAATTAGAGAATGGTGGAACAAGATATATATAAAGGGAAAAATGGAAAGAAGAATGTTCTATTATGAGATAGTTGTGGGAAGAATCACTCTGGTACTTGCCTAAAAATAATGGGAGTTTGTTATAAATGTGGAGAAAAAGGTCACCAGGCTCGTGATTGCAAGGGAAAGAAAGAGGCTATCAATGTTTAATGATACAATTATAGTTAAATGAGGAATTATGCAATTGAATTTCCTAAGTGTCAGGGAAACTTACCCCAGAAAATTCCAAGGGATCAAGGACAAGCTTATGCTGTTACTACAGATGGAGTTGAATAATTATTGTATTTGTGTTTTTGGACTCAAGAACTATATTATGGTTAAAATAATAATTTGAAATGTATATAAGGATTGTACTACAATACTTATTATTTTCATTATGGTTTCAATATGATGAAGGTAATAATATTTTTAGTATGTGACAATAATAGAAACTTTACTTTTTTTGGGAAATCTGATGTTACAATTGATTTTGGAATTTAGAGACCTTTTAGAGAAAGTCTGGACAGAGGTATTTTGGATAACTATAAAGATTGGAATGGATTAAGTTTAACTTTGGATAGAATTTTTTACGATTAAAACATTACTAAAGATTATTTTTGGAATATTATAATACTATCGTTTTAGGAAAAGGACAACCTGCAAGTCGGGGGATAACCCGTCGCCTCTGACAAAGGTGTAGGAATCAAACCCACAACCATAGTGTGAAAGGCCTTTATTACATACCACTAGCTTTCAGGAATTCCCTAGTAATTACAAAATAGTTTTCCAAATCTAAATGGTATGTGTTAATTTTTGGAACCTTGCACGATTAGGATAAATATATTATTTTTGAGTTCTATTATCTTTTTGAGTGAAATATGAGTTTGTGGTAAAAATTTATTAAAGAATGAAAGTCTACATAAAAAGTATGTATATTTCCTTACATTCTTAGTAAATATCCTAAATAAATTCCTCAACTATATAAAAGGTAGCTTAAAACAAAAATGTTGTCTGTTAACTTTTCCTACTGGGGAATTATTGATCATTTAACCCATCACAAGTTTGTGATTTTCTTGAAGATAACTTTCTCCTAATCCTATTTTTTATAACTCTCTATCCGACCTTGATGGTTTTTTTCTCCTCCATATCCATGTTTTCATAGAATCCTAGTATGGTCTATCTTGGGTGACCTTTGTACTTCTCTTTCTCTCATTTAAAGTTATATTTTTATTACCCCTATTTCATAAATGGGTTTTCTACAAAGGTATTTTCTATTTTCAACCTTTTATTTTCAAAGAACATTTTCAAATTGAGAGGACTAAATTAATTGAAGGAGGGGAGAATGTAACACCCCAATCTTCCACGATACGCTTCTCTTTCAGTAATGAAATATCTTGAATTGTACGCAAGTTCGAGATTCTAACACACCGAGACCAATCAAAATCGCCGTTATGAATAATAATAACCACTTTTTGAAATTATATAAATTTTATATTTTAAAATGGACTTCATTTTTGGATTTGGAATATCTAAATTATCCTATGTTGAAATTTTGGTATTTTTCTCAGAACTTCCAATTTTTGATGAATATTAAAAAATACGTAAAAAAACTTTTTTAATCAAAATAATTTGTAGTGATAAATTATAATATTTAGTGGTTTTAAAGTATAATTATAATATATTTTAACCATTTTATCTAATGTTGGTCATTAGGATTAATTTCACTTTGAAATTGGACATAAAAATTTGTTAATCTTTTGATATATATTATTTCTTAAAAACACGCTATTTGTTGTGATAGTGGGAATTAATTATTAAATTTATTAACTCAACTTATATGTTTTTAATTTTGTAAAATAGACATATTTTTTGAATTAAAAATATCAAATATATCTTATGGTGATTTTTTGGTATTTTTCTGAAAAACTTCAAATTTTGTTGAATAGTGAAACCACTAAGGGGTAGTTAAAAAACTAAATTTTCATTTAAATGAATGTTTTCCACTACTGTGAATAGAATTTAAAAAATCAGACATACATGGTGGTCATTATTAAGTAAAATTTGGTTCAATGGTATGAAAATAATTTTGGGTGAATAGTAACTTTTAAGTTTTATTAATCGTGATTAAAGATAAATAGTGTAATTTTAGGTAAATATAATGTTATAATAATATGAAGTTAACTTTACACATGTCCTAACCTTATTGGATGGACATGGACGACCAAGAAAATACATGGGTCAACTTGGGGACCCCATGGAGACATTTGGTAAGAAAATGACATTAATAACTTTTTATTTAAAGTAAAAATTAAATTGTCACAAACATGTGTTGTTTTACTAAAAAAATTATTACATGGGGTCATATAAGTTAACATTTCGAAAATAAATATTCATTGGAAATATAAAAATATTTCCTATATCATGGTATTTTTTTATAATTTTTCAGCATTAAATAAATAAATTTATTTATGACACCATGATGATGCAACGATTACCTCATTAATAAACAATTTAAATAAAATGAAAACATAAGGTAAAATTTAAGACTTACACATGTCTAAAACGTATTATATAGGTATATTTAGAACCCTTATCACCTTATCCTTGACATATATCATTATAAGACCTTTAAAATCTGAAAAATATTTCATAATAAAGTAACATTTCATGACTTTCCAAGAGTGCCCCTCCCCACCTCTTATAAAATACCCCCACCTCTACAACCTTATTTACACCTTAAAATCCATTTGTCTCGGCCAAAATCTTCCCAAATACTCTATAAACATCCCTTTCTTACTCCTAGAAGCCTCACTTTGGGCAGAAGTCTTCCCAAGGAAGCCTTTGGCTCAAATCAAAAAGCGTTACCCGATTTTAAGGTAATGTCTTCTCTTATGTTCTTTTGTATTATTTTGTTTCTCCAACCCCTTAAACTCATTTTATTCCTTTATTTTGTAACAAAACCAGTATCTTAAATATACTAGGATGTTTTTATGATATGTTTTTGATTTACACTTACACACACCTTCGTCTAATGGTTAAAGAACATACTATTTCTGTGGGTGGCGAATTACTGCCTCACAAAACAATGATTGTTAAATATTCATTTAACACCACTAATGGTGTCCATTAAGATGTCACTATATTTATATATGATATATTTTATGTTCATTTTTTTCTTGTGCTTCTGTACTTTTCATTTATGGCATACCTTTATGATTACTATTTTTGGTAAACGCGGTAATTTAATTTTAGGAAGTGCGGACTATCGCCCACTCAAAGTGATTTGAATCGTTAATGTCATATGTGGGACGTAAAAAGGATGGAGTAAATGATATTATATATGATATTATACTGGAATTATAATATAATTTTATATAATTATGATTTCATTCCATTAAATATGAAACAGAAATTAAAGTAGTGTTCATGCATACGTACGGCTTACCATCTCCGTGAACGGTGCATTTCATTTAATACCTGTAAATGATATGTAATATTATAAATGAATGTATATACATGATATATATGATATATATGAAATCTACATCATGAATATAAACCTGGATATAATGTATATTTTACCACACGAACAACTTTTAATTATAAGAAGTTTATTTTTGGCTCAAGTACCAATGATCGAAAAAACTACTATTATTAACTTAAATAATTACATAAAGTTCATAACATGGTATTAAGTGATATAATAGGAATAATGAACTTGAAAAAGGTTCTTAAGAAAGTATAAATTAACTCTAGTTTATTATTTAGGAGGTTAAGGAATGATCGAGTCAAGTCAGACACGTGGTAAGGGAATTCGTCTCAATCTCTTTTCATTGAGGCATATTTTGTTTTATACACAAATTTCTTTTATATGGTGTATAAACCCCTTTTACTTTTATATTTATTCAATAGGAATATTTTTATATGAATCGTTTTACTAATCAACAAAAAGGAATGTTTTTTACCGTACCGATTCAGCGACAACAACTTCTCCGCCGCCGTGACCATTATTTGAGTTTTGGCTTCCTCTACAAGCCATTAATTTTTTTAAATTAAAAATAAATACCAAGTTTTAATTTTATTTTATTTTGGTATTGAAAATGGTTTTTACAGTGTTGTTATTATATCAATGTGTTGTATTGATATCTTGTGATTGAAATGTGGAAATGTTATGTTTCCTTTATGAATGTTTTATGTGATACGATTATGTTATGATTTATGATATGATTAAACATCTTAATATGAGGAATTTATTGGACTTAATAAGTGAATGGTGGTGCCTGCTATAGCTCCTCGATGCATCAGTAGGTATCATGAGACAAACTAGTGTCTTGGCACAAGGACTTGACATAATCTTATTTGTAGTCTTGGCACAAGGCTCTGACTATGTGGTTATGATAGTATAGAATTATGAATTCCATTATTATGAAAGTGGTTATTGATATTGCATGTGATTATTCGTCTAGTAGAATATCAATGTGAATAAGTAAATGGAATTACTTCATTTATTTTTTCGATATTATGATGAGGTTCAAGTTTAAAAGGCTTTTGTTTAAGTTATACATTTCCTTAAATGTTTATGTTTATTTAATAATGTTTCTGCTATATTGTTATCCTTACTAAGCATCTGATCTCACCCCTTTCTATGTTTTATTTTTCCCAGGATGTGAAGAAATATTTTATGACTGACCTGCAGGGATAGTCTGAAGGGGATATGAGTGTGGACTATGGAGACCATGTTATTGTAGTTTTTCACTTTATGATGTAATGTATCCTTTATGAATGTATCTAGTGTTTCCAAAGATACTAAACTAATCGGTCTTTCGAGGCTTGATCATTTGTGATCATGCCAATGTTACATAATATTGCACCGACTCTATGTAACTAGGTTCAGGGCGTTACAGTTGGTATCAGAGGCACCTTAGTACTAACCTTGGAAGATATATTTAGATAAACTCTGATTAGAGCACATAGGCCTAAGATAGACATTAAGGATTAATATAGAAGAACTTCCTAGAATTTTGTTATTATAGAGATTTTGTGAGTTTTCCGAGCAATACATCTCAGTCTGGATACGAGCAGATAGAGGCGGCTCTGACACAGATGTACCTAGGGGTAAAACCCAAAAACACCGCTATGAGCTAGAATCGAACGGGAACTGGTGCACGACAATGGGCCTTGCTGCACTCTTGGTAACGACACTCCCGGGGGATATGATTAGGATAATTATCATTTTATTTATAAATCATTATGAGGGTTTTATGAGTATATAATTTCTCAAAGAATTTTTTTTTATGATTATGGATTATATCCATAAGCTGTTCAATTTATGTTAAGGATGTTACAAGTTTGGAATTATGTATTTTGATTCATAAACTAATCTAGTTTATGACATTGTTTAGAAATGGCGCCTAGTGGAAGGAATGTAAACCGTATCAATGAACGAACCCATGTAGGGATTTCCCTCCTGCTGAAGATAATTATAGTGGAGATGGTGATACAACTGGTGCATGTTATCATATCACTATACTGGGACAACTCACTCAGGTTATGAATAATAACCTTACTCGTATGGAGCACCCTGATCCGCAACGTGGAGGATCAATGTTAGAATTCTTCATGAGACAACAACCACCAAAATTTAATGCGGGTACAAATCCATTAGTAGCTAAGAAATGGATAAATTCCATAGAAAAAATATTTGAGGCTTTAGGGAGTATTGAAAGGGAAAAAGTTGTCATGGCAGTTTAACGCCTCACTGGAGATGCTGATCAATGGTGGTCATTGATTCAAGATACAAAGGAAGATGAGGAAGTATCAAGTATGTAATGGAGATAGTTTAAAGATATTTTCATAGAAAAATACTTTCCTCATGACCATCAAGTTTATATGGAAAGACAATTTCTGAGCCTGAGGGAAAAGGAGGATGAGAATGTTGCAAAGTATGAAGCTCACATTACAAGGTTAGATAGTCATGCAGCAGATTATATACATAACCCAAGAAGTAATATCGATCGTTTCTTTGATGGGTTAAAAATATTTCTCTGTCGAGCATTAGTATCACAATCATTCTCAACTTTTGAAGATATAGTCCTGTGTTCTATCAAGACAGAAAATGAATTTTCTAAATTTTATGACAAAAATGTAAAGAAAGAGAAGAAGAGAACGGTTGAACAAGAGATATATAAAGGGAAAAAGGGAAAGAAGGATTTTCCATTATGAGATAGTTGTGGGAAGAATCACCCCGGTACTTTCCTAAAAAGAATTGGAGTTTGTTATAAATGTGGAGAAAAAAGTCACCAGGCTCGTGATTGCAAGGGAAAAAACAGGCTATCAATGTTGAATGATATAATTGTAGAGAAATGGGGAATTATTAAAATGAATGTACTAAGCGTCAGGAAAACATACCCATGAAAAGTCCAAGGGATCAAGTCCAAGCTTATGTTGTTACTACAGATGGAGTTGAATAATTATTGTATTTTTGTTTTTGGACTCAAGAACTATATAATGGTTATAAGAATAATGTGAAATGTATATAAGGATTTTACTATAGTACTTGTTATTTTCTTTAAGGTTTCAATATGATGAAGGTAATCATATTTTTAGTATGTGACAATAAGAGAAACTTTACTTTTTTGGGGGAATCTGATGTTACAATTGATTTTAGAATTTAGAGACCTTTTAGAGAAAGTCTGGACAGAGGTATTTTGGATAACTATAATGGTTGGAATGGATTAAATATATCTTTGGATAGCATTTTTTAAGGTTAAAACATTTCTAAAGATTATTTTTGGAATATTATAATACTATCATTTTTGGAAAAAGGACAACCTGCAAGTCGGGGGATAACCCATCGCGTCTGACAAAGCTCTAGGAATCGAACCCACAACCATAGTGTGAAAGGCCTTTATTATCTACCACTAGCCTACAAGAAGTACCTAGTTATTAAAAAATAGTAATCCTAATCTAAGTGGTATGTGTTAATTTTTGGAACCTTGTACGATTAGGATAAATAAAATATTTTTGGGTTCGGGTATCTTTTAGAGTGAAAAATGGGTTTGCGGTAAAAATTTATTAAAGAATGAAAGTCTACATGAAAAGTATGTATATATCCTTACGTTCTTAGTAAATCTCTTAAATAAATTCCTCAACTATATGAAAGGTAACTTAAAATAAAAATGTTGTCAATTAATGTTTTTTACTGGGGAATCAATGATCATTTAACCCATCACAAGTTTTTGATTTTCTTGTAGTTAAATTTCTCCTAATCCTGTTTTCTACAACTCTCTATCAGTCCTTGATGGGTTTTTTTCTCCTCCATATCCATGTTTTCATAGAATCCTAGTATGGGCTATCTCGGGTGACTTTCGTACTTCTATTTCTATCTTTTAAAGTTATATTTTTATTAACCCTATTTTGGATATGGGTTTTCCACAAAGTTATTTTCTATTTTCAACCTTTTATTTTCGAAAAACATTTTCAAATTGTGTGGACTCAATTTATTGAAGGATGGGAGAATGTAACAGCCCAAGATTCCACGATACGCTTCTCTTTCAGTAATTCAATATCTTGCATTGTACGCAAGTTCGAGATTCTAACACACCGAGACCAATCAAAATAGCCATTATGAATAATAATAACCACTATTTGAAATTATATAAATTTTATATTTCAAAATGGACTTCATTTTTGGATTTAGAATATCTAAATTAGCCTATGCTGAGTTTTTGGTATTTTTCTGAGAACTTCCATTTTTTGATGAATAGTGAAAAATACTTAAAAACATATTTTTTAATCAAAATAATTTATAGTGATAAATTATACGATTGAGTAGTTTTAAATTATAATTAAAATATATTTTAACCATTTTATCCTATGGTGGTCATTAAAATTAATTTCACTTTGAAATTGGATATAAACAATTGTTAATGTTTTGATATATATTGTTTCTTAAAAACACGCTATTTGTTGTGAGAGTGGGAATTAATTATTAAATTTATTAATTCAACATATATGTTTTTAATTTTGTAAAATAGGCATCATTTTTGAATTATGAATATCAAATATAGCTTATGGTGAATTTTTGGTATTTTTTTGAAAAACGTCAATTTTTGTTGAATAGTGAAACCACTAAGTGGTAGTTAGAAAACTAAATTTTCATTTAAATGAATCTTTTCTACTTCTGGGAATTGAATTTAAAAAAATCATACATACATGGTTGTCATTAATAAGTAAAATTTTGTTCAATGGGATGAAAATAATTTTGGGTGAATAGTAACTTTTATGTTTTATTAATCGCGATTAAAGGTAATTAGTGTAATTTCATATTAATATAATGTTATAATAATATGAAATTAACTTTAAACTTGTCCTAACCTTATTTTATCAGTCATGGCTGACTGAGACAATCCATGGGTCAACTTGGGGACCCCATGGAGCCACTAGGGTAAAAAATGACAATAATAACTTTTTATTTAAAGTAAAAATAAAATTGTCACAAACATGTGTTGTTTTACTAAAACAATTATTACATGGGGGTTATATAAGTTAACATTTCAACAATAAATATTCATTGGAAATCTAAAAATATTTCCTAAATCATGGTATTTTTTTATAATTTTTAGGCATTACATAAATAAATTTATTTATGACATCATGATGATGCAGCGATTACCTCATTAATGAACAATTTAAATAAAATGAGAAGATAAGGTAAAATAAAAGACTTACACTTGTCTAAAACCTATTTTATGGGTATATTTCGAACTCTTATCACCTTATCCTTGACATATATCATTATGGGACCTTTAAAATCCGAAAATTATTTCATAATAAAGTAACATTTCATGACTTTCCAAGAGTGCCCCTCCTCTCCTCTTATAAAAGCCCCCCACCTCTAACACATTATTTAAACCTTCAAATACATTTATCTCGGCCAAAATCTGAGAAAATACTCTATAAAATTCCCTATCTTACTCCTAGAATCCTCAGTTTGGGCAGAAGTCTTCCCAAGGAAGTCGCTGGCTCAAATCAAAAAGAGTTACCCGATTTTAAGGTAATGTCTTCTCTTATGTTCTTTTGTATTGTTTTGCTTCTCCAAACCCTTAAACTCTTTTTATTACTTTCTTTTGTAACAAAACTAGTATATTCAATATACTAGGATGTTTTTAGGATAATTATTTTATTTTCACTTACACACACCTTCGTCTAATGGTTAAATAACATACTGTTTCTGTGGGTGGCAGATTACTGCCTCACGAAATGATGATTGTTCAATATTATTTTAACACCTCTCATGGTGGCCATTAAGATGTCACTATATTTATATATGATATATATTATGTTTATGTTTTCCTTGTTCTTCTGTATTTTTTATTTATGGCATACCTTTATGATTTCAATTATGGGTAAAAGCGATAATTTCATTTTAGGAAGTACAGACTATCGCCCCGTCAATGTGATTTGAATCATTAATGCCATATGTGGGACGTATAAAGAATGGAGTACATGATATTATATATGATATTATACTGGAAATATAATATACCTTTATATCATTTTGATTTGATTCCATTAAATACGAAATAGAAATGAAAGTAGCGTTCATGTGTACGTATGGCTTACCGTCTTCATGAACGGTGCATTTCATTTCGTAGCTCTAAATGTTATGTAATATTATAAATGAATGTATATACTGGATATATACGATATATATGATATCTACATCATGATTATAATTTTTTATATAATGGATATTTTACCACATGAACAACTTGTAGTTATAAGAAGTTTATTTTTGACTCAAGTACCAATGATCGACAAAACAACCGTTATTAACTTAAATAATTACATAATTTTCATAACATGGTAATAAGTGATATAAAAGAAATAATGAACTTGAAAAAGGTTCTTAATCAAGTAGAAATTAACTCTAGTTTATTATTTAGGAGGTTAATGAACGATTGAGTCAAGTCGGACATGAGGTAAGGGACATCGTCTCAATATCCTTTCATTGAGGCATATTTTTTTTAATACAAAACTTTATTTTATATGGTGTATAAACCCCATTGACTTTTATGCTTATTCAAAAGAAATATTTTTATACAAATAATTTTACTAAATTACAAAAAGGAATGTTTTTTTGCCGTACATATGCGGGGACAACGACTTCTCCGCCGCCGTGACCATTATTTGAGTTCCGGCTTCCTCTACAAGCCGTTACTTTTTTTAATTAAAAATAAATACCATGTTTTAATTTTATTTTATTTAGGTATTGAAAATGGTTTTGAATGTTTTTTATTATATCATTGTGTTGTAATGATATCTTGTGATTGAAATGTGGAAATGTTATGTTTCCTTTATGCACGTTTTATGTGATACAATTATGTTATGATTTATGATATGTTTAAACATGTTCATATGAGGAATGCATTGGACTTAATAAGTGAAGGGTGGATCCCTCTATAGCTCTTCGATGCATCAGTAGGTTTCATGAGACAAACTAGTGTCTTGGCACAAGGCCTTGACAAAATCATCTTTGTAGTCTTGGCACAAGTCCATTAATACGTTGTTATGATAGTCTGGCATTATGCATTCCATCATTATGAAAGTGGTTATTGATATTTTATGTGATTATTCAACTAGTATAATATCCATGTGAATAAGTAAATGGAATTATTTCATTTTATTGTTGCTATATTATGCTGAATTTTACGTTTAAAAGGCTTTTGTTTTAGTTATACATTTCCTTAAATGTTTATGTTTATTTATGAAAGTTTTCGCTATATTATTATCCTTACTGAGATTTTGAGCTCTCCCCTTTCTATGTTCTATTTTTCCCAGGATGCGATGAAATATTTAATGACTGACTGATAGGGATAGTCTGAAGGGGTTATGAGTGTGGAATATGGAGACCATGTAATTTTAGTTTTTCACTTAATGATGTAATGTAACATTTATGAATGTATCTAGTGTTTCCAAGGCTACTAAACTAAACTGTCTTTTGAGACCTGATCTTTTGTGATCATGCCATTATTACGTAATAATGCACCGACTCTAGGTAACTGGGGTCGGGGTGTTACATTTAATGTGAAAAGAAGGATGTTTGTAGGAGGAAACATGGGAGAGATAAACAATTATGATGATGAACTAACGTTTTTGACTCATAATATAAGAGATTATTGGGAGATCAACTCAAGGATTAACAGTTATAAGGTGGGGATATTGTAAAAAATAAAATTTATAGAGAGGTATAAATATTGTATATAGGAACTATTTTTTCCATGTATTGAGTAGTTTTTGTTTGGGTTTTATTTTGGTGTGTTTTTGGGTGAAAATAAGTGAAAATATGAATAGATAAGGGTAGAGCACAGTTTACCAATTCTGTGTGCCACAACAGAACAAACCATGACACCATAGACTATTTAGAAATTCTAGGTCGGAATATGGATTGTCAAACCATGTTAACTCTAAATAGAAAGCTTGTATCACTATAATAGTGTCACATAGTTAGGTGCATGGTTAGGGGAAATTATGTTCTCTTACCCAACATATCATGGATAAATTTTACTTCTACTAAAATTTAGTTTTAAAAATATCTTAACTCCCAAAACTCCCCAATATTTAACTCCACCAAACCCCTAATGTGCATTCATGATTTTGGAGGATTATGGATTAATTCCATTCCATAAAACCCGGAATTATTATTTATTTGAATCTATTCTCAATGATCTACACCATTCCCGGTAAGTGAACCCCATTCAGTTTGCTTTTCCTTCCATCTCATTTCATTTCCTATTCTTTATAGTGTTTGTAATTCCTATTTTTGTGGGATATAAACCTATTTTTATGGATCTAGATCTAGTATTTTAGATATAGAATTATATTTAAGAGATCTTGATTTTTTGAAATTTCATTTAGGGTTTTTTATTCGTATCTCGTTCTACATTGTTGTAATGCTAATGTTTTAGGGATTCTATTGGGTGATCACTCATTAGTGAAATTTCGTAGATTTTCTATGTTTCAAATACCAATGTCCTTCATAAAATTACATGTATATAATTGTAAAATTTAAATTAGATGTTTATAAACTGTGATCTTGATTGAATTAATTAATTTGGTGAATTAATTAGTTGAGGTGACATGGAATTAGAGATTACATGAATTATAGATTAAGATAATTAACAGTAGAGTTAATTATGATATATTGAATAATATATTGACATAATTAAATGTAGAATTAATAATTATATATTGAATTTTAGATTTAGATAATTAATTTATTTATTAATTATGATATTTTTAAATTTTGGGATATTGATTACTTAATTGATGAGGTAATTAATGGGATTGATATAATTAATTAACAGGTAATTTGTAAAGGTATTTATGCATTATACTAATTATTGAATTAGAAATGTAATTTTTGTGGAAAATAAATTGTTGAGTTAATTTTATGGAATGCATGTTAACAAGGTCATTTAGTTATGAAATGAAGAGTGGGAACATTTTTATTCTAATGTGTAAGGAATTAATGGTAATATGATAATTTAGTTATGTAGTAAATGATGGGAACATGATCATTTTAATGTGTAAGTTACTAAGGGTAACATTTTCATTTAGTTATGAACTAAATAAGGGGAACATGGTCAATCTATTGTGTGACGTATGAATGGTAGAATGGACATCCAATTATGAAATAAATTTTGGTGACAATGGAATTATGAGATATGATATCCCTTCGACAAACTATGAGCTTCATAATGATCAAACTAGGGGATTGAGTTGAAGGATTCCATTGTAAACTGGGGGATTATGTAGGAATATAATGACTAATTGATTATGTGATAACTATTTTGTTATGCATTTTAATTATTTCTTTATAAAATTCCTACAAATTAATTTATTGGATTTTTTTTCGATGCCATTTTTGTTGGCCTACTGAGTTTTACATACACCAGTCTCAGGATGCCTAATTGGTACCCATATTGGAATTGTGTTTTTTTAACATGTTTAGATAACATTCCTTATGATAGATGGATGATATTGGATAAATAGTGGATGAAAGAAGAAAACAAGATTCTGTACCAGCTTGGGGGAGTCGTTAGTGTCCTTATATTGGGTTGGATATTAGACACTTGACACATACATTGGCTTGGCATATTTTCTATTTTAGTGTTGACATGTTATTTATAGTTTCATCCATCCTCTGAAACAAGTTATTTTAGGCTATGATTACTTGTTATAAATTTATAGTTTCTTAATTTCTACTACTCTATTCATTATTATAAAAGAGGGTATAGTATCCCCATGGATGATATATCAAACCATCATTGCTATAATGAATCCTCTTGCATATGGGGAGGCATTACTCATGTCTTGTGACCAAATCTACTGGGGTATTTGTGTGTGATATTGTTTTGGAACATTGCACATAGGTAAATGAAATCTCTAGGAAATTATTTATGGAGCATAACTCTTGTTTGCTAAAGTTATCATTTTATGATTTTTTTATCTCCTTTTGTGGTTGAACAAGTGTTTCTCACATTTTTTTGTAACATTTCTTGATAAAAATAATAATTTTCTATCAGCAACCACAATAAATTATGATGTTTAACTAATAATGAAGAAATCACACAGAATCTATTGATTTATATCCAGATATCATTGTTTTATTTTATTAAGAATTTACTTAAGCTATTATTTGGGGGTTTCCTCTATTTCAGCTTATCAGTCTGTTCAAATCCATTCAACCATATCCCCTTTCTCTATATATTTATCTCTTTATTTTATGACCTATTCAATCTTATTAGTATCATAGCCTTTGTCTTCTCACATGTAACTCTATTTGTTCGACTCAGTCCACTAGACTTAGTATGAATACAATTATTATTTTTAAAACACAAGTTATTTTATAAATATCTAAGAACATGTTAGAGACAATAAGAGATGATCAATAATCACTAAAATTTTATCATTATTAAAACCAAAATTTTCATTCATTTTGTGATTATATCTTGTAATGAATATATTTTTAATTTAATAATGTTATGAATACAACATATCTTCATCCATGATAACTAAATTGAGACCATTTGTTTATTATTCAATAATAACAAATAATTAAAATAATATTACATAAAGAATATTCCTAATAATCTCTTATAAATATTTATATCAAATAAAATCATTTATTAAAAAAAATTAAAATAAAATTAAATCATTGAATGAAATAAAACACACACAAAATTTGGATCATTCATATCACCCTTTTTATTTCCTAGAAATAACATTACGTTATCTTAAAAATGAATATGTTAATTTTTTAATATTTTAATCTATATATCTATTTTATTTTTTGGTTTTAAAACATCTCTCTCCCCCTTTAATAGAAACAAATTTAGAGTATATAGGAAAAGGGTACCAAACCATTATTAATAAATCTTCCAATAATAATGTCACTCTAAGTCTGCACGAGACTTTCAATATGTGGAAATAGTAGTATTTTTTACAATAATGTTTTTTCTTTTAATTATTGAATTTGATTGCAAATGAAAATTAGAACTCAAGATATTTTCTTTAAATATTGAACACATATATTCAAAAATGAGGATACCAATTGAGTTAAAATGTATTTTTAGAACTAATTAACCTAAAACTCTTTCACATACCTTCATGAATAGATTAGAAACATTCCTTTACAAAAATCAAGAATGAATTCATTTGAATAATTTCATTCTTCCAATTTTATTACATAACTGATTACTTAAATTTCAACACAATTGGGTAAATAGATATTTAATTTACAAAGGAAAAGTAATTTTTAATAATGTATATTATCTAAGTTAATTCCTCCATGAACATCCAATAATAATCGTATTTTCCATGAAATAATATATTTAATATCTTATTCATAATTTTTCACTTGCCTATATTATATGGATACATTTATTATGATCTTCATAATGAAATATCTATTCAATATACATGCTTCCTCATATTCAAGATGAAAATACACCAAAATTGATCTTATTTATGTGGTTTTCCAGATTTTAAAATTTCCACATCTTCACCATATATTAATTTCATTAATATATTCCTTTGGAATTAAAAATATAAGATCATTAAAATATGATATTTTCCCTCACATTTCAATAATGCGTTGGAATCAACCAATTTAACTTATTCAATGATGATCTCTTATTAAATTTTCATTATAAAAATTTATGAATCATTCTGGGTAGAAAATTATATATTTGGGTTTTTGAATGTCGGAGGTCATTTCCAATACCCATGTTATCCCCCTAAGTTCAATCATCACTTTAAATTCCTTCTACTTTGAGAAAAAATACAATACATAAATTATGTTGAAATAAGGTTCCGCTTCACAAATTATGCAATCTGAATAAAATTGTGTGGTAGTAATTTTGTCCTTGTTGATACACCACTTCTTGTATTTACACATTCACATATGAATATAAATTTTGAAAAGGGAAATGTGGATTTGATCACATTTCTTATACTATTTATGGATAAATTTCCTTCTCATTAGCCTCCATGTAGAGTATATTACTGATTCTTGTCATGGTGCCTTATTTTATAATAGGATGGTTTAATAAATTTTTTTATTATGCCCATCTTTGTAACATAAATTACACAAAATATATTTAACAGAAGAGTGGTATAGTGTTAAAAACATTTCTAGAACATAAACTACTTATTGGGGAATATTTTACTTTTTCCACATTAATTTTATTATGAATCTTTTATTTTATTTTAACTCTCAAAATCCTCAATCTGTATATAGAAAATATTATTGGCTATATTGGTAGTAGGATTATGAGGTCCAAATGGCCTATTTGAAGTTATTTTCATCTCAAAAGTTTTATTAGATGATGAAATGATCATTAAATTCATGGATTTGTAATCCAAATACTTCTTACCTTTCCATCTTGATAACTTCTTCAGAAAATTTTTGGTCACAAAATTCATTAGGTTATATCCCATGGTTACTAATTCTTTCGTAACAATCTTTTGTACTCTTATTTTCTTATACTATTTTGATACATGTTGAAATTATAATGTACCAATCTTGTGATCATCATTATTTCATACAACATATATATTTTAAAACACTCAATATATATTTGCATTAAATATATTTTTATTAATTCCAAGATATTTAATCTTTATCTCGGGATTCTTCCCCAATGAAATCAGATTGCATTATGTTTTTATCATTTGTAGGATTATACAAAAAAAATTATCAGTGATGCCTAAATATGTTATATTAGGAACATGGATCCACTATCCTTAATCTTCTTATATCTAATGCATACAATCTTAAACACTTGGAAAATTGAGAATGCTATTTTTTAGTTTTTTCATATAATTTTTGGATATTTATGGGGAACCACTTTATATTATTCTTCTCTTATATATCCTAGATTTGGTGGTAAGATCATTCAAAATTTTCTTCATCCATATTTTCGATAGATTTTCAATTGATACATATACTATTCTTGAATACAGATTTAGATAAAATATTATATGTAGGTATGGATGGTACCAATTTCTTTATAGTTACACGATATTATCATTATAAAATTTAATGATTTTCATTTTATTTGTAAAATGTGTTTTATCATCAGTATCCTCTATTGAGAATTGTATAACAATAGAAACTTTATATTTTTTTTTGTGATGACTTGGTATTTGTCTAATTTAAATTGGAATAATTAATTTCTAATTCTATACAATTCATTTTAAGGTGGGTTTTTCTTATCATGAAAAATTATTTCTTTCTATTCACAAAAATTATTTATTCTTTCAACTTCATCATCATGAATCTTAACATCATTTTTTATCAATGAGTAAAGGTTCTTTGTCTTATGGTATTTTACTTCCAATTGTAAATCCTTAACATCAATACTATTTTAAGAATTTTCAAGTGAATGGTTATTCAACTCATAGATATTCTTGAATCCATTTAAAATTTCAACATTGTTGAGACATATGTCAAAAACGTTTGCAAAAATTTTGTAGATCCCAACCTTTCTAGTCTCAAATAATCAAACATAATTTTTATTTTTATACACTATATAAACTTCTCGAATAAATCCTTCTCTATATAATATTATCATTTTTTAATTCGTATAATCTCTTCCCACATGTTTTGAAATGATGGATTGTAAGAGTTTATTATAGATAAAGAGGAGGGATAATTCTATTTTAAAAATAATAATAATAAAATAATTCTCTTAATTAAATATTATTGGACTCAGACTTCGTCCGATTATCAGAGAACTACAATCAAACCAAAATACAGTCTGATTAAATTCTTGTTCATTGTCGATATCGTAGATACTACAATAAAAAACATTTTTAGAAATAAAATTATAAAACTAAATTATAAACAAACATTCACAATAGAAAATAAAACTTGTATAAATAATAAATACAATATCTTATAATATTAATAATGACTTATATTCTTATAGAAGAATTTAAACTCCATCCTTATGAGTTAAGGTAGTCACAAATCCCATATAATGATATCCATTATTTTAGTAACTATTATAAAATTTCTTTCATTACATTATAGGATATATCATGATCCAATAGATTAGTATTATCTCTATATTACAATACCATGGAATACATCGATTCAATTGATCGTTATTAGATCTATCTTTCTTAAATATGTATTAAATTGATATAATAATCGGTGTTAGTTGTTTATTTCTATCAATAGATTCCCTCAATACAATTGAGAAGATTCACCATCATGTTTTCCTATGAAACCCTCAACCAGGTCCATAATTGGATAATGAAGAAAAAACAGTTCTAAGGAAAATATAATCCATACATTGATTCACAAGAACCTAAATCTCTAAAATATTACCATGATTTAGAATGTGATGCTCACCCATATAAATATTTATGTTACTTGAGATGAAAATAAATTTGTTACAAACTCATCAAATGACCTTATATTAATAGGTAATATGAAAACTAGAGTATAGTTATGTGGTTTCTAAATAATTCTATTATATTTCTCATTCAAATATCATAATAATCTAGATCTTGAACATGATAGATAAGAATCACTGTTATTTTCTTTCCGACCTTGTTTATTTTATCACAATAAAAAAATATATTCTATATTAAATATAATTAATACGATTATAATCACTCAGATTATAAACATTGAATAGCCCCATTGAATTCATTATTTATTTTAAATCTGATGAAATTATTAAATGTAATATTGACGTATTGACACCTATTTCATTTCGATGATCATGAATTTGGTCAGTTTGATAAAAAATATATAATTATAACTACTAGTAAGAAAAAAATTTAGTCCAAGGGAATTTATTGAATAATAAAAGTTTATATTTTTTATACATTATAAATATTTCAATGTTGAATAGAAAATAATGTTTTCTAGAATACCATATTATAAACCTTTTGAAATATATTATTAGTAAACATAGTTTTAAGAAAGTGATTGTGATTTACAAAAAAATGTTATGTAAATATAGATTTTAAATCATTCACCTCAACAATATACATATTCATGGATAGAAAAAACACCTCACTAAAAATGATATAAAATTGAAATAATTATTTCTCTTTTTTATTTTGAGATATTCAAATATATACAACAAATCAAAACTCCTCCCAATTTTATGACTTACTTATGATCTGGTGAAAAGTGCAGATAGATACATCAAATTCTACACATTGTTATTATAAATCACCATTAAAGAATGTTTTTTATAACATCTCCCAAAAATGTTTCATATTCTTCTCCCCGTAGACATATAAAAAAATCACCCCCCAAATCCTCTTCTATAAATTTATAGAAACACCCCTTTTTATTAGAAAAATTAAATGGGGAATGAATTATAATATCCTGAAATATTATAAAATTAATAACATTGAAACAATAGTATGTGAATTTACTAATCATCCATGACTTAAAATAATAATATATATCGAAAAAAATTTGGAATAAATTTAAACATAAATAATTTGTATAATTAGTTTTTCACATTAAAAATTTATTGAAAAGATTTCAAAATTACATTTTATGTTCAAATAAATGAATTCATTCTTTCTACAAAAATATTTCCATGTCAGCTTTCATTTTCCTATCATTATTATTTTCCTTATTATTTGTTTCTACTTATGACTCAAGATTAATGATTTTTCATCTGTAAAATATTTCTTCAAAACATTAACCTGTACCTTTACCTTCTTTAGGTATCTTTTCCGATTATACCTTCATTAAAAAAGAATCATCATCGAATGTTCAATGTCTGATGTTTTGAAATTATAATTAGTGAATATTTTGTTTTATAAACATTCAATACATATTTATGATCATTAATCAAGTATTTGATGTATTTTTAAAACACGACTCTGCCCAATACATCAAAATATTGTTTATCAAAATAGTTAAAAAATTAAAGTAAAACATTCTTCATTTCTACAATATGATAGTCATGTTCCATTTAAAAAATTTCAACCTGTCTCCCCATATAAATATATAGTTTAAATTAATTTTTTAATTATTTTCTTCAATTTTTATAATTTTCACTTCTAATACAATATATATTGTGTTTTCAGTTAACATCGTCAAATGTTCTAATTTATCTTTAATTAAATTTTTGAAATGATTGTGTTTTGTATAAATTTTTTAAAGGTATGGAATAGAATGACATTACCTTGTAAGTGTAAATAAATTTTATTTAATTTTTATGTGCCTCTTTTGCAGAGGAGTCTGATGACTATAATTGAATCTATAAAGCATGTGGTTTTTATGGTGCTTCATCTTTATTCATTTCAATTGAATCAACAGTCATATCATCAAAAACATTTATAATATCTACTTAATTATATGACCCAACATTTTGGATTCTTTTGTATGATAATTTTGGTTTTTTTCATTATCTTATTATGATATATATTCTTCTTCTAAATTTTCAAATTTTGGATTCTTATTGGACTAGTAATGATGAAGAGTCAATGATGAAGACGAATCTAAGGTTATTTTTTGCTCCTTTTCCCATTATAGAATTCTATTTCTTGTTATTTATCAAATTTCACGTATTATTTTTAATCTTATTATTTTTATTCATCTTCTTATTCCTCTATTGATTTTCCCATTAATGCTCTATTTTAAGTATTTATTTCATAAATTTATCTACAGATTTTTATTTTCCCTTCTTAAACAACCATATCTACTTAATCTAGATCCGATTATGTTATAGGGATTTGAACTTCCTCTAGAATATCTTTAACATTTTCTTCGTCTCCATATGATGGTAAAATTAATGGAATAAGTAAATTTTTTATAAAATATAATCTTTCATTTGGAATAATATGATTGGTATGAGGAATGATTCTGAACGATTGAGCAGTTTGTGGTAATAAAATGGAGAAATTGATAGAATTGTATTATCTAATGATTTTTAAACATGTTTTATTCAATATTCTAAAATCTTTTCCTCAGATAACTTAATATTCAATTTATTATTTTTCTCGAGTTCATATAACTCAATAGATGTTAAAATATTTTGAGCTTTGGCCTCAACCTTATCCATGAAAAACTCATGATCAATGGGTTTATTTTGTGCCCTATGAGTCCTGATTTTATTGAACTCATTATATATCATTATATTTGGAATTCATTAAGGTTTTGGTGGAGAGGTGAAAGATCCCAAATCTTCATTTCTGGTATGGATCTTGATTTTTGGTTGTTTTGGAGGAAAAATGAGTTAATGGGAAAATTTTAAGTTCACGTCATATACTTCTGTGTACATGTAGTGGAATTATTTTCCATGTAAAACAACATAATAACTATAGAACATCCGATTACATACATATGTGTTGTCCTAATAGACTCTTTAAGATAATGGTTGGTTGAGGCTAATACAGGACATGTAGATAAAATCAACGTGTCATGTACTTTTCATTTTAATTAATATATTAGAGTGGGTTTGTGTCATATGTTTGGATGTTTCTCTTAATTCATGTGGTTCATACATGAGAGAAATATAATGACCAACGAACTCAAAACCCACTTGATTTTCTGTCCAGGTTTTGATTTAGACATCGTTGGGTACATTGGAATCCCACTAGTGAGCACTCAAAACACCTATAGCCTTTCTTCATGATACTTACCCTCTTATGAGTTATTCTTGGTCAGGTGTATTTCACCTATTTGTAGATCTATGATGATCTAGTTCAATTGAATGGCCAATGTTGAATTATAATGATCGTACAACATCAAGGATGGGGGTTTGTGCCTTTTGTGGGCTGTGTTTGGATTATATATGCTAAAATATCTGCGTAGCGATGTTTGGGTTGTCTATTGAGTTGGAATTTAACATTTTTTATCACCTAATATGCCTTTATTTATTGAGAGAGGTTTATTTATTATGCATACAATTAGGTACCTCGTTATTGGGATACCCCATCAGTGTGTTTCCATTGATTGATTGGTTATTGTTTTTTGGTATAGGATGCCTATTAGGCTTGACTTTTTTTCAATGCCTTGATTGATCAGGATGAAGAATGATTGATTATATGAATTCATGTGATATTCTTATGAATGATTATCCATGTATTAGTTTCAAATAATATGACTTGCTTTGATTTTATATGCGCATTGTTATTCTAATGTACTGTGAGAGCATAAAACCTGAAAGACTGCAGAGAGTTTGACATTATTTACATAGGACCATGAGATCTATGGTGTAGATGATTGGCCTAGGGGTATTGACCGTGGTAGGTAACTTGGAGGGTGTTTCTAATTTATTGAAGCTATGTTTTCTCAGCGGTACTGACCATGAGAGCTACCAAGAGGTTGTTTATTATTTTTTGATTTTGTATTGATCGATCTGTATTGACCTTAAGTGAAACCTAGGATTTCTTTTGTAATATATTGATGCTATGTTGACCCAAGGTGTATTGACTATGAGAGCTACCCATGAGGTCTTTTAAAATTTATAGATGCTATGTTGACCTAGGGGTATTGACTTGGAGAGTTTCCTTAGTGGTTGTTTGTAAATGACTTAGGTTTTCATTAATCCAAAGGGGTTAGACCGTGATAACTCTCTCAATGGGGTTTTTATGAATGATTTCGTGATTGTGATGAGTATTCCAAGCCAAAGTAGAATATTTTATTCCATATTATTTAATTGTTATATAGTCTTTTGAGACATATGTTGGTTACTCGTATATGGGATACAAATCATAGGATATATACCAATGTTTACATGAGTCTATGGGTTGAATACTAAAAGTAAATGAATTTAACTAAAAACTATAGAATTAGATAATATTGAGTACTTTCATTTTTATTGGTTCATTTATGCATGTTACCTTCTATATATATTCACTGATAGTTAGACATAGATGATTGGGTGGTTTCCTACTAGGATTCATGTCACACCCTATTTGAGTAATGTTTTAACCCAAAAATGTTATATGGTTACAGGTATAGATAAGGGAAAGCATCCTTCCACATCCGGTATCAAATTGATGTTGGGGCAGGAGAGCATGAGGCCGAGCTGTGGCTTTTGATGTTGTTGGAGTGTACTTTCTTTTCTAAACATTGGGTACTATATTTCTTTCCATCATTGGGACTTGTTTAGATGTTTTCATAGATACATATGTCATGCACCATATAAATATATATAATGTGACTTTTTTTGGATTTACTTTCGGTATTATGCTATATATTTTTGTTGGTATTATAGTTTCTGTTACTCTATATTATTTTCCTTCAACTGTGTATACTCATCCAATGAGGGAATAGTATCCCCAATATATTACCTTGGCCCTCACTGCTAGTCGAAAATCTCTTGCATTTTGGGAAACATGTTTGAGGTCATGTGACAAACCGAGTTTGGGGAACCTTTGGGAGTCACCTTTATCTCGGATGTCAAAAAGTGGAATCATAGGTTAGATTCTTTAATTATTTTCCTTACTATTTGGAGACAATCGATTATGGTAGGAAGGAATAGGTTCTTGGTATTAATTTGTGCTCAACAGTAACTAAGCAATGTATAAGGAAAATCTATACTACCTTGAATATTGTAATTTTCTTGGATTTTCAATTGTTAGAAGTGATTTTATTACATTGTTCCACGATTCACTTGTTATGTGTTGTTATTATCGATATAATTATGGTTATATTTCTATTTCCACCTAATGAGATGAGGGTATTCCATCTCAGGAATCATATATATACTTTCAAGAAATTACATGTCCTGCATTCTTGTCCTGACATTTAGGGAGAGTTATTCATTGCATGATGTTGTGATAGATTTTTTTCTATAAATGCATGCCATTGTGAAAGATTTCATGATATAAATACCTTCTATTTTGATAGGTAATATGTATTTGTAATGTTTCATTTGGATAGAACACAATCATTTCTCCCTGAGGTGATATGGCCGATCCTATATCAGAATTTGGTGGATCATGTTTATACTTCAAATGAAATATTTTATGATATGATAAGAATAAGGATGTCAAACATTGATTTGAAGAGAATATGGGATCTCCTATATCAGAACATGAGATTATTTGTCAAAAATTTTATGATTTTGGGGGTTTCAGAGAAGATTTAGAGGCATACTGTCCAGAAACCCAGACAACACAATGTCTGTTATTATGAACAAATTCCATGTGTTCTTATGTTGTGGAAGAAATTAATTTTCTTAAGTACACATTGTGTATCATGTGTAAACTTTGTTTAGTGGTTGAACATCTGACTGATTGTGTGTGAGGAGTCACAAGGTTGATAAATGTTTTATAGAACACACCATGTACTGGGAGTACATATTATGCTATAAAGGACCATGTATCTAGCTATGTGACTAATGAAACAGTTGGATGAAATTTGGGTTGTACAAGACATGTATTCATTATACACACTATGAAGTAATTGACCATGTGTTCGATCGTGTGACTAATGACTTTGGTGGGCAGAACATACGTGGTACATGTCATGTCTATAGTGTGCACGCTGTGTATCGTTACACATGGAAAGAGATGTGTAGTTCTGGCTGTGTAGAAGTATTTGAGTAGGAGGGAATATTCTCGTACACAACATGTCTCTTGAGGAATATTTTATGTATATGAGCAGTTAAATGACCACATTGTCAGAGGTTCATTCCCATGTTAATGAATAATGGAACATGTCATGAAGTTGATCTACACGTCGTGTAAACCTATTTTGTAAAATATGAATGGTTCCATTATCCTTTTTCGTTCATGATCATTTAATATGAATTCATTGATTATATTATAATAAGGTGTGTTATTGACGTTGGAAAGTCATGCCACTAATATGTCTTCCATTTGTATTCTAGGTTCATGGAAATGATCAGACACAAGAAATGTTAGATCAGAGACTACCAGCTGATCCTCCCATTATTCCCGTCTTTCCAATAACTGTTATACCGGATTCAGGTGTTGATGCATAGTTTTGTGAAGCATTAATGGGGTTGATGAAGAATTTTTCAGGAGCACCACATCCTTCCCCGACTATGGAAGAGTTTATGCGACTGTTCAAATAGTATAATCCTACTACTCTTTCAGAGGATGGTGGACCATAATCTGTAGAGTCATGGTTGGAGGCAATGATTTTATCTTAGAGCATCGGAAGACACCTCTTGAGATGAGGGTGAAGTCCACGACTGACATGCTACATGATTCAACCAAGATATGGTTGGTGTTCTCTCACAGGTGTGATGTCATCATGATATGACATGGGAATATTATAAGATGAACTTCTATAGTTACTTCTACCCAGATACGTTGAGGGCCGACCGAGCCCGAGAGTTCATCCATTTAAAAAAAACCACTCTTATATTTATGGATTACTCTTCTCACTTTACAGAGTTTCAGGGCTTCACACCTATATTGGGGGTGATGATTTATCACTTGCTAATCGATATTAGGATGGTCTCAAGTATTGAATCTGATCATAGGTTAATATTTTTAGATTCACTTCGGTGAATACTATAGTTAACCAGGTGCAGATTACCAAAAGAAATATGATGGAGTTTGGATCATCAAGTTAGGGAGGTTTAGAATCTAGTGTTGATAATCCTCCAATCAATAGTAGGAAGTGTCACAGGGAGCCAAAATGTTATGGTTCTTCCTGAAGAAGGGATGCTTCTTCAGGAAACCATGTGGTCTTCTACTAGCGTAGGATGCATGGGAATACAAGACTGCAGTGCTCGAGAGACCCAATTGAGATCTGATCTTGTGAAATGATAGGTCATGATCAACGTTTTTTAAGGTGTTATCACAATATACAGGTGAGAGAGGATTTTTTATGACTCCACGTTCAGGAGAATCACCACGAGTTTCTTATAGTAAGGGAACTAGAGTTCATCAAACCATTCAGGCTAAAGTGGTGGTCATGGGTATGGTATAAATAAAATATGTTTTCAGTGACAAGGAGGTGTGTCATCTTAGGGAAGCCATGAAGGGTCTCATGGATATGGAACTTGTCATCATTTTGTAATGGAACAGACCGATTAAGAGAAGGATCCCATAAACTCTATAGTTAAAGGTATGATTCTAGATTCCTCAGTATTAACTTCCGCGCTTTTAAATATAGGTTCTTCAGAGAGTTTTATATCTAGTGCTATTGTGGAGAGATATGGGATCTGTATATTAACATATGATGATGTTAAGACACTACATACTCCGTTGGAGATTAGGATGGCTAGTTTACGTTAGTACAATGAGTTCCCTCTTGAGGTCAGTGGGTGTCACTTCATATGGAACCTCTATTAATTAGATATGATTGGCATCGATGTCATTTTAGGAATGGATTGGTTAGTCTCATTTCAGAATTTTGTTTACTGATATCACCATAGGGTGAGTATCAAATCATCAGAGGGAGAATATTTTCTACAGAAGGGTGAATTGGATATCGAAGAAACCAGATTTGGTCCCGAGCATCATGGGCTAGGAGGAATTACAACCCAAATTTCCACTCTATATTTGGATTACTAGGGGGCTTCAAAGAGAGACTTTACCCCATTGGTGGATCATTTTAGATTTTTATTTCCAAAAAGAATCTCAGGTTTGACATGCAGTGAGTGGTAGATTTCTGTATTGAGCTTGGCCCAAGAGTGGCACTGGTGTCCATTCTTCCTTATAGTATGGACACACTAGATCTATAAGAACTCAAGAATAATTTGGAGGAGTTTTATGAAAACATTTTCATTAGAATTTTTACGTCTCTGTGTGGTACACCTGTCCTTTTTGAGAAAAAGGATGACGGTCCCCTCAAAGAATGTGTAGACTCTCAGAGGCTAAACCAATTGATAGTAAAGAACTGATATCACCTGCTGGGGATTTATGATGTATTTGATAAGATTTGAAGTTCCCAGATTTTCTCAATGATCTACATATTATTTGGTTATCATCCATATCATGTTAGACCCATAGATGTACCTCTTACTGGATTTGGGAGTAGTTATGGAATATTCGAGTATTTGGTTATGGTGTTCGATCTCACAAATGTGCCAGTAGATTTCATGGAATGGATGAACTGAGTGTTTCGTACTTACGTGGATTCTATTTTGGAAGTCCTCATGAATGATATCTTTTTGTACTCAGACACATGACAAAACCATGACATCCATATTGAGATTTTATTGAGTACACTAAGAAAGTGTCATTTATATGCTATGCTTTCGATTTCCTTGTTTTTGATGAATCAAATTCACTTATTGGGAAATTTCATCTCTGATACTAGGGTATTAGTAGATCAAGAGAAGGTGAGAGTGATAGTTTCCTAGGATATTTCAAAGAATGTCATTGAGGTATAGAGTTTTATGGAGATGGCTAGTTACTATAAATGCTTTATTCAGTACATATGATGCGTAACTGCGCCATTGTCATGTCAGTCTTATAAGGATATAAAGTACTTGTTGATAGATTCCAATTACTCATCCTTTCAAGAGTTCAATGGGGGATTTCCTTCAACGTCGAAACTGATTTTTTCAAAACTAGGGAAGATTTACACTGTTTACCATGACACATCAGATATTGGGTTGGGAGTAGTGCTTATATAGGTGTAAGGATCCATTGCATACAGGTCTCGGTAGTTGAGGAAACATAGGAGGAATTACCCGATGCATGATCTCGAGTTGGATGCAGTTCTACATGATTTTCATTGTTGGAGGAATTATATTTTTGTGAGAATTATATGGTATAAACTAAAAACAAATTCCTCAAGTATATCATTACTCAGCATGATCTAAAATAGAGATAGTGAAGGTGGGTTGAGTACCAATAGTCTCTTGACTTTGAACATGCCTACATGAATGGGAAACACAATGCAATGGCTGATACGTTGAGAAGGGGGACTCTGATATAGGTAGTTCTAGAGTACCACAGTGAGTGGAATCTTATGAATTTATTCTCTGAGATTCATTTGGAGGTTCATTAAAGATAAGGGAAGATGATTATTTGTTTTATAGCTGAAATTTATACTCTACTAGATAGAGATCGAATGAGGCAACTATCAAATCCCAATGGCCCAGTCCTATGGGAGAGTGTGTCCAGTGAGGACATTACTCTTGGGTAGACAATATGAAAGGATGAGGTTTTTCAATTTCATTGGTTCATGTGTGTGTATAAATACATATAAGAGGATAATTTGTGAGATTTTCATTCCTCGATATGGGTAGTTCATCATGGTGTCAGCAAGATGTATTGATATTTTCATCATTAGTGTTGGTGGTCATGTATGAATAGGGATGTAGATTGTTTTCTTCTGATCTCATCCACCTACTAGCAGGTTAATGCAATGCCTCAATGACTAACAGGTCAATTAAAATAGTTACCCATTCTTGAGTTGATGTAGAATGATGCCGCAGAGGATTTCATGATGGATTTAATAATGTCTCATTGAGGGAATGATGTGAATTTTGTTGTTATCGACAGTGTCATGAAGAATTCTTATTTCCTTCCAATTAATGAAACATTAGTTTTGATGAGCTTATAATGTTGTACATCTGAGATATTTTACATTTACTTGGTATTACACACTCTATCATTACAAAGAGTGATGCCCGATTTAATTCTTGTGTCCAGAAAATACTATAGAGGGATTTGGCTACACGGGTACTTTTGAGTATATCATACCATCTCCAGATAGATGGAATGTCCAAGCGCATAATTAAAGTTTTGGAGGACATGATTCGATCCTGCATTCGGTTTTTTGGGGCCTCTTGGGAGAGAAACATATGCCTAGTGGAGTTTTCCTACAATCATAGTTTTAATGCAATGATTCTGAAGACACTTTATGAGGCTTCGCATGGTAGGCCTTGTTGTTCACCCTTATGTTGGTTGGAGGTAGGAGAGGTAGTGATATTGGGACATCATCTTTTCAGGGAGACCACTGAGCATGTGGAGATGATTTTGAAGAGGTTGGCTAATGCACTGTCTCATAAAAAATATAATGCGGATCAATGGAGATGACCTCTATAGTTCGATGTTAGAGATCTGATTTTCTTGCATGCCACACTGAGGTTTGCCTAAAAAAGGATTTAGAGACAGGGGAAGCATTCATCGAGATACTCGGGAAGTTTTTGGTTTTGGAGAGAGTAGGGACGTTTTTAATCTCTTGCAGTTACCTCATAGGCACCAAAAAATGCATGACTTCTTTCTTGCTTATCAGTAACAAAGATACATTTTTAGACCCGTCTAATATTTTAATCCTGAAGAGGTGAAGTATGAGGTGGATGCATCCTTCTGGGAGCACCACATTTAAAATGTGAACCACAACATGAAGGTTCTCCATGGCTGATCTGTTCCTCTGGTATAGTTGTGATGGAATAAATGGAGTGTACAAGATGTGATGTGGGATTGGTAGGATGACGTATGATCATAGTGGCTATAGTTGTTTGCAGATTCTTCATCACTACCCTTGGAAGGGAAATTTGGGCCCGAATTTCTTTAAGGGGTTTGATTATAAGAACCTGAATCATCATTTCAATTATGGATCAATATTTTGGGTTTTTTAGGGAAAATGATGTGTTGGGAATTTTCAATGTATACAACTTGTACTTCTGTGGACACGCCATGTTCATATTTTCCACGTACAATAGCGTACTATCCATGTATCAGCTGAGTACATGGCTATGTGGAGACATGAAATTCCACTATTTCGGGGACCCTTAGACGGTAATACATAAAATTTTGTTTATATGAACACGTTTTTTAATTTTTTTAATAAATATATCTGAGTGGGGTTTCATCTTATGTCTAGATGTGTCTTTTTATTCACGTGGTTCATATAGGTGAGCGATAAAATGACTGATGAACTTCAATCCTCTCTCGATTCTCCACATGAGCTCTGATTGAGACACTGTTGGGTGCATTAGAATCCCACCTGTGATTTTTCCATTCCCATTGATACTTTACTCATAATTCTTCATCTCTCATGAGTTATTCATGGTTGGGTGTTTTTCATATTTTTGTAGATCTATTCCGAGCTAGGCTAATTCAAGAGTAGGCATTCATGTATAACGATCGTGCGTCCTCGAGGTAAGTGGTTTGTGACATTTTTTGTTTGTAAATGGAGTATATATACTAAAATGGATACATACCCAGGATTGCGGCGTATTGTATCATTAGGAATTTAACCATTTTTATTACCTTATTAAGGTTTAATTTATTGAGAAAGGGTTATAACTTATGAATATGCTTATATACCTTGTTATTGTGGAAAACCATGGCTTTGTTTTCCTTGATTGAATTATTATGGATGTTTGGTCTCTAATACCTATTAAGATTGACAAGTTTTCTATGACTTGATTTATTAGAATGTAGTTTCATTGATTATATGAAATTCAAGTGATATGAATGTGAATGATTATCTATATAGTAGTTTAAGATTACATGAGAATCTTTGATTTTTTATGAAAACTATTTTTCTAATCGACCATGAGATCCATATACCAGGAAGTCTATTGGAACTTCCATATTATTTACACATGATCATGAGAGCCTCAGGGTAGATGATTGACCCAGGGGTATTGTCCTTGATAGCTACCCTAAAAGTCGTTTATAATTTATTGATTTTATGTTCAACCATGGGTATTAACCGTGATATCTACCCATGAGGTCATTTATAATATATTGCAGCTATTCTGACCCATGAGTATTCATAATGAGATCTAACATGGAGGTTGTTTATAATATATTAATACTATGTTAACCCATGTGTATTAACCATGAGAGCAACCTAGATGGTCGTTTATAATTTATTGATTCTATGTTGACCCAAGGGTATTGACCATGAGAGATGCCCAAGTGGTCGTTTGTAAATTAGTTACTGCTATGTTAAACCAAAGGGGTTAGACCATGAGATCATTCCCAGAGGGATTATTATGAATGACTCCATGATTGTCATTATTCAGCCAAGACAAAGAACAGTCATTGCCTCAATCTTATTAATTTCCTAGATGGGATTTTGAGACATCTAATTTTTATTGACATAGGGGATACATATCATAGGCTAGATCCCAAGGTTTACATGATTCAACATATTTAATAATAACTGAAAATTAATGTTATTTAAAATTTATGGATTGGTTACTATTTAATACTTCTTAGTTTATTGCTTCATCAAATCATATTACCTTCTATATATATTCACTGACTGTTAGGCATAGATCTTTTGGTGGTTGTCTACTCGGATTCATCTCACACCCTATTTGGGTCATGTTTTGGACCCTAAAAGATTTTACATTTGCAGGTATAGAGAATGAAAAGTTCTATTACTCATCTGATACTTGATTGTTGTTGGATTTCGAGAGCATGTGTCCAAGATCAGGATTGCGATGTTATTCGAGTTTACTTGTTTTTCTATTCTTTGGGATCTATATTTTTTCCAAAATTTTTACTTGTTTGGCTATTTTCTTAGATACATATGCCATGTATTTTATATACACACAGATACACACACACAAACACACAGATATATATATATATTGTATATATTTGCCTTTTCATATTTACTCTCATTCTTCTACTATTTACTTTCGTTGATATTATAGTTTCTGGTATTGTTTACTAGCTCCCTTCAGCTATGTATACTATGCCAATGAGGGCATAGTTTCCCCAATATCACACCTCGTCCCATGATCCTATTCGGAAACCTCTATTATTTAAAGAAACACGCTAGATTTCATGTTACCTACTGCATTAAGGGAGACTATGGGTGGACTCTGGATTTGGGATGTTACATGAGGATTCGACTTTCCAATTTTCATTAACAACTTTTTTCACTTGTGTTTTCCCAGAATCAGACACATCTCTTTTCACCCTATCCAATTAAATTTTCTTCTTTGAATAAAAACAATACTCATGTTTACCATATTTTATTCATCAAACATAGATAATTTTTTCCCTCATGGTATAATTAGGATTATTGATATCTATAAATTCTCTACAATTTAAAATCAATTTCATTATAAAAAAAGGGGATAAAAAAATAGTCAACATTATGAAATTTTTTTTATTTATTCTACTACGATGAAAACAAACTTCACCAAGTTTATTTATCTAATATTCCTAATATAATATTGAACATAAATATATAAATATTATAGAATATCTTTATCAAACATTATCGGAATTATATATTCCTTTATCAAATAAAATTATGACCCTTGAATCTAGTGTTAAATGAATTTTTTTCTATCTTTTTTCAAAGAAGAAAAAAATGATTCTTCATTCAATTTAATGAAACTACTATGATTATCTAGTAATTTGTTAGAAATAATATATCATTAACCCTAATTATAAATGTATACTAACATAAAAATATATTTATAAGAGGATTTTTAATTTTCACCAAATGATGTAATATATACTTCTTTCTTTTTCTAATTAGAATAAAATTAGGATAAAGCATAAAATTCCAAAACCGTCTAGGATATTAAAATTTGAAATCTTCTTTAAGAAAAATATTTTTCCCACATTGATACCTGATAACTCATTTCAGATTAGAATTTTATTTCTCATACCATATTCTATCATAAAGTGTTCCTCTGGAAACTCATTTTTTCAAAGTCCATAGTTTTGGCCATCATACAATCTCTCGTACTTGAGAACAAATGAATGGAAAAATACTATTTTGAGAACTAAAAGAAGCTGTTAATGTTGGGCAGAAATTCATTGGATATCAATGTGGGACATGAAGTGACCCACCCTTATATATTCATAAATGATGATGATTCAAATTACAAATAAATATATGCAGAATATTAAAAATAAATTTCTATTCCAAATATCGATCTTTATTTGATGAAGGATTGTAAAAATATATATGAAGGCTTAAAGTTTTTAAGAAATTTATTATCAGAGTCTGGAATATTATGATTTTAAATTTCATTAAAAACATTAAAACTAAATGAATAAGAATAAATTTTTTTATAAAATAAGGTAATAAATAAATATAGAAACTAAAAGAATAATACATTTCAATGTAGAGAAATCTCATCAGTATTTGTATCAATCTCTAGTTGTGTTTTGAAATGAAAAATGACTATGATTAATATTGTAAAGAGTGAGGAACTCAAAAGGTAATTGAATTTAGTTTCAATTTTTTTTTTGTTATATATTAAGTTAATATAAAATATCCTTAATAAAACAAAATGAAAAATTAATAAAAATAATATATAGATATAAGATCAATATTTTAAAAAATTTCTAAAAAATTTATTAAGTCTTATATTAAATAATTTTCATAATTACCATTGTTTTTGAAATTATTTTACATAGACAAAAAGTAATGTAAACACTAGTTAAGAATAATTATAGAAGTTATAATTTTTTATTGATTAACAATAATATAAGATAACATAATAAAACAAAATACTATAACATGGAATAATTAACATGAGGTTAAATCTCAAGATGAGACTTAATCCCCTCCAATTGGAATTTATCTACTTCCAAAATGATTATAATAATAATCGAAGAAATCCCTATCATGTATTAGGTAGAAAATTTTTATATACTATCTAGGATAAATATAATCTTCCACAATCATATGTGTGATGTAAAGATAGAATAATACACAAAAGGAACTCATTCACAAACATAATAGGAATATTGATGTAATGTATGGAGATAATATCAAGTATTATATAATTAGCTGTTGGAGAATGTGTGTGTTTGATAATAGAGTAAGATAAAACATACAAAAATAAAAACATTAAATATAAAGACTAATAAATAATATATTAATGAACATCCTGGTATGCTCATAATGTTTAATGTCCTCAAATTAGTGTCGTTTAAAAGTTTATGATTCATTTTTGAAAATTATAGTAGAAAAGAGGATCAGAGGGTTCTATAAGAATGTTCTTGTTGATATATACTAGTTTATCAATCAATCTATTTAATAATTTTTATTCTTATATTTCATTGATCTTCATAATAGATGAATCAACGAGATTTCCCAGATTTACAATTTTGATTGCCCAATATTCTATATGTTTCTCATTCAGTAATCACTGTATATTTCATATGAATCGAGTACATGGAGGGAGAGAGAGAGAGAGAGATTTACATTCTCTATATATACAAACATTTGATATAGTAGATCCCCAACCCTTGTATCAGCCTTGAAAATTTCATGAAGACTTGGTAAAATTTTCATTGAATGAAAATAACCATGGATCTGTCCATGCCAATGAACATGAAAATCTACAACAACAAGAAGATAGTAGTAACTGAATATCTGAAGGTAATAAGACTAGAAGTGGCTTGACCCAACCGTATCTCCTTTGGGGATAATAATCCTTGCAGTGACAGGACATGCGGTTTATCATCCTTTTTAATGAATTGCTTCAATGGTAGTTCTTTGATGACACTGAAAAGTACTATTGGTGACTCCTGAATAATAGTGAATCACCATGAAATTTAGTAGAATTATAATAAAATATATTCTTACAAATAAGGGTGATGATGGCGGGTGCTCGGGATTCCCCCCCTCATGGCGATTTCGGTCTTCTTTTTTACTTAGGGGTTTTCAATGGGGTTCCCACATTTTCTTGGTAAATCCCTTATTACAGATGGTTCAATTCCTACTGCAGCTTCCTCTTTTTAGACGAATGGCGCATCACGTGGTCTTCAGGCGGCTTCAGCTACTGAGCGTATCTCCTGCAGACGTAATTTGTATTTGAATCCAGCGGTTGCGTGTGATGCGAGGGATAATCGATCCTTTGTGGGTGTTACGCTGAAGGATTAGAGGAAGGTTGGGGTTCACGTGGCTATGATGGAGATGGCAGATGCTGCATTTCCCTTCAGATCTGAACCAGATCTAGTGGTTGCGGATGTAGGTGTTTCTCCTATTGATGTTGTTCTTAAGGTCTGGCATCTGGATGATGTCACTGGTGCGAGTCATGTTGTCCAGACGGTGATCAAGGATCTTTCACCTACTATGGTGGAGGTTGCGGGTTCCAAGCCAGCCCTATCTGCGGATGTTTTAGATTTGGGTTTCCCTATTCTTGAAGCGGCGTGGGCCGCTGAAAATCATCCATCGAAATTGAATTTTAATTGTAATGGTGCATTGGGTGCTGTTGATGCTCAATATGCAGTGGAGAGGGTCCTCATGGAGACCGAAATTTCATCTGATAAATTACCAGATGTAGGTACTTCGAGTAGATCCCCTCAGGAGCTGCAGGAGATTCTGAACGAAGGTATTTTACATCCGTGTGTGATGGTATTTCTGAGCGCATTGTTTTGAAGGGTGACACTACTCACGTTGTTGCTAGTAGGGAGGCTATTCTTGAAAGATTTAAGCTCTGTGAGCATTCAATTATAGCAAGACTTGTTCTTCCTAGTGGAGGTAAAACATGGAAAATTGATGAGTTGGTTCGGAAACTCATCTCTATATGGGGGTTCTCTGATTGGTGATGCATACCTATGGGACATGGATTTTTTCATATTATTTTTCCATCAGACATTCTTAAGCGGAGAGCTTGGGGGCTTGGTTAAATTTCTCTAAAACCAGGTATGGTTTGTTTTCAAGAATGGGATTTCCATTTCAATCCTTTCACTAATAAAAACACCAGAGTTCAGGTCTGGATCAAAATTTTTGGTCTTCACTGGATCTTATGGCATCCTAAAATTCTGTTTGACATTGCCTCTATGGTTGGCATTCCAATTAAAATGGTCCGGACCATCGAGGCTGCAAAATTTGGTCACTATGCTAGAGTTCTGGTGTAAGTTGATTTTAGTACTTGTGTTATTCATAATATCCTCTTATCTGCTTTGGATGATGATATCTCTCTCAAAGTGGAGTATGAGAGATTTCTTAATTTCTGTCATGACTGTCAATTTATTAGACATGCTAAAGAGAGGTGTTTTAAAAATGTTGATTGCGCCTTTTGCTCATTAAAAGGACATCATGAGAATTCTTGTAGGAAGAAGGTGAAGAAACGTTCAATGCAGTCCAACGCATCACGAGCGGTGGATGATGCTCCCCAAAATTCTTCCCATGAGCCTCAGGTGGATAAGGATGCGATTCCGAAGAATAAAATAGAGGAGTGCACTACTGTGGGTGAAGGTGACATGATGCCAGAAGTAATTGTGGGAAAGGTGCAGGAGATAATGGACCCAATTCTGGTGGAACAAGGTGAGCAGATTTGAGAGACTCGCATGGAAATTCTTAAAATAAAGGACTCACATGGCATAAAGGGATGATGGGATGATGTTGAGGATGATTCTCCAAAAAAAACCAACATACCCTCAGGTTTTTTCCAAAGGGAAAAATGTTGTGGTGTATGTTGAAGGATCTCAACCAGTTCCTTCAAGAAAAGCGAGACCGAGGAGGGATTACTCATACCTAAAGCCAACCATGGTTACTAGGTCTCATGGCCCTCTGGACATTGAGTCTTACTGGGATGGTGACTATGACACATCATATCAATGTGACTTTAACTTTTTCATTTTTCTCTATGCTTCTACTTAGGTACGAGGGCATGTGTGCTTGTATGACCCCGTTATCTTTCATGTGGTCTTTTGTTTTTCATTTTTAATAAGAAGGGCTATGCCCTAATCTTTTATCTATATTCCTACAAATTAAAATTCTATAATAAAAAATTCAGATCATTAGTAATAAATTAATCGTGTTTTGGTATCACTCAAAAAAGTTAGTGTTAATCCCACTCCACACAAGGAGGTTCCAACATTCCCCCCTTTTGATGATCACAAAACATGAAATTATATAAGACATTTAATAATAATGTAAACCGAGATAATCAGAGATGTTTGTAAGATATATGTGATATAGAAAAGTTAGATAAAAATAAGAAATATCAAAATATTCATGTATAAAAATAAATTCCCATTTTAATTCCCCCATTGAGATTATAATGAAGAAATGAATATTTAAATTAGATTAACATTTTAAATTTGAATAACACTAAGATAATGGTTTTAATATTATCCAAAAATATTTTGAGTACAAAAATGTAATGATAAATTTTCAAGGACATGATCATTATCAAAAAACTACATTTAATGAAATTAACTAGTTATAGGTTGATGGAAGATGAACTTTTTTGTTCCCTTTGTCATTTTCTTTTTCCTAAGAGGAGACAATAGTAGTGAAATTCAGAGAATATGTGGTAATGGAAGAAATTGATGTGTTAGGAGGAATTGGATCATTTATAAGAACAATTCTAAGGTATCTAATTGCATTAGATAGTGATAAAAGCATAGGCTAAAATTGTGGAGGTACAAGACCAACTGACTGTGTAATCACTATAAGTCTCTATCTAATTGGCTCTATGGTTTCTATGGAAATAAATACTGCCACAATAATTGGCTATCTTAAAATAACTAATGTATTATGGACCTATAATAAGGGTTTCATAAGATTGATAATATTTATAATTATCATACATCCCTAGGCACTAACAAAATTATTTTTATCTTTCATGAATCTCTATAGAGTTGGTGTGAGAACCTTTAGCTGACTAACTTATTCTTTGAAAGCTCTTTTGAATGGGGGAAACCTCAAATTCTCTCAAAAAAATTTGATGTTATCATAAATCTTATGCTTTATATAAATCCTTCGAAAATAAAAAATTATTTATTTCTTTTTGATTCCCTTATTATTTCTCTGATTGATGGAATAATCTCTTCTAATTTTGTAGATGTCCTCTCCATGATGGTGTAACTAAGGTATTTGTTCCTCAAGAGTGGTCACATCCCCAAAAAAATTATTTATCCCTTCAGTGATAATATCACTGATTATATCTCAATCTATTTTTACTAGAGTAGGAATAGGTTAAGATGATGTTGAGGCAACAACAATCATACTATCCAACATATGAGAAATATAATTCAAAAATTCTAAAAAAATAGGATTTCATTCTGTCTACTAATGGATTCAAACATTCTACTTATGTTGATAATATTTTATTCTCGACATTTATTTCATGAAGAATAAATATAATTCGTATTTGTAAATGTAATACAACCAACACACATAAATATTGAATGTTTTTTCACTGAGTCTTGAAACTAGAGATTGTTGAGATGTTAAGAAATTTTAAAAATTAAAACAAAATTATTTCCCATGTAGTCCATATCCAAATTCACATTACATTGGAATGATTTTAAGTTATATTGTGACACAACATCCTAAGGTATAACAACTTGAGTAGGAACATGGACTCTTTGCTCATAAAAAATTTCAGCCTCAGTTGATCTATCTGTCTCCATTAGATTCATTGGTTTCAACACCCCATCTTGATCAATTTGATCCAATAAGGATCCTCCTTGTCTGAAAATATTTTCATGACCATCATTCGAATCCCTATAATCCAAACCATTTCAAGAAAAACTAGGATACTTTCCACATTCTTCAAAAGATCTAACAATAGGATTTTTATAAGGAAAATGTAGAGATTATATGGTCAATTAAAAGGATCAGCCACATTTAGGTATGGAAGGGGTATGTGTATGTGCTTTATATAAGTCATATACTGGTTCTTATTGATCCATTTGTTGTTACTTTTCATTAATATTATGAGTCTTATTCCCATATCTAGCAGCTCACACATCTTTTAATGTAATAGTTAGTAAACTATCCATCTAAGTATCTTTTTCTTTATTCTCATATCTATTATAAATTGAAACCACTAGCTATGAAGGATTTATTTAAACTATTTCTTGAAAAATTTCAACAAGATCATCCCCAATTTTATAACTACCATTATTATGATCATTTCCATGATTATCTTCAAGATAGTCATCACCATCATCATTTTGATCATCCCCATTATCAGATTACTTAGCATTATATCCATCATCATTATCCAAAACATAATAATTATCATTTACATTTGATTTTTCATGATCATGATCACCATTTTTTATTATTAAGTATTATAATGACTTTTATTATCATTTCCTTTTTTCACATTTTGTTTGGGAGGAATATGTTTTAAAAATGATCTTATATTGATACATCAATTTCCTCATAATCATTTTGATCTAAAATAGATTACAGGGGATGTAGATAACCTTGTGGATTGACATATCCTATAGAGATATTCGTAGGAGAATTAAGATTCTCTGGATCACATCCCACTTCTATGGAAAAAAATTCTTCTTCCTCTTACACTACATTCTCAACATGTTCACTAGGATCATTTTTGTAATTAGATAACAAATATTGCTCTAGATTAGTATCCACCATGTACATGGGTCTTTTTGGATAATAAATAAGGTTGAATTCATCATAAAATTTTAATTTGTATCTTAACCAAAATTTTTATTGGGATTTCTGCTCACTTTATAAATTTTAAATATTGTCTTTGAAAATAAAAAACTCCCAAACATATCTTCATCTTATTCTATTTATCTAATAAAAATCTTATCATATAATGTTTCAAGAAGAGAACTAGGATATATTAAAGAGTTATATCTTGAGATCTTCATTCACATATCTTACATATGAATCAAAAAAAATAACACATATTGATCCATTTGAATTGTTTCATCATAAACAGAAAGTTAACATCCTGATAACAAATGTTTTTTTTAATATATCATTCTATGACACAAAACATGCCGTACAAACCTAAACAATAGAAAACATTCACCATCATGTTCCACAAGGTAAAATCTACCATCGACTGTTGGAGAGACTCTTCATATTTGAACATCTCATTGTCACTTGGAGTAATTCCTTGAAAATCCTCACATTCCCCTTTATGATGTACTTTTAGAAACTTTTCACAATTATTTTATGAAAAATAAAAATATTCACCACCAATGATAATTTATATCACATCGACTTTATTTCCAAAAAAACCTATCCTTATGATAGAAATCTTGTAATAACCTCATATAATACTCTCAATGATTTTATATGAACCAGTTCAACAATTTATAATTTTAAATAACATTCAATACTAATGTATTTTAAGATGGGATCCATTGGACATCAAATTAATTTAATGATTAGAGACCCCATTTTGTCAGATTAATGTTTCATGAAACTATATCCAAACTACTAGTATATATTTTTGGATTCTTATATTTCCTAATCTCTTCAGGTTTTAAATCTATAACTCACTTCAAACGGGCAATTAAGATCAGTTGAAGGATTATGAGAGGAAGTAATGATGATAGATCCGAGATGAAGGGAAAGGGTTGGGTATAAAATGGTTTAAGAGGGATTGAATCAATTAGATTTAGCCTAATATATTTTTCATTTATGGATTCCCATAATTAAATAATATTTTTAAGACAATAAATATTTAATTAGGAAATAAATTAATCGGTAAAAAAACAATGGTAACAAAAAGGAATGATGACTCATTCGATGATGACTCATCAATGGTGACAGATCAACAGAGACTCATGAACATTGAATTCCAAAACGTTAATTAAAAATGGTGACTCATCCACGGTGACTTTCCAATGGTGACATATCTGTGGTGCCTCATCAATGCTGACTTCTCAACGATGATATTCCAATGACGACTTATCAATTATGACTCATAAATGGATACTTATCATCAATGAATCATCAACACTTACATTTTAATCTAATACATATAACTCTTAATTCATGTTTTATGTGGTTTAATCATTAATAAGTCAAATTCTATATAAATATATCTGTAAGTTGATGTTAAATTACAATAAATTATAATGTTATTTTACTTTTTTGATAATAATATCTCAAAAAGGTATGTCTTACATCAATGTACTCTGTATAGAATAAGAAACTGAAATTTGGAAATTATTATCACACTTATGTTGTCAAAATATATTAGAATATGTCTAAATTAATATCAAAAGTATCATAATGTATGTTTCATCCAGAATATTTGTGCACAGTAACTAGCTCCATCAATGTATTCAGCTTTAGCAGTGGATAGAGATATAGAATTTTTTTTTCATACTACACCACATTAATATATATTTACCTATAATATGATATGTTATTATTATTATTTTTCTGTCCATAATAAAACCACAAATATCAGAATCTGAGTAACATTATAAATCAAAATCCTATCCTCTTGGATAGAACAATCCTAAATTTGATTTATAATTGGGGTATTTAAAATTTCGTTCGACAACTTATTTTTGAGACACTTATTTATTTTTTTGAAAGTAAGAACACATACACACACTTAACATAGTATCATGAAAAATAGTAGTTCAATAAAAGAGTCTACCAATCCTGGCCTTATAACTAGTTTAATCAGTAGATTTACCATCTCCATCAAGATATAATTTTCAGGTGGCAGACATTGAATTATCACTACTTTTGGTTCTATATAATTCAAAAACAATTAGAAGGTTATTAATATATTGAATTGGATTTATGATAATTTGTTTCTTATTTTGAAAAATACAAAATCCAAGAATGAAATTGAATTCACCCTTTAAAACCCATTTCAAATTAATTTTGCATTTGTTTTGAAAGATCCATGCATAAATAATCTTATTTATTGAAAAATGATAGCCTCTACATATATTACTACAAATTAAAAAAATAAATTATTTTTATAAAAATATTTGGATCATTTATACCTTGAGAAAAACATTTTGAAATAAGAAAATTCTTAATCCCATCATACCAAGATCTTGGTGTTTTTTTAAACCATTAAATATTTTGTTAGTTTCAAAACACAATTTGGGAAGTTTGGATTTTGATATCCGGGGGGTTATTCAACAAAAACATACTCAATTATAATTCCAATTATAAATGATCATTTATCATCAATTTAACATATTTAAAAATCTATTTTTTTCATTGGAAATAAGTGCACTTATAAATTCATGTATGGATTTCGGAGAAAAAGATTATTATTAATCAATACAATCTTTTTTATTATTACCATGTGCAAGTAATCTAGCCTTGTTTCTTAATATAGTGTCTGACTCATCAACCATGTTTTTATGAACCCAATTATTGACATTAGTTAATGTGTATTTTGGTCAATAAAAATGTTCTCAAACCCTGTTTCTCTAAAATTGACTATGTTCTTATTGAATATATGTTACCCAAAATCCATCATTGGTGGCATCATTATTGTTGTTAGGTTTATGATGTGATAACATGGATTAATGTTCAATTTTATTTCTAAGGGAAGCTTTTGTTTTTTAACCCTTATATATATTTCTTATAACATCCTCAAATGGATTTTTTAAACGACTACTAATAGCTATTTCAATAGAGGGGATATTTGTCTCAAGATCTTCTCCAGGCTAAGGTTATGATAGTTCATTGGGTAAAATTTTTTATTTTTTCACATGAGTCTAATAAGTTTTTGAATTGATATTTATTGTTAAAAGAACATCATAATGGTTCTATATGGTAGACATAGGTTCATTTGTGTGAATTTAATTAAAATTAATGAGAAAACACTCTTTAATTATTTATCTTTTCTTACTAAACACTCTGAACTCTACATTGGAAGTTAAATATTCAAGAAAAAGTTATTCATCACTATTTGAATAAAATTTTTACAGATTTTTCTTCTTATTTATAATAAATAATTTTCAATGAAAAACTTCAAATTAATTAACCTTTGTCTTTCTATTATTCCATAACACTAAAGGATTTCTTTTTAAGAGTGGTCTAATTAATATAATAATTATAGTATAACAGGTTTTGATAACACCCTATACCCAAAATTTAATTGGATGTCCATACTAATATAGCTTAGTTTGGTCTATCTCTTGAAGAGTTATATTTCAAATTTATTCAACACCATTTTGATGTGGTGTCCTAGGAGTAGAAAATTTGTGATTATATCCATTTCAATAAAAAAATTATTCGATGTATTGATTATCAAATTTTCATCCATGATGACTTCTTAAGGACTTAATCCGATGATGACTATGATTTTCTATATATTTGGAATACTTAATAAATTAATAACAACCTTCACATTTTTTGAGCTACAAAGAATAACCATGTGTATCTAAGGAATTCATCTACATGTACATAAACATAATTTTTTCCATTTAAACTAGAAACTGTAGAGTGTCTAAAGAGGCATATATGAAATAACTATACAGGCTGAGAGGTTAGAAATTCATACTTATATATGAAATAAATCTTATAATTTTCCCCTTATTGGATGCGATAAAAACACTATCATTTAAAAAATCATGCATTTTTAGGTCTCTGAATAATCATTTTATAGATACCATTCCAAGTGAATGAGTATTATAATGGAATATTCTTTTATTCTAAAGAAAAGATTCTTTATTAAAGGCACCTATGTAAGAAATATTTTATGATTATAACAAATTTCGATTATTAGAAAAAAAACTACCATTTATTTATGATGTAAAACTGAAGACCTTTTTATGAAAAAAACATGGAAGAAATTGTTTTCAAATTTTACATAAAATACATCATCACATAATTGTGAAATCATAGTAAGATTATTTTTTAATACATCTACAAATACAACATTATAAATGAATGCTGAATTTTAATTACCGATTTGGCGAAGATGATGATTTTATCATTATAATTCTCACCAAACGGGACTTAGACACCATCAAATTTGAACAAATTAATGATGTTCTAATACTCCCCAGACATATGATTGGACCATCCAATTTATATATACAATATTATTTTTCTATAGGTTTTCAAACTAGTTTCCTATAAAAAAAGTTTATACTGAAAATTATTTTGGTACCTAAATCCTCTTAGGTCCTATTATTTTAGAAAAAAGGGATTTTTCAAAAAATAATTACATAATGGATTTATTATAAAAACATTGTAGTCTTCTTTATGTAAATACTTTATTTGGTCAAATTGAGTAGATTCTTTCAGAATATGAATTTTTATAACTGGAAGTGGACATAAATCTAGTTTTTTAAATATTTATATGTCCTTGTTGATAACCTAGGATAGTAATATTCTTAGGGGACGTATTATTTTCTAGTATTTAAGATAAAGTTTTCTAAACATTAGTAAACCATTAAATTTATTTCTTTAGATGTTTACTTTAAAATTTTAATTCATTGATCACTTTTAATAGTTGATCAATTTTCTATTTTTCAATAGTAATTCTAGTTTTTATATTTAATATCAAAGAATGTGTTTCTTAAAAGACTAATATTTATCATTAATCTCATGAAAAGGTATGTTCCTGCATGATATTGTAATTAAAATGGACTATATTTGTCATACGTTTCCCAATATAATCATTTTTTTTATTTTCTTAATTATTTAAAATATTAATAGGAGAACAATAAAGAACATTTTTACCTCATTCATGATTTCCACAAATCACATATTTCCTTGCAGAATTTATCTTCATGATTAGTGTCTAATTTAGTTAAACTGTCATCAAAGGCACTCCATGTTCTTTTCATGGATCTCTTGAGTTTTATTTACATATCCTCATAATTATTTTCATATTTAATATTTTATAGTTATATTTAATGTGTAATTTACTATTACAATCATAGTAGGTGATTTTATTTTTAGTTTCACTCTTTTACAATTTTTTTTTCCACATTCCCTTATTGTGATAATTACCTCTGGAATTTGATTTCCAGAATAAATTATTTGGTCAAATATTATTCCATAAATATTTTGGCCATGAAGGACATAACATCATCACTATTATAAAAAAATTCATCTTCAATGATATTTTCATCTTGTACCTTTTCTCTTTGCCTGGATGTATTAGTCTTGAAGGTTGTAGATTTGTTAATATTCATCTATATCTTTATTGATATTAAGAAATTATCCACACATCATGAACATTCCTATCAACTACGTGACATGTAGTTTCCTCACATCACAAGATTCTATAATTGGCACAAATGATTCTCTTCATTAGTTTGGTAAGCATCTGATAAATCTATCCTTTGGATCTTTTCCTCTCACTTTTTTTTTCAAGTAATTTCATGGTATTCACTATTTCATTGATCCCAATATTCTTATTGGAAATGGGGTCATCATAATTCATTTTAAAACTATCCTACATGATTTTATGTGTATTTAGTTTCATTTAATTTATATTTTTTATCCCTTATTGTGAAACAGAAAATGTATCCCATTATTCCAAAGCATATTTTAAAGTATACAATTTATTAAATTTATTATCAATCAATTAACCAAAAAATGAATTCATTTCATTAAAATTATAATTGAAAAATGTTTCTATTGCATCACTAAATGTAATTATAGCAATTATTTGTTTTCATATTGATATTATATTTTAGCCTAAATGTCCAAAACCATACATTCTAAATGAATTGTCATCTTTGATTTTCCATTGAGAATAATTAATACTATAAAAATAAGGTGTTCTGTTGGTAGCATATCCTTCTTGTATATTATCCATAAAGAACCAGTTTTAGAATTGTAATAAGTTATAAATCATTTGAATATAACCAAAAATTTAGTTTAATATTTAATAAAACCTCAAAAAAATAAATTATCAATTTAAACAAAATATCATATTTATATAAGATTTTTCTTTTTAAAAAAATTTACAAAAATTGACTAACGGTTAACTAAAATAATGTTCATAATTACCTTATTTTTTGAAATCAATTTACATAGAGAAAAAATATTAACAGTAGTTAATATTAATTAACTATGTAATAGTTCTGTTTAGAGATTAAAAAATATGATATGGTAATAAAAAACAATAAAACAATGGAATAAATATGAGGATTGATATCAAGATGAGGCTTAATCCCCTCCATTTTGAAATCACCTGCTTCCAAGTAGATTATAATAATAATCAGACAAGTACACAAATAGGATCATGTAAAAAATATCTACAAGATACATGGGATAAAGAGACTATTCTATACTTATAAATGGGAAGTAAAAATTGCACTGGTCACACAAGGATGTCTTTCACATTCATGGTGGGAAAATAAATTAAAAGAATAATAGAATATCAATTATTCTCCAGTTAGGTTCCATAGAAAGTGTTCGTTTGATAACAGAGTAATAACCCACTACTCAAAAGTAATAAAATAAATAGATAAATAAATATAGAATATAATAGTTTGCAATCTCGTATGCTCATACTTTTCGAAGTCCTCGGATCTGTGTTGGTGAGGAGAAATGATATCAAGATGCTAGAGGTGACTCACCAAATAGAGATAATTTTCATAGAGATTTCTAAACTTGGAGGTATCACCTCTAGTTATAATAGGCCTAGGGGTGGAATGTATGGATTTATCAGATCCTTAGCAGTGACAAACATCAATGGTATCTCCTTGTTGATGGTGATAAGTCCTGATGGTGACTCTTGGAAAATGGTGACTCATAATGACACATAGCATAATTATCATAATAATAGTATTAGAATATTAAATGATATCATACAACATATAGATCATTAGTACTAAATTAATCATGGGTTATGATTATTAAAATAATATATTGTCAAACACACTCAATTAACGAAGGTGAAAATAATAAAATGTATAAAAAAATATTCTTTGGATGTTGTATAAAAATTTTGATTCTAAAAATCTTATTCCTCAAAAATATTTTCATAACTCATTTTGGATCTTTGGTGAATTATAAAAAAATTTACTCTCAAAAAATTTTATAAAATATTTTGAGTATGAGAATATATATAATTTTTTTTTACTAATTATTTTTATAAAATTATCATAATCCAAAAAAAATAATATTATTAAGAATCAAAAAATGTCAATGAAATACAAACGTTTTCTAAAAACAAAAATATATATAAGCCCTCTATTAAAATGATATTATATATGTTAAAATATTTTTAAAAGATATGTAGATATTAATAATCCATTAACATTGATCATTTTTTAATTTTGATTAATATATTCACATCTTTGTAATATATGGGGTTTTTTAAAAATAACAACATGTTGTTCATGTAATCTGATGAATTGTAAAATTATATATCCTTTTAGTGTGTGATCAAAAAGGTAATGGTTTCTTATATATATATTATTATATTGTGAGTGATGTTTCAAAAAAATTTATAATTCAATGGAAATCATTTAAGGACAAAGAAATATTATTAGTAAAACTCATGGAATTGTTAGTGAGTGTGTTTTGTATACACAAAACATAAGCAGGCTAACTTTTAGCTGCCACATATTAGACTCGAGTAGGTGAAAGTGCTACTAAGTGTTTCTTCCTACAAGACCAAAAAATATAAAGCGTATCCATAGAAATGAGATGATATATATGTTATTTTTCTATTCATTATACATCCAAAAATTGACCATCTAAACAAAATTTTAACTAAAAATCATTTCTAGATGAGTTAAAATAAATAAATACATATTTCTCTTAAGATAATAAAAAAATTAATTAAATTATTTGAAATGGGATTATTATGGATCTTCATTATATATTGAACATAAGAACACATACAACACTAAATATGGATGACTAACTATTAGGTAATGTTATCTTCTAATCATACATCTAACTTCTTTTGATTGAGTATTTTCCCAACTTCATCAGAATCTAATGAACTTTAGGTTCTAATAAGAGTATAAATACAATTAGAGTTTTATACATAGAGTTAATATGAATATATTTTATATTGTTATCCAGTGATATAAAAGTTCATTCTTGTTTTTGTGAAATTTGAAATACCAGAAAGTACATAAACTAACCCATGAAACTCATTTAAAAATCAGATTTCATAATATACACAATGGAAATATTTAGATAAATTTTATTTAAATAAAATATAATGTCATCAACATAGAATTTTATAATAATAACATTTTTGTTAACTAATTTTTAAAAAATATTTGGATCTGTACTTTCTTTAATAATTTTTTTTAACAAAAATCTAGTTAAACTTTCATACCATGTTCTAAGGGATTATTTGAGTCAGTAATGATACTTGGTAATTGGAAAAAAATGTTTTGGTTATTTTTTATTTTAATAAATATAGTGTTTTTAACATAAAATTCCTCCTAAATATTTCCATTAAGGATGAAACATTTGAAATTAACCATACATTACTTGATATTTAACAATAGTTCATAAGATAAAAGTATTTTAAGAGCTCCATTTCTTGCAACATGAGCATAATTTTGTTCGTGGTTTATTCCCACTTATTAATTACAATAGTTATCAACATGTATAACTTAATTTGTAACTACAAATTTATTTTAATTAAATTAATTACTGAAGACCCATTTTACTTCAATTGTATTAGTATATTTATGTCATTCAACTGAAGCCTAATATTTATTCATTTTAAACTCATTTAGTTTATGTTTCATATTTTTAATCCAATCATCATCACATAATTCCTCATTATAATTTATATGTTTAAATTTTGATATTATTCCAAGATGTTCAATTTCATTTCTCAATGAACTTCTAGTTATAAATATTTTATCTAGATTGCTAATGATATTATCACAAGGATTATTATGAATAAAAATAGATTTATTATTTTTTAAATTTTTTTCAATAATAATATTTTTGAAATACATTTAGGAATAAAATTAGAAACATATTCCTTATTTTTTCTGTCTTGAGATTAAAATTTTAATATAGACTGAAATTTAATTTTAGAAATAATATCTAAACATGTATGATGTGGCTATTTCAAAACAAAAGGATCTATTTCATCAAAATTAACAAGTATTGTTTCTTAAAATGTACTTGTATTTTTATTAAAAATTATATAATCCTTACTATTTGTTGAGTAACCTAAAAATATTACATTAATATATTTTGGTGAAAATTTATGTAAGTTTTCTTCAATATTCAAAATGAACACTTTGCAACCAAAAAATTGATGCAAGAAAGATTTATTTTTCTTGCTATCTATAACTCATTAAGAGTTTTTTTAATAAATGTTCTAATTGAAACTAAATTTATAGAATTACAACTGATACTAAAAGTTTCAGACCAAAAAGAATTAGCATTTGTGTATTCACATAGTGTGGTGATAAAAATCTCTAGAAGAATTGAATTGATTTTTTTGACTATAGATTTTTTATATAGAGTTATAGGTTTCCAAATGTTATGTATAAGTCATATAAAAAGTTTCTAAATTAGAATTTAAAAATTATCTTTCATTGCCATAAGGAATAAATATCATGTACTGTTTTTTCTATTTTTTTAATATGGCCAAATAAATTAGTATAAATAATGGTTTTATATTTTCTTACTAATAAATGTACCCAAGAATATATAATGAAATCATTAATTAAAACATATTGATAATATTTTTTATTAATACATACAGTCTGTGTATAACGAAATTAATCCATGTGAACTAAATATAAAGAATCATAAGTTGGTACTTCAAAAATAAATTTAAAACATGGAATATATTTTCTCCCAAATTGACAAGAATCACAAAATCTCAAGGTATCAAATCATTGTTTTTATAGATTCTAATCAAGTCCTTTCATATAATAATTATCAATAGTTATATAGTTACTATATGTTCTTATTTTATTCAATAACCAAGTATGATCTTACATTTCACTATGACTAGGTATGTTTTGGTTTTTAAGGTCTTCTATGATTAATGTGTAAACATTCTCATACCGATAGGTAAAAAAACATCTTTTGAACATTGAAATGTACATTTTTCATTCATGAAGATTACAAGATACCCATCAACACATAATTGGAATATTTTTATGAGGTTTTGATTAAGTCCTACAACAAATAAAACATTAGAAATTGAATATTTTCTAAGAATTAAAATTTTACTGATTCCAATGATCTCTCCAGGAGAATTATCTACAAAATTTACTTTTCCAACCTTTACCTTAATGATCATAATAATGAAAATAATGTTTCTAGTAATGTGACTGGAATAAATAGAATCCATGTGAAAAATGTGTTTATTTTTGGTACTTTAATTAAATTCTTAAAAATAAATAAATCATCTTTTCATATCCAAAACCATCTTGGGTTTTTTATTATCCAAAACTTAATTATTAGGTATCCACATTGGTAAAACATTACTACATTGAGGAAACAAAATTTATTTTTAAAATTAATCTTTATAAAAATTGAATGAATAAACATTATTTAGACAAAACATTTTCAAATTTCAACTAGCCAAATTGAGTAATCTATGGAAAAATATATTTATTACTAAAAACATATTATTTTAGTAAAACCCATTCTATTAATATCAATTTGAGGTATAATTTTTTTATACATTTTATCTATGTTTTTCATCCTATAAGAAATCATGGAAAAATGTTTCTTCAGACTATAAGTATCATATATTAGTTTTATAACTATGTTTTTTCACTAGTAGATATTTTAGAACTAATATGTAAAAAAGTATTTTTTAAAGTATTTTTTTTCAGAAATAGGAATTTCAAGATCATTGAATATGCCTTAAAAAGTTTTTTTTAATTATCTATATTTTAAAAATTAAAATTTAATCATTAAATATATTTAAGAATCCCAGAAACATCTTAATATCTAGGTAAGGTTTTCTCCACTTCACCTGAGGAATATTCTTTATTGGAAGAAGTATATTTTTTCTCATAGCCACTATTAGGGTAATTAGTATTATGAAAGGATGGTAAGTGACTCAGTAGTTTCTACATTTGTGGTAAGAAAATTATTATCTTTATTGATTTCTAGAAAAAAACCAAGCATTATCTATCTAAAACATTCATTTTCTGAAGAATTATTATATGAACTATATCCTATAATTTTACACAATGTTTAAGATGATTTAAAAATCTTCTTGTTACTATGCATGTAATACTTAGTTGCAATTATATCATAATTTATCTTCTTATTATACATTCATTTCATCTTAAGAAAACCATGTCTTATATGTCCTTCCCTTTTAATTTCATAAAAAATAACATCCAAAGATATTTTATTATTATTATTATTATCATTATTAGAATTATTGTATCTATACTAAAAGTCATTATCCCACCAGAGTTTACATATTATACATGAAATATTTTCTATCTCATATATAGTTACTTATGAATATCTAAAAACTAATTCAGTACTAAATAGCATTTTAATTGATGATTTCATTACTTTTTTAGGAGACTGAATTTTAGAAAGAACATTACAAGGATTCAAAAAATCTCTACCTCCATTCTTCTTTTCCATCTATTCAACATCTATTCTTAGTATACCTTATTATTTTTTAAGGTTACCAATATATTCATATAAATATTGATTTTTATATTATTTGTATCATCAGAGGCTATCCTTTTGGATTCCCATTCAATTAGTATGATTTCTAGGATATTTTCAAATAAGATTACATCTGTTATATATTTCTCTCCAAGAGAATGTAAACTATTGAAAATTTTCATAAATAGTTGAGGAATTGTTTATATAAGAATATATAGGAAATAAATAAAAATCCTTATATTCTGATATCATCATAGCTCTTTAGTATCATCAACAATAAATGTTCTTAAGCATGTATATTTTACCTATTTCATAATACTACATTCATATTTTCAGGATAAAATTTTAATTTATATATTTATTATCATATAATAATGTTGGGAATTTGTTACTAAATAATTTAGTTTATATTATTTCTTTTCTTAATGACTAAAAGTAGTAACTTCATTCTAAGTAGTCTTATAGGATCTAGTAATCATAACAAATGATATTTAGAACAATTATATCTTGAGAATGTATTGTAGATTATCTATAGAATTCATAGATAAATCATCATCACTATTTAAACTAGGTTCTAAATCATTTGGATATTTTATAAAATAAATTTCACATACATTATGATCATTCAATTTCATTGATTCACTTGTGTTAGGAATGTTGTTTGTTTCTAGAGTTATAATCTCAACCACATGTTCTTAAATTTTAAAATCAAATAATTATTTATTGTTATCATTATATGATGTAATTGAATTTACCACTTCCTCTTCACTAAATAGGGAACGAGTCTTCAAATTTACTTTCTCCTTCATTCACCCACTCATCATAGTCTTAGTAGAAATAAAATTTTATCAAAGATAATAAATTCTTCTCTAAAAATGTACTTAATTGAAAATACGAGGAAGACTTATTTTTTAAAGATGATATTTCTCAAATGTATAAAATCCAAAAGTGCTGAACCTTCCTTTTATTCCACATAATAGAACCAAATTGATATATTCTCAACACTAAGAATGAGGTGGGTGAGTCATTATTGAGTATCTATTAAACCTATTTCATCTTTTTCTCCCTTTTCCTATTAGTTTTTTAGGATCTATATTCTCCAGATAAATCATCATTATTATACAAGAGTATATAAAAGAATGTAAAAAATATTACACAATATTTTTATAATGTTCACTACTCAATAATAGAATCCTATTAATACCTTGTATTGTGATTCCCATTGAACAATTTATCTGCTATCATGAGATACTAGATACAATGGTCTGGATTGTAAAAAATATAGAAGTTGTGTTTAGTTCCCTAAACATTAGGAGGGGTGATGGATACTATCCAAATTCATTAGACTAGTGAATTCCACGTCCAACTGAAACACCTTGTTTGTTATTTATACCGACGATATAGATTTTTTAACTTAATTATTATTTACCATGAAGCATCCAAAAATTCATCCACCTATATGACTTCAATTTAATGTCACTATAATTATTTTTTCTTATTTATCTTCTTTTAATCACATAGTATCATGTAAGAAACTCATCATCTTCAACACCACATTATCTAGAGATATTATCTTTACTCACATTATATCTTTCTCCAAAACATGATTTTCCAACTATTTTATTCTATACATATAATCTATTTGAATGAACTTTCTCTATTTGATACTATCCATCTAATATTTTTCATCTGATACCAGTTCATCTGATGATATTTTTCCTATACCATTTCATATGATACGTTAATCTTCCCTAGAAAAAACATTTTTTGTCCAGTATATGCGCATCTTTTTTTTCATATTCATCGTCGACTTTATTCATCAATTTCATGATTCTTCTCAATCTAGTACTTTCTTATATAGTACATCTCTATATGAAATTTCAATCATTTGAAGAATTATTCTAAAGATTTATGGATCAAACATCAATATAAAAATTAACTTCTTAAAAACTATTCCCAACCACAAACCGAAAATCCATATTTCCATCATACAAATACTCTTTTTTATGTGGGAATAGTTTCACTAAAAACTAAAGTTGAATGTAGAAATCAAATATAAAATTATTTCTTCTGAATTTTAATCTCTTACTCAACTCATTATTCATATGACTACCCTCAAATATTAATAAGTCATAAGATACAGTGATTTTCACAAGAACACCCCTTAGATATCAGCATCAATAATCTTTTTGCATCCAACAAAAATCTTGGATAGAATAATAATTTTCTATAATGATAATTTAACTATTGAAAAACTAGTTCAACTTCAAAAAATTGATGACATTCCAAAACATAATAAATTTGATAAAACATTCATATGGAACTTATTTATAGGAACTACTTTGACCTTTTTTTGGGATCCATCCATCTTGTAATCATCATTATTTTCCATCCAATATGCTTTACATATTCCCTATGTTTCATGATCTCTCAGAGGCTTGTTATGGTCTTTCATTCAATGAATTCATAAAACACCATCTAGTGACTATGTATTACAATGTATAATTTGTTTATAAGACACTATCTAATTAAATCTCCCTATGACTTATATCAATCTACATTTTATAAAAACTTATGTTTGATTAACATTACACGAAGACCCCTGTTTAATGACTTCATATAAATACTTTTGTCTAATTCGACTACTCAATAACTTATATCCCATACCTCTTATTTGAAACATATATCTGAGGAATTTTATTGACAACATATACCTACTAATTTCCCTTGAAAACCAATTTCAGATCATATTCACATTTTTTATCTATATACTTTCTTTTTTTAGTAATCCTATACCGGATAATTTGTAAAAACAAATATGAATTGTGTGTCTCATAAAATCTTGTTTTTATATCTAATAGAATTTGTATAGCTCCAACCGATGGAAAATCAAACTTATTTCTAAATAATTAAAAAGTAATTTTACCCATTATAACCCCAACCGTAACATCCATAATACATCAAATAATTATCATTGTGTAAGTGTTCGGGATTTACTCAATATAACTCATCATTTGACATGACATCTATTAAACTTCAATTTGTTTAGAAAACATAGTTGAACTATCTTCTACCTAATTCTTCTAGTAACTAAATTTTTAAGGAATCATGATATCATTATAATGACCATGTTCTTTCAAACCCCATTAAATAAAAAATCAATCATTATTTTCACTCTATTACACATAGAATTTTCATCTTCTAATATTTAATTTTGAATTATAACCACTTTGAACAATGATATTTAATCATAGAGGAAGGAACACCATGAATCTACTAATTTACACGTGAATATCATATTATAATAGATAATGGAATTTATGTGAGCTATTATTTGGTTCTATCCTCCATATGATAATTGCAATCCAACCCACTTAGTCAAATTGTCTCCACATTATTTATACATTTATCTCTTTCCATTACACCCTATCTGGTCTTTTTAGTCTACTAGCCTTAGTACACTAGCCTCTATATTATTTTTTTATTATTTATGAATACATATTCTTCTCATGAAATATAATGAAAGTATTTGGACATTAAAAAAGCTAAAAAATCATTAGATTTTTAAAAATACTTTTTAAAAAACCTTGTCCTTCATGTAGTGAATATATAAAGTAATGATTTATTTTTTAAATCATCCAATGGAATGAATAAAAATTATTTTATTCCAAGATATGAATACTTGGGAACATATATTTTTTTTTGTAAAAAATCAAAGATACTTAAACCAATATTTTGTGAAACCTATTTAATAAAATTTCATATATATATACACACACTCAAAAAATGAACCCCTTCAATGAAAAACATTGAAAACCAATGATACTCAGTGTCAAAAAATATAACACAAACAAAGTTTTCTCTTCAAAAACCCATATCATCTTCATAAGTGAATCAAGTTCATCTAAAAAACTCATATAATATCCTATTAGATCCAGTTTAACATAACCATGAATCAAACATATTACTAAGACCGTATCCATTGAGAATGACCGAAGTGCTCAACAACATCACCCAGGGAAAAGAAAAAGTCTCTAAATTATGCTACAATATAGACTATAAGTTGAAAAATAAATAATTCCACAACAACAAGAACTACTGAAGGAAATTTTTTATTAGAAATAAGATATATCACACTATATTCTCCTCCACAATATATTTTAAATTTTCATTATAATATATCCTATTGAGAACCAAAGAAAATAATAAAGACTAAATTGTTAGAGAAGTCCCAAAAAACCATTAGGTGAAGGTAAATTACTAATGGAACAAAAATATCCAAACATACACACATGAAATTCCTAAAACCCATAAAAAAACTCAGTAATGGGCCTAATAATTTTTATAATTATATACAAATAATATAAAAATGGGGAAAATAATAGATGGAATTAAGAATACCATTAATTTGAGATGGATTATAAATGGATTTTTTAGATTGAACTATTATTTAAAAGTGTGAATTATATTCGTTTATAATGATTCAATATGTGTTTTGAGAAGGAATATTAAGGTGCTATTTAGGGTATTTTTATATACAAGAAAAATAATTATGATTATTTTTTCTATTTATCATAAAATAAGTTAATGAAAATTGTTGCTGTGATGAAACACTTTTTACAAACATTGATGGATGTTAGAGAGAATCAATATAGATTTAGTATGTATTAATATTATTTAGAGTAGAGTATTCAATTATTATAATCAAAAGAATAAGTTTATTAATGTAATGTAAAGGTAATATAGGCTGTAGAAGTGCTGTATAAAAAACATTCGATTATTTCCTAAACATCATGAAACTAATACAAAAAATGACGTGTTACTGTGTAAACATCATACAACTGTTGTGTATACATGAAGCGTTTTTGTACAAACATCATACATGATCCACATAAAATGCACGTGTTATAGTGTAAACATCATTATAGTACTATGTAAACATGATGTGGTGTTTCAAAAACATCATACATGTAGTTCCTATGTACTGATCTTGATCATGAGCACAGATATATAAATGTAATCCTATTTTTAAATTATTCAATATTTTAATAGATACATAAAGTTATATTCAAGATATGTATAGGTGTGTCCAGATTTATGCAGACTGCATAAATATAATGAAGTAATTATGAACATATTTAATTGTAAAAGTGGAAATATAGATGTAATGGTTTTTTAAAGATATGTCAAGGAAATGTTGAAACACTGAGAGTACGCCATGGATAAATATATGGGGTAGTTTTGATGTATTTAGTGATTTTTCAATGAATTAATGAGAATGAATGAATTACTCTTGACTATAAGGACTTTTTCTATTCTGTTGGGATTTATGCAGAAGTGTATATATTTTCAAAAGATATTTATATTATATGAGTTTTTTTGGTGGTACTAACATTGAAGTATTTCCAAAATTATAGAAAATAGTAACAGATAAATTTTTACTATAAAAATTCATGAATATTTTGGATTAAATGAGCTTCAAATTAAAGTATTATTCCAAAAATATGATAGAGTTTTAAAAATTATTAGGTAAATAATATTTTAATGGGATGATTGAAATTAATAAATATTGTGGGACTTTATACGTATAAATGGGAAAAAATATTCACGTGATACTAATTTATAAATATATATATTATGGAATTATTGTAGAAGATATAGATAATTTAATATTAACAACTAATGAAAATTTATTTTGGGAGAATTATTAGAGCCCTATATCCCACTATATCAAGGAGAGATAAGGATTCAATGTCAGAAACTATTTATGTTGGAAGTGATCTATTGTGTAACTGAGTATTAGTCAAGGATAAAGATGATCTAAATAACTCATGATTTAGAGGATATATGTCCAACCGATGTTAAGGATCTTGAATAATTTATACAAATTTAGATCTACTAATTTTCTACTTGGATATGATGACTATCATCATTATGTGTGGAGTGACATAGTAGTATTTTACAAGTTATTCATTGTTAGATAATATTTGTGAATAGTTTTAGTGTTTTACTATAAAATATGGAATCCATGAGACAATATTTGACACACTATTGTAAATTATTATTTTTGGTAGTGATATAATCCATGATTTTGGGTATAAAAATCATGGTAAAGTGATAGATATTTTTGGAGAACATTGAAAATACCTTTGCTGCTCTATCATTCATATCATTCTTCAGTTGAGGTGTGGTTGTGAGAAATTATTGAGTGGATCGAAAACCATTACAATATCAAGAAGTTCAATAATACAATTTATAAAATAGTGTACCATAGATTCACCCCCACGGTGGTACCTAATCATCCCTTGGGATCTAAAATTTGTATTAAATCTATGTTATTTATATACATACATCGAATTAGTTTTTTACGACTAAACATTCAATATTCTTTGAAAAATTGAGGAATTACAACCTTAGATAACTCATACATCCATATTTAGTTATATAAGATGCTACCCAATATTAATTCACAAATCCCTGGAGAACGATATGATGATATGTGGGGTTGAAACCCATTTATAATGTTTCTTATTTGATACAAGATTATAAAAAATAAAGATCTAGATAGAAAGGATCAAAATTTAATCATTAATCCTTTATTAGAAATATTATACACAATGGATATGAGTCATTATCTAAATGGAAATACTGTATAAATTGAGAGTAATCTATAATGGTAATTTCAAGGTTAAGGAAATAAGACATCGATGTTCGATGATTAGTTATGAAGAAATTAAAATTTATAATTTAATATATAATAAGGGATATTTCAACAATGTAAATGAGATAATCATAAATATTCAAAAGTATAGGGAGAATCTAAAATATTCTATAATTGTCAAAAGAGTGGCGAGGAACCCTCCATCCATGTTTTTTTCCAAATGAATAATCCTAGGGTGATATGGAAGATCTAATTGTTGATGAGTTACAAAATATACTCATTAAATATGATAAGTGAAATGATCTATATTTGATGAAGAATGAATATTTTGAGATTAACTTTGATGAAATAATAAAATCAAAAGTCAAAGAAGAATGGGATTTTGATTTAATTGATCCAAATGATGATGAAAATAAGGAAGACTTCAAAAAAAATGTTTATATTTTATCAAAGTGATTCAATAATGTAAAATGTAAAGCAAAGGGTATGAAATTAAATATATGTCATAATTATTATTATATTGGAAATATTGAAAAATATTTACCAATGAAGCTGGTTGAAGTATTCTAAATTCTTTATAAATATCAAAGAATAATAGATAGGTTTTTTTACAATAAGGTAGGTCATTCAGGTAGAAAATTTGGTTTCCCAATGTTATTGACATTAATGATGGTCAATGGTGATGACCAGATGTGTGTTTGCATCTCAAATATGAAAAATGGATTTATTTATATCAAAATTATTGACAATACATTACAATGATAAATAAATTATTAACGTGATGCGTGTAAGGTTTTCATCGATTTAATATATCACTAAAGATTCTCAAATAAGGGCGAAGATTGTCCAAAAACATATAGGGAAGATATCTTTCTAAAACAAAAATCATATGAGGTAGAACCAATGTTACAATATAGAATATGTTGATAATGTGAAGGATACATTGTATAAGAACTGTTTCCAGAAACTACATATAGTCCTCCACAATGTAGTCATGTTGGTAATGACACAATGAAAAATTTAAGGGTAAGAAATAAATCCAACCATCGATGGATAATCATTACAGGTCATCCTTCATCATGTGGGAGAATGATTGGCCATGAAGAGTAATCCTTATGTATATCTATCTACAAAAAACATTGGAGGCATGCATGAAAGCCGGTGAACATAGATGTAGGCATTGAATAAATGGTTCGCAACACCAAGGAGCATGTAACGATCAAACTTCTGAAAAAATTATATTTTGTTATTTTATATTGATTTGAAATATTTTATCAAGGTGCAGGCTGATCATGATGGAAATTTTTTCTTTTTACTTACAAATGAATGTCTTAGGAATGAAAACATCCATCGCATGGACATAGATGATCGAAGCCACGTGGATTGTCCATGTCACCATGTGGCATGCCTCATGTTCAAGAAAATGTTATATTAATTAATTAATTAATTAACATGGTGGAAAATAAAATGAATGAAAAAATAAAATAAGAAAAATAAAAGTAATATTGGTTCTAATAATAATATTAGTTATGATATTATTAAAGTATATTATTATTATTATTACTGTTAATAAAATTTTATTATGTTCATATTATTTTTATTATGATTTATATTATTATTATTTTTAATTAAATTTTTATTTTTAATATAAATTTTAGTGACATTATTATTATTATTCAGAACGTAATTATAATTATAATAAAAACTATTAATATCATTATCATTTTTAAAAATATTATCTTTATTATAAATATAATAGATCTTATATTTTTGGTTATATTTTTTTATTTTTACTTATTTTTGTTATTTTTCTGCTCTCTCCTACCCCCCCCCACACTTCTCCCCCTATACTATCCCTTCCCTTCCCTTTCCTTATCACACCTCCACCCTGCTCAAGCCCACCATGTGCAAAACCTTCCTTTGATAAACACTAACCAACTAACCTCCTTGATACCAGTGCCCCTCCAGTAAATGATCCCCCTAACCCTAGGCCTCCTCGACACATAAGCCTCATTACCAAGACCACCATAGTTCCTGAACCCTCCATGGCTAGCCTCCATTTTTGTGGAACTCTAGCATAAAGCCACTACCAACATGACTTCCAATGCCCAACCCCCCCCCCCTCTGGAAGCTCCCCCCTCATGTAAGTTTCTCTTCATCCTTGTATAGTTTTTGTTTATGGTTTCATTTATTTTAGTCCCAATACTAATAAATTTGGATTAGTATTTTCTTTTAGGGTTTGATTAGGTTTCTTTGTGCTACAGATTATGAATGGTTCCTGTTTCTCACAAACTTTTGAGGATTTATAATCCAATGGTAGGTGGTTCCATGCCCTATTATTTTTAGATGATTTGATTTTCCTGTTTAATATATTTTATCGTATTCTATACTTTAATTGTGTAGTTAAAAACTATATTTTGCAAATAAGTTTCCATTCATTTATGATGAACTTGAAATTGTAAAAGAAATTTAAAAGTATTTATAGGAATAATGTGGTGGAAATTTTTTCATGTATTTAATTAATTGTTTATGGTGTGAAAAATGTGTTTTAAAAGATATTGAGTTGTGAGTATTCATAAAGATGGTTTTCCAAAAGCGGATAAATTATTTTCACATGATGGGTGTATTGAGAGCCTCGAAGAATGTTTTATTGGTTTGAAAGTTATTGTTGACAATATTTAATGGGCAATTGGTTTAGAAACATTTTCTTTTCAACATAAAATTTTATGTATTTTATGGGTAAATTAATAGTGTTCTTTTTAGTTTCCTTTTATAAATTCTCTAAATAGTTTAATAAATTTTTTTTTGTGATGAGAACATGTTTTAAAGTGTTTGGAAATTCTATGTGTTGGGGTTTCATTTGTCAAAGAAAATTTCTATATTTATGTGATTTTTTTGGTTTGAATATTTAGGGAATGGATTTTCAGAACTGTTTGGAAAGGTGCGAATAATTTTCTCTATGGAACTTAATGTGAGAGTGTGTAAAAAATTGGATTTTGGAAAAAATGTGTAATATTTGGCATGTGAAATTTTTTGTGAACCTTTGAATTTTAAATTGAAACTAAATAAAGTAATTAAAATCTTGTTTTCAGAAATGGAATTTGGGTTTTGTTATGAAAAATGGTGAGTTTATAATGGGTTTTATAAATAATGGAACATGTTTATTAAATTTTACAAGTGGTTAAAATTGTGTTTTGAAGTAGTTTTTGTGTTTTTTTGGTTTCCAAATATGTTTTGGGTTAGAAAAGTAGTGATATAGGGTATTTATAACATTGTGTGACTTAAGAAGTTTGGTAATGATGTTTTGTGTGCATTGTGGAACTTATTTGTGCACAAGGGAATCTATGGTAACTAGGTGGACAAAGAAGGATTGGCATGCTAGTGTGTCTAGGTGGATACGACCCAGATAAAATTATAAGGATTGGAGATGAATATACTAAATAAACACATGGATGATGATTAGAGACCACTAGGGTAACATGGATGTCCCATACTTGTGGCTCGTGAATGAGAACACAAGTTGTTGGGGTTTCTATTCCATATTTCACCAAGATGCGGGGCACCTAGAAACCCACTTGATCTAGTTAACCATAGGGAAATACCAATGGTTATCTACATAATATATGATGAGGTACCATACATGAATATATAGGGGACCACTGGTGTGTTTGAGTTCTATCATTAGATTTTCATTTTCATTAATTCTTATTTTTGTAAAATGGTTTTAATTACAAGTTTTCTTTTTTACTGTCTATCATAATATTGTTTTCTTAAAAATATTTTAATGTCTTTAACATAAATGATCATGTTAGATTATCTTTATAATTATTTGTCTTGGAACCCTTATAACTGGGTTTCATTCTACTAGGCATTGGATTATATAGTACATACCACTTTTGGTGTTTTTAAATCTTGTTTATGTTTGTTTCAGGTTATGGAAAGGCATATAATATTGATAGTTTGGGTTTGTAGTGGATATTATTGTTATCATATTGGTTATGGATAGAGGATGTTCTCCACCTATTATAGGGAGATTTGGGGAAATATCCTAGATTTACGTTTATTCATTGTCCGTTTTTGGGTTGTTTTGGTTTGTAAACATAAAATATAGAAATTTATAAGGATGTGTTTGGTTGAATTTTTTAGATACGAATTTCAATTTTTGATAGAATTTTTTATATAATTAAATTTCTATAAATCATTCCCTCTTGTCTTTTGGTAATCGAGAACTAGATCCAGCCAGTGGGGATCAGGAACTCCCATCATGTCTTACTACAGACTGGGTCTGTCATATGGTCATATGGCGACCCAGCTTGGTTCGTGATAAAATTGTATTAGAGTAGGTTATTCCCTTTTGAGTCATGTTCCTTACAGAAGAGTTTGTATAGACTTGAGTTTGGATTTTATGTGTTCATAGTCTAGTAATGAGTTCGACGCCTAGCTAGCACACCTTGTGACGAGACTCAAGTTACCAGTGGATGCGTAGTTTCAACATATTCATTTCGATCTTGTGGTCTCTTGTTGTTTGGGAAATTAAAAAGGAGTTTGTTAAACAGTCTCGGTAAGATGACAGGGACATGAAATACATGTGGATCTAGTGATGTTTTCCTAAAACACTATCTGTGATGGTGGAGTTATTGATGTATGGCCACCAACCATATTTATGAGTCACACGCAAATACTAATTTTACCTTGAATCATCAATTGTATTCATATATTTAGGGGATTGTTGTTTTGTGGTGTATTGAGTTTGAAAATCGTTTGTTTGAATTATGTTTTTTGTTTGTGTATCATAGGTATATTGGTTTGAAATAATGGAATGTGGTCTCTTTCGATATGTTTTTCAGGAGGCCTTTGTTGTATCTGCCATCATGTGTTTTTTTGGTTTATAGAATGTTTTGTTTAAGAAAATGGTTTGAGTAAGTCTTTGAATTTTATTGTAAGATATTTAATTCCCACATATATAATTTATGAATATTCAAAATCCAACCATGGGTGATCTGCTATTGGGAGGTCCCCTAGTTGATCAATGTTCATACTACTTTTTAGTGTATTTAGGTTGGGTTATTTCTCTTGTTCTTCAGATTTAGCTGATTATCTTGTAACAGAAAGTTGAATGATGAAGGATTTTAATGGAATCAAATTTCTTGTGTTTTCCAAGTCATAGAAGGTGATTTTAAAATAGGTGTGTATGATGTTCTGGTCTAGAAGTGGTGGAAGGAATTCCAGTGCGGAAATATGGAAGTTGTATAGTGCTATTAGTGTTGGTGGCTTTTTCAAAGGAACTTATGTTCTTTTGTGGGTCTCATGTAAGCAAGAGATCTCATTATGCCACACGTGTGGTGAATTGGGTTGTAAGAGGTTGTTTTGGGAGCTTATTGTAATCATATGTGTTTAGGGATTTGGGTATTGGTCCCTCTCTTTATAATGTTAATTTATGTTGAAATGGTCTTGTTTGGTGACACTTTTCAGCTCAACTGCAAGGGTGAAGGCTGTGCAATGCTCCAAGAATCAAAATTTTAACAGGGATGGTGTTTTACCTTTGGAAACTCAAATTTATATATTATTAGTGATTGTTCAATTCTATGTTCACTCTTCTACTATTTCTTGTTCTATGTAGAAAATTGTGATGCGTATAAATTTTTTAATCCACTGTATTGGTGAGGGTTCGATGTAAGGATAAGAAAATTTTAGGATGTGCTGTGTCGGTTGGTGTTGTTGAGGTTGCAGTGTGGTTTTTTTGGAACTAGTAAGGGATGTTCCATTCAAGGGTTTCAACGTTTGAATGTGATGATATATATTATTCATTCAAAAGATTTCAGACCATTGGTCCTGATGTGAAGATGGTGCAAAATTAGGAATCCCAAAAGTATAACGGATACTAGTCTAATTTCTGTCTTCTGTTTTATAAATTTATGAAGTCTACGAATTCTTTTTTGTAGTTGAGTTTCATGTTATCCCATGTGGTGGGAAGTGTCAATGGGACCTGGATCATCATTGTTGTGATCTATATAGGCGGAAGAGTTCCTCCATGGATATAAAGAGGTGTGTTAGTTTTGTTTTCATGAACCATAATGCTTATACCCTTGTGAGCATGGATATCCATGTGGTTTTCCATGTATTAACAAGCATGTATGTCTATTTAAATTTTGGTTTTCGTTTGGGATCATCTGAGAATGGTGATGACCCACAGGAGTAGATGACCATGTAATGATTTCAATTTGATTTAGAGTTTTTATCATCATCCCCCTTATGGTGGGGATTGGGTCCTTTTGGTTTTTTTGTATCAGTGTGGATAGTCAATTAAGCTACATAGTTATAATGGTGGGGAGACCCACCGTGGGCTCACCAAAAGTCCCACTAAAACGAAAGTTTCTATATAATCCTTTGGGTGGGGATTCTATTCACATGTTATCGTTTTAGTGTCTCAGTTCTGTCTTATTGATTTAGTTGTTTCTTATGGTGGGTAGTACACATTTGCATCCCAAAGTTAGTAATTATGTTATATTTTCTGATCCATTAGGATGATATGATATCTTTTTGGGAGTTATCTAACACCATACATATCATGAGTAAAACATTGTTGTCAAAGAGTTCCCAATGGTGTTGTAAACGAATGATGTGGTAGCCTCATTTGATTTCATCACTTGTCTCTGATAAAGAGTGTGATCCTCTAAGGTTTGTTTAATGTGTTTTTCTCCAGATATTGGATTGTGTATGGTGAGAGGGTCCTTTTCTTTGATGGAAAATATAGATATGGTTAAACTCTTAGGGGTGGGAATCTCGTAGGAGGGAGTCCATTTCAGCCACCTGAGATCAACTTGTAAACCTATTTTCTTACTATTAGTGTTATTATCATCTTTTCATTTGTCGTTTGTTTGGGAATACCATTTTTTTGTAACAGAAAACTAGTTCATTATTTGGAATCAACCATAGGATGGCTTTTTGAGGGAAACAAGTATTATGGTAGGAAGAATTGTGACACTCGGACTTCTAAAATAATTTTATTTTATTATTTTATATGAATTTGAAATATTTTTTCGATGTACGGGTAGAGACCAATTATAATTTTTCTTTTTGGCTACGAAATAAATTATTTTGACTTGATAGTGTCCAATGCATCAGCATGACAAGGTTGAAGTCATGCGGCATTTCCAGGTCAACACGCGACCAGCCCAGTGTTCAGAAAAATATATCATAATTAACAAATTAATTAACAAGGTGACTAATATTGTGAAAGAAAAAAAACAAAATAAGGAAAATGAAATTAAAAATTAATTTAAAAATAAAAATAGTGGTTTATGTTATTATAATTATTATTATCTTTTTATTAGGTTGTTATTATTATTGTTTTTATCATTATTATTATTGTTGTTGTAAAAAATAATGACATTATTAATAATATTAGTAACATTATAATAATAATAATTATTATTATTATAAACAACATATTTATAATAATTATTATAAAAATAATAACAACAGCAATAATAAAAATTATTATTATAATGATTAATATTAAGAATATTATTATTATTATAACTATTATAGTTCCTATTTTTTAGGTTTTTTTTATTTTTTTATTTATTTTGGTTAGGGTTTGGTATCTACCCCCACTAATCTCCTTATTCTACCACTTCCCTTCTCTTTGCAGCCATGCCTCCACGCAGCTCGAGCCCACCCTATGCGCAAAATTTATATGAAATCCTTTGACAGGCTTCCCTACTCACTGTTGGTGACCCTCTGGTGCGTGATCCCCCCGGCCAAGGCCTCCTAGGCACTTGAACCCACCCCATCCATCCTCCCATTCTGCAAAACTATTGTGCAAATCCTCTACTGGCATGATTTACAGTCCCCCTCCCCCCTCTGGCGGCTCCCCCATTAGGTAATATTTTCACCATCCATGTAGGGTTTTGGTTTAGGTTTCTATTTGTTTATGGTTAGATATTTATATTTTTTTTTATTTTTTTGGGGTTTCATTTTTTGTGGTGTAGATTAGGCATTGTTCATGATTCGCAGAAATTCATGGGTATTTATACACCTTAAGTAGGTGGTTTTGTGCCCTAATATTTTTATATGATATAAATTTCAGGTTTAAATTATTTTTGCATGTTCTAAACTATAATTTCATAGTGAGAATTCTATTTTGGGTATAATTTGGCATTAATATATGATGAATTATTCATTCTAAAGGAAATGTACATGTATATTATATGTTTCAGGCAGTGGAAATTTGTTGATGTGTTTATCTATTTTTTTATTGGGTAAAAATTGTGTTTTAAAAATTTCTTTAGTTGTGAGTGTGATTAATGTTGGTTTTATAAAAAAAAGAAATCTTGTTTTGATGTGTTGGGTATATTCTGAGCCTTTATGTATGTTTTAGGGTTGAGAATGTGGTTTTTTAAGGGATTAAATGAGCAATTGGTTTGGAAACATTTTTTTGACATGAAATTGTGTTTATTTTATGTGTAAAGTCATATTGAGATTTTTTGAATCTTTTATAAATTGTATAAATAGTTAAAAAAAATAGTGATGAGAACATGTTATGAGGGGTTTGGAATGTCTATGTGTTGGGTATAGAATTTATAAAAGCAATTGGTTATCTTCTTAGGAGTGTTTTGGTGTATTTTTTAGCAAATGGTTTTTGTGATGTTTTTTGAAAAGGTGGAAATAATTTTTCATAAGGAAAATAAAGTGTGAGTGTGTCAAATATGAAATTTTGGAAGAATGTTGTATTATTTTGAATTTTGAAGATGTTTTTCACCTTTTTAATTTAATTGTAACAAAATAAAGTAATGAAAAACATGTTTTTGAAAAGGAATTTTGGTTTTTTATGAAGAATGGTGATTTTTGGAAGGGTTTCAGATATTATGGAACATGAATTAATAAATTTTACAAATGGTGAAGATTTTGTTTTGAAGTATTTTTGGTGTGCGTTTGATTTCATAATTGGTTTTGCGTTTTACATGTAGGGATATATGTTTTTGATACTTTGTTTGGATCATGAAGTTTGATAATGATGCGTTGTGTGATATGTGGAATATATTTGAGCACAAGGGAATCATGAGTAATTAGGTCGATAGACTAGGAGTATTATGTTAGTGATACAAGGTCTCTAAAACCCAGTTTCACTTAGCATGATTGATGATAAAAACACTAAAAAACACATGGACGATGATTTAAGACACTAAGGTTATGGGGATACCCCCTACTAGTGGATCACGCATGAGAATCTAGGTTTACATGGATTTTATACCACATTTCCTTAAGATGCAAGGCCCCTAGAAACCCACTTGAGCTAGTTGATCATAGGGATATACACATGGGGTTCTAAATCAGTAATGATGTTTTGTAATCCATCCGAATATAGCGGACCACATGTGTGATTGTGATATCATTATATTTTATTTTTCTTTAATGAATATTTTGGTGAAATGGTTTTAATTAAAAGTGTAATTTTTTTAATTTTTTTCAAAATAAATATTTTTCTTAAAAAAATTAAATGGATTTTACTAAAATGTGAATGATATATTATATTTAAAATGATTTAGAGTAAAACACTATATCATGGTGTAATTCTACTAGGATTTGGATCACACAATACATACACCATTGTGAGTATATAAGTATTGTTTTTTGTTTGGTTTAGATTATGTCAAGGCATATAACATTTACAGTTTAGGTTTCTAGTGGCTAATATTGACATCTTTTTAGTGACAGTTGTAAGATGTGCTCCTCTTATTGGATAATGGTTTGGGGCGAAGACTGATTTTCATTTTTTGTTGTCCATTTTTAGGTTGTTTTGGATTATAAACATAAAATATGGTAAATGATAAAGACATGTTCAGTTTAATTTTTCAGATTATAATTTTAAATTTTTCAGTATTTTAAATATATATAATTTCGGGAAAATTGTTCCCTCTTCTGTTTTTGTAACTAGGCACTTGTGCTAGCCAATGGGGATCAAGAACACCATTTGAGCCTTGTTGTAGACATGGTCGGGTGCTGATTCAGATGTGGACATAACTTGGTTCATGAAACATCAACAAAGAGTTAGTGTTACACACTATATGGTGGTAGTATAGAGGATGATGTAAGAGGACCACATTACTCACAACTTGTGAGATGGGGAAGTGAATTTTTTTTATATTCAGTGAGATATCTATTAGAACATAGTATTTTTGACATGAAGTTCTCTTTATAATCTGAAATAAAGTTCACCAAAATATATAAATATACTCATATGGATTTTAGTTCTATTGGAATATTTGAGGTGCCCATGATACAACAGAAATTGATACATCACAGTACCCTTGGGAAAGAAGATGTTTATTCCATAACTACACCATTCATCATGGAGCATCCAAATTTAATAAAAGTATAAAATCAAAGGATTCCATTCCTATAGGTGGATGTTTTTAGTATATATCAGCTAGACCATAACTCTATAAGTTTCATGTACCATGTTTCAAGCATATTTTTCAAGGTACAAGTTAACTTGAAAATAAATTCGGTCCACCATATGGATAATATAACACTACAACATGTTTTCTCAGTCAATTTGTTAGAGGATATCGTGCGGGAGACCATGTACATGTAATTGGATGAGTTACAACCAATGAAATGTATATTAAGAAATCTACCTACAAAAACTATGACGTAAACTAGACCACACCATGGTAATGTTTGAAAACTCAAGGATCAATTTTGGAAGATATTATCACATTATAGTATATGAAAATTGAAGTTTATATGTCTATGTATTGAATAACACTTAGTATCTTGGTTGTTTTCTTCCAATGATAGTTTTAACTATGGGTAGTTATTAAAAGAAATAAAGGGTGTTCTACTCATATTAGAAGAAAAAAGATGTTCTCATTAATTAAAAGGGAAACATGGAATGATCATAGTTAAGAGGATATAAAATCGTAACCAATGGATTATGTGGAGAACGATTAAGTCTATATAAAAGTATCTGCAATAGTTCTAGAAAAAGTGATCTGAATAAAAATCATGCCATTGAATGGAATTTCAGAGAGGTAGTAATAGGTTTTGTTTCAGAAAAGGGGTTAGATGAATGAGTGTTTAGAAACAATTTATGTTATTGATACATTTTTAGAAGGATATTTCTATAAAATCAGTAAATAATAAATTTTTTAATTGGTATCCAGAAAATAAGGGAGATTCAACAAAGTGTTTTTATAGAGGTGGATAAACGGCCCAGTAGAACCAAATTAGAGCATCTAACATTTTTAAAGATGCATTTGATGAATCTAGAAAGGGGTCATATATGTTAATAAAGTGTGAATGTGATCATTTAAATCATTATTGATCCAATTATGTAACCTTTTATGGTGTGAAACTACAGATGAATTTATATTTTTTTAGACATTGTACTGAAATGAGGTTGGTTTAGAAGAAACCAAGACTGACCTTGGTTTTGGGAGTGATCGTATGGATAATTGATCACTAGAGTGGATTTTGGTGTATGTTGTATATTTTTTTATTATCCTTTGAGTTTCATAAGTAGTATGAGCCATGTTTATACATGTGTATAAAGTTATGTTCTGTATGAAAACCAAAATAGATCCATCCATCTAAAGAATATATTTGATTGAAAATATAAAAATTGACCCTAAAGGTTGAGTGGTATAGTTCCTTGAGAGAATGTGATACATTAAAATCGTAGGACTTTTAATTTTCATTGACATTGTACACCTGTATTAAACCCCCTGTCCAATTGGAATATCATTCTATGTCCCCTATTTATTTCCAACTAGTGGTGTCAATGGTCCAGGTTCAATTCTGGAATTTTTTATTTTTTTAGTTTTATATAAATTTATGTAAATAAAAAACTGACATCCATGATGAATGATTCATTCATTTGGGGATTGAATTTAAAATGTGGATAAAGGAGTTCATCCAGGTCATGGTAGATTATATTTAATTTTATAGTGATGTTATAAAAGATGGAGTAAATCTATTAAGATGACATAGTGTCATCATTCAGATAGATCAATGAAAAATTAGAATTGCTGCATCAATTTAAGAGTCAATAAATCTGGCTCTAAAATAATTTCTTTAAAAAAAATAAATCATTGAATGATCTAAAAATGCAAGTTCATATAATTAGAATACATGATGGAAAAATAATAGAGAACAAATGAGAGGTGCTTTATGAAAACAATAAAAAAAGGAAAAAATAAGTCATTCAAGATTTTATGTTCTATATTATTTGTAAAATATTATCCTAATGTTATATATGATTTAAAACCATGTTTTGAGAAAGTATGAGAATTTTTAGACTCTCCCATTGAGATAAAAATAATATGTGATTTTGGGGATGAAATGGAAACAATTTCACATTTATATTTCAAGTAATTTTCATTAAAAGACAATTATGATTAATGTATTATCATTAATTGAGTGTAATTTTATATTATGGATGTTTTATAATTTGAAAATAAGTGTTTAAATTATGAAAAGGCTGCAATTAATTTTTACATGCATAAAATTAGTATGAAGAAGAATGAAGAAATAAGTATTCATAATTATATTTTTCAAGATATCATAAAACAAATGGTCTTTGAATATTAATTTAGGAAAATTTATATTTTATTTAGAGAAAAATATTATGAATAAAAATTGGATATAATAGATTTTAGACCAGAGTTAAATATGGTGGGTTCAAAACTAGTAGAAAAATATGAAAAGATTACAGAAATTGAGATGAAGGAAAAAAACTATGAAGAGTAGATAAAAATCCCTCTATAATGTATCTCCATTTTTTAAGGTATGAAATGTATTCTATATATGAAATATTAAAGAAAATATTTGTTTTATGAAAAATTGATAATTATGTATCCTTAAAATTTTAAATCCCAAAATTTCTTTTTCTGTTGAATATTTGAGCACATCACATTTATATTTTTCTAATAGAATAGGATGACTGATGTTAAATTAACTATTATTTGCAACATCTAAATCAAGGATAAATATAATTATATTTGATTATTATGGTAAATGTTACATTTTTTACAATATTATTCATTTTTAATGGTATTATAATATGATTAATGTATGTTAGGGTAATGAATATATAAATATATATATACAATCTCCTCCAATGAGTTACTAGTAGAATAATTATCCTAGAAGAAGGCCCACGAATCTATAAAATAGTATCATTATTTGGATAATTAAAATAATATTAAATAAATAGTTTCCAAGTAAAAATAAGAACTCATAATAATTTCTTTGGAGGACAATAAGATAAATCTAGAAATAGAAATAAGAGGATTCTATAGTGGTGATTTAGGTGGTAGAGAATGTGATGTTAACTCCCCAATAAAAATGTATTTCAAGATGTAACTTTTGGATTTTAGAGTATATTTTTTCCATTGTGGTCCTACAAAAAACACTGAGACGAAAAATTAAACATTTAAATGTATAATAAATTATGTTGTAAGAACCACTAGTAATGAATATGAAGAAGTTACATTTTCTAGTTTGATCAATCACCCATATTGGAAAAAACCCAAACAAATAAAAGATGAAAATTGCTCTAATCCGTGAAAAGAAGTCAATAATAGGCATCTATAAAATTAGATCCATTAGAAATAGGTCTATGTTTCCAACAATAAGTGATGATGAATAACATTAAGGTTTGATTACATTACATTCTCAAAATCATAAAAGGGATAATGATATATGTAAGGTTATTTGTTGATTTATCATGACTAGTACTACTCCTTAACATGAGGAATATAGAGGTAGACCTATCACAATATGGGTTACCATGTATAACTATTTTTAAAGAGGTGATAAATTGAGGAGGACATATGATCCATGGGGTAATTTCTCTAGAAATGTCCAGGTGGATGGAGTATAATATAAATATTGTCAAGAAGATTTTATAACAAAATATTTTTCTAAAAAAAATGTCAAAAATGGTTTCTAAAGAAAAATTCTTAGGTGATGTTTTTTTGAAAATCAACGGATTTTGTGAATTATTTGATGTTTTTGAAGCCTGTGATGTTCCATAAATAATAGATTTCCAATGAATTATTTGTTTGAATAGAATTGATCTTGAAATAAATAGTTTAAAATGTTTTTAGGTGGTATTAATTACAATATCAATTGTTTTGTTTCACATAACCATACTATTCAATAATACATACTAATGATTTATTTTGAGGTTGTTGAAGCCAAATGATTTCTTTTGAAAGTGGAAATACCAATGAGGTTATTTCTATTTCATGGTATTCATTAATGACCTATAGATCCTTGAAGTTATATATAAAAAATCATATTTCCTACATCGAGATCTGGGTTAGACAACATAATTCATTTAAATTCATCTAAAGTAAAAATATGTATATTTACTCAGTGAATATCTCGGGATAATACAACAGGAATAGAGATTGGATTTTGTAATATGACGTTTCAATGGATTTTTATAATCAACATATTCTTGATGCCAGTGAATGAATATTTTTTAAAAAAGAGGCGAATATATTCTATGGTGGATATGATATCCCAAAGGAGAGTTGAGGATTCATGAAATATTTTCCTATATTAATGGTGAATGATGTTATCTTTAATAAGGAGGAGAACGATGAAAATGGAATCCCAAAATATGTATAAATATTTTTGGGAAGGCCCTTTTCATTCAAAATTACCTTTCTAATTCATTAGAAATAATTTGGAAAACAAGTCAAATTGAGTGGGAGTATATATCCTCAAGCGAATAAGATACATAGAAAGGTGAATTGAGTATTTTGTAGAAATATTATACAGTTTATTGGTAATAAAATACAAAGGGGGAAACAGTTCTTAGTCCCAAATGATTGTAGTTGGATTTGTTGAAAATAATGTTTTCATGGTTGCAAATAATATGTTTGGTCAAGGTTATTTATGATAAGGTCGGTCAATTATTTTTGAAAATTGTATTATTCTATATGATGGGCAAGATGTGTATAGACCTCTTAATTAAACTCTGTGGAATTTTTGATAGTATGATTGTTGAAAACAAAAGAATAATATGACTTAAGTGTCAAGGTGAATATTAAAATATTTATATAGACTCCTTAATTACATAAGAATTGTCATAGAGGGATGAAGAGTGATTTTAAGTATATGAAAAAGTGATTTATCTAAAATAGAGACTCCATGCAATTTAACCACCTCATGGTATAAGATATATCATCTTCTGAATGTAATTATATAAAGGATATATTATAGGGAAATACATAAAATTTTTCATAACAAATTTATACTTTCTATGACACAATTCAATTTGAAGTGTAACAAATATTTCCAATAATGGTTTTCTAGACAAGACCAATCAATCCAACTCATATTGGTGATTTCTCAAATTTTCATGGGAACTAGCAAGGAAAACGGGCCATGAAAACAAGACGTATGTACGATATCATTGATATAAAAATATGTGCATACATGACTGTAGTGGTCTTCACCACATGGAAACAGTGTGGTGGAATTTTTCCATGTCATAATGTGAAACTACAAAGAACACAATGAGTGGAATCCTTTTCCCACAACTAAAATGTCAATGAAGACATGTTTTTTATATTACAAGGGAGATATGTAGTAAAATTGTATGTGGGTTCAAAATTTGTTATACTACACCACATCAAATTTCTTCATAATTTATAAATGAACAAATAGTAATTCACATGCCAATGGAACATTTGAGGTGTCCAATGTAAAACAAAAAGGGTTATGTCATAGTTCCCTTAGGAAAGAAGAGTTATATATTTTATCGACACAATTCATTGTGGGGGGGGGGGGGTCCAAATTTAACATAAGTATATAATTTATATGCTTCAATTTCTATATGTGGTTGTGCTATGAATATATAGTCTATACCATAGAATTTTATGTTTTATATACCTACACTACATGGGTAATGCACATGAAATTTTTTCACTAATACAGAAAATCATTACACCATAAGGATAATGGTGATACCAAATAAATTTGATGGAGTAAAATGGATAGATGAAATCATTTCATAGATCTTGTGGGGCTTAATAGAGGAGTTTCCTCCCAAAAAATGATGATCAGGTAAAATATAGAGGACCACGTCATAGTGAAGTTTATGAATTAAAGTTCTAACTTTAGAAGATCTTAATTTGTTATATGATATGAAAAATGAATGTTTATAAATTATAGAAATTAAATCCATGATCTAACCATAAAGTTTTCTATATATGATAGTTTCAATAGGGGAGTTATTACATAGACTCCTGGTTGGCCAACAAATATTAAAATACCCATGGTGACCCGATTAATTACATGTGACACATAGCATTATCATAGGTAATAGAAGATTCAATATCAACTAATTCACTTGGTGGATAAAGTGAATTTATTTATAAAACATCATCAAGAAATTCTAGAGGAAAATAATAATTTCATATATATTGTTGCAGCCCTTAATTTCAACATAAGATCCCTATTATGTAAAAGGGAATGGAACTCAAGAGGCAACAAAAGATATGTCATGAAAATATTAGGAGGCTATGAAATAACTAGATAAATATAAGAAAAATGAAAATTTGAAGAAGGTTTGATTAATAGTTTTGATTAACCAACTAGCCAAGGATAAAAAAATTATAGGAATAAAAGATGAATGATTTATAAAATGTAATTATTTGATTTTAGTAGAATAAATAATAATTCATTTTGCATCTACTTTTAAAACTCAAAAATAAAATATGTTCAGTATGTGAATTGTATAGGAATGATATAAAATAGTTAATGGATATCCTTCCATACAAATAAGAGATAATGAACATGATAATATGATGTTTCCTTGACTAATATAATAAAATATATAAATTCATTACACAATAATTAAATCCATGAAATAAAATTGAACAAAAAACCCAATAGGGTTTTATTATGAGGAAATGTTAAGCGAATTTAAAGACTAACTAGTCAATGTAGGGAGATAACTATCACACTGAATATCTCTTATAAAATAAACAATAACAATTTATTTATTACCTTATTCATGTTTACATATAATTTTACATGCATGTAATTGAATGGGATGTTTTTACGTTGTCATTGATAAAAAATATAATGAAATTATCCTTAATGGATTCTTCTGATCTCTATAAATTATTGAAGGTGGACTGAACCCCATTTTGGTTTGAACCCTTGAGTATAATATACTAGAAAATCTATAAAATCTTGAATTTTTAAAAAATTAGAAGATTTAGGTATGCAAGTGACACATAAAACAATTAATTTTGATTAAATTAAATTCACTCATCAAGGGGGTGTTTTTGTTGATAAAGACATGAGAATAGGGGAAGTTACTAGATATACAAATGATTTCACTTATGGTTTCTTTATATTTTTTAATGTTGTATATTATTTAGGAATGATATTCTTATTAGAATCAACTAAAATTGTTTTTCATCTTGGCAACACATTCATTGTATTTTATGGAAAACTACAATAACCATGGTTCAATTTCTCTTGTTTTATACAACATGATAGCCCATGTAGGCATAGAGTAGATTTAAAAAAATATCTTTTCTAGAAAAATCATGTGGTGTAATCCTTCTCTAAACATGGAAAATGATTATATTCATATTTAATGGGGGGAGTATGTTTTTTTCAATTTGTAAAATGAATAACATGAGGTTGTGGGCAATTTTTTTAACCTTCTCATTTATTATCCATAAGGTAGAGAAATAAGAATCTTTTGAGATACACAAAATGAAATTCGTGAGTATGGGTGATTATACAAAATTTATATGATGAATTTGTTGCACCAATGTAAGAATATAATATTTACTCAATGATTCAATATGTTTTTGGTGAAAGAATGAAATTATGATGGTTATATGATTGTTATACCCATGATAAATAATTGTGAATATTGTGTTTTTTGATTTTCAATGTAGTAAAAGGAAAATATTGATGTGATACAATATCTTCATCTATATTTGATTGATGTTGGAAAGGATGGATCTTGAATTAGTTTGTAATGAGACGTTTTTTTGTTTAGTATTCTATTTTATATAGGTAAAAATAATTGAAGATAAGCTGTATAATGGTACGATGGTTAAGAGAAATTCTTTGTAAAAATCATGTAGGTAATTTATATACATCATGCAGCTAATAAATAACTATTATGATGTACCTCTATGTAATAATCATGAGCAATATGAGTAAACATGAAATGTTACAGAAAAATCACCATGATGTTACTAGGAAAAATGAGATTTTTCTACATAAACATGATGTTAGTGTTTCATAAACATGAAGTGATATTGTGTAAACATCATTAATTTACTACATTAATATGATTTACATATAATAAGAATGAATTTGGTTGAATAATGTTTATATTACTTCCACAAGATGGTAAGTATAAGGGGTAATATAAAGATAGGATCTGTCACGAACCGAATCGGTCGCCATAAACTCGACGCCTGACCCGGCCTTTAGTAAGGACCGAAGGGCGTTCCCGATTCCCACGGGCTGGCACAAGTGCCCAGGTATCAAATTAGAATTTTTGGGAACTATTTACCCGTATAAAAACCAGAAAAAAACCATAAGTTAACTGAATTAAGAAATCAACAATACAACCAAAAGTTTTAAAAACAGCTTGAACGAGTCCCAACAAAGGAGCAACTAAAACTCAACTACAACTAACTCACAAAAGAAGGTGACCAAAAACCAAACAAAAAACTATCACATGATGAAAGAATATCACTGTCAGGCCTCCGCCTCCTGTGCCAAATCAGATGAGCCAACTAACAACACGGATCACCGTGCTCAAAACCATGGTATTTCCCAACATCAGACACAATCAGATCTACATACCCCCAAGGGTGTAAGTAGGGTGTGAGAAAATTCTCAGTAGGTTGGAACCAGGGAAAAGATTCTGCTTAAGAAGGGTTAGATGAACAAAAAATTTTGCAGGTTCAAATTTTAGAGAAAGTAAATAAATGCACTAAAATTTTGATGGGAACAGTTTTTAAAGAAAGAAAGGTATTTTTAAAATAATAATAGGGGTTTTTGGTACTGAAAGAAAATGAAACATTATTACCTTTCGAAACCATGGAAGTCACCAAAACCAACCAGTGATGAGTATATAATCGCACATGAGCAACAAAAAATGGGAGATGCCGTAAATTACTAAAGTATTGTGGTGCCCTATAACCTTACGTCTCGGTGAACCATATCATACATTCCTGTACACGAGCCACTGGTAGGGAAACACCTCTTACCATAGTGGTATCCAGTCGTCAATCAGTGTTTAGTGAGTGTTGTAAGTGTCAATCCCGCTAAGTGAAACTGGGCCGAGGCCACTCCTGTATCTCTAGAACGCTAGTCTAGTCTGCCCACCTAGTACCCAGGCTTCCCCTTTTGTGCTCAATATTCAATGTTCACCCTACTCATCAAGGTCAATACAGACAACTAACATGGAACCTCACAACATGAAATAACTACTGAATTTCGAGAACTAAAACTAAATTTATCAAACATTAAAAAAAATTGGTTTAGGAGTTTTAGGAAAATTAAAAAAACGAAATTAATAGTGAAAAGCCCACTCAAACACACACTAAGACTGTAACAAGGATCAAATTTCAACTGCTGCATTTGTTCAAAAAACCAAGGCACAACACAGTATAAACCTGAAAATCTAAACAAGCCACTAATAAAATTAAAACACCTCGCTCTACCAGTCAAACTAACAACTCACAATAGTATTTAAATAAATTACATATTAAATTGATCAAACGACCATACCAATTGATCAAATACCCTAAGCATGTGAAACCACCTACCTCAAATAGGTATGAAAAGCGACACGGCACAAAACTCCCATTGTGCAACGGTCGCACCGTATGGAGCCATCAAAAAGGTCCTAAAACAGTAGACCATGTCACCACGGTGCCAACCCAAAAAATATCATCAATTTAATTAACCGTTAAACAATCCAATAACAATAAAATAAGTTGATTAATAAGTATACAACTTTGAAACTAAATAGATAAATTAATTAACAATTAAACAATTTAAATTAAATAATATGATTAACACAATCAATTAAATTAATTAACAATTCACCAAATGTAATGATAATTTAATAAATTATTTATCAATTTAACCAATTCAAATAAATTAAATTAATAACATATTTAATAATAATAAATTAATTATTTAACACTTAAACCAATGAATTAATAATTAAATAAATCAAATATAAATTAAACCAATCAAAATAATAAAATAAAATAAAAAACAAACCCTTATTTTGGAATGTCGGGAATGAGATGAGGGGCGGCATAGTGGTTGTCCGACGAGCACGAGCGGTGTGCGGGATGGCGGTTCGGCAGCACAGACGGGGTGAGGGAGGTGGTCTGGCAGTGTGAGCGGTGTGCGAGGGGGGGGGGGGGTCCGGTGGAATAGAAGAAAGAGGAGGAAGGGAGTTGGGGGGGGGAGGGGGGCTGGCCATGGAGCAGAGGAGGAGAGGAGGGTCTGGCGGAGAGGGGAGGAGGAAAGGGAGGTGGGGCATGATGCTGGAGGGAGATGATTGGAATGGGGAGGCTGTTGAGCATAGGAGGAGAGGAGGGTATAGAGGAGAGGGGAGGAGGAAAGGGAGGTGGGGCGCAGCGATGGATTGAGATTAGGGGAAGGGGGAGCGCGCATGGAAGAGGGGGAGAGGGTGGCCGCATGGAAGATAAGGGGGACATGGTGAGAGGTGGGGTGTAATTGTAAAGAGGGGAGAAGGGAGGGAGAAAATAAGAAAAGAAGAAGAAGGGAGAAGGTAGAGGCACGACCGAGCGGGGAAGAAGGTTGTGGGAGGAGGGAGGCGGTGGGAGAGAAGAGAGAAGATGAAGAGAGGGGATGTGTAGGAAGGAATAAAGAGGAAACAAAAAAATAAAAAAAATAAAAAAAGGGTAGCGGCTAGGGTTTGCATAGGGGGGAATTAAAAAAACAAATAAAAGAAAAGAAACAATGCAATTCAATAAACAAAAGAACTAAATGAAATAAAATAAAGACAAAAGGCATTAATAATAATAAAATTAAAAATAATGATAATAATGATAATAATATAATAATAATAATAATAATAATAAAAAAAAAATTGAAGTTAATCATCTGGTATTTAGAACTTCCTCACAACGGACACCGCACGTTAAAATGGGAAAGCTGCACGGCTTCGCCCATGACCTGCACGTGCGCTGAGCGGTGTAAGGCTCGTGCACACACATCGTTGGCTCAACGGGATACCCGTACCGGGTTCATCCCATGCTAAAACCATGAAATTTAAATAAAAATGAAATTAATTCATGAAATAAAAATTTAAAATTAAATTTGTATATCAACGAAGTCTGGGCATGGCAATTCTCCCCACCATGAAAACTTCCCACCCTCGGAAAGTCAATTCGAAGCCTGATCAGAGAATGGAAACATATACTCTTTCTCAAACCAAGACTTGCACTCCCAATTCGCATGCTAATCACTTCTGTGTTTCCACAGAATACGAACCAAAGGAATTTACTTCCCACGCAGCACCTTCTCCTAAGAATCCACTATCTGCACTGGTCACTCAAAAATAGATAATCCAGACTCAATCTCCAGCTCCTCCCAATTGAGGACATGGGATGGATCGGGGTTGTACTTCTTTAGTTGGGAGACATGAAATACATCGTGAATCGACGTCAACTTCAATGGAAAAGCTAACATGTATGACACCTTGCCAATCCGCTCAAGAATCTTGAAACGTACGACATACCTTGGTGTCATCTTCCACTGCTTCCCCAAACGACGGTGACCCAAGCGAGGGGCCACTTTCAGGAACATTATTTCACCCACTAAAAACTCAAGATCCCTCCACCTCTGATCTGCATAAGACTTGTGACGACTCTGAGCTGTTAATAACCGTTTCCTAATCATCTTGACCTTCTCAGACGTCTCTTGAACTAGGCTTGGTCCCAAGAGCGAGGTCTCACCTACCTCAGGCCAACATAGAGGAGACTGACAAGGCCGTCCATAGAGATCCTAAATGGGTGCAATTATGATGGAATATTGGTAAATGTTATTATAAGCAATCTCAACCAATCCCAAATGGCTATCCCACGAACCTCTGAAATCTAACACACTGGTGCATAGATTGTCTTCCAGAATCTGATTCGCTCGCTCCGTTTGGCCATCCATCTGAGTGTGGTAAGCTGTGATCATATTAATTTGCGACCCAAAAGCCTTCAGGAGGCCTCCCCAAAATCAGGAGGTAAAGCGGGGTTCTCAGTCAGAAACAACTGCCAACGACACACCATGAAGTCTGGCCACCTCCTGAACAAACAAGAAGCCCATCTCAACTACCTTCATTGTATCTATGATTGGGATAAAGTGAGCTGTCTTGGTCAAATGATCAATCACTACCCAAATATAATTCCTCCCCCGAGGTGTCTGAGGCAATCCAATGATGAAGTCTATGGCGACCTCGTCCCACTTACAAGTAGGAATGGGAAGTGGTTGAAGCAACCCATGAGGCCTCTAATGCTCTAATTTCACCAGCTGACAAGTGTAGCGTCTCGACAAAAAATTGGCTATGTCCCTCTTCATACCTAGCCACCAGAACTGACGGCGAACATCACAGTACATCTTGGTGGTACCAGGATGGACGTCCCACTAAGATTGGTGGCTATCATGCATCACCACCTTCCTTAGAGACAACGGCACCACAACATGGCCCTTGAAGCACAAGACCCTCTGGGAAGAAAAGGACCAATCATAAAGAAGTCTCCATAAAATGAAGAAACTGTATAGATGATTGACACAACTCATCTCTGGGATGCTATCTCTGAATCAACTCTAGAAGAACAGGAGTCAATTGAATGCAAGATTGGAAGGTACCTCCACTATGCTCCTTGCTCTCTAAGTGCATCTGGGTGAAAAGCCCCATCAGAGTCCACTCATCGCTGTACTTCCTCAATGCCTGCACTTGTACTTTCCTGATCAAGGCATCAGCAACCACACTACCCTTACCAGGGGTAAAGAAAATTTCCAAATAAAAAACCTACAGGTACTCGACCCAACGACACTGTCTCAAATTGAGATCCTCATAAGACAAAATGTAGTCGAGGCTCTTATGTTTAGAATAGACCACAAAATTCTCACCAGAGAGATAGTGACACCACGTCTTCAATGCATGCATCACCGCTAAAAACTCTAATTCGTGAATCAGATGATTCTTCTCATCCGGCCGGAGCTGGAGAGAACCAAAAGCCATAACATGGTCATCCTAAATGAGAACAAACCCAAGTCCCATACCTGAAGCATCATAATAAAACACATTTCCATTTACCAACTCTGGTAAGGTCAACATAGGTGTGGTGGTCAACCGCCACTTTAACACCTCAAAGGATTCCTGACACTGAGGGATCCACTCAAATTTCACCCCTTTCTGGGTGAGTGCAGTCATGGGGGAGGCAAGCCGCGAGAAGTCCCGGACAAAGCACCTGTAATAACCAGCCAAGCCTAGAAAACTCCTAATCTCAAACTCATTTCTTGGCTTCTCCCATGACATAACTACCCTGATCTTCTCAGGATCCACTGAAACCCCTTGGCATACAGGAGGTGATCTCGCAAAGTGCCCAAAACAATGTGCAGGTGATGCTCAGGCTCCTCCTCAAATCCCGAATAAACCAGGATGTCATCCACAAATACCACAAAAAATGAGTCGATATATTGGACTAACACTCTATTCATGAGCGCCATAAAAACTGCAAGAGCATTCGTCAATCTGAAAGGCATGACCAAGTACTCGAAGTGACCGTACCTATTTCGGAAAGCCGTCTTCGGGATATCTGCTTCTCTGACCCTGAGATGGTGGAATCTCGAACTCAAAACTATCTTGGAGAACCACTTTTCCCCCTTCAGCTGGTCGAAAAAATCTTCAATCCGGGGAAAAGGGTATTTATTCTTGATTGTCACCTTATTCAATTTCTGGTAATTAATTCACAACCGAAGGGTTCCATCGGCCTTCTTCTCGAATAAAACTGGGGCGGCCCAAGGAGAGCCGCTCGGGCGAATGAATCCTTTGGATTCCAAATTGTCCTGCTGTATCTTTAATTCCCTCAATTCGGTGGAGGCCATGCGATATGAGGGAAGAGATATAGACTGTGTTCCCGACGCCAACTCAATCGATAACTCCACGTCTCGCTCAGGGGGTAAGCCAGAAAAATCCTCTTGGAAGGCCTTTGGGAAATTATCCACTATACGAGGTAACCCACCCTGAGAAACACCACTATCATCCTCCAACGCGAGTGACGATGACAGATAATCATGATTTACCAACAAAGGGAGTGGTTGTCCTGTGCGTCCTGACCGAGGATTCCATTCTCCATGAAAAAACTGGGGAGTCCAGTCTGGTGCCATAAAACTGACTCGGCACCGATAGCAATCAATGTGCACCAGAAATCGCACTAGCTAGTCAATACCGAGGATCATATAAAATAGGTCCATGTCAAGGACCAAGAAATCCCATTCCTAACTAACTCCTAAAATAGAGAGTGAGTAGAATTGGCACCAAAGGGATTGCTCCCTCTTTTTCCCCAACGGTGTTTCCAACTCCATAGAAAATGATAACAGCTCGGTTGGTAGGTTTAGAAGATTCACAAGGCGGGCAGATATGAATGAAACTGAAGCACCAGTATCAAATAATACTGAAGCTATAGAAGATGCAACCAGAATGGTACCTCGAACAGTCGAAGGCCCTACATCGGATCTGGATGGTGCATGATCCACAACATGCAGTTGCCTGGTCCCTGCCTGAGAACGACCGCTCTCCTGCGGCTCCACCATAATCTAGCTCTGCCCAGAAGATGATCTGGTCCTGCCACCACGACCACCGAACCGAGATCCCAGCATCCTGGTCAGCTCTGACTGCACTGATACACCCCTGGAAGCTACAGATCCAGTCCCACTCTGGTAAGGGTGTACTGTCCCACAGAAATGTTGTAGGTTCCACATGACTCCACACACATAGCAAGGTCTGGCAGGATGTGGACACACAGGTTAGATGTGCCCTACCTTTCTGCACTAATGTCAAACAATGGGCCTCACATCAGAAGCCCCAGATGATGTCTACCTAGAGGGATGGCCTTAGCCACCACCACTCTTCTTCCACTACTCACCACACTTCATTTTCTTTTATGAGGAACTGCCGCTGCCAAAACCTAACACTGATCCAGAAAACCCCGAATTTCCTCTCTGGTCAATCTTGGCCATGCAAGCATGATCGGCCACCTCTGCATAAGTCTTCATCTTGAATAAGAAAACATGAGAGTGGATTTTTGGTCGAAGGCCCTTCTCAAACTTCTGAGATTTCAAGAATTCACTCGAAACTATCTCAGGTGCGTACCAAACCAGCTCAGCAAAGGGGTTCAAATATTCTATCACTGTTTGATTCCCTTTCGAAAGATCCATGAACTCTCCAGATCTAGCGTAAGCTAGGAACTCTGGACAATACTGATCGTTGAAGATAACCTTGAAATCATTCAAACTCATGTGCTCATGTTTCCCAGCCTAGACCACTGATTCCCACCATTTGTGATAGGAACCCTCTAGCTAGAATGAGGAACACTTCACCCTGACTTCCTCGGGATCTTCGTGGAATTAGAACATGCGTTCTATCTTTTCAATACATTACTCTACCTCCTGAGGTTCTGAACTTCCTCGGAATGAAGGAGTATTTTTTCATTAAAAACTCTTGAGGTATATCCTTCTTAGAGACATATTCTTCCCCTCTAGCTGGAAAAGGGGTATGGGCAGGAGTCACCCCATGTCCCAAAGTTTGAACGGATCAGACCACAGACTCTACCAATCTCTGATCAAGTGGCATGACAGAACTCTCTCCGGCTTCCTCCCATGGGTGCGTGGGAGCTCTCCGGGGAGGCATGTTGCTACAAAGGGAAACAGTCATAAAAAAATACCCTCAATATCACATATCTCAAGAGGAGCCAAATTTTTCAGGAAGATAAATAATCATCAGTAAACCGAATATGAAAAAACTACTTCATGTCTAAACTATAATTCATGTCTGGTGTCTACGTACAGTCTGCAGCCTATATGTCCCACCTAGAAAAGTAGTCAAACAATCATCCTAACATCCCATAGTGACTCAGTATCTGTCACGATGCATGCTGGCCAGGCACCCTACTCACAACATGAATTCCGAGCCCCGACAGTCCCAACATCTGTATAACCAAACACATCCCAAATAACATAAACCATGAGCTAAACCTCCCTATGATACCATTTTTTCACAAACCGAATCGGGTCGCCATCAACTCGATGCCCGACCCAACCTACGACAAGGCCCAAAGAGCGTTCACTATCCCCACGGGCTGGAACAAGTTCTCGGGTATCAATTTATAATTTTTGGGAACGATTTATGTAGGTTCCGGGCACAGCGGAAGCACGTTGGTGGGTTTTCCCAACATTAATTTTAACGTTAAACAACATTCAATCTGAGATCCGCCATGATTTAAAACGCCGAATCTTCCGAATAGAACGAAGAACGAAAAAGAAAATAAGAGTCCCAGAACCCTTGATATAGGATCATCATATGTTGGTTATAATTAATTTAATTAATTCATAAGAATTACCTCGATGGAATTATTTCTTATTTGGAAACTCCGGTCATGATCTTGTGATCCATCATTGCATTGTAGAATCCATGTACATGATTCCTCTATTTGTGATCCACACGTGCTTCACATATCTCTGGACCTCGCCGAAGGGATCTCTGTGTGCTATCATGGAAGAACCTTCACCTGCAATGTCTGCCTTTAACCGCCTTGATCCGGTGGAGGATCTCGCTCTCGAGACTTGAAAGTGTTCTTGGTGGAAAATGAATTCTCTCTTGGATTGAGAGTATTTTTCAAATCAGTTGTGCACAACAAATGGCTCTGCTCTATTAGAATAATGTAATTTTGTACTATAATACATAAAATAATAAAATGAATTAATTTCCCAAAAGCATTTAATAATTTAATTTAATTCTTAGTAATACAACATGTCTTAATAATGACAGTTGACCATCATTATTACTTGACATGGACCCAACATATTACATTTCATATATTTATTTAACTTGTAAAATTAATATTTAACTGAGATACATGGACACACATAGTGTGTGACCCTATAGAACTTTTTCTCAGTGGAATTAGGCGGAGCCTGCCTAAAGTCCAAGGATAGTGTCTAGCAACAAGCCAAGGCACCCATAGGGAAAGAAGTTAATGCCGCAATGATGTGTCACCTCCTATGAACGCTTACAGTGTAATATAATCCCTTTGTCTCGATATCTCCAATAAAGTGGGTTGCATGCTAGTTCCATCAACCCATGTGCTTGATTATTCTTTCTTTGACTTCCCGGAATTGAACTCCCCCATACCTTACCCTGGATAACTGCTAACAACCTTTAACCCGATATCTCTCACATGATATTCATGCTTCTGCTGAGATATGCCTTTAGTCATGGGGTCCGCCACGTTCTCTTCTGTGGACACTCTGCTCACTGCAACTTCAACCCTTTGATAGAAATCCCTCAAGAGGTGATACTTTAGGAGTATGTGCTTTGTCCGTTGATGTGACCTTGGATCTTTTGCAAGATCCACCGCTACAGTATTATCACAATACAATGTAATGGGATCTTTACTGCAAGGAACCACATCAAGATTCTGGACAATGTTCCGAATCTAGACGGCTTCCTTGGCTGCATCATAAGCCACTATATACTCGGACTCCGCTATAGAATTGGAAACAAATGGCTACTTTGAACACTTCCAGCTCACAACTCCTCCATTGAGACAGAAAAAATATCTAGATTTCTACTTTAGATCATTCTGATCAGTCTGAAAACCAGCATCATCATACCCACTAATGACAAGCTCCTCGTCTCCTCCATACACTAGGAACATCTCCTTAGTTCATCTCAGATACTTAAGGATTTTCTTAACAGTAGTCCAATGTTGTTCTCATGGATTTGATTGATATCTTCCTACCATGATCAGTGCATATGCAACATCAAGCCTGGTACATAACATGGCATACAAGATGGATCCTATAGCCAAAGCGTATGGGATCTTACTCATCCTATATTTCTCCTGTTGTGTCTGGGACACATTTTCTTAGAAATATGTAAGCCATGTGATACTGGAACCAATCCCCTCTTGTTTTTTTCCATATTAAATCTCTTTAGTATCTGGTCAATGTATGTACCCTGACTTAGTCCAATCAGTCTCTTGGATCTATCACGAATTATCTTGATCCCTAGAATATAGGTTGCTTCTCCTAAGTCCTTCATGGAGAAACACTTGTTCAACTAGTCCTTAACTGACTGTAAGGCCAGTATGTCATTTCCAATAAGCAATATGTCATCAACATATACCACTAGGATGACGACCATATTCCCATTAAACCTCTTATAAACACATGTATCACATTCATTCTTAATGAATCCAAATTCCTTTATGGCTTCATAAAATTTAATGTTCAATGACCTGGATGCTTGATTCAATCCATAAATGGATTTCTACATCTTACAAACCCATTTTTCTTCACCTGGTGTCACAAACCCTTCTGGTTGTGTCATATAGACATCTTCCTGAAGGTTCCCGTTAAGGAATGTTGACTTGACATCCATCTAGATAATATCGTAATCATGCTAAGATTCTATGGAAAGTATTATTCATATGGATTAAAACTTGGAAACTGGTGAGAAGGTTTCATCATAGTCAATTCCATGATGCTGTCTGAATCCTTTAGCCACCAGCCTTTCTTTATAGGTGCTAACTTGACCATCCATGTCCATCTTTCTTTTGAATACCCATTTGCATCCACCAGGGTTTACATCAATTGGCTCATCGACCAGAACCCAAACATGGTTTTGATACATGGAATCCATCTCATAATTCATAGCTTCTAGACATCTTGCAGTTTCTTATCTTTCTACTGCTTCCATGTAAGAGAGAGGTTCATCATTGTACATCCACAATGATTCAACATCCTCGGTAACTAGGAACCCAAATCTCTTTGGTTCCCTTACCTCTCTTGAGCTCCTACGTAGTACATGTGTTTTTGTAACCTCTTCCACGAGGACCTGTGGAAATTGTTCCAGTACCAACTCTTGTGTATCTTGAGCATCAACTTCTTCGAAGATAATCTTGCTTCCACTATCCTTCTTGGGGATGTGCTCCCTCTCAAGAAAGAAGGCTTTCCTGGCGACAATCACTTTATTGTATTGAGGGTTATATATGAAATATCCTTTCGTTTCCGTGGGATATCCTATAAAGATACACTTCGTGCCCTGGGGTGCTAGTTTGTTGCCAAGGAGGGCCTTAACAAATGCCTTGCATCCCCATACACGTGTGTGCGACAAAGTGGGTTTCCTTCCATTCCATAACTCGGGATGGAATTCCATTATGCGCCTTAGATGGCACTCAGTTTAATGTGTATGATGCAGTTTGTAATGCATATCCCCAAAAGGATAATTGATGATCTGCATGACTCATCATCGACCTCACCATGTCCAACAAGGTGTGGTTCCTCCTTTCACTAACACCATTCCACTGTGGTGTATAAGGAGGAGTGAGCTGAGATAGAATCCCAGACTCCCGTAGAAGATCGATGAACTCTTGGTTCAGATATTCTCCACCTCGATCAAATCGAAGATTATTTATCTTCTTACCAAGATGATTCTCTACTTCATTCTTGAATTCATTAAATTTCTGTAAGGCTTCTGAATTATACCTCATTAAGTAGACATAGACATATCTACTCAAATCATCAATAAAAGTAATGAAGTAAGAATATCCACCTCTATCTTCTACTAGAAATGGTCCACATACATCCGTGTGTACCAATCCCAGAAGCTCTGTGGCCCTTTAACCTTGTCCACCAAAAGGCAACATGGTCATTTTTCCTTGTAAACAAGCGTGAAATCTATCAACTGGTTTTAGCTCAGTAGATTCTAAATAGCCATCTTTGTTATGCTTTGACAAGCGCTTCTCCTTCACATGACCAAGACGGTGATGCCATAACAGGGTGATGTATGAGTCATGTGTGTTTGTTTCCTTATCGATTGCCAACACTTAGTTTTTGTAGTTTAATACATACAAACCATTATTCAAATGTGCCATTACATAACAAATGTTTTTCTTATAAAAGAGACAACCCTTATTTCCAAACATGAAAATAAATCCATCCATATCCAAATAAGATACATAAATTATGTTCTAGGTAAAACTAGGCTCAAAATAACAGTTTTGTAAAACCAAAATCATGCCAGTAGGCAATGAGAGGTGATAGTCGCCAATAGCCAACGCAGCCAGCCTTGCACCATTGGAAGCTTGAAGATCCACCTCTCCTCTGGCGATATTTCTAAATCTACTTGGTTCCTACATTTGAATGCAGATGTGAGCCCCACAAGCTGTATCTAATAACCAATGTGTAGAAATAGAAAGATTTCACTCGATAAAGAACGCACCTTTAGCGTCCTCACGCTTCTGGGTGCAGTTCCTTATCCAGTGGCCCTGCTTGACACATGAAAAACACACCGCCTCCCATTCCTTGCACTCCCTATGGATCTTCCCCTTCTTGGAGGGATGGTTCTCGGGGACTTTAGACCGTTTATAAGTCTTTGGCCCTTTTGCCTTGTCCTTCATTTTCTTGTTCACCATAACGATCACGGGTTTGTCACACCCCATGTCCTTATCTACCTGGCGAATCAAGGTCAAAAGCTCCGATAGACTATTCTCATTACTGCTCATATTACAGTTGACAGTGAAGATAGATAAGTTCTTGGGAAGTGATGATAGGATGAGATCTGTATGCAACTCATCTGGGAATTTAATCTCTAAGATGTCAAGGCGTTCAATGTAGCCAATAAGCTTGACTACATGAGGCCCAGCTAGCATAGACTCTCCATGCTTCGTGGTAAACAACGAATTGAAGATCTCATACCTCTCCTGTCTCACCTTCTCTTGGTATAGATCTTTAAGGTGAGACATCATGCTATACGCATCCATGTTTTCATGTTGCTTCAAGAGCTCATTAGACATGGTTGATATTATGAAACATTGGACATCTGTGGCATCATCCATGTGTTTCATGTAGAGAGATAATTCCTCATCACTATCCTCTTTCCCAGGAACAACTGGAATAGGCTCTTCAAGCACATACAATTTCCTTTCATGGAGAAGGACGACGCGTTAACGCCTCTGCAACTCATGGAAGTTGGTGCTGGTGAGAAGGTTTTCTTTCTCGAGTATGGTGAACAATGATATGATTGAAGTCATTTTCTTGACGTTTCTACAAATTATGTTGAGAAAAGGTTTAGTACATTGTTACAAAATTGAGACAAATAAATTAAATTAATACTTATTAGTATCCCACTATTTTATCAAAATCTAATAGCCCTCACTATTGACTTCGGAATATTCTGTTGCGTGAATATTCTAGTGGCATGGATCCATATTGCCCTTTGCATTACCCCAACTATGGTTGGTCATGAAACATGAATGGTTTTAGGTAGGAATTCCAAATGCCAACTACATTAACTCGCAGCTCCTTGATCCGCTGGGTGGACTCCCCAATCCGGAAATCCTTTTTGGATTTCCTCAACCTTCACCTCTTGGTCACACCAAGTCTTTCTGTGGAAGTCAACCCTTGATGTGAAACAAGTCAAGTCAACCCAAAACACTGAATTAGAATTCCCCGATAATTGAAAGCACCCCAACTAGGGTTGGTCAATAACTTTTAACTATGGTTCGATTCTAACCAAGATTATGGAAGGCTATGCCGACTTAATATTTATTTTGACGTATTTTATCCTTATACGTAAATTTCCATTTTCTTATTTTTGATTACATGCTTTTTAATATTAAGTGGGACATACTTAAGTGATTAACCATGTCTAAGATAATATTTACGTATAAGCCGGTTTTATTTAAGTTCCATCTTGCATGCTCCTTTAATTCATTAATTGTGTGATCATGACAACACAGCCACAATAAATAAACCATGCAACTGACAGAAATACAATAAATTGTATGATCATGAGCTTTTCTATTGGTTAGTTTCTCTAGAGGTTGATAAACTTACCCAAGACCTAGGGGAGAAACACCTTGAACCTTTTGGGTTCGTGTTTACAGCTTTCCACCTATCCACCTTTGTGTCTCCTTAGATTGGTTTCACCTTGTCTCCTGACTTGAGCCGCCTCCACTAGCTTGGGATATCCATCCAATACATATGAATTTTCTCACATGCAGGTGAGGGGTAAAAGGGGTTTTTACATAAAAGAATCCTTGGGACTGCAGGCCCTACATTTTAATGAGGAGGTGGCTCACAGGCCAAAAAAATTAATTTAAATAAATAAATTAAAACAAACCATTCACATACAAAGGTCTCGGTCTAGCTCTTGATCAACCGTACATGCAATGATATTTACGCATAAATAAAACTATCATTCAATTATTTAATCATTCTTGTTTAAGATAAATCACGCTCGAATAAATTAATTATCTTTAATTAATCAATCCTTTTATATTAAATCCTTTTTTTAATTTCCTTGAGATTTTCATCCATCATAATTTTAAACATAAAAATTCATTTAAAATTATTCTTGTACGTATCTTATACCTTGGAGGCAACCCGGTGAATTCCCATTTATTACACAAATGTTAAATTATACACATATATATAAAACACCTATCATGTGTTGTTCCTCAGCTTTACGCCTCCACCATGGTACACGTCTCAAGGGTTTGTATAATATAATAATAAATTTTAATAAATATGCATAATTTGTGTGAGTACACAGAGTGTAGTTCCGACTAGGCGGCGTGTAATTTTCTTCACCTTCCATCCGAAGTACACGCCCGTGTATAGGGCGTGTTAATGTACTTCACAAATTATCAGTGTAAAGGGCGTGTATAGTGGGACACACGCCGTGTAGTTTCCGCATTACATGGTTTCCAGCTGGGCAGGCTGTGTACGGAGTACAGGGCCCAACCCTAACCCGAAAGGACTACATGCTATGTTCATTGGACCACACGACATGTATTCTGGAAACCGCATGCCACCTGTTTCTGGTCTACACACCGTGACTTAAATTCTGAGAAAGAATCCAATAAATGACATGATTTGTAAGATCAGTCAATGCATTGAACCTAGACTTCACGACGTGTACTTCCGAATACATGCCGTGTATTCTGGTGTTACACGGCCAAAAATGTTTGGCTCCTACGGAAGAGTTCCTCTATTTTATTTTAATCAAAATTAAAAGAAAAATTCATTTCCGTGAGGTGAATGAGAAACGAGGTAGGAGGAAGAGATCTTGATATTCAGATTTCCAGAATGATTAAACATGAATTGAAATAACTAAATTATTAAATGCGTAAATTACAAATGAAAAACTAAATAATTATAATCAATGATATAACCTCGCTCTAATACGACTTGTAGGTTACCGGCACAACGGAAGCGCGTTGGTGGTTTTGCCTAACTTTAATTTTAACGTTAAACAACGTTTGATCTGAGATCCGTCATGATTTAAAATGCCGAATCTTCAGAGTAGAACGAAGAATGTAGAAGAAAATAAGAGTCCCATAACCCTTGAGTTAGGATCATCATATGTTGGTTATAATTAATTTAATTAATTCATAAGAATAACCTCGATGGAATTCTTTCATCGTTGAAATATCTAGTCACGATCTTGTGAACCATCGTTGCGTTGTAGAATCCAAGTATAGGATTCCTATAGTGGTGATCTACATGTGCTCTACGTATCTCTGGACGTCGCCAAAGGGATATCTGGGTGCTAGAACGGAAGAACCTTTGCCTGCGATGTCCGCCTTCAACCACCTTGATCCGGTGGAGGATCTCTCTCTCGTGACTTGAAGGTGTTCTTGGTGGAAAATGAATTCTCTCTTGGATTGAGAGTATTTTTCAAATCCGTTGTGCACAAAAAATGGCTCTCGTATATGAGAATAATGTAATTTGGGATTATAATACTAAGAATAATAAAATGAATTAATTGCCCCAAAGCATTTAATCATTTCATTTAATTCTTATTAATGCCCCTTGTCTTAATAATGACAGTTGACCATCATTATTAATTGACATGAACCCAACATATTACATTTAATATCATTTAATTAAATAAACAATAATTTTCTCACGAATCCCAAAAAAAGCAAACTACATGACATTTATATAAATATACACGGCGTGTAATTTTATTTTTCCATTTTATTTATTTCCTCCACCATATTTATTAGACCTTGAGTAATGGCTATTTAATTGTTAAATAAATGTAAATGGATTACTCGCTAAACAATATATATATTATTTCGCCCACAATATGTTCTCTCGAATAACCTAGTGTCGAAATAAATGAAATCCCGCATCCTTAAATAATTATTAAACCACAGTCAGGAATAATATTTATTTAACTTGTTAAATTAATATTTAGTTGAGATACATGGACACACTTAGTGTGTGACCCTCTAGGCCTCTTTCTTAGTGGAATTAGGAGGAGCCTTCCTAAAGTCCAAGGATAGCGTCTAGAAACACGCCAAGGAACCCATATAGAAATAAGTTAACGCCACAATGATTTGTCACCTCCTACGAACTCTTACCATGTAATATAATCCATATGTCTCGATACCTCTAATCAAGCGGGTTGCATGCTAGTGCCATCAACCCATGTGTTCGATTATTCTTTCTTTGACTTCCTAGAATTGAACTCGCCCATACCTTACCATGTCCATGGATTTATTTAGGCTATATCAATTCCATCAAAAGGACCGAGATATCTACTTCCGTTATGGAAATGAAGGGACAAATCCTTTCTCACAAAATCTATTAATGCAGTATTACTCATGACGCACCCAACGTATCCTACCTCGCTGCGAACATTGTGTCGTCATAGTTTTCGTCAATATATCTATGTGCACGAGTTTTAATACCCATTAATAATAATCTTAAAGTCTAAGAACCAATACACACGTCCGCAAATAGAAACATCCAATGACACTATGAAATGTGGATTTCCTAATGGTGGGTATCGTTCTCATAATATCATCTTGTATATTACCAAGGGTGCACACCATGAGAAGGTTCCTCAATGTTTAATGAGTCATCACCCCTAACGACCTATGTTATTTATGTCCCTCAAATAATATCATCCGGCCATAGAATATATATTCCTGAATAGTGTTATGGCACTACCGGGTTCTCATTATAGTAGGGATCCGATATGACCCATTAATGCAATAGCTGTTCTTAGGACATTATCACATGCACTGTCATGCACAAGAACAATCAAGATGTGATAAGTAATTTATTAATGAATAAAGTATGAATTAGTTGGGTGTAGGCCACCAACTCCAACAATTTACCCGTATAACAACAAGGAACAAACCATAAATAAACTGAATTCCAAAATCAACATTACAACCACATGTTTTAAAAACAGCACGAACGAGTCTCAACCAATGAGCAACTAAAACTCAACCACAACTAACTCCCAAAAGAAGGTGACCAAAAACCAAACCAGAAACTGTCACCTGATGGAAGAATATCACTGTCAGGCCTCCGCCACCAGTGCCAAATCAGATGAGCCAACAAAAAACTCGGACAACCATGCTCAAAACCTTGGCATTTCCCTGCATCATACATAATCATATCTACTTACTCCTAAGGGTGTAAGTAGGGTGTGATAAAACACTCAGTAGGTTGGTACACAAGAAAAAATTCTGCATAAGAAGGGTTAGATGACCAAAGCAGTTTGCAGGTTCAAATTTTAGAGAAAGTAAATAAATGCACTAACATTTTGATGGAAATAGTTTTTAACGAAAGAAAGATAGTTTTAATATAGGAAAAAGGGGTTTTTGGTACTGAAATAAAATGAAACATTATTTCCATTTGAAACCACAGAAGTCACCAAAACCAACCAGTGATGAGTATATAATCACACAGGAGCAAAAAAAATGTGAGAGGCCCTAAAGTACTGAAGCAGTGTGGGTCCCTATAACCTCACGTCTCGGTGAACCATATCATACATTCTCGTGCATGAGCCACTGGTAGAGAAACACCTTCTTCCATAGTGGTCTCCGGTCGTCATCCAGTGTTTAGTTAGTGTTGTAAGCGTCAATCCCGCTATGTGAAACTTGGCCGAAGCCTCTCCCGTATCCCTAGCATGCTAGTCTAGTCCGCCAACCTAGTACCCATGATTCCCCTATTGTGCTCAATATTCAATGTTCACCCTAATCATCAAGGTCAAGAAACAACACCAACATGGAATTTCACAACATGCAAGAACTATGGAATTTACATAACCAAAACTAATGTTTATCAAACATTTAAAAAAATTGGTTTAGGGGTTTTAAGAAAATAAAACAACACAATTAATAGGGAAAAACCCACTCGGACGCACACTAAGACTGTATCAAGGATCAAATTTCAACTGCTACATTTGTTCAAAAACCAAGTCACAAGACAGTATAAACCCGAAAATCTAATCAAGCCACTAATAAAAGTAAAACACCATGCTCTACCAATCAAACCAACAACTCACGGTAGCATTTAAATAAAATAAATATTAATTTAATCACACCAGCAATCCAATTGATCAAATTCCCTAAGCATGTGAAACCACATACCTCAAATAGGTACGAAAATCGACACGGCGCAAAACTCCCATTGTGCAATGGTCGCACCGTAAGGAGACGTCAAAAAGGTTCTAAAATAGTAGACCATGTCACCACGGTGCCAACCTAGAAAATATCAACAATTTAATTAAACATTAAATAATCCAATAACAATTAAATAAGTTGATTAATAAGTATAAAAATCCAATACTAACTACATAAATTAATTAAAATTTCAAAAATTTCAATTAAACAAGATGATTAACAAAATCAATTAAATTAATTAAAAATTTACCAAATGTAATGATAATTAAATAAATTAATTATCAATTTAACCAATTCAAATAAATTAAATGATTAACAAATTTAACAACAATAAATTAATTAATTAACTCTTAAAAAATTCATTAAAAACTAAATAACTTAAATATCAATTAAACCAATCAAAATAATTAAATAATATAAAAAAACACTTATTGTGGAACATCAGGAAAGCGATGAGGGGTGACACGATGGTTGTCTAGCGAGCGCGAGCGGTGTGCGGGATGGTGGTCTAGCAGCAGGTATAGGGTGTGGGAGGTGGTCTGGCAGCACGAGCGGTGTGCGGGAGGTGGTCTGATGGAATGGAGGAAAGAGGAAGAAGGGATTTGGGGTGGGGGGGATGGCCGTGGAGCAGAGGAGGAGAAGAGGGTCCGGTGGAGAGGGGAGGAGGAAAGAGTGGTGGGGCGTGGCGGTGGAGGGAGATGATTGGAAGGGGGAGTTTGTGGAGAAGAGGAGGAGAGGAGGGTCCGGTGGATAAGGGAGGAGGAAAGGGAGGTGTGGTGTGGTACTGGAGGGAGATGAGGGGAAGGGGGAGCGCGAATGGAAGAGGGGGAGAGGTTGGATGAGGGGAAGATAAGGGTTTCATGGAGAGAGGTGGGGCGTAACAGGGAGGAGAGGAGAAGGGAGGGAGAGAAGAAGAAAAGAGGAAGAAGGGATAAGGAAGTGGCGCGACCGAGAAGGGAAGAAGGGTGAGGGAGAAGGGAGGCCGCGAGAGAGAAGGGAGAAGAAGGAGAGAGGGGATGTGTGGTGAGGAAGAAAGAGGAGAAAAAAAAGAAAGAAAAAAAGAAAAAAGGGGTGGCGGCTAGGGTTTGCATGGGGGAAAATTAAAAAAAAAATAAATAAAAGAAAATAAACAACACAATTTCATAAACAAAAGAACTAAATGAAATAAAATAAAGATAAAAGTCCTTAATAATAATAAAATTAATAATAATGATAATAATAATAATAATGATAATAATAATATAATAATAATAATAATAACAATAAATGATGTATGTCATCCGGTATTTGAAACGTCCGCGCAATGGACACCACACATTTAAATGGAAAAGCTGCATGGCATCGCCCATGTCCTGCCCGTGCACTGAGCGTTGTAAGGCTTGTGCGCACACAACATTGCCACAACAAGCAACCCGCATCGGGTTTACCCTATGCTACAACCAATAAATTTAAATAAACATTCCATTAATTCATGAAATAAAAATTTAAAATTAAAGTTGTTCCTCAATGAAGTCCGGGCGTGATAGGATCTATCTACATAAATTTGATTCTAGATTTATATAAGCTATGTAAAGCTGATGAGGAAATTTATAAACATATTTAATGGTATCCAAAGAAATATATTTACCATATAATGGTTTTTTAGAAGATATGGGAATGTAATGATGGAATTTGGAGGAATCATCATGGAAAAATATATATTGGTGTTTTGAAGGCCATGGTTAGTTTCAAATAAACATATGTGAAATGTGGAATTATGACATTACATAATAATTTTAATGGTTCTTTCTGAATTCATGCAAATGTGGAGATGTTTTAAAAATTGATTTGTATGTCACAATATTTTTTAAAGATTCTATGATCAGAAAATATAAAATTTTCCAAAATGTAATATCCCACGTATGTTTTAGTGTAAATAGAAATGCATGAATGAGATTAAATGACATTTGAGTTTGATGATTATCATAAGATTATTATATTGTTTGAAAAAAATATTTTAAAATAAAATTTTAACGTAATGATCATATCTTTCAGTGATTGTTGGAGTATATATGTTATAATTGAAATTTTTTTCATGTGATATTATTTTTTGAATATATATTGAGTTTAGTTATCAAAGAGGATATATATAAATGAATACTGAAAACATGTGATCATAGAGTGAAAGATATTTCTAAGAGCCTATTACATCACTAAAACTATGAGAGAGAAGGATTCCAAACCGAGGTCCATTATTGATGGTGATGATCTGTTATGCAATTGAGTATTCATGAGGGCTGTGAAAAAAATCATAAAACTCAATATCAAGTGGAAGTATTAAGACTAATATAATTTTCCATTGAATATTAGAAATCATAAATAAGACATAAATTTTAAATTATACAAATGAATCTTATTATAGAGGAAGAATATAAAAAAGTGGTATATAGTGCATGAAAACAAACTTGAAATAATTTCAATATTTAGAAATATTTTAGAAGAGATACAATATAATCTAGTGGAATCCATGTTTTAAACAAAAATTGCATAAAATAAAAGAATCCATGATTGGGGGGATAACCAATCTTTATAAAGCATAATATATATTGTCCAAATAATATAAATATTGTTTGATTATATCTCGTTATTATTTTTTCAGCACAATTGGTGATCCTGCAATAAATTATTTAGTAGATTGAGAACCAAAAAATAGAAATTACTTGAATTGATATAATTATTAAATGAGTGTTTCACATATATAGACTTCTCTCAGTGGAACAAAACTAGTCCTTCAGATCTATATGAATTATGGAGTCCTATAAAGGGGTATATCTTAATCATCTTATTCACTTATAAACCACTTTACAAAAAATTTATAGATTACCCTAAAACCCACAAACATGATAGGGATTCAGATAACTCTGAAATGAAATATTATTTTGAGATTTCATTCCCTACAAGTCATATTCTGGTGTCATAGACCATATATAATATTATAAAGGGATTCAAAATAGTAGTTTGATACTACAACCTACTTACACAACCTCATTCTATTGACCCTTTATTTTACAAGATCTTCTATCTCCTCTTCCAAGAACATATGAAGTATTATTCACCTTAAAAACTCTTATAAAGACAACCTCAATTTTAAAAAACCTCTTGAAGACCTATATAACATTGGTTAAATTGAAAAAAAAACACCCTAAACAACGGATCATAGTAATGGCCTATTTCAATGTATCTAGTCATTGAGAATTAACCCATGGATAACTCTATAAGAAAGGAATCTACATCACTAAAATAAAGAAGTTTCTCTAACATTTATTAGTTTCCTTTTTAAAGGCCGTAAAATTACATAAACTTATCTACCATCATGAACTCAGTGAAGTACTTTTGGATGAACAAGGGTGAAAAAAATATTCAATGAAATATTATCTCATGCCTCAGTCTGAATGATATTGTTCAACTACTTCCCCTTGGACTTTTGATTATAAAGGATAGTGAATTTGAGCTTTCAAGACTTAAAGTTCTTTATTTTACATTGAACTTATTTATATTTTTTAAGTCAAAATAGATACATAATACCTATATAAGTTCAATGAAATTCATTGGAGTCATTTTATAATGAAATTAGATGTATAAAATTTTATTAAACTATTTAACGTCTTTTACCCACCTTTTGGCACGTTTTCTAATTTACATAAAATGTAATTTTCCCACTTCTATGAATTGAATTTATAAAATCTGAGTGAAATATTTGAAATCTGTATGTAAAATGTGGTTCAATAGGATGAAAATAATTTTTGAATAATTGTAACTTTTGAATTTAACTTACCGCGGTTAAAAGTAAATAGGCTAATTAAAGGTAAAAATGATATTATAATTAACCAATCATATACTCTAATTCTATTGGTTAACTTTATTTCGACCAAAATAAAACATAGAAATAAAATATGATCATCTTTTATCCACATGGTTTAGATTAAGAAATTTATTATTATTTTATTTCATGGAGTTTTAAAAGTCTTAATGTTAAATATTCATAACTAAAACAATTTAAATATATTGTTAAGCATAAGAAAATTCTACTATAAATATTAATTATAAATCTAAATATATTTCCTACATAATGATATTTTATATATAATTTTTAAAAATTAAATAATTAAAGTTATATATGATCGAATGATGATCCAATAAATACCTTTTTAATGAAATGTTAAAATAATTGATATTATAAATATTAAAAAAATGTATATTAATACTTTTGATTCATTAAATGAATTTTATAGGTTGAAATTATAAGTTATGGATGATTAAATAAATTTATTTTTAAGTGAAAATGGTTTTATGACTTTCACAAAAGAACAATTGCAAATAGTGTCAAAATTTACAAAATGAGTTTTGAAAACAAATTCAATATTATTAAATGATATAATTTTACTAAAAATCTATAGTTCATCAAAATAACTTAGATAAGGATATATATTTTATTACTGAACCACTTGGGGTTATCTTGGAAATTTATAGTATGTTTATTAACCATGTTATATAAAAATTCAAGAAGACATTGTAAAAGTTAGACTATTTACCTAATTGTTAATTCTAAGAGATACTGGTAAAATAGTGATTTAAACAAGTCTAAAACCTACTAGTTGAAAGGATTTAGTCCCATACCCATCTTAGACTTGAAATAAATCCACTTAATGTAATTATAAACCATATAATATTTTATAATAAAATAATATTTTAAGCTTTTCATAATGGGACCCTCAACTCTCTAATAAAAGGTTACTTAACCTTATCTCAAATTCACACCGCCTATTCCATTTGGATTGTCCAAACACTGATCATATATTCTACCAACTGCCCTAAATTATACCTAGAGGACTTACTTTGATCATAAAGTCACCCAACAGATCCCTTTGTTCAAATAAAAAGGAAGAACTTGAAAAAGAGGTAATTATTTAATCACCTCTTCCAAGTCCTTATCTTCTTCCACTTCCTCTTTCTTTGTTTTTTTCATATAAAAATCACAAAACTAGTACCTTATACATAGTAGGGTGTTATTATAAATATTTTACAACCGTATTCACAATCCTATCCATCCTATGAATGACAAAGTCACCATACATGTGTACGTACAACTTAGAGTCTCCAATTTGTGTTGTAGTTTGTTATTCAACGCATCATTATTTTTATGGGTACAATAATGAGTATAATTTAAGTAACAAATATGTCAAAAATGTTAAAAATTCTTTATATACAATATACCATCCAATTACATATGATTTCACCATCAATTGAATGGTATTTTTTCTCATGTGTACGTACAGATTACCGTCTCGACGAACACGATGAGATTCATTCTCCATCATAACCATTCAAGCGGAAATTTCATTCTAGGAAAATAATAATGTTTATGTACTGAATATCATACTTGATATGAATCAAATAAATCCTATCAATAAAAAACATGATTTTCGTGACAAAAAATATAAAGGAAAATGAAGCATTTAACACCTGAAATGAGTATACTATTAGAAAAATCATTAACAAAGTAATATTAGAAGATTTTATAAGATACCATATTTATGTATGTGGTTATTTTATAATTTAATTAAAATGATTTTAGAATTATATAATAGATTAACCAACCCTCAAATAAGGGAGAATATATGGTAAGGTTTAATTTTACAATCTATTTATTATCAAAGGTTGTTAATAAGTAAGTATCTTCTGGGACATCTTTAACATCCACATCCATGTTTCATAAAAATTTATTTGGAAATAATTTTATGGGTTAGTAGACTAAGGGTTAAATACATTTATATCATTCTTCTACGTTTTATAAAATGCTTTTAATGGAATCTTCCCATCTCTTCCTAAAAAATGTACTTTATAACCTTTTTGAAAAATTATGGGATGAATGTTTTTTATACTTATACGGCGGGTGCAACTATATTCTGCCTGAATAACACCTTCGAAGATTCCTATAAATTATTATAAGAATATTTTCAAAATAAATTTCCTATTTAATTTTGATTTATTTTAATGTAGAAATACATATTTCACTCAAATAATTTTTGAATTGTTTTCATCATTGTCAACATCCTTCATTGGATTTTATGTTTGTTTGCAGTTCATTTATTATGATACAATATTCCATATTGTATTGATGTTTTTGTGACTTCTTTTAATATGGATGAGCTATTTTTATACCATTCATGGTTTATGGTTAATGTATTGACATTTTTTATGCTACTTTAAATATGAATTTTTATATTATTTTTCAACCATTTCATATAAGGAATGCATTGGACATAGTATGTTACAGGTTGTGTCTTCTTTAGCTCCTCGATGCATCAGTCTGTCTCATGAGAAAAACATGTGTCTTGTCATAAGGACTTGACAAAATTTATTTGTAGTCTTGGCACGAGGCCTTGACTTGTGGTTATGATGTCCGACATTATGCATTCCAACATTATAAAATTAGATATTGATATTACATGTGATTATTCGACTAGTAGAATATACATTTGGATTAGTAAATGAAATTATTTGACTTATATATTCTATATTATGTTGAAGTATATGTTTAAACGTCTTATTATTTAGTATTATACATTCCTATAAATTTTTATTCTTATTTGTGAATGTTTCCGCAATATTGTTATCCTTAATAAGAATTTGAGATAACCCCTTTATTATGTTTTATTTTTCCTAGGATGTGAAACATTATATTATGAATGACATGCAGTGATAAGATAAGTGATATTAGTGTGCTCAAATGAGACACAATGTTGTTGTTCTTCATTTCATAATGTAATGTTAAACTTATGTATGTATCTAATACTTCCAAGGATACAAAACTATTCAGTCATTCAGTATTTGATCCCTTGTTATCATGCCAATTCTATTTAATAATTCACTAACTCTGTGTAACTAGGGTTGGGGAATTAATGTTTTTATTAGAGGATGGTTAGTAAAAACATTGGAAACAAGATTTAGAAAAACTCTGATTAGAAAATATTACACTAAGATAGTCATTCAGTATAGAATAACATCCTATAATTTTGGTAATGCAGATTTTTTGTAAGTTTTCCATGAACATAAATACCTATATAGATATGAGAAGGTAGAGGCAGCTCTGGAATAGATGATTATAGGAGAGAAAACTCTGACAAGAAGTTTCAGGCAAGACCCGAGGTATCCTGGTACATGACAACGGGCCTTGTGACACTCTTGATTAGGACACTCTTATGGGATATATGCTTAGGATAATTCATATTTTCATTAAAAACCATTATGAAGGATTTATGAGAAAAAACCTCCTAAAAAAACAATATTTATGATTACAGATTATATACATAAACGGTTCAATTTATGTTATGTATTTTACTAGTTTGGAATTTTGTATTGTGAATCATAAACTAATCAACTGCATTCCATTGTTTAAAAATAGTTCATATTATAATGAATTGAAATGGTATCAACACACATAATTTATGTAGGGTTTTAACTCCTAATCAAGAAAATTATAGTGGAGTTGTTGATGCAACTCGTGCTGAACATCTTATGACCATACTGGGACAACTCACTCAGGTTATGAATAATAACATCACCTGTATGGAGAACCTTGATACACAACATAGAGGATCAATGTTAGACCCCTTCATGAGGCAACAAAGGCCGAAATTAAATGGGACTACAAAAACATCTGTAGTAGAGCAATGGATAAGTTCCTTATAAAAAATATTTCATGCTTTGGGAGTAACTAATTGGAAAAAGTTTTCATGTCAGTTTATCGCCTCATGGGATATGTAGATCAATGGTGGTCATTAATTGAAAACACAAATAAAGATTAATAAGTATCGAATATGGATTAGATGGAGTTAAAAGAGAAATTCTTATAAAAATATATTCCTTGTGACCATCAAGCATATATGGAAAAGCAATTTTGGAGTTTAATGAAAAAGGAGGATTAGAATGTCGCAATGTGTAAGGATAACATTACAAGGATAACAAGGTATGCTGTAGATTATATATGCACCCGAAAGAGTATGATTGATCAATTCTTTGATGGGTTAAAAAAATTTCTATGTTAAGCATTAGTCTTAATATCCTTCTTATCATACGAAGATATAGTCTCATGTGATATCAAGACATAAAAATAATTCTCTATGTAATAAAAATTTAATGAAAAGAAGGAGGTGAAGAGATCTTCTAAACAATATAGAAATTGAATAAGGGGAGGAAGGAAAATTTTGAATTTCAATCCAATAGTAAATATGGGAAGAAACACTCTGGTACATTCTATAAGGGAATGAGAGTATATTACTATTGTGGTTTAAATTCCACCAAATTCATGATTGCTTTGTAAAGAAAGAGGATCTCAATGTTGAATGCCAAAACTGTAGAAAATTTGGAATTTAGCAAATGAATGTCCTAATAGACATGGAAATGTACATCAGAAAAGGCCATGGGAGAAAGTCAAAGCTTATAAAATCAATACTACTATGGTTGAAGATTCGAATGATGTGGTGGAAGGTAATTTAATTTCTTCCTAAAATTTTTTAAATGCATTAATTAATTCTGGATCATCACATTGTTTCATATCTTCCGAGTTTCCTATGAAAATTATAATTTCAAATTTAATTTAACAAGGGATTTGTCAGTCAAAACTCTTAAGGAAAGTATAATTGTAACAATGTGTTTTCTATCAGTTCCCATTAGGGTATATAAACTTTCTTTATCAGATGATCTCATCATCATACCTAGTATGGAATTTGATATAATCCTTGGTATGTATTGGATTTCTGACAATGATGATAATATTTATTGTCAGAAGTTGGAAGTTAAAATTTTTGATGATGATGAGGATTACCATATCTTTAGAGTAGAAACCTAACCATCTGATTATAATCTAGATCCACCCCTAGTATCTCTACTAAATTCAATTATTGGGGAGGAATATAATGGATCAACTGTGGCTGAGGATATAAATTTTCAAATAGAGTATATACCTATTGTGCAAGAATATGATGATGTGTTTATAAGGGGTTTACCTTGATATCCTCTAGAATTAAAAATTGAGTTTTCCCTTTATTTAATTCTTAGTACAGGGCCCATATAACAGACCCCTTATAGAATGGCCACAATGGAATTAGTGGATCTAATGAAAAAAGTAGAGGAATTGAGCAATAAATGATTTATTAGCCCTATTGTTTCTCTATGGGGAGACCATGTTATTTTTGTTAAAAAGATAATGGGTCTATGAGGTTGTGCATTGACTATAGATAAATCAATTCTATAACAATAATGAAAATGTCTCCTATACCTCGCATTGATAATTTATCTGATCAACTGCAAGGAATATATCGATGAATTTTTAGTTTTATTTATTGATGATATCATGGTATACTCTAAAAGAAATGAAGATCATGATAATCCCCTCTACACTAATCTTAAGACACTTAGAAGAAATGAATTATATGTGAAATTATGAATGTCTGAATTCTGGATTCAAGAGATTCTTTTTCATGTTTATATTATCACAAAGGATGGAATCTCTGTCGATCCTTCAAAGACCATGGAAATCCATCAATGGTCAACACTGACAAGTATAACCAAGGTATGTTGTTTTATTGGTTTAGAAGGTTATTTTCCGTGTTTCATCTAGAATTTTTCTTGACTGGCTAACCCATTAACCAATATCACTTGTAAAGGGGTTAAATTTGTTTGGAAAAAAGAGTGTGAAGAGTGTTTTGAAGAATTTAAGAAAAGATTATTCAATGCTCTAATCTTGACTCTACCAATGAGGAATAATTTGTTTATTATTTATAGTGATTCATCAAATAATGTACTTGGTTGTATCGTTATAAATAATTATAGAGGTATTTCATATGCATCAAAACATCTAAAAATTCATGAACAAAACTATCTAACTCATGATCTTGAGTTAGTAGCTATAATATTTAATTTGAAGATATGGAGACACTATCTCTATGGTAAAAAATGTGTGATTTATACTTATCCCAAGAGTTTGAAGAATATTTTCTCAAAAAAAAGAACTCAACATGTGAAAAAATATGTGGCTTAAACTAGTCAAATATTATTATTTCACTATACACTACCACCCAGGGAAGGCAAATAAAGCGGCAGATGCTTTTAGTAGAAAGTATCATGGAGATATAAACAAGATTAGAGTTTAAAGGGATACTATGATCATGGATATAGTAATTTTGGATCTGGGAATAATCATGGAAGGTGAAACATCAATACTTTTTCATATGGTTTCCCATCCATCTTTACTATAAATGATAAAAAGTTATCAGAAAGTGGATAAGGAGTTCCAAAAGAAAATTGAAGGTGTGAATAATGGGAGATTGATTGACTTCATGTTTGAAGATTGGATTTTGAAATTTTGGTAGAGACTTTGTGTTCCCAATATACATGATATGAAAGGGAAATGTTAGGATGATTCTCATAGATCCAATTTATCTATACACAATGGTTACAATACAATGTGTAGTGATTAAAAGGAACATTTTTTGTGGGACAACATGAAGAGGGAGATGGTCGATTATGTGTCAAGACATATGGTTTTTCAACAGGTGAAGGATGGAATACAACATCATGGGGGAGTCATGAATCCTCCTTGCATACCTGAGTGGAAATTTGATGATATTATGAATGAAATTGTCAATGGACTTCCAAAGCCTCCTAGAATAATGATGCAATATGGGTCATTTTTAATCGCCTTAACAAGTCATCACATTTTCTGGCTAAAATAGAAGATTTTCCACTTAATTTTTTTTGAAAGACTCTATATTAACGAGGTTTTATGACTTCATGGTGTACCCTTATCTTTTTTTTATGATAATAATCCCCATTTTACATCAAGATTATGGAAAAGTCATTAGAAAGCCATGGATACTAAACTTTCTTTGAGTACAACATACCACCCTCAAACTAATGGACAATCATAATGTACTATTCACACCATAGGAGACTTGTTGATATCATTATAAAATGAATTTCAGGGAACATGGGATTAGTATTTACCTCTGGTATAAATTTCCTATAAAAATAACTTTCATTCAACTATTCAGAAGGCACCATATGATGTGTTATATGGATAGATATGTCCCACAAAAACTTGTTGGGATGATGTTGGGGATATAAATCTAGTAGGACTAGAACATGTAGTGTAATTAATGGGAAATGTGAATATTATCTAGAAAAACATCAATGATGCTCAAAGTAGGAAAAATAGATATGCCAATAACAGAAGGAAGGATTTGGAATCTCACGTAGGAGATCATGTTTCCTTGAAGGTATCTATATGGAAGGGTGTTATATAATTTGGTAAGAAAGGTTAATTGAGCCCCAAGTACATAGGAACTTTCAAAATTCTAGACCGAATTGGAATTGAAGATTACCATTTAGAAATATTGTCATGTCTCTCCAAAGATCATGATGTGTTCCACATATCACTATTGTGAAAATACACGCCCGGCCCAATGCATGTACTAACCATTGAAAAAATAGAAATAGAACCCAATATATCTTATTGCGAAGATCTTAAAAAAATTATTGATACCGGAGAACATGTGTTGAGAAACTGGACTACTCATCTGGTAATAGTTCATTGGAGAAACCATAAAATGAAAGAGGAAACATGGGAACTAGAAGAAATTATGATGAAGAACCACCCGATACTTTTTATATAGCGGTATTCTAAAAACATCAAGGAAAAAATTAATTATATGGGATTATGTAACATGAAAATCTTCCAAGGTATGTTTCCATTTGAATAATACAATATCTTGTGTTGTGTGAAACATCGAGTACTAGCATACAACGACCATTCAAACTATACTTTATGAATAGTAATACCATCCTTTTAAAATTTTATAAATTTTTTTATTAAAAATGGACATCATTTTTGGATTTGGAATATCAAAATAATCTTAGGCTGAATTTTTGGAATTTTTCAGAAAACATTCAATTTTTAATTAATAGTGAAAACAATGCTTTAATTTTTTAAAAGGAATTTTCTTTATATAATTATTTATTTTATTCGATTTTATATTAAGTAAAAATAGATACATAATACCTATAAAAGTTAAATATATTTCATTGGAGTCATTTTATAATAAAATTAGAAGTATAAAATTTTATTGAACTTTTTATCGTCTTTTACCCACATTCTAGGAACATTTGAAAATTTGCATAAAAGGTAATTATACTACTTCTCTGAATTGAATATCAAAAATCCAAGATACATGGTTGGTGTCATTATGAAATGTGTGGTTTAATAGGATGAAAATAATTTTTCATGAATAGTAGCTTTTGAATATTATTTACCACAGTTAAAAGTATATAGGGTAAATAAAGGTAAAAATGGTATTATAATTACCCTAAAACATGTCCTAATTCTATTGGATAACTGTATTTTGAAGAAAATAATCCTCAGGAATAAAATATTATGTTTTTTACCCACTTGGATTTGATTAGGACATTTATTATTATTTTATATAAAGAAGAGTTTAAAGTATTAAATTCAAATTTTCATTAATAAAATAATTTTAATATAGGTTTATACCTAAGATAAATCCGATTATAAAAATTGATTAAAAAGATAAAATGATTTCCCACATAATGGTATTTTATTTATAATTATTACACATTAAATAATTAAATTTATTTATGACACAATGATGTTGTACTAATTAACTTTTTAATTAACGGTTAATATAATTAATATTATAAATTTTAAAATAAATGAAAATTGATACTTTGGATGTATTAAACGAATTTTCTAGGTTAAAATTACATGTTATGGTTGAATAAATAAATTTATTTCAAAGTGATAAACGTTTTTTGACTTTTACAAAAACCAAATACCATATAGTGTCAAATTTGAAAAAATGAGTTTTTAAAAAAAATATATATATTATTAAATGATATAATATTTCTAAAAATATATGGATTGGCCAAATTACTTTTATAAGATTAGATTGGTCATTAAAGAACCACTTGGGGTTCTCATGTCATTTTATAGTATGTTTATTAACCATGTAATATGAAAATAACAGAATATATTGTAAAAGTTATACTACATAACTTATAGTTAAATCTAAAAGATAAGGTTAAAATGGCAACCTAAAAATTTCTAAAACCTATTGTTTGAGATTATTTTGACCCACCCACCTTATCCTAGAAACAAATAAATATGGAGCCTTTATAAAAAGAATATAATTTTATAATTAAGTAATATTTCAAGCTTTTCCTAATGTGACCCTCACCTCTCTTATAAAACTGTGCATCCCATTATCTCAAATTCACATCTCCAAATCCATTTGGCTCAGCCAAAACCTACTAAAATATAATACCAACTACACTCACTTACTCCTATAGGCATTACATTTAACATAATTCCATCCTATGGAGCTCTTTGTTCGAATTAAAAGGAAGAACCCAATGAATAGTTAATTATTTCATCACCACTTTCAAGTTCTTTTCTTATTCCACTTTTTCTTTTGTTATTGATTCGATATCAAAATAGTATCTCCAGTAAAATCTATATACTGTGATGATATTATAAATATTTTACAATCATATTCATTATTCTATAAATCCTATGAATGACAAAGTCACCATATGTGTGTACGTATGACTCACCGTCTCTATGTCGTGGTATAGTTTGTTATTCAACGCTTCATTATTTTGATGGGTATAATAATCAGTGTAATTTTTGTAAATCACAAATATAACATTTTAATTATTCTGTATATATAATATATCATCCAATTACATATATTTTCACCATCAATAGAGTGGTATTTTCACTCGTGCGTATGTTGGGATTACTCTCTCCACAAATGCAATGCGATTCTGTACCCATCATAACAATTCAAGAAAAAATTTCATTTTACAAATAAAAAATAATTTTGCTGAACTTATTTTCATTCTAGATATGAATCAAATATATACTATCCATAAAAGTAATTAATTTAGTAACAAAACATATAATGGAAAATGAATCCATTAACTACCAAAACATTGATACTACTGAAATATCATTTACAAAGTGATATTAGAAGATTATATAAGATATCATATTTATGTATGTAGTTCTTATATAATTTATTGTCAATGATTTAACTACTGTACTAGAGGTTAACCTACCCTCTTCTAAGGAAGAATACAAGTTAATTTTTAATTTTCAAATCTTTTTATTATCTGAGGTTGTTAATATTTAAGCATGTATTAAGACATATTTATCATCCACATCCATGTTTCTTAAAAATGTAATTCAAAACGTTTTTACTGTATAATATACTATGGGTAAAAGAAATTTATACCGTTTTTTACTTCTTATAAACTGTTTGGAATAACATCATTTTGTCTCTTTCCAAATTAGGTACTTTATGAACTTTTCAATAAATTAAGGAAAGAATGTTTTCTAATCTTATACAGAGGGTTCAGATATTTTTGGCCATTATAAAAACTTCAAAGCCTCCATTACAAGATTATAATTATATTTTCAAAATAAATGTTTTTGATAATTTTTAATGATTTCTATGTACAAATAAATATTCACTCAAATAGTTATTTGATTTATTTAATCTAGGTCAACATCCTTAATTGGATTTTAAATTTGTTTCATGTCGATTTATTATGATACAATCATAAATATTATAATGAAGGCTTTTTGATACGTATCACTGTGGATGTGCTGTTTTTATACCATTCATGGTGTATAGTTAATGCATGATATTTCATGTTGTAGTTTTAATATGAATTGTTATATTTTGTCTTAACCTTTTTATATGAGGAATTCAATGGACTTAGTATGTGATAGGTGGAGCCCGCTATAGCTCCTCAATAATTTTGTAGGTCTCCTAACTCAAACAAGTTTCTCGGCACAAGGTCCTTACAAAATATTGTATTTAGTCTTGGACAAGCCCTTGAATATGTGGTTATGTTGTCCGACATTATGAATTCCAAAGTTATGAAATTATCTATTGGTATTACATGTGATTATTCGACTAGTAGAATATACATGTGAATAAGTAAATGGAATTATTTTATTTATATTTTCCATATTTTGAATATGTTTAATTAAAAATGGATTATGATTTAGTCTTACACATTGCCTTAAATTTTTATGCTTATTTATAAAATCTTCTGCAATATTGTTATCCTTACTGAGAATCTGATCTCACCCCTTTCTTTTGTTTTATTTTTCCCATGATGCAAATAAGTATATTATCACTCACATGTAGGGATAAGCTAAGGTATATGAGTGCATTCAAAGGAGACACAATGTTGTTTTTTTTCATTTCATAATGTAATGTAAAACATATTTATGTGTCTAGTATATCCAAGGCTACTAAATTGATCGGTCTTTAGGGATTTGATCCCTTATGGTCATGTAAATGTTATTTAATAATTCCCCGACTCTGGGTAACTAGGGTTTAGGCGTTACACCCCTGGGTAGTTCTTAATCCCATTAGGCTGAAGAAAATATCCAATGAATAAAATATGTGTGTGTTGGAATTATTTCTACAAATAAAGAATTCTTATCATGTAGAAAAATTAATATTTTATTTTATGTTAATAGATCCATAAGCTGAACATCTAGTCCCAATTAATTATGTAGTTTAGAAAATAAACCTAATCACATATATAATAAAAATTATCAAAAATCCCAAGACACTATAATAATAAAATAAACTAGAAAATTATCATATATTAATGAGAAAATAATCATTAAATTATTAATACATCAAAAATATGAAAATAAAGAAAAAATAGAAACCCAAACCGATCTCTATGTTAGTCCATAAGTCACCATCAATCCTAAAACCCCACCAATGCTCTATAAGTGCCTAGAATTTTAAATTGATGCAAAAATGGTATGTATAGGACTGAGTGTAAAATTTTAGTAGGTATAAAAAGGGAAACCACACCCCATGAACTATCATTATATTTAATATCCATTTTATTTTTGTTAGAAATGGAATGAAAATTATGTTTTCTATTTTGTTTCAAAAATTAATCACATTACATAAAAACATTAATACTATTTCTTTTAAGATGTGTGGGATGTGTATTTCTGGTAAAATAACCTAAATAATACAATAATAAAATAATAATCCTTTATTTTAAGGGTGACTTCATTTTAAATAAGATAATCCATTTTTTATTTTAAAAATTACAAAAAAATGAGCAGTTATGGAAAAAAATTCTAGGAATATTAATTTTTAAATACACGAGATTTTATAGTATCCAAAACTACAAATGAATAAAAATGGTAATGCCTTAGAGTAATGGGGGAAATATTTTATAATATTATACATGTTCCATCATATAAGTGAGTGTGATGTACTCCGACAAGCCAAACACTCGGTTGTATCCTACCAATTATGCCTAAGGGGAAAATTCCAAAAAGATGAGAATATACATATTAGGAGCCCCTAGATAGTTCATCATTCTAAACTATAAAAACATAAGTATTAAGATATTCCTCATGCTATTTTTTCCCGTGGAATAATACTGTAGGTGGATAAATCAACAACAACTCCTATTTTCATGGAATTTAACAACATAGTTACTTATATATGAATGTATATAAATGAATAGAGCTATAAACACACACACACACACACATAGGGAGAAACCCGCACACACAATAGGATTCATAAGCACACCAACCAATGAATATCAACTCTACAATTTCTCCCCTTAATTCTAATAATATTATAGCCTTTATAATAAAGAGTAAATACCAAACCATAAAGGGATTTCTTCTAGGACAATAATTTTATAAAAATTCATCATAGAAAGTGGCAACAAGTGTTTAGATTCATCATTTTAAATCTATAAGATATGAATATATCATAAAACCAATATCAATTCATTAACAAAATATAAAAATTAGTATTTTTAAAAACACATTTATAATGAACAAATAAATTTTAAACAGTATGTTTTTTTAATGTTTTGATTCAATTATATATGAGTGAAAATTTAGTTTCATTATTTATTAGTTCTATAAAAAAATAAAATATGTATATTAGAAAGGATAACATGTATTTAAAATATATCAATTAGTGGTTTTACAATTTTAAATAAAATTAATGTGAACCCTACATTATAGTAATTAAAAGGAATTACCTTAGTGTGCCTTGAAACAAAATAAATTGAAGGTGTTATAAAGTACTAAAGGAGTCCATGAAATCTCTAGAATAAATAAAGATTTTAAATTAATCAAATATTTATTAATGAATCACTAATTCCAATCTATCGAATTAATAATAATAAACATGGAAGTTAAAGAGGATAGAAATAATCCTAGGATAGATTAACTTTATAAATCTATCATAAAACATGAATAAAGAAAAAACTATAAACCAAGGTTGTAATGAAATAGTATGGGATTCGTATAGGAATCATATGATTTGAATGAGAGGAGGGAATAAGTATTTTTAGTAAAAAAAATTAAAAGGTATGGAATGGTAAATTCACATTTTTATAAAAATATGAATGTTGAAAAATGTCTCTACATGGTTTACCCAATAGTGCACCAATCACATGCCTTCGTGACACACACCAAGGATCCACACTATTAGGTTGTACAGTTTGACAAAATAAGCAACAACCATGAAAAATAGGTCTACTAATAATTACTGTACAACCTTTTTTTCTACGTTTTTAGTACTAATCATGTAGGCATATTGAGTTCCATGCAGTAAAACCCCCAAAACACTATTTTTAGAAGAATGTCTTAAGACTCCAGGTAATGAACAAACTACAATGAATACATAAAATAATAGGAAAAAACTAAATTGGGAGTGTTAGAAGTAGTATGCAATAAACACTTTGCTTTTAATGGGGAATCATAACACATTACAACCTACATTTTCTAATGGAGGTTTAACCAATAAAAAAATATATTTTTATCTGGAGTTAGATCCCATTAAAACACTATCTTTAGAGATATAAAATTTGGAAATAATGATAGTAAATGTATATTCTATCAGTCACAAACCAATATGAGAGAACACTTTTTTTCAAGAAAATAATAAACAATAAGTTTAATTATAGTTGATAACATGGGAATAATCAAGCACAAAAAGACACAATAATCCATTTGAGGATGAAATTGAATAAAAACAGATAAGAACAATAACGTGGTTCTTGATCTTATCTCCATGGTTTTGGTGTATGTAACCATTATGTTCTTCAATGATAATAAATAATGTAGTGAGTATATAAACTAGTTTTGTATTTGTTATATTGGGTATTTAATTATTTATATCAATATTGTATCATAAGATGTATAGGGTTTTTATCATCACTCATTCATATATCCTCAAATTGAGGTTCTAAATACATTAACTCCCATGTTTGGTTCTAAAACCCATACCATTAAAAATAATCTACAATACTTGGGGATATAATCCAAGATAATATTTTTAAAAATTTACATTAGTATTATATCTCATAAAAATGTCACTGAAATCATAGATCCCGTTGCTTTAGTGTCTTTGAGGACATGTTACATATGAATTTTTTTTACAAAACATGTGACAATTTATTCTTTATTCAATCAATGTAGAATACCATCTGGGCTTATTATAGTTTAAAATCATCTTCCTATTCAGGGGAAATGGAAACACGAGAAAGAAGTGAGATCAAATTATACTTATGGGTAATCATAAATGATAATTATCAAAGGTTATAAGTTATCATAAGATTATCATATTGTAATAATGAAGATAAATAATAAAATCAAAACTAGAGAACTTTATAACAAAAATTGTAAACCACATCATATGATATCGAATAACATATGAAATAAATATAGAATTTATGGAAACATGAGTCAATAAAGATGATCCATAATATAATTACATAGTCATAAGAATATGGAAAAAATTATTTTATAACAAGGAGATAAAAAATATATTAAAATTAATGGAATCATAAAAATGTTGAAGAACCATTATAATAGGTTAAAATTTGGAAAAATTTCATGCATGTGCACCCTTTATGTTGTGAAAAAAATATAATTATGTCTTACCTTTTATTGTTAAAAAATAAATGTATGTGCACACGACATTATTTCATGAGATACAAAATCATTAGCAATTAATCATATGGGAATTATAAGACCCCACAAATTATCATCCATATATACAAGAGCAACATAAAAATAAAATCATTCATTAAATAATAAATAAACCTTGATAATAAAATAGGTTTCATTACTCAAATCGTAGGGAAACCATTGAATGAAAATTTAGTTTTATAACCTTTTCAAATGGATTCATATAAAGAAATAATATATAATTCAATAATTAATAAAAAAATATAAATCTATGGAACAAAATTGGGTATCCAATGATTTAAATATATTATAGTCAAATAACATTAATTCAAGATTATAAATCAAATAATATTTAGACCATATTAATAAAGGTTACATATTTATGTTAATAATTTCCCCAATCAATTTATGTACGAAATAATGATACACAAGATTGTTTCTATGTAGTTGGACTAGGTTTTTCATAGAGGAAAATCAATAGAAAGAAATCGTTCTTATACATTGAATATAGTTAAGGAAGATATATTTATCAATTCATTATTTATCTTATAGAAGTTGTAAATTTCTCATTTTTAGAATGATTCGTAATGAATCAACATATAAATGAGAAGAATATTAGAATTTTAAATTGAAAAAAAGATAATAAAGAACATTTTCCATGAAATAACTTATAAATAAAATAAAAAGAATAATTTAAAAATAATTAACCTTTTAATACCATTAAAATTACTCAATAATATTAAAAATTATGATAACATTATTATTGTGAAAACACTATTTAAATAATATTATATTCTTATTTTTATAAAGAAATTATAAGTGAAAATTCACCTATTTTGTTTTGGAATTTAATTTTCGAAAACTTTGGAAATATATTTTTTAAAATATATTAAACCAATAATTTATAAAATACTAAAATAATATAATATTGATAAATAAATAAATGTTTTATAGATAAATAACTGAGTGGAAGAGATGAAATATATCCATGATATATAAAACCATTTAATAATTTGAAGATAAATTAATGAAAACACACATATAAAAGAGTAAAATAAAACTTCCATTTAGAAGTTGTTGATTATAAGTGAGAGTTTCACATGAATAAGTTCATATTATAGGTCCTATAATATAGATAAAATAGTTTTATCGTGGAATATGTGGACTTGGAAGAAAATATTCATGGGTAAGAATGATATATTTTCATACCAAATTTATAATTTTTTTTACAGAATTTGCCGAAAATTTATTATTGATGACTAGAATTAAATTAACAAGATGTAAATACAAGATAACATATATAATATTGGAATTTAAGGTTCAAATAATGATGGAATATTTTATTTTATTATGAATGATAACAAGACAATAAATTTGAAATTGATTCTATAAAACTATAACAAGTGACCTAACATTCACGGTAAAAATAAATTGATAATATGGATATAAAGAAAAATTGTGAAAAATAAAACTATAATGGAGAAAATAAAATTCCTACAATTTATTAGGAAGAATAAATCAAACATTGAAAAATAGATAATAATAAGTAAGTTTGAAACTCAATGGAATAAAAGTGAGTTATCATAAAAACAAACAATATTTCTAAATCTTTTGTCAAAACCCTTTGAGAGAAAATACTATTATAAAACATTAAATTATTTGAAATATATGATAAAAATGAATGAAATTTAATGTAGTATTAAATAAAATTTTCTAAATAAAAATGTTTTATAATATGAAATAATTTTCAACGAGTGGGAATTTTAGAAAGGAAACCCAAGCCATGGCCTTGTTTCATTATGACTAACCACCTGAATTCCAAAATAATAATATAATATTTATTCTATAACTTATTAAGAAACATATTCATATATATTTCCTATTTTTTGAACTATTTATTGTCATATTATATATATTTATAACATTTCATTATAATGATAGTTATTTTGTGACAAAATTAAATTGATGTTAGCTTATTTAAATGATTATTGAAATTGAAGATTATATTTTAATATTAAGTTAAATAATTAATGTAAAATTAAATAATAATTAAATAATAATTATTTTCTCAATAAGATATAATTATATTAGTATTTATACACCCATAAATTTCCATAATAGAGTTTTATGGTGCCGTTCATTTTTGTTTTTAAGTTGACCCAAATGAGAAGGTAATGTTAGAACCATGGACATTCTAGGAAATTGGAGTATGGTTTGTGTTTCATGTCAATCATCATTGCATGTTCATAATGTTTCCTAGTAATGTGATCATATTGTTCAAGAAGACAAAAGTATTTAATGTGGCGTTGTTTCCTAGTGTATGTGAAAAATGTGGGTTGTGGGCAAAATATTTGAGTTGTACGCGAAAAACAGCGCAATGCGCAAAATAGTGGAGCGAGATTTTTCACGCATGTAGTGTATTAGAATCAAAATGTTGAAAAATGGAAAAGGCATGGGCTATGTGAAAAACCTAGAGATGTGCACGAAAAATGGTTCTAGCGCGAAATATTACGTGCCGAATGAGAGGTTTTTCATACCACATGGAGCATTTCATGTTGGGGTTTGAGATACCTATAAATGAAATGTGATCCCCTAATTCTATATGGATGAAGACATAGAGAATATCCAAGTGATGATGTGTGTAAAAAGTTCACGAAAAGGGAGTTTCACAAAAAATTCCTTGCAGTATGAATAATCCGGCTTGCATGAAAAATTCGGCGCTTCGCGAAGAATTCAGAGCTGCGCAAAAAAGTAGAGGTTTCACGAAAAATAAAAGAAGTTGTGAGAAATATTTTTCCACTCGAAAAACATGTATTGTGCACAAAAGTGTGAACTTGTGCGCAAAGGGTAGGTGATGTGAAAAATCGACAGTGAAACCTGTTTGCACGTTCTGATAATCTGGTTGTTCAAGAGCATCAATTCAGGACTTCATTGCATGCATAGCCTCATGCTGAGTGGAGACAAATACTTCAATAAAAATCTATTGAAGAGTCCTTAAATTCTATAAACTGAGTGAGTCTTCCCCAAAGGTTGTGAGCTAGTGGGAATCAATGGGAGTGACCTGAGGGACGCAATAGGCTATCCCTGAGATTTTGTAAAGGCAGTGATCTAGGGACAGAGTGATTGTTCTGAACCATTGTAATCCACAACTTGTGAAGAATAGTGTAATTAAGTTCGACTGACACACTTTTGGCATATTCTCCTTGGATGTAGCCCTTTGCAGTGAATCATTTGGAAGTGTTGTGTCATATCATTACTTTTAGTTGGATGACAGATATAACAGGTTCATACTAACATTGAAACAAGATCCACAACATTAAATGGAAAAAGTTGACACCCTGATCCACCCCTCCCCTCTCAGGGTGTTCTGGGGTCATTCAGGTAATATAACTCGATGGGTGAGCGTGGTTAATGAATTTTAAAATTTACATAAAAATAATAATACTAATATCATATAGATTTTTTTTATTTTTTTGAATGATATGTTATGTTTTTTAGATAAATAATGAAAACCAAGATGAAAGATTAAATTTATTTGTGTTGGTTGTAGTCTACACAACACACGATTAAATTTTTTATTTCTTTAATAATGTGATAGAAAGGAAAAAAGATAATTTTTTATTAATATTAATTATTATGCAATATATGAAAAATTTATTATTTAATTCCATCCTCATTATCAGTGAAGAGTGTTGGTGGTGTATAATCGATGATGTAACTTCCTAGAGGCCATTGTCCATACAAACACATGATTTATATTATTTAATTATATAATTGGATGCTAAAGATTAAATAATGGGGTTTTAATTAATATAATTAATATTTATTATAATAATTATAATTATTTAATTATATTACTATAGTTAAGATATTTTTGGCAGCGATGTTATAAGATGAAACATTTAACGATAATGTGATACTCACATTAAAAACATCAACATTCCATTGAATGATTCCATGAAAATGATGGAATTAGACTAGCTTGTGGTGACCACAGTCTTATGTTAATTTAAGTAACATATTGGGGAGGAGATTATTATAGGGATTCAATGACGTTTTGAAGGTTAAGTTTAACATACAGAGGGGAAACTGACGCCCATTTATAAGTGAAGAAAATTGAACATTTGAGAATACCCTATACTTCCCAATGATATCATTATAGTATTCAAGGCTAAATTAACTGAAAAATTTATATATAGTGGTGTGTGTAGTGATATTTTGTCTAGATAGCTTAAAAACCTTCCATAGAATAGTTTTAAATATTTTTTATTTCATATAATCTTAAAATTTTAATCTTACCATTTTTTTATCGGGGTGATTAGTTTTGACCTATGTATCTTATGTTTTATTAAAAATATATAATATAAAATCTTACCAAATTTAGTTCTGACATTAAAAATTGAATATCCACTTAATTAAAATAATATTATAAATGATATAAATTTAACTTCTAAAATTAATTTTTATATATAAATACTATTTTTGTGGAAACATGTATTTTTAAACATAATATGTTCATAATAATATTTAGCAATGATTAAATATTATATGGGTTTCAAAATAATTGTATATATTTTTTGAACATTGTATTATAGATAATTTATAATGTATACTAATTTAATTTATATGAAAAAATATAAACAATATTAGTTAAACAATTCACTGAAAAGAACCCTTTGACAATTATCATAGTCAGTAACAATAATATCATTAATCAAATTTTTATACATAAATGTGAATTTGAATTTATCAAATATTATAAAAATCATGATCTGACATTGGAAATCAATTTTTTTAAATTTAATAAAATTTATCTTTTAATTTAGGCACATAAGAATAGTTTTTAGTGTGAAATATTACTTGAGTTTTCTAAATTTTCAACAAGGTTTTAGTAAATGAATCTTATTTTAGGTATGATTAATATTAAATATAAAATAAGTGATTATTATTTAATTTTTTCCAAAAAAAAATTAATTTATTATTGTTTTAAATTATTTCATAAATGTGACATTTTTTAATAAAAATTGGTATTTTTTCTTTTAATATAAAAATCAACAATTTTAGAAAACTATCACAGATCCCATAGGTTATTTTTTTAATGTTTAATTCATAAAATAAGTTCATTTTAATTATTTAAATTTTAAAAATTAATAATGATTTATTTCAAATGAATATACAATATATATTTACTTTTTAAAAAAAACTTTTAAAAAATTCAGTATTTTTAATCCAATTTTTTAGAAATTTTTGAGTGATTAAAATAAATTTATATTCATTAGGTTTTATTCTTGTTATAATGTTATATATTTCATTTCATGTATTATTTTAGTTTGGTGGTTATTGTGGAATAGTCTATCAACAAAATGATTATTTGTAGGAAAACATACAACAAAATCATAGGTAGTAACATTGTTCCATGTAAATATTTTATATCCCTAAAATTTTATTTATTATCCAAATATTAAATTTGGTGCGTGTATTAGTAATATATTTATCATTTGAGATATAAATTGTACTATGTAACCTATATAAATCTATTAGGATATATAATGATACTTATTATTATTAAAATAAGATTAATCTCTTATATAATCATATATTTAAGAATGTCAATACCCTAACCATACAATGTGTATAATATAACTCTCTCAAAACCATTTGAATCTCCAAGACATTAAACCATATAAAAATCATATATTTTTTATAAAATTAATTACATATTTATTTCTAACATGTGTTAAACTCTAGTTCAAAATGTCACACACTATTCAATATATAAAAAATGAGATAAAAATTACTAAAAATATCAAGGTCCACATTCAAAAAATAGTAATCAATTATATGGCCATTAATACTATCAACCTCACTTTTCCAAAAATCAAATAATAATTATTATATCAACATGAAGAATATATAAAACCCAAGAGTTATCCATTTAATAATCATGCATTCTTCAGATGATATCAAAAAAATCTAAACTTGTTAGAAATTAAAATTTCAAGATTATTTATTCCATATAATATATGTTTTTAAACCATTAAAATATTATTACTGAATAATTATCCTTTTAAATTTAACTTATTCCTCATATCTTTTATAATATTAGAGAATGTATCATAGATAAATATTTGTAACAAATAAAAATATCTAAGGTTTTTAATCAATAATTTAAATTAAGATATCAAACTCACTACTATATACATGTCTTGGAAATTCTATTATTCCCCGATAATAGACTAATAATAATACTATAAAACATTTAATTATGATCCTTAATTAGGTTGTAAGATAGAGTTGTTTCTAGATACATATCTCTCTTAGTTTTATTTTCATGATCTTGGGTCAAACAAATAATAAATCACGGAAAATTTTATATTAATATCACATATTAGTGTATGAAAATATAAATTCTAAGAAGTATTTCCCAATTAAATTATTTTTAACATATAATATTTTGGGTTCAACCTATGACTATTTTTGTTCAATCTTTTTTTATCCATGGTCAGTGTTTTGTTATAATCTATAACCAAATTAGTTAAAATCATAAAAAAATCCATTATAATATACCAGTATAGGGAACATGAATTAACTATATAGTATCACCTGGGATTGTGAAACTAGGTGTCCAATTATTCATCATTTTTATCACTAGGTAAAGATGTCGTTAATACTCAATTCAGCATTTCAAAGCTATCACTCATAATAAAATCTATTCGAAAACATAAATCAACTTGTAAATTGTAGAAAATGATGTTAATTCTAGTAGAAATAACATAATATATAATCAAGCATGGTATTAGGGTGTTATAATATAGTTATTCATTTATTTTAGATTAATCCCCTATGATTTCACTATATTTCTCTTAACTTAATCCAAAAAATAAACAAACCGATTAAATAAATAACTATGATTTCCATTGATAATAGCTGATGAACCCCAGTCCCAAACTCTTGGATTTATTTTAATATATATATATATATACTTCTATAGAATAACTTTGATACTTGTGGGAAGATATAAGATAACCATTAAAAAACTTCACATTATTATTAAATATTAGAGCAATCTAACATAAATCGTAGAAAAAATTGGTGTATTTTCAATAAGGACAAGTTACATAATAAAAATAGTTTAAAAAATATGTGTAAATTTATAAAATATAAAACCATACTGAACTCCCTTTTATAATTATCACATGATACATTCAACTTCATAAACATGGGAAATGGAAAAATAATAATGTTACGATATAATATTCACATTAAGCGTAAACACAATTGAGTAAAATAAAAGATAATAATTGAACATAATTTGAAAATATGGTTATAACCAAGAATATAATATCTCATAACTAATAAAAAGTCAATAAAAAACATGATTTCAGATATACGACATGACATAACATATCAAATAAATCACAAGAATGAATAAACCTGAGTATATAAACATGAGACATGATATCTTAATATAGTCTGATGTGTAGGCATAAATCTATGGAATAATTAGTAAATATTATATAACATTAAAATAATATAATTAAATAAATGTAGAAAAACCATATGAAAAATAACCAACTGTAAAAAATTAATGTATTACCCTTCATTATGTATTGAAAAAAAATAAAAACATGTCCAAATATTTTATTTTCAACATATCCCAATTTGTACACTCATAATTTTAACCTGAGATATAAATCCTTAACTAAAGCAATTGATGGTGATATTGGACATAAAATATCATCATCCATATATATGCGTAACACTTAAAAAAATCATTCATTTAATATTAAATAACCAAGGATATGAAAATGTGTTCGTTGATCACATCATAGATTACACATGGAATAGAAATTAGTTTCATATCCTTTTTAAATATACAAACTTAAGTAAATAATTTATAATTCCATCAATAATAATAACAAGATAAAAACCTGGAAAATAAATTTTCATCCAATGATATTATGTAACATTATTAGAAAATAAAACTCAATCAATATACTAAATCAAATGGTGATTATGTTGTTTAGATAAAGAGTTAGTTGATTAGAAAATAATTTCCCATTCAGTCAATGTATAAAACCTAGGTAAACACCATTCAATAAAAGGAGTCCAACATAGCATATTAACATATGAAATTTAATGAATGAAAATTTAGGGATCCCAAAGTAGTTTTTTAATATATGAAATATATTGGAATAAAAATTAAATTTATTCACCAAATATGATTAATGAAGAAAAAATAGTGAATAATTTTTTATATTATAAATATATTTCATTTTTAATTTTTTAAGAATCATTTAAAGAATCAATTGTTATATGAATATTACTTTAAGAAGAATAATAGAATTATATATTTAAAATAATGATGAAAATGAACATTTTCCATTAAAAACATTTCAATAAAATACTCAGAATAATTGAAATATAATTATCTTTTTTAAACCATTAACATTGGAAAAAATGATCCAAAATGATGGTGAATCCATTATCATGAAAAATTTTATGAAAGGATATTTTTTATTTTTATAAAGAAATTATAATAGATAAATTCACCAATTTATTTATATATGCAGTTTTCAAAAAGGATGGATAATGTATTTTGATATATATTAAAATAATTAATCAAAATACCCAATGATTGTTCATTGAAAAATAAATAAATAATTAATAATGGTTCCATGAAGTAAATGATAATAAATATATTTTTGATATGTAAACATTTTTATATTTTTAAATAAACTATTTAAAACCCACATTGTACATAAGAAAATAAAATTTTCCATTGAAATGTTATTATTAAATTAATTATATCCCTTGAATTAATTCAAATTTTATTTCCCAAAAAAAGAAGAAAACATTGTCATGAAGGAAAATATAGACTGCACAAAAATTTGATTTATGTGAATGGGAGGTAATCTTACTAATATTTTACTTTTATTTTGGCCAACATTTTAACAAACAAGGTTTATTAATGATGTGAATAAATTTCCATATAGAATAAGGGGAAATAAAATATAAAATTGGGGAATGGAAATTTCCATTAATTCTTGAAAATTACATTTCTATTTTTATAGAATATGATATAATATATTAGAAATTGAGTCGATGAAACACCATATAGAGACATAATATTTGAGTTTAGAATCACATGATATTGATGTTATATGGAATAATGATAAAATTCTAGGAAAAATGGAGAAATAAAATAAAAAACATTCAATTTGTATAAAAAATCAAACTCATGGAAATAAATTTCAATATGAATGTTTGTAAAGAAATTTAATACAATGGAGTTATCACAAACCATTGCAGCTATTTTAATTTCTGATGGAAAACTATATTAGAGAATAGACATGGAAAATAAAATTTTAAATAAATTTATATAGTATAATTAATATATAAAATATTATTTTCTAATATTATACTACTATCAAAATAAAATTTAGTTTATAGAAAAATATTTCTAAATTTGTGAAATTTTTAGACAAGAAGCCCCTATCATTTCCTATATTCTCTCTGCGTATGCACCTAACATATAAAATATTCAAATTATGTTTATTTTATAAATTCTTATAATAAATATTGATATAAATATTTAATTTATTTTGTAGTATTTAATATCTTCTTACATATACTTATTATATAGTTTTTAATAATTTTTGATTATTTTTTTAATGAAAATTGAATTATTTTCATCTTATTTTGGAAATATTAGACATCAAATATTATATTTTAATAATAAATTAAATATTTTTTCAAACCACTGAATAAATAGAAAATATAATTATTTTCATAATCAAATGTAAACATATTTGTTTTTATATTCCCTTAGTCATCCATGATTGTGTTTTATAGCAATGTTCATGTGGGTAATTAAATTGATCCAAATAGGACGACACTATTACTAAATGAGTGAGTATGGTTAAAGAAGAGTAAAATATACTTATAACATAATAATTGTGAAATTATTAAGAATATTTCTATTTGTGAATTATATTTTATGTGGGTTGGATAAATAATGAAAATCATGGTGAAAAACTAAAAAATTTACATCATTGAGGTGACAGTCCAGATAATGCACAATTAACAATTTCATTTACTAATGAATGTTATATAATAGAGTTTGGTTATAAATATTATCTTAATAATAACTATTATATTATATATTTATCAGTTTTTTAACTGTAACCCTTATAATTAGTGATGATATTTAGTGGGGAAATAATAGAAGGCATCACTTCATGGTGTCTGTAGTCCTCAAAAACTCATGGTCGACATTATTATATTATTCTGGGTAAAAGTAATTGTAAAAGTAGAAATGTTTTTATTAATATAATAAAAATTTACTAAAATAATTATAATTAATTCATTAAATTAATATGTTTATGATAGGTTTCGAAAAGAATGAATGATAATAAACGATTTAGGATTAAGCAACACCTCCTCTAGGACAACAAAATTTCTTTTGAATGTATCCTTAGAAATATAGGTCTTAAAAATAACTATGGTGTCAATGGGATTCCGGTTATACAATGGAAACCAAGTATAGTATATGTATGAAATTTTTAAACAAAATTTAGAAGTTTATGTGTATCTTTGAGAGAGTGGAAGTGATCCCTTTTTATTAATCAAGAAGGGGAATTCTTTCTGAAACAATTTACATTTCAATGATATTATTACAATATTCAAGCTTCAAGAGGAACAAAAGATCGAAATAAAAGATTTTTTGAGTAATAATGGGTCTATATAATCTCAATAATTTACATAGACTCTTTTTAAACATTTTGGAATTGATTTTAACTTTTATAATTGATTTAGATTTAACATTTTTTCATTGGGGTAACAAATTTTAACCCAATTAAATAATGTTTTAAAAAAAATTAAAATTAAACCCCTCTCTTAATAATTTTTTTCCTAATTAAAACATAATCTCAATTTTTTTTAATTGAAATTATAAATATTATAAAATTTAAATTTAAATTTAAAAATTTTATTTATAGATCAATTGTTTTTTTAGTAGAGAAATTATATTTTAACAATTATCTTTTCGTGATTTCATTTATAAATTACAAAAAACTAAATTTGTGTCAATATAATAATATATATATATATATATTATATTATTTAAAATATATAAATTTAATTTTTTAGATAAAAATGACAAAAAATAAAATTAGAATAATTCAATGAAAATAACCTTTTATTCGTTATCATGTTCATTAACATTAATCTTCATATTGCCATTTTTGTGATCTAAAATGATGATTAATTTTTTAAATAAAATTAATATTTTTATATCAAATATTGAATAAATTATTAGAGAATTAATTTCTAAATTTGATAAAATCTCATTCTTCATGCAAGTGAATAAAAAAAGATTTTGTGTTAAATATTACTCATGTTTAAAAAATATTCAATAATTGTTACATAAATTCAGCATATTTTTTCTAAATGGATTATATTACTTATGAAATATTTATATTTGAAATTAAAAAGTTTTTAAAAATCTTTTAGTTCATTTTTGTGTTATGGTAATGTAATAAAAGTTAGACTTTTTAGCAAGTAGCTATTTTCACTAATCATCAAAAATAAACTATTTTAGGAAAACATAATTAAACCCCCTATGATAATTTTTAAATACTAAATTCCAAAATGAAGATAAATTTATAAATTACAATTATATTATATATAAAAGTATATTTTAAACTGTAATAAATTATACAAAGAAATGTTTCTTTTGTTGAAAAAACTCCCATTCAAAACATTGGTCATATTAAATCCCATTTTGTATGATTTTAAAATTGATAACATTCACTTTATATTAAAAATATTTTATTCCTATAATAATTCAATAATATCTTATGTCTTGGATTTTTTTAGTTTATTTTTTAATTTGGAATGGTCTATAAAAACATTTTTTATTTAATGAATAAAATATAAATCCATAATCAAATATTGGGTCACTAAATTCATCCCCTTAAATAAGTTTCATTTTAAAAAATTTAATTATTAATGACTATTGAATATTGTTAATGATATTCTTAACATTTTTTTCATTCAAATAAATATTCAAATTTTAAATCTATCTTACATTCATAGGATATATCAGGTTGATTATCCTCCAGAAAATAAGATTATTTTTTCATAAATTATTAAAATATAGTATGGAAATACACTAATTATTGATTATTTAAAATACCTCTTTAAATAGAATTTCATTCCCCAAGATAGTAAAAAATAATAATATATTCTCTCAAAAAACTCCTCTATATTTGACTAAAAATTTTATTATAATCTATTTAAAAATGACACACTCATTTCAATATATATTATAATACCAGATATGAGATAAAATTCACCAAATATACCATGCATCACATTTTAATTAAAACAATTAAAAAAATCAATGATATCAATACAATCTACCTCACGTTTCTCCAAATAGATGAACAAATTATTACCACAAGATCAAAAATATATTAATCCTAATATTTATCTATATCTCAATAAGGTGTTCTTAAATAGTTTTTCTAGAATTCAAGTCCTTTTCATAAAATAAATCTTTGAGTATATTGATACAATTTAATATATATATATCCAAACCTTTAATGTATAAGTTCCACAAAAGAATCCATATATGTTTCACATAGTCCTCATGAATATTTTAATATACCAGAACATCATAGATAAATATCACTCTCTAATAAAGATATAAAAGTGTATTAAGAATTAGTTTAGATTAAGATATCAAACTCACTAACATATTTATGACTATAAAATTAAACATTCCCATAATTGCATGAATATTATATGATTCTCATACATTTAAGTATTCTCCCATAATTAATTGTAATACATTGTAGTTTATCGATATATACCTTTATAGATTTCATTTTAGGGATTCATTTTTAACCATATACTAAAAACAAAATTTTTTAAGATAATATACAAATTATGAATTTTGATAAATCAATTTGTATATTTCTTCCCCCACGATATCTTCTATATTAACATATTATAATTACGGTTATATATGTATACATTTGCCTAATTATTTTTTGTCCATTATCATTTTCATGTTTGGGTTTCAATAAAATTAGTTACCATCCCCCTCAAATAATTCATCATGTTACAATAGAGGGGATTTGAATTAACTGTAGAATCCCAAAGGATTTTCAAACTAGTTGTGTAGTTAGGCCTTTTATTGTGTACTGTGTGAAGATATAGTAAATAAAAAATCCTACTTTTTCCAGGATAATACCACTAATAATATCTATGATCAAGGCTTTTTCCAGTTATAGTATGAATTCATGGATTACATATTATAAAAAAAATCATGAATTTACCCAATACATACCTATCCCTTAGAAATATCCCAATGTTTTTCACAAATTTTATCCCATAATAATGTTATAAATAACTAAAGTAATCATAAAAAAGAAAAAAACAATCATTTTATACCAATTGAGGTTCCAAATATCCTCACTCCTTGATATTGTGCTAAAAAGACATGCTTTTTGAAATTGACAATGATATTATGTGATATGATCCAAGTTAATTTGAACTAAATTCAATTTAGTATAAAATATCAAAATAATATTGAATAACATGGAGAACCTTTTGGTTTAATGTTTTTAGAACAATCTATATAGGAAACATATATAAATAAGCTTCTAAAAATTTATTAATAAGAAAAAATAGTAGATTCCCTATTAAATTTATCATAGTTTAGACTCATCATAATATCCTGGATAAATGGAAACATAAGAAACAAATGATCTGAGTCACATAGTTTGGGTAAATATAATGGATAAAATTAAAATATCATTAGTGAGCATTATATTAGCATATTACTATTACCAAGATACGTAATAAAATAATTCCCAAATAATTCATAGAAAATAAAATATTATTCTTGGACTAAAACATTGGATAGCATTACAAATTATCCAATAGAGTATGAAAACATTGAGTCCATAAAAATAACCATGAAAGGATATAATAGTTATAATAATACGCATAAAATTTTGGAATAAAAGTGATTTTATAATATCTTGAAATGCAAATCATTAGATAAATGTAGAAAAAACATAATCATATGAAAAACATTTAATAAATACATGTATATGAACCATGTTTTCTTGAGTTCAAATTAATGTATGTACGCATTTTTTTGAGAAAAATAAATTGTTCCCACATATAATTATCCCATGAGAAATAAATCCTATAAAAATTCATTTAATGGTTATATAGTGCATGGAGGGTGATGTAGGACCCACACATAATCATCCATACATATGATTCCCAATTAAAAAAAACCAATCATCTAATCGTAAATCTCCCATGAGAATAAAATAAATTTCATTCATTATATTTTATAGAAACCAAAGAATGATAATGTGCTTTGTATTATTTTCAAATGGATTCAAATAAATAAATGATTTCTAATTCCATAAAAATGTATAACATGAAATATCCATGTTAAATAAATGTGTATCCAATGATATTAACTGACATTATTGGTAAATATAATTCAATAAAGATAAAGAATCATTTAGTTTTCACACTATATAGTTAAAGGTTATACTTCTAAATCTTTAGTTCCTTTAATAAATAAATTTATAAAATCTAGTTGAACACAATTCAATAAAAGGAGTCGAAATACAAGTTATTCATAGAGGAAAGACCACATTCTAAATTTTTTTTTTATACGCTAAATTTTATTTTCCACAAAAGGTAGTGATATATTATTTATTTTATATAAATTAATCATTTCATATTTATGAAAACTTAGTTAATGAATCGACCAGGATATAAAGAATATTTTAAGAAGAAAAATATAATTTTACTTTAAAAGAAAGAAACAAATTACCCTTCTCCTTTGAAAAAAATTTAAATAAAACTCACAGTACAAATGAAAATTAATATAAATTGTAAAACCATGAAACTTGGGTAATTATATGAAAAAGGATGGGAAATTTGTTACTATGAAGAAGATTTTGAAAAGAAATATTTATTATTTTTATAAATAAGTTCTAATAAAAAAATTTAGTTTGTTTTCTTTAAGTAATATTGAAAATGGTTTGGAACATAAAATATGTGATAGTTTAAAAAATTAATTTTTAATAAATCTATAAAAATGGGGTCCTAAAAAATATAAAAACTTTTATAGATAATAATTCGAGTGGAGGATAAAATAAATATAACCATTATCTTGGAAACATTTTAAATATTCAAAAAAAATTTAATGAAAATAAACATCTTAAATAGAGATGAAATATATAGAATTTAAAAATTGTGATGCGAATTAATATGATCAGCTGAGTTAATTCATATTTTTGTTCTAAAAATTTTATAAAAGATTTTGTGGCAAGGAATATAAGAATATAAATAGACAGAATCATTTATAAGAATGAGAGTTATTGTTAAAAACTCCACACTTTTGTTTCCTAATTCTATTCTGAATGAAGTGGTTGTTGATGATGAGAAGCATTTTCCACAAAGAAAAATATGGATTGATATATAAATTCGGGTAATCGTAAGAGCAATGAAATTTTGAAAAGTATATTCATGTAAGAAACATAATGACACAACATATCTTAAATTGAGTTTATTAAACCCTTACATGTAATGTCTTCATTAAGGTAAGAATCCATTGATTATGAGTATATAAGTAAGATTCGTAAAACCCTAAAAAATAATGTATAAAAATATTACAATTCATTCAATAGGTATAATAAATAAAACTGGTACCAATAAATTTTATTATGTTTTTTCTAACTCATTGGAATAAATGAAAGTTAGAAAAACCGAAAAACAATTTTATATTTTTGAGTCAAAACCCAATGACATAAAGAAATTTGAAAAGGAAATATTATATGAATAAATATAAGATAGTCAAGAAGAAATGTATTAATTTTATAGAAAATAAAATATTCCAAATAAATCATGTTGTATAATAAAAATTATGTATCAAGGGGTGAAGATTTTTTTTGAGAAACCATTAACATGTTATTGAATCACTATATGAATGCACCTAACTTTCTAAATATTCAAATAAAGTAAATTATTTATATTTTAAACAAATATATAAAATTATGTTTCATTTACTATGTAATTTTTTCCATATTACATGTATTTATTATATTGTCTTTTCTTATTTTTTTAATTTTCGAATAAAATTGAATCATGATAGATTATTTCCATAATTTTGTCTATAAATGCAGAACTTTTAATACTATACTAAATAATTAATATAAAAATTCCATAATGAAACAAAAAATGAATTTTCTATGAACATATTATATAATTAGTACATTAGATTTCAAATTTATCCACAATTTAGTTTTATAGTGTTGTTCATGTGTGTTAATAAGCTAACACAAACAAGAACATGCTATAACTTGATGGCTAAGTATGGTTATCGAAGTGTAAAAATATAATTATAATAAATGAATTTGATATATTTTATATTATAATTTTTTTAATTATTTTTTTAGTGGTTTGGATGAATATTGATAATATTGATGAAAAACAAAACATGTAATTTCATGGAGGTGATAGTCCTCACAGTGAATGATTAATGATTTCATATTTTGATGAATTAGTGGGAATTAAAGTGGGTCAATGTTTTTCACATAATAATAAAAATTATATTATATATTTAATATTAATTTTTTAATTTAATACATATAAATATTAAAGTGTTGTGTCGGTGAAAAATAGAGGATGGTACTTTATTGAGATGATAGTCTGCACATAAATATGATTGATTTTTTTGGAGTGGATGTAATGAAATAAATTACGTGATTTTACATTAATATAATAAAACATAATCATAGTATTCATATATATGTAAAATAATAATATTTTTTTGATATGTTTGTATGTAATGAATAAAAATTAATTATTATGGATTAAGTAATAATGGATTTGGAATTAAATTTATCTATAAAGATTCATAGGAAATGATGGGATTACGGTAGCTTATGGTGAATTGGGGATTTAGGGATTGGAAGGGTATTATTGTAGTAGTAAATTCGTCAAATTTTGAAAGAAATTTATTAGAGTATGTGTAACTTTGAGATCATTGAAGTAATACCCTTTTATTAGTGAAGAAAATGGATCTTCTGTGCCTAACAATTACTTTTCATTGATATCATAAAATTAATCCATCGAAAACGACTTCTATGCCATTAAAAATCAATTTCTCGTTGATATTGGGTCCTGAATTAAAAAAATAATATTTATACACATGTTTTAAATATGTTTTGTGTAATTTACACTTATATTGTTTCTTTTATTCTTTCTTACGGGGTTAACAAGTTTTTACCGACATATCTTATATTTTACAAAACATGTGAAATAAAATATATTTTAAAATGTTTTTATAAAATTTAATTTATTTTAAATTCACTCTAATTTTAATTTTAAATAATGGAAAATTAACTTTTAAATTGAAATATTAATTTTTTTTAAAACTAATGTTTTAAACATTATGTTTTCATAATATTATTTAGCATTGAGTACCAATTAAAAAAATGATAATATAATAATATATGTTTTTAAATATCATATATGAGTTATTATTGAAAATATATAAATTTAATTAATCATATAAAAATTACACAACATTAATAAAACAATTATTTCAAAATAACTCTTTCACTATTATCATAGTCATTAAATTAAATATTTTTAATATAATTTTTATGAAAAAAGTGACATTTAATTTATCAAATCACACAAGGATGATGATGTCAAATATGAATTCCATTTTTTATATTTAATTTCTAAATATGTTGAAATATATTTTTAATGCATCACATAAATATAATTATTTTCCATGAAACATTACCTGCATTTTTAAAATATATTCAACATGTATTTAATAAATTAAAAATAATATTTTTTAAATGATTTATAATACATAAAAACTATATATTATATTAAGAAAAAACATTTATAAACACTTATGTCATAAATTTGTTTTTATTATATCATAAAATTGACAATTTTTTTAAAAAAATTTATATATTCAACATTCTCCAAAAATTTAATTATTTTAGAAAAATATAGAAATTATATTATATGATAATTATATCTTGATGAACTCCAAATTGAATTTCGTTTTAATAAATAAAAAAATCTAAATTTATAATCATATTATTTAAATGAAAATACAATATATAATGAAAAACTATTATTTTTGAAAATTTACCTTTTATATCATTATATCTTATTAATCATATCTTTGTGAATTTAAAGTTGTTTACCATCCTATTATCAACAAGAATTTGTATTCTTGTTATAATTTAATCATCCAATATATCATTGATTGGATTTTCATCAACTTCTATTGGAAAATATTCTGTTAAAAGAATTAATATTTAATAAAAAATAATGATTTAATAAAGTCTTTGGTCATTATAAGAAGACATTAAAAAAATTCATTAAATAATAACATTAAAAAAATTATTATAATTCAAAATTATTATAATATTATAAAAATAATTCAAATAAATAAATCATAATTATAATAATAACAACAAAAAAAATATTCCTCAGAGAGAAAACAATTTCCAAAATTATCATTAAGAAAAAAGTTCTTGAGAAAAATGGAAAGAAAATAAGAGAAGTTTAAATCAATGAATCACTATTTGAATTTATAAATATATATACATAAAAAATGGCCAAAAATAATATATAATTAATTTTATTACTTTTTACAGTATTAATGATTCAAATTTCTAATATCTATCAGTGCTCTTATATAAATATTAAAATTACACAATTAATATCCATGTTAGGCTTTAAATTTTATTTGAAAACAGTAAAACCAAATAAATGAATAAACATTTAATCCATTTGAATGGTTGAATCACTTAATGTAAATACATAGTATGGAAATTAACTATGAAATTTTCCATTGTTATCTTTATTTAGTTTTAGTAACAAATCATTAAAATAAATTCAAACAACATAAAAATTATAAATTATTATTCAGGGAACAAATAGATCAACAAAAAATTATTAGAATAATTAAAATAAATAATTTAATAATATTATTATCATTCCAACAAAATCTTGTTTGAATGTTTATTTTTCCATTTAATTATTTATTTATAATAAAATACTTACTAAAATATTTCTTAAAACACCTTTAAAATATTTAACTTGATCAACATAAATATGAGGCGTTCCAAAATTTAAATTTAAATTGTAAATTATGTTTCACTATTTTTCATCATTTAATAAATATATAATTAATAAATTCATAAATTTTAGATACCCTATAATATAATAATATAATTTCATTAATACATGTCTGTCAAAATTCAAAACATTTCTATATATATTTTGAATATTTTCTCCAAATGTAACTTTGTCTGATAAAAAATTATAATATATGGAGAAATAAAATAAACTTTTAATAACTTGTGAGTTGTTGGTTCAGAACAAAATTTGTTCGTGTGAACATCATTTTTATCCTATGGTCAAGTTGAATTATATTTAAATTACTTTATTATCATTATAAATCATTAAATATCATGTTAATTTGTCTTTTTGGTCTTAATATATTACCTAAAAATAGTTAATGTTTAATTTTAAAATTTATGAAAAAACATAGAGTAACATTGAACTAAAATTAAAACATAAAAATGATACATCTATATTTTGTAGTGGTTGAAGAAAATGAATATAATTTTATTATTTAGCAATATTAATAGTAAAATCCAAATTATGACCCCTATAACCCTTGTTTTGATAAAAATAAAAATAAAAATTTATGATTAAATGTTAATGTAAAATTGAATCTCATAAAAATCATTTCAGTACTATAAAAACAATGAAATAATAATAAAAAATTTAATAATTATTAAACAATTAAAGAGAATTTAATTAAATACTTACCAGGTTAATAGTGATTTTATAAGAAAATATAATTAAAAAATAAAACTAAAATTCAATTCATGTAATGAAAATATTAAAAAAAATTCATAGTTAACAGAATATTTTTATTAATAAATAAATGGTTAAAAAATAATTATTATTATGAGTTATCTTAATTTTGAGAAAATAATTTTTGGAAACAAAAACCACCAATTTATAATGTATATATTCGCACGAAAGGTAGTGAACATTAAAAATGGAAATAGTTGGATTTTATTAAGGACATTGATCATTATATTCATTATCAAGATATAATAAAAAATAAATTGTTTTATTCCTTATGTTGAAAAGGCCATTGAGTTCCTCCAAAGATGAGGATTGATGGAGATCCATTGACCAAGGAATTATTAAAGATGTACATGGGTACCATAAGGGAAGGGACCTCATTAATAAAATCCCAAATGATATAATAAACATCATTACTGGTTAAAAAAGAGAATAAAAAATAGACGACAAAAAATTACAAAATAATATAGAGAAAATAAAAAATGGAATGTTTCTAAATTTATATCTTGATCAAGAGGGAGTTATATGGTGTTTTACAATGACATGTAACCTTTTTATTATAGATTGTATTAATGATCTAATAGATGAGTCTCACAACATTAAATTCTATATATATACTAGATGTACCAATGTTATTGTAGATTTTTTTGATAATTATTGTTGTGGTAACATGAAATAGAATACTGGTGATTATACTTCAAGATTTTAGGTATGTCCACAAGTGAATGCAAAGTTAAAATCTCCCAACAGAATACTACAACCACTACACATTTCTATATGGAAGTAGAACAACATTAGTATATACATTGTGACTAGAATTCATAATACAACAAATATAAACAATTATATATTGGGAATTATTAACATATTACCAAAATATTCTCATTTTATCACTATATGAGAGGTTTTCTTGCTCATGCACCATGCTCATCAACATATTCAATATGTGTAGATACATTATGGAACAATGTTGTCAATTATTTCACAATATGATCTATGATTTTATTGTATCTTCCAAAGACTCCTTCAAGAGTATATGAATATAGATGTAAACCTAATAAGAAATTATCATCTCAAAACATATGGGAAGACTAAGCAGACTTTTCAAACATTAGAAATCATGTTTAGGGAAATCTCATTTTATTTTCAAGGGAGTTGGGACCAACTTTTTCTTATAGTTGAATTATATTATAACAGTAGTTTCCACTTGGGCATTCAAATGAGTCCTTATTAAGAACTCTATGACAAAATGTCTCAAACTCCAACATGTCTGGATGATGTTAGTGAAGGAGACCTATTTTATACCAATCAATTTGAATTTTACTGCAAGAAAGATATGAATAATCCTGAAACATAATTGTTTATTCAGATTTAAATGATGATTTAGGATGAAAACAAAAGTAATGATTTGAAATTTCAGTTTGTTTTTCTTGTATCCTCAAACTAAAAGAACTCTAATGATTCACTATATTTATATAAATGATTAAAATGAGTCCACAGTACGTTTTAGAATTTCATATTAAAGAGCAGGTTGGAGTAGTTTCCTATGAGTTATCACTAAATCTAAATCATTACAATGTCCCTGAGTCTACCATATTTCCTTAATACGAATTTTTATATAAAAAACACATATACTTGAATAAATAGGTGTTTACTCAGATGTCGATCTTTCCAAAAAAGAGCAATATATCCAGATTCAAGATGCATGTGATCATTAGTAGAAAAAAATACACTAAAAAAATTCATATGTTGAAATAGTTTTTTTATGAAAATTATGACCATAGAGAATTGATTTTGGAAACATATCCCCATATATTTATTAGAAAGACAGAAATTTTAAGGGTGAAAATGTTTACATGGGGGAATGTAATGACCGTAATTATTAATTAATGAATGAACATATATTTCACAAAATTTATTTTATTATTTTATAATGTAAAATAACATAGAATGAATATTAAATTTCATTAAACACAATGAAATTATACTTACTATAATAACTAGGAATAGAACTTAGAGTTAAACATTAATAATGATTGCAATAAAAAGGATAAATACCATTGGCCTGAGTTCTACCATGAAAATATCTAATTCCATGAGGATTTTTGAAATTAATTGAATCATTTGGAATATGATATTCATTATCTAGGTAAGTATATAATTTTTTTTAGTGATGTCGGGAAATAAAATTTTTGAAAATTTGAATTTTATATCGAGTGAAATGGGAAATGTGACTACTAGGGTCAAACTATTACATATCCATTGCAATGTGACTGATTATGACAATTAGAAAATATGACAGTTAGAATTTATGTCTATTGAAAAATATTAGTATTAATCATTTTGATTATTTCAAATTATGTATGTGGTAATTTAGTATTTTTAATGTGATAGTTGGAACTATTATATATAATTGGTAATGATGAGGATATTGTATACTGAAAGGAGAATCCCCAAACTCAACCATTTTTAACATCACTTATGAGTATCATTTATTTGATCTTAGGATGGAGGTATCATCAGTAGGCTTTACCCAAGACTAAATACTCATCAATATTAAATATCTGTGGAAGATGTTGAATCATTTACAGGATATGTTCAATCTAGTTGATATCTCTATCAAATCAACTGTTTTTATGATTCCGAATAATGTACCACTATCACATATCTCAACTGTAGGGCTTACAATCGTCTAATAATGGAATATTTATTTAGACCATAAGTTGTATTAAAGTGTATATTATCATAGAAATAATGTAAGGGCAGTAAATATCCATTATATTTATTTATTATATCACCCATTCATAAATTATAAAATTAAAATAGTCAGATGGTGAATATGTGAAAATATATTTTCATATAAATAAACAATAATTATAATTTTGGAAAATATATATATATAAATATCATTAAAATAATGATTTAATATGATGTTTGAAGTTTGAAATAAATTTTTTTTTATAAAATTATTTAAATGAATTATATTAATTCATAAATAAAAAATAATTTAATTTTATGCAATCGTATGTAGTTTTTATAAGGGCTAGAAATGCAGTCGTGTTGTCAAAATTTATAATATTTAATAAATTTGATTTTTTAAACTAGATTTCACCTTTTTTATAAAATTATTTTAAATAAATGGGTTTCATTTTAAAAAATATCAAAACTAAATTATCTACTAATAATTATTTTAGTAATTTTACAAGACAATCAATTTCAGGTTAAAAAGTAAAATATGGTATGGATATATAGTAAATAATATTAAATAATAATTACTTCAATAGATGTAATGGCTATTACATAGAATTTAAGGACCAAATATTTAATCTAATAAAAATACTATATTTAAAAGTAAGAAAATTAATCTTATATATCTATATATATTCATCCAAAACATAAAGTATGTTTTATGTTTAAAACAGATCATTGTAAATAAGAATCAGATACAGATCCAAAAATATTATATTTTTTTGGGGGGTCAGATATTGAAAATGAAGACTCAAAACCTGGCGACACATGAAAATTACTATGGGATCGAATAATGGGTTGGAAAATTATTATATATTTTATATAACATGGAGTCTAAATATCAATATTTATAAATTGACAAACATCACCTCTTCATTTTTTATAAACAACCATACGTTATTCTATTGATTTCCACTTCTAATCTACAAAGCATGAAATTAATATTATTTTTAGTCTTATGAGTCTCTCTACGGTCTTTCTATGATCTTATGGATATCTTCTTAAGAATTAAGAATCTATATTTCGTGTAAGGGTTATATTCCAATTTTGTCTTCTCTATTCAATTATATCATTATATTAATCCTTTTGATTTTCAACTGATTAAATTTTCATGTGGTTTTAATCATTTATTCTTTATCCAGTTTATTCTCTATTAAAGGTAAACTACTATTATAAATTATTAATATCATTCCATATTATGTTATATATACACATTGTTTTTTCTGCAATCATTTTTTGGATTTTCCATGCCAATCATTTTGATTGAGAATATCCAATCCAATTATCCTACATGGGAATTAAAATAGATATAATTATACTTATTTGGTTTAGGATATAAATTTATTATAGTAAAATTTTATAATAATGGTTTAAAATTATGAAATATTATGTTATAATAAATGATCCATGTGATACACATAATGTTAAGAAATTGAAGGGTTCACACTGATAATGCTTCAATGCAGCCCATTCATTCTTTATGAAACATATTGTATATCCTAGACCATATAGGCACAAGAGTAAACCATTCAGATAAGAATAAATATAGTTATTTCCTAAACTACACTCCCATCTATTTAAATATATTTATTTTATGAAATATTTCTACACTAGATACATTCAATTCTAATGAGTAAGGGTACTGGATAAAAAATGATATTTAATATACTAAAAGGGTACAAAATTCCAAATTGTTTTGTATTACTAATATAAAAGGGATTATTAGTTTATTATCAATATAATGAATAATTATGGAACCAGACCACAAACCATGTGAAGAGGGAAAAATTAGGCTCAACCCAATGGATTCATAATTTTTTTGACATAAGGAGTAAGAAAACTGACTAATAATGTTATTATTCATACAATTTTTCACATCCATTAGGTTATCCTTGTCCAAGTGGTTAACGAATTATGTATAACTATAAAAATATGAGAATTATAAGGAAAAATGTGAGAAACAAGACATTGTTAAGAGTTTATATTAACTATAAGATTCTCCGCTCAACCATAAGAAATGATCATTTTCCAATGCAATTTTTTGATAAATTTTTAGAGAGGTTAGATGGAAATAAATTTTTATAATTATTAAATGGTTATTATTTTTGAAAATAGATTCTATCATAAAGGATTAGTAGAAAACTATATTCACATACCCATTTGGGTTTTTCCCATACATGATAATTTAATTTGAATTCTGTGGTTCCCTGAAAACCAATCAATGGAGTGTGATTGTAACAACCCGAAATTTTGAATAAATATTTTTTCCTAATTTTATGTTTTATTTTATACTCAACAAAACTTTTTCATTTGATAACATGGGTATAATTAAAATGAGACCGTTGGGTTTTGACTATTATATGACCATTGGTTAACATGACCTCTTTAAACTAAACGTTTTGATTTTTGTCTCAAAATACAAGTAATCTTGGTTAATTATTATAGAAAGAAGATTCCATGGCCTCACCCAGTAGTCTTGGACCGATTGAAGCCCATCTAACAGAACTTGGGAAGGAGGTAGCACCACAGGGTTTGCTCTGGACCAAACCCAAGACGAACTTCATCGTGTGAAGCTAGAACGGAATCGTCTTTGCGAGAAGTTCAACCTGATAGAAATTACTACTCGTGCGATGTTAGCCGAGCCTCCCTCGGATTCTCTCACCTTAGCACACCTTACACTTAGGTGCTATGCTGGTGTGATAAGGGGCTATGTAAGGAGACCGTAACTGCCTTGTATAATCTTTTTTTTAAATAAAAATTGGGATTTCTTCCTATGATGATGTTTATGACTTTTCAAATGTCCGAATAAATATAGTATGCATATTTTTGGTGAATTTTAGAGAAAGAATATTTTAAAAAATGTTTATGTAAATCTTAAATAATTAAAAATGTGTAATGATTTTCAAAAAATGGTCTTCTAAAATTATGTTCAATAAGACATTTAGAGTCTAATAAGATCAACTTGATTTTTGATGAATAGTAAATTATGAATAGTGATTTTATGATTAGGATTAGTAATGTATCCAAATGGATTAGTAATCTCACTTAAAGAAAGTTTTAATATAATTTAGACACCATGATTAAGTAATTAGATTCAATAAAATGGGAAAATAATGGTTTCATAAATTATTAGTCAAGTATTAGTTTTTTCAGGTGAATAGTGTTTTTTAATTAAAATTTTAATTAAAAATTACTAGAAAATTATTTTTATAAAATGGCCTTTATTTTTGAACTCAGAGCATCGATATTATGTGATGGTAATTTTTGGGGATTTTTCTGAAAAAAATGAATTTTCGGTTAATAGTGTATTTATTGAAAAATAAATTAAAAATATTTAGAAAATTATTTTTATAAAATGGAGTTCATTTTTGAAATCAGAGCATTTATATTTGGTTAAGGTGAAATTTTGGGATTATTCTGAGAAAGTTGAATTTTCTATGAATAGTAAAAATACAGTTTTAGGGTTTCGGTATGTTTAATGACATCATAACTGTGTCATGATGATGTCATGAGATATTTTAAGGGATGTTCGACTAAAGAGGATGAAGTATTGTGTGGGGGTCCCCATGTGGCCTAACTCCATGGGAATTACCATGGGAGGGCCCATGCTTTTGAGAAAACCACTTTTGAGGTGTCCCTTGGCCATTAATGCCTTGTCCCCTCACTGTCTCTCTAAATACCCACCCTTTCCTCCTTTATTTTTCACTCCCAACTCTCCCCCAACGAATTTCTGGTCTCCTTAACTCCCAAGGAGGCCTCAAAAGTTTCCCCCAAGCCTTCAAGGTCCCAACCTTTGAGTTTTAAGAGTTACGTTTTAAGGTAAGGGATCTGATCTCTCTCTTTCTTTTCAAGAAATATCTTTAATGTAATTTATTTTATGCTCTATGTTCTTATGTTAAATGGTGTTCTTTTATACTCCTATTACTTCCCTTTTCATGTTCTCATAATAAGAGATCCCCTCTTACTCTCATTATTTCGTTTTATGATGTTTTAAGTGGCGCCGTTAGGCTGCCGAAATTTTTGTAACGAATTCTTTCTCCCTTCTCATTTTTCAAGATCTATTTTCATGTAATGTATTTCAAGTTCCTTTTTTTTATGTTGGGGTATGATCTCTAAATTTATCATACTGATATTTTATGACCATATTATGAGAGACCCCATTTGATCTCTTCAATTCAGTATATTTAAGTTTTAAGTGTCGCCGTTAGGCTGCCGAATTTTTAAGTGGTTCTTCACCCTTCTCGTTTTGAAGATCTACTTTCATGTCGATTCTTTCAAGTTCTTTTTTGTTATTTTGGGGTATGATATCTATATCTATAATACTGATCTTTTATGACCATATGATGAGAGACCCCATTTGATCTCTTCAATTCAGTATTTTGATGTTTAAGTGGCGACGTTAGGCTGCTGAATTTTTAAGTGGTCCATGCACCTTTCTCCTTTTTCAAAGTTCTAATTCCATGTAAAGTCTTGAAAGTTCCTTTTTATTATATTGGGGTATGATCTCTATATATATCATACTGATATTTTATGTTCATATGATGAGATACCATATTTGATCTCATCAATTCATTTTTTGGTTGAAGTTTATGTAACGTCGTTGGGCTGTCGAATTTTCATAAGAGAAATCTTATTTTTGTCTTCCTTTCATGTTCTTCATTTTATATGGTACATCATTAAAATTTCATTACCATGTTCATATATCCTTCATATTCTGTACCTCTACTGTTTTATGGGTCATTTATGAATGTTTGACCCATGTCCCCTCTCTTTTCAATGTTTTCTAAAACCCCAAAACGTAGTTGTTATTCTGCAGAATTTTCATCTCAAAATGCCTCTCTCTTTTCTCAAAATTATTTTATGTTATTAAGTGAATACTAAATGCTCTTATTTCTACATGGGTATTCACATATATATCAAAGTGTTCGATTTTAAATTCTGGGATTTACATACATGAAACCCTCTTTCCCTTTCCGTGGGTTTAAAGTGATGTAAAGATCATGTCTTTAAAGCAGTTTTTAAAACGTTATGATTATGAAATGAAACCCATTTATTTTATGCTATGTGGGTTATTTATGAAATTTTTGATGATGATATATGTGGCTCACATGATAATAAAGTCAAATTTAAAGGTGTTCCCTGATAGCGCTCCAATGCATTGGGTAATGATGTATCCACTAGAGATTACAATTTTCACGATATCTTGGTAAATAACCTTGGTAATTTTCAAATGACACCTTGGGGATGGACCTTGGTGATATGTTCATGATTGTCTATATTAAATGTTTCCGTCACATCTTCAAGTTATGAAAAATGTTATTTTTATTATGATATGTCTCATTATTTCTTTCTCATTTCTTAAAGTTATTTTTCATGACATTGTTGAAATATCTCAAGTTCACATGTAAAATGTTCTCTTGTTTCCCTTACTGGTCCTTCTGCTCACCCTTTCATTTGATGTATGTCCCCAAGTTATGAGATGCAGTAATGAACCAGGGATGAACATGAGGAGAATCCTTTCAAGTGTTTAAGAAGAATGTTTTATGTTTTCATGTTTTAAGTTCCTGGTTTCCAAGACACTAAACCTTAAAGATCCTCAGTTTTGTAAAATGTAATGAAAGTTTATGTGATAAAAAGGCATGATGCTATAGTGATGGATATATTATTAGACATGACTGATAGGGGAAATTAAGTGTTCATGGATGACATCTCCATAGTGATGATAACATTTAGAAGTTGTCTTGAGAACATGGAATTAGTTTTATAAAGATGAAAATAGATCAATTTTGTTCATAATTTGGAAAAATATTAATTCATTATTATTGAATGTATATTTCTTTGTAATAAGGATTCCATGAGTGGAATTGAGTTTCAAAATTATATAGTAGAACTGATTTAATAACTACCCCATCTAAATAATTTTAAAATATTTTTCTTTGGAGAACGAAAAACATATAGCATAGAACATCAATATGAAATATTGAAACAAGGTAATGTTTCTAATGGGTGAAAGAAGTTCAGCCAGATAACTGATGAAAACCCATAATCTATGATCTCAATGAAATCTATTAAATAAAAGATCCTCCAGATCGAGATGAATATTTAAATAATATATTGATATTGGGAAATTATTACTCTATAGGCTGAAAAAATATCCACCATGAGAAAGCCCATTTAAATAAGATTGATGTAGTTTTACATAGATTTGAGTATAGAGATAGAAATTATGGTGATGGATTCAATGTTTGGATGAGTTATTTTGAACTAAATCATTTTTTGAGTTGTTGATGAATCCCAAATTATTAGTTCCACGAACCATGAAAAATATCATGGTTCATTTAAAAAAATGTCATTTATTTTATACGTTTTCCCACACCCATAATATTTTTCCAATTACATTTCAGAACAAATATGATTATAATATTCCAATATTTTCTATTTATTTTACCCATACATATTATTGTTTTTATTATTTTCAATTATTTAGTAAAATTTTAGTATTTTTTAAAATACACAAACACACAGACATATAGTAATATTTTTATTTTTAATGGTTTAGACTACCCAACTAATCAAAACCCACCTAGACTGTCCCCCAATCCCATTACATAGCACATCCCAAGCCGTGGCCTAGTTGGACTAAGTCCACCACCTATCCCATTATATGACATGGATGAGTTGGTTGAATCTCATCACCTATCCTAACTCAAGACATTGCAAGTCAACCCATTCCCACCTCCCTACCTAGCCCTAACCATCAAATGTGTTAGTTTCATCATATATAAGAGGATCATATGATCAAAATCTGAAACATGTTTCTATTCTTTTTAGAACATTACCACTTTCATATTCTCATAATATATTAATTTTTATGAAATAATAGTAAATTCTCTTATATAAAAATACATATACTTGTATGAAAATAAAAAGATACACCAACACAAATATATGTATCTATATATTATAATATATAAAAATAGACACACATAGATATATATATATATATATAAGTATATATAAATATATGTAAATATAATTAAATATATATAATCATATACAAATACATATATATATGAATATAAATACATATAAATATTTTAGTCCATTATATGTGAATAATATTTTCTAACATTGTCATTTGAAAAAACAGATACTGAAACTCCGGTGACCTAATGGAAAACTATCATTGATAATTAGTGGAATGAAAACACCCATCATCCGAGTCACTAAAAAATGGATGATCAGAAGCTATATAGATATAATAAATCACTCGACATAACTCAGTGACATAATCATAAAATTTAGTAACACGGTCTAGTGGAAAGGAACTGTATAAGGGTCACAATTGACCACTTCTCATAGAGGTGGTATGGGAAATCATTAAAGGAAAAATACATAAGATTCAAGTTTTGAATATTTTAGTTGATAAAATTATTCATAAGTTTAATGAATTAGGGAACAGGTAGTCCTTAGCTAAATGGAATGGTTTTCCATGGAGATTATCCAAAGTGTAATTCATCCCATGATGATTGGATGGAAAGGATTACCAAATAGATAAAATGGATCCTATTATAAATAGTATGGTGTATCACTTGTGATTAGATAATTTACTATGATTTTTAATCAAATTATATTTACATGATTAAGTAAATTTATGTTACTCATTTATTGTATTATAATGTATGTTTAAATAATGTATACATGTTATACTTATGCCTTTGAGTTTATTTTCATCTATTTTCATTCAATAGTAATGTATGTTCATTTTCATGAGGTTCGGTAGTTTAGTACAGTGATTTGGGTAAGAACCCAGTTCTTCCATTAATTTATAGATCTGTTTATTTTTTAATTAAATTTTTTATTACATAATTTAAATATTAATTGAGGTTATGGGGTTATCAGGGATTTTTGTGTTTGTTTGGAGCTCAACATTTTCATGAAAAGGAAAGATGCATGGCTAGTAGGAATCATGTGGGGAATGTCAAATGGATACTTCTTATAATCTGAGGATTGATTGTGGGGAGATATTGGGCACACGATCATTCATGTGTATAGATGTAGGTGTACAATCATGTGGGATAACCTACAGTTTTGGACGTGGGTTTTTATTATTATTTTCACATGGTTGTGAAACCATGTGATGTGACTGTGAGAGTTCTCCCTTTCCACAATAGTGGGCGCATGGTTGATGCATGGTTTAGACAACCAGGAATCCTAACCATGAATCCATGTGTTTTGAGATTATATGACCCAAAATACCATTAAAATTTATTTAACATAAGTTTCTATTTTCATCTCCACCATTAGATATTAGTGTACTGTGTGAAGCTCCATTGAATTCAAACTCCTAAGCTTTGATCTCAATCTATTGTCTGAATGAAGTATCAAGCACTATCAATTTCATAGTGTTTTTGCTGATTAGAACTCAATTCCTTTTTTTATGTTCTACATTTAACATATGATTGATGAAGTTATTTACGTGTAAGATAATATACTCTATTTGTAGGTACATTGTATTTATTTATTTTTCTATCAATCTGAGTCATATCAAAAGCCTGTACTGGATGAGCACTATACTATAGAATTTTGGTAGGAGGTCTCATTATTATACCTTAAAGTTGAGGTTTTTATATATATTCCATGATACCTAGTGTTCATATAACTTATGGGGTTTTTATATTAATATTTTCCTCTGAATGTTTATTTAATGTATGGTTGAATTAATACTTCATCTATTAACTATTACTGTTTTTCCATTATGTTTGGCTCTATTAGTGTGAGCACAGTATTTCCAAAGACACATCCTAGGCCCTAACATCTTGGTGAAAGGCTCTATAATTCATAGATATATTCCTAAGTCCTTTTGTAAAACCACGATCAAGGCACCATTTTGTGGAATTTGGTTATAAGATGTTACAAAGTGGTTTTAATGTGTTTTCCTTTCTGTTTTACTATTTAGAGATAATAGAATGGGATAAAAATGGTGTAAATTTTATAATGAGGTATTCATGGGAATTTCCATCCCATGAGTAGAAAAGAAAAATTTCCATGAATGATTTTTTTTGTATTCAAGATTTTGGAATTTACAATTAACATGCTTCCACCATTGGGTGATGCACTTGAATTGTGATTTTATAATTGATATGACAGTCTGTCCTGTTTTGTAGCAACCAGATGATATGAGACTATTTATTCTCATGAATCATTTTAGGCACTTTACAATATTCATATTCTATTCTATATAGGGTAATGATAACTAATTATAGGCTGCATTACTCCCCCAAGAGATGGTGGGATGTCAATACTCATACTGAAATTAATTTAGAGATGTATTGGAGGGATTTTTAAATGGAATTCTATGATTGCTTCTATCCTGAGATGATGGGGGAAGATATATATTGATAATTCATTTACTTTGGGTAGAGAACCTTATCATTCATTGATTATTTAGTGTATTTTATAGAGCTCTAGTGCTTTTCAAATATTCTTATGGATGATGAATTATCTAAAGCTTAGAAATTTTAGGATGGCCTAGGGTATCAATAATTTCCTTAGGATAATGTATTTCAGATGATTACTAACTATATAATAGGTAATTAAAAACATATTATAGTGTGTAACATGAGAGAGACCAAGGTATGATCTAGGTTGGTTCAACACATATATTTGCCTCAACATTGATTGGTAGTAGGGATAATTATATGGATTTACTCATTGTAATATTACTAGCCTCATCAATGACTCATGTAGCAAAGTGGGTTTCCACCAGTGTTATAGAATAGGACATACAAGACCTTAGTAGAAGAGGGACCCATTTGAGTTTTATTCTTTATGTAAGATATGTTATCCACAACAATTTTTTAGATGTTTTCCTCTAAAATACTTTGAGAGACTGTCTCCATAAACTCCAAAAATACGAGAGGGGTAAATAGATCCTTGTCTGGTTAGAAGATTCAGCAGAACTAGCTGATCAGGACACAGTGGTGGTTGTGGCCATTGTAGTCATACAACAATTTTGAAATGATATAAGATCAGATCTCCATAGGGTACCTAAGATGTATCATAGGAGTGCATATCATGAAGGATGTGTAGAGTGCATCCATCTATTTAATAGAAGAGTCCCAAACCATTGATAGTGAGAGGTAATATTCTAGTAGTATCTAATTTTGTGTCTTCTCTTTTCAATATATGTGATTTATATAGCTTTATATCTTTTCTCATTGTGGATATCCTTACTCTTAGTGTTCAGTGTTGTGATGGAATTATTACTCTTGATAATCTGTTGGAGAATCAAAAAGAAGATGTATGTTAGTGTATAGAGTTTCACTTGAAATCATTGGGTGTGACTTCTTACGAGACCTCTTTGTACTCAAGATGAATGGTTTTGACATAATTATTACGATGAAGTGGTTTGTTCTATTTCATATAATCCTCAATTTCTATCATTGAAGGGTTACCCTCATATCACCAGTGTGTGGAGAGTGTACTCAAATGGGTGAATAGAATTTCTAGGAGAGTTGAGCTATTCTTGAGAATCATGGATTGTGTGGGATGAAAAAAAGACTGTGATTTTATATTAGTATAATCAAGGAAATCATCATAGAGGGTTCCCTCTAGTGGATGATAGATTCCAAGAAGCTTTATGAAAAATAATTAATGATTAAATCTAGTCAGAGAGGTAGAGTTATCGATCTATATACTTCTAGGAGCTGGACTGGTATCCATTTCTCCGTATAGGGTGACTATTACTGAGATGTTGGAGCACAATAGCTAGCGATAAGATTTATAGGAAAAGGGGTTTACTCGACCCAGTACTTCTCCATTAGTTTCTCCAATCCTTTTTTTGAAAAATTTGGAAAATACCCTTAATATTTTCATGAAATAACTAAAATTGAACCAAATAAATATTATGAAATTATATATTTTTATTTAGATAGATGAACTATTTTGGTTAGCATTGATACACTTGGGTACTCTTGAAAAAGGATTTGATATCATAATATCATCATGATCTTGTTCGAACTGTAGCTAAACCTAATAAAAAATTTCAAATAAGGTATAGTATAGATGAGAATGTTTTTATGTTGTTCGATCTCACAAATGCACTCATTCATTTCATGGATATGATAAACTGGGGTTTCCATCCTTATCTAGATTCATTTTTCATGGTATTCATGGATGATAACTTGGTTTATTATAAAAATATACATGAACTTTCCACGAATATTTATATCAAAGATAATATTAAGAAATATCGGTAAATGATATGATCACTAAGGGCCACTTCTGGATTTATAACATTCTCTTCATGGGTCAAATTATATCAGATACATGAATAAACGTTGACCAAGAGCAGGTGATAGTCATAGTTTCTTGGAAGTAGCCCCATAAAATCTATGTGATATGAAATTATTTGGTTCTCATTGCTTATTAAATTCATTTAATATTGATATTCTCATGCCAAATTCACTATTCATAGTCTTTAATACGAAGAATGTCAGGTTGGTTTGGTCAGATACCTACCAGTTTGCCTTTTAAGAGTATAAATACAGATTGAATTCTACATTAACAATGATTATTCTAGAGCGACATAGTACTTATAGTGATTACTTCAATGAATTAGGTATTGATATAGGAGTAGTTCTTATGTAAAGGGGATTTGTTATATAATAAAGGTCTCAGTTATTGAGGTCAGTTGAGAGGAATTACCTGATGAGCAATATCGACATAACTACAGTTGTTCATCAATTGTGATATTAGAGGAATTAATTACTTGTAGAGATTTTTGTGGAATTTAAAGACCATAAAAGCCTCAAATACATATTTAAATACTTTGAAATAATCCTAAGGCATCATTGGTGGGTTGATTACCCATAGTATTATGACATTGATATTTCCTCTCTATATACTAAAGGCAATACATTGGCCAATGCATTGATAAATTGGACATAGATATATGAATTTTAAGAGACCAGTAGTGAGTGGAATCTAATGTAATTTATCTATAAGATACACTTGTAGGTGTAGGATAGTTAGTGGAAACCATTTATATTATCCTTAACTATGAACTATACCATTATGGATAAAGTGAGGATAAATAAACAATCAAATTCTAAATGACTAGTCCTATGGGAGTTTGTGTCAGGTGAGGACCCTCCCCATAGTTGGATAGTAAGGATAAAATTGTTTTTATACATGGTCGAATATTGGTTTTCTCAAACAATCATAAGGATATTATGCAAGACTTGCGTTCTTCAACATGGTTGGTGCACCCTAGTGTCACCAATATGTATCAAAATTCTCATTGCCATTACTCATGGCTGGGTATAAAATGTTATGTATCTGGTTTTATTATGAGGTGTTCCACCAATAATTTGGTGGAGGAAGAACATTAGCGACTATCAAGACTTTTACAGTAACTTCCCATTCCTTAGTGTAAAAGGTACAATGTTGTAATGGTGTTTGTGACATGTTTACTAAGATATACTTGAGGTAGTGATGCCATTTGTGGTTTTTGGAAAGACTCAAAAAAGATTATAATTTTCTACCTGTGAAGGAGACATTTTCAGTAAATGAGATTAAGAGGTTGTATATCCATGAGATAGTGAAACATCTTGAGGTCCATCATAATACCACATTAGATAGGGAAGTCCAATTTCATTCACAATTCTATAATGAGTTGAATATAGAGTAGTGTGCATAGTTTCATTTATGATAAACATACCACCATCAGACCGATGGCCAATCAAAGTGCCTAATTTATGTTCTTGAGGACATGGTGTGGGTAATCATCCTAGATTTTGGGGGATCATGGAAGAGGAACATAACCCCAGTTGAATTTTCCAACAAAAACAAATTTTAGGATACATTACAGATAGGGAATTTTTTTATTTATATGATAGGCCATGCTGATCATACCTATGTTTGCTAGAGGTCAAGGAAGAATCTATCATTGGACCTCATCTCATATATCAGAGTACGAAGTTGGGTCATTTGATTTTTATGTGGATGTATATTGAATATTATAATAAAAAATCATATGCCAATCATAATATATGACCTAGAGAGTTTGAAATTAGGAAATAAGTCATTTTACGTGCCTCACCAAGGCTGATACAAAAATGGATATGAAGATAGTTTCAAATCTCACAGTGATATGTCATGTCATTCTACACACTAGAAAGTGTCTTCCCAGTAGCCTATTGGTTGTAGTTACCTTAGATGTACTGATCTATGCATAATATATTCTATATATCTCAGCACTGAGGATATCATTCAGACCCATCTCAGTTTTTTCGGCCAAAGGTGGTCTATTTATAATTAGATGCATTTTTTGAGGATAATTCTATTCTTGTAATGGATTATAACATAAAGTATCACTAAATATGGTAATTTAAACTTGTGTGGATTTTATAAAAGAAAAACCATTTATATAATTTTACACGAGGGAGAGAGGATGATATATGTTATCAGTTTCTATTGTTATTAATTTACAATTATTGACCAACCTTGAGAGGGAAATTTCAGAAAAATTGTTTTAAGGAGGAAATTTGGGTTAACCTAGTTCTTCCTTTTATTTATAGGTCACATTGTTTCTGGTTTAAATTTATATTTTCTCTAATTGGAATTCTATTTGAGGTTATGGGGGTATTAGGTCTGTTAAGTGATTGTTCGGTTCCTAGAGCCTGACTATTTTGGAAAAAGGAAAAACTTTACAATTAGTAGAAATTGTGAGTAAAAGGTCATGTGATTAATTATTATAATATGAGTATAGATTGTGGATAGGTAAAGTCAACACATTTTTGTAAACCATGTGGATGGAAGAACAATCCCCTGAATGGGAACCTTTTTTTATAGAGGTATTTTTATAGTTTTTATAAGGGTAGTCAAATATTATGCACTATCTACCCAGGTGGCCCCTTTGCACAATAGTGAGCACACAAAGTTTCCAACCATGTAGCCAAAGAATGAAACAGAGAGTTTGTATTCGTTCCGTTGAGTATAAAATTAATTTTTTTCCATTCCTTGTTTAACTTTAGATTGATAAATATATTTAGGTCCCCGTTAATATGCCCTATTTCTAGGTTCTTCTTACATTCATCATTTTACTCCTAGTTTGAGTCAAATTAGGAGGTGATACTTAATTATCACTCCACTACCGACCTAAGCTATAAAATAACTTGTATTTACATAAAATTAATGGTGTTTGTATATATATTTTTTGTTTTCATGCACCGGATTTTCTGAGAAATTTTCTTGAAAATTAATTTAATCCATGATTAAAATGTATTGGTATGACATATGTAATTAATGAGACCCATTGATAATGATTAAATTTTATGAAACATGAATTAGAACCACCCATTGTATGTGTTATATAATTTATTGGACCATAATGGGTTGAATATGAATTTGAACACCTTTTAGCCATGTTGTTTACCCCATTCCATTTGATATTAAATCATAAATTGTATATGTGCATTGAATTGTAATTAAATTGATAAAAATAATGGAATTAATGTCTATTTCATAAGTATTTTTTCATGTTTTTACTCTCTAATTCTTGAGATACTTTTAAAATGATGTTATAATGTGAGATAATTAAAAGGATAAGCATTGAAATTTTATCCATTCTTAGAGCTACTTTCTGAGGCGAGGTTTAAATTAAATGTTCATGAGGATGACATTGATAAAATTAAATTTTGTTTATTGAATTTTTATTACATTCTTTGGGTGATATATGTTTTCTCATATGAACTCTGTGGAAAAAATCATTTGGTTGTTTCTCTATATATGTCTATGTGATACTTGGACTCCATAGTGGACTCAAAAGGATAAAATCAAAGGCATTATTTTTATACAACCAAGTGACACATTGAATACATATATGGACATCCAAGGATGGAATCAGGGGTACGAATATATATATATATATATATATAAGCCAGTATTGAGACTTGGTTTCACATAGATAATCTCTAGGTATAGACTCAATTCCGATCATGTCATACCACACCTAAAGTGATACTTGGGTTCATATGGGGATCACTATGGATGGGATTTTAGGGTTTTTGTTTTATATTACACCTTGAGTGATTGTTATATTCCATTTATGGAATTCCAAGGATGAGCATGGATTCTTTTATAAATAATAAATGGATTGATTTATATTAAATGTATTCCAATACAAAGAATAAGATTCCATTATGTCTTTCTCTTACAATAGATTGATTGCCTGTCTGTTCCTCCTTGGTCACATATATTCACGGGGTCTTTGGGGTATGTTGTAGGTCAAAAGAATTATTTATTAAATAATAAATTTTAATTAAATGGAATTGATTATAAATTGATATAGGACTGACTATATATTCTGTGATGTTCTAGCTAAGGGCATAGAATTTAGTAGAGGATGGGTGTCCCAGGGATCTATAACCTTTATGGGTTTTCTACTTTCAGTATTGGCATTCCATATTATATTATTAGATACAATATTTTATAAATTTATATTAACTATATGGTTGGCATTAGAAAACGTTTTTTGTGGCACACTAGGATTTCAACTCACATCTTACTTAGGATGCCTTTGGTACTCGATAAGATTATATGACTGTAATAATGGATAAGTACATGAACACTCCAATAATATTATGATTTATTCTTACAAGAAGGGATGAAAATGACTATGATGATGCCCATGATACAGACTAGGATATATTATTTTTAGTCATTTGGTATTTTGTTAAATATATTGTATTCCTGTTATGCATACATTATTTGACTACTTTGTAGATACATGACATTATCATAATTATATATGACATATATTCTAGAATTTTAATATTTATAAATGACTCTAGATTTTAAAATGTCATGTGGTTGATTTTATACCTTTTTATTGGTTGTTATAGTTATTTTGATGTGTTTTAATCTTGAAATGGGGGGAATAGTCTCCCAACTGACACAATATATGCAATCTCTTCAAGTCAAAAGCCTCTTGTGTTCAGGGAGATGTAGTTGAGGTCGTGAGGAAAACTGGTCTTATGGAACTGTTCAGTAGAATCTAGGACTAGGAAATTACAATTTGGGTGTAAAGTGTTCCATGTTACTCTCACTATCGTGAAAGATTATTTTCAATTATTTATTTATTTTTTCTTTAGTAATTTCTATTTGATATATCATCCAGTGGTTTTACCAAATTTTATATTTTAGCTCAATTTTCCACTGAAGGCAACTGGGGGGGTGTGGGGCATGGGGTATGGGGGCCCTAATCATTGGGCAAAGTCCCCTGTCCCTGGTTCTTATAGCATTCATATGAATGAAACCCATATTTTTAATATGTAAGACCAAACTGGGTATTAGTGATTAGTTAAGGAGTTCTGGATAGTCAAACCTAGGACAAGGTGATTCATATATTGGTTTATTTTCATCATCCATCAATTTTCAATGATAGAGAATTTAAATAAGTATTTATTTATATATTTTCTTATGTTTTATAAAAGTTATTTTGAGTTCACCATATTCAAAAGGTTATATTTGAAGAGGGTAAGGTCTAGGATGATGACTTTGATATTATGGACATTAGTTAAGGATGATATAGATTGGGGATTTTTACCATAGAAGGTCATTTATCATCAGTTGACTAATAAAAATATAGAAGAAATGAAAATGTAAGAAATGGATTTTCTAGATAAGAAATCATTATGATCAAAATTAATTCCATTAGTTCGAAATGTTTACATTATTATCCTTGATTTTGATACCACTACAAAAACTGTAAAGATCTTAATAATAGTTAATAAAAACCCTTGATGATGTAAAATTAATTCCTCCCAAGAATACTATTTTACATGAGAATGCAGAAAGAAATATCTTCTTATGATAATTTGAATGGTGTCTACATGATAAGCATTCAAGGAAAGTAAATTTTAGTGATCTGAAATAGTCATTTCTGTTAATCTCATCACTCTTTGAATCATGGGATATCATGGATAGTGCAATGAGTTACTCTATCAGAAATTATAGGGGAAATTCGTGAACACTATGGTATGCATAGTTTCAAGCTATTGGATGTGTGTTTATTAGATATAGTAGTGTATCTGGATGTATTGAGTTCAACAGAAACTTTTTATGGGGTCTCAATGAATGATTTTATAGTAATTGTGATCAATAAAAGATAATATAAATAAAAGTTGAATGAAAAATATTTTAGTATAATTGGAACCATATAATATGAGTGATGAAATGAAATGGCTGATATTTAAATGTATAAACTCAGAGGAAAAATTATTTTTCCAGAGGAAGAATTGTTGTAGATAAAATGTGAAACATAAGGGCACAACATGGAGTTCAAATGTTAGTGAAGTAAACATAAGAACACAACTTATTTTTTGTTCCCACTAATTATGGAGGTGAATATATTAAGCAGTGTGGTAGGTCACATATGATGGTGGATGTGGAGGGGAATGTTTACTATATTTATTGGGAAGTGAGAAAAAATTTATTGACCAAATGAAAAATACTATATATATTTAGGTTGGATTACTATTTTGGGTGTTCATATGAAGGAATAATATACATTAATTCATTAGAGTTCAAAAGATAAAGGCCTAGGGGATAAAGGAAAATGATCACAACCGAAATAGTGGTGGATAGATGGAATGAAAAATAGAATAAGATAGTTCTACTAGAGGGATCACATCCACTTACTCATGGGTTTTCATGGTGGGAGTTCTAGTTGTAAGAACATTTTTTAGGTAATTAGAATGCTTAGTTTCATAAATTTGGGTTACAAAATGTTTTTTCATTGAATCAATGATGAATTTTACTTTTTTGAAATTAAATACATTTCTTATTCTTCAATTGAAATAATATATAACATAAAACTCAGATTATCCCTTGAGTGTTTTGAAATCATGTTCTGTTTGTTATATCATGCAACTGTTCTTCTTATTCATTGTTTTAATGAATAGTATTGATGTTCACTAGGTGGTGGAGCCAAACTGAGGGGAGGAAAACTCAATGAGGTGACATTGGTGGCTTCATTTTTCTATAGTAAGGGTAATCAATGTCATGGGAGATTTTTCGATCCTAAAAAATGCCAAATTTGTATTCGACACTCTATAGATTTCATTGGGTAAATTATATTTCTCTATGGGTTTTAGTTCTATAAAAAGTGGTTTGAGAGACTAGTAATTGATCTTCATGGCAGATCATATATTCATGGATTTTGGTGGAGCATTTTATTAGGGACTAAAATGATATTACGAGAAAATTGTCATGTAACTAGTAGAGTGGTTAGGATATTTAATGTCCTATATGGTTTTTTAGTTTGGAGTTTCAATTTTTTATTGGTGACGTTCAAGCATCGTTGGAATACTAGTTGTGTCCCCTCAGTGTTGCAGTTACGGATTTTTTTGGAATATTTTAGTGGTGTAGATGGTGGTTATTAAAGGGAGACAAGTTTCGCTAAAATATTGTCCATGTATGAATCTGATTCTGGTGGTGTGATTCATTCACCAAAATAAAATATTGAACATAGAGGAGAGACTACTGTATATATACATTGATATTCTTTATTCATATGTTATTTTTTAATAGGAAATATATTTCTGGATAATATCATTTTCAAGAGTCAAGGATAATTTCATAGTTTTCCAATAAAGGATTCTCTACATATTAGAGGATGTTGGGTCTTCTTGAGTTAATAAGGGTTCCTTATGACTTTTCTATTCCACAATGTTGTGAAAATAACACACATTTTATTATGGAAAATTATCATTCTCTATGAATAATTTTTTTAAGTAATATTTTTATTATTTAAGAAATGGTTTATCCTTTCTTGGTTTTTAATGTATTATTAAATGTCTTATCAAAACCATGTCTTACCATATTTTTATTATCTCAAAAATATGGATCCTTATCCAAATCCTCTGAATCATATATTCTATTAAGAAAAAAATGTCTTATTGAATTTATAATATTAATTTTCTAATATTCAGATTCCAAATTATGTAAAATTCAGAAACCAAATTTTAATAAATCCAAACTCCAAATTGTCTGATATTAAGAATATGAATTCTCTGAAATTCAGAAACCAAATTCTCTTAAAATTAGAATCTAAATTACATGAAATTAAAATTCTAAACTATATGAAATTCATTCTCAGAATTCTCTGAAATTTGAATTCTGAATTCCAGAGAATTCAGACTCTGAATAACTCAGATGTCAGACATTGAATTTTTTAGAATTATGTCTCTGAAATATATAGAATTTAGACTCTTAATTCTAATAAAAACTAAATCTCAATATCTTATTTTTACTGGAAACCGATTTTTAATATATTTAGAATCTAAACTCTATATTTCCTTTCTTTTGATTATTCATATTTTTTTAAGATACATTATTTTTTTAACATATTGTTCCCACTATATCATATTCTATTTAACTTATTGTTTTTTCTCTTAAGAATATTTGTTTACATAAAAAAATTTCCATACCTAATATTGTTACAATGAAAATTATTTAGTAGAATTTGATTCAAAATCTCCACTGGTTATTTGACTCATGTATAGGTCCCTCTAAGAATCAATAAAAAATATGATTGTTAGAGGCGGGATACGACCTTTACAATCGTTGACTATAAATAATAGTACATTTGAATGATATCAAAACACATAGATTGTTCTAGGATCCTAAAGATTATGTGTTGTGAAGTGATTTTGAGATAGTGAAAGACACTCATGCCTTTTTCATTTTATAAACACCTTGTTCAACCGTGAATATCTTGTTCAGCTAGATTAGTGAGACTCCAATTGTTACTGAGTACAATCAAGGGATTCTAGGGATAGGAAGACATAGGTGTTGACTTCCATAAAGTTCTAGGACTTACAATGATTGGAAGACATATGTGACAACTAACATAATGTTTTAGGGATCTCAGGGATAGAAAAACAAACTATGATATTCTTATCAAGGGCTTACACTGCTGTGGTTAAGACATACTTTATTTTGAGTATAAATCAAGGGACCATTATCCATTGTGGTTAGATACCCTTCTCTTTGTGTTAAAATATTTAAAACATCATTACAAGTTTTTATAAATTTTTTTAATTCTGATGTATTTTGTAAAGGAAATTATAACATTCTTATACATTATTATACTTTTATAATCTGGTAAATAATATTCTATATTCTCTAAGGTTGAATCATTTTTTATGATAAGAATCCCTAAGTTCCCATATGTTTTACTATTTAGGTTTATAATTCTTTTAAGTGGACTCGGGTCTTTCTAATTATACCTTAAAGTACGAACCAAATAGCGTTTGTGAATTTACCTAATTTAATATTGTTAAAAAATATATTTCCTTAAGGTTAAAATAGAAAGTATTAAAACAAAAAATTTCACACCCATTTTATAATTGAGCATCTAAATATTATACTTTGATCCTATAGTTGGTATCATAGGAGGTATCTGAAATAAAAATACATAAATATATGTTACCTTGCTCACGTTTTTCATCTTTTAAAATTTCTTACATAACTTTTAATGTTCATTTTTTTCATAAAAATATTTATCTTTTCATATACACTTATACTATTAATGAGTTTTGTGGAAGAATATTTTATTATAGAATGAAAGGTATAAATGTAAATTCTATTGACAACCTTAATCCTACAAGACCAACTATAACTGTTGTTAATTATTATAAGTACTAGAGAGATAGGATGAAGACTTTTGATATTAACACTAGAGTAGAAAGAAATATCATGGTTACTTGAGATTAATAAAATTATATACTAGAAAGTCAGAACATTAGCTAAAAAATAAAAATCAGAATAGCAACTAAACTACAAGTTATGCAATACTTTGTTGTGTTATATGAGCAAGAATATACGTAATAAAATATCATCCTACGAAATTTAAACCTATATTTGGAAGAAACATGGAGTTACACATTTTGGAACTTCTAAAGTGATAGAAATTAGAAGAGCTACATTAAGAGCTAAATATAATGGATTCTTATTTCCTTATGAAGAACTAGTTTGCAATGTACAACAATTATTTATGACCATTGTCAATTGTCTTCAATCTATGTGATAGAACTGTATTAATGATGATGTTCTTGTAGAAAACATAATTGACATTATGAACTATGAATGAGAATATAAAAGGTCATCTATTTATGATAAGAGAAAAGTATCAAATGTTACTCATGATGAGTTATTTGGAACTCTTCTATAGCATGAAACAATAATGAAGAGAGATTCTGATTTAAAGAAAAAGAAATATGGTAATTGAAGTGTAGCTTTTACTACTACATATAAATACAAGACTCTAGAAACAATAAACTGATCTAAAGCTAAGAATTTTGTTGTTATATCTAAATCATGTAATATTGAACAATCTACAAATGAATTATCCAATGTTGCTTGAAGGATGAAAAAGATTGTGGGAATGAATGATTTTCAGTACAAATATAAGATGAAAGATATAAAGGAGAGAAATGATTTTGAAGTAACTTTTTATAAATGCCAAAGGGCATGACATATCAAAACTAATTTTAATATCAATCTTCTGTTCATATAATATGGTCTTATAAACAGATTACCCATTGAAAATCATTTGTTTATGGCTATGTTAAACAATGTTTAATCCATAACCAATATTTATATTAAATACTGGTTTCCCTAATGAATATGATTATGATTTTTAAGATTAAGAATTTTTATTATCAATAGATAATACATTTCCTACATTATAAAAATTGTATATATTTTTTAAATTACCTAAAAATGATAATAGTGTGATAAAAAATAAGTTAGATTAAGATAATTATAGAATTTTGATTTTAACAAAACTTGTTTAAGATCATTATACAAATCTTGATAAAATAATTTGATTATGAATATGTTTCTAAAAACCATAAGGTAGTTAATTTTGAGAAGGAAAAAATTCTAAGGATATTGGAAATGGGTTTCCTTGGAAAAATGCTTTAGAGGATATCTAATGTCCTAAACACTAATGACTTTGAGGATAAGAATTTGGTTTTTAGACAAAAATATGAAATAATTTAATTAAAGAATCATTCATAAAATTTAACTTTTTGTATGAATGAATATGGATAAACTTATTCACAACATTAACCTCTTATCAATAGTTCAAGATTTGGTTATACTCACTCAAAACATGTTTTCAGTCTTAATTATTTTGTTCCCCAATGGGATCTATTTTTCACAAACTGTCAATATGGTGGGGATTGGGAAAAAAATTAAACATTAAAATAAACTCAATCCATATGTTTTCTTATGAATAATTTTCGTAGAAAATGTAGATTCCTAATATTTAAATTTCCGAAATTTCTGAATCCATGAATGTGTGGATTCATAAAGTATAGATATTTTATTTTAAGGAAAACAAATTAAGTACCATCAAAAATATATGGTACATGGATATTGGATGGTCCTGACACATGAATGATAACCAAAAAATCTATGAATATATTATCAAGATGAACGGAAGAAAAGTAACATTAAAAGATAATGCTCACAGAGAAATTGTTGGTATATGAAACATTGTTCTTCCTGGAAAATGTTTAATTTCCAATGTTTTATTTCTATAATGGTCTTAAGAACAACCATATATGTATAAAAAATTATGTGATGAAGTTTACTTTGTGAATTTTAGGAATGATAACTTTCTAGTACACAATTCCATGGATGAGTTTATTATTTCCACCCATAGGCTTGATAATGTTTACACAATGAACATTGAATTTCATAGGTTCCACGATCTACATTGCCTTAGTAAAATGAATGATTAATACTTGTTATGTAATATAATAATAGGAAATTGTATCCTTAGAAACCTATGAAAGCTGTCAACAAAATGACTTGTTAAGGATCTTCTGAATCATTGATTTCCTTCATCAAAAGTTTGTGATCCTTGTCAATATGGAAGGTATCATAAGTCATGATTTAAATAAATAAGTGCAGTCGCAAATTTTGATTCATTACATCTAGTATATGGGGATCATTTTAGTCCAACACAAACTAGATGTATTGTAAGAAAATACAATTTATTTGTTTTAGTTGATGATTACACTAGATTTACATGGTTTTATTTTCATAAAAAAGAAATATGATGCTTTTTCATATTTTAAAACTTTTATAAACCAATTTTAAAATTTGAAAAACATTCCACTTGTTACTATTCATAGTGATCATTGTGGAGAATTTCAAAATTCTGTTTTTGAATCTTTTTGTAGTAATAAAGGCATTACTCGTAACTTATCAAATCCAATAACTCCACCACAAAATGGTTTTGATGTAAGAAGAAATTATATTCATTATGATATAACTAGAACCATGATGAGTGAATATTATATTAGTAAAAAATTCTAGGATGAATCTTTTCGTACTCCATTTTATACTATAAATCGGGTTTTAATCATATTTTTTTTAATAAAACACATTATGAATTGGGGACTGGTAGAAAACCAAGATATTCTTAGTTAAAAGTACATAAATGAAACTTATTTAGCTATAAAAAAATGATAACTTCCATAAATTTTAACCCATGTATGATGAAGGAATTTTTCTAGGTTATTCCACTACTTCTAAGTCTTATTGAATTGTTAACAAAAATTATTATACTGTTAAAAAAATACTGCATGTTAAATTTGATGAATGTAATCCTGTTTATAAACAACTCTAATCTACATCCCCAGAAGTTTTTTCAAAAACTGAATATCAACCATATATTGAAGATCCTTATAATAAAGAAAATAATCATAAAAAATTGTTTTGAAGTATTTACCCCATAAGAATCTAAACCTTCTGTTGTTGAACAAGTGATAGACAACCTGAATTAGTTTTTTCTTAAGAATAATCCCAGTGATGGTATCATTTTTGATGTAAGTCAATATGTATGGACCATATTTTATTTATGAAATTAAATAAAACATATATAATTTCATTCTCAATTAGAACAAAAAATCATTGATGATGCTTTTGGGGATGATGATTGGATTAATTCTATGCATGATGAGCTAAATGAATTCGAAGGGAACATATTCCGGACCCGGGTTGAATGGCGTAAGTAAACATCAATAATTGGATTAAAATAAGACTTTAGAAATAAATGTTTTGAAAATGGAATGATTGTTAGAAGTATATGAAGATTAGTTTCTAAATTCCATAATCTATGAGAAGAAATAGACTATGAAATACATATTCTCTAGTTTCTATAATTGAATATATTCATATTTATTTTCCATTGAAGAATTATTTAATTTCAAACATTTTCAAATGAATGTGATTTGTGCTTTCCTTAATTTATATGTTCATGGAAAAGTTTATGTTGATGAACCTTCTTGTTTGGATGACACAAAACATCTTGAAAAAGTTTTCAATCATACCAAGGAATTATATTGGCTTAAATAAGCCCTATAGACTGGTGCGATAGAATTATAGGATTTTTTATATAAAATAATTATGTTTAAAGTAGTATTGACCCAACTCTTTTTATAATGAAATATTCAAAAAAAAATATTGTTTAAATATATGTTGATTACATTATATTCAGATCAACTTAGAGATCTCTACCTTATTTGTTTGTGAATCTTATGATATTTGAGTTTTACATGAGTATGATGGGTGAGTTAACAATTTTTCAATGTTTTTATAATTTATCAAAAACTAGAAGAAACTTATATATGATAAAATAAGTACATTAATGATCTTCTAAAAATGTATGGATAGGACAACACTAAAAGTATATGTACTCTAATCAGTTCGTTAAATTCTTTTGATATTAATGATGTTGGGAAACAAGTAGATCAAACAACTTTTAGAGATATGAACAGAAGTTCATTTTCTAGAACAACTAGTCATCCAAACATATTTATTTCAATATGATTAATAAATATCAATAAAATCTAAAAGAATCCCATTTAAAAGTAGTGAAAATAATTTTTTTTCTATTTAAAGGGATCCATGGATTTAAGAATTTTTTATTCTTATGGAAATGATTTCATTTTAATTATTTTTTTAAATTATAATTTTTGTGGATGTATAATGTATAGGAAAATTAAACCCAGATCATGTCATTTCATTGGAGATTCATTGGATTCTTGGTCATGCCCGATGTAACAATCTATATCACTTTCCACTCTTAATGCTGAATATCTAGAAACTGGAAGTTATTGTGCTCAAGTGTTGTGGATGAAACACACACTCACGGACTATGAAATAAGTTTTAACAAAATATATATATTGTGTGATAATAATTTTTCCATTTTCATAAGAAAAAATCAGGCACACCTCTCTCGTGAAAAACACATTGATATTAGGCATCAATTTCTTAGGGATCACACATTTAAATGAGATATCATTCTTCAATTTATCAGAATGCAAGATCATTATTCTGATATTTTAAAAAATCATTAGCCCTTGATTTATTTGAATATTGTAAACAATATTTAGGAATGATAACCTTAATGAAATCTTCCATATTTTCTTTTTTTTGAATCTTTTCTCTTTATATTATGATACTTCTTTTAATAGAGGGTACATTTTCTCATTCTTAAAAAAAAAATTCAATTTTTTCAAAACTATAATTCTATTCATTTTTAATAAAATTATTTGTATGCAATATTATAAGAATACAAAATTTCATTTACTTAATAAAATCTACCAAAATCTATTTTTTTTCTGAAGAACCTTATCAATACTGACTAATTATATCTGTGAAATATGAATAATGTGTTTCTTTACTTAAATATTTATAAAATTTTTACATGTTATTTTTATCTTATTTTATGAAAACTATATTGGATTCTTTTTCCTTATATCCATTTTTTCGTTACAACCTGAAATGATCGGAGCCTACCAAAAATTTCTTCAACATTCATCTCAACGGTTAGAGCTAATCATTCATATTTCAACCATTGGATCAAATTGGGAATTTGAAAAATTACCTTGAATCCTTTATAAATCCCCATAATCCACCTCCCTCATTGATTTTTCAAGACATTTAATTCCAAAGCTCAGCTCTTATAAAATTATTCATTCAGTTGTGTTAGTTTGTTTACATTCTAGATGTTGCTCAAAGTTTCTATGTAAAATCAATTTTCTTCAACATGGGAAAACATGGATTGGAAAATATATAGGGAATGGTTGGTTGACCAAAATTTCATTACTAAATATAATCATGGATTATCATGAATATCATGTTAATTTTATGGGAATGTATATGTGTTACTATGTTGAATAGTCATGATCTGGTTTATCCTGAACTTCTCATAGAGATTTATGATATAGTTTGTTGTTATGAAGAAAGGGGAAGGGAAATGTTTTCATTCAAGAGCTATGAAATAAAATATTAACTATCATTCAATATAGATACAAATATTCTTGGTATTCCTTAGCAGGTGAGGAAATCTTTTCATTCATTAGTTGCGCTATAATATAGGACGCTTTGAGACGGTAAAGGAAATTGAATGACTCAGACTCAAGGGGGTGAAATCACCAAATATTAATCATCTTTAAACTATCTTGAGGTTGTTATCCATATGGTTACAGGGTATTCTGATTCTGATAAAGGGATTCAAGGACACTCTTAAGAAAATTGATATCATTATGTTAGATTTGATGGTTAATATAAGAATGTTAAACTTGATTATATACATCCTTTTCACCATTACCATCATAATGAATGGAACCCTTATGTCCCATATTATCATGTATCCTCTAATCTAGTTGAAGATCATTGTTCATTGTTTATAATATTTTAAAATTCACTATAATTAGAATCCCAGAACCTTCAAGATCAAGTTGTTGAGTGATGGCACTCTTAAGAGAATGAATGCTGGTTTTAGTACAAAACAAAGTCGGTTTTATGATTTTCAGATAATGACGTTAAATATTTGATTAATAAATGGGATATAGGATAATAATCCATGAAAACACAGAGGAATATAATGTTTACTGAATCTAAATCCAAATAAAAATCAACCACTGTGTAAACTTAGTTATCTCCACTAAATAATAAAAAGTGAAGAATTTTTTTCTGAAGAAGTAGTTACAATGTGGAGGGAGATGAAGAAGTAAGATGAAGGAAGGAGATTCTAGTTTTGGTATACATCATGTAGAGGAAAAACACCAAAGGATTCATAATTCTGTAGAACCTAGAAGGAAAGAAAAAGTGAATAAGATAAAGAAGAACATTTCAGTAGATGATATTGTCCATGCTTTACTCAATGATATAGAGAAAGGTCCTTAAAAAATTCAGGTACTAGAAAACCTTCTAAATGAGTCGGTTCGAGATGAAACATTGGGAAATAAAATTTCAATTCTGGAACCTATTGTGGAAGAAGTGATAGTGGAAGATGAAGATGTTCAAGATGTATAAGAATAGGAATAATAGAATAAAAATGAATATGTGATTAAACAAGTGCAAAAAATATGATAAGAAGGAATGTCCTTTAGACAATAAATTGATCAGAACATCACAAATTGAGTCAACCAAAATATATTTTCATGGGAAAAAGGATGATGAACAAAAAGGTTGATAAAAATTCTGATGAAGAAAAGACCCACCATGAATTCATTCATCCAGATGATATTAAAAAAGATTTTGATAAAGAGTAGGTTTATGAAGATTAGATAATTCAAGTATCTAATAGTGATATTGACTCTATGAGAGCTCACAAAGTAATTTAAAAAGTTAATAATGGAAAAAAAGTTTCTCTTGAAACAACTAAAAAGGCTATGGTTTTAAAATCCAAGAAGGATATTGTTGGATCATATATGAAGAATGGTAAAGAGGTAGTCAATGTCTCCCCACCAGAAATAGAATCTAATTCGGATTTTTCATCATCCATAATAGTATATTTTGTTGGTCAATCCTTGATGTAGTTAGTGAACACAATACCTTTGATTTATAACATTCAATCGAGATTCATGTTTCTTCATCATTCTATCAATTAGATGTCATATTCAATAAGCATGTTAATGGAAACATTTATCAGGTTTGGGGGAAATTTAAAGACTTTTCATATTAGATATGATGTATATAATATATAATTTAGTGAAATATTAAAATTATCAATGTTAATAATATTAGATCTGAAGATTTTAGATGATTTCTTTGAATCGGAAAAAGATACCTTTGATCTGTCATATGACATAGTAAAGAACCAAATTTAATAAATTTCATAAAATTTCAATCAAGATAAAGCTACCCAGATGCATGAAGATAATAATTTGAATGGAATGTTGAATTTAGTTCCTCTAAATAGAAAGAGATAAAGGTAACTCAAAGTAGATTTGGTGTTAAAGTTAAAAAAACATGAAGTGGTATTATGGTCTAGGTATGAAATTCAGATGTCACAATATGAAAAATTCAAGGCTCTCAAAAAAAGAATCAGGATTATGATCAGTTTCATATGAGGTTTGAGGACGATAATAAAGAGCTAGAGAAGATAAATGAAACCTTGGGGAATCTCATGCAGATGGAAAATAAGGATGAATGATATTCATGAACCTCTGATATTTTTTTGTGTTTTTTTCATTGTAATAATTTTTTTATATCTAAATTGAAATTTTTCTATCCTTCGATTGTTTTTTCCTGTATATACCTAACCTTTTAGGTACAATTTATTAATTTTAATCTATTATATTTTGGAAATCACAAAGTGGGAGAAAATAATGATTAAAAAATAATATGTATAAAATATAAAATGTCCTATGGAATGGGGAGATTAATTCAGGGAGAGATTACATATTCTTAAATTATTTTTTCTAAAGAAAGAAAAATTTACTTCTTTGCAAAAGACTAGAATATTATCCTTTGATATTTCATAACCTTATCTGAAAATTAGTCATATTCATCATAATTCATAAGTAAAGCAAGATATGTATTTATTTTACTGTTCAAAAATTAAAATCTTTATTCCATTTATTATTTTTCAGTAGGTTGTTTGTGTTTTCCAAAAGGGAATTATTTTTGTGTCAATAATGTTTCCATATGTTTTTAAATTCATATATGTTTTTAAAATCACAAACACATTATCTTAAGGAAATTTATCGTTTCTCTATGGATTATTTTCGTAATGAATGTTTTCATTTTCTGAAAAAGGTTTTATCCTTATCAAGGGTTTTAAGGTCTTATTATATGTATTCTAAAAACCAAGTCTAATTTATTTTATTAAGTCAAAAATTATGATCCATGTCAAAAAAATTCGAATATTAAAATTCCTTATGCTATAGAGTCTTAATATTTATGTACTCCAAATTCTATGAAATTCAGATTCGGAATTATAAAAAATTTAGACGCTAAATTCTCAGAAATTCAAACTCTGAATGCTCTGAAATTGATACTATGAATACTGTCAAATTCAGAAATCAAATTATATGAAATTCAGAATCTGAATTCTATAAAATTTAGACTTCTAATTATATGAAATTAAGACACCAAATTCTATGAAATTTAGAAATCAAATTCACTGAAATTTCAAATCAGAATTCTCTAAAATTCAGAATCTGAATTCGTCAGAATTCAGGATTAAAATTTTCAGAATTCTGACATTGAATATCGTAAAATTCATATTCAAAAATCTATTCAAATCAAACTCTGAATTTTATATAACCAAAATCTAAATATCTAATTTTTATTAGAATCCAATTGTTTATATATTTAGAATCTTAATTCGTTATTTCCTAGTCTCCAATTATTTCTATTTGTTTATATTACATTATTTTCCTAACATATTATTCCAAATTTATTGAATTCTATTTTACATATAGTTCATAAAAAAAGAATATTGTTATTACAGGATAATCATTCCTTCCACATTCTTTTATTACAATGAAAATGATGTCGTACAATTTATTTCCAACTAGTCATTTCTTGAGTGACACCAGTACATGCCCCGCTAAGATTAAATCAAAATATGGCCATTGGATGAGGGAGCCGACTATTAGAATTCTTTCCTATATATAGGATATCATTTGAATAATATAAAAACACATCGATCATTCTATGATCCAAGGGATTAAATGTTGTGAAATTATATCTAGAGTTTGAAAGAAACTAATGCCTTGTGTGTTTTATGAACACATAGTTCAGCCGTGAACATATTTTTCATCTTTCATTGTGTGAATATAATTATTACTGACTACAATCATGGGACTATGAGGATATGAAAATAGAGGTGTTGACTACCTTAATGTTTGAGGGATTCTGGGGATATGAAGACAGTGGTGTTGACTACATTATAGTTCAAGGTATTGTAGGGATATTAAGACATACTTAGATATTCTTATCGAGGGACTACACTGGAATGGGTAAGAAACATTATCTTGAATTTATAAATTAAGTGATCTTTATCCAAGGATATTGGATAACCTAATATTTGGGATAAATTAATTATTACTTGTTTACTTGTTTTTTAAAAGTTTTAATTCCACTATCTTTTGTTAAAGAAATAAATTATTACTTTTTCTATACATTCATATAATATTATACTATGATAAATAAGATTCTAAACACTCTAATGTAAAATCATTCCTTAAGATAAATGTGCCTATGATTCCTTATGTTTAAACTGTTTAAGATTAGGATTAATTTAATTGAACTTGGGCCCTTCAAATTGTCCCTTCATGTAATAACCAAACATGGATTGTGAATTTACCTTGTTTAATATTTTTTAAATAAAAATTTATTTATGGTTAGAAGAAAATGTTTTTATTTTCCCATTCATCCCTTATTTTAATTTATCATCTAAATATTCTATTTCGATCGTAGAGTTTTACTACTCATAGAGTTTCTTGAAGTTATATTATATGGAGAGGAATCTAGAACTGAGGTATTAAGTGTAAAGGATGGTCATAGTTACAAGAAAATTGGTTATTAAAAAGTGGTAAATATTGTCGTAATTTATATGTTTCTCGTTTTTTCAATAACTAAATTTGAAAAATGATGAAAATAGTATTATAATTGGACTATTGTGATTGGATAGGCCAGACCAGAATAAAAATTATGAAGGATTCACAATATTATTTCTAAATGAAGTGGTTGTTATTTCTACCATGTTTCCTCCAGCATAACACTATGTGAAGGGAAGTGACTCTGATGTTCATTGATTAGCATTTTCAAGAATAATATTATTGAATTATTTTAAGAATATATGTATGAAATAGTTTCCAAAAGAAAATAAATAGATACAAGTGTGTAACATGATTTTTATTTATTTGAATTTTATTATTTTTTTGATTTTTTGGAATAAGTAGGTTTCAATAATAAACTTATGAGTACTATGGAATTAATGGGGGTAGACGATGGTTGTTACAATGTCTAAAAGATGTTTCCAAATGGAATGGTCAATAATGTATTCATGTAGTGGGAACTAGGTTATGGAATCTTGATAATGGATTAAAGAAAGGGTTGAAATCCATGGATAGATTAATGATTTCTAAATCATGGACATAGGAAGTAATGAATATGAAAACAATTTCGTTTTTTTTAAACTATAATTGTAATTATACTAAAAAGAGGAGGTTCCATGAATCAGAACATAGCCATTTATAGTTATTAATCACTAGTAAAATGTTAATATTTTAATTCTCCAATGAACCAATAGTCAAGTGAGGGTGTTGATAATCGAGGTAATATGATTTAGGAGCATTCAGATCCTTAATTAGAGGGAACCATTGAGTGTGGAATTTATCATAATATATTTTTGGTATAATAGATATAGGTATATTTGGATAAATAGTAGATATACTTCCAAAAAATTGAGGATACTTACATAGAACATTCGAAGGTGTCATATAGTAGACCGTATTTACGTTAATATCTACTCGAGGAACTATATTTTAAAAAAATTGGGGGATTATTGACCTCTTAAATTGAAAAGTCTCTTATGAAGTTGAACATTTCCACACTAAGTATATATGATAGATATTCCCATGTCATAATATCATGTTCTTTTTCAAAATCATAAAAATGAAGACTTTATTTGTTTTCATGGTTCTATATTAATTATCGTCATATGATGAACAAACTTTTAGAAGGACCTATACCATAGTGGCAAGAAATTGATGGAATGTAATCAAGGATGAAGGTAATGGTATTTAACTACCATAATAGCCATGGTTTCACTAAGAATATTTCTAGTAGGTATTAGTCAATTTTAATCCATCAAATCATTATAGAAGATAAAGATCAATATGTTGATCAGTTTTAGTGGTGTGAATGAAGTTAACTGTAATAGATAATTAATCATTTAAAGAAAATAACAATAGATTAATCTTCAAAAAACAACTAACTAAAAATAGTTGTCCTAGGGGAATTGTTCACAATGTAAATTAATTGTGAAATTTAATAGGTAAAATGATAAAAACTTGTGGCTATTTTTTTTGTAACAAACATTCGTAGATGCATTCAAATGAGTTTTTGGTTCCACTGAACTAAGGAGGAGAATCTTTAGTGGGATTCTATATGATTAAAAGTTTCATTTTTTATAATAATATGGGAAATAATAGGTTAATAATGAATTTATAGTGGGTTTAATGGGGTATTATTTATATTATAAATCATGTTGGTGAATTGTGGACTTTAATCACATAAAAATTCTATAGTGGGAGATTTTTGGGCAGGGTGTGAATGTTTTTGGTAATGTGTTAGAATATTTGGATAATAATTCTATTTATGTTACATGGGGGATGAATTGAGGGAGGTAATACAAAAACACCATGATACTTCAAGTGTTAGGAATGTTGAAGTTTGTTTACCAAAAGAAGCAATGAATCTAGAAAAACATGGATAGAAAAATTTCACAACATCATACTGAGTTGAACCATTTAGAATAAGAAGTAAAGTATCCCATAAGACAAATAAAATATATTTAAAGAAAAACCATAAAACATCATCTTTAAAATTAAAACCCATGCATTATAATTGGCCATTAAACCCCTACAATTCAAAAAATGAATTAACAATAGATATAACTTGTTTTACCTTTATGTTCATGAAATTTTTAAGAAGAAATAATTTATAATTTATTTATTTTGGATCATAATTTTTCTTTAAAATCTCCAATAATTTTATAGTATGAGAGATGTTAGGAAACTAGTTTACAATTACAACTTCAATCCACTATTTAATATATCCAAAAAAATCATATACTAGACCACCCATTCTCCATAAAAAAATTTTGTTTCAATTTTAAGTACCAAACACCATTAGATGCATTACTTTGATAAAAATACAATCTGTTATTTTCAATCTCCATATGTGAAAATTTTTACCATTCATCATGCTCATCCGACTATAATTATAATCAATGATTTATTAGAACAAAATCATTAAAATGATACATGATATTTGAATCATGATAATAGATAAATAAAAAAGTATACATAAATTTGAATGTGTTGTTAAATAAAAAATATCCCCATGAATAAGGCTGAAAAATTAATTTGATGAATAAAATAAGAAAAATACATTATTAGGAAAATAACTATTGACACAAAATATTTTTTACCAAGAAAACAAAAAATGGGAAAAACAATGGAACCAAATCTAAAAGATTAATCCACTAAAATAAAATTGCACACACTAGAGGTTCCAAATATTACAAATTATTTCAGGAATATAATTCTTAAATACATAAGAAAACATGATAATTTTATTGTGAAACTTATAATATGTCATCCAGAAATAGAGAGAAAATGAAATTACTAGTTTTATATATCTAGATCCGTAATATATAAAACATGATAATTGAAAATATTAAATATCTTTTAGAAAACACATAGAAATAAAAACTAATAATATTCTAAATCCTTCTCCTCATATTCAGATTTAGACACGCATAAAAAAGATTACCCAAAACCACTGATCTATGGTTTTGTTTTTGAATAAAATTTCAAACACTAAGACAGAAAAAATAGTTATTTATGTATAATTATTCTTCATGTAGTTGGAGATAAAAAAAACCCTCTCCATGGAGTATTTTTTAATTGTATCGTTAAAGATAAAAATCATCTAGAAGATTTGGAGATTCAGTAGGGGATGATGTTAGTGGATTCTTTCCTAGATCGTTTTATAGTGTTTCTTTAGTTTTTATTTTTTTATTGAGGAATACAATGTAATTGATTTTTGATATTATCCTTTGACTTTAACTGAAGAACATTTACAATAATATCATCATGATGAAATATATAAAAGTTATTCAAAAATCCCTTACTATTAATAATTGATTTAAGTGGGATATCGAAATTGGTTTTCATTATATAATTAGTAAACCTATGCATAAAAATCCTATTGAATTTAGGAGTACTTATATTGGTATCAACATTATGAAAAAAGACGAGATTCATCCTAGAGGATGTAGGTAGCTAGGGTTTAGTTAGGTTTTATATCTATTAAAATGTAGTGGGGTTCAGTCACTATACAAAAAACACTATATAAATGATTTTATTTTTGGATTCCACAATAGTATTATCTACTTATAATTATTTCATTAATGTTTATATTTTTTTTAAATAATAAAAAATAAAATATTTAATGATGTTTTAGTATTTTTTGAGAAAAATTTAATTTTTTCACATATACATTGTTTTTATTAGTTGGTTTTTAAATTACAGATGGTTCTTCTGAAGAATAAATATTTATTATTAGTTAAAACTATAACTAAATATTTAAATTTACAATTTTTTTCGTTTCTTTTAACCACCACTAGTTATATTGATTCAAAAAAATATAATTAAATTTGTATATTATCTACAAAACAATATACAAATACGATATAAAAAATATAGTTAGTAAATACAATATGAAAATTATATTAACTTCTATAAATCATTAAATATACTATTACATATAACAAAACATTAAATTATTTCATATCTCAAAATTTTCATGTTCCATAAAATTAAAACACAATCATGAATCATGACTACTATAATAAGATTTATTCACATCACCCTCCCGAACTCAATCATGATACAGCCAGTGACCTCCTTCCCCATTTCCATACTGCACTTCTTGTATTTATTATATATAAAAACAATTTCCTATGAGAATATTAAATTAATAATAATCAAAATACAATTAAAACGATATATTATATGACCAAAATTCAGTTTAAGTAATTATACAATGATGAAATGAATAATTGGTAGCTATGAACCTATATAGAAATATCATATCATATGATATGAATAATTGTGTTGGAAGATACATAACATGCTATGGTATAGAAAACCAATATTAGCAGAACATATGATAGACTCTCCTGAGATGAACATATTCTACCTTTCATATATATATAATTTCTATAATAATCTAGAATTCATTAAAAATATTCTCTTACTTTAATAATTGATAATGAATATCATAAAACACTATATCAACCGGTCCATTTTAGTTGATCCTTATGGTAACCGTCTCAACATATAATTATATCCAAGATGATAATTATATTTATAATTGAACTGTATTAAAAATATTCATATTTAGAGACTCAATCTCTAATATGATTATAATTATTTAATTTAATTGTTCAATGGCCAATATTCCATAAATGCTCTTAAAATTTTCAACAATCAACATCATAAACCTCTTAGTCACTGAAATTTTCTTCTCATTCATGATTGAAGGTATAATCATCAACTCAGTAGTGGTCTGTAAATCTATAACTCATTTCCTCAACTTATTTCCATTTACTACCCTCTAAGTATAATCAAAATTAGTAATTTTGATAACATTGGAAATGAATATAATGTTAATAAAATTAATGACATGTCTAATAATAAAAATGTTGATTCGGTAAAATTATTTTGTTTGGAACTATTATCTGATGTACACCTTGTTTTAACCACAGAATTGATATATACTATAGAATATAATAAATATTTATAGGATTTATATTTTTATTATTCAATGATTTGAATACCAATTAGTATAATATTTTTTAATGGAATATTTAAATTAAATTTCCTTTAAAAATATGCTAAACAAAAAATTAATTCTACAATGAAGAGTATAACTGTAAATTTATAAAATTTACCAATAATTCTATGTCCTATCGAATTCCATAACATCATTATAAGATTCCATACAAATAGATGAAGTCTTATTAGGATAATAGGAAATTGTATTACTAATGTTGTAAATATATATACCCACACATTTTATACATTAAAATTACATCTTTTTTGTGGAAGAAAATAATAAATTAGACAAATCAATTCTCAATAAACGTATTGTTATAGTGCCTTTGGAAACATGGAAACATAAAAACTCATATATAAGTGAGATACATTATTTACCACTAGTCTCTACATTAATGTAATCCTAATTATTCACATCATATATAATACATATCTTCATAACATGGGGAAATGAATCATAAAAAAGGGGTGAGCTCACATGATCTGTATGCGTAAACAAATGAGATATGTATGAATAAACATAACCATAGGGTTCTGAGAACATTATCATGACATTAAAAGATAATATCATACATAACATTGATGATAAACACGATTCATGGAATAAAGTTTAGCATTTCATAATACATGAATCATTAGGGAATTAAGGGAATGAGACCAAAAATCATAACATAGGAATAAAAAATGGATTTTTGGGAGAAACATATTAAGATAAAATTATTTTCATAATAGTCCAGGAATTACTGCAATGTAAATCTTAGTAGTATGGTATCAGTCCGCATACCAACTTGGTAGTCATTATTTACTCCCTTGACCATCTTAGTAGTCAAGGTTCACTCCCAAGACCAAGTTATAATAAAGTAATTTAATTATTTACTAAATTTAAAATATGATATAAATATAATATATATATATATATAATTTATATGATTATATAATGATATATAAACAATAGAAATGTTAAATTGAATACAACATTTTTTGAGACGGTAGGTCGTACGTATGCATTAACAATGTTTCCATTTTACTTTAGTACTGAATGAATGTAAAAAAATGATATATATATATATATATATAATTGGGAAGGAATTATTATGTCATATATATCATATATTTTTCGTAAACACATCTTTAATAAATTCCATGTAACGTGTGAACGAATGACATTACTTTGAGGAAGCAGTAGTCCAGACTTCCCCAAATAAAAATTATGTTTTTAAAAAATATTGAAAACATGAAGGCTTGTGTTATATAAGAATTATTATATAACAAATATGTCATAAGTATGATATAAATAAGATAAAAATATATAACACATCATAATTTCTAACCATCAGACATGGTAAATGAAAACCAAATAACAACATTTTGTGAGGGTGTAGTACGTTGTAAAAAAGAAATGTAAGTTTGTTACTGATTAAACGAAATTATATATAAGGGTTGGAAGATATATTAGTGTAAAAATATCCCATAATATTAATGATATTGTGGTTATTATATAGGTATAACATAAGAATATTTGAAGAGTTGGATAATGGAAATAAAGAAAAAGAGATTGAGGAAGGTTGTTACCTCTTATGTTGATAACTACAATTGGTTTTCACAAAAGGGCTTTGTTGGATATAATAATTTAAAAATAGAGTCCTATAAGATTATAGTAGGGATGTTTTAAGGATATATATTTAGTTTTTTATAAATATAAATGGCCTTATTGGTTAAAATAAGTTGGAGGGGTGAGTGTCTTTTTATAGGGGAGGAGGAGTGGCATTGTCGTAAATTTTTGAAAAGGGATTTATACTCATGATTTTTCCATGAATTTATACTCCAAGTATATAAAAAACGTATAAAAGTTAGTATAATCTATAAATAAGAATATACCCTGGAAATTATAAATGTTTCTTGGTTAGTTTGGTCATTATGATTAAGGTCTTGTCATTTTAATGTAATTTTTATCTTAATTGTTGCAATTAATTTTAATCACTTAAACTATTTTATTAAAACTAAGATAAATTAAGTAGACTTTATAAATTAATATTATTCTAAATATTTAATCCATATTTATAATTTAACGTTACCTAAGTTCCACAAATCAATTTAAAATTTATCGTATAGACGTGTCACGACAGAAGAATTTATAAGAAAAAATTTTAAATTGTTTGGGATGTTTGTATAACGAATTTCAATGTAAAATTGGTTTTATTGGACCAAATTGGATAAATATATTTATAATTGATCTAATTGATCATTTAATATATTATAATATATTTTTAAAATGTAAATAAATTGGTCAAAAAGTTATTTTGAAATAAATTTCAATATTTTTAACTACTTGTCAAAAAATAATGTTTTTCAGAAAAATTACAAAATATCACCAGAAGATAATTTTTAAATTATTAATTAATAAATTAATTTTATTTTATCATTTTAAATTTATAAATGTTTCTGAAACTATTTTTAAATTTTTTCTTAGAAGGACATACAAATGTTCTTTTAAGAAAATAGTAATATAATATATCAAAATACCTTACTATAATTGTATGTCTTATCAGATATGATATTTAATTATATAAAACTATTATAAAAAATAATAAAAAATTATTTATTACTATTCATGATATAATTTTTTAATAACTATTTTAGAACTATCTCACATAAATAATTATAATAGTATAATATTGATTCATTGAAACATATTATTGCAGGTAAAACAAGACAAGTAGGTGTTTCTTGTAGCCCAGGATAATATCAATGTATTTTTTATAAAAATATTGAACAGGTTTATCTTGAAATTGAAGACATCAAAGAAAACTAATTTATTTGAAAAAAGATTTATAAAAACTAGGGGGGTTACATTCTACACCCCTAAAAATGAATTTCACCTCCAAAATTCATCATTATGGTACATAAAAATGGGGATAATTGTGAATTATCATATCCTCAATTTCCCGCATTGATTTCAATAAATCATGACTTCTCTATTAAACATTTACCATGTTAGTATCCTTCTTTCATTTAACATTCTTAGTAAAATCCATAAAATCAATTGGTTTTTCCTCATATGAAATATTATTCTCCTAGTGTATGACCACTGATTCAAGTACATGTAAAGGGTTAGGAATGTACTCTCTCAGGAGGGATATATGGAACATATCATTTACATGAATGAGATTCGGATGAATTTACAAGTGATTAGATACCATCATTATATGATCAAGAATTTCAATGGTACTGATATACCTAGGGCTTAGTTTCCCTTCAGTTCCAATTTTATATCCTTATTTATGGGGGATATTCATAGAATAAACTTCATGGAAACTTCAAATTATAGATCACAATAATTTTTATTAGCGTAACATTTCATCCAACTTTATTTTTCATTGATATACTACAAAATAGATCTGACTTTATCCTCTATTTATTCATCTCTCTTAGGTCCTAATAGATTTTTTCTCCAACTTCTTCCCAAATAATTAGATAAATAAATTTATCTCAAAAGTGGGATTCATAAGAAGCTATCTAAATGCTCGAGTAAATGTTACCATTGCATGAAAACTAATGTATATGAATGTTTTGATTCTAACCACCTATAAAATACAATGAATAGGATCTCAACATATCATATAGGTTTCGAATTGTTCTTCCAGACTAACCTTCCATCAGATGATGATATATAGTGATGAAACCCAAATTATCATCTAGTGTTTTCTAAAGAGTTCACCAAATCATTGATGTAAACCTTGGTTCCTTATCAAATAAAACATATCTTGAAACTCAATTCAACCTTACCACTTCCAAATTGTGTATCCTGGAAACATCAACTAGAGATATGTCTTATCTGATAGAAATAAAGTGTACTGACATAGTAAGGCGATCAACTACCACTCAGATATCATTAAACCCTTTAGTTGTTTTGGAGAGTGTAATGAAAAAAATCCATAGTGATGTTATCCCATTTTCATTATGGAACTCGTAATGGATTCCACATCCTCTTATAATTTTTTATTTTACCCTTAGTTTTTTTGCATACCATGTTTCGAGAGGAAAACGTTGAGATATCACTCTTCATGAAATACCACGAGAAGTATTATTTCAAATCTATAAAAAACATCATACATCATGGATGAATGTAAGATAATGAAAAATGAGATTCACTAATAGATCATTTTTCTTATATGGAATGGAAGGAACACAGACACAGTTTACAAACCTTATCATTCCATCTTGATTAGTGTTAAACTGTATAACATATCTAACATTATTTTATATCTCATGTGCATCCCCATTTGGGAAGCCACCTGAAGGGTTCCCCGAGCCGGGTTGGCCACATAACCTCAAGCCCATATCCACAAATAAAAGTGGTTTCTGAATAGTAGCATGGGCCTTTTTCATGTAAATGGGGGAGACTATTCCCTCATTGGTAATATGTAATATCATTGTGGAACTAACAACAATTAAATAATAAATAGTGGAGGAATTTAAATGAATAAAATTTATAAGAAGTAGTATAAATAATCCAACTGATTAAAAATCATGTACAAAAGCTCACAAAATAATGTGATTCCATGATATCTGTCTAAACATAAAGTATAGATAAAACTAAAGCTTACTGTCTACTAAAATAATAGACATAAAGAAACAACTACATCATAAGAAAGGTTCAGTCCCCTAACGTAGTCTCCACCCTACTGTGATGGTAAAATTATTTCGGTCCCCTAACCCTTTCTACTGTGCTGTTAAAATAATTTTCGAAGGACATATTTTTATGTTTAGGGATCAGGTTGTTTCTTATGTACCCTATTAGATATTACCCTCAAAATGAAAATACCTTACTCAATACCTGGTGTTTCCTTGAGTGGTTCATTCCTTATAGTGTTGGGAATGTTTTATTTTTTATTAACAGATATATCCTTCCTTAAAACTAAAATATCTTAAGTTATATCTTCTCTCAATGATTCTTGAACACTTTATGGAGGGATTGGGTTGTGTTGTAACGCCCCGACCCCAGTTACCTAGAGTCGGTGCATTAATTACATAACATTGGCATGATCACAAGAAAGATCAAATCTCGAAAGACCGATTCGTTTAGTAGCCTTGGAAACACAAGATATATTCATAAGTTTTACATTACATCATCAAAATAAAAAAGAACTACTACAACAACATATTGTCTCCATAGTCCACACTATTAACCCCTCATAATATCCCTCCAAGTCATTCATAATATACTTCATCGCATCCTGGGAAAATAAAACATAGAAAAGGGGTGAGCTCAAATGCCCAGTAAGGATAACAATATAGCGGAAACTTTCATAAATAAGAATAAACATTTAAGGCAATGTATAACTAAAACAAAAGCCTTTTAAACTTTAAATTCAACATATTATGGCATAAATAAAATGAAATAATTCCATTTACTTATTCACATAGATATTCTACTAATCAAATAATCACATGCAATATCAATAACCACTTTCATAATGATGGAATGCATAATTCCAGACTATCATAACCACATAGCCAAGGCCTTGTGCCAAGACTAGAAATAATATTTTTCCAAGGCCTTGTGCCAAGACACTAGTTTGTCTCATGAGACCTACCGATGCATCGAGGAGCTATAGCGGGCTCCACCCGTCACATATTAAGTCCAATGCATTCCCATATGAAAAGGTTTAAACATAACATAAACATTCGTATTAAAACTAGCATACGAAATTTCAATACTTTCACCATAAACCATGAATGGTATATAAAAAAATAGCACATCCACAGTAAAACATTTCAAAAAACCTTCAATACAATATAAAAGTTTTGTATCATAATATATCATCCTCAAATAAGCGTAAAATCCATTAAAGGATGTTGACATAGATGAAATCAAAACTCTTTTTAAAGAAATATCTCTTTCTATTTTGAAATCATTTAAGAGACATATATTTATAAAATAAAACATTTTCTTTGAAAATATTCTTATAAGCTTGTAAGGGAAGATTTGACGATTTTATAACAGCGGAAAATAACTGCACCCGCCGTATAAGTTAAAAAAAAACATTCTTATCTTAATTCTGTCGAAAAGGTTAAAAAGCACCTTGTTTGGAAAACGACGGAAAGATTCCCTTATAAACCTCTTATAAAAAGTCAAACAAGGGTATAAATGACTTTAACCTATATTCATTTAAATATTAAAAATGTTTTGAAATACATTTTGAAGAAACCTGGATGTGGATGATAACGAGATCCTAGTAGATTATTACGTAAAAACAACCTCGGATAATGAAGAGATTGTGAAATAACCCTTACCTTGTAATTTTCCTTGGTTGGGGTAGGTTAACCTCCTGTATAATGGTGAAATAATTGTTATTAAATTATAAAAGAATCATATACATTAATATGATATCATATATGATCTTTTAATATTGATTTGATAATAATATCTTAGTATTATCGTTGTTTCGGGTGTTAACTTACTTGTTTTATTTTATATGTTTTGTTACGTAAGCCATGTTTATAATGGATAGGTTGTATATTATTCATATCCAGAATGATATCAAGTCCTTAAACATCATTTTTAAATCATCAAATGATAATTATACTTGAATGGATACGATGGAGAATGAATCTTATCGCGTTTGTGGAGACGGTAGTCCGTACGTATGCACGAGCGACAATATCATTCTTTTGATATTAAAATAATATATAAATGGATGTTATATCATATATAAAGAATAATTAACATGTTATATTTATTATTTACATGAGTTTCACATCATTATTATACCCATCCAAATAATAATATATTGAATAACAATTACACCACGACGTGGAGACGGTAAGCCGTACGTACGCACGTATGGTGAAATGTTATTCAAAGGGTGGATAGAATACTGAATATGGTTGTACCGTATTTATAATAACATCACATTATATGTGAGATACTAGAGTTATTATTTTAGAATGGTAAGAACAAAGAAAGAAGAAGTGGAATTTGAAAAGGGGTGGTGAAAACATTACCTCTTCTTCGGGTTCTTCCTTTTGATTTGATCAAAAGGGCTCCTTAGGTTGGCTTTCTGATCAAACTAAGGCCTCTAGGTTGTAGTGAGGGAAGTTGGGAGAGTATTTGGGTAGAGTTTGGCCGAGCCAAGTGTCTTGAGAGGTGTGAGGAATGAGTAGAAGTGGTCTCCTTTTATAAGGGAGAGGAGGGGCTCTTTAGGAAATAGTGAAAGTATTACTTTATAATATAATTATATTCGGTTTATAATGGTCCAAAAATAATTGAGGTCGAAGATAAGATGACTCATTTTCTAAATAACATCAACCAATAAGAATTGGACAGGTTTTAGATAATATTTTAATCATTATAATCTTATTTATTTAAATGATTTATTAATGAGTTAAACATTGCATCATTATTGTGTCATTAATAATTTAAATTATTTGATGTCTAAAAATTATAAATAAAATATCATTATGTATGAAATCTTTTTAGATTTCTAATGAATATTTATAATCGAAAATCCAACATGTATAACCCTATGTAAAAATTGTTCTTCTAAAAGATGTAAGCTTATGCCATTTTTATTTTTATTTTAACATTATTAATATAATGTTTCCCTACCACATAAAAGTGGCTCTAAGGGGTCCCCAAATCGACCCAAGGATGCCCATGGTCGGGTATGTGTCCACCAATAAGGTTAGGACACGTTTTAGGGTAATTTTGTATTATTATAATATTATTTTTTAACCCTTATTTACCGGATTTATCCTTTAACCATGGTAAATAAAATATTTACCGCAGTAATTATTCAAAATGTGTAAAAATAAAAGTTACCTATTTACATAATTTGGAAATCATGATTCCAAATATTTAATCCATTTTTCCAAATTCAAAACACAGAAGTGGAAGAAATTAATTTAAAATTAATTCCCATTGTTAAAATAAAAAACGTGTTTTTAAGAGATAATAACTATCAAAAGATTGACACTTGTTTATGTCTGGTTTAATTGTGAAATAATGTCCAATTACAAACATTAAATTAAATGGTAAAAATATATTCTAAATATACTTTAAAACCACTCAAATTCATAATTTATCAATATTAATTATTTTGATTAAAAAAGTTGTTTTTAATTAAAATTTAGTAATTTTCACTATTCATCAAAATATGAAAGTTATCCGAAAAGTACCAAAATTTAACCTTAGGCTAAATTAGATATTCCAAATCCAAAAATGATGTCTATTTTGAAATATAAAATATATATAATTTCAAAAAGTAGGTATTACTATTCATAACGGCTAGTTTAATTGGTTATGGTGTGTTAGAACTCGGTGTTGCGTACAACACACGCTATCGCATTATTCAAAGGGAAACCTACCGTGGATGCTTGGGGTGTTACATTCTCCCCTCCTTCAAATAATTGAATCCTCGCAATTTCTAGGGTATTACTGCATAAAAAGACTCGGGTGGTTCTTCATCATAAGTTCCTCAGGTTCCCACGTTTCCTCTTCCATCTTATGATTTCTCCACAAAACTTTTACCAGACGCGTCGTCCGGTTTCTCAGTACTTGTTCTCTTGTATCAAGAATCCTGACAGGATCTTCACAATAAGACAGATCGGGTTCCAGTTCTAATTCCTCATAGGTGAGTACATGCGTTGGGTTAGGCATGTATTTTCTCAACATAGATATGTGGAACACATCGTGAACTTTGGAGAGACTTGGCGGCATTGCCAATCGGTAAGCTACAGCCCCAATTCGTTCTAGAATTTCGAAAGGTCCGATGTACCTGGGACTCAATTTACCTTTCTTACCAAAACGTATGACTCCCTTCCATGGAGATACCTTCAGGAAAACATGATCACCGACTTGAAATTCCAAATCCTTCCTTCGATTATCGGCATAGCTCTTCTGCCTACTTTGAGCTGCTTTGATGTGATTTTGGATTACCTTCACCTTTTCCACCGTTTCCTCCACCAGTTCTGGGCCTACAAGTTTTCTTTCACCAACCTCATCCCAACAGGTTGGTGTACGACATCTCTTTCTGTATAACGCTTCATATGGTGCCATCTGAATACTCGAATGGAAGCTATTGTTATAGGAAAATTCTACCAGTGGTAAATATTGATCCCACATACCCTGAAAGTCAAGTGAGCAAGATCTCAACATGTCTTCTAAGGTTTGAATAGTCCGTTCTGATTGTCCATCTGTCTGAGGGTGGTAAGCAGTGCTCAAATGAAGTTCAGTATCCAGGGATTTCTGAAGACTTTTCCAAAATCTTGAAGTAAAACGGGGATCACGATCAGAAACAATCGATAGGGGTACTCCATGAAGTCTAACAACATCATTAATGTATAGTCTTGCTAGATGTTCCAGGGGTAGATCTTCTCTTATAGAAAGAAAATGTGCTGACTTGGTAAGATGATCAACAATAACCAATATTGCATCGTTCCTTCTAGGAGTCTTTGGTAGCCCCATGACAAAGTCCATCGTAATATTGTCCCATTTCCACTCTGGTATGGGAAGAGGTTGCATGACTCCTCCAGGCTGTTGCCTTCCAACTTTCACTTGTTGACAAACCATACATCTTGACACAAAATCAGCAATCTCCCTCTTCATGTTGTCCCACCAAAAATGTTCCTTCAAATCTCTATACATTTTGGTGCTCCCAGGGTGTATAGAGAAATTGGAACTATGAGCATCATCCAGCAATTCCCTTTTCAGATCAGGTAAATCGGGAACACAAAGTCTCTTCCCGAATTTCCAAATTCCATCTTCATACACAAAGTCTCTCAATCTCCCATCATTCACAGCTTTAATCTTCTTTTGGAATTCTTTATCATCGATCTGAGAACTCTTAATCCTTTCTAGTAAATATGGTTTCGCAACCATTTGAAAAAGCATTGATGTTTCACCTTCCCTGGTTATTCCCATGTCCATCTTCACTAGATCCATGAAAATTGGATCCCTTTCAATTCTCATATTGTTCAAAACTCCATGGTCTTTTCTACTCAAATCATCTGCCACCTTGTTTGCCTTCCCCGGGTGGTAGTGTATCGTGCAATCATAATCCTTGAGTAATTCAAGCCATCTCCTTTTCCTCATCTTGAGTTCTTTTTGTGAGAAAATATACTTCAAACTCTTGTGATCAGTATAAATCTCACATTTTTCACCATAGAGGTAGTGTCTCCATATATTCAAAGCAAAGATCACAGATGCTAACTCGAGATCATGAGTAGGACAGTTTTGTTCATTAATTTTCAACTGTCGTGATGCATAGGCAATAACTCTATCATTCTGCATAAGGACACAACCAAGTCCTTTCTTCGATGCAACACTATAAATAACGAACCCATCATTCCCCGATGGTAGAGTCAATATAGGGGCATTGACTAATCATCTCTTCAGTTCTTCGAAACATTCTTCACACTCTTTTGTCCAAACAAATTTAACCCCTTTACGTGTGAGCTTCGTTAATGGGTTAGCCAATCGGGAAAAATTCTGGACGAAACGTCGATAATAACCTTCCAAACCAATAAAACTACGTACCTCATTTATACTCGTAGGTGCTGACCATTCTTGGATTGCCTTGGTCTTAGAAGGATCAACAGAGATTCTATCTTTAGAGACAATATGGCCAATAAAAGAAATATCCTGAAGCCAGAATTCACACTTGCTAAACTTCCCATATAATTCATGCCTCCGCAGAGTCTTCAAGATAATGTGCAAGTGATTTTCATGATCTTCGTAGGTTTTGGAGTATACCAAGATATCATCAATAAATACCACCACAAATTCATCGAGATACTCCTTGAAAACTCTATTCATCAGATCCATGAATACAGAGGGTGCATTAGTCAATCCAAATGGCATTACGGTAAACTCGTAATGCCTATACCTGGTTCGAAAGGCTGTCTTCAAAATGTCTTCCTTCTTTACACACAACTGATGGTAACCAGATCGAAGGTCAATCTTTGAAAAGTATTGAGCTCCATGCAGTTGGTCAAATAAATCATCAATACGAGGTAGGGGATACTTATTCTTTATCGTTATAGCATTGATCTCCCTGTAGGCGATACATAACCTCATAGATCCATCTTTCTTTTTAACAAAAAGAACAGGGGCTCCCCATGGAGAAACACTAGGGCGAATAAATCCCTTATTACTCAATTCCTCTAGTTGTTTCTTTAGTTCGACTAACTCTACAGTATCCATTCTGTAAGGGATCTTCGATATAGGCCTTGATCCAGGAATCAAATCAATGGAAAACTCAACTTCTCGTTCTGGAGGATGTCTAGGTAAATCTTCCGGAAATACATCTACAAATTATTTCACAACAGGTACGTCCTCTATTTGAACATTCCTTTACTCACCGACGGTTATTACATTCTCTTTCTCCCCAAAGCCTGAAATATTTTCTCTAGGGAATTTATCCATTGCTCAGCTACTAAGGGATTTGTACTCCCATTTAACTTTGGTGGTTGTTGCCTCATGAATCGATCTAACATTGATCCTCCACGCTGCGGATCAGGGTGCTCCATACGGGTAAGGTTATTATTCATAACCTGAGTAAGTTGTCCCAGTATGGTGATTAGCTGATCGGTACCAGTTGCATCACCAGCCCCACTATAATTATCTTGAGCAGGAGGGCAATCCCTACATGGAGTGCGTGCATTGATACGGTTTCCATTTCTTCCACTAGGCGCCATTTCTAAACAATGGCATAAACTAGATCAGTTTATGAATCAAAATACATAATCCCATACTTATAAAACACTTAACATAAATTGAACTATTTATGGATATAATCCATAATCATGAAAATGTTTTCTTTGAGGAATTATATACTCATAAACCCTTCATAATGATTTGTAAAGAAAATGAGAGTTATCCTAAGCATATCCCCCGGGAGTGTCGTAACCAAGAGTGCAGCAAGGCCCGTTGTCGTGCACCAGTTCCTGTTCGAGTCTAGCTCAAAGCGGTGTTTTCGGGTTTTACCCCTAGGTACATCTGTGCCAGAGTCGCCTCTACCTGCTCGTATCCAGACAGGGATGTATTGCTCGGAAAACTCACAAAATATCTACAATACCAAAATTATAGGAAGTTCTTCTATACTAATCCTCAAAGTTCATCTTAGGTCTACGTGCTCTAATCAGAGTTTATCTAAATCTAGCTTCCAAGGTTTGTACTAAACTTCCTCTGATACCAACTGTAATGCCATGACCCCAGTTACCCAGAGTCGGTTCATTAATTACATAACATTGGCATGATCACAAGAAAGATAAAATCTTGAAAGACCGATTAGTTTAGTAGCCTTGGAAACACTAGATATATTCATAAGTTTTACATTACATCATCAAAATAAAAAAGAACTACTACAACAACATATTGTCTCCATAGTTCACACTATTAACCCCTCATAATATCCCTCCAAGTCATTCATAATTTACTTCTTCACATCCTGGGAAAATAAAACATAGAAAAGGGGTGAGCTCAAATGCCCAGTAAGGATAAAAATATAGCGGAAACTTTCATAAATAAGAATAAACATTTAAGGCAATGTATAACTAAAACAAAAGCCTTTTAAACTTTAACTTCAACATAGTATGGCATAAATAAAATGAAATAATGCCATTTACTTATTCACATGGATATTCTACTAATCGAATAATCACATGCAATATCAATAACCACTTTCATAATGATGGAATGTATAATGCCAGACTATCATAACCACATAGCCAAAGCCTCGTGCCAAGACTACAAATAAGATTTTTCCAAGGCCTTGTTTCAAGACACTAGTTTGTCTCATGAGACCTACCAATGCATCGATGAGCTATAGAGGGCTCCACCCGTCACATATTAAGTCCAATGCATTCCCATATGAAAAGGTTTAAACATAACATAAAAATTCGTATTAAAACTAGCATACGAAATGTCAATACTTTCACCATAAACCGTGAATGGTATATAAAAAAATAGCACATCCAAAGTCAAACATATCACAAAACGTTCAATACAATATAAAATTTTTGTATCATAATATATCATCCTCAAATAAGCGTAAAATCCATTAAAGGATGTTGACATAGATGAAATAAAAACTCTTTTTACAGAAATATCTCTTTCTATTTTGAAATCATTTAAGAGACATATATTTATAAAATAAAACATTTTCTTTGAAAATATTCTTATAAGCTTGTAAGGGATGCTTTGACGATTTTATAACGGCAGAAAATAACCGCACCCTCCGTATAAGTTAAAAAAACATTCTTATCTTAATTCTGTCGAAAAGGTTAAAAAGCACCTTGTTTGGAAAACGACGGAAAGATTCCCTTATAAACCTCTTATAAAAAGTCAAAAAAGGGTATAAATGACTTTAACCCATATTCCTTTAAATATTAAAAATGTTTTGAAATACATTTTGAAGAAACATGGATGTGGATGATAACGAGATCCCAGTAGATTATTACGTATAAACAACCTCGGATAATGAAGAGATTGTGAAATAACCCTTACCTTGTACTTTTCTTTGGTTGGGGTAGGTTAACCTCCTGTATAATGGTGAAATAATTGTTATTAAATTATAAAAGAATCATATTCATTAATATGATATCATATATGATCTTCTAATATTGATTTGATAATAATATCATAGTATTATCGTTGTTTCGGGTGTTAACTTACTTGTTTTATTTTATATGTTTTGTTACGTAAGCCATGTTTGTAATGGATAGGTTGTATATTATTCATATCCAGAATGATATCAAGTCCTTAAACATCATTTTTAAATCATCAAATGATAATTATACTTGAATGGATATGATGGAGAATGAATCTTATTGCGTTTGTGGAGACGCTAGTCCGTACGTACGCACGAGCGACAATATCATTCTTTTGATATTAAAATAATATATAAATGGATGTTATATCATATATACAGAATAATTAACATGTTATATTTATTATTTACATGAGTTGCACATCATTATTATACCCATCCAAATAATAATATATTGAATAACAATTACACCACGACGTGGAGACGGTAAGCCGTACGTACGCACGTATGGTGACATGTTATTCAAAGGGTGGATAGAATACTGAATATGGTTGTACCATATTTATAATAACATCACAGTATATGTGAGATACTGGAGTTATTATTTTAGAATGGTAAGAACAAAGAAAGAAGAAGTGGAACTTGAAAAGGGGTGGTGAAAACATTACCTCTTCTTCGGGTTCTTCCTTTTGATTTGATCAAAAGGGCTCCTTAGGATGGATTTATGATAAAAATTAGGCCTCTAGGTTGTAGTGAGGGAAGTTGGGAGAGTATTTGGGCAGAGTTTGGCCGAGCCAAGTGGCTTGAGAGGTGTGAGGAATGAGTAGAAGTGGTATCCTTTTATAAGGGAGAGGAGGGGCTCTTTAGGAAAGAGTAAAAGTATTACTTTATAATATAATTATATTCGGTTTATAATGGTCCGAAAATCATTGAGGTCGAAGATAAGATGACTCATTTTCTAAATAACATCAACCAATAAGAATTGGACAGGTTTTAGATAATAGTTTAATCATTATAATCTTATTTATTTAAATGATTTATTAATGAGGTAAAAATTGCATCATTATTGTGTCATTAATAATTTAAATTATATGATGTCTAAAAATTATAAATAAAATATCATTATGTAGAAAATCTTTATATATTTCTAATGAATATTTATAATCGAAAATCCAACATGTATAACCCTATGTAAAAATTTTTCTTCTAAAAGATGTAAGCTTATGCCATTTTTATTTTTATTTTAACTTTATTAATATAATGTGTCCCTACCACATACAAGTGGCTCTAAGGGGTCCCCAAATCGACCCAAGGATGCCCATGGTCGGGTATGTGTCCACCAATAAGGTTAGGACACGTTTTAGGGCAATTTTTTATTATTATAATATTATTTTTTTACCCTTATTTACCGGATTTACACTTTAACCATGGTAAATAAAATATTTACCGCAGTAATTATTCAAAATGTGTAAAAATAAAAGTTACCTATTTACATAATTTGGACATCCTGATTCCAAATATGTAATCCATTTTTCCAAATTCAAAACACAGAAGTGGCAGAAATTAATTTAAAATTAATTCCTGTTGTTAAAATAAAAAGCGTATTTTTAAGAGATAATAACTATCAAAAAATTGACACTTGTTTATGTCTGGTTTAATTGTGAAATTATGTCCAATGACAAACATTAAATTAAATGGTAAAAATATATTCTTAATATACTTTAAAACAACTCAAATTCATAATTTATCAATATTAATTATTTTGATTAAAAAAGTTGTTTTTAATTAAAATTTAGTAATTTTCACTATTCATCAAAATATAAAAGTTATCCGAAAAGTACCAAAATTTCACCTTAGGCTAAATTAGATATTCCGAATCCAAAAATGAAGTCTATTTTGAAATATAAAATATAAATAATTTCAAAAAGTAGGTATTACTATTCATAACGGCTAGTTTAATTGGTTATGGTGTGTTAGAACTCGGTGTTGCGTACAACACACGCTATCGCATTATTCAAAGGGAAACGTACCGTGGAAGCTTGGGGTGTTACATGTGTAAATATAGTCATTTTACATGAAGGTGGATTATTCTCTTATAAAATAGACAGATATTGTTGATGATCTTATTTTTGGGATATATGATCATGTAAAGTGATCTTTTTCTGAAGTGTGTAACTCAATGAGATAATCAGTAGATTGGTTGATATGTGAATCTAAAAATCAAGGTTTATAACATCTTCTCCCATAATCATCACTTATTCCTTGGTATACCAGGTAAAATACAACAATGTTTGTGATAATGAATGTTTGGTGATGTGGGAATGATTTATGGGATGTAACCATATTATAGGATGATGATTGGATATCAATGAGGTGATCTACATACATTGTAGGATACTATTCCACAGTTATATGACAGAAGAGATTATGAGTGACTCTTATTCATCAAAATTGTGTAATGAACTAATATATATATATATATATATATATATTAAATATTAACAGATGACTATTCATTACATAACTTAACGATCTATAGTAGAATTGTATTTGTATAGTGAATATGGAGACAATGATACATAAATAACATGTTCATGACTGAGATATATCATCTCCCCAAATTTATTCATAATCATTTCAAATTTAGAAATATCATAAATAATAATTGTCTTTATAACCTTGGGAAATGAACCCTCAGAAATAGTGAGATCAAATGCTCTGTATGGGGTAAATAGCAGGTAAATCAACATAACATGAACAAAATGGTACGATAACATGACAATAACATTTGAAAACCATAACAAACATATCATAGATCCAAAAAATTAGTCATGAAATTAATCATTGATATTCATAAGATATGAATCATAATTGAACTAATGAACATAATACACGAGATTATAACAGTGGAATATACTTTTGGAATACATATAAGAATAGACAAATATTTCATTACTTGTAAAGACATATTTTTAAGACTACCCTTGTGGATTTTATTTACACATGAAACCATCATATTAGTTAAAATTCACTCCAAGACAATCATAGTGGATTGAGTTAACTACTAAATCCATCATAGTATTCATCATTCACTCCCATTAATCCCATAGTGGAAAAATACATTTACAAGAAAGGCTTCACTCTCCATTCTGGTCTGGTTTATCTATTGATACAACAATCTGAAACAAATTCAATGAAGGGTTATATTTGTCCCATCAATCAGAGAATTAAAATCATACAATTCAGTTCTATAAGATCACAAATCATTCTTCATTTTAAGTAATAATGGAAATAAATAGAGTTCATAACACATTTATTATATAATAACCCATTAAATAAATGGGTTTCATAACAAATTTATAATTTCAAAATCCATGACAATAATTGGGTTTTACAAACATTTAATCGTAGAAAAACTCTTGGAAATAAATTGGTTTTATAAACATATTTTCATCATAAATATAAACCATCCAGGGAAATAATAAAGAATTTATCATTTGATCATATCCCTCTTAAATCATAATAAACATTATTAGATTTTGTCATACATTGAAAATGATTTTTAAAATTAAATCAGAAGGGACATTTCCAGAGGAAAGTAAAATTCCTTTAGAAATCAACTTTTTTAGACAATAAATTAATAAAATATTATGATATATTTTTCATTAACATTAACCTTGAAACAATATAAATTAATCTTCAATTAAAATAATGGTTATTATGATAGAAAATTTTGTTTATGTCATACAATTTAAAAAAAAATTCCTTTCTAACTTTTTTAAAATGTAAACAATTATCCTATTTAGAAAACAACAATATGATCCCTTTAGAATCATTTTATAAATATAATACATTGTTAATAATAACTTTTAAGATTCATATGATAGTACTAAGAAATTTTTCTAATTTTTTTTAAATGATGGATATGTAAGAAAAAGATCTTTCAATCAATTATTGAAATAAAGCTAATTTTCAAAAAAAAGTTTATTTTTTACTACTGATTGCATAAATATAGGATAATGAAATGAATATTTTTATTTTTATGAACATTATTTATGATAAAAACCTTTATATTTTCCTTTAAGGGTATATTATATGATTTCATTATCGTATACTTAATCATAAACAATACTGATAAACAATGAGATTGAATCAAAAAATTATTACCACGTTGGCTTCTATTGAATTGTTTTCCCCATTAATTAAGAAATATTATATTTATATTTATATACAATAAATTCATAATTATAATCCAAAATCAAATTCTTCAGTAGTTTTATATGCCACACAAAATAAACAAGTGGTGTATCAGCCATGATTCACATATAAATTAATGTGAGATAGAAATCTCATGCCACATTGAAAACCATTGAATCATAAGAAAAATGAAATAATAACCTAAATAAAAATATAAGGTATAAAGTAATATGTTTATTCATGATATAAAATATTCCATGGGAATTATATACACCTCACAAATGAATATAGGTGGATAACATAACAAATGTATCAAAAAAAATTTGTTTGAGACATAAATCTATACCATAAGTATTGAATTACTTCTTACACATTCTAACCTCATGTGTAAATAAAATAAAATAATTATATATATATATATATATTAAATAATAATATTTATTTATACTATACTATATATGATTAAACTATGATATTTCATTAATTGTTTCCTAAAAATTCCTTGTTAATACCAAGGTTCTGTTAATACTTACTTAATTTTTAATATATGTTTAGATTTGGTATGTTTTAACATGCTACATTGACCATGGTTCCATAATATCTTAAATTTTAACCATTATATAAATATAATATATATTAAGTATATATGTATTTTTAATAATCCATAAATGTTATAGATAGAAAATGAAATACATTGTTTTTGGAGACGGTAGATCGTACATTCGAATGAATGTTATTTCCATTTTCTCAATGGATGAAAAAGGTAAATAAAAAATTAAAATAATATTTTAATTATTATATAATTATATTGAAATATATACATTAAAGTTTATTGTATTACCTTTCATGTAATTTGTAAGAGAAAAAAATCACATTGCTTCGCAAGGTGGTAGTTCATTGTACTATTGAGCGATGTTATGATATTCTTAATGAACAGAATGTAAGAAGGTATAGGTGATATTATAATTAAATTTGAATAATAATTTCATAAATATCATATATAAACACTAAATATTTCATTATATCCATACATTTGAGGGGGTTATGGAAAATGAGTTATTCCAGTTCATAGGGAGGTAGTCTATCGTACCCACGATCGATAGTTTCTTTCCCTATTTCAGGGAAGAGAATATAAATATAGTTTATTATGATTACATAATTACATAGATTAATATGTTATATAATTTTGATATTATATTAAATTTATTAATACTTGAATGAAGGTGGTAAAAATAATACTAAATAGAATGAGTTTAGTAAGGAAAATTACCTCCGCTTAGAAAACACGCATTTAAATCCCTTATTAAGGACTCTAGGGTTGTTATTTTAGTAATAAAATTAGATATGGATCAATAATAAGGAATTTTCTTACTATATTTGGGATTATTGCTTAAAAATGGATTAATATGTGTGCGTATATAAGGGGAGGAGGTGGCCTTTTATAAATATGGAGTAATTTTTTCTAATTTCACAAAACTAATAAATAATGGGGAATCACTATCATAACATATATTTATAAATTTAGCAAATAATTGAATTGAGGGATTATATGGTCGATAAAAACCTCCAACTCATGAAAACATATATTTTTAACATTTTTTTCCTTAAATTCTATTTTTCTTCACTTTTATAATTTTTGGTTTTGATTAAAGTAACTACACTTTTCCTCGAGGAAATGTATCATTTATGTCTAGAAATAAAATGATACATGTAAGATAATTTGTATTCAGATGTTTCAAATAATAAATTAAATTTATAATTAAAATGTTATATGTGTTTGGAAAAACAAATTTAACACAAGTGCATGAAATGCGGAAAACCCCATTATAACCTTAAATATAGTAAAGATATTTTTAATATTTAGGGACATTATAATTGTTGTAAAAGGAAAATTATTCAATTGATTGAAATTGGTTTATATTTTTAAACAAATAAAATTTTATTTTCCTAGTATTTTATTTTATGGGATTCTAAAATATTTACTAAATTATTATTTAATTTGAAATAACAGTAATGTCAATATTGACAATATTCATTTAAAATGACATTAAAAAATTATGAAAAAGTGAAATTAAAATATATCATTTTCAAACCAGTATATCATCACATAAATATCTAACAAATTCATTAAATATGATAATTCACTTAATTTATTTATTTTTAATTTTTTTGTTATACATTATTTTATTTTTCTATTAATGAAATAAATAATATATTGGGGTTTAATAATCAAATAAATTACATGTCTAATTATTATGATTTAAGAATAAATTACTCATAAAAAATGAAATTTATTATTATCAAAATTATCATAAATTTTAATTCACATCTTTTTTCACATTGAGAAGTCATAATTGATATTTAAAATCATGAAAGTGATATATTTTATTTTTTTGTGAATAAAATATTATATTGGTATATTAAATGTAAACGTGTCCCACAAGATCATAAAAATATATCCAATGTTAATAAGGGTTGAAACATTAATATTCCACAATAATTAGAAATGTTTTTAAGATATTTTAACCCTTGTTGTATTAGTATGACAACAAGTAAAGATGTTTTATCCTTAATCACAATAAAATATTTTTTTATTTCATTAGGATTATTTTAAAAAAAATATTTTTTTATAATATTAATTATGTTGATTTCAAATATATAATTAAATTTTGAAAATTCAATTCAATTTTTCGGAAAAATATTATTTAAAATATAACGCATAGATAGGACAAAAAATATTTTTCCAAGGATAAAATTTTAATAATTATAAAGAGATTGAAATAAAAATTCAATATGAAATTCATCCCAATAATATAAATTGTGTTTATAAATACATAATTAAATTAATTTACATTTTAAATCACTTTTATAAATTATAGAACATTGTAAATGTTTCAAAAGAAATTGTTGTTTCAATAAATTTCCATATTTTTCATGATTTACAAAAATAATAATCTACCATTTGGGAAATTCTATAAAATTGACTCTATACTAATAAAATTTCATTTATTAAAAAATAAATATTTTTTTTTCATAAAATTATCTACAGGTTTCAATGATTAGTTTTATTATTTCTTCAACAAAATCAATTGAAATTAATTTTTCTATAAATAGTAAATTTCAATTCATATATAGATTTTAATAAAAAGTATATATTAATTTATGAGTAAATTTTATTTATATTCAATATTTATAATAAATTTTAATATTTTTCATATTCATATTCATATGCCCAAATTTAACAAAATTATTATAACAATCAGGTTGAAATATTAATTTTTATAGTATATTGTGATTTGTTAAAATTTGGTATTGAGTGTTACCCTATATATTGATGAAAATAAATAAATGTTAAAAAAATCATAAAATATCAGGTTATTTAAAATGTGAAATGAAACATGGATCATCTAATATGTATCATTATATCAGGAAATATTTCTCATAGCTATATTTATAGAAAGGAATTAATGATTGTGTGTCTCATTATTTGACCTATAGTTGGGTTAAGGACAATCATCCAAACCCAAGTGGATTGCTTCAACCTAATACCATACCATTGTTAAAGTAGTATAATCTAGAAATGGAGTTTTCTATAATGTTAGCTAGGAACCCAAGAGATCAGCATGCTATGTGCATTGTAGTCATCTTGTTGAAGAAGGTGACATATTTCTTGTCGATTTGAGAGACTCACTTAGTGAATGAGTTGCAAATGATATAGATTTATAATATAATATAGTTTAAAAGAGTGAATATGATCATAATATATTATTGAGATAATATTTTTATGTATAGTTTTAAAACAAACTTGACAAAGGATATAGTTGCTTGGTTTAATCTATATATGACATAACATCCACAGAAAAATAGACAGTCGAAATGAACAATCCATATTTTAGAATTTATACATAGGAAATTTTTTATGGATTTCATTGGAGCACATGATGATCTTATAAACACTAAAGCTTTTTATTGTAATAATAATTTTCATTCATTCATTAAAATTTCACTATTTGAGGATATATATGTCTAACATCCTCATTCACTAGTGTGTTGGCATGTGGTATGTGTATCAACTTTCATTTGGTTATGTTTGGAGCATGAAACCTCCATGTTGGTGTAAATGATTAGATTAATTTTTTGACCAATTATATTTCAATACATTCATATATTTACTAGAGGAAAAAACTGATGGAATTCTCCATGAGTGATCATGATTCCATGTGTTGTAACCCCAGTTTATGAATAAATGATTATGAAAACAAAGAATGGTATCTTCAAGGGTTTTTGTGTTATTTAAAATAATTATTCACATTAGGACGGTGGCTTACCGATTAAATATTCTTCAAGGATATTAATATATGAATTTACATGTTCCATATTTCTTAGATTGAAAATTAAAAAAATTGAGCCTACACATGTCATTTGTAGAGTGAAATTGGAGGTGGAACATTATGCATCAATTTTTGGAACATCGTATTCAAGTCATAGGATGCAGAGATAACGTCGTGAAAATTAAGATAGTATCATTTTTCTAGTTTTTCATTAGAATAGGGAAATATAATAGGACACATTGGAGGAAAAATAAAATATATGGGCTCAATGGTTCTAGTTATTCGTGGAAGATATATAGAGGCTTTCTCAAGGATGAGAAATCATTAGAGGTTGATATTTTCCACACTCTCAAATTTAAATGTACACATGGATTTTGTTTTAATTTATCTTGGTGGAATTGTTTTTAATCATTTGTGTTCTATTAGTGGTGTTCATTGTTAGATAGTTATAATTTTTTAGGAGTTCTTATATGATCACAACCATAACCATTATATAATCAATAAATTCGTTTAGAATTTACATTCTTAAATTCCCAAATCCCTTTTTAGTTTTAATATTTATATAATTACTAAATAATTCATACATATCATCCAATAAGAATAAAAAGTGGTCACTAATGAAAAAGTATCCAATTATTCTAAAATATAATAGTTTTTAATAAAACATGAAATATTTTCTTAATCAATCTACTAAACAGTCATCTTAGTTTTTTATTTTCTCTTACCCATCCTCAAAACACTATGAAAAACATTTTTGATCCTGGGATGATAAAAAAATCCCTGTAAGCGAAAAAATAAGAAAAATAGTAGTTCATGAATACTTATAATAATATTAAATCATTTTAAAAAATACATATTTATCACCTAAAATTTATCACTTACTCACATTTTGAAAACCATAATTTTCTATAAAACATAAAAAACAAAAATTGAACCATAATGGTAACATATGGAATTTATTATTATGGATTAAAACCCTTGTAGATACTATACTATTAGTAACACTCATAGATACAATACATTGTAACCCACATGACTACATTATAATGTAACCCTCATAGCTACATTATGGTGTATCCATCAAAATTACACTTTCAAAAACCATTATAGTCATCATCCTTCATAAAAATAACCAATTAATTATAGGGATATATAGGTTCCACCCTTCACCATAAATAATTCAAAATTACTATAATATAATAATAAAATTTGAATTCTTGTGTCTTAAAAATATTTCTTAAGGAAAATCGTATATTTTAACAGAATAATGTGTAAATAAAAATGAAATCATATTATCTATAAATACACCTTTTGAATTATAAGGAAAATATTAAAACAATATGGAATGATGAAAATAATATAATGTTCTCAACCCAAATAATTAATAGAAACATTATTTTTTTCATTTTTAAAAAAGAGACATTAAATAGGATTTATAAATTGAAAGTCTCTTACCATGGGTTTTAACTCCTTCAAATGTTTTCAAACCACCTATATAATGGTTTAAAGTGTGTTATTAATTTATTAAATTACTATATTAAAACTTATAATACAGTATCTAATATTTTTATAATATATTCCCACCCTTTTATTTATAATATTTATTCTATTATTATTGTTTCACCGGTGTTTATTTCTAAGTTTCCATGGTTGGTTCACTTTTTGGGTTCAACTCGAATATAAAATAACTAAAGAATTATAAAGAATTGGTGTTAATATGTTTACATAATATTCAAGGATACCATATATCATTTTGTTTTTAGATATGAGTATGATTCCTTAGGTAAATTATTAATGAGAAATTTTTGTTTATTTCGGTGGTTTTTATGGCCATCATGAACATATATCATTTTACTTGATATCATGTTCATAAATTTATTCTAAAACATTATATAAACTATAATTTGTTTAATAAAACTTTATTTAAAAAATGTAATGGTACTATGACCAACCATTAAGGTGGTAAAATAAAATAAAAATACATCATCTATAATGATGATAAATCGACAAAACATGGACAATGACTTCATTTTTTAGAATAAGAAGAGATGTGGAGTGGTTTTAATGATAGATATTACACTAACATAGTAAAATTTCAGTATATATAAGATAACAGAGTCATAATTACACTTTTGTTGAGATTAGTTGAGGAAATAATATGAAAAAAAATAAATTGTAAAGAAATTTAACAGAAAACATAAGAGGATTTTACTTCTTGAACTACTTCTCCAAGTGAACATTGTTATGGGACATGGTTTTAGACTTTTGGTGAGACCAAATGGTATTGGACATGGGGAAGAGGGTTATGGTGTGAATTAAGAATAAATAAATAAATCTAAAAGTCTATATTGGTGCTAGTAGAATATGTAGTGAGGGGTGGTATTTAGAGTGGAGGAGATGAGAGTTATTTTATTATGTTATTAATTACTCTATTAGTTTTGAAATATATAATATATAGATTAAAAATATAATTAAATATATTTGAATATTTACGCAGAGTTAAATATATTGGGATTACATAAACCATACATTACATATGTCTCAATAATTATTGGATTTTTGTAAATACCATAAATTAGCATATTTTACTATTTAATAAAAACATGAATGATTTTTAAAAAATCATAAAAATTTACCTAAAAAATTATTAAACATTTAGAATCCAAAAAATGAACTTCATTTTATGAAAATATGTTTCTATATATGTGATATTTTATTTTTAATTAAAATAATCATTTATTAAAAAATATGGATTTTAAAATTCTAACTGATTTTATGACATTTTGATAATTAATAAAAATAACATAAAATTACCTTATAATCATAAAACAAGAAAATATTAAATTATAAATATAATTTATGGAGATATATATTTTTTTAATCATTATATTAATTACAAATTGTAAATTCAAATTTATGTGTCACAAAAATACCAACGCATAATTTATTTTTTTTTTCAAAAAATTTATTTACATATTCCATGATATAAATATATCATATTTTCACTTATAAGATATATAATTTTTATTTATACTTTTACAAATGAGGTTATAATTCTATTTTTATAGATTTTTTAATTTCAATAAATACTAATTCTTTTATTATAAATTTATAATCAATATAACTATTTAATTACAGTATGTAAAAAATATTTAATAAGTACCTAATTTGTTACATTGTCCCTTCTTCTAGAAATTGAAGACTCGCAATTTTAATTCACATATTAAGTAAGTTAAGATAACTTTCCTTCACCGAATTTCAATATTCCCATATTGAATCTTCATCCATGAGGTTTCTCCATGAATAGTTTAACCTACTGAATTACATTATTTCGCAATACATTCTCTCTATGATTAAAAATATAGATAGGCTTTTTGAGGCAAGAAATTTTCTCTTCCAACTGAATGACTTATACTCTCAAAACATGAGTTGAATCTAGAACATTATTTATCAACTTCAAAATAGGAAAAAAATTGTACCCATGAGATAAACATGTAGTTAATTCTAGTCATTATTCAACTGGTAAAAATTTATCCATGATTTGATAATGTATAATGAATAGTGTACATTGGTTTCATTTCAAACGAAAACCCATAACACTTTACCATGAAGATATTTTAAGGAAAACACGATTACCTACCTCGAAAGAAATGAATTCCCTCATGTTATATAAATAATGGTTATTCTTGTCTAAGTTGTCCTCATGTTTTGTGGGAACATAATCACTTTTTTAACCACTTCGTCTACTAATTAATGTCCCATAATATTCATTTCCCTAGTTTCATACCAAAACGATGGTGTTCGACACTACATTCTATATAATTCCTCGGAATGATCTATTCATACAATATAATAAAAAATATTTTTATATGAAAAAATATCCAATTATTGTTGTTGATCCCAACATCCCTTGTGATCTATTGTATAAGCACATAATATTATTCTAATGTCTAAATTGTTTGATTGATTTGTCAAATAGATTGAGGAAGAATGGATTTGTGGAAATTTAATTCAGTTCCCAAAAACTTCTTAAGATAATTCCTAATGATAGAAGTAAATCTCAGGACATGGTCAAATATAATAGAGAGAGAAACTCTGTGCAACATAGAAATTTATTTGAGTCATGGAATAAAAAGATGATTTAGAGATAGAGTGTGTTAAATATGTAGGAAACATGTAGATTTATTTAGACTATCAAAAATATACAAAATCGCAATGTTACCTTTAGAATTCATTGGCAGTTCCACTAGAAAATCCAATTATATATTTTTTTATTTCTAGTCTTGAAATGTAAATGGATAAACAACACTATTTAGTAGTTTTATATATTATTAGAAATTTTGAAAAGAAAATAATTTCATTGTAAAATCAGAAATATTTATTTCCATCCAATCCCACTAATAATACTACCAGTGGACTTTGTACATCTTCATGATACAAGGATGAACTGAAAATGGGGAGAAATGAGTTTCACATAACATTATTTCTTCATCTGGGAAAAAAATGCACACATAATCTCTATCCAAAATAAATATATAATATTTTCTATGTTAAATTCAATAAACATACCATCCTTATAAAAATTAAACCATTTTTTGTCAACTCACTATCTTCAATCTGTGTGTGTTTATTTATTTTTGAGATAGATGACTATAATAAAAACTGATAATAAATATAGGGATTTAATAAACAAACAATTTCCATGAAAAAACATATTAAATAATAAAAGGGGTTCATGTTGAAACATACATGGTTAAGTATGCATTATTTCTTTTACTCATGGAACCTGCAATATTGTTTTCTTATCCAGGATATTAAATAATAATGAAGTCATAATCATATATTAGTTCTAGACCTATTTTATGATGCATGGTAAATTCCAACTGAGTAAATATATACATAATAATTTTATGGTAAATATATATTTATCATTTGACTCAATATAAATTTTGTCACCTTATTTTTAATGGAAAAAACATCTTCTAATATTTAATCAGGTTTGGTATAATTTGGCTCTTGATGTTTTAGTTTCCTTGAAGAATAAGTAATAAATTCATCATTCTGCATCAAAACTCAACCAATCCCCTTCAATGAATAATCTATATAGATGAAAAATCTACATTTTCAGAAGAAAGATAAAAAACTAGAGTTTCAACAAATATTTTTTTCAGTTACGAAAAACCAACATCACTGTCATCTATCTAAATTAATTTTACAAATTTTCATGTTATCTCAATTAGAGTGATATAAAACCACGCAATGGTTTTAAGAAATATTCCAGTAATATCCTAGAAATATATTAAAACTATGAATACATATATAATTTATAGTTATTTCATATTCATTAACCACTTTTTTGTGGGATCAACTATTATTCTATCCTTATTTTAAATGATCCCATGAAAAGTAATGTAATGATTTAAGATATCACATTTTTTAAATTTCCCGTATAACTCATTTTTTATGGGTTTGTAGGAAAACCTTAAGATTATTTTCATGATCCTTATATCTATTAGAAGATACCAAAATATCATCAATAAAAATTGAAAACAACATATAAATATAATCCAGGAAGATTATATTAATAACATCTATATATATAGTTGTGGAATTTGTCAAAATAAAGTCAATAGCCACCAACTCATAATTCCCATGTCTATTTAATAATACAATTTTGGGAATGCCTTATTTTTTCACCGTTAACTAATGGTACACATATATGAATTCAATATTGGAATATTACTGAGCTCCCAGGATATGATTAAAAATTTCATCAATATGTGTAATTGGATACATGTTATTAATAATAATGTTATTCAAAGATATATAATAAATTCATATCCTCATGAAAACATATTTTTTTAACAAAAAATGTAAGAGCTACCTATAGTGACGTTCAATGATTATTTTTTCCTTTATCTAAAAACTGCAAAAAATTATTTTTCAATTAATGATGATCCAAAAGAGTTATCCAATAAGGGTGTTTTGAAATTGGATTATCATCACGAATAAAATCAATGGTAAATTCAATATCATAATTTGGAGTTATACCAGGAAACACATTTGGAAAAACATTCATCTATTCAATTACTATAAGAACATCATTAATCTGAAAACCTATATAATTTTATAAAATATGTTCACGAAAACATTCAATTTTAAATTATAATATTTTCTCATCTTCTTGTTGTGTTATCAATGGTATGAGATCATCCCATTCAACAACCTAAAACCTGTTCTAAGAAACAACATCTTTAGAACTATGATCAACCGTATCATGATAAACCCAAACCCAATACATACCAAAAAAATCATCAAAATATACTAAAGGAAAACAAAATGTTTTATAGGAAATGATTTCCACATATAATAATAGGGAGGTCCTTATGATTCATTTTTTAATATTTTATACCAATTTTTAACCATAAGTTAAGTTTTATTTCTTAAGGTGAAAATTCTAATTTACTAGAAAATTCATAAAAAATGAAGGAATGCGTAGACATAATATCCATAATGACATTAAGAAAATCTATGTAATCAAATAATTTACTTGATACCACTTCATTCGATGGACATACATCTGTTGGCGTAGTTGTAAGGGATTTCACATTAAGTTTCTTCATAATATATCGCTTCTTTTCATCATTCAAATATTTTTCTAGGAAGGTATTTTCCTAATTCCCCATCTCACAAAATTTAAAAAACGAAATTTTTTTCATATAAAAATTAAAATATTGATCATTTTCATTAAAATCTAGGGCCATATGACTAAACATACCACATAAAAAACATGTCATAGATATTTAAGTCTTTCACAATGGTTATTTTTATGACACTTACCACAAACCATAGACTAGATTATATTACCTTTAGATTATAATGATTGATTCTTACCCATTTCATACAATCGAAGCCTATTATTGTTTTTGTTCTTGTAGTACATGTGATCATTAAAAAAACTATTTCTACCCTCTCAACCAATCAGAAATGTTTCTGATAAATTATAAATTCACTGGAGGCCATCTTCCCTCAATGTAATGGATTTAATCCTAGGGGAAAACAATTTATTTTACTATCAAGCCCTAGAAGAATAATTAGAGCATACTATTCCAATATAGGGAAGTTTTATTCTTCCTTATTTTATTTTATTTCATTGAATTTATTTTCCATACAATGTTGAACCACCTTAGCGAATCATTTTTCACAGAATAGGTTCTTAAATTCATCATATTCCAACGAATCAATCTCCTCACAATCCTGAATATTTTTAATCATTGATCACCAATGGTCAACATCCCTTTCAAGAAGATAAATATTATGATAGTACTTCAGATTATATGTACAACCCTTTGCATAAAATTTCATTTTTAGGGATTTAATACATCATTTAGCCACCATTGGTTTAGAATATCCATTGAATGTTTGGGGGTGTTACATCATAAAAGGTTATACTAAGGTCATGTTCTTTTTTTATCTTTAGTTTATTTATTTAATGGATTCCAACTCCTTTTATATACTATATTATATGATCTATTAATATCAAAAACATCTCGGTTCCGAGTCCCATTATTCCGGTTAGTAGATTCTGGAAGATATTATCCCCTTCATGACACCCTACATTTGCATCCCTATTTCACTTATAGAAAACCATTCTGAATTGTAATACCATTATTGAAGAAACATGATAATCATTAAATTAAAATAAATTTCAAAAAAAAATTGGGCAAAGTAATTTATTTCTTCTATTAACATCGTCATAACCCATATAGTTATCTAATCCATGATCTGATACCAACCATAAGGTCTTACTCTTAAACATTACATAATCTATAATATTATTTTAGAATTTACTTTCTTTCATTACGAAAAATATTTCCAGTTTATATTTTTATAGAATTAGGAAATAATTCATACATATCAACTAACATTCATACATTGTGGGTACTACTAAAACTAAATCAATTTAATCCATAATACAGATGTTTTTAATAAAAAATCATTTCATGAAACATCATCCCAATAATCCTCTTGTATCATTATTTCATCTTAGTGATTAATAAAAACCTATCTAAAACATTATTATACTTTGTATGGGAACAAAAATATCAGTATGGTACATAAATATTAAATAAATCGTTAGTTCATAAATTCTTATAAACATATGAAATCATTTTCACAAAGACTAACTTCCCAAACATAATTTATCAAATACATACTTGTTAAAAAATAATAGATTTATGTAAAACCTATGTAAGACCATAAAGGTAAATTGGGGAACTAATTATATATGATTTTAACCATCATGGATTCTATATTATTTCTAACCCTCGTGTGTACTTTACAATATAACACTCATGTCTACCTTACGATGTAACCCTAGCATATACATTACGGTGTATCCATACTGATAGATTTAGATTAACTATTATCGAAAAATTCCAACATAAAAATTCACAATTCACTAGAGCAAGATATAGTTCATACCCCTAAACATAATCAATTCCCACAGACATGAAAAAAATCATAAAACAAGAACGCTCTCACTATAAAATAATTTAATGGGGAAAACCACTTATTTTAAAATAATAGTGATTAAATAAAATGGAAATAAAATTCAATATAATTTAAAATATAATATTTAAAATAAAACATTAAAAAATTAATGATTTGGGAAATTTGGACAGGACAATCATGTTAAATATGTAGAGAAAAATCAACCTTTTTGAATTTTTTAAAAAGAGACATTAAAGGTTATTTTTTTAAAAACTCGCATAACTTTGGTATGAATTACATCAATAATATTCAATTCTAATATAAAAATGTTAAAATAATTTTATTAATTTCGATATAAAAATATTCATATTTATAATACTTGACATGATCTTTTTATTTCATATTTCCACCAATTTATTGAAAATATTTTGTTTTTTATTGTTTCAAGTCCTTTAATATCAATGTTTCCATGGTTAGTTCATTATTTGATTTTCTTGTCGAAGGGAAGAAAAAATAAAGTAGTGGAAAGAAATAGTATGAATATGATTCTATAATTTTCAATTATACCATTTGTAAAATTTTATATGGGGATGATTCATTAAATAAAACATTAATGAAAATGAATTAATTTATTTTTGTGTTTTTTACGACAATTATTGACTTGTATCATTTTATTTAAAATCATGTTTATATATTTGTTATAATACATTATATAAAATATAATATGTATAATTAAATATTATTTGACCATTATTTTTTTATGTCCATCATAGAGGCTGTAAATGAAAATGAAAATCCATCATCCTGAATGATGGTAAATTAACATGTCAGATACATTGTTTTTAATTTTTGGAATATGTGTAGAAGAGGAGATGTATTGATGATAGATATTACGTTAACACAATAAAATTAATTTACATATAAGATGATGGAGTTATCATTACACTCGGATTATGGGAGGTTAGAATAGAATAAGAAAAGAAAACAAATTGAAAAGGAATTTAAAATAAAATGATAGAGGATTTTTTCTATTGAACTTATTCACCATGGGAACCTTATTTAAGAACTTGGTATTGTGTTTTTGCTAAGACAAGAAAGTCTTGGACATGGAGAAGAGTCTTGGGATGGTAATTGGGTATAAATATAACTATTTAAAAGGTTTTGGATTTGTGAGGAATAGTGTTGGTGAGGTGTGGTATTTATAGTGAATGACATGAATAATTTTTTTATTATTTTTTTCAATAGTTTTTTATTTTGGATCAATAATATGAATAGTTTGAACATGATCACTGAATATATTATCATAATTAAATAGATTTTGATATTTTGGTTGTATATAATCCAAAAATCATATATGTGTCAATAATTGTTGAATTTTTTAAATACTGTAAATTAGCATATTTCACTACTAACAAAAATTTAAACAATTTCATAGAAATACAAACAATAAACAGTAACCAATTTTCAATATGTAGAATAAAAAACTAACTTCAATTTATGAAAATAATTATCTAAATATGAAAATTTAATTTTTATTTCAAATCAATACTTATTGAAAAAAAAATTAATATTATAATTGATTTTATAATATTTTGTAAAAATAAGTAGGGTCTCAAAAAATTATCTTATATTAATAAAAATATATCAACATATGAAAATAATTTATGGAGTTGTATTTTCTTTAAAAGAATTATATTAAGTATAAAATTTTAAATATAAATTTACGCATCAAAAAAATATCTTCACCTAATTTAACATTTTCAATTCCTTTATTTAATTACTCCAATATATAAATATATCATACATTCAAACATATGATAAATAAATTTTATTTATAATTTCATAGGCAAGGTTACTATTCTATTTTTATAGATTTCTTAATTTATATATATATTACCTATTTCAGTATATATTAATAAATAATTTTAAGAATTAATTCCATAATGAAATAAAATTATTTTTTAGGTTCATGGGTTGTTACAGTTCTAGAGGTTTTAATATAGTTTTTGGTACTTTTAGGGTGTCCATATCTTGGTGGAAGGCATGATAAACTTTATTTTAATGTTTAATGGAGGGGTTTCCAAGAACAAATAAGTTCTTTTCTTTGGATGCTTTAAGAAAGGTTGTGGTGTTGGATTCTTGGTGATAGGTTATACCACAACCATCATAATGCCTTCATGGTTATTTATTAAGGAATTTTCCATGGGGATTATCTGGTGAACACATGGGTGACAAAAGGTATTGGGAATCCCTTTTGAGAATGTTGGATAGGTATTTCACACATATATTCTTACTATCAGATATATGAAACATGTAGTTCACCACACCATTGTGTAGAGCATAGAGGGTGTGAAGAATCATATATGTCAGCTCTAAGCCATAGTGGAAGACACTGTGATGGTTTATTAAGGGTAATTATTTAATGAAATCACTATATTTAAATTTATTAAAACCCAAATTACACTATTCCCATAGGAATCGTGATTTGTTTGGTGGTTCACCAATCTATAATGAAGGCTTTCCAGCTTCCTCCAGATAAGGTGGGATCAAAATTCCTTGGTTTAGATTTTTGGATATTTCTTTCAAAATAAACCAATATATACTCCTCTCAACACCATCCTGTAATGTATTTATGAGATGAAACCCCATGGATTTGTGATCAAACACCAAATATATCTTGGATCAATTTCATTCTATTGGTTTAATCAAGATGAATTAGTGATGGGTTTTATCATTATGTAAGCCTAATTTAATTTTATATCGTATCATGTTATTAATGGTAGATCATAATTATAGAGTCTTCATATGTTATTTGGTGATGATTTAGGGATCATTATGACACAATTCATGTTCCACATTTTAGTTATTGAATTTTTTCATTAATAATATTTTGATATAAATTCCTTACCATTGGAAAAACTTCAATGATTTTATATGCTGTGATTCTAATTTTTCAATTTAAATATCCCATAAGTCGCATTATTGTTATCATTTTCATGTGGGTGTTTCTGTGTCCCATGATAACACTGAATTATATTACCTGATCATTTGATGATATATTATGGAACCTACATATACACATGTATGGTTGTTATGTGAATGGTTTCAAAGTAATTGGTTGGTCTAACATGACCAATTAAAACCATAGAGGGGGAGTTCCACTGCTATTATTATATGGTTGTGATTTTACTCTCATATTTGAATTGTGATATTTTTGGTTTCTCCAAAGTATTGGGACAACATGTGAACATTTGGATCAACCTATAGTGGTTTATTGGGTCAACATGAGGATGTAGTGAAATTCATATTGTTTTTTATTTGTTCGACATGTATACATTATTACATTAACTTACTGGAAATGTAGTATTTGCTCCAAAATGTATAACAACGATATTATACAACTTACTATGTTTTTAAAGATGACATGTGGGTGACTTGGCATGATCTACATATATGTACATGACCTTGAAATATAATATAATCTTGATTTGTAAATCAAGGATTATATCTCTTGCATTCTAGAATATCTTTTTCGGTGTCTTTTTTAGAGAATTAGGACATAAATCTTAAATAATAAACACCTTCTTTAGAAAGAGGTAGCTTAAACTTAGTATTTGTTTTCTCTATAATATATTAATATAATACTGAATCTAGTATTCTTTTCATGAAACATATTCTCAATTTACAACTTGACTTCATCACTATTACTACTAATACTTAAAACCATGTGAAAAAAATCTTTTTAAAATATGGGATGTGAAAAAAAATCGCACAAACTAACACATAGAATAATTAAAAAAACCCATTAGTCAATTTGATAACCATTATAACATATAAAAAATAGTTATTAGATATTCAGTTACTCACAAATGAAATCACCATTACCCCCAATGTTTTTAATAAATATATTATAATAAAATTTTATGAGAAAATTATAATCCTGAGGGTTTCATATAAAATATGATAACCCATAGAAAATGTTTTCCATACAAAGTCACATTATTACCCTTAAAAAGAATAACCATTTCATTAAACAAAATGTCCTTATATTACCATATAAAATCAATATATTTCAATGAAATCCCATTATAATGAATAAATAATTTGTATAGGTTCATTGATATATCATATTTATATAACCGTTACAGGAACCTATACAAAAAGAATTTCTGGCTCACTTAATTCCATGATAATTATTTGGAGAATGTAGTCATTTCCAAATGAATTAGTGAGCTATATCAGGCTTTAACGTCATTCAAAACAATTTTCATGGTCCATAACATATAGGAAACAAATAGAAATGTATATTTCAATCATTACAATCATAGAAATATACTTTTAAAACCATAAGTAAAACATTTTCATATATCAATATATCACATTACAGAAAAAACACAATTTCAAATGTAAAATACCCAAAACATGGGGATGAAGGCCATTTAAACACAACAAATATGAATATTATAAAGGAATAATAATATAAAAAACATTTTGGATATGGAAATATTCATTGAAGTTATATATATTAAAATAGAACATTCCTTTATTCATTTTTTTAAAGAATGAAAAAACATTCCATATAAGATATATAATAATTATACTTTTGAAAACCTTTTAATGAATGAAATAAGTAAAAAAATTACTTTGAAATTTTTTTAATGTCAAAAAAAAAATTAAACTTTTTGTATTAATATAAATATAGAATAAAACGGTTTTGTAATTTAAATTTCAAATTGTTTTAAACGATGTTTTTTGGGCAATGTTTCTATTATCTTGTTTTTGGAAAGGCGCATTTTAATTCAATGTTCCAAAATAAAAAAATTATTTTCATTATTTAAATTCATAATAATAAATTCAATTTATATTTTTCATTTTTATTTTAATTATATCAATTTTACGATTAAATACTTGATTGAATATGTTCACATTAGATGTTTGGAGTATATTTGGTTCATAAGTCAAAAATATATTTACTATGTTGACTATGATCAAATTATTCCAGATTATACTATTTATAAAATCTTAATAATTTAATATTTATCATTTTTTTAAATTATTTATTAGTTTATATACATATATGTAATATTTTTATTGAAAACTGATTTTTCCCCTTCATGAAGATGATAGTCTATACATACACATATGTAACGTTTTGAGTTTTTTAATGAACATGATAGAAATAAGTATGTGTTATTTTATCTTTATATATTTAAAATTATATAATAAATATCATAATATTTAATTAAAAAACATTAATATATAAACATTATGTGCGGTTGTGATGAAAAATAAAATACCTCGGTTCATGATATTGTAGTTGGAACATACAAAAAAATGATGGTTTTATTATTAATTGAATGGAATTAAAAGAAGTAGAATATATGTTCAATATTAAATAATTAAATTTATATAATAAATAAAATATTATTTATTCTGGATCCATTATTATTACTTGCTTTAATAAATTGTAAAGAAAAATTTAATCAATCATGTTATGAGGCAGTAGTCCGCATTTATACACGTTCAGTGTTATTACTCTCAATTATATAGAGAAGAATATGAAAAGGTGTTAATAATAGAAATAATAAAAATTTAATTATATAGTGGATACTAAATTTTTATATGAAAATTGTAAATATAGGTTTTGAATAGGTAAAATAAGAACTAAAATGACAATACCCAGTTATGTAAAACAAACCTTCTTTTCACAACCTCATTTTGATTGTAACTAAATCATTCTTGATATTTTATTATGAATTGAAAAGTAAGTCAAGGATGTGGGGACGTATTTTATGTATTTATTGGGGATGTTTAAGGCTCAGATAAGTGTATCTTGAAGTATAGAAAAGAGAATAGTTATGGTTTTCGTCTATAATAGAGGGATATGACACACTTGGATTGATTCAAAAATTAAAATATAAAAATGTATTAATATATCCATATTGAAAAATTTGATCATAATTAAATATGAGATGATATATAGATAAAAATATGACTATTAATAGTTATTTATTATATTTTTAGTTGATTTTAATCCTAACCATATTAGTTTTAACCCTTTTAACCTGTTTTAAATGTTAACATTGTAATTGATTTTTTCTTACCAAAGATAGTATTCATAATGAAAAAAATGAATTTGTTTATTAATAAACATTGAAATTATAATTCAAAATATAAATTCCATTTTTTTAAATTCAATTTAAATAATTTTCCAATATCAAATTTAAAATCCGAACATAGAGAGCAATGAAAAACAGTTTTCTAAAAAAATACCATTTATAAAATGTTTTAATACCAAATAAATTATACTGATGATTCAAATTACATTTAATGGATTATTTTTAATCAAAATTAAATAATTAAAATTTCCAAACAACCCAAAATATAATGTGTCATTTTAAATATGTGTAATAAAAAAATATATTAAAAAGTCTATCATTTCAACTATTCACTAGGAAATATATATTTTCATATGTTTCCAAAACATCAACTCATAAATAAATTTTAATTTTTTATATAAAAATCAAATCATGAATAAATATATTCTAAAAACACATATGTTAAAATTTTAAATAAAAATTCATAATGCCTGAAACCCAATTTAGTATAAATAAAAATATTTACATTTTACTGAGAAATTACTATTTTCTTATAAATATTATGTCTATATGAAATTAAATTTATGAATATGAATAGGGAATGTAATTTATATTATATTAACTATATCATTTTAGACCCTTTGAGAAATAACATCATCATAATTTTATTCATTATGTAAATAAATGAGATATTATTACATTAATGAATTTTCTAATTCTCATTTGTCTTCTTCATTCACATAGTTATTCTAAAAAACATTTACATAGTGAATAAAATTATTTTAAATAACATACTACCTATGGTTATAAAAAATATGCTATTCCTAAAATAAGTTATTCTCTTCCAACCATACCACTAGAGGGATCAAAATTTCGGTTTCATATGGTATATATTTCCTTAACAATAAAACATAAACCACATCAGGGGTATGAGGTAAACACATAGTCATTCCTAATAGATATAAAAATTATATAATCTTCTCCATAATTTTATATCCTCTAATTAATATTGTAATTATATTCCCCTTTTGAAAAAAATAAATAACAATTTTTAGTGGGGATACATTAATAATCGAATGACCGCCTGCCACAAATTAAAGATATTTACTCCATTTTATCTCCTTATATTTTCCATCTAATCTGGGTTTTTATAATATATTGTTATGTAATCATCAACTTATATTCTATTAATTCTAATCCCAATAATTTTATATTTACTATATCATCCCAATAGTCTAGATTTTGACACTTCATTCCATATTATGGCTCAAATGGTGGAAGATGTATAGTGGAATAAGAAATGTTAGGTTAAAGAACATTCTAAGGAAAAATGTTGATCCTATATTCCATTTAAACCATAAAACATTCTAAAATTATTTCTTCCATATTATAAATTATACTCTCTGAATATCCAAAAAAAATAGATTGAAATTTTATACATGATTTTAATTTAGAACCCAATAATTTTTTTGTATGATCTATGAATTAGATGTAAATGGGGGATCATAAAAAGATACTCCATAAATATAGACACCATGAAATCAAAATTATATATTTAATATATATTCTAGAATGATTTTCTACATAAAAATTATCTCAAATAGTAATAAAATTCCTATATTTAGTCAAACTATAAATAATAACCCATAACAAAATACCACCTCAAGATGCATCATTAAAAATCCAGGTTACCCATTGTGATTTTAGAAGAATGGGATGTAGTTAATCTATATCATAGTGGAACCCTAGGATGATGCTTTACTTCTCTCAGTGACGATAATGACATTAGCACTGGTCTATCCCCCAGCGGGGGAGGGATCTCTATTTCTCATTAGGAGTGCATGGCATTCATTCTAATCTTTCTTCAACCCGTATATCCTTCCTTCTTTCCAGAAAAATTCTCATTGTCCAAATGTTCCGGATCTCATTGATGGCTTCCCCATCATTCATCTTTTGACATTAGAATTCACAAAACCCTCCACTCTCTTGAATCTCACATTATTTTCTGAGTTTAACCAATGGAGACACTCAGTTGATTATTTTGATAGATATCTCTTGGGTTCATGGGATATTAAAGAGAGGGAAACAATGGGTTTTCTCTACAACCATCAGATCATGATTTGATTTTAATTAGATGAGGACATCATCCACACTTGGGATAATATCCCTTGTAGCTTCAATGGGTTCTAATTCTTCCTATTTTTCAGGTATTTTTAGTTTCACAAGAAGCATAATTATATTTCTTATTAGGTTTTATTACGATCACTAAGTATTCCTTTACCATTTTAGAATCCCTCTGTTATTATAATGCTGGGGAATCTCAGTGGTATATTTCAAGGATTGGATTTAATCTGTAGGTTTGTGTGGATGTGGATTCATCTAGAACACCTTTTGATAATGTATAGAATACAATTGGTGAGGATTACATGAGAAAATAGAATTTCAAATATGATAATTGGATGGATTTTAATTCTTACTGCAGGCATTTGGGACACTCTTTAGGGGTTTTTCAAAGGGGTTCCTTAGAGCTGGTAGGTAAGGGAAATGGAGACTATTTCTATTCTACTTGCAAGCAGTCGGATCATGCCTTAGAGGCTTATCGTTGGGAAGATCGGTATGTGGAATGGTTGAAGGATAGAGACAGTGGTCTGGTTATAGAGGTTCATGGTGATTTTGGCTTGGAATATATGGAAACATGCTTCAATGGTACATGTTGATGATCTTATTCATCATGGCTTGTGGAAGAGGAAATACCTGACAATGTATTAGTGGGATATAGTGTGTCCTTTGAGGATGTTTTTATAAATAATCCAATTAAGAATGATCTGGTTCCTCAAGATAACCTGAGGGTGTTTAATGGGTTTAGTTGTTTGAGGCCAGAACTGGCTGGTCCATCAAATCATAGTTTGTAGAAGGAGGGGGGATTGGTCCATCATGAAGCTGCTCAGGTGGTATGTCACATGAATGGGAGTAAAGCAGCTATGTGGAATATGGTGGATGATGAGGTGGTAGTTTCAAGAGATTCTTTCACCGAGGTGGTAAGGTGGGGTATTGAAAAGCTATGCAAGGGGAGTCAGGGGACCCCTATGGATTCCGCTGAATCAAAAAATGTTTGGAGAACAAGAGGATCATATTCATTTAACTATGCCTCACTACATGTGGGTAACAAGTTGAAGTCCTCATAGAGGTAGGTTTGAGACCTGATCCAACAAACTCAATTTATCAAAATGTGGTATGTGTGGAAGTACCCAATGTTAGTGAACACGGCCTATCAACAGATGAATCTTCAAGCCTGAATATCAATTGGAGTCTTAGGAGGAGGAAGGGTAGGAAGTATTACTCCTCTTTACCTCTTCTTATGGAGACTCATTCATTGATAATGTTATGTGACATGATTATTGCTTCAATAACTTTGATCCACCTGGGCCTAGCGGACCAGGGTGATCAATTCATGGATTTTAATTTATGTTATGATGAAGGAGTGGTTGATTCTATCTTGTTATTTAATGAAACTGATAAATAGGTAACTAAAATTATGGGGAGGGATATTATAAAAACACATAAAGAGGAACAATACTCATGGATTCATAAAAATGATCTATTTCTGGTATGGGGCTTCAATAAAGGTAAGATCAACCATGACGAGTTCATTCAGTGGTAGGATCAGTTTGCTTTTGGGTCTAAAAAGTTAATGATGGAGTTACCAAGAATCCAGGTTTCATAATTATCCTAATTTTTTTAATGTAATATATTATGGTAACATTATGTCTCTCTTTAATGTTTATGTTTAATTTGGTTATTTTGGTTGGTTAGCCTTGCGGAGGATAGATTTTTCCGTTTACTCATAAATAATATTTATGTTTGTTTTCGATGGGATGTTTTGGTGATATCAACCAGAAATATACTTTGATCTGTTGTATATGAGGTCCACAGTATGAAGTCATCACCAGAGCATGGAATTTTTATATCAATGAGAGAGGGTATGGTTATGCCATCGGTTTCGTGCCCATGAATTTAGACAAGGGACTTTTATCTGAATGGTCATGCCTTGGCGGAGGCTTGTCGACATGTTTTAATTCACGGGGAGTGGTAGATCATGTAGTTTGTTCAAGGGGTTTCTATATTTTTGGTTGATTTTCCAATATAATATTGGATCTCGGTGTTTCTCACTTTTTCCTCAAAAGTGTTTTGATAAAAAAATTACTTTTTAGTCAGTAAACTAGGTCAGGTACCCTAAGAGCAAGATAACTGAGCTAACCCCAACATAGCCTAAAAGGGATTCTTGATCACCATAGATTAGATGCATATATCAAACATCGTACAACATGAATGTGGGAATGAATTTACCATAGAACATATATCAAGAAAAATAAAAAATTCATTAAACACAGCAATGGAAAATCTAATTGGACTAATATAACAGAATAAAATAAAGAATAAATCCCCAATGTAATATAACCCATGTACAAAAATATTTGAAAAACACCCCTTGTCCCCAAGGACACAACTCACCATGTTAAGGTCCTCCAATGGGATCTACCTTTAAGAGATAATTCCCCTTTTCTTAAACCTAAAAGATTATATTCTATAAACACAAAATGGAAAATGTAGTGTGTGAGATAAAACCCCAGTAGGGTCTCACCAATTATTCCATAATAGTTTCCTAATATTGATTATCCAAAATAATGATTTCAATTTTAAAAGTAATCATGTTTGTCATTTTACTGCATATTTAAACAAATAATGTTATACATTTAAAATTATTGAATGTACATTATGAAATGTCTTAAAAAATGATTGAATATTTATAAAATAAATTATTAAATGAAAATTTTATATAAAATAGTTAATATAAATCTTGAATGAATGTAAATAAGTTTTACGACATTGGGAAACATTTTTATCTCAAATCTAAATAACAAGTCATCGACATGGTCATCTACCAATAGCTACGATAGTGTTTCGAGCTATAGGACTCCCCACTCTCTAAATGTTCTTAGCAATATGTGCATCCACATGTCCCCTAGGCACTGAACAAAAGAGATTTACCACCCTCTCATTGGGGATGTAACCTGAATCCTGTATGTTTTAGAAGGTTTTAATAACCTAGAGTGCTTCCAAATAGATCACCAGCTACATAAGGCTTTGGGGTCATCTTACATAATCAATGATGGATGATTTATTTTATGAATGCTTAATATATAATTAAATCCCTTTCATATATCTCAAAATGATAATTTTCCATTTAAAAGAAAATTGGGTTTTAATAAAAATCATACATATTTAGAAAAATCAAATTCATAAATTTAATTGAAATCCCCTCCATCAAATCCATAATTTAAATTAACTAATTTCCATAAACATCCTCCAATTCAATTGAATTCGGGGTTTTCTAAATATTCCATGCCAAAACCATTTTGAATCTAAAAAATCTTTGGAATTGGGTTTTATCAAATCAACTGATACTAGGATTGAAAATTTTAAATGTGTTCAACAATTAATATAAATTAAAAATTTCATGGTTAACAAATTTGGACATATGGGATAAAACCACCTACATTTTCCCCAAAAAATAACACTTCTAATAAAAACCATCAACAATAATGAAGGGGTGGAAGTCCTAAATTCACAATAAGAGGTGAGATCTAGAACAATGGGACATAGATCCATCAATTACAGAATAGTATATTGAAAATAAAAGAGTGGAGAAAGATATAAAGCATGAAATGTTGGAGAATTCTTACCTGGGTATCCCACCAGAAGAGTTATGATGGTCAAATGCTGAACGAGAGGATCTAGAAGGTCTGAATGGATCCATGTTAACCTGGTAAAAGCGTTGGGAGAGGGTGAATTAATCAGAATGTATCCAAAATGAAAAACCATATACACTGAATTTTTATTGAACTTTGTAGGGGTATTACAACATTTTTAATATCAATACACGTCATGAAATAGTTGAGTTTTTTAAACATCAATACGTGCACCATTTTTCAATAAAACCTATCCTTTAGAGATAATAAATGATCAATAATTCATTCATGACATGAAAGGTATTTTAACGATGTGTTCCATTCCTAGAATGATTCATTTCATTAGCAGTGTCCTAAAACCATTGGATGAAATGAAACCTAGTTACACGACGTGTAATCCTCTAGCAGTATGTAGAAAACCTTGGTTAAAGTAGAAATACCCTGACAAGTATATGACTTCATTATCATAGGTATCCTCTTAATTCCATCTCAATCCTACCCAATTAATAAAAATGATAAAATATGACATGGTTAGAGACATACCTATTGGAACATTAATGGGATGTTACAACCTACCCACATTAAGAACATTCTATCCCAAAAAATCCTATGTATATGCTTCAATGACAAAAATATGAGGCCAAAAATCTGTCATTCATTCCTCATATTAGCATGTATAATGACTATTAATGCCATGATTACATATCACATTAACTAAAGGTATCTTCCTTCAATGAATTACCATGGTCTCAAAATATTACTATCCCAACTGGCCACACAGTCAATGAGAAATCAGGTTCTATCTCCAGATCACTCAAGATCAAAATGTGAGATGGTCCAAAGAGACATGTTCTCAACATTAATATATAGAACATGTTATGTACTGAAATCGACTATAGTGGAAGTGACAGATGGTAAGAAACATTCCCCTCATATTCAATAACCTCGAAAGGTCCCATAAAATGAGGAGAAAGTTTCCATTGCCTCTGAAGCTGTCGATGACTTAACCGGGATGATACATTCATGAACACATTGTCACCAACTTTGAACTCTATAGTTATATGATGATGATTAGAATAAGAATAATATTGGTTGTGTGCTTTCAAAATTCATTGATGAACTAACTAACTCTTTCTAGTCGTTTCTAAAATAGGACTTCGTACAAACGAGTAACTTTCACCAATATGTAAACCACAAAAACAATATTTACCAGGCTGGACATACACAAACTCAAAAGGCTTCACTATGATCACAAAATGGTAACTATGGTTTTATGAAAAATCAACCCGTCCATAATTATTATCCAAATCCCCATCAAAGTAAAAAAAAACACAATTGTGTATCATATCATCTTCAGTATGTATATCTCTCTCTACTTGTCCCTAAAAATGTAGATAGTAGGAAAAGCTCAAATGATCTTAAGATCTTATTTCCTCCTGAAAGCCCCTAAAAATGAAAACTAAACTGGGGGTCCTGAAGTGATACTATAGAATATGGAACATTGTAGAAACCAACAATCACATTAACATAGATACTTCACAACTCCTCAAATTTGGTTGTATCTTTAATGGGTAAAATGTTAGATGACTTTACCAGCATATTAATAACAACCCATATATCGACCTTCATTCTATATATATGAGGAAATCCAAACACAATATCAATTGAAATTCTTCCCACAACCATTTAGGTACTAGAAGTGGACTACTTAAACCTGAAGGTTTTTGATGCTCAACCATAACATGTTATCTTGTATAACAGTGGGAAACAAACTCAGTAAATCCCCATCTAATACATAGCCATAAAAGCTGCCACCACATATCAAAAAACATCTTACTAGTTCTTGGGAAAATAGTCCACTAGGAATTATGGAAATTACCCTTTATAACATTTCTTTTGACTTACAACACAATGATGAAACTCTAACACCATAAAACATCCTATTTGGAGAACATGCAATGGGAATCTATCTCCCCACTCCAGCTATATATAGAGTCTCTAATAATATTGAAATCATTATCAATATATTAATTTGTAATAATCATCTCAAGATGAGAAGTTGTAAGCTAAATGCTGGCTAGAGATTCATTAAACCTTTTATTATGAACTCCAATAAACAACTATTTAATGAGTGCTATCAAATTACACTATTATCAAGATTCATTCTCATCCTGGGATTGAATATTCCTAATTAACTCAACTACGATAACAATTTCATTCCCTAGGGTATAGAATATTTCAATTTCAAAATATTTTATGTACTCTACCCAACGTCTATGGTGGAGATTTAAATATTTTAGAGAGAAGATGTAACTCAATATCATGGGGTTGAATACACAGCAAATCATTATCACTAATGCTGATGTCGACAACACATATGTGAGTGCATTATAGCTGCACATTATGTTTAGGGTTAGGATTGTTATTCTCTTGACGCATATGATGATGAGATCCATAATAAAAACAGGATTACCTTGCATATTAAGACAACCCAAACCTATACCCGATGCATCACAGAAGACCACAAAGTCAACACAACATCTATAAGTGTCAGTTATGGATTAGTAGTTATAATATGTTTCATTTGAAAAAATTAATTCATACATATATCAATCCATTAGAACTTCACCCCCTTCTTATTCAGAGTAGTCATCTGTGAATCCATATTCTATAAGTCCTTCTTGAACTGGATATAATATCCAAATACTACCAATATGCTTCGAATATCAATAACATTACACAGTTTCTCCAGTGTCCTAACATTATTTACCTACATATAATCAACATACATACCATGTTCAAACACCACATGTCATAAGAATTATACATCCCGAATATAGAAATCAAATTTTAAAATCTAAGAATAAAGTTGTTGATTTCCTAGAAAATTCATAATTATTCTCAAATGATGCACATGATATTTATCGTATATAGAGTAATAGATAATTAAATCCACAATGATTACCACAAATGTATCCAAATAGTCATTAAATATCTTGTTAATCAAAGATAAGAAAATAGTTGGGAAATTTTTGAGGCCAATGGGAAAAACAAGTTACTCATATTGGCCATATATTCTCTGAAAGGCAGTTTTGTGTAATATTAGATTATTTTAAACCCAACTCATGGTGACCTGATCCATGTTCGGTCATTGAGAACCACATATCCCCTTTAAACTAATAAAATAGACCATAAATCAGTGGAAATAGATATTTTTTACTTACCATACCTATATTAATATTTTTATATTCAATACATATATGAATAAAACGATCAGCCTTCTTGGTGAAGAGAACTAACACCACAAAGGTGACACACATGGGAATTTAAATGATTTTTAAATAAGTTCATCCAATTGGTAATTCATTTATTTCAGTTCATATGGTTCCATGTGTTAATAATTAATTGAAACTAGTTGTGTACAAGGCATTAAGTAAATGGAAAAATCAAATTCCCTTACTAGCGGAAAATTTTAGAAATCAGAAAGAAACACATCATGAAACATAACGAAGATTGACTGGAGATAACCACTAAATGATTCCAAATATAGATCAATTGAGAACATTGATATAATTTTCCCCAACTCTGAAAATGAATTTCTATATCGTATCTTCCTTGGGTCACAATTTCCATGAATGACAGTGACACACCACTGTGCGTAGTAATATAGTCTCATCAAAGATAACTATCAATCCTGGTCTTTTAGGCAATTTGCCAATCCATCTTGAATATGCCACAAATATATATAATTTCGAGGACAAGAAAACTACAAGATATCTAAACATCAGATAGAGAGAAGACACAAGAAGGACTATAATAACCTTGTTATATCTTGAAACCATGGGGTGTAGTAATATACATTGGCCAAGATAATATACGTATAGTATGATTTCATAGATTAATGATATAAGATTAAATAGACGAATGAGATGAACCCGTATCAAATATATAAGTCACAAATAATGTTACTATATTAATTATACCTCACACAGTTGTGGGATCTATGTCCACATCCTCTAGAGACGCATCCACTTCTTGATGAAGATTTGTTCTCAATGCCTATGGATGAATAAATGTTATACATGAAGAATCTAATTACACTATAGTTTAAAGAGGAGATGAAGATCATGATCCACTACACAGAATAGAAACATAATGATTAATCACTATAACATACATAAACATATGTAAAATCTACATTTCTTCGGTGCCTTAGGGAAAATCCTCATAGAATTTCATAGTATTCTACACAGGTAACAAATCAAAGGACTTACTCATGGCACATTAGGAGGTCTAAAAAGTCCCTTCCATCGAGAACTACTGCAAGAATAATCACACATTCATTTTACCTTGATGGAAGTCATGATTCCACTAAAGGAATAATGAACTCCAAATAACTCGGACATCCCAGTTATGTGCATCTCGACCACCATCAACTTATCCAACACATCAACATAAGTGGTAAACATCATAATGAAATCATGAGAACATATATCCAATCATAGTCCCAAATAAAACTTCCAGGATGTCATCCTCTCATTATATATAATATCATGTGCAAACTACACCAGATTAGTAATGAGATTTTAATTCCAATTCATGATTCTATCATCTATCTCAATATTTAAAAAATCCATTGCCTTATCCAACACCACACACTGGATAAAACTGATTGATGAATAGAACTATGATATATTTATTTTATAATCCTTCATGTTTATTCACTATCACCATTATGTCCCACCATCTTTTTTTATCCTTCGAAAAAAGGTGGAAAACATCACTTTGATATCATCTAGGGTCATTATGAACTCAAAAGGACATCCTATCATTAAAATCCATTCCTCAACATGTGGAGGATTGTCACGACCCGTCCTCAAGGCCCGTGTCATGACTATCCCAAGCCTGCCTTCCATAGGCTAGGGACTGGTGACTATCACCAAAGGCGTAAATTCCGATAACAGGGAAGGCATTGCATTTATAAAAGTAAACACAACACCACAGAGTACAAGCGGAAGTAAAAAACTGAGTAAAACTGAAATAAGTTGTGCTGAAAGTAAAGGGGGCCAGAAATACAAGCCCAACTGCATGTTCAGCTGGAAAGGGAAAACAACAAATGAAAAGAAAAGCCACAATGTCGAGTCATCCTCTGGAAGTCCCACCTGAAAGGTGAGTATAGATAGCCTCCACAGCTCCTCGGGTCTCGCCGTCTACTCCGAGTACGTCTAGCCCAGTGGTCCACCTCCGGGTACCGACCTACTCCGCAAGCCTCAACCGCGATCAGCGATGTCCGTCGTCTGCAACCAACACAACGTAGTGCGGGCATAGCCTGTGCAGGATTGAGTATAAGCTACTCAGTAGGGACCCCGAGACCCCCGAAGGTCTCCCAGAATCAACAATGGATAATCCACAAAGGAAAGATAAATCACGAAGTAACATCCGACACTGCTTAGGTATAAGCCCATACATATACCTAAGTCACCAATTCTCATTCGGCTCCAACATACGAGCCCAAGTACAACCCATTCCACACAGGAAAGAAAAACGTAAATCCACACAGGATAGCACAACACAATCCACATAGGAAAGCAAAACAGGATTCAAATCACATAGGTACTTCTTCGTATGACGTTAGAGATGATCAGATGTATCCACTAATTCATCTAAGCCGTTGGACCCACAAAGGATATGTAGGTAATAAACCCCGCAATGACCCACACAGGATCAATGATGATGTTGAAACCATTTCTATTGGGAAACTCCTTTTCCATCAAGTAAAATGGTTATGCCGCTACAAACAATCACTTCCCTCTTACCTTGGACTGTTGTAGTACTCCACCTATCGAGTACTGTGGGCCTGCTGCTACAACCCAGAGCTTGCCAACATGGGTCTGCCGCTACAACCAAGCGATCCACCTCATAGTCTCTAGAGGTACTCCTTATGTTGAGTACCACGGGTCGGCCGCTACAACCAAGCGCTCCTCCGTCGTGGGTCTGCCGCTACAACCAAGCACACCCCCGTGCTTCTACAACCAAGCGCTCCTCCGTCGTGGGTCTGCCGCTACAACCAAGTGCTCCCCCTCATAGCCTCCAGAGGTACTCCTTCTGTTGAGTACCGCGGGTCTGCCTATACAACCAAATGCTTCTCCACTGTGGGTCTGGTGCTACAACCAAGCGCTCCCCACTGGGATATCCGTAACACACCTAGTCGTTCGATCAGCAGTCGTCAAGTCTCAACCGGCTCTAGGGTTTCCGCACACAGCATGCTTGTTCCGGGAGTGTCAACTCCACGAGCTAAGAGAACGATGCATCAACTGACATGTAGTCTAGAGTTGATTTTCCCCAAGATGTACCGTAGTGTTCACTGCCGAAAACACGGAGGATTCCCGCACTGTTTTCATCATCATCGCAGTCGCAGCCAGCTCTAGGGTTCCCGCACACAGCAAACTCATTCGGGAGGGTCCGCTCCACGAGCCGAGAGGCTGATACATCAACTGACACAAAGTCCGGAGTTGATGTATCTAAAAGTTCCGTATCGTCAACAGGAACTCAACGCAATAGACAGCGCGTCAATCAGACGCCCAGTCTGAGAGTTATTGGCTTTTCTGTCCCAGGGGCCCGGTTAGTTTTTAAGTCAAAACCAACCCAACCATACTCCACCTGCGTCCAAACCTTGGGATGATTAACCCAAAAGTTCCGTCTCACATAGAAGAATCCATCAAAGTTGACGACAGATAAATCGGACGTTCGGAACTCAAGTTATGAGTGTTTCTGCTCTGAGGGCCCTGTTAGTTTCGTGGACGAACCAACCTGGCTGAACCCAACGTATTCTGAAACCATGAGTGTAATATACCAAAATGACCGTCTCGATCCAAGGATCGCATCGCCGCTGACGGTGCATTGATCAGAGGCCCGTAGCTCAAGATACCGGAAAACGTCCGAAAAGGTCCGAAAACGGGGGGTCTGGGCTCGGACCGACCCAGGCCAACCCCCCTGGGTCGGCCCGAACCGGGTCGACCCGACACGGGTCCGACCCGACCGGCGCTGGCCAGGCGCCGCGCAAGGAAGCTGTGGTACCCCCCCCCCTCTGTGTGGGGGCCGCTCCGTGACACCCGGACGCGTCTTCAGCAGCGTCCCTCCTCCGCGGTCCCACGCGGCCGCGGGACCGGCCATTGCCGGCCACCGGCAGGGGCTTTCGCGGACCACCGGGCTTACTCCGGTGGTCCGATTTGCACGCGGTCTTCGCCTATGCTCGTCTCGGGACTCGTTATTCACTACAAAGCCTTCAAAATTAACTTGCGGCCCCCTTTTTCGTCGCCCGCCAATCCGTGTATAAAACAAAGGGCGGTGGGTTCGGACTTGTTCGTTGGTCCGCACCCACCGTGTTAACGGTTTTTAAAGTCTCACAACATTCGTAATTAACAACCGGGGATATAAATCACAAATATTTAAAAAGTGACAACCCCTACATCGTCGTGGTCGTCGAATGAGAGTTCATTGCGGAATTGACCATCGCGGAAGAAGAGGATCGCCGTGTCATGGAAGGGCGTCGCGTCGTCGCGGAACACGGCGTCGTGTCGATGATCTTCGAGGCTTAAATAAAACACACATATTTAATTTCACGAATTAAATCCATGTAGAGGATAAAATCCACAAAGGAAAAATTAAAAGATCCGCAATCTCCTACCACATGCATTTGATCGAAGATTTGTCACGGGAGGAGAATCGTCGCAGAAGAACGTCAGGGAAGAAGAATCGTCGGCGTCACGGTACACGCCACTGTGTCATCGATCTCCGATGGTTCGGCGTTCTTCGTCACCTTTCGTCGATGGCCGACGCTCTTCACGTTCTTCACGTTCTTTGTGTTCTTCATGAAGGAGGATGAAGATACAGTTCTCCAAATCCTCTCAGCAAGAAACCCGTCAACAAAAATAAGGGGTGTTGGTCTTATTTTATAATTATGCCAACAGTTTGAAAAACAGGTTAAGAAACGAACCATTAATTTGGTGAATTAATAGTAACGACTTAATAGTCCATTTAATAGGAGCGTTAAGAGTTTTAGAAAACGCCCCAGTTGACTTTAATTAATGAGGAGTTTTCGCGGGTGCGTTTCGTAGAGGAAAAGAAACGGTGGGGCTCATGCGGTCCCCACATCACAAATATCCTACCAAGAGGGTAGGATATTTTGTGTTCCACCCTATCTACTTCAACTCATCTTAAGAATCTTTAAGTGTCTTTAAGTGGCTATAAGTGAAATAAAATAAAGTTGTTGCACAACTTTATTTTATTTTCTTCACTTAACCCCAAAAAATTAAAAACCACACCTGAGAAAACGCAACTCCGAAAGAGGCGTTTCTAAGAAAATATCGGCGATGCGATTCCATCGGTGCCCTCGGAATTCGATTCTGAGCACCGATTCAAAAGTTAGAAAAACCCGCTCGTTCGTTCACTGAACGTATCCGAGCCAAACTTCGGAAAATGATTCCGGGCACACCGGGCCTCGAAATCACGTGCCGTCAGAAACTGCGTTCTTGTAAAATTGCGAAGAAAATAAAGAAAAAAAATTCCTTGAAATTTACACGTCTTTACAAGGATAAGTGGATCCTTTGAAAACTATTGGGTTTTAGTGAATGAACTCTTGATAAAATTTTCAAAGTTCCTCCCTTTAAGGATCCATAGCTGGAGACATTATAGGGAATAGTTTTGGCTCATATACTAGAGCTTGGATAGTTCCCAAAATCACCTCAACCAGATTAGGATCTAAATAAATATTTTCATGATGAGGTTTATCAGCATTCTCTTCATAGATTCAATTTGAACATCTTCTTAGAGTCATGATTCTACAAATCGTCATCTGAAAACCTATAATACATTACCATGACACTCAAAATGACCAACATGGGAAATTATTCCCAATAGATGAAACATAACTGATTTGGGTAACAATCTATCTAAATCTAAATAGGGAAAACACTAGTTGTAATCCAGACAATGTATTTACCTAACCAAGACTAACTATCTAAGGTTCAAAGATATGTGTACTGAATATGAACTCAATCACAACTACCTATTATGTCCCAAATAGATTTAAAAAATGCATACTAACTCCAAAATAGAAGCTCAACAACTACCTACCTCTGATACAACATTGTCACGACCCACCCAAGGTAACATGATATCTTAATAACCATGTCATCCCTAAAATATCCCAAATGGAATTCGTAATCCCTATGGGATGGAGACTAGCACCTGGAATCATAAAACATGAATGTGGTAATGAATTTCCACAAATCATTGCAGAATCAAATGAAACAGGACAATATGCATGAAAAACAAAAATCTTTTTGGAGTAATGTACTGGAATACAACAACACATAAAAATCCAATGTAATATAACTCAAGTGCCAAAATTGGTGAAAAACACACCAAATTCCTAAGGACATATCTCCACACAACGAAGGAATAACAGGTGGATCCACCTCAAAGAGATCTTTTCCTCTTGGTTGAACATGTAAGAATATAATCTACAAACACTCAAAGGAACAAGTAGGGTGTGAGATAAAATTACCAGTAGGATATCACCAATGATTCCATAATATTTTCAATTTTTTGTAAACAAATTAATTCTTTCATTTTTAAAAGTAATTAGTTTTTGAATTTGAATTACTATTTTAAAAAATAAGGCTATGTTTCCCAAATGATGTAATGTATGTTCAAAAAATGATTTAAAAATGATGGAATATTTCTAAAAAATGGGATAAATGAAACATTAATATAAAAATGATTATATAAATCTATAAGGTATTCAAAAAAGTTTTATAACATAAGAATAAATTTATGTCTCATATAAAAATAAAAAGTGAGAAACATAGTCATCTTCTAAATGGTATGATAGTAGTTTAGGCAAAATGACTATTCACTCTCTATGTGATATGAAAATTATGTTTATAAACACGTCCCACTAAAACTAGCTGGAGGTTAATCATCACCCTCCACTTTGGGATATGACCGACCACATGTATATTATAGAATGTTGTAATAACATAGAGTGTGTCCAAATAGCTCACAAACCACCTATGGCTTACATGTTATCTTATATAATCAATGATGTGAAATTTATATTAAGACTTCATAAAATACAATTAAATACCACAAAAAAAATTCTAAAATTAAAATTTAATAATTAAAACATAATGATTTTGAATCAGAAACATGCCTTTTTCATGATAAAATGAATGAGTTTCTATCTGGATATTTTTATGCCATTTCCACAAGTTTCAAATCCATTTGAATCCAATTTCATCAATTTTCACAATTCATTTCCAATAATAAATTCAATAATTTAATTTAAATAATTTCCATCAATTCCATAATTTGAATTTAACAAATTAAATTATCCAATTTCCATAAAAACACCCCAATTCAATCGAAATGGGTGTTTCCAAAATTTTCCTAGACAAAACAATTTCAAATTTCTCAATTCACTAGCATTTATTTTTATCAAATCAATTGATTTATATTTTGATCAATTGAATTTAATTAAATAATCCATATAAACCAAGAAATTCACGGTAAAAAATTTGGCTATATGGGATGGAACCAACTACCTTTTCACTATAAACAACACTCAGATCCACACACATTAATGATAAAAATGGTGTAGAAGACCTCAATGCCCAATGTAGAGGTGAGATCTAGTAAAATGGGAAATAGTTTCATTAATTAAATTATTATTTATTGAAACTACGAGGGGAAATATAGAATGAAATTGATGGAGGAAGACCACTTACCCAGGTATCACACTACAAGCACTATAATGTTCAAATGCCAAATGAGAGGATCCCGAATGTTTGGAAGGCTCTGCATTCACATATTAAAAGCCTTGGGTGAGGGAGAATTAATTATAGAGGATGAAAAAGTGAATACCATCCACAGATCCATTTAAAAAAACTCTATCGATGTATTAGAAAATGTGTAATACTAATACATGTTATTAAATGGTTGAGTTTTTTAACTATTGAAATATAGATTATTTGTCGTTATAAGATGACACTCAAAGTTAAATATCGATCTATGTAACATTCATCAAACGAATGGGATTTTCAAAATGTGTAACCTTGTCAGTGTGAATCCTTTAACCACTTGTATCATGTAACAATTATATGACATGAAACCTAGTTACACAATGTGTAGTACTTTGGTAGTCTACAAAAAACCTTAGTTAAAGAAAAAAAAATAAAAAATCCATTGACATCACCATCAAAAGTATCATATGAATTCCTTTTCCATCATAACATGTATATGAAAAGAAGAATACATGGAAATGTTAATATTGTACTTTTTATTATGGTAACAGGCTATTATAAGAAGTCTTTACTAAGACAACCACAAAATCAATGGACACATTATTCTATTTCCATCATTGAATTGGAAAAGGCTGATGCATTCCCTTTGGAAATGGCCATTCATTATGAACCTATTGGAAAGTTTGATATTTCATGGTAAATTTAGTAATATATCTTTTCATTCCATCCTAATAAAATGATCATAATGATCACTATATATGTTAGTATTACTTGGATGAACAAAAAAAAGAACTATGATCATTACACATCAGTTATTTCTTCAGATGGGAAATATAAGGAACAAATATTATTTTACATAATATCACAATATTTTATATGTTAATGTTAAATTCAACAATTATACATTTATTAATTAATTCTACCATTTCATATAAATCAAAATCCTCAATCATAGATTTCCAAATTCTATCAGACAATGAAAAAAATAATAAATATGAAATAAAAATATCAGTTGTTAATACATAAATAAATTGTAGGCCAAATATCATTTAATCATTCAACAAATGATCATGGTCTAAATAGATCATATTTAATGATGTATTATATTTTTGACTTAACGCATTGGATCTAATATTTTCATTTAATAGTTAGTAATGAATAATCCAGTTATAATCATTAAATATTTTGAGAAACATTCTACACCTCATGTTGGACTCATTTTTAGTATATGTTTATTTAATACATTTATGATCAACATACATTTCACTATTGTCTCTAGATAATGGATAACCTTATTTTTTTAAGAAAACCCCACAAAATACAGTTCAATGTAAACTGTATGATAATTTGGCTCGTTAGGATTCAATTGAAATTAAGTATATAAAAATTCTTTTTCATTCTATATTAAGAGACAAACAAGTCCCTTCAAATAATAATCCTTGAGGGATATACGCAGACCATTTATGTAGGACATGGAAAAATAATATAATTAAGCATACTATTTTTTAATTTCTCTTAAAATTCATCAAATTATTACCCCAAGATAAATTTGACCCCCTTTTGAGTTATATTATTTAATGGTATCTATATTGGAGAAAATGTTTCAATAGAAAATAAATAGTAAACAACTAATACATGAACACTATAAATCTAATTGTCATTTTTTCGTCTTTTACAAAAATCTGCCACTTTACATTTATCTAGATAAATAGTTATTTCCTCTTTAATTAAAATATATCTACAAAAAGAATTAAATGTTACTAAATTTCACATATAACACATTTTAATTCATTATTTTTATAAAAATCATTATGTATTGTCCATCATCCTCATTAAAATTTTAATATAACAAAATTTCTAAAATGATCAAAACCAATTTGTTTTAAAAAAAAATAGGTAGAAAAATTTATTCACATGATTTCTTAATACAACTAGAACATTATTAAATCCATTTGGCATAAAAAAATACTCATAATTAAAACACAAAGAATAAATATTTGTATTAAAATTTTCACCCACATTCACTGTCAGCTGACAGTACCTAAAAAAGATATTAAACATAAAAAAGGATGGGTTCCCTTGAGACGATAACAAAAATCATCAATATATGACAATATATAAATATTTTTAACATTTATGTTATTAAAATATAAATGAAAAAATTAAAATCTAATGGAATATTGTTTATTTTTTAAAATAAGATGACCCTATGATAATATTCTAGTATAGTTGATGACTTTATCATGAAACCCTTGTAAATTATTTTTCAATTCTAAATGATTAAATTGATCCATTTCTAAAGATGTGTTGACATTTGATTAAATATAGTCACTAAGTAAATAATAAATTCAATATCTTAATCAGGTATAATAATAGATAATTCATCAATATATGCATCTATATATTTACTTTTTATATCAATATCACTAATTTTTACAGTATCATTCTTATCAACAATATGTTCAATTTAAATTTCACATTAATCATTAAACAAATTCCTATCTTCATGATATGTAGCTAAAGGGATTAATTCGATATTTTCTATGAACTATAACTCAATTTCTCATATAATTTACTTATCTGTATAATCTATCATATACAGATAATCATAAATACAATACACAACCTTAATGTCATCAAAATCTATTTATCCCAAGACAATAGGGTTTTTAGGTTAAACCATTCTGCACATTAAATCAATAACATTATTATTATAATATTTGTTTTCCAAAACACATATTTTTTCATTTTACCAAAAGGTAATGATTAATTTATTGAGTAATAATACTGATTTATCAGTAAATATCTCCTAAATGAATGAATGTATAGACCCTGAATTTAATAATGCATTATAATTATATCGATGAACAAGTAATATACTCGACACCACATCAATGGATGGTCGGACATATTCCAATGTAGTAAAAATTAATTTTACACAAATTTAATCTTTTAAAATTTATTACATATATCCTTAATTCTTATCATAGGTAAATTTTTCACCCAATGACCCATATCAATAAAAAAAGTAGTGTCGGATTTTCATTATTTTTATGATCATTACTATGTTGTTTTACATTTCAATCAAGAACCACATGTCCAGATATTCCACACATAAAAGAATTTATAATATTAAAAATAAATTCTCTAATTTACTATTTAACACACATATCACAATATGGAGACTTTATTATCATACTGAAAAATTTTATTCGACGGATGCTATGTAAAGACCCGTAAAATTCAAGGGAAATTTTTTCTTAATTTTCTTTGGAATTTTACAAGAGCGCGGTTTCTGACGGCACCTGATTCCGAGGCCCGGTGTGCCCGGAATCAATTTCCGAAGTTTGGCTCGGGTACGTTCAGTGAACGAACGAGCGGGAATTTCTAACTTTTGATCGGGTGCTCGGAATTGAAATCCGAGGACACCGATGAACTCGCAGCGCCGATATTCGCTTAAGGAGACCTTTTCCGAAGTTGCGTTTATTGCGGGACGAAAGTTAGTTTTGGGGAGAATTATAAAAAATTGAATAAAAAAAATGTTGAACACTTTTTATTTATTTAAACTTGTTGGTTAACTTCTCTCAAAGGGAGTTAGGGGTGGGACCCACACCCACTTAACCTCCCTTGAGAGGATTAAGTGTGGTGGGGCCCACACGAGCCCTAAACTTTTCATCTTCTCTCAAACTCCCTAACCCCTCTTTAAATGACATGACAATTGTTATTTAATTTTGGAGTTATCCTTTTTGAATTTCAAACCTTTGAAATTCATTTGTTAAGTTTGTGAATAAAATAAGCTCTTATCTTTTTTTGTTGGGTTAGAACTCTTTATCCATCTTGAGAGATTTTGAGAGCTTTTCCTTCTTCTTCAAACTTTGACGAAGAATGCTCAAGCCTTGACGAAGAACGCTCAATCTTTGATGAAGAACGCTCAAGATCCGACGAAGAACGCCGCTCCTCTCTTCTTCGTAGCCGGTTGTTCCGAAGATCGACGACGCCTTCCGTGTCAACGAAAGGGAACGCTGCTTCCTCCTCGGACTTCCTTCGTCGGCTTACGAAGATTCACCAACGACGTACCTCTTCGGACGTACCTCTTCATCAACGGAATTGACGAACGATTACCGCGACGCCCGACCTCCGCGACGCTTGCCTTCCGCGGGTCACTGACAATCATCGTACTTGAAACCGAGGTAGGGGTTGTTGTTGATTATTTATTTACTCTCGTTCTTGGTTCTAGCATGATAGTCTTGTGGATGATTATTTAAGAGTTATCATCTAACGAGAGGGGGGTCGGACCGCACAAACACGGCCGAATTCCCCCTCTGTTCGTGATTATTATTATTTTCTTGTGGATTATGAGATGGCGTGGTGTCGTCGCACCACGCAGGAATTCGCACGGTTACATTGCGCGGCGCCGTCGCGCCGCGTCGAAGAAAACCGAAGGCACCGCGGCCGGAGCGGGGCCGCGGCGGAGGGGTGCGGTGCCGTCACACCGCGCCGGACGACGAACACAGTGGCCGGTTCCGGGCCGCGGCGGGACGAGAGGACCGGCGGCTCGCCGGGCCGCCGGCGTCGGAAGCCGGAAAGGGGACCGGTTTGCCGGTCCCGTTGAAGAAAAACCGTCCGGCCAGGTGGGCCGGCCGGAAGGAGTAAGACCGGGGGAATTAATTTCCCCCGGCCAGGTTAATTGCCCCCCCATTATTAAGGGGGGGGGGGGGGGGGTTTCATAATGGGGGGCAGGCGGCCCCCCGTTTTTCTCAAAGGCAGGCCCCCACGAGGGGGGCCGGTTTCACCAAAGGCGCGGCTTTCAGCCGCGCCGCCAGCGAAGAGGGGCGGGGGCCATGCCCCCCGCGCGTGGCACCCGAGCGGTGCCCAGGCCGTGCCGCCGCCGGCCGGGCCGCGCCGCCGTGCCGGACCGCGCCGCCGCGCCGCGCCGCGCCGCCGGCCGGGCCGGGACGGCCCGGACCCGGACCCCCCGTTTTCGAATCGATTTCGTTCAAATGCTCATAACTTGAGCTTCGGGCCTCCGAACGACGCGCCGTCGGCGGCAACACGATCCTTGGATCGAGACGGTCGTTTCGGTGTACTATACTCAAGGCGCACCTTCTTTTTCGGGAGCCTACGTGGTTAAAACTCCGTAGTTAAGCGTGCTTGGCTTAGAGTAGTGATCAGGATGGGTGACCTCCTGGGAAGTTTCCCAGGGAGGGTGTGAGACGGAAAGGCTGATATCTTTCAGACTGGACGTCCGATTGACGACTCGTCAGTGGTGATGCGATCCTTGGATCGAGACGGTCGTTTCGGTATATCGCACTCAAGGTTTCGAATTACTTTGAGTTCGGCCGGGTTTGTTCGTACACGAAACCAACCGGACCTTCGGAGCGGAAACGCTCATATCATGAGCTACGGACGTCCGATTGACGTGCTGTCAGCTTTGTTGTATTCCTCTTAGTGAGACAGATCTTTTGGCATACTCCACCCGAGGTTTGGATGCAGGTGGAGTACGTTCGGGTTGGTTTTGCCTTAAAAACCAACCGGGCCCCGGAGACGAAAATGCCAATAACTCTCAGACCGGGCGTCCGATCGACGCGCCGTCTGTTGCGTTGAGTTCCTGTTGACGATACGGATCTTTTGAATACATCAACTCTGGACTTTGTGACAGTTGATGTATCAACCTCTCGGCTCGTGGAGCGGACCCTCCGAACGAGCTTGCTGTGTGCGGGAACCCTAGTGCTACTGCTACTGCTACTGTGACTGCGACGACGACAGTACAGAGATCATGTGTGGATTCGACGACGACGACTACAGCACTCAGCGATCCTACGTGGAACAGTGCTACGATCCTATGTGGGTCTTTGCGGGGGTTAGTACCTATCGATCCTTCGTGGGTCCGAAGACTTAGATGGATCAGTGATCATCTTCACAGTCATCCGAAGAAGTTTACCTGTGTGAGATGAACCTTCTATTTTACTCGATAGAGGTAGTGCGCTTGGTTGTAGCGGCAGACCCACGATTCTGGACACGAGCATACGGAGTACAGAGACCGTGTAGCCGGCTGAGACCTGAAGACTGCTCGACCGACTCGACTTGGAGTGAGTCGACTAGCCCAGTGGACGGAGCGCCCGGTATTTGGCAGCAGACCCATGGCGGACGGAGCGCCTGGTAGTTGGCAGCAAACCCGCGGTACTCGACTGGAGGAGTACCTCTGTAGGCTATTTGGGTGAGCGCCCGGTATTTGGCAGCAGACCCTCAGCGGAAGGAGCGCCCGGTAGTTGGCAGCAGACCCGCGGTACTCGACAGGAGGAGAACTTCAGCAGTCTTAGGTTACTGAGCAGTACCTCAGAGTCGTGACAGGACCACTGTACACTTCAGAGATGGGGCTCTTCAGCAGTTACGGTTTTGATAATGAAAATCCTGGTGTGAGATGAATCCTAATTGCTTTCCTGTGTGGATTGTGTTGTGCTATCCTGTGTGGATTACGTTTTGCTTTCCTATGTGGAATACGTTTACTTTCCAGTGTGGACTGAGTTGTACTTGGGCTCGGAGGTTGGAGCGTATTTGAAATTGATGACTTAGGTATATGTATGGGCATATACCTAAGCAGTGTCGGTTGTTATTTCGTGATTGTACTTTTCTTTGTGGTTTATCCTTTGTGGATTTTGAGAGACCTTCAGGGGTCTCGGGGTCCCTACTGAGTAGCTTATACTCACCCATGCACGGGCTTTGCCCGCACTACGTTGTGTTGGTTGCAGACGACGGACATCGTTGATCTTGGCTGAGGCTTGCAGAGCAGGCCGGTACCTGCAGGTGGACCACTGGGCGGAACGTGCTCGGAGCGGACGGCGGGACCCGTGGAGCAGTGGAGCTATCTGTACCCACCCTTCAGGTGGGATCTCCAGTGGACAGCTCAGTGTAGCGGCTTTTACTTACAGTTGCTGTTTTTCCCTTTAGAGTTGTACTTTACATTCAGTTTGGGTTTGTATACTGGCCCATTTACTTTTTCGCACTTCTAGTTGTACTCTGCTTTTGCTTAGTGTTTACTTTCCGCTTGCTTACTCTGTGGTGTTTGTTTACTTTACAAAGGCAATGCCTTCCCTTTTTACCGGGATTTATGCCTTGGTGCTAGTCGCCAGCCCCTGGCCTATGGAAGGCGGGCTTGGGGTAGTCACGGCACGGACCCCGAGGGCGGGTCGTGACACATTGGTATCATAGGAGTTCGGTTCTACCGCGAACTCTGATCTTTTCTATGTGAAGCAATAATGTTTAGCGTATTGAGTGTGGTTATCAGTCCAGGGAGTCCAGTGTTGGTGCGGCGGCCGACATATCCGTACACCAGGACCCTAACTTCTGATTTCCGAATTAATGCACGAAAACATTGATTGCGTGTGTGTTTCAAAGTTTTCTTTGTGATTTCTTTGTGTCAGCTCACCAGGTATACTGTTTGACCGTGGCGCACCTGTTTCCTATTCAGGATGGCCCCACGACGGCAGCCAACTAGGGTTCCGAGAGTCGAGTGTGATGACAGCCCACCGAGCGACGAGGCCTCGGTGCAGGGCCCTTTGTCAGCAGTGGCACCGGCGGTAGCACTACCCGCCGAGCCCCCGATGCTTCCAGCGCCAGCCGCTAACGATGCACGTCGCCTCAGCGCACTGCATGAGTTTCAGCGCCAACGACCACCCAGGTTTCGTGGGGAGACGGATCCGCAGGCAGCCGAGGACTGGCTGGAGGCAGTGGTACGTGTGTTTAGGCTAGTGAGGACACCAGCAGACCTCATGGTGATCCTCGCTGCGAGCCTACTACACGCAGCAGCAGGACGATGGTGGAGCTTGATGCTCCAGGTGCACGATGAGGCATCTCTACTTTGGATGGACTTTGAGAGCCTCTTCCGCTCAGAGTTCGTCCCAGCCACCCTTCGTGCGGTGCGTATCCAGGAGCTTCTTCAGCTGCGGCAGGACAACATGACGGTCGCTCAGTACTCGGCGAGATTTACGGATCTCTCGCGCTACTCGACCGACATGGTACGGGACCCATTCTTCCGGGCCCGGACCTTTGAGCAGGGTTTGAGACACGAGATCAGGGCATCACTGATCTCCCTCAGCATACCGACTCAGACAGGAGTACTGGAGTGGGCCCTTCTGATCGAGAGCTTCCTTGCTGAGTCTACACCAGCAGAACGACCCACCGTAGGGCGGCACGTGGCAGAGTCATCTGCAGCAGGCAGTCGACGGATGACTCAGGGGTCCAGGCAGACCAGACCTTCAGGCAGACGACCTCAGGACACTAGCTCAGCAGTGCGGGGCACACAGCGAGGAGCCAGTCTTTCGAGAGGCAGACAGTGCTACTAGTGCGGCGGGCATGCCCACATGGCTCGTGACTGCCCGACCCGCCGTGCCGAGGAGAATCAGACGGTTGAGGGACCACCGAGGCAGAGGCAGAGGGTCGACCGTGGCGGTTCGCAGGGAGGAGGCGGACGAGGCAGAGGAGCTGGACGAGCAGCCGGTGGTGGGCGACGCTTTGAGGCTCTCCCACCACCACCACCGGGAGGTCCACCCCGACCACAGGGAGTAGGTGAACAAGCGAGAGCTCAGCTTCAGGCAGCCGAGACCTTCGATCATGGAGCTCTGGGAGCAGATGGACAGGAGCAGAACTAGTGGATACGTCCTTTGTACTTCTAGTTCCTTGTTGCTGTTGTGTAGCGTCTTTGTATTATGAGCTGCAATAATAAAAGACGCATACCTTGTGATGTTTTCATTCTTGTCCTATTTTGTGTTGTTACTAAGAGGTTCCAGTTTGACTGTTGACTTGACCCTCACTTGTGAGACATCTACTGGAGGAGACCCAGTTACCACACACTGATGCCGACAGTGTGACTCAACTCTTGGAGGCGAGAGTAACGGTTGGATCTCTTGGTAGTAGCGTCGAGGCCTTACGACGTCATCCTTGGTATGGATTAGTATCATCCATGTTAGGATTGACTGTATTAGGCAAAGAATGTGGTTCATCCAGGGGATGATACCAGATTTCTCTTGTCGGAAAAGAAGAAATCTTGCAGCACTTGTGGGACCTGTGATGGTCCAGGCCACGACAGAGAAGGTCCAGGTCATCCAGGAGCGGATGAGTACAGCTCAGAGCCGGCAGAAGCCTTATGCTGACAGGAGGCGGAGGCCACTGGAGTTCGAGGATGGCGACCACGTCTTCTTGCGAGTCTCACCACGACGTGGTATTCGGAGAGTTGGCCGAGGCGGCAAGTTATCTCCGCACTTCATCGGACCCTTTCAGGTCCTCAGCAGGGTTGGCGAGGTGGCTTATCGCCTGGCTCTGCCACCTCAGTTGCACCGGGTGCACGACGTCTTCCACGTATCTCAGCTGAGAAGATACGTGCATGACCCGACGCACATCATTGACCATGGGGAGCTTGACGTTGACGATGGGGAAACTTTTACAGAGGTTCCAGTGGAGATAGAGGATCGACAGGAGCGGGTCCTGCGTGGGTGATCGATTCCTCTTGTGTGCATCAGATGGCAGCACAGAAACCTCCAGGAGAGCACATGGGAGCGGGAGGCTCAGATGCGTGCTCAGTACCCTAATTTGTTCTCCTAGTTTTTGTTGTATCTTTACGGGGACGTAAAGCCCTGAGGTGGGAGTAATGTAAAGACCCGTAAAATTTAAGGGAAATTTTTTCTTAATTTTCTTTGGAATTTTACAAGAGCGCGGTTTCTGACAGCACCTGATTCCGAGGCCCGGTGTGCCCAGAATCAATTTCCGAAGTTTGGCTCGGGTACGTTCAGTGAACGAACGAGCGGGAATTTCTAACTTTTGATCCGGTGCTCGGAATTGAAATCCGAGGACACCGATGAACTCGCAGCGCCGATATTCGCTTAAGGAGACCTTTTCCGAAGTTGCGTTTATTGCGGGACGAAAGTTAGTTTTGGGGAGAATTATAAAAAATTGAATAAAAAAAATGTTGAACACTTTTTTTTTATTTAAACTTGTTGGTTAACTTCTCTCAAAGGGAGTTAGGGCTGGGACCCACACCCACTTAACCTCCCTTGAGAGGATTAAGTGTGGTGGGGCCCACACGAGCCCTAAACTTTTCATCTTCTCTCAAACTCTCTTAACCCCTCTTTAAATGACATGACAATTGTTATTTAATTTTGGAGTTATCCTTTTTGAATTTCAAACCTTTGAAATTCATTTGTTAAGTTTGTGAATAAAATAAGCTCTTATCTTATTTTGTTGGGTTAGAACTCTTTATCCTTCTTGAGAGATTTTGAGAGCTTTTCCTTCTTCTTCAAGCTTTGACGAAGAACGCTCAAGCCTTGACGAAGAACGCTCAATCTTTGACGAAGAACGCTCAAGCTCCGACGAAGAACGCCGCTCCTCTCTTCTTCGTAGCCGGTTGTTCCGAAGATCGACGACGCCTTCCGTGTCAACGAAAGGGAACGCTGCTTCCTCCTCGGACTTCCTTCGTCGGCTTACGAAGATTCACCAACGACGTACCTCTTCGGACGTACCTCTTCGTCAACGGAATTGACGAACGATTACCGCGACGCCCGACCTCCGCGACGCTTGCCTTCCACGGGTCATTGACAATCATCGTACTTGAAACCGAGGTAGGGGTTGTTGTTGATTATTTATTTACTCTCGTTCTTGGTTCTAGCATGATAGTCTTGTGGATGATTATTTAAGAGTTATCATCTAACGAGAGGGGGGTCAGACCGCACAAACACGGCCGAATTCCCCCTCTGTTCGTGATTATTATTATTTTCTTGTGGATGATGAGATGGCGTGGTGTCGTCGCACCACGCGGGAATTCGCACGGTTGCATTGCGCGGCGCCGTCGCGCCGCGTCGAAGAAAACCGAAGGCGCCGCGGCCGGAGCGGGGCCACGGCGGAGGGGTGCGGTGCCGTCGCACCGCGCCGGACGACGAACACCGCGGCCGGTTCCGGGCCGCGGCGGGACGAGAGGACCGGCGGCTCGCCAGGCCGCCGGCGTCGGAAGCCGGAAAGGGGACCGGTTTGCCGGTCCCGTTGAAGAAAAACCGTCCGGCCAGGTGGGCCGGCGGGAAGGAGAAAGACCGGGGGAATTAATTTCCCCCGGCCAGGTTAATTGCCCCCCCATTATTAAGGGGGGCCGGTTTCATAATGGGGGGCAGGCGGCCCCCCGTTTTTCTCAAAGGCAGGCCCCCACGAGGGGGGCCGGTTTCACCAAAGGCGCGGCTTTCAGCCGCTCCGCCAGCGAAGAGGGGCGGGGGCCATGCCCCCCGCGCGTGGCACCCGAGCGGCGCCCAGGCCGTGCCGCGGCGCCGTGCCGGACCGCGCCGCCGCGCCGCGCCGCGCCGCCGGCCGGGCCGGGTCGGCCCGGACCCGGACCCCCCGTTTTCGAATCGATTTCGTTCAAATGCTCATAACTTGAGCTTCAGGCCTCCGAACGACGTGCCGTCAGCGGCAACACGATCCTTGGATCGAGACGGTCGTTTCATTATACTATACTCAAGGCGCACCTTCTTTTTCGGGAGCCTACGTGGTTAAAACTCCATAGTTAAGCGTGCTTGGCTTAGAGTAGTGATCAGGATGGGTGACCTCCTGGGAAGTTTCCCAGGGAGGGTGTGAGACGGAAAGGCTGATATCGTTCAGACTGGACGTCCGATTGACGACTCGTCAGCGGCGATGCGATCCTTGGATCGAGACAGTCGTTTCAATATATCGCACTCAAGGTTTCGAATTACTTTGAGTTCGGCCGGGTTGGTTCGTACACGAAACAAATAGGACCTTCGGAGCGGAAACGCTCATATCTTGAGCTACGAACGTCCGATTAACGTGCCGTCAGCTTTGTTGTATTCCTCTTAGTGAGACAGATCTTTTGGCATACTCCGCCCGAGGTTTGGACGTAGGTGGAGTACGGTCGGGTTGGTTTTTCTTTAAAAACCAACCGGGCCCCGGAGACGAAAATGCCAATAACTCTCAGACCGGGCGTCCGATCGACGCGCCGTCTGTTGCGTTGAGTTCCTGTTGACGATACGGAACTTTTGGATACATCAACTCTGGACTTTGTGACAGTTGATGTATCAGCCTCTCGGCTCGTGGAGCGGACCCTCCGAACGAGCTTGTTGTGTGCGGGAACCCTAGTGCTACTGCTACTGCTACTGTGACTGCGACGACGACAGTACAGAGATCCTGTCTGGATTCGACGACGACGACTACAGCACTCAGCGATCCTACGTGGAACAGTGCTACGATCCTGTGTGGGTCTTTGCGGGGGTTAGTACCTATCGATCATTCGTGGGTCCGAAGACTTAGATGGATCAGTGATCATCTTCACCGTCATCCGAAGAAGTTTACCTGTGTGAGATAAACTTTCTATTTTACTCGATAGAGGTAGTGCGCTTGGTTGTAGCGGCAGACCCGCGATTCTGGAGACGAGCATACGGAGTACAGAGACCGTGTAGCTGGCTGAGACCTGAAGACTACTCGACCGACTCGACTTGAAGTGAGTCGACTAGCCCAGTGGACGGAGCGCCCGGTATTTGGCGGCAGACCCACGACGGACGGAGCGCCTGGTAGTTGGCAGCAAACCCGCGGTACTCGACTGGAGGAGTACCTCTGTAGGCTATTTGGGTGAGCGCCCGGTATTTGGCAGCAGACCCTCAGCGGAAGGAGCGCCCTGTAGTTGGCAGCAGACCCGCGGTACTCGACAGGAGGAGTACTTCAGCAGTCTTAGGTTAGTGAGCAGTACCTCGGAGTCGTGACAGGACCACTGTACACTTCAGAGATGGGGCTTTTCAGCAGTTTCAGTTTTGATAATGAAAATCCTGGTGTGAGATGAATCCTAATTGCTTTCCTGTGTGGATTGTGTTGTGCTATCCAGTGTGGATTACGTTTTGCTTTCCTGTGTGGACTGAGTTGTACTTGGGCTCGGAGGTTGGAGCGTATTTGAAATTGATGACTTAGGTATATGTATGGGCATATACCTAAGCAGTGTCGGTTGTTACTTCGTGATTGTACTTTTCTTTGTGGTTTATCCTTTGTGCATTTTGAGAGACCTTCAGGGGTCTCGGGGTCCCTACTGAGTATCTTATACTCACCCCTGCACGGGCTTTTCCCGCACTACGTTGTGTTGGTTGCAGACGACGGACAACGTTGATCTTGGCTGAGGCTTGTAGAGCAGGACGGTACCTGGAGGTGGACCACTGGGCGGAACATGCTCGGAGCGGACGGCGGGACCCGTGGAGCAGTGGAGCTATCTGTACCCACCCTTCAGGTGGGATCTCCAGTGGACAGCTCAGTGTAGCGGCTTTTACTTACAGTTGCTGTTTTTCCCTTTCGAGTTGTACTTTACATTCAGTTTGGGTTTGTATACTGGCCCATTTACTTTTCCGCACTTCCAGTTGTACTCTGCTTTTGCTTAGTGTTTACTTTCCGCTTGCTTACTCTGTGGTGTTTATTTACTTTACAAAGGCAATGCCTTCCCTTTTTACCGGGATTTACGCCTTGGTGCTAGTCGCCAGCCCCTGGCCTATGGAAGGCGTGCTTGGGGTAGTCACGGCACAGACCCCGAGGGCGGGTCGTGACATGCTATCCCAGTATATAGAATTTGGGCATTTTTTCTTCATTTTTTAATAGATAACAAGATCTATATAAAATTCCAATTCATACATCATGTAACATTGGACAATATTATCTTAAAATTTGAATTAAAAATATTCCATTGATCTTTAAAATTAAGGTCCCAATCATGGGTGAGATTAATTAATTTTAATATCAACATCCCAAATAAAATTTTAGAATACATTACCAATATGTTGAATTTTACATCATATTTATCTATAAAATATTTCTTCATATACCTCAATTAAATATGTAAATTTACTATTATATTTTTACCAACTTTAGGAAAATACATTGAAGGAAAATATTCTAAAACATATCCCATTCTAAAACATCAATATCTTCTCTTTCATTGAAATTTTTTACCACTAACTGCAACAGATCAAAATCACCTTTAAAATACTATGTAACAATAGTTATATTATGATGTTATGAAAAACCCATTTATTTGAATATATTATTCAAGGATTTATTCCATCTTTAAAATATCATATAGTCAAATGATACAATGAATTATGGAGGGTGTTGTTTTATGAAATAATCTACAATTGGCATGTTTCTCAATAGTGAATGTGGGTTTTCTCTCACAAGTATACCACCAAAATTTATATCCAACATTAAGATATTAAAAATATAATCAAGCATCTCTATTCAAATTTAAAACATTCTAGTTTGGGATTTGGATGGATATTTTTCTCTTGGTTCTTTCCTACATCAGCTTCCATATTTATTGTATAGAAATGGTTTTTCAAATAGATAATACTTAGATGAAGAAAACTTGTAACATTAAAGTGATATATTATGATAATGAATAATTATAATCTCCTAGGGGTTCTTAATAAAATTATTATATCCAATAATTTATAAAATCCAACATATAATACAAAACTATAATCTCCAACCTTAAATATTAAAAAAATAGGGTTTTAAATAAATAATTAAATTTCATGAATTTTTAGGACCTTTTCATGTTTTTGGTTATAGATAAATAGTTTTTTAATCCTACACAATAAACCCATACATTAGAAAGAGGTAAAATATTCTAAGTATAAATTTTTTCATAATATATTACATTCAAAATTAAACAAATTTCAATTTAAGGACAAATTTTTATGATATAAAATTGATATCATCATTATTACTATAATAATTAAATGCATATGAAAAAACAATTAAATTTTTGGGATGAGTAACAAAATACAACTAAGGGAAATAAAAAATAAGAAAAGAAATTTTTTAGTCCTTTTCAAAACTAAGAGATCAAATACAAAATTGATATCAAATAATCATTTAAATACCCATAAAATTATCCGTACAGAAAAATATTTTTCATATAACACTTTATGAGAAAAATTAAGGAAAAATAATAATAATGTGGGTTTTTAAAAGAACACAATGTCCCCTAAAAATATTTTTTAAAAGAAATAAATTTTTACCATTAAAGGTAATAATCATTCATTTCAACAAATGATCATTAGCTTACATTATGAAATAAAATATTTCCATTATAAGATATTAATAATCATAACCAATTATTATAGGTTACATGGGACAACATGTACATAGAATCCTTAAAATATCCCTGATATGAACCCTTACAAAATTAATAACCAAGTCACTGAATTATAAAATAATTTTATAAAAAATATAATCATTACCCAGTGAAATGAAGAGTTATTCAGGCTCTCATGTCATCATAAAAAATTACTATAGACCATGACGTTAATTAAACACATAAAATATTTCATTTAAACAATAAATGTTATAAAATTAGACATTAAAACTAAAATTAAATATATTTTTGGATGTTGATTTTCACATTTCCATATAATTCCAATTTTCAAAACTAAAATTCCCATAACAAATGATATAGGTTGGTTTGTTTGAATAAAAAATGAAATATATAAAAGGGAAGATGTTTTTAAATAATTATTATTATGGTAGAAAACATCATTTTCATCTTATGCGGTAAAATAGTAAATTCATTTTCACATATTGTATAGAAGGACTAAACGTTCTTTAAAAAACACAGAAAAAGATTCCATTTGAAAAATGAAGAATGAAAGTAAAAAAATAAATAAAATTTAGTATATAATTTCTTTTTTAAAATTTAAATTAAACCTTAATATAATTTTTATAATATAGACAAGAAGAGAAATATATGGACAATAAATCTTTTAAACCATTAAAAAGAGCTATTATAGAAAAGGGGTTGTTTCCATGAGATCAAAATTTTATATAAATTATTTATCTTCCTATATATTAAACTCATATTAGATATTAATATATTTTGTGTTTATAATTCGTTTTATTAAATTATATTTCTATTATATTAAATACCTTGATGAAATGTGTTTATTTCATACATTTTGGGGTTGTTTGGTTCGTAAGTCTAAAATGACTTTGGTAGATTGACTGTGTTAAAAAAGATCATGATTATAAAATTTATAGAATCATAATAACTTTTAAATAACAATTTTATATGTTAATTATTCTATTAAAACTAACTAAATATTTTTGCAGTTGAAAATGAATTTTGTTACATCATGGAGAAGATAATCAGTACCTACTCCATAGAAATGTTTCATTATTCAACAAACATGAGATAAAAAATTAAGTATAATTTTTTACTTTACGTATTGATAATTATATCATAAATATAAAAATATTTATTTTTATCCAACTATATATACAATTCCTACGAGTTGGTGATGAAAACTAAAATACATCTGTTTGCGAGAGACTAGTACACACATAATTATTACCACTGTTTTTGGTTGAATAGTAATGAAATAACTAGAATATTTATTTAGAAAAAAATATTTAAATTATATAATTTATTAGGTAATATTTAATTTTTTACCCATTATTATAACATCTCGAAATAATCATTGATGCATAATAGAATATATCATATCCCAAGGCGGTATTCAACATGTATACATGTGTAATGTTTTTTATTTTGCATTAGATATACTAGTATATGATATATGGTTAAAAAATAAACATTTTATAATTTTAACATTTGAAATATAATGTTATTATTATAATAAATTTGTTAATAGATTATTGAAGTAGGTAAAAGGATAACTAAAATGTAAATACTTGATTATGAACTATACATATTCTTGGTATAACTTTCTTAGGTTTATACATAAATCTTACCATGTGTGGAATTATGATAAAAAAGGACATAAAGTATATTTTGATGAAAATAAATACGGTATTATCATATGTAATAGTTGATATATGATATTATTTAAGTGTTTATAATAGAGTAGATTTTGTTTCCATTTATAATGGAGGGTGAATATGCAATTGAAAAAATTCAATAGATAACATTATTTTAATTTTATTACCCAATGAAAATCACTCAAAAGTGACTCATTTAATATTATTAGATGATATGTGGAATAAATATGTCCCTTATTTAGAATTTTTACTTGTTTTTAGGTCATTATAATTCTCGTTATTTTTTTTATCCGTTTCGGCCTAGATAAGATCTTACAATGGAAATTGGGTTTATTTTTCCAAATTTACTATTAAAAATAACCAAAATTAAAGTGAAAAAATTAAATTATTTATGAAAAATTATTTTAGGTATGGATCCCATTTACCTAATTCAATTTATATAATTTGAATAAAGTAATTTTAAAATAAGAATACATAACGTGTTGAAAACTAGTTTTCCAAAAAATTCCCTTTATGTATAAATATTTCTTATAATTAATAATAATGTTTAATACATATTACAAAGTCAGTTTTTTAATAATATCCTAAAAAAATTAACATATAACATTTTAATACCAATATAAATTAAAACGAAACATTGCACATATATGAAAAAAAATTGTTTTCTTAAAATTTTTTATTTTCTACTCTTCACCATATGAAAATATATCAAAACTTTTGGACAATATAATTGTTATATAATTTTTAATGGATGATAGAAAAAATTATATAATTTTAATAAAAATTTAAATTCTAAAACATATAATTTAACAATTTAAATTATACCATATAATTCATGAAACACAATTTTGTATGAATATTAATCATTTCTTTTTAACTGAGATATTACATATTATTATTATTATAAGGAAGTTAAATCTATTAAAAGTAATTTAGAAATATTAATAAAGCATTAAATTGATTTAATATAAACATTACATGTGTTGTTACACTAATTCATGTAATTGATTTTTATAATCTTGCTTAAGGGTTTGTGTGGATGTAGGTAGAGTTGGGGTTTGCAGGATCTTAGTCAGTGCAGGATGACTCAAAATGTGATTTTTTATGACTAAAAATTATATTAAAGTAATCATCATTTATATAATTTAGATTTTATATTATGGATGCATTGGTATTGTCCATATTCTTTGTACTCTATCCATGAAAATTCATTTTGATCAGTGTGTAGACTTTCTATTCAAGGATCCAACTAAGGGAAAATGAAATGAGATAGGTAGCTATGAAATTAGTGACTTAATGATTGGAGTAATTTTGGGATAGAATCTAGACTATTGATATATCTACTTTATTTTAATTTATTACATCTTTATACATTAGTTGGATTAACACTTTGTGGGTTTGTTGATTTATCATGTAAGACTCATATTCGATTTGAAATAGTATGGTTTTGTTGTTTTGGTTTTATTTGAAATGATCTAGAGTAATTATTTTGTGTTTCAATATGTTTCTCACATATGATTATTGTCACAGAGAGAATTGTCTTCAATTTAAACCATTTAGTCCCTAAATTCCCATCAATATCATCTTGTGCATGATGATGTGTGCATGTGGTCTTGTTTCACTGTATAATAGATGGTTGGATTAAGGTTTGAGTGTTACAATGTTTGTTATGTATTTTTTACCATTAAATGTTTTTTCTAAATTTATTATGATCATGTTTATTTATTGGGAATGATAATAACATTTATTTTACTTATTTTCGGAAACATATGTTTATTTAAAAGGATTTATGATTATATATTATATGGATTACTCACTCCTTTCACTTGATTAAATCTTTAAAATATGCAAATAATGAGTTGGTCTTGATATTAGATAGCTCCATGATGCATTGGCAGGTCTCATGAGACAAACTAGCCTATGAATTTAGTTTATTCAAAGGGAATTATTTTTTATCTCTTATAACGTGTCCTTGGTGGAACAATTTATGACGTACTACACTATTTATTCATTTACTATGAAATTAATTGTTGTTTCTTAGGAGATTGTATATATTGACATTTATTGGTATAGTTCAATTTCACATATTGTGTTATATAGATATATTTGATTATAATTTATTTATTCCATTTTATCCATGCCCTTTTGTTAAGAAATCCCTTGAGGTAAAATCTCTCTTACAGTGTAATGGAGCTCACCCGGCATATTGTTTTTCAAATCAACATGATATGAAGATGAAAATTATGTTTGATAGATCTAGAAGGGTATTTAGTTCGGACAATTTATGATATATTTTGACGACATGTTATGGATTAATAAGTATCATATGTAGTTGAAAAAATATCCATTTGATGAGAAAGACATGACATGTATTAGTTAAAGATTTTTTGGAATTGTAGAAAACTATAAACCTAAAATATTCATCAATTTTAAGTGAAACAATATTCATTGTTGATAGTACAATAATAAATGTTTTTTGGGATCACTTCAATTGGTTTTCGATATTATATAAAATGTATATATTAATTCAAATAGGATTCTAGGTGTAGGGGTTTTGGGTGCTATGATATATGTATATATATATATATATAATTTTACATATACACATATAAATATATATAAGTATATATAATAATAAATAAATGTACCTAAATATATATAAACACACACATACACACACATATATAAACATATATAAATACAAACACACAAAAACACACACATATATTTATATAAATATATCTACATACACCTACATAATACATATAAATGATTATTCATATATAAAATATATTAAAATATACTTAGATACATACAAATATATAAAAATATTATAATTAGAAATAAAAACACAAATATATATATAGAGACACCCACATATAAAATTTATCATTATTAAATATAAATATAAATATAAATTTATAAATACACCCACATACCCATATAATGTATAAATATAACCATTACAGCATATAAACACAATTAAATTCCTACAAATACTATGATTAAATTTAACAATATATATATATAAATACATATATATATATATATATATAATTAAATATAAATATATATATATAATAACATCAATATATATATATTCATATAAAAACATAATTATTATTATATATATATTTATTTACAAACTCAAATACTATTTGTAAATATATATAAAAATAAATATATATAAACATATGTAAATAAACCTAATCCCACAAAAAACATATACATATCTATAAATTTTTATCAATATAAAGAAATTTCAATTTATATATATTGATAATTAAATATAATTAATTATATTTAAATATATATATATATATATACACAGACACACATATATATTTTTATTAATATATATAATTATATAAATATATAAACAAAAATTGATACACAGACACATAATTATCCATATATACATAGACAGAAGTGGAATTCTTAATCATAAATTTATTGCTATATGGAATGTCCATGACCACTAAAGTTTAACCCTAAGTATCAATCTAAATGAAGATAGAAATTTCCTATGAGAGAAGTATCTAGGATTAACTAAGTTAAAGAAATCATTAGTGCATAAGACCCATTTGGATAAGAAGTCCCTAAAAGTGTGAATAACAATATAATTTCATAAACATCATATCAATATAAATGTAAATCTTGTGAAGATACTCATACACAACCCATTTGGATAATATCCCCTCCTAATGGATGAATAAATATCCTAAATAATAAATATAGGGCACCATAACAAAAAACAGAGTCTTAGAGGCCTCCTATAATTATTTTAACGTTGAAAATTTTGTTTCATGGTCTCCCTTATTATGTAATATGTAGAGATCATCAAAAGTATCAATTTAATTGGTCAATAATACAAAATTAACACAATTGTAAAAAAAATTAGTCATTTGAAAAGACAAATTTTCAACTCCAATTAGATCAAAAAATCATTATTTATTATTAAATATTGCCAATGTTTTATCCAATAAAATCATAGATCATTTTGAATTGTTTTATTTGATAGGTTTTGGAGCATAAAACGAAACCTCAATCATTTTTTTTAATTTGAAACTGATGTTTGACTTTCAACTTCTCAAAAAATATTACTTAATTGAGTAAATTTTGTCTAATTTTTACTCTATATATATATGTGTGTGTATGTATGTATGAGTGTGTTAAGATATATATATATATATATATAAATATTTAAATGGGTAGGTAAGAATTTATGTATGTAAGTAATTATATATGTATGTATGTGTCACGACACATCCTCGGGGCTCGTGTTGTGACTACCCCAAGCCCGCCTTCCATAGGCTAGGGGCTGGCGAATAGCATCAAAGGCGTAAATCCCAATAACTGGGAAGGAATTCCCTTTATAATACTTAAAAACTTCCCAAACAGAGTACAACAGGATGTAATACACTAAGTACAAAAGAATGTGATGAAATGTAAATGGGCCAGAATACAAACCCCAATTGAAATTTACAGCTAAAACTGAACGAAAGTACAACAGAAAAGGCAAACAGCTGGAAGATAGATGCAGCTCCTGGGTCATCCACACTCAGATCCTACCTGAAGGGTAGGTACATATAGCCTCCTCAATGAACTCGCCCGCCAACCTCCTCCCAGTACCATCTCGCCATGAAGTCCACCTCCGGGTACTGACTCGTCGTGAGGTCCACCTCCGGGTACTATCCAACCCTCGTACAATCGGTCTCTGTCACTGCTCTCCATCGTCTGCATCCAACACAATGAGGTGCGGGCATATCCCGTGCAGGGTGAGTATAACGATACTCAGTAGAGACCCCAAGACCCTCAATGTCCAACTAAATCTAACAAGGATAGCCACAAAGAAGGATCTCAACAGATAACCCTTACTTTGGTATAAGACCATACTTATACATAAGATTATCAAGTATCCCATCTCAATCATGAGGAAACAAAATGGTTATGAAATCAACAGATAACCACTACATAGTTATATGCCCATACATATACCTATGTTATCAAGTGGACCCATCTCAATATTTTAGAAAACAAAAAGGTCTTTGACTAAGCTCAAACCAGGATTTTCATTAATGATATCGAAACCACAACAGCTAAAGAGCGTTTCATCTGACGAGTACAGTGATCCTGTCATAACTTCGAGGTGCTACTCACTAAACATAGACTGCTGAGGTAATCCTCTTGTCGATCAATGCGGGTCTGCCACCCAAACACTGTAGTGCTCCCCACCTTGGGTCTGCCACCTCATAAAATAGTACTCCCCCTCATATCCTATAGAGGTACTCCTTCTATCGAGTACCGTGGATCTGCCACCCAAACACAGTAGTGCTCCCTGCCATGGTTCTTCCACCCAAGCATAGTATTGCTCCCCACTAGGCTATACAAGTCACTCTAACTCGAATCGTACAAGCAATCATCAAGTCTCAGCCAGCTACAATGTCTCCGTACTCTGCACCCTTGTCTCCGGGAGGGTCCAGTACACGATCTATTGGTCGATACATATAATTGTCATGTAATCTCATTTGGAAGTATCTCAATGTACCACCACATCATAGGGGTCTCAATGCAATAGACGGTATGCATCAATCAGACGCTCGGTCTGTGAGTTATTTGCCTTTTAGTCTCGAGGGCCTGGTCGGTTTCGTGTACGAACCAACTCGACCGTATCTCAAATGTATCCTGAACTCCCATGGGTATACTCAATGGATCTGTTTCTCAATGAGATTAAAACGCCACTGATGGTTCGTGAAATGGACGTCCGGTCTGAGAGTTATTAGATTTTCCATTCTAGGGGGCCCCGGTTGGATTTCGGGTACAATCCAACCCGGAGCTCAAGTTATAACCGTTTCTGCTCCGAGGCCCCTGTAGTTTTCAGGTTCAAACCAACCCGGATGTAACCATACTTCATAGAAACCTTGAGTGTAATATACCGAAATGACCGTCTCGATACAAGGAATCCTACGGATCTAACGGTGCATCGATCGGAGGTCCAAAAACTCATGTTCTGGGCATTTAACTGCAGATGATCCCAAAATAGGAAGGTATGGCCCGATCTGACCCGGCCCAACACCCCTTGGGTCGGCCCCGAACTGGGTCAACCCTACCCGAGACTGGGTCTTGTCCAATTGGGCGTAGCCCTGCCTGGTTGGTGCAGCCCGGCCTCATGGCCATCCGCGTCTCGGCCAGCGTGGCAAGTGCGGATGCCGCGGATCGGGGGTGGGGGGGGGGGGGGGTGGGGGGCTATTTGATACCCGCTGTGCAAAGCGCCGCCCCGGTCGTCCCAGATCCCATGGCCGCACGAGATCTACCACTTGGCTGCCGTGAAATATCCATGATGGGTCTTCTCCGGCGGCGCGCTGGGGCGCCACCGCCTCTAGGAGGCCGGACGGCTCCAGCCGCTGCCTCTGGTTGTCGCTCCACCGCGCCGGCTTGGCGCGCCGCCGCCACCTTCCGCGGACCACCGGATGCGCTCTTGTGGTTCATTTTGACCACCTTCTTCGCCAAAGGTTCTCCCGGGACCTGCTCTTCAGTACGATGGATTTCAAACGCCGTTGTCGTCCCGTTTCATCATCACCGTCAATCCGCACATCAACAAACAATCTGCGAAGGGTTATCGGGCCGTGTTTGTTTGGCCCGCGCCCTCCACGTTAGGCGTTATCAAAAAGTCGAACAACAATGATGTTAAACGACTAACATGGCACAATTCTAATTAATTAAACTTGAACTTAATTCCCAATAATACCACCGTAAATAAAAACATCCGCATATCAACTTGATAATGTGTTGATACACGTTCTTTGTTTTAGAAGGTAACAGTCATAGGAATATTAACATTCTCAAATTGAACCCATACATCGAGAAAGATCTGTAGTTGAAAAGCATCGTCGAGCCGCAGAAAAAGAAAGGATTTGACTTCGATCATTGCATCTGCCTCACACTTCATATCAGAGCTTGAGCGTCAGAGACTCGTCGAAATCTGACCTCCATTGAAGGATTGTTCTTCGTCGAAGATCTTGGAAGGCTGTCGTTGGACAGTCGTTCTTCATCGGAGGTTTAAAGTTCTCTCTAAATTTCTTCATAGGTTAACCACAATATTCTCCATAATATTTTCCAACCCATATTAAAAATAGGATTCCCCTATTAATAAACATGCCATTCCCTTTCAAATTCAAAACACTTAATTAATTAATGTGTTGGCACCATTAAAGTGGGAGAGAGAGATTGTATCTTTATTAAGGGGGTTGTCACATTAAATTTAAGGGGTGTTAAAGGGGGGTAGGAGAGAGTTATGAGAGGTTGGGGCTCATGTGGGCCCCACCTCGCATATATCCACACATGGGAGGATTTAACTTCCCTAGTTATAAATTTGTTTTAACAAATTTATTTAACTTTTCTTAACTAAACTCCAAATTTAATAAAACTCAACATGCTTAAAACGCAATTGTGGTAAAGGTCCCCTTAAGAAATTACTAGTGATGCGAGTTCATCGGTGTCCTCGAATTTCAATTCCGAGCACCGGTTCAAAAGATTGAAAAACCTGCTCGTTCATTCAAGGAACTTACCCAAGCTAAACTTTAGAAATTAATCCGGGCACACCGGGTCTCAGAATCAGGTGCCGTCAAAAACTGTGTACTCGTAAAATTTAAAAGAAATTATGGAAAAATTTCCCTTGAAATGTCCAGGTCTTTACAATACTCCCACCTTAGGGCTTTACGTCCCCGTAAAGATTCAACACACACTAGGAGAAACAAAAGTTGTACTGAGCACGCATCTGATCCTTCTTCTCCCATGTGTTATCCGGGAGGATCGTGTGATCCCAGCGGAAGCACACATGAGGAAGCGATCATCCACATAGGACCCGCTCCTGCTGATCCTCAATCTCCACTGGAACCTCGTTGAATGTCGCCCTGTCATCGATGTACAGCTCCCTATGGTCGATGATGTGTGAAGGGTCGTGCACGTATCTCCTCAACTGAGATATGTGGAAGAAGTCGTGCACCTAGTGCAACTATGGTGGAAAGGTCAAGTGGTAAACCACCTCGCAAACTCTGATGGGGACCTAGAAAGGTCCGATGAAATGTGGGGTTATCTTTCCGTCTCGGCCAAGTATCCATAGACCTCGTCGAGTTGATACCCGTATAAAAACATGGTCTCCATCCTCGCACTCTAGCGGCCTATGTTCCCAGTTTGGAACCGAAAACACAAAACTCCTACTGTCATGAGGGTAAGGTTGGCCTACTAAAGAGTGATCCGCCGCACCCACCTATGCATGAGTTTATCCTGTGCTGCCTGGGGTTTCCATTTTTCCGACCAAGGAAAACCCATCCCATCGTTGTAGGTAAACCACAACCTTTTTTCCTAATACAATCAATTTGGGTACGAATTGTGGTTTCCTAGTCCATAACCAAACTTACGTCGTAAGGTCTCGACGCAGCCACTAAGAGGTTCCAACCAAAACTCTCGCCTCAAGGGTCAGATCACACCGTCGGTGTAATCATGATTATTGAGTCTCTTCCCAAAGATATCTCCAGACGTGAGGGTCAAGTCAACAGATTAACCGGAAACTCTAGGTCTGAGACAAGATTTGTGTAAGAAATGATTGATTCGTATCAATGTATGCTATTACAGAATATGGTAATAGATATAGATCGTACCTCTAATAATTCTTAGGTCCCTTGGGTTACACTCCTTGACCGTATGTAGATACTCTCATCCCATGCTATTCAGCTCCCTGAGCCTAGCGGGGACTACAAATGTTGGTGCTTGTAACATGTCGAAATGTTTACCACCTCATGCTGCTCTCCTAGATATGTTTCCATGTCTGCTAATCTGCAGATTCATCTTTCATTAACTCTCTTTTTTTCATTAATCATAATACATGCCCATGTCTTTGAGACTGGTGCCAATTCCTGTTTCTTACTTCTTACTTTTACTAGTAGTATACATTCATCCAAATAACATTCAACCACAAAGGTTCTCTCTAGCACCCTAGCATAAGTAGGAATTCATAGAGGAAGAAGTGATGGATCGTATATCCTTAAACACACCACACTCAGAAGTACGAGCTCAAAAGAACTAATTGCATCGTATTCATCGAGTACCAGGAATGGTTGTTATGCCCCGATGAATACTCAGCTACCAACATGTCGTCCTACCGAAGCTGTATAAGCTCTAGAAAACACTCAGCCACCTCCTCAAGCCAGTCCTCAACCGCCTGTGAGTTTGGATCGCCTCAGAACCTGAGGGGTATCTGACACTAAAACATGTGTAAGGCATTAAGTCTACATGTGTCAACTACCTGTACCGCCGGTTGAAACTCCTAACCAACAGGTAGGGATATAGGTGGTAAACTGCCCTAAGGTACTATCACAGGCATCGGTCCACGTACCGAAGTACCATCACTATGCCGACCATCCTCAGGGTCATTCACAAGGAAACACCAGTATCTAAGATCACCATCTCCTCTACTAGTGTCTAAACTAGGTGAAGAACTCTAGCAATCACCTCCAGTCAGTCCACTGCCGCCTAGGAATCTTCCTCGCCTCGTAACATAGGAGGCCTCTGCTGCTAGAACTCATGCAACACACTCTGTCAGCGTGCACCGTCAACTAGTACGGAAGGTGGCATCTTCTGCCTAACAGGTGTTTGTGGTGATGGTAGCCCACCCGAAGGTGCCAACATAGAAAGAGGGTCATGCACCAGAGTCTCATCGCTCGATGGGCCTTCATCGAGTACTCTCTCGGAACTCAAACTGACTTTCTACGTGGAGGTATCCTGAATAGATATGACACGGTCAAACGATTTAAACCTGGTGAGATGACCTAGTTGAGATGATTGAAAGAAAAATTTTGGAAACACACACGCAATCAGTGTTTTCGTGCACTAAGTCGGAAATCAGTAGTTAGGGTCCTGGTGTATGGATAAGTTAGCCTCAGCACAAACACTGGACTCCCGGAACAGAAATCCACACTCGGTACCCTTACCACTATTTCTTCATAGAAGGAAAATATCAGAGTTATATGTTCTGCGGTAGCACCGACGTCCTCTGATACCAATTTGTCCTGACCCGTCCACGGGGCCCATGCCGTGACTACCCCAAGACCGCCTTCCATAGGCCAGGGGATGTCGACTAGCATCAATGTCGTAAATCCCGATATCTAGGAAGGCATTTCCATTATAAAACATAAACACATACAATATAGTACAAGAGAAAGTAATACACTAAGTACAAATGAAAGTGCTGAAAAGTAAATGGGCCAGAATACAAACCCAACTGAAATATACAGCTACAACTGAACAAAAGTACAATATAAAATACAAACAGCTAGATGATAGAAGCCTCTCTAGGTTCGTCCACCTCAGATCCTACCTGAAGGGTAGGTATAGATAGCCTCCTCAACACTCTCACCTGCAAACCTCCTCCGAGTACCGTTTTGTCATGAAGTCCACTTCCAGGTACTAACTCATCGTGATGTCCACCTCCATGTACCGTCCAGTCCTCGTATACTCGGTCTTTGTCAGTGATGTCTATTGTATGAATCCAACACAATGAGGTGAGGGAATATCCCGTGCAGGGGTGAGTATAACGATACTCATCAGGGACCCCAAGACCCTTAAGGTATCACTAAATCCATCAAGGATAACCACAAAGAAGGATCTCAATAGATAACCCTTACTTAGAAATAAGCCCATACTTATGCCTAAGTTTATCAAGTAACCCATCTCAATCATGAGGAAACACAAAGGTTATGAAATCAAAGGATAACCACTACTTAGGTATATGCCAATACATATATATATGTTATCAAGTGACCCATCTCAATCAAGAGGAAAACACAAAGGTCATTGACTTGACTCAAACTAGGATTTTCATTAATGATATCAAAACCACAAATGCTGGAGAGATCCTCCTCTAATGAGTATAGTGACCCTGTCACAAATCCGAGGCACTTCTCATTATCCTTAGACTACTGAGGTACTCCTCATGTCGAGCGCTGCTGGTCTGCCACCGAAACACAGTAGTGATCCCCTCCATGCGTCTACCACCTGACAAAGTAGTGCTCCCCCTCATAGACTACAGAGGTACTCCTTCTGTCGAGTACCGCGGGTTTGCCACCCAAAAATAGTAGTACTCCCTGCCGTGGTCTGCCACCCAAACACAATAGTGCTCCCCACGAGGCTATACAAGTAACTCTGAATCGAATCGGACAAGCAGTCATTAGGTCTCTGCCAACTACAAGGTCTCGGTACTCCGTACGCTCTTCTCCAAGAGAGTCCTCTCCATGAGAAACTGGTTGATACCTCCAAGTGTCAAGTAATCTCACATGGACGTATCTCAAAGGACCGCCTCATCATAGGGGTCTCAACACAACATTTATTGCGTCAATTGGACGCCCGGTCTATGAGTTATTAGTCTTTTGGTCCCGGGGCCCGATTTATTTCGTATACGAACCAACCCGACCATATCTCAATTGTATCCTGAACTCCCATGGGTATACTCAAAGGAACAGTTTCTCAATGAGATTACTAACTCCGCTGACGGTTCCTCAAACGGAAGTCCAGTCTGAGAGTTATTAGCTTTTCCGTTCTAGGGGACTGGATGGATTTCGGGTACAATCCAACCCGACCATACTCCAACTACATCCAAACCTCAAGTTAAGTATACCAGAAGAACCGCCTCATCAATAGGAATCCAACAAAGTTGACTACACGTCAATCGGACATCCAGATCTCTAGTTATAAACGTTTCCGCTCCGAGGGCCCGGTTGGTTTCAGGTTCGAACCAACCCAGCCTTACCCATACTTCGCCAAAAACTTGATTTTAATATACCAAAACAACCGTCTCGATCCACGGAGTCCTACTCACTTAACGGGGCATTGATCGGAGGTCCAAAAATCATATTATGGGCATTTAACTAAAGATGATCTGAAAATAGGTGGTCTGGGCCCAGTCCGACCCGGCCCAACACCCCCTGGGTCAGCCCGAATAGGGTCGACCTGACCCGAGTCCGGGTCTGGTCCAATTGGGCTTGGCCCGGCCCGGCCAGCGCAGCCCGGTCCAGCCCGACTGTCACGCCCCGGCCGCGTGGCCAGCGTGGCCGTGCGGATGCTGCGGAGTGGGGGGCGTCCCCCCACTAATTGATATCGGCGGCGTAAAGTGCCGCCCCAGTCATCCCAGATCCCATGAACATGCGGGATCTACCACCTCGCCAACATGGCACAGCCACAGCTGGTCTCTTCCGGAGGCGTGCTGGGTCACCGCCGCCTCCAGGCGGTCGGACGGCTCCGGCCGCCAACTCCTGTCTCCGGCGCCACCGCGCCGGCGTGGTGCGCTGCCGCCACCATCCGCAGACCATCAGACGTGCTCCGGTGGTCTGTTTTTCCCACCATCTTCTCCAGCAGTTCTCCCGGAACCTAATCTTCACTGCGACGACTTTCAAATCACGTTGCGTTCTCGTTTCATCATCGTCCTCAATCCGAACATCCACAATCAATCTGCGGAGTGTTGTTAGGCCATGTTTGTTCAGCCCGCGACCTCCGCGTTAGGCGTTATCAAAAGGTCGCACAACAATGATATTAAACGACTAACAAGGAACAATTTTAATCAATTAAAATTGAACTTAATTCCCAACAATACCCACGCAAATAGAAAAATTCATGGATCAACTTGATAATGAGTTGATCAACGTTATTTGTTTTAGAAGGTAACAATCATGTGAATATTAACATTCTCAAATTAAACCCCTACCTCGAGAAAGATCTGCAGGTGACAAGCGTCAACGAGCCATAGAAAGTGAAATGAGTTGACGTCCATCATTGAATCCACCTCACACTTCATATCAAAGCTTGAGCATCATAGACTCGTCGGAATCTGACCTCCGTTGAAGGATTGTTCTTCGTCGAAGATCTTAGAAGGCTGTCATTGGAGAACCGTTCTTTATCGGAGGATTAATGTTCTCTCTAAATTTCTCCAGAGGTTAACCACAAGAATATCTAAAATATTTTCCAACCCATATTAAAAAGATTCTTCCCCTACTAATAATCATTCCATGCCCTTTCAAATTCAAATCACTTAATTAATTAATGTGTTGGCGCCATTAAAGAGGGAGATAGAGATGGTATCTTTATTAAGGGAGTTGTCATATTAAATTGAAGGGGTGTTAAAGGGGGGTTAGAGAGAGTTATGGTAAGATGAGAGGTTGGGGCATGTGTAGGCCCCACCTCTCATATATCCACATAGGGGAGGATTTAACTTCCTTAGATATAAATTTGTTTTTACAAATTTATTTAACTTTTCTTAACTAAACTCCAAAATTAATAAAAATCAACCCGCTTAAAACACAAATGCGGTAAATGTCCCCTTAAACAATTACCAGTGCTTCGAGTTAATCGGTTTCATAATATTTCATTACCGATCACCAGTTCAAAAGATAGAAAAACCTGCTCGTTCGTTCACGGAACGTACTCGAGCTAAACATCGGAAGTTGATTCCGGGAACACCGTGCCTCAGAATCAGGTTCTGTCAAAAACTACGTACTCGTAAAATTCCAAATAAATTAATAAAAAAAATCATTGATATTTCTGGGTCCTTACAGTATGTATGTATACATGTACATATGTATGAATGTATATGTATCAAAGTGTGTGTTTATATATAACTATTAAAAAATATAAATAATTAATATACAAAATATAATATATAAAATATAATATATTTTAATTATAATTATTGGATTTTATATGTAAATCAATCATGTTCGCACACACCCGGTGTGCTATTATGGCGTCCCATCCCGAGTGTGACACACTAATGCCCCGAGGCATGCCTCCCATTATAGTAGATGATTCCAACTAGCTACAAGGTTCCAATATCCTTCACTGGGAGTCTATACCCTCTTTATCAAAGTAGCAGAAAAATATTAAAAAAACAATAGGCAATAACCTATAACCAGACAAACCAGTATCACATGATGACTTAGAGATGAATACAATATCCAATACAATATAGTAGATATGTCATAAAAATTACATTTTAGTTGTCAAATAAAAAAAGAGACACTGAGACTCCCAGAGAGACCATGTACAGCTCTCTCATCCATGATCCATCCCCTATCATCCATCTATCATAGATCCATTTCCTTTATCATGACATAAAAACATGAAACCTATTTGGGTCCCCATTAGGAAGCCTTAGTAAGGTGTGAGTATAAAAAAGTAGTCCACCACCAACATTGTCTAGAATAACATCCTATCATTTACAATGTATCCAGTTATTAATGGAATAATGAACAAGCAAAAAGTAAAAAAGTTACACATATTCAATTAATCTTAATATAACCAAATAAACCCTTGGGTTACCAATGACACAAAAATAATGAATACCTTCTTCGAATCAGGTTTGATTCTGAACTTTCCCCAAGGTATATCACATATCATAATACTAGGATTATCATATCTCTTATCAACTCATTTAATAATACGGCCAACTAAAACCACAATCCAATGCCTACATTTTGTCCCTTGAATTCCATATCTAGTTTCCTATGTATATTTAAAGCATAATTTAATGTCCCAAATAATTTTTATCACTATGGGAGTTTGAATCATCAATCCATGTCCCACAATCATTAATCAATCTATCACATATGGGATTTCAAAATCATTACTCTTTGTCCCATACACATATATCACAAAATCACATTTGTCACAATATCACACATATAAAAATATCACAAACATCATGGTCATGAATCATTAAGATTGTTTTCAAACACTATTATTATGGGGTACTGAACCAATTACCAATTCAATATTGGAACATCTCATTAATCCCATGGATGAAATTAACTAATTCATTATTATACCTTTTTGGTTAAGCAAAAAAATATCATAATTACCATTATCAATTAATTCATAATCACATTATTTGACCACTTTCATAATCCCAATGTCCCATTGAATTCAAAATAACAATAATTATATCAATTTATTATCCAATTATTTAATCCAATTCATCCAATTTAATAACCACAATTTAACCCAAATCGTTATCACAAGGAAATTTAATTAAATAAATAAAATCATCAATATAGTAACATAACCATAAAAATTTCAAGTTACAAACTAACATACACATAATTAAATAATGATGAAGAGATTTTCAATTTAGACTAACTACATCATAATCATTAACACAAACTCACCAATAAAAATCCCCAATTTAAGTGGAACAACCAAGATCACGATGATGAATAAGATCTCGATCTAAAACCACGATCCAACACCAAAAAATAATGTTCCACATAAAAAATATCTAAAACTACATTAACATAAGGATACCCATCCACTTTTATCTGAAAAGAGATGAAATAGATAGAGAGAGAGAGAGAAAAAACCTTATTGGAAAGAATCCACATACCTATAAATGAGCATATCTATCAATCCAGACATAAATTTGTGAATAATGGTGTATGAGATTCCTAAAAAGTCATTCATAGGCCACTAGTAATGATGGAATAATATATGGTTGTGTTGGGTTAAATTTGGGTGATGTTGGGGGTTTAATAAATTTTAATGTAATTTTTTTGAGATATAAATTTTTTCACCAGAGTTTCATTTATGGAAGAAATTGTTTGTCCTATCCATGCACCTAACTGTTCTCCTCCTCTCAGGGGGACACATAGTTTATACCAAAATTGTTAATAGTTTTAAATCTCATGTTGTAGCTAGGAAAATCATCTCTGTTTTGGTTGACACTATTTGTTGGCATGGGCACATGGTTAGGGAAAATCATGAACCAATAACTTAATGCCTTTATTTATTCAAAACTCCACAATTTCACATTAAAAATCACATTGCTAAAACACACAATATATATACAAAAAAATATAAAATATTAACTTTAATTTAACTTGATACATATCCATTAAAGGTCATTATATTAAAATCTCCCCACCATATAATATATTATTCTTGATATATACACCCTATAATTAATATAATTCCAAAGTATAAATATTAGACAAATAAGACCATATATTCACATCACTATCGCATGTTTCATTCTAAAATGTCCCATGTTTCCAATTAAATCTTACAATCAGCACAGTCATTCCCCGGAACAATATCTCATAATGATCTAGAAAATGTATTAGACATTCCATAAAGGATGAATTAATCTTAATATAAACATCATCCATATCAATAATGTAACTCCCTGACCCTAGTTACCCAGAGTCGGTACATTATTTAAATACATTGGCATGATTAAAAGGAATCAAGTCCCGAAGGACCGATCAATTTAGCAGTCTTGAAAAATAGATTACATACATGAATGTTACATTACACTTCATAACATACAAAACAACATAAATAATCCTCTATGAATGCTATTATTCCCTTGTCTTAACCCTGCATATCAATCGCAATACACTTCTTGGATTCCTGGGAAAAATAAAACTTGAAATGGGTTTTCTCAAATGCTCAGAAAAGGTAAGCAATACAGCGGAAAATTTCATAAATATGGATAAAATTTTACGTCAATGTATAACTAAAACAAAAGCCTTTATAACATGAACTTCAGTATAATATGGAAAAATAATATGAAATAATGTCATTTACATATTCACATGGATATTCTACTAGACGAATAACCACATGCAATATCACTAACCACATTCATAATGATGGAATGCATAAATCCAGACTATCATAACCACATATCCAAGGCCTCTTACCAAGACTAAAAATAAGATTTTGTCAAGGCCTCATGCCAAGACACTAGTTTGTCTCATGAGATCTAACGATGCATCGAGGAGCCATAGCGGGCTCCACCCGTCACTTACTAAGTCCAATTCATTCCTCATATGAATAGGTTTAAACATAACATAACAATTCGTATTAAAACTAGCATATGAAATGTTAATACTTTCTCCATAAACCTTCAATGGTATAAAAATAACACATCCACAGTCAAAAATATCACAAAACCTTAAATGTAAGTTTTTTATAGTAAATCAACTTCAAATAAGCTTAAAATCCATCAATGGATGTTGTCGTAGATGAAAATGATGAGTAAAACTTTTTGAGAGAAATATCCTTTTTGTAAAATCATTTAAAATTCACACATTTATAAAGGAATTAATTTAAAAGAGATTTTTGAATCAATGTGTCCCATAGCACTTTGAAACTTTTGAAAGTAATTATTATTTCAAAACATTCATGTCCATATAAATAAATCCGTAAAATCATTTTGAAAACATGGACATTAATTAAAAAGATTTAGAAAGATAAATATTTAAAACATTTGAAATTATGATCTTGATAAATATTACCTTTCAAAATCCTTAAATACTTCATTATGAAATCATTTTTATGAAAAATGGACATGAATGATAAAAATGTCCATTTAAATACTTAAATATAAACAATCTCGGATAATAATTAGGTAGAGGAAATAACCCTTACCAATTTGGTAACATACAAAACATACAACCCATGAAAGAGGTATCATACAATGAATATGTAAATAAACATAAATTAATGTTTATTACACAATGAATACAATTATGGGCATTACATACACCACACAAAATGTAATAATGGCAATATGGCCTGAATCTCACGATAATAAGGAGTGAGATGAAAACCCCTTACCTTGTACTTTCCTTTAGTCGAGGGTACGTTTATCCTCATGTAAAAAGATGGTAGTATGTTATTAAATTATTCCAGAACCATATTAATATTTATGATATCATACATGATTCATTTATAACTATATATTAACCATTTAATAATAATTTCCATGTTAAATTAACATTTCAGGTAACAAAAGTTTTCTTTATCGTACGTGTTTTAACTTGTTACTCTTGATTGTATCACTTAGGTAATGATTTAAATACTTCCATAATATAAAAAATGATAAATATATCATATATATTTAGAATATAAATATTTATAATAGACATATATATGAAATGGAAAACACCATTTATGGAGACAGTATTCCGTACGTACACATAAACGTTGTTTCTGTTTTCATATAGTGTTGAACGAAAGTAAGTGAATAAGATATATGTAAGTACATAAATACTTATATATATAAATATATATATCTCCAGTATCATTATTATGTCATATATTAAATACTTATTAGTAATATATATTTTTATAATCGTCGATGAATGGTGAACTTGGAAATAAATCTCATCGCGGCGTGGAGACGGTAATCCGTACGTACGCACGAGCGAAAATATCCTTGGTTTGATATCAAAATAATATATAATTGGATGTTATAACATATATACATAATCATTATCATGTTAAAGTTTTTATTTACATGAATTATACATTATTATTAGAACCTTCTAAATAATAATATATTGAATAACAATTACAGCACAACGTGGAGACGGTTGGTCGTACGTACGCACGTATGTTGACATGTCATTCAAAAGATGGATAGAATAATGAATTTGTTTGTTCCATAATTATAATAACTTAACAGTATATATAATATACTGGATTTATTATTTTATAATGGAAATAACAAGGAATGAATAATTTGAAGAAGAAAGGAACCATAAAAAGGTTGGTGAAGACGTTACCTCTTCTTCGGGTTCTTCCTTTTGATTTTATCAAAAGGGCTCATTAGATTGGATTTATGACCAAACTAAGGCCTATATGATTAATTGAGGGAAGTTGAGAGAGTATTTGGGCAGGGGTTGGCTGAACAAAAAGGCTTTTATGGTGTGACGAATTGGATAGAAGTTGGGTCCTTTATTATGGGGGAGGAGGGGCTCTTTATGAAAAATTTAAAGTATTAATTTATAATAAATTCTTATTCAGTTTATAAAGGATTAAAAGTGTATTATTAAAATTATAATGTGTTTATGGGTCGAAATAATTTCAACCAATATATTTTAGACAGGTTTGAGTCATTATATTAACCTTATCTTTTAGTTTTAACTCTTGGTTAATTAGTTTAACACTTACCATGTCACATTGTATTTTTATAATATATAGTTAATAAACATACTATATACATCCAAAATACCCCCAAGTGTTTCATTAATGATTCACCAATAATGATATAAGTCTTTTGGCCTAACCATAGGTTTTTAGGAATATAATATAAATTAATAATATAATATTTTTTTTAAATCTCATTTATGTCATTTTTGACACTAATCAATAATTGATTTTTTATAAAGTCTTAAAAACATTATTAATTCGAAAAAAATTCATTTAAGAAATACTAAAATGTCATATTAACCAATAAAATTCGTTTATGTCATCAAAACTTTAAATTATATTTATTTTATCATTTATAATACTAATTATTTAATTCATTCATTAATAAGGAAAATACTGCATCATTATTATGTCATATATATTTTAACATTTTCAATGTCTAAAAATTATAAATAAAATATAATTATGTAGAAAATATTTTTATGTTTCTAATGAATATTTATAATCGAAAATATAACATATAGTACCCTATGTAAAAATTGTTTTTCTAAAAGATATAAGCTTTTTTCATTTTTGTATTTACATTATCTTAATTAAAATAATGTGTATCTATCACCTACAAGTGGCTCCATGGGGTCCCAAAAATCAACTCAAAGATGAACATGGTCAGAAACTTATCCATAAATAAGGTTAGCACATGTTTTAGGATAATTAATTATTATAATAATATTATTTTTTAACCCTTATTTACCAGATTTACCCTTTAACCGTGGTAAATAAAATATTTACACAACTAATTATTCAAAATGTATAAAAATAAAAGTTAAATATTTACAAAATTTGAAAATAATGATTCCAAATATGTAATCCATTTTTCTAAATTCAAAACACATAAGTGGAAGAAATTAATTTAATATTAATTCCCGCAGTCAAAACAAAAATCGTGTTTTTAAGATATAATAACTATAAAAAAATTGACACTTATTTATGTCCGGCTGAATTGTGAAATTATGTCCAATGAACAACATTGTATTAAATATTAAAAATATATTGTAAATATACATTAAAAACAATCAAATTAATAATTTATCACTATTAATTGTTTTGATTAAAACGTTGTTTTTAATTAAAATTTAGAAATTTTCACTATTCATCAAAATATAAAAGTTATCTGAAAAGTACCAAAATTTCACCCTAGGATAAACTTGATATTCTGAATCCAAAAAATATTTCCATTTTGAGATATAAAGTTTATAAAATATAAAAAATTAGGTATTATTATTCATAACTACAAGTTTGATTGGTTGTGGTGTGTGTTTGAACTCGAAGTTGTGTACAACACACGCTACTATTTCTTTCAAAGTGAAGTGTACCGTGAAAGCTTGGGGGTGTTTCATTGTAAATTTTTGATGTCCCCAATCTAAAAAATAAATTTATTTAGTCAAATTGAATATATAAAAGTTTAAGATATTGTTTTTAAAAAGGGTTCATTATTAAAAGTTTGTAAAAGTGCATTTTTGAAAAATACTTCTTTTATATGAAAAAAATGAATTTGTTATTACATTATGTCTAAGAAACTCATAATATGGATTCTAAAATTATAAGGATTATTTAAAGTTAAAAATTTAGATAATATTATTCATAACCACTTTTGAATGGCTTGTTTGGTAAGTCATGGTGCGCTTGAACTCGGTGTTGCGTGTAGTTCAAGTTATTGAATTATTTTGAAGAAGTAACACACTATGAAATATTGGGGTGTTACATTATTCCCTCATTCAATAAATTTTGTCCTCGCAATTTGATATTTTTTTTCAAAAATAAAGTTTAAAAATAGAAATTACTTTGTAGGAAACCCCACATCAGAAATTTGGTAAATAAATTTTAGTCTTAATAAGAGGAAAAGACAAATGAAAGGGTCTCCACAAAATTATGATCTCAATTAGGAGAACATTGATGGAAATTAGAGACATATAATTGGAGGACAAACAAAAATATTTATAGTTATTTATTGAGGTCATCAATCACAAACATGTTTAAAATTGAGGTCATTAAATTCATCAATCTATGATGACATAAAATACCATCGGTTCAAAAAAACATAAGGTATTAGGATAATGCATTTTTGGTTTTACGATTCCTTCAATAAGGTATAATAATTATTTTCTTTATAGAATAAGAGGAGAAGAAAAATATATATTTGAAAAGTTGAGTTCAATCCTTTAACTAATTTATACCACAAATTTATCTTTCACTCTAAACGATAATAGAACATAAAAAATATTCTATTTATCATATTCGTTTGGGGTTAAAAAATGAATTTATAATTCATCTACTATACCTCTTTAAATAATCTACATTATTTAATCAAGGACATCTCATGGGCCAGTGGTAGGTGATACACCCTTGTCGGCCTTCAGTTGCGAGTTCAAGTCTCGCGGCCTTGCCGGTCGCGAGAGGTTGCCACCCGACCTCCGGGTTTTCCTTTTATGGCAATCCAAAATTAATCTCAAACTAGAATTATCCAAAATATTTATGTTTAAAATCACAGTCCAAAATTTATATGGAATGTAAACACAATGAAGATCCTTTTTTCCATCTAATAACATGTGAACACCTTCATCATGAATTCTTTTAAAACACTGCAACATCCTGAATTACCATAAAACCTTAATGATTACATTCATGATCCCTTATTCCTTATAGAATAATGGATATACTCCTTCTATCCAAAAATGTTGTAAACTCCAACAATGATGGGAATAGAAATCATTAATCAGTTTCATGGTAGAAAAAAATATCCAATATAATTTATTCAAATAAACAATATCTTATTAAAAAATCCTTACATCATTATCAGATCCATATTATGTTTTATCTTTCTATCAACCATATATTTTCCAAAAATTTAACCTACTATTGATCCACTTTTCTTGGTTCCACACAATCTCAAGTCCTTAATGAAATAGTACTACAGTACAATCCTTATGTACTCCATAATTATTATAACTAGTATATTGTTGACACAACACTGAAATGACATAATTCTCTAATAACAACATAAGAACTCTAGTCATTCCTCCACATCTGTGGTAGTATTATAAAATGAGTATTATCCAATAGCATCATTTGGGGCATACTATAGTGACTTGGAAATTGGTTCACATAGTGTCCCAAATCCGTGCAGATGAAGCATTGTACATTTGAAACCTTTTTCTTACCCTTGATGTTATGTACATGGTGTCCTTTTTCTCCACACATATAAAAAACTCCCATTCATTTCAGGAAAGTTCTAGGGTGTTTCTTCCCATAGTTATCACATATTGAAAAATTCTTCTTTTCCCTCTTCCCTCTATCTATCTTTCTCTCGTCCATCCTTTTCTTCTCTTTCTTCCCTTCAAATCCATAGGACTTAGTAAACTCTTTACTTATCTTATCAACACATGATATTATTTCTTCATATGATGATAATACATGGGAGACTATTTCATTTATAAATTCTGGCTTATGACCATGAAAGATATGATCCTTCTTTCTCTAAGGATCTTGTGCATTGCTGGAGTTCTCATTCCTTCTACCTAATCCCAAACATGTAAAACACTTAACATAAATTAAATAGTTTATGGATATAATCCATAATCATAAAAATGTCTTCTTTGAGGACGTATATACTCAAAAACCATTCATACTGGTTTGTAAAGAAAATGAGAATTATTATAAGCATATCCCCTAGGAGTGTTGTAACCAAGAGTGCAGCAAGGCCCGTTGTGGTGCACCAGTTCCCGTTCGTGTCTTGATCAAAGCGGTTTTTTCGGGTTTTACCACTAGGTACATCTATGCCAGAGCCGCCTCTACCTTCTCGTATCTAAACAGGGATGTATTGCCTATAAAAATCACAAAATCACTAAAATACCAAAATTATAGGAATTTCTTTTATACTAATCCTCAAAGTCTATCTTAGGGCTATGTGCTCTAATCAGAGTTTATCTAAATCTATCTTCCTAGGTTATTGCTAAAATTCCTCTGATACCAACTGTAACACCCCAACCCCAGTTACCCAGAGTCGGTGCATTATTTAAATACATTGGCAGGATTACAAGGAATCAAGTCCTGATGGACGATTCAATTTAGCATTCTTGGAAAATAGATTACATACATGAATGTTACATTACACTTCATAACATAAAAAACAACATAAATAATCATTTATGAATGCCATTATTTTATTGTCTTAACCCTGCATATCAATCACAATACACTTCTTGGAATCCTGGGAAAAACAAATCATAGAAAGGGGTGAGGTCAAACGCTCAGTAAGGGTAAGAAATATATCATAAACATTCATAAATAAGCATAAACATGAAAGGAAATGTATAACTAAAAGAAAAGAAATCAAAACTTGAACTTCAACATAATATGGAAAAAATAAAATGAAATAATTCCATTAACTTATTCACATGGATATTATACTAGTAGAATAATCACATGCAATATCACTAACTACTTTCATAATGATGGAATGCATAATGCCAGACTATCATAACCATGTAGCCAAGGACTCATGCCAAGACTACAAATAAGATTTTGTCAAAGCCTTGTTCCAAGACACTAGTTTGTCTCATGAGACCTACCGATGCACTGAAGAGATATAGTAGGATCCACCTATCACATACTAACTCCAATGCATTCCTCATATTAATAGGTTTAAACATAACATAAACATTTGTATTAAAACTAGAATATTAAATGTCATTAATTACTCCATAAACCAGGAATGGTATAAAAATAACACATCCAAAGTCAAACATATCACAAAACCATCAATGGATGTTTTTTTATAATAAATCAACTTCAAATAAGCTTAAAATCCATCAATGGATGTTGACATAAATGAAAATGATGAGGAAATTTTTTTGAGAAAAATATTCTTTTTGTAATATAATTTAAAAGTCAATCATATATAAATGAAGTAATTTAAATGATATTTTTGAATCAAAGTGTCCCATACCACATTGAAACTTTTGAAAAGATTTATCATTTCAAAACATTCATGTCCATATAAATAAATCCTTAAAATTATTTTGAAAACCTGGACATTAGTTACAAAGATTTAGAAAGATAAATCATTAAAAAAATTGAAATTATGATCTTGTTAAAGATTACCTTTCAAAATCCATAAAATCTTCATTTTGAAATCACTTTTTTTGAAAAATGGACATGAACGATAAAAATTTCCTAGTAAATACTTACACATAAAAAATCTCGGATAATAATTAGATTGAGGAATTAACCCTTAACAATATGGTAACATACGAAACATACAACCCATGAAAGAGGAATCATAAATGAATATGTAAATACACATAAATTAATGTTTATTACAAATAGAATACATTTATGGGTATTACATACACCACACAAAAGGTAATAGTGTCAATATGGCATGAATCTCACGGGAATAAGGAGTAAAATGAAAACCCCTTACCTTGCACTTTCCTTTAGTAGAAGGTACGTTTAACCTCCTATACGAAGATCGTAGTATGTTATTAAATTATACTAGAACCATATTAATATTTATTATATCATACATGATTCATTTATGACTTTATAATAACCATTTAAAAATAATTTCCATGTTAAATTACCATTTCAGGTAATAATCGTTTTCTTTATCATACATGTTTTGACTTGTTACTCTTTATTGTATCACATAGATCATGATTTAAATAATTACAGAATATAAAACATGATAAATATATAATATATACTTAGAAAATAAATATGTATAATATACATATATATGAAATGGAAAACACCATTTATGGAGACGGTAGTCCGTACGTACGCATAAACGTTGTTTCTGTTTTCATATAGTATTGAACGGATGTATGTGAATAAGATATATGTAAGTAAATAAATACATATATATATATATAATATATATATATATATATCCAGTATCATTATTATGTCATATATTACATACTTATTAGTTATATATATTATTATAATCGTCGATGAATGGTGAACTTGGAAATGAATCTCATCACGTCGTGGAGACGGTAATTCGTACGTACGCACGAGCGAAAATATCATTCTTTTGATATCAAAATAATATATAATTGTATGGGATATAATATATAAAGAATCATTTTATTGTTATATTTATTATTTACATGAATTATACATAATTATTATAACAATATAAATAATAATATATTGAATAACAATTACACCACAACGTGGAGACGGTAGGCCGTACGTACGCACATATGGTGACATGTCATTCAAGGGTTGGATAGAAAAATAAATTTGTTTTTTATATAATTATAATAACATAATACTATATAATAGATACTGGAGTTATTATTTTATAATGTAAATAACAAGGAAATAAGAAGTTGAAGAAGAAAGAACTTTAAAGAGGGTGGTGAAGACGTTACCTCTTCTTCGGGTTCTTCCTTGTGATTTGATCAAACTGGCTCCTTAGGATGGATTTATGATCAATCTATGGCCTATAGGATGATTTTAGGGAATTTTAGAGAGTATTTGGGTTGTGGTTTTCTGAACGAAAAGGCTTTTAAGGTGTGAATAATTGGTTAGAAGTTGGGTCCTTTTATAATGGGGAGGAGGGGCTCTTTAGGAAAAACTTAAATTATTAATTTAAAATAAATTCATATTCGGTTTATAAAGGATCTAAAGTGTATTATTAAAAGTATATGATGGGTATGGGTCTAAATCCTTTCAACCTATATATTTTAGTCAGGTTTGGGTCATTATATTAACCTTATCATTTAGTTTTAACTCTAGGTTAATTAGTTTAACACTTACCATGTCACATTGTATTTTTATAATATATAGTTAATAAACATACTATATACATCCAAGGGACACCCAAGTGGTCCATTAATTATACAAAAATAATGATATATGTCCTTTGGCGTATCCTTAGGTTTTTAGGAATAGAATATAAATTAATAATATAATATTTGTTTTAAAAACTCATTTATGTCAATTTTGACACTACTCAATAATTTATTTTTGTTAAAGTCATAGAAACTTTATTAATTAGAAAAAAATTAAATTATGAAATCCTAACATATCATATTAACCAATAAAATTCGTGTATGTCATCAATACATTCAAATTATATTTATTTTAACATTTATAATACCATTTATTTGATTCTTTCACTAATAAGAGAAATACTTCATTATTATTGTTTCATATATATTTTTACTTTTTCACTGTCTAAAAATTATAAATAAAATATAATTATTTAGAAAATCTGTTTATCTTTCTAATTAATATTTATAATCGAAAATATAACATATATATCCCTATGTAATTTTTTTTTCGAAACGATGTAAGCTTTTGTCATTTTTGTATTTACTTTATCTTAATTAAAATAAACTGTCCCTATCACCAACAAGTTGCTCCATGGGGTCCCAAAAATCGACTCAAAGATTCCCATTCTTGAAAATGTTTCCAAAAATAAGGTTAGGACACGTTTTAGGGTAATTTATTATTATTATAATATTATTTTTTAACCCTTATTTACCGAATTTACACTTTAACCATGGTAAATAAAATATTTACCGAAGTAATTATTCAAAATGTCTAAAAATTAAAGTTACCTATTTACACAATTTGGACATCCAGATTCCAAATATGGCATCCAGTTTTTCGAAATTCAAAAGACAGAAGTGGCAGAAATTAATTTAAAATTAATTCCCGTTGTTAAAACATAAATCGTGTTTTTAAGATATAATAACTATCAAATGATTGACACTTGTTTATGTCCGGTTTAATTGTGAAATTATGTCCAATGAACAAAATTGTATATAATGGTAAAAATATATTCTAAATATTTTTTTAAATCAGTCGAATTCATAATTTCCCACTATTAATTATTTTGATTAAAAAACTTGTTTTTAATTAAAATTTAGTAATTTTCACTATTCATCACAATATAAATGATATCCAAAAATTACCAAAATTTTACCCTAGGATAAATTAGATATTCTGAATCCAAAAATGATGTCCATTTTGAGAGATAAAATTTATAAAATTTCAAAAAGTATGTATTACAATTCATAACGGCTAGTTTGATTGGTTGTGGTGTGTGTTAGAACTCGAAGTTACGTACAACACACTCTACTGTTTTATTCAAAGAGAAGCATACCGTGGATTCTTGGGGTGTTTCATTGTAAATTTTTGATGTCCCCATTTTAAAAAATAAATTTATTTAGTCATATTGAATACATAAAAGTTTAAAATATTGGATTTAATAGGGGGTCACTATTAAAAGATGGTAAAAGTGCATTTTTTAAAAATACTACTTTATTCTAAATTTTTTTTTTCTTACATTATGTCTAAGAAACTCATAATATTGATTCTAAAATTATAATCATTATATAAAGTTCAATATTTAGTTAATACTATTCATAACCTATTTTGAATGGCTTGTTTGGTATGTCATGGTGCACTTGAACTCAGTGTTGCGTGTAGATCATGTTATTGAATTATTTTAAATAAGTAACACACTATGAAATCATGGCGTGTTATAAATAACATGAGGAAGCCTGGGGTGATTCTACTGAAGTTGTTATAGATGAAAAAAACATCCATTGCACTATAACACTATAGTAGATTCAATAGACATACCACACACTCGACTCACTTCATAACCCCAATCATTCTAACAAAACTGCGTGCCATCTTTCACTTTCTTCCAATCTTACGATGATAAATTATATGTGACACCCTGAGAAACAAACAGACACACTTTGTAAACTCTAGGGGTCATTGACATCTTTCCTTATACAACTTCTTCTTACACAGAGTCATATAAATATATTTTCGAATTAATTTAACTTTCTCCACTCGCCAACCTAAGACTCAAAGACCATGTTCCAAGTAAAATATCCAAGACATATAAGGATAAAAACCATTAGTTCAAAGACCTAAATAAAAAATACCCAACAATTGATCTCTTCCTCAACCAAACCATAAATATCATTCCCACTATACTATTGAGTTTACAACCACAAAAATTCAGAGATTGGAACCACCATCTTCATAGAAGACCACTAGAACATTGAATCAATCATCCTATAAAAACCACTAACATGTTTCTGAACTCACTACACAAAAACATCCACATTAAAATCATCCAACATTGGAATTCAGTGTTTCCATTAGAACCACCCTGAATAGTAACCGATATTCTATTCATGTACGAACAAAGTACCACTATTCTTCATTCCATGGACTTCTCCATACCTTGAAATAGACATATGATTTAAGAACCAACTAATGGTGGATTATTATTCACCACATACATTCATTTTTACCCAAATTTGTCAAGGAATCCCCAACCATTCCATTCAAGAGACACCCATATACCAATATTAACATGTTACCCCATCATCTAACCACACCACCTTCTCATTTAAGAACACCACCCTCATATGGGAAATCATACTAATTACTATCACTGACCTTGGTCAAAATAACTCTATGAAATAATCCAAAAATCTCTAATATGTCGTTGGGATTTACTTTCTCACAATAGTATTTTGAAACAATCTCACAAAAAGTTTCTTAATAACCACCTCTTGGATGAATTTTTCAGTCATATTAAATAACCACCACATCCAAGTTCATCATTTACATTACCATGGAATCCCAAAATATACCTCATCAATCCCTTATTTTCATGTCAATTCCATATTCACATAATCCAAGGCATATCCACACACCTAACAAATCACCAACTTGAGGGTCTTACTCCCACCATTAACATGTCACCCTAACCATATGAGTGTCTTTAAAATCACTTTTTTCATGAAATTCCAACCACCATGGCCAACACTTCAGCCTCATGTTAATAAAAAAATCATAGACATGGTTGTCTATGTTTTTATAGGGAAAATAGCTAAAAATCAACTGTTACGCATTCCCAGCATCTTGGAATTTCACCCACTTCATTATTAAACCTCTAGTATATCTTCAGAGCCTCATTCATAATTACATTGATGTCTTACCTTCCCCTATCCTTCCCCACATATATCACTTCATGACAGAAACCACCACCAGGCACCATATCTAACTAAAATACATTCTGGTATCATGTAATAAAGACTGATCTCACCCCGTACATCTAGGATGATGTCATGTCATTGGACATGGTTGTTAGTAGTTAAATTTATTTTTATATAAACACAACTGAAATGTCTCTATCATTGATGTTTCCTCCCACTACTAAATCACCTATACTTGTTAAAAATATCATGATTCGCTACCCTCCAACAACTCATCAACATATAACCACCACAACTATAGTTGGGTTTCAAAATCAACTATCCACCAATTCATGAATCACTACCATGAATCAATAGACCAAATATTTATTTGTCAATACCAGACCAAAATCTGGAGATCTTCTTGCATGATTCTATCAGCTCAAAATTGAATCACAATGTCTATCCACACTAATAAAAAAGAAAATTATAACCCTCTCACCACTAGGCATCATGAATCCATAGAACATTCCCAACAACAAATTCTCTTCAGAACCCTCAATGTCAAACATCCTCCTATGTCATTTATTGAACACCTCATAAAATTTCATGAAAAAAAACCCCAAAGCTTTGAAAAATTTCCAACTCACAAAACTGACCATGCCCCCTAGTATTCCAACCTAAATATAGTCATGTTATTTTAAACATATATTTGCAAAAACTTCTACATTTTCAAAAAAAATCTAACCCCCTTGACAACCAATCTCATTGAGTGTCAATTCCATATAGTAAGTTTAAATCCATCAGCTGGTCACCCTTATGTTATTTAACTAAAATGAACAGTGATTCTATCCACGAAGACCATATAATCAATTGGACCAGATTCTATAATGATCCGGCCTTACAAAAATACCCTTACAGTCAACCATAAGAACATGGGTTATTTTCATAGGAGGAGAACACGTCTTGACCAAGAAATTTACCCAAAATTGATCACACCAACTATGCATCGATTACTCCTCAGAAGTAACATCTTGTGCTCCAGAATCAATGGTAGCTACAATGCTGTGCTAAAATCCCTTAAGGCTACAGTCGATTTCCCAATGATTTTGTCTCATATCCAAAAATCTAGTCACATCCCCAAAACCATTACCTTTCCAACTTATTCCTATAAGAAAACCCTGAACTAAGCTACACTCTATATATATCATTATTGAAACCCAAATGTCCACCTTTTCCAATTGCATATAAAGGGTATCTCAATCTAGCCAAACCCTATTATAGGTCAGCCTCTTCATTAAAAAGAAACCAACTACCTAATGTAGAGTTATGTAAAATATGGTCAACTAGATAACCCTATAATGCATACACATCAAACCTCAACATCTCGCTACACATAGTAGAAATCAAACACACATTCTGAACACAATGAGGCCAATGCACCAAGAGACCATGTAATATAGGTCACAAATTATGCGTTGTTTCCACACATATTGGAACTTCCATCCCAAAACCCAATCTTGTTTCTAAAACCCAAATTTCAAGATCCCAACACACAAGGGTGAAAATATTCAATCATTCATACAATATATCACAAACCAAAGGCCTCACAACCTATAGACAAGTTATCATAATGGGGAAATCTATCTACCCATACATCCCATACTAATTGCTAAATAATCCGCATAATGAATTCTAATTACACATTCCTCATGGTTGAATCATCTATATTAAAATTGAATGGTTATCACAGGAATATTCCTCCTCAATATTAATTTGGTCCAACAAAATCTCTTGTTCCAAAATTGGGGGATAATTTCAATCCATAACTTGCTATCATCCTATGGAAAATGTTCTTCATAGAGGCATGTTTATATAATTAAAAAACGTTTGATAAAATATTTCAAAAAAATATTATAGTTAACAATATGTATTTACCTAAATCTATAACAAGTCATCCTCCCTTTTTCATCCATACAGTCAAAACTGAGGAACTAACACTACCCTTAACCATTCTATATATTGTTCATGGTTAATATGGGTAAGAACATCCTCATTTTCCAGTTATTCATTAGACCATAAATTAATCACATATTGTGTAATTTTATGACTTTCAATATCATATCAGGTACTATTTTTATTTCAATTACACAAGAAAGGAAAAACATTTCAATTTAAAAAACATACAGAAATTATGTTCTTCCCATTCATGCCTAAAATGATACATGTCACAATAATCATTGAGTGGATACAATGATGTAAGAAAAGTAAAATAATTTTCCATTATATTCACTAAAAAATGTATCCAAAAATATGTGAAACAATAATCACATCACAGAACAACTGTATCAATTGAGGTGAAAAAACATCCAACTATAACAACACACATCAATAACAACAATAACACCCTTGGTACATGGGTTTTCTCCAATACGTGGGTTTACTACTCCCATGCATTATATCATGTAAAAGGATCAAATAATCATATTTTTCTATTTACTCCACCAATATAGTAATAAAAAATAAAAGAAAATAAAACATTATCTGAAACAACATCCTAATGTCCTGACTATGCTGTAAGACACTGGTTCCACAAGCTAGTTTACCACATAACCTATGGAGCACCTTCCCATATTCAAGAGTCTTCCAACTAGTATTGAGGGTCCAATATCAATCATGGGATGACTGTAACCTCTTTATCAATGTTTTTTATTAACATAAAGACATAAATAATAATTATTATGAAATAAACAATAATTAGAAAAACCAGTATCACAAGATGTAAAAAAGAGGATAATAATATCCAACTCAAAAAAGTAAATATGTCATTAAAAGTATGTTTCAAGTGTCCAGTTCATTGCAAACAAAAGACACAATAACACCCCCACGGAAGCCCCAACAATATGTTTGGTTCTCTAATCCATTCTCTATATCATATCACCAATCTAAGAGATGGCCTTTTCACATATCCATTCATGAAAACATGATATCTATTCATGGACCAATTATGCATCCCAAGTAGGGTGTGAGTTTAACTCTTTAGGTGACCACTAAAAAATCTAAAAAATATCCAGTTAGTAACAATGTCTAAAGGAATATTAATTATAAAATATAATAAATAATGTAAATAGTTTACATATAGTCAATTATTCATTATTTAACCACAAAACCCAGGTGTTCTTAAGGACATCCAAACCATCAATACATTCTTTGGCCCATGACAGAGACTTAAATGAACCACAAGGATATCAAATATAATAATAAATTTATTATCATTAATCGTTATATCTCATTTCATATTTCAGCCAATTGGTACCATAGTCTAATGCAAAAGTTTTGGGCCTAGAATTCCATGTCAAGTACCCCACGGGTATTTGAAGCATCTATTTGTGTCCCACACCTCATTTATCAGTATGCAATGTTTCATCATCCAACCATGTGATAAACACATATATCAATCAATAAAAAATTTTATTTTGAAGAATTATTTTTGTCCCACAAACCTATATCAATAAATCACATGTATCACAATATCACACATACAAAAATTTCCTTAATATCAATGTTAAGAATCATTAACCATTCATTCAAAAATTCTCATTATGGGTTATCAAATAATTTATTTATTCCCTATTGATTCATCAATTTTATCTCATCGATCAATTTAACCAATTCACAAATAAAGATTTTAGGTTAAGCTAAAAATCTCTTAATCCAAATTTTCAAATAATTAGTAATCACATTATTTATCCAATTAATCCAACAAAATAATTCATTGACTTCACAATAACAATAATTCCACTCATTAATTAAGAAAATTAATTAATCCAATTCCAAAAATTTTAATTGGCCCATTTTAACCCAAAACATTATCGCATTGAATTTTAATTATTACAATTCAATCAATAATACAATTTCCCAATAATGGAAATATCAAATTTCACAATTAAATACATGTAATTAAATCATTTCCATGAGAATGAAAAATTGATACCAGCCATCTCAAAATCATTTACAAATTTGCGCCATTAAAAATCTCTAATTGAAGAATAATAACAACAATCATGAAAAAGAATGATATCAAGATCCAAAAACTAGATCAATGGTCACAATAATAATGATCCATAAATACTAGATCTCAAACTACCACCAAAATAGAAAAACCATCTGATTCATATCTAGAAATAGAGTCAATAGAGAGATAAACCAAATCAATAAGAAACCATGTACACAGAGAGGTGTGGATATGTCAATCGGATCATTTATTAATTTTTAATTCTATTCTAATGCCCATGTAATTCATCTAGAAGCTGGAAAAGAATAAGGTAAAACATTTAGGGTCATGTTTTGTCAAATTTTGTTTATTTCATGGGGGTTTATGATTTTAAATATAATTTTCGGGGAATGTAATATCATCACTTATGCTTTTATAATAAGGGAACATGGATTTCCCTTACAACACACATACTCTAAGTGGGATACACAGTTATTACTAAAGGGAACAGAATTTTATAAATTACAAAACAGATATGTGAATCCCTTTTATTTGGGTTTGTATTTTTTTCTATCCTGGGTGCATGGTTACGGTAGATAATGGCCCAAATATGTATTTCCCCTATTTCTTCCAAAATGATCCTAATCTGCCTATGGAATCCCTAGTTAAAACCTAAATAGGAAATAATTAAAACAAGGAAAAATAGTACATGTTATCAATCATTTTAAATCACTAGAAAATAATGATATTTTATAGCTAGAAATAACCAAGCCTTGTCCTTTCATGGATATACCATCAACCAAGATAACCAAGTAAGATTGATATCCCATTACATGTCCCTAAGATCCAATTTTTATCCCAAAGTCCCTATTTTATATCATTGTGAAACTAAGTATAAAACCATGCATTAATATGCTCAATTTTGTTATGAATATAAAAAACCTAATTGATAATTATTTTTTAGAATTTTTATTTGAAATTTAATTTATAAAAAAAATTATAAATGAGTTAATATATTTATGTAACAGTAAAAATCTGGACTACATCTTAGTATATAGTGTGTAATATTTTTACAGTTAGTAGCAAAGATCACATAGGATTATGGGGGTCGTTGTGGCTCATTTATTAAATGATAATAATATTAAATAAATGATATCATGTGGGATCCATTTAATGAAGAAATGGAATATCTACAAAATAGAAGCTTGTAGGGAAATTCGAGTTAGAATATTTTTAGGGATGCATGTTTTTCTTATGTGGCGATGTAACATTTTTGTACGCCACTTATTTGATAACATCATAAGAGAGGATAATTTATTTAATATTTTATGACAATTATTAACAAAAAATACCTCCTGAATGGTTTCTCATATGGTAAATGAGAGACCTCCATTAGATCTAGTAGGTAGGATTTACAGTACACATGACATAAAAATTTTGTGCATTGGGTGTTTGATTAGATCACAAGTGAATGTTTTTTATTTAATATTTTTATAATAATATTTTTACTCTATTAATATAATATTTATTAAACCCCACTTTTTTCAATCTCCATGAGGATAAAACTATTTTTTAAATGGTGAAGATCAAAAAATGATGGAAAATCATCCTATTTGACCATTAAATTTTATTATTCCTTTTTAGTGTGAATTTAAACACTCCAAAATCGGTTATTCGTTGAAACAATAGGTTAAATTGGTATTTTGGAATTGGGTGGTGTAATATGTGTTAGCGTTTTTTGAAATTTAAAACCCATTTGGATTTCACCTTTTTCGAACTTGTAGAGTTTGAGTGACCTTAGAATACGCTTTTTTCATAATCAAACAACACTCTATTGGTTCCTTTTATAGTTCTAGGTGATCACATTATACTCTATCCTTACCCATTAAGGTGCTACACACAAACAATGTTTGAGATTTTTTTATTTAAATTATTGAATTTTTAGTTCCCGTATCAATTTTGAATAAATGATTGAATTTACACAAAATGATAGAATAAATATTATTATTTATAATTAAAATAATATCTGATGATAATTTATAAAAACACAAATTCTTTTTTCCTAATATTAACTTGGATAATTTATAAATAAATTAGAAAATAAATATTGATCAATATTTATAAATGGATACTTTTCAAAAAATCATCAACAGATAACTATATGTAATTATCAAAGATAATTTTTAGGATTTATAATGATTTATTAGAAATAATTAATTGAAGGATAAGTTATCAAAATTATCAAAAAGAGAAAATATTTAATTATAAATGATAATATTTGAATATATTAAAATATAAGAAATATAAATGTAAAAATAATCTCGAACTATAAAATGATAATTATAAGAATAGTCGAAATTAATTAATAAAAATAGTTAAAGGATAATTGCATCCAATTGTCAGAAGATAATTTTTGGAAACAAATTAACAAATTATATTTGTGAAAGGATAATTTGTAATGAAATTTATAAAACGATAAAGTATAAAATTACCCAAATATAATTATAAGAGAGTTATTATGTGAAAAATATATCAAATTTTATAATGATAAATATGAAAATGTAATGGATAATTATAAATTTTGACCTGAAAATTATATGTAATATGAGATGAATTCCTAAAAAAATTTAGAGATACCAATTTTAAAATATTATTTTTTAATTAATCTTGATGAGAGTATTTCAAGAACAATCATTAATCTAAATGATTATTTAGAAATTTTCTAGGAGTGAGAAAAGTACCATTGCAGATGACATTTTATTGCATTCTGAAATAAATTGTATGGTTTTTGTTCAAGTAATCATTGGAGAACCATTGGTATTGGCCTACTAATAACAATGTTAATAAGGTAGTGATGATGTATTTTGATTAATATTGAGGTTTACACACCATCCATTGAAACACACATGGTGGTTTATTCTTATTGTTGACATCAATGAATTTGTGGTAGGATGTTCCTTAACTTTTACGCTATCATATACACTTTTATTCATAATGACTAATTTTTTGGGCATTTCGATGAAATTTCTTGATTAAGATCACATGTTGGTGTGTTTCAATTTGGTACCTAAGAATCAATGTTTAATTTTGTTTCGCTGAGTGATTATAGTGTAGCTTTTCCAATGCTTTATTTTAATCACACACTATTATGTATTCCTTTATATAATCACAAGGATATGTTATGTATCCATCTGTTTCATACTTTTATTCATGTTTCCTTTTCATTATAGGTTGTTATTGGTACATGATACATGTGGACCATCATGATAGATTTTTCCATTATGTATGAGTGATCTTGGCTGTGATAATGGTGATGAGGGATCTGAGCACATGCAGGAGGTATGAGGTAGCTATAGTATTTTGTCGAGGTATGATCAAGGTTTCCATTATTTTACAAGAGGAATTCATTATGTTATATCCGGATCTATGTGAGTACTAGATATTATCATCTTGATTACCTAGATGACAAGGTCCTCTTAAGGGACAGATGACCCTAGGTATCTTCTCAATGAATCTATGAGATCACAATTTGGGGGTTGGTTTTCTTCTTATAACTCATTTTGTTATCATTCATCATGGATCCAAAGTATGTATGACCATGGGTTTGTGTGGATTTGTTATAACACTTCTTATTGGGGTTTAATTGTATATTTATAATCATTACACATTAAATTTCTTTATTTAATAGAATTATTATACATTAGTAGATCATGTTATGTACAAGTTGATGGGGTCCTAATAAGTCTTTCACTCAGACACCACTCAATCATTTCAGTCCAGTCATAGATTTCATTAGGGATCCAATGAAAGGAAATAAAATTACGGTGGATTGATTAGAAATAGAGAAAAAATTTGGTGGAATATTGGCATGATATCGGGGTGAAATCATAGTTCTATGTATTAATTTATTACACACTTCTTGACATTATTCAGTCATCCAACAGTGGGAGGTATTTTATATATATTATATGTTTTGATTTTTTTAGTTTCTTAATGATTACTTCGCTTATGTATTATGTTTTTTAAGGTTTAATGATGATAAGGTTGAGTGTTTTGAAGGGAATAGTTTCCTCATTGATGGAATTAGACCTTAAAAACTATTCAAAATCTTGTTTTATATTTGGTGACACACATGAGGTCATGTGACCTTCCAACTTGGACCATTTGGTTCATGTTGGGGTGATAAAAATTGGAATTACATTATCAATATTCATTAAAATATTAATCAAAATTCCCTAGGATGGGACCATATAGAATGTAAATATGATAATTGAGACTCCAGTAGGGAACTAAGACAATTTCTATCCCAAACAGCACAGTTCACTTAGGAGTTTCACTAATGGGTGAAATTATGATTTTATGATACAATTGATAAAATCCCCCATGGGTGATTAATAGGATTTTATTATGCTATTTTTTTTTATTTTAGGTTTATTTTTTCATCATGAAAAGGAATAGATGTTCCCAATACACATATAGAAACATGTTGTCATGAAATATTATCATAACTTAATTAAATTGCATGATTTAGGAAATCTAGTCATTAGAGTTTTATTTGTTAGATATATCATTGATTCCATATAGTAATTATATAATTTTTTTCAATAATTACATAAAATGATCATGAAATTGTCTTATTAAAAATATGATAACTATGACTAATGTGAATGTACTGACACCATAGTTAGTGAAATGTGTGTTATACCATGAGAAAATGGTATAATCCAATGAGAACCTCATATGATACCATTGACCTACATGGGTTTAAACTTAAAAATTATAATTATCTCATATTTCTTTCTTTTTTGTTATAGAATTTTTCACCTTTAAGTATTCATATTGGAATACATGGGATGTAATTCAAAATACTCTGTCAAGGTGAGGGGGGGGGGTGATCTTCACTACCACTATATGTGTTGGACAATATTCTTTAGAATACTCTTATATATTATATATTATTTATGTTTTAAGGCCACATCAACTAGTGGTCTTATTTTGGTTTTCTATGAAATACGGTTTCATATCTATGGTCAATTATATTTGTAAATTAAACTATCAAATTCATTATCATTTTAAAAAAATCAATGGACTTCATGATATTGAAGAATAAAATAAAATAATTTTAATAATCTTTGACCAAGTTGGGATTTAGATGGATCACCATGTTAAATTATGGTTGATCTCATTCAGGGAACATATCGCATTTTGATACCCTCATATCATAAGGATCCAACCTGGATAAACGAACTCAAGGTGTAGCAATTGGACTTGGAGTGGAATGGATTTATCATATTGATTGCACCACCATGGGGTGTACCGATTTCTTTCTACAAGAAGGAAGATGGTTTTCTTTTGTTCTACGTTGATTATCAGAAGTTTAATCATGTGACATGAAAGAACGTATATCCATTTCCTAGAATCAACTCTTTTTTATCAATTAACGGGATCCTAATGGTTCACAATGATTGATCATAGATAAATCTAAAAAAAAATTGAGTAAAAGATGTGGATATTTTAAAAAATATCTTAGGAGAGTAGGTTTAGGATATATCATTACATGGTGATTCCATTCGGGCTGAAAAATTCACAAGCATTATTCTTGGATCTCATGAAACATATCTTTAACAAATATAAAGAATCCTTCAACATAGAGTTATTTGATGAAATCCCTGTCTAAATTTTAAAACCATAGTAATATGTTAGGAATAGGATATGGTCTTAAGTAAGAATTGGTCACATTTCCTTTACACCAAACACTTTATGTGTGAATTCAGGATAAGGGTGGTGACATTATTGGAGAATGTGTTGTTCGAGACAAGAATATTTGTTGACCCATATAAAGTAGAGGCAGTGATGTCTTGGACACATTCCCAAAACATATTTGAGAACAAAAGCTTCTAAGTTGTATCAGATATTACCAATGGTTTATCCAAGATTTCTCTAAAATATCACCACCCATGTCATGCTGATAATAAATAAAGAGAAATTCCAAAAATTTAGGCTAGTATAAATATTTATTCATTTAGCTATTGATAATGATAATGATATATCCAGTAGTGATACTACATTATCCTAAGAATAGTTATATGTTATCCTTTGATGATTCTAAAATTGGTATAAGAGAGGTACATATTCAATGAGAGACATTATTAGACTAAGAGTCTCTTCATATATGACCACAGAAGTGGATCTACCCCTATTTTAATATTTACCATACAGTCAGGGTAAATGCTCTAAATTATTGGGTGGAGATATATGTTTATTGAGAGATTTGTTTTTAACCTATACTAAAATAGACATCACTATATCATCACATATAGGTATTTGAATCCGAGATAGTGGAACTGGGTGAGTTATATCTAGATGTTCAAATTGAGATAGATTTTTCACCTGGAGGAGGTAGTATAAATTTGGATTCTCTTATTCAAAATAAATAGGAGGACAAGATTCTTAGTGATTTTCATTCATAAGAGATGTGGTTCTTGGTGATCTTGTTGGATGGATAGATGTTAGATTCTTATGAGGAATTATAGATAGATTACTTATTCCCATTATTGATCAAATCTACACTCGTAGATTTAGTAAAGGATATATTGGATTCTGAATGATTGTGCATTATTGAGTCGGTGGATAAATAGATATAGGTGACTCGATACCCTTTTGGTTGATAGATTAATATTATATGATCATGGTACATAGGTGAGTGGTAATTCCTAACTGAATTAGACAAAATATAATGACAAATTTCCTTACCTCGAGAGGGTAAAGGTCAAGAAAAAAACTCTGATTGGGTTGCTCCAGCCACTTCTAGTGCCCATGCGGAAGTGATGGGATTTTGTAATGTAAATTGTGGTAGGATGACATAGGAACCCATGGTGTCTTGAAAATAACTAAGTGACTTTTGATCAGTAGAATAATGCTTCAATCATTTTACCAATCTGAGAGACTAACTCATCCAATGATTAGGGAACAAACTATGTTTATTATATGATACTCTTGTATGTTCTATCCTTGAAAATTGTTATAGATATTGATGAATTCATTACCTATAATTTTTTAAGGATTTTCATCAGGCCCTAAGGGATCATTTGAGTTTGATAATGACATAAAATCTGTATAAAGTTGTATAGTCTGATTGGAAAATTCACATATTGGATGATATTTTTCAATCACGAATTCTTGAATTTAGTTGAGTATGGAACAATCATATATAATTCATTGAGTTCATGTACATAAATAGTTAACCGGTTTCTTTTTAGATATCACCTTATAAGGATCTTTAAGGGAGACCCTTTCGATCACTTTATTTGGGAATGATGTATGTGAGAAAAAATTTGTTGTCCTGGGTTTGTTCAAGAGCCATATAATATAGTGTATCCAATTTAGAAAAGGTAGATCACTGCTCATTGTAGAGAGAGATCATAAAACACCTGTAGGAGGTGACCGTTGGAGTTCACTATTGGTGATTAAGGTTTCTTGAGTGTAACATATCGGTTAGGCCACCGATGTATGAGGAAGTAAGAATCTCTAAGACAACAGTTTTTTATACCTTTCATTATCATAGAACATATTGGGATAGTGTAATAGCATATGGATCCTCCTCCAAATCATTGAGGTTTGCATTAAAATTTTCATCTGTCTCAACACTTGTGGCACATAATTGATCTTACATTTATCATTGATTTTGATGATATCGAGCTGATGCATGATGTGTCTTATGATAATCATCTATTGTAGATTGTAATACAAGGATAGAATTTCCGATAATGGTAGGTATGAACACTTTTCTATATTTAGGGGCATCATGGCCAATTTCAGAGGGGATGTGGGAGTGTGAGTTTGTTGTTTCAGATAATGGCCAAGGTTGTTCGGGAAAGAACAATAGATTTTCATATTTGGGATGTGATGTTAATAAAGGAGTAGAATTGTAACATTCTATATTTTTAGTTATAACAGAATCCATCCTTAATTATAATTAATTTTAATTTTAATGTGAAAATGAATTTTTTATATTAAAATCACATAATAAATGTTTTAATGGATTTATTTAAGGTTAAAAATCCTTCTAACACATTGGGATATTCTGTGGAATAGTTAATGAGTTTCAATCTAGGATTTCATGGAATTTTGGGGTCTATATAGAAAATTCAGTGAAATATTAAAAAAATTATTTTATATCATATGGGTTACATTTTTTTGAAACAATTGAATATATCGAAATTAGGCCATGGTGGGGAAATATTAGAATTATGTTCGGTATGAGTTGTGGGACTTACTCAATGCTTGATATAAAATTTTTACATTTGAGGTGTTTTGTAGCATCACACATGGGGATAAATTGTTTAATAATTTTTAATATAATTCTTTATATTAAAAAATCCCTCAAATGATATCTCTTATGGGAAGTATGAGAAAACCCATAGAATAGAAATGTGTGTTTTACCATAGGGATGGAATACATTTTCTCTGGTTTTGTGTTTTACTAATGTGGACATAATTGTTGTGTCTATTTAGTATTTTCATTATACAGTGATTAATTTTTTAAAACTATTTTAATTTTATACCTTTTTTTTTCATATTATCCAGTGGTATAACACCATTATCTCATGACAAAAATCCAAAAATAACATAAAATCATCACTTTTTACCCATTAAATTATGTAACACCTAAATATGTTGAATTAAAATCCTTATTAATCCATATTAGACTTAAATATTAAAATAAATTGAGGCTATTTAATTACATAGTGGAATATGCTTTTGAGGTTTTTATAATAAATGAGTAGTTTTTCTTTCAGAATTGGTCAATCCCGTTGACTCATAGTGACCCAAAAATACCCTTGGGAATGATAAATCTACTCTCTGAAAGTCCCATTTGTGGTTTAAGAATGCATGATGTACATTATCATTACCCAAGAAGGTGATACACAGTAACCCAATCCATGTTTTTTTTTATTTAAATTATTATAGTTTTTATTTTTCTTTTTTATTTTGAACAATGGTTGAAAATAAATAAAATTAAAATATCTATATTTTTTAGGATAATTTCAAAAGTATTACTATAATTTTTTTAATTTATCCAATGATAATTCGTGATATTTAAAATGACAATTTATAAAAAATATATTATAAATGATATATTTATAAATGGATAATTTGTGAAAAATATCAAATTATAAATATTCAAAATTGTAAAAGAAAATTTTAAGGATTTATGAAGCAATAATTCCTTTCATTTATCAATCGATAATTTATCAGAATTATTTGTAGATAAAATATTGAATTAAAATAGGATAATATCTGAAAATTTATCAGTGAAAATTATCAAATTTTATGTTATCATTAACTATCAATGGTTAATTACATGTATTTTGGAAAATAATTATCATGAAATATTTATGGGTATTTGAATAAAATTATTATGTGAAATTTTTTTGAACAAAATTAATCAAATTACCCATAGATAATTACATGTGTGATATCATGTGATGAAGACATAAAATTATAAAAGTATGATAATGAAAATATAGAAGAAAAATATATTATTTTATAAAATAATAATTATAAGTAATACAACATGTGTTCCATAAATAATTTAGAGATATAAAATATCATGTTTTGTTTTGTATGTACTATTGATGACATTATTTTATGCACATTCATTGACCTGGATGATAATTTGGAAATTATAAAGTTGAAAGAAATGTAACATTACATGGGATATTATATATCATTTTGAAATTAAATTACTTTTTATTGTTCTCGGAACCATTAGAAAAACTCGAGTGTTGACATGAAGACAACTAGGATATTAAGGCCTTAAAGAGGTGTTTTTAGCTTTTGAGATTTTTACTATGGACTTCAAACCATATTGAATGGTTTATTATTGTCTATGACATTGATGAATTGATGGTAGGATGTTCTTGACCATTTTGGGCTCATGTCTTCACCTGTTGGCATTATGAATATTTGTTTGGAGTTTTGATGGTTGTTCATGATTGTGATCAAATTAGTGTGTGTAGCTTGTGATACCCATGGTGGTATTTTGATTCCATGAGTGATTCTACTTTATATTTTTAAATAATTTATTTTAATAAATTTTTTTTACGAATGATGTAATATTTAATCATTATAAAAAGTTATGTATGTTTCGGTGATCTCCCAGTATGTGTGTTACCATTACCTTAGAGATTCTGATTCTTACATGATAAAGGAAAAATGTTGTGTATGATTAGCCCTTAGTGGGGTAGAGCACTTTATTATAATGGTTAAGATGATGGCCCAAATCCTTGGGTGGATATATGAGGTAGCCATGTTGTTTTTTTGAGGGTGTTCTTGAGGTGGAATTGATTTAACTTGTTTTATTGACACATGATAGATTGGTTGATGTGAGTACAATATATTCTCATCCAAGGGACCCATGGGTTATAGTTATCTTGAGGGATTTATGATGCTAGATATCATATCAATGAAATAGTGAGGACACCATACTAGGGTTAGTTAACTTCTTATGGCTCATTCCATTACCTTTCAAGATAGAGAAGAAGAAGGAATGAATGAGGACTTTTAGTGGCTTTGTTAGAACACTACTTATCAGTTTTGAATTGTATTTATACTCTTACTAAAATATGTTTTTTTATTATAGAATACACTTTTTTTGTATGAGAATATCAATTTATGGATGAATTGGTATTTTTCAAATGAGTTTTTACTGATACCCTACTTGGGAATTTTAGTACGCTTTGTGTATTTAATTAGTGTTTTGGAATATGGAATGGTCCATATGATGACTACTGGGTAGAGGATAATATAGAATTTTTTAGACTAGGACATGATTATGAGTACATTACAATGGTATTTATCAATTTATTTTAATCTTATTTACAATAGATATGCTTTCATGATTAGTAGTTATTTTAATTTTGTGATATCTATGTCATTTATTTAATTTCAACATGATTTTTCTATATATTTATTATATTTTTTAATGTTTATTAATGATCCTGTGAAATGATATTAATGGTATAGTCTCTCTACTAACAGAATCATAACCTCACTACTAGTCCACATTCTATTGCATATGAGGAGGCACAATTGAGGTCATGGGACCTTCCAACCTAAATTCAGGGGATTGGTTTGGGGTGTTCCAGCGACCCTTATTTTCCAGCCAATATCACCACCCATAAATAAGTATAACCAATATATAATAATTATTGAAAAATTAATAATTTATTAATAATAATTAATAATAACAAAATTAATTAATAATTAAAAATCAATCTGTAATAATTAAATTTTAAAATTTAATAATACATACATAAAAAATTTATAATACTGTTTTAAAAAAATTTACAAATAATAAATCTAATAAAATAATTATTAATTAATAATATATAAAATTAATAAAAATAATAAATAATAAATAATAAATATTAATTAATAATTATTAATTAAATAAATATATAATTAATTATTAATTTCACTCATGGTGTTTTGTAAAACAATCAAAAAAATTATATTAATAATTCAAAACATTTTATTTCATATTTAGCATTGGTTTTAAATGTAACATAAAAACTACAATTGAAGGGTTGAAAATTTTAATTGAGGTAAAATTAGTGACTACTTGGAAACGTCAAAGAAATCATTTATCATATATTTTGAAAACTAATGCAAAAAATACAAAATTGGATGTCCTTCTTCCTTTAGTAATTATTTCAACAAGCAATTAGATCATCAAAAGGTATAAATATTTGCCTTGTTTATTAGATCTTCAAAACCACCATGTTGCATCATATTTACTTCATCAAAAAAAGTATAATAAATTAATTTAGATTTTAAATTTATATTATATATATCATATATAAAATATATTGTTATGTCCATTAGTATCTCAATGATAATAATCATAATCACCAAAGGAAAAGATTATTAATTGTTAATATTATAATTTTTTAAAACCATTATCTTCCTTACTATCATTGTTGATATCCACTATACCATCCATGTTATCCTTTTTGAGAATTTACCACCTGAAAAAATGGGTTTTACTCTTTTTTATAGATTTCATATGGTGAAAACCATATTAGAGTATATATATTCCATTTTAGGAACCACTTATTTTCAAATATATCTGAGGAAAACATTTCAGTGATCACTTTGTAAGATATTTGATCATATTATATAAATGATACTTCACCATCATTAGAAACAAAAAACCCTTATCACATGGGTCGTCAACAAAATTATACTAGATCATCGTGATTCTTGCGTACTCTAAGTGGTTATATTTTGGTAACCCTTTGTGTTCATAACTTATACATCCTAGAAATAACATCGTATTGATGGACCTAAAATTTACCAATTTTAAATTTTATCCCACTAATTCATTAGGAGAAAATTCCATTTATTTGAAGAAAATATGAAATGAAATAAAATAATTTTTTATCTGGTTTATTATATAAATAATATTCCACTGCCTCTTTGGGACAGCCAAAACATAAGCGTTTATTAGTTAATAGAGTATTTTTACATAAGGTAATTCACTATCATGTTCATAAACCCCAAATCCTTATGAATGTCAAGTTAGGATGCTTCACAATATACAGACTAGTTTATGAAATGGCGATTATGCTAGTTTTCTAGTTTTTTCCAGTTATTATTAAGACATGTCATTATAAGAGACATAAAAAATAACTCACTTACGACCATTTTAATAAAAGAAGTTAAAAAATATATTTATCATTACATAATTTCTGAAATGGTGCATAAATTACCTTGAAAATCAAAATTTTTATATCATTTTACATCATTTTCGATATAACAATAACAAAATACTTTACTTGATGTTAGTGATAACTAATAACCAACATAAGAAACATATTGTTTTAGATAAATTATTTCATATTTGATATGATATATTCTTTTATTTATAGGATATATGATAATCAATATAAAAAATTAATATTGTTTAAAAACACACCAACCCAAAAAACATATAAAAACATTATTAGCTCTTAAAAATATAAATATTAGGGAAAAATATCCTAAATGTATAATTAAAAAAAAAATTATTAAAAAAATTATTCAAATTATAATTATTTTACAATTTATGTTTAATATTACAATTTATAAATAACCCAAAACCTTGTTAATACTAAAAAATTATCTTCCAATGAACACTAAGGATGTTTCATCATATTTTTCTCATTCAAGAGAGGATCATAAAAAAGATTCAAGGTATAAAATAAAGTATTAAGAATTTAATTTAACTATATTATTAATATAAATGAAAGTAAGAATTATAATAAAATATAACGTTATAGAAAATTCTATATTCTATTATAGAATTTTGTCAATGAAATCTCATTTTTAAAATATGTTGTCAATTTAAAATAACAATTTACTCATTTTTAAATTGAAATTCTTAATCCTAATGTTTCCTCTACTCCCAAATATTTGATCTTCATTTTCATCTTATTTTGAAGTATCCTAATAGTGATCCAAAGACATATTTTTAAACATAAATAAAAAATAAAAAATTATATTATAATTAAATATAAATTTAAAAATAATAATAATTAGGTCTCTGATTCTCCTTTAAAGTTTTCTTAAACACACCCATGTTTGTATCATAAGTGGAAATCTTTCATTTCATGTAAACCAAAAGATTCAACAGATATGAGAAACTGTTATAAAATCATATAATATGAATACTTCTATAATAAAGGAAAATAAAACGTTGTGAAATATATGTTTCATATCAATTGATATTAGAAATCACCAAAATACTTTATTGCATCATTATGAAAATTTTAATATATAAAATAATTATATTCTTTATCTTACTTTATCCAGGATATATGAAAAATAAAACATAGTTTCTATGAATAATTACAAAAATTTTATTTTATATAGAATGAAATTATTATGTTGATACCTTATAAAATAAAACCATTAGTATAGAGTTCTATTAAGAAATGGAAATTGAAATAAATATAAAAATAATCTAACAATAGAAGGATTTTAATCATTGGGAGAAACAAAATTCATGAATTTAGAAGATCTATGATATCTATCTTAAATATTATATCAGTATAATCACACAAAAAAATTCCAGTATTCATTGAAACATAGTATCAATCCCTATAAATTTATATGATGAGAATGTAGAATTTATATCAGAAATTGTATGGGAAGACTACATGGTATGAAATTATTTTTTATTTGTATATAACACATCTTTAACTTTTTAATATTCCAATAATATATATATATTAATTTTTTCACTCGTATATGAAATCAAGGATATAATTTACCCATACATTCATGGTATGATTATGGAAAAGTTGATATGACCAAATGAAAAATGGTTAAAACATTATTCATATGAGGAAACATCATCATTATGAAATGAAAGTCCGTGTAATGCATATATATTGTCTAGTACCATTTAATTATGATGATATATATCTATTTTACAATTATATAGGACACCCAAAATATAATAGTTGATCTCATATTACATGATTTGATACCAGAAATATCCTTCATATAAATTATAATTGATAAAACTCTATAGGGGAGGAGTTAGATGAGTGGGATATTTGGGTTGAAGTGGATGAGTGGGACATTTAGGTATCTGTGGAGTAGGATATGTTGTTTGAAATAATAACTAAATGTTGACCTCACCTGTTTTGATAATACCAATTATTCATTCACATACTTTAATAATCCCAATTAATGTTTATCTATATTCATATTCTCTCAATATAAGATATTCTATTATCAAGACGATTATAATGTTAAAATAATCCTTGAGACATGTAATCAATGGTTATATATGTTTATATATGTTATAAATTAATTCTAACACCATCGGATATATGTTTCATAAAACAGATAAGTGTTTGTCATAGATCTGCATATAGCTTCTGATAACAGAGCTACCGGTACTTAGTCTACCGATATATAGAGTCACTGATAAGCTAAGGCTACCGATATGTACAGAGATACCAACAGAAACCGAGCTACAGAAAGAACAGATCTACTGGTATGATTAATTCTTCTAGTATACACTTGATCGCTGATATGTACATAGCTACTGATATGAAGAAGTCTACCGATAGAACTAGTTCACAGACAGTTACCGATAGAAGTCTGCCGATAGAGTAAGTTTATCGATACGAGCTACCGACTGGCCTACAGATACACAGACTAGCGACTAATATGAAGCGACTAACATGGTCAACTGATACAAGTACAGAGTCACCGATACATCAAGCTACCAATTGCCCAAGAGCTACCGATGGATTAAGAGCCACTGATGGATTAAGAGCTACCGATAGAATGAAGTCACCGATATATATTGCTACCGATACAAGTTCAAAAGAGCTACCGATGGAAGGTCCTGCTACAAAAATTCCATTGCACATGTCTAATAACAGAAGGCAACTAATGATTGACCAACTGGTCAAACTCTATTATCTCAATACTATTTATTTACTAAGCTAATGGTTACATTTGATGTTTTTAATGCTGTTAATGTTAATTAATGATATCTGTTGACATGTTAGGGAACCGTACCTAGTACCCATGCAAAAATTAATAATTCCTTTCTTCCGGAGCTGAAATCTATTAACAGGAAGATAAAGATCTATCCATGAAAACATAGAGATAGAAAGTGAAGTGGATTCATACAGATAGCACAATAAACTAAGAGGGCTCAACAACATTCAAATGTGGTGCATTCACATAAGGCTTTATCCATACTCCAAGTATCCTAGATATACTTTAAGCCACTCTTCAGAAGGAAACCACCAGATGAATTTTGAGTGAAGAACTACAACAAACAATTCATGCACTCAAGCTGATAATATGTACCAGGAACAAGGATGAAAACGAAACTCCGTTTTTCATTGAAAAACCAGAGAGGGACTTAGAATAATTTATGACCAATTAAACGAGTCTAGAGCTGCACTTCCGATCACTAAAGCTTCTCTAAACACATTCACATTTTCTTAAGTGATTATTTATTTACATTTCGAGTAGTGTGTGTACCCTATTTATTTTATACACACACTATCTCCTTATCTAAATTGGAGGACTCTTAAATCCTCACTCAAAGTCTATAACTTTTCGTTTCCCATTGTGGATAGTTGTAGAGGCCGAGTAAGACCTAGACCATTGTGAGCTGTTGTTTCTTTTCCCACGTAGAACTATGGTAGAAGTCATTGTACCTGGATAGTATGTTCACAGTTGTTTACCCCGATCCAAGGTGTGGATCATTTTATGTAAATTGTTGACGAGACTAAGTCTCCTCTTGAGACTGAACCTCTTAGTTACATCTGCTATTCTTTTTAGTTTAAATCATAAGTATAATATATATATATATATATATATATAATATTCCGCTGCTAACTACTTTGAAATAAAAGACAATTTTACAGGTACTTTCATAGTTAAATTAGCAAATGTTTATACATATTGTAAACTAGTATGTTAGTTTCAAAAGTTAATTTCATCTTCTGATTAAGTTAATTGAGACCTAATCAATCATTGAGAAACTAATTGAACATTTACACTCTGTATAAATTCAGTACAGTTTAACTTTTTTTAATAGGGGTATTTTAAGAGAAATAATTTTAAAATAAATTCTAATTGGAACTCAATTAACCCCCTCTTGAGTATCCACTCCAACCAACATTTGGTATCATAAGTTTTTTTATTAAAATAAATTTTCAAAAAATTCTATTTTTCAACGGTGATTTTGTTTTCATCTTTAAAGATCTTAAATTTCTGTTTGTTCTAAATTTTATCTCTTTAAAACTATTTTTCAAAATCTTGTTATGGACAATAGACTAAAGGTTGATGCTACTAACCAACCACCTTTCTTTAATGGTACCAATTATTCCTAGTGGAAAATAAAAATGAAAATACATTTAGAGAGTATGGGTTTTGATATTTGGACTGCTATAGAATCTCAATATAAAATTCCAGAAACTGAAAAACAACTTGGGATGAACCTACTAAAGTATCTTACAATAATAATTTTAAATCTATGAAGGCCTTTTATTGTTCTTTAAGAGATGAGGAGTTTAATAGAATTTCGGGTTGCAAAACTGCGTAAGAAATTTAGGATACTTTGGCTGTTTCTCATGAAGGAACAACCAACATTAAAGAAATGAGATTGAATACATATACCATTAAATATGATAATTTTAAAAAGAAGACTGATGAACCTATTTCCTACATGTATCTCAGATTCAATGAGATTTTCAATACTATGAGCTCACTTGGAAAGGCTATTCCAGCAAAGGAACAAATCATGAGAATCTTGAGATGTCTACAAGAATGATGGAGGGTCACTTCTGTTTCCATTAGTTAATCATGTGACACCAGAACACTCCTTGTTAAGGAATTAATAGGTAAACGTAATATATTTGAGGAGGAACTTAAAGTAAATAAAGAAGAAGATGATGAACCCAAGAAAAAATCTGTGGCATTCAAGTCTACTACTTCAAAGAGAAAAGACAAGGAGAAAATAAATGTACCTACTGAAAGTTCAACCAGTGAAGATTCATATTAAGATAGGGATACTGAAATGGCCCAAATAGACAGGAGATTCAAGATGTTTTTTAGGAAAAATAAATTCTTTCAAAAATCAAATTACAAAGGAATGAATGTCAACAAGGGACACTAGAAGAAGGACTAGAAGAAATATGATAAGGAAGATGATATAGTCTGTTATGAGTGCAAGAGGAAAGGACACATCAAGGCTAACTGTCCAAAATTAAAATTCAAAAAGAAACAATATTATAAGGACAAGAAGTACAAGAAATCCATGAATGATACTTGGAGTGCTTCAGAAGACATCACAAGTGAATCTAAAATCTCTGATTCTGAAAATAATTGTTCCAATTTGTGTTTCATGACCAACACATCTAATGTAACTTTAGATATTCCTGTTTTAAATTCCTATTATTCTAGAGATGATGCAGAATCTGATTCTGGTTCGTAAGATATTTATAAGGCTGAATTGTTTTAATATTGTAACATGCTGGAAGAAACATGTAATGAACTTAAGGATAAGTATAAGTCACTATAGAAACTGCATTCTCTCACTGTCAATGTTAAATATACCTTTGATATAGAAAAAGAAAATAATTCTCAACTATTAAAGGAAAATACTGAAGTGAAAATGTCTAATGAGCAAATTAGAAAGGACTTAGAAATGTTCACAGAGGAAAAAGATACACTTACTCGAATTTTAGGCGAACAAGTTGCCTCAAAGTACAGTACTGGTTTGGGATACCAACCTGGACAGAGACAGTTCACTAATACTCGATTTATTCCTAAGTCTGGACAAAATTATACTTATTCCAGTTCTAGAAATTCTTATTCTTCAAGTAGTTATTCATATGGTTATAGATCAAATAATGTTTATCTTTTAAAATCTATTGATTCTGTAAATTATATGAAACCCATAAGAAAAATATGGTTACCTAAATCTTTGATTACTAACCTTTTTGGACCCAAGAAGATCTGGGTACCAAAATCCATTATTGTTTAAATCTGTTTTGTAGGAGACCTGTTTGAAGATTTCTCACAAGAAGGTATGGTACTTGGATGGTGGATGTTCAAGGAACATGTATAGAGATTATTCATGCTTCAAAAGGTTAATAAATGTCGATGGAGGCCATGTCACATTTGGTGATAATTCTAAAGGAAAAATCATCGGCTTAGGCCAAATTGGTAACACCGATTTAGTTTTGATTTCAATAGTTTTATTTGATGATGGACTTAAATACAATATTTTAAGTATTTCATAATTATGTGATGATGGCTTAAATGTTTAGTTTTAAAATGATTCTTGTAATGTTTTTAAATCTAAATATGTTTTAGTATTTTCTTCTTTAAGAAATGAAAATGTTTATGTTGTGGATCTGAATTATTTAGCTAAGGAAAATGTTACTTGCTTAAATGATTTTCATAAAGAGTCTTGGATTTGGAACAGAATATTGGGACATTGCAACATCTATTCACATAGTAAATTGACTAGTAAGAACTTAGATAGAGACCTACCTAAACTTGAATTCCCATCAAAAAAAGTTTGTAATCCCTGTCAAAAGGGAAAGCAACATAAAGTTTCTTTTAAATCAAATAAAGAAGTTTCAACTTCTCAACCACTTGAGTTGGTTAACATGGATTTTTTTGGACTATCTAGAGTTTCTAGTCTAAATGGGAAGAACTATTTCTATATCCTACTAGATGAATTTTCTAGACATACTTGGGTATAATTCTTAGCTCACAAAAGTGATGCTTGTTCATACTTTATCAAATACTCAAAATCTACAGAAAACCTTAGTGGACTTAACATTAAAAATCTAAGAAGTGATCATGTCCGTGAGTTTGAAAATCAAGAGTTTGAATTTTATTTCTCACACATTGGCTATAGGCACAACTTTTCATCTCCTAGTTCACCTTAGCGGAATGGTGTAGTAGAATGAAGGAATAGAACCCTTGAAGAAATAGCTAGAACCATGCTTAATGAGTATGACATGCCTTTTTATTTTTGGGCTGATGATGTGAATACAACTTGTTATATTATTAATAGAGTCTTGATTAGACATGTTCTTAGGATGATCCCATATAAATTATGGAATAATAGAAAACCTAATGTTAGTTAAATCAGAGTCTTTGGATGCAATGTTTTTATTCTTAATACAAAGTATAATCTTGACATGTTTTCTTCTAAAAGTGATAAAGGAATTTTTATTGGTAATTCATTAACTAGAAAAGCATACAGAGTCTTTAAAAAAAGAACCAAATTTGTGGAAGAATATATTCACATCATGTTTGATGAAACTTCTCCACATGAGCATAAAACCTCTGTTGAAAATCTTGAAGAAGATATGACTGTTCTAGACCTTAATGATAAATCTAAAGAAGCTACTGTAAAAACATCCAGTTCTAGACATATTCGAGAATATACTGCTATAGAACCCAAACCTATAGATGAACCTGAAATTTCTAGTCCTACAATTACTATATCAACTAGGATTCTAATGAATCATTCTTTAGATGTTGTTGTTGGTAATCTTGATAGAGGGACACAGACTAGAGCTTCTCTAGAAACCAGGTTGAACATCAAGCCTTTCATTCACAACTATTACAAAAAAATTCCAATGATGCAATCAATGATGAATTTTGGGTAATGACCATGCAAGAAGAGTTAAATCAATTTTAATGAAACAAAGTCTGGGAATTAGTTGACAGACCCCAGGACACTTTGACAATAGGCACTAAATGGGTTTTTAGAAACAAAGTTGATGAGTCAGGAAACATAGTTAGAAACAAATATATGTTAGTTCCACAAGGATATATTCAAGAAGAAGGTATAGACTATGAAGAAACCTTTGCACCTGTAGCTAGATTAGAAGCTATTAGAATTCTACTTGCCTATGCTGCTTATCTGAATTTCAACTTATATCAAATGGATGTTAAAATTGATTTTCTAAATGGTTTTATAATTGAAGATGTTTTTTTTGAACAACCACCAGGATTTACTAATCCTCATTTTTCAAGTCATGTTTTTAATCTTTCTACAACTTTATATGGTTTAAAACAAGCTCCTAGAGCTTGGTATGATATACTTAGAAATTTTCTTATTTCAAAGAGTTTTACTAAATGGATTGATGATCCAACTATTTTTATTAAAATAATTTCTAAAGATGTTTTACTAGTTAAAATCTATGTTGATGATATTATTTTTGTATCTTCTGAACACTCTTTATGTACAGATTATTCAAAAAGTATGCAAAATGAATTTGAAATGAGTTTAATGGGAGGACCCAAATATTTTCTTGGATTTCATGTTTTTCAAAATGGAAATGGTATTATTCTGAATCAAATTGAATATAAAAAGGATCTTTTAAAACGTTTTGGTTTGGATAGTACTAAGGTAAGTGATACTCCTTTGAGTACAGTTTGTAAATTGGATGCAGATGAAACTGGGTAACCAGTGGATCAAACCAATTATAGAGGTATGATTGGAAGCTTAAATTACCTTACTACTAGTTGAACAAATATTATTTATAGTGTGTGTATGTGTGAAATATTTTAGGCTAATCCAAAATAATCTCATTTACTTGTTGTTAAACTAATTTTCAAATATCTTAAACATAATGTAAACATAGGTTTTGTTTTACCCAAAAAGAAAATCATTTTAGTTAATGATTTATTCAGATGGTGACTTTGCTGGTTGAAGGTTATATAGAAATAGCACATTAGGAACATTCCATTTATTGGGAAAATCCTTAGTATCTTGGTGTAGTAAGAAGCAGAATTTTTTAGCTTTGTCCACTGCCGAAGCAGAGTACATAGCTGCTGGTAGTTGTTGTACACAAATTCTGTGGATGAAACACACTCTTTTGGACTATGGATACTATTTTAAGCATGTCTCTATCAATTGTGACAAAACTATTGAAATTAATATTTCGAAGAACCCTGTGTCTCACTCGAGGACCAAACACATTTATGTAAGGCACCATTTCTTGGGAGATCATTTCCAAAAGGGTGATATTATTCTTGATTTTATAGGTACTGAACATCAATTAGCTGAAATTTGACCAAACCATTGAGTTCGGATAGGATACGTTACATTACACATGAGTTGGGAATGATTAACATTGATCGGAAGCTACCTCACTGATGTAAATTCTCACCGATGTAAATTCTCACCGATGTAAATTCTCACCAATGTAAATCTCACCGATGTAAATTCTCACCAATGTAAATGCTCTCCGATGTAAATTTTCACCGATGTAAATCCTCACCGATGTAAAACCTCACCGATATAATTACTCACCGATGTAAATCCTCACCGATGTAAATCCTCACCGATGTAAATTCTCACCGATGTAAATTCTCACCGATTTAAATTCTCACAGATAAACCCTACCGATGAGTGCGCTGTTTTATACTTCTGTCTGCCACCAGAATCTGAATCGTTTTTACATTATCATATTTTATTTATTTATTTTATGATTCCTAAATGATTGAAACAAAGTCTGAGATACTTGTCAATAAACCGAGCCTTAAATACTTTACCCTCAAACATTAACTCCTGAATCTTTCGAGAACCCTAAATCCCTCGAATCCGAGATGGCAAAAAACAAACTCCCTTCAATTAGAGATGTTGCTGATGTGCATAAGGAAAAGAAGCAGATGTCCAAGCCAGAAGCAAGTGGCAGTGCTAGAAGAACAAGATCAGGAAGACGATCAGTAAATCCTCATTTTCAGAATAGAGTTATTGTGATCGAAAAAGAGTTGTGCGTGGAATAGATGCTGGCAAGTAAATCATTAGTGCTTCAAGTTTTGAAAGATAAAAAGATGGTAGATTGTTTTTTGAACAATAATGGTCCCTACTATCTGATTCTAGTGAAATAGTATTTTGACTATGTAATTTTTGAGAAATTTGAAGATGGGAACTGAGTAACTTCGTTTGTGAATGGAAAGGAGTTGTCCTTTTCAACTACTATGTGGGATGAATGTCTGAAAGTTCTACACAAAGGTGTATCTGGATATGTCTCGAGAGCTATACCACCTAATTGTGATATATTTTTTTATGATACTACCTTGGAGAAACTCACCGGTGATAGAAATCAAAAACTAGTAGTAGCTGTTGAAATGGATGGAGAGAACATATTTCTGTTGAAGTTTGTTAAACATGTATTAATACCAAGGATAGGAGACATTGAAAATTTATGATATCAAGATATCTATCTCCTGCATATTTTGAGACATGGAGTCATGGTGAATCTATGCAGATTGTTGATGAATCAAATAGAGGATATGATTATACCCAAGTCAAAAACTAATGCCTTGTTCTTTGCCAAGTTGATCTCAGAAATGATCAATGGGAAAGGAATAGCTGATTCTCAAGATGAGGCAGCAGTAGTATGAAACAATTTCTATGTCACCAGTACAGTTTGAAAATACATGAAAATAAATTGGAACCCTTGGAGAGGAGAATGGGTCACTGATGGCAAGAAGGTGTATGATAAGTTCAAACCTATGGATCATCCTTCAAGACCAAAGGATGTGTGGGATCCAGGTCTGGGACCTGATGATGAGGAGCCAGAATACAATGATGATTCAGAAGAGGAAGATTCCTCTACTAATGAAGGAGGATACCCTGACTTACCTCCTACCCCAGCTCCTGAAAATCTAGATCAACATAAATCAGATAAGGAATAAGCTACTTTAGAGGATGTTGAAGTGGCTGCTATAGAGAATGAAGAAGATACTAATGAAAGTGAAGCATCTCTGTCAGCTGATTTGAGCCTTAGTGTAACACCCCAGGTAAATAAAGAATATGACATTTTCATATTTATCCATATTTGTGAATAAAATATTAATATTACATTAATGGGGACGCTATGCACGATGGCGTACCCCATGCACAACAATGAGTTTCTTGGGAATCTTGTGTTGCACTCTAATAATAAAATAATTGTATTTTAAATGGTAGTTAACACCTAGCCGTTGTAATGGAGGGAATGAATAGAACTAACTAAAAAATTATTATATATGTTTGTAAAATATTTTTACTCTTTACAATAAATTTTATAGGATTAAAAATGCGAATGAATCCAATTTTAAGCGTAAACATCCCAATATTCTTTAAAAGTTCGATTAACCGCCTTTTGATGGAGATCCTCTTTTAAATCCACTTTTTGAAAATTTTATGTGTTATATTTTACAAAATAAAATTCTTCTTTAGAATCGGGACATCAAAAATTACTTTGTGTAAATTTTTGGTATTTTTCTGAAAAAGTTTAATTTTTAATGAATAGTGGAAAATGTTGTATTTTAATTCAAAACCACTTTTTAATATAATTTATTTATATCATTAGATTATCTTTTCAATTGGTTTTATAGTGAAATTAGAATATATTTTTACCATTTAATCCAATATTTTTCATTGGAATTAATTTCACTTTGAAATCAGACTTAAACTAGTGTCAATATTTTGATACATTTTGTTTCATAAAAACACGCTATTTGTTTTGACAGCGGGAATTAATTAATAAATTAATTAATGATACTTATATATTTTGATTTTTGTAAAATAGACATCATTTTTCAATTTGGAATATCAAATATATCTTAGGGTGAATTTTTGGTTATTTTCTGAAAAACTTCAATTTTTGATGAATAGTGAAACCACTAAGTGGTACTTATAAAAACTGATTTTTCCGTTTAAATGAAATTTTTCCATCTTTATGTTTTGAATTTCAAAAATATGACATAAATGGTTGTCATTAAGAAGTAAAATGTGGTTCAATGTGATTAGAATAAATTTTTTGTAAATAGTAACTTATTAAGTTTTTAATCGCGATTAGAGGTAATTACTGTAGTTTAAGGTAAGAATAATATTTTAATAAAATTAAATGACCTAGACACATGTCCTACACTCATTGGATGTGTCATGGATGACCAAGAAAATCCTTGGGTAAACTTGGGGACCCCATGGAGCCCCTTTGGTTGGAAAATGACATAAATACCTTTTTATTTAATGTAAAGTAAAAAATGACACAAACATGAGATGTTTTACTAAAAAAAATTTTACATGGGTTATTCAAGTCAGATTTTTGACTATAAATAGTAATCTGAAATCTAAAAAAATTTAATACATCATAGTATTTGTTTTATATTTTTTATACATTAGATAAATAAAATTATTTATGACATCATGATGATACAGCGATGACCTCATTATTTAACGATTTAAATAAAATGGAAAGATAATGTAAAATCTAAGACCTACACATGTCCAAAACCTATTGGATGGGTGGAGTTCGAACCCTTATCACCATATACTAGAAACACATCAATGTGGGACCATTAAAATACGAAACTCATTCTAAAATAAAGTAACATTTCTTTACATTCCAAGAGTTCCCCTCCTCTCCTCTTATAAAAGGCCCCCACCTCTACCTCCTTTCCCACACTTCCAAAGCCTTTGGCTCGGCCAACCCCTTCCCATTTTGTCTCTCCACATACCTCTCTAACTCCTTGAGTCCTTACATTGGGCATAAGTCTTCCCAAGGACGAATTTGAGCTCAAACCAAAGGGAGTTACCCGATTTTAAGGTAATGTCTTCACTTGTGTCCTTTTGTTTTATTTTTCTTCTCCAACCCCCTAAGCTATTTTTATTCATTTATTTTGTAAAAAATACAGTATCTTCAATATACTAGGATGTTTTTATAAGAAGTATTAGAGCTACACTTACACAAACACACATCTAATGATTAATGAACATATTGTTTCTATGGATGGCGAATTTCTGCCTCACGAAACGATGATTGTTCAACATTCTTCTAACACCTTAAAAGATGGGCATTAATATGACACTATATTTATATATGATATATAATATGTTTATGTTCTACTTAAGCTTCTGTATTTTTAATTTATGGAATACCTTTATGGTTTCCATTATGGGTAAACGCGATATCTTCATTTAAGGAAGTGCGTACTACCGCCCCCTCAAAGTGATTTGATTCGTTAATACCATATGTGGTATGTATAAAGGATATATTTAATTATATTATATATGATACCATAAAGGAATTAAAATAATATTATTTATAATTATATTTTAATTCAATTAAATATGAAATAGAAATGGAAGTAGCGTTCATGCGTACGTACTGCTTACCATCTCCACGAACGGTAAATTTCATTTCTTATCTCAAAATGTTATGTACTATTATAAGTATATATATATAATGGATATATATGTAATATATTACATCTAAATTATGGATATCATTATAGAATTATAACATATATATATATATATATATATCTCATTTTGTTTTAATTCCATTAAAATGACAAAAAATGAATGTAGTGTTCATGCGTACGTACGGCCTACCGTCTCCATGAACGGTGCTTTTAATTTTTATCTCCAATTGCTATGGAATATTAAAAAATGAATATATACAGGATATATATGATATTTAAAACATAAATACTATTTTGGATATGATGTACCTATAGCGGCATGGAAAATTATTTTCCAACAAGTTCAATTTTTGACTCATGTACCAAACATCGACAAAAACGTCTGATATGAACTCATATTATTAACCAATTAATATAACATTAAAATATGTGTTATGAACTGAATAATAATCCTTATAGGAGGTCCTTAATCAATTATAAATTGAACAAAGTTTATTATTCAGGAATATAATGAAATGAACAAGACAAGTTGGACTTGAGGTAAGGGACCCTACCCCTCTCTTTCTTTTTAAGTACACTCTTTTATGTCATTCCTTTTAAGCTCATATTTCTTGTGATTGGGATGTTATTTTATATTAATACTACTGTAATTTTTATGTTCATATGATGAGAGACCCTATTCTCTCTCATCAATCCATTTTGGATGTTTTGAGTGGCGCCGTTAGGCTGCCGAATTTTTGTAATAGATCTAACCTCTCTCTTTCTTTTTAAGTACACTCCTTTATGTCACTTATTTTAAGCTCCTCTTTGTTATGTTGGGAGATGTTCTTTTGTAACACCCCAGGATTTCATAGTGTGTTATTTCTTCAAAATAAATCAATAACAAGCACTACACGTAACACCGAGTTGAAGCGCACCATGATTTATCAAAAAAGCTGTTAAAAAGAGCTTATGAATAGTATTAACTAAATTTTAAACTTTATATAATCCTTATAATTTTAAAATCCATATTATCAGTTTCTTAGACATAATTCATTTTCAGTATTACACTTTTACCAGCATTTAATAGTGAACCCTTTTTAAATACAATATTTTAAACTTTTTGACTAAATGGGGAAATCAAAAAAAAATTAAAATTTAACATCCCAAGCTTCCATGGTACGCTTTCCTTTGAATAATACAGTAGCGTGTGTTGTACGCAACTTCGAGTTCTAACACACACCACAACAAATCAAACTAGCCGTTATGAATAGTGATACCTACTTTTTGAAATTTTATAAATTTTATCTCTCAAAATGGACTTCATTTTTGGATTCGGAATATATAATTTAGCCTAGGGTGAAATTTTGTAACTTTTCGGATAACACTTATATTTTGATGATTAGTGAAAATTACTAAATTTTAATTAAAAACAACTTTTTAAATCGAAATAATTTATATTGATAAATTATTATTTTGAGTGGTTTTAATTTACATTTAGAATATATTTTTACCATTTAATTCAATTTAGGTAATTGGATATAATTTCACAATTAAACTGGACATAAACAAGTGTCAATCTTTTGATAGTTATTGTCTCTTAAAAACAAGCTTTTTATTTTAACAATGGGAATTAATTTTAAATTAATTTCTGCCAATTATGTTTTTTGAATTTGGAAAAATGGATTCAATATTTGGAATCAGTATGTTCAAATTGTGTAAATAGGTAACTTTTATTTTTAGACATTGTGAATAATTACTACGGTAGATATTTTATTTACCATGGTTAAGGGTAAATCCCGTAAATAAGGGTTAAAAAATAATATTACAATAATACTAAATTACCCTAAAACATGTCCTAACCATATTGGTGAATACATGTCCGACCATGGGCATATTTGGGTCGATTTTGGGACCCCATGGTGCCACTTGTAGGTGATAGGGACACTTTATTTAAATTAAGTTAAAATAAGTCCAAAAAATTACACAAGCATATATCTTTTAGAAAAACAATTTTTACATAGGGTAATATATGTTGGAATTTTGACTATAAATATTCATTAGAAAGATAAAAATATTTCCTACATAATTATATTTTATTTATTATTTTTATACATAAAATAATTTAATTTATTTATTATACAATGAAGATGCAGTAATTACCATAATAGTGAAAAATTAAAATATTTGATATTATAAATACCCAAATAAATATAATTTAAGACTTTTAATGAATTAAACTAATTTTATGGGATAATATGACATAATAGGATTGATTTAATTAACTTTTCCCTAAGTAATAATATTTTTATAGGTTTCACAAAAATAAACTATTGAATAGTGTCAAAATTGACATAAAAGAGTTTTTAATACAAATATTATATTATTAATTGATATTAAATTCCTAAAAATCTAAGGCTCGGCCAAGAGACTTATATCATGATTGTTGTATCATTAATGGACCACTTGGGGGTATCTTAGATGTATATTGTAATTTTATTAACTATATAATAAAAAAATACAAAGTGACATGGTAAATGTCAAACTAATTAACTAAGAGTTAAAACTAAAAGATAAGGTTAATATAGTAACCCAAACCTGTATAAATTCTATTGGATGGATGGTTTTATACCTATACCTACCTTAACCTTTGAATAATAAACTTTGGAGCCATTAGAAACCGAATATGAATTTATTATAAATTAATATTTCTAGCTTTTCCAAAGGTGCCCCTCGCCCCTCTTATAAAAGGTCACTCCCCATTCTCATTACTTCACACCTTAAAAGCCTTTTGGTTAGGAAAAACTATTCCAAAATACTCTCTCAACTTCCCTAAATACAACCTAGATGCCTTAGACTTATCAGAAATCCAACCTAAGGAGCCCTTTTGATCAAATCAAAAGGAAGAAGCCGAAGAAGAGATAATGTTTTCACAACCCTTTTCCAACTTCCTTTCTTCTTCCACTTCTTCGTTCTTTTTTATTACCAATATAAAATAATAACTCCAGTATATTATATATACTTTGATGTTATTATAAATATGGTACAACCATATTCAGTATTCTATGCACCCTTTGAATAACATGTCACCATACGTGCGTACGTACGGCTTGCCGTCTCCACGTCGTGGTGTAATTGTTATTCAATATATTATTATTTGTATGGCTATAATAATGATGTGTAACTCATGTAAATAATAAATATAACATGATAATGATTCTGTATATATGATATACTCTCAAATTATATATTATTTTAATATCAAAAGAATGATATTGTCGTTTGTGCGTACGTACGGACTGCCGTCTCCACGAACGCGATGAGATTCATTCTCCATCGTATCCATTCAAGTATAATTATCATTTGATGATTTAAAAATAATGTTTAAGAACTTTATATAATTATGGATATGAATAAGTTACAACCTATCCATGAAAAAAATGTCTTACGTAACAAAACATATAAAATAAAATGAGTAAGTTAACACCCGAAACGACGATAATACTAAGATATTATTAACAAAGCAATGTTAAAAGATCATATATGATATCATATTAATATATATGATTCTTGTATAATTTAATAACAATTATTTTACCATTATACAGGAGGTTAACCTACCCTCAACCAAGGAAAAGTACAAGGTGAGGGTTTATTTCACAATCTCTTCATTATCTGAGGTTGTTTATACGTAATTATATACTGGGATCTCTTTATAATCCACATCCATGTACCTTAAAAATGTATTTAAAAACATTTTTACTATTTAATAGAAAATGGGATAAAGTCATTTATACCCTTATGTGTTTTGAAAGGAATATTTCTGTCGTTTTCCAAACAAGGCACTTTTAACCTTTTCAACAAATTTAAGGTAAGAATGTTTTTTTTGAACTTATACGGCGGGTGTGGCTATTTACCGCCATTATAAAATTGTCAAAGATTCCATTACAATATTACAAGGATGTTTTCAAATTAAATGTTTTATTTTATTATTATGTGACTTTTAAATTATTTCAAAATGAATATTTTAAGAATTTCAGAAAGGTACTCTTTATCAAAATCAGAAGTTTAAATGTTTTAAAGATTTATCTTTCTAAATCTTTTTAATTAATGACCATGTCTTAAAAATGGTTTTTAAGGATTTATTTATATGGACATGAATGTTTTAAAATTTTAATTCCTTTCAAAAGTTTCAAACTTGTATGGGACACTTTGATTCAAAAATCTCTTTTTAATTACTTCCTTTACAAATGTGTTACTTTTAAATGATTTAAAAAAAAGAGATATTTCTCTCAAATAGTATTTATTTCATCTATGTCAACATCCTTTGATGGATTTTATGATTATATGAAGTTTATTTATTATGATACAAAACTTCCATATTGTATTGAATGTTTTGTGATATGTTTGACTGTGGATGTGTTATTTTTATACCATTCATGGTTTATGGAGAAAGTATTGAAATTTCGTATGCTAGTTTTAACATGAATGTTTATGTTATGTTTAAACCTTTTCATATTGGAATGCATTGGACTTAATATGTGACAGGTGGAGCCCGCTATAGCTCCTCGATGCATTGGTAGGTCTCATGAGACAAACTAGTGTCTTGGCACAAGGCCTTGGAAAAATCTTATATGTAGTCTTGGCACGAGGCCTTGGCTATGTGGTTATGATAGTCTAGCATTATGCATTCCATCATTATGAAAGTGGTTATTGATATTGCATGTGATTATTTTATTAGTAGAATATCCATGTGAATAAGTAAGTTCATTTTAATTTTTCCATACTATATTGAAGTTCAATTTTAAAAGGATTTTGTTTCAGTTATACATTGCCTTAAATATTTATTCTTATTTATGAAAGTTTCCTCTTTATTGTTATCCTTACTGGGCATTTGAGCTCGCCCCTTTTCTATGTTTTATTTTTCCTAGGGTATGAAGAAGTAAATTATGAATGAACCACAGGGATAGTATGAGTGGAAAAGAGTGTGGATTATGAAGAAAGTATGTTGTTGTAGTTTTCGTTTTTATGTTGTAATGTAAGAATTATGAATATATCTAGTGTTTTCAAGGCTACTAAACCAATCAGTATTTCGAGATTTGATCTTTCTTTTGATCATGCCAATGTCAGGTAATAATGCACTGACTTTGGGTAACTGGGGTTGGGGCATTACAGTTGGTATCAAAGGAAGTTTAGTACAAACCTTGGAAGCTAGATTTAGATAAACTCTGATTTGAGTACATAGATTTAAGATGGACTTTGAGGTTTAGTGTAGAAGAACATCCTAGAATTTTGGTATTGTAGATATTTTGTGAGTTTTCCGAGCAATACATCCCTGTCTGGATACGAGCAGGTAGAGGCGGCTCTGGCATAGATGTACCTAGGGGTAAAACCCGAAAACACTGCTTTGAGATGGACTCGAACGGGAACTGGTGCACGACAACGGGCCTTGTTGCACTCTTGGTTACGACACTCCTGGGGGATATGCTTAGGATAATTCTCATTTTCTTTACAATCCATTATGAAGGGTTTATGAGTATATACTTCCTCAAAGGAGACATTTTTATGATTATGGATTATATATATAAACTATTTAATTTATGTTATGTGTTTTACAAGTTTGGGATTAGGTATTGTTATTTATAAACTAATATAGTGTATACCATTGTTTAGAAATGGCACCCAATAGAAGGAATGAGAACTCCAGAAATGCACATGATTCAAAGAGAAAGAAGGATCATATCTTTCATGTTTTTATGCCATAATTTATAAGAGAAATAGTCTCCCATGTATTATCATCATATGAAGAAATAATATCATGTTTTGATAAGATAAGTAAAGAGTTTACTGAGTCATATGGCTTTTAAGGGAAGCAAGAGAAGAAATGGATGGATGAGATAAAGATGGATAAAGGGAAGAGGGAAAATAAGAATTATTCCATATGTGATCACTGTGGGAAGAAACACCCTGGAACTTGCCTGAAAGGAATGGGAGTTTGTTATAAGTGTGGAGGAAAAGGGCACAAAGTACCTGACTTCAAGGGTAAGAAAATGGTTTCAAATGTACAATTCTTCATTTTCAAGGAGTTTGGACACTATGCGAACCTATGTCCAAGTAATCAGACTATGCCGCAAATGATGCTATTGGATAATAATCAAGTTATGATACAACAACAGATGAAGAGGAATGATTAGAGTTCTTATGTTGATTATGTCATTTGAGTGTTGTATCAACAATGTACTTGTTATAATAATTATGGAGTATATAAGGATTTTACTGCAGTACTATTTCATTAAGGACTTGAGATTGTGTGGAACAATGAAATGTGACTCAATAGCAGGATAAATTTTTGGAAAATATATGGTTGATAGAATGATAAACCATAATATAATTCTGATACTGAGATAGTGATTTTGGAATAATACATGATTGATTTGGATAAATTATATTGGATATTCTTGAATACCATGAAACTGATTAATGATTTGTATATTCCATCATTGTTGGAGTTTAAAACATTTTTGGATTGTAGGAGTATATCTATTATTCTTTAAGGAATAAGGGATCATGAATGTAATCAATAAGGGTTTATGGTAATTCAGGATGATGCAGTGTTTTAAAAGAATACATGATGAAGGTGTTCACATGTTATTACACAGAAAAAAAATTCTTTATTGTGTTTACCATCATTATAAATTTCGGACTGAAGTATTTTGGATAGTTCTAGATTGGATTATTTTGGATTTCCATAAAAGGACAACCCAGAGGTCGGGTGGCAACCCGTCGCGTAAGGCAAGGCCGCGAGACGTGAACCCACAACCGAAGGGCGATAAGGGTGTATCACCTACCACTGACCCATGTGATGTCCTGGATTGAATAATGTCGTTTTTTAATGGTTCTACTAGATGAATTATAAATTCATTTTTTTAACCCTATACGAATAGGATAAATAGAATATTATTTTTAAGTTCTATTATCTTTTAGAGTGAAAGATGAGTCTGTGGTAGAAATTAGTTAAAGGATGGAACTCTACTTGTCAAGACTATATTTTTATTATTCTATTATTCTATGAAGAAATTAATTCTTATACTTTATTTAAGGAATCCTAAAACCAAAAACTTGTTATCCCAATACCCTATGTTTTGTTGAACCAATGGTATTTCAAATGATCATAGATTGATGAATTTAAGGACCTAAATTTTACACTTGTGTGTGATTGATGACCTCAATCACTACCTATAAATATTTACGTTTTTACTCTAATTATATGTCTCTAATTTCCAGCAATGTTCTCCTAACTGAGATCATAATTTGGTGGTGACCCTTTCATTTCACTTTTCCTCATATTAAGTCTAAATTTTAGTAACCCAATTTTCGATGTGGGTTTTCCAACAAAGATATTTTCTATATTCAACCTTTTATTTTTGAAGAACAATTTCAAATTGCGAGTATCAATTTATTGAAGGGGGGACAATGTAACACCCCAAGATTTTATAGTGTGTTATTTCGTCAAAATAATTCAATAACTTGCACTACATGCAACACCGAGTTCAAGCACACCATGATTTACCAAAAAATCTCTTAAAAAGAGGTTATGAATAGTATTAACTAAATTTTAAACTTTATATAGTCCTTATAATTTTAAAATCCATATTATGAGTTTCTTAGACATAATTCATTTTCAGTATTGCACTTTTACCAACATTTAATAGTGAACCCTTTTTAAATACAATATTTTAAACTCTTTGACTAAATGGGGACATCAAAAAATTTAAAATGAAACATCCAAAGCTTCCATGGTACGCTTTCCTTTGAATAATACAGTAGCGTGTGTTGTATGCAACTTCGAGTTCTAACACACACCACAACCAATCAAACTAGCTGTTATGAATAGTAATACCTAATTTTTGAAATTTTATAAATTTTATCTCTAAAAATGGACTTCATTTTTGGATTCATAATATATAATTTAGCCTAGGGTGAAATTTTGGAACTTTTCGGATAACACTTATATTTTGAAGAATAGTGAAAATTACTAAATTTTAATTAAAAAAATCTTTTTTAATCGAAATAATTTATATTGATAAATTATGAATTTGAGTGGTTTTAAATTATATTTAGAATATAGTTTTCCCATTTAATTTAATGTTGGTCATTTTACATAATTTTAAAATTAAACCGGAAATAAACAAGTGTCAATCTTTTGATAGTTATTATCTCTTAAAAACACGCTTTTGGTTTTAACAACGGGAATTAATTTTAAATTTATTTCTTCCACTTCTATGATTTGAATTTGGAAAAATGGATTCTGTATTTGGAATAAAGATGTTCAAATTTTTTAAATAGGTAAATTTTATTTTTAGACATTTTGAATAGTTACTGCGGTAAATATTTTAATTACCATGGTTAAGGGTAAATATGGTAAATAAGGGTTAAAAAATAATATTACAATAATACTAAATTACCCTAAAACGTGTACTGACCTTATTGGTGAATACATGTCCGACCATGGGAATATTTGGGTCAATTTTGGGACCCCGTGGTGCCACTTGTAGGTGTTAGGGACACTTTATTTTAATTAAGTTAAAATAATTACAAAAAATGACACAAGCATATATCTTTTAGAAAAACAATTTTTACATAGGGTAATATATGTTGGATTTTTGACTATAAATATTCATTAGAAATCTAAAACGATTTCCTAAATAATTATATTTTATTTATAATTTTTGATACAATAAATAATGTAATTTATTTATGATACAATGATGATGCAGTAACTACCATAATAGTGAAAAATTAAAATAATTGATATTATAAATACCCAAATAAATATACTTTGAGACTTTTAATAAATTACGCTAATTTTATAGGATAATATTACATATTAGGATTGATTTAATTAACTTTTTTATAAGTAATCATTCTGTTATAAGTTTCACAAAAATCAACTATTGAATAGTGTCAAAATTGACATAAAAGAGTTTTTAAAACAAATATTATATTATTAATTGATATTAAATTCTTAAAAATCTAAGGTTCGGTCAAGAGACTTATATCATGATAGTTTTATCATTAATGGACCACATGGGTGTCTCTTGGATGTATATTTTAGGTTTATTAACTATATAATATAAAAATACAAAGTGACATGGAAAATGTCAAACAAATTAACTAAGAGTTAAAACTAAAAGATAAGGTTAATATAGTAACCAAAACCTGTCTAAATTCTATTGGTTGGATGTTTTTAGACCTATCCCCACCTTAAACTTTGAATAATCAACTTTGGATCCATTAGAAACCGAATATGAATTTATTATAAATTAATATTTCTAGCTTTTCCAAAGGTGCCCCTCACCCCTCTTATAAAAGGTCACTCCCCCTTCTCATTAATTCACATCTTCAAAGCCTTTTGGTTCGGCCAAAATCTGCCCAAATACTCTCTCAACTTCCCTCACTACAACCTAGAGTCCTTAGTGTGATCATAAAGCCAACCTATGGAGCCCTTTTGATCAAATCAAAGGGAAGAACCCGAAGAAGAGGTAATGTTTTCACCACCCTTTTCCAAGTTCCTTTCTTCTTCCACTTCTTCTATCTTTGTTATTACCATTATAAAATAATAACTCCAGTATCTTATATATACTGTGATGTAATTATAAATATGGAACAATCATATTCAGTATTCTATCCACCCTTTTAATAACATATCACCATACGTGTGTACGTACGGCTAACCGTCTCCATGTCGTGGTGTAATTGTTATCCAATATATTATTATTTGGATGGATATAATAATGATGTGTAACTCATGTAAATAATAAATATAACATGATAATGATTCTGTATATAAGATATAATATCAAATTATATATTATTTTAATATCAAAAGAATGATATTGTCGCTCATGCGTACGTACGGATTACCGTCTCCACGAATGCGATGAGATTCATTCTCCATCGTATCCATTCAAGTATAATTATCATTTTATGATTTAAAAATAATTTTTAAGGACTCGATATAATTATGGATATGAATACGATACAACCTATCCATGACAAACATGGCTTACGTAACAAAACATATAAATGAAAAGTAGTAAGTTAACACCCGAAATGACGATAATATTAAGATATTATTAACAATGCAATGTTAAAAGATCATATATGATATCATATTAATATATATGATTCTTGTATATTTTAATAACAATTATTTAACCATTATACATGAGTTTAACCTACTTTCAACCAAGGAAAAGTACATGGTAATGTTTTATTTCACAATCTCTTCATTATCCGAGGTTGTTTATACGTAATTATATACTGGGATCTCTTTATCATCCACATCCATGTTCCTTAAAAATGTATTTAAAAAGATTTTTACTATTTACTAGACAATGGGTTAAATTTATTTATACCCTTATGTGTTTTGAATGGAATCATTCCGTTGTTTTCCAAAAAAGGCACTTTTAACCTTTTTGACAAATTTAAGGTATGAATGTTTTTTTAACTTATACGGCGGGTGCGGATATTTACTGCCGTTATAAAATTTGCAAAGCTTCCCTTACAAGCTTACAAGGATATTTTCAAAGTAAATGTTTTATTTTATAATTATGTGACTTTTAAATTATTTCAAAATGAATATTTTATGAATTTCAGAAAGGTACTCTTTATCAAAATCAGAATTTTAAATGTTTTAAAGATTTATGTTTCTAAATCTTTTTAATTAATGTCCATGTTTTCAAAATGGGTTTTAAGAATTTATTTATATGGACTTGAATGTTTTTAAAATGTTAATTCCTTTCAAAAGTTTCAAACTGGTATGGGACACTTTGATTCAAAAATATCTTTTTAATAACTTCCTTTATAAATATGTGACTTTTAAATGATTTAAAAAAAAGAGATATTTCACTCAAATAGTTTTGATTTCATCTATGTCAACATCCTTTGATGGATTTTATGATTATATGAAGTTGATTTATTCTGATACAAAACTTCAATATTGTATTGAAGGTTTTGTGATATGTCTGACCGTGGATGTGTTATTTTTATACCATTCATGGTTTATGGAGAAAGTATTTACATTTCTTATGCTAGTTTTAATATAAATGTTTATGTTATGTTTAAACCTTTTCATATGGGAATGCATTGGACTTTATATGTGATGGGTGGAGCCCGCTATAGGTCCTAGATGCATCAGTAGGTCTCATGAGACAAACTAGTGTCTTGTAACAAGGCCTTGGAAAAATATTATTTGTAGTCTTGGCACAAGGCCATGGATATGTGGTTATGATAGTTTGGAATTATGCATTCCATCATTATGAAAGTGGTTATTGATATTTCATGTGATTATTTGATTAGTAGAATATCCATGTGAATAAGTAAATGGCATTATTTCATTTTATTTTTTCCATACTATGTTGAAGTTCAAATTTAAAAGGCTTTTGTTTTATTTATACATTGCCTTAAATTTTTATTATTATTAATGAAAGTTTCCGCTTTATTGTTATCCTTACTGGGCATTTGAGCTCACCCCTTTTCTATGTTTTATTTTTCCTAGGGTATGAAGAAGTAAATTATGAATGACCCAGAGGGATAGTATGAGGGTATAAGAGTGTGGTCTATGAAGATAATATGTTGTAGTAGTTTTCGTTTTTATTTTTTAATGTAAGAATTATGAATATATCTAGTGTTTCTAAGGCTACTAAACCAATCGATCTTTCGAGATTTGATCTTTCTTGTGATCATGCCAATGTCATGTAATAATTCACCGACTCTGGGTAACTGGGGTCGGGGCGTTACATCTTTTGTATTCCTCTTACGGTAAACATTAGGTTAATATGATGAGAGACCGTATTTGATCACATCGATCCATTTTTGTATGTTTTAAGTGGCGTCGTTAGGCTGCCAAGTTTTCGTATGGGATTTTTCATCTCACTTTTATTCCTGTGAGATTTATTCTACATTTTCCAAAATTTCCTTTGAGTGGTGTATTTAATACCCATTATTTTACTCATTGTGTAATTTAATTTCATTTATGAGTATTTACATCAATGTTGTGTTGTCCTTTTTTAACGGGGTGCATGTCTTGAAAGATAGCCATGTCGGTAAGGGGACCTTTCACCCTTCTATTTTTATAAGACTTCTTTTGTGATGTCTTTTAATTCACATAATATTATTTTGGGATACGTTCTTCTATATCTTTATTGATTTAAATTTCATGTACATGTGATGAGATACCCTTTTTATCTCTCATCAACTCATTTTCTGAGTTTTGTAGTGACGCTGTTAGGCTGTCAAATTTTGCAAGGGAACTTCTTAACCCAAATTTGATTCTTTGGGATAAACTTGTACTCCTTGAATATGTCGTACTATGAATATTTGTGAATAACCCTTGATTGTTTAACACTTAATATCCACTTATATTTCGTGTATTCATTTGCCACACATAATAATGTAATTGATTTATCCTTAATCTAAGGATACCGTCTTTGTATGGGACTTCATCTCAATCTCCATTCATTGAGAAATATTTTGTTTTATACACAACTTTCTTTTATACGGTGTATAAACCCCTTTTACTTTTACTTTTATTCAAAATGAATATTTTTTATACGAAGCATTTAATAAATGACAAAAGGGAATGTTTTTGTCATACGTATGCGGCGACAACAACTTCTCTGCTGACGTGACCATTATTTGAGTTTCGGCTTCCTCTATAAGCCATACCTTCTTTTTAAAAGAAAAATAAATACCATGTTTTACTTTTCTTTTATTTTGGTATTGAAAATAGCTTTCATAATGTTTTTATGTCAATGGTTTTTATTGATATCTTGTGATCGAAATGTGGAAATGTTATGTTTTCTTTTATGCATGTATTATGTGGTACGATTATGTTATGGTGCTTGGGAATTGTTATGAAGATGGGTGGTTCCGTGATAAACTAAGGGCGGGTGAGCCCGATATAGATCTCCAATGCATTGGGTAACGTGAAGGAGTGAAACATTAAGGTTTCTCCGAATAGATTTAGGGAATATACTGTGGTGGGTATTCCAAACGTAACCAAGAGGGTTACACCCTACATAATAATGTTATGAATGCCTCAAGTTACCTTTTATGTCGTATGATTTCTATGATTTATTCATGATTTGATGAGGTATGTTAAAGTTCCTGTGTTTTATGGGTAAGGTATGATTTCATTATTATTTATATATGAACTCATGTTTCCTTTACATATTTTTATAACCCTTACTGAGCTTTTTATTCTGATCCCATGTTTTTGAAATGTTTTTCACAGGTCAAGGGAAATGTACATGATGTGATGATAGTGTCAAGGAAGTGTCAAGAAAGAATCCATGTTTTATTTTAAATATGTTTCTGTTGATGGGAAAAATGAATATTGTCTTTTATGTAACCACTTTGTTTAAATGTAGAATGTAATTCAAGTTTCATGATCTAATTCTCTAAAACTATAAACCTGAAAAGATACTCAATGTTTAATCTTGTAATAACTCAAGATTAATTAAGGTTTAAGGCTGGGTCCTTATAGTTGGTATCAAAGGTCGGTTTACATAACATTAGAGGTTAGGGTATCCTCTAAGCATAAGTGACATTACTATAATGGTTAGGATTTCAGAAAGAGTCATAGTTTTAGATAAAGTGAATAAGTAAGTATATCTTAGTGGTTATCTTTGTCATTAGTACATTATGGTTTTGTTGATATACTCACACTGACATTTCTGTTTTTAGTGAATGGATGGATCTAGCAAGCACCAAAGTGAAAATAGGTTTGAAGGAAACTATGGTGGTTCTCTGATTAAGATACTGGATGAAATGGGGTATTCAATGAGGAAACTCGTGGTCATTCTAAACCAACAATCAAGGAGTCATGATCATCCACTTGAACCTTGCTATGTTCTGTAATGCATGACCAATCGATGTGGAAGTTCAGGTAATAATTATAAAGGTAACCATTAGGGTTTATATGATCCTTAATTTTGAGGTAATTATGGGTTATTATATGTTATGATGGAAAATGAAAGGCATGAGATAAACTTGAGGTTAAAATATTTTATGATTATTTTTTTGAAGATTTTATCTCGTTTTGGGGAATGTATTAAGAATTATATAGTTTTGGGAAAAGGATAACACGTAGACCATGTGACAACCCGTCGCATCGGACTAAGCTGTGGGAATCGAACCCACAACCAAAGTGGGATTGGAATTTATCACCTACCACTGGACTACGTGAAGTCCCTGGTCATTTTGACTAATTCGTTATAGTTAGATGATTTTAGGAATCAAGAGTATGTATATTTTGGGTTATCTATGGAAATGATTAACCTATCATGGAGGATATGTGATTAGGTTAATTACTTTTCAATATGAGAATTTAAGAGCAATTGATGTTATTTGGAGATAAAAGTTAATTTGTACCTTTGAAGACTATGTGATTAAATCCTTGAAATATTTGGGTTTTAATCTTAGTTTGGTTTACATTGAAATATTTTATGGACAATTTGTTTATTTAATGGTCTTTGTTTAACTTTGTGTATTGTTTGATAAATTTTGGAGATTAAGAATAGATTTTTTTTTTCTAAAAGCATTTTTCTTTTTGGGTATTATCTGATCTTGTACTAACCTTTTTGGTTTTGATTTTGGTTAAGGTCTAAAAATATGGGAAGTATATAGTTCTCTTTTTAGGATTAGGTGATCCTCTAGAAGTTTATTATAGTACTCTTAAGGTGAACAAGTCTTCCTAAATACTAGTCTTTTGGGGAAAGTATGAGTTTGTGTAAGAATTATAGTAAAAGATGAAATTCAACAGGACAAGTAAGTATGTTTCCTTAAGATCAAAAATAAATTCCCCAATAAAGAGTAACTTAATACAATAATGTTGTCTGTTAACTTTTCCTACTGGGAAATCGAATACCGTTTAACCCATCATAAGTGTGTGATTTTCTTATGGATAACTTTCTCATAGACATGTTAACTATCACTCTCCATCAGAACACGACCCTTTGTTTTTTCCTCCATGTCCATATTTTCATACTTGGAATCCTAGTATGGGTTAACTCGGGTGACCATTGTACTTATCTTTCTTTATTTTAAAGTGATTGTTTTACTGACTCTTGTTCCGATGTGGGATTTTCAATGAAGTTTCCAAGCCCAATTTTAAAAATTGCGAGGGCGCAATTCCCAAAAGGGGGGGAAGGATGTGACACCCCAGGTAAATAAATAATATTACATTTTCATATTTATCCATATTTGTGAATAAAATATTAATATTAATTTAAAGGGGACACTATGCACGATGGCGTACCCAAAACGCAACAATGAGTTTCGTGGGAATCTTGCATTGCACTCTAATAATAAAATAATATTATTTTAAATTGTAGTTAACGCCTAGCCGTTGTAATGGTGGGAATGGACAGAACTAACTAAAAAATTATTATATATGTTTTTCAAATATTTTTACTCTTTACAATAAATGTTATAGGATTAAAAATTCGAATGAATCCAATTTTAAGCGTAAACATCCCAATATTCTTTAAAAGGTTGATTAACCGCCTTTTGATGGAGAACCTCTTTTAAATCCACTTTTTGACAATTTTATGTGTTATATTTGACAAAAAAAAATTTATCTTTATAATCAGGACATCAAAATTTACTTTCTGTAAATTTTTGGTATTTTTCCGAAAAACTTCAATTTTTAATGAATAGTGAAAAATGCTGTATTTTAATTCAAAACCTCTTTTTAATCAAATTTATTTATATGATTAGATTATATTTTGAATTGTTTTTAAAGTGAAATTAGAATATATTTTTACCATTTAATCCAATAGTGATTGTTTAAATTAATTTTACTTTGAAATCGGACTTAAACTAGTGTCAATCTTTTGATACATTTTGTTTCATAAAAACACGCTATTTGTTTTGACAGCGGGAATTAATTATTAAATTAATTAATGCAACTTATATGTTTTTAATTTTTTAAAATATATATCATTTTTTAATTCATAATATCAAATATATCTTAGGGTGAATTTTTGGTAATTTTCTAAAAAACATCAATTTTTGATGAATAGTGAAACCACTAAGTGGTACTTATAAAAACTGATTTTTCCGTTTAAATGATGTTTTTCCATCTTTGTGTTTTTAATTTCAAAAATCTGACATACATGGTATTCATTAAGAAGTAAAATGTGGTTCAATGGGATTAGAATAATTTTTTGGTGAATAGTAACTTATTAAGTTTTTAATCGCGATTAGAGATAATTAGTGTAGTTTAAGGTAAGAATAATGATTAAATAAAAAGAAATGATCTAGACACATGTCCTACCCTCATTGAATGTGTCATGGCCGACCATGAAAATCCATGGGTCAACTTGGGGACCCCATGGAGCCACTTTGGTTGGAAAAATGACCTAAATACCTTTTTATTTATTGTTAAAGTAAAAATGACACAAACATGAGATGTTTTACTAAAACAATTTTTACATGGGGTTATACAAGTCATATTTTTAACTATAAATATTCATTGTAAAGCTAAAAACATTTTTTACATCATAGTATTTGTTTTATATTTTTAGGCATTATATAAATTAAATTATTTATGACATCATGATGATGCAGTGATGACCTCATTATTTAACGATTTAAATAAAATGGAAAGATAATGTAAAATCTAAGACCTACACATGTACAAAACCTATTGGATGTGTGGATTTTTAACCCTTATCACCTTATCCTCGAAACACATCAATTTGGGAACATTAAAATCCGAAACGCATTCTAAAATAATGTAACATTTCTTTACTTTCCAATAGTGCCCCTCCTCTTCTATTATAAAAGGCCCCCACCTCTACCTCCTTACCCACACTTCCAAAGCCTTTGGATCGGCCATACTCTGCCCATTTTGTCTCTCCACATCCCTCTATAACTCTTTGAATCCTCACTTTGGGCCGAAGTCTTCCCATGGAAGCCTTTGAGCTAAAACCAAAGGGAGTTACCCGATTTTGAGGTAATGTCTTCACTTGTGTCCTTTTGTTTTATTTTGATTCTCCAACACCCTAAACTATTTTTATTCATTTAAATTATAAAAAATACAGTATCTTCAATATAATAGGATTTTTTATAAGAAGGATTAGAGAAAAAATTACACACACCTACATCTAATGGTTAATGAACATACTATTTTTGTGGATGGCGAATTTCAGCCTCAAAAAATGATGATTGTTCATCATTCTTCTGACACCTTAAAAGGTGGACATTAAGATAACACTATATTTATATATGATATATGATATGTTTATGTTTTACTTAAGATTCTGTATTTTTAATTTATGGCATACCATTATGGTTTCCATTATGGGTAAACACGATATCTTTATTTAAGGAAGTGCGGACTACTGCCCCCTCAAAGTGATTTGATTCGTTAATACCATATGTGGTACGTATAAAGGATATATTTATTGATATTATATATGATACCATACTGGAATTAAAATAATATTATGTATCATTATATTTTAATTTAATTAAATATGAAATAGAAATGGAAGTAGCGTTCATGCGTACGTACGGATTACCTTCTCCATGAACGGTACATTTCATTTCTTATCTCAAAATGTTATGTACTATTATAAGTACATATATATAATGGATATATATGTAATATATTACATCTAAATTATGGATATAATTCTGGACTTATAATATATATATATATCTCTTATTTTGTTTTAATTCCATTAATATGACAAAAAATGAAAGTAGCGTTCATGAGTACGTACGGCCTACCGTCTCCATGAACGGTGCTTTTAATTTTTATCTACAAATTATATGTAATAGTATAAAATGAATATATACTGAATATATATGATATTTAAAACATAAATACTATTCTGGATATTATTTACCTATAACTACATGGAAAATTATTTTCCAACAAGTTCAATTTTTGACTCACGTACAAAACATCGACAAAAAACGTCTGATATGGACTCATATTATTAACCATTTATTATAAAAATAAAATATGTGATATGAACTGAATAATAATATTTATAGGAGGTCCTTAAGAAATTATAAATTGACCAAAGTCTATTATTCAGGAATATAAATAAACGAACAAGACAAGTTGGACTAGAGGTAAGGGACCCTACCCCTCTCTTTCTTTTTAAGTACACTATTTTATGTCATTCCTTTTAAGTTCATATTTCTTGTGATTGGGATGTTATTTTATATTTCTACTACTGTAATTTTTATGTTAATATGATGAGAGACACTATTCTCTCTCATCAATCCATTTTAGATGTTTTGAGTGGTACTGTTAGGCGGCCGAATTTTTATAATAGATCTAACCTCTCTCTTACTTTTTAAGTACTCTCCTTTATGTCACTTATTTTAAGCTCCACTTTGTTATGTTGGGGGATGATATTTTATATTCCTATTGTTGTAAAAGTTATGTTAATATGATTATAGACCCTATTTGATCTCATCAATCCATTTTTGTAAGTTTTAAGTGGCGCCGTTATGCTGCCGAGTTTTCGTAAGGGATTTTTCATCTCACTTTTATTCCCGTGAGATTTATGCTACATTTTCCACAACTTCCTTTGAGTGGTGTCTGTACTGCCCATTATTTAACTCATTGTTTAATATACTTTCATGTATGAGTATTTACATCAATTTTATATTGTCCTTTTTTGACGGGGTGCATGTCTTGAAAGATACCCATGTCGGTAAGGGAACCTTTCACCCTCCTCTTTTTAAAAGACTTCTTTTGTTATGTCTTTTAATTAACATACTATTATTTTAGGATATGTTCTTCTATATCCTTATTGATTTAAATTTTATGTCCATGTGATGAGATACCCTTTTTATCTCTCATCAACTCAAATCTGAATTTTGTAGTGACGTCGAAAGGCGGTCAAATTTTTGCAAGGAAACTTCTTAACCCAAATTTTATTCTTTGGGATAAACTTATACTCCATGAATATGTCGTTATATGAATATAAGTGAATAACCTCTGATTGTTTTACACTTAATAACCACTTATATTTCGTGTATTCATTTGTCACACATGATTAAGTAATTGATTTATCCTTAATCCAAGGATACCGTCTTTGTATGGGACTTCGTCTCAATCTCCATTCATTGAGGCATATTTTGTTTTATACAGAACATTATTTTATATGGTGTATAAACCCCTTTAAATTTTACATTTATTCAAAAGGAATATTTTTTATACAAAGCGGTTACTAAACGACAAAAGGGAATGTTTTTGTCATATGTATGCAGCGACAACGACTTCTCCGCCACCGTGACCATTATTTGAGTTTCGGCTTCCTCTACAAGCCATACCTTCTTTTTAAACGAAAAATAAATACCATGTTTTACTTTTCATTTATTTTGGTATTGAAAATAGTTTTCATAATGTTTTTATATCAATGTGCTTTATTGATATCTTGTGATTGAAATGTGTAAATGTTATGTTTCATTTATGCATGTATTATGTGGTACGATTATGTTATGGTGCTTGGTAATTGTTATGTAGATGGGTGGTTCTGTGATAAACTAAGGGCGGGTGAGCTCGATATAGCTCTCCAATGCATTGGGTATCACGAAGGAGTGAAACATTAAGGTTTCCCCAAAGAGATTTAGGGAATATACTGTGGTGGGTATTCCAAACGTAACCAAGAGGGTTACTCCAAATGAAAGAATGTTATCAATGCCTCAAGTTACCTTTTATGGCTTATGATTTCTATGATTTATTCATGATTTGATAAGGTATGTTAAAGTGCCTGTGTTTTATGGGTAAAGTATGATTTCATTCTTAAGTATATATGAACTCATGTTTCCTTTCCATATTTTTATAACACTTACTTAGATTTTTATGCTCATCCCATGTTTTTGAAATGTTTTTCATAGGTAAATGGAAATGTACATGATGTGATGATAGTGTCAAGGATGTGTCAAGAAAGAATCCATGTTTTATTTTAAATATGTTTCTGTTGATGGTAAAAATGAATATTGTCTTTTATGTAACCACTTTGTTTAAATGTGGAATGTAATGCAAGATTAATGATCTAATTCTCTAAAACACTAAACCTGAAAAGGTCCTCAATGTGTAATCTTGTAATAACTCAAGATTAAGTAAGGTTTAAGGCTTGGGACTTATACTTAGTCTTGTGATTGGACAATATTTAGTGCCTACTAAGGATGAAAATGAAGTTGACATACCCTTGCCTATTTTGGAAGACCCTCCAGCTATTGTAGAGAAATAATTAATAGTAGAAAATTCTCTTGAAAAAGGACTACCTGTTGAGAATACTGCTAAGGATGTGGATGTTTTACTTGAGGAAGCACCAATTGAGGGGGAGCATAAAACCAAGTTTGGATGTGTTACAGTGGATGTTTATATTGAGGATTGGGCAGAAGACCCAGGTTTATTGGTCTGTGGTTTAGACTATCCTGATTCTGAGAATGGAGCATCTCTAAATAGACCAAAAATCATTTATGATGTTGAGTCTGAGTTTCCCCCTGAAAATGTGGTCGGAATGTATGACCTTGATACCTTGAAGAAAAATCTTAAGGATAGTTTTATGGAAGACGTAAATAAGATGGAAGTTTCTATGGTATCATTAATTCAATTGACCATGACTGACACTGTGGTCAGTTTAGCATCTGAAAGAGTACCTATTGCAGTTGCTCCTACTGATCTGATCACCAGGGCTGATCTTGAATCCTTAAAGGATGAGTGGAAATAATCTTTTAGTGCCTCAGTTTCTGAGACGAAGAACTGTTTTTTTGAAGAGATGATTATGTTGGAAAGATCTTTTGAACTCTCTCTCGGTTGTAATTTTTCATCCTTTTAGGCAGAAATAGTAGAAGAAGCTAAAGATTCCCAGACTCAAGTGTCTTGACTAGAAGAAGATATTTAAACTCTAAAGAAATCAGTTATCTCTTTGGAATCTTACATGAGCTCAAAATCCCAAGCAGCCAATGACTTAGCCATTGTCAAATGTGTTGTGAGCCAGATGGTTTCAGTGTTTGAAAGTTTTAACACATCCATGAATGATCATTCTAATACCTAAGATTCCCATGTTCAAAATATTATTAGTGGGTTGACAAAAAACAACAAGTAAACAGTTACCTTCTTTATTGGTTCTGTTGCTTCTAAGCCCTCAGTGTATTTGAATCAGTTTTGAGCTGTGATGAAGGACGAGCTTGGTCATGCTTCAACCAGTGGCTCTGTGGACTCATCTGAACAAAGAAAAGTTGTGCTTTCTACTAGAGATTCAGCTAGATAAATAATGAAGATAGTCCATGACTATATGAGAGAAGCTCCAACCTTTCAGAAAAATGTGAAATATAAGGTGAACTCCTATTTCTCTAAGATATTCACCAAGCATCATGTCAATAATCATTTAAATCTTCTGTTGGAAAATATGAAGTTACCTCTAGTCAATCAAGCCTTCAGAGAGAAAGTCAGAAAACTAATGGAATTGACTCCAGTGTTGGACAAATTTATGGAGAACAAGGGAGACTTCATATCTGCTATGGAAACAGGAGGAGGTATAATTATGGATTTCATAAATCTGTTGCTGCCTTTTCTGCATGTTGATGCTAGGCTAGTGATTATACATCCAGCCTTACCTACCATTTCTCTACTGCTTCTCCTATTCAGATGACTCCTACCCAAGCAATTCGAAGCCTCACACCTATGATCACTAAAAGAACTCCTCGATACAGGCCCAGAATAGTGTCGATTGATCAGCATCCTATGATCATCTATGGAATTACTAAGCCTTCACCTGAATCCACACCACAGGAATCATGTTCTGATTCAAAGGGAAAATATCACATTGATGATTTGGATTGAAAACGTGGACATGATATTTGATAGGAATCCATTGTATTTTGTTTTCATTCTATGTACCTTTTTCAACATCTAATACATTTGGATTTCCATTATTTCTCATTGTGCTACTTTTTCTATTTCTTGTTTCCTACTTTTCGGTTATCACAAAGGGGGAGAAATATTATCAGAGTATCAAATAAGGAGAAATATTTTCAAGGAGGATCAATATTATCTTAAGAATAGATAATATGCTTTTCCCTTCTGATATCATTGTATTTTCTTCCACCTCTGATCCATTATGTTCTATAACATACTGTTTCTCTAAGATAATTGCATTTAATTTTTTCTCTGATACAATTAATCATTAATTATAAACCTATAATATCATGAGTTGTGATTATCAAAAAGGTGGAGATTGTTGACCTCAAATATTTTGATAATTCCAATTATTCCTTCACAAACTTTGATAATCCAAATTAATTTTTATCTATGTTCAAATTCTCTCAATATATGATATTATGTTATCAAGATGATAATAATGTTAAAATAATCCTTGAGATGTGTTAACCAATGGTTATCTATGTTTATATATGTTATAAATTAATTCTAACCCAATCAGATATGTGTTGCATAAAATAGATAAGTGTTTGTCACTGATCTTCATATAGCTACTGTTAATAGTGCTACCGGTACTTAGTCTACCGATAGACAGAGTCTCCGATAAGATAAGGATTCCAATATGTACAGAGCTACCGATAGAAACCGATCTACTGATAGAACATGTTTACCGGTATGCTTACATTTTCTAGTATACACTTGATCGCTGATATGTACAGAGCTACCGATTTGAAGAAGTCTACCGATAGAACCAGATCACCGACAGTTACTGATAGAAGTCTTCCGATAAAGTAAGTCTACCGATATGAGCTACTGACCGGCCTAGTGATACAAAGACCAGCGAATGATATGAAGCGACCGACATAGTCTACCGATACAAGTACGGATTCCCCAATACATCGAGCTACTGATAGCCCAAGTGCTACATATGGATTAAGAGATACCGATGGATTAAGAGATACTGATAGAATGAAGTCACCGATATATATAGTTATCGATACAAGTTCAAAAGAGCTACCAATGGAATGTCCTGCTACACAAAGTCCACTGCACACGTCTACCAACAAGAAGGATACTAATGATTAACCAACCAGACAAACTCTATTCTCTCAATACTATTTATTTATTAAGATAACAGTTACATTTGATGATTTTAATGTAGTTAATGTTAATTAATGATATATGTTGACCTGTCAGGGAACCGTACATAGTACCCATGAAAAAAAATTAATCATTCCTTTTTGCCGGAGCTGAAAGCTATAAAAAGATAAGATAAATACCTAGCCGAGATAACACAGAGATAGAAAGTGAAGTGGTTTCATACAGAGAGTACAATAAACTAAGAGGGCTCGAAATCATTCAAACATGGTGAATTCACACAAGGATTCATCCATACTCCATGTATCCAGGATATACTTGAAGCCACTCTTCTGAAAGAAACCACAAGATGCATCTTGAGTGAAGAACTACAACAAACACTTCATGCACTCAATATGATAAGTTGTACCCGGAACAAGGAAGAAAATGACACTCTGTTTTTCATAGAAAAACAAAAGCAGGACTCAGAAGATTTTATGACCAATTAAATGAGTCTAGAGCTGCACTGCTGATCACTAATTCTTTTCTAAACTCATTCACATTTTCTTTAGTGATTCTTTCTTTACATTTATAGAAGTGTGTGTACCCTATTTATATTATACACACACTATCTCTTGGGCTAAACTGGAGGACTGTTAAATCCTCACTCAAACTTCATAACTTTTTGTTTCCCACTTTGGAAAGTGGTAGAGGTCGAGTAAGACCTGGACAACTGTGAGCTGTTGTTTATTTTCCCACGTAGAACTGTGGTAGAGGTCTTCGTACATGGACAGTATGTTCACTCTTGTTTATCCCGATCCAGGGTGTGGTTCATTTTATGTAAATTGTTGAGAGGACTAAGTCTCGTCTTGAGACTGAACCTCTTGGTTACATCTGCTATGAATTTTAGTTTAAATCATATGTATACTATATATATATATATCATATTCCGCTGCTAACTACTATGAAATACAAAACTATTTTAAAGCTACTTTTATAGTTAAATTATAAAGTATTTATACTTATTATAAACAAGTAAGTTAGTTTCAAAAGTTAATTTCATCTTCTGATTAAGTTAACTAAGACCTAATCAATCTTTGAGAAACTAATTGAACATTTACACTCTGTATAATTTCAGTACTGTTTAATATTTTTTTTCATAGGGGGATTTTATGTGAAATATTTTTAACAAAAAATTTAATTGGAACTCAATTCACCCCCCCCCTTGATTATCCACTTCGACCAACACTAAACATCATAAAACATCAACTACACTAAGGATATAATACTCTCCTCCATTATTTCATCCATCTTATTATTTTAATATGTTAGAAATAAAAATTTTCCTTTATAAACCTCCACCCAATGAAGTTTTAGAATTTAGAAAAACATTCTAAATTGATAAACCCATCATGTATTTTTGTACATTAGGTAAGTGTTTCAGATTTCATATATTAACATCCAAAATATCATACTTACACTATGGTATAAATTTCCTCTATGATCAATACTCTTCAAGTACAATCTCTATAGAATACATGGAAAAATTACATTTTAATTAAAAATTAAAAAGTGTAAAACTAAAATAAATAACTTTTTAAATTTTTTGATGCTAAAATTTTCAACATAACAATATTATATAATCCCCTTTTAACATATCATAACTTATCCATTATTCATCTGTATCTATGGGGATAGAGTTGAAATATATTTTGATCTTGATGACTTAAAAATCGATTGTTCAACATTACCTACATTCATTTCTATTTCAACAAATTATAACCTCCCTGATATAAACTATAAAACAAAAAAAATTTAATTTGATCCCGTCATGTGATCTCCATAGAGAAATTTAAATAAATATAAAAATTATTAATATTATCATTTTGGGGGATTATAAAAAGAAACACTTAAAAATGATTACATTGAAATTAAAAAAAATATTCTCACTCTAAACATTAAAAAAAATCCATATAAATTCATCCTGAAAACTATATATATTACATTTAATTGTAATTAATTTAATAGAAAATTAAATCATATGTTATTTTCGATTTAAAATATGTCAACCTCCTAGAAGTAGAAGGCAAAAATTTCCTTTCAATTTGTATAGTGTCAAGTATATCATGTCTAATATCAAGAGAGGTAAAAATAATATAAATTAGTAAAAAATAACATGATAAATGAAATAATAAATATATATCTTAGGAAAACATTCTCCCGTAGCAGATATAATGTCTTTTGTTTGATACATATCCAATCAGTAAGATTTGTTTTAATTTTAATCAAGATTGAAAATATATAAATAATCTTTATTGATTTAAATTTATAAGCATATGACTACCATTATGAAACAAATTTATACATATATTATTCTCTTAGATAGAATAACAACTAAAATAGGTAAACTTGTACTACTCAGTTTACCATCCTTGAAATAATTTTCGTTAGATTTAGAATTATATGGATTATAGGTATTAGAAATAGAAAGGTCATTAGTAGAATTACATATAGGATCATCCCTTGAAGAATTAGGCAATTAGTCTACCTGAATTAACATTATATTATAAATTAATTTAACATAAATTTAATAAAATTCTATACAATTTTTCACATACATGTAGGGTTAAATGATTTTTTGATAAAACGATAGAACTATAATGATAATAAAATAAACATATTTTCATTCATATTAGTTGAATTAGATAACTATAATACTAATAAAAAAGGATGACAATTTTTATTTAACATTAAATGGTTTTAAAAAAAGTAAAAAAGATAACTATAGGATTATAAAAAAAATATTATTTGTTTTTGTTGAATAAAAATTGAAAAAATATAAAAAAGAACAAAATAAATTTTGTAAAAAGCTTTTTCAAACATCTAGGTGTATTTTTAAATTTTTTCCGAATGGAATTATTAGAAAATTATAAATACAAAACTGAAAAAATAAATAAATATATGTACTTATTTTAAATATTCACCTTATCCAACTAATATAATTAATAATAGTATAGCTAAAAATTAAAAATAAAATAAAAGTTAAATTTGAAAGAATTATATAGTACCTATATTATTAAGATATTTCCTAAAAAATTATTCCCCATATTCCAACATAAAGACTATTTTCTTTGGCATAAAACATATTTATGAATTGCTCATCAATATCCTCTGATAATATTTATATGGAAGTATGGATGTCACATTATTCATCATTATGTTAATCAAAAATAAAATATTGTTCTTTCCTTTTAATTTGGTTGACCCTTAATTATTTGATGGATCAAGAACTTAGAATATTTTAATCTCATGTGTTCTATAGATAAATGACTCATCTATGTATCCCAACCTATTAAAATTAATAATTTTCATAATGATACCATTTTGTTGGAAACTATTTTTACTATATACCCATTTACAATTGAAAATTTTATATAAAAATTTAATTCAATCAATCTCCCAGGTTTCATTAAAAGCACCATAATATATATTGGATAACGTCAGTGGGGTTTATCCTCTACACTCAAAAAATTAATTTATAATGCAAAAAAATATAATACTATGTTCAACATAATATATATTGTATAGGTATTTTTTATTAAATATATAAATATTGATATCATAAAAGTCACATATAATTATATTTAAACAAAGGCTTAACACTAACCATATAATTTTTTTTAATTCATCTAAATTTCTATTTATAGTATATTAAAACCATTATATAAAATGGTCATCCAATATCTCTATATCTTTACTTTTTTGATAACGTTGTTTTAGAGAATTAATATGAAAATTTGAAATTGGATTACAAATTTTTTTAATAATCATGTTGTATAAATGATACAAAAATATTCTTTGACCTGTCAACATCTATTTTATAAACATAAAAATCCAATTCCCCAAAAATTAAATTATTTTTCCTGAGTGTTGGAAAACCAATGTTATGTATTGAAAGATGTTTTTTTCCCAAAATCACATTCACTTCATTAGAAATATATATCTTTATGGTTGAGGATTTTAATCACAACAAAATAATAATGTACCCCATTAATATCTTCATATTTCAATTAAAATGATAAATCCAACATCAATATATAAGAAAAAACTTATTTATATAAAAAAATGAAATAAAAAATATACCATCATATCAATCAAATATTTCAGAATGTATATTTATAGTTGATAAATTTTATAGAATAAACAATTATCATAATTGTTCAAGATATTCAAAGCCATTACTTTATTATAAATAAAATTAAAAAATTAACCCACTATGAATATATAAAATATAAAATGGATTGGGAGTATTACATGTAATGAAACTAGTTATAGTTGTTTCAACATAACATAAAAATGATGTGTTTTAATACCAATTAAATTAAAATATTTTAGTGACCCAAATTTTTTTACATTTTAAAAATAAACCAGTGGCACTATAAAAATTGATTTTCTCCTTATTTGATAATGTGTGAAAAGGAAAATGTAGGTATATTTTACTTCTAATAGAAGTTGGAGATAACAATAAATATACTTCAACTAAAAATATATCCAATATTCAATTCAATAATTCCTTATTCATTTATATAATATCTATCATTATTTCAATAAATATATCAAAAATATTAATCACAACACGAATGAATCAAAAGGTAAATTTGTTCTCATGATGTTACTAATATCAAAGATGTGAAAATATGGATTTGTTCCGCAAAATATTGTTATCATTAACAAATATTTAGTCTTTCAATATTTATGACAATGAATTTCTTTTCAAAACATTCAAAATAATTATAAAATAAGTTTATCCTATGATGAACCATGTATATTTATTCTCACATATCCTAGTTTATAATTTGTTGTACCTTCATTGAAAATTGAATAATTTTGATAACACTTTTTTATGTATCCATAAAAATTTCCATACTCATGGATTTAATTTATATTGAACATTATAATATCATGCAATTAAATATATGCTAATTTATAAGAATGAAACACTTTGGTATTTTTCTTCCAGAAAATCCTCAAATAATTAACTAATGATGATAATAAATCATCAACATCAATTATATTCTGTTTCGGTCATATAATTATCAAATCTAATCATGATAAAGTTACACTTCATATAATAGTATGAATATAAGATGTAAATTACAATTAGAATATTCCATAAATAGGGATTCCTACAAATAATCCAATATGGATTTTTTACATTAATGAAAATTCTATGTCTAATATTTATAATCTAATATCCAACAATAAGAAAATAGTGTTCAATTTTTCTACCACCATAGAAACTGAACCGGTTATTATACCTTTCCATTTATATTTTATCATATTTATTCCATCTTAAACATTTTCCATCTATTAAATTAAAAAATTTTTATTTTTAGTGATGAATTATTAAAAGAAGAAAATCTCTTATACATGAGTATTTGTAATTTCTAAATCAACATGTGAGTTTTATTTCATCATATTGGACTATGTATTACAATTACATTACACTAACCAAACATCATATTCCATATTAGATAACATATAGTCATTCATGTTGGCTTGTGTGTTCTTATACCCGAAACCCATTAGTCATAATATATTGTTCTCTTTATATAGTTATTCTAAAAGATTTTTTTGTTTATTATATATTTCCATCAATTACTATAGAAGCTCTTTATAACTCATTTCAATCCATCCATTTCTATCCATAAATTTATTGAATCACAACACTATTTATAAAATTGTAAGTTTAATTCGATCATGATTAAAAAAATTATCACAATATTGGTTTGCAATCATAATTTCCTTTTCAATTTACACTCCTCTAACTTTGTGAATAATTTCTTTTATTTAATTAATATTATCATCTTGGGAATATTTATTATCAATAAATATTTAATTATTTTCAATTTTAGAATACCAAATATATGGATTATAATTTGAATTAATACCATGAGAAATTAAATAATATTTCATTTATTTCAGTTTGAAATTTCATTATATTTAATCATTTCAATCTTGTATCGTAAAATAGTTCCTTTTTTTTGGAATGTTTTGATTCTAATTTTTTTTAAATAATCAATAACATCTTCATAGCCATCATTTTATAACATGAATTAATAAAACTATTATTTTGTTTAACCATTAAAAATTTAAACTATTAAATATAAGTATCCTCATATTGAAATTAATTTTCAAATATACCTTTATAAATGGCAATAAAAACAAGGGATCAAAAAAATTATTTCTCTAATAAAACAAATAAAACATATTTAATAAAAAATTATCACTTTTTGAATATTTAATTGACAAAAATTCTGAAATATTATAGTGTAGAATAACAAACCTTAAAAGATATATTGAAATTTTTACCATTATTAAAAAACAATCATTAGGTTTTTTATTAGATAAATTTTTAATTAAATAAATATAATTTTCATAACATATAATGATATATCATAATTTAAATGTACAAAGTATTATTGAAAGTTAATATATTTTAAAGGTTTTATAAAATGATAATCAGTTAAAAATATTTCTAATTAATGTATAATAATTGATCAAATATTATCTATGTATAATAGAAAATATAATTTTATAAAAAATAATATAGTAATAGTTTCATGCAAAGTGAATTAGATTGATTAATTCTGATATTATTGCTAAATTTAAATCTTAAAAAATTTCCCACACATAATATCTAATATTGGTGACTGTGAAAAATGGGGCTTATAAAATTCATGATAGATTGAAACATTCAAATGTTTAATATTAAAGATAGATATGTGTATTTTTTGGAAAATGATTGAACAACACAATATTCATTACAGATAAATAAAGAGTTGTTATATTAATATTACAACAAAAATGAATTAAATAATTATAGTGTTCCACTATGATTGATTATATTTTACTATAATGTAACCACGTCATGTGATGTAGAGGTACTTTATTTCGTAAAAAATAATAATATGGAGAAATGAGGATTGAATGAAGGACTTATATTGGAGTAGATAATCTAATATAAAAAAATAAAATAGTTTCTACATGATTATTATAAGGGAATTATAGAAATAATAAGAAAATTATTGTTTGCCCTATTAAATATTAATTGGTTGCATTAATTAAATTATCAACTAAAAAATTTAATAATGGACTATTATAGGATTATTATATAATATTATTAAATCCCTTATTCCTCCAAAAAATAATGGTTCCTGCTAATTTTGACTATATATTTTAAAATATGATGGATCTTCCAAATATATGTTGATCACATGCATAACAATTCAATAGACACATTAAGCATAATGACCTCTTTCTCATGGAATATATAAATAATATAGACTCAACCATTATCCTTATATTGTAACCTACTTATTTATATCATGATGAATTTTATATTATCAATTATACATTCAACATTTATTATTACATGACTATTAAATCAAAAAAATCATTATAATAAAAGAATCCAATTATACCTAAACACCCCATCATCATATAATGATTATAATATTTAACTCAAATTATAAAATTATTTGTATCATTCATGATAATACATAATCTCGTTAGAATTAATTAATAAATTATAAAAACCTTATATGTTATTATAAGTATGAATTAGGTATAAAATACAATGTATAATAAATATAAAAAGACGATATAGGTTTAGAGGGATGATGATAAATGTTATGGTGAAAAGTACGACAATGAGTGAGGGTGGCAACGATGGTATCAAGTTAGGTATGCAACAAGGAAAATGATGACATGGAAGAAGAATATAAATCATATATATGGTGTTTTAGAGGGGGTATTATAGTTCATAGAGTTGGAAATAGAGCATCAAGTTGAAAAATATAATATATGGATTTAATTATTACATTTTAAATAATAATATTTGTCAGTTATCATAAAATGGAATTGAAAATATGTTTTCAACATTGGTTATAAATTAACTGACATATAAAACATAGATAGATAAATTTTTATGTCAATTATCTAGTAACTAACAAAAATAACCATTTAGAATGTTAATTTTATTTATCCAATGTTATAACTATGGAATATTTAATACATTTTGAAATTTTTAAATATCAAGTTGCGACTATTTAATAGACTTGGATGGGACATGATATAGTTTTTTGTGAATAAAATTTTTAGAAAACCCCTTAAGGTATATCAAAAGACATGCATGTGTCATTATTGACCAAAAAATAAAATGAAATTTTTATTTCACTTTTTTGGATACATAATTTAACTATAGATTACTAATTGTATTGAGTTGTTATGCTGTACCATATTTCCATGATATAAAAAAATACTTCACTCAAATATCCTACACCACACTCTTTTTTTACATTATTATTTTTCCATTTTTTATACACTTAATTATTGAACAATTTAAAATTTTGAGAGGATTCTTATTTGTGTTTAAAAAGATACATATACCCATACCTGCTGAATTATCCAGTAATGGTAATGAAGTACTAAAATAAACCATGATATACATTATAGGTAGGACCACATAGATCCATATACATGAGATTTCATAAACAATTTGCTCACATTTCATTACCCACAATGGAATATTTGGTCTATTTAACTAATAAACAATAATAAAATTTCTCAAATGATTTACAATTATATTAATCCATTAATCAATTATAATGGCGCAATTTAATAATAAAAAATTGACTACAATTTCACCAATGTGTATTCTAAAAGTGATCAGTTGTATCTCTATATATGTGACTGTACTCATAATGATATTAATATGTAAGTAAAATATAATATAATGGTAATAAAAAATGATAACTTATCAATACATATTTTTAGGTGATGTAATAATATTGTTCACACATGTTTTATGTATAAAAACTAAATGAATGATCATGAAATATAAGTAATATAAATTTCTAGATAAAAATGAAACTAAGATAATAAAACTTTACTAATTTTATTATAAATAAATTAACTAAAGAACCATACACTATTGATGGTATATTTTTCACTTATGTTTATTTATTATTTGGAACTCATCACTTAGTAAGATATTATATCTCTATATAAGGAATAAAATTTTATTTTTTCACTCAAGTAAAAATATTTTTTAGCTAATTGAGTTCATTTTTCCCCTTATTGTATATGATAAATTAATAGAACAATTTAGTATTCCATGTTATTAATGGTAGCATATATTTTTTGGTTTTATACATAATTAGATTATATGGATTATGATAGGATAACATCTAGAATATTTTGGATCATGGTAAAGGTTGTATAATGTCATATGAAATTTATTTTTTCTTTATAATGTCACTACATATTTCAGGGAAGTAAGAATTGTTAGGCTTCACATTGTGAATACCATTTTTTTTATATTTTTTAAAAAATGAAAATAGAGATTCTAGAAGTTATAATTTATTAAAATTGACGATCTTTTTGGATCTCAAATAATTATTTCTGGAGGATTAGGTGTTGGAATACTTTAAGAAGGAAATCAGAAGAGGGAAATTAGAAGATAGCCATGGTGATTTTGATGGTGATGTGTAAAGACATAAGATGGCACAAAATAGTAACATTGGTGATATGTAATATTAACATCATAGTGTTTATAAAAACATTAAATGTAAACATGATGATTGAGTAATGTTGGTGGATGTCATTGACCATGAATGGGATTTCCTAGGAATATTTAATCCATGTGGACAGACTCTTTATAATGATTATTTGTATATGGTATTTGATAAAACGATTGGACTTTGCTATAAATATCATGGTGGGGATATTTTTTCAGGTATTTTTTATTACATTGTAATAATCTTATGATTCTAAAATAAATGTACATTCATCAATCCTCAAATGTAGATAAATAACTTCCAATGAATGTAAAGACTCATTTTGTTATTTTCCTTGGTTTCTTTCTTTGAATGTATCTTAAAATAACATGTCTTTATTTCTTAAAAGGGTACATTGTGGTGTGTGGTATCACATTTATAATGACTTTTATGTTTTCATACACAGTTATAAAGAGCTCATTCAGTTTATTCTCAACCACTAAAATAGTGTTGATAAATAACATCTAGATTTTGGAAGATTATTACGAGTTTATCAAGATATATTAGAGAAATACTTGTAAATATTCAGATGATTAGACCCTATACATAGTGTTTTAAATCATGGTACGGTAGTAATATTCATCCGTTATCCATGTGGGATGATATTAGAAATCTATTTCTCATACAACATAAATTTTTTATAATTTCTTATTAGTTCATTAATTTATAGATGGCATGGTGTTAGATTAGGGTCTTGTTAGTGTAGATATTTTTAATGGGAATGAATTTTGATTTTGGGAAATTTAAAAATTCGATTTTATATCATAGTAGAATATTAACATGCTATTAACTATTACCAATTTTTATGTTACAAAAAAAAATATGGAATGGAAATGTCTAGATAATATTTATATTTTAGTGGCATAGATGTCACTAGTCAAAAACATGGAACCTAACATCAGACAGTTGAACACTTCTTAAAAAATCAGTAATGTTCCCGGTGATTTTTATAAAAATTTGAATATAATGAAGAATATTTTATTATTAAAAAGGATATTAGAATTCATAAGTTTTGAAGGAAATATAGTGGATGTTATCATTAATGACTATAACATAATTTAGTTTTTGTTTTAATCAATGAATGTTTGAATTGGAGATCTAAAGTGAGAACTAATGTTAACCTCTTATATACCAGAATATAGGGATGTAATTTTTAGAGTAGTGATTAAAATAAGAGATAAGATTGACTTGGTGACTATAGATGGAATATATTTAATTTTTAAGGAGGATGTTCTTTGAACCAATATCCTTATATCTATATATAAATTGATATTAGAAATATGTCTATCTATAGTGATGGTAAATAAAATAATGATCATAAAATAGAGGATTCTAGAATATAAATGATTAAATTACTTAGATAATAATAAAATTATCCATATAATGATTTTTTCATTGATTTATACAGACATTTCATGGTTTAACTAGGAGTTTTAAGAAAAAGGGAGATGGTTTTCAAAGTTACCATCCTGATTAGGATTTTCTATTAATAATTTATCATTAGGATAATTAAAATTGTAAAGAAAGATCTATTGTGAAGATTAAAATTTCATGTATTTCTATATTTTCCATGTAATTTTTATATTTTATCAAATTATGATTAATAATAATGTTTGGATACTTTAGTAAAGTTTAGTGAGAGAAATTATCATAAATGAGGAATCATACGAAGGATTTTCATAAATTCAAAATTTATAAAATATTTTATACGAATTAAAAAGGATATATTTTGTGAGAAAAGAGTGTATTAATAATAAAAAACAATGTGGGTAAGAATCATATAATTATTCAAAATAATTCAAACAGGTGGTGGTCATTTTCGTAGCCCACAAAAAGAAAAGTCATTCATAATTTTCAAAAAGGGTAGAAATAATGGAATGTTTTTATGTGAAGTGATTCTATAAAAATATACAAGGTGTAATATTACATGAAGATTTTTTTTATTGTATTCTTATTATAAATAAGAATCTAATTACCCCATTAGATTTTCAGAGAATACATTAAAGGAATATTTATGTGAAACAATCACATTTCATTATTAGTATATTCAATCAAGAAATGTAAAATATTTTCTCTCATGTAGAATCGATAATTTAAATAAGATATATTCATGAACCGTAATTATATTGGATAGATAATCAATCATGAAAAACAAATATTCTGTTAAATATATGAAAAACCATGAATGATATATGTTGTTGATAGGTCCTTGAATAGTATATGTTAAATGTAGATTTGAGTAATGTAATCACATGAAATGAAAATTTTAAAAAATCCAATTATTGAAATTATTGATTAAAATGGATCATCAAATTATAGCCTTCACGTAGAAAATGATTTTTTACATTATTAATGAAATATATGTGAACTCATTATTATAAAATTTTGAAGACATCTTTTCAGAATAATGGAAAAATGGATGATTCATGAGAGTGTCATGAGTGATACAACACACTAATCCATGAACGACATTACAATGGTAGTGATCCAGAAATGGGGTGAAAGTGAAAAAACATTATTTTACATGTTTCTACCAATGTTGAATAAACCACTAATATAACATAATAAATGTTCAAAACAATATTTCCCTCCTATTATGGTATGTTTAGGTCTATTTGTTGGAAGAAGTGGAATGATAATGATAGGTTATATGTGTTGAATCTGTCTCTAATGATTATCATTATGGAGAACATAATTAATCAAAAATGAGTAAATATTTGTTTGTTTCAATTATCAAATATAGAATAATATAATATGATCACATTTATGATCTCTTGGTATTTGTTTCTCAGCTACCATTCACGAGATACATGTTAAGGACCTTTTAGAAATATCTATGACTAAATGAGATAAATATATGATTGTTAGAAATTCAAAATCACCAAATGAATTTACTGGAGATCTTTCAAACAAAATTCATTTAATTTAGATCATTTGTAATTGTTTTTAGACCACCTTGGTTAAATAATTGTATATATAAGTTTGAATCAATAATTATACGGTGTCTTAGATTCTTATTCTACAAAATAAGTATATGATTTTAAATGTGAACCCAAATAAAACATGTTGTTGATTATTCAATATAACCGTGATATTATTGGATCTATGTGAAGACATAATAAAGATATAATAGGTATTTATATTTCTAAGAATAACCTTTTATTTGTTCTATGTCTTTATAACCCCAATTTATTATCTTTTTAATAATGGAATTTTGAAGAACTATCACTTACGGATTCTCAAATAAGTTTTTTTGAATTTGAAATTCAGGTAAATATATAAAGAAAATAAAATCAATCAGATAATTATAAATAATTTAATGATATTTTAAAAATATAACATCTCTACATTTATAGATTAAAACGAAAATATTATTTAATATTTATGATCTCTTATAAAAGTGGAGTTAAACAATGGAATTTGCAGTTTTAAAGGCAAGGTACCATTGGCATGTTATTGATGTGGTATATTTTTTAACTTTGAATTATGGTTTCCAATGATGAATAAAAGAAAATTTTATTATAAATTATTCAATAGGAAGTAGAAATAATATTTAATATAGATAATTTTTTTATGATGTATAATATTGAAAATTAAAAATATTAAAGTGAAGACTAAAATGAACCAAAAGGAATTATTGATTGCAAGGTGGATCTTGAGGAAGCTCTTGAATATATTGATCAGTAAAAGATAAAAAATAATGGATTTGTGAATTTTTAGAGGAAAATTATTAGAATCTGGATTATCTTGATGAGATATTGAAAAGATGGTATATGATTAAGAAGATCAATCATCTGAGGAATGAAATATGTAATAGTTAGAGAATTTAACCTTAGATATTTCTGAATATGATAATGTGATTAAGGAAATTAAATATTTATTAAAGGTTCATATAATGAATGTTTAATACTGTAAATAATATTTTAACGAATTGATAAATAATCATGAATCAATAACAAAATAAAATAATAAAATGATGGGTTTTTAGTTTGGATTAATCTTTTATAAATGATCATTGGAAAGTGAAAAATAATATTTAGAAGGTGATGATAAAATATTGATTTATTGAAGGCTCATAAAAATAATTAGAAGTTGAGTTGGACTTGATGATGAAACATAAAAAGTGGGAACAGGTAAATAATAAAATATAGTGAAGAATATGGTTTGTGATACTGTCTTCAATACTGAAATATCAAAATCCAAGATAATGACATTTTAACATAAATATTAGTATATCGTTGGTGATAATTCTCAATCATCATGTATTAATCAATAAATGATGACATATTCTAAAACTAGATTCATATGGAGGGAGAATGTGAGGTAATAATTACTTAAATGATTTTATAATAAAATAGTTATATATGAAACAACATTTCTTATTGTGAAGAAAAAAAAATATATATTTTATAGGAGAGGCATCTGGAGTCCACAAAAATTATTGAGACCATATCATTTATCCCATAGAATATATTATTTGTTTGGATATTTATATTATAGATATTATTTTTTGTAATAAATAAATTTATATAATATAAGGATGAAATTTAAATTATTATAATATATGTAAAAAATGGAAAATGTAAAACAAGTAAAAATAATTGTATTTAGAAATTGATACTCCATGATGGAACATGAATAAGAGCGTTACTACATTTCCTAATTATATTAGAAAGAGGATTGGGAATTATAATCATTAAATGTACTATAAATATCTTTGAAGTAAAATAAGATTAGTGAGAATGATAACCTATATGAAATCAATCTGAAAAGAATAAATACCAATATTATATTGATCCTTTATTGTGGGTGTTCATATTATTTGACAGGAAATATGAATCTCTTGAAAAATAATATGAGAAGAGATTGTGTAATAATTCAATTTGGACATTATGGTTCATTAATGTCTAATGAATGTAGTAATACACAATTATAATATAATAATATTAATAATTTTGATGTTTTCAATGTGGATAGATTATAAAAGAACCTATTAATCATGAGTCAAATCTACAAATCCTTTCATGATGATACCATTAAGTAAAATGTGTGTGGAATCATAGTCAAATATAGGAACTATATTATGAAATTATGAAATTAAAGTGATAGAATATAGGAATATCATATTAATGAAAAATAATACCTTCTTAGAATGAACGATGAGAATATCTCATGTAACCAAATTCTATGAAACATTCTCTAACTGAGTATACCGAACATATTTATGAAACAATAATGGATGGATATTCAAAACATGATGCGAGAGCATGAAAATAAATATGATTAATTTGTTACCTAACCCTAGATACCTAGATATAATGAGTTATTTTAATACATTGGTATAATTACATGGAATCATATCCATAATGAACTATTTGTTTAGCAGTCTTAGAAACTATATTGCATACACAGAATTTACATTACAATTCATCAATGACAAAAATATTGCCTCATTTGAAAACACCCATATCCCATAGAATTCTTATATTTTCCTTTCATAACATATTTCTTTTCATCCTGAGGAAAAATGAAACATATGAATGTAGTGAGCTCAAATGCTCAGATAGGTTAAACAGAATAGAGAAAGCTATCATACATAAGAATAATCTTTTAAGGCATTGTGTACAATGAAAACACCATTCTATTAAACATTATAATAATCGTAATATTTAAAGAATAAATATAATATTACTATATAAACAGACACGTGGATATAATTCTTATCAAGTACATGTAAGAACTCATCTCATAAAGAGGTAATTCATAATTTGGGCCATCTTAATCATACCATCAAGGGTTCTTCCATGAATCCTTACATAATTGGGAAATATATTATCCAAAACCAAAAAATAAATGTGTCGAGATACGTACTGATACATCGAGTGGCTATAGAGGGCCATTCCTGATATATACAATGTCTAATTCAATCTTCTGATGAATGTAGGAAAACAAAACATAATCATTATTCTTAAAACTAGCTTATGAAATGTTAATAATTTAACCATAAACCATGAATGATATAAAAAAAAGACATCCATAGTAAAATATATTTTCAATAAAAAATGAATTATTGTATCATAATAAATCAACCTAAATTATACATAAAATCAAAAAATGAATGTGGACATATATGTTAAAATTTAATTTAATAATTAAAATTCATCGAGATAAATATCCCATTTTTTACTTTGAAATTAGTTAAAACACACAAAATTTTAAAAGAAAACATTAATTTGGAAAAAAACATTGTAAAATTGATACATAAAATTCAAAATTTCAAGGTATAAAAATAGTGGGAAATAGATGTCTACATCGTATAAGTTAGAAAAATCATTCATTCCTTGATTTTTTTGAAAAGGTCATAATGTACCTAGTTGGGAAAATGATGGAAAGTTTCCATTCAAAATTTTTTATAAAATCTATAAATTGGGTAAAAATGACATCAGTAATTTTTCAAGGAATTGTAATAGTATTTTGAAATATATATTTTATGAATCATGGACATGGATGAAAATGTTGTCCTAGTATATACTTATATTTAAACTACCTCAAATAATAATGAAATTGTAAAATTAATCCTAGCATTGAACTTTTCTTTATCTGTTGGAAAGTTAAACTCCATAATAATTTTTATGGAATGTTATTATATTATACTCTGACTATATCATTTTTCATTATATCATATATGATCCTCTTCTATCAAATTTTTTATAATATTTCTTTATTACCAATATTTCGGGAGTTAACAACTTCATTTCCTCATTCCTGCTTTTTCATGTAATTCAAATTTGTTATATAAGGGATATTATTTATTCATATACAAAATGTTATTATTTTCATAATAATTTTTTCACTCAATTTGTAAATTTTATTATCATTTGTGAGTGGTTAATGTGGATAATAATGCTCACCTCATTTTGGAGATGATAAGGCGTGCATATGCACGAGCGACGATATCGTTCCCCTGATGGTTGAATTGCATTGAACTTGATGGTAAATTATTTATAAAGAATCATTATCATGTTATTCGAATTATTTATGAATATTATAATCTTTATTATACCCAACCAAAGAACATAGTGTAGAATAAAAAATTTCATCACGGCGTGAAGATGACAAGTCGTACATACTCATACATGGTTATATTGTTATTCATATGCTGGTTAAAAAGTGGAATATGGTTTTACTATAATTATTGTTACACCTTGGAATTTAATTGATATAGGATTAATTTCTTTTTATTCAAACAACATAGGAAGCGATTGTAGAAGAATAAATGAAATTGTATTGAATTGGTAAAATAATAAGCTCTTTTTTGAGTGTCTCCTTTTGATTTTTACAAAAAGAATATATAGGATATCTTTTTGGATAAATTATGGACTCTAGGATGATGTTAGGGATGTTGGGAGTATATTATTTAAGTTATTTGATGATAAAATGGACTTTAATGGTGTGGATAAAAGAGAAATAATGGATCTTTTTATAAGAGAGGGGAGGGGCACTTTAGGAATCTCTAAAATAATAAAATTATTATAAATTGATTTTTTATATTAAATAGCTACTAAGTGAGTTATTTCGAGTATAATTTGAGTAATATTCTAAATATTATCATCCAATAAAATTTATACACGATTTTATTTGATTTTAAACCATCTAATTTTATATTATCTTTATTTAATCTATTTAATTTTAATTTTGGTAATAAAATTTAAAATATTAAATAGATAAAAATAGATTCTTATATTGTGTTAATTGACGATTAATGAATTATTTATTGAATATATGGCCTTATAATTATCATTTTTTAATTTTTTTTACTATTTTTTTGGTTTTTCATACAATTGTTTAAAAATGCTATTTTTATAAAATGACAATAGTGTCAATTTTGGAACTATTAATGAAATTTACTTTAAATAAATTACATATAAAAATATAACAAAAAAACCTATTTATATAATCTTTAAAATTCATAGTCACCTTTCAATTTCATGGATCTACCCAATTATGTAAATTTATATTTGTTTTAATATTTTTATAATCCTTTATTTCATATTTCTGTTAAATTTTTTTACTTCATCACTATTGTGTTTTTATTTTTGGTGATTATAAGTATCTAAAAATTATTAACAACTTACTAGGATTTGAATAATTATATTATCTTTTTATTTATTATTTATTATCTATTTTTTCTTCTCTTAATCTCTATATTATAATAATTATACTTATAAGAGATGATATAGTGACATTTTTTCACATTCATTGATTTTAATAATATTCAAGTAATATTAATGGAAAATGCCCATTAAATAATTAAATTTTGGGAAATAGATGATATGGGTTGAATTTAGTCATCCAATTATATGTTAACTGGTTTTATGAAAAATTTTATAACATTCTTTTTACCACCAATTACCAGTTCAATCCATAACCATGGTAATAAAAAATTACTTAATTTACTACTCATAATGAAAAATAGACAAATTAAATTAATTTTTACCTAATAACTCTAAATATGGAATCCATTTTTCATATTTCAAACACATAAGATATAGTAATAAAATTAAAATTTATCCAATTGATGGACTGGGAAAACTAGTTTTTAAAACATATAAACCTTCAAAAGATTGACAAGTGTTTATATCAAATTTCAAGGTGACATTACTTCAATGACCAAAATTGGATTAAATAGTAAGAAAATAATATAATTATAATTAAAAATAAATAGATAAGATATTTTTATAATATAAATAAATTAGACAAAATTGTTTAGTTGAATTAAAATGTAATATTTTTTACTATTCATTAAAAAAATGAAAGTTATCAAAAAACACAAAAAAAATTATCCAAAGAAAATTTTTATGTCCAATAATAATGATTAATTTTAATTTTTAATGATTAATACATAAAATATTAAAATATACGATTTAAAATGGGTTCTCCATTAAAAGGAGAAGAAACATTTTTATTCAAAAATACTTCTTTTATTCAAAAAATTGAATTTGATCTTATATCATGTTCGTAAAAAAAATAATATGAATGTTAAAATTATATGAGATATATACAATTAAAAATATGTGTAATTCTATTCATAACAAATTTTTTATTTGCCGGCGTGGTGTTCTCGAACTCGGTGTTGGTGTAGTGAAAAATATTGAATTATTGAATTTTATGATGAATTATTTCAGGGTTACACTCTCCACTCCAAAAATAAATTGCATCCTCATAATTTAACTTGGTATAAAATGTTTTGGGTTTGAATTTTCAATATATAATTACTGAAATCCCACTTTGGAATATGATTAATGACACCACCACTTGAAAATAATGACATTGAAGTATGAAGGTCAGTAGAGATAACACATAATAGTATTCCATGTAAGAAAACATAGAAATAAATAATATTTTCACCATCATGTTTTTATGGAGATTTATAGAGAAATTGATGAGGAAAAAGATAAAAATACCAAATCATGATGTCGGTGATGACCAAAGAGACCATTTTATTCCACATAAAAAAAACTATGATATTTTTTTGTTTTATGATCAATTTCCTTGAGTTGAAGAATATTTTAATATTAATTTAAGAAAATTATTTATTTATTTTTCTTTCATTATAATAATATCATATGTTAGTTGTGCTTCGATCTATTTTTTCTTCATCCCAAACACTGGTAAATGACTGTTCAAAATGAATTTTTCATGCCTGAAGCACATTTGATAAATCATATGGTCGACATGTATTTTTTCATCCTATAAATGAAAAATGAAAACAAAAATGTTTTCCCAATTTATCCAAGAAATCATATTTTAATCTCAAAAAAAATATCCAATGTTCAATACACTCCATTCAAACCATAAGAATTATCCAAAATATTTCTCCCCAAATTAACATTCCAAAAAGGTATCTAATTTTCAAAAATAAATTTCAACATCCTCTTCCCTATAAAAACATAATGTAGATTTGGTTGAAAAATACCAAATAATTAGTAACCCTAAAAACCATATTGAAGACGTTTTTGACTATAAATCATTAATGAATTAGTACTATAGTACTATCCTTATATATCACATTTTTTTTAACATAATTCTTGAATCAAAAAATAGTAGTACATTATATATTCCACTTTTATTGTAGTAACAATATAAGATGGACCTTGATCAATTTTTATCTTATGAGATTTATTTCCATGTTGCATTGGAATATCATTTTCATAATGTCCCATATATTTACCATTATAAAAGTTAATATTTATAAATTCATTATTTCACGAACAATCACAAGCTTCATAACCTTTCAATCCACAATTGTAAAATAGTATCATTCCTTTTATGAATGTAATGGGGTGTTTCTTCCCACAATTATCACATATGCGAAAAATAATTCTTTCCCATTTTAAATTTATCAGTATCTTGGTCAACCGTTATCTTCTTCTCTTCCTTTCCTTGAATGTCATAAGATTTATAGAATTATTTCCGTATCGTGATAGCCGATGAGTTTATATCTAAATATCATGAGAATTTTTGAGAGACCAAAGCCTTTTGATGAATTTTTTTTAACTTATCTATGAGATGATAAATCATACTCAATGGGTTTTGTTCCTTGTCTGTAGAATGCCTTGAAAACATCTAAATTTAGCCTCACAATTTGCAATATTTTCATCCTCCTTTTACCACATACTCAGAAATTTTTGTTCTATATCTACTCACTATTCATAATTAATGAAATTTTCTAGTAAAAGTTCGTTAAATTCAATCCATTCTATATTTTATAGTTATTCCTTCTTTGTGTTTTCAATTAATAAACAACATTGATCCACATATCCTAGGAGGTGATAAACTACCAGGAAAACATTCTCCATTTAATTACTTCCCAATGTTAGAAATATCGTTCCTATGGAAAATTTTCATTGCTCATCCACAAATGGATTTACATTACAATTTAATTATAGAGGCTGTTTTATCATGAAGTGGAATAACATTGATCCTCCATATTGTGGATCAGGATGTTCTATATGGGTAAGGTTATTATTAGTAAATTGACTTATCTTTCTTAATATGGTTATAAGTTAATATAAACTAGTTATATCACTAGATCCAATATCATTATCTTGTATTGGAGTGAAATACCTACATAGATCACATGGATTGACAGAATGTCCATTCCTTCCATAAGTCTCAATTTCTAAACAATCTCATACACTTGATTAGGTTATGAATAATAATGCATAATTACAAACATGTAAAATATGTGACATAAATTGAAAAAATTATGCATATTAAATAATATAACCCTAAAATTCATTTATTTAGGGTCATATTTATTCATAACTACTTAATGTAGTTTTATAAAGAAAATTTTATTTGTCCTAAGCGTATCCCCTGGGAATTTGAAAATTGGTGCGTAGTAAGACCCATTGTCTTGTAGCAAGATACCACGAGTCAGGACTAGAACACATTGTCATAGTAATTACTTCTTTGTACATCTCTTCCCAGACCACATCCACTTATATTATCCAGACATGGTTGTATTTTCTAGGAATACCAACATAATATCTATATTAACAAAATTATAGGATGTTCTTCAATACATATTCTCAAATTATATATTAGGGTTATCCTCCATAATCATGATTTTCAAAATTTATTTTTCAAGGTTGTTGCAAAAATTCCTCTAATACCAATGTAATGTGCTGAGTGTAGATGCTTTGGGCTAGTATATAATATTAATAATTTTTCTTGATTACAAGATATCAAATCCCAAATAACCGATTAGTTTAACAGTCTTGGAAAATATATTAAATACATGAATATTACATTTTAATTCATGAAATGAAAAAGAATATATTATCTCCATTAAAAACATCTATATCCCTTTGAATATCCATGTAGGTCAATCATAATATACTTCTTTTCATCCAAGGGAAATATGAAATATAAAAAAGGGGTGATTTCAGTTACACAGTAAGGGTAATCAATATAGATGAACCTATCATAAATAAACATAATGTTTTATATAATATTGTACAATAATAAAATAGTTCTCTTAAACATAATCATCAAAATTATATGGATATAAGAAATAATATTTTAAAATATAAACATGAAAATGGATATTCTGAAAATTGAGAAATCACAAGTATGAACTAATCCCATAAATATAGAATTCAGAATAGGGTACATCATAAACATACCATCAATTCTTTATCATATAAATTGTAAATAATTGGGAAACACATTAGGAAAAAACGAAACATAATTGTCTCATGAGGCCTTATAATGATTATATAGACTATACAGGGCCCCTCTCAATACTTAAAAAGTCCAATTCATTATTCTAATAAAGTGGGTAAACCATAACATAATCATTAGTATTAAAATTAATGCACAATATATTAACACATTTACCATAAACTATGAATGGTATCAAAATAACACATCCAAATTCCATCATATCATAAACCCATCAATAAAATATTTAAAATTGTATCGTAATAAATAAACCTCAAGAAATAAAAAAATATAAAAAAATGATGTTGACATAAATGAAATATTCGATTGAAATAATTAATACTATTTGAGACAAATATCCCTTTTTAAATAGAATTTATTTGAAATTCATGAAATAATAAAAGAAAAAAATTCATTTGAAAATAAACTTCTAATCATGTAGGATAATCATATAAATGGGAAGTCATGATAATAGAATAAAACAGACACTCATTCTGTATAACTTATCAAAATTATTTCCTTAATTTGAAAAAATCTCTATAAATTACCTCAATTAGAAAATGAAAGAAATATTTATTTGAAAAAAAAATATAAATTATCAATCAAGCGTAAAAATGACATTATTGTTTTGGGGAATAATAATAGTATTTTAATATAAATAACTAGGAAACATGGACATGGAAGACAAAAAACCCCTATAGATACTTTGGTATAGATGACCTTGGATACAAATGAGACTATGAAATTAACCCTTACATTGTACTTTCCTTTTGTCAAGGGGGTGTTAACCTCTTGTAGAATAGATAAATCATATTATTAAATTATTACAAGACCATATAGATAGTAATGATACAATATATGATATTTTTATATCATGTTATTCATAATATTTAATTATTACCATTGTTTCGGGTGTTAACTACTTCCTTTCTCAATTCATGTTTTTTCATATAAGCCATGTTTGTTATAAATTGGATATATTTTAATAAAATATAGAATTATATTATGTTCATAATAATTATTTTGATAGATCACATAAATTTTATAATCACTTTTGAATGGTTAATGTGGAGAATAAATCTTGTTGTGTTCTGGAGACGGTATGACATACATACGCACGAGCTAAAATACCATTCATATGATGGTCAAATGTTATATAATTGAATGTTATATTAATTATAGAGAAAAATTTACATATTATGTTAATTATTTGTATTCCTTATACTCATCATTATACTAATCCAAATAATGTAGTGTTGAATGACAAATTACACTATGGCGTGGAGACGGTAAGTAGTTCATACATAGCATGATATTTTGTTCTTCATAGGATGGACAAAAAACGTAATGGGGTTTTTACCCAACTATATTAAAATCAAATGATATATATTACACAATAGGTTTTAATTTTGTTTGAAAAACATATTAATAGGATGTAGAATAAGAAACGGAGTTGAATTTAATTAGTAATAAAATCCCATAAATTTTTTCCTGTATCCGTTTGAATTGCACAAAATGAATCCAAAAGATGGGATTATGCCAAATGTATTGTCTCTAGGATTAATTTAGGGTTATGGGTGGAGAATTTAGAATGGTTTTCCCCAACAAAAGGAATTTATAGGTTTTAATAAAATGTAAGGTGGGGTTCTCAAATATTAGAGATGGGATGGGAACTTTAACAAACTCAAAAACTATTAATTTATTATAAATTGGGTATCAGTTTAAAATAACTCAAAAGTGAGATATTTAGAGGGTAAAATGATGATGGGTCTATATACTCTATTGAAATTAAATTTATTCATGTTTTTATATTATGTTAACCCTTATCATTTTCATTTATGCACAATTAATCTATTTAATTTTAATGGTAGTAAAAATCTTATAAACATTTAATGGTTATAAATATTTACTTATTTTATTTAGAGTGACCATTAATGAAAAAATATGAATATTATGAACTAATAATTATCCCATTATATTTTTGGATGATTTTGAATATTTCTGAATAATTTAATAAATTATTATTTTCATAAAATATCAAGTGTCAATTGTGAAACTATTAAATACATTACAATTAAATAAAATCTAAATAGAATGATAACATCAAATAACAGAATTTAATACACTCCTAACATGTAATTTAGGCCTATAAAATTCATGGATCACCTCAACTATGTAATATTATTTTATTTTAAATATTTTAAAATTCCATCATTTTAAATTTCAATTATTAAAATTATTACTTCTTCAAAATTGTTTTATTATTTATTGAAATTAGTTTCTCTATAAAAATTATAAATAAATATCAGTTATGCAGATAATTGTTTTATATTTATAGAGGCCATTTTTTAGATATTCCCTTTTATAATTCTCTATTTAAATATTATTATACTTATAAAAAATGAGAGTGTGACATTTTTTCACAATCATTGATTTTAATAATATTCATTTCATATTCAGGGAAGAGTTTCTACTAAATGATTGAATTTATAAAATTATATATTAAGGGTATTATTTAGTAATCCAATATTTTTTTTCTATGTTAGAATAACATTATAATATTATTTTAACCTTTAATTACTCTATTTATAATTAATAGTGGTAAAAAAATATTGAAGTTACTTTTCTTAATGTTAAATAAACATATTTACATAACATGAACCCACTGATTTCAAAAATGGAATCCATTTTCAAAATTACAAACACATTAGTATCATTATTTAAAATAAAATTAATTTCATTGATGGAATGAGAAATTAGGGTCATCAGATGTAAAAACCATCAAAATATCGATATGTGTTTATATCTATTTTCAATGTGAAATAACATAAAATGAATAAATTGGATTACATAGTAAGAAATAAATGTAATAATACATTAAAATCAACTTAATGGTTATTAAATTAATATAAAAAATTAGATAAAAATTAGTTTTGAATGAAAATGTAGTATTTTTCACCATTCATTAAAATTATAATAGTTATGATAAAAACAAAAATATTTTATCCAAATTTATTTATTTACGTCCTATTTACAAAAAATGATTTTATTTTATAAACTTTAATATATTAAGGCGTCAAAATTGGATTTAAAATTTCTTCTCCATTAAAAGGATGAAAACTGCATTTTAAAAAAAATCTTTTATTCAAAAAATTGATTTTGTTCTTATATCGTATCTAAGAAACCCATAAGATGAATGTTAATTTTATATTATATATATATAATTTAATATGTGGTTACTACAATTCATAACCACATTATAAATGGAAATTAATGGGTTGCTCAAACTCGGTGTTGTGTGTTGGAAAAGCTATTGAATTATAGAAGTGCACCTTGGAATCATAGTGAGGTACAAAATACATATCTGAAAACTAATAAAATTTCTCTTATTATAATATATTTTATTTAGAAATAATTATTTGGTCTAATAAATCAACTTCGTATATGTTTATAATGGTATTTAATCAATTTTCTTAAGTATTATTGTATAATTGAGCATATAATATTCATGTAAACTATTAAATAAATTTTAGATTACATCTAGGGGTATCGAAGGAGAGTAAAAAATGAGACTTTATAAAAAAATAAAAAACCTGAGACGTATTAATGGAACATTGTAAACATTAATATATATAGAATACTACATAAGAAACATGGTACTATATAATAGGAATATTTATATTGTTTTACTCATCAAAATTGATTTATTGAATGATTAAACTAGTTGCTGAGAATTGAAAACAAGAAATTTCTCATCGAGATTTGTATTTATCACCACTATCAGATGGATGTAGTAAATGTTTATATGTATACTAAAAACAAGGTATTGTTAATACCTGTGGGTTATAGGAATCCTAAAAAATTATCATTAAATGAAATCCAATCTGAAACATTTTCATGTCATTGGAAGTGAATGATAATTTTGGTATATATAGGACAATAAAGGAAATTATAGAACTATATAAGTTGAATAAAAAAATTTAGTGTAATAAAAAAAGTGTAAGTCATTGAAATACTACACAAAATGGATGAATAATGATGTGAACAATAACAATGCCAAATTCATTATGGATTAATGTGGAAATATTTATAAAACAGTTAACATTTATGAATTACTTAAAGGATATGATAAATTTTGTGAAAATTCCCATGTTATTCATGGTTATCTAATGATTGAACACTCTGAGGAAGAATAAAAGGAAGAGTATGTTACTAAAGAGATGCTTTATACACATACGAGGAAAAATATCATAATGAAATTGATGTATCTAATATAAATGTAGATATATATTTACTATGAAAAACAATAAATATGTGTAATTTTGAACATGAATCTCCATAATAAATGGTGGAACCAAAATATTTTGATGAAGTGTTCAAATATGTTTCATTGGATAGAGGAATGAATAAGGAAATTAATAAAATTTAAATGAATAAAATGTTCGACCTTTTCGGTATTCCATATAATCATAATATTAATGTTGCAAAGTGGGTAATTAAATTTTTTTTAAGATAATTATAATTTCATTTAAAATAAGGATAATATCATGTGTAAAATAAATTCACAAATTGTAGCTATAGATGTTCAAGAATATTTTTTACAAATGGATAGACATGAACTGATTGTTCTATTCATGGTGATAGTGATGTGAAAAGGATTTAATATTAAATTGATGGATGTAAAAGTAACATTTTGGAAAGGTGTTATCAAAGAGGAAGTTTATATTGATTAGAAAAATGTGATTTTTTTAAAAAGATCATGAAACTTATGTGTGTATATTAATTAATTCTTATAAAAGGCCTAAAATTTGAACCAAAATCATATCATAATTAACTAGAAATGTACTTTTCCAATCAAGAATTTTAGAAAATACATTGTGGATCCCCATATATTTTTTATGAAATACTAGAATGAACAATTCATGGTATTCCTTTATGTGTATTGTATAATATATTGTGGAATATGGTATAAAAATATAATATTTTTGAAATATCAAGAGGTTCAAATTTGTATATAGTATGACTGGTGAACTCAAATACATTTTTGGTCTATAAGTTGTTTATATAGTGAAACACACCTTGGTCTCCTAATATATGTATAGAAGATAAATACTAAATAATTTTTATACATGTCACATAAATGAATTTTTTTAATTTTAAATTCCATTTAATTTCCATTCATGTTTTGTTTTGAGGGTTTCCCATGCTTTTATGGAGGAATGTGTGAGTTTTCATGAATTGGGTCAAACTGTGAGCCCAATTTCAGATTTAAAATTAAACATTATTCCTTTATAAATACTTTAATTTTCAACATTTTTTATCAAATCCAATTCCTAATTTTCATCCTCTAACCTATTAACAACACCATATTAATTTGGACCATTTAGGAATCCATAATCATGGTGGATATGAGTTTTTATTTAAGGGATTGGGTCTGCCTGAAAGCCCATTTTCTGCATTACAAATTAATTAAAATTATTTAATATCTCATTCAATATTTTCGTTTTTTTGTTAATTCCATCTCTCACTTGAGCCCACATACCATAGGAGATCCCCCATTCCATCCTCCCACAATTTGGAGCTCAATAGTGTCGCAAAAGTGGTCGAAACCTCTCAGGATTTCAGAAACCGCCCAGATTTGGAGAGGCAAATTAATCATTTCATAACTGCTTCTATTTTTACTCTTTTTCACCCATTCCAGTTCCTACATAATCTCTTAATCCATTTTTGAACCTCCCATTAATGGTTGGATTTTTTCATATTCAGATACTGGGGGGTTTTGGGTTGTTTTCGTCAAGATTGTTTTAGGTAAGTGTTTCTCTCTTCAATTCCTCCTGTCTACTTAGGGTTTCCTCCTTATTCCATGAATCTATAGAATGTCCAGAAGTTAGGGTTAGAACCTCGGGTTTGATTTTGTGTATTTTTGGTCAAATATTGTGTTCTAGTGATGGATTTATCTTCCTTGTGGTGTGACGGTGGTGTGGTGGATGTTTCACACCATGTTTTGAGGGATTCGACATTTTTTGTAGGTGGTTCCATGTGTAAAAACTTATTGATGAGTTGTCTTGCTGTATTTATTAATTTTTAATATTCCTAATATAATAGGTGTGGTGAAAATACTATGTAGGATTATTTTGGATAAGTTTTTAATTTTATAGTTGCATTTTAACTTGAAATTTGGTGTTTTCGTGTGTAACTCTTGGGGTATTATTTGAGTGTATTTTATAACATATGGAATTGGTTTAGTAAACATTGGTTGGATTTACAATTATGTTTTTTTAATTTATTTCTGTAATATGGGCCTAAAATGAGGGTTTTTGAATAGGTTTTATGTGTAAAACAATGTTATACTTTTTGATAGTATTTTATGAAAATGTGTGTTTTCATTTGGATTATTTGTAGTATTATTCAAGGTGATTTTATAAAACTTGAAAGTGGATTTATAAATGACTCTAGGGATTCCAATTATGTTTTGGATAGGAATTGGTAGGGTTTTGGTCCCAAATTGTGGGTTTGAAATGATTTTTGTGTGAAATACATATTTACAACACTTTGGTTCTTTTTATGAAAATTGTAAATGTTTTAGTTGGTTAAACAAAGTGGGAAAATGGTGCATATGTACTGTTTTGTATATGTGTTAACCTATAATGGGGGTTTGAAAGGTTAAGTGGTGTTTTAAGATGTAAAAAAATTTTAGAATGTGTTTAAAATTTCTGAAATGTTTTATTAAATTGTGATGTTGGAGCGAAACCTGTTTGTGGGCTGTTTCGTATATGTTTGATGATAAAATGATTTTGAAGGTAAAAAGTGTATTATGTAACAAGTGAGTGGGATTTTATGAGAGTTTTAATATATTTTAATGTTTTTATAAATTTTTTTATGGATTTGTGTAAGTGTTAAAGAAATGTGAAAACTGTTGTGGGCTATTTTGGTGTGAGTCATATTTCAAAATCAATTTGAATGAAAAGTGGAATTTTGTGAATTATGTTGTATACATGTGGGCTGTTTGGTGAATTTATGATATAGAAATAATATTTTCATTTGAAATGTATATTCATTGACTTGTTTAACTTGTTTGAGCACAATGGGAAAACCTGGGTATCTGGGTGGTTGGAAGTGTACTAGTATGATAGTGAATCCGTGGGGTTTGGCCCCAGTTTCACTTAGCAAGACTGACACATACAACTCAAACTAAACTATGAAGATTATGATGAATGGGGACCACTAGGTTATTGGTATGTTCCCTACTAGTGGGTCGTTCATGAGAACAGATATTTGTGATGGTTACTCTCACCGAGATACGAGGTACCTGAGACCCCAAACTACCTAGTGCCTAGGGGTTATTTCCCATTGCTTGTGCTCACTAGATATTTTGTGCATACTGTCAGCATACGGTATGAGTGGCTGGAAAATTCAGTAGCTTTGGTATTTATTTTAAAATTTATTATTCTTTAAATTATCCCACATGAAAATTCTTTTTATTTAATGTTGCATCTTTTAGAAATTGAAACTAACATTTCATGTTTTTGAAAACTTGCATGCTTTTATTCTCTAAATATTTATCAATTTGAATCTCTTACTGGTGGTGTCGTACTAGAAATTTTATCACACCCTACTTAAACCCTTGGGTGTATGTATACTTGTTTGTTTTTGTTGTCTTAGGTTGGGTATAGTTTTTAGTGCCAGTGGTTCGGGTTTCTAGAAGGTCCTTCATGGTGAAGTCTTATGGGGAGGGCTTGAGGGAGGTGCCCCTTTCCATGTGGAGGATCTTGGGATATCCTTATATGGTTTTGTAACTTTTTAATGGTCTTTAAACATAGTTTTAAATTAAGTAATTCACTTATGAAATTTTGTAAAAGACTGTTTTAGTTGGAAAATCCGGATTTGTTTTATTGAGTTTGTTTGTTGTTTAATGTTTATAAAATTGGGTATATCGTTCCCAATTCTCTTATATGATACTCGGGAACTTGTTCTAGCCCATGGGGATCAGGAACGCCCTTCGGCCCTTGTCACGGGCTGGGTTTGGGGCCTGGTTTGGTGGTAACCGGATTCAATTCATGACAAAATGGTATCAGGGGAGGTTCAGGATAACTCTTTGGGTCATGTTATTTGGGGAATAGTCAGGATAGTATGGAGTTAGGATTGTAAGGACTTATTATTATAGTTTTGGGTAGAGTTCCTGATCACCACAACTCATGATAGTATTCATGTTTCCAGGCGAAGTCCGGAAATATCTAAGTCCTTTGGTTTTCTTGGATTGATGACGGTTAGGGAAAATGAATAGAGAGTTGGGTTAATGGTCTCAGTGAGCTCGTAGGGTCTGGAAAGCCATGTGGATCCAGGGATCTTCCCACGAAAAATCTCTGTGATAGTGAAGTGATAGGAATATGGTCGCCAACCATATGTCCAAGTCACCCACTAAAACTAGTTTCCTCTCGCAATGTCTTGTGTTCATTAGTATTGAAATCTTGAAACCTTGGTTTTAAAGTGACTTGGTTTTAAGAAGAGTAATGTTTTTTTGAAATTATTTTCAAATAATTAGGGAATGGTTTGGTTAAGGAAATGGTGGAACTATATTTACAAAAAAAAATTAAATGGAAAAGGGTGTGCTTACACCTTTTTTGAATGCTGGAACTATATTGATGTTGGTTTTGGAAAGTGTTTCCAATAGATTTTTCTAAACAATGAAAGGGTGTTTTAATTTGATGAGATTTTTCGAAATTTATGTGAATATCTTTAAAGTGAGTTATTTTCAAAATGGTTTTGTCTTTATGAAATGTTTATTATGATTTAAGTTGGTATTTTGATCTCGTGGTTAGTGGTATTGAGAAAAATGATGTGTTGGTTTACCGTTTTGGTTTTGAAAAGTGGAAATATTTTTTTAACTTTTTTTATTTCCATGAGCAACCACATGCATGGGGTTATATGGAATGATTAATGGTTAACGGAAAAACTTGACGAGTGTTGGGATTTATATGAGGAGGGTGCCCGATGTGGCATAGAAACATTCATGTGTAATGCCCATGGGGTACCTTTAGTGGATACACTAACTGCTGAACCGTTTGATTTCAAGAAATGTTTTTAAATAAAAACATTATGTCTTGATGAATTATTTGGGCTGGATTATATTATTTGTTGTTGGACAATGTTGATGTTTTGGGATGTTTTGAGTCCAAGAACCCCTCCTATTTTAACTATGTTTTGGGTTTATGTTTGGTTGGTACGTTTGGTAGAAGGACAGGTTAGTAGTATCCTATGAGATATGTTTTGAGACACTTTTATGGGGGTTCCCTTCATGTGTTTGGATCAGGTTTCCGGATTTTTTGACTAATGGACCAACTCGTTTGAGTCCTTGGGTTCTCTCATTGGAAAAAGTAATCTCCGATTAAGGGTTAATGCATAACTGAAGTGAAACCCAGATTTTTCTCCATTGGAAAATCCTCCAATATATCAATATAAGGAATATTTTATCAAAATTTATTGACTGAGTCTACACCCATTCCTATCATTGATTTTTATATCCACATGTAGTGGGACAGTTCTCATGGAAGGTTGAAAGAGACCATAGTTTCTGATGTTTCCTAATTCGTCGAAGCTAGAAGACGTCTACGGGTGTTAGTGGGGTTGAGTGTCTCAATGGTGTCAAAGAGGGCCTCTAGTTTCTTCATTGTTTCTTTGAATCATGAGTTCATGTTAAACCACAAGTGTGGGAAATATGGTCACGATAGGATATTGTGGCCACATTATAGAATTGTGTGTCATTTGGGGAGGTTATATAAGGAACCTCTCCATGCATTGTTTATATCAGTCATAATGGTCATGTTCGGTGATGCCTTATGATGTCCTATGCTCGATTAACCATAATGGTGAATGTTTGGAAATCATCTGAGTGTCTATATTATGTTGGGAGAATGTCAACCTTGAAAAAACATAAAAATATTCCATTTTAGAGGAAGGTGAGTTTAGGTTTTATTTACTTATATTATTTCTCACCCAAACAAACAATGTGTGATGTGTGTGTATCTTCAAATCCCTTTTTCAGTGAAATATCGAGTTAGGATAAAGTGAGTTTGGATTGTGTTATGTCTTGGAAAACTTATCGGGGATTGCGTTGTAGCTGTTCGTTGCACCAAAAGAATATTTATTGTTCATGGGGATTCCAAAGCCTATCTGCGAGGACGAAGATGCTTCAATTATTTGAGCTCCAACCATAGGTCTCAGAGAGAAGCTGGCTCGTATTAAGGGGAAATCACAAGGTCATTTAAACCCTTGTACAAAGACCTATTCCCATTATGAAAGTAAGGAAGCGTTTAAACCTATGGTGTCATCATCTATCTTATTTTTTTCATGTTCGGTGGAAATAGGTGGAGGGCCGTGTACCCATGTCATCGTCCAATGTTATTCCCTCCCCCTTTGGTTTCCACTGAGTATTTAGAGAATGGTATTAAGTTTGGATAGAATTTTTGAGAACATAGTTTTCAATTTGTTAATAGTTACCATGCCCCAGAAAAACACATGGATAGAAGGATCCACACTATTAGCACATTGTTTCCCAAATCGTGCGGACTAACCATGTGACCTTCCCAACTCTTCAAATTTCAGGGTCTTTCTATACTGGAACATGCTTGTCGGTAAAGATGGTCGGTTCTTATTGTGGGGAGACCCACTATGAATCTTATATAAGTTCATTCGTAAAGGTCCAATTGAAGTATACACATTGTACTGGGGAGTCCGTTCAGGCCTCCCCCTATTAGTGTCCTGATTCTGTCTCGGGAAAAATATAGGTTGTCTGTTATGGTGGGGAGCCTATTTTCGTTCCCACGTACCAGTAACTCAGATTTATCAATGATCTTGGCTTAGAGGTATGTAGTCTTGTTTGGAGCTATCAAGCTTACTATATCTTCCTTGGGTAAACACTGAGATTGGAGAGTGCCCAATGGTTTAGTTATAGCAAATAAAGTGTAACCTTGTTCTACGTTTATATTTGTTTGGGTGAATTGCTTACGTCTTGTTCAGATGGTGATTAAGGAGATTTATTTTGTGATGAAGGTTGAATGTGATTGATTATTTCAGGAAAGTGGTGTAACTTTTGGTTGGGAGAGTAACCCTTCATTAAATGATCACTGGAGGTGTTTTGGGCTTTGGGGGTGAAACCTGACAAGGGAGTACCTCTCGATTTCTCATTTGGGTTTGGTTTTTTACTTTGGCCTTGATGTGACTTTACGAGTAGGAAAGTTTTCATGGTTGGGAGAATTGTCACATAAATGAATTATTTTAAATTTAAATTCCATTTAATTTCAATTTATTCTTTTTTTATAGATTCCCAAGCTTTTATGGAGGAATGTGTGAGTTTTCATGAATTGGGCCAAACCATGAGCACAATTCCAGATTTAAAATTAAATTTTTATTCCTTTATAAAGCCTTCATTTTTCAAAAAATTTCTTCCATTTCAATTTATAATTTTCATCCCCTGACCTATTAACAACACCATATTAATTTGGATCATTTAGGAATCCATAATCATGGTGGATATGGGTTTTTATTTAAGGAATTGAGCTTACCCGAAAGCCCATTTTCTGCATTAAAAATAAATTTTAATTCCTTAATATCTCCTTGAATATTTTTGTTTATTCGGTTATTCTAACTCTCACCCTAGCCTACTAACCTGAGGCACTCCCCCATTCACTAATCCCACAATTTGGAGCTCAATAGAGACACCAAATTGGTTGAAACTACTCTGGATTTCCGAAATCACCCAGATTTGGAGAGGTAAATTAATCCTTTCATAACTCCTTATATTTTTACTCTATTTACCCCATTCTAGTTCCTACATAATCTATTAATAATTTTTTTAACCTCCCATTAATGGTTGGATGTTTTCAAATTCATATACTGGTGGATTTTGGGTCGTTTTCATCAAGATTGTTTTAGGTAAGTGTTTCTCTGTTCAATTCCCCCCTTATCCTTAGGGTTTCCTCCCTATTTCATGAAGAAATAGAATGTAAAGAAGTTAGGTTTAGAACCTAGGGTTATATTTGGTGTATTTTCTGTCAAATATTGTGTTATAAGGCTGTATTTATCCTCTTTGTGGTGAGGCGGTCGTGCGGTTGATGTTTCGCAACAAGTTTTGAGGGATTCAACACTTTCGGTAGGTGGTTCCATTTGTAAACAATTATTGATGATTTAGCTTGATATATTTATTCATTTTTCATATTCCTCATATATTAGGTGTGGTGAAAAAACTGTTTATGATTAATTTGGATAAGTTTTTAATTTTATAGTTTATTTATAACTTGAAATTGGGTGTTTTCATGTGTAACTCATGGGGTATTATTTGGGTGTATTTTATAACATATGGAATTGGTTTAATAAATATTTCATGGCCTTCTAATTCTTTTTTTTAATTTATTAGTGTCATGTGGGACTAAAAAAGGGTTTTTGAATAAGATTTATGTGCAAAACATTGGTATACTTTTTGAGAGTATTTTATGAAAATGTTTGTTTTCAATTGGATCATTTGTAGTACTATTCAAGGTGATTTTATAAAACATGAAAGTGGTTTTATAAATGTCTCTATGTATTTCACTTGTGTTTTGGATAGAAATTGGTATGGTTTTTGGTCCCAAATTTTGGGGTTGAAATGAGTTTTGTGTGAAAGACTTATTTACAACACATGGGTTCTTTTTATGAAAATTGTAAATGTTTTAGTTGGTTAAACAAAGTGGGAAAAGGGTGAAAATGTACTGTTTGGTATATGTGTTTACCAATTATGGGGTTTTGAAATGTGGAGTGATGTTTTAAGATGAAAAACATTTTTATAATGTTTTGTAAATTTCTAGAACGTTTTATTAAATTGTGATGATGGAGAGAAACTTGTTTGTGGGTTGTTTCGTGTAAGTTTGATGATAAAATGATTTTGAATGTAAAAACGGTATTATGTAACAAGTGAGTGGGATATTATGAGAGTTTTAATATATATTTATGTTTTTAGAAAAAATTTTTATGGATTTTTGTAAGTGTTAAGGAAATGTGAAAATTGTTGTGGGCTATTTTGGTGTGAGTTGGATTTCAAAATCAATTTAAAGGAAAAGTGGACTTTTGCGACTTGTGTTGTATACATGTGGGCTGTTTGGTGAATTTATGATATGGAAATGATATTTTCATGTGAAAAGTATATTCATTGACTTTTTGAACTTGTTTGAGCACAAAGGGAAAACTCGAGTATCTAGGTGGGTGGACGTGTACTAGTATGCTAGTGAATCCGTGGGGTTTGGCCTCAGTTTCACTTAGAAAGATTGACACTTACCATTATAACTAAACTATGACGATGATGATGATTGGGGACACCGGGTTATGGGTATATTCCCTACTAGTGGATCGTTCATGAGAATAGATATTTGTGATGGTTACTCTCACCGAGATACGAGGTACCTAGGACCCACAACTAGCTAGTTCCTAGGGGTTATTTCCAATTTCTTGTGCTCAATAGATATTTTGTGATTACAGTCGGAATAAGGTATGAGTGGCTGGAAAATTCAGTATCTTTGGTATCTATTTTAAAAGTGTTTATTTCTTAAATTAGACCTCATGAAAACTGTTTTTATTTAATGTTGCATCCTTTAGAAATTGTAACTAGCATTTCATGTTTTTGAAAACTTACATGATTTTAGTCTTTAAATGTTTATCACATGGAATCTCTTTGTGGTGGTATCCTACTGTGCATTGGATCACACCCTACTTACACCCTTGGGTATAAGTATACTTTGATATTTTTGTTGTCGTAGGTTGGGTACAGTTTTTAGTGCCAGTGGTTTGGGTTTCTAGCAGGTCCTTGGTGGTGAAGGCTTGTGGGGATGGCCTGAGGGAGGTGCCTTTTGCCATGTGGATGTTCTTGGGCTATCCTTATTTGGTTTTGTAACATTGTAATTATCTTTAAAAATATTTTTAACTTATGTAATTCAGTTCTGAAATTTTGTACAAGACGGTTTTAGTTGAAAAATCCAGATTTGTTTTATTGATTTTGTTTGTTGCTTAATGTTTATAAAATCGGGTAAATCGTTCCCAATTCTCATTATATGATACCCGGGCACTTCTGTCAGCCCGTGGGGATCGGGAACACCCTTCGGGCCTTTTCACGGGCTGGGTTTGGGGCCCGGTTTAGTGGCGACAACATTCGGTTCGTGGCATGAATCAAAAAAAATTTCATTTATAATTTTTTTGAACCATGATTAGAAAGAATGATGTACCATAATGAGATCTAATTAGTATTTGAAATATATTTACCTTTTTTGATAAATTGTGTAACATGTGACACTATGTTATGGGGAACCAGAATATACTATTCAAATATTATTATTTTAGCATATATATTATAAAATGAAAGGTATATTTTACAGTATGAAAATGTTAAATATATTTTAAAATCTATTTTTGAATTATATTAATATATAAAATATACTTATAACTACATACATAATTTTTACAATAAGTATTTAAATGATTTTGAAAATACATTTTTCTCAAAAAATAATCTTAATTTATTAATGTAAAAAAAATTAAAATAATGTACAGTATTATAAAATGCAATAGTTGATGTGAAACTAAATTTTAAAATTAGGGTGTAAAATTATCCCAGAGATTTATTTTTTTAATTTATGTATAAGAATAATTTTTCGATGAAGTAGTGAAAATATTGATTTTTATTAAAAACTAGTTTTTCACATTGAGCATATAAGGGTTCCATTTTGTTTGAAGTTATTTAAAAACTTAAAATTAGTTCAATTATAAAGTAATTAATCAATTTTATGTCATTTATGATAATTTATATTATATTTTTATATTAAAACAATATTTACAAAACAAAGAAGTTTTATTGGAAAATATTTCCATCATCGCATCTGTATGTTTTGTTTTAAAATAAATTCTTCAAATTATTTCACATTAATTTGATAAAATGGTTTCAAAATTATGTATAAATAAAATTAATAATATATAATAATTAAAAATTAGTTATTTGTCATATTAAATTGAAAAAATAGTAAAAATAATTTGTCACAACTACGGTTATAATTTTTCTACATGGAGGATAAACAATAAAATAGAAGGGTTATAATGAAAAATATTCCTAATAAATTACTAATTTGTGGACATATTTATATCTTTTATCATATTAGGTATTACAGTAACCCATTTTTTGGGAATTTTGATGTTTGTAAGACATGGGTATAACATTTTCAATTAATATATTCTAAGTTGGTTATCTCCCCCATTTATAAAAAGACATACCCTGTCATATCCTAAAAAAATTCAAAAGAAGATTTTATTGCAATATATTTACGAAGATCCATTCCATAATTATATACCCACATCCTAGAGGGATTATCAGGATTATATGACCCAACTAATAAATCTTTTAGTTCTATCTAAAGGAGGTTGTCTAAGAAAACATACCATTCTTAACTGTATTTTTTTTTCATCTTCCACATCATTGAAATCTACATAAACTGTACCTATGTAATAACATCTGTATATTCCACAGAATGAGATGTTATTATTTTAATATCTCAACATATATCTATATCCATTGCATAAAATGAGAAATTAAACTATCCATCATCGGTACAATGAACAACTGCCTCTCAAACTGATGTATTTCATCTGTATATTCCACAGAATGACATTTTATTTATATTTCATTTATTCCTTTGGTCAATAAAACAGAAACAATGTTCACACAAATGAACGACCCACCTTCTCCATGAATGATGTAATTCATTTTTATTTGTCTACATTATATTGAATAATATAATTGAATATATAATAAATATATTATAGTTATATATTATATTTATATAATGATAAAAAAAATTATATGACGTAACAATGGTAAAATAAAATGATTTAAAACACAAATCGAAAACATACTGTGAAAATAAAGCATCCATTATTGGAAACAGGATTTTAAAAAGAAAATTATTAAAAAATGGTAATAAAAGTTCATAAGTAAATCATACATATTATGATATATATGATAATGGTTTGTAATAGTTCAATAGTAAACCACTACGAGAAAAATCAATATTTGTGACGGGTTATTTGCGACCAGATTTTTTCCCGTCGCAAAAAACCCATCCATGAATCTATTTGTGACGGGAGACATCTCCCCGTCGCAAATAGTTTGGCGCGTCTTGCACAGAAAACATCGCAACTTGCGCGCCAAGCCGTACGGCTCGTGCGTGAAACCCCGCAGGGGTAGTTGCGATGGGACCCGTCGTGAATACCCTACGACGGTTAATAACTTTTTGCGATGGGATGTCTTCCCATTACAAAAAGACTGTCGACGGGTACTATTTGGGACGGGTCCCATCACAAATCACCTTTTAACTGTCGACTGTAATTTATGCGGGTGAGGGTATTTGCGACGGGCACCGTCGCAAATAGTACTAGTTATGACGGGAACCCAGTCGCTAATAACCCCGTCACAACTAATCTAACCTATATATATCCCCATTAATTATTTTCCAAATCATTCAGATCTAGCTCTCTCTCTTTCTCTTCATTTTTCAGTTTCAAAGAAAAATTTTCTTTTAGTAGAAATTTTTTATACAAGAAAAATTGGAGGGTGTCAATATCTTCAGAATATCAAAGTTTAATGTATTTATATATTATTTTTTATATTTATTTTATTTTTTATGTTCATTTTAATTTTATTAGTGGTAATTTCTTAAGATTTCAATTGATTTTTATTCATATTTATTTTTACTAAGAAATTGATATTATTAGTTATAATTATAAATATTTAGTAATATTTAATATTAATTAAATATAATTAGATACAATTAGGAATAAATAGATATAATTAGCAATAAATAGATATAATTAGCAACAAATAGATATAATTACCAATTAGTAAATATAATTAGCAATAAATAGATATAATTAGCAATAAATAGATATAATTAGCAATAAGTAGATATAATTAGCAATAAGTAAATAGAATTAGCAATGAATAGATATAATTTGCAATAAGTAAATATAATTAGCAATAAATAGATACAATTAGCAATAAGTAAATATAATTAGATATAATTAGTAATAAATACTAATAAATACTAATAATTAGTAATAAATAGATTTAATTAGTAATAATTAGTAATAAATATATATAATTGGTAATAAATAGATATAATTAGTAATAATTAATATAGTAATAATTATTAATAATTAGTAATAATTAGTAATAAATATTAATAAATAGTAATAAGTAGTAATAAATAGTAATAATTAGTAATAATTAGTAATAATTAGTAATAATTATTAATAAATAGCAATTATTAGTAATAAATAGTAGTTATTTATTACTATTTATTACTATTTCTTACTAATTATGACTAATTATTACTAATAAATAGATTTAATTAGTAATAATTAGTAATAAATAGATACAATTAGCTATAATTAGTAATAATTCGCTGTAAATATATATAATTAGCTAGAATTAAAAATAATTAGCTACAAATAGTTATAATTTTGAATAATTAGTAATAATTAGCTATAATTAGTAATAATTTGAAATAATTAGAAATAATTAGATATAATTAGAAATAATTAGCTATAATTAGAAATAATTAGACATAATTAGGAATAATTAGGAATAGTTAGGAATAACTTGTAATAATTAGGACTTATTAGGAATAATTAGGAGTAATTAGAAATAATTAGGAATAAATAGATATAATTAGTAATAATTAGTAATAAATAGATATAATTAGTAATGATTATTAATATATAAATATCATTAGATATAATTAGTAATAGCTAGCTATAAATAGATACAATTAGCTGTAATTTGGAATAATTATATATAAATAGATATTATTAGCTATAATTGGTAATAATTAGCTACAATTAGTACTAATTAGTTATAAATAGAAATAATTAGCTATAATTAATAATAATAATTAGCTAGAATGAGGAATAATTAGTAATAATTAGTAATAATTAGCTATAAATAGATATAATTAGCTTTAATTAGGAATAATTAGTAATAATTAGCTATAATGAGTAATAATTAGCTATAATTAGTAATAATTTTCTATAATTAGTACTAATTAGCTATAATTAAAAATAATTAGTTATAATTAAGAATAATTAGTTACAATTAGTAATAATTAGGAATAATTAGGAATAATTATTAATAATTAGAAATAATTAGTAATAATTAGTAATAATTAGTAATAAATAGATATAATTAGTAATAATTAGTAATAAATAGATATAATTAGTAATAAGTAGTAATAAATAGATATAATTAGCTACAATTTGTATTAATTAGCTATAAATAGATATAATTATCTATAATTAGGAATAATTAGAAATAAATAGATTTAATTAGCTATAATTAGTAATAATTAGAAATAATTAGCTATAATTAGCTATAATTAAAATAGTTAGCTATAATTGGCTATAATTAGTAATAATTAGCTATAATTAGGAATAATTAGAAATAATAAGTAATAATTAGCTATAATTAGTAATAATTAGCTATAATTAGAAATAATTAGCTATAATTAGAAATAATTAGCTATAATTAGAAAAAATTATCAATAATTAGGAGTAATTAGGAATAATTAGGAATAATTAGGAATAATTAGCTATAAATAGATATAATTAGCTATAATTAGAAATAATTAGCTACAATTAGTAATAATTAGCTATAATTAGTAATAATTAGCTAGAATTAGGAATAATTAGTAATAATTAGTAATAATTAAGAATAATTAGTTATAAATAGATAAAAATAGCTATAATTAGGAATAATTAGTAATAATTAGGTATAATTATTAATAATTAGCTATAAATAGTAATAATTAGCTATAATTAATAATAATTAGCCATTATTAGGAATAATTAGCTATAATTAGGAATATTTAGCTATAATTAGTAATAATTAGGAATAATTAGGAATAATTAGTAATAATTAGTAAGAATTAGTAATAATTAAGAATAATTATTAATAAATAAATATAATTAGTAATGATTAGTAATAAATAGATATAATTAGTAATAATTAGCAATAAATAGACATAATTAGCTATAATTTGTAATAAATAGCTATAAATAGATATAATTAGCTATAATTAGGAGTAATTAGCTATAAATAGATAAAATTAGCTATAATTAGTAATAATTATAAATAATTAGCTATAATTAGCTATAATTAATAGTAATTAGTTATAATTAGAAATAATTAGCTATAATTAGATATAATTAGTAATAATTAGCTATAATTGGGAATAATTAGTAATAATTAGGAATAATTAAGAATAATTAGTAATAATTAGAAATAATTTGCAATAATTAGGAATAATTAGGAATAATTAGTTAAAATTAGTAAAAATTAGTAATAATTAAGAATAATTAGTAATAATAAGAAATAATTATAAATAAATAGTAATAAATAGATATAATTAGTAATTATTCATAATAATTAGTAATAAATTAGTAATAATTAGTAATAATTAGTAATAATTAGTAATAATTAGTAATAATTAGTAATAAATAGTAATAATTAGTAATAAATAGATATAATTAGTAATAATTAGTAATAAATAGATATAATTAGTAATAAGTAGTAATAAATAGATATAATTAGCTATAATTTGTATTAATTAGCTATAAATAGATATAATTATCTATAATTAGGAATAATTAGAAATAAATAGATTTAATTAGCTATAATTAGTAATAATTAGAAATAATTAGCTATAATTAGCTATAATTAAAATAATTAGCTATAATTGGCTATAATTAGTAATAATTAGCTATAATTAGGAATAATTAGTAATAATTAGCTATAATTAGTAATAATTAGCTATAATTAGTAATAATTAGAAATAATTAGAAATAATTAGATATAATTAGAAATAATTAGCTATAATTAGAAATAATTAGACATAATTAGGAATAATTAGGAATAGTTAGGAATAACTTGTAATAATTAGGACTTATTAGGAATGATTAGGAATAATTAGAAATAATTAGGAATAAATAGATATAATTAGTAATAATTAGTAATAAATAGATATAATTAGTAATGATTATTAATATATAGATATCATTAGATATAATTAGTAATAGTTAGCTATAAATAGATACAATTAGCTGTAATTTGGAATAATTATATATAAATAGATATTATTAGCTATAATTAGTAATAATTAGCTACAATTAGTAATAATTAGTAATAAATAGAAGTAATTAGCTATAATTAATAATAATAATTAGCCAGAATGAGGAATAATTAGTAATAATTAGTAATAATTAGTAATAATTAGTAATAATTAGCTATAAATAGATATAATTAGCTTTAATTAGGAATAATTAGTAATAATTAGCTATAATGAGTAATAATTAGCTATAATTAGTAATAATTTTCTATAATTAGTACTAATTAGCTATAATTAAAAATAATTAGTTATAATTAAGAATAATTAGTTACAATTAGTAATAATTGGGAATAATTAGGAATAATTAGTAATAATTAGAAATAATTAGTAATAATTAGTAATAATTAGTAATAAATAGATATAATTAGTAATAATTAGTAATAAATAGATATAATTAGTAATAAGTAGTAATAAATAGATATAATTAGCTACAATTTGTATTAATTAGCTATAAATAGATATAATTATCTATAATTAGGAATAATTAGAAATAAATAGATTTAATTAGCTATAATTAGTAATAATTAGAAATAATTAGCTATAATTAGCTATAATTAAAATAATTAGCTATAATTGGCTATAATTAGTAATAATTAGCTATAATTAGGAATAATTAGTAATAATTAGCTATAATTAGTAATAATTAGTTATAATTAGCTATAAATATATATAATTAGAAATAATAAGTAATAATTAGCTATAATTAGTAATAATTAGCTATAATTAGAAATAATTATCTATAATTAGAAATATTTAGCTATAATTAGAAAACATTATCAATAATTTGGAGTAATTAGGAATAATTAGGAATAATTAGGAATAATTAGGAATAATTAGCTATAAATAGATATAATTAGCTATAATTAGTAATAATTAGCTACAATTAGTAATAATTAGCTATAATTAGTAATAATTAGCTAGAATTAGGAATAATTAGTAATAATTAGTAATAATTTGGAATAATTAGTAATAAATAGATAAAAATAGCTATAATTAGGAATAATTAGTAATAATTAGGTATAATTATTAATAATTAGCTATAAATAGTAATAATTAGATATAATTAGTAATAATTAGCTATTATTAGGAATAATTAGCTATAATTAGGAATAATTATCTATAATTAGTAATAATTATGAATAATTAGGAATAATTAGCAATAATTAGTAATAATTAGTAATAATTAGTAATAATTAAGAATAATTATTAATAAATAAATATAATTAGTAATGATTTGTAATAAATAGATATAATTAGTAATAATTAGCAATAAATAGACATAATTAGCTATAATTTGTAATAAATAGCTATAAATAGATATAATTAGCTATAATTAGGAGTAATTAGCTATAAATAGATATAATTAGCTATAATTAGAAATAATAAGCTATAATTAGATATAATTAGTAATAATTAGCTATAATTGGGAATAATTACTAATAATTAGGAATAATTAAGCATAATTAGTAATAATTAGAAATAATTTGCAATAATTAGGAATAATAAGGAATAAATAGTTAAAATTATTAAAAATTAGTAATAATTAAGAATAATTAGTAATAATAAGGAATAATTATAAATAAATAGTAATAAATAGATATAATTAGTAATTATTCATAATAATTAGTCATAAATTATAATAATTAGAAATAATTAGTAATAATTATTAATAATTAGTAATAATTAGTAATAAATAGTAATAATTAGTAATAATTAGATATAATTAGTAATAATTAGTAATAAATAGATATAATTAGATATAAATATATATAATTAGCTATAATCAGTAATAATTATCTATAATTAGTAATATTAGTTATAGTTAGTAATAATTAGTAATAATTAGTAATAATTAGGAATAATTAAGAATAATTAGTAATAATTAAGAATAATTAGTAATAATTAGTAATAATTAGTAATAATTGTAATAATTAGGAATAATTAGTAATAAATATATATAATAAGTAATAAATAGTAATAAATAGTTATAATTAGTAATAATTAGTAATAAATAGATATAATTAGTAACAATTAGTAATAAATTGATATAATTAGTAATAATTAGTAATAAATATATATAATTAGTAATAATTAGTTGTAAAATATATATAATAAGGAATAACTAGCCATAATTAGTAATAATTAGTAATAAGTAGGAATAATTATCAAATAGATATTATTTTTTCATTAATCGAAATTTAATTAATTTTTTTTAAAAAAATTAATTTATTACTTGTGATGGGTCTTTTTTGCAACGGGGTCCCATCTCAAATAGGATAACTAAATATTTTTTAAAACATATTTGCACTGAGACTACCAGACCGTCGCAAATAATGTGTTGCGACGGGCCCGTCCTAGAAAGTTATATATATATATATATATATATATATATATATATATATATATTCCGATGGGACAAGTGCCCATCAAAAATAGTTTATGTATATATATTACATATAATTGGAAGCTTATTTGCAATGGTGAAGTTTCCCATTACCAATAATAGTTTTTCTGATGGGCTCGTCGCAACTAATTGTATTTGCGATAGCATTTTCTTCAACGGGCTATTTGCGACGAGATCTCATCACAAATAGGCCGTCGTAATTACCAAGAATCCCAGTAGTGATCCTATATTTTATATACATGTGTTTAAAACATGTATTAATAAATTGAAGACAAGTGGTTATATATTTCTATCTCACCTTTATTTATGTGGGACCCATATCATATTACCATCCTTTTTCCTTTTTTGTGTTTCATATAATACAGAAAATATTATTTTATCATTTTTATCATTAAAACTATGAGATATAAATATCTATATTTTTTTTACTTTATTCCATTGATATTTAAAATCAAATGTTTCCAAATTGGTAAGTCTTTTACTTTACAATATCATTATTTATCTAGATTGTTTTTATTAACATTACAATGACGAATTACAATGATATAACTCGCATGAATATCATGAATTTCATTATAAAATATTTTTCCCATGTGTTACATGTATTCCATTAATTATCATCAAATTATGAACTCAATAATGTAAAATAATTTTATTAAGGAAAATAATATTTTTTCTCTATTTGGTAAAAAATCCTTACTCTCATATATACAAGCTTCTTAATAATGATCTAATAGAATTTTATATTTTTATAATAAAAAATTATAAATTATTTTGTACACATGTTTATTTTTTAAAATGTATAAAATGGACCTTCTATTTTTTTCTAAAATTGGTTACTTTTTTGAATTTTTTATTTAAGAGAAAAAAGAGGGTTTTATTTTAACTTATATGACAGGTAAGTAATTTATTATTTTTCTAAATACTCAAAGAATTAATATTTAATTTATAATTTTCATATTTATTTTAATTTAATTTTTTATCTCTATTATTTTTTAAATTGTTATGGTGTAAAATGTTATTTTCATAGTGAAAATTGTATTTTACTCAGGAATTTTTTAAATGATATTTCAGTGGTATATTAATTAATAAATTACAATAACACATGATTATATATATGTTATACTGGGTATATTATCTAATGTTAGCACCCTTATTCAATCATGTATGGTTTATGAATATTATGATGATAATTTTATAAATACAATTTTTCCTGGAATTTTGAATGAGGAAATAATAAAATGTTTATGAAGAAAAATAAATTTTACTCGGATATTATATGATCAATATTTTATGATCATATGGAAAAAACCTATATGAATTTAATTATGTGATAGTGGTCCTGATATTATATACCTTATTACGTTCAAATGATCGAATAAAAACTGAGTAGGGGGGGGGGTGAATTAGTTCATTACTTTTTATAAGTCTCAAAACATTTAGAATGTTTACCCATGAAACCCACTTAGGGTAATAAAATTATCAACATTTATTGAATAGTGATTCTTAAAAAAAGGAATTAAATAAAAACTCAAAAGAGTTAAAATGTTCCAACTCATTGTGAGGACCTAGTTCTTTCTATAGCCTCTCTATTAAGAATATGGAAATTACATATTATGAAGAAGTGAATAAAACATGTTTTTATCTCTGATTAGAAAACTTTTGTCTTCTGATATTAATGATTATAATGACACTTGTAATCATAAAATGTCTAATTTTTAAACAATTGAGCCAATTAAAAGAGGAAAATAACTAATGAAACTAGTCCACAAATGCTCAATCCAAATCCTCAGTCTAACTTCGTTATACCTGATTCACCCAATCCAATGATTATGTATCCTAATTTTCCAAATTAATAGATAATGGATTCTGGATAAAATTTCATTCAATATAGTAATGATGTAATCTGGATTCGATTTCCTTTAATATAATGATTCTGTAATCTAGACATGATTTCATTAAATACCAATATGTTGTAGTTTGGAACCTATTTATTTCAATGCAATGATTCTTAAAAATAAATCATATTTATTTTAATAAAATAATGATGTAATATATATTTAATTTAATTAATTATAATTCTATTGTAATATGGATTCGATTTCATTCAATATATCGCTTCTATAATCTGGATCAGATTTCCTTATAACAATACATCTGTAATATGGATCCAATTTATTTAAAAATAATAAACTCAAACTCAATTTGAAAAACACTCAAACTCTTCTAGAATTCTCAAAATAACACTCCTTCTACCAGACTAGAACATCATCTTTAATTTCTAGAATTACCCTTCTTTCAGGCATGTATAAAAAATTGGACAATGAACTTGTGATATGAGGAAGTATTTATAGAAAGCTATGGAAACAAAGGAGGGAAATTTTAGATAATTCCCACTTACTCAAGTATCCAAACTAAAAAAATATCACGCATTTAGACATCATCATTAACATTATCAATCCTCTGTAGTTTTCTTTGAGATTTATGAAATAGTGAATGTCATGTTTGACCACTTTAGTAATTATTTGTTATCCGCCACTTACAAATTATTTTCCAACAAAGAAAAATATGTTTATTTCTCCGCCCATTATGATATTTTGATGTGCCTAGATACAATTTTATGTATCCCTCTCTCTGTCAATCTAGTTATGATTTTCATAGAAATATGGTTAATATTATTTGAGAAATATGGTTATGATTCTCATAGAAAGATAGTTATGATTCTCTATATAACTCTAGTTATGATTCTCTCATAATTCCAGTTATTATTCTCATATAATGATAGTCATTATTTTTTTCATAATTATGGTTTTTATTATCTTAGAATTCATGTTACGATTATTTTAAAAATAGAAGTTATGATTATCTTAGAATGATGGTTATTATTCCCCTTACAATGTGGATTATGATTATCTGATTACGAAAATATAATTAAGAAAACATTATAATGAAAATATTATAAATGAAAAACATTTTTCACCTCTGAAATTAGTCAAAACTTTCAACAATTTCTTCAAAATCGTTTATCATTAAATATTTCATTACATATGATAACTTTATGATCAGAAAATAATCATTCGAATTTGTTATTGAAATTTTGAAAACATTATATCTCATCACTTTACACTTCTCATTAAAAACCCTTTAACAACATTATTATTTCTCTAATTACAGCAATTATTTCCTTCCAATAAACAAAAAATTCTACCTCTGATCCTATTGGATATGATGGTCTAAATACAAATTAGATGGACCCTATTCTAGGAAAAAATTATTCTAATACAAAAAGGATAGTTTTCAAAAAATACAAAAACATTGTTAAAAAATTTATCACATAGGGACTTCAATATCCCCATTTATGATTTATGGAAAACCCTCATAACAACATCTAAAATCTTGTTATGTTTTACAACTCACATATTTTTAATATTATCAAATTATACACATGATAAAATTTGGAGTTTAATAAAACCATACTACTAGATAAAGTAATATTTTTGAAGGAATTCCATCCATCAATGGTAAGAAACTTATGTGTCCATATAAAGATAATCTCTCCTCACTTTTATTTTCATAGGTTCTCTCCCCAATTCATTCTTTTATCACATTAATTTTTTATCAATATTTATTTTCACTCACATTCCTTTTCACTATCCCTCATTATATTATAACCAAAAAATTGGATTCATAATATACTGATATATAAAAACATCTTACAATGTATAATGTTTTTTACTTACTCTCCCCTATTTTCATCATAATCCAATGGATGATGGAGAAATTCCTTATGAGATTAAAGAAGAAATGGGAGGTGGCTGAACATAATGTTTCATCTTCAATTCATGAAATAATTACTTAGACATTTCTTTTGTAATGATACCATTATTCTGATACTTTATTGAAATATATTCCAGAAAAACATCTATATAATAAAAATTCTATGTTATAATGTGAAAATTATATAAATGTGTTTTGATAATAAATATTGGGCATAATTCTATGAAATATAAATTTTATTTTGATTATCACCAAGAATCATCAATTTTTTAGAAACATTCACTTCAAAGTCATTCATTTGATCATTCATCTAAAAAATGTGTGTAAATTCCAGAGTATCTATAATATATTTATAATTAGATGTGCTCAATGATATAGAACATTGTTTCATACTTTTTAAATAAACACGAAATTCACCAAAGAAAGATGTTCATCATGTTGTTGATTTTCTATCATTACAATCTATAGCCTAATTGGTAGGAAAATTACCATGAACCATATTATAATTTATTTTGTATAATAATAATTATGAATTTTTTTTCCTATGACATATCTCGGAATACTTTTTCCTTCTATCAAATATAATTTCTTTATATTATATTGATACATGGAACAGAAAGACACAATATATAAAATATCAGTACAAAATTATGTATTTTAATGAAGATTTCCTATTTTATTTTAAAGGTGTTTCTGATTCCCAATACTTTTTTGGAGTTAATATGTTATCGTAATCTATGCAATCTCAATGTTTCTTTTACTGATATAATTTACTCATTTAGTGATTCTTTTTAATCTTGATATGAATATTTTGAATAAATTTAACTAATATTTGAAATCTCCCACTTATCCACCGTAGAATTCTCAAAAAAAATTGTTAATGAACTATAATTTTTAATTACATTCCCATTTTATATGCCCACAAACTATTGTAAAAGATTGTTCCAATAATTGTAATTTCTAATATTTGTTAAATAACCCATGAAGGTTCCAACCAAATCATTCTCATTAAACCATAATATTTATATATTTTTCATTTAGATAATGGATGGACTTCCAAAATCATAGATGTATTTAAATTAATGTTTTTTATACCACATTTTAGAAGGATTCATGATGGATTCCATTCTTGACAAGTGATTATTCTAAATAGGTACAATAGTACTAATAGCTTCTCTCCAATAGAACATTGAATGTTTTTATTCTCCAAAAAAAATTATTCCCATTTCATCCAATCATCTATTCTACCATTATGAAACTCTATTTTTAGATTATATGGATCACTATACTGATGCTTGATACCTTACATTCTCATATAAGTTTACAATATATTTTTTGTGAATTCAGTACCATTATGTGTTCTCAACTTCTTGATTGAATAGTCAGATTCATTCGGAATGTCTTTTGGGAATAATTTAAACAGTTTAATAGCCTTAGATTTGGGCTTCAGGATCATGATTTTTTTCATCTAAGAGATATAAGTGGTAACAGTGATAATGTAAAAACCCTCATCTGTTCGTTGATGTCTCATCTTCCCAAATAGATCATAATTATATAGCTACAGTGGTCTGGTAGATTGAATCACAATTATCTTATGACTTTTATTCTTCATATTTCCAGTCTAGCATGTAATAAAATGATCTACATCTCTTCTTTTAAATTCTTGAAAATTGCCTATAACATCAACTTTAGAAATTTTATTCATGTTTTTCTACCATAGGTGCAGATGTATTTGGTGCCACAAATTTTTTTCTTCATCAGCCCTCAATTAACATGATTTATTGATTTCTTCTATTTCAAATATATTCCCGCTGGTTCTTTATCATTTTTTAATGATTGTTCCATCTTTCACACATTTGTTGATACAATAATAATTCATAAAGAATAATTCATTTCCATTGTCATAGAGTTGAATTACATATTGTAGTTTATGTTTTATCCGATTAACAGGTAAAAAATATTTATATTTCAATTTCACTACTTCAATATCATCCATACCGATTCCTCTAATTTTAAGGAATTATCATTTCCAAATGTAATTGCTGCTCTTTCATGACATTCAAAATTTTTCTTAATTTTTGTATCTCTTTTCCTATGTGAAAAAAAAACCACTATAAAGAATCCATGGTTTATTCCTATTACATGGATTCAATGCTGTCTCATTAAAAGAACCTTCTTCATCAACCATCTACTATTCATCGTTATTTTCTTTTCAATAATATGAAACATTTTATGGAAGGAGTGTCATACATATTATGCCACATTAACCAAAATGTTAACATCATCCACAATCCTTTTCCAGAAATTCAAACTGATTCATTATTTGAGTGTTTCTAACATATTGAGAATTCACCTTTCTAACTTCCCATGAGTTATGATTTTTTCTCATTCTTCATTCACGATTTCTTCTATTTTCCTCAAAAAATATTCTAGGTAGAGATATATTGTCAAAAAAATTACAAGACTAATGACTATAGATTCAAAAACAATAGAAATAGCATTAAAATATTGATTTCCAATTAAAGGATTATCTTTCAATATATAAAAAATTGTTGAGGTTGGTAACTTCTTTCAAATCATACAACCTCAGGATGTGCACAATCATTTATTTAGAGTGATTTTTCTACAATTGTAGAATTAAATGATTTCTCACATACATTCACTACCATGGAATTCCCATTATATGTTATGGAACAAGAATTATTTAATGAATCATATGAAACATTATTTTTGGTAAGAAAATATTTCACCTAATTCTCATAATGAGCCTTTAAAGCAACATTTGAAGACTCATCATTTAATTTTGTATATTTGATGAAGTTTTTATTCATCATTCTCAAGGTACTTTTAGCCACAATAATTTTTTATTTCAACATGTGAAACTATTCTTCTATAGCTTCAATATTCTTTCAAGGATCTTCAATCACCATTCAGTATTCAACAATTCTATGTTTGTATATTTAAATATACAAAATGTTTTTATCATCTTATTTAACTAAATATTTTATTTCATAAAAAAGGTCTTCACAATCATTCTTCATTAATCTAAATTATTTCCTCAGAATTTTGTTTCGCACAAGACATTAAACAAGTGTCATTTTTATGTGATACTCTCTATAAGATTATTTACCACCTTATTCATTCTCAACAGATTCCGTTTTTTTCTCAACTTCAACAATGAAGAATTTAAATTTACCTAAAAATTCATCTTCAGAATAATAATTCTCAGTTGAGTCTAATTTATCCATTATACCAAACATTATTTTCTTCTTTCCAGAAAACGTATTCTTTATTTTTTAGTGTAATTAAATTCATTATAATTATCGTTCCACTTTTCAATTATTGTATTCATCATAATAATCTCAATATCATCCAACATTTTTCTTGGGGAAATTCATATAAATTTTTCCAATTCTACCACACTCAAAACATTTGAGAGGATGAATTTCTCAATACATTCTTCTTACTCATCGACAGTTGTTGGAAATGAGAGACATGATTTTTTTCATTCAACTCATCATCTTTATTATCATTGAACTCACTATTAATAGGTTCATCAATATCCTTTATTTTCATAATTTTCATAGCATCAAAATATATTTCATTTTTCATATTCTTTATAATGATTGTAACTTTTTGAATTTCATAAGGAACAATAGTGTATGGAAAAAAATCAATATATAAATAATATTTATCTTCTAAAGAAAAAAATTTAGAATTAAACATTTCTAGAATGATTCTCATGAGATTCTTCACAATTTAATAATATTCAAGGACATATTCAAATACTCTAATGTTATAGAAATCATCATTTAATAGAGCAAAGTATTCAAAATAAATTTCATCATATATCAATCTAATTTCATTATTGTTACTATGATAGATTTCTATCTTATATTCATTTGCTTTTAATTACCTTGGAAAACACTTTCCATCATTTCCCACATATCATTTGATGTCTTGGGACCCATCACCTTTTGATAAAAATTAAATGATAATGACATAAGGATTTAATTTCTAGAGATTCCATAATCTTCAATTTTACTCTTAGTAGAGAATTTCATTGGAACGTATTTCTCAATAGGTTGAAAACCAATAGTACTGTCATCAATAATTTCAAAGACAAGAGTTAAAAGTTAAGGGGTAATGAAATTTTCCATTCAGAAAAATTCATTCCATTGAATGTTGGAATTTTTTTTACTATTTATAGAATTGATATTATCCATGATAAGTATCCAATAGGGGAACCCCGCCCAGATACTAAATGATTTTGCATGGATCGAATAACAATAGAGAAGGGGGGGTGAATTTGTAATATACATTTTATATGTTTAAAAACATTTAGACACTCAACCACTGAAACATGTTAAGTTTTATATTCTTATCAATAGTAATTGAATACTAATTCCTGAAAAAATAAGTTATGAATGAAAATCACAAATGATTTACATGATTCGGCCTTAGTGTGAGAACCTATGACTTTTCCATAACCACTCATATATGTATATGGAAATAAACTATTATGAATAAGTGAATAAAAAATATTCCATATCCATACAGATACTTTATATCTCTTAGTATGAATGATTATATTAACTCCCTTCAGTTTACAATAATTTTTAAAAATAATTTAGCTAATATAAATAATAAAGTATTTGTTGAAACCACTCCACAAATGCTCAGTCAAAATCCAATGCCTGATTTGGTAGGATTTGATTCGGTCAATATAATGATACTATATCTTGATTTTCATAATAAAATTATGTTGGATTCAAGATCTTAATTATTTCAATACAATTATCCTATAATATAGATATGATTTCCTTCAATACAATGTTTTTGTAATATGGATCTGATTTCATTCCACACATTGTATTTAGTAAAGGTTTTATTTCTTTTAATGCACTGCTATTTTAATCTGGATATGATTTCTTTCAATACAATGATACTGTAATATAGATATAATTTTATTCAATACAATTCTACTATAATATGGTTTTGATTTTATCAATAAAATGCTACTATAATCTGGATCTGATTTCTTTCAATACAATGATACTGTAATTTAGATCTGATTTCATTCAAATCAATGAACATAACCTCGAACATTAAAAAACTCATACTCTTCTGGAATACTCAAAACTATTATTCTTTAATAATATTAGAACTTCCACTTAAATTTTTATTTTACCAAAAAATTCATGCATGTATAGAAAATTCTATAATGAACTAATATTTTGAGGACATAGTTATAGGAGACTCAAGAAACAAAGGACAGAAACATGAATTCATTACCGCTTCCTAAAAAATCAAATTTTAGAGAATCGTTTGTATTTAAAAATAAAATTAGACTTCATCAAGCCACCGTATATTTCTATAATATTTTCTCAGAAGTGAATATGAGGTTGGACCATATTAATTCTCCTTCCTTGTCGACTCATTACAAATACTTTTCCAACTTATTATAATCTATTTGACTCTTATCCCCTTAATATATTTTTATTAGCAATGATAAAATTGTAATTATCCCATTATCATTACATTTAGTTCCCATTTTCATATAATGGTTGTTATGATTCTCTATGAAAGATAATTAAGATTCAATGAGAAAGTCAGTTAAGATTCTCTCAGAATGCGGGTAAAAATTCTGTAAAGAAAATTGGTTATGATTCACTCTAAATTCTAGGTTCTATTCTCATAGAAATCCGATAATGATTCTTTGAAAATGATGGTTATGATTCTCACATAATTAATTTTATGGTTCATTGATGAATATAGGTCATGATTCTCTCAAAATGCTAGTTATTATTCTCCACATAATTCTGATTACAAGTTTATGATTATGAAAATCCCATAACAAAAAACCATTTTTCATCTCTATAACTCTTCTAACCTCTTCACCATTTCGTCTTAACATTTTCTCGGTAAATATTATAGGATGTATGATAACATTTTTATCATAAAATAATCATATATCATTTTTAGAACGAATTAAATATTTCTATCTTTGAACATCACAGAATTTTTTCAAAGTCATTTATCAACTACATTCTTTATCTAATTATAATGAATATGGTCTTTTAGAAAACAATAAATTATTCCTCTGATCCAGTTGTATCTTATGGTCATAATATTATTCAGATAGATCAGATTCCATTAAAAAAATGTGTTTCAATAGAAAATTTTAGTTTTCAACTAATAAATAACATTTTCAGACAATTTTTTATAAAAGAATATAATCTATCCAATGAATTTGGTAATGATTAATTTTCTATAGTTTAAAAGGGTGAACCTGAGCTTATCCCAATCCCAAAAAGGGTACACATGATGTCATGCCAAAAATAGAGGGAATATAAGGGGTAATCCAAATACCTCAAGAGGGTTAATGGGATGTTGTCCCTCTCCAAAATCCGGTGCATGAGTGTTTATCTCATGACTAAGATATTATGAATTTCTTAGGGGGTATCAAAGATAAAATAGTTTCTATGATTATGTGTATTCCAAAAATATACGTCTTATGAAAATGTGTTTTTCATATAAATTGGGTGATTCAATTCCACAATGATTTATGTCTCATGCACTACCATGATTTATTCTATGACTCAATTTTATGTTAAATGATATAAAGGGTGTGATTTTAAAATGCTATTGTCAAGTCCTCTTCCACTTATACATATGTTATGTAGATATATCCCATTATTACTCTTACTAATTAATGGGTCTCTCCATTTCTTATTTCTCATTTCTTTATGTTATGAAGTATGTTATTATGCCTGGTATGTCTAATAGGGTTGCAAATTATAAACTTATTGTGAGACGATATAGATCACTTATTAACCAATTTTCCATGTAAATATATTTTAAAAGGAACATGAACAATGGGATTATGGAATGGATAATTATGTTATATAATAAATATTCATCTAATAATACGAAATATATATGTAAGCAAAGTATATATCATTATAGTTTGTATCCGAGAATGGTTTTTTTGTCCTTTATAAATATAGTTGAGAAAACATTAGTGAGAACCCTATGAATAAGTTAATGTATTATAAAATATTAATGGGTTTTTATGAAGGATAGAGAGAGTGTTTTACAATACATTATATTAATTACAATATAATATAAGTGGATGTTTATGTAGAAAATTTTTACATAAAGGTAATTACTCTAAAAAATGGTCATTGTTCTTTAACTAAATAATCAAAAGGTGTACGAGAATGAGCATTACTGCACAATTTTTTTGACACTACTTGGGGATATGTTAAGGAAATTCACAAACTAATTACAAAACAACCAAATTTTTTATAATAATATCCATGAATGACCAATGTTTATCCTATGGTTTTATAGACTGAAAAATGGTGTCCTGATTTAGACATTCTCTAACTGATTTTTCAGGATTATGCAATTTGCAATTATAATTATTATTTCTTAAACATTGATTTTTGTATTTATTCAATGGTTGAAAAAAAGGAACCATGCCAATGATAAATTTTAATGAATATGAAATGATTTTCTTCTAGATACATATAATGTAATAACAGATGAGATGAAAAAATATTGTAGTTATGACCTAACAACATTTTCAAGCTACCAATCATGATGAACATCGTAATGAGAAAAAAACGAGAAACATTATGTAAATTCCATTATTGTAACACCCTCAATTTCTATGAATATATTTTAATTATTCAGTATTTCATTAATGTATTTTATTACACACAACACCAAGTAAATCTTGTTCTACAAATATCACTGGCTTAGCTTGCGTTACATGGGACACTAACTTTTAACAAAACCATGTAATATAAATTACATGACCATTGAAAAATTGATTTGAAAATTTGTAATATGAATTGTAAAAGATAAATATTAAATATTAAATATAATGGTTTTATATAAAGGAATCATATTGTCAATAAAAATCATAATTTTCATAATAGACATAATATGTTTCAAAATATTATTTTCTCCGAAACCGTTTTTTTCATGTGGACAATATAGAAATTAATTATTTTTAAACAATTAGAATAATTATTTGATTAATTAATCTTCATTTACTAATATTTAATTTCCAAATCATCAAAAATTTATTTTTTGGGATTTTTATGAAAATATTCGTGTTTTGACGAATATTGAAAATAATGATTTTTAATTGAAAATTATCTTTTTGAAATAATTATTTATATTTGTGAATTTAATTTTAAATTTGTATTTATTTATATTTACATCAATAATACATCTAGTTATCCAATTTATTTAATTTTAATAGAATTTATATTTAAATTGTAAATAAAATGTTTATAATCTTTTGAACATTTTAACATTAATGACATAACTTTCCATCATGTTTGTGGGATTAATATTAAACTAAATTATACTACTTATGTTATTGGAATTTGAAAAAATTGATTCCATATTTTTAATTATAAAAACTTATAATTTCTAATAATTCCAGTAATTTTGAAAAAAAAAATACATGTGAATTCATAAGTAATTAATTACAATAGTTAAGGTAAAAATGGGTTTACCATGTGGTAAAACTATGAAAAAAGGTGTTCAAATGACCTATATATTTGTTAATACCCCATTTTATGGACATATTAAGACCTTTATGACCTTATATTATATATTTATGAGTTAATGGGACAATTAAATATGAAATTGACCTATTTAATAAGTTAAGTAACGAAAAAATAAACTTTATTCCCATTAAATTTTATAATTCTTTGGTATAGAGATAAAAATAAGATAGGTCTGTTTGTAACTATTTTTTTGAAATATAAAATTATATTTTATATATTAATAATTTATTTTAATTTTTTAGTGGAATTAATTACCTTAAATATTTTAGATCCACCGTTGTAGTAATTTTTTAGTAGTAATTAATTAAAATAACTAATACAAAAAGTATTAAATGTGAATTTTTTTAATTAATTACTATCTTATGTTATTTTTATTGATGAATATACATTTTAATATGGGGTTTTGAATAATATTATATAATTATTATATTTTATTGATATTTTTAAATTGAAATTAAATGAATAATGTCAAAATTAACCTTATTGTTATTTTATAATAAATTATATTATATTAAATGAATTAAATTTACTAAAAAAAATTTCTTAAAAATTATTAATAAATGTTACTAAATATCAATCGTGGTCTATTAATGGAACATTTTTTATATTGTAATAAAAAATTTGATTGTATAGTAGTTAAAACAAGATTAACACAACAAATGTCTAAACTGTCTTTTTGCACAGTTCATGTTTTTGAGTTAAGTATAATTTCCATCATACATATGATTTATATTTTATAAATTAGGAAAAAAAATTAGAATTCATGGGTCATATGTATATATAAATGTTTACCATAATTTAATCTCAAAAGATTAATAACCATGGATAGAAATCTAGTTTTCATACTCTAAAAAATGGTGAAAACATGAAAATCATGAACGTTATATAATGATATTTTTAATAAATGTGTTTAATTATGTGTTGGAGGTGTACAAAGACCATATAATCACTAAAACCATTTAGTTATCCTTTTTTTATTCAAATTATTTAATTTTAACCACCCAATAGAGAACGCTTATGTGTTATTAGAAGAATGTGACTCCTCAACTATAAAAGGGAACCCACTCTCAACACTTATTAAATATTATAAAGCCATTTTATCAGAAATTATCTTAAAAAATTCCTTAAAAACATCCCTCCTCTAGTCGTAGAAAACATATTTTTGACATAACTCCAACCTAGGATGGTTTAATTCCCATACTAGTATGGATACCCAACCAATTGACAATGTTCTTCAATGAACATTATTATTTTATATCTTCCTCTATCTTATGAAATCATTATTATACCATGATTATATAATAAACTCCATATATTATGTATACTAATATTTTTTATCTTAAGGGTAATACATAAAAATGAACACACTTACAAAAATGGGTTATGAAATAATTGATCGAGTATACTACAAACTACCGCCTCTTGAACTGATTGCATTCATTTTTCCATTACCCCCTCATATTGTGGAAAATATTGATGAAAATGATATCTATATAATATATTTATTATAATTATGACACTATTATTCTTCTTTAAATATTATGTTTCAACTACATTCATGTTATCCATTTTTCGTGAATATTATAACATTAGTCATGCGTACGGTGGACTACCACCTCGCCAATTGACGAGATTGTATAATGCATTATGTGGAATGTATTAAATATGGGTAGAATTTTTTTTGATATATGTGAAATAAAATATTGTAGAATGATAATATATATCATTTACTTTTCCTTATTGTATCTCAATAATAAAATGAAAAAACATCATTTTTTAATAGGTACAACCTATCGTCACTTGGAACGATGAATTTCATTTACTATCACTAAATTTTATATATTAATATAAATACATATATAATGAATACATATTTTATTTAAATCATGCTTTAATTTTATGAGATTATAAATACATGATCAATTTAAGAGGAAAAAATATAACAAGTGAAAACATATATGAAAAACAAAGTAGTTATTACCCAAAACATGACATTATCATGGAATTTTTAATAAATGGTTAAAAAAGGGTGACAAGAAGAATATATATTATTATATATATGCATAAGATTAATTAATAGATTTATAATAAACATATATTTATTATGTATGAGGTTTGAACATGTACGGAGGATGTTAAGACATAAGGCAAGGTATTTTCATCCCACTATATTCTTTTTGGAGACACATAATATATTAATTGCCTATTTGTTATTTATGGATCTTAAAATTACCACGAATTTTATTTAAGATTCTAATAAATAATACAATTTTTATTTAAATATAAATTATTCGATCTCTTTTTTCAAGGGTTTTGGTTTCAATGTTACCGAAGTGGTATTGTTTTTTTGTATCAAATTACCTTCTATGAGACATACGTTATGTTACAAACCTATATTCACTAATGATGTATATTTAAATCCTATTTCACATTTAATATCATGAATTTATTTATCCTCATGATACTTTAGGTTACATTTTATGATATTATTTCATGAGGATTGTAATTCAATGTTAGTAGTGGTAAATATTTTATGTAACAATCTCATCATTTATCCTAATTGATTATGATTAAGTATCCAATGTTAAAAAATCATGAAATAAATCATATCAACTATCATTCATTTTTTTCTTCTCTAGTTATTAATTATATCTTGAATTAACGGTTCCATTTTTCCACTATTTTTTACTTAAAGTTATTAATATTTTTTATGAAAACATGAATTTATTTCTTTCATTGGATGTAAATATATTTTCAACCAAAACAATGTATTCTAATAATGTTTTAAATTTTTTTTATCCAACTCATATGATTTTAAAAATACAAATTTACACATTTTATCAATATTATAAAATATATTTAAAGGAATATTCGTATTATTTTCAAAAAAATCTTGTTTGTATTTACATAAAAATTATGAAGGGAATCCTTATTTTAATATTTAATACATTAGTAAAATCAATCAAAAACTTGAAGAATTTTTATTAGAATATTACAATATAATTTAAAATATTTTTCTGCAAATAAATTTTATTTCATTTCTTTTGTGTTTTAAAAATAATTTTTCATTTTCCAAAAGATGTTTTTTAAATATTATTTTATAATTATTTTCCATCAATAATAGAATTTACTGGGGTTACTTATGCATTAATTGGGATACGATTTAAATTAATATTCATACTCATTCTATAAATGGTTTATGTTTTGTTGTTGTGATTTTTTATGAAACCCATTTCTCTTCTATATGTTATTCCATGTGGAAATGCTTATGAAATCCTCTACTTATCATGTGCTACTCAATGATAAATGGACTCTTAAAACATATCTTTTTCAATTGGTTACAATATGAATAATTTTAATTACCCATTTTATTTCATGGAATATGGCATGACACATGTTTATAATCATTTAGAACACATAAATATTTTTTTCATTTTGTGATGAGTGGGAAATATTTCTCATGACACTAATTTGGGTAGATATTTATATATCATTATATAAACAAGAATTTAATGGGGTGTAAAATTTTTTGACATAGACATGGATATATTCGAGACTCAATTGGTTCAATAAGAAAAGTCTAAAATGGGGAGTAAACCCAGGTTAGTAAAAGAATTTATCCAGTTTTATGGTCCTGATTGTGATCATTTTATAATATGTAAATGGTTTTATATGTTAATGTGTATTTCATAAATCTATGTATTATAAAAATATTATGATCTTATATCTCATGTTTTTTGATTCCCTGATGATTATGGTCTTATAAACTACCATAATTTTTTCCCATACTCAATATTATAATCTTTTATATATAGATTATGATTTTAAATTATTATAATCACATTTTTATACACATAAACTCCACTTATTTTTATGTATCCCCCATGTTTACCATTGTTAAGAATTGGATATCTCACTTTTTTATGTTTCTATTCCATAGGTTCAGAATATATGTGTTATGTATGATATTTCTAAAAAATATTAAAGTGGTGACCAATATATTGTGAGATTGTATTGATAATATATTGAACAATTTTTATTATTCTAATATTCTATACTTACTAAACTATTATGGTCCACAAGAGTGTACTTCTGTGATGTAGTAAATTTTAAAAAATTTGATGTATTGTCCATATATTTTAAACCCAGGTCCCTATATTCATAGAGAAATTTAGTCCATGACTTAGTGGTCCATTGATCCAAAGTTTTTGAGAAATATGTTAGTACAATTGAAAATATATTTATCATTCTATAGTGTTTAGAGCATGAAAAATCATTATGGTAGTCTATCATTTGGAAGTGTAATGACCCCCAATTCTCATGGGCTTCAGAGTACAAAGTGTCCTTATTGGGCCATAAGTGACATCCCCAAGATCCCAAAGGCACAAAATAAATGATTAAGGGTATCAAATACAAGTGGGTGAAGATTTAACCTTTACGAAACAACATAATAAACCAAAAATCCATAACCTACCATTCAGTAAATGATGCATGGACAAATGAAATACAACTAAATAACATCATGTATCTCAAAACCATATCAAAGTGCGCCACAATTGAAGACATGTGAGTATCAAAGTAAATAGCGGACAAAACACAAAATAATATCAAGAGACCACAAGACTCTATGGTGCATTAGCTCCATGACGCACAATCACCTAACAACCCATGCAACATGAGGATGTTCTTAAAATGCCGGAAATTTTACCCTTTCCCCTATCCTCAAAATATACATCTAAAAAAGAACCAAATTGAAAATACATTTGTGAGTATAAAAATTAGTAGGTTTTCTCTAATTAATTCCCTACTAATGCCACTAGGATATAAATGTTAGCCTCATTTATATAAAATAGTTTATATAAAATAATTTACCAAAATAGTATATACCCAAATATAAAGAAATTAAAAAACAATTTACAACCAATTTAAAACAAAAATAAATGAAACCAATTTCCAGCATGATATTTTATCTGAAAAAACAACAAAATTAATAAATCAAATTATTTTAATCATTTTTCAAACTCGTTCCATAGTTTACAACACACCCACATGTACATGATTTATTTTTCCGTTCAATGCTCATGAGTTGTATCACGTATAATTAACTTGTGTCCCATGACACATGCCCCTAATCAAGGGTCATGTCCTTTGAACCCCAATGGAACTCATCCATTATTGAGGGCTAGTTAAGAATGTACTCACACTAACACCATTTATGCCAAATAATTCCAACAAAAAAATAAATTAATTTAATAAAACTGAACATTTATTAAAAACCAGAGCACATCCAATTTCAAGAAACATTCAATTTCAATAAAACATTTAATTTTATTGAAAAAACTAATCCCATTTATATTCCCATACTCCAAAAAATACACCTTTTTAAAATACATATTTTAAAACCACGAACCAAAGCACTAATTGAGAATCCAAAATTTTCTAGATTTCACATCCATCACTCAAGAAGGCTTCCAAGAAATGTTCAACCATTAAATAATAATAAATTAAACACCACACATTCAATTTGAAATCACACCAATATGTTCTTCTATGTGGAGTCTTGATGGAATCCTCACACATCGAATGTTTTGAGGAAAATCACAATGAACAAAGGGTGCACTAAAAAACCAGGTTGATTCTCAAAGATCACGTCATTGATATATTCTCCTACGATGAAAAAATTTAAATCTTGTCATACATGGATTCCACCAACCTATATATACTTATAATAGAAATATATATGAGAAAACTAGATGAGGGGATAAGTTGATCTAAGTAGATGTTTGTAAATCTATGCAATCGATCAAGAATAATAGTGAATGACAACATACATCAAGAATAAATCGTCAATTCACCATGGGAAGCCTTTGAATCACCTCCAAATAAATGAGAGAGAATTTTATGGCCATAAGAAAATTTCTTTTAGATAGGGATGTATTTGGGAAAAAATGAGGATGTTTTGGAAAAAAACAACTGAGATCCAATTTTTAAGGATATCACATTGACTTTTCATGCGGTTTAGCTAAATGGTTACAAAAACCATGAACAAAATGTGTGGTAGCAATTCCCTTTATGGATTCCACATTCATGGTTTCCAAAAATTATCTTCAACTATGCTGAAGCTAATACCTTAAGAGGACCACTGCGCAATGTACGACCGCATGGTTAAGAAAATTGTGCCCAGCTTGTGTGATTTTAAATTCCCTTCCAAATCATCCAAATATTTCAAAAATCTCTCATCCATCACCCTTAAACATTATAAAGATAAAAATAATCATTTATGGGTTACATACTATAAACCAATGTTACTAAATTCTACCCACCATTCGTCATTTCATCCTCAGAATGTTGAAAATTAGAACTGATCAAAAAGTGTTCGAGACAATACTCTTTCATCTCATTCTTCCATTCACAAGTCTCTTCATGAATCTGACCGTGCTTCCATAACACCCACACTAGATCAGTTCTTTTTTCTCTCAAGACATTCTATTTCCTATCGACAATTTTACTCGGAAATATATCAACAAAAAATCCGACTCTTGGAATTTTTTTTTCAATATGATCACATGGTATAGATTAGGTTGATACTTTTGAAACTAACAAACATAGAACACATTATGAACAGAACTGATCCATGGTGGAAATTCTAACTAATATTCCACCTCTCCAACTAATTATTATATCTAGAAAGGTCCAATGTTTCCATGATATGGAAATCCATATTTCTCGAAACAATGATGTCCAAGACATGGAGATATCATCAATAAGACATGATCTCCCATAATGAACGACAATAGTCTTCCACTATGATCTTTATATGATTTCTGATAATCCTAGGTAGTCTTTATCATCATTATAATCAACCATATATTCTACAATGTTTCTAGAATAAGGGTTGGCCCAACAAGTGATGTCTCACTCATTTCCAACTAGCATAGTGGAGAATGTCATGGACACCCACACAATTCTAAAAATGGTGCCATATGTATCGAGGAATGATAGATATTATTATATGATAATTACACTAAGGGTATATGATCATCCCATGAGGCAAAAAAAATCAAATACCCATGCCCATAACATGTCTTCCAATGCCTGGATTTTCCTCTCAGATTGGACATCTGTCTCAGGATGATATGTTGTTCTCATAGTCAACTAAGTCCCATGGTAGTTTTTTTGGGATTTCCAAAAACAAGAGGTGAACCTTAGATCTCTGTCTGATATGTTGAAAATAGAGATACATTCTTCATTGCCAATTATTTTATATATATTATTGATTGATCCTCCACTATATGAGTTTTAAGAATATAGATGAAATGGGGTGACATGGTAAGACGGTCTGCTATCACCCATATGGAATCATATTTATAGACCAATCTAGGGAAACCTTTAACAAAATCCATAGCTATCTGATTTCATTTCCACGCCAAGATGGGTAAGGAATTCAACATACCTACATGTATTTAACCCTCTCCTTTAACTGACTAACATGTTAAGCACCACAAAATGAAATTTGAAACCTTCCTTTTTAGTAGGCTCCACTAAAACTATGCCTTTAATGACTTATACATCTTTAGTATACCGGGATGGAAATCCCATGTCTAATGGTGTAAGGGACAAAGGAGTAGTTCCAGATAATCCATAGGTACAACCATATGATCTATAAAACACATAATTAATGTCCCATAATGTTTCTTACCTTAAAAGGCCTCTGAACCTTTGAGTTTTTATCTCATAGACAAACATTGTGCATCAGATGACTGTGAAACATTGAAAATATTTACTAAATCAGGAATAAGAATTGCTGAATAGAAAAAAAAAATCACTTTAGTCTTCACATTCCTCATGAATGTATGCTATGACTGACATAAACTACTATTCATCATAATATTTCCCCACCAACTGATCATATGAATTTATTCCCAATGCATCTTCCATTAAATTCTCTTTTCCTAGTGTATAAATCAAGTTAAAGTCAATAATATGAAGATACTCCATCCATATCCTTTTCCTTAGGTTCAAATATCGTTGTGATAACATGTGTTCAATGATTTTGTGGACCATGAAAATAGTGAATTTATCACCAAAGAGAGTGTGTCTCCATGTTTTCAAAGCATGGATGACTGAAGGAAATCAAAATCATGTGTTGGGTAATTTATCTCAGGCATCATAAAATTACATGATCCATAAGAAACAACATGGTATCAATGCCTAAGAATACTGGACAACCCTGATCTCGAAGAGTCATAGTACATGACATACCCATATTATGATTCTGTAAAAAACCTGATTGGTGATGATGTAAGATGAACAATCATTTCCTAGAAAGACTTCTGTAATTCCTCTATCTATTTTAATGGAGCATTTTTCTTTGTCAAATATGTCATTAGGGAAGTTAGTCGGGAGAAATCATTCCCAAAGCATCGATAGTAAATATCTAAGGCAAGAAAACATCATATCATGAATTAATTATTCAGTGGTTTGAATGAGATAACCGAATATATCATTTCATGATCCATAGAATCACCATTATCAGAAATGACATGGCCATGAAAACATAATTCTTGTATCCAATAATAACAATTTGATAATTTTCTATATTGATGATAATCTCTCATGATTTGTAACATTGTTTCTATGTGTTCCTCATGGTTGAACCTTTTCTTTTAGTACACCAAAATATTTTTCACAAACACCACAAAAAAATGATTTAGTTATCTCTAAAATATATTATTCATGAAAGCCATAATGACTGCTGGTGGATTCATTAGAACGAAATGGATGACTCCATGATCATAGTGGTCATATTTGCTTTTTAAATCTATCTTTGGGATATCTTCTTTATGAACACTCAAATGGTGATATCCAGATTGAATATCAATCTTCGAGAAACACTGAGCTCCCATAAATTTCTCAAATAGATCATCAATGCATGGAAATGGGAACCTATTATTTATTGTAACTTGGTTAATCTTTCGATAATCAATACACAGATGAAGAGATCAATCTTCTTTATTCACAAACAAGATCGGTGCTGCACAAAGTGACATACATGGTTGACTAAAACCCTTGATTTTTAGATCCTCCAATTATATATTAAATTCCCTTAAACTTGTTGGTTCCATCCTATAATATAGAATTGAAATTGGATTGGTCCCTGAAAGAAGATCAATTCTAAACTCTACTTCTCTTATAGGTGGTAACCCTAATAAATTCTTGGGAAATTAATATGTAAATTGATCCACAACGGTTGGAAAATTATTTTCCTTGATCTCTTCCTCTGATACCAATGTCAATGCTGCAAACTAGTAAGATATTGTTCCCACCATCATTGCCAACAAGCACTTTAGACCTTTCTTTACCATCCTCTCTCCTTTGAAGAGATATTTGATGTCGTCCTAAGTCAGGAAACTAACTTTTCTCCTATAAAATTTGATGCGAGACATGCATATTTTCAACCAATACATACCTAGGATTACATCATAAACATCAATGTCCAACATCATGATGTCCAATATCATCTTAGATCCAACAACAATTATAACACATGCTCTACACATAATGGATTGACATTGTCTTTCCCTGAGAGGATTTTGGATTTTTAAAATATAAGGAGTCATTTTCCACATTAAACATAGAAAATCAACAGCACGAGAAGCAACAAAATAATGTGATAGAACAGTATTGAAGGGAAATTTTACAATTGTATAATTCAAAATAATCGTACCTCTTACCCTAGATAGTCCCTCCATATCATCGAAAATAATCTTCTTAGCTCCATACAACTGCTTCGCTGCTGTACTGTTCTCCCTGTTGATATGCTGATATTTTCCTAGCTGAAGAGTCATTGTATTCCTAGAATCACCATGGATAGATCTGCTCTACTGCCAAGACTAAATCTATTATACTCTTCCTATTGAAGCATATGATTCATGCAATTCCTGAGAAGTGTATCAAGAACCTGACCTTAGAGAACTGCAACAATACCACTGATGAGGTCATATATAGTTGAAATTATTATATTCTATAAGTTGTGTTGTACACTCTCACTTCATGTGAACCACATGGAAGGCAACCGACTTTTCTATAGGGTTGTGGAGGAAGGATCACTAATCCAGACATATGATTCTAATTTCTACTTACTCCTTGTAAATAGGTTTCCTTCTTCCTCTTTCTCCCAGAAGATATGTTCCCACCATTCCCTGTAGGTATCATCATACCTCATCCCATCGATCCAGAGATAACAAATTATGTCACAGTGTCTCTGTTCACTATTTTTGTCTAATCTTTAATATAGAGGACCAAAATGTTTGATCGAATATCCTAATATATACATGATTCTAAAATTCATGCCTTTAAGGATGACCCTGTTGAATCTTCTAGTGAACAGTTAACTAAATTCATGAATTTAGCATCATACTATGTGAAAGATAAAATTTATTGATTCATGCTAAATAAGCCCATTTTTTCTTGTTTTTGAATGTATGACCATAGAATTTTTTGTTGAAAAATTACTCAAAATCCTATTATGTAATACCTTTAACCAATTTATCATGCACCGCTAAATATCACCAGTGACTTGCAATATCCAAGAGAGTATATGTAGATATCTTAACCTTTAGATATATTGGTGTGATGATGATTTTGAAGATACGATTCATCGTACTGAGCCACACCCCCATCGTCTTTGTTTCAGCATCACACCTAAAGATAAGTGGATAATACTTCATGAAGTAGATTGTATGATCCACATGTCTTGGATAATTCCTATAGTTCCTCGTATACCCAACATATAAATCATGGACCACACATTGAACCAGTTATTGGTTCACCTATGGTTCAGGTGAAACCAAATTTTATGTAGATTTTTTTGGTTGGTTTCATCAATGCCTACCAGGTGCCTATTTCTATACTAGGAACAAACTCCATCAATCTAACACTATAGGAATTGAATACATAACATGTAAAATTCTACCACACATAATTTTACAAATAATGTTTTTCGAAAACAACCTATTTCAATTTTTAAAAAATTTGAAACATTCATTCATGCTTGAAAAAACCAAACATTCTTTAAAATACACCAAATATCCTCTTTTAAAAATATTTTATTTCAAAAAACACTATATTTTTTTAAAAAATTACAAAATTCACAAAATCATAAAACATTACGGTAAATGAAATATTAGTTCCTAGTGGGAATTAATTCATTTATTATGCATGTCCCACTCATCTCAATTTTTCCACCCATGACAATGCAATTCTATGATCCTAGATTTGTCTCCAAACACTTTTTTAACCAACTCCATTGTAACATAAATTTTTGTATAAAGGGTTTGTTATGTCCTTTTATTAAATACATTTGATGTTCTGAAAATCCTACTCATGTTGTATATTTTATCCCAAATGATAGAAAATAAGGAATTTCAACTCCAAAACCATGATCATTGATGAATACTGATTAGGCAAGGAATGAACAAGATGATTAGATTTGTATCACAAAGGAAAGACTAGACTGATACAATTTGTAATGACCTGCCAATTCTCATTGGGATGAGAGTAGAACAAGTCATTACTGGACATTATGTTACATCTCCAAGATTAAAAAGGATGGAAATAAATACTAATGGTTTTCAAATGCAAGTGAGGTATGATTTTCCCTCTATGAGGAAAACCAATAAACCAACCTTTCAGTAAATGATGCATGAAAAAAATAATAAAAACTAAAAAACTTCATGTATTTCAAAACCAAAAAAATGTGTTCCACAATATATGAAAAACATGTATCTAAGTACACAACAGATAAACAAATAAAGATTATTAAGACACCACAAGAGTCCAAGATCCACCAGCTTCAAGATCAAAAATCACCGAATATCCCATATATGATGATATAGTGCTACAAATGTTGGAAACGTTACCTTTACCCATGTACTAGAAGATAATATATGAAAAACACCAATGTCCCAATGTAGGGTTGATTATAAAACATAGTCAGTTTTCCTAAATTAAATCCCTATTCAAAAAATTAGGATAGAAAAATTATCCATATTTATATAAAAAAGTTTATATAATACAATTTATAAAAAAGGTTGATACATAAATATAAACTACATAAACAAAAACCATTTACAACCAAGTAAAAAAAATTAAATGACAAAAAATTCTAGCAAGTTATTTTTCCAGAAAAAAATAATCAATGCTTAAAGCCAATTCTTCTTATCATTCAGCATACTTGTTCTATATCTCTAAACACACCCACACATGCATGCTTTGTTTGACATTTTTGTACTCATGAGCATCCTCTTCTCCAATCAAATTGTGTCCTAATGACACATTCCACAGATCAATGGTGATGACCCTTGTACCCTAATGGTACACATCCTTTATTATGGTAAAATTAATAATGATCTGAAACCCACAACAGTTATTCCAAATCATTCCATTACCAATATAAACAACTTCAACAAAACTGAAATTTTATTATAATCAAATTAAAAAACAATTTAAATCAAAATTTCATGTTAATAAAACATTCCCTCTTATTGAAATCGCATAATCACATTTATGTACCATCAATAAAGAAAATACCTCTTTTTAAAATCATCTATTTAAGTCCAAGAAACAATGTAATTATTCAAAATACCCATTTCTCAAGATTTTACAATCATCAGTCAAGAAGAATTCTAAATAAGTGATCAATAACCAAATAAAAATAAATTCAACACCGCAGATTCGATTTAAAATCATACCAATATGTTCTAATAAGTGTAGTGAATAAAGAACCCCCGACCTCAAATGTTTTTATGAAAACCCCAACGAATGAATAATTACCAAGAAAACTAGGTTGATTCTACAAGAACCCATCTAGAATCTATTCTCCATCAAAGAAAAAAGACAAATATTATCATATTTGGAATCCACAAACAACGATCTACCCCTAACATGCATATATATATGTGAATCATAGAGGATATGAGGAGTAGATCAATGAAGATATATGAATCCAATCAAGAATATCAGATAAAGACTATATACATCATGATTATGGAATCGATACACCAAGGGAAGCCATCAGATGGCATCCAGATCGATGTGAGAATATTCTATGGCCTTTAGAGAAGTAAAATCCTGAGTTAGAATCGATTATGGGTTAAAAAAATGATGTTATATAAAAAACATGCAAGATATTATTTTTAAGGATCTCAAATTGACTATGCCTATGTTTTTGTTGCACGGTTAGGAAAATTGTGCACTCACCGTACTATAGACACTTATGGCATGACTTCCCCTTGCCCGATCTCCCAAACGGTTCTCCTACCAGGACTGACCTACTACGTCAAGAGACTAATTCACATGGTTTGGACACATGGTTTGGAAAACCATGTGTCGCCCATGAGACTTCAATTTTTCCTATAAAAGACTTCCAAAGTTCTCCCAAATCTCTCATCCATCACCCTTACACTTTATAACCATGAAAACCATATTTTAAGGTTTACATACCAAGAAACCATGTTTACCACATCATGGTTAAGATGATAAATGGTAATATGAGGTAACTTGGAAAAACTGACTCAATTGTATGGGATTAGATTAATATATTATTTCTCAATTAGTATATTCTTCAAATTATTTATATGAAAATAGAGAAGGAATTAATTGAGCTAAAAAGGATGGTGAATCTATTGGTTCCTATGTGAATAACATTATAATAACTATGACATAAGATTTTGGTATTATCATACAACCTAAATGTATGTTTGATTTATTTATTAGTTGATTAAAATATATATCCAAATGGTGTGAACCACAATGGTCTGTAGTAGATATGAATAAATAATTTGATTTTATATGAAGGAAGATATTTTGATTTGGGTCACCCATCAATATCATGGTTATTATATGAATGGAAATATTAATTAAAATTAATCTATAAAAACTATAGAGAGAATAAAATGGGATTTCCTTTCTACTCAAAATGTGGAAGGAAACATGAGTAAATGTTTTTTAAAAGGATTACAAGATTTTTTATTTTTGAAAATAATGGATATTCAGTGGTTAAGTGATGATGTGATTTGAATAATTCATCAAATTAGAAAAATAAAGATAAATCTCTACTAAATTGTTCTCAAAAATTTTATTGTGAAAATTTCATGTTGTTTTGGAACTATACTTACTTTTTCTCAAATGAAAGAATTAATGAGAATTATTAACATAAGAATCATATTACAATGAGTGACAAAAGTAAATCACATATGATCACTATTTTTTATTTGGTGTTTGATAAGAATGTCCTGAAGTATACACTTAGCATCAACTCTTGAACTGTTAATATCTTTTTTGATTTTGGGTCTACCAACTATATTATTTATTAAAAATTTACTAATGTTATAAAAATTACACCGAAATGATTAGATTCTTATGTAGAAGTTAAAACACCAAATGTTATGATGATTTGGTCACATGTATATGAGTCCAATTAGGTTTATTCTTGTGGGAATGGTTTTCCTAAAAATATTTTTATTCGAACATTGTATGAATTTAATGATATCATATCATTAGAATAGATTTTTCCATATTAACCCCACATCAATTTTTAAGGATGGTATGTCATGTTTGATATTCTGGACTAACCTATGATTTTCAGCCAGTGTGATGATAAATATGAATTCCCAATGAAAATTAAACCCATTATGTGGGGGTTTATTCCCAATAAAAAGCTGTTTTTATTGTTATTTGGTGGGTAATGAACACAAAATCAATGATATTCCTATTGAAAGTAAGTTATAAATTTATTTATAGAAGAGTTTCTTTGTCGTCCCTCAATAAATGATGTTTATTTATCAATAGAACTCATAAAACATACTATGAAAATATTAAAGTCTCACTATAGAACAACACAAAATCAGTTTATTGAGTTTAATTAGAAACTCTAGGAGAATCATAAAAATGGATATATTTTTTCCAGTTTTCTCATCGAGGTGCACATTTTCTTATTTTTTCATGAATATAGATGGATCAATGTGATTTTTATGGATTATGGGGAACATAAAAAGATCAACATAAATAAAAAGTATCCCCTAACCATTATTTATGTCTAGTTTGAACAATTGTGTGGAAATAATTTATTTTAAAATATTGAACATAAATCTGGATATCACCAGTTATTGGGTAAATAGGTGTATAATTGCAAGATGAAATTGTATAGGGGGTATATAAACTATTAATATGTAGTAATATCTTTTAGTCTTAATCATTCTCCAACAATAATCATGGATTTAGTAAATATTGTCTTTATAGATTATATTTATCAATTTGTGGAAGTATTTATTCTAGATATTATTATATATTCACATAGAAATGAATAAAATTAATATAGCATGATAATTTTCCTAAATAACTATATGTAGGATAAGTTATAAAATTTTTTTAAACTGTGTGAATTCTGAAAAAAATGATTCATTTATGGGTCATATAATCTCAATAGAAGGTACATATATAGAACAACCAATGAAAAAATTTCGTGAAAAATATACTAGAACAACCATTATTAATGAGATATATAATTTTCATGGTTTTATGGTAATAATAAATAGTATATAGACGATTTCTATACACTATTAAATAATCACACCAAGTTAACATTTAAGGTATCAATGTTCCTTTGAACTTAATAAGGAGATGAAAATTTTATGTAACTGAAGAGAATGTATATCACAAAACCTATGATTGCATTACAATATAGTAGAGAATGGGTTTTTATCAATAATATTGAATAAAATAAGATATTCAGATGAATTATCATGCACAATGACATGGTTATAGCTTATGCTTATGGGAAATTCATCTACCCTGAGAAAAAGCACCAAACTCATGATTTGGATTTAAGTGTTGTAATTTTTTCATTAAAGAATGGGAGGAATTATATTTTATGAAAAATGATATATATATATATATACATATTAAAACATTAAATTATATTTTATCATAGAATGAGTTGAATATGTACCAGAGAAGATGGTTGGATATGGTTAATGATTATGATTACTTAATATATCACCAACTTTGGAATGAAAAGTGTTATATTGTAGAGTTTTTATATCGATTCTAAGTATGTTAGAATATTAAGGATTAGAGATAAATGTATGTGGTGATGTTACAATAATTACCCATAAAAAATTTAAATAGGAATATATCACCATCAATTATTTCATTAGACTACAAAAAACATATTAAGGGCACAATGCCGTATGAGTCATAGCCGATCACCATACAAAGTTAGAAAACATTATCCCCATATTAGATAATTTATAATTCGATTATTTTTCTAGGTTATAATATTTGGAAGTGGTTTGGTTTTATGTAGTTACATAATCTATTTTATAGGATTTGTATCAATGGTTTACCTCAATACTCTAGAAAAGTCTTCAGTAGTCCCGATACAATGTTGAGTGCCAGTAATACATAGCATACTAAAAAATATTTCGATTTTAAGAGGAGAATTAAAATCATGTAATATATATTTATATTATTTATATGTATTTAAATGGTGGTTTTGGTATGTAACATCATCTATTTATATTTTCTTACCATAATAACATTAAAATTATCATTTAGAAGGTCACTTATAAAGCCTTATATGAAAAGAAGTATAGAAATCCAAAGTGTTGGGATAAAGTACGAAAAAGAAATATATTGGTACAAAATATTTATAAATAAATTGTATATTTGGATTGATCCATTCATAAACACATTAGAGTGGTACAATGATGATAGAGATGTTATGTTGTCAATCATCCGTGTGATTTAGTGAATTTTGATTGTGAGAATGTATTAATTGAAATTTCTACAATTAGAAATGTTATGATATTTTTGATTAAATGTAGTATATGATCTAGGTATATTCTCCCCATTTAGGTTCTTGATTATGTAGGGAAAATATCTTATCACTATGATCTACCATTGAACCCCTCTCAAGTTCATGATGTATTCCATGTATCTTTCCTTATGAATTACTTAAAATTCCCTTCACTATACTAAAATGTTATCTCATTCCATGGGATAATGATATTACATATGAGGAATAATCAATGAATGTTATGGGTCATATAGAGAAATTACTACAAAATAATACAATTCACTCGATCAATGTGTTTTGGTGAAACAACCAATGTAAAGAAGTTACATGGAAAGCTAAAGATATGTTGAAGAATAAGTATCCTAAGCTGTCTTTATCAAAATAATGGTACTTTTATGATGGAAATAATTTTTTGGTTTTATAATAATAAACCCCAAGGTTTTATGGTTTTATTTCTCAAATAAATTTTATAAAATCTATATGTTTCATTATATGCAACAATAGGTTGAGATTAACTACAATATACTATTAATTGTTTTTTTATTTAACCATGACTGTTATAACCTAGTTGTTATATTATTTGGAATAAATAGTTTAAAAAAATTATATAATTATTATTATTTGTTTTAGATAATAAAATAAATTTATAATTATGTACATATTTATTTTTGGGGAGGCGTTATATTCTTTGAATGTAAAATTATTTATAAAATGATTTTCAATTAATTTTATTAAAAAATGTTTTTTAGAAAATATTTTTTAAAATATTTTTTAATATTTATTTCTAAAAAAGAACTAAATATTCGAAATCAATATTTCTATGAAATATTAAGGTTAGTTTTTGAGAATTATATATATATATATATATTATTTTATTACTGAATTGTTATAATTCCATTTTAATTTTTAAATTAATTTTATTTTAAATCATTTACAGGATAAATTTTTTCCTAATATGGTTTTACGAGTTCATAAATTAAATTTTACAATTATAAATCTATTTTATTACATTTTAATCAATTAAATAGTTAATTTCTGAATAAAAACATCTTGAACAAAATAAAACTTTTTATTTGGAAACATGCTTCTTCATTTTGCATATGGGATTAATATTAAAAAAACCCTATTTCATTTCTCTAAATTTAAATTTGTAAAATTAATTAAATGTTTTTAATAAGTTTAGTTTTTATTATATATTGACACAAAATATGTTTTCTAACATGAGTAATAGTTTAAATTGTAAAAATTTACATGTTTAGTTAAGTTTCAAATGGTTTTACCAGGGGATAAAGTAAAATATTATTTTTTAAAATGAATATTTTTTTTCAATTACTATTTAGAGGACATAATTAAACCATATGTCATCTATGGATTGATAATTATCCATAATTAATGTTTTTGGTGTACGTATAATTTGGTTATTATATTTTTCTTTCAAAGGATCAAAGTGTGCCACCCCACTAATAAATGGAAATTTTATATACCATCCTATTCAAACATAAAAAACAATTTTATTTTGTAAATACCTTAACAAATAAACAAATTAGTTCCCTCCAAGGTTTTTATTGTCCTTATCTTGGTTATTAAATCCTTAAATAAAGGCATTTCATGCTAACTGAGAGAGTTTTCCCAAAGATGATGTATAATTCTTAAACGAGCATCTTTAATTTAATTATTTTTCAGAAACATTAAAATATAATTAAAATATTATAATATATTAAAATGAAAATATATATATTATGATATCATTTTACAGTAATTTCATAACCAATATCTATGATGTCTTCTATAAAATGTGAAATGATGTTTTTGATCATTCATACGACGTATTACCGCTACACGAATAGATATAATCAATATTCCATCACTGTCTGTCATTAGTGGATATAATAGATGATTTAATATATATATATATATATATATATATGATATTTCGGATATGTTTTATAATTTTTTAATTATAATATGTCATATACCTTTCTACCATTCAATCAGTTTAAAAACGATAATGTCTCTCAGGCGTACATCTGGACTACCTTCTCCACAAAGCGTTGTGACTCATTTTTCATTTAATTTTGAAATAAATTTTAATAATTATATATTTAAATAATATATATGATATATATTAAATTATTAAGTATTATATAAATATGATATACTATTTACCATAAATTTTTTCTATCTTTTATGAAAATGGAAAAAACATCAATGCATACAAACATCTTATCCTAGCCTTGAACAGTGGAATTCAATTTCTATCTATACTTTTATAGATTAATCTAAATAAATATATAATGAATATATAATATATTTATATCTTGGATTAATTATATATATTATATAACCATGATCATTGTAAAAGGACGAAAAAGACAAAACCAAACATACCTGATAAAGGAAGTAGTTGTAACCTGAAATGTGATTTTAACAATGAAATTTTTAATAAAAATATTATATAAATTCATAAATAAATCTTATATAGAATTATATATATGATTATGGTTATATAATATTATATAGTAAAAGTATTTTTATTATACATGAGGTGTTAAGGTGTATAAATAAAATAATGACTTGAGGTAAGGGATTTTTTTCTCACTTTTATATCAGTGGGACACATTGCATATTGAACATATGTTATATTTGTGAGTTTTATATATAGAACATAATTATATTTTAAAATTATTATTTTTAATATTACATTATATAAAAATCCTTATAACTTTATTTATTTCACAGGGCTTACAATTCAAAAGTTACCAAAGTTGTAAGGGTTTTTTTTACAATCGCACTACATATCGAGATTATTTATGAGTAAGATCATTATAATGAAATATTATGATATATACATCCTAAATAATATGAATTGTTTTATATTCTATTTATTTTTGGAAATTTATTTTCCCTTTTAATTTTACTATCATTATGTACCCAATATTTCAAACTAATGTTTTTATAAAAAACCTACTTTATTTCACTCTTCATTGAAAAATAATTTATCTTCCTTACCAATGTTTTAAAAACAAATTTAAATAATTTTTCTTACTATATAACATGGATTTTTTTATTTTATTTTTTACCCAGGTTGTAAGTTTCAATTTTTTTATTGAGAAAATTCTTTTTCATTTTTAAATGTGTTTCATTTTTTCCTTTTAATACAAATGAGTAAAATGAGTGTTTTAGTTTATATTATAAATAGTGTACATAACATCCCACCACTATAAACAATAATTTATTTTAATGTAAATCTTGATGTTTCAAATTTTATTTTAATGGAAAATCCTTCCTTTAATATTTGAGAAATATTTTGATTTTGAAAAGTTATTTTGAGAGTGTAAACTATATCTTCCTCATTTTTTTAATAATCTTCCAATGGTATTTTTATTCGTCTATGGAAACACCTATTTACTATACTTATGCACTATAAAGGATATAATCTGATTATACCATCCCTAATATTTTTATTTATGGATTATAATTATGATTATATTATTTTTAGAATATCCATTTCTTTTCCTTGGGATATTCCATGAAGAAATAATAAAATTTTTAAGGATCCTATTTTGTTTTCAATAGTTATAATATGTTGAAATTTTTATAATCTTGTGGCACACATCGGTATGATTTTCATTAAACAGTTACAAGTACTATAATTATATGGATCTCTAATAAATTTTAAAATGAATAATGTTTTATAAGATCCATGGGAAGAATAATGGCTATCACGAGACTAAAAGTGGGTACACTAGAGTAATTCACAAAATAGGATACATGAGATGATATCCAAATTATAGAAGAGGGTAAACATGAGGTTATACCTATAATGAAGTAGGTACATCAGTTGTTATCCCAATAATAATATTTTATGAACATATTCATGGGTAACCTTGACCTAATACTTTCTAGGTTTATGTGTATTCCATAAATCTATTAATTATGATAATGTTATGATATAACGGCTTATGTAATTTGATTTCATTATGATTTAAGTCTTATAATATATATTTATTTATGAAATAACTCATGTTTATGATATATTATATTCTTGTTATGGTTTTCAAATATTATTATTTCATTATACCCTTATAGTCACGTGATATTGTAATCTCCATTGATTACACTTACTTAGAATCTACAATAAAAATATATTATATGTCCACTCACTTGGTTATAATGATTGGTATTATATGATATATCTAAAATGGTTATAATTGTGAATAACATAGTTAGAGATGATGTAGATCACTTATGAACCATTTTTTCATGTATCTTCATTTCCAAAGGGTTAAAAACAAGTATCTTTAGTATGATCATACACAAGAACTCTCATTAAAATGCATCAGTATCAAACTAATTCGTTAGTTAATAAATAGTAGAACCAATAAGATCTTAAAATATTTTAACAAACACCCAACCCTACAAAGGTTCACTCGAAAAATATTACATCGAGTTATAATAAAATGTTATGATGAAATGATACCATCAAATGCACCTTGCAACCAAAAACTGAGTGGTTTTATACAATAAAACCCCAGAATGAATGTTCTTGTTTTTATCCCTTCAATGTAAATAGATATCATGTTAATCTAATAAATGAAATATGAACCCTAACCTTCTACATGTCCAAAAAAATTACATCCACATAAATTAAAATACATGATCATATAATAGAATCAATATTCAAAACAATCATAGCATGGTACCATGAAGAAGAAGAAAATAAACCTCTTTCCTTCATTCATCCATGAATGGAGAACAAAATGAACCAATAGAAAAATCCCATCTCAAATATAATTATATAATGAATATGAATTACATCAATGTTACCCCCTTCCATTAATGTCCCACACAATCTATCAATGTCACAGTTTATTATGCCTGAATAGGGAGAGGGGAAGATGGGATATTCAAAAATCCTTTTTCAATAATATTGATGTTTGGGAAAACTCATAAAACAAAAAACCAATGGGAAGCATTAGGGTTATCCAATATAAGAGTTTTTTATATTTAAATAATTGAAAATAAAAATATAATAAGACACACAAGATGCGTCCTACACGGTTTACCAAAATAACACTATCACAACCCAAAAAAGTCACTATATCTCCTCAAATATCCACCAACAATTTCTTCCACACTCATTATTGCTACCACATACTAAACTAAAAATCTATACATCCCTCACATGAAACAATGTGACAAAAATTATTCAAACATAAAAATTTATACTTTCAATTTCAATAGTATAGTTTTTATATTTACTAAGAAATATTGCATTTTTCATTCTATCTAATTCCATATTCTATGACAGACCACTTTCATACATTACTTATATTAATATCATCCATTAAATTTCCCATCATATATTAATATTTCAATTACCTTCCATTGTATATTTTATTTAATTCTTACACTAGATTATTGATATAATCATAACATAATAGTTATCATTACTATTGAGAAACTAAAATAGATCCCCACACTCATCTCAAACAATAACTACCACATATATCTTAACACCATCCAATCATAACCAAGTTTCAAAACTAAACCCATCAATTATTGCCCAGATTTATCAACCCATTCCAAAAATCACACCATCATCTCAAACCATTACCACCATAATAACCCCACTACTAATCAAACCTTGCATCCAAACCCATCCAAAATAATAACCACACAGCAACCACCACATCATCCACTAATACCACAACATAAAAACAAGTTATTCAACAAAATACACCCAATTATACGAGTCACACACTACCAAAACACTCATTAATTTTTATATTAAGCATCACTAAAACATAAGATTCCTCACAGCCAACTTATTTACCTCCTATTCATTACTAGTGTTTTAAGCTAACTGATCCCATAAATCAATCAAACAGCCATCCCGAGTTTATATAAATAGCAATAAAACAAAGTATTTAAGCAAAAATTTTCAATCCATTAATCAAAAAATTAAAAATAAATGCATAATTTAAATACATTTCGTTCAACCCCTATTCAATATTTAAAGCCATATTCCTTATCTTTAGTTGAAAAATCCATAATATCAACCCAATAAACAAAATAGATTTATAATTCCATTATTTTTTGAGTTTAATATATTTCTATATAATACCCTTCCTCAATAGAATATTTAATTGTCAATGTTATAGATCAATGTGGGGATGAGACGATCTTGATACTAAAATAAAATTAATAAAATATAAAAACCCAAAAAAATTGCCACAATGACAATCAACTCACCGGGAAATCCCCTAAAACCAAATAAATTGCTGTAAACATATATGGATATAAGAGAAAATAAAAATAGTTGTATAATGTTAAAATCACCTTAGATAACATAATTATTGGTCATTTGATTGTAGATGTGAAAATATTTTTATGGGGCTCAAGATACTCAAAATACACACCTTGTTACACAAGTAGTTCATAACAAATCAATGTTGTTGAAAATAGTGGGGGAAACTAAATTATTCTTCAATTGAAAAATCCCAATTAGAAAGAGATAGAAAATCACGAATTAGGACCATCCCAATAACAAGGATATGTGTTTATGAAAATTATTTTCTTAATATGATGAGTTAATATCAACAAAAGATCCAAAATTCAGTCAATCCATCCCCTAAATCATTCCCCTATTAAATCCATTCACGTCCATTGATCAAATTCAATTTAATAATGATGATATCATGATTTATAACACTATAATATAGCTGAATATAAGATAGAAGCCCCCCAAAACCGTCATTTTATTCATCACATTCTGGTAAAAAAATTCATTTCATGATGATACTCCCCCCTAACTCCTCATGTTCTTCCTGTAACGCATATTACCAAGGATATTTTGACATTCCATGATGAAAAATCCATGAAAATACAATTACTAGTTCATGTAACCCTTGTGGTATTAAGAAGACCTCCATTAAATTAACTAATAGATTTTTTCTCAAATCATATTTTTCTGCAGAAGCCCATTCCATAAAACTATTTGTCACACTATGACATAACTATCATGTTAAAATTTTAGTCATGATCAACACCACCCTTCAAACAACTTATCGAAACACATATGATACATAATATTCATAATGATATTGGATGAAAATGTCTTTGATGATACATTATATACTTATCAAATTATCATCATACATTAATATCAATATACAACACAAAATAATACATTTACAATTCATGTCTCTAACACTCTTATGATGTGTTAAATATAAATCCAATAACATGGATCGAGATTTTCATTTATTACATTGGTAAAATATGTATAGTATCACAGTATGATGATTCAATTAGTTTAGTAGTCCTTGGAGTCTGGATACATTCATGATTCTTATATTATAGTGGAAAAATAAAACATAACATGAAACACTTTATTTAACCTTTAATGGCCATTAGAATATTCATTCATCAAATATTAGAGAAAATAAATCACAATAAAGGCTATAGTAAAATGTTCAGTACGTTAATTTTTAAAATATAATCTATCATGAATAGATAAGGTATAATAATATGTAATAGTGAATAATTATAATATATTCCATTTAGTAAATATATTGTATAAAAAAAAATATCAATGCGTGAATGTAAACACAAGAATAATTATAACAGGATTATTAGTAAAATAAATACATAATGTTTGATATTTATGATCTTAACATTGAGGCAATGTAAAATAAATGTTGAATCGTTTAATCAAGCATTGGACAAGACCATTTCATTGTACATTATGGTATAAAAGTTTTCCAAATTAACATGTTCATCTATTTTATCTAATGAGACATATCAAGGTATCAATCAAATATCAATAAGCATGCCCCACTAATTACTTACATATGCTAGATTCCTCAATTATATATTGAATCATTAATCTAAACTGATATCAATTTTCATTTTCAATTATAAATAACTAGATTTAACCAATAATATGGAACATCGATATTTCACGAGTAAAAGAAATAATTAATCTTCTGTGAATTGAAATCATATATTGAAATGATATATAGTTATAAAAATTCTATATATATACATTATGTAGGAAATATGCACATGATGAAGAAAAATTATATTCAACTAATAGTGGAGAGTTATAAATAACATTACCAATATAATGTGAATGATTTCAAAATAATGTGTCATTAAAAAATTAATGATGGAATATTGAAAACCATATATGTTTTAGAAATTAATATGTGTTATAAAAATAATTATTTTGATAAATATAGAATAAAATGGAAGTAAAACATTTAAAATAATTTTTCTTGAATATTTTGTATCATTTTTATAAAAACAACATTATAAATCGTTTAAAAAATTATTTTCAATAATTTATAATAAAAAAATCCATAAAAAATTTAATATAAGAACCCAAATTTCATAAAATAATAGAAAATAGTATTTAATTTAAAGTCCATTTAAACATGTAGAGGAATCTAAATACAGAATATTGATTTTGGAGGGGGAAAATGACATTGACTTTATATATGTTAACAATAGCATTCCTTCCACTCATTTGTAAAAATTAAAACATAACACGGTCATAAAATTTAAAAAAATTCGATTAAGACAATAGTATATAAAGTAAAAGGTAGAATAAAAATTAGTTTTTAAATCATTGAATGGTATGTTAAATAATCCATAAAAAATTACAAAATATTAAAATGGAAGAATAATATTTTTTATTAAAAATGAAAAAATCATTATGTTTTGATTAAAATGATTATTTTAGACTTTGATTAACAATGAGTGGATTATTTGGAAGAAAAAATTGAAAACAAAAAATAAATATATGAGTGGAAAATATATTTGTTTCATGAATATATAGACAATATAATTTTTAAAAAAAACATTTAAACAAAAAAAAAATCTCGATTAATAGGTAGATTGTAATATAAACTTTAATGTCTTTAATAACTATTAAATCAAATCATATTAAAATAAAAAAATTAATTAAATAATTCAAATTCCATGAATAATTAGTAATTTATGAAATATTTTTCTAAATGTTTTTTATATACACCATATAAATTAAATTACGTACATTATAAATATTATGTCTCAATAGAGTGGAGTTGAAATGAAGAACCCTTACATGGGAATCCTTCATCGGAAAACACATTTTATTCTCCAAAATAATCATTCCAAATATACTAAACAATTTATAATTTAATATTATCACATAAATTTATTAATTTATAGAGATTTCATAATCAATTGGAAATCATTCATTTAATAATTCATGTTTATGTCTACCACTTAATGTTGTTCGATCAATTTCTCAAAAATCACTTCGATATACAGGCCCTAGAGAAAGGTGTTATGAAAAGGTTCCCTCATATATAGAATTATAGTATTGTAATGAATATAAATTATTACATTATATTCAAATTTGGAATCATCAATTAATGTTGGTGATAGAAAAATGAATCTCATCACTTCATTGAGGTGGTAGTCTATATATATGCACTAACAACATTATAATTTTTCAAAAAATGGAAGGGAAAGTTTGTAGATGATTTATCACATCTAAAAAATGATAATTATATTATAAATATATTATATAGTCATTAATTAAATTTCTACATCCATACCTATAAATTGTATTTAAAAAATTGATTACATTGATATGTGGAGACGATATGTCGTACATACACAAAACATAGTTTTTATTGTCCAAGGGATAAAAAGTAGAAAGAAAATAGATTTAACATTAATATAAAATAAAAATATTATGATTAATATAACATTTTAATAATTTTAATAATGTTAATTAATAATTTTAGGTGTATTATGAAGAAATGAACAAGGGAAATATCAGTAAGAACATACAACTCCTCTTTTGGTAACCTCCTTGGGCATACACCATATGTCTTCATAATTTAGTATTTTTATGAGGCCATGACATGTATAATATTAGAAGATATTCAATGATACTTATGTTTAGGTATTGGTTGATATAAATATCTTATTCTGTGTGGAGAATAGATTATATGGGTTCCATTTAATAAGTTAGGTTGGTGAAAAACTCATAAATACTTGAAACCTTTTTATATAATTTAATATATATATATATTACCCATGTATTGTTTCTTGAAAATATCATAAAAATGAATCAAAAATGGTAAGGTAAAAAAGAAAACATTCAAATGATATTTAATAGAGTTTTTATGTTATCATTTACCCTCATCCGAATATATTCCACACCTTTATCTTTTTTTACTATTAACTAATGTGATAAATATTTACTATTTTTATTTTTCATAATGAATTAAATTTATTTTTAAATTACTAAATAATATTTATTATTAGATTTAAATATATATAATTTGTTTACATTATTGAATTTTCATAATTTTTTTATGCTAAATTTAATACATTTTTGTAAAAGATAATGAAAACTTGTTCAATAGAAAAATTCTTATTTTAAGCATAAAAATGATTTTGCAATGAAATAAAGTATAATATTGATTCTAATGTAAATAATGATATTATTTTAAATAAAAGGATAATTATTTTTCATAAAGATAAACCCGATCCAATATAATCATTGTCAATACACGACTAAGATAAAACAAAAAAAATTTATTATTTAATAAATATTACTATTTATATTTTAATGATGTTAATAATAGATTAATATGTTCACCATTATTTTTTTATATGAATTAAAATAATAATTTAATATATATGTTTATTTTCTAAAAATGGATTCCCAGACATTAATGTTATTCTTATGTCATTTTAATTTCATAAAAGTGATATTAATTATAGAATCATAATTTTTTCACTATTCACCCAAAAAACAACAATTTATGAAAAAAATAATACTAACATCTTTTTGATAGAATGAAATAAAACATTAATCTCATTTCAACAAATAAAATAACTAAATAATGACTAAAATTATTATAATATACATAAAAAATACATAAAAACACTTTTTTTTTGAAATAAATATATTTTCTAAGCATAAAAATAATTTACTATTATTCATTTTATACTAACTACTAGTATACATAAGTTAATTTATTTTATTGAATATATAATCAATATATTTCAAAAAAATTATTTATAATTGGTTATTAAAAAAATACATTACACACTAATGAATTATTTAATGACAAATATTAAAATTTCAATCTAATGATTTTATATAAATTTATAACAAATTGATAATCAATGGATCAATGACTATTCATTATTTTAAATGTGTAATGTTTTTTACCAAATATTTTTTTGAGAAATGTAATTTTTTATTTTAAATTATACACATACTGTCACGACCCATCCTCGGGGCCCATGCCGTGACTACCCCAAGCCCGCCTTCCATAGGCCAGGGGCTAGCGACTAGCACCAAGGCATAATTCCCGGTAAAAAGGGAAGTCATTTCCTTTGTAAAGTAAACAAACACCACAGAGCAAGCAAGAAGAAGTAAATAGTATGTAAAAACTGGGTACAACAGTAAGTGCGGAAAAGTAAGTGGGCCAGAATACAAACCCAAACTGAAAGTAAAGTACAACTGAAAAAGGGAGTACAACAAGTGAAAAGTAAAACCGCAGCCTCGAGTCGTCCACTGGAAGTCCCACCTAAAGGGTGGGTACAGATAGCCTCCACATCTCCTCGTGTCTAGCCGTCCGCTGCGAGTACGTTTCATCCAGTGGTCCACCTCCAGGTACCGTCCTGCTCCGCAAACCTCAACCACGATCAGCGTTGTCCGTCATCTGCAACCAACACAATGTAGTGCGGGCATAGCCCCTTCAGGATTGAGTATATGCTACTCAGTAGGGACCCCGAGACCCCCGAAGGTCTCCTAGAATCCACAAAGGATAATCCAAAAAGGAAAGATACAATCACGAAGTAACATCCAACACTACTTAGGTATAATCCCATACATATACCTAAGTCATCAATTCTCATTCGGCTCCAACATCCGAGCCCAAGTACAACCTAGTCCACAATGAAAAACACAACCAAATCCACACAGGAAATCATAAAGTATTCCACATAGGATATCAAGTCGGTATTATCGAAGATAAGGATTTAAAATCATGACTCATCTCACACAGGTATACATCTTCATAAGATGATAGAGATGATCAGGTGTAGCCACTGATTCATCTAAGTCATCGACAAACACATGATCGATAGGTACTAACCCCCACAATGAACCACAAAGGATCGATAGGTAACTAACCCCCGCAATGACCCACAAAGCGTCTGACCCACACAAGATCGATAGGTAATTAACCCCCACAATGACCCACACAGGATCGGACCCACACATGATCTGTAGGCGCTGGCTCACATAGGACCGCTGAGTGCTGACCCACACAGGATATGACTCACATAGGATCGGTAGCACAGATCCACGTAGGATCGCAGAGTGATGCAGTTGTCGTCGTCGAATCCACAGAGGATTTCTGCACAATCGTCATCATCGTCGCAGTAGCAGCCAGCTCTAGGGTTCCCACACACAGTAAGCTCGTTCGGGAGGGTCCGCTCCACGAGTCGAGGGGCTGATACATCAACTGACACGAAGTTCGGAGTTGATGTATCAGAAAGATCTGTATCATCAATAAGAACTCAATGTCACAAACGGCGAGTCAATCGGACGCCCGGTCTGAGAGTTATTGGATTTTTCGTCCAAGGGGCCTGTTTGGTTTTTAAGTCAAAACCAACCTGACCGTACTCCAACTGCATCCAGACCTCATGCAGAGTAATGCAAAAGGTCCGTCTCACTATGAGGAGTCCAACAAAGTCGACGGCACATTAATCGGACGTCCGGAGCTCATGTTATAAGCATTCCCGCTCCAAGGGCCCAGTTGGTTTCGTGTACGAACTAACCCGGATGAACCCAAAGTACTCTGTATCCTTGACTGTAATACACTGAAATGACCGTCTCGATCCAAGGATCTCTATGCACCTGATGGTATGTCGATCGGAGGTTCGTAGCCCAAGCTATGGGAAACAGACCGAAATAGTCCAAAAATGGGGGGTCTGGGCCCGGTCCGACCCGACCCAACCCCCTAGGTCGGCCCGAACCAGGTTGACCCGACCAGGGTCCGGGTCTGACCCGGCTGGGCGGCCCGGGGCGGCCTGGCACTAGCCGGGCGGGTCTGCGCGGCGCTGGCCGAGCGGCCGCGCGAAAAAGGGTGCTTCCCCCTTGGATGAAATCGCGACCCCCGCGTGGGTGCCGCTCCTTGCCAACGGACGCGGCCGGGCGCTGTGTCCCGCCTCCTCGGTAACACGTGGTCGCGGGACCAGAAGCCTGCCGCCGCGGCTTCAGCCACGACGGCCCTTTCCGGTGGCACGCCGGGCGCCGCCGCCTCGTGGAGGCCGGCCGCCGGCACCGCCATGTCGGCGAGGCCTTCCAGCGGGGTTTTTCGCGGACCGCCGGACGTGATCCGGTGGTCCATTTTGCCTTTCGTCTCCTCCAGCGGACCTCCTGGGATTGTCCTTACACTACGAAGACCTAAAAATGCCCTTGCATCCTTCTTCATCATCGTCTTCCAATCCACACACCAAGAACGAAGAAACTGTGGGTTTAGACTTGTTCGTTGGTACGCACATTCCGCGTGAGTAGTTTAAATGGATACCGACAAATTTTAAACACATGTCGATGATATAAATCACATATATTTAATTGAACCAAAAAACCCTACCTCATGCGTTGTCAAGCGAGGGTTCGTCGCGGAATTTCACGTCGAGGAAGAACGCGTCGAGGAAGGGGGATCGCCGCGTTGCAGAGAAAGGATTCGTCGGCGTCGTGTCGTCGATCTCCGAGGATCCAAAGTTCTTATCGACCTTCGTCGGAGGTCGGCATTCTTCGCGTTATTCGTGTTCTTCGCGTTCTTCACGTTCTTCGTGTTTTTCGCGTTCTTCGCGAGGAAGGAGTGCTTCACGGCTTGAGTGATTTCTCCCAAACCTCTCACAGCCCAAAAACCCTTAATAAAATAATAGTTGTCTTATTTTATTAACACACAAGGCAGCGTTTTGATTTTAAAAAATGAGACAATCAATTATGTGAATTAATTGCAACGTTTAAACCGCCAAATTAATGACGTGTTTATTAACCAGATTAAAAGCAAGGGTTGACTTCATTAAAATGGGGTGTGGGTGCGTTACCTTATTAAAGGAGGGGGTTTAGGAAGAAAATAAATGGTGGGGCTCATGTAGGTCCCACCTCACAAACATCCTACCTAGTGGGTAGGATACTGTGGGTCCCACTTCATCCACATAGTTAGGTTAAACAAAAATAAAATAAAATTGGTTGCACCACTTTTATTTTATTTCTTTACTTAACCCCAAAAATTTAAAAACCACACCTGAGCAAAATAAACTCCGGAAAAGGTGTTTCCAAGCAATTACCGGCGTTGTGATTCCATCGGTGTCCCCAGATTTTGATTCCGAGGACCGGTTCAAAAGTTATAAAAACTCGCTCGTTCGTTCACTGAACGTACCCGGGCCAAACATCGGAAAATGATTCTGGGCACACTGGGCCTCAGAATCAGGTGCCGTCAGAAACTACGTTCTTGAAAAATTCCCAAGAATAGTAAGAAAAAAATATTCATGAATTTTACAGGACTTTACATCACTCCCACCTCAGGGATTTACATCTTTGTAAAGATACATCATAAACTAGGGAAACAAATGTGGGTACTGAGCACGCATCTGAGCCTCCCTCTCCCAAGTGCTCTCCTGGAGGTTTCCGTGCTACCATCTGATGCGCACTAGAGGACCCCACCGTCCACGTAGGACCTTCTCCTATTGATCCTAGATCTCCACTGGGACCTCCACAAAAGTCGCCTCATCATCAACGTCTAGCTCTCGTCTGGTCGTGCACGTATCTTCTCAACTGGGATACGTGGAAGACGTCATGCACCCAGTGCAATTGAGGTGGTAGAGCCAGGCGAGAATCCATCTCTCCAATCCTGCTAAGGACCTGGAATGGTCCGATTAAGCGTGGAGACAACTTTCCACCTTGGCCAAATCTCCGTAATCCACATCGAGGTGAGACCTGAAAGTAGACATGGTCGCCATCCTTGAACTCCAGTGGCCTCCACCTCCTGTCAGCATAATACTTCTGCCGGCTCTGAGATTTCCTCATCCGCTCCTGGATGACCTGGACCTTCTCTGTCGTGGAATGGACCATCTTTGTTCCCACAAGTGTTGACTCCCCATGGAATGTCCTGCACAGAGGTGATCTGCAAGTTCGACCGTACAACGCCTTGTAAGGTTCCATCCCGATGGTGGAGTGGTAGCTGTTGTTGTACGCGAACTCCCCCAAGGGTAGGTGGTCCTCCCAGCTGCGACCAAAGTCAAGGACACAAGCGCGGAGCATGTCCTCGAGAGTCTGAATGGTTCTCTCCGTCTGACCATCTGTCTGAGGGTGAAAGGCGGTACTTAGACGTAGCTGCATCCCGAATCCCTTCTGCAACCCCTTCCAAATCCAGGATGTAAAGAGAGCATCTCTATAGGATATTATAGATGATGTCACACCATGAAGCCGTACAATCTCCTGAACATAGAGACGTCTCAAGCTCTCCACTGAGCCTTGCTCTCTGATGGGGAAGAAGTGAGCCGACTTGGTGAGTCGTTCGACAATTATCCAAATGGAGTCCTGACCTATGGAAGTGCATGGATGTCCAGTCACGAATTCCATAGATAAGCCGTCCCACTTCTACTTGAGGACCTCCAAGGGATATACCAAGCCTGCTGGTACCTGGTGCTCTGCCTTCACCTGCTGGCAGGAGAGGCATCGAGAAACGAACTCAACCACAGCCATCTTCATGCCCGACCACCAGTGTTGTCGTCTGAGATCCTGGTACATTTTCACCACTCCAGGATGCACCTCCAAAGGGGAAGTTTGAAACTCTCTAAGCACCACCTCCCGTAAAGCAACTGGTACCAAGGTACGTTCTCTAAATAGGACAGCGTGCACTCCTCCTACCGAGAAACCAACAGTTGCATGTCCTGGGGATATATGCGCATGTCGCGTCTCATAGTCGGAGTCCCGACGCTGTGCCTCTATTACCCTCTACAGTAGTGTAGGAGTGACTATGTGTGACTGAAGGAAGGCTACTCCATCTCTATCAATGAAGGATATATGCAAAGCGGTAGCTTCTCGGACGCCTCCCCAAGTAGCTGAATGCCCGTCCTCCTGCTGAGTGCATTGTCTACTACATTCCCCTTTCCTCGATTATAGACTATCTCAAAGTCATAGTCCTTGAGGAACTCGAGCCATCGCCGCTGTCTCAGGTTCATGTCCTTCTATGAGAGGATGTACCTACGACTCCGATGGTCAGAATAGACTGCAAAGCACTCACCCATCAGATAGTGTCCCCACATCATCCGAGCGAAGACCACTGCTGCTAACTCCAGGTCATGGGTAGCGTAGTTCTGCTCATGCTACCTCAACTGTCATGATCCATAGGCGATCACGACCGGCTCCTCCTTCAGGAAACATCCGAGTTCAGTCCCTGATTCATCTCAGTAAACTACATACCCAACTCCCTCCTTCAGAAGCCTCAAGATAGGAACACTAGTTAATATCTGTCTCAGCTCCTGGAAGCTCTGATGAAATCTTTCTGACCACAAAAAGGTTTTCCCCTTCTTTTTCAAAGTTTAGAGTGGTGCCGCAACTCTGGAGAAGTCTGGAACAAATCTCTGGTAGTATCTATCTAGTCCCAAGAAACTCCGCACCACCATCACGATCCTGGGTGGCTCCCAAGTTAGCACTGCCTCAATCTTCGTAGGATCCACTGCAACTCCCACCTCAGAGATGACATGTCCAAAGAAGTGGACCTCACATATCCAGAACTGACACTTCAAGATCTTACCATAAAGCTGGTTCTCTCGGAGTGTGTCTAGTACAACCCGCAAGAGGTATACGTGCTCCTCCTCAGTCGTCGAGTATATCAAAATGTCGTCTATGAAGACCACGACATATCGATTGAGGTATGGCTGCAAGATCCTGTTCATGAGGCCCATGAATACTACTGAAGCATTGGTTATGCCGAATGGAATAACCAAGAACTCATAGTGGCCATACCGACATATGAAGGTCGTCTTCTGCACGTCCTTGTCCCAAACTCTGAGCTGATGATATCCTGACATGAGGTCTATCTTTGAGAACCACCGTGCTCCCTTAAGCAGGTCAAAAAGGTCATCAGTCCTCAGTAGCGGATACTTGTTCCTCACTGTCACCTGGTTCTGGCGAAAATAGTCGACACAAAGTCGCAAGCTCCCGTCCACCTTCTTGGCGAACAATATCGAGGATGCCCCGGGTGAAACACTGGGTCAGATGAATCCCTTTCCCTATAAGTCCTTCAACTGTACCCGTAGCTCTCAAAGCTCGGCGGGAGCCTTCTGATATGCTGGGGTGGATATCGGGGCTGTCTCGGGTTACAGATCAATATAAATGTATATCTCTCTGTGAGGAGGTTGTCCTGGAACATCATCGGGGAAAACGTCTGCATACTGATCCACCACTGCAGGAAAAACAGGACTCCGCATGTCAAATTCTCCTAGGATGAGGCTAGACAACTGATGAGTGATGGGATTTCCTCTCGTCTGCAAGAGTCCATCATGTGCTTCGAAGGCTCCCTTATCACCGGTGAAGGTAAACCTGCTACCATCGGTGTGTACACACCGCACCTTGCGCCTAACACAGTCATTATGAGCATGGATTGTAGATAACCAATCCATGCCCAAGATGACGTCGTAAGGCCTCAACGCCGCTACAAGAAGATCCCACCCGATGCTCTCTCCTCATAGAGTAAGCTCACACTGCTGGCACCAGTGTATAATCTTTGAGTCTGCTCCCGTAAGAGTCTCTAGCCGTAAGAATTGAGCCAACGGCTCTGTCGGAATCTCTGAGCTCCGAACAACGGTAGAAACAATGAAAGAATGACTCGCTCCCGTGTCTATAAGAACTACAGCAAGGGTGGAATAGACACAGATAGTACCTCGAATCATCTCGGGCGCGCCATGGTCATAGGCCTCCACTGCCTGGAGCTGTGCCTATATCTGCCCGCCAGCTCCCTGTGGTCGGGGTGGGCCTCGTGGTGGTGGTGGTGGTGGTGCCTCAAAGCATCGCCCACCACCTACTGTTCGGCCAGCTCCTCTGCCTCGTCCATCTGCTCCCTGAGGACCACAATGGTCGACCCTCTGCCGCTGCCTGGGTGGTCCCTCAACCATCTGCTTCTCCTCGGCATGACGGGTCGGGCAGCCATGAGCCATGTGGCCATGCCTGCTGCATGCGTAGCACTGTCTGCCTCTCGAAAGACTGGATCTGCACTGACTGCCCCAAACCTTTGAGCCAGTGTCCTGAGGTCGTCTGCCTGGACCCATGAGTCATCCATCGATTTCTTGCTGCAGAAGACTCTGCTACATGCCTCCCTACAGTAGGTCTCGCTCCTGATGTAGGCTCAGAAAGGAAAATCTCGATGAGAAGGGCTCGCTCCAGTACCCCTGCCTGTTTTGGAATGCTGAGGTAGATCGGCGATGCCCTAATCTCCTGCCTCAATCCCTGCTCGAAGGTTCGGGCCCCGAATAATGGGTCACGTACCATGTACGTTGAATAGCATGAGATATCTGAGAATATCACCGAGTACTGGGCGACCGTCAAGTTGTCCTTCCGTAGCTATAGAAGCTCCTGGATGCGCACCACACAGAGGGTGGCTGGGACGAACTCCGAGTGGAAAAGGCTCTCAAATTCCGTCTAGAGGAGAGATGCCTCGTCATGCACCTGGAGCATCAAGCTCCACCATCTTCCTGCTACCGCGTGCAGGAGGCTCGCTGTGAGGATCACCATGAGGTCTGCTGGTGTCCTCACTAACATGAAAACTTGCACAACCGTCTCCAGCCAATCCTCGGCAGCCTAAGGGTCCGTCTCCCCACGGAACCTGTGCAGTCGCTGATGCTGAAACTCGTGCAGTGCACTAAGGCGACGTGCATCGTTAGGGGCTGGGGCTGGTAGCATCGATGGATCGGCGGGTAGAGGTACCGCCGGTGCCTCTGTTGTCAAAGGGCCCTGTACTGAGGCCTCGTCACTCAGTAGGCTGTCGTCTCGCACAATGCTCAAAACCCTAGCTGGCTGCGGTCATGGGGCCATCCTAAAAAGAAACAGGTGCGTCATGGTCAAACAGTATACCTGGTGAGATGAAACAAAGTAATCACAAAGAAAACATGAAACACACATGCAATCAATGTTTTCGTGCATTATGTCGGAAATCAGAAGTCAGGGTCCTGGTGTACGGATACGTCGGCCTCCGCACCAACACTGGATTCCCTGGACTAATGACCACACCCAATAACCTTAACACTATTGCTTCACATAAAAGAAATATCAGAGTCCAATGTTTTGCGGTAGAACCGAACTCCTCTGATACCAATTTATCACGACCCGTACTCAGGGCCCTTGCCGTGACTACCTCAAGACCGCCATCCATAGGCTAGGGGCTGGAGACTAGCACCAAGGCGGAATTCCCGGTAAAAAGGGAAGGCATTGCCTTTGTAAAGTAAACAAAAACCACAGAGAAAGTAAGAAGAAGTAAATACTAAGTAAAAATTGGGTACAAAAGTAAGTGCGGAAATGTAAGTGGGCCAGAATACAAACCCAAATAGAAAGTAAAGTACAACCGAAAAAGGGAGTATAACAAATGAAAAGTAAAACCGCAGCCTCGATCCATCCACTGGAAGTCCCACTTGTAGGGTGGGTACAGATAGCCTCCACAACTCCTCGTGTCCAGTCATCCGCTCCGAGTACGTCCCACCCAGTGGTCCACCTCCAGGTATCTTCCTACTCTGCAAACCTCAACCACGATCAGCGTTGTCCGTAAACTGCAACCAACACAATGTAGTGCGGGCATATCCCGTGTAGGGGTGAGTATAAGCTACTCAGTATGGACCCCGAGACCCCCGAAGGTCTCCCAGAATCAACAAAACAATAATCCACAAAGAAAAGACACAATCACGAAGTAACATCCAACACTATTTAGTTTTATTCCCATACATATATCCAAGTCATCAATTATTGTTCATCTCCAACATTCGTGCCCAAGTACAACCCAGTCCACACAGGAAAACACAACCAAATCCACACAGGAAAGCATAACGTGTTCCACACAGGATATCAAGTCAATCTTATCAAAGATAAGGATTGAAAATCAAGACTCAACTCACACAGGTATACTTCTTCGTAAGATGATAGAGATGATCAGGTGTATCCACTGATTCATCTAAGTCGTCGGACCCACATAGGATCGATAGGTACTAACTCCCACAATGACCCACAAAGGATCGATAGGTAACTAACCCCCGTAATGACACAAAATGGATCTGATCCACACACGATCGATATGTAACTAAACCCTGCAATGACCCACACAGGATCAGACCCACACATGATCTTTAGGCGCTGGCCCACACAGGACTACTGAGCACTGACCCACAAAGGATCTGACCCACACATGATCGGTATCACTGATCCACGTAGGATCACTGAGTGTTGTAGTTTTCACCGTCGAATCCACGCAGGATTTCTGCACAGTCGTCATCATCGTCGTAGTCGCAGCCAGTTCTAGGGTTCCCGCACACAGCAAGCTCATTCGGTTGGGTCCGATCCAGGAGCCGAGGGGCTGATACATCAACAGACATGAAGTCCGGAGTTGATGTATCCAAAAGTTCTGTATCGTCACCAGGAAGTCAATGTCACAGACGACTCGTCAATTGGACACCCGGTCTGAGAGTTATTGGCTTTTTCGTCCAAGGGGCCCGGTTGGTTTTTACCTCAAAACTGACCCGACTGTACTCCAACTCCATCCAAACCTTGAGCATTGTAAGACAAAAGGTCTATCTCACAAAGAGGAATCCAACAAAGTTGACAGCACGTCAATCAAACGTCCTGAGCTCATGTTATAAGCATTTCTGTTCCGAGGGCCCAATTGGTTTCATGTACGAACCAACCCGGCCGAACAGAATGTACTCTGAAACCTTGAGTGTAATATTCCTAAACGACCGTGTCGATCGAAGGATCGCTACGCAACTGACTTTGCATCTATAAGAGGTCCGTAGCCCATGTTATGGCCAACAGGCCGAAACACTCTGAAAATGGGGGGTCTAGGTTCGGTCCGACCCAACCCAACCCCCCTGGGTCTGCCCGACCCGGGAGACCCGACCCGGGTCCTGGTCCGACCAGGCGGGGTGGCCGGTCCGGCCCGGGGCAGCCCGGCGTGGGCTGAGCGGGTCCGCTGGCGCTGGCCGAGCGGCTGTGCGAAATGGGGTGCCGCCCCCTTGGATTAAACCGCGACACCCACGTGGGGGCCGCTCCTTGCCAACAGACGCATCCGAGCACCACGTCCCGCTTCCTCGATCCCGCGCGGTCGTGGGAACAGCATCCCTCCGCCATGACATAAGCCGCGGTGGCCCATCCCAATGCCGCTCCAGGCGCCGCCTTCTCCGGCACCACCGTGCTAGCGGGGTTTTCCGCGGACCTCCGGACACACTCTGGTGGTCCGTTTTTCCTGCCGTCTTCTCCAGCGGTCCTCCCGGGATCGACTCTTCACTGCAAAGACCAAAAAATACCCTTGTGGACGGATTCATTGCCGTCCACCGATCCGCACACCAAGAACGTAGAAACGGTGCGTTCAGACTTGTTCGTTGGTCCGCACCCACCGCGTTAGCGGTTTAAACAGCTTCCAAAAAAATTTAAACACATGCCGAGGATATAAATCACATTGATTTAATTGAACCAAAAACCCCTACCTCAAGCGTCGTCGAACGAGGGTTCGTCACGGAATTTCACGTCGCGGAAGAAGGCGTCGCGGAAGAGGGGTCGTCGTGTCGTGGAGAAAGGATTCGTCGGCCTCGCGTCGTCAATCTCTGATGATCTAGCGTTCTTGTCGACTTTCGTTGGAGGTCGGCATTCTTCGCGTTCTTCGCGTTCTTCACGTTCTTCACGTTCTTCGCGTTCTTCGCGTTCTTCGCGTTCTTTGCGAGGAAGGAGTGCTTCACGACTTGAGTGATTTCTCCCAAACCTCTCACAACCCAACAACCTTTAATAAAATAAGAGTTGTCTTATTTTATTAACACAAAAGTCAACGTTTTGAATTTCAAAAACAAAACAATCAATTAAGTTAATTAATTGCAGTGTTTAAACTGCCAAATTAATGGGGCGTTTATTAACCAGATTAAATGCAAGGGTTGACTTCATTAAAAAGGGGTGCGGGTGCGTTACCATATTAAAGAATGGGGTTTAGGAAGAAATGAAACGGTGGGGCTAGTGTGGGTCCCACCTCAAAAACATCCTACCTAGTGGGTAGGATATTGTGGGCCCCACTTCATCCACTTAGCTAGGTTAAACAAAAATAAAATTTAATTTTTTGCACCACTTTTATTTTATTTCATTACTTAACCCCAAAAATTTAAAAACCACACCCCAGCAAACAAAACTCCGGAAAAGGTGTTTCCAAGCATTTACCGGCGATGTGATTACATCGGTGTCCTCAGATTTTGATTCCGAGCACTGGTTCTAATGATTGAAAAACCCACTCATTCGTTCACTGAATGTACCCAAGCCAATCTTCAGAAAATGATCCCGGGCACGCCGGGCCTCGGAATCAGGTGCCGTCAAAAACTTCGTTCTTGTAAAATTCCCATGAAAATTAGGAAAAAAAATTTCTTTGAATTTTACGGTTCTTTACACATACATTATAATTAGTATTTTTATATAATAATGACTCATTTAATAATTTACTATTATTAACCACTTATAATTATTTTCATATGATTCAAAATTTAAAAAATATTTATTTTTAATTAATCTATATTATAGGAAAAAATTTATAAAAATATTTCCTAATCTTATTCCTACTTTTCATACCCTCCAATCCAATAACAACGTCATAATGTTTATATTAAAAAAAATAATATTTCTATAGTATATCATGTTTCTCTTAAGAACAATGTTTCATGTATCAAAAGGTATCTTAAATTGTATTACAAAAATAACATATAAGTGTGTAATATTTCCCAATATAGAAATTTCAACCTCTCAATTATAATACATTTTTAGAAAATCATGAAATAATAATAGCTTTTTCAGGAATTTTAATTTAATGGTTTTGATTACAAATTATATTATTTCATTAATAAATTGTTATTGAAAAATATCTTTTATAACAACTATTCTTTTAAATGTGTTTTTATAAACATACCTTGATAAGAATGAGATACATTTGTGAAAAAATTAGATATATTCATTTTCCATTGGATGTGGAAATATAAAAAAATATTCCGATTGTTTTATTTCTTTGATTGCTTTTCAATCAATTTTCTGCAACTAATTCATTTCATACTGAATATTATGAGTGAATAAGATGAATTATTCATCCCCAGATAACTAAAAATCATCTATCAATGAATCGTGATATCAATTAATGTAAATTATTTTTCAATCATTGAATGTTTTTCTAAAAAGAAATTCCTTGCACTTATTACCATTTACATAAACTAAAAAATTATTTTCATAACTACATATATTATTAAATAAATTCTACGCTAAAATGATTGATTAATCTTACAAATTTCAATATTAAAACCAATTATACAACAATAAGTATTAAACAAAAAAATCTCTCTCAAATATGATAAACTAAATTTTTATTAATCATAATAACATATTATAAAACATTTATATAACTAACCTTAAATAAAGAAATATAATAACACTAATTGTTTAATATGATGGTGAGGGTCTACCCTAGGTTAGAAACATTAATAAATATTAAATTTTTAGTGGCAGTATTTCCAAGAAACTAAAATATCTATATCCAAAATTTAAAAAATTACAAATTTCTCAAAAAACATATTTCCTAAGAGACTCCCATGAATGATTCAAAAGTGACTCGGATGATATTTTCCTCGATTATAGTATTCCAATATATCCTTGATAACTACCATAATAAAATTACCAAGGTAATCATTGATGCTGGGGAATTGGTGATAATAGTTCCCTATATCCGTATATTTGAAGTAAGGAATATCTTTTATTTTATTTTATCCATTGTATTCATGATCTAGATAGATGTTATATCCATACTTGTAACAAAATATTATTCCATTTATGAATAAAGGAATAATATTATTTTGAAAATTAGCAGATGATTTCAGTTTATTCCTTCCATTATTCTATTTTGCCTAATGTTTTTCTCAACAATCACTCTTATTTTTCTTACATTGATTTTATTTGATTATATATGTCTTGGAGAATTATTTATATATCCTGATCACACTAAAATTTCAACATGTAAGATAAATTATTGAGATAATAATTCTCTTTGAAGGCCTGACAAAAGACGATCAAATAATCAAATAATCATAATTTTTTTATTATCTACATAGTTTATAGCATCCCTACTAAACTCATAATTTATTGCTCAAACTTATAAAAAATTTACTAATTCTTTTATTTGAGATTAATTAATTTTATTCCATATCTTCTTTCACAAGAAAAATAAAATTCTAAAAAAATCAGTTTTAATATTTTTAATTACATCCCATTTATCACATATATTTCTATAATATGTTGAATTAGTTAACACCATTGATATTCACCTCATTTTAAATAAAATAATTCTATAATCACCATCTCATTGTCATTATATCTGAGACATTAATATATATTTTCATTGTGCATGATCCATTTCTCAATTAAAATGGATTTGTGTTTCCATTAAAGGATAAAGGCTTTTTCCACATAAATTGATCTAATGTAGGTGCATCACACTATGGAGCTTCAAGATCATCCATATGGGAAATTTTATTTTTCCTAACCTTGTTTATATTACCCCATATGAAATTGATCTACTCAAATCCAACTCCAACTATAGCCACACTCTTTTAAAGGGAATTCCTACATTTTCTATGGATATTGAAATGATTTATATTTCTTTAGTTAGGAGCCACATCAGAATATTTTCACACAAATAATCATACCTTAATATCAGGAATATTTAAATATAATATAATAATACTTTAATTTATTAATCATTTTATGTGTTTATCTTTAATTCTCATGCTATACATGATCCTCTTTAATCTAGTTCAAATGAGTCCCACTAAACATCCTTTGATTTTAATTCTTGCGACCTCAAATCCATTAATCTATATTTACATTGGTAATTATTATATCATTAAAAGATAAAATAGATTATTCCACGAAGGGTTGGTTAATTTATAAGTATTGTAAGACTAAATGAAAAAATTATTACCATGTTACATTGAATATTTAAAATATTCAATAATTTTTTTTTTCATCCTAGAACATAATTCAAAAATTCCATAAAAAAATAATAGTTAATAGAAATAAAATAAAGGGAGATCTCAAATAATCAAAAAGTGAACACATATAATGGATTATATAATTAGTATATAATGAATATAAAAATGATAGAGTAAAAAAGTTAATATATATCCCATTTAACTAATAAATTGAGTATAAAATACATCATTTAATTAAAGTAAAAGCTTTGATAATGAAAACACAATTCTCACTGAAGGAAATGAGTAATTTAAGAGATTAATGAAATGACCATCAACATACATTCCAAAACAACATGAATTTTATAATAAATTTAGAGACAAATACAATTCATTGAATGAGTAGTTAGACATCAATTACTAAACAAATGGAACCACCAATTTTTTATAATGTGACCTATCAATGAATAGAGTGGCCATTTAGTGTGATAATAAACTATAAAAACATAAATATTACATCTTATTATATGACTATTAGTAACATATAATTATTAACAGAATAAAATTGAAATGTTTATGTGTCTTTAAAAACATTTATACAAAAACCACTAGTACATAAAGGCACATGAGCCTCAGCCTAGTTGCTGGGGACTCGCTAGGTACATCCAAGAGACCCAAGATAAAATCCGTTGGAGGCATATTTCCTAGGTTACAAAAGCAATACTGTAGTAGTACAGTAGCAGGCACTGTAGAAAGTACTATTCTGTACTGTAGAATCCAGAACTATTCATCTATTTAGGCCTTCGGGCTACCGGTTTGGTCCTCGTGTCCTACAAGGCATTCGGGCCACCCAAGGCCTTTAGGGCAATTTATTCTCAAAACCATTAGGCCACCTTAAGGACATAGATACACCCCAAGGCATTCGGGACACATGAATGCAGGCCCCAGATAGACTACAAAAAAGGAGCAACCCCAGAAGAGGATTTAGATCAGGTGCACTCACATGAGCAGAGCCAAATGGATGATCAGAATGAGAGGGTATGGCTATGCCATCGGTACCTTCCATTTCATGCACGAGAAGCCTATCAAGATGGAGATGCAAATGTTGATAGCTACTGTCAGGATATAGATTCTTGGGAGTGGCAGTTCCTTGTAGATAGTCTGGTTGAATTCCCTAAGACATTCGGGTCATGTAATCTCCTAAGCCTACGGGCCGTGAAATCTCTGAACCTATGAGCCTTGTAATGGTTCACCCTCATACCTTGAAAGGGGGGTTATCAACAAATCAATAAAACATAAGGCCTTAGGTCCATTCATTCTTGTACATAAATGATCTACAATATCTCCTATTATGTTCTCTATAAGTAGAACCCATATTATATGTATCATACTGTTTCTGACGCATTTATGCTGGGGCGCGCACCCGTTTCCATCACACATGGGAGGACGTGCGGCTTGTTGCCCCTCATTCCCGCTTTCCAAAGGCGGGCGACATCCGTTCCTTATTCAAGGACGTCTGCTTCTTGATCGAAACCGGGATTATGGGATGTTGGTTCTCCCTTCCGTGGATTCCTCCTCAGAGATCATCACCTAATCTGGGTCTCCCTTATATATTTAAGACGACTTTGTGAAGCTCTTTCCCGGTGCCATATTTGCATGGACACCAGTTAATTACGCTGCTTCCCTCGAGACACTCCAAGGGTTATTGTCGAGGAAGTAACCTTCAGTGAAGAGAACAGTCACATTGGGGTGTCGTTGGAATGTCTTCATGCTGGGGATCAGCATGTCTGACTTCCATCCCTTATCACTGGGGTTCTCGAGGGCGCGGAAGCTTGAGGCATCCCACATCGAACGCGGGGAATTGTGTACCATATGAGGTTTTCCTCAGCTTCTCATGCTTAACACGGGGTATGCCATGAGTTTAACGTCTTGCGGAGACAGATTAGACTGATCGAAACACTGAGAGTGGATCAGATTGAATGACCCCCTAGGGGGAACACAGATGTTGGGGCCAGCACTTGGGCAGCTTCCCGGATACCGTGGAGTGGGATGGGGTGGCATGATCTCACCGGGATGTGGTGGCCTGGGTGAGGATCAGGATCGATGGTGGAGTGACGAGCTTAAACCTCATGGAAGCTTCCTATGTATCCCCATAGCAAGGAATCAAAGTCCGTGTAGTTCGGTGATACGGTGGGACACCACAAAAGGAGACCCATGATAATGGACGCATGGATTGGAGCCTAGAGGAAGTGATATCTCCGGGCTAGGGCATGAGCTTCCCAAGGCACATGGGATTGAGGGGGGAAGTCCGGATGAGACGTGGATGTGAGGCATGGGTCTTATGCTCTGAGACGTCCCAAGAGGGGGAATACAGTTTGATGTCATGCGGGACGAGATAAAGTATAACGTCATGTGGGACGAGATAAAGTATAACGTCATGCAGGACGATGGAATACATTTTAACGTCATGCGGGATGAGGGATCTGGGGCTTACGCTTTGAGGAGGCCCACGGTGGATATGGGGCTTACGATCTGATGTGGCCAATGGTGGTCGGGGAACCGACGTGGAGAGGTCAGAATGACCGGGTGGTGGGCTTGAACCTCATGGAGGCTTCCTACGTACCATGTGTTAGCACGGATCAATGTCAACGTAGTTCGCTGGTATGGGGATTACGCTCTGAGGTGGACCATATAAGGATGTCATGGTCGATGCGCGCTCTAATTCCACGTGAGCCATGCTTGGTGTGATAAACAAGAGGCAGCATGGACCAGACGATCACATCACGAAGGGTGTGTCTGTGAGAAGCGGAATGGGGCATATGCGTGGAGAGGCCCGAAGAGGAAATAGGGTCTTACATGTGGTTAGCGGCCCTAGGTGCTGGGGATTACTCCAAGGTGGAGGCTCGTGGTGCGACAAAGCGCAGTGGGAATGGGACTCCACTGGCCTTGGAAGGGGGGGGGGAAGTATGGAGATGCACAGGTGCAACAATCCGCAAGAGAGGCTAGGGGATTACGCTCTGAGGCAGCCCTTACCCCGTGGACAAACACCACTCTGAAAAAGAGGATATCATTCTATGCGAGGAAGAATCCATTCCCATGGAGATGAGTGGGCGTAAAAAAATGTCCGAGCTGGGGGGACCCTGCGTGTTTAGCACGGGGTCGGACCACAGTTTAATGTCATGTGTTATGGACGAGGTGCTTAGCAGTTTAACGTCCTGCAGCTTGGAAGAGGTGGGTTCGCTCCACACCCCTAGGGCATATATGCCCAATGCCCTCTACCCCTTGTGGGAGGGAAGGCATCGACAAAGCCGTAATGAAGGGGGGCCATAGGGAGAACCATTGAGGGGTCCACGTTAGTGTGGCTATGCGAAGAATCAATAGCCGTTAGCGGGCCTTTGTGGACAAGCATAAGGCAAAGCAACGCAACGGGAAACACCGCCCAAGGGACCATGAGGTTACTTCGTACGATCCTGGAAGGTCATACGGAAAAACAACGCATGGGGCGCATGCTCAGCAGGGAAGACATCAGGTGCCGGTGTGGGAAGTCATCCAAGGGGTGTCATGGTAAAGGGGTCCTTGGTGTTGCGTGCAAAAGGAAGGTTTGCGCGCAAAACACTGGGATGTCGCTCAATAGGGATAGAGGATCACGTGGATAGGTGATTGCGTGAAAGGTATTGCGCGCGTAGAAGGGGATTTCATGCAAGGGACAACGATCACGTGCAAGGGGAGAACCCGAAGGAGGAGGCAAATTCACTTAAGCCAGTGGAGTTGCGCGCAAAGGCGAACCCCGGGGCAAGGTTGCGTGAAAAGGGGGATTACCTGGAAGTCATATTGTGCGCGGGGGGAGTTGAATTGCAAGCACGGGAGCCGATCCAAATTCCTCAACCCCCAAACCATCTAGGGTCGCCTTCTATTTATATGCATCAGTTGGCGCGGAATCCAGGCGGCACGTGAAAGTTTTCGCGACGGGAACCGTTGGTATGGAAATCTTCACCGCACGGAACCGGGGTGCCCAAAATTGCGCGCACCAGTGGCTCGATTACGCAAATCCTGGGAATTCTTCACGCACACATCATTATTTCGCGCAAGCCCTTTTTTATTTCGCGCACCACTTCCCGGGCCTCCAGACTGGGTCTCTAATTCCAAATATGACTTCTCTTGGCCATTTCAAAACTTCCTCTAGGAGTTACGGACTTTTTTCGGCATCTAAAAATTACCCCCCTTGGAATAGGATCAGCGAGAGGTCGCAATGATCAGATTCTGAGGGAAATGCCGAAACGCTGGAGTAGGGCCAGTCCAAGGCGCATAGCGCGCAAACAACCCATGCGGTGAGCAAAACGACAGATCGGCACGGAATTTACTTTTCGCGCGGCACGGAACCATGGCCTCGCCTATAAAAAGGGGCGCTGGGTCCCAAATCCGTACACCAACGTTTCCGCGCGATAGGATTATAACTCTTGTGCGCGAAATTTCTCTCGCGGATGTGCGTAAAAAAACTCTCTGGCAGCGCGGACATCCTTCTGTATTTTGGCCGTCCTTGCGCGCCTACTCGGGATATTCCGCGCTTAGTGTGCCGATTGCACGATCAACTCATGCATTTTGCGCCGCCACTTTAGATTTCGCGCAACACTCTCCGATTCCTCGCACTACATCCCAGTTTCGTGAAACTCCCAAAATATTCTAGGTGGCCGCACACCGAGTTGTTGAGGGGGAAGCCGCCACTCATAGGACTGAAATGGTGGCAAATGAGGAGGTTTATGGCGCCAAGGTGATCATTTCCGACAACCTGACCTTGTTCAATCTGCTGACTCCAACCCAGAAGACATATCCCCTGTCTGACAACCTCCCACTCTGGAATTTTGGAATTCTGGAGGAGGAGCCCCTACCGGGCTTCGAGGTGGACACACCGTGGTCATGGGTGACCCGGGAGTACGAGCTTCCTCGCTACAACATCACCTACAATGGGCGTCCTACCAGTAAAACCAAACATATGGATTTATATGTCCTGAACCCAAGGACTAGGACTATTACCGGGGACGAGGCTATTGCAGAGAATTATCCGTCCCTCTACGCGAGCACGTTTCGTCAGAGCATCACAAATGACACGAAGGGCTGGCTGAAGGATTGGGACCTGCGGTTCGGGGGTAACTTCACAAGCGAGTGGGTCTGGGCATTCTGGGTTTTCCATACCTGCGATCAGTTTGGGGATGAACTACGGTATATTGGCTTATTTGAGGCGGTATGGATGTCGTAGTTCCACTTCCACTTTCAACCTGAGCTCAGGCCAGAGCTATTGAACCGGTGGTCTCCTGACACCAATACATTCCACCTTCAGCATGGGGAAGTCGACATCAGTCTCTGGGACGTTCACTACATCGAAGGTATCCCACTAGAGGGCTACCAATAAGACAAGTTCATTCCACCAAGGAGCACCTGTGAAGACAGGTCACGGACGCCCATGCTGACGTGGCACCTACTGGAGCTGGGAAAAGAGAGGATGGGGGTCAAGGACTTCCTGAAGGACATTGCCTACAAGGGCTGGTTCATCCTGTTCCTTGAGAAGGATCCAGCCTTCAAGATGCCGGGACGAGGTAAATGGTGCCTAACTGTGGCTCAGAGGAGTAGGGATGGGTCATACTGGAGGACCCTGGAGGCGGGGAAACACCAATCGTGGGGCTATCGCGTCATTGAGGCCTAGGACCCAAATTTCCGGTATGCCGGGTTCCTTACCACCTTCCTGAGCGGGTGGCTTTTTCCAGTGCGGGACACAAGGATGGGCGTCCATCTAGAAACACTGGTGATGGCGGGCACCATGGCCGCTAACAAAAGGTTCAACTTGGGCGTCCCTGTACTGGCCAAGCTGTATGCGATCTTGGGATGTATCTCATGAGGGGGGTCGCCTTGGAGAGTATGTGGCCCCTTCCAGATCTTCCACGGCTGGGTGGCGGCTCATCTCAGCGGGTACACTTTCCCAAACGCCACCCATCCTCCGGGCAATGGCCTGCGGGCGTCCGTGCTAAACATCGAAGGGGTGGCGCTGATGATGCAAAATGAGGAGGGCGTGAGAATCCGCATCGGCAACCACAAAAACTTCCACTTCATCCCATTCCCCACCCTGGTCGGCAAGATGGTAGAAAATGGGAGAGCCTCTCTAGAACATCAGGAAAATTTCTAGAGCATTCGAGGCGGGGTGATCGTGGCTTGGATCGACAGGAAGGTGATCTGTGAGCCTTACGTGCCATCCCGATTCTCCAGGCAGTTCAGGTGCTTCCAACGAATGCCAAAGAAGGTATTCACGGCTGTCTGGCATGAGAAGAATCCCTGCATTCTACGCCAGATGTGGTTGATGTTTACCAATTTCGGCTCTGGCGATGCCATTACTTTTCCTCCCACCGGGGTTGATGTTGGCCTAGCAACCAAGTATGCAGCAGAACACTGGACCATTGCATACCCTTTGGGGATTTTATGAAATAGAGTCCGGCAACTCGAGGTTACTCGTGCGGAAACCGAGTGACGGGGGAGAAGGGAAGGGGCTGCCGGAAGGGGGGAACCAGGGGTGCCACAGGCAGCGAAGCCTTCCCAGGTCGGGACTTCAACAGCGGGAACATCACACAGCGCCCCTGTGACCTCATTGCCCGTGGGGGGGGGGGGTCACATGAGGCAGACAGGGAACTGCACGGGATGCAGATAAGATACCTTCTCGAACCATCCCAATATGCAATTTTCCCGACACTGTGGTCGGCCTGGATGAACCTCCGGCAATCGCTGAGCGTTGAAGTCGTCAGGCAGATGACCATGCAAAATGGGATCCAGTCGCCATAGGTTGGGTTCGTTCGAGTTACCGACCAGGTAAATTTCCATCGGCGGCGTGCTTACCTGATGGCCATGGACACATACGTGCGCCAAAGGGGTCTGCGTGAGGAGCCACCTTTCCTAGTGAAAGTGATGCTCAGCCAAGAGCATGATCCGGAAGTAATGTCGCAGGGAGAGGGCGACAACGACGAGGAGTCGGAGGGGGAGGAGGAGACCTGAGAATACGAAAGAGAAAGAGAAGATGAAGAATAAGGAGAACTCGAAGATGAGGGGTCGCATGGGGAAACCTACCAAGGGAGTCTCCGAGAGAGCAGCGATATTGTCATCTCTAATATCGACATAACCGAGATACTCGAGGTTTATCTCTATCTTCATTCATTTTCCTTCTTCATCCATTCTCGTTTCCAATTTCCAAACCATCTCTCTGCCTCACTCAGCAGCGGCTGAGTGTTGGACGGGCATCCCCACCAGAGGAGGGAGGTGAGGAACTGGTGGGACATGATGGGGATCCGACACCCATCATTGAATTAACAAGCGCAGAGGGGTCTCCCATCATGGTGGCTCCTGCAGCGGCCGGAACAGTAGATACCGACACTCTGGACTCCTGTAAGTCTCACACTTCACTACTAACACTTGTTATAAAAAGATTCCAACTAATCAGTGTACGCATTGCGCAGTGATATCAACATTGGAGGCTCGTCAGGCTGCAGAGCTCGTGCCGTCCGTGAGTGGATCAGTGGAAGATATACCACCTCATTCAGAACATGCTCCCTACACTGAGTCAACCCCGGCTATTCGTGAGCAGGGTGTAGCGGGCATCAGCGACGCAGTTCTTGAGGTGAGGCTGGAGGCTGACGGAGGCATCATCACTGTTGGGGCAAGAGAGGAAGGTCACCCAGACATCGAGGATCTTATTCCTCACGAAGACATCCCTGAGGCAGATCCTACTGCCGATCTGCTGGCTGCATTCCCAACATACCGACCTACTGACCTTGAGGAGGTAGATGACTCGAACTCCAAGGCAGCCGAGGAGAGCCGGATGACACGACGCAAAGGGTGGATGTGTATCCGACGCTTTCTCAGACAACCCCAGTCGGATTGGCTGAAGCGGATGGGATCACTGTAGACCTGGCTACGCTTCCTGTGTGCCGGAGGGGCTGGCGCTCAGCGCCTTCATCGACGGTCCGTGATTACATGGCTAAGAAGATACGCGAGAGCAGCTAGCATACCGACGTTGCCCAGTGTCGGGAAAGATTGGCGAGCGCCCGAGCATTACTATGGGCGGAGCAGGAGGTCCGGCACATCGAAGGGAAGGCAGCATACAAGGAGGCAATCATTGCAACATGCTCTGAGCTTGTGGAGCAACTGACGGCCCAGCTGGCTGACGCGTAGGAACAACTGATGGAGGCGAGTCACCAAGTGACAGTACTTCGAACCGAGCGGGCTAGGATTGGCGAGCTGCGCTCTATGGTGGCTGTTGAGGAGAGAGTCTTATAGGAGCGAAAAGCAGTCCTGGAGGCTACCAGCCAAAAGGTAGCAGCTCTGGAAAGGTCTATTCAGCGTGCCGATCCTTAAGGGATTTGTTTTGCCCATCACATGAACCTCTTGCTTGTACTGCTCACTAGCTCAATCCAATACATGTACAAATCCATTCATCTGTACCCTTGGTTTAATATGCTCAACCATAATTATGAAATGAATAACAACCCATCACTAAGCTCTTGTGGGTCGCACCCAATGCAAGAATCAAAGGATACTTGTGTCATCATCTCGTCCAACTATGGGGCATTGACCAAGCCTCAGGCATCTGAAATTTGGCCTGGATTTTTGAGGAGAATACCTCATACCGATTGATATATCACATTCTCAATGTGCTCTAACACACGAGCGGGGCAATGCTAGGGGCATTGAAATCCATCTGAACATAGGAAGATGGGAAGGAACGGTGAATCACTCTACCCGAATTCGGAACACTGTGGGGTGCGACGATGGAGGATAACTGTTAACCGTGACATAAACACAACATCTATATAGTGTTGGCCTAGAGTGGGGATAATAATTGAGGGCTGAACGCTGCCCATGTTCGTAACACGGGGCCTAACTCAAATATCGCCAGTCAGTTTCCCGGAACGTTGGCCCAGGACAATAGGCAGACTATAGGTCTATCATCCATGTTGCTAAAAAAGGCATACCAAAGGTCCATAATCCATATTGTGGCAGCAAGAGGACCAAATTCTATCACCCATACAATTATGGGGTCCTGTAAAACATGAACAGTCCTCTGGAACATTATCCCAGGATAGTAGGCAGATCGTACGTCTGTCATCCATACTATTAGGGTGTCCCATCAGACATGAAAGAAAATGAGGATCCAAATAAAGGGTAATGCAAAGCATGGAAGGTTGAGTGGTGGTTTGTTCGAATAGAGTCCTACACTCCCAACATTGCGCCACTGTGGCGGAGGCGCATCAGGAAGATGTACCAACCTGGTCACGGGTCATCCCAATTTTTAGGCAGGACCTCTCTGGGGAGATAACTGTCGCTTCCCATTACTACTATGGGGTATCCCAAACTTATTCGGGGTGGATGTAATTATTACACCACTTCGCATAAAGCCATGCTGAGGGGATAACAATAAGGAGGGAAGAGGTTTGGTAATCCCAGAGGATGGACCCAAGACGAAATGTCCAGGCATTCCTATGTATCTCATTAGGATTAGAATCAAGACACACGTAGTTCTTGAAGCACAGTTTAATGTCATGTTGGACGAAATAGAGTTTAACGTCATGTGGAACGGGGCCACATCTCATCTGGGGATAGGAACGACACAACGAGTAACCCGACATGAATGAGGACATAATCCCGCACCACACTATACAATCGCACAAGAGAGACGGAGTCGCGGAAATCCAAGCAAAGGATCTTAGTTTTAGGTCTTAGAACTCGGAACAAATGATATAGGGATAGAGAGACACACAGTAAAGCGGTTGCAAAATGCAACGTGAGTGTGGGGAAAAGCCCTGCTTACTATGTGCTCCTAGGGACGCGGTTAGGCCGAGAGACCGAACATGAAAAGTTAGGCTGGGGCTATGGGGAAGTTCACAGGCGCTCCTATGTATCTCATAAGGATTAGAATCAAGACATACATAGTTATTGAGAGGTAGCATGGTGCGATATGGCACCTGCGAAAAGGATGAAGGAATCGTGCAGGTCTAGCCCTCGCACCAAAAGTAGCGTCATTTGATATGTATTGTTTTTTCTTGAAGGTAAATGGTTTGTCTTTTGTGGGGCGACTGGCCTAGGGTAGAAATTCATGGAGTCTACACAATAATCAATCCATAGTAGGCGTTGAAAAGTTTCATGGTAATCGACCAATACCTGGCGTGATGTCCCCCATGGGGAGGTCATCACAATGCGGTGCCATTTTTCGTCGTGCGGCCTGGACGATATCATCACATTTTATGGACGTATGGTTTGGACCAGCAACACAGTTTAAGGTCGTATGGTTTGGACCAACAACACAGATTAAGGTCGTAGGGTTTGGACCAAAAACACAGTTTAAGGTCGTATGGTTTGGACCAACAACACAGGTTAAGGTTGTAGGGTTCGGACCAACAACACAGTTTAAGGTCGTACGGTTTGGACCAACAACACAGTTTGAGGTCATATGGTTTGTACCAACACGACCACGCACGATGCGATAAAGAATACCTGATTTAGTTGAGGGCGTAATCCCATACCATCACCGCACACGGTTCCGAGAGAGGAGCCTCGGGCCAAAGGGGCCTACAAGTGTTCAACAATCAGGGGGGCAGGAGTTGCTAGCTCCCTGCAATGCTCGGCCCAAAACACAATGTCTGGGAGACTCTTCGTTGCCCATGGGGATGAGGGTAAAGCTACACGCAACTTGTAGAGAAGAAAACCAAGCACGTACTCAAGCACTCAGATCAGGGGAGCCCTGAGAGACACCGTTACGCAGCTCGGTCTGTCTGATGTGTGGGGGTGTACTGAGGGTTAGTACAAGGATTGTCGAGATTCCACCTTGACACGGTGGGGGCCGAACACAATTTGAATCATGCAACCAATATTCAAGGCCCAAGAAGCCGGCGTGACGACTGAGGATTACTGCTGACCATGTTCACAACACAGCATCCTGTCACATTATCCTAGAAGTAGGCGAAAACAAATGAGTATCAACCACTGACCATATTCACAACACGGGATTTGTATCAATTTGTCGCCCAAAACCCTCAGGGGCGTTGGCCCGTGACGGTAGGAGATCCCTTAGGAATTGTATACATGCCATTATTGGGGGTCCCTCCGGGTGTAAAGGATGGTGGGGCCTGAATGAAGGGGAACACGAAGCTTGAAAAGTGGTAAAAAACTTGTCTAAGTCAAATCTGACACTCCATGTCCTAGACCAGAGTACTCTGAACCCATTAGCAGACCACTGTAAAGGGTCGAAGGGCTCAGTCTGAGAGCATCCAAAATATGGCGGATTCTCGAGGGAAGGGCATGCCAAAAGACCGAGGCAACCGGGAAATCGTGGGATCTCCTAAGAGACGGGGCTGGACCTGAAATCTAAGTTCTCAGGCGGTCCTACATATCCCATAAAGATGGGAATCAAGACACAAATAGTTCTAGATGGAGCCTTTTAATTTCATGGGGAACATGACATAGGAGGGATAATCTTGAGAACAGGGTGTGTGTGGTGTAGCTATTGCAAACCCGACGTGAATAAGGAAATAATCCCATACCACGCCACAAGATCCTGCGATCAAGGTCCCAAAGGCGAGACATACACGATGAATTAGCATACCTCAAGATGGACCCAAAGACGGAAGGTCTGGGTGCTCCTGGTGCTGGACCCAAGACGAAATTCCTGGGCATTCCTACGTATCTCATTAAGAGGAGAATCAATCCATACGTAGTTCTAGAAGCACAGTTTAACGTCATGTCGGACGAAATACAGATCTTAGTTTTAGGTCTTAGAAGTCGGACCAAAGTGCAGATTAGGGTCGTGCGGGACCATACAGTTGAAGGTCATGCTGGACCATACAGTTTTACGGTCATGATGGACCATACAGTTTATGGTCATGCTAGACCATACAGTTTAAGGTCATGCTGGACCATACAGTTGAAGGTCGTGCTGGACCATACAGTTTAAGGTCATGCTGGACCATAGAGTTTAAGGTCATGTTGGACCATCATGAGGCTTAGGCAAAGTACATCTTGAAGAACCTGGCGTTGGTGGGAGGAGTTATACGCTCACCATCCATAGTCACCAGGGAATACGAGCCATTGGGATAGAACTTATAGACAATAAAAGGCCCCTCCCACTTGGGATCCAACTTGGGTGGTTTCCTTCCGGGAATCATTGGCGATCTAAGTGCCAGCACCGGGTCACCTTGCAGGAACGAGCGGAGGAGAACCTTCTTATTGAAAGCTCGACAAATCCTACTCTGATGCCTTTCCAAGTTATGTAAAGCACGAAGCTACTTTCATCCAGCGCTTCCAATTCGGCTAGACAGATTTCAGAAACTCTATCTGGCGCTTGCTGGTCTTAGACAACCATGCATAATGGGGGAAACTGGATCTTGATGGGCAGGACGGCCTCAGCTCTGTATACCAGGGAATACAGAGTCACATGGGAGGTGTGGTTAGAGAAAATGTTGTACTTAGCGTACAATTTCTTCAACTCTGCTGCTTGGAAGATGGTTATGTTATCCGTGAGGGTAACGTGAGGTACTCCAAACCGATAGACAGTAATGGAGCTCATGAAGTCAATGATAGAACAAGCCTTGACTTCCCTGAGCGGGATTGCCTCCGCCTACTTCGAGAAGAAATCCATAGTGGTTAAGATGAACCAGCACTGGTGGGCCGTCGCCGGTGGGTAAGGCCCTACGACATCCAACCCCCAGACTGCAAATGTCCAAGAATACTAGGTAGTATGGAGAGGCTCTGGTGGCCGATGAATAAAGTTAGCATGAACGTGGCACGCATGACACCACTTGGCATACTCAATGCAGTCATTGATCATGGAGGTCTAGAAGTATCCCAGCCTCCGAATCTAGTGGGACAACTTTGACTCGGCCTGGTGGGCGCCACAGGAACCAGCATTCACTTCTTGCATGACCTATGGGATCTCGACTCCTTGAAGACAACGGAGGAGAACACCATCAAATCTGCAACTTTAAAGGAGCTGCTCAAGGCTGGGACCACTCTGAAGGGTGAACTGTGGCGCGCGACATCAGATTCGTTCTCGCTCGGATCGGTCCGGTGGAAGATTGGCGTGCTAGAGATATTCAACCAAGGGCGTCCTACAGTCAGGAACTGTCCCGATTACTGCGCCTGAAGCCCCCATGGATCCTGACGTAGGGGCACCAGTGGTGAGATGGTTCACTCATGTGCCACGATCGCCCTCCAGAATAACTGGAGCAATGAATATCCGGTGCGCCACGTGGACGATTAGGTCATCCTGTTCGGGCACCGCAAGTGATGCAGCCAGGCTGGCCAAAGCATCTGATCGACTGTTCTGCGACCGGGGAATGTGAACGACCACTGGCCGGGAGGGGAATATAGCCATTAGATGGAGGGTACACTCCAGCAATGGCACGAGTTCCGGATTTTTGACAGCATAGTCAACATTGAAATGCTTGATGACTAGCTCGGAGTCCCCCTTTACATACAGATGGGGTACGTCAATCTCGAGAGCCAACTCGAGGCCAATTATGAGGGAATGATACACTGCCTCATTGTTGGTGCAGCCTTCTGACAACAGAAACAAATATGGAATAACGACTTGCTCCGGGGTGATGAAGATGATACCCAGACCCACTCTGTTAAGCCTAGGATCGTTGAGCCTTCTACCGATGGGGCTCCAGGAGGCACCATCAAAGTTCATCTGCCAGCATGGGATGGTGCGATCGACTGAGAGGATTGCCTCATCAGGAAATCCTAGATCCAGTGGCTGGTCCATGGAGGTTGGGTGGGAATCTAAGAAGTCTACCAATGCCTTTCCTTTGATAGCCTTCTGAGGTACGAACCTGATGTCGAACTGCTGGAGGATCACCGCCCAACACACCAATCAACCGGTCAATATTGGTCGGTTCAAGATGTATTTCAACGGGTCTACCCGAGAGACCAGTTGTACCTCATGGTGTTGCAAGTAGTGTCGCAATCTCTACATGGCAAATATGATCGCCATGCAGCTATTCTCGATATGAGAATATTTAATTTCCGCGTCGAGGAGCATGTGGATAAGGTATTAGAGGCTATTCTCTATTCCCTCGTTGTTCATCTGGGCGAGAAGTGCACCGAGGGATCGCTCCAAGGCGGTCACGTAAAGGACCAGCGGCTTTCCAGAAATGGGTGGCATCAAGACCGGAGGATGAAGAAGATACTGCTTAATTTTCTCAAAAGTGATCTGACACTCTTCGTCCCATTCGTAGGTGGCACCCTTCTTCATGAGCTGGGAAAAGGGCTTACACTTGCTAGCCAGATTCACGATGAATTTGCGTATATAGGCTAAGTATCCTTGAAGGCCTCTCAGCTCCTGAATATTACTCGAGGAAGGAATCTTACTGATGCACTTGATCTTTTCTGGGTCTATCTCGATTTCTCGATACATAACAATGAATCCAAGAAACATTTTGGAGGTGAAACTGAAGGTACACCTCAATGGGTTCATCTTCAATTGGCGAGAAAGGAGGAAGCCAAACACTTTCTCATGGTCTTTGAGATGGTACTGGCACTGATAAGACTTAACCACCAGGTCTTCCACATAGCACTCCACCAGCATCCTAAGAATCGGCTTGAATATGTGGTTTATGGCCCGTTGATAGGTGGAACCTGCATTCTTTAGGCCAAAGGGCATAACCCGGTAGCAGAAAGTACCCTGGGGGGCCCTGAATGTAGTGAACTCTTCATCCTCAGGGACCATCCAGATCTGGTTGTACCCTGAGTACCCATCCATGAAGGAAAGGGCTTGGAACCCGAACATGGCATCGGTCAACAACTCTGTCAGAGGAAGGGGAAAGTCATCCTTCAGATAGTGGCAATTGAGATCGCGAAAGTCAATACAGACCATGATCTACCCATTCTTCTTCCTGACTGGCACAATGTTGGCTAGCCACTTGGGGTACTGGACTTCTTTGATGAAGTTTTCCTTGATGATCTTATCAAATTTGGCCTCAATAATGGCACCGTGAGAGGGGTGCATCTTTCTGGGAGGCTGCTTGAACCCACAATGGTTTGATGGAAGGGCAAGCCGGTGGATGGCTACCAGGGGATCTTTCCCTGACATCTCATCATAACTCCAGGTGAACACATCACAGTGTTGTCTGAGGAAGTCTATGTACCCTTTCCGTTTATCGGGCGGCATAGCGGCGCTGACCAATGTGGGTCGCGGGTCCTCCTTGCTACCGAGGTTCACCTGCACTAACTCGTCAACCGTAGTGGGGACGCCCTCCTCAAAGGAAGGAGGAGCATCTTCTATGTCCTCCTCTCTGCTTGTGGAAGGATCATCCATGGGGGGAGCCGTTTTGGGTCTTCCAGACCCTGATGGGAAGTTTGTGCTAGCTTGGGCGGCAAAGGTCGTCACATCAGAGGACCCATGCACTGCAGAGACCATGGCGACAAAGGCGGTTGATCAAATCCCATATGGCCTTCGTCCAAAGGGGCCACTATTTATGACATCAAAGTAGTAGTGGCGCGTTGGCTTGAGCCGATCGATTCTGGCATGGTAAAATAGACATGTGTGACGTACTGCCGTTGCCATGAGCCCAACATCCCGATATCATACAGGGGTAGGAGGCTCGGGGATCACCTGATCCTGGGTGGTGTAAGAGTATTAGGTGATTTCCCGCTGTCTCTTGGACCCGGAAATATTCCTTCCTCTGGTACCCAAAACAACAAAGCACAACCCCGTGTCGGGGGGCGTGGCCTCCAACCGATGGATTGGGAAAACATATGCGTCGTCAAAACCTTCTCAGGGACCACTCGCGACAGTGGCAGGATCGACCTCACCTACCTGGATCTGCTTGTCCTTTCACTTGTAATAATCAGCATCTAGATAACGGGCTTCACAAGAGGAAAAAGGAGACGCATCTCCTTGGAGCAAGCCCACTCGACCCTTAAGGGAGTATTGGAGGCACTGGTGATACGAGGAGGGGACCGCTGCGTGAAGATGGAGCCACATCCTGCCCATCAATGCATTGTAGGCACTATGCTGAGAGACAACCATGAATTCGGTATTGGCAATTAGGCCGCCGAACTGGTTCTTCAGACGAATCTTTCCAAGTGGAGTTTTCTCGATCCTGTCATACCCATAGATCCTGAGGTCGAAGGGAGTTAAATCATCCTCAGACAACCCATGTTTCCACAGTGTCTGAGTTGGGATTATGTTAATCCCGGAACCCGTGTCAACAAGACAGCGGAGAAATTCCATGCCATTGAACTGACCGATGATGTACAATGGGAAAATGTTCCTCGGTATGGGAGGGTCTTAATCTTCACCAGAAAATGAGATAACCGCCTGAAATTTGGCGTCCTCAATCGCCTCGGTGTGGAATTCTTCTATAGCCTCCACCTCCGTCTCGAACTAGAGAGGGCTCCTTAGAGCCTCGGCGAGCGCCTCGCGCATTTTAGACGACAAGCGAAGAGACTCAAGGATAGAAAGCCTTGCCGGAATGCTATCCAGGTTCGTTAGAACATCATACTTTCGAGCCAAACGCGAGCTTCTGCTTACAGGAGGCCGCTCTGCGATTGGAGGCATGACGGGCCCTATCGACGGGACCAGTGACTGACTGGTACTAGGCACGTCTCGTTTTTCACTAGTCGAAGCCCAAGAGGTGGCTGCCGCGTTAGGATCGGAAGGCTGTAGTCGTCTAGTGGCAGGTCAGGGCTGGTTGCGACACAGACGAGGTGGTCCTTCCTGATCCAGCAATACAAACGGTGGTGGAGACCAACCTGTCGAAACCGGGTGAGGGGATTGCATGCGCTGATCTCTGTATTGGGCATGCTGCCTGGTCTCAGTAGCATGCACGGCCTAACTGGAGGTGACGACTTCTGTGCCCCGGTGATTCACGTAGCAACATCGTCGCCGACGTTGGCGACGGCTGGGGACATTGGGGAGGTCCACCTGGCATTTCTCATCATCGGGAGCCAAAAAGGGATTTACCAAATCTACGGTGTTAACAGATCATACCCTGGGCATTCACTCGAGGAGTCATCCACTACCGGACGAAGTCTCGGAGGGATCCCCATTTATGGGGGCATAAAATCGCCAAGCGTGCGGGAAGATGACGACACTCGCAGGGTGTGTTCATTCTTCTAGCTTCGCCTCTTGCTCTTCTGGTTTGAGGTAGGCTGGGACGACGATACCAAAGCGGCACTCGCAGATTCTGAGGGCTCTGGCTTAATCAGGCAGGCACGAATGATGCCATGGGCACGGGAAACTGTCCTGCAGGCCATACAGTCGTTATACATCTAGGGCCCATGGTCGGAAACCTTCTTCCACTTATCCTCATTGCCGCTGCTGCTATCTGATCTCATGAAGACACCTTCCACCTATGCTGGGTCTGGGCCCAACTTGACTATTTTGTTTTCAATCTGGTCTTGGAGCTAGTCATTGAACACATAGCATTGTTGGATGGTGTTCCCCAAGATCTGGTGATAAGGGTAGTAGTTTGGGTGATCAGTGAGACACGCCTCTTCTAGCTTTCGTCACTCAGGCGGCTGCACGATCCTCTACTCCAAGACGCTATGGAAATATCAGGGGACCTGGGCCTCGTCAAATGAGTAAGTCCGATTCCATCTTTTTGGAAAGGGGGCTCTCAGAGGCTGACCATGACCAGGGGTCGGAGGAACATGCCGAGGAGGCGGAGCCTGATTATCTCGCCTCGGTGGTGGAGGTGCGTCACACGGAGGCGCCTGCCGATTTTGAGGCGGTCGCTGCTGGGCTGGAGGATGTGCCCATGGGGGTGGACCCCTATGGGGCTGCTAAGCTGGCATTACTGGTAGCAACTCTAGCTATCGGGGAACCTCTATCTAGGCTACATCAACAGGCTCGACTCTGGCTGCTCTCCTTGCAGGGATTACAGGAAGAAGCGGGCGTGCCTGACTGGCCTGTTGCAGGGATTCTTCGAGGCGTTGAGCCTTGTCTGAGAAATCCCGGAACCATCCATGGTAATTCTGAGTGATCAGAGAAGGAACCAACTCTGCCTTGACATTCCCTACACACATTTTCAGTAATGTTTCCTGAGTTAGTGGCTTGTCAAGTGAGTACGTGAGCCCCTTCCACCGGGGGACGAAGTCCACGACCCGCTCATCGGGCCTCTGTCTGCACCTAAAGAGGTCTGCAACGTTCGTCTTCCTGGTTGTGGAACCGAACTGGTAGAGTAATTTCTGGCGAAGGTCCTCCCAGCTAGTCACAGATCAAATAGGGAGATGGCAGTACCAGACGAAGGTTGGTACTTCCAGTGTCTAAAGGAAGCAACGGAGCTTGGCAGCCTCCCGCTGCGCCGGAGTCCCTAAAATAGGCCCACACCTTGAGTTGAAGTGGTCCAGGTGTTGTGGTGGGTCTCCGGTCCTGTTAATGGGGTAGAAAGTGGGGTTCTCAAACCCAGGCGGGGCCGACATATCATCCACCCATGCTGGGTATGGCTTGCCGTCCGATGGGATTGCCACCTGACAAGTTTCCAGGGCTTCCAGGTGGGTGATGAGTACTTCCATCATATCGTTCGGACAAAAATTCATGTACTGACAAGGATCTCTAACCAAAAGCCCATTTCCTGGCTCTCCAACATAGTTTTCAAGCTTAGTAGCTCGTGGGCCTGCAGGCGGAGCAACTCTTGGGGCAGTTGGAGGAAGCTGACCATGGTCCCCCAGGTAATCCAGCCGCTTGGGAGGGTTCAACGAGACATATTGCGCCCTCTTGCCATGGGCGCCGGCCTCTCCCCTGTTGGCGAACACGACATGACTGCGGTTGCCCGGGGGAATCTTGGCAAGGGGTGGGTGCTCCTGCCCCTGCTTTCCTGACCTAATATTACCGTAGTCAGGCCGCCGCTCTGTAATGCGTTCGGCCAAGAGCTCATCAACCAGCCTCTTTTTCTCAGCAAGCTACTGGCGTAGCGTGGCCTTTTCGGAGTCTTCCTATGCCTTCTGCACTGAGGCAGATGGGTTGGCGAGCTTGACAACCCCAATATGCTCTTTACCCTTGCCGATGTTTCGGCTCAGTGTCAGTGTCTCAGTGGGTGTGGGGAGACCTATAGTTTCTTCTGGTGGCGAGTAATCCTCCCAGACGGGTCCAGTAGAAGCATTTTCTCAGGGGGTGAGTCCCCATCAATGAGCTCTACACCGTTTCCCTCATCTGAAAGATCAGCCATGTTGATCGCCACTGCCTTTGGCGACATTCCCTCTAGGCCGCCCAATGAATCGGTCTGTCGACAGATCGCATAGAAACGAAGGGCAGCGTACATCCCCCATTCACGGATGTGCGCGTGGGGGTGGCTTCCTTGATAACCTTGTGGAGTACTTGAAAACACTGGACGCATTGTTGCTGGAGGGCCCTGCGGTGGCCAGGCGACTCAGGGTGCCGGACCGTAGGGAGCGCTGCCAGGTCAACCCGACGACACTGCTCACCGATATCCTCTAGATGGGCTTGACTCCCGGGATAAGGCGCTAGATGATGGTGATGACGAGAGTGAGTCAACCAAAGAGTCTGGCAGAAACATTCAAACTCTCCCTGGGTGAGCGCCTCTGGCATATCAAAATCTAATCCCGCGACCGGCCAAAACTTCTTGGCGATGTGGCCCGCTGCGAGGATAGTCCAGAAGCTCCATGACTCCATTAAAGGGTCCAGACCTTGATTCCCTGGCTCATCAACCTAGAATGGCCGGGGAGCTAGAAACGGCACCATGGCAGGTCACCGGGCCGACGGGCTGGCTGGCGGGGAATACGAAAAACATGTCGATTGGCCACCGATCACTGAGTAATCCTCCAAGGGTTTCAACGCCCTGGCTGCCACGTAACAATATGATGGGCCATCGAATGGGAATCCTATGACAGCGTCGGGGCTCACCAAGGGTGTGTCGCCTTGAGACTCTTTCTTCGGTCCCCACAAAAGTTCCCCACCCTCCCTGACTGAGGTGGAAGGGGCTTCCGGGGAGGCCAGTGATAATTGCGGGTTTAACCCCTGAGAGTACGCCATGTCCTCGTCCTCCTGGATATACCTTCGGAGGGAGGAGGGAATCATACAGATCTCGCATTCAGGGAGTACGATACAGACGCACCGCGTCCCCATCCCTACCCTCGACACAAAGGGTTGTGGGGAAGGTTCCACCGTCGAGTCGTACTCCACCTCAGAGTCTGAGAAGAGGATTAGTCTAATTTCCGTCCGGACTCCCCTGACATTCCTCTTATGGAGACGACGCCCCGCCTTCCTGCCCCTTGGTGGCTCCTCAGGATAAGGATGATTTCCGTCAAGGAGTCCCCTGGCCGGAATAGTGCTGGGGCAGAGGGGACTGAAGGCTGGGGTGTGGGAAGAACCGGGACAGATGTCAAAAGGGACATGGGGAGGACCACCATGTGAGTGAGAGACTAGACACGCAACAGCTCCATACTCACGTCTAGTTGTAGGTGGAGTGACCTCATACCTAGTGCAGTGGGAACTAGAAGGGGTCATACCTGGAGCGTAGCTGTCGTGAAGAAGCCTTCAGCCTTTCAGATCAGTGGAACGAAATGAGCCTTCATGATGGGTGGCACTACCGCGGATTAGTCCGCGGTGGCCATTTCCTGTGCACACGACCAGGAGAGTCGAACCAACCTGCCTATAGGGCATTCTGGGCCTCGATCCTAGTCAGTCATGTGACTGCCCCTGCTCAATGTGTGCGGGGGTCTGGTAGGAGGAGTCAGCAGTGGCTCGGGCCATAGTGGCTGCTGACATTGGTGCCCCAGGACGGGCATTCTCTTCCAATCGTGCCCGACGCTGGCATCGGATCAGATGTGTTGGAGCTGATGGTGCAGGCACAAAGATTGCCTGGTCCTTGGTCCGGGGAGCCGAGCGATGACGATGATGTAGCCTGGCAGGGGGTTCTTGCCGTTAACCCCTAGGATGGGTCTCCCATCGGGCGGACCCAGACATCCCCCACCTCATTGGCGTAGGGGAAGGATGGGTCAAGGCACTCTGGGGATAGGCTCCCGAAGTGGTTGAACGTCGGAGTGGGGAGCGGCGGCTCCCTGTGCGGCCCTCGGGGGCAGCAATGGTATTGATGCACAAACAGATCTAGATCCAAACGGGCCATGCCCCTAGTGAGGATGATCCCTTCCTCGTCGTACCTATAAACCATGTCGTTGATCACCCTTCACTGGATGATTTCTGACGGGGAGAGGGGGTGAGAGCGCCTGAAAGTCGTGGAAATCAGAGCCGGGGTGACTGTGGAAAAGGCGGGACCGCGCGGGGTAGCCGCATTAGTACTTCCCCTGCCCTTGTGGTGGTGGGTAGGTGGAGATAGAGCTCCGGATGCGGTGATATGATTCCTGGAAGCAGGGAAATGAACCCATTAGTACTAACAGGAAAAGAAATCGACAACCAGTAGCCCAGCGTCATTCCGTCTTACGTGGTCGGTGAGAAGGATCCACACTAACGCCATCGCAGAACGTAGTACAAAACATCCTGACTACCTCAACCCCTGGCGGGTTTCATGTCCCGATGATAGGTACCAGGACCTAGTGACATGCTAATTTTCCGACACCCTGAATGCTACCCATCTTCGTATTGAGGAAAAAAGATTCACGTCGGGTTTACCATTTTTTATTTCCGACGCTTTTACGCCGGGGAGCGCGCGTGTGTCCGTCACACATGGGTGGAAGCGCAGCTCGGTACCCTGCATTCCCTCTTTCCATAGGCGGGTGGAATCTGTTCCTTATTCAGGGACGTCTGCTCCTTGACTGAAACAGGGATGATGGGATGATGGTTCTTCCTTTAATGGATTCCTCCTCAAAGCTCGTCACCTAATCCGGGTCTCCCTTAAGGATTTAATATGGGTTCGTGAAGCTCGTTCCCATTTTCATATTTGCAAGGATGCCAGTTAATTACGCTGCTTCCATCGAGACGCTCCAAGGGGTCTTGTTGGGGCAGCAACCTTCGGTGAGGAGAACAGTCACGTTGGGGTGTCTTTGGCATTTCTTGATGCTGGGGATCGACATTTCTGCCTTCTGTCCCTTATCACAGGGCTTCTCGAGGGCGTGGAAGTCCGAGGCATCCCACATCGAATGCGCGGAAATGTGTACCTTATGAGGTTTTCCTCAGCTTCCCATGCATAACACAGGGTATGCCGCGAGTTTAATGTCTTGCAGTGACAGATCAGACTGATCAAAACACTGAGAGTGGATCAGATTGAAGGACCCCTTAGGGGGAACACCGATGTTGGGGCCATCACGTGGGCAGCTTCCTGGATTCTGTGGAGTGGGATGGGGTGGCATGATCTCATCGGGATGTGCCGGCTCGGGTAAGGATCATGATAGATGATGGCGTGATGGGATTGAACCTCGTGGAGGCTTCCTACGTATCCCCATGGCAGGGAATCAATGTTCGTGTAGTTCAGTGATACAGTGGGACACTTGAAAAGGCGACCAATGAGAATGGACACATGGATTGGAGCCTGGAGGAAGTGAGATCTCTGGGCTAGGGCATGAGCTTCCCAAGGCACATGGGTTTTATGGGGGATGTCAGGATGAGATGTGGATGTGAGGCATGGGGCTTATTCTATGAGATGACACAAGAGGGGGAATACAGTTTTACGTCATCTGTGATGAGATACAGTTTAACGTCATGCGGGATGGCTGCATGATGTTTAACATCAAGCGGGATGAAGGATCTGGGTCTTACGCTCTGAGGAGGCCCATGGTGGATATGGGGCTTACATATGGTTAGCGGACCTTGGTGGTCGGGGAACCGACATAGAGAGGTTGGAACGACCGGGTGGTGGGATTGAACCTCATGGAGGCTTTCTACGTACCATGCGTTAGCACAGATCAAAGTCCATGCAGTTCACTGGTATGGGGATTACGCTCTGAGGCATCCCAAAGGAGAATTTCATGGTCAATACGTTCTCTAAGCCCACGTGAGTCATGCTTGGTGTGAGAAACAAGAGGCAGTAGGGACCAGACGATCACGTCGCGAAGGGTGTGTCCGTGAGAAGCGGAATGGGGCTTACGCATGGAGAGGCCCGAAGAGGAAATAGGGGCATATGCATGGTTAATGGCCCTGGGTGCCGGGGCTTACTCTAGAGTAGAGGCATGTGGTGCGACAAAGAATTGTGGGAGAGGGACTCCACCGTCCTTAGCAGTGGGGGGGTACGGAGATGCACGGGTGAAACCTTCCACAAGAGAGGCTAGGGGCTTACGCTCTGAGGCAGCCCTTCCCCCGTGGGAAAACGAAACTCCGACAAGAAGGATCTCATTCCATGAGAGGAATAATCCATTCATGTGGAGTCGTGTAGGCGTAAAAAATTGTCCGAGCTGGGGGGGACCCTACGTGCGAAGCACAGGGTTGGACTACAGTTTAACGTCATGTGTTAAGGACGAGGTGCTTAGCAGTTTAATATCCTGCATCTTGGACGATGTGGGTTCGCTCCACACCCCTAGGGCTTACATGACCATTTCCCTCTACCCCTTGTGGTAGGGAAGGCATCGGGAAGGCCGTAATGAAGGGGGGCCGCAGGGTGAACCATTGAGGGGTCCACGTTAGTTTGGCTATGCGAAGAAGCAATAGCCATTAGCGTGCCTATGCGGAGAAGCATAATGCAAATCAACGCAAATGGAAACACCGCCCAAGGGACCTTGAGGTTACTTCGTACGATCTTAGAAGGACGTACGGGAAAACAGTGCATGGCGTGCATGATCGACAGGGAAGGAATCAGGTGCCGGCGTGGGAAGGCATCCAAGGGGTGTCAAGTTAAAAGGGTCCTGGGTGTTGCCCACAAAAGGAAGGTGTGTACGCAAAACACCGGGATAGCGCGCAATAGGGCCCGAGGATTGCGCGGATAGGTGATTACGCGCAAGGTATTGCGCACGTAGAAGTGGATTGCACGCAAGGGAAAACGATCGCGCGCAAGGGATGTACCCGGAGGAGGAGGAAAATTTACTTAAGCCAGTGGAGTTGTGCGCAAAGGCGAACCCCGGGGCAAGGTTGCGTGAAAAGGGGGATTACCTGGAAGTCATATTGCACGTGAGGAGAGTCGAATTACACGGACGGGAGCGGATCTGAATTCTTCAACCCCCAAACCATCTGGGGTCGCCTTCTATTTATAGGCATCAGCCGGCGTGGAATCCAGGCGGCGCGTGAATGTTTCCATGATGGGAACCTTTGGCGCGCAAAGATTCACCGCGCGGAACCGGGGTGTGCAAAATTATGTGCTCCAGCGGATCAATTACATGAATCCTGGGAATGCTTTGCGTGCACATCTTTATTTCTCATAATCCCTCCTTTATTTCGCGCACCACTTCCCGGACCTCCGGATCGGGCCTCTGATTCGGAATATGACTTCGCATGGCCATTTCAAAACATCCTATAGAGTTTCTTACTTTTTTCGGCGTCTACACATACATAAAAGCATTCTTCATATCATTCGGAAAATAGAAACATTATAAAGGGTGATCTCATATTCATAGTAAGGGCTTACAATGGAGTTATCAAACAGTAATAATATTTTGTATAAAAAGAGAATAAGTGTATAAAAACATGAGAGTAACATTTTAAAATAATACCCAAACATTCATAGTTCATAATATTGAGTCATAGAATAAATATTAGAAGTTATTAATGCATGGACCATTAAAGAATCAATGAGAATGAGCCTTGATAATATAAAAATTACAAAATATTGTGTCATTAAAGAGTGTAATAAAGTGTTTCATAATAATAATCATTGAAAGATTATATCATGGATATCTTCCATGTCCATGTTGGCGTAGGATAAAAACCCATCTTCTTACTATGGGCATTGGACAACCTTCTATATACCCTTTTTGTGATTTTAATAACCTCAGATATACTATATTTTGGGTTTGTGATAAACATCCATGTACCCTAATTTGGGATATGGATAACCTCTCATGCGGCCTCTTCCAAGATTTGGATAACCATATATATACCCTTTAAGCTCCTAACTCCTTATTATTTACTGAATTCATTCATGGAATATAACAGACCTGCCCAACACAATCTTATAACCAATTCATAAAGATTCCATAAAATCATGAATGAATTTATCATTACATCAATTCTTAAACCATGTAAAATAAAAAACAAGCATTAATATTTAATAATAATAATAATAATAAAACATCATAATAAAGAATAAATAAGGAATCATTGTATCATATTCTCATTAAATCATAAATACCATAACAATTGTTGATATAGATGAAAAATATATTTATTATATGACTAGTACATTTCTTAATGAAAAAAACATTCATTTGGAAAATAGATATTTAAAATAAAAAAAATTGAAAAATATTATGGAATCAAATTTCATTGAAAAAGAACAGGGAGAATTTTAATGGAATCTTAAGTAAATGGAAATTCAACATAGTGGGGATAATAATTCCGGTGGTATAAGTTAAAAAAAATTAATTTCACATTTTATGTCTAAATCCAGAAGCATGTTGTTTGGAGAATGATAATATGAGTCTTTTTAATGATTTTAATTTAATATCAATCATGGTTAAAACATAATTTAAACAATAGGTAGAAAATTGTAAAAATATATTTGTTATTGTTTTATATAATATATGGATGTGGAAGAAAATGCTTCCTTACGAAAGAGTAAAATAACAAATTTATTCATTGAAAAAATATATTTTGGTATATTGATTACATTAACAGGGGAAAAATAAAGGAAAATATGTAATTTTTGGAAGTAATTAGAGGATAGGAAATAGAATATATCTTAGTATAGATAGATCAAATATTTTCAGCAGCATAAATTTAAGGATAAACAATCCCTATGAAAAGTTATATTTTTATGTAAATCCATGTTGAGTTGATAATTTTGAGTCAAAATTTACATGATTAAAATAAAGTGAAAATAAAATTTTAATACCATTAATATATTTATATTAATTATACAACATATCAACGGTGTAATAGATACATGTAAGGGCACCAAAACCACAGTCCCAAATTCATTATTAAAAACAAAAAAAATTACATTAATGGAAGTGATACACATAAATGGGAACCAATTTTTTACATTCAAAACCATAATAAATCATGATATTATATAATATACATATCTAACAAAAATTAGGTTTATAGTTTTTGGATTATTAGTAAAACTCTTACATAAACAAAACTCTTGACTTCAAGAGAGTATTCTTGCAACTATACCATGGTTTTAAATTCCATAACTATAAGGACCCGAACTTATTACATACATAATATGGAATTTATTCAAGAAAAAACTTAATTTTACATTGAATATATTTGCAAGTTTTGTGCTTTAGAGACTTAGGACAATATATTCATAACATTACACATTATTACAGAGTGGATACTATAAAAACAGTTTCCATTTTTTTCAAAATATAAAACATTAAAACATAAAATAAGACTCCCTGAAAATTATTTAGCATTTAACATGGATTCATTCCTGGTATAACACATCAATTAACCATTGAAAAATCGTTTGAAAACATTGGATGATCACAAAATATCAGTAATGGATGGAAAAGAAGGAAGATCACATTATTCCATGAATACTCGTAATATATGAAAGCATTTTCCAAAGACATTCTTGTCACACATATATAATTACATTGTGTAACATGATATTTACACATGATCTACACAAAACATGATAACATAAATATAATAATAATTTTTTCTTGGGTAATTACTTACATAATCTTGTAACCATTCTTGTCTACCTTATAATTTGTAACCCTCACGACTACCTTACTTTGTGTAACCATCACAGTTACACTTGTAGTAACTATACGACACACCTCCAACATACTCAAACCCAATGCATTGGAGGGGGATATAGGCCCCACCCTTTATCATAAATGATTCCCATGAACCAAAACATAATCATGAATCACTAATAATTCCAAAAAAACATTGCTTTGGAATTTTGTATTACCGAATTTAAAAAGAGGATTTTTAAAGAAAATCACATATTAATATCATAAAATTGAAGAGTTAGATAATATAGTTGATTGATTATGTATATATACATTAAATACATATAATAAAACATAATATAAACATAACCCATCACAGAAACAATATAAATAGAACATAAATGATGAAGTATATGGTTAACCTAAAGAATGGAAATCGGGTTAAGAATTCCCTTACCTCAGGTTTTTCTTACTTACATCTTGTTTAAAAATATGGTATAATGGTTAAAAGAGTGGTATTAATATTTTATAGAAACATTTTCATGTTTATAAAATCTTATATGTTCATTTGATGACATCATTTCATCCTTTAATTTTTAGTATTTTTCTCCTTGCACTATTTTTGGGTGAATTATTTACATGATTTCTATGATTGGTTCATGGTGGACATTCTTGTCGATTGGAAGTGAAACTCTATAATTGGAAGGTAGTATTATATCTATATATATAGTAACATAAATTATTCCATTCATAATTTTTAATTCTTACATGAGGATGATTCATATGTTAGAACACTAATGATGTTCGTTTAGATTATTTTAGTGGATCTTGGATAAAACAACCACGTTTTGACTTATAAATTAGAAATATGAGTAAAAAAGAATTCCAGAACCATGGGTGAGTCATAAAACATTTATTATAACCTGTCTAAATCATATAAATGGTTTCATGAACATACTTGAAAGAATTAATGGAAATTGAAATCACATTGTCCACGATGTCGATAATTTGACATAAACGGACAGTGTTTTTATTCTTTAAATAAGCAGGGGAGGAGAAGAATAATTATGAGTAATTTTCTATAAACATGATAAAATCAAGAATATACATTATTTCTAGAGAAATCATGCATTTTTATAAGGATATATGAAGAAATAATAAGGATGGAACTCAAAATAAAAGAATAAGTGATAAATTTCTTACAAAAATTTGGCAGCTCAATGACTATGCGACAATGTTTTAGAAAAAATTAAGAAGAGAGGGGACAAGGGATACCCATACAGAAATGAATCATAATACATAATAGATCAAGAATTAGAAGGAAATAGTAAAATGGTATTGAAACTTGAAAGATATACCACATAAAAGATAAATTGAATGGAAAAATAAAGAAATTGGGAATTTTTTTACCTTATAGAGTAACCCTTAGATGTTGATGGTTGGGACCTTGGGGGATTCAAGAATCCTTTGGAGGACTACTATGAAGGTAAGGAGGCCAGAGTATCATTGTGGGAGAATTGGTAATGATTTCATTTATGGGAAGAGTTGGTATTTATAGGAAAAGTGAGGGATTATTTTAATAATTTTCAAGGGACACCTCATTAGTGGTATTTGCAAAACCACGACCTTGCCCATGGTATTTTATCATGTTATAAGACACATGGGACACCTAAAATTCTATTTAACTATACATAAGTGGACCAGATTAGTGCCATAATTATTATATCATTAATGATGTCATTAACACACCGATACTAAAAACTGTATTTTTTACAATTCACTGAAAAATCAACTGTTTCAGAAAAATTCCCAAAATAAACCCTAACCAATTATTGACGCGTAGATTTCAAAAATGAAGTCAATTTTTTTAAAATAATTTTCTAAATATTTTTAATTTAACTTTTAAATAAAATGAAACTTAATTAAACAATTAACAATTCTAATTCAGTAACTACTTCTATATCAAAATCAAAAATTAACCTATATGCTACTATATTAAAGCCTTAATAAAATAAAATAATAATAAATTTATCTATTCATTAGGGTCATATTACTATTAATAAGGGTATGTTACTATTCACCCAAAAAATAAGTTTCTTCTAAAAGAATACAATTAATATACTGAACACAATTGTAGATGACAGTTTCTTGAAATTTATAACATAGAAGTAGAAAAGTTATGTTTTTAAGTTTATTTAAAAATATCTACATAAAAGAAATTTCCAATAAATTATATTTATTTTTAGAAAAACATGGGGTGTTCCATTATCCCCACCGTCTTGATATTGCATCTTCGCAATTTTATTTACACATTAAACAACTGTGGGTATTTTTACCTCATAACATTTTTAGACTCCCATGTCGCTTCTTCAACCATATCGTTTCTCAACAAAACCTTTACCTGGTGGATTCCCTTATTCCGCAATACCTGTTCCCTTCGATCAAGAATCTAAACTAATTTCTCTTCATAAGAAAGGTTCTCATCCTACTGAATTTCATTTGGGCTCAAGACGTGTGATGAATCTGTCACATACTTCCTCAATATCAAAACATGAAAAACATTGTTTACCTAAAACATGTTCAGAGGCAAAGCCACACGGTATGAAACTATTCCAACATTATCCAAGATTTTAAAAGGACCAATAAACCATGGACTTAGCTTCCCTATCTTATCGAAACACACCAAACTTTTCCAAGGAGATATTTTCAGGAAAACATGGTCACCGACCTAGAAAGAGAAGTCTTTCCTTCGGTTATCTACATAACTTTTCTTCCTACTCTGAGCTGTCCTCATTTGCTGCTGGATAATCCTCACCTTTTCAGCCACTTCTTCTACTAATTCTGGCCCCATAAACTTTCTTTCACCGACTTCATCCCAAAACACTAGAGTCTGACATCGCTTCTCATACAAGGCATCAAAAGGTTCCATCTTAATACAAGAATGAAAACAATTATTATAAGAAAAATCAACTAAAGAAAGATGTTGATCCCAACTTCCCTAGTATTCAATTGAACAAGCTCGAAGAATATCATCCAAACTCTGAATCGTTTGTTCTGACTGCCCATCTGATTGAGGATGAAAAGCTGTAATGAAATTTAAATTTGTGCCCAACAACTTCAGAAGCCCCTTACAAAAGTTATAAGTGAACTTGGGATCTCGGTCAGATAAAATGGAAAGAGGAACTCCATGTAACCTGACAATCTCTTTGAGGTACAATCGAGAAATCTGATCTAAATCCATTATGTCTCGAATAGAATGAAAATGTTCAGACTTTTTTAGCTTATCAACTACAACTCAAATCACATTGTAACCTCGTGAAGTCCTTGGTAGTCCCACCACGATGTCCATGGATACATTCTTCCATTTTCACTCTGGAATTAGAAAAGGTTGAAGCATCCCTTTTGGTAACTGCCACTCTTCTTTGACATGTAGACATGCCAAAAATTTAATGGTAAAATCAAAAATATCTCTTTTCATTCCATCCCGCCAATAATACTCCCAAGGGTCTATGTACATCTTAGTACCGCCAAGATGAAAAAAAAGGAGAACTATGAGTTTTTCACAAAAAATCATTTTCCAACTGAGAATCACTAGGCACACACAATCTTTTTCCAAATCTTAAAACACAATCATTGTCAAGATTAAATTCCTTCCACTTACCCATTTTGACTAATTCTACCTTTTTTTGTTGCTCAAGGTCTTCCTTATGTGCTTTCTTAATTCTATCTGACAACGAAGACTATACTTCAACCTGAAACAAAATAGAGGTATTCCATGCCCCAAAAACATCTAAGCCAAAATTCATCAAATCATTAATCAAGGGATCATGTTCTAAATGTAACATGGTTAATGATGCATAATATTTCCAACTTAAGGCATCCACTACTTTGATTGATTTTTCAGAATGGTAATTGATCGTGCATTAATAATCCTTTATCAGTACTATCCATCTTCTATGCCTCATGTTTAATTCCTTTTGAGTGAATATATAATTTAGACTTTTATGTTTAGTAAATATTTGGAATTTGGTCCCTTATAGATGATTCCTACAAGTATTAAAAGAAAAAAACACAGATGACAATTCCAAATCACGTGTGGGATAATTTAGCTCATGAGGTTTATGTTTTCTCGAAGCATAGGCAATTGACTAATCATTATGAATCAAAACAAAACCAATTCCCTTCAATGAAGCATCACTATATATGAAAAACTCACCATTTTGAGAAGGTAAGGCCAAAACTGGAGCATTCACGAATCACTTCTTCAGTTCCTGAAAACAAACAACACATTCCTCTGTCCAAAAACTTTTAACCCCTTTCCGTGATAAATTAGTTATCAGGATAGATAACTGTGAAATGTTCTTAACAAACAGTTTGTAACAACCTACTAACTCAAGAAAACTACAAATCTCTATAACATTTGTGGGTCTTGGACATTCATCAAATACTTTGGTTTTTGTAGGATCAACTATTTTTCCATCCTTATTTACAATGTTCCAAAGAAATGATGTCTGTTGCAACCAAAAATCACACTTGATGAATTTTCCATACAATTTATTTTCTTTTAATGTTTGCAAAATAATCCTTAGATTTTTTTCATGCTCCTATTTATTTTTAGAAAAAACCAGAATGTCATCAATAAATAAAACCACAAACTTATCCAAGAACTCATGAAATACTCTATTTATAATATTCATGAATACAACAGGTGCATTAAATAATCCAAACAACGTAACAAAAAATTCATAATGCCCATATCTAGTACAAAATTCTGTTTTCAGGATGTCATCCTCCTTCACCATTAGCTGATGGTATCCTGATCTCAAGTCAATATTGGAAAAGTAGTGAGCTCCCAGGAGCTGATCAAACAAGTCATCCATTGAGGCAAAAGATACTTGTTTTTAACAGTGATTTTTTAAAAATTCTATAATCAATTAAAATTCTCATTGAACCATATTTATTTTTAACAAACAAAACAGGGGATCCCCATGGTGAAGAGCTAGGACGAATGAAGCCTTTGTCAAGAAAATCTGAGAATTAATTTTTCAATTCATGAAGTTCTATTGGAGCCATACGATATGGGGGTTTTGAAATTGTCTTAGCATCAGGAACTAGGTAAATTGCTAATTTTACTTATCGTCCAGGTATGACACTAGGTAACTCATCTAAAAAAACATCAATTTATTCAATTACCACTAGAACATTATTTATTTAAATAGTTCCCTTGTTTTCATGAAAATGAGAAAGATAAAATTTCATTAACATCTTTCAATAGTTTATCAGCTTCCTAATATGTTATCCATGGTATACACTCATTCTTGTATACAAACTGAAACTCTTTATGAGAAAAAATATATTTTTATATACAATCAATCTTAGCATGATAATCAGAAAGCCAGTCCATTACCAGAATAACATCAATCAAAAATAAGGGTAAAACAAAAAGGTTTTCAGGTAAAGTCTCTCCACAGACTACAATAGAAAGATTCTTATAATTCCTTTTTCCTATAACTTTTTCCCCTGGTGTTTTAACAACAAGTTTGGGTCTCATTTGTTCAGGTGATATTTTAAATTTACTAGAAATTTTCTCAGAGATGAAGGAATGTGTAGACCCCATATCAAAAAAAACATTAGAAAAATCATAGTGAACAAACAAATTACCCAATACAACTTCATTGGATTGCCCGAAATATACTAATGTAGTCACAAATGATCTCACTACACCTTTCTTCTTTTTGTCTGGCATCTTTTCATCATTCAGATCTCTCTATGGGAAGACATTTTCATAATGATCCATCTCACCACATTTAAAACACTTTATATCCTGCTTATCAGGATTAGTCTTTAGATACTTTTCATTACAATCTCAGACCATATGTCTAAACTTACCACATTTAAAACACTTCCCAGTACGTCCAAGACATTCCCTAGGGTGATTCTTTCCACACATATCACAAACTGAAAATTGGATTTTCATACCATTAGATTTCATTAGATGATTATTACCCATTTCTTGCCAACTTGACCTCTTCTTCTCTTTGTTTCCAAAAGGCACGTGATCATCATCAAACTTTATCTCTACCATCTCAACACATCAAACAAGTTTCTATTAAATTTTGAATTCACGGGAGGCCAATGCCCTTCAATACCTTGGATTAAATCCTGAGTAAAATATATTGATTTTTCTATCAAGATCCAGAATAAGATTCGGATCATACCTCTCTAGTTGGGTGAAGTTCAACTTATACAGATACACTGAATCTTACTCCTTTTATTTCAATTCAAGGAATTTTTTCTCTATTCTAAGTCACACCACCTTAGGGGAATATTTTTCTAGCAAAAGACATTCAAATTCATCCCACTCTAAGGCATCAAAATCTTATCTACCCCGGATATTCCTTACCATTGACCACCACTGGTCAACTTACGCTTCAAAACGATAAATGGAAAGACTTACCTTTTGATTGTCTGAACATGCCATAACATAGAATATCTTTTCAAGGGCTTTGATCCATCCTTCAACTGCTACTGGGTCAGAAGATCCATTGAATGTTGGAGGATGTTGTCTCATGAAATGTTCCACTACTATAATGTTCTATTGTGGAACCTCTATTGGTTCTATTTCTTGGATTCCACCACCATTTATTTCCTTCATTAACTAAGCCATTACTTTCAAAAATTACATGGTTCCAATCCATACCATTCCGGGCTGTAGTTCCGGAAGGATTTCAATCTGTCTGTGACTCTCCTCTTCAACATCCCTATTCCTTCTACAGACATCCATTATGAACAAACATGTCGTACATGAAACAAAATGGTAATATTTATATTCTATAACATTTAAAATTAAACATATACTGAAAATCATTTATTGTATTCTATTAACATAACCCTAAACCCTAAATTTTTCTAAACCATCCTCTGATACAAACTATAAGGACCTGAACTTATTGCATAAAAAATGTTAAATTTAGTCATGAAAACACATCCTTTTACATTGAAGATCTTTTAAAGTTTATAGATTTAGAGAATTAAGAAAAGAAATTCATGAAATTGCACATTATTACAGATTGGATACCATGAAAAGCATTTCCATTTTTTTTCAAAATATATTACATTAAAAAATAAAACAAGACTCCGTGACAATTCTTCAAAATTTAACATGGCTTCCTTCCTTATATTGCACATCCATTAGCCCGTTAAAAGTTTTTAAAAACAAGGGATGAGCACAAAATCTCATGAAGGGATGGAAATGAATGAAGATCACATTATTCTATGAATACTTTAAATATATGAAAGCATTTTCAAAAGACATTCTCTCAACCCATATATACTTACTTTGTGTAACATGAGATTTACACATGATATACACAAACCATGAGAACATAAATAAAATCATAAATGTATCTTGGGCCATTTCTTACATAATCATGTATCCATTCTTGGTTATAATATAATTTGTAACCCTCACAACTATACTACATTGTGTAACCATCACAGTTACACTTGGAGTAACCATACGAACGACCTCCAACTTACTCATACCCAATGCCTTGGAGGGAGATAAAGGTCCAACCCTTAATCATTAATAATTCCGAAGAACAAAAACATAATCATACTACATGAATAATTACATAAAAAAACATTGCTTTGGAATTTTGTAATACCGAAATTAAATAGATGATTTTTAATGAAAATCCCTTATAAAAATCATACAATTGAAGATTGACATAATAGAGTGGATAAAATATGTATATATATTGTAAATACACATAATAAAACATAATATAAACATATCCCATAACATAATAAATTTTAATAGAACATAAATAATGATGTATAAGGTTAACCCAAAGAATTGTAATCAGGTTAAGAAATCCCTTACCATAGGATTGTCTTAATTCCAACTTGTTTAAACCATTAGTATAATAGTTAAAAAGTGTTTTATTAATATTTTCCATAAACAAGTTCATGTTTATAACTTCTTATATTATCATTTAATAACATCATTTCAACCATTAATTGTTAGCATTTTCACCTTGCACTGTTTTTTGTGTGAATTATTTACATGATTTCTAGGATTGGTTCATGGTGGACATTCTTGTCGATTAAAAGTAAAACTACAAAATTGGAGTGGATTAGTATATTCATATATCCAGTAACATAAATTATTCCATTCATAATTTTTAATTCTTATATGATGATTATTCATAAGTTAGAATATTAATGGAGTTCGTTTAGATCATTTTAGTGGCTCTTGGAAAATAACAAACTCGTTTTGTCTTATAAATTAGAACCATGAGTAAAAAAGAATTCCAGAACCATGGGAGAGTCATAAAACATATATTATAACCTGGTTCAACCATATTAATGGTTTCATGACGAGATATGAAATAATTAATGGAAATTGAAATCACATTGTCCACGATGTCGATAATTCGACACAAACAGACAATGTTTTTAATCTTTAAATAAGCGGGAGAGGAGAAGAATAATGATGAGTAATTTTCCATAAACATGATAACATCAATAATATAATTTATTTCTAAAGATTTCATACCACTTGGGTAATGATATATGATGAAATAATAAGGATGGAACTAAAAATAAAAGAATAAGTGTGAAAATTCTTACAAAAGTTCAGTAGCCCAACGGCTATGCGAAAGGGTTTTAGAAAACATTAAGATGAGAAGGGAAAAGGGTAACCCATACATAAATGAATCATAATACAGAATAAATCAATAATAAAAAGGAAATAATAACATGGTATGGAAACATTAAATATATACCACATAAAAGAGAACTTGAATGGAAAAAGAATGAAATTGAATCTTTTCTTACCTTGTAGAATAACCCTTAGAACGTGAAGGTTGGGACCTTGGGGGCAAGAAGAAACCTTGGGAGGACTAATATGAAGGTAAGGAGGCCAGATATTCGTTGATGGAGAATTTAGAATGAATTTAATGAAGAGATGAGTTGGAATTTATAGGAAAAGTGAGGTATTATTTTAATAATTTTCAATGGACACCTCATGAGTGGTATTTGCAAAACCATGGGCTTTCCCATGGTATTTTCCCATGATATAAGCCACATGGGACACCTGAAATCTTGTTTAACTATACATAAGTCAGCCAGATTTATGAAATCATTATTATATCTTTAATGATGACATTAACATACTGAAACTAAAAACTGTATTATTTACAATTCACCACAGAATCAACTATTTCAGAAAAATTCCCAAAATTACCCTTACCATTTATCGAGGTGTATATTTCAAAAATTATATCCCTTTTTTGAAAATAATTTTCTATATATTATTAATTAAATTTTTAAATAAAAGCAAACTTAATTCAAAAAATAACAATTCTAAATCTGTAACTACTTCTATATCACAATGAAAAATTAACCTAGATGCTATTATATTAAATCCCTAATAAAATAAAATAACAATAAATTTCCATGAATTTCTATTATAATAGATGACAGTTTCATGAAACTCAGAACATAGAAGTAGATAAGTTATGTTTTAAAGGTTAATTAAAAATACCCACTTAAAATATAGTTCCAAGCATTTCTATTTATTTTTAGAAAATCTACGGGTGTTACAATAAAAATTCTTCAATGTATCCCAAAATTTTATTAACATATAAGTATTCTCTAGACTCATATAAATTATCATAATTATTCATTACCAAGGGAAAATAATAAACAAGTAGTGTGGGATCAAATTCCTTTTAAGGGTAAACATAGGTATTAATAATTGAATGTTATTAGAGAATAATATGATTATATGGGTTTGATAAATAATAAAGAATCATGACTATAAAAAAATGGAATTTATACACATAAATACTCGGATGATCCATCATGAAACAGAAGGAAATTTTTTATCAAAGAAATGAGTCGTTAGGACCAATAATACTGAGAATTATGATGTCAATATTGATTAAAGGAATCATTAAAAAAATTGATTTTATAAATAAAACATATTTGTATTTTGGAATGTTATATCATATAATCCTTACAGATCACTAAAAACACTTAAAAATTAAAGTAACCACTTTGTTTTATAAAATATATTTAATAATTCCTTGGAAGTCTGTATTATGTCTCCCCATCATAATATGGGCTATAATGGGGTGCAAATAATCATAATATTAGTTATAATGGGGTTCAAAAAATAATAATATATGTATCCAGATAACCCATTATCATAAATAATTTCCAATAACAATAACATTAATAAATGACATAGTGTTTTAATTTCCTCATAAAAATCATATAAGAAACATATATTAATTTATAATGTCATTATCCTATTGAAAAGAACTGCGTTTGATGAAATTATTTTTTAATAAATAATAATCTATGAAAATAATGTATTTGTATAGAATTGCTAAAAATTATACCCAATGGATCATAGGATTTATCAATGGTCGTTGATGTTGAAGAAAATAAATATAATTAAAATATCATTAATTTTGTTTTGTGGAAAATAACATATGCACATTGAATAAAAATTTTAAAAAGTTATTGTTGTTAAAATATATTGAGAATACATTTATTCTCAAACCACCTTGTAAAATTATAATGTAATATTGAATAGAAATAGTTTTCATAGTGGTGGTAAAATTATTTCATGTTGTAAATGATAAGAAAAAACATTATTTTCAAACATTATATAAAATGTAATGAAAAGTGGCCGAATTAAAAAATGTTCATAATTTCTCGATTCGTTTTTTAACTATTGTATATTATCATGTAAAATAAAAATAGAATATATTTTTTCTTGAGAATAGAAAATTATTTAAAACATTTTAAAATACAATTGGTATCGAAGAGAAATATTCCCAATCTAATTGATAATACAAGATCTGTATCATATACAAATGAATTTATTGTTGTTTCATTAATAAATAATGGAGGAAATATAAATTTAAAATTTAATGAAAATTCATATAAATATTATAATAATAGTGATGTGGTATATGAAAAAAAATTAATATTATTTTCACCAAAGGAACTTTTAACATAAAGACTAAAAAAACAGTTTGTAACATAAATAATTTTCATTATTGCTAATATTTCAATAAAAATACACATTTCAAGAATAAAATAGATTGAAACATTCAGTATGATGAAAATATGTAAATTCTGTATATAATATTTCAAACATTCAGAATATACACCACATAAAATATTATATGTTCATATCAAAAAAATCTCCCAATGAAGGGGAATTTTAGAAAAATTATTCCAACAAATATCTTATCCATATATTTAGAATTAATCAATGGAATTATTTTGTGTATAAAATATAAAGTGATAAATAATATCTAGAAATATATAATAAAAATATTGGGAAACCGAGCAACACATAATCGGGTAACAATAATGTAAATTATAAAGAGTTCAAACCTATTAAAAAGAAATTGAGATACTAAACCATTTATCACATGATAAATTTCATGTCAAATTAATTTAGATAAATCAATTAAAATTGAAACATTAAATATCATGAGTTATTTTGGGTTACTTATATAACACATAAAATGGGAATTATATACACTTTATAAAATAATTTTTGGGAATAATACAAAATGTTTCCTAAAAAAATAGAAATTGAGAAAAATCCCCTTACCTCGAGTCTAATATTTCTAGGTATGTACTTTAAATCAAATAAGATAAACTTATATGAATTATTATATATTTTAAATAACCATTTCTATTTTTATTATTTTTTCATTGCACCATTTTTTATTTAGTACAATGATATAATTAATTACTTTACATGTTATGTCCAGCTAGGTGTTTTGAGGAACAACGGTTTATAAATTCAAAAGGAATTCTTCCTATTGACCATGATAAAAGGGTAATTGTTAAATGAAAACTATCATAATCATACTAAAATAATTTTAATATATTATACTTAAATTTTAATTTTAAAAAATAATCATGAAAGATGGTTATGAAAAATGAACAACATTACAATCATGGATATAATAGGTCGTCCGTATGTATATGTAATGTATCTATTTATCAATGATCGTTATGGAAAGAGGGATAGTATTATTTTATAATTCTAGAAGTATAATTATATAAAAATTTACATTTTATTTCATTGTATACACTTATATATTTCTTCCATGATATGTGGTATTATAAATGAATCACATCACATTCAGAGGTGGTAGTCCACCAATACACACAAATGATATTATCTGTCACAAAATGTACTAAAGGTAATATATTATAAGATATATTATAATTTATAAATGATAATTATGTTGTAAATATATTTATATATACATATGATAAATCCATCAAAAATTTGTAGTTGTGAGAGGTTGTGTGGGAAAATGAATTACATCTATTCGTGAGGTGGTAGTCCACCACATAATAAATGATGGTTTTTTCTAATTTTATATAAGAAGAGTTTTATACAGGTTGATTAATTAACACGAAAAAAATTAGTATATGTAATCTATATTTATTATTATTTAATCATGGTGTAGTAATAATTTATCGAGGTGTTAAATGATATAAAACAGAAACACGTGGTTACCAAAATCCATCAAAGGTTGGTTTTTGAATAAAAAACATTCTAGGATGTGATAAGGGATTTAATTAATTAATTTGATCATGTATATAATAAACATAAATGATTTTTATGTGAAAAAAATTAGAAGAAGTGGTCCTCTTTTATAAGGGAGTGGAGGTGAAATCTTGGAATTTCATAAAATATTAAATTAATATATAATAATTTTGATGTCAAAAAGGAAACATTTATAAAAATAAAATATATGATAATGATGAAAATAAATTATCTTTTCCAATAAAAGTTTTTTATGATTTCTTTACCTTTATACCTTAATATTTATTTGATCCATTCATTAACTATTTTATCAATTATAGTGATATCGATGGTTTCTACATTTAAGGGGTTACTGTAATTACTAGAAAAGGAATAACAGACCATTAAAGGGCCATAATTTATGTGAATAACCATATGTGACTCACTCGTATAAATATATATATTTTTTCATTTTTGAGTCATTTATTAAAACCCTATTTTTTATAAATTAACATTATTTCCTATTATAGAAGATTATGTCCATTTTAATTTTAAAAATTCTAAAAAAATAATTATATTACAATTCATCCACACCTATAAAATAGGAAATGATTATATAAGAAAATGAAACATAAATAATATCTGAAAAAATAATTTTTTTTCAAGATCATTTTTATTGTTATTTATTACATCTAAAATAAGCACTGTGTGAGTGTTGTATATGAATTAAAAACAATAATTTATCAAATGAAATGTAAAAATAAATTAAAATGATGGAAACATAATTTTTTTTAAAAACTAAATTCAAATATTCCATGCTTAACCATTGGTAAAAAAAATAATATAACAAAACATGGAGAATTTTAATGTCAACATTCATTATATAATATAATATAAAGAGTCAAATTCACATAAAAATCGAAATTAAAGGACATATATATAATTTTTTTTATAGAAATTATATATTCATACTATAAAATAAACTCAAGTGCTAGGTTAATTTCATATTCTTTATCAAATTTTTCAACATAATTAACATATTTTTCCTTTATCGTGCAAACAATATATTATTGATGCTACTATTCATAATGTTCAATAACAAAAGGGACATATTTAATAATTGTTTACATAATAATTACAAATATGGAATTTGTTTTTTAAGATTCAATTTATATATGTAAAAATCATACTTATAAAATAATTATGTGAAATGTACTAATTTTATTTTTATAAAAATCGGGTTTTAATCCTACAATTGGACATATACAGAAATTAGGTATATTTATTATTAATGTTAAGTTAATTAGATTATATATAATTATATAATACTTATTTTAAATTGATATCAATATAAAAAATTAATGAAACTTTTTAATGTATATAAAATCATAGTTTAAAAAATCTTTATTTTTGACTATTTACAGCGAAATCAATCTACTTAGAAAGATAAAAAAATGATAATAAAATTTTATGAAAATATAATGATTTAAAAATGATCAAACTTTTATGAGAGAAAATTTATAAAATTATCAAACACATAATTATAATTATTTATTCACTAAAATCTATAAAAATAATTTATGAGGAAAACATGTTTTTAATATTAAAATTGAATTACTAAATACTAATTGATTAATTTATAAGTATTAATCAATAAATTTCTATTTACTATAATTAAATATATATATATATTTATATATATATATTGAATTTAATTCTATTTATACCCTATAATTAAAAAACTAATTTATAATGGTAGTATTTAAATAATAATATTTCATGGTTAGATTATGTTTGATTTTCCATGAAATTCCCTTTATCGAATATAATATTATTATTTTTAAATATTGGGGGGATACGTTATATCAAAATTTTAAAAAATAATTCTACCAATTAGAACATGATATCTATATGAAAATGTTTTTAAAATTAAAATAAATTTTTTAAATCCCACATCATAATAATGGTTAATAAAACATTTGCATGAAATAAATTAAAGGGAAACACAATGTTCATCAGGAAAAACATATAACTTTGTTTCCAAATAGGATAAAAATATTTGAGAGAAAATATGGATATGAATGAGAAAAATAACTCCCAGGGACTGCTAGAGAGTGATATATAACATGGTTAGAAGAAATTAATTTACTATAAAATCAAAAATTTGTAAAGGGTTAAAGAAAAAATCAATTTTATAGAAATGAATGTAATAAGATATCATTTTGGTTTAATGAACCTTTTCCATAGGGTTGAAGAAATAATTTACTATCTAGATGAAAATTATAATGAAACATATTTATTTTTGATGTATAATTTTATTATTTAATAAATTACACCACAATATCATCTTTTTCTCATAATTATGAGTAATAAATATTACATTTTCATTTATGAAGTTATAGGATCAACTACTACATGATCTCATAATAAAAAATAAAAATAAAACTAGTTCACTTATATATACAAATAATGAATAACCAAAAAAATTATTAATAGTTAACAAAATATGAAAAAGAATAATATTTTATATGAATAAATAATATATTAATCTTTCAAAATAAACAATAGTACCCAATGTTACAATAATATATCCCTGTAAATAACTACCATATAATTATTCAATATATTAGTATGTGATATTGATACTATCTAATTATAGTGATTTGATTAAATAATATTTGATGATTAATTTAACATTCATCGCCAAATTTCTACAATAATTGTTAAAGTCTCATATAAAAATTTATATTCCCTTATCACATAATCTCCATGATATATTAGCTATTTCCATATAAAAATAACCCTATATTCTAAATGATTATATAAACTAAAGATAAAATATATAATCTTATTCATCCAATTAATATTACATCCAAAATAGTTTAATATAATAATAATTAATTAATTCTTCATGTTAAATATAAGGGTTACATATACATAAACCAAATAAAATGTATCCAAAAATAACATTTTTTACAAAAAAATTTAAGAACCTTAAAACACCAATGTAGTTTAAAAAAATTAAACATATTATTAACCTTAAAATAATTATCCCCTGATGCTCTCTATAACACTTAAAATAACCTCTCATGATAACATAATAAACTATAAATATTTTTAAAATTTTATTTGATAGGAACTATAAATGATATGGAACTACATTCACAGATCTAGTGCTAAACCAATGAACTTTACAATTTTTGAATTGATACCAATAAATGTGATCCATTTTTCCCATTCAGTCCTCATGACATCAAAATAAGATATTGAATCATTTACATACCAAAGGACATTAATGTTCATTATTTTAGATAACATTGATAGAGTCTTACATTACAATAATCATGACTTCGAGGGAGTATTATTCCAATTATAAAAATATTTTCATAGTCTATATTAGGTCTTCAAAATCACCAAAAGAATATTTTCACATATTAAACCATTATATACTCATATCATTTGTCATAATTCATTATAAAATTTATAAAAGGGAAATTAATAAGGGTCATATGAAATTCTTTGTAAGGTGAAACATAATAATTACCAATTGAATGTATTTAGTGAAAACAGAATGAGAATAAGTCTATAACAACATAATCGATGTTACATAGAATAATATTGTGGAATAAAAGCCCTAAATTCTAATATAATATTTCATGAAACAAGGCATACATATTTTACAATGAAAATAGTAATTGAAAAAAAAATAATGATCCATGTGATGTCCTATAACACCCTGAGTTTTTTTGAAATATTTTTTTGACTTAATTTTATCTATTCAATATTTTAAATTTCACATGACCATAAATATATATTATGTTATATGAAATCACTATTTTAGTTCATCACAAAATATTTTAATGTTTCACTACACTCATCACATATATTATATTTCAGTACATGAACCAAAAATATTGTCTTGTGTTACACACAATTTTGTTTTCCTTTAATTGACTATGTTACCTAAAAGACATAACATTACGAAGCTACAACATATTATCAATACTATTTTATAAAAATTATTATATTTTTCACCAATAAATTAATATGAAATTAATTAATAAAATATTATTTATTTATGTGAATATATATAACCATTTTAACTAGAAACTAATGTATAATCTTTTTAAAAATAATGAAATTCATTTTATAAGAAAAATTGTTTTCTATGAAAATACATCATTTTATCTCAATAAATTAAACAAAAACCCAATGATATTTTTCAATATACTATATATTCAATAAAATATTTTCACACTCATCTACTATATTTTGTTACCAATAAATAATAATAAATATTATTTTATTAAAAAAAATATTTAATTTTTGAAATGACAATTTTACCACCTTTTAGTGGATAACCCATTTTTTTATGATTTTTGAAAACATTATATTTTTTATTTAAAAAATGTTTTTTTGATATAGGAATATAAAAATTTATATTTGGTTAATCTTTTTAAAATTTTTATGTGGTGTTTAATTTTTGATTAATAGTAAAGAACAATGAATTTTATTACAAAATAATTTTATCATATATTTTATTTATATGGGTTAATTATATTTTTTATTGGTTTTGATGTTCACTTAGAGATATTATACAACAAATAATTAAATTATATTAGTCTTAATAAATTTAAATTTTAAATTTGATATAAAATCTTAAGTATCTTTTGATGATTTTTTCTTTAAAACCCTACTTTTCCATCCTATATGGGGGATTAAATTTATAATAATTTCTACCGCTTGAATTATTAGAATTTGAAAAAATTTATTCCATATTTTTAATCATAATATTTTATAAATTATAATGAGTTCAAATAAGTTTTTACCTAAAATATTAGTGAATGTAATTAAAATTAATTACATTGATTAAGGTACAATTAAGCATAATAAGTGTCAAAACCTAAAATTTAATGGCCTAAATGAACTAGAAACATGTAAAAAAAGATTTTATTGAAAATTTTTTACCATATTATCCTTATTATTTATTATATTATATTATGGGATCTATGTGACTCAGAAAAAATGTGGGTGGAAATCCATTTTCAATGATTTACCACAATGCCACTCTTCCTCCACTATAAAAATGCATTAAACCCTACAAATTATTAACAGAACTAAATCCCTTTTGATCACACAAAATATCTTCCAATATTCATCATTTATACATAAATTCACCATATGATCCAACCATTTTGAATAAACCCTACAATGTAATCCCTATGGTGCATATAGAAAAGAGTTTCCCAATGTAGATGTAATATCCTACCATAAGCACTTCAGTATTATTTTCATTCTCCCGCCACCAAATATTATTTTTAAATTATTATATAAAATTAAACTTATACAAAATATACTTATATGTAGTTATATTAGTGTTTATAATTACACATAAACACAAATCCATCTAATGGGTAACGAACATAAAATTCTTATGCACGACGAACTACCGCCTCATGAAAAGATGTTGTTCGTTTCTTCCATGACCACCTATCATGTTAGAGAATTATAATGTAAAATATTTTTTATATGATATATATGCTATATATGCTATATTTATGATTATATAATAATTATATATTATATACCATTATGCTTTCAATTTTGTGTAAATATGTTAATTTTATTTAGGGAAGTGTGGACTACCACCTCTTCAAAGCGAGGTGAACCGTTCACTCTCCACATGGAATTTATAATGGATGGGTTTAGTGAAATTATATGATATATATATGAAATAATAATTATACAATAATTTTATTATAAATATATAAATATATTTCAGTTTTTTCATTATTTCTATATTATAATAAAACATTTACAACGTTAATGTGTACATATGTCCTACAATCTCCATGAATCGTTAATTCCATTTAATAATTATATATTCTATAGATTATTATAAATAAATATATACTCAATATAAATGATATTTAAATCATTGTTTTTCATTGGTAAATAAGTAAATCAATATCAATGAAAGAGGATCTAGAATTACCTACCAAAACATATACAAGGAACAATGAAAATGTATCCGGAATCCAGATATTAACATTGAGTTGTTAATTTGTGAGTAAAATAAATTTATAATTGATTAATATGTTTTATTATATATAATAAAATTTTTTTATGGTATATTTCAAATTTACATTTAATTATTATATAGGAGGTTTTAATGAGTACAAAAAAATCACGACATAATGTAAGGGTCTTATCATCTGAGTTTTAATTTTCGTGAGGAACATGATAGGTTCTCTAATTATTTATTATATTTGGTGTGTATACATTTCATGGATGTATTATGTGGTTAATATTTTTTGATTTTTGGGTATTTACTTATATATTTGATGATATTTCATTGATGGTATTTATTTTTCAATGGGTACCAAATATGTAAAATAATTTGTCTCAATTTACAGTTTTTTGTGGGATATGTTCTGTTACATACCAATATTAATTTACAAGGTGCGATTAATTCCATTAAAAACATTATATAATAATTATATTTTTTCTTATATTTTGATATTATTGTAATTTTATTTTCATACAAGTGATGATGGTTCTATGTTACCGCAGCGTAAGAGCTTATTGAAAATATCTCATCATTTATCAGGATTGTTTATAATTATGTTTCCATTAAATAAATATTATAATCCATATTTCAGGAAAATCCTTTATTTTTTTCTCCTTAGGGTTGTCAATGAATATTCATGTATTATTACCATTTTTAAACTCTTTATCATGGTATATAATTGATAATATTTTTTCTGGATATCCAACATTACCCTTCTCTTTAGTAAGGAAGTTATGTTCTTTCAAAAAAATATTCTCTAATAAAGGTTACCAAATCATTATGATTAAAATGTGTTTTTTTATTTTTTTAGGATTCCATTATATTTTTTCGAAGATAGGGGTTTTAAAAACGTTTACAATATTTATTTATAAGTATATGATAAAAAATTATTTGAAAGTTATTCATTCATATTTTATATTTTTTCAAAGAAAATGTATTTTAAAATGTTTTTTGGATTTATTTATATGTTATCAAATTATTTTCAATGAAATGGGATTTCAAAAAATTTTGAAGATTTTTTATATGACATTAAATTATTCTAAAAGTGTTTTTTTGAAAATGTATTCAAAAATTATTTATATGTTCTCAAATAATTTTAATGAAAATGGTTATCAAAAAGTTTTCAAGGATTCATTATAAATTATAATAGTATTTTAAAAGAATAGGTATTATATATTTTTCAAGACTTCATTATAAGTTTTTATATAATTTTTAAAACAATAGGTTTTAAAGACACATTTCTATGTTTTAACGGAAGAAGTTATCTAAATGATTTGAATATACTTATATAACATTAAAAGGAAAAATATTATTTAAAAAAACAATTTTATTTTATGAAAATTTTTAGGAAATTTTTTTTTAAAAATATTTCAAAAATTTATTTTTCATGGGAATATATTTTCTCAGAAAAATCTATATAATATGATGATTTTCATTCTAAAAAATGTGCTTTTTTATTTATAATGATGTTTCTTTAAGTATGTTTCAATAATATGTTTCATGATTTTATTTTTAGATTTGAGGGAATTCAACGATATGGGATGTTTTAGGGAAACACAATTAAAAGTCTATGTTCAAAATACGAATTCATGGATCATCATCCCAATGATACAATAAATATTTAACATGTGGATCAACTGTAACGCCCAGATCCTAGAAGCCCAGAGTCAGTGCATTATTTTTATATGATGTTATTATTACAAAGAATCATGTCATGAAGGACCGGTCATTTTGGAACTCTAAGAAAATAGATTATATACATAAAATTTACAATAAAATTTATATCATAAAATACAACATAGATAATACATAAATAATTCCATTATTATTATAGCTTAATCATGAATAAAATCATTATACACTTATTTTCATTCTGGGAAAATAAATCATAAGAAAGGGGTGATATTAGATGCTCGGTAAGGATAAATAATTTAGCAGAAGCTATAATCAATGAAGACAAGATGTTTAACAAAAAAACATACTATTAAACATAAACATGACAATAATATAGATAAATTAAATCAAACATCATCATATAATCATCCACATGGATATTCTACTATTATAATAAACACATGTGATAATTAATTTCATAATTAGGGAATGATTAATGTCGGACATTATCACCACATAGTAAAGGCATCATGCCAAGAAATCAAATACAAATTTGTCAAGGCCTTATGCCAAGACACACATTTTTTTAATGATACCTAACGATGCATAGAGGATCTATATCACACTCCACCTATCAATTACTATGTCCAATGCATTCTTTATATGAAAAGGTTGAAACATAACAAAAACATTCATATTAGAACTAGCATATGAAATGTTAAAACATTAACCATAAACCGTGAATGGTATAAAAATAAAAAATCCATAGTCAAACATATCACAAAACCATAAAAAAATATGGACAATTTTATCCTAATAAATCAACTTCAATTAAGTCATATATCCATCAAAGGATGTTGACATTTATAAAATCAAAACTATTTGAGGGAAATTTTTCTTTCTATTTTGAAATAATTTAAAAGTCAAATAATTATAATCGAAAAAATTTATTTTGAAATTATTTTTATAATCTTGTAATGGATTCTTTGAAGGTGTTATAACTGTGGAAAATATCCACACACTCTATACAATATAAAAAAAATTCTTACCTTAATTCATCGAAAAGGTCACAATGTACATTGTTAGGAAAACGACAAAAAGATTCCATTCAAAACATTTCATAAAAAGTCAAACAAGGTTATAAATGAATTTAACCCATATTCATGGAAATAGTAATTTTTTTTGAAATAAATTTTCTAAAACATGTATGGGGATGATAAAGAGGTCCTAGTAGATAATAACATATAAACAACCTCAGATAATAAAGAGATTCTGAAATTTATCCCTTACATTGATGTTTTATTTGGTCGGGGGTACGTTTCACCTCATGTATAATGACCATAGTATGTTATTAAATTATACCATAATAGTATTAATATTTATTATTACATAAATTATTCATTTATGAATTTATAATAAGAATTTTATAATGATTTCCATGTTAAATTTATATTTCGGGTAAAAATCGCTTTTTTCGTATGTGTTTTATATTTTTAATCTTGATTATATCATTTAGATAATGAATTAAATAAATCCAGAATATAAAAAAATATTAATATATCCTATATACTTAGAATATAAATTTTTATACTAGATAGATATATTAAATGGAAAACAATGTTTATGGAGACAGTAGGTCGTACGTACGCATAAATGTTGTTTCCATTTTCATATCGTATTAAACGGAATTGAATATGATATATGTAAGTACATACACAATTATATATATATATCTAGTACCATTATTTTTTCTTATATCACTTACTTATTAAAAATAAATATTCTTATCATCATCATGAATTGCGAACGTGGAAATGAATCATATCGCGTTGTAAGGGAAGAAATTCGTATGTACACACGAGTGATGATATCATTTTGTTAATGATTAAAAGGTGTTGAATTGGATGGTATAATAATTTTAATAATAAATTATAATGTTTATTTATTCTTTATATAAATATTACTCATCATTATATCCATCCAAAAAACATAGTGTTGAAAAAAAAATTACACCACAATATGGAGATGGTAAGTCGTATGTACATACGCATAGTGAAATTATCATTCATAGGATGGGTATAATATTGAATATAGTTGTAAATTATTTTTAATAACATCAGAATATGTATAATTTACTGGAATTATGATTTTGGAAGAGCAATAACAATGAAAGAGATTGTGGGAAAAAAATAACTTTAAAAGAGGTGATAAAATAATTACCTCTTCTTCGGGTGTTTCTTTTGATTTGAACAAAATGGATTCTAATGATGGATTTATAATACATTTAAGGCCTCTATTTTAAATTGAGGGATGTTGTGAGGATATTTGGTTAGATTTGGCCAATCCAAATGGCTTTGGAGGTGTGAAATTAAGATAAGGCTAAATACCTTTTTATATGAGAGGTGAGGGTCACTTCAGGGAAAAAATGAAATATTATTATATTATAAAATAATTTTCCGTTTATAATCACACAAAATGGATTTATTTCTAGGAATAGATGGGTATGGGTATTAAAATTATAAATAAATATGTTTTAGACAAGTTTAGGTCACCATATAAACCTTATCATTTAGATTTAACTTCGGTTTAAATAGTTTAACATTTACCTTATATCCTGGTATTATTATAATAAATTGTTAATAAACATACTATGGAAGTACAAGAGAACCACAATTTGTTAATTTTTGAATGATATAAAATTATATGAGTCCATTTTAAAAACCTTACATTTTTGAAATATTATATAATTTAATAACATAATATTTGTTTTAAAAACCCATTTATGTGTATTTTGTCACAAATTGGTATTTGGTTTTGGTGAATGTTATAAAATCATGGATACATAAAAAAATTCATTTAATCATCCATAACATGTAATATTGATCTCTTAAATTATTTTATGGAATAAAAACATTCAGATTATATTTATTATAATATTTATATTATCATTTATTTAAATCTTTCATTAATAAGCTAAAAACTATATCATCACTGTGCCGTAAATAAATTTAATTATGTAATGTATAAAATTTATAACAAATACCATTTTTTAGTAAATATTTATATGTTCCTAATGAATATTTATATTCTAATTTATTTTATGTATTACCCTATATTAAAAATGTTTTAGTTAGAAAAATTTGAATTTAAAATTTTTAACTCTTCTTCAATTAAAATAATAATAAATGTCCTAATCAAATACAAGTGGCCCAAAAGAATAATATTTTATTTATAGGGTTTATTTTGTTCTAAATAAACATATCCATTATAATTATGACAAGTTTTAGGGTAATTATATTATCCTATTTTACCTTTAATTATTCTATTTATTTTTAAACGTGGTAAATAAAAATCCAAAGTTATTATTCCCCAAAAATTATATTCATAGTATTGAACCACATTTTCCTTACTAATGTCAACCATGTCTCTTTGATTTTGGAAATTCAATTCACAGAAGCATTAAAAATATGTTTTATGAAAATTTTCTAACATGCCAAGAAGGCGGGTAAAAGACATTAAATAAATATATAAAATTGTATACATCTAATGTTTTTTAGAAAAGAACGCCAATGACATAAATTGAACTAATATATGTATTACGTATGAATTTTGACTTAAAATAAATTTTAATAAAAAAAAATTATTTAAATCAAAAATTTATTTTTAAACAATAAAGTAGTGTTTTTTACTATTCATCACAATATGAAATGAACAAAAAAGTACCAAAAATTGATCCAGACTAAATTTTTATTCCACTTTTCTAAATATGATTTAAATTTCACTTAATTGAATATAAAAAAATGTCAAATATTGGATTTAAATAAGGGTTTCCATTAAAATTCGGAAAATGAACATTTTAAAGAAAATATATTTTCAATCTGAAAAATGAATTTTTTCCTTATATTATGTCTATGAAAAAAAAAATTTGAATGTTAAAATTATATAGGATATATATAAAATTTAAAATTCGGTTAATACTATTCATAACCGATTTTTTTATGGCTAGTTTTGTATATCATGGTGCGCTTGAACTCAATGTTGCATTCATTACAAGCTATTGGGTCACTTTAAATAGATAACATAAAATGAAATCATGGGGAGTTACATTCTCCCCACATTCAATAAATTTATCCCTCGTAATTTGAATCTGTTCAATGAAAATAAAAGGATATATATAAAAAATACCATTGTGAAAACCCATATTGGATATAGGGGTTTAAAAAATTTAGTAATAATAATAATGATTGTGAAATGAAAAATTCACCAACAAATTATGATCTAAAAAAGAAGAACATTATTGGAAATTAGAGATACATAGTGGGAGGAAAATTTATGTATTTATATGGGTGTTCAGGTCATCAATCACACACAAGTGATCAATAAATGAAATATTGAAAGCCTCAAAGCCAAAAATGAATGATGATTTAAATACCATTTGGTCAAAAAAACATAAGGTATTATAATAACACATTTTTTGTATTTGATCCCATCCCTAATATTTAAAAATAAAATTCATAATAGAATAAGAGAAAAAAATGATGAGATGTAGTGTTCCGTCATTCAAATAACTTCAACCACAATCTCATCTTTCACTCCAAATGATTATATACTTCAAAAATATTGTATTTAAATTAATCGTATAAGGATCCAAAAATAATGAATTTATAATTCATCTATCATACCATTTAAAAAACTACATTATACCGACTTGGATATCATGTTGGTCTGTGGTAGATGATGCTAACTTTTCTCCCTTCAGTTGCGGGTTCACGTCTCGTGGCCTTTTCAAACGCGATGGGTTGTCGCCCATGTTCTGGGGAGTCCTTTTTATAACCATCAAAAAATAATATTAAGAAGTCTTTAAATCTAAAAAAATAGTATTCAATGTCCAACTTAATACATTTCATCATTTAGAATTACCCTAAAAACATCTATCCAAACTCATATTCCAAAATTTTTATAGAAGGTAAACATAATGAAGATATCATTCTCAACATAATAACATGTGAATACCTTCATCTTGTATTCTCTTGAAATATGGTAACACCATAAATTACCATAAAACCATATTGAATACATTCATGCTCTCTTGTTCCGTATAGAATAATAGATGTACTCCTTAAATCTAATATTTTTGAATACTCAAACCATAATGGAATAAACCAACCATTAATTAGTTCCAAGGATGTCAATAATACCCAATATAATTGATCTACCTTAGTTATCTCTTATTACAAAATCTGTACCTATGTATCTAGACCTTATTAAGGTTAATTTTTATCGCAACCATATATTTCCTAAATGTTTAACATGAACCTCTGTCACTTTACTTGGCACCATAAAATAAAAAATTCTTGATGAGAACATACTGCAGTAAAATCCATATATACTTTATAATTCTTATAACATGTACAACATTATTACAATACTCCAATGAAATAATTAATTAAAATCAACTTGAGAACACTAAAAATTCTTCCTCATCTTTGGTGGTATAGTAACATAATTATTATCCAATAGAACCATTTAGAGAATAATCAAATGATTTTTACATTTATTCAGGTAGTGTCCCATATCCTTGAAAATGGAGCATTGTACAATTGAAATATTTTTCTTTTACCAGCTATCACGTACTTGGTGTCATTTTTCTAAACACATATAACAAACTCCAATACCCTTAAATAATTTACCAAGCTGATTCTTTCAAAGTTATCACATATGGGAAAATCTATCTTTCTTCCTTCCTTTATCCATCTTTTTGTCTACCATACTTTTCTTATCTTTCTTCCCTTCAAAGCCAAAAGACTCCGAGAATTCATTACGTATCATATTAACACATGATATTATTTCTTCCTGTGATGATAATACATGGAGGAATATTTCCATTCTAACTGTTGTCTTAAGACGATGAAAGATATGATACTTCTTACTCATTGGATGATGAATATTGCTGGTGTTCTCATTCCTTCTATTGCGACCCCTTTATAAATGATGGTATACATTAGGTTAGATCATATCATACTATATAATCCGAAAACTAGAAAAATTATCAACATTAATTGAATATTTTCACACATCCTGTCCCATAATCATAAAATTGGTTTTTTGATGTTATATTTACTCATAAATCCTACATAATGGTTTTTAAATAAAATGTGAATTATCATAAGAATATCCCCTTGGAGTGTCATAACCATGAATGAATCAAGGCTCGTTGTCATTTACAAGGATACGCCATGTCATTACCGGAACTCCTTGTTGGAGTTTTCACTCCTAGGTACATTTGTGTTAGATCCTCCTCTACCTGTTTGTATCCATACCGGGATGTATTGTTTGTAAAACCAACAAAATATCAATATCACCGAACTTTTTTGATGTTCTTCCACAAAAATCCTCAAATATAATCTTAGGGTAATGTTTTGTAATCAAATTTTATCTAAATCTAGTTTCCATGGTTACTGATAATATTCCTCTAATTCCAACAATAATGCCCTAACCCTAGAATCCCAGAGTTGGTGAATTAGTTTATTTCATTGGAATGATTATAAGGAATCAAGTCCTGAGAGACCGATCCATTTAGTAGTCCTACAAAATAGATTACATACATGGTCATTACATTGAAATATCTAACAAAAAATACTACATAGATAATACATCAAGAATTCCATTATTATTCTTGATTAAACCTATATATATATCATAATTAACAACTTGGAATCCTGGGAATATAGAACATAAGAAAGGGGTGAGCTTAGATGCTCAGTAAAGATAAATAATTTATTGGAAGCTATAATATTTTATGAAAAGATGTTTAATAAAAACAACAGACTTTTAAACATAAACATGAACATAATTTGGAGAAAATAAATATAAAATTACCATATAAACATCCACATGGATATTCTTCTAGACAAATAATCACATGTAATAATTAATTTAAAAATAAGGTAATGCATAACTCTAGATATCATTACCACATAATCAAGGGCTCGTGCCAAGACTAGAAATAAACTTTTTTCAATTCCTTATTCCAATACACTATTTTGTCTCATTTGACCTACCGATTAATTGATGATCTATATCGTGTTCCACCCATCACATACTAGGCCCAATGAAATATTTATATGAAATTGTCGAATCATAACATAATCATTCGTATTAGAACTGGAAAACACAATGTTATTTCTTTAACCATAAACAAAGAATGATATGAAAATAACACATCCACAGTCAAAAATATCATAAAACCTCCAATAGAATATGGAAGATTTTATCATAATAAATTAACTTCAAACAAGTTTAAAACCCATCAAAGGATGATGATATAGATGAAATCAAAACTCTTTGATAGAAATATCTACTTTTATTTTGAAATAATTTTAACAACAAGTAATTATAAAAGAAAAAATTTGTCCTGAAAATATTATTATAAGATTGAAACAGATTCTTTCATGGAGTTATAACATAAGAAAATAGCCACACCTGTTGTATAGGTTCAAAAAATATATTCTTACCTTAATTTTTTGAAAAGGATATAAAGTTCCTTGTTTGGAAAATGACAGATAGATTCCTTTCAAAAAAATTTATAAAATGTAAATAAAGTGAATACATGACAGTAACCCATATTATGGGAAATAGTAAAAATATTTGAAATACATTTTATGAAACCAAAATTTGTATGATAAAGAGGTCCTAGTAAATTCTCAAGTATAAAAAACCTTGGATAATAAAGAGATTTTGAAATTTAACCATTACCTTGAACTTTTCGTTGGTCGATGGTATATTTAACCTCCTATATAATGACCATATAATGTTATTAAATTATTACAGAACCATATTCATATTTATTATTTCCTAAATGATTCATTAATGACTTTATACTACACATTTAATAATGATTTCAATGTTAAATTAATATTTCGGGAAATAATCTATTTCCTTATCTGTAGAGACCCGTATCATGACGTATATTGACATTACATTACTTTTGCGGAATACTTAGTACATTACAAAAACACACACACAAGGACCGTAATAATTTAGTGTCTTTGGAAACTCGGACTATAATCTTCTAATCGTGGTGAAAGATCTTCAAAATCTCCCATAAAGATCTTCCTTTTTTTTTACCTAAAACCTTTCTTTATATCCTGGGGAAAAGAAAACATAAAAGGGTGAGCTCAAATGCTCAGTAAGGGTAAACAAAATAAATATCAATCACATCATATTCATAAGAACATAACATTTTGGAAATCATAACCTGCAAAAGAGAGCATAATTTCATAATCATGGAATAAATCAGGGCAGTGAAAAAGTAATCCCAATAATCATAACATAAAACATGAAACTTTGTGGCATACACACATAATCATAGAGAATCATTTCTTGTTAGTCAAGACTAATTTCCAAGACTATCTTAGTGGACAAAGTCCCTTTCTGAATCGAGTAACCCTCGTTTCAGTCCTGTTTCACTGAACCGGTATAACCTACCGTTCCAGCCCTGTCTATCTCATGAGATATAAAATCTTTAACCAATGCATTGGAGGGAGATATAGGTCCCACCCATCTTATAATGAATCCTTTCTTATGTGTGCCACATAATCATAAATCATACTTCATCGCATAACCCATGTAATAAAAATGGGATTCTTAAACAACATGACATCATAAAACAATTCATATAAGATAAAGGAATTCATAAAAATAATTCCATCACAACATGAAAAAATCAATTTAATAATAGGGATAAAAACAGAACCCTTTATTATCTTAGATGGAAAATAATTTTGATAAAACACTTGAACTCCATTCTTGAGGAAAATATCCTTTCTTCTTCAAAAACATTTTTCCTTTCATAACATGTCATACAACTTTAAAATAAAAGAAGTTGATTAAAAATAAACTTGAAAACTTATAAAGAAAGATTCTTGGAAACAATGTTTTAAAAATCCATTCATGCCGTATAAGTTAAAAAAACATTCTTCGTACTTTTGTCGGAAAAGTCAAAAAGTACCTCGTACGACAAAAGATTCCTTTCATACATATTACTAAAAACTTACCTAAGGGTAAAAATGGATTTAAACAATTGTAGGTGGATGGAAATAATATTACATATTGATGAAACATGGATGTGGATGATAAAATAAACCCCAGTGAATACTTACGAATAAACAATCTCGGATAAAAATGAGATTGTGATATTTCCTTTACCTTAGGTCCAATTTGCTTTGTACGTGTCCGAAGCTCCTCTTCTTTGAAGCGCCTTTTGGAGACCTCCTCTTAGGGAACTAAAATTGGTCTTTGAGGAATACCAGAACCTCTAGGATGTTGCTAGGGAAGTGGAGAAGAGATTTTGGCAGGGGTTGGCCGAGCTTGAGTGCTCAAATTGGTGTGAGGAGGAGGGGGAGGAGGTGCCCTTTTATAAGGGAGGAGAGGGGCACCTTAGGAATATCTCAAAATATTATTTTATATTAAAGTAAAAATCGGTTTATAATGGTTCCAAAGGGTCTTATATCGAAGCTAAAGTGGGGATGGGTCGAAATCCTATCAACCAATAGGATTTAGACAAGTTTAGGTTCTTTTTTTAACCTTATCAATTAGATTTAACTCTAAGTTAAATAATTTAACTTTTACCGTGTCTTTTTGTTTTCTTTCACTATATGGTTAATACACTTACTATAACATGCCAAACGAACCCCAAATTGTTTATTATTAATATATATATCCTTATCTAAGTCATTTGGCCGAGCCTTAGATTTTTAGGAATAAAATAACAATTAATAATATAATATTTGATTTAAAAACTATTTTGTGTCAAGTTTGACACTATTTGATATATGATTTTTGTGAAAGTCATAACAGAATTATATGTTCAATACAAGTTGATTAAATCAACACTAATATATCATAGTAACCTAGAAAATTAGTGGAATTCATAAAAAGTCTCAAATTACATTCATTTGAGTATTTATAACATCAATTATGTTAATATTTCCTTAAAAGGGTAATTACTGCATCATCGTTGTGTCATAAATAAATTAATTTATTTAAAGTCTAAAAATTATAAATAAAATATCATTATATAGGAAATCGTTTTAGCTTTCTAATGAATATTTATAGTCGAATTTATCTTATGTATAACCCCATATTAAAAATGTTTTAGTGAATAAACTTTGATTTTAACTCTTTTAACTCTTCTTTGAATTAAATAATAATAAATGTCCTAATCTAATCCAAGTGGGCCTAAATGATAATATTTTACACTTAAGGTTGTTTTTGGTCGAGATACACTTGTCCAATAGAATTAGGACATGTGTTAGGGTAATATTAATATCATTCTTACCCTTAATTACCCTATTTACTTTTAACCGTGGTAAATAAAAGTAAAAAGTTACTATTCACCAAAAATTATTTTCATCTCATTGAACCACATTTTACTTACTGACATCAACCGTGTCTCTCTGATTTTTGAAATTCCATTCACAGAAGCGGTAAAATTAAGTTTTATGAAAAATTCAGTTTTTTAACTACCACTTAGTAGTTTCACTATTCATAAAAAAATGAAGGTTTTCAGAAAAATGCCAAAATTTCATCCTAATCTATATTTCATATTCCGAATTCAAAAATGAAGTCTATTTTACCAAATTCATAACATAGAAGTTTCATTAATTAATTTTATAATTAAATCCCGCTGTTAAAACAAATAGCGTGTTTTTAAGAAACAATATCTATCAAAAGATTGACACTTGTTTATGTCTGGTTTAAATGTGCAATTACATCCAATGACCAACATTGTATTAAATTGTAAAAATATATTCTAAATATACTTTAAAACTACTCCAATTAATAATTTATCACTATTAATTATTTCGATTAAAAAAGTTGTTTTTTAATTATAATTTAGTAATTTTCACTATTCATCAGAATATGAAACTTATCCGAAATGTACCAAAATTTCACCATAGGCTAAATTCGATACTCCGAATCCAAAAATGAAGTTCATTTTGAAAAATAAGATTTACAGAATTTTAAAAAGTGGTTATTACTATTAATACCGGCTAGTTTTAATAATATTTTAATAGCATATCGTTGTTTAGTGAAACTCGGTATTGCGTATTACACACGCTATCGAGGAAGGTCGTGATTGCGTGTAATGCAAGGCAAGTCAAGGATGCGTGTTGTGCAAGCTCCTAACACAAGACATTAAAAAGAATATTTTTTTATAAAATCTTGGGCTGTTACATTCTACCCCCCTTAAAATGAATTTCGCCCTCGAAATTCGTCGGGGTTATAAATGGTTTACTATTTGAAAGTTTCTTTAATAGAAACCCACATCGTAAAAAGGAATATCAAAACCAATCTTTAAAAACAAAAGTATGAAACGTAACGGTTACCCAAATAAACTAATCATTGGGTTTCCACATAGGTGAAAATATGGATATGGAAGAGAAATCTAACCATCATGTTCTGATAGAGAGTTGTAGAGAACATGGCTATGGAAAAGCCAATAATCACAAATCCATAAATTTGTGACGATCTAAGGTACCATCCGATTCATCAGGTATAAGATCACTAGGACAACATTTTTGGTTTTCAAGATCATTTCCCTAAAGTTGAAAATTTGAATTGGAATAAATACTTTCTTTATTTTTAGTACAATCTCACTATTGTTCGTGCCTAGAACAATTTCCACTTCATCTCTTAAATAAATGAAGTTGAATTTGTTATTCGTGAAGTGTTAGTAGATCATGTGATAGAATGACGGGTCATTCCATCTGTCTCAAACAAAAGGTTAGCAAAAATTATATACATAAGTCGATCTATAGTGAGATTAATCATATATAGTTCCTAAAATGGACTTATACTTCATATATCATACTGCTTAATATAATAAAACTAGTTTCTACTAAACATGGACTTCCTGTAGGCCAGTGGTAGGCGATAAAGGCCAGTCGCACTTCGGTTGTGGGTTCGATTCCCACAGCCTTGTCCGAAGCGATGGGCTGTCGCCCGTCCTGCAGGTTGTCCTTTTTCTAAAACTATATTACTATAACATCCCATAAATAATATCAAAAAAACTTCTATCCTTAAACAATACTAACTTATTTCCAACATAATCCATTCCATTCTTTAGTCTTATCCATAATACTGCAGTCCATTCTCATAACATAGTGAAAACGATTACCAGAGATTTAATACCATCGTTGATCCCCATATATCATAAGATATATCTTGTTGGACACATTCCAAACATTCAAAGGACTTAATCTTGTACTCTCTTGAATACCCATTGAACCTTAGTGAAAACTTGAATGCAGTTAAAAGTTAACACTTTCCACATACCAAAATCCTCAAAATTCTATATACTCAAACCATGATATCACTTAGTCCTTATATCAATCATGAGCTCATGAATACTGTTAAACATATCATTTTCTCGTTTTCCCATCATTATGCGCATAATATCTCAATCACTTTGAATACCACATTAGACCAATACATAAATATTCCAATATTCCATGATACAACATTATTTTGGAATCCCATTACATAAAAACTTAATCATTCCACCACATCGTTGTCATATTCAACATTGCCAATAGTGATCGCATGTGACTTCCCTATGTCCTTTGCCTTAAGCGGTTGCTCATGTCGATCATCACTAACCCTTGGATTAGGGCATTTATTGGCATAATGTCCCATCTCCTTGCACTTGAAGCATTGAAGTGTTGGTTGTACATTCTCTACAGTGTTTGCTTTATTCACTTCATTAGAACCCTTTTTTCCATTACTTCGACACTCAGCTGCTCGATGACCTTCTTTTCCACACTTAAAACATTTTCTAGTCCCTTTAAGACAATCTCCACCATGCTTCTTTCCACACTTTGTGCATAAGGAAACATTCATCTTCTTTTCACCATTATTCTGAGATTTCTCCTTGAACTCCATCTTTCGTTTCTTGTCAAAACCATGAGATGGATATGTAACACCAACTTCCATTTCTACCTTGATAGCACAACGCACAATTTCTTCATAGCTACTGAAGTCTCTTATAGATAATGCCCTTCGAAGACTTGGTTTTAAGCCACTGAAAAATCGATCAACTTTACTTTCAGGTTGGATGATAATGCCAGATGCATACCTTGCAAGTCTTGTAAAATTCGCTTTGTATATACCAACAGATTCATCATCCTTTTGCTTTAGTTCAAGAAACTCCTTCTCCATCTTCGTTCGAAGAATACGAGGGAAGTACTTACGGAAAAACAAGTTCTTGAACTCGTCCCATTCCATGGAATCAATTTCATCTCTTTGCCTCGTATTCTTGATAAGATTCCACCATTGATCAGCTTCACCTTCCAAACGATATACTGCTAAGATGACTTTATCATGCTCAGAACATTGAAGAACTGAAAATATCTTTTCAGTAGTACTAATCCATTGTTCAGCAACTAATGGATCAGTAGACCCACTGAAAGAAGGCGGACGCTGCCTCATGAAGGATTCAACAGAATGTTGCTCCTTCCTTTGCTCGTTTGGAAGTCCTGCATGATTCATAGCTTGAGAAAGTTGTGTGAGCATGGCTACAAGATTTTGCATTCCAGCTCCCATATCGTTCGGTTGCTCTGGGGGACAATCATTACATTGTCCATTGCATTGATCAACACGGTTCCTTCGGGTTCCAGCCATCGTCTAAAACCCCAAAAGAATAGTGTGAGAGGCAAAAATCATGCTAGGGAAAACAACATAATAAAGGGGTAGTACCCTCAATATCTAACATCTTAGGATAAATTCTAAGATCGTTAGAGAAATTCTAGGACTATAACCTATACGTATACTTAACCTTAGAGACATCCCTAGACATACCTTAGAAATATCTCTAGGGATCTCACTAACGTTTTCGCATCCTAGTTTCCAAAGGTTGACTAAACCTTTCCTCTGATACCAACTGTAGAGACCCGTATCTTGACGTACATTGACATTACATTACTTTTGCGGAATACTTAGTACATTACAAAAACACACACACAAGGACCGTAATAGTTTAGTGTCTTTGGAAACTCGGACTATAATCTTCTAATCGTGGTGAAATATCTTCAAAATATCCCATAAAGATCTTCCTTTTTTTACCTAAAACCTTTCTTTATATCCCGGGGAAAAGAAAACATAAAAGGGTGAGCTCAAATGCTCAGTAAGGGTAAACAAAATAAATATCAATCACATCATATTCATAAGAACATAACATTTTGGAAATCATAACCTGCAAAAGAGAGCATAATTTCATAATCATGGGATAAATCATGGCAGTGAAAAAGTAATCCCAATAATCATAACTTAAAACATGAAACTTTGTGGCATACACACATAATCATAGAGAATCATTTCTTGTTAGTCAAGACTAATTGCCAAGACTATCTTAGTGGACAAAGTCCCTTTCTGAATCGAGTAACCCTCGTTTCAGTCCTGTTTCACTGAACCGGTATAACCTACCGTTCCAGCCCTGTCTATCTCATGAGATATAAAATCTTTACCCAATGCATTGGAGGGAGATATAGGTCCCACCCATCTTATAATGAATCCTTTCTTATGTGTGCCACATAATCATAAATCATACTTCATCGCATAACCCATGTAATAAAAATGGGATTCTTAAACAACATGACATCATAAAACAATTCATATAAGATAAAGGAATTCATAAAAATAATTCCATCACAACATGAACAAATCAATTTAATAATAGGGATAAAAACAGAACCCTTTATTATCTTATATGGAAAATAATTTTGATAAAACACTTGAACTCCATTCTTGAGGAAAATATCCTTTCTTCTTCAAAAACATTTTTCCTTTCATAACATGTCATACAACATTAAAATAAAAGAAGTTGATTAAAAATAAACTTGAAAACTTTTAAAGGAAGCTTCTTGGAAAAAATGTTTTAAAAATCTATTCATGCCGTATAAGTTAAAAAACATTCTTCGTACTTTTGTCGGAAAAGTCAAAAAGTACCTCGTACGACAAAAGATTCCTTTCATACATATTACTAAAAACTTACCTAAGGGTAAAAATGGATTTAAACAATTGTAGGTGGATGGAAATAATATTACATATTGATGAAACATGGATGTGGATGATAAAATACACCCCAGTGAATACTTACGAATAAACAATCTCGGATAAAAATGAGATTGTGATATTTCCCTTACCTTAGGTCCGATTTGCTTTGTACGTGTCCGAAGCTCCTCTTCTTTGAAGCGCCTTTTGGAGACCTCCTCTTAGGGAACTAAAATTGGTCTTTGAGGAATACCAGAACCTCTAGGATGTTTCTAGGGAAGTGGAGAAGAGATTTTGGCAGGGGTTGGCCGAGCATGAGTGCTCAAATTGGTGTGAGGAGGAGGGGGAGGAGGTGCCCTTTTATAAGGGAGGAGAGGGGCACCTTAGGAATATCTCAAAATATTATTTTATATTAAAGTAAAAATCGGTTTATAATGGTTCCAAAGGGTCTTATTTCGTAGCTAAAGTGGGGATGGGTCTAAATCCTATCATCCAATAGGATTTAGACAAGGTTAGGTTCTTATTTTAACCTTATCAATTAGATTTAACTCTAAGTTAAATAATTTAACTTTTACCGTGTCTTTTTGTTTTCTTTCACTATATGGTTAATACACTTACTATAACATGCCAAACGAACCCCAAATTGTTTATTATTAATATATATATCCTTATATAAGTCATTTGTCCGAACCTTAGATTTTTAGGAATAAAATAACAATTAATAATATAATATTTGATTTAAAAACTATTTTTTGTCAATTTTGACACTATTTGATATATGATTTTTGTGAAAGTCATAACAGAATTATATGTTCGAACCAAGTTGATTAAATAAACACTAATATATCATAGTAACCTAGAAAATTAGTGGAATTCATAAAAAGTCTCAAATTACATTCATTTGAGTATTTATAACATCAATTATGTTAATATTTCCTTAAAAGGGTAATTACTACATCATCGTTGTGTCATAAATAAATTAATTTATTTAAAGTCTAAAAATTATAAATAAAATATCATTATATAGGAAATATTTTTAGCTTTCTAATGAATATTTATAGTCGAATTTATCTTATGTATAACCCCATATTAAAAATGTTTTAGTGAATAAACTTTGATTTTAACTCTTTTAACTCTTCTTTGAATTAAATAATAATAAATGTCCTAATCTAATCCAAGTGGGCCTAAATGATAATATTTTACACTTAAGGTTGTTTTTGGTCGAGATACACTTGTCCAATAGAATTAGGACATGTGTTAGGGTAATATTAATATCATTCTTACCCTTAATTACCCTATTTACTTTTAACCGTGGTAAATAAAAGTAAAAAGTTACTATTCACCAAAAATTATTTTCATCTCATTGAACCACATTTTACTTACTGACATCAACCGTGTCTCTAGGATTTTTGAAATTCCATTCACAGAAGCGGTAAAATTAAGTTTTATGAAAAATTCAGTTTTTTAACTACCACTTAGTAGTTTCACTATTCATCAAAAAATGAAGGTTTTCAGAAAAATGCCAAAATTTCATCCTAAGCTATATTTCATATTCCGAATTCAAAAATGAAGTCTATTTTACCAAATTCATAACATAGAAGTTGCATTAATTAATTTTATAATTAAATCCCGCTGTTAAAACAAATAGCGTGTTTTTAAGAAACAATATCTATCAAAAGATTGACACTTGTTTATGTCTGGTTTAAATGTGCAATTACATCCAATGACCAACATTGTATTAAATTGTAAAAATATATTCTAAATATACTTTAAAACTACTCCAATTAATAATTTATCACTATTAATTATTTCGATTAAAAAAGTTGTTTTTTAATTATAATTTAGTAATTTTCACTATTCATCAGAATATGAAACTTATCCGAAATGTACCAAAATTTCACCATAGGCTAAATTCGATACTCCGAATCCAAAAATGAAGTTCATTTTGAAAAATAAGATTTACAGAATTTTAAAAAGTGGTTATTACTATTCATACCGGCTAGTTTTAATAATATTTTAATAGCATATCGTTGTTTAGTGAAACTCGGTATTGCGTATTACACACGCTATCGAGGAAGGTCGCGATTGCGTGTAATGCAAGGAAAGTCAAGGATGCGTGTTGTGCAAGCTCCTAACACAAGACATTAAAAAGAATATTTTTTTATAAAATCTTGGGCTGTTACATTATCATACAGGTTTTAACTTATTCTTGATCGTATAAATTTTCTCATGATTTAAATACTTAAAATATATAAAACATGATTTATATATCATATATATTTATAATATAAATATGTATAATAAATATATTTATGAAATGGAAAACACAGTTTATGGAGAAGGTAGGTCGTGCGTACGCATAAACGCGGTTTCCGTTTTCATATCATATTGAACGGAAGTAGGTGAATAAGATATATATAAGTATATATATATATATCCATTTGCATTATTATGTCATATATTAAATAATTTTTAAAAATATAAATTTATATAGTCAATGTTGAATGGTGAACTTGGAAAAGAAACTTATCGCGCCATGGAGACAGTAAGTCGTACGTACACACGAGCGATAATATCATTTCATTAATGATTAAAAGGTGTTGAATTTGATGGTATATTAATTATACATAGAAGTTACCATGAAATTTTCACTATTTATTAACATATTACTCAACATTATGTCCATCCATATAACATAATGTTGAATAACAAATTACACCATGTTGTGGAGATGGTAAGTCGTATAAACACATGCATGGTTACATTATCATTCATAGGGTGGATGGAATAATGAATATAGTTGTAAGATATTTATAATAAAATCAAATTATTTAGAACTTAATGGAGTTATTATTTTGGTATGTAAATAACAATGAAAGCGAAAGTTGAATATGAAAACAACTTTGAAAGAGGTCATAAAATAATTACCTCTTCTTTGGGTGTATCCTTTTGATTTGAACAAAAGGGGTACTTATGTTGGAATTCCGATCCATGGAATTACTCTAAGATGAAATAATAGATATTTAGAGGATATTTGAGTAGGTTATTGATGATCCAAATGTCTTTGGAGATATTAAGTTATGAGATGGGGAAGAACCCTTTTATAAGATATGTGATTGTCACTTTAAGAAAGTCATGAAATATTATTATATTATAAAATAATCTTCAGTTTTTCAATGCAAAAAATGGAATTATTTCAAGGATAATGTGGAAATGAGTTGAAATATTCTCAACCAAGAAGATTTAGACAAGTTTCGGTCTTTATATTAACCTTATAATTTATATTTAACTCTTGGTTAAATAGTCTACCATTTACCATATCCCCTTGTATTATTATAATAAATGTTTAATAAAAATAATATAAAAAGACAATAGATCCCCAAGTGGTTCATTAATGAATCCTATACCATTATATGAGATCTTTGGTTGAAGACTATATTTTTAGGAATATTATATAATTTCGTAATATAATATTTGTTTTAAAAACTAATTTATGTCAATTTTGACACTATTTAGTACTTGGTTTTTATGAAAGTCATAAAATAATGATTAATTTGAAAAAAATTAAATGAATAAACCATATAATTTCATATTAATCTTGAAAATTCATTGATGTCATAAAAACCTTCAAATAATTTTTATTATAACTTTTATAATATAATTTATTTTAATCATTTATTAATAATGTAATTAATACATCTTCCTTGTGTCACAATTAAATTTAATTATTTAATGTCCAAAAATTATTAATAAAATAATTTTTTTGAATTAAATATATTTATCTTCCTAATAAATGTTTACAATATACTTTATTTTATGTATATCACTATATTAACAATATTTTAGTTATGAAAATTTGAATTTAACACTTTCAACTCTTCCTTAATTAAAACAATAATAAATTTCCTAATCTAATTCATATGGACCAAAAGGATCATAGTTTATTCATATGGTTGATTTTCATCAATATACACTTATATAATAAAATTAGGATATGTGTTAGGATAATTATAAAATCATTTTTACCTTTAATGACCATATTTACCTTAAACCATGGTATATAAAAGTCAGAAGATATTAATCACCAATTTTTTTTCATCATATTGTACCAAATTATACTTAATAATGGAAAATGGGGCTCTTGGTGTTTTGAAATTAAATTCACAGAAGTTCTATGATTACTTTTTATGCAAATTTTCTAACCCGCCTAGAAGGTGGATAATAAACGTTAAATAATTTAATAAAATTGTATACATCTAATTTTATTAAAAAATGGATCCAATGAATAAAATTGAACTAATATAAGTATTATTTATATATTTTTACATACAATAAATTTAAATAAAATAAATAATTATATAAATAAAAAGTCGGGTTTTAAACAGTAAAGAAGTGTTTGTTACTATTCATCAAAATATAAAAGTTATCACAAACGTACCAAAAATTAATCCACTCTAAATTTTTATTCCCCTCTTCTAAAAAAGATTTTAATTTCACTTAAGTGAATATATTAAAATGTCAAATATTGTATTTAAAAATTTATTTCCATTAAAAAGGGGAAAAACTGAATTTTTTTAAAAATAAATATTTAATTTGAAAATTGAATTTTTTTTCTTACATTATGTCTAAGAAACAAAAAAAGTTGAATTTTAAAATTATATAGGATATATATAAAATTTAAAATGTGGATAATACAATTCATTTACACTTTTTGAATAGCTAGATTGATACGTTGTGGTGCACTCGAACTCAGTGTTGTGTGTAACACAAGCTATTGAATCAATTTAATGATATAACGTACAATGAAATCATGGGGTGTTAAATCAGCAACCACACATTCGATCAATGAAAGTATAGAATATCTACGATACATTGGAGTCCAGAAATTTAGTTCATACCTAATTTTTAGAAAATTAATCATAATATTAATCAATTCGAAATTTTAATGTTATGCTGAAAAGTAAAATTGTATGGATTATCATCCCGAAATTACATTAAATCCCTATAATATGTTCAAATAAAATTATGTGTAACGTCCCCCTTCCTAGTGATGTCCTGAAGATCCCCAGAACTGGTTGGTCACATAAATTCAAGCAATTTTCCCGAAATGTCATACATTTCTGACTAACATCGATGGCCAAGGACTGTTAGTTGGGAAACACTTCCCCCATGTGTAGATTATACCCATCAAAATAACAATAATAACAAAACACGAAGTAGTAATTCCATTCAATAAGTAAACAATGTAAGAGTGATAGTAAATAAACAACTGAAGCTCATATATAAAAAATTCATTTCACATATATCTGGGAAAGCATCAAAATATGTCACAAAGTTGGAAATACTATACTAATCCAAATTAGAAATGAAACAAGTAAACAAAAACATCATCTCAAACCTCTTCTTTGTCCCATGTTCTCCAGATCCAACAACAATCGATTACCTAATTAAGAAGGGTACTTTCCCTTATCTATTCCTTCAAACATATAATCTGTTAGGTCGAGAAGCAAGACCCAAACTGGGAGTGAGATTAATACTAGTCGGAAACCACCAAAAGATATGTCCTTAACTATCAGATATTATATATATTTGGTAATTTGAAGAAATAAAGCGATAAACTAGGAAGTACATAGAGGTAAAAAAATCTTATACTTTCCAGTTACATTCATTTACATTTGATAATTATTAAATCCATTGAATAATTTATAATCATGATTTAGAACAAGCTCTGTATCCCCTATTATTATAGTAACTACATGTATCTCAAAAGACCATATAAACAATCCTGAGAGACCTAGTCCAACATTGTTATTATTGTTGGAAAACATGTCAAAATCAAATAATCATTCAAAAGAAACCCTATGGGAATGTTATCACTGTCTAATCCCCTTTGGTATCACATATCATCAAATTAATTAATAACAATCACCCTCTATGAAATATCACATGTTCTTACCCCTTTGGTCCCACAAGGCACTATTCATTTACAAACACCTACATCAGTAGCTCTCATAGTCAATAAAACCTTAATATGTTATAGAATGACCCCCTAGAATCTCTCATAGTCAATGCCAAAAGGTCAAACATTTATTTAATAATGACCCTCTAGGTAGTTCTCACAGTCCAACCCGTATGGTCAATCACCCATGAATTCTCTCATAGTCCTTACCTATGGTCAATTGTAATAACAATTCATAATTAAAATACCAAACTTTTGGAAGCTATCACAGTGAATTCCCCTTGGTTATACATTCATAATGAGAAACACATTCATCTCATATTAACAAAAATTCAATCCATACAACACTAGGCATGTAAAACAATGTAGTCTTACATGAATTCTATACCCTAGAGCCATAACCAAAATAAACATGCTAAACCCCTCCAAGATCATGATTGTAAAACCTTGTGCACAATCAATAACAATTTCTCAATCCAAAAACCCACCAAAGGAAATAATCATGGTTAAATTCTAAAATAGTAAATACCCTAAACCGGGGTATTCATCATTTTCCCCCTATATAATACTAATACAACCAATGAAGGGAACAAGCCACCTACAATGATGTGGTACGGTGAAAACTATCTGACTTTAGCCATGGAATCAGACCAGAACTTCATAGATATATAAACATGTCAAACATGTTAAAAATAAGTAACATGTTGTAGAGGGGGAATCAAGAATAGAGGATCTAAGTAAATGGAGAACCCACCGTTGGGAATCCATGTCACTAGGTGATGTCTCAATCGGATGTCAGATGGAGGAATGGAATAACCTCAAATATTTTTTGATGTATGTCACTCTCATATATGAGGAATAGGAAGAAAATGATACTTATGAATATTAGATGAAACCCCAGTGTGAATAATGACATTAAAAAATGTACTGGGTGTGCTCATTGAATTTACATGCCATGTACTAGCCTCAACAAACCTCACATTTGGATTTCATCCAGGTCACCCACACAACAATGTACTTATCCATTACATGGAATGTGAAAATCTACTAGCAGCAATCAGGTACACGGTGTGTAATCAGGAGTACATGACAAGTCCTCATATTAATTCAACTTTCTTTTTTTATCCTCAAAAAAACTTGAAACAATGATCCACACCTGAAATGAAGATCTAGGTTCTTAAAAACATCCCCCATAAAGCAATTAATCCAAGAATATCCTTTCTATGGGTAGTGAAAAAGATACATCAAACAACTCTGTCCACTGTGATCGAACATCGGACTCCCTCACCCATGTATCGTCTTATACTCATGCATTCTTCCATAACACCCACACTAGAGGAACATACCAGCCATGGATAATCTTCATGATGCGATACAAAATCAATATAGGGATCTTATAAAATAATGAATCCACCTCCAACTCAAACTCCTCGGGATATTAAACTTGAGACCTGACTAAAAATTGACATCGTAGGTGAGAAACATGAAAGACATTGTGCATAGCATGATACCTTTGAGGTAACTATAATCGATAAACAACAAAACCGACTCTCTCCAAAACCTCAAGCGGCCTGACATTTCTCAGTGAAATGAATCTCTCTCTCCTAATACCCAGGTTTCCATACCCTGGTGTGACACGTAAGAAATCACCATCTCTGACCTCAAACTCCAGAGGTCATCTCTATCGATCAACATATGATTTCTGGCAAGATTGTGTAGTAGCCTTTATATGTTGAATCAAATCCACCTACAGATTGGTTTCTTGGAAGGGACATGTAACCAGTATAGCTGCCTCTCCTTCCTCTAGACAACATTTGGGTGATCGACATGGCCTATAATGCAAGGACTCTTACGGTTCCATCTAAATTGTCACCTAAAAATGTTATTGTAGGAAACCTCCACTGGGGGTATCTGTTACTCCCTAGAACCTCTAAAATATATGATGCATGCTCAATGAATGTACTCTAGAACCTGAATCACACACTCAAATTGTCCCTCTATATAGGGATAGTAAGTTGTACAAAGAAGTACTTATGTACCCAAATCCCTCTGTACATCCATCCAAATACAATAAGTGAAATGAGAATCCTTGTCTGAAATGATAGACATTAGCTCCACATTAAAATTTAAAATCTCTCAGATGTACAACCTTCATAGCTCATAAACACTGATGGTCTATTATAAAAAATGAAATGTGGAACCTGTATGTGTTTTTCAACCCCAACCCAAACTGCATCACACCCTCAAGGAGATGTCCATGAACCCATCCTGAAATCCATCATGACACTACTCTACATTCAATTGAAAATGGGGAACAGCTGTAAAAAACATGTTGGTCGCTGATGCCCCTCCTTAACATGCTGATAGGTGGAACATCTCACTACAAATCTAGCTATATTTTCCTTCTTTCATGTCCACCAATTATGATGGTGTAGATCTCGATACATCTTGGTGAAACCAGGATAAACTCCCCAAACTAAGAAATGAAATCACACATCAACTCCTCACGTATGTCTCCTGACAACCATAAGATTCCCTAAAAATTAAAGATCTCATCCTCACATATGGTCCACTAGGGAGTACTGTAAACTCATGATACACTCTTTTATAGGACTACACCTTCATAATACGATTGCTGTCACATTTGAACTGGATCCTGTATAGTAGAGGTAATTGCTATGGAAGAAGAAATGTATTCACATATTTGTCATAAACCTCCAAATTCATATCATACAATATATACATATGATTAAAATCAATAACAACATCATATACTTCCTGTATATGAGTCCACCTACTAAATATATTACCCACTTCATTGTGTTTTCCTAGTGTATTAGAAAGGTCAGTGTAAAATGACTGATGGTACTAAACCCACCATCATTGTCTAAAATTTAGATCAAACTGAGGAATGATATACATGAGGATTTTATTTCTAGTGAACTCCACAAAATACTCTCCAAAAAGATAAATTCTCAAACATTTTAATGCAGGTATTACTGCATCGAACAGTAGACCGTACGTCTGGTAATTCCTCTCTTGTGGCAGCAACTGCTGAGACCTATATTCAATGACTCCATTCCCTTGCATAAGCATTTCCCATACCCAATACCTGATGCATCACAATAAAAAAAGAAAATCTTTCCTGACATTAGGAAAATTTGTGTCCTTGCTGAAGTCAACCTCCCCATCAGCTCTTGAATGGTTGAATATGAGGATTCTATCCCCAATTACCTTGGTACCATCTTAGTCATTCCATTTAGTGGCCTTGATAAGCATAAATGTCATGTATGAGGTGTTTGTAGTAACAATCCGACCCCAAAAAAATCCACACCTCAATGAAATTTGTTGGATTCTACTATCAAATAACTACACAAACATTCTCTTAGTCTATTGACACTCATGTATCTAATATAAGATTACCCAATTAGTGAATATGTTTCATAAATAAGTGGCATTTTGAGATCTTGGTATATAGCTACAACACTCTCAGTGTACTCATTATAATCTCATCATGGATGGCATTTCGTGTCGAGGGTGATAGTACACCCAAATATCGTCCACGAAGACTCCCACAAAAATAATCCAAGTAAGGATCGAAGTTATGGTTCATTATCGAAATGAAAATTTTTTGTGTGTTCATGAGACCGAACGGAATTTCCACATCATCATATGGACAATACATGCTACGAAAGGCGGAAATAGGTATATCTGATGGTCTAACATCCAACTGATGGTAACCAGATCTCAAGTCAATCAACAAGAAGAATCAATCTCTTTGAAGATGATAAAAGAGATCATTAATCCTTGGTAAGGTATATCGGTACATTATCCTCAACTGGTTCAACTTCTGATAATCCATACAATGTCTTAGGTTACTGTTCTCATTCTACACAAACTATATGGGTAACTTCAAGGAAAATTACAGTGTCCAATGAAACCCCTTTCCTATAACTCCAATAACTACTTCTTGATCTCTTGTAACTCTGGTGTAGCCATCCTATAAAGAGGAATGCATATTGTTGTTTCTATAGGAAATAAATCAATAGAGATATCTACCGCTCTCTTAAAAGGAAAACCTAATTTTTTTTGGAAGGACGCCCTAGAAATGATCCACCATGTGAGAAAAGTCCATTAGTGAAGTCCAATGCTCATCTGGATATAGTTTATAAATATGGGATTTAACTCCTCCCAACTCATGATGATTGGGTCTAACACTAATCTCCTAAACATCCTATTCACAGTATTGTAGAAAAACCCTTCACTCTAGTGATGTGAAGATCACCCTGTGGCGACAGAGGTCAACATTTGCCTTAAAGGATACTAACTAGTACATTCAGAGAATGAAATTGTAGCATTTTATATCTAATACATATAGGTCCCATAAGAAGTGAAACTAACAAACCTCAAAAGTTTACTAATTTAAATAACATACACTAGTCTTCCTAATCCAAAACAGAGTGTCTAGAATCATATCATCCCCTAAAGTAATGATACAGAGCCAAAAGATATCCATAGAAGTAATAGATACAAAATAATGGGAATCCCCGATATTAAAAAACGCAGAAGCTAAAACTATAGAAACTAGAATCATACCTCTAACTATTGAGGGTCTGTTATCCTTCTATTATTGTGTCAGATCCACTGAAAAATGTTGACCTATACCATAGCCCTGAAAACCTGCCGGACAAACCTGAGCCGATACACACTGCGGTTGGTGAAAACCGGTGGCCTGACTACCTTGTCCACAACCACTTCCTCGACCTGAACAACCTAATGAACTATTGTTCCCTGACTGATGATAAACTAGTGGTCCGACTCCTGAATGTGGAGTCATAACTGAACCCATATTTTTTACGACTGGTGAAAACACCAGGCAAAAATTCCGAAGATGACCTTCTTACCGCAAGCTTGGCACTTAATTGTTTCTGTCGGGTACTGAGGTCTTGTGTTACCAGTCTTCCCACACCAGTATCATACCACCTGGCTACCTAAAGAATAATCACGTGATAGATCCCTACAGAAATTCCTACTATCTATAGAATGACTATAAGCCTTGGATGTTGAACCAACGTGGTTTGAAGCTCCCAACTCCCTCAGATTACCCTCGGTAATCTGTGAATGGTTCATTATAGCCTTAACCGAAGTCGTCCTGAATAAATTTACCCGTGATAATATTTCATACCTATGACCATCCTCAAACCACCTATCCAAAGAAAAATTTGACACCTCCCAAAATAGGTATGAATCAGTGTAGCTCTATAAAAATAGAAGATTACTCCATGATAAAAAGTATTCCATGCTTTAGATGCATGAACTCTCTGACTCGATCGACCATCAATGTCTCGGGGTAGAATTTGACATTGAATATCCTATAAAATTATTCTGAAATCATATCCCAATAACATCACACTTGGGAAATAACATACCACAATATTTGATCAGAATCATGTAGAATGTACGTAGAAATATTCACCCTCCCCTCTGGCGGCATCTCTAGATGCTCAAAGATAGAAACAATGGCCTTAGACCATGACTCTATAGGAAGTGGTCCTCCATCAACTGAAATATTGGTATAATGTTACTGATGTAAACCCCATATAAACTCTTCCTAAAATGTTTGTATCATCCTCAAAAAAAATCATGAAACGATGAATTAGTACCTGCGTCCAGTATAATAGCTTGTGCCGAGACAAGCACACAAAGAGGATCTTATAGTAGTCCTTGATCTACCATCTTTGGTGTATGATCATTGACCAAGCATACAATCATAGGACGTCCTAGTGGAATTACTCTTCAAGGTCAAGCACACACCTTAGTACAATATTATCACGAATTTTAACATCGATTTGAATGAAGGGAATAAAATAAAAAAACAATCAATTTTTTCAAAACAGTGTCACATAGTGTGTAGAACCACTACATGGTGTGTCACTTTAATTATGAAACATGGAATTTACCTCTTCAATATTTGGACATGCAACACTCACAGACATAGTGTCTACCTCATTTGACATGATGTGTACTTGAATTTTTCTATCCTGCCGATGATTTTCTACATGGCTAAACCACACAGTTCTCACACGGGTAACACTACATGGCATTTTAACCCTAGACACATTATGTACTACCTATTCCCTAACTACCCATGACATTAGTCACATAGAGGATGATATTATTGACTTCCACATGAAATTTTCAAGCTAGAAACATCTTGTACTACTAGAATTACATCCACCTATGTCATTAGTCACATTTCTAGATATATGGTCTCTAAAGAACGACATGTATAATCCAGACCCAGTTTGTACTACCAAATATTTTCCAAACCACATTCTCTTCACACATAGTTAGTCACATGGTCAAGAACTACATGGTGAGTAAATACAGTACATGGCGTCTACTTATGAATTTTTTTTTCTTCAAGAACAGATGAACAAATGTCATGTTTTCATTACACAATGTGCCATGTTTTCTGGGATTTCAGTCATTAGGACTATGAAACTTCTTCAGAACCCTTATGAACATAAAATTTTGTCTAATGAAAAATTCTGACCGATGAGATCACATGCTCCCAGGAATCATAGTTTGTTGTCCTTATTCAGATAAAGACATGAAAAATTCAACTAAAGTTCAACATGATTAACCAAATTCCGATTCAACCAGGGCCGTAACACCATAGGGGAAAATGTTTTTTGTCCATTGAAATGAGACTTTACATATTTTAATAACCTAATAGAAGGTATTATATCATGGAATCTATCACAATAGTATGAATATCTAGCACACCATCTATCACAACAATATGAAACCAGTAATACACCCGAAATGTCATGACAATAATGCATGAAAAGTGATCTCTACTATGTGCCTATATGTTTCATTACATGGAAGACTCACATATCATCACATTGATATAGAAATATAAACTCAATAAATTCAATGATAACAAGAAATTACAATTTAATAACCCTACACTGATATCATATCAGCTGTAAATATTACAAAACCTCCAAAATTCCAATATTTGAGGTAACCTGTATTTTTTCCTGTACACGGGTTTGCTAATCAGGTCCAAAACATATTACCAACAACCCATTCCATCAAATAACTATCTATATTATCAAAATAGTGATACATATAAGAAAAGAAACTCCTTGGATTCCACTTGGTAACACCCCAGTTCTGGGACCTGCACTGAAGTTCCCCAGACTCAGTTGGACACATAACCTCACACTTATTTTCCCCAATGCCAGAGGCTACAGATTAGCAGTGAGGGACAAGTTAGGATAGTGGAGAAACAATAAACTCATTGGCATAGTATAAACATCACAATTCTAATAAAAACAAAAGTGAAAGGCAGTAATACCATAATACAAGTAAACATCAGAAGACAAATATTAAATAAACCACTAGGGCACATATTTAAATGATGAATGTCACATACATATAAGAAAGATGCCAGATATGTCACAATTCTAGAAATACAATACTAAAATAATGTAAAAAATAAACAAGTAAACACATGTAGCGTTTCAAGACTCGGCTTGGTACCATGATGAAGGGAACTTTCCCTTAACTATACCTACAACCATATGATATGTTTCAATCAAAAAGAAGGACCCCAATAGGATGTGTGAAGAATTAGAGTAGAAATACACCTAAATATATATTTCTAGATATCAGTGAAAATATATATTAGGTAATATGAAGAAAGTAAGCAATAAACTAGGAAGTACACTGAAGTAAACAATCATACAGTTTTAAATTACATTTATTAGAACTAAAGTATTATTCAATCAAATGAATAATGTAACCTATGGGTTCAAACTATGATCTATATCACATGGTTTAATAGTAACAACAAACATTTGAAAAGAACATATAAACAATTAAGAGAGGCCAAGACCAAGATGGATCTTTGGCTTGGCAGTGTCTTCAAAATCATACAATCATTATCAAGAAGCCCTCTATGAAAGTTTTCATAGTATAATCCCATATCATTTCACATTTCATCAAATCAATTAACAATAAAGACCATATGGGAAATATCCAATGGTCTAAACCCTTTGGTCACACATATATCTATTCATTTAAAAACCAGCACTATGGTAGCTTTCACGGTTAATATCCCCTTGGTTGGAATTAGAATGACCACTATGGTAGCTCCCACAGTCAATGGCCTATGTTCCATCATTTATTTAATAATAACCCTTAGGGTAGGTATCACAGACCAAACCCTTTGTTTAATGACCCAAAAAATCTCTCATAGTCAATACTAGTGGAAATTCATAATTAAAAGACCCTGCTATGAGAAGGTATCAAAGTCAATTCCCCTTGGTCATACTTTCATAATTCGAAACACATTCATTTAATCTAAAAAATCGATAATCCTAAAAAATGTAGGGATGAAATACAAAGAATCCTAACTGTCTTTCTAGACCCAATTATAATAAAAAAACGAACATGGGAAACTTCTCTATAAACAAGATAGTAAATGTTATGCACAATCAATAACCATTTCTCAAAAAAAACAAACAATAGAAGGAATTAAATATGGTTAAATTCCAAAACATGAAGTACCATTAAAAAGGGTATTTGACTCTTTTTTCTTATATAATCCAAAAATAGCCATAAAAAGGCACAAAAAACCTTCTTCGATGCGGTACAGTGAACAATATTTAATGGTAGCCCTTGAATCTGTCCAAAACGCCATAGATCTATAAAACAGCCAGAAACAATCAACCATGAATAACTTAAGAGAGAACTGAAATCAAGAATAGAGTCCATAGGGAATGAGAGAACTCACCAGTGGGAATCCAACACCCCTGGTGGCATCTAAATCAAAGTTTTTATAGATGAATGTTAGAACCTCGTTGATTTTCAGTCGTATGTCACTCTCCTATATGAGGAATATGAAAATTAAGAGGCTTATAGAGATTAGACACAGACCCAATCTGATTAATATAAAAAGAAAAATACAAAAAATTTCTCATTTAAGGTATAGTTCATGTAATACCATATACCATCCCCACCTTAGTCTATCATCCATGTCACCCATACAGGCATGTACTCTCTTGTTACATGGCCAGTACCCGACTAACTGCAAAAATTGAGTACATGACATGTACTCAGGAGTATATGGTGTGTACTCATAAAATTTACCCTTTCTTATTTTTTCCAAAAAAAACCTAATATAAAGATCCATACCTAAAGGAAACATATGGGTTATTACCTTATTGTTGAAGAACAATGCTTTGGATGGAACCGAATACTACGCAAAGGAACCCAATACTACACAATGAAACAATAAACTATGAAACATAACCATATCATACATAATGGAATCATATGCTATGCGGTTCAACCCAATGTTTTTCTACTCAATAACAAGGGTTTAAATTCCTTACTTTAATAGAATTTCATGCAATAGTCATAATGGAAATATAGATTTATTGAAAGATTCATTATGAAATATTCGAGGATCGTTATGATTATTTAATAGAACAATATTCATCAGATAAAAGCATTATGGTTCTCAAGGTAAATTACAACTTCCATGGTTTATTATGATTTGAATTTAGACAATCATTCAGGTAATTTTATAGGATATGTTAAACTATTTGGAGGCTATTGATATGGATGAAGTATTCTCAATCAATGTTTGGTGTGTCTAAATGTGATTAACTTTTTATTCATTCAAACATAAGACAATATTATTCTGAATATATTTTAATGATTAGATTCACCAATCCATCAACACAATAATTTTTAGAAGAGGATACACATGGGATATATACATGTTCAATTTCTTTCTACTATTATATTGTTTCTAGAGTATATTGATGCCTTTATTTGAAGATCATTTTTAAAGAAGTACATCTTTAAAACTATTTATTATTGATTTTATTTACATATCAATGAAAAATATCCTTTTACTATAAGTTTTCAATATTTCAACTATGTAGTCTAATCTGAACCATCAAATCAATATCATTTGATTTTTTTAATGTATCAACTACTCATACTCAGTAACGGTGGAGTATCAGCTTCTAGATCTAAAATGTTGATAATTATTTGCTTTTAAATGAATCATAAGTTTATATTTTGATTTATTTTTATATTTTCAACTATCTAAACGCTATTTTGTATTTATGGTATTTTGATAAGTGTAAATTTCTAGTGAAATTATCCAATATTGAAGAAACAACATTGGTGGAGTGTACTTGAGGATATTTTTTACTCTAAACACTATTTAATTAAAATGTTTATACTTTTGGTTTATTCGATGATCATATTTCATATAGAAGAAAATTCATCAAACATACATAATTCAAAATGGGAGACAAAAGTAAGAATCAATGACAATTATTGAGATGACACAATTCACCCCCTCTTGTGTCATGTTGTATTATTTCGACCTAACAATTAATATAAGAGGAGTTCATTTTGGATCAAGATTTAATAATCTAAGAAGTATAATGTCTATATAAAGATGATATTAATATAACATAAAAAATATGTAAAGTACATGGTTCATGAACCATTCATTAATGGTGAAAATTATGGATGATATAAATTTTAAATTATTATCTATATAAATAATCTTGGATTCAAATACTATGCAAAGACCATTACTCCTTATGTGATTCCTAAAAAACTCAAGACATGGACTATTGATGAAAAATTTGAATATGAAATCAAATCAAAATAAATGATTTCTATTATTAACAGACATGTCCCAAATGAGTTTAATCTTGTATCACAATATCATACTTCTAATGAGATGTGGTAAAGTATTGCAGTTGCCTATAATGGAACAGATAATATAATACAGAAGGTATTTTCTATTGCTCATCTAATGCTTGAAACAAATGTAATGAATGAAGGTGAATGCATAAAAAAGATGAATATATGGATAACTGAGATCTTCAAAAATGTTACTACAATTGTAGATTCTATCAGTCAATTAGGCCAATCTTTAAAAGTACTCAATTTATTTCCCATAAAATGGATTGGCATATCTAATTCTATTCTCAATCATCTTGTTTCAAAAATTTGATAATGAATATATTAGATTTTAACAAAAATGATGTATCAAGAAGAAATTAATGATGAAGTTGTAGATATTAATATTGTAGTGAAAATAGAAAATTCTACCCTAAATGTAACATCGTAGAAACATTGTTGAAAAACAAAACATGAATTTAAAATAGAGAAAAATCAGATTGTTAATATTCTGAAGTGGAATTATCTCAAATAGAAAAACAGTTTTGTAAGGTTTACAATAAGAAAAAATGTTTTAGAAAAGACATCAGTAAAGATGTGAACGATCCTATAGATGCTATGTGTTATGAATGAAACAAATCGGGTCATATCAGACATAAAATCCAACAACTGAAAGATGAAAAAAGTGGTTGAAAAAAAATATCACACAAATAATGATTATGATAATAAATTAAAATGACATATGAATGGAATGTGGAGAATATCTAAAGACTCAATGATATTTTTGAAACCATATTAAAAAATAGATCCAACTAATGAAAAACCAAAAATGTTCATTATAGATGATGATGAAAAGGTACAAAATTCATACACTTTTGATTCTAGAAGATATATATGCTGTAATGATAAATTATCTAAAATCCATTCAATGTTATAAGATAAATAATATTCTTTAATTATGAAGAATATAACTATGAAATATATTAACAATTCTATTTTTTGAGATAAATATACTATACTGAAACAATATCAATATTTAGTTGAAAATATAAATTCATTTAAATGAAATTAAATTTATCATGAAGAAAGGATTTCAGTATTAATGGACAAACTTGAGTCTTATAAAATAACATCACATAATTTTACGTAAGGATAAAATAATTTAAATGATATTATTGTAGAATTTTTTTAAAAGAAATAAATTTTGAATAGTAAGAAAACATGAATAATCAAAATTGTGGAAGAATTATTTTGTGCCCAAATTCAAAAAATGTTACATGTTATTATCATGGAATAAAATGTCATGTAACTGATAACTATTATCATAAAAATACTAAAATTATTAGTATTAAAAATGAATTTATTTCTAAAATATGATTGAATCAAGTGATGTAGATTATGTTAAAATCTATAAAATATGGATTCCTAGATCATTGTTCACTAACACTATAAGACCCAAAAAAATATGAGTACCAAAAGAAAATCATTATTAACTGATTTTATAGAAAATAGACCCCAAGAATAAGAAATCCATTTGTTATATGGATAGTGTATGTTTCGGGCGCATCAGTGGAGGAACATCAAACTATAATATGCCGACCCAAATGGATGGAGGACTTGTCACTTTGTGACAATTCCAAAGGAATTATTGTTAGAGTTGGAACTCTTGGAGATCTAAAGACTATCTCGTCCAATAAATTACTCTATGTGAAAGGTTTAAAACACAACCCGATAACTATTTATCATCTTTGAGATGATTATTTTTGGTAATTTTTTTCTAAAAACTCATGCGCTATCTTTAAATGCAAGTTCTATAAATATAAATCACCTATAACTGATAACATTTATAAAATGGATTTAAATTCATCGTGTAAATAGAATGTGAATTCATTAACTTCTAAGAAAAATGATTCATTTATTTTTTATAGTTGACTTAGACATTTCAATAATTTTTTGATACATAAATATCTAAGGAAATGTTTTTTTCGATTTACCTATTATTATTTTTGATAAATATTGATTATCTCATGAATACCAAACTGGAAAACAACACAAATATTTCTTAAAATATATTAACAAAAATTCTACATCGAAACAATTAGAACATATCCATATTTATTTTTTTGGACTATCCAACATACCATGTTGGGATAGTAAATTATAAGTTTATGATATAGTTTATGATTTTTATCTATTTATTTAGGTATATTTTCAAAACCTCAAATGGGAATATTTTACTATTTTTGAATATTACAGTATGATTATTCAAAATAAAAAACGTATTATAATAATTTCAATGAAATTGATCATGGTAGAGATTTTTAGAATCAATAATGAAATTATTTTTTCTAATATATGGTTCTTAAAAACACATTCTATTCACAAAAAGACACATCAAAAACATATAATTGTTGAAAAAATAAATAGAACTATTCATGAAATTTACTATAATGAATAAACACAATCTTCCTACCTATTTTTGGGCAGAACCTGAATGAAAAAGCTAATATATCCTGAAAAGAGTTTTAATGTGTGATATTTATAAATAGAAACCCTTTCAAAATTAGAATAATAAAATCCAAAAGTGATATACTTTTATGTTTTTTATATAAGGATAATATCATGAACAATAGAGGAATACATTGTATATTCGATCCAAAAGTTGATGAAGGAATATTTTTATGTTTTTTTATACCTCTAAAGACTATATAACGTTTAATAAATGTTTAAGGACTCTTGAAGAATCAGTACATGTGATGTTTGATTAAACTAAACCTTTTTGTAAATAGAATGATCAAACAGATTAAGTTACTGATTTCTTTATTACATGAGACATGAAACTCATAAGGATAATATTGAAAATGATATCAATAAAATTAATTCAAATTCAGAAGAATATAAAAGTAAAGAAAATTAATTTTCCTTTCCATGAATGTATGGAAATTTAAATAAGACTCCTTTATAAATAGTAATATGAGACCTAGAAAAAGGAATTAAAACTATAAGAAATTTTAGAAACCTACTATTATTTTATAACTTTTTATCTCTGTTGTAACCTAATTATATTGAGTAACAATTAAAAAATTGAGATTTAGATGTTTGACATGAAAGAAAAACATAACCATTATTAATGGTATTATGTTTGGGAATTAGTAGAATGAAAAACCAACTATTCAACGAAAGGAACTATGTGTGTATTTAGAAATAAACATGATGATCAAGGGATCATAATGACAAATAAATATATATTGGAGGCTAATGTATATAATCAGGAATATTGAATAGATTATGATGAAACCATTTAACATGTAGCAAGATTATTATCATTGGAATTATTTTAGATTCTATATATCATATAAATTTTAATTTATATTATATGGATGTTATATCTTCCTTTATAAATAAATATTTAAAAGTAGAAGTTAATGTTGAACAACCTATTGGTTTTGAAAAAAATCATAATCCTAATTCTTTTTTAAACATACTAATTCTCTTTTGGCCTTAAATAAGAACTTACATCCTAGTATGAAATATTATGTTCATTTCTTTTGACAAAATTAATTTTCTCTTTTATTTGAATATCCAATGTTTTATTTCAAAATCAATCATTTTAATATTTTATTAGTTAAAATATATATTAATGATGTTATTTTCTATTCCACAAATATAATATTTTTGACAATTTTTTAAAACTAATAAAAAAATTATTTGAAATGAGAATGGTGGGAGAGCAATATTTCGTTAGGATAAATAATTTTCGTAAAGATTATGGAAAAATTTTAAATGAAAATAAATATATTATTTATGTATTGAAATGTTTTGGACACGAAAATAACATGACATACAAAACTCCTTTTCATTCTAATAAATTTTTTTTTAACAGTGGGAAACTAGTTGGAAATAATTTATATAGAGGTATGATTTTTAGTTTGTTATATAACAATACTAGAAGAGAAAAAAGTGTTTTTAGTATGATTTTTTTCTAGATTTTAGTCAAATCCAAAATAATCACATGTTACCATTAAAAGAATTTATAGATTTTTAAATGGAATAGTTTTTCAATATCTTATATACAACAAGAATTATGATTTTAATTTATTTTCATATTAAGATATTGAATATGATGGTTGTTTGTTAGATTGAAAAATGGCCCCAAGAACCTGTCACATTTTTGGGAAATAATTAGAATAATGGTTGAATAAGAAACAACACTCAGCTTTCCTATCAATAGTTAAGTAAAATTATGGTTATGCTGGTTGATTCTGTCTATAATTTTGTTTGATTAAAAAAACACTATAATACATTATACAAAAATTTAATAATATTATTATTTTGTGTTATAAAAATAGTGCTATAAATATTTCCAAAAATAATATAAGTCATTCTAGGACTATGAATTTTTATATAAAGAATCATTTTCTAAGATATCATCTTCATAAAAGGCTATACGCTTAGAATTTTTTAATACTAAAAATCAATTGGATAAAATTTTCACTAAACTGCTTCTTAAGGGATGTTTTGAATTCAAAGTGGAGGAGTTAAGAATATTTAATTTAAGATAAATATTAAATAATTTATTTTATTTAGTCAGTTAGTTTTTATGATAAATGATATACATATATTGTATATATTTATTTCTCTTGATTTCTACTAGTTATATAAATATTATTTATAATATTAGTTTTGTTTTGATTTGTTTTTTTATATATTTTATAATTAAAATGTATGGGGGGCATTCTCAATTCGTATAAGAAAACATGAATCCTTCTCCTACTCATATCCTTCAATGTTTAGGTTTACAGACCCTCTCTCATTTCTATTATCTTAAAGCCTAAAAATTCTATCCATAAATCAAAGAAATAACCTCAATGGACTCCTTGTGAAGATCTGAAGATGTTGGTCCAGGATAACATGTTAGATAATTGAATATTATGAATGTGTTTCAGGGAAAGGTAAATGATTTTTATTAGATAAATAAAATGAATATATCATTAAAGGGTTCTTTAATATTTTATGTATTGGAAGTAATTTTTCATGACAATAATACTCTTGTTTTCTTATAACTTAAACAGTTCTGTCAAAATAATTCATTCAGTTTTATATATGTCAAAGACATAATTTTGTCTATGATTTCTCACATCATGTTTTCTATCTTTACAATTCAGAAAACTGAGATCATAGATTTTCACTAAGAGGGGGAATTTTTTTATTTAATAGGTATAGTTTATGATAATTAAAAATATGTGGATATAATGTATTCTCTTCGTTGGAAAAGAACTATTAGGAAAATGATTACAAGAGATCTTAATGCTAATTAAGGAGGTAAAATGAAATTCATTTAATCTGGAATAGTACGATGAATGGTAAAGATATATAATTCATTTATCATGATAATTAAATTGCATTTCTTTTTATAAATAATATTAATCTAAGATTCAACAATAACATGCTAGGGTATTTGAGTCATTTCTTTCACAATGATTCAATGATGGGGTTTTACCCGTATAGAAATATTTTATACCAATTGTTATTGAAGATGAGAAATAAAAGAGATCCATCTTTTGGAAATATATTTCATCATAGTAATATTATTTTTGATGGAACTATTACAAAATTAGGATTTTTCTGTATGGATTCTTGCATTCATCAAATTTCATTTGTTGCAAAAGAAGATGAAATGTTGATGGATAGTCCTCAATGGGAGAAAATATTATTACCAGGTGTTTTTTATGTTGAGTAGAAAACCATATGATGATTCATAATATAGAATTTATTAGGAATGTATTCATCAAAGAAGTTGAATTGCCGTCCATATTTTTGATCTAGTGGATGTGGTACATGATAAATAAAAATATTTTTTTGAGGAGGATCATGTGACTAAATATGTTGATGAAGTTTTTTAAGGTATTCATCAATAAAGATTAATTGATCGTACTGCTGATCAGGCTTCTCTTAGAAATCTGTAATTATTTATTGCTGATATGGATAATGTTGGAGCATCTGTTTTAAGAGAATAAGAAGAAACATCATTAACATTAGTAGTTTTGGCCAAGAATGGCGTAATATACTAGGTATTATAACTCATAAGATATAGACACTAGAGAGATGGTCCAGATATTAATTAATGTGAATGCCCAAATTTTACTCTATGGATAAATTAGAGAGTAAAATGAAGAAATTTGAGGATATCAGATGTCTTACTATTCTGTGATTCGAGACTGAATCCCTTCAAACTCATCATTGAGAAGTTCCTGAAAATTTGGTTTCAGTGGGAGATGATGCTGTTTTAATAATTTCTATATATAGAGAGTTCATATTTTTGAATGATGAATCTATCAAAAAGTTATATTTTTATGAAATGATGATTATGTTTGGAATAAAATATCTATTTTCAATGATTGTCATCAAGATTCATCCTCTAATCTTCAACCCACATCTCATGAATTGATTAGGTGATTTGAAGAAATAACTATTGTGACAGTGGATTTCAACAATAGGTGGCACAATCTACTGTGTGACAGAAAACATATTAATGTTCTTCTGGATAATCAGAGATATTGAACAATTAATATTATTTTCATTGAATTCTATTTAGGACCAATATTTTATCAAGTTACAGATAGATTGGAATCCTTTATTCAATATGAAGATACATTGAAAGAGTTCATCAAGGTGAATATGGTCAAAATCATAATGGTTGTTCAAGATATAAGGAAACTACTATAGAAATGGAAATATGCCTTCAACATCCATTTTTAGAGTATATTGGAAATTATTCTTGATATTCAAGGTGTGGTTCAGACAAATTCTCATCAAAATTTATCTACTACTATCCATGGATATTTTGATGTAGAAAAAAATTATCATCTGAGCCCCTTAAATTGAAGACCTATTTAGATTGTAATGGTATGTACTCAATAGATTCCAAAACATTAGATCTTAATTATCTTCTAATTTATTTTACTTTTTATATTGTTATCATTTCATATAGTTCACTAATTTACTTGATGTGTAATTTATGTTCAAATTTCTACTTCCATATCAAGAATCTTATTTTTATAATTGTATACAACAACATTAATTTATAGTTAAAATCAATATTAACTGGGGATTCTTTCTATTTTCAATGATTCATTTTGATATCACAAAAGGGTGAGATTATCTTGAGAAAAACATATTTTTTTCAACCTTTTAAAATGAAAAATTTCCATGATTCTGAAATAATAATTTTTTAAGATATTTTAGTGGTTTTGTGATCACAAAAAGGTATGAGATTGTTGGTCATGTATTATCTCAATACCAATATATATTATATGATGATTTTTAGGCTCACAAATAACCTTGATTTTTTAAGGATGTTTTATTAGGCCTTTTTTAGAAATACATTTCTGTTTTTATTTATATATTTGATGGGATTAAATGATATGTGATGATTGAGGGAAACATTTCTTAAACCCTATGTTTGATAAATAAACCTAAATATTATTATCCATATGATATGCCAAAATTTTTACATATGGATCAACAACCTTACCTTCATCCAATGATCATTTGGATTATCAACCCCAAATATTTTTCTACAAATACTATTGAAACCCTTAGTTCAAGAAATTGAATGGTTCGTCATTCAAGGATACATTTGGAATTTTATTATATAAAGGATAAACATATAAATAATCTTCCCTATGTTAATTTTAATCCCAATTTTCTGTTATAGATGAAATTACAGATAATGCACCACACATTGGAAGGAAACCTATGCTAAACAATAGAACCATATGCTATGTAATGTAACCCCACACTATAAAAAGGAAACCTATACTACACGGTTCAACCCAATTAATGTCTACTAAAAATGAAGATTTAATTTAGTGATTTTATCCTACTTTCATGCAATGATCTTGACAGATTTATAGGATGATTTAATGCTTCTTTATGAATGATTCAAATATTATTATTATCAATTAAATGAACTATGTTCATAGGAAAAAATCACACATGTTCTCAAGGGATGTTATGACTTCTCTATTCAATTATGAATTTAATTTCAAACAATCCTTTAGTTGATTTTAGGGAATTTATTCAACTGTAATAAATATATTTATGTGATCGAAGTATTCATGATTTATTGTGTGATATTTGTACATGTGATAAAGATTTTATTAATTAACACATACGATAGTATTATTATGAATATCTTTTACAAATCTATTGCAAAACATTATTGACTCTAAAATTGGAAGAAGAGGATACAATTTGGTGTTATACATGCTCAATCTCGTGTTACAATAAGGTTGTTGTTGGATTCTATTTCTACATTGGTTTTGATGATCATTTTATTACCAAGATCACATCAGAACTATTACTACATAAAAATTTTAATTTTTGAAGAACAATACACATATATTATTAGTTGATGCAACAAAAACAATGGAGTTCTTCCCAAACTATCAAATCAATCTCTACTAATTTTTTAGAGTATCAAATTCCCGTACATAGTTATTATAGAGTGTCAGATTCATGATCTATGATTTCAGTAATTAGTTCATTGTGAAAGTATTAGAAGGATCCATTTATCTTTATTGTAATGGTTCCATCTTGTTGTAATCTATTGTGTATTATTTGTCTTTTGATAATAGGACCATTCTTGTGGAATTCACCAATTTTGCAGAGAGTGTAGGAAAAGTGGACTATGGGATCTCCATTCCCTGAACCACTATGAAATTTTGAAATTACACTATTTGTGTATCGGTTACTCATATTTCATACAAAAGAAAATGGTCCATACCTACATATTTTACAAAAGGAGACAAAAGATAGAATTAGTTCATATTATATAAAAGATACAATTCACCCCTCCCTTGTGTTACTTTGTATTATTCCGACATAACAATTTTAATGCTTTCAAAGCTATTTTAAATGAAAATGTTTTCAGCATGTTTTAATGTATCATTAATATGTTTTAATAGATATAGGGTTTTAACATAATTTATATTTTAAATGATTATTTCATAAAATAATGGTTATTTTCCTCAGGAAATGATTTTTGATGGTATTATCAAATTATTTTCCATCATAGATGAAATCTTGTCTGGTTAATCTTGTCTTAATGGGAAAATGATCCAAATGATCTATTCATATTTTTCTTCTAAATGGTTCATGTTTTTATGGATTGATGTCTATGAAACCCATTTATCCTTCATGAGTATTATTTTTATGAAATAAATATCCTATTCATGGGTTATATTCTTATGAAACAATCTTATTTTCCAAGGTTACGATTTGATGGAATGATTATGATAGATGTTTCTTTTCCAAAAAATATGATATGATTATATGTATACAATACATATTTAATTAATTAGGTTATTAAATGATTTCTTATGATCTTGTAGAACATGTATGTATGATTTCATTATGAGATTGGTAAATCATAGAACATCTACTAGTGGATCGGGTAAATATTTATATCACATGGGTTAGACATTACTAGAACATGGAATCAAATAAGTTCAATAAAGGTCATTGTCCTCCCAGATGGCCTCGAGAGTGACCCTTTACTACTTAGATGGTCTTGGGTGGGAACCATAACAACTAAGATGATATGGACAGTGAAAGAATACTACTATGATGAACCTAGTTGTGATTCCTTAACTACTATGGAAATAATTTAATATTCCTATGTTTCTATGACATATTCAATTTTTTATTCCTATGTTATGATTTCTTGGTGTATTCTCTTGATTCCTCTATGATTCATTTATTATGAATATCCAATATTTATGTCATATCTCATGTTTTTCCTCTTTTATATACATGGTATGATATTAAAATTTTATAATCATGTCATAAACCACTTCTGTTCATGATATTCTTAGGTATTTCCTTTCTTTACCCTTAAGATGCATTTGTGTTCACCACATTCATAGTTTCCAATAATTTTTTTTGAATAAAGGTTTTATGTAAAATTACATAAAGGGAATTTATTTTCAAAATATATTGAATATCTATAATCAAACTACAATATTGTGTTGATAGATTCAATGTAAACTAAAGTATTATGGGTCTATGTCATGTACTTTTATAATATGCAACATTTTCTTCTAAATTGATATAATATATATGTATGTTAATCTAAGATCACAATAGTTGTTTTCAAAGGAAATGTTTGTTAAAAAATGGGAAACTGGGATGAGAAAAAATTATTGAGATCACAACAAATATTTACTATTATATATCTGGGGATTGCATTAAGGATAAGTATAATGATGAGTTAATGTATAGGAAAATGTCATAGAAATATGGGAATGGACAAAAAAAGTTTTTTCCTAGAAATATATCCATATCTTGATACTAAAAGTGGATGCGGCTCTATCACATATTTACATAGGGGTAACAACCTCAAAAACACCATATTGTTCTAGACTTGTACAGAATTCATGCACAATAACAAGCCTTATTGTACATCTAGATTAACACTCTCAAGGGAAATTCTATTTTAATTTACAAACATGATTTGAACTACCATTAATAATTTAAAAGTAATATAACTATCAAAAACATTTATTAAACCAAATGAGTTTGATATTAATGAATTATGTTTTATTATATATACAACTAATAAGTATGTTTTCCTGATTATGTGATTTTTTACTGTGATAATAATTATTATCATATGCTTTCTGGTTTTATTCAATTGAAAAATCTAAAAGGAACGGGGTTAACATTTCATTTTTCAGATGGGGAATATATTTGAATGATTTAAATCAATTTACAAAGTGGAAATATCATGAATAGAGTCAATAAGGTCCATGATTTTTGGTTATAATGCTGATAACATAAAGACCAAAAACCACATGTGAAAGGTATGGGATGTTTATCTTGTATTATTTACATCAAATGTATTAAACAAGATTAGATATATGATGAGGAAACATAAAAAATGATTCATATATCATATTATCGGAAATCAATATTATGATATTAGATAATTAAGCTTGAGAAATGGTTTAAAAATAATGTTGGATGATTTAAGTGTATGTGTAGAAGAATACAAGAATTATGTTTTTTGAATTATGATGTACCTGTTTTAAATTAAGGATTTACATAAAATATATTGAATAATGCTGATGATATAAAAAAGTGAATTAATGGAAGAATTATATATTGATTAAAAGAGGGTAACCCTTAGTTTGACCTTGATGTTGAGAAAATTGTGATTAGTTTGGATAAAAATATGATTAATATGGAAAATTAAAATTTGATACTATTTATTAAAATGGAACTGATTGTTAATTTATTGCAAAATTAGTTCATATAATCATGGATGATGTTTAAAAAACCATGGTTATATGGAATACATCTAGTAATATTTTTTATCAAGAAGTATGAATTTTTTTCAATGGGATTAATAAAAATTAAAGTTATTTACATGTTTTAAAAGAATAAATGATGACGGTATTCACAAGTATATAATGTGATAACCAAAATTGACTTTGTGATATATAAAGGATCAATATTTAACTACATACATTACAATATTCCTAGTTTTTTTTTGGATTTTCATCTTTTAAGAGGGTGATGAGGCTAACCATTTATTGAATGGTTTTTCGTAAACTACACATGTCATTTTGTCTTTCCATAATAGGATTTGGGAATATTTGATAACTTGTGGTTACTTTTCTTATTGTGAGATATTTAATTACCTGTACTTATATTATGGGTACCATGATATTATAATTATTTGGGAAAACAAATTCACCTTCATTTTGTAAAATAATACATAAAACTAAAATTCATCAAGGAACAAAAAATGAAAATGTTGTCCTAAAATCATGATATTTGATCATTTTACGAAAATACATCAACATTAGGGAAATGAGATAGAAATAAAATGTCTTTATAATACATTAATTTTTATTGAATCGATGGTCTTTGAAGTCATCAATGATTTATAAAATTGAGGACCACAACTTTATATTTATCAATCAATTATTTCTGATTCATAACCTTGATCACTCCCTATAAATATTTACTATTTTCCTCCAATTCAATAAATTCAGCTACTCCTAATGTTATCATACATGCAAAAAATATTATGTGTTACTCTGATAGTTTTTATGTTTAACTCTATTATTTTTAAAATGATGTTTTAGTATTCAAAAATACAATGTAGATTTATAAGAATGGAACATTCAAGTACTGTTACATTAATTACCTAGATGAATTTTGAGGGATAAATAAATTTGAGGAGGGGGGGTAGAATGTAACACCCCATGATTTTGTAAAATATGTTCTTTTTTGAATTAATTTAATATTTTTTATTATTTTAATTTCATGCAAATGTCAATATAGATTTGTTATAAAATAAAAAACGGATTCCTTGTGAAACACCAGGTTAATCATAAACAACATGAAACACTTCAATTATCGTGTGGTACACATAAATCTATGTTTGTCTTGTATTCCGTTCTATGCTAATTCCATTCAATATTCATCATTACATGAAAGACATAATTTTGAAAAACTATATCATACTCTTAATGTTACTGTTAAAATAGTATTTTAGTTTTAACATATCTAATTGGGAAGGATTTCTAGATAAAATTTTATTTATACATGTGAATAAAATGAACCTTTTTAGATAGAGATGAATATTAGAACCTTTTGAAAATTAATAATTAAATTTTCTAATAAAATTACATTTTTATGTACAAAACACCATTTTATATCCATATATTAAACAAAACATTATTGACTATGGTTTTTAATATATTAAATATTAAATCATATATCTTTGCACCAATCGAATATATTTTATAGGATTTAGATATGAATAAATAAAATTATATTAAATGAAATACATATTAAAAAAAGATAATTTGACTTTATTTTAATCGTGAAACAATTTTAAAACAAATCATTTACACTTTTATTGGTTTAATTTTAATAAATTATCTTTTTTTATAGGAATATAAATATTCACTTTTGGTCAATTGTATTGTATTTTTTTTGGAAAGGATTCATTTTTTGATGAGTAATGAACAACCTGAAATTTTAATTAAAAACTGTTTTTTATTGAATTATTATAAGGTGAAATTAAAATATTCATTTCTTTTAATGATTAGTTAGATAAATTAAAAAATGTTTAATCTAATTATTCTTATTTTAATAAAATTCTATTTGATTTAGGATATAAAAAACATAAAAATCATTTTAATGTTTTTACATTAAAAACGCCCATTGTCCTCTCATCCATTATATAAACATTAAATTAATTAATGACAATTATGTGATAAAAAGTTATAAAAATATAATAAATATTTAGAATGAAAATTATTTATAAATTCTACGAAGGTAAACATAATTTTTTTGAAAAATATTATGGAATTTAATTAAATCTAATTATAACAATTATTGTAAAATTAAGAAAAATAAAGGAGTAAACCTTAAAAATAAGGTCCAAAATGTCCTATAAGAATTTTGAAAATTATTTTTATGGACATATTGAGAGGATATACCCCAATTAATCTAATTGGGTCTATTATTTGTCCCAATAAAAATGGTAAAAACGTGGCTGGAAATTCCTTTTCAAAATTTACAATAATTCTTATTCTCCTCCACTAAAAAAGGAAGTCAACCCTCCCACATATTCACACCTATATACCGATTTTTATCAACCAAAATATTATCAAATAATATGTCAATATCCCATAATACATCAAATAATACCAAATTTTTAGAATAATTTCATCCATGTAATCCCTTTGGTAAAAACCAAATGGAGGTACACAAAGAAGAGAGAACATTATTCATCAAGCTCTTTTGTGTTATTTTCATTCTACACCACCAAAACTCTTAGTGGTATAGGATTACCTAATAAACAATAGTATACTCAATAAAATTATATTTTTTATTCTATGGGTTGTAGCTAAACATAGGCATACTTCAATAAAACTGGTAACAAACATACTGTTCATGTGTGTGGCAAACTACAGCCCCATTAAATGATTTAGTACATTTTTCAGTTACAACATCTCATGGTAAGTAATTATGATGAACACTGTATTTTTATACTATATAAATTATATTTATGATATATTCATTATTCTATATTTTTATTATAACACAATAATTTTTTATTCCTATTTTTTCTAAATGAAATAATTTCCTTTGAGGGGGTGTGGACTACCAGCTCCATAATTTGATGTGATTTATTCACACCCTACATGGAATGTATTAATGACAGGTTTAGTGAAATAATATGATATATATGAATTAATGTAGATAATTTAGTTATAATATATATATATAAATGTATTTAATTTACATTCATTCATTAAATTTTATAGTTAAACATATACAACATTCATGTATACGTACGACCAATCGTCTCCATAAATAGAGTATTCCATTTCATATTTATATATTCTATAAATTATTATAAATAAAAATATAATAAAAATATAATATATTTATATCATGCTTTAACTTATTTAATTATTTAAATCATTATCAAATAAAGATGATCAATAAAAATAATCCAAAACATAAGTGAGAAACAAAGAAGATATTACTCAAAACATTTCATTAAAATGGAGTTGTTATGAAATCAATAATATAAGTCATAATAAAATAATTAATGGTATTATACATAAAAACATGGTTATGGAGTATATATAAACTAAAATTATACTTATTTTTAATGTGTTTTTAACATGTATAGAAAATATTAAGATTTAAGGAAATGGTATTCCCATCTCACATTTAATTTACATTAGGGACAATCAATGTCCACCCCGTAATTATTATATGCAGTGTATATACATTAATTTTTTTCTTATATGATTCATATAATTATATTTATTTCTAATAATATATATATATATATATATATATATCATTATTTCAGGTGCTATTTGTTTTGAATGTTCCAATATCATAAATGCCACTTTCCCTCAATGTACATTCTCTAAGACACATGTTTTGTTACAATCCTGTATTATTTTATGAGGAGTATATACCACCATTTGACATGTTATATCATGAATATTATTTTTTCAATGACATCTTATGTTTCATGTAATATAATTTTACAACATAGGGATTACGGTTCATTGTTTCTAAGTGTTAAGAGTTTTTTATAATAATCTCATCTTTTATCAGGATTGTTTATGATTAAGATTCCCCTGATGAAATATTACGATCTGTATTTCAAGAAACATAGGAATTCTATAAACCTCTAGTAATTAATGATATATTAATTTATATCATCCATTTCCTCTATTTGGTAAGTAAGATAATTAAGAAATTATTTTTAATAATGTCAGACATTAACTCTCTTTTTGGTTGGAAATCTGTGTTATTTCAAAATCATGTTTTCAAAAATGGTTTATAAAAATGTTTAATGCTTGAAATATATTTAAAATGATTTTAGTATTATTTTAGAAATTATATAAGGAAATGGTTTTTGAAATGTTTTTATGCTAAATATATCTGTTTTCATGGAAAATTACATTAAAAATGTTTTTAGTCATTGTTTATAAGTATTTAATGAAAAAGGTTATCAAATTGTTTTTAATCCTTACTTATAAGGATTAAAATTATTTTTGAAGAAATTTTTTTTCCAGATGTTTTGAACCCTCCGTTATAAGTTTTCATAGTATTTTCATTAAAAATTTTATCAATTTTTTTAAGCTTTAATTTTATATATTACTATTATTTTCAGTGAAAATTTGATTCAAATTGTTTTCAAGAATTATTTATTAAATTTTGGAGTAGTTTCAATACAAAAGTTTTAAAAAATATTCACTATTTAATTTAATGTTTTCTAATTTCATTTAATGACAAATATTTTCAAAATTTTTTCATCCCTTACTATAAATTTTCATAGTATTTTCAATGAAAATGATTTGGAACATATTTTATATGTTTTCAATGAAATTATATTTCAAAATGATTTAAGGGTTCTATTTTTTTATCCTGAATAATATTTATAGAAATTTTTTCATGATTATTTTATATGTTTTAATGGAAAACAATTTAATTAATATTTTAAAAGATTCCTTCATTTTTTAAAATATATTTTAAAAGAGAAATGTTTTTATGTTAAGTTAATATGATATTAAAGAAAATGTTTTTCAAATGGATTTATTTTTTTACAATATTTTTTTAATTAATAAAATATAATTCCTCAATAAATGTTTTTAATGTTAATTTAAAAATTATTTTTCAAAAGAGTTGACATTCATTTGTATTAATCTTTTTTATATAGTAAAATAATACAAAGGATCTATTAATATTAATTCTCTAAATGGTTTTTGTTTTTATGGAACGATATTTTTGAAATCCCTTTCACATTCACAGTTTATATATGTATGAAACGCGTACCACATTCAATGGTTATATGATTGTGAAACCCTATTATTGTCAGGAGTTTTCAAATGGTGAAATGACTTTGAATCCTATAACTTTTATATAAATTATTATATGATTACATGTTTATGATACCAATTTGATTTCATGGGTTATGAAATAGTTATTTATGAAATTCTATCACAAGTATGTATGATTTCATTATGATATGGGTGGGCCCTAAAAATTCATTAAATTAATTTGGTTAATATGAAATCTAATGAGATATACATTGATGGTATGAAATCCATACATTTTATTACTTAACTATTAATTACATTCTAAAAACAATGGATCTTTTAATGTTTTGTGTCTTGAAAAAAAGTAACATAATACATGAAAATAAGAAAAAATTGTCCCAATACACATAAAATACATAATCATTGGTTCATATTGATTATAATTACATAATTTCATAACCTAGATACATAAATCATTGGAAATATTTAGTATATGGATGGGTATGGGAAAACAAGGGAAACTGTTTACATGTGATTTTTTGAATTATCAATATGAACATAAATAATATCATAATGGAATGTGAAATTGTAAAATGGAATATATTAATGAAAATAAATTTATTAATAACATATATATATTTATAAAACATTTAATTTAGTCATTCATAAGAATATCCCCATGGATTATCACTAAGGTTTCAAAAAATAATAATAAGGTTATTCAATAAGGTATAATAAAAAATGTAATCTATAGAGAATAATTTTTTTACCTATTTAATTTGTGTGATATTATGGTGAACACTTTATATATATTAATTAATGTGAGCCAAATATATAATAATAAATCATTTCATAAATAACCATTGGATAATAAAAGAAACATGTTACATATCTAAATCATGGTGTTTTCGATGGTTCTTAAAAACAGGATCCTCATTTTCATTTTAAACACTTGGGAAAAGAAAACAAGGTATCATTTATGTTAATACCAAATTTTTTTACATATTTTTGAATAACCGGGGATAAGAATGTTTTTTGGGTATTCAAAAAATATAATAAAATAATTTATTGAGAATAGGATATAAATTTTGGGAATAAAATTATACAGTATAATGACTATGAAACATGATTTTAGAAAAAAATAAAAAGAGTGGGGAAAATATATAATTTATAAAATCATTTCAAGACTCTATTAATATTGGAAAAAATTTATTGAATTAAATAGTACGGAAATTTTTTATACATACAACATAAAATAAGAACATAAAAAGAAAAGGGATGTTGAGAATTTTCTGACCTTGAAGAGTAACTCCTAAAACTCGAATGTTGGGTCCACGAGTGATTATGGAGCCCTTGAGATGAATACTTGTGTGGTAATAATATAATAAATTTTGGCAGGTTTATTTTTTGAGGAAATTAAAGGATTAAATGGGTGGGTAATTGTAACAAAAGAGGTATATTTTTTATTAATTTTCTTTGGACACCTTAGTAGTGGTGTTTGCGAAACCATTGGCTTGACTATGGTACATTCTAATGGTGTAAGCGACATGTGAAATATATTATAATATTTTAATCCACTTTTTTTGAACTGAATTTTATATTACTTAATAAATATTTATTATGTAATTGATCATACCAAAAATATAAAAATATCTTTTTAACTATTCAATAAAAAACAAAAATTATAGAAAATTTTCATAAATTCACCTTAATCTAATTTGAATGCGGTGATTAAAATTTTTTTGACTATTTTTTCATAATAATTATCTATATATGATAAATTAAATATATAAATATAAAAAACCATATTTATTAAAAATATCAGGGGAGAAAAAATGCATAGTAAAATGCATAGTGAAATTTTCGACACCTGAAAAAAAAATTATCAACTAAATTTTAATAAGAGTGTTTTGTCATAATATATCATTAAAATAGACATTTTTAATAATAAATTTGTTTATTATAATAATTATATCTTTTATAAAAATTAATATTTCAGTCCTAAATATTAATTTATCAAATTCGTTACAAATTTAAGAATATCTAATCTCAAAAATGAAATGGAATGAATTATTAATTTATTTTCATAAAAGGTATTATAAAATAATTTATTTATTTATTTACAAATAACCCCTTATAAAATATACAAACATTATAAGGGTGTGGTGAGAAATATTGATAAACTTAATGGGTGGCTCGGCTAACATTTCTCAAGTGTAAACTATACTAACAAGAACTTCTCCTAATGATGATTTCATTCATTCATAAAATTTTGATGCTCAGATTGGGTTCTGTTGTAAGAGAAGTCCAATGATTCTACATCCCTCCTATGTTCTGAAAAATGGGTTTTGTATGGCATGAATCTACTAGATAAGGTCATCGACTATTCTTTCTACTATAATTTACCATTATCATTTCTATTAATAATACTAATTATTATGTTAAATTTATTATTATTAGAATTGTTTTTGAAGGTCATATTGACAGCTAGTCATAATTTACCAATGATAATATAAATGTTAAATCCCAATGGTCACATTTCCATTATACTCAATTTATTTTTATAGGGATATAGTTTTTTGTGTATAGTATAATTTAACACACATTTTCAGAAAACAATTAACATTCAAAAAGGTCAGGTCATTACATTCTTCCCAACATATAAAATTTCATTAATTATGTTTCAAATTATTCCATATGTTTATAAAGGGTATAGTTATTTTAATTCATTGTCTATGTTATTTCCAATTAGTATTCTTCATATTTTTTTCCTTCATAACACACTAACAAGGTGGATTTTATTATTGCATATAACTAGGTTTTTTTGGTCAAATATCTCCACTCGTTGCTCCTTGTAAGATTTATCATGGTCCATTTGTACTGGTTCAGGATTCAGTATATGTGAATTGTAATGTATTTACTTAGTCAAAAGAGATACATTTAAAACTTCATTTAATGAGATAGGGTTGCTGGAAGTGAAGGATGATAGGCCACTGATCCTATATAATTAATTATTTCGTATGCTCAATTCACGTACTATTTTGCATCCCTTTAATTCCAATCTACATGACTCTCTTCCATTGATAAATTCAACGTAAGGCTTTGTATCCATATTCAAACTTCAAGTCTATTCGACAGTTGTCCGCAAAGATTATTTTCCAACTCTTTAAAGCCTTTTTCGGTTATGGTATATAATGAACCTTTTTTAAATCTCTTTCACAAGATCATACCCAAGACTATTTATCTCACCAATATCATCCCATCATGTTAGAGAACTATATCACTTACCATATAGAGATTCATAGGGAACAATTTTTATTCTAGAATAGATGATATTATTGTATGAGAACTCAAAGAATGTGATATGTTGATCCCATCCACCATTAAATTCCATTGAGTATGTTCTCAACATGTCCTAAAGTTTTTGAATAGTCTCTTCCGATTGGCCTTCAGATTGACTATTATAGTCCACATTTAAATTCAATTTAGTATTCATATTATATTGAATTATTCTCCGTAATTTTGACGTGATCCCTGGATCATGATAAAAAATGATAGAAAGTTGTACTCCATAAAACTTACCACTTCATTTATGTATATCTTGGTGTGTTTTTTAGGGATAAATCATCTCTAGTTGAGATAAAATGGTCAATCATTTTTAGAAAGTCCACTATAACCGATATCTCATTATTTTATTTTGATGTCTGCCAATGACTTGTGAAAAATCCCATAGTGATATTGCCCCACTTACATGCTTCTATGAGAAGTGGTTGTGAAATCCCTTAATTAAGTGGTCACTCCACTTTATCTTGTTAACACACTAGGCATCATGTAGTGTTGTTTGAAATCTCCCATTTCATGTAATCCGACAAATAATGATAATGAAGGTCCCTATGCATTTTGTTTACTTCCAATTTGTATAGAGAAAGTAGATATTTAAGCTTCATCCACCAGCTACTTCTTTATATCCTCCTTATACAAAATTATAGTATACCTTCTTTGTATATATTGTAATTCCCAGAAAAATGATACTGAGAGACAGTGCATTATTTTAATACATTTGGCATGATTACAAGGAATCAAGTCCCGATAGACCGATTAGATTAGCTGTATTGGAAAATAGATTACATAAATTATCATTACATTAAAATTTCAAAAATAAAACACATGATAAATAATCCTTTTATAATGCCATTATTTTGTAATCGTAAACAAATATATACATCATAATATACTTCTTGCAATCCTGGGAAAATAAAACATAAAAATTGATGAGATCAGATGCTTAGTAAAGATGATCAATACAGCAGAAGCTATGATAAAAATTCATATAATTTTAGGGAATGTTATAAAATTGAACCAAAATCCCATTTAATATAATCACAGTAATAATATGGAAAATATAAAATTATTCCATTCACTAATTCACATGGATATTCTATTATTCAAATAATAACATGTAACATTAATAACTAATCTCATAATGATGGAATGCATAATGTTATACATCTTACCCCCAAATACATGGCCTTGTGCCAAGACCCTAAATATATGTTTTGTCAAGGCCTAGTTATAGGTCACTAGTTTTTTACAAGAGACTGACCGATCCATCAAGGAGCTATTTCGGGCTCCATCTATCACATATTATTTCCAATGCATTCCTCATATAAAAATAATGAAATATAAAATAAACATTCATATTACAACTAGCTCACAAAATGTAAATACATTAACTAAAAACCGTGAATGGGATAAAAATAGAACATAGATACTCAAACATATCATAACTCATTCAATGAAATATGTATGATTGTATATTAATAAATAAACATTAATCAAGAAGAGTATACACTAAAAAATTCTGAAATAGTTGAAAATGACCAGTAAAACTCCTTGAGATAAATATCCCTTTTAGTGAAAGAATTTAAATTTCTCATATTTATAAAGTAATTCATTTATAATATATTCTTGAATCAATGTTTCTCAAAAAAACATTTAATCTTTGTAATGGAATAAAAATATTAAAACAATCTTGTCAAAATAAATAAATTCATTTTTCAAACACATACATTAATTAAAAAATTTAAAAAAACAACTAAAACATTTAAAAATATGATCTTAATAAATATTAAATTACTAAAAACCATAAAATATCAATTTTGAAAAGATTTTTTTTGAATCATGGATATGTATGATAAAAATGTTCAAGTAAATACATACACATAAACAATATTGGATAATAATGGGATTGACGAGTTAACACTCACCCAGTACTTTCCTTTGATCAATAGTACGTTTAACCTCTTGTATTATAACAAAGTATATTATTATATTATACCAAAACCATAATAACAATCATGATATCGTACTTGATTCATTAATGGAATTATACTACCCATTTAATAATTAGGTCTATATTAAAATAACATTTCAGGTAGTAATTGCTTTCTTTATCGTACATGTTTTAATTTGTTACTATTGACCGTATAACTTATATCATGATTAATTGCTTCAAGAATATAAAAAATTATTTATTTAAAATATATATTTAGAATATAAATATGTATTGTATATATATATATATGTGAAATTTAAAACACAGTTTATGGAGATAGTAGGCCGTACATACTCGTAAACGTCGTTTCATTTTTCTTACTGTATTGAACGGAAGTAAGTGAATAATATATATATATATATATATATGTATACTTCCAGTAGAATTATAATGTCTTATTTTACATAGTTGTTTATAATATATATTTTTATAATCATCGTTTAACAATAAATGTGGAAATAAATCTCATCGCTTTGTTGAGACGGTAAGCTGTACATAAGCACGGGCGGATATATCATTCTATTGATGGTGAAATAGTATTTTGTTGGATTGTATAATATATATAAATACTCATTAAGATGTTATATTTTTTATTTATATTAATTATACTCATTATTATACCCATTCAAATAATATATTTTTGAATAACCAACTACACCACGATGTGGAGACTATAAGCCTTACATATGCGCCTATGGTGATTTTTTCATTCATAGGATGGATAATTAAGTAATATAGTTGTACCATATTTTTAATAACCTATTGTTGTGTAGATGGTACTAGGGTTATTATTTTTGGTATGGAATCGACAAAAAAAGAAGAGGTGGAAGTAAACAAGAACATTGAAAGAGGTAATTAAATAATTACCTCAACATCGGGTTATTCAATTAAATTTGAACAAAAGGGATCCACATGATAGATTTATAATGAATATAAGGCCTCCAAAATGAAAATAGGGAAGTTTGGATGTTATTTGAGAAGGGGTAGGGCGAGGCAAAAGGCATTGGATGTATGAATTTGAGATAAGGGGAAGTACCCTTTTATATGATAGGTGAGGGGCAATTTTGGGAAAGCTTAAAATATAAATTTATTCTAATATCATTTTTAGTATATAATAGCTCCAGATGAATTTATTTCTAGAATAAGGGGGAATGGGTCTAAATAATCCCAGTAAACAGGTTTTAGAAATGTTTAGGTTACCATATTGACCTTATTTTTTAGATTTATCCCATAGTTAAATAGTTTAACTTTTACCATGTCTTCTTGTATTATTATAATAAATTGTTAATAAACATACTATAAAACTCCGAGATGAAATAAAGTGGTCTATTAATGACATATCTATCATTATATAATTCTTTTGAATAAACTTTAGAATATTAAGAATTTTATATCATTTAAATAAATAGTATCTGTTTTAAAAACTCATTAATGATAATTTTCTCACTATTTTGTATTTGGTTTGTGTGAAAGTCATAAAAACTTGATTAATTCAATAAAAATACATTAAATCAAACCTATCATGTCATATTAACCTATAAAATTTGCGTATGCCTTTAAATGTCTAAATTTACAATTTTTTGGATATAAATAATATCAATTATTTTTATCATTCAATAATAAGGTATTTACTACATAATAATTGTTTCATAAATAGATATAATTATTTAATGTTTGAAAATTATATATATAATACCACGATGTTGGAAATAACTAGTATTTGGTTTTTTTTAAATTCATAACAGGTTTATTACTTCGATAAAAATACATTAAATCTTACCAATCATGTCATATTGACCTATAAAATTTGTGTATGTTATCAAAATTATAAATTTACAATTTTTTTGGATACGAATAATATCAATTATTTTAATCATTAAATAATAAGGTAATTAATACATAATCATTGTTTCTTAAATAATTTTAGTTATATAATTTATTAAAATTATATATATAATACCATGATATAGTAAATATTTGTATCTTTCTAATGAACTTTTATAGTCTAATTTATCTAATGCCTAGCCCTATATTAGAAATGGTGTTATTATTATACATTGAATTTAATACTTTTAACTCCGATTTTAATAAAATATAATAAATGTCAAAATATATCAAAATTGATAAAAAGGATATTATTTTTATCATAATGCTTATTTTTCTTGAAATAAACTTATCCAATATAATTAGGACTTGTGTTGCGCTAATTTTAATATTATTTTTACCTTTAATTACCTTAATTACTTTTAACTATGGTAAATAAAAAATCAAATGTTATTATTCAATAGAAATTATTTTCATCCTATTGAACAACATTTTACATACTGATGACTATTTTTTCTCTCAAAATTTTGAACTTCAATTCACATAATCTATGAAATTACGTTTTATTCAAATATGAAAATATTCTTAGAGGGTGGGTAAGTGTGACTAGAAGGTGGGTAAAAAGATATTAAAATTGTTCAATACAATTTTATATTTCTAATATTATTATAAAATGACTCTAATGACTTAAATTTTACTAATATATTTATTATTTATCTATTTTATGATATATTTTTAAATTAAAATAATTATTCAAATGAAAATGTTGTTTTTTATTTAATTTGTAGTATTTTTAATTATGAATAAAAAATTTAATGTTTTCAGAAAATTTAAATAAAGTCACTCTTTGATTATTTTCGTATTCTGAATTCAAAAAATATGTCTATTTTACAAATTTGAAATTATATAACTTTAATTAGTTAATTTAGTACTAATTCATGTTGTAAAAACCAGAAAAAAGTTTTGAGAAATAAAAACTATCAGAATATTGATATGTGTTTATGTCCAATTAAAATTGAAAATTAGTTACAATGAATAATATTTGATTAAATGATAAAAATATATTATAACTATATTTCAAAACAATTAAAATGTATAATTTTATGCTATAAATTATTTTTATTAAAAAATTTGTATTCAATTTATATTTAATAATTTCCAATATTAATTAAAATATGAAACTTATCAGAAAAACAACTAAAATTAATACAAACTAAATTTTTATGTCTTTATACAGTATAAGAATTTTATTTTATCAAATTTAATATATAAAAGTGTCAAATATTGGATTTAAAATGAGTTTTCTATTAAAAGGTGGTAAAACTTCATTTTTTTGAGAAACACTTATTTTATCTGTAAATTTGAATTTGTTCTTATATTAGGTAAAAAAAGCATAACATAGATGTTAAAATTATATGGAGTATATAAAATTCAAAATAAAATTATTAATATTCATAACCACTTTTCAATTGGCTAGTTTGGTATGTCATGGTGCTCTCAAACATGGTGTTGTGTGTGGCGCAAGCTATTAAATTACATTAAAGAGAAAATGTATTATGAAATTGGGTAGTGTTATATTACCCCCTCCATCAATAAATTTCATCCTCGCTATATGAAATAGTTCATCAGAAGTAAACATTTGAAAATAGAAAATACAATAGTCGAAAACCCACATCGGAAATTGTGTTAATAAAATTTAGTCTTAATAAGAGGGAAAATGAAATAAAAAAAGTCACCAATAAATTAGAGTTTTCAATAGTTGATCATTGGTAGAAATTATCAACACATAAATAGAGGAAAAACACAAATGATTATAAGGAGTGATTGAGATCCTCAATCAAGAAAAATTGAACAAAAATGGGAAATTTGAGGGCCTCAAAGCCATAAATCAATTATAATATAAAATATCATCAGTTCAAAAAAAATGAGGTATTGGGATTAAAAAAATTAGATACATTATTTTTTGAAGTGATGGTATTAATTTAATATAAATATAAATACTCAAGAAAACATACTTGATTTCATTACGTATCATAATAATAATCTCATCATTTGGTTATGCTTTGATCTATTCTTTAATCACCCCTTATACAAGGAAACTAATGTTTGAAATGATTTTTTTCTTGAAACACACATAATAAATCATATGGAACACAATTATTTACTTAATCCTATATACTTTTACTGAAATCCAAAATGATACGTCAAATTATTCAATAAAGTATTCTTTAAACACAAAAAAATATATCAAGTGATCAATTTAATTCATTACAACCTTTAGACATGTCCAACATACGTGTAGCACAAATAATAGTCAAAAAATTTATATGGGAGGTATAAAAATGAAGATCTCTTTTTTTTCACATAATAACATGTGAATACCTTAATCATGTATTCTCTTATAACATGTAATCACCCTGAATTACCATAAAACCTTATTTGAATATGTATGTACTTCTTTATTCCTTCAAAAAAACATAGAATAATGGATATACTCAATATGTCTATAAATGTTGTAAACTCAAATAATGAAGGAATATAAAAATCAATAATCAGTTTCAATGTAGCCAGGAATATCCAATATAATTTATCCAAATCAATCGTATCTTATTCCAAAATCACTACCTCAATATCAGAATCATATTAAGTTTTATTTTTCCTTCAACCATGTATTTTCCAAAGAGTTTAATTACTATTGAGTCACTTTTCATAGAAAAATATAATCTCTAATACTCAATGAAATAGTACTATAGTACAATCCTTATATACTTCCATAATTAATATAACCAATACAACATTGATACAACACTCAAATGAAATACTTCATCAATTTAGAAAAAAATACATTGATTATTTAATGTCCACTGTTGTAACAGCTTATGATTGACCTTGATCCATTTAATTCTTGTGAGATATATTTCATTGATTCTTAGGAACTTTATTTTTGAAATTTCCCATTTCACTATAGTTGAAAGAGTGAATGTTAGTATTTTAATTCTTCCATTTTCAATATTTTTCCTAATAACCCCTTTCTCCACACTTATAACAAACTCCCATTCCATTAAATCATTTAACAAGTTGATTCACTCTACATGTATCACATGTGGGTAAATCCATCTTTCCCATTTTCCCTTTATACATATTTTTCTATTCCATCCTCTTCTTCTCTTGATTTCCTTCAATTCCATAGAACACAAATATTTCATTACATCGGTTATTAACAAATGATAAAATTTCTTTATATGATGTGGATACGTGGGGGAATATTTCACTTCTAAATATTGGATTAAGACCAAGAAAGATATGAACCTTCATACACTTTAGATAACACATATTGCTAGATTTCACATTCATTCTACTAGGAACCATTTATAAATTACTAAATATAGTAGCATAGATAATATCATAATGTATAATGAAAAAACATTACAAAATTTCAATATTAATTTAATACTTACACACAACTAGTCTCATGATCATAACATTGGTATCATTTCCAACATATTTACTCCTAAATCCTTAATAATGGTTTGTAAAAAATGTGAATTATCCTAATCATATCCCCTGAGAGTGTCTAACCAAGTGTGCAGTAAGGTTTATTGTCATATACTAGAATACACCAGGTCAAGTCTAAAACTCATTGTTAGTGTTTTCACTTTTAAGTACATCTAGGCTAGAACCACATCCACTTGTAGTATCTAGACAAAGATTTATTTCTAGAAAACCCACATAATATCTATATTACCTAAAATATTGGATGTTATTCTATACTAATCCTCAAACCCCATATTAGTGTAATGCTTCATAATCCATGTTTTTATAAATCTAGTTACAAAGGTTATTTTCTAAACTTCCACTAATGCCTACTGCAATACCCCGACCCCAGTTACATAGATCCAGTGCATTATTTTAAAACATATGCATGATTACAAGGAATCAAGTCTTGAAGGACATATTATTTTCACAATCATGGGAAAGAGATTACATAAATTATCATCACATTAACATTTCTAAAATAAAACATGGCAGAAATAATCCACTTAGAATTCCATTATTCCCTTAGAATAAACCTACATATAAATAATAATATTATACTAGGCATCATGGGAAAGTAATAAATAAATGGGGGTGAGATCCGATGCTCATTAAGTATGAAAAACATAGTGGAAGCTATCATAACTAATCATAAACATTTATGGAATGGTGTAAAATTGAAACACAAGAACATTAAACATAAACATAATCATGACATGGAAAAGGTAAAATAATACCATTTTAGTATTCACATAGATATTTTAATAGTTGAATAATCACATGTAACATTAAAAACTATCCTCATAATGATGGAATGCATAATTCCGGATATCATAACCACAATGTCAAGGCCTCGTTCTAGGACCCTAAATATATGTTTTGCCAATGCGTTTTTCCATGAAACTGGTTTGTCTCATGAGACCTACCGATGCATCAAGGAGAAATAGAGAGCTCTACCCGTCACATACTATTTCCAATGCATTTCTCATATGAAAATGTTGAAATATAACATACACATTCATATTAAAACTAGCATATGAAATGTCAATACATTAAAAACAAACCATGAATGGTATAAAGATAGAACATCCATAGTCAAAATATCATAACTCATTCAATTCAATATGGAAGATTTATTAAAATAAATAAACCCCAATCAAGAAAAATATTCAGTAATGGATGTTGATATCATAAATGATTCATTTATGCCTTTATACTACCCATTTATTAATAATTTCTATGTTAAAATAACAATTTGGGTAATAATCGATTTCATTATCGAACATGTTTTAATTTTTTATTCTTGACCATATATCTTGTATCATTATTAAATTAATTCCAGAATATAAAACTTTATTTATGTATTATATATATTCATAATTTAAATATTTATAATAGATAGATATTTTAAATGGATAACACCATTTATGGAGGTGGTGAACCGTACATAAGCATAAATTTGGTTTCTATTTTAATATCGTATTGAATGGAAGTAAGTGAATGACATATATATATATATATATATATATATTTCTTGTAGCATTATTAGGTCATATATTACATTCTTATTAATGATATATATTTTTATAATCATTGTTGAATGGTGAACATGGAAATGAATCACATCTCGTTGTGGATACGGTAAATCGTACGTACACAAGACCAATGATATCATTCTATTTATGGTGAAATATAATGTAATTGGATGGTATATTATATATATAAAGATTCATTGACATGTTATATTTATTATTTACATCAATTATATTGATTATTATAATCATCCAAATAATTAAGTGTTGAATAACAATATACACCACGATGTGGTGACGGTAAGACGTACGTACACAAGTATGGTGACTTTTTCATATATATGATGGATAGAATAATGAAAATTGTTGTACCATATTTGAATAAAATTTATTATGTAGATATTACATGACTTATTTTTCTATGGATACAACAAAAAAAGATGAAGTTGAAGAAGAAAAGAGCATTTAAATAGGTGATGAAATAATTACCTCTTCTTTGGGCTCATTATTTTGATTTGAACAAAAAGGATCCATAGGATGGTATTATGATGATATTAAGGCATCTAGGTTGAATTTAGGGTAGTTGGGAGTATATTTGGCCAGGGTTTGGTTGTGCCAAATGGATTCAGAGGTGTGAAATTGAGCTAAGGGAAAATACCATTTTATAGGAGAAGTGAGGGGCACCTTAGGAAAAGCTTGAAATATTAATTAATTCTAAATCATTTTCATTTCCAATAGCTCCAACTGAATTCATTTCAAGAAAATAGTGGGTATGGGTCTAAATGATCACATAAAAATGGTTTTAGACATGTTTAGGTTACCATATAAACCTTATCTTTTAGATTTATATTTTATGTAAATAGTTTATCTTTTAGCATGTCTACTTGTATTATTATAATACATGGTTAATAAACATATTGTAAAATGCCAAGATAATCTAAAGTGGTTAATTAATGACATATCTATCATTATATAATCCTCTTGGATGAAACTTATATTATTAAGAATATAAAATCATTTAATAGTATAGTATTTGTTTTAAAAACTCATTTATTTAATTTTTCACACTATTTAATATATGGTTTTTGTGAAAGTCAAAAAAAAGATGATTACTTCGACTTAAATAAATTAAATAAACCCTATCACTTTATATTCAAAAATAAAATTCATGTATTGACTCAAATGACTCAATTTAAATTTATTTGAATATTTATAATATCAATTATTTTAATCTTTTATTAATACAGTAATTACTACATCATCAATGTTTCACTAATATATTTAATTGTATAATGTATGAAAATTATAATTAAAATACCATGTTGTTGGAAATATTTTTTGTATTTTTAATTAAAATTTACAATTGAATTCATATTATGTGTAACTCTATATTAGAAATTATGTAGTTATTAAACATTGAATTTAACACTTTTAACACTTTTTTAAATAATATATAATAAATGTTCAAATATATCCCAAATTGAAGAAAATGATATTTTTATTTCAAATTGGATTTTTGCAGAAATAAACTTATCCAATATAGTTTGGACATGTGTTGGGGGTAATTTTAATATTATTTTTACCTTTAATTATATTATTTACATTTATCTGTGGTAAATAAAATTCAAATGTTACTATTCACCAGAAATTATTTTCATCATACTGTAAAAAATTTTACATTCTGATGTCAATATATTCTCTTAGATTATTTAAATTCAAATCCCAGATTCGGTAAAATTACGTTTTATGTAAATTTTCCAATGTTCCTATAGGGTGGGTAAATGTGCATAGAAGGTGGGTTAAAGGTGTTAAAATGGTTCAATAAAATTTTAAATATCTAATATAATTATAAATTCATTAAAATGAATTAAATTGTTCAAATATATGTATTATGTATCTATTATAAGATAAATTTTTAATTTGAAATAAATATTCAAATGAAAATGTCATTTTTTACATACTATGCCGTATTTTTTACTATTCATCTAAAATTGAATGTTTTCAGAAAAATTCCAAAAATTTACCCTATTATAATTTTAAAATTCTGAATTAAAAAATTATTTCTATTTTACCAAATTGAAAAAATGTAACTATCAATAGTTAATTTATTATTAATTCATGGTTCCAAAACCAGAAATTGATTTTTTGAAGTTAAAACTATCAAAATATTGATATGTGTTTATATCAAATTTAAATTTTAAATTATTTACAATGATACTAATTGGATTAAATGATAAACATATAATCTAATTATAGTTCAAAACCATTAAAAATTATAATTTAACATTATAAATTATTTTTATTAAAAAATTATTTTCAATTAAAATTTTGTAATTTTTACTATTCGTCAAAATATGAATGTTATCAGAAAAACACCATATATTTATCCAGACTAAACATTTATGTCCTACTTGTAATGAAGATTTTTATTCTATCCAATTGAATATATAAAAGTATATTTATTGGATTTAAAAAGGGTTTTCCATTAAAATGATGTAAGAATTTATATTTTTTAAAAATAGTTATTTTATCTGAAAAATTGAATTTGTTTATATATTACGTCCAAAAAAACACATTATATGGAAGTAAAAATTATATGGAGTATATTAAATAAAAAATTATGTCATTACTATTCATAACCGCTTTTTAAAAATGGCTAGTTTGGTATGTCGTAGTTCTCTCAAACTTGGTGTTGTGTGTGGTGCGTACTATTGAATTATATTAAAGAGAAAACATATTATGAAATCATGGTGTCTTACATTATCCTCTCTTTCAATAAATTTCACCCTATCAATAAGAAATTGTATTCAAAAATAAATGGTTGAAGATAAAAAATTCATTTTTCAAAATCCCACATCGAATATAGGTTTACAAAAATTTAGTCTTAATAAGAGGTGATGGGAAATGAGAAAGTCATCAAAAAATTAGGGTTTTTAATAGTAGAACACTGGTGGAAATTATAGACACATAATTGGAGGAAATAGATAAATGTTTATTGCGAGTGATTGAGGACATCAATCACCATCATGTGAAAAATAAAGGGAAAAATTGAGGGCCTCAAATCCATAAATCTATGATGATTTAAAATATCATATGTTCAACAAAACATAATGTATTAAAATTAAAAAATCTAGATAAAATATTTTTCTAATGAGATGGGATTAATTTACTATAAATATAATAACTCTAGAAAAAATATTTGATTTTATTACCTGTCATAATCATAATCTCATCATTTGGTTTTCTATTGATCTATTCTTAATGCATCCCATATACATGGAAATAATTATTCCATATTATTGTTTTCTTGAAAAATACATTATAAATCATAAGGCACACATTTATTTCCTTAATACTCTATATTTTTACATAAATCCAAAATGTTATGTCAAATTGTTTAATAAATTATACTTTATCCACTAACAAAATATCACATGCTCAACTTACTCCACTGCAACCTTTAGACTTATCCCAAATACTTGTATACCAACTATAAATTGAAACATTTATATGGGAGGTAAAAAATAAAGATCTATTTGTTCACATAATACCATGTTAATACCATCATCATATATTCTCTAAAACATGTTAACACACTTAATTACCATAAAACAATATTTGAATATGTATGTACTTCAATTTTACTTTTGTAAATCATAGAATATTGGAAATAATCCTTAAATACATAAATACTTTAAACTCAAATAATGATGGAATATACTAATCATTAATCATTTTCAAGGTATTCAATAATATCCAATATAATTTATCCAAATCAATCATATTTTCTTTCAAAATCACTAACTCTGTATCAGAATTATATGAATGTTTCTCTTTCCTTCAACCATGTATTTTATAAAAAGTTTATTTAGTGTTGAGTCACTTTTCATAGAACTATATAATCTCAAATCCTCAATGAAATAGTATGGTAGTACAATCCTTACATACTTCCATAATTTATATAACTAGTTCAACATTGATTCAACACTCAATGGACATAATTCATCAATCCGGTAAAAATACATTAATTATCCCATGTCAACTAGTGTAACAGCTTATGCTTGAGATTGATCCCATTGATTTTTCAGAGCTATATAACCTTGATTCATATTTCATTTATTTTCATAATTCCCCATTTCACTATAGTTTAGACACAAAATATTATCCTTTTCATTCTTCCCTTTCCATTCTATTTCTTGTGGAACATTTTCTATACACATATAGAAAACTCCCATTCCCTTAAATCCTTTACCAAGGTGATTCTTTCCACATTTTTCATAGGAGGGAAAATCATTCATTCCCATCTTCCCTTTATACATATTTTTCTATTCCATTATCTTCTTCACTTGATTTACTTAAAAGTCATTAGACTCAAATATTTCATTACTTATGTTATTAATAAAAGTTAGTATTTAATTCATATGATGTGGATACGTGGGATGTTATTTCCCTAATAAATGTTGAATTAAGACAATGAAATATATGATCATTTTTACTCTTTGGATAATTCATATTTATAGAGTTCACATTCATTATACTAGGTGTCGTTTCAAGGTGATGACATATAATATTTTATATCATATCATAATGTATAGTCCAAAAACAAAAAAAAATCTCAGTATTAATTGAATATTTACACATATCTAGTCTCATGATCCTAACATTGGTTTCATTGCTGACATATTTTATAAGGACTGACCTTAAAACATTAGTTAAACTTGAATTAAATAAATAATTCTCATTGAAGATATTTTCAGGTTTATAGTTTTAGATAATTAGGCCATAACTATAACATCTCAAAAGTTACAAAGTGGACAATTCTACTCACTTTCCATTTTTTTTCATAAAATTAAAACTCTTGAAAAAAAAAATTCATTTTTAGTTCCATGTTTTAGATAGCACAACAGTCCTTGATCTCCTCCTTAACATAATTCCACTTTATGTCATGTGAAAAACATTTCAAAAACTTTGGACGAGCATAAAAAACTCAATAAGGAATAAACAAAGAAAGAAACTTTTAGTTTTTCAACGAAAAAGTAAACCATGAATGCCTAATCATACGTAATACTTTTCACCTATATGACATAGTAAATACTCTTCACGAAATAATATATCATTGTTTAACCTTTTGTAACCAAAATATCACCATAAAACCAATATAAAGAACACATAACATATAAAGGTAACTTGGAACATAAACATACTTAAATGGAATAACCATACGGCCGACTTACACACATGTCACTAAATGGAATATCCATAAGGACAACTTCCCTACCCAATGCATTGGATTTTATAACGCAACCACCCATCCTGGAATTCATGTCACCACTCGTCATTTGGTTTATCACATAACCACCCGTCAAATGTCCTAGTACCATTATAAAATTATAATACATAAAGAAAATATAAAGGAAAGAAAACATTTACACAATTAGCTCACATTATATCACTTAAATATATTGATTTAACAAATCCATTATCAAAACCATTTTCAATACCATAATACATAATATAGTATATGATATTTATTTTCCTTTATAAACATTACGGCTTGTTGAGGAATCCAAATATCAAATAATACTCATGGCGGAGGAAAGGTCGTTGTCACCACGTATGTTAAAAGAAACATTATATTTTTTCATTTTGAAAAATTCTTTTTTGAAAAATATTCCCTTTGAATGAAATGAAAAGTCAAAATAGTTTATACAATGTATAAAATAAATCCTTGTATTAAAACAAAATATGCCTCAATGAATGGAGATTGTGACGAAGTCCCTTACCTCGTGTCCGACTTGAAACGATGGTTATTTACTCTCTGGAATAATAATTTAAAGTAAATTTATACTTTCTTATGAATGTTTTTTCAAGTTTATTATCCCTTTTATATCACTTATTACCATTTTATAAACACTATTTAATCATTTAAGGTGATAATGTTTGTTTTGTCAATATTTGGTACTTAAGTCAATAATGGACTTCTTGTAATTACATGATATTCATGTTGTAACACCCCAAGCTTCCATGGTACGTTTCCCTTCGAATAATGCGATAGCGTGTGTTGTACGCAACCTCGAGTTCTAACACACACCACAACTAATTAAACTAGCCGTTGTGAATAGTAATACCTACTTTTGGAAATCATATATATATTTTATATTTCAAAATGGACTTCATTTTTGGATTAAGAATATTGAAATTAGCCTAGGGTGAAATTTTGGTACTTTTCGGATAACTTTTATATTTTGATGAATAGTGAAAATTACTAAATTTTAATTAAAATCAACTTTTTCAATCAAAATAATTAATATTGATAAATTATGAATTTGAGTGGTTTTAAAGTATATTTAGAATATATTTTTACCATTTAATTTAATGTTTGTCATTGGACATAATTTCACAATTAAACCAGACATAAACAAGTGTCAATCTTTTGATAGTTATTATCTCTTAAAAACACGCTTTTTATTTTAACAATGGGAATTAATTTTAAATTAATTTCTGCCACTTTTGTGTTTTGAATTTGGAAAAATGGATTACATATTTGCAATCAGGATGTCCAAATTATGTAAATATGTAACTTTTATTTTTACACATTTTGAATAATTACTGCGGTAAATATTTTATTTACCATGGTTAAAGGGTAAATCCGGTAAATAAGGGTTAAAAAATAATATTATAATAATAAAAAATTATCCTAAAACGTGTCCTAACCTTGTTGGTGGACACATACCCGACCATGGGCATCCTTGGGTCGATTTGGGGACCCCTTAAAGCCACTTGTATGTGGTAGGGACACATTATATTAATAAAGTTAAAATAAAAATAAAAATGGCATAAGCTTACATCTTTTAGAAGAACAATTTTTAAATAGGGTTATACATGTTGGATTTTCGATTATAAATATTCATTAGAAATCTAAAAAGTTTTCCTACATAATGATATTTTATTTATAATTTTTAGACATCAAATAATTTAAATTATTAATGACACAATAATGATGCAATGTTTACCTCATTAATAAATCATTTAAATAAATAAGATTATAATGATTAAAATATTATCTAAAACCAGTCCAATTCTTATTGGTTGATGTTATTTTGAAAATGAGTCATCTTATCTTCGACCTCAATGATTTTCGGACCATTATAAACCGAATATAATTATATTATAATGTAATACTTTCACTCTTTCCTAAAGAGCCCCTCCTCTCCCTTATAAAAGGAGACCACTTCTACTCATTCCTCACACCTCTCAAGCCAATTGGCTCGGCCAAAATCTGCCCAAATACTCTCCCAACTTCCCTCACTACAACCTAGAGTCCTTAGTTTGATCAGAAAGCCAACCTATGGAGCCCTTTTGATCAAATAAAAAGGAAGAACCCGAAGAAGAGGTAATGTTTTCACCACCCCTTTTCAAGTTCCTTTCTTTTTCCACTTCTTCTTTCTTTGTTCTTAACATTCTAAAATAATAACTCCAGTATCTCACATATACTGTGATGTTATTATAAATATGGTACAACCATATTCAGTATTCTATCCACCTTTTGAATAACATGTCACCATATGTGCGTACGTACGGCTTACCGTCTCCACGTCGTGGTGTAATTGTTATTCAATATATTATTATTTTGGATGGGTATAATAATGATGTGAAACTCATGTAAATAATAAATATAACATGTTAATTATTCTGCATATATTATATAACATCCATTTATATATTATTTTAATATCAAAAGAATGATATTGTCGCTCGTGCGTACGTACGGACTACCGTCTCCACAAACGCGATAAGATTCATTCTCCATCGTATCCATTCAAGTATAATTATCATTTGATGATTTAAAAATGATGTTTAAGGACTTGATATCATTCTGGATATAAATAATATACAACCAATCCATTAAAAACATGGCTTACGTAACAAAACATATAAAATAAAACAAGTAAGTTAACAACCGAAACAATGATAATACTAAGATATTATTATCAAATCAATATTAAAAGATCACATATGATATCATATTAATGTATATGATTCTTTTATAATTTAATAACCATTATTTCACCATTATACAGGAGGTTAACCTACCCCAACCAAGGAAATGTACAAGGTAAGGGTTATTTCACAATCTCTTCATTATCCGAGGTTGTTTATACGTAATAATCTACTGGGATCTCGTTATCATCCACATCCATGTTTCTTCAAAATGTATTTCAAAACATTTTTAATATTTAAAAGAATATGGGTTAAAGTCATTTATACCCTTGTTTGACTTTTTATAAGAGATTTATAATGGAATCTTTCCGTCGTTTTCCAAACAAGGTGCTTTTTAACCTTTTCGACAGAATTAGGATAAGAATGTTTTTTTAACATATACGGTGGGTGCGGTTATTTTCTGCCGTTATAAAATCATCAAAGCTTCCCTTACAAGCTTATAAGAATATTTTCAAAGAAAATGTTTTATTTTATAAATATATGTCTCTAAAATGATTTCAAAATAGAAATAGATATTTCTTTAAAAAGAGTTTTGATTTCATCTATGTCAACATCCTTTAGTGGATTTTATGCTTATTTGAGGATGATATATTATGATACAAAACTTTTATATTGTATTGAAGGTTTTGTGATATGTTTGACTGTGGATGTGATATTTTTTTATATACCATTCATGGTTTATGGTGAAAGTATTGACATTTCGTATGCTAGTTTTAATACGAATGTTTATGTTATGTTTAAACCTTTTCATATGGGAATGCATTGGACTTAATATGTGACGGGTGGAGCCCGCTATAGCTCCCCGATGCATCGGTAGGTCTCATGAGACAAACTAGTGTCTTGGCACAAGGCCTTGGAAAAATCTTATTTGTAGTCTTGGCACGAGGCCTTGGCTATGTGGTTATGATAGTCTGGCATTATGAATTCCATCATTATGAAAGTGGTTATTGATATTGTATGTGATTATTCGATTAGTAGAATATCCATGTGAATAAGTAAATGGAATTATTTCATTTTATTTATGCCATACTATATTGAAGTTAAAGTTTAAAAGGCTTCTGTTTTAGTTATACATTGCCTTAAATTTTTATTCTTATTTATGAATGTTTCCGCTATATTGTTATCCTTACTGGGCATTTGAGCTCACCCCTTTTCTATGTTTTATTTTCCCAGGATGTGAAGAAGTAAATTATGAATGACTTGCAGGGATATTATGAGGGGTTAATAGTGTGGAATATGGAGACAATATGTTGTTGTAGTAGTTCTTTTTTATTTTGATGATGTAATGTAAAACTTATGAATATATCTAGTGTTTCCAAGGCTACTAAACCAATCGGTCTTTCGAGATTTGTTCTTTCTTATGATCATGCCAATGTTATGTAATTAATGCACCAACTCTGGTAAACTGGGGTCGGGGCGTTACAGTTGGTATCAGATGAAGTTTAGTACAATCCTTGGAAGATAGATTTAGATAAACTTTGATAAGAGCATGTAGACCTAAGATGAACTTTGAGGATTATTATAGAAGAACATCCTAGAATTTTGGTATTGTAGAGATTTTGTGAGTTTTCTGAGCAATACATCCCTGTCTGGATACGAGCAGGTAGAGGCGGCTCTGGAACAGATGCACCTAGGGGTAAAACCCGAAAACACCGGTTTGAGCTAGACTCGAACGGGAACTGGTGCACGACAACGGGCCTTGCTGCACTCTTGGTTACGACACTCCCAGGGGATATGATTAGGATAACTCTCATTTTCTTTACAAATCATTATGAAGGGTTTATGAGTATATAATTCCTCAATGAAAACATTTTCATGATTATGGATTATATCCATAAATAGTTCAATTTCTGTTAAGTGTTTTATAAGTATGGGATTATGTATTTTGATTCATAAACTGATCTAGTTTATGCCATTGTTTAGAAATGGCGCTTAGTGGAAGAAATGGAAACCGTATCAATGCACGCACTCCATGTAGGGATTTCCCTCCTGCTCAAGATAATTATAGTGGGGATGGTGATGCAACTGGTGCCGATCAGCTAATCACCATACTGGGACAACTTACTCAGGTTATGAATAATAACCTTACCCGTATGGAGCACCTTGATCCGCAGCGTGGAGGATCAATGTTAGATCGATTCATGAGGCAACAACCACCAACGTTCAATGGGAGTACAAATCCCTTAGTAGCTGAGCAATGGATAAATTCCCTGGAGAAAATATTTCAGGCTATGGGGAGAAAGAGAATGAAATAACTGTCGGTGAGGAAAGGAATGTTCAAATAGAGGACGTACCTGTTGTGAAAGAATTTGTAGATGTATTTCCGGAAGATTTACCTGGACATCCTCCAGAACGATAAGTTGAGTTTTCCATTGATTTGATTCCTGGATCAAGGCCTATATCGAAGACCCCTTATATAATGGCCACTGTAGAATTAGTCAAACTAAAGAAACAACTAGAGGAATTGAGTAATAATGGATTTATTCTCCCTAGTGTTTCTCCATGGGGATCCCCTGTTCTTTTTGTTAAAAAGAAAGATGGATCTATGAGGTTATGTATCGACTACAGGGAGATCAATGCTATAACGATAAAGAACAAGTATCCCCTACCTCGTATTGATGATTTATTTGACCAACTGCATGGAGCTCAATACTTTTCAAAGATTGACCTTCGATCTGGATACCATCAGTTGTGTGTGAAGAAGGAAGACATTCCGAAGACAGCATTTCGAACCAGGTACGGGCTTTACGAGTTTACCGTAATGCCGTTTGGATTGACTAATGCACCCTCTGTATTCATGGATTTGATGAATAGAGTTTTCAAGGAGTATCTCGATGAATTTGTGGTGGTATTTATTGATGATATCTTGGTATACTCCAAAACCTACGAAGATCATGAAAATCACTTGCGCATTATCTTGAAGACTCTGAGAAGGCATGAATTATATGGGAAGTTTAGCAAGTGTGAATTCTGGCTTCAGGATATTTCTTTTCTTGGCCATATTGTCTCTAAAGATGGAATCTCTATTGATCCTTCTAAGACCAAGGCAATTCAAGAATGGCCAGCACCTACGAGTGTAACTGAGGTACGCAGTTTTATCGGTTTGGCAGGTTATTATCGACGTTTCGTCCAGAATTTTTCCCGATTGGCTAACCCATTAACGAAGCTCACACGTAAATGGGTTAAATATGATTGGACAAAAGACTGTGAAGAATGTTTTGAATAACTGAAGAAAAGATTAGTCAATGCTCCTATATTGACTCTACCATCGGGGAATGATGGGTTCGTTATTTATAGTGATGCATCAAAGAAAGGACTTGGCTGTGTCCTTATGCAGAATGATATAGTTATTTCCTATGCATCACGACATTTGAAAATTCATGAACAAAACTATCCTACTCATGATCTCGAGTTAGCAGCTATGATCTTTTCTTTGAAGGTATGGAGGAACTACCTCTATGGTGAAAAATGTGAGATTTATACTGATCACAAGAGTTTGAAGTATATTTTCTCACAAAAAGAACTCAACATGTGGCAAAGGAGATGGCTTGAATTACTCAAGGATTATGATTGTACGATACACTACCACCCGGGGAAGGCAAACAAGGTGGCCGATGCTTTGAGTAGAAAAGACCATGGAGTTTTGAACAATTTGAGAATTGAAAGGGATCCAATTTTCATGGATCTAGTGAAGATGGACATGGGAATAACCAGGGAAGGTGAAACATCAATGATTTTTAAAATGGTTGCCAAACCAACTTTACTAGAAAGGATTAAGAGTTCTTAGACCGATGATGAAGAATTCCAAAAGAAGATTAAAGCTGTGAATGATAGGAGATTGAGAGACTTTGTGTATGAAGACGGAATTTTGAAATTCGGGAAGAGACTTTGTGTTCATGATTTACCTGATCTGAAAAGAGAATTGTTGGATGATGCTCATAGTTCCAATTTCTCTATACACCCTGGGAGCACCAAAATGTATAGAGATTTGAAGGAACATTTTTGGTGGGACAACATGAAGAGGGAGATTTCTGATTTTTGTCAAGATGTATGGTTTGTCAACAAGTGAAAGCTGAAAGGCAACAGCCTGGAGGAGTCATGCAACCTCTTCCCATACCGGAGTGGAAATGGGACAATATTACGATGGACTTTGTCATGGGGCTACCAAAGACTCTTAGAAGGAATGATGCAATATGGGTTATTGTTGATCGTCTTACCAAGTCAGCACATTTTCTTGCTATAAGAGAAGATCTACCCCTGGAACGTCTAGCGAGACTATACATTAATGAAGTTGTGAGACTTCATGGATCACCCCTATCGATTGTTTCTGATCGTGATCCCCGTTTTACTTCAAGATTTTGGAAAAGTCTTCAGAAATACCTGGATACTGAACTTCATTTGAGCACTGCTTACCACCCTCAGACAGATGGACAATCAGAACGGACTATTCAAACCCTAGAAGACATGTTGAGATCTTGCTCACTTGACTTTCAGGGTATGTGGGATCAATATTTACCACTGGTAGAATTTCCCTATAACAATAGCTTCCATTCGAGTATTCAGATGGCACCATATGAAGCGTTATACGAAAAGTGATGTCGTACACCAACCTGTTGGGATGAGTTTGGTGAAAGAAAACTTGTAGGCCCAGAACTGGTGGAGGAAATGGTGGAAAAGGTGAAGGTAATCCAAAATAACATCAAAGAAGCTCAAAGTAGACAGAAGAGCTATGCCGATAATCGAAGGAAGGATTTGGAATTTCAAGTCGGTGATCATGTTTTCCTAATGTTATCTCCATGGAAGGGAGTCATACGTTTTGGTAAGAAAGATAAATTGAGTCCCAGGTACATCAGACCCTTCGAAATTCTAGAACGAATTGGGGTTGTAGCTTACCGATTGGCAATGCCGCCAAGTCTCTCCAAAGTTCACGATGTGTTCCACGTATCTCTGTTGAGAAAATAAATGCCTGACCTAACACATGTACTCACCTATGAAGAATTAGAACTGGAACCCGATCTGTGTTATTGTGAAGAGCCTGTCAGGAGTCTTGATAAAAGAGAACAAGTACTGAGAAACCGGACGACGCGTCTGGTAAAAGTTTTGTGGAGAAATCATAAGATGGAAGAGGCAACGTGGGAACCCGAGGAACATATGATGAAGAACAACCCGAGTCTTTTTATGCAGTAATACCCTAGAAATTGTGAGGACGCAATTATTTGAAGGAGGGGAGAATGTAACACCCCAAGCTTCCACGGTACGTTTCCCTTCGAATAATGTGATAGCGTGTGTTGTACGCAACCTCGAGTTCTAACACACACCACAACTAATTAAACTAGCCGTTGTGAATAGTAATACCTACTTTTTGAAATCATATATATATTTTATATTTCAAAATGGACTTCATTTTTGGATTCGGAATATTAAAATTAGCCTAGGGTGAAATTTTGGTACTTTTCAGATAACTTTTATATTTTGATGAATAGTGAAAATTACTAAATTTTAATTAAAATCAACTTTTTCAATCAAAATAATTAATATTGATAAATTATGAATTTGAGTGGTTTTAAAGTATATTTAGAATATATTTTTACGATTTAATTTAATCTTTGTCATTGGACATAATTTCACAATTAAACCAGACATAAACAAGTGTCAATCTTTTGATAGTTATTATCTCTTAAAAACACGCTTTTTATTTTAACAACGGGAATTAATTTTAAATTAATTTCTGAAACTTCTGTGTTTTGAATTTGGAAAAATGGATTACATATTTGTAATCAGGATGTCCAAATTATGTAAATAGGTAACTTTTATTTTTACACATTTTGAATAATTACTGCGGTAAATATTTTATTTACCATGGTTAAAGGGTAAATCCGGTAAAGAAGGGTTAAAAAATAATATTATAATAATACAAAATTACCCTAAAACGTGTCCTAACCTTATTGGTGGACACATACCCGACCATGGTCATCCTTGGGTCGATTTGGTGACCCCTTAGAGCCACTTGTATGTGGTAGGGACACATTATATTAATAAAGTTAAAATAAAAATAAAAATGGCATAAGCTTACAACTTTTAGAAGAACAATTTTTACATAGGGTTATACATGTTGGATTTTAGATTATAAATATTCATTAGAAAGATAAAACTATTTCCTACATAATTATATTTTATTTATAATTTTTAGACATCAAATAAGTTAAATTATTAATGACACAATAATGATGCAATGTTTACCTCATTAATAAATCATTTAAATAAATAAGATTATAATGATTAAAATATTAACTAAAACCTGTCCAATTCTTATTGGTTGATGTTATTTAGAAAATTAGTCATCTTATATTCGACCTCAATGATTTTTGGACCATTATAAACCGAATAGAATTATATTATAAAGTAATACTTTCACTCTTTCCTAAAGAGCCCCTCCTCTCCCTTATAAAAGGAGACCACTTCTACTCATTACTCACACCTCTCAAGCCACTTGGCTCGGCCAAAATCTGCCCAAATACTCTTCCAACTTCCCTCACTACAACCTAGAGGCCTTAGTTTGATCAGAAAGCCAACCTAAGGAGCCCTTTTGATCAAATCAAAAGGAAGAACCCGAAGAAGAGGTAATGTTTTCACCACCCCTTTTCAAGTTCCTTTCTTCTTCCACTTCTTCTTTCTTTGTTCTTACCATTATAAAATAATAACTCCAGTATATCACATATACTCTGATGTTATTATAAATATGGTACAACCATATTCAGTATTCTATCCACCCTTTGAATAACATGTCACCATACGTGCGTACGTACGGCTTACCGTCTCCACGTAGTGGTGTAATTATTATTCAATATATTATTATTTTGGATGGGTATAATAATGAAGTGAAACTCATGTAAATAATAAATATAACATTTTAATTATTCTGTATATATGATATAACATCCATTTATATATTATTTTAATATCAAAAGAATGATATTGTCGCTCGTGCGTACGTACGGACTACAGTCTCAACAAACGCGATAAGATTCATTCTCCATCGTATCCATTCAAGTATAATTATCCTTTGATGATTTAAAAATGATGTTTAAGGACTTGATATCATTCTGGATATAAATAATATACAACATATCCATTAAAAACATGGCTTACATTACAAAACATATAAAATAAAACAAGTAAGTTAACACCCGAAACAACGATAATACTAAGATATTATTATCAAATCAATATTAAAAGATCATATATGATATCATATTAATGTATATGAATATTTTATAATTTAATAACAATTATTTCACCATTATACAGGAGGTTATCCTACCCCAACCAAGGAAAAGTACAAGGTAAGGGTTATTTCCCAATCTCTTCATTATCCGAGGTTGTTTATACGTAATAATCTACTGGGATCTCGTTATCATCCACATCCATGTTTCTTCAAAATGTATTTCAAAACATTTTTAATATTTAAAAGAATATTGGTTAAATTCATTTATACCCTTGTTTGACTTTTTATAATAGATTTATAATGGAATCCTTCCGTCGTTTTCCAAACAAGGTGCTTTTTAACCTTTTCGACAGAATTAAGATAAGAATGTTTTTTTAACTTATACGGCGGGTGTGGTTATTTTCTGCCGTTATAAAATCGTCAAAGCTTCCCTTACAAGCTTATAAGAATATTTTCAAAGAAAATGTTTTATTTTATAAATATATGTCTCTTAAATGATTTCAAAATAGAAAGAGATATTTCTTTAAAAAGAGTTTTGATTTCATCTATGTCAACATCCTTTAATGGATTTTACGCTTATATGAAGATGATATATTATGATACAAAACTTTTATATTGTATTTAAGGTTTTTTGATATGTTTGACTGTGGATGTGCTATTTTTTTATATACCATTCATTGTTTATGGTGAAAGTATTGAAATTTCGTATGCTAGTTTTAATACGAATGTTTATTTTATGTTTAAACCTTTTCATATGGGAATGCATTGGACTTAATATGTGACGGGTGGAGCCCTCTATAGCTCCTCGATGCATCGGTAGGTCTCATGAGACAAACTAGTGTCTTGGCACAAGGCCTTGGCAAAATCTTATTTGTAGTCTTGGCACGAGGCCTTGGCTATGTGGTTATGATAGTCTGGCATTATGCATTCCATCATTATGAAAGTGGTTATTGATATTGCATGTGATTATTCGATTAGTAGAATATCCATGTGAATAAGTAAATGGCATTATTTCATTTTATTTATGCCATACTATATTGAAGTTAATGTTTAAAAGGATTTTGTTTTAGATATACATTGACTTAAATGTTTATTCTTATTTATGAAAGTTTCCGCTATATTGTTATCCTTACTGGGCATTTGAGCTCACCCCTTTTCTATGTTTTGTTTTCCCAGGATGTGAAGAAGTAAATTATGAATGACTTGCAGGGATATTATGAGGGGTTAATAGTGTGGACTATGGAGACAATATGTTGTTGTAGTAGTTCTTTTTTATTTTGATGATGTAATTTAAAACTTATGAATATATATAGTGTTTCCAAGGCTACTAAATCAATCGGTCTTTCGAGATTTGATCTTTCTTGTGATCATGCCAATGTTATGTAATTAATGCACCGACTCTGGGTAACTGGGGTCGGGGCGTTACACATGTGGTCAAAGGTTTAGAATATTTAGAATGATATTAATGATTTGGATATCATATATATCATATATATCCAGAATATACATGTATTTATAATATTACCTAATAGTTATAGGTATGAAATAAAATGCACCTTTCATGGAGACGGTAAGCGGTACGCACGCATGAACACTACTTCCATTCCTATTTCAAATTTAATGGAATTAAAACATAATGATACACAGTAGTATTATAATTCTAGAATTTTATCATATATAATATCATTAATCCTATCCTTTATACATATATCATAATGTATGAACGAGTCATATAACTTTTAAGGGGAGGTAGTCCGCACTTCCTCATATGAAATTATCGTGTTTACAAATAATGGAAACCATAAAGGTATGATATAAATGAAAAATAAAGAATAATAACGAAAAAATCAACATAATATATAACATATATAAATACAGTGACATCTTAATGGCCAGCATGAAACGTGTTAAATGATGATTGAACAATCATCATTTCATGAGGCAGTAATTATCCACCCATAGAAACAGTAAGTTATTTAACTATTAGACGGAGGTGTGTGTAAGTGTAGGTAGAATACATTTCATATCAAAATCCATGTATATTGAGGATACTGGTGTTATTATGGGATCAAATAATAAGAATATAGTGGTTAGTGAAGAAGGATAATAAAAGAAAGAAACTCGAGAGAAGACATTACCTCTAAATCGTGTAACTCTTTTTTATTTGAGACAATGGCTTCCTTGGGAATAATAATGCCCAATGTGAGGCTTCTAGAAGTAATAGAGGGATGTGTAGAGATAATATGAGTATATTTGGGACGAGATAAGGGCTTTATAGGTGTTATAAAGGGGTTAGAGTTTAAGGCATTTTATAAGAGGGAGGAGGGTCTCTTTTGGAAGGTCTTGAAATTTTACTTTATTATAAAATGTTTTTCGGATTTTAAAGGACTAAAAATGATTTATTTCGAGGATAAGATGATAAGGGTTATAAATCCACCCATCCAATAGGTTTTTGACAAGATTAAGTCTTTGATTTTACATTATCTATTCATCTTATTTAAAGCGTTCATTAATGAGGTAATCACTGCACCATCATGGTGTCATAAATAAATTTATTTATTTAATAGATAAAAATTATAAAACAAATACCCTGATATAGGATATATTTTTATCTTTCCAATGACTATTTATAGTCTAAGATATCATTTATTTAATCAAAATTAAAATTTTTTTACTTAGGTGTTACATAGTTTGGTTATATTTCCCTTTCGTTAAAAATAATATGATAAAAGGTCATTATCACACAAAAGTGATTCCATGGGGTCCCTAAGTTGGCAGAAGGCATCCCATGGTAGGAAATGACACAAACAAAGGATTAGTACACCTGTTGTAGTCATTTTATATTATTAGGATATTATTTTATTACCCTTAACCTCCCGATTACTAATTAATCATGGTAATTAAAGATAACTGTCATCGTTTCTATTCATAATGTCAAAAAAAAAGAGTAATAATAACATAATTTAGAACATTTAATTAAAACTATGGAATCATTTTTACTAAATTCTAAATACATAAATTGAATTAATTAATTTAAAAATAATTCCCATTGTCAAAACAAATGACGTGTTTTTAAGAAACTATATCTATCCAATGATTGATTATTGTTTATGTCCAATTTCAAAGTGAAATTAATTTTAATGACCGCCATTGGATTAAATGGTGACAATATATTCTAATTACACTTTAAAACCAATTAAAATGATAATCTAACCATATAATTAAATTAGATGAAAAAGCAATTTTGAAGTAAAATGCCTTATTTTTCACTATTCATTAAAAAATGAACATTGTTCGAAAAATTCCAATAATTTTTCCAAAGTAAATTTCAATGTACAAATTCTAAATAATAAGTTTATTTTGACATATTGTGCTTATAAAATTGTCAAAAGTTATATTTAAATGTGGGTTTCCATCAAAAGGCGGTAAAACAATCTTTTAAAAATATTAGAGTATTTTATGCTTAAGATTGAATTTATTCTCATTTTAAGCCTCTAAAACACTATATAATTCATCAATAGACATAGATATGAAAATATTTTATTCTTTACTTACTTGGGATTTACATCTTTCCCCCCTTTAGGAAATTGTGCCCCCACAATTTATTTACTTATCGAATAAGTGGGGGTATTTATCTCTCATTGCATTTTCAGATTCCCATGTTGATTTTTCAACTATATGGTTTTTCCATAGAACCTTTACATGATGAATCACCATATTCTGCAACACATGATCCATTTGGTCAAGAATCTGGACCGGTTGTTCCTCATAAGATAGATTCTCTTCCAGCTGAACTACCTCTAGACTCAAAACATGAGATGGATCTGGTATGTACTTCCTTAACATTGAATCATGAAAAAAATTATGTACCTGAGATAACATCGGAGGTAAAGCCACTCAGTATGAAACTGATCCATCTCTCTATAGAATTTCATATGTTTCAATGATCCTTGGAATCACCATTATTTTCTTACCAAATCACGTCACACTTTTCCATGGTGAAACTTTGAGGAAGACATGATCACCTACCTCAAAAGAGAGATCCTTCCTCCTATTGTATGCATATCTTTTCTGCCTACTCTGAGCTCTTATCATGTATTCCTGTATTAGCTGAACATTTTTTTCCATATCTTCTACCAATTCCCATCCCATTAACTTCCTTTCACCCACATCATCCCAAAAAGCTGGAGTTTGACACCTCTTTCCATATAATGCCTCAAATGGTGCCATCTGTATACTGGAATGACAACTGTTATTATAAGAAAACTCAACCAATGAAATATGTTGGTCCCAACATCCCTGGTAATCCATTGTGAAAGTACGTAACATATCCTAAAAGGAATGAATTGTTTTTTCTGACTACCCATCTTATTGCAGATGAAATGCTGTACTAATATTTAATTTAGTACCCAACGACTACAGAAGGCCTTTCTAAAAGTTATAAGTGAACCTTGGATCACGATATGATACAATGGAGAGTGGAACTCCATGTAACATGACTATATCTTTAACATACAACCAATAAAGTTGATATAGAGAGAAAGCATCTAAAATATGAAGGAAATGTGCAGATTTTGTCAATCGATCAATAATAAAACTGATTGCGTTATTACCATGAGATGTCGTTGGTAATCCCACAATGAAGTCCATGTATATATTTTCTCATTTCCACTCTGGTACCGTTAAAGACTGAAGAATCCCTTTTAGTAACTGTCACTCTGCTTTAACAAGCTGACAAGTCAAACACTTCACAGTAAAATCAGCAATATCACTTTTCAATCAATCCCACCAGTAATACTCTCGCAGATCTCTATACATCTGATTACTTCCTGGATAAACTGAAAATGGAGAACTATTATCTTCATATAACAACTCTCTCTTCAACTTTGAATCACAAGGAACATAAAATATCTTCCCAAATCACAAAACACAATCATTATTAATGTTAAATTCAAGAAACATACCATTATAAACCAGGTCTACCTTTTTCTGCAACTCACTATATTTATTCTATTCATGCATAATTATGTCTGATAGAGATGATCTCACTAACACTGGATTCAAAACTGTAGAAATTCCTACACCAAAACTTCTATTCCAAAGTTCTTCAAAAAAAAAAAAAGAAAGGATATCATTACAAATGTAGCAAGGTTAATAAAGCATTACTTTTTCTAATCAAAGCATCAACCTGTTTATTTTATTTTCCCGAATGGTAATGAATTGTACAATTGTAATCCTTGATTAATTCCAGCCATCCCTTTTGGATCATGTTCAATTATTTCTAAGTGAATATATACTTTAAATTTTTGTGATTAGTTTATAATTCACACGTCACTCCATACAAGTGATGCCTCAAATTTTTTGAAAAGAAAAAAAGAGAAGCTAATTACAAATCATGTGTAGGGTAATTTAACTCATGAGTTTTCAACTGACGTGACGCATAAGAAATTACATGATAATTCTGCATAAGGACAAAACTATGTCCTTTCAACGAAGCATCACTATAGATAAAAAACTCACCATTTCTAGAAGGTAGTTCCGATACTGAAGAATTCACCAATATTCTTTTCAATTCCTGAAAACAACCATCACATTCATTTTTCCAGATAAACTTAACACCCTTTCGAGTTAGCTTAGTCAATGGGATAGAAAACCGTGCAAAAGTTTTAAAAAAACTTTAGTAATATCATGCCAAACCAATAAAACTACAAATCTTGGTTATATTTGTGGGGCATGGACATACTTCAACAACCTTTGTTTTTACAGGATCAACAGTTATACCATCATTATAAACAATGTGACCAAGGAATGAAATTTTTTGCAACTAAAACTCGCACTTCCTGAATTTCCCATACAATTTATTTTCTTTTAAGGTTTTAAAAATAACCTTTAAATGACTTTCATGTTCCTATTTACTTTTAGAAAACACCAAAATATCATCCATGGAAACAACAACAAACATATCCAAGAACTAATGAAAAATACTATTCATAAGGTCCCTGAATAGAGTAGATGTATTGGTTAACCCAAAATGCATAACAACAAATTCATAATGGAAACATCTAGTATGAAACATGGTCTTCGGAATGTCTATTTCATTTACATTCAATAGATGGTAACCCGACCTCAAGTCAATCCTTGAAAAATATTGTGCTCCCTAGAGCTGATCAAAAAAGTTATCGATATGAGGAAAATGATACATGTTCTTAATAGTGATGTTATTCAATGCTCTATAATCAATGAAAAGTCTCACTGAATGATCTTTCTTTTTAACAAACAAGATGAGAGAACCCCATTGTGATGTTCTAGGTCGAATAAAACCTTTATCTAATAAACCTTAAAGTCACTTATTTATCTCTAAAAGTATAACTTGAGCCATTCAATAAGGGGTTTTGAAATTTTCATAGAATCAAGAACTAAGTCAACAATAAATTCAGCATCTCGATCAAGTACAATACTAGGTAAATCATAAGGAAAAACATCAAGATACTCATTTAACACTAGAACATAATTAATATGAACAGTTCCTTTGTTTTCAACAATATGTGCAAGGTAACATTCATTTCCATCGTATACTAGTTTCGTAGCTTCCTAATATGTTATCAAAAGTAAGGGTTCATTCTTGAAAAAAAAACATAAAATCTTTCTGAAAAGAAACCCCTTTAGCTCTAAAGTCAATCATAGCATGATAAATAGAAAGCCAATCCACGCCCAAAATAACATCAAACTCTACTAGAGGAAAAACAGTAAGGTTTGCAGGTAGATTCTTTCCACACACAAGGATATAAAGGTTCTTATAATTTATTTTTTGTCTAAAAGTTTCTCCCTGGTGTTTTTACCATGTGTTAATGATTCATATCATGAGAGGGAATTCCCAATTTACAAAAAAACATCTCTGAAATGAAACAACGTATAGACCCTGAATCAGACAACACAATGGTATAATTAGAAAAAACAAACAATGTACATGATAACACTTCATTTGATAGCCCAACATCTACTAAAGTAGTTGCAAAGGATTTCGGCACATGTTTCTGATTGTATGCTAACTTCTTTCCATTATTTGTGCACTTTATCGAACACTCATTTGTACAATGACCCATCTCATTGCACATGAAATATTTCACTAACTGTAAATAAAAATTGTTCTTACCATTACCCTGATCTTTTCCAGTGCAATCACAAGACTTATGTCCCATCTTATAATATTGGAAGCAATTTACTGAATTCAGAAGACATTTCCCAACATGATTTTTACCACATTTATCACAAACTGCAAACTTAGTTTTCTTACCATCCAACCATTTTGAAGGATTCTTCTCTTTCTACTGCCACCTCGGTCTCTTCTTCTGTTTGTTTTTACAGAACAATTGATCTTCAGAAAACTCAATTTCCACCTTCTCAGCACATCAAACATGATTTTCATTACTTTTTAACTCATTAGAATCTAATTATCTTATATATTTTGGATTTAATCCTGAGTAAAAATGATTGATTTTACTATCAAGGGATCAGATAAAATTTGGACCATACCTTGCCAACCGAGTGAAATTTTCTTTATAAGCAGCCACTCAGTCGTTTCATTTCTTCAATTCCCAGAATTTCTTTTCTATCCTAAGTCATACAACATTAGGAAAATATTTCTCAAGAAACATACCTTTGAATTTTTCATAGTAAAGGGCATCAATCTCATCATCATCCCTGATATTTTTTTCCATCGACCACCGCTGATCTACTCCACCCTTCAAAAGGTAAACAACAAGACTAAACTATTGATTGTCTGAACACCCTATGTCATTGAAAATATTCTCCAGTGCTTTAATCAACATGTCTTCTAACACAGGTTCAGATGATCCTCAGAATGATGGGGGATGTTGCCTCATAAAATGCTCCACTACTGACATTTTCATCTATGGTTTCTCTGGATGATCACATGTATGGATACCACCACCATTTATAACATGATTAAACTATTCCATCATAGAAAAAAACTGTTCGGTTTTGATTCTGACCGTTTCTGGTTGCTGATATGGAAGGTTGTTTTCCTCCTGATGTCGTCCTAACATAGCTTCCATGTTTCCTCTGTGGAAAACCATTCTGAACACATAAATATCTAAGGCGAATCAACTTGGTAATATTTAAATTCTATATCATTTCAATCATACCATAAATTAATTTATGGACATGAATTTAACAATATTATTACTCCTAATGGTATCCAAACCGACCACTGATACCAACTATAAGACCCAGCCTTAAAACATTACTTAAAATTGAAATAAATGAATAATTAACATTTAATATCTTTTCATGTTTCGAGTTTTATAGAATTAGGCCATAACTATTATATCGCAAAATTCACAACATAGACACTTCTACTCAGTTTCCATTTTTTCAATAAAATAAAAACTCTTGAAAAAATGTCTTGTCCAGTTCCATGTTTTAGACAGCATGACATTCCTTGATCCCATCTGTGACCCTATTCCACTTTATGTCCTGTGAAAAACATTTCAAAAACATGGAATGAGCATAAAAAGCTCATTAAATAAAACAAAAAGAAGGAAACAATTAGTTTTTCAAATAAACAATTAAACCATGAATACCTAATAATAAGTAATACTTTTCACCTATATGAAGTGGTAAATACTCTTCACTAAATAAATTATCATATCTTACCCTTTTGTAACCAAAATATCACCATAAAACCCATATACAGAACACATAACATATAAAGGTAACTTGGAACATAAACATACTTAAATGGAATAACTGTATAGTTGACTTCCACACATGTCACCTAATGGAATTTCCATAAGGCCAAATTCCATACCCAATGCATTGGAGGTTATAACGTAAACACCCATCCTGGTATTCATGGCACCACCCATCATTTGTTTTAACACGTAGACACCAATTAAATTTTCAAGTACCATTATAAAATCCGAAGACATAAAACAAATATAATAGAATGAAAACATTTCCACATTTCAATCACAATATATCTCATAAATATATTGATATAACAAATAAATTATCAAAACCATTTTAAATACCAAAATACATAATAGAGTATATGGTATTTATTTTATTTTAAAAACATTATGGATTATTGAGGAAGCCAAAGATCAAATAATACTCGCGGTGATGAAAAGGTCGTTGTCACCACGTACGTTAAAATAAATATTACTTTTTTTTATTTAGTAAAACACTTCACATAAAAATATTCCCTTTTAATGAAATGAATTTTCAATATTATTTATACAGCATATGGATGAATGTATTGTATTAGAACAAAATATTCCTCAATCAAAGGAGATTGAGATGAAGTCCCTTACCTCGTGTCTGACCTGACTCAATCGTTATTTAATCTCCTGAATAATAAATTAAAGTTAATTTATACTTTCTTAATAACCTTTTTAAAGTTTATTATTCCTTTTATATCATTTATTACCATGGTATAAACATTATGTAATCATTTAGGTTAATACTGTTCATTTTGTCGATATTTGGTACTTTAGTCAAAATTGGACTTCTTATAATTACATGTTGTTCATGTGGTTAAAGGTTCATTATATCCAGAATGATATTCATGATCTGGATATCATATATATCATATATATCCAGAATATATTTGTATTTATAATAGTACATAAAATTTATAGGTAAAAATGAAATGCACCATTCATGGAGATGGTAATTCGTATGTACACATGAACACTACGTCCATTTATATTTCATATTTAATCGAATTAAAAAATAATGATACATAGTAGTATTATAATTCCAATATTTTATCATATATAATATCATTAAACCTATCCTGTATATGTACCACATATTGTATGAACGAGTCATATCACTTTTAGGGGGAAGTAGTCCCCACTTCCTCAAATGAGATTCTCGTGTTTACACATAATGGAAACCACAAAGGTATGATATAATCGGGAAATACATAATGTAACAACCTGAACCCAATTACCTAGATTTGATAATTTATTACATAACATTGACATGATTACAAGGAAATCATGTCTCGAAAGGCCGATCAGTTTAGTATTATTGGAAACAAGATTCATACATATGATCCACATTAAAGCTTGGAGATAAATACAATAATAATATATTTCATTAGATGAATCCAAGACTCCTAGATTATGCCTGCAGGTCACTCCTAAAAAACTTCTTCATATCTTGGGAAAATTAAACATAAGAAAGGGGTGAGCTCAAATGCTTAGTAAGGGTATGTAATATAGTGGAAAATGACATAAATATTAAGCATGGTAAATAATTGAAAACCACATGCCTTTACCAATAATAAACATGAATAATTTTATGGAAAGATAATGAGATGAGTAAATAATGCCACAATAAAACATAATCATGGGTATTCTACTAGTTAAATGACCACATGAACCATCAATATTATTTCCATAATGAGGGATTGTATAATTCCGGACATTCTAAAACATTTTTTCAAGGCCTCGACCAAGATGTCTAAAATGATTATGGCCTCGGCCAAAACCATAAATCAAATTGGGAAAGGGCCTCAGCCAGTTCCACATATACTTGTCTCATGAGACCTACCGATGCATTGAGGATCTATATCGGGCTCCACCTGTCACTTAATAAGTCCAATACATTCCTCATATGAAAAGGTTTAAACATATCATAAACATTCGTATTAAAATTAGCATATGAAATGTCAATACATTAACCATAAGAAATTAATGGTATAAAAATAGAACCTCCATAGTCAAACATATCACAAAAACATCAATACAATATTGAAGTTTTTTATCAAAATAAATCAACTTCAAATAAACTTAAAATCCATCAAAGGATGTTGACATAGATGAAATAGAAAATTTTTTAGAGACATATCTCTTTATACTTTGAAATCATTTAAGAGTCACATAAAGAAAACATTTATTTTGAAAATATTCCTATAATATTGTAAGGGATGCTTCGACGATGTTATAATGGTTGAAAATAGCCACACACGCCATATATGTTAAAAAAAGACATTATTAATTTTTCCGAAAAGGTTAAAAGGACTTTGTTTGGGAAATGACGTAAAGATTCCTTTATAAACTTCTGATAAGCAGTCAAACAATGCTATAAATGACTTTAACCCATATTCTATAAAATGGTAAGATTGTTTTAAAAAACATTTTCTAGAAACATGGATGAGGATGATAAAGAGGTCCCGGTAGATAATTACGTATAAACATCCTCGGATAATGAAGAGATTCTAAAATATACCATACCAATTTGGTAACCTATGAAACATAAAACCAATGAAAGAGGTATCATACAATGAATATGTAAATTAACATAAATTAATGTTTATTACACAAATAATACAATTATGGGTAGTACATACACAACACATAAGGTAATAGTGGCAATATGGCATGAATCTCACGGGAATAAGGAGTGATATGAAAACCCCTTACCGTGTACTTTTCCTCGGTTGATGGTAGGTTAAATTCATGTATAATTGTGAAATAATTGATATTGAATTATACAATAATCATATATATTAATATGATATCATATATGATCTTTTAACATCACTTTGTTAATAAAATCTTAGTATTATCGTCATTTTGGGTGTAAACTTACTCATTTTCTTTTATATAAGACGTTTTTGTTATGGATAGGTTGTATCATACTCATATCCGGAATGATATTACGTCCTTATATATTATTTTTAATCATCAAATAAAATTTAGTCTTGAATGGATACAATGGGGAATGAATCTCATCGCATTCGTGGACACTGTAATCCGTACGTACGCACGAGCGACAATATCATTAATTTGATATTAAAATAATATATAATTGGATGTTATATCATATAGAAAGAATCATTATCATGTTATGTTTATTATTTAAATGATTTATAAATCATTATTATAACCATCTAAATAATATTATATTGGATAACAATTAGACCACAACGTGTAGACGGTAGGTCGTACGTACGCACGTATGGTGACATGTCATTCAAGGGATAGATAGAATAATGAATTTGTTTGTTCCATAAGTATAATAACATCACAATATATATAAGGAACTGGAGTTATTATTTTATACTGTAAATAACAAGGAAATAAGAAGTTGATGAAGAATGGAACTTTAAAGAGGTTGGTGAAGATGTTACCTCTTCTTCAGGTTCTTCCTTTTGATTTGACAAAAAGGGCTCCATTGGTTGGCTTTCTGATCAAAATAAGGCCTCTATGATGAAGTGAGATAAGTTGAGAGGATATTTGGGTAGGGTTTCTCTGATCCAAAAGTCTTTGAATGTTTGAATTAGTGAGAAGGGGGAGTCCTCTTTTATAAGAGGGGTGAGGGGCATCTTTGGAAAAGCTAGAAATATTATTTTATAATAAATTAATATTCGGTTTCAAATGGCTCAAAAGTAGATTATATAAAGTTTAAGGTATATATAGGTCGAAAACCACTCAACCAATAGTTTTTAGATAGGTTTGGGTCACTATATTAACCTTATCGTTTAGTTTTAACTCTTAGTTAATTAGTTTAACATTTACCATGTCACTATGTATTTTTATATTATATAGTTAATAAACATACTATATAAATCCATGAGACCCCAAATTGGTCAATTAATGATACACCTATCATGATATAAGTCTCATGGACGAACCATATATTTTTAGGAATTTAATATCAATTAATAATATTAATTTGTTTTAAAACCCTTTTTATGTGAATTTTGACACTATTCGATAATTGATTTTTTAAGTCCTAAAAACTTTATTAATTATAACCAAATTCATTTAAGAAATCCTATAATGTCATATTAATAAATAAAATTCATTTATGTCATCAAAACATTCAAATTATATTAATTTTAACATTTATAATACCAATTATTTTATTCATTCATTAATAAGGAAAATACTTCATCATAATTGTGTCATAAATAATATTAATAATTAAATGTATAAAAATTATAAATAAAATGAAATTATGTAGAAAATATTTTTATATTACTAATGAATATTTATAATCTAAAATCCAACATATTTAACCCTATGTAAAAATTGTTTTCCTATAAGATATATGCTTATGCCATTTTTGTATTTATCTTAACTTAATTAATATAAAGTGTCATTATCACATAAAAGTGGCTCGATGGGGTCCCAAAATAGACCAAAAGATGACCATGGATGGAAATGCATCAACCAATAAGGTTAGGACACGTTTTAGGGTAATTTATTATAATTCTAATATAATTTGTTTACCTTTATTTACCGGATTTACCCTTTAACTATGGTAAATAAAATATTTACCGAAGTAATTATTCAAAATGTATAAAAATAAAAGTTAACTATTTACACAATTTGGATATCTTGATTCTAAATATGTATTCCATTTTTCGAAATTCAAAACACCGAAGTGGATGATATTAATTTAAAATTATTTCCCATTGTAAAAAAAAGCGTGTTTTTAAGAGATAATAACTATCAAAAGATTGACACTTGTTCATGTCCGGTTTAATTGTAAAATTATATCCAATGGCCATATTGTATTAAATGGTAAAAATATATTCTAAATATTATTTAAAACCACTCAAATTCATAATTTATCACAATTAATATTTTCTATTAAAAAGTTTTTTTATTAAAATTTAGTAATTTTCACTATTCATCAAAATATAAAAGTTATCCAAAAAGTACCAAAATTTATCCCTGGGCTAAATTTGATATTGCAAATCCAAAAATGAAGTCCATTTTGAGATATAAAATTTATAAAATTTCAAAAAGTAGGTATTACTATTCATAACAGCTAGTTTGATTGGTTGTGATGTGTGTTAGAACTCGAAGTTGCGTACAACACACGCTATTGCATTTCTTAAAGGGAAACGTACCATGGAAGCATGGGGTGTTACATTATCCCCTCCTTCAAATAATTTCATCCTAAAAATTTATGAAAATTACTATATAAAAAGACTCAGGTGGTTGTTCATTATAAGTTCCTCAGGTTCCCACATTGTCTCTTCCATCTTGTTGTTTCTCCATAAAACATTTACCAGACGGGTTGTCAGGTTTCTCAGCACTTGTTCTCTCATATCAAGAATCCTAACGAGCTCTTTTCAATAAGATAGATCAGGTTCCAATTCTAATTTCTAATAGATGAGTACATGCGTTTGGTAAGTCATGTATTTTCTCAATAGTGATACGTGGAACACATCATGTACTTTGGAGAGACTTGGCGGCATTGCCAATCGGTATGCTACAACCCCAATTTGTTCTAGAATTTCGAATGGTCTGATGTACCTGGGACTCAATTTACCTTTCATAACGAAACGTATAACTCCCTTCCATGTTGATACCTTCAATGAAACATGATCTCTTATATGAAATTCCAAATCTTTCCTTTGATTATCGGCGTAGATCTTCTGTCTACTTTGAGCTGCTTTGATGTGGTTTTGGATTACCTTTACCTTTTCCATTGTTTCCTCCACTAGTTCTGGGCCACATGTTTTCTTTCACCAACATCATCCCAACAGGATGGTGTGCGACATCTCTTTCCATATAACGCTTAATATGGTTCCATATGAATACTTGAATGGAAGCTACTATTATAGAAAAATTCCAAAAAAGGTAAATAGTGTTCCCACATACCCTGAAAGTCATGTTAGCATGATCTCAACATGCCTTCTAAGGTTTGAATATTTCATTATGATTGTCCATCTTTTTGAGGGTGGTATGCAGTGATCAATCAAAGTTCAGTTTCCATGGCCTTCTGAATACTTTTCTAGAATCATGATGTAAAATAGGGATCACGATCCGAGACAATCGATATGGGAACTCCATGATATCTCACAACATAATTAATATATAGTCTTGCTAGACATTCAAGTTGTTGATCTTCTATTATAGCAAGAAAATGTGCTTAATTGGTATGTCGATCACTAAAGAACCATATTGCATCGTTTTTTCTTGGAGTCTTTGGTAGTCCCATGAAAATTTCCATGGTGATATTATCCCATTTCCACTCAGGTATGGGAAGAGGTTGAATGACTCCTCCAGGCTGTTTCCTTCAAGCTTTCATTTGATGAAAAACCATACATCTTGACACAAAATCAGCAATCTCCCTCTTCATGTTGTCCCACCAAAAATGTTCCTTTAAATATCTATACATTTGGGTGCTCCCAAGGTTTATTGAGAAATTGGAACTATGAGCATCATTTAACAATTCCCTTTTTAAATCAGGTATATCGAGAACACAAAGTATCTTCCCACATTTCAAAATTCCATCTTCATACACAAAGTCTCTTTATCTCCCATCATTCACAGCATTAATCTTCTTTTAAAATTAGTCATCATCGGTTTGAGAACTCTTAATGATTTCTAGTAAAGATGGTTTGGAAACCATTTGAAAAAGAACTGATGTTTCACCTTACATGGTTTTTCCCATGTCCATATTCACTAGATCCATGAAAATTGGATCCCTTTCAATTATCATATTGTTCGAAACTCCATGATCTTTTCTGCTCAAAGAATCTGACACCTTATTTGCAATCCCCGGGTAGAAGTGTATCGTACAATCATAATTCTTGAGTAATTCAAGCCATCTCTTTTGCCTCATGTTGAGTTCTTTTTATGAGAAAATATACTTCAAACTCTTGTGATTAGTATAAATCTATCATTTTTCACAATAGATGTAGTGTCTACATATCCTCAACGAAAAGATCACAACTACTAACTCAATATCATGAGTAGGATAGCTTTTCTCATCAATTTTCAACTGTCGTGATGCATAGGCAATAACCCTATCATTCTGCATAAGGACACAACCATTTCCTTTCTTTGATGAATCACTATAAATAACGAACCCATCATTCCCCGATGGTAGAGTCAATATAGAAGCATTGACTAATCTTCTCTTCAGTTCTTCAAAACATTCTTCACACTCATTTTTACAAACAAATTTAACCCCCTTACATGTGAGTTTTGTTAATGTGTTAGCCAATCGGGAAAAATTCTAGACAAAATGTCGATAATAACCTGCTAATCAAATAAAACTATGTACCTCAGTTATACTCGTAGGTGCTGGACATTCTTGGATTGCCTTGGTCTTAGAATGATCAAAAGAGATTCCATCTTTAGAGACAATATGGCAAAGAAAAGAAATATCTTGAATCCAAAATTCACATTTGCTAAACTTCCCATATATTTCATGTTGTCTCAGAGTCTTTAGGATAATGCGCAAGTGATTTTCATGATCTTCGGAGCTTTTGGAGAATACCACAATAAATACCACCACAAAATAATCGATATTTTCGTTGAAAACTCTATTCATTATATCCATGAATACAGAGTGTGCATTAGTCAGCCCAAAAGGCATTATCGTAAACTCGTAATGCTCATACCTTGTTCGAAATGATGTTTTTAGAATGTCTTCCTTCATCACACACAACTGATTGAATCCAGATCGAAGGATAGTCATTTATAATTATTGAGCTCCAGGAAGTTGGTCAAATAAATCATCAATGAGAGGTAGGGGATACTTATTCTTTATTGTTATAGAATTTATCTCCTTGTAGTAGATATATAACCTCATAGATCTATCATTATTTTTAACAAAAAGTTCTGGGGCTCCCCATAGAGATACACTAGGGAGAATAAATCCCTTATTACTCAATTCCTCTAGTTGTTTCTTTAGATCAACTAATTCTACAGTGTCCATTCTATAAGGGGTCTTCGATATTGTCCTTGATCCAGGAATTAAATCAATGGAAAACTCAACATCTCATTCTGGAGGATGTCCAGGTATATCTTCCAGAAACAAATCTATATATCCTTTCACAATAGGTACATCCTATATTTGAACATTCCTTTCATCAACCACAGTCATTTCTTTCTCTTCTTCCCCAATAATTGAGTTTGGCTGAGCTTCTGGGGGTGGATATAGATAAGAATTAGGTGGTGACAATTCTGCTCTAAAGATAAGGTGTTCCTTAACATCATCATCAAAAATCTTATCCTCTTTCTTCTTAAAATAAATCTTCACATCATGGTCCGAAATCCAATCCATACTAAGGATTATAGAAAACTCAATCATAAGTGCGACGATGATATCAATGGATAAAGAACATTTATGTGCTCTAATGGGGATTGATTCACAAAAAATTATTGCAATGATACTTCCCTTAGGAGTTTTAACTAACAACTCCATGGTTAAATCAAATTGGAAATATCTAATTTTCTTAGCAAACTTGGAAGATATGAAACAATGCGATGATCCAGAATCAAATAATGTATTTTCTAAACTTGAGGAAACCATTAAATATCATGCCACCACATATTTCGGAGCTTCTACCTCAGCAGCAGTGATATGATAAGATTGGCCCTGATCCCTTGGCCTTTTCTGAGGTAAGTTCTTCTGACGCTTAGGAAATTAATTTACATAATGTCCCATCTCCCTACAATTGTAGCGTTGGACATCAGTAGCTTCCTTCTTCCCCTCACAATCACGAGCTTGGTGGCCTTTTTCACCACACTTGTAACAGACACCAATTCCTTTTATGAAAGTACCAGGGTATTTCTTCCCACCTTTATTGTAGGATGGATATTTAACTTTTACCTTATTCCACTTATTTCCATTCCCAGATTGATCACCAGATCTCTGCTTCACTTCATTTTCTTTAAATTCATAAGGCATGGAGAATTCCTTTTCCGTCTTGCTTGCACATGAGACAATGTCTTCGTACGACGAAAAGGATTGTGAGACTAATTCTCGACGGAGAAATGGTTTTAACCCATCAAAGAAATGATCAATATTACTTCTTGGGTTATGTATATAATCTCCAGCATACCTTGCTAACCATGAATAGTTAGAATCATAGTTTGCGACATTCTCATCCTTCTTTTGTCTCAGACTCGGAAATTGTCCTTCCATATCTGCTCTATGGTCATGAGGAAAGTATTTTTCAAAAAACAGATCTTTGAACTCTCTCCATTCCATATTTGATAATTCATCATCTTCCTTCATGTTTTGAATCAATGACCACCATTGATCTGCATCTTCAGTGAGGTGGTAAACAGGTATGAAAACTATTTCCCTTTCACTACTCCCCAAGGGAAGTAATATTTTCTCTAATGAATTTATCCATTTCCCAGCTACTATGGGATTTGTACTGCCATTGAATGTCGGTGGTTGTTCCCTCATGAAGCGATATAACATTGATCCTCCACGCTGCGGATCAGGGTGCTCCATACGGATAAGGTTACTATACATAACCTGAGTGAGTTGTCCTAGTATGGTGATAAGTTGATTAGCACAAGTTGCATCACTAGCTCAACTATAATTATCTTGAGCAGGAGGGAAATTCCTATATGGAGTGCGTGTGTTGATATAGTTTTTATTCCTTCCACTAGGCGCCATTTCTAAACAATGGAATAAACTAGATTAGTTTATTAATTGAAATATATAATTCCAAACTTCTAAAACACTTTACATAAATTCAACAGTTTGTAGATATAATACATAATCATAAAAACGTTTCCTTTGAGAAGTATATACTCATAAACCCTTCATAATGATTTGTAAACAAATGAGGGTTATCCTAAGAATATCCTCTGGGAGTGTCATAACCAAGAGTGCAGTAAGGCCCGTTGTCGTGCACCAGTTCCCATTCGAGTCTAGATCAAAGCGGTGTTTTCAGGTATTACCCCTAGGTACATCTGTGCCAGAGCCGCCTCTACATGCTTGTATCCAGACAGGGATTTATTTCTCGGAAAACTCAAAAAATATCTACAATACCAAAATTCTACGATGTTCTTATATACTAATACTCAATGTCAATGTTAGTTCTATGTTCTCTAATCAGAGTTTATCTAAATCTAGTGTCCAAGGTTTGTACTAAACTTACTCTGATACCAACTGTAATGCCTTGACCCAAGTTACCCAGAGTCAGTGAATTATTACATTACATTGGCATGATTACAAGGAAACCATGTATCAAAAGACCGATCAATTTAGTATTATTGGAAACAAGATTCATACATATGATCCACTTTACATCTTAGAAAGAAATACAACAATAATATATTTAATTAGAAGCATCCAAGACTCCAAGATTATGCCTGCAGCTCACTAATAACTAACGTCTTCATATCCTAGGAAAATGAAACATAAGAAAGGGGTGAGATCAAACGCTCAGTAATGGTAAGTAATATAGAGTAAATTGACATAAATATTAAGCATTGTAAATAATTGAAAACCACATTCCTTTACCAATAATAAACATGAATACTTTTATGGAAAGATTATGAGCTGAGTAAATAATGCCATAATTAAACATAATCATGGGTATTCTACTCGTCGAATGACCACATAAACCATCAATATTATTTCCTTAATGAGGGAATGTATAATGCCGGACATTCTGAAACATTTTTTTAATTCCTCGGCCAAGATGTCTAAAATGATTAAGGCCTCGGCCAAAACCATAACTCAAATTAGGAAAGGGTGTAACACCCCGAGATTTTATGAAAAATATTCTTTTTAATTTTATTGATGTCTTGTGTTGTACGATACACCAAATGGAGCTTTCACTACACGCATCCCTGACTTGGCTTGAATTACATGCAATCGCGACCTTCCACGATAGCGTTTGTTGTACGCAATACCGAGTTTCACTAAACAACGATATGTTATATAAACGAGTCGTTATGAATAGTAATACCCACTTATTAGAATTTTATAAATTTTATCTTTTTAAATGGACTTCATTTTTGGATTCAGAATATCGAAATTAACCTAGGGTGAATTTTTGGTATTTCTCTGAAAACATTCAATTTTTGATGAATAGTGAAAACACTAGGTTACTATTTAAAAAAGACTTTTTATTTAAATAATTATTTATTTTATTTAAATTTATTTTATTTCAAATTTGATAAATAATACGTATACATGTTCAATGTAATTCATTGGAGTCATTTTATAATAATTTTAGATATATAAAAGTTTTATTGAACTTTTCACCGTCTTTTACCCACCTCCTAGGAGAATTTGGAAATTCACCTAAAACTTAATTTTACCGATTCAGTGAGTGGAATTTAAAAAATCCGAGAGACACGGTTAATATCAAGGACTAAAATTTGGTTCAATGAGATGAAAATAATTTTTGGTGAATAGTAAGTTTTTATTTTTATTTACCACGGTTAAAAGTAAATAGGGTAATTAAGGTTAAATATTATTTTATTATTACCCTAAAAAATGTACTAATTCTATTGGATAAGTGTAATTCGACCAAAAATAGCCTTAAAAATAATATATGACCATTTAGGTGCACCTAGATTAGATTAGGACATTTAATATTATTTTATTTAAAGTATAGTTAAAATAGTTAAAATCAATGTTTAATAACTAATTTTTTTTAATATAGGGTTATACAAAACACAAATTCTACTATAAATATTAAATAGAATGATAAAAAATTTCTACATAATATTATTTTATTTATAATTTTTAGAAATTAAATAATTTAATTTATTTATGACACAATGTTGATGCAGTAATTATATTATTAATGAAATATTGACATAATGGATGTTATAAATACCCAAATAAATGTAATTTGAGACTTTATATGAATTACACTAATTTTATAGGTTAATATGACATCTTAGTTTCGATTTAAATAACTTTGTTCAAAATAATCATTCTGTTATTATTTTCAGAAAAATCAATTACCAAATAGTTTTAAAATTGACATAAAATATTTTTTAAAACACATATTATATTATTAATTGTAATTTTATTCCTAAAAATATAAGGATCCGCAAAATGACTTAGATAAGGTTATATATATTAATAATAAACAAATTCGGGTTTTTTTCGCTTGTTATAGTATGTTTATTAACCTTATAGTGTAAGAAAACAAGAAGACGCGGTAAACGTAAAATTATCTAACTTAAAGTTAAATCTAAATTATAAGGTTAAAATTGAAACCCAAACTTGTCTAAATTATATTTTATGAGAAGATATCGACCCATCCCCACCTTAGCTTCTAAATAAACCAATTTGGAGCTATTAAAAACCGAATATGACTTTATAATAAAATAATATTTTTAGTTTTTCCAAAGGTGCCCCTCTCCTCCCTTATAAAAGGGAACCTCCTCCCTTTCTTCCTCACACCACTTTGAGCCTTCATGCGTTGCCAAACCTGGCCAATTTCTCCTCTCTACTTCCCCAGAAACATCCAAGAGGTTCTGGTCTCTTTCAATGACCATATTTAGTGCCCAAAGAGGAGGTTAAGAAGAGGCGCTTCAAAGAAGATGTAATGTCCGTTACCGATTCATTCAACATTATTTCTTCTTATACTTCTTCTTCATTAGTTGTTTCATTATGAGGTAATAAAATAAGTATCAATAATATACTTATATGTTATTATAATTATTAAACAATGCTATTTCACCATCTATACATCATACGGAAAACGAAATCACCACGCGTGCTTACGTACGGAATACCGTCCCCATGCCGTGGTGTAATATATTTTCCACCACCACCTTACATGGATGGGTATAATGCTGTAAATAATAACTATATATGATTATTGTAAAGTGATATTTGTTCTTAAATAGTATACATACTCTCCAATACAATTCCACGATCATGGGAATGGTATCATCACTCGTGTGTAAGTACTGACTACCATCTCCATGACGCGATGAGATTCATTCTCCATGTTAACCATTCATGAATGATTATAAAGTGTATATAATGAATAATAATGAAATATATGACATAGTAATGATACTGGATTTATGTATATATATATATATATGTATTTCATCTACTTAATTCCATTCAATATGATAGGGAAACAGAAACAGCGTTCATGGGTACGTACGGCCTACCGTCTCCATGAACGGTGTATTTCATTCCATTTATCGATCTATCATATATATATGTATATGATGAATATATATTATATATAAATCATGTTTTAAATATTGGAATTTATTAAATCAGGATATAAGTAATAATATTAAGAACAACAAGTCGAAACACGTACAATAAATGAAACGATTTTACCCAAGTCGCTGCTTTTACATAGAATTTATAAAAGAATGGTTAATATAAATAAATAAGTAAACTATATAGGATATCATAACAATGAATATGATTCTGTAATAATTCAATAACATTATTTAAATCATTATACAGGATGTTCGGATATATACGAGGCATATCGGACATAAGGTAAGGGATAACTTTTCCAATCTCGTTTTTATCTGAGACTGTTTATTCATAATTATTTAATGGGTTTATATTTATCATCCATTTCCAAGTTTTATAAAAATGTTTCATGTATGTTAAAATTATTTTTTACCCATTTTTGACTTTTAATACATTTTATGTATGGAATATTTCGTTTTTTTCATACGAGGTACTTTTTGATTTTTCTGGAAAAAGTATGAGAAGATTGTTTTTTTAACTTATACGGCATGAACGGATTTCTATGGTTTCATAACGCGTTATTTTCATGAAGCTTACTCTACAATATTTCATGAATATTTTCAAAAAAAATACTTTTCTTTTAAAATTGAATGGAATTTTGTCAAAAGAAAATAATTTTCAAGAAGAAATGATATTTTCCTCATGAATTCATTTCAAGTGCTTTATCAAAACCATTTTCCATCTAAGATGAACTTATTTCATATGTGTATGTTTCAAGTATAATGTCTCTATGATTTTCATGATTTCACTTCTCTTATGATGAAATTATATCCATTTGTTTTATATGGATTATGTTATGATGGAATGATGTTTATGAAACCCATTTTATTCATTGTGTTATTATGAATGATGTATGTTTATTTTGTGGCACATGAAAGAATGATTTCATTTTGAGATGAGTGGGACCTATATCTCCCTCCAATGAATTGGGTAAAGATTTATATCTCATGAGATAGAAATTTCAGGAACGATAAGTTAATCTGGTTCAATATTACAGGACTGGAATGAGGAGTGAACTCGATTCAGAATGGACATTGTCCACTAAGATGGTCTTGGAAGAAATGCCTTGTCTACTATGGAAATCATAACATGTGCTTAATAGATGCCACAATTTCATGTCTTACAACCATTCTAGTTTATCACGACTAATGTTCCATTATGATCTATGCCTTGTGTACTTCCAAAATTTATGTCGTTGGTCATGATTTTGATGATTAGATTTTATGTTCATGTTTTTTCATTCAAATGTTTATGGATTGTTTTATCTTCTCTATGCTTACCCTTAATGAGAATTTGAGCTCACCCTTTATATGTTTTATTTTCCTCAGGATTTAAGGAACATTCTTAGGTAAGAAAACAAAAGGGGATGATCATTATGGGAGATGTTGAAGATATTTCACCATGATTAGAAGATTATTTTCCGAGTTTCCAAAGACACTAAACTATTACGGTCCTTGTGTGTAAGTTTTCGTTATGTATCAAGTATTCCGCAAAAGTAATGTAATGTCCATGTATGTCAAGCTTTGGGTATTTATAAAGGGCCTCATACAATTCCATGTCTAGTTGTCTCATGAGACCAACCGATGCTTCGAGGAGCTATAGCGGGCTCCACCCATCACTTTCTAAGTCCAATACATTCGTCATATAAAAAGTTTTAAAATATCATAAACATTCGTATTAAAACTAGCATACGAAATGTCAATACTTTAAACATAAGTAATAAATGGTATAAAAATAGCACATCCACAGTCAAACATATCAAAAAAAATTCAATACAATATGGATGTTTTGTATCATAATAAATCAACTTCAAATAAACCTAAAATCCATCAAAGGATGTTGACATAGATGTATTAAAAAATCTTTTTTATAGACATATCTCTTTATATTTTGAAATAATTTAAGAGTCAAATAAAGAAAATATTTATTTTGAAAATATTCTTATAAACTTGTAAGGGAATATTCGACAATGTTATAACGGAGGAAAATAGCTGCACCCGTCGTATATGTTAAAAAAAAGGCATCCTTAATTTTGTCGAAAAGGTTAAAAAGAATTTGTTTGGAAAATGACGTAAAGATTCTTTTATAAACATCTGATAAAAAGTCAAAAAAGGGTATCAATGAATTTAACCCATATTCTATAAAATGGTATGAATGTTTTAAAATACATTTTTAAATAACATGGATGTGGATGATAAAGAGGTCCTAGTAGATAATTACGTATAAACAATCTCGGATAATGAAGAGATTATGAAATAAACCCTTACCAATTTGGTAACTTACGAAACATACAACCCATGAAAGAGGTATCATACTGTGAATATGTAAATACCCATAAATTTAAGTTTATTACACAAAGAATACAATTATGGGCAGTATATACACCACACAAAAGGTAATAGTGGCAATATGGCATGAATCTCACAGAAATAAGGAGTGAGATGAAAACCCCTTACATTGTACTTTTCCTTGGTTGATGGTAGGTTAACCTACTGTATAATGTTGAAATAATTGTTATTGAATTATAAAATAATCATATATATTAATATGATATCATATATGATCTTTTAACATCGCTTTGTTAATAAAATCATATTATTATCATCGTTTTGGGTGTTAACTTACTCATTTTCTTTTATATAATCTGTGTTTGTTATGGATAGGTTGTATCATATTGAGATCCAAAATGATATTATGTCCTTAAATATTATTTTTATTCATCCAATTAAATTTAGTCTTGAATGGTTACAATGGGGAATGAATCTCATCGTGTTCGTGGAAACGGTAATCCATACGTACGCACGAGCGACAATATCATTCTTTTGATATTAAAATAATATATAATTGGATGGTATATCATATAGAAAGAATCATTATTATGTTATATTTTTTATTTACATGAATTATAAAACATTATTATACCCATCTAAATAATAGTATATTGAATAACAATTACACCAGAACGTGGAGACGGTAGGCTATACGAATGCACGTATGGTGACATGTCCTTCAAGGGATGGATAGAATAATGAACTTGTTTGTTACATAATTATAATAACATCACAGTATATATAAGGTACTATAGTTATTATTTTATGGTGGAAATAACAATGAAAGAAGATGTTGAAGAAGAAAGGAACTTTAAAGAGGGTGGTGAAGACGTTACCTCTTCTGCGGGTTTTTCCTTTTCATTTGACCAAAAGGTCTCCTTAAGTTGGATTTATGGTCAAAATAAGGCCTCTAGGACAAATTGAGGGCAGTCGGGAGGATATTTGGTCAGGTTTTGGTCGATACAAAAGGCTTTGAATGTGTGAATTAGTGAGAAGGGGGAGTGCCCTTTTTTATGATGGGTGAGGGGCACCTTTGGAAAAGCTAGAAATATTTTTTTATAATAAATTCATATTCAATTTATAATTGCATTGAAGTGAATAAATTAAATTTTAAGGTTGGTATAGGTCGAAAACCACTCAAATAATAAGTTTTATACAGGTTTGGGTCACTATATTAACCTTAGATTTTTGTTTTAACTCTTAGTTAATTAGTTTAACATTTACCAAGTCAATTTGTATTTTTATATTATATAGATAATAAACATACAATATACATCCAAGAGACCCCCAAGTGGTCCATTAATGATACAAATAACATGATATATGTCTCTTGGAAGATCCTTAGACATTTAGGAATTTAAAATAAATTAATAATATAATATTTGTTTTAAAAACTCTTTTATGTGAATTTTGACAATATTCAATAATTTATTTTTGTTAAAGTCATAAAATCTTTATTAATTCAAACCAAATTCATTTAAGTAATAATATAATGTCATACTAAGCAATAAAATTCTTGTATGTCATTAAAACTTTCAAATTATATTAATTATAACATTTGTAATACCAATTATTTGATTCTTTCATTAATAAGGAAAATACTGCATCATTATTGTGTCATTAATAATATTAATTATTAAATGCATAAAATTATAAATAAAATACCATTATGTATGAAATCGTTTTATCTTTCTAATGAATATTTATATTATAAAATAAAACATACATTATCCTATTTAAAAATTGTTTTTCTAAAATATATATGCTTTTGTCATTTTTGTATTTATTTTAACTTAATTAATAGAAAGTGTCATTATCACTTACAAGTGGCTCCATGGGGTCCCAAAAGAAACCCAAATATGCCCATGGTAGGAAATGTATCAACCAATAAGATTTGGCCACATTTTAGGGTAATTTATTATTATTATAATATTATTTCATTTACCCTTATTTATCGGATTTACCCTTTAATGATAGTAAATAAAATATTTACCGAAGTAATTATTCAAAATGTTTAAATATAAAAGTTACCTATTTTTAGAATTTTTACATACTAATTCCAAATACGGATTCCATTTTTCCAAATTCAAAACACAAATGTGGCAGAAATTAATTTTAAATAAATTCCCATTGATAAAACAAAAAGCGTGTTTTTAAGAGATAATACCTATCAAAAGATTGACACCGGTTCATGTACGGTTTAATTGTCAAATTATTTCCAATGAAAAAAATTGTATTAAATGGTAAAAATATATTCAAAATATACTTCAAATCCACTCAAATTAATAATTTATCATTATTAATTATTTCGATTAAAAAAATGTTTTTAATTAAAATTTAGTAATTTTCACTAGTCATCAAAATATAAAAGTTATCCAAAAGTAAAACATTTCACCCTAGGATAAATTCGATATTATGAATCCCAAAATGAAGTCTATTTTGGGGGATAAAATTTATAAAATTTCAAAACATATGTATTAGTATTCATAACGGCTAGTTTGATTGGTTGTGGTGTGTGTTAGAACTCGAAGTTGCGTACAACACACGCTATTGGATTACTCAAAGGGAAACATACCGTGGAAGCATGGGGTGTTACACCTAAGAATAATGAAAACATAAAAATAATATATAACATATATATATATATACAGTTAAATTTTAATGGACACCATGATAGGTGTTAAAATAAGATTGAACAATAATAGTTTTGTGAGGCAGTAATTCACCACCCATATAAACAGAATGTTATCTAACCATTAGATAGAGGTGTGTGTAAGTTTAGGTAGAATACTTTTCATAAAAACATCCTAGTATATTTAGTATATTGGTGTTATTATGGGATAAAATAATAAGAAGATAGTGGCGAGTAAAGAAGTAAAATAAATGGAAGAACGTGAGAGAAGACATTACCTCTAAATCGGGTAACTCTTTTAGATTTGAGCCAAAGGCTACCTTGGGAAGACTTATGCCCAATGTGAGGCTTATTGGAGTAACAGATAGATTTTCAATGATAGTATGTGATGAGGAGGGATGAGGAAATGGCTTGAGAGGTGTGGGTAAGGGGTAGAGGTGGGGGCCTTTTATAAGTAGGAGGAGGGTCACTTTGGAAAGTCTTGAAATGTTACTTTATTAAAAAATGTTTTTTGGATTTTTAATGTAAAGAAATGATATATTTATAGGATAAGGTGATAACGGTTCTAAATCCACAAATACAATAGGTTTTAGACAATTTTAAGTCTTATATTTTACATTATCTTTTCATTTTATTTAAATCATTCATTAATGAGGTAATCACTACATCATCATGGTGAAATAAATAAATTTATTTATTTAATATATAAAATTTTGAAAACAAATACCATGATGTAGGAAGTATTTTTATATTTTCAATTACTTTTTATAGTCTAAGTGATCATTTATGTCAAAAAAATTAAAATTGTTTACTTAGGTGTTACATAGTTTGGATATATTTTTCTTTTCGTTAAAAATAATATGATAAAAGGTCACTACAACTCAAAAATGATTACATGGGGTCCCTAAGTTGGAACAAGAAATCCCATGGTCGACCCTGACACAAAAAAGGATTTGGACACATGTTTTGGTCATCATTTATTAATATGATATTATTTTATTACTCTTAACCACCTGATTACTAATTAATCATGATAATTAAAGATAATTGTCCTCGTTACTATTCATAATGTCCCAAAACAAAAGAGTCTTAATTACATAATTTGGAGCTTATGATTCCAAATATTGAATCCATATTACCAAATTCCAAACAAAGAAATTTTAGTAACTAATATAAAAATAAATTCCACTGTCAAAACAAATAGCGTTTTTTTAGGAAAGAATATCTATCAAAAGATTGATAATTTTTATGTCCAATTTCTAATCGAAATTAATTATAATGTCCAAAATTGTATTGAATTGAAAAAATATATTCTAATTAAACTTTAAAACAAATTAAATGAAAAATATAACCATATAATTTAATTATATGAAAAAGAACTTTTGAAGTAAAAATGCAGTATTTTTCACTACTCATTAAAAAATGAACATTTTCAGAAAAAAACCAAAAATTTATCCAAAGTAACATTCAGTGTCACAATTATAAATAATAAGTTTTGTATGACATATATAGATTATAAAATTTTAAAAATATAGATTGAAAAATGGTTTTCCATAAAAAGGTGGTAAAACAATCTTTTAAAAATATTAGAGTATTATATGCTTAAGATTGGATTTATTCTCATTTTAAGAATATACAAGAATATATAATTAATAAATAGATATAGATATGAAAATATATTATTCTTTACTTACTTGTGATTTTACATATTTACCCAAAAATCCTTCATGATGGTTTATAATGAAAATGTGAATTATCCTTAACATATACCCTTGGAGTGTCAAACCTAACGGGCAGTGAGGCCCGTTGTTGTGTACTATGACACCACGGGTCAAGCCCAACACTCCTTGTTAGTGTTTTAGTTTCTAGGTGCATCTGTTCTCGAACCACATCCACTTTTATTATCCTAATTGGGATGTATTTCTTGGAAAACCCACATAATAAAAACATTACCAAAAAATTTGGATGTTCTTCTATTCTAATCCTTAAAGCCCATATTTGGTGAATGTTTCCTACTAAAAGTTTATATAAATATAGTTTCCAAGGTAATTGATAAATTTAATCAGATATCTACTACAATGCCCTGATCCCAATTACCCAGAGCCGGTGCATTATTTTAATACATTGGCATGATTATAAAGAATCAAGTCTGGAAGAACAAATTAGTTTCAATGACTTGGAAAATAGATTAAATAAATGAACATTAAATTAAACTGTATAACATAAATAATATCATAAAATATAATTTGAAAACTCTATTACTCCCTTAGGATAAAACTATACATAACTAATAATTTAATTCTTGGCATTATGGAAAAATAAAACATAAAAGCGGGTGACCTTAGTTTCTTAGTAAGGAGGAACTTTTAGTAGAAGCTATAATAAGTAATCATAAACTTTTATGGAATGGTATTAAATGGAAACACAATCCCTTTAATCATAATAATTTGAACAATATTTAAAAGATAAAATAATCCCATTTAATTATTCACATGAATATTCAACTAGTCGAATAATCATATGTAACATTAATAACTAATCTCATAATGGTGGAATTCATAATTCTAGATATCTTGACCACAATGTCAACACCTCATGCTAGGAACCTAAATATAATTTTTTACAATGTATTTTTCGATGACAGTAATTTTTTTCAGGAGACATACCGAAGAATAGAGTGGAAATAATGGGCTCCACGTATCAGTTACTATGTCCAAGACATTCCTCATTTGAAAATTCTGAAACATAACATAAACATTCATATTAAAACTAGCATAAAAAATATAATATATTTAACCATAAACCATGAATGTTATAAAAATAGAACATCCACAATCTAAAATATCATAACTCATTCATTACAATATAGATTATTTCATTATAATAAATCAACATCAATCCAGAATAATATCCAGTAAAAGATATTGACCAAAAAGAAAATGATTAGTCAAACTCTTTCATAGAAATATTCGTTTTTGTGTAATAATTTAGAAGTCACCAATTTATAAAAAAGTCCTTTAAAAGATATTTCTAAATAATTTATCTGATACCTCTTTGAAACTATTTAATGGAATTGACATTTTAAAATAGTAATGTATATATAAATAAATCCTTAAAATAATTTTCAAAAAATGGACATTAATAAATAAAAAATTAGAAAAAATCATTAAAACATTTAAAATATTAACATTGATAAATATTACATTCCAAAAAAACATAAAAGATTCACTTTTATAACAATTTTATGAACCACGTGCATTGATGGTTAAAATTTCATACTAAATACTTACACATAAACAGTTTTGGATAATAATGAAATTGAGGAATTAACACATACCTTGTATTTTCCATTGGTCGAGGGTATGTTTAACCTCCTGTATAATTACCATAGTATGATACTAAATAATACTAGAACAAAATTAACATTAATGATATCATAATGATTCATTTATTTCATTATACTAGACATTTAATAGTAATTTCATCGTTAAAATAACATTTCAGATAATAATTGCTTTCTATATCATATGTTTTTTAAATTTTTATTCTTGATCTTATATCATATTTTATTATCTACTTACTTCCAGAATATAAAACATTATTTATGCTAATTATATATTCCATATATTTATATGAATTATAGGTAGATATATGAAATAAAAACACCGTTTATGGAGATGGTAGGTCGTACATACACATAAAGGCTGAATCCGTTTTCATATCATATTGAACAGATGTAAGTGAATGAGATATATGTAAATATATATATATATATATATATCCAGTAGAATTATTTTTCTCATATATTAAATACTTATTAATAATATATTTTTTAAATTCATCGTTGAATGGTGAACGTGGAAATGAATCAAATCGCGTTGTGGAGATGGTAAGTCGTATGTACGCACAAGAAATGATTCCATTCTATTGATGATGAAATATAATACAATTGGATAGTATATTATATATAATGAATCATTAACATGTTATATTTATTATTTACATCAATTATACAATTCATTATACCCATCCAAATAAAGAAGTGTTGAATAACAATCTACACCCTGATGTGGAGATAGTAAGTTGTACATATGCACGTATGGTGAAATTGTCAATAATTGGATGGATTGAATAATGAATATGGTTGTACCATATGTATAAAAAATCTATTATTTATATGCTACTTGATTTATTATTTTGGAAAGGAAACAACCAATAATGAGGAAGTAGATGAAGAAAAGAACATTAAAAGAGGTTATGAAATAATTAACTCTTCTTCGGGTTCATTATTTTGATTTTAAAAAAGGGATTAATATTGGATTTATGATGAAAATTAAGCCTATATGTTTTTTTGAGCGTTGTTGGGAGTATATTAGAGCAGTCTTTGATGAGACAAATTGATTTGGAGGAGTGTATTTGAGAGAAGGGGAGGTACCCTTTTATAAGAGAGGTGAGGGGCACTTTTTTGGAAATGCTTGAAATATTAAATTATTCTAAAAACAGTATCCTCAATATACTATGAGGTTTTTATGAGATGTATTCGAACTACACTAACACACACCCTTATCAAATGGGTAATGAACATTCTGTTTTGTGGATGGAAAACTAACGCCTCACGAAACGATGATTTTTCAATTATCTCCTACCACCTATTATGGTGGAAATTATGATGGAAATGTATTTATATATGATATATATTATGTTTATTCATTTTTAGGATTTTTTATTTTTCATTTATATCATACCATTATGGTTTCCAAAATGGGAAAACACGATAATTTCATTTGAAGATGTGTGGACTACCGCCCCCTCAAAGTGATATGACTTGTTAATTCCATATGTGGGATGTATAAAGGATAGATTTAATAGTATTATATATGATGTTATAATGGAATCATAATATAACTATTTATAATTAGGTTTTAATACCTTTACAGTATGAAATAGAAATCAAAGTAGCGTTCATGTATACGTACGACTTACCGTCTCAATGACTGATGCATTTCAATTCTCATCTCCAGATGTTATATACTATTATAAATACATATATATACTGGATATATATGATGTATAAGATATCTAAATCATTATAATAATTATGGAGATAATGTATTGTTGGAAACCTGGACAACATGTAATTATAAGGTGTTCATTTTTACTCAAGTACCAAATATCGACGAAACAACCGTTAATAACATAAATGACTACATAATGACTATATCATGGAAATAAGTGATATAAAAGGAATAGTAAACTTGAAAAAGATTCTAAATTATGTATAAATTAACTTTACTTTGTTTTTTAGCGGATTAATGAATGATCGAGTCAAGTCGGACATGAGGTAAGGGACTTCTTCTCAAACCCCTTTCATTGAGAAATATTTTGTATTATTCTCAACATTCTTTTATACGGTGCATAAATAAAATTTAATTTTAATTACATTAAAAGGTAATCCTTTCCTAAAAGGATTTTAAATAAATTACTAATATAAGAATGTGTCATTTTAACGTAAGCGGTGACAATGACCTTTTCTTCTGCCACGAGTATTATTTTATCATTGGCTTCCTTTACAAGCCGAAATGTTTTTAAAAGGAAAATAAATAAAATATAATCATTTATGTATTTATGTATTTATGTATTGAATAAGTTTTTGATAATGTATTTATAATGTTAATATATTTAAATGATATATTGTGAATAGAATCTAGAAATGTAATCTTTCCTTTATGTTTATTTTATTTTTTATGAATTTGTAATGGTTCTTTTTCATTGTTTATGTATATTGGTAGTTCCTTGCTAAACCTAGGTTGGGTGAGCCTGAGATAGCTCTCTAATGAATTGGGTAATGTGGAATAGGTATACATTAATGTTTCTCCTTATAGATTTAGGTAATATACTATAACGGGTATTCCAAATGTAACTCCCTACGTAGCTGTGATAGCTACAATGTACGTATCATATGGATGCAACAAGTTAAATTTATGACTTATGTTTTCTATGTGTTATTTATAAGTATTATGATTTCATGAGGTATATTAAAGGTATTATATAATTTATATAATAATTAACTAATGTTTCCATTCTTTTTTTCTAACCATACTAAGGTTTTTATATTCATCCCATGTTTTGAAATGTTTTTCACTAGACATACAGATGAATTGGGTCAAGGATGAGATCATGGAAAAAGCATGATATATAAAACATGGAACTAGACATGACTCATTTTTTCAGGAGTTTTGATTTTGTGAAAAAATGGAAACATAGTAGAAGTGTATACTTTTTAATATTTTGAGATGTAATTGTTATGTCCTAATTCTCTAAAACTCTAATCCTGAAAAGATCCTCAACGTGAATTATTCATTTTATTGAATATTATATAATGTTTTATGGTCGTGTTCTTATAGTTATCTTCATAAGTCCCTTATATAACCCTTAGAAACTAGAATAACCATATGGTCAAATTCCAATATAATTACACAAAGCATCGGTGAGCTATATTGAGGCTCATCCATATTATCGTGAGAAATATTGGGGATCAACATGTCATATCATGTTCTATAACGGGGTTTAATCCATTGTTTTATCAGTATCGGGATCACTCATTATCAGTAACAATACATAAGAACAATAACTCGATTAATGAACATAGAGAATTTATTTAATCACAAACATAATAAAAAATTGATATTCTATTCACACCACGAATATCCCATGGAAATGAAATTGGTTACAAGAAAATGTCATTGAAATAATTAGAATTCATCCTGATAAAGAATTAGTTTGGTATCATTAAAAAATATACCCAATATATAATAAGTAACCTAAAGGGTTTTTGATGTTGATGAATTGATATAAAATTAAAATATAAACAAATATTTTTGGAATGTAAATTATTTTCAATGAAATATATATTAAAAACTAAAAATTTAACAAATATTTTCCAAATGAATTTCCCTATAAAATACCTTAGAATATTTAATGGAGTCTTTAAATCAAATTATGCTAATGATTTGTAGAAAATAAGTTCATATTTTAAAATTTTAATATTTATGATTGTTTTAAAATAGTTTGTAAAAGGGAAAAAAATTCTGCCATTTGCAAAATGTTATTAAAATTATTATTAATTTTTCCTAGTGATTATCAAATATCAGGAAATATAATATGGGGAAATAATTTTTCATTACAAAAAATTATTATTTTAAATATTTTAGAAAAAGTGTATATTGAAGAGAAAATTTCTTAATCTAATTGAATATTTTTGATCATTATCACTTACAGATGACATTCTTGATGATTCTTTAAACTGTAGGGGAGGAACTGGTAATTAAACATATAAAATGAATATAAAAATACATTATATTAAAGTATATGTGTATAATTAAAATAAAATTAAATGATTTCCACAAAATTAATTGTGGACAAAAAAATCCCAAAAATAAAATAGATTTTAAATAATTTCTTTTCTAGTTTGGAAGCACTTAAATCATTAGTCCCATAAAATAATGACATAAAATGAAACTGTAAATATCATTAACAAAAGGGTATTCATGAGATAAAACAATTAAGTACACATACATGCAACACATCAAACAATAAAGGTTCTTATTATAAATGAATGTCCTCATGAAATCGAATTTAATATGAATTATCCTTACAATGATAATATCAAATAATTTGGAATTAACCAATGGATATATTAAGTGTAACAATTATAAATCAAAAAATAAAATATTAAATAAAAAATATAACATTTTATAGATTGATTCACACATAATAATGGAATAAAAATATCAATGAAGAAGTGTTATAACCAAAAATAAGTAAATTGAGTGTTGATACACATTACCACTTGGTAACATTAATGTCAAACACTATTGAATAAAATGATTCAAATTTCAACATGTAATTTCATATCTTAATTTAGTTCTATGATATAGAATTTATAAGGTTTATTATAAGCACTATATTAAAGAAATAATGTTGATAACCATAAAAGTTTCTTTAATTAATGGAAATCGAGAGAAAATAGTTTAACTATAGTCCAAAATTTCTATACATATCCTCAAAATAATATTTTATATGAATATATAAAATATTCTATTTTTTACATAACATTTCATGTTATATTAATTTTTCATTAACAATTTTTTTCATTTATTAAAATATCATTATTTTTTACTCAATCAGTTATGTGTGTGTCTTGTGTTTTGAGGACATTCGTTCCATAATTTCAAAACGTATTGAAATTGTGACCATGGTAAAAGTTTTAATTATTACATAATATAAATAATTATAACAATAAAATAATTATAAATTTTATTTATCAATTATATTTTTTTTAAAAAAATCGTGAATGATGGTTAAGTAAAATTGAACTACATTAAAATTATTTAGATGGTAGATTACATTTTCACATGAGTGACATCTCAATTTTCCAATAAATATTATTCAAAGAAGGAAAGTATTAATTTTCAATATAATTTTATAATTATTTCATTGGAACAATATTATGTTAAAAAGGTTATAAATATCGAAAATGTGATTTTGGTGTTGAAAAATGAATTATATTACCAATTGAAAGTGGTATCCCACACAAACATAAGAATTAAATTATAATTCTTCAATATATTGATATTTGATAATTTTTATGATTTATTATATTTTCATATTAATAAATAGGTCATAAATATGATATAAATACATTATAACCACCATTATAACCATCAAAGAGATACTGTGATTGAAATTGAAATACATCAATTCACGAGTCAGTTGTCCACCACACATACAAATAATGGTTCTATTCACCTTTTAATGTATGATTAGATTGATATAAGTTCTGTGATTAACACAAAAAAGTCATAGTATATGGAATATATTTAAAATACTATTTAACAATATTTTGATAATATTTAAAGGTGGTGGAAGAATAAATTACACAAAATGGTAAATAACTATACATATTCTTCAGGAAACCCCTTATGGTTTACAAAAAAGGAATTTCTATATTGTTTTTTATTTTTATGATAATGAAAAGGGATATAATATGTAAGAAGATATTTATTTTATTAAATTTTGTTTTAATTTTCTGATCCAAATGGTTCATTAAGTGTGAAGACATTTATGTAAGAGTTCCACATTTATAGGAGAAGGGTGGGGCACTCTTGGAATTTCATAAAATATTAAATAAATATAAATTATTTTTGATATCATTTATGGTAAAAACTGATAAAATTAAGACAAAGAAGTTTATGTGTCAAAATAATAGCATCCAATTTTTTATATGTTTGGATTACATTTTTACCCCTGTCTTTTTTTCTTTAACCATTTGTTGACACTTTTGATAATTATGTTGATATCAATGTTTTTTACTATTAATGATATAATATAATTACAATAGAAGGATGAAGAAACCATAATTGTAAAATAGTTGTTTTCATCAACCATATTCCTTTCATTTGTACAATTTTAAAATTTTTAAAAATTATAAATAATTTTATTTAATATAATTTTGTAATAAATAACAGTAATGAAAAATTTCGAATGATTACTTAATTTGACTTTTATAGTTTAATGAAAAAATTGATTAGAATACAATGCATCTAAACCTCAATAATAAATAATTATTTTATTAAATAAATTATGCTCCAAAAATAATCACTAAAATAAATTTTTTAGAGTTTTTGAAATAATTTTATTGATTCATTTACTACAAGCCAAATAATTGTGTCGGTTCATTCATATGAATTTAATGAATTTTTTGATTCACTAAAAATTTAAATTAAATTACCATTTACTATCATTATATTTCAATGAGGATGAAAAGGTTATAAACAAGACCTTATTCATATTATACAAGTTAATATCACTAATAAGAATCATAGGGGCTTACCTAAGCTAGCCTGTGCACACCCCACGACACATCAAAAGCATTGCACATTCACACTACATGACACAAAAAGGAAGAAAAACACTATGTAGGAAAACTATATCGAGAGCCTATTCCATTGAACTAGGCTGGGTAACTCCTCTGACTAGGGTATTAAATTTCAATATAAATTGGACCCTTGGTTTCTTCATTTTCAAAACAAGAAAATTAAAAGAATTATTAAAGTTATGGTTACACATCCATTTTTCTTAGATAATCTATACACTACCATGTACACATATTAAATTTACGAAAATAATTAATTAACTATTATATTTGTATCAAATTCCATCCATGGTCTGAAACATAAATTCACCTATTCTAGGATCTCATAACCCATAGTGTACAAAACCTACATGAGACACCTTCCCAAAATAAGGACCTATGAAAAACCAATAAAAATTCATCTGAGGAGGCCTACGGTTAGTAGGATAAATACTCTACCAAATATATTTAGGTGGTCTATTTCTCTTGATATCACCATATCATGTAGGATTACACCATGTTTAAAGCACCTCTGGTTCCTCACATGCCTTACGTGAGGCAGATTTTATCTCTAATCTGGGAAATATATAATCAAACTTTTATCCATCTTCTATTTAAACAATGGTAGTACCTCTCAAAAATTTAATATTTTATTAGATGGGGACAAAATTATAACATCCATAGAAGCCTTGTGAATTAAAAACCCATGGAATGGGGAACACCAACATGTCTCCCATTTGGGTGTTCTTTCCCAATTTTATCTTACTTGACAGGTAGGGTCCACAATGGGAATGAGAATTTTCATTCAAATTTTCACGAGGACCCCAACCATATGGGGTGTCATGGATTTATCACCTTTCTAAAAAATTGGTTGAGAATTTTCCTTCCCTCATCATTTCTGAGTCTACGGGCTTCGGTTCAAGGTAAGGATGGTGAGTATCACGATTGACATTCCCTTTTAAAAGAATGATTTCCAGCTACTGGAACCTATTTTAGGAAATCCCACTATGTGTATTCACCGATCTATTATTGAAGAGGGTTTCAATCTTACATATCTTTGAATATAGGTTCATATATGTATGGACATTCTGATGTGGAATCTAGGATACAAAACAAGAGACAAAACAAGCACATCAAATACCTCTATTCACCCCACGTATAGAAAGACTTTTCCACCATAGGAAGAATGATCATATCGTTTTCTAGAAGTCTAATATCCTAATGTTTCTCCAACAATGAATGACTGAATTGGAATAATATGTTAGATCTGAATGTGATGCTCAAATGGTTTCATGTATTTTTTGGTAGAGATTGTTTTTAGGATCTCTCCGTCTTTCCCTTAGAAAGACTCCATAGGCTTGGACTCAATAGGATATATATAAAACCATAGGAGGATGTATTTTTATGTTTTATAGATTTTCTACATCGTGTTTTTTCTCCAAACAATCCTAAGACATGTTGGATAAGGGTTTGTTGGTGATCATGAGAGAATCTTTGTTGGCATCATTACATGTGTAAGTCCCAATAGATCCTTTTGGTCCTAATATATGGTATAATCCCTAAAATCCAATCAAATTGGTATCATATTCAGTTTAATCCCCCATTATAAATAAAATAGTGTATCCCCCTTAGGATTATTACTTAACGAATCCATATTGATTCACCAGGGAATCCTCATTAGGAGTAAAATCCCCATCAAAATATCAAATCATTAGGGAATCCTAATCATAAATAATCTTCAACAGAATTTTCTCAAATATCCATAAACACCATTGATAAAATCTTACAGACCTCTATGGTTGTAGTTTTTTCACAACTGAATTACATGGGTTTTGATTCTTGTCCAAACAGGATACGTAGAAGGCCTCCCAATGGTTCAAAACCTACATCCAAAATCAAACCTAATTTTATATGGACCTCATTACAAGTAAAGACTTATTATATTTTTAATTCCATATCCTTTACAAGAACCATGATAGGCCCCAAAATAATTCCCATGACAAAATATTATGAGGAAAATTTATCCTAGACATCCTCGATGCCTGATGTCAAAATGCACGGTTCAATCCTTATCACATGACCTGATGAGGTATGATGTGTCTCATAATGTGGTATAAAACTATATCGGATTTAATTCCTTGCACAAGGACATATATAAAGCCCGTTGTATTGTTCTGAACCCTATTTCATAACAAGTCCCATATCCATGGATTATGATACAATCCTGATCTCCTCACTGAGTTACTGAAACTAAAATCATTATAATAATGAAATTTAATATCTAATTAATATATAAAAGGATACCACTGATGGAGAACCATATATTAACATAGATATTTCATTTTATTTAGAACCTAAAATTAAAAAAATGATTCTAAATTCTATAAATGTTAATAACAGATTTTTAGTTCAATGATGACACCTATCATACTTGTGAATTAGTGAAGGATTCAGGAACATATCTTAAATATATAAGAGTGTCATGTAATAGTTAAAAGACCCCACAGGGTGTGATGAGATTAAAATACAATCCTCACAACCAATTTTAGTTTTTAAGAGTCACTGGGAAAACCCCCCAATGACAGTCTGCCTTTGGAAAGTAGGTCTCTCAAAGACATTTAACTGTTCGGTGTTTCCAATTAAATAATAAATCCCAATCAGATAATACCTTAAAGAGATGTATATATATCTTTTACATAATGATTATTCTACCAAAACCACAAAACACCATTCTAATTCCTTGTGGCCATCAGGGATGAAACATAAATGGAGAACCTGAGGTGATTACCTAATAACAATTGTTGTTTCATCCACCTATGCGACCCCTTTCACAATAAATGTTAATTAAGGGAAATATAATAATCAATAATGAAGGATCTTCATTTATGAAAATTATTTCACCACCAACACAGCATATACAATGCTCGGTCTATAATAACCTAATCCACAAGTATAACTATATTAGTACAATATAAACCCTAGATGATGAATGATATGTCCTCTAGATAATGAATACCAAATGATAAATCATCCATTGATGACTCATGGTCAAGAAGAATATGGAAGACATCACAATATTCAACAGATTCAAGATCTTTTCCCTATAATGAAATAATCAGTCTCTCCCTTATCTTAGGTAACTAGATGATGATGCCATGAAGGGCATCATCTAAAATACACAAGGATACTGAAAAATGGATCCAATTCATAGTCAATTCTGTCAATTCCTCACAGTTGTAAACCATCAACATGATGAGGGTTCCATCATTAAAGGTCTGACCCCTGTTATGCAGACCCGAGTCTGCGTGATGACCCACTGAGGAATGAAACTGGCCAATATGGAGTAGGTCTACACCTTTATCACCATCATAGAACCCAAAAATAAAATTTGATGAAAAAATGTGTGTCAAAATATACACCCTTATATTCTATTTTATCTATCCACCAAACTCATATGAAAGCACCCTTGGAAGCCCACTATGAAAATCTAGTGACACCCAGTGGGTAGGAACATATACATACCCTCACTAACCATTACTATTAAAATATTCTAATGGATCCAAACAATGAATTCCATTTCTCAAATATGAGGAAAGAACCGATGAAAAATACACTCACCCACATTAATCAATCCTATTGGAAGACTCATGAACGACCAGATAATCCCACTAACCAAATATGTTGGCACACACTGAGCCAAAAAAACACTTGCATGTACCTAGATACCCTACTAGTTGAATTAGATGGTTATTGAGGAGAATGAATAATACCCTACCTAGTTTCTCTAATACTAATTGAAAACTCAGTTAGAAGTGTTCAATGTCCCCTACCATCCATTTTTGGATGAAAACCACAAGTAGGAACAAAAACTGATTTGAATTAATCAATCATGCTAGCTGTTTCATCTATCAATATCCAGAAATGTCTGCTAAAAATCTCAGTGGGGAATAAGGGAAGGCCCAACTCTCTTCCCAAAATATATATATATTCAAATTTCTAATATCTATGTACATTGTTAAAATGGTTAATAGGTAGATGAAATTCCCTATCGACATCTTATATACATGACAATATTTGATAAGAGTGACAAAAATATATTTATAGAGATAGATAGGGAGATTCATCGTAAAAAATGTGGCGGTTTATAAGAACGACAATGTAGTTAAGACAGACACATATGGTTCCATCTAAGAGGGTTGTTGGAAAACTCCCCCACAATATACGAACAACTATATTAGGAACATACACCCATATCAATCAAATGTAATCAGCATATCCCAAATTCCACACCATGGTTGAAACAAATCACTTCCCAGAAAATCCATGTCCCCTAGCAATAGGCCATAATCATTTGCAAGAAGGCATAAAAAATCATCTCACAAGATGGCGTCAAAATTAAGATACAATATGTGATCTCTCTATACTTAATGTGGAATTTATAGGATCCCTCATACACTTATATGCGGTATCTAAATATCATACTCTCCCAATACCAAATGAAAGTTGTAAAAGAAACAATTCCAACGATCCTCCTATAAAACTTCACCATGATGTATTTATTAATGAACCAAAACTAATTGGTCTTAAGGGATTATATCTTAAAGAGATTCCTGAGAGACCACCACATTGATAAAAGATAAAAGATAATGAAGGACTCCCCTTGCTGTAATCCTCCATGGTAGTCCTCCCCAACAATGAATTCCATGAAAATGTTATTTCACTATTATAGTTTATCTTCATCTGATGTGTTATCCACATAGAGATTTATTGATGATAAATCCCCCATAGTATGAGTCACAATGGAAACTAATTCCATTCATGACTGACAAATATTCATTGAAATGTGAAATCCTTTATTAGCCAAAATATATCCCAATGTGATGGTCACTCAATGAACAATCCTCAGTTAATATGGAATAAAACTTATTAGATAAAGTTCCTATTGATCATTTTGGTTATTGTAATGTAGTGGGATGTCAAATGTTTTGGTAATAAATAGTAGATGACCCTATGGAAAAATAGGAAAAATACCTAATTAAAATTTTGAAACAACATGATAAGTATGAAAAAGTAGCAGCATTTTGGACTTTATCCACCCCACAATACAACAATCTGTTACTGTTTTCGGAACATTGTGTGCATGAAATATGTTTTAATACAGGGAAAACACTTCTAAAATTGTGAGAAAAATCATTACCGAATGTCGCATATTAGCATCATGTCAAGGTAATTTAAGGGATGCAAATCTAGATTGACTAGGTATCTCTCCTAGTTTCACAACATACAATGTTAGGGAAACAACAAGGATCCAATCAACATGCATGATTGACCTTGTTAAAAATATCAAGATATTTGATCTTAGATGTGACATCTAGTGTTCATTTCAGAGGAAGGGGTGAACATGGATCATTGCATTTCTCCATGCTCCCTGACTATAAATACATGAAAAAGTGGTATTTTAATATTTTATAACATTATGCGAACTTCAAAAAAATGATCCTATTTATATAAAATGATATTCTCAAAACAACCGGTCTTAAATACCTATCTCTTACATCGAGATAGAAAATAGTAGGCGATTAGGTTACATTAGAGTCCATCATATTAAAACAATGAATAAATCCATCATTAGTAGAAGTCATCCATTAGATATAAAAAATGACATATATATCACAAACGATCATTGAATTTTTATAATTTATGTGAATACTAGATGATAGACCCAACACATGTTCGAACAAAACTCTATTATATCAAATGGGCTGTTGCAGAAGTAGCATCCATGATTGTTTAGGAGAATTCCAACCCACAAGGTTGTGATGTTTTACATCCCAACCTTCAAAGTCTGCAAAGCAGTATTGAAGATTAATAATATTTGATTGAGAAAATCCATAACCATTAATTCTATGAGAATTTTCAGACTAGAATCCTATTCCTCTATGGAATTTATTAATCCCCTAATTAATGGAGATTATGTGGAGTGGATCATCCTATTTTATCCCATACAGTGATATGGTATCTTAATTATGGACACACATGACTGAAAAATATTGAGGATTCATTCAAATAACATCCCACAAAAAATATCCTAGAGAATTATAAAATTATTCTAAAATACATTGTATAGGGAATATGAAATGAAAAACTTACATAAACAATGATTAATGGAAAACAATGTAGTACACATTGGTTAATGTCATCAACACCTCCCTTGATAATCCGAAAAACATGAGGCTAATAAAAAAGTGGAATTAGTGGAGGATGTTTTCCTTCGGAATAAGGAAATCCATGAAATTAGTGAAGGAGGTGTGTGTAATATTTACAAGAGTGTCACCTTGAATATAGGAATTCTCTCAATCGTACAACCATTAAATCATTGAATAGAATCCATCATCAAAAAGGGTATAGATATGATTATACCTCTCCTACCTCTTAGAGATTATGATCCCTATTTAAAGGAGGAATTATTTAATAAGTGTGGGTATGTGATGAAATAATTAATAAGGCTCAATTCAAAATTACTTTCAATAAACCTTCCTTCTATATATTTTTAACTAGGTGATCCTCAACTCACACTCCTGGTTGGAATACCTCAATATGTTTATTTTAGTCCACAACTAAATTAGATCTAGAACATCCACTCAACATAGGATAGAAACTACTAATATATAATTATCCGAAAATAGTAGGTTGAGATTTCTTCACATTGGTTGCACAACAAAAATTAATCTTAGTGCATCCTTACTATTATGCCCCTATAGGATACCCTTGGATGATACCAGTGGTGTGACCATATAAGTACATACAGAATGATTCCCCTATTCATGATCCTACTCAGCCATAAATTCCTCAATTGATCATGAATACCAATGATTTTATAATGGTTCTATTGGATGTAATGGAGGAACAGCGTGTACCTGTGCAATGAAAGAATAATCCATACCCAAATTGTTAAACCCAAATCTCCCCTCATCCATCATTGGAAACACTACATTTCATATTTTCAATGGACTCATAGTCCCAAAGAATATTTTTAATGATTCATTATCTCTTTATCATCCCATTATGGGGATGCCTGATCAATATGTGGTGGTGAATCTAAGGTGTTTTGTATAATCGCTATAGGGATCAACCTTTGTATGGTACACTAGTTTGATGGCTCAGTCGATTATAGGGTGGGAATTATTTTTTTGAAAGAATCTATTCCAATTTTCTAGGACATTTTAGAATACAGTAGTACATGAACTATCAAATTAATAACAATGAAATAAGAAGTGGGTATAATAATTCAATATTTGATAAAATGGATTTCAGTATTCCATGAACCTATTGTTTCCTCAAGAAGTAATATTTTCCATCTTTATAAAAAAAATTATGAAATGTTTTACACATCACTCAACCCTATTAAATAGACATGAGGGTAACGATGCGTCACTTATATTTCTCAAAGAGTGTAAGAATTCATTTCATAGACCAATTCAATGTTGTGGGTAATTCCAAAAGATTTGGGAAAGGGAATGGGGAATATAAGGGCCACTCCCATTACTCTTAAGTATAATCCTTATCATATTCCTGATCTATAATACAGTAACATATCCTCTCGATTCAACACCTTTTTAATCAACAAAAACTCCCACCCATTCCAGACAATTATGTAGAATATAGGAAAAAATTGTTTTAGGAGATGAAAGAAGTTATATTCTTTTCAAGGACATCTAGTCCATATTTTCATCATCCTGAAATTGTTAAAAAACTCTATTATGAAACAAAATCCCTTTAATTCTAGCAAGAATAGTGAAGATGATCTCTCAAACTATTGAAACTTCCATCAAGCACTTGGTCACAACTTCCTCAATTTTTTTTTCAAAATACATCCTATAATATATGGTGGGCTATAGCCAAGTGAATATGAGAAGAACACCAAATCAAGTAGAATGTGTCTCTTCCACTGATCTAGAGGTGGAGAATGAGTTAAAGTATGTTAAAATCAAGAGTACATAGAAGTCCAGTAATTGGATGGCCAGAAAGACAATCAACCCAATTCATTCTATCGTCAAAAAATATTATAAATAACCAATTGTGCCTTCATGCACTTCCTCAATAACACAATTGACTCCATTAACAACTCATTCCATTGAATTCTAGTCATACAAATAATATACATGGATAGAACAGTATAAATAAAACAATTGAAGATTACCCTGTGTAAGGATTATGTTTTTTCTAATTTAGTAGATTTCATTCCTATACCCCCATAATAATTGGAACCACCATACCAAATGGTACACCATGGGTCAACCAGCCAAATAGAATAACTATTATATGAAGTGTTGATATCCTGTTCCATTAATGTTATTCATTTTTTGGATCTCTTCTCAGATTATAAAACTAATTATAAACCCAAATTCATTAATATTGATCTGGGTACTATGGGAGAGGTAGTCAAAACGAAGAAATAGGGGAAGGCATGGTCTTACTAAGATTCTCTACTCCAACAAAATCCTTGATCAAACTATGTATGTAGTCAAAAGATGTGGGATAGATCTATTGTGAAATTAGAAGGATGAAGTATTTTCCCCATTAATGATTTTTTCTACCATGAAATGATCATTCTATAATACAAGATTAATGATACATCAATTACTAATAAACATCAATGTTCATGTAGTCCTAGTTGACCGAATCCAATTTGAGAAGAAGCACATTCATCTCCAGTTACAAGGGTTTATCCATCTACATCAAGTATATCATTTCCTAAGGAATATGAAAAAGGGAATCCCCATGCTGGTATGAACAGAACAACAGATTAGAATTATAATATTATGAAACCTTTTATCTATATTTCTATCCTTGTTTTCAGTTATGGATGCTCCAATTCTATAAAAACACCACATGAGGCACTCATAGATGCCTTTTAAATCCCTCATGAATTTTACGTTCTTGTTTATATTACTAAATTGTATCATGTAGATAAAGATATTATAGAATTCCTAAAATTCATCTATTTCATAGTCCATGATGATAATTCAAGAATATAGGGACATTCAAACCCTTTGAAATATTTATGCTAGGATAAATGACATTGATATACAATGATATTACATTGAAAATGATTCAAGAGTCAAAATCATTTCAATATGAACATTCTATCAACTGGTACTCAATAAATATCACTTTCCCCCCTCCACTATAATGTTATAGTGTTATGAAAAGAATATGGAATAAGATCTTGTTGAAATAAAACACAGAACTCAGTTTTTTGGATCTCTTGTTTCATTTATAGATCAATGTTATTATAAAATAATTATCTTACTTATTCTACTAGGAAGACCTTGGCTACATAATCATATGGCTATACCTTATCATACCACCAATGCCTTAAATATTTTATAAATAGAAACATTGGTACATTACATGATGATATACTCCAATTAAAATCTTATGAAATAGAGTAAACTATGGTAATATTTTTCTATAGGTGAGTGAAACAATATGTTATTTGTGGTGTGGCTTGAAAAAATTCCTTGAAAATATTGGAGAAGATTTTGGATTACCCTTTTAAACCCACTCATTATAGAGTATGTAATTCCTATCAACGAAATTGAGGGCACGTGTCCAAATTTGACCACATATACAATCAATTCGAATATATAAATCTTGATAAATTAGCCCAAAAATTATTGGAAAGTTTTCAAATCCTTGTGAAATGATAAAGATTGGAATGATATTGTCTTCATTACATCCCATGAGCTTTGAAACATCCTTGTTCCTTCATCAAGACTGAGGAATATTCCATGTCTGTGGGAGAAAATGATGATTCTCCTTCTTAATTATGTGTATCGCCTTTTGATCTACATAAAGTCCCCATGCCATCAATGGACCATAAAAATGATGCTTCATCCTCCAAATGTCTAAATCTCGAATCCTCCAATAAATTTATCAAACGTTATTCATCTACTACTCCTCAAGAAGAGGTATAAGAGGTAAATCATTTAGAATATAAAGAGGAAAAATACCTTACGGGATCCCCTCCCTAATATTAGGGAATTGTGTCCACCACTATTGATGAACTTAGATAAATAAATATGGGAATAAATGAAGATAAAAAACCAACTATAATTTGTGAGGCCATAACTTCCAAATAGTTTTAAGTATATAAAAATTTCCAAAATAAAAACTTGGAGGTGTTCACTATAAATTGCACATATATGATAGGCCTTGATCACATGGAATCCACTAATAACACGAGTTCTCTAAAAGACCATCATGGATCCACACATGCTTCCAAAAAGAAAAAAAAATCACCCCTCAAAAATTTATTCCAATGTGAAAAATGTCATCAAGGATAACATCATAGTAGAGGTAAGGTCTCTGAAATGGATAGCTAATGTCATCCCATAAAATAATAATAATTTAAAAGAAAAGATTCTATCATTTTGAGAGATCTCAACTAGAAATGTCCAAAAGATAACTTCCCAATTCCAAACATAATACTCTTAATTGATGTGAATGCTATTTATCAATCCCTCCCCACATGGATGGCTTTTTCGGGTGAAAAAAATCAGATGTCCTGAGAGGATAAAAATCCACCACTTTTAGGGAACACCCATGGATATTTTTATATTGGGAATTTCCATTTAGTTTTGTGAACACTTGTTCCATATACTAATGTTCAATTTATAACATCTCAAAACCCTTCGTTGGGATGTTTATCGAATACTATGTTGATGATCCAGTAGTTTGTATTGACAATGTTCTAGAAACATGGATTTCCTAGTTACCATCTTCAACAAGCTATGACAACATATCCTTATGATCAACCCCTTTACATGGGAAGTTAGGGTAACATTGTAAATATTTTTATCATCTTTAAATTATATCATGACATAAAATTTGAGCATGAAAAAAACATTATATTTTTCATGTCAACTCATAGAAAACATAAAATGTTGAGGGGAAAGATAGGAAACATGTACTATATCCAGTGCTTTTTATCTAACCAATTGGGCAATGTTTACACATAAACCAATAGATGAAGATGTAGGTTAAATATTAGTAGAATATAGACTCTTATGAATCATTTTATAACCCAAGGAAAAACCTCTGGATCCGAATGGTATTAATTCCACCTATTTGGGAAAATATTCTCATTCTACATGTATCATCCATAGAGTGATCACTGGGTTACATCCTTGGGGAAAATAATTATTCTAGAAATTAAAATAGGATTTATTACATTATTTGAAACATTCTCTATAGTGAGAATTGTTATTTAGATATTGATAAGAGATTCCTAGAATTAATATCTACAGTTCACAAATCAAGGAAATAACTAATACACTAGAAGGTCTATTTTGTAAATTGTAACAAATCTCTCGAATATATCATCAATCAACATATATTGATAGGACATCTATCCTTGTTGGAAATTATTCTATAAGAGATTGATATACAATGCATGCCTTAGAATTCAATGAAACGAAAGGCCTTAGAATATTTTATTATAGAAAACCCATATGAAATAACACCACAAATGAATGTTGAATTTTCAGATGAGTAAATATACCATTTTCAAAGAGTCTCCCAAACCTTGGAAATAAATTTTGATGTTTCGTCTAGGAGAACAATATTGAATAGAATGAACGACCCTATGATCTTCAATGTCTGTTTTGGTATCATAATAATTTCCCCCAGAGAGGATGTTATATCTCATATAAAATTATTATAAAAAGGTTTTACTAACAGTGATGGAAAATATCATGCCATCATTGCAGTCCTGAAACTACCATTCTAAATAATGGTGGACCATTTTTATTTGAAATGAAATTTAATGTTGGTGATCAAGCGTAATAATAATATTATTCTATTTGAAGATAAGTGATAATTAACCCTGCTGAATATGTCCAAGGGTTGATTCTATAGTTTCCCTCAGAGCCAACATTGAATATCATTCAGCTATCACAAAATTCCCAAGAAGATGTAAAGAAAATTATAGATAAGGATTTGGACGATCCAAACTGGGAAAAAATACGCATCCACATTGTGAATCATCAAATGGTGAATAAATGAAATCTACTGTATCCCTAAACCATATCTTTCTACCACTAGGTGTGTGTTACCTATAATGTAATACCTCAAGAATGTAATAAATCCATCGTACAAAGCTAGTAATGATAAAATATACATGTTAGAAATCATCTTCACTCTTTTTGATAGCCTAAATAACCAAGATTTCATCTATATGTGAATAATTGATAGAGTCCTTATCATATGTATTGACAGAGAAGAGACACGTGCTTTCATAAATGAAGAGAACATGAGATCCTATGGAACCCACCAACCAGGGATAAAAAATCCCAACACAATTTGATGGTCGGGATACCTTTTTTACTTCGATTAAGTGTGACTGAACATAACTCCCCAAGAAATTTCATTCTTTCCAAGTGAATTCCAACATCACCCATCTACACATATGGTTCCTACATAAAACAAAATACTCCTCAATGTTTTTCATATAGGGAATATATATTTTGGTGTCATACCCTACAACTATGGCTATGCAATTTAAATACATCTTAACTGATACAGATTTCTAATACCACTCAACAAATTCTAGGACATTTGAAATTTAAACTTTTTGGGATCCAACATCATTACTATATTTGGTGTTCCCTATAAAATAGTGAATAAAAATTTCACCAAATTCTATTCTCCTATGTTTTAAAACATATATTAGTAATAAAATATCAATACTATGATTAAATACTCTATAATGTAGTATCTAATGGAATGGTATAGTCTATAAATAAAAAAATGATAAAAAATATAGAATATGGTAGATAAGTATAAAAAGGATTGTATGGACAAGATCATGAATACATTATGGGATTACTATACTATAACCAATACTTCCACACATGCTACCCCATACATTCTCGAATAATGAGAAGATCCAATCCTTCCAATTGAGGTATAAATTATATAACACCATCTTGATATATATTACTAGGTACCCACATGTGAGAAATCCTTGAATTTAGTGGATGCATTTTAGAAGCATGATGAGAAAAGAATACACCCCCAGCATAACATAGAGGTCTATCAAACCAATATTGCATGACCTCTTTCATGAATGTCTACCTATATTAACTTTTCTATAGAGAAATGTTATTAGACATTAAGACTCCATGAATGTCAGGAAAAAATCCCCCAAATCATGAACCCAATTGGGTGGGACACTACTCCAACACAAGGTCCACTCCAATTGAGCCTATTAATTTATCTCAATAGACAGATATCTCATTATAAACTCAACAAATGCCGATTTCTTGAATAAATGATTTGTGTAATCTCATGATACATCTCTCATTTTAATGTTGATAAACAATGTTGATGGTATTGGAGACAAGAATATAAAATTCAGGATAATTTTATCAGTTGCATGACGCTAAACTCCATAGAACTATTTATTATAATATATAAGACTATAAACACTATAGAATGACATCTAGATCGTATGATATTAAACTACATGATTCATGTCCTAATTCCATGATGTAAAGATGAAAAAAATTTTGAATAATTTTTGAAAGACCACGATATTCGGTGGTGGTAATCAACCATAAAACTTTTTAATAACTTTGTGTGGCATGATTCTCATTCCAATGATATATAATGTGACTCACAAATTTCCATTATTATTTCCTTCGGAAAGAATGAAAAACCCACCTCTCCATGTGTTAGAGTTATACCTACACATGGATCCTTTCATGAAATATGTGCGACTTGATTCTAATTCAAATTAAATATTAAGTGATGCCCAGATCTCCCATTCCAGGTATAACAATGAAAAAACACTTCAATTACTCTATGTGTATGAGCAATATATATACTAGGAACCTTTCAAGAACATCTTGTGACTTGAATACAACCATGATATGATATGTAGTGCCACCATTGTTTCTATACTTAGGCCCAACAACAACATTTCCACTCTCCCACGTCAGGGTCATCTTCATCCACACGACATAATGTTAAAACATAATGGAATTCAATAACTACAGTTTTCCTGATTCTCATATCCAAGAGATACATAGTAATGGCTAAAATTCATGTCTCAGGACCATCCATTATTCAATAAAATATAAAATCCCCCCCTTTAACCATGTCAAAACAAAATCAATGTTGTGAAAATAACATCAAGAACTATGTGTGTATTGATTATCATTCGAATGTGATACCAAGTAACCCTCATGTCATGTCCCCTATTCTGCCTGAAATATTTATTTCCATTTATGGTGATCCACTCTATTACAATTAGACATTTAAATGCATGACTAATAATCTAATTGCATGTAAATAAACTACCCAATAATTTTAATAACTATATGTTCCATGATTCTTATCGCAGAATATAATTTAGTAATTCTAGGATATCCAATTATAAGCCCATTCGCAAAAATAAAATAACTATATCATCCCTTGTGTACAATTAAAACATTCACAAGGAACTCTTCATGTACTATACATGTCTAGATTATTTCCCTATTAAAATATGTAGTTATGCCCTAATATCAAATCAGGTGACCAAATATAATAGAATATAAAAACATTCTATATCTTTATGTATGGTTCATACATATAGAGAATATATTTTAAATGAATTTAATTTGAATTCCATTGTTTTAAATCTCACAAATGTGTTATTATAAGATAAACTTCTTTATTTTACGATATTTGTGATATTTTGAGTTTAATAGTAAAAATGCCCCATTTTGTATTTCTAACTATATAAATTATTTCTGTATTTAAGAAATATTTTTTTTCTTTTTTTCCAAATTTCACAATTCATTCATTTACATATTCTAAACACCAGTTCATAATTTTATCCTTTTAAAAAATATCTTAATAGACCATATGGAAGCTCAATAGAAGATCACAAATTGTACCATGGAAATGTTTTACAGATCTGTTGAGTTTTTGTGTGGGTCCATAACATTTCTTTGTGGGACCAATTTTAGTGAAATTCAGTGGGTGGATGCAAAAGAAGTTTTGAAAATCATTAATGAAGGAAAGAACGTGTAAAGTGGCCAGTTTAATTGTCATTAATTCATTCTAATATGGATGCTTTAGATTTGGAGATTCTTACAGGACAAGATAAATTGTCAGAGTAAAATAGGAATAACTCTTAGAATAGAAGTCCAAATTCGCAGATCATTTGATGAGGGATGACCAAGATAATTAGATTGAATATGAAATAAAGGTGAAAAACGTCAGAAGATAATTTATATGGGCTAAAACGCATCAACATTAAAGAGAAAAATTATTGATATAAAAGGAGGGGAACTCCTCACTCAGAAAGTGTCTCATTCCCTCCCATTTCTTCTCGGCATCTAAGGAGGATAAAATTTCAGTTTTCTCTATATTTTTTTATTTTCTCTTACATATACAATAATTCTTTCTTCTTATCTATCCATCTTGATCACCATTTTCATGGCGGGGTTGCCATTTTGTTTTATTGTGGAAGGGTTGGTTTTCTATTTTGTAATTTTTGAGTTCTTGGATGTAAATGAATAAAATACATTTCTTATTCAATGATTTTTTATGTTTCATATAAATTATTTTATAATCAAGTGAGATTGTAATTAAATTTAATTATGTTATTGATTTTTTCCTTGGTTAAATAGTCAGTATCTCCCTCCACTAATTCCTAGTGTATATATAATGGAATAGACCAGATATTAGTGGTGAAGGATTCCATGATCATTAGTATATGAAAAATTGGTAGTGGATGTTAATGATTTTTTTGCGATAAAAATTAAACAATTGGGTATTTACGAAGTCAATTGAGGATATTAAAAACAACTCTTTTTTATATGGAAGTAGAGTTGGCCAATCTGAAAAAATGTTAAGGTTTTCTCTCACTATCACAATTTCACCAAGGATCTGAGAGGAAATGATTGAGGAAAGTCACATTATTAAACCTAGAAGAAGTGTATTGGATAAAATTGAACAAGTATGTCATTAAAATTGGGAAACCAACCCCTATTTAATCACCCTTTTAATATCATAGTTTTTAATAAATTTAATTTCATATTTATTTTCAATAATTATCATAGAGATTTATTTTAAAAAAACACCATTTTTACCCGTGATTAAATTTGAAAAACAATTTTTTTGTACACTACTATTCAAGGGAAATCCTATTGTTAATTACTAGACTAAATGTATGGAATTAAAAATTTATTTTCCAACTCCCTACGACAAGTGCACATAAAAAATGTTGTTGTTGTGGAGTAGGAAGTGTCACAATATATTTTACATTTATTTAAATATTTTATTTTTAAAATATGAAAAAATATATATATTTTTCCATGATGTATCCCTAATGATATTAATCTACATGAAATGAATACTCATCAGTGCATCTATAACATGAAAAAGTTATTTTATAGTATTAAAAATCTATTTTCACTGAACTCAAAGAGCCTATAGAAGGACAAAAGGTTCAAATATAAAGGATAACATGATATTTCCATTATACCAAAAAGAAAACAAAGACTTTATGATATGGTGGGGATAAATATGATTTGAATGAATTTTGGAATAACTGAGAAGAACAACATGACCTCAAAAACGAAGAAGATCTGGAACCATTAAATGGAGAAACCACTATCACGGTGGAATTTAAAGAACAAAAAGAGGAGCCTGATAGCCAAAACTTAACTTCTAAAACTCATCTCCAATATTTGATATCAAATTAGGATGTGAATTATTTCGACCAAAATCAAGGATATGATGATTTCATGAACTCATTATCTTCTAATATCATTAAAAATGAATTGTGTATCACATCCCCTTACATATAATTTTCCGTTTCATCAAACATATGTGTTTCCTTGGAGTATTATTACAAAAAAGAATATCCACATAAAGAGTAATAGTTAGAGAATAATAAACTTTCTGAATAGTTATTGGAGGGAGTAAATGATAAGATAATATTGGATTGGTTGATGGAAAATGCGACAAAAGTTGTTTACAGTGAAAGGGAAGAATTTGATATTGAATCTTCATTGTGTAAGTTTTTCAAAATGGAATTACACTTTGAAATACTCTTTGATTATTCCATTAATGCATCATACCTTGAGAAATTACTAGAGAATGAAGAAGAATTTGGGAAAGTGGAAAACAAGGAAGAGGACTCGTTCATTATCCTACAACAAATTTTCTAGCACTATGTAGTTCCCAAGGGGTGGATTTTTTGTTCTATATACTTATATCATCAAAAAAAGAAGATATTCATACATGTAAAAATAATTTTTATTGGTTTATGAGAAAGAAAATAAACCGACCATCAGATTAGGGATAACAGATTAGAATTACCCATCTGGAGGCAGTAAAATCGTAAGGCCCACCAAGGGATTAAACCAATATTTATCCTTCTATTATCATCATAATTCTATTATTATTTAATTCAAAAAATACCTTCGGTTTTCACTTGTTCTTTTTTTGAAGATTTTTAGAGTGAAACACTTAGGAGCATAACTCAATATTGCACTTAGAATAGGTTAGGTTATACCTCACTTTTATACATACATATCTGTTGTGAATCAATCAGAAGTATACATACATGTTAAATACGTTTCAATTAATTGAGGAAAATTCCTCACTTATATGTGGGGGAGGGGAACCTTTGTAGTTTATAATTTTTTAATTTAGTTAGTTTTATTTTTTTTTCAATAAATAATTATATTGTGTTTTTTGAATTTTTGTCTGTTTTTTTAGTTTCTTTGGGTTTTTAAACATTTGAATTGAAATGATTGTCAATTAAAATTTTTAAATCCATGTCAATTATTGAACCAATCTATTTCATGAAATTGAACATAAATGAATGTTTAAATGACTTAGTTTCATGTTGTTATATTTTTAAATTTCATGAAAAGTACACTTATTTTTTAATCCCATGCTGCATATCACTGTTTTTGTTTTGTAAAACACTTTATTATGAGGCTCCATTAAAATGTTTGTCGAATTATTTTAGTTTACCTCATTGTTTGAGAGAACTACACTATACTTTATTTTACTAGAATTTGATTTATTCCTAAAAAAACATGACTGCTTGAGGTATTCTTGTGTTAAATAATTGATACTTTTATTCAGTTTTAAGCCCCGTTTTCAAGATTATTTTTTTAATTATGGCCTACCATATACATTAATCTATATATCCCTAATAATACTTGAAAAAAAATATTATTTCCCCACATTATAATCCAATTTTTTTTATATGGCCTGCTCCTGAAGTGAAATTGCATAATATAGTTGAACCTAAGTGTGGGGGAAGATGACTTGTTGTGTAATACCTCATTTGGTGATTCATTGGGTGGAAAATAAAATTCTTAGAGAGATTATGTTTCTACAAAATAATTAATTTTTTCAAAAGTTGAAACTTTCTATATATTTTATTATAAAAGAAGTTGTGATTTTTGTGTGCATCCAAAGTAGAATCAAATTTGTGAGTATCTAGAGATTTCAAGAAAAACTGTGTTTGAGAAGAATATTTTCTCTGGTGAAATGATAATTATCCCAAAAATTCCTTGATTTTTTATAATTATAGAGAATCTTTTATACAAAGAGGAAGAAAAGGAGATCATACTTGAATGAAAATTTGAATCTTGCAATTTGGCTTCAAAAAGAATCAAGCCCTCTTTTTTAGCCATAGAATTTTAAACATCTAAATCATACGTACAGAAATCCATAAAACCAATTTGAAAAGTCCTTATGAGAATATTATTACCTTCACATACATTGGGTGGAGATATAAAAATTTACCGAACCTATGGTGACTCTTGTGTTAGTTTGGATGAGAAAATCCTTGTTGAACATTTAATGATCTGAGATGAGAGAAAATTAATGTGAGATAAGTGTTTTGGGTGAATGGTATATGAAATGAAGTTGAAAGATATTAACTAATATATTATGTAGAACATTAAATAATTTTTTTATGAGTCACGATATCTTTTTGTTTCATAATGTGCATTCGGTTGATCTCATTGTTATGTATTTTGGATTGAATTTGATTTAATTTTGATGTTTACTTGACCAGGAGTTAATTTTCTATGTAGGGGTGGGGAATTGAGAGAGAAAATATTTTCAATCAATATAAAAAGTATTTAATTGTTCTAGATTCCACCAAAGTGTTAAATTATGATTAATTTTTTTATTTTATGATATTTTTTGATATTTTGAGCTTAATAGTAAAAATGGCCCATTTTATATTTTTAACTTATCAAATTATTTTTGTATTTTGACCATAACATATTCTCAATTAATCCAAATTGAAAATTTATTTCTTTTCCTGAATTTATACATCTATGGATTCATTTCAACCATCTTAACCAAATGCTTAATTGGCCGCGCAGTCATTGAGTACATATAAATTTAAAATTTTGAACCCCTACAAACTACTAGTAGTATGATAAGAAGGGTGTTAAACCATAGATAAGGACTTATGTTGTGCTTGACCAGATTAAAACTAAAACAAAAAAAACGATAAAAATAGAACACTAAAAAAAACATATTGTACGTACACCATGAAACAAATTCTAGTAGTGGGTGTGAAAATAAAAATGATATGGTGAAATATGTGGCTTGAACAGTGATAAAACAGTAATGATGTTTTTAGGGTCCTTAGGATGCTTTGAACTGATTAAAAACATATTATCTGCTTTTAATTGGTTTAACTCAATTACTCAGTGCACATAAAAATGGTGTTAATCCACATAGTTGTCACTTTAGTGGATCAACATAGGTCAATTAACTTCCTTGAGTCTCGATCTGTCGATCTTGACCCTTGGAAAAATCTGCTTAAATTGGAGAAGAGATGCATTGACCTTTACTAATTATCAGTACTTCAGTCAATGATCCATCGTGAAATGGTTCATTACCACACCTGTCGTCATTAGGTAATGAAAAAAGATACTCAGAATGAACAGAAGAGAAAACCGAGCAATGGAATCACACTGAGTAATAAAACTATTAAAACATGACAGATATATGGATGAATAGTTCTCAACAGCCCGATTCCTTTAATCAATGTAACTACACATTAAAATAGTAAAAGAAATAGAAATATAAAATGATTTAATAAACATCTCCCATGATAATTCTCCTCTCTCCAAAAACTACTTTGATGTTGATCTCCTACTCAATGTCTATCTGCCTCTGTTCTGGTGATGATATGGATCGAAGGTTGATCATGATGAACTGATGGATAAAGGAATATCTTGATGGAAGAATGTATGATTTCCTCTATAGAATGAGGTTCCCTCTTGCCTTTGATTTTCCCTCGCTCGATCCTGTTACGGCCCACCTTTGCTATTCTGAACTCTGCTCTGCTGGATTGTAAAATGCCTCTCCCGCCTCTCATACATTAATCACCCAATCTATGTATCTGTAATATCATCTAAAGTGTTCCCCATCCTCCATGTCCTGCTTTCACGGCGCTGCTCCCTCCATCACGGGTCACCGGAGCAATTTTTCTTAATAGAATAAACAAGTTGTGCGCACGACAGGCTAATTTCTTCCCAGGAAATAGAAGATCCACTTGGCGCACTTTTATGTGCACGTAACCCTCTTTTTCGTGAACTCCAAGTGAGTGCATCCCACCCCATTCCATGATACTGAACCACATGGGTGCTTAATAAAAATTAATCGCTGTGTATAACTAAATAAATGAATACTCTAAATATTAATATTTCCAGATAAATTTAATAGTAATACCAATTAATATAATAACATATACTATAATAAAAAATATATATAATCTTATATACCTATTATTATTATCATTATATTGTATATGATATATAACAAAAAATATATGAATTAAAATAAATAATGTACATAATTATATATTATTAATGTTATAATAAATATATTTATTATATATGTTAATAAATATATCATTGTATATTATATATATATATATGATATTATAAGTTATAATATAATATAAAGATAATAATAATAAAAGAAAAATTTAAATGAAAGAAGGGGTGTGTTCTGTTCGTGTGGAGAGGGAGAAATAAGACGGGGGCAGCAGGGGGAGGGTTTCGGTAGGGAGAGAAGTGGGGAGATAGGGTTCATGGATGGGAATAACAGCAAGGCTGACGGCGAGGGCCTTTGGGGTGTGTGGATGGAATCAGCGATACAGACAGAGTGCAGCATGAGGTGCGCGAGTTGGAGAGGATGGCGAGCAGTTAGATCCGAGCAGCGCAGGGGTCGATGAAGGTGGCAGGGTCACCTGTGGATATGGCTTTAAGGGATAATAAGAAGATGAACATGAAAAAACATGGATTCATGTGGCGCAGTGGTTCGAGGAAGAGGGCTCTCTTCTGGCGAGGTCGGTCCAGTGACTGTGCAAGGTGAGTAGGGTTGCCGCAACTTATGGGCCAGGGTTTCAGCATGGGAAGCAGGTGTCGCCGGCGAGCATGAGATTTGGTGGTAATGTGGACTCAAGATAATGAAGATGGTTCGGTCCAGGTCTGTAATTTTCTGCCGAATTGGTTTAAATATTGAGTTCTTATTTTGAGTTTTGTAATTTCTTCATCTATTGTTCAGTTGAGAACAGAAAAGTAAACTTGATGATGCCTAATTTAATCTGTTGTTGTTGTGGATTTGGAATTTTCTATTGTGTTGATGGTTATTGTGCTGCTGTTGATTTTATATGGTTGTGGTGTGATTTTGTTGGCTGAAATGGTGTGACAGGTGCAAGGGGCGGTGATGTTCACGGTGAGTCTGTGAGGAAATGAAGGTGCACCATGAAGAATGGGTGGAGGTGGTGAGACAGATGAGAAATGGTGGCACCGTGAAGAATGTTCACAATGAGATAGTTAGCCTAGAAATAGTGGGACATGTTGAGAAATGAAACGGTTGCTGGGCAGAGAAGGGTGAAACATTGTGTGGGGCGGAATGGTGGCACCGTGAGTGATGCTCACGGTGTTACCGAGAGTGATTCTCACCTTATTACTGTGAGTGATGCTCACAGTCTCACCATGAGTGATACGATGGCATCAAGGGGTGAAAATGGAGGGATAGGAACGGGGGCATCGTGATGGAAAAGGTGAGATGTGCCACGGTGAGTAGCTGAAAATTAAAAAAAACAGATTAAATAAATTATTAATTCAAATAAAACTAAAAAATCGATTAACAAATTAAATTGAATTAAAAACTAAACAAATAAATCTATGTTAAATAATCAAATTATTAGTGTTTTAAATGAATGAATTTATTTTTATTAAATATTATACATAAATTTAATTTAAAACAAACTAAAATAAACAGAGTCGCTTTCTTACACGAATCAACCAATCAATTGATGAATTAATAAAGTAAATTAAAGAATAATAAGTATTAAATGAAGAAAGTTAAATTTTTAAAACTAAGTAAATTATTAAAAGCCAAAAAACCAAAAATATTAATTTATTTAAAACTTTAAGAATAAATAAATAAATAATTTAATAAATGAATTAATAAACAAACTAGAATAAAAAATTATAAAAATAAAAGAATAAATAAATAAAAGATTAATATTCAAGACTGAATTAATTTAAGAATTATTTAAAATGACACTAATGCACATTAAAAATCATGTTATAATTTAAAAACAGATTATTCTACACAGAAAGTAAAAAACACAACAATTATGAAATGATTATTAAAAACAATCATATTGGTATAAAAAGCCAATAAAAATATAAAAATGGTGTGGCAAAGACTGTAAAAACACTGCCACATAAAACTCCCCCACACTTAATGCTTTGTTTGTCCTAAAACAAGTACATGCCTTTGACATTAAATAGAAAGATGATTAGTGAGTTTCCGATCAAAAGGTGCATGATTGAACTTTAATATCTAGAGGAGAAGGACCAACTAGTGGGTCCAGCTTTTCAAAGGTGTTCAAAAATGATGTACTGTCCAGCTTCAAAAACCCACTGGAAGTCAAGAGCATCAAAAATTCATACACATTCATGTAGGTCATGCCTCCTATGTGTATTCATTAACTATCATGCTTCATCGTCTAATTCATGTTCTAATTCTAGGAGTGTTGACAGTTTAGATTAAGTGGAATGTAAAACATAACCATGGGAAGCTTCAATTCTCACCATCCCCCAGGTTCCAAAAATTTAAGTCCATTAAATTTATTACTTTATTGATTCAACTCAAATTAATATTAACCATGTCAATTTCTCCCTTCTTCATCTGGGTTCAAAATTCCCCTCACATCAATCAGTTCATTTTTGATAAGGGCACTTTATTTCTATTTTTTTCCCAGCCATATTCCATGTGTATAGCACTGTACATAGCACATATTACAATTGAAATTTTATTTATTTATTCACAGAAACACACTCAATGCACCTTGTCTCAGATACTAACCATGGGATCCCATTTTCCCATTTTACTCGAGTTCTAAAGGACTTAATTAATAATCATTCGAATTGACTTCCAAAAGTGATTGAATATTATTTAATAAAAATGTGAGTCCCATGAGATCCAGTGAGAACATCATGTTTCCCAAAGTCATGATCATCATCCCACAAAACCTATCTATTCACACACCCATCCTCAGCTCCTAAACAGATAGATCTATAGAGACAGCGAACAATTTCACTCAGAAATCATTCTTACTTAACATTAGAACTAGGTTCCACTATTAACATCCAGAAAATACTTATCCACTAAACTTGAAATAATTTAACTACCATTGATCCTCCAAAGACCTTCAGGTTATGAAAGAATATGAAATTTTTTTATGTAATGTTGAACCATTTTTTTGAAGAAAAATGAACAAATTTGACCATTTTTTTAAAACAACTCCAAAATCAGGTTCAAGATGGGGGAATTCAACATGACACTAAAATGTCCCCTCTCCCCACAAGTAAAACCCTACATTGTCCCTAATTTTATATTCTAAGGTGGAAGACCGATTATGTTTAAAAAATATGGACATTTTAGCTGAAAAAGGATATCGAGGGGTATCAATGAAGTTTAAAAATAATAATAAAATAATAATAAAAAATTTCTTTTCCACACAGAAAGTGAATGAAAATAAAAACACAAACAAAAAAGACCGAAGATTTCAACCCCACCAACCCTCACTAGCAACAAAGTGCAGTTATATTCCCAAACTATTCATGATTGAATCATTGTGAGCAGACAAAATATTGTATCAATTTACTTCAAATAGTAGCATGATTAACAGTGTCATGCATCTGCATCATAATGAAATTGAAAGGAGTGTGAGGAATAATGTGTCAGCAAATTAGCTCAAAATAAAATTTCAACTAAGAGGATATTAGTAGCTAAACACCCATGCAGGAAATACAGTTAACAAGTTTCAAAAACTATCAGGAACTCCCCACACTTAATTCACAGTAGAATGAAATGAAAATGTGATGAGTAAAACATTGAATCATAAAACAATACTCCCCTGAATGTGTATCTTATTTTTTTAACAAAAGTATCCCATTGATTTACATGTGCATGAACTCTAGCTACTCCAGTTTGTCACCTACATGATGAAACAGTATAACATTGGTGTTCAAGATTTAATTCTCAAATAAAAAGAAACCACAAAGTATGATTTAGGGAGATTTATCCATTAATCCAGTGTTTTCTGACGAAATACACCTTCCACCATGAATGATCCAAATGTGGCTACCACTGAAACATCATTCTCTTAGCAAACCAGAACCACCAGACCACTTTAATTGTTTTATAAGGAAATGTAGACATTATTGTTCACCAAACAAAGATACAAACAACTAAGCATGGAGCATTTATTCAAATTAAAAATTTGAAGTAGAAAACAAATTTAACCATGGGTTACCTCCCATGCAGCGCTAGGTTTAATGTCCGTAGCCAGACCTTATTCCCCTAAATTTTTATAGCCATGATCATTTAATGGGAAAGAGTTGTCAATGGTGTGAACATCAAAATTGTCTAAGGAATCAAGAGAAGGACTACTCAGGAAATTTTCATCTTCAGCACCAATAGGAATTCTCCAAAATTAATCCAGATCACTACGATGATTCATGTTTCCTAGCTCAACTATGTCTCTATAATTCAGTTCATTAGCTCTAAAAAAGTTCGACATTTTCTATTGAAAATCATAAATTAGATCAAGAATACTTCTATAGCTTCCACCACACATAGAGGTTTTCTCAAACCAAAAAATTGGAGAGGAATCATTGAAAAAAACCTCAGAAAGTCTTAGAATCGATCGAAACTCTAATATCTCAGAAATATCCCAGATGAAGTTATCAAATTCAATTTTCATCAAATTGTTATGAATGTCCACAAAGGACTCAAATGATGTGAATCTTTTGATTTCAGGTTTGAAATCATCACTCACAACATCAAACTGGGCAGGTAAGATGATCTCAATGAAATGCACTTGTTCATAATGGTAATCATCATGTTTTTCAGCAGGGCTCAACCCAGAGCTTTCTCTAGCTTCAGGAACTCATAGATAGTCAACTTCACAAGAGAATCATTCAAAAACAAGTTGACACAGTGCATGAAAAGGTTGTGACTCACTCTCCAGAATGGGTTTCAAAGAAAGAATTTGTTCATCAATAGGATGGTGTGGGGAATGAGCTATGGTCGGGGAATAATTTTCCATGGGTTGGGGAATTAGAATCTATGTGACCTCCAGTGGGAAATACCAATACTCAACTCTAACCTCAATTTTGTAACATTGATTACTATACACATCAATCACATCACAAGTATCCTAATTTTGGTGTCTTTCAAACACCAAAATTTCCTCCACATCATCTACATATTGGAGGGTCAGTTTACCTTTGGGGACATCAATGATGGCACCACCAGTAGCCAGGAAGGGTATGTCTAAGATTATTGGAACCTTTTATTCACATTCCATATATAGGATCAGGAAATCAGTGGGCAATGTGAGTTTTCATTCACTTACTAATAAGTCATCCACTCTCCCATAAGGGTGTGTGAGTAACCTATCAGCAACATGAAGACAAAAAAGTTGGTTGGATATCTCTACAACCCAGCTTTGTGAAAAAGGAGAAAGGCATAAGATTGATACTCACTCCTAAGTCACAAAAAAATTTCATTTTCCAACATCCTCCTATTCAGCATTGAATGATAAAGACAGCAGTGTCCTTTTATTTGGGAGGAAATTGTTTTGGACAATTTCACCAAACTCCGCATTGAGATCAATTTTATCCAACTTCCTCCAATAATTCTTGTTCTTTATAAACCTTTTTTTAAATGAAACTTTTGAAGGGATTATATCCAAGGATTCTATGAATGGAATGTTTATGGTGATGCTTCAAATCAGTTTGAAAAATCTCTGGTAATCGTGTCCATCACTTTGCTTCATTCATATATGGAAGGGAATTAGAGGGGGATAATGTTTTAGAATATGTATGTTATTCACCTTCTCCTCAGATCCGACTTTCTTTTTCCCTTCCTTAATAAATCCCCACATCATTTTCTTTGGTTCAATATCTTTCTCAGGTCTCGGTTGCACGATCTGCTCTGTTTGAAACTCTCTTTCCAGATTTCCAGAATTGGGATTTTCTAGATTTTTATTTTCAATTTCAGCTTGATTATTATTTTCCACTTACCTAGATGGTTCCATAACCGGTTCCTTAAGTTTAATCCCAAACCAGGTTGTTACTTCCATTGCATTTTCTCTGAGATTTGGGTTTCAAGTGATTGGATTCTTGATCTTTTCCTTAACAGCTTGATTTGTAGCCATTTAACTTATTTGGTGTTCAAAATTTTTAATCATAGAATATGTTTCCTTCTAAAATGAGCTGATCTCCCTCAACACTTGTTGTATCATCCCCTTAATCTCCCCTTGATAATTATAAGAATCAGCCTTATATTGATTCCGGAAAATTTGTTTGGGTTGTGGGTGGACGGTTGGGGCAATGGGATGCTTGTTTGGGATAGTGGGCTGATTTGTGACCCCTTTCTCATTCCATGATTGATTGGGCTGACCTTGATATCTAGAGTGGTATGGATTTGAGAGTTGAGCATGGACACCCTGGTTCCTAGACATTTAATCAATAAACCTGGCACTCTCATCACATGAACCATGGATATCAATGTTTGGACAATATATTTTATTGTGACCAAAAATTCAACAGTGATAGAACTACTCCCCCAAGGACCCTATCAATAACAACAACTGCTTGAGGATTTGTATCATCCCTTTGTATGACTCTCTTCCTAGCGCACTTGTGCTGAGATTTTTGAGCCAACTTATCAAACAACGGTTTCATCCCATCTCCAATGGAATCAGTGAAATCACTTCCACAAGACTGATCAATTATGTTCAGATTTTGGGGGGTGAGGGAATTATAGAAAGTCTCCATGAGTAGATGGGGAGCTAATTGATGATTGGGGATCTATCTAAGAAGACCTCTGATCCTTTCCCATGCTTCATGAAAGAGTTCTCCCTCATCTTGGATGAAGCCAGTGTTCTTATGCCTAACCTCAATTGTGGTGTTCCTGGGATAGAATTTAGATACAAAGTCATTTTACACCACTTCCTAGGTTTTGAAGATGTCCTCGTATAAATTTTGAAACCAAGATCTAGCCCTATCCTTAAGACAGAATGGAAACAACCTTAACATACACTCCTATCACTCAGTTCTCACAGAGGTAACTTGTGGACAGAACCATAATAATGTCTATTAAACTCTAAGGAGTCCTCTTCTTGAAGAACATAAAATGATGGCAGTTGGAAGACATGAGACTATTTGATCTTATAGCTCCTAGACATAGGGGATAATTTGATAAAGGATGTATTTTTTGACACAGTAGGAATTTGGAACTCCCTAAGCTTAGGTCTCTCAAGGGCTAGAACAAAGGGTTGTGGCCCATTGACATTTTGATTTCCAAAAATGTTATTAAAATTCTCCATTACATGTTTATTTTGTTTTCTAAGTGCATAACAGTGCTTTTTGATTTCTTGAATATGAGATTCATGTTCTGACTTAGAAGCTCTAGTGTTCATGCAACTTCAACAACAAGCTTTTCTTGAGATTTTTTTGGTACAGTTTTATGTTTTGTATTTTTTTTTGTTTCTTATTTAATAAATAATTTTTTGTGTTGTTTTTATTGAACATGGTCGCATGTGCCCTCCCCGAAAACGACACAAAAATTTGGCCGCCCGGTCGTCGAGTACGTGCAAATTTAAAATTTATAACACCTACAAACTACTAGTACTGTGGTAAGAATGGTGTCAAACCAATAAAATGACTTACATTGTGCTTGACCAGATTGAAACTAAAACAACAAAAAGATAAAAATAGAACACTAACAAAAAAAATTTGTACATACATAGTGAAAAAAATTCTAGCAGTGGGTGTGAAAATGAAGGGGATATGGTTAAATATGTGGCTTAAATAGAGAGAAAATAGTAATGATGATTTTAGGGTCCTCAGGATGCTTTGAACAAATTAAAAAAATATTCACTACTTCGGCATGGATTAACTCAATTAATGAGTGCACAGAAAAATGGTGTTAATCCACTCAGTTGTCACTTCAGCGGATCAACACTGCTCGATTAACTTCCTTGAGTCATGATCTGTCGATTTTGACCCTAGGAAAAATATGCATAAATATGATAAGAGATGCATTGACATTTTCTGATTATTGGTACTTCGGTCAATGATCCATGGTGAATTGGTTCATTACCACACCCTTAGGTCATTAGGGAATGAAACAAGATACTCATAATAAACCGAATAGAAAACCAAGAAATGGAATCACAGTGAGTAATCAATCTAATAAAACATGACTGATATTTGGATGATCAGTTCTCAACAGCCCGATCCACCTAAAAAATTTAACTACAAATTAAAATAGTAAAAAATATAGAAATAGAAAATGAATTAAGAAACATCTCTCGCGAGATTGATCCTCTCTCCAACAACTACTTCAATGCAGATCTCATGCTCAATGTCTGTCTGTCTCTATTCTGGTGATGAGATGTATCAAAGGCCGATCGTGATGAACTGATGGATTGAGGGATCTCTCAATGGAAGAATGAATGATCGCCTATATAGAATGAGGTTCTCTCTTGCCTCTTCTTTTCCATCTCTCGATCCTGTTCTAAGCCCCCTTTGATATTCTAAACTCTGCTCTACTGGATTGTTCAATGCCTCTCCTACCTGTCGTGTATTCATCACCCAGCCGAAGTCTCTGGAATCTCATCTAAAGTGTTCCCCAATCTCCACATGTCACTTTCACTATGCTTCTATCTCCAGCGCTAGTATGAGGATCAATTTCTCTTAACAAATTCCAAAAGATGCGCGCACAGTGAGCTAATTTCTTCCTTGGAAACAACAGATCCATGTGGCGTGCTTTTATGTGCATGTCACCCTATTTTTAGTGAACTCCATGGGAGTGCATCCTACTCCCTACCACGAAACAAAACCACATATGATCTCAATAAAAAGAAACCACTATTTATAACTAAATAAATGTATAAACTAAATATTAATATCGCCACTTAAATTAAATAATAATACCAATTAATATAATAACATATATTATAAGAATATATATATATGTATATATGATTATATACCTTTTATTATTATCGTTATATTGTATATGATATATAACACATAATATATGAATTATAAAAAATAATGTACATAATAATATATTATTAATGTTATACAAAATATATTTAATATATATGTTAATATAAAAATTAGTTTATATTATATATATTTGTGTGTTATTATAAGTTATAATATAATATTAAGATAATAATAATAATAAGAAAAATTAAAATGAAAGAAGAGTGGGGGGGTTATGTTCTTGTGGAGAGGGATAAATAAGTAGGGGGAAGTAGGGGGAGGGTTACAATAGGGTGAGATGTGGGGAGAAAGGGTTTGCGGATGGGAATGACTGAAAGGTCGAAGGTGAGGGCCCTTTGGGTGTGCGTCTCGACTCAGCGATGCAGACATAGTATGGAAGGGGGTGCGAGACTTGGAGAGGATGATGAGCGGTGAGATCCGAGTAGCGTAGGGGTCGATGATGGAGGCAGGGTCACCTGTAGCTATGGATTTGAGGGACAAAAAGATGATGAATGCGGCCAAGTAGGGATTCGTGTGGCACAACAGTTAGAGGGAGAGGGCATTTGTCTTGCGATGTCGGTCCTGCGGTTGTTCATGGTGAGTAGGTTTGTGGAAACTTCAGGGCTAGGGTTTCAGCACGGGAAGAGGGTGTCGCCGGTGAGCAGGAGATGTGGCGGTGACATGGTCTCAAGCTGATGAAGATGGTTCAGTCCAAGTCTGGAATTTTGAGCCGATGTATTTGGAATCATGAGTTTTTATATTGAGTTCTGTAATTTCTTCCTGTCTTGTTCTGTTGAGAACTGAAATGTAAACTTGATACTGGGCGATTTAATCTGCAGTTGTGTGGATTTGAAATTTTCTATTACGTTTGTGGTTATTGTGCTGCTGTTGATTTTCTATGGTTGTTGTGGGTTTATGGTTTCGGAAATGGTGAGACTGGTGCGAGAGGTGATAGTGTTCATGGTGAGTCCGTGAGGAAATTGAGGTACCACCTTGAAGAAAGGGTGGAGGCGGTTAGACAGGTGAAAAATGGTGGCACTTTGATAAATGTTCACGGTGAGACAGTTAGCCTTAAAACGATGGGACATGTTGAGAAATGAAACGATGGCTGGGCAGAGGAGAGTGGAACAATGTGTGGGGCGGACCGAAGGCATCATGACTAATGCTCAGGGTCTTACCATGAGTGATGCTCATGGTCTCACTGTGAGTGATGCTCACGGTCCCACCGTGAGTGATACGGTGGCAGTATGGGGTGAAAATGGAGGGACAGTAACCAAGGCACCATGACAGAAACGGTGTAACGCACCACCGTGAGTCCTTAAAAATTAAAAAGAACAAATTAAATAACTTTATAATTCAAATAAAACTAAAATATTAATTAATAAATTAAATTGAATTAAAAATTAAACCAATAAAACAATGTAAAATAATAATATTATTTGTGTTTTATATGAATGAATTTATTTGTATTAAAGATTATACAAAAACATGATTTAAAACAAACTAAAATAAACTTAGTCATTTTCTTACATTAATCAACCAATTAATTAATGAATTAATAAAGTAAATTAAATATTAATAAATATTTATTGAATAAACATAAATTGTTAAAACTAATTAAATTATTAAAATACTAAAAACCAGAAAAAGTTATTTATTTACATGTTAAAGAATAAATCATTGATTAATTTAATAAATAAATTAATAAACTAACTATAATGAAAAATTATAAAAATAAAAGTATAAATAAATAAAAGTCTAATACGCAATACTAAATTAGTTTAATAATTATTTAAAATGACACTAATGCTCATTAAAACGCATGTCTTAAACTATAAAATTATTATTCTATACAGGAATTACAAAAATTCATCAATTATAAAATATATACAAAAAACAATCATTTTAGTATAAAAAAGTCAATAAAAATATAAAAAGGTTGTGTAAAAGACTGTGAAAACACTGCCACATCATTAATCGACCATAAGGAAGCTCAATAATACCTCAAAATTTCTTCCATGAAAACTATTTACAAATATGTATATTTTTGTGCAGGGTCAATAACACGTTCATGGTTGTCCCAATTGATGTGAAATTTTGTGGGTGGATGGGAAATACATTTTGGAACATCTTTAATGAAGGAAATTACGCTTGAATTAGCTGTTTTAATTACTATTAAATCATTCTAATCTGGAGGTTTGTGATTTTGAGATTCTGACTACACAAAATTAATCTTCAATGTAAAATGGGAATAAATATCGGAATACTTGTCCAAATACGCTGATATTACTTGATTTGATACGACCAATATATTTATGAACAACATTAATTAAGAGTAAAAAACCTGAAGTGGTTATATAAAGGGTATTAAACGCATCAACATTTGGGGGAAATTATGGCTATAAAAGGAGGGGAACTCCTCACTCACAAAGAATCTCATTCCACACCATTCCTTATGGGACACCAAGGATAATAAATTTTCTGCTTCATTTATTTATTTATTTTATTTTCTATATATTTCAATTATTGATTCTATCCCATTAATCTTGATTAGACTTTTTTTGGGGTAAACTTTTGGAGTGATTGGAGTAGAGCCAGTATTCTATTTTGTAATTCCTGACTTCATGGACATAATTGAAATACCTTTCTTTCTTAATAAAATTTGTTTTCAATTTCATATAGTTTATTTTATTATCAAGTTTGAACAATCATGAATTTTAATTCCATTATAAATGTTTTCCTTGGGTAAATAATCAATTTCTCCATCCATTGATTTTTGGTTTATATATGATGGGATAGACCAGTCAGTAGTGGTGTAGTACTCGACGATCGTTTATACGTGTAAAAGGGGTAGTGGACCATCTTTATTGTTTTGGATAAACAAGACCAGATTGGGTATTACCAAAGTCAATTGAAGATATTGAATAAAACACTTTTCTATATGGAAAGAGAGTATACCAAACTAAGATTATGGTATGGTTTTCTCTCACAATCACAATTTCACAAGGGATGTGAATTTAAATGATTATGGAAACTCATATTAATTAACATAAAATAATAGGTTTGAGTAAAATTGAACAATGGTATCCATACTATTTGGAATCCAACCCCAACCTAATAAATCTTTTAATATGATAATATCTATCCCATTAATTTATAATTTTATTTCAATAATTTTCTTATTGATTTATTATAAAAACACAAAATTTTGACCCTAATTTAAAAGGGACAAACAGTTTACTATGCACTCCTATTCATGAGACATCCTAGTGTAAATCACCAGACTACACTTAGGGAATTTAGAAAAAAAATCCCATGTCCAATGGCAGGTGTGCGTTAAAAATGGCACCATTTCTGGGGAGGGTGTTCCACAATATAACAATAAATTTTTAACTCTATTATTTTTTTGTAAAAAAATTAATTAATAAATCTTCTCCCATGATGCATATCTACTTTTATTACTCTTTATGGAATGAATATTCAAAAGTGAAACAACTACAAGAAAAAATTGTTTTAGAGTATAAAAAATATTCTGTTAAAGAACACAAATAGGCCATAGAAGAACTAAAGTGTTAAATAGAAAATTAAAACAAGGTATTTACTTGCTGTCCAAGTGAAATCAGAGCCTGATCTGCATGGTGGGGATCTGCAAGAGTTTAATTAATTGTGGAATGAGTTTGAAGAACAACCTGGCCTCCCAAAATAAAAACATATGAATCCATTAAAGGTAGAAACAACTATCATGGTTTAATTTTAAAAAAATAGAGGATCCTAACTTACAACCTCTATACTATACTACTAAGCTCCCAGAATTGATTTCAAATGAATAAGAGATTGAGGTCGAACTAAATTAGAGAGATGATATTCTGTTGAACTCATTGTCTTCTACTTTTATTTAAAAAAATTTATCACCTCCCCTTTCATAATTTTTTTTATATTTATCAAAATTTTGTGTTCCCTTGGAGTATTATTAAAACAAATAATTGATCTTAAAGAGAAATATCTGGAGCACCTGGAACATGATGAACATTTATTGGAGGGATTATATGAGAAGATAAAAGTAGATTTACTAGAGGAAAATGAGACAAAATATGATTACAATGAAATGGAATAATATTATATTGATTATTTGTTGCATAGTTTCTTTCAAATATATTTACACACTGAAATTCTATTTGATGATTCCATTAATGCAGCTTACCTTGAAAAATACCTATAGAATGAAGAAGATGTTGGGAATATGGAAAACAAGGAAGATGAATCATTCATTATCCTACCCCACCATTTAAGTATTATATAATTTCCATGGGTGTGGATTTATAGTGATATATTCATAGAGACCACAAAAAATTAAGAGGTTCGTGATGTAATGAATCGTTTTATTAGAATCTGATAAAGAAAAAAAACCCACCATCAGGTTCGGGATAACCGATTGGAACATTCCATTAGTTTTTTTTGAATTTTTGTGCGTTAGATTTTTGGTTTTTTTTAATTAATGAAACTATTGAAATAGAATGATTATAATTTCATTTTTTAAATCCATTTCAATGTGTGAAATAATCTATTTAATGAGTCTGAACTTAAATGAATGTCGAATTGTCTATGTTTTAAGTTCAAATATTTTGTAATTTCATGAAAAGTACTCTGATTTTTAAATCCCATGCTATATGTCACTTTATTTTTCAACTCACATTCCTATCAGGCTACCTTACAATTTTTTTCATATTTCCTACATTTACATTGTTTCTAGAGAGAACCGTTCCATTCTTTCTTTATCTATAATTTTTTTATTCTTGTCAAAACTTCATGGGTTGATGTACTTTTATTTTAAATTATTGAGGCCTTTATTTGGTTTTAAGATCATTTTCAAAATAATATTTTTTATTATGACCAACCTTATATATTAATACTTGTATGAATTAAGAGCCTTGAACATCAGGTTAGGTTAGCCACATTGCATTCCAATATTCCTTATATGACCTGCTCATGAAGTGAAATTTAATGATCTAATTTAAATTAAGTAGGGAAGATGTCTTTTGTTCTAATACCTCAATTGGGGTTACTTTGGGAAGAAAAACAATATAGACAAGATGATGTTTCTACTAATGATTTCATTTTATTAAAATTTGTACCTTTCTAGAGCTTTCTTGATAATATATGTCGTGCCTTTCTGGAGCTTCCAATGAAGAATGAAACCAATGCATATATAGAGCATTCAAAAAAAAACATGGTTGAGTATAAATTTTTTCTAGAGATATTATAAATGGTCTGAAATTTTCTTGATTTTTGAGAAGGATGTATCTAATTTTCTATAGACGGTATTAGAATGAGAAAATAGTTGACTGAATACTATAATCTTATAATTTATCTCCCAAAAGTGGAATTCCCTCTTTTTTCAGCCTCATAATTTTTAACATCTAAATTATACGAACCGAAAGCCACAAGATATCCTTAAAAATTATTCATGTGATAAATATTTACTTAACTCACATTGGGTATAGATTTTGTAATATATTAGGCCTACAACTAATCTTTCATTAGTTTGGATGAGAAATTCCTTGTTGAACATTTACAATTGTGATATGAGAAAAAACTCAAGTGAGGTAGGTGTTTTGTGTTAATGGTAGAAGAAATTATGTGGAAATATATTAAATAATATAAAATGTATTACATGAAATAATTTTTTTAATGATTAATGATATCTTTTTTTTGATAGTGTTGATTTGGTTGATCTCATGAGAATGTGTTCGGGAATTGATTTGATTTATGTTTGATATTTACATGACCAGAAGCCCGAGTTCTATGTTTGGGGGAATTGATAGAAAAAATAATTTTAGTAAATTTATATTGAATTTAATTGTTTTAAATAAAATAAATGTGTTAATTTTAGATAAATTTACACAATTTATGATATTGGTGATATTTTGAACTTAATAGAAAAAATTGGACATTTTCCATTTTTAACTATTTTAAATTAGTTCATTATTTTTGACATACCATTTTCTTAATTAATCCTAATTTAAAATTTATTTATTTTTCATATTCGACACATCTAGATATTCATTTCATCCTTCTTTACCTAAAGAGGAATCGACCATTTGGAAGATCAAAAGAATCTCACAATATGGACCATGAAAACAATTTACAGATATGTCTATTTTTTGTGTGTGGTCCATAACTAATTCATTGTGAGCCAAATTACTGTGAAATTCTATGGGTGGTGGCACAAATAGATTTTTAAGATTATAAATTAATTCAACGTTCTGTGAATTGGCCATTTAAATGGTTATTAAATTATTTCAATCTAGTGGTTTGCGTTTTGGAGGGCCTGACTGGACAAAAAATATTGTCAGGGTAAAATGGTCATAACTCTCGAAATATTTGTAAAAATAAGATGAAATATTTAGGAGAGATGGAAAATATAATTAATAACAACATTAATGAAGGTTGAAACACATGATCAGGTTATTTAATGGGGCTAAAATGTTCCATCTTTTGGGGTCAAATTCAAGCATTAAAAGGATGGGAGCTCCTCCCTCTCAAAGAATCTCATTCCATCCCATTCCTTTTGGGAAACCAAGGATTAGAAGTATTAGGATTTATCCTTTTTATTTATTTTATTTTCCATAAAAATTAATGCCTTCTCCAACCCCATTCATCTTGATTACCTTTATAATTATGGGGTAATCATTTTTAGTGATTGTGGAAGAGCTGGTTTTCTATTATGAAATGCTGGAGTTCATGGACATAATTGAACTAAATTTTGTTCTTCATCAATGTTGTCTTTAATTTCATATAGTGTAATTTATAATTAAGTGTGATCATTCTTGAATTTCAATTCTTTTATTGTATATTTACTTTGTTAAATAATCATTATCTCCCTACAATGATTTCTGGTTTTTATATGATGGAATAGATAAGAGATTAACGGTGAAGTACTCGACGATTGTCAGTACATGTATTAGGGGTAGTGTATGTTTTTAATTGTTTTGGATAAAGAAGACATGATTAGGTATTTCCCAAGTCAATTGAAGATAATCAATAAATCTCTTATTCTTATGGAATGAGAGTTGGCCAAACTAAGATCTTGGTAAGGTTTTCTCTCACCATCACAATTTCACCAATGAAGTGAGAGGAAATGATTATGGAAACTCCCACTAATAAACTCAGAAAAAGTGTTTTGAATTAAATTGTACATGTATAGAATTAAAATTGGGAAACTGAATCTGACATAAGGACCCTTTTAATATCATAATTTTTATCCTTTTAATTTAAATTTCCTTTCAACAAATTTATTATAGATTTATTCTAAAAACACACAATTATTACCATCGTTTGAAAGTGGATTTTTTTTTTGAGTTATCACCACTTCGAGTGACTTACAATGGTTAATCCCTAGACTTCACTTTAAAAATTTGAATTTTTTTCCACGCCATATGAGAGGTGTGCATCACATGCCTATAAAACAATTTTTCAATAACTAAATGTGTCTTGATTTTCAAAAAAATGTTATATGTGGAGGATTATAGATTATACCTCCTTTTCTAACAACCAAAAAAATCTATTTTCCCTTATAATTCATATGAAATGACATTATTTTGTGGATTAAAACTCTTCCACTCCTAGTTTCTCACAATAATTCTAACTGTGGTGGTCATAGGAATTTTGGTAAAATTGTTCCAAACACATGTATGTAATACCACTTCACATTAGCATTATTATAGTTCCTGATACATGACCTAAAATTGAAACATCATATTTCCTCATAACATGATAATAATCAACATTATTTCCTCAATAACTATATGGGTCTTGGTTGTCATTTCAATGAAATATGTTGTGATGTCTAGATCTTCAATCCTTGTCCCATTAGAAATATAATAAATGAAATTCCTCTACTATCCTCTGTACATGCCATATTTTTACATGAGGATTCATTATAGTGTGTCACCTCTATGTTAACTTGTATTCAACCCCCCTATATCTTACAAACATGAATTCAATTACAATGTGGAATACTTTTTAGAACTATGTGTGTCTTGATACTTACTTTGGAAAAATATATATTGATTATTGAGTTATATAACATACCCCATCAACTATATATCCTTATTTTAAAGGTCAGGTTTCTTTAATCCTTAAAAAGATACTTCCCAAAATTCATCGATGTCCTAGACACATAACATTAAATAACATGGTACCTCATAAACTACGTGTGGATTGATTCACATTCTAGTGATATATGTAGTGAAATGTGGGACTCATGTCTAATTCTTATCCATGGGTTAATGAAATAAATAAACCATCTATTGTATAAAAACATATATCTATATTGGGGACCTTAGTTGTGGTCCCCTAATTAGCTCTCTATGTAGAAACTAGAGATTTCCACCTCTTGTGTATGAGCCAGATGAATACAAGAGACTCTAAAATTTAGAGAATAAATTGGACCAAACACTTCCTTCATACTCACATATATCCCTTTTACACATCACCCTCTTAATTGTGGAAAATTCATATCTTTATAATCAATCTCCAGTATCTGAAACTAGAAAGTATGATAGCTTAGGACTACTTTTCCTTACTATATAATAACATACCCTAGTTGAAAATCCATAATGTCACCCATATAGTGGGTTTCTTATCCAAAATATTATACTACATGAATATTATATAACACACACAATTTGGAGTTTTAAAAAATAATATAAAATACATGTTTGTGAAATAATGAAATGTATTACCTTCAGAGAATCCACTTCTGTACTCATAAGCATTGAGAACATTATATTAGGGATTGAAATTCTAATCAGTACACAATCATACGTCGATTATTTTTCCATAACCTTTCTACTGAATTTAGAACAACTAATATCGTGGTTATAATTTCCTCCCTCATGTCTAAAGTATGATAGAAATACTTTGGTCTGGTAGGATATATATCACCTATCATTTCAATAATTCTATAGTCCTAGACAATGACCTAAAACATAAGTAACCATATTTTTTAAGTATGGATTAGAACTATGTTGGAAACATGTTCCTCCAATTCCTGGGTAAATTTTACATAAAATCATCATCCTATTACCAGGTACATTCCTCCAAAAAACCAATATATGTGTCTGGTAAAATTAGAATCTCCATAAACATCCATAAAACAATATTAATAGAATAATAGAATTCCGGAGATCTCATTTTATGGAAAAAAATATATCATTTCCAAATTGGATTTTCATAAGTCGTGAATTTATTGTTCAGTCCACTTGAGGGTTCCGCTGTTTCACTATGATATTACAATCCCCAATTGTAATTGAATATAGTAGCCCACAAAATGTGTTTTTTATCTAGTAATCACTTCATTCTCAGGATTGAACTGAAATATCTCGAGAAGACCTTTCCTCATACCACACATCATATCTAGATATCCCCATATTATAGATTATAACAACCCCCTCCTTGTACCTTAATGTGATGGTGCAGTCCTGGATAGATTACCATGAAAGGGGTGAATATATAGCATTTTGGTCAAAGATAAATATCTTAAATTATGTCATCATAATTTCATCATTATAAGAAAATAAATTTAATAGTATAAGGTACATTGTGTATGTCATTAAACAACATATCCTATTTTCATCACTATATTATTTTAAACTACATGGATGATATATAGATTTTACGACACTATACTACATCATTTCTAACCCATTTCAAAATAAATGTCATTCCCTCATGACATCGATCATAAAAAAAGTACCATATTATACACAATCCAAATTTTTATTGAATTAGTTTCTCATTCATGAAAAATCCCAACACTAATGCTCTCATTATTTTATAGCGTCTTTGCATATCAAAACAATTTATTATAGTCCTGATAAATCAAAATCTTTTTAAAATAAATCTGGATTGAAGTAATAGAATTTCTAAATAACAAAGGACTCATATCCCTGACGGTTTCGTAACACGCCATAGTTGTCTTTAAATATTTCTCCCACAAAATTTCAAGGGACAAAACCAGATGATTCCACTAAATTACAATCCAATAACATTCCCCAGGCAGATTTCAGTAAAATATCCAAAATAGGGTTTTCAATCTCAAGTACCTTAATCCTCCAATAATAAGTCCTCTATTACTGAATATCATCATTTAGATTCAGGAGCCACAAAATTATGGATCAAAATTCCATATTTGGTATTTGAATAATCTTGGAATATTCTCCACAAATAATCCATGTTTGGGCCACTATTTCAATAAATATGGTTAATGATATTTGACCTAAAACACCATCATCACTAGTCTTCCATCAATTTCATTAAACTACCCATAGAAAATGACATAATTCATGAAAGATTGAAAACCATTGAAGGGAACATTGGAAAATGTCGGGTCTTATCACCCTAGACCTATACTCCCATTTAATATTTCTAAAAAGAACAATGAAACGAAATGGTTAGAAATCATATTTGGACAAAACCCAAAAAATATGGCCTAAGGAAATCCCACGTCTCACATGCTATGTCATCCCCATGTTGTATTTGGTTAAAAAATTAGCGTGATGAATTAAAAATAGAAAATTATTGTATTGTAATAAATATAACCATAACAATAGTCGAATTCTGCATTTTAGGCCCCATTGATTCAGAAAATGATAGAGTGATTTATCACACATGTCACTATAATTATAATGATATGAACTTCAATAAAATGTGTTATTTTCAGTGTTATATAACGATTATAATGAGGAATAAATGTATGAAAAATGACTATAAAAAATACAATTTGTTTTTGTTCCAATTACTAGAAGATATTCTACATAATATAGCCTATATGCCTATTCATAATGTTTTTTTCTTCAATGGATTCTTTGATATGATGATTTATCGCTCAAATAGTCTATGAATCTTGCGGAAGCTCAGCTGATTATATAGAAGAAGAATCATTAGTATCTTAGAGATTCTTATACTACACCAAAACATCTTCCCTTATTTTTTCTCAATACCCTACCAAGGATCGATGTAGTCAGACTACATACTCCTTTATTGCATTTAATTTTTCATGACGTCACACCATTTTGGAGACATTTCCCATTGAATTGGTCTTGATACTCCTCCACCTTATTGGTGTGGCTTATCTCATCTCAAGTCATGATAATTTTGAGTTTCTCAACCTGTCCTACCAATTGAGCCTCCTCTTGATGTGATATATTATCCTCATCCTTTTTCTATTATAATTACTTCACTAAATAATGGATCTCATTGTAACATAATATTATATATATCAACATAGAAAAATTTAAAAAATTAGCAGTTAAGTTGTAAATTCATGACTCCATGATGTATCTACCCAAATGACATTCAAATATCAAATTAGTAAATGAGGAATGTAGTACAAAAGTCCACCCATGTCTCTAAAACCGACTCAGAGTTGCTCTCATCAGGAGAGACATAGTTCACATTTTGTTCCCCCAACATGATACCCTATTATAAACCAACAAAAACTACCTCAATTTCACCTTCTGATATTGGTATAATTTCTATTGAATATCCCCTCGTAGGCATAGTTACTGACGTCGATGGAACTAAATATTATGTGACACTTCTCATCCATAGCAGGAGTTCAATAGGCATCAAAGTCAACGAGGGGACCAAAATAGTTGATGACACTCACCCATTATTGCGTCAAATATTTGAATTGATATATCTCATGTACCCCAGGCCTTAATTCATAGAGAATGAACCTCTTGACATGGAACATCCTATTATGGGTACTCAAAAACTAGTATATGAGGATTTCAAGAATCTATTACATTAGAATTATCATCAATCACTTCCCCAACAACAGAAGTACAAAAAACATGGAAACCCAAATCATGAAGTGATTTTGCAACATTCTATGTATAAAAAGCAATACATATAAAACTATAATGTGATACATTAATAAAAAAGAGTCTGAATTTATTAAAAAACACAAGAAACATAGAACACATGTCCATCTAATAACCTAAAAATTTCAAAAAAAATCCTCTATATAAAAGGGAAAATTTATGATGTTTAAAAAATCCCCATGATATGTTAATTCATTCCGTATTTCACTCTATAATCCCTCCAATCCCATAAAATCATCACTAGTAGGGTTATCCGAGGAGCATTTCCCAACACCCAAACCGAATCATCCATTGGTTTCAATCTACTGAATTCTCGGAATGAATAACCCTATCAATCCTTGTGGAGTCAGGGTCATCATCTATACATTCATCAAACCATATGACATCCATTTCATCCCCTTTCATAGTGACAATTTAGTATAATTTAACTATTGTGAAATCTTATATTGTAGGAAATATATTTGAAATTTCAGAAGAAGATAAAATTAAGAAATAGGACATAATTCCTTGGGGGTTAATTTGACAATACCATGGACGTCTACACTCTATACTATAATAGATATGGAAACATCTATATCTCTTGATGCATCATACATCATGATTATTGTTTTATCCTCTTGGTGTTGTTCCACATTCACAGTTCCCCACTTGATCATGGAAGGATCAATGCCCCACTCCTTAATGGAGTAAAGGAATGAAAATTATATAAAAGGAAATAACATTCACAAGTGTATATCAAACATGTACTAATATCAAATAAAAACAAAAATACATACTATTGCACATGTTCTATGTAAAAATAATTTTCTTCTTTAGGTTCCTCTCTCTTGTTGACTTAGAGATCATATCATTCCTCTGGGAAAACAAGATTTTTGACGATAGTTGAGGAACTATCACCACCATCCACTCCCCTATGGTATATTTACCTGGGAATAGTTATGAGAACCCAATGGACTCTTCTACTATTCTAATGAGGGTTCCCTTGGGCCCAAACCTTAATGACTCACACACCATTGGTACTGCTACTACTAATCCTCCTTATGCATCTTATCCTCTGAACTACTAAATAAATCTCCTCTTGATTAATAATAACATATGAATGATTTGAAAAGATTTTGGAGAAAATTGAAATACATCTGTGGGGTCTAGGATGAAGTCTGATTCATCTTCAGTATGACTAGCCACCCCCTAAAGGATTCCACTATCAATCATGTCAAGAACACACATTGTGTTGAAAATATAATCATCAACTGCATATATTAATGCCACCAACTCTTGAATATTCCTTCCCACCATTGCTAAGTAACCATAGTTTTTGAAATCAAATGGTTTTATGATATCTCATATTTCTAGGATACAAATTATGACAAACATAATCACTAATTCATCAATCAAATCACGGATTTCTCCCTTTGAAACTCAGATTTATAAGGGTCTCATGTAATGTTTCTCTATTGTGGCTGGGTACGATGGAGACCTGGCACCTTTTGACTGAAAATACACTTCATGTCCTTTTTCATTCAATGATGAATGAGTGTCAATAGCATGACTCTCTTTATGATGGGGATCATTGGAAATCCATATCACTACAGGTGTGGTTTTCCTAACCCTAGCCTACTAAGTAGTCTTTTAGTGAACCGTGGAGTTACATTCAAATGTATCTCAAGACTAAAGTACAATAGGGGAAATGAACTAGACTATTTTATAAATATGAACTATAGAGTAAATCAATAGTGATTATATTCCACATTGTTGATTTCACTATTAATGCGAGATTCCAGTGGGATTTCACTAAATGCTATCATACAATAATCTCGGAATGTGATCTTTTTCCTTATTGTCATTTTTAAAAATTATTATCAGTCGATTTTCATACATGATGAATTAGAATTCTTTTGACACATTCTACATCCCATAACATCATCATACATTAGGCTCAAATGTTAGATTTTACATACAACCAAATGAAATAGGAGAAATCAAATGTCATGGATTTTAACAGGGATCAATAGTGAATAAGACCAAAAGTGTTCTACGATCAACCCCAGAACACAATAAAATGTCATAAAATTATAAAAGGAGGTTAATCATTGTATATTTGTAGTAATAATTGGTAAATTATCTCCAGTGTAGGGATATCCAACCCTATATTATTCCATTATACTATTTTGTCTATAATAAAAAAATCACTGGACTAATACCACCATTGGATTTGGGTATTGAGAGGTGGTATATTAATTCACAATTGGTGATAATTATAATCATACTAGTATTAACAATGACTTCATGAATGAAATTATAACCCCTATGGTTAAACAGATCCTTCTCTAGTGTAGGATATTATTTTTTCTAGAGTGGGGACCCTTGTATGGTGCCAACAAGTGGGGAATTCTCCTTATAGAATGACAAAATCCTCCATAGAAGTTTTAGTGTGGATTTTAAACATGGGGAGAAGATATTTCAATGAAATTATTTTAGAATCATATAAGGCATGTTGGATAATGGTGGTTACCTTTTAGAATCATCCCACATTGTATTTAGTGGGATGAACTCATCATATAGATCCCAAATATTTAGAGCTCTTTTTATTTTTAATTCCCCAATGATAATACCAACATCACCATGTTTCATGAGAAATTATCTTCACTGAGGACCCCATTAGCTTATCAGCTCAGGGATGACCTCTAAGTTCTTATGAACATAAGTTTCCTTATGCAAACATCCTTATAGATATGGATGCCCTACAGCTCCATTTTGGATTTTTATTAAATTCGAAAAACCCAAAATTCCAATATCCAGTTGGGGATGAATTGATCTCTATAATGGAAATCCCAATCATCATTCGTGACTTTTTACTCATCTATCTATGAATCATGGAATGGTGTAGAATGGAAGTGAGGCTTAAATTCTATGATATGTGACATCAAATCCATATCAAAGCTATTCTTATCTATAAAAAATATAATGATAACTATTAATTTGTTTATATAATCACCATTGGATGAAATTTGTATGGAAGGGTAAATAGTGATGCTTACAAACCAAGACATTAGAATGTACCTCTGAATGACATTGATGAATGTTTCCTCCAAAATTATGTGATTGTATAGGGGTAGGTAATCGCCTATTCGATACTCATACTAATATATTATAATGTACTACACTCTATTAGGAAGAAAAGATTCAACCATGTTATAACATTCTATCTTAATATATTCTTGAAGGAACACCTAATAAATTTCTTAAGGGATGTCATTAAAGAGGACATTTATAACCTACCATAAGGAATTATATTTTCATACTATGTTAAAATATTTAATTAGAATGGTTAGAATTTTTACATTGAAGATTTCAATTTTTTTAATGAATTTTTTCATAATGGACGCTCGATCAAGTCTCCCACATAGGTGCCACAATCAATTCATTCATAGATGCTCCTCTCTTTGGACTTACATGAAGGATCCCCAATGTGTTTCACCATGCGCAACCCAATCACTCTAGTGGTTGTGCAATACGAAATTACATAAGATACCTTCTCGAATAGTGAAGCGTGTAATGACTGGGAAAAAAAAATTCATGATGAGAGAAAAATGTGCAAATCTGTAATGGGAGAAATCAGCATAGGGGAAACAAAATTTATAAACACCATTGGATTGTGCACCAGATATGCATCAAGGTTTTGTGCCATGTACCTTAACACATGGGTTACTAACCCAGCCTATACTGGAAACGTTGATGGTTACAATACAAAACATACTTTTTACACCATCATAATCATTTCCCCATTATACAACTATAAATGACAATTTTCATTTGATTGGGTATAATATAATGGGGGGCTTATTGATGACACTCCATTTTTTCATGGGGTTTGAAAATATAATGGAATGTGACTTAATCACGTTTAATATGTAGTGATTTTGTATAAGAATCCAAGGGGAATCCCTAATACATCTTGTCTGCACACCCTTATTCTACATAAGCCTCACAAATCCCTCCGCATTGCACTAAATGGAAGTCCACGGTTTCAAGGTACCCTGAGCTCGTGAACCTTCATCATGGACATACCTAGGGTAACTAATACAATAATGGTTCCCTGTTTTTTTTAAATAGGACCCTTGGGCTTCATATTTTCATAACTATAAAATTGATTGAAGTCCTGATGCTTTAGTTGGGAAACCCCTTGTCATATGTCCATTAAATTCCACAAAGTATCCCTCTACAACTTTGAAATGAATGAATTATGCATGACAGTTGGGTCTTAGTCCCTCAGTGTTATGAAACAGAAATGAACATATTTGAGTGAAATCCCCTAGTGGAAAACTAGTCAGGTGAGTCACCTTTAATAATAATATTCCTTTGTGTGACCTATCTAAATATATTATGTGAGACATGTGGTTCCAAGCCTAAAACCTCATTGAAGATTCATTTCGAAAATGTACCATTTCCTAATTCATCCCCATATCAAACATACCTACACACAATAAAAACCTTATATAGTTCCTCCCATCTCTTATAGGAGTCACCTTTCCTCTCTAATCATGTACCTTCATTAGGCACCTCTAAGCCCTCCTTAATGACGCCAATGACTGGGCATGCCTTAATTTGGATCCTTTATCTAATAGAGACCAAATGGAAACCTCCACCAAATCCTCTAGAAATTCCAATGTATATAAATGGGAAAATATCATGTCACTCATATGGGAATGAATTCCATGGGTGAGAGGTTTCCACCATTATACTTACACGATAGAACAGGTCCTCGGGGAGCAAGTGAGTATGAATTCCCATGATCACGAGGACCAAAACAGTAGGGTTAGTGTCAGGGATATCTATATTTTTTAAATATGGATATGGCACTTACCCTTCCCTTATAATCACTAAGACTAGGGAATATGGTACCATGTAAGGACGGTGAGGGTCACACATTACCTTCCCATTGAAAAGGTAATGAGATCCTCCTCTTGGAACCAATTTTAGGGCATACCCCATAGAGTAATGACCTACAATTTCATTCGATAAGATACACTCTTAATCCTCTTCATCTATTGGGTTATACTATGACAGATAGTCCCATTGGTATAACCTAGGTACATAACCAGATAGGGAAGATTCACATCAATTATATTTCTTATCCTCTCTTATACATGGCCTCCTCTAAAAGTAGAAAAAAGATCATGTGGTTTGAATGATCATTGAAATTATCAAATTTTTCACACCGAACATGATTCACATGGGACTTGAGGATAGATATGATATTGACATCTGCAGAGCCTGCATCACGATTTTATAGAGAATATTTTCTTGAATCTTATTATTGCCTTAATTCAGAGGTCCTCTATACGTATTAACCCACAATGCCATGTATCCAACCTCTGGGAAAAGGATCTTATGGTTTTTGTAATCATATAAATATTATTTATGCACTCACTAAGAATGAATCAAAAGATATTGAAAGTTGGGGGTTATCATTTAATTCACAAAACCATAATCCTTTTGGGTGTCATTCCAAGTGTAAGTCCCAATTGAATGTTTTAGTCCACGTACTTGGTATTGACCATAAAATTCATCCATTTAGGCCTCCTTTTTTATTAATCCACAATAATAACCAAACCAAGTCATACTCTTAAGGAAAAATACTCAACCAATGAATTTTTATTCACCATGTAATCCTCCTAAAAAGTACAAACAATCTAAATAAAAAATCACCAGGGAATCCTATTTATGAATAAGCTACTACTAAAGACTCTCTAAGGGTAAAAATCCCCTATAAAGAAATCTTGATGTCTTCCATGGGTGTGGGTCCCCACAACAGAACAAAGTGATATTTTATTCATGACCAAAAAGATAGATTAGAAGACTCACTATAGTTCAAATACAACACCCAAAATCAACCATAATTATTTCTAAAGGACATTCCTAGAACAATGTTATTCAACATGGGAATCCATATCCCATTAAGGTAACATGAGCGTCCCCACCAAAAGTACCAAACCAAACTTTGACTAAGAAGCATTCATTTAGATGTACTCATTGAATGATATTAAGCTAAATTGTTCAGTAATTAACCAATAACTTTTAAAGGAATGACGTGTCCCATCATGTTCCCCAAACTACATTTGTTTCGATTCCTATAATAAGGATACACATGAAACCTGTTTTATAGGTCCAATACCAACCTAAAAATAATTGCATCTATCAAGCTGGATATAAATCTATAGAACCCCAATTGATGACATAAAACCATCATTAACATTATCACAACAAAATAATATCAAATTAGTATTTAAAAGGATTCTATCGATAGTGAACCACACATATGTTGATATAGATATAAAACCATTGATAAATAACCTTGGATATATATATATATATATAGATGATTATAACATATATAAATGATAATTATTGACTATTACATCATGGATGACCACTTACATTATTTGGAATATATGAGAAATTATTTATCCTATATTAAATCTATAAGTTAATTCAAGAGTACGAAATAATTACCTTTAAAAGGGTTTGATGAGCCCAACCTCCCATCAACTCGACTAATGTGATTTTGTAGAAATCCTTAGTGAAACCCCCCAATAATAACCGAACTTTGGTAAGAAGCTCCCTCATTGTTATATAACCAATTATTTTTATTATTTCATCAATGAAATCATTTTGAAACCATGCAAATTGGATTTTGATATGTGTTTGACATAATGGTTGTTACACCAACCCAATGAAATTACAATCCAATTCTATGTGTGCTTCAATGAAATATTAATGACCACGATGAAAAAAATCATTTAGCTATCAAATTAGTATTTATAGCCAATCATATCCTTTATTAATCTCTATTTTACAAATTTAAAGATATCCAAACAAAGATAATACCATTTTTATTTATTTATATAAAATAATATAAATAATAAAAATCATGTCTAAATTAAAATAAGAATAAATAAATTTTTTTGAATGATCATAGATGATATATACTCATAAAAAATCAAGGAATATTTTTTTGTCGTTATTTAGTCCTTATCATTTTATTTTTAACATTAATTACCAAATTTACCCTTACAATGGTAGAAAAAATTACTAAAGTTACTACTATTATTTTTTAAAAATAAAAGGGCCCTCTTTTAAAAATTAGGAACTATTGATTCTAAATATGATGTGAATTATGAAGTATTCAATTTTAATATGTGTAAAAATTAGTTTTCATATAAATGTAGAAAATGCAATAATTTTTTAAGAGAAATGAATTATAATTAAAAAATTACATGTATCCCAAAATAAGTTATAATGATTATTTTTATTAGGTGAATAAGATTATATGTAATTAAATAAAACTTTTATTACTAATATTTCAAATTCAATGCATAATGTGTGATTTTAATGTAAAGAAAATACCAGTTGTACAGAAATTGAAATTTATCACTATTAGCTAAAAAAGATATCATATCATAAAATTAAAAAAAATTCACCCAAATATATATTTGATATTATTATTTAAAAAATGATAACATACTTATCATATAATATTTCTAAATTATTATTAAATTATTTATAAAAATTTTCTCATAAAAATATAGAAAATGCATTTAAAAAAAAAGGTCGATGAAGAAGAAAAAGAATTTTGAAAAAAATTAGTTCTTTTTTGGATGGATAAAAAAATTAATTTTTATTTATTAGGATCTTTATATATTTTTCATAATGCAGTTAATCATATTCATACATGCAACATTAGAGACTACTTTATGAAAATATTATTTATAAAAAATTATTGGTTCATTTAAACATAATGTCGCTTATCGTACATATTATCAAACATAATTTCCTTTTTTGAAAATTATATGGGTGTTAAAATAATCCATATAAAATGATATAGTTGTATAAAATTATATATTTCCTAAAAAATAAAATTTTTGATGGGAAAACCTTAATACTTTCACAAAATTGGTATCAAAACAACTTGGATGATATAAGTTTAACTTATAGATTAAATACCATGAAATAAAATGTATCCAAGATATAATATTTAATAGGGAAATTATATAATCATCATAGAGATTAATAGGTTCATAACATATAATTTTACTCAGTGAAACAAAATTGGGAAAAAGAACCTTTACCTAATTTCTAACAAGATTCAAAGGCACTCTAACCACTTATATAATAAATATATATTTATTCATGTTATAAAAAAGATCCATTTACACACTTATTATAACATATATTATTCACTAATATCATTTAAATACTTTTTTATCAATAATTAATTTTTAATATATTCATTTTCAGGTGATAACTATTTTTTTTTCATAAATTCATTTGGGTGACAGTTTTGATCATGGAAATATTAATCGGGTTATGTAATACAGAGAATAATAATCTTGTGTAAACTATAATATTTAATAATTATATAAAACTTACTTAAAATTAATATCATGTAGTGATGTAAAAATAATTACCACACTACATCGAGATAATAGTCTATACAAATGCTCTAGTGATGTTTAAAATTTTTTATGGATGGAATGAATGATAGGTAAGTGATAATTAATGGATTTACAATGATTTATATATAATAAATATCATATATATATATACATTAAATATGTGGTTACTACTAACCATGATACTTGAAAATGAAAAATCAATCATATCCCCTCATTGAGGTGGTAGTCCACGTGTACACATGAGAGAAGTTATCATTTTATAATGGATCAGAAGTTAGGAATGTAGATATAATTTCATAAATATTGAATTATATATATTTAAGATATATAATATATAAATATGAAATCCTTCTAAATAACCAACCATGAAAATGATGATGGAATATAAATCATATCACAATGTTGATGACATAGTCCACAATTACGCATGAGAAATAAATTCATTCCCAAATTGATGGAAAGTAGGTGGGAATGGATATTAAATAATAATAATATCATATAATTATATTGATGAGACATTTTTCATCATGTAATTATTGATATAAACTTATAAAACAATGACGAATATGAATTAAAATTGAAAGACCTCAGTGATGATATATAACTCTTCTTTGGAATAGCTCATTTGGATTACACTATAGTCATTGAAATATTGGTCTTAGGAGAAGAAAAAATATATTGTAAGAATATAAGTAGTATATAATATATTTAGTTTGTATTTTACAATCTAAAAGTATTAAATTTTGTGAATCATTGAGGGGAATACGCTCCCTTTTATATATTAGGGGAGGGACACACAATGAATTATATAAATTATTTAAATACAAGGTACATTTCCTGCAATGTGGCTAAAAATGTTCAAGTATTCAAATATATGGTATTATATGTTTGAAATAACTTTTAACAAGAATAACTAAATTATTTTATATGGAATTGCAACAATTATTTCCTAGTTCAACCCATGAAAAATGTGTTTTAACAGTAACTATTATCACATTTTTTTTTGATATTAATTATGAATAAAAACTATTTAAATTTGTTAATATTTTATAATTAAAATGATTATAAATATTTAATTTATTTCAACATAGTCAATTTATATTATTGGAATAATATTAATTTCAGTATGCTCAAAAAGCACAATGAATGCTAATTTTCAAAAAAATTTAATTTTAAGAAAAAAACTAAATTTAGTTCAATTAATTTCAATATGTGAAATATTGGATGAATAATAAAATATTTAATTAAATATATTATCTATAAATTAAATTTATATTAGAATCAAATAATTTTTTTAATTATTTAGGATAAAAACTATTGCGCACAAAATAAATATTTTTTTGAACATTGTGTTTTCAAGCATAAAAATGAAATTATAATAAACATTGTATAATTAATATTATTATGTAATTAATTAGAAAATTTATAAATAAATTATAATTTTTATATTTTATTTTTACATTACAAAGATAAAATTCCATTAAAATTATATGATTTAATAAAAATAAATATTATTTCACAATAAATGATATTTTTGATAATGAAATAAATAAATAAATCATTTTTTGAAAAATATTAAAAAATAATACTAAGATAATATTAACATTCTTATTTATAAAATTGTATACATTTGCTACAAAAATAGTTCCTAGATGGTAGAAATTTATTATAATTTCCATGTTAAAAAAATAATAAATATATTTTTTGAAGAAAGAATATTTTTTTAAAGAATAAAATGTGTTTTTTGAATCTTTTGTAATTTTTTTATGAATTAATCAATAATGATTTACTATTTCAAACATTTCTACGTAATTTTTACTTTTTATTTACTATTAATACCTTTCGATTTAAGGGATATTTTAAAATAGTCACAATAAAATAATACAATTTTTATATTATATTATTATTTAGTTAAAGCGTGGTGTTGTATATTAATAAAGATAACAAGCAGAGTATTAATGTTAAGTAAAATTGTATGGAGATTAATTCCACCACATAAATAAATTACATCTGGACAATTTTATCTTGTCCATAGAGGATAAAAGTTAATATCCAAAGAATAATCAATAGGGATAGAGAAAATATATATGGGAAAGTTAATAAACAAATTAACCATGAGTCTATGATGGTTGAAAGTAATAAAAAATTCAATAGATATGACTATAAAAATAATAAAACTGGGATCATATTCCATCATTTGGTGAATTTTTTTACCATGAAATGTGATGATATATACATACATAGTTCTTTCTAATGAATTAACACAATTTTATACTTTTGATGCATATTTAGATTATTTTCAACCTTTTTTCATAAAAAAGTCCAATGTTGAATAAAAAAAATGAATTTTTCATTTCTAAAAAACTAAAGTAAACATATAATAGATGTACATATTTTTAAATGAATGGTTAGGTTACTAAAACCATTCATGGTTCTTTCTTTATAAGATACAAATTATAAAAATTCTTATTTTAAAAATATTAATATCAAATAATTAAATAATAATTACCAATGATCTACTAATTTTTTTCCAAAAATATAAAAAATTTAATACTCCACAAATAATGATTAAATAGTTTTGAAAACCGATTAATTTATGAAAATGTTTCTCAAAATTTCAAAAATCAACATAAAATTAATCCAAATAATTATATATCTTTTAATGTCACATACCAAACACATGAATAGTTAGATAATATATTTTCCACAAAAATAAAAATTACCGAAATATACAGTAAGCCTAAATGAAAAATTATTTTACAATAAATATTAAATATATCCATAATCTATAAATTAAATCATAGTATATCAAATGGGTTTTATAAATAAAATATTTTATAAACATTTCCAGAGATAACATAAATCAATTTATCAATAAATTACAAATTCCATACAAGTTAACAAATAATAACCAATCCATTTTATCAAAATCACTCATCTATATACCCAAAAAAATCTTTATTATATCAACATCATGCACATATTAAGGGTTCTCATAAAAGCAGTCACATATTTCCCCAAAATACCACCTTACCATTAAATCAATTTTCCATTTTCCCATATGCTTGAAAATATTTAATGAAATTAAACCACATGATAATTAAGAGATGTTTCATGATTATTATAACTATTATATAATTAATAAAACACTTATATTACATTATTATTCAATCTTAAGACATAAACACTTAATCATTACACATCTATTTTAAACCATTAATTATGATACATCATCTTATTCCATAAAAATTCCTAAATAAAATATGATATATAAATATTTTTTAAAGGTTCTTAAACCTAAAACCCATAATTTATCTTACTTTTAAAAGAAAAAATAGTATTAAAATAATTGATGTCGTACATATTCCACTCATAGTCTCTTTCACATCAATAGTAAATCCATTACTCATAAAACCTTGTTGATCCCATTTTGGATGTTTCCCTTATGGATATCAATTTATATAATACCCTTAAATTCATAATTTAAAAAATTCAACCATATATGTAGTCTATAGATCCCCCAGACTAACATACATTTATATGACATCAATTTGGAATAATATTCCTCAAATTACAAAAGTACATTCTAGAGGACCGTAATAGTTTAGATTAATTAAAAATTTAGAAACAAAATCCCATATATTGGTGAAATTTATTCAAAATATACCATAGAGATCTTCTCCTTTAGTACACAAATATATAACCATTCTTCATAACCAAGGGAAATAAAATATAATTAAGGTGTGAGATAAGATTCTCATTAAGGGTAAAAAGGAGATATATGTTAGCATAACATAGTCATAAGTGTTCTAGAACATGATATTATATTTAAAAGATCATACCACGAATATCAATGATCATAAACATGAATAACAGAATAAATATTTGCAGTTAAGAAGAAATTAATAACAAGATAACAAATATCATAATCCATGAAAGTAAAACATATGAATAAGATATGCAATTATGAAATACAGATAATCATATAATTTCATTCTCTATAGGTTAATGCTCATTGAAATATCATATTTGTGAAATTAATTTGGGTATTTATACTGGGTAAGACACACAAGCATCCCCAATCATATCAATTTCCCTAAAGTGGTTCAGGTATTACCTTATTCTTATGCTGCATCATGCTTATCAACATGTTCCCATAATTATTATATGATACATTAATCCTTACCCAATGCATTGTAGTTCCATAATAGGATCACCCAATAATATATGTTATACACCATTGTATTTGTTTTAAGGGACATACACATCACTATCTGTGATAACCCATTGTATAAGCTGTAACAGCCTTACCTAGAGTTATCAAGGCCACCCAATCATATAAGCTAGACCGGGCTTACCATATTCAATCTGGCATCCCTCATCATATAAGATGTAACCATCTTAACAGGTGCAATATAGGTCATCTCATAATATAATATTTAAATTATTACTAGGTATAATCTTTTCCATCACATTATATAATATATAATTATCTTACCCTGTGATATTTAGGAAAACCCATCATACAAGATGTAATGGTCTTTTCAGTCCTCTATAGGCCACCCCATCATATAAGATAATAAAGGATTACCTGGTTCAATCAAGAACACCACATCGTATAAGATATGTCTATAATCTACAACATGAGCATCATAAAACTCAAGAAAACAATAATAGCTCATAACATGATTAACCAATTGAAAATAAATTTCTTAATGTCAATCCATTTGAAATGTGACTATCCTATTTAAAATGATTGTGTTCCATAAATATCATTGAAAGGAAAATTAAACATCTTTGATAAATAATTTTAATGGTATAGATGGATTATATCCCTATTAAGTCCTAAACTATATCGAAGGACATAATCTTAAATGAAGAAATATTTTGAAATATCACTTGAAAAGTATCCATTCATTCAAAAATAAATTCAAAATACATATAACATTTCCCAAACAATTTTATATTAAATAATGGTTGAAACCATATCAGGGAATAATTAAAATTACTTTTAGACATTTCCTGAGTAAAATATTATTTTCTATTTGAATGAATTTTTTTTAAAACACAAAATAATTTGAAACCCTTTTACTTTGGAAATAACCGTGAAAAAAGATAAATAAAGATTTAAAAAATTTAAATCACTTCTTAATATATGAAAAAATTATTCATATTCTAATTAAATTTCATTAAAATTTAATATATAAAAATAAGACATTTTTATAAAACACTTCTAAAATAACACATTTTGTCAACCGAAGCGGGAGATAAGTGAGGATTTTATTAAAAACACTTTCTTAATCTTCATTAGTACTAAAGTGTATAAAAATGGTTCCATTACAAGAATATATCTATAATGAACCGTAAAATTCAAGGGAAATTTTTCTTAGTTTTTGTTGAGATTTTACAAGAATGCAGTTTCCGACGGCACCTGATTCCGAGGCCCGGTGTTCCAGTAATCAATTTCTGAAATTTAGCTTGGGTACATTAAGTGATCGAACGAGCAGGTTTTCCTAACTTTTGAATCGGTGCTTGGAACTGAAATCTGAGGGCACTGATGAAACCACAACACTAGTAATTTCTTAAGAGCACCTTTTCTGGTGGTGCGTTTGCTCGGGAGGAGTTTTTAATTTTGTGGTTTTAGTGAGGAATAAATAAAAATATATTATAATTTTATTTATTTTCTTCTAGGTTGTTATAACCTAAGTAAGGGAGTTGGGGGTGGGACCCACATGTTGTTAACCAACCATGAGAGGATAAAGGTGGGGTGAGGCCCACACGATCACAACCCCTCATATTCCTTAACTCCATAACCCCCCATTAATGTGAGACCACTGACCTCCCCTTCTCTCTTCTTTAATCATGCCAACTCACTTAATTAATTAAGTGAGTTACGTGTTTCATTTTTAAAGATTGAAATGCTTGGATTGATGTAATAAAATAAGACAAGTCTTATATTATTTAGGAGGGTTGGTTGTTGTGTGAGGAGATTAGGGAGATATAACTGTTTTCTCTGGGGATGAACATCATCCTCCCACGAAGAGCTTCAATCCTTCCACGAAGAATGACATCTCTTCAATGAAGAACGACTCAACGACTCTGGTATCTCCATTCCCTTTCTCCTCCACGACATGGGAAGAGACACTAATGCTGGAGTTCTCCAATAACATGTAATCATCTTATTCTCTCTGTGATAAAGAGAGGATGACATCTCCTCAGATGCTCTCTGTAGATGTCTATGGAACCACGCCGCACGACGCCGCTTTCCGCGACACTCTTCGAACATCAACTCATTATCAAGGTATGGTTTAATTAATTTTTGTTCATGAAATATCCATTGCCATTATTCATCTTTATTTTTGGGCTGCTTTTTATCAACTTATTGGGAGGAGGTCGGACCACACGAACACGGCCGACTCTCCTCCCCCTTTTGTTGTTGTGTTTTTGCGGTTCGAAAGAAGGCAGCGCGGTGCAACGACACCACGCGGAATAATTGAGAAATGCGGAAAAGATGCGTGACGCTATCGCACCGCGCCGTTGAGGCCGAACGAACCCGCGGCCAGAGTCGGGCCGCTGCGAAGGGGCGCGGTGCCGTTGCGCCGCACCAGAGAACCATGAAGACACCGCGGCCAGAGCGGGGCCGCGGCCGAGGGGTGCGGCGCCGTCGCGCCGCGCCGGTCGGACAAGGCGACGGCTCAAAGCCACAACGGTGCAAGGAAGGGCGGCAGGAACCGCCAACCGCCGGCACCTCAGAGGGCGGGACCGCGGCGGTCCCACGGTGGCAGCGCCGACCGGCCGAACCGGGCCGGCCGTTTCATGGGGAGACCGGGGGTCGTAACACCCGACTTCTCAAAAGAGCACCCCCCCCTCCACGTGGGGGTCGCGATTACTCAATCAGGGGGCGGCGCCCCTCCTCCCCCACCATTCCGCTCAGCTCGGCGTGGCCGAGCTGGCCACGCGGGCCTCGTGTGCGTGCCTGGCCGAGTCGCGCCCTGGCCGGGCCGGGCCGCGCCCACGCTGGGACGGGCCGCAGCCAAGCCGGGTCGGGCTGCGCCAGCTAGGCCGGGCCACACCCACCGGGCCGGGCTGCGCCCTAATGGGCCGGACCCGGACCCGGTTCGGGTTGACCCGGTTCGGGCGGACCCAGGGGGGGTCTCAGGTCGGTCCGAGCCCCAAACCCCCTAAAAATGGACAGGTACGTTCTTTTGCCCATATCATGGGATACAGACCTCCGATCGATGAACCGTCAGCTGCTATGCGATCCTGGGATCGAGACGTTAGTTTCGTTATATTACACACAAAGTTTCAGAGAACTTTGGGTACATCCGTGTTGGTTCGAACATGAAACCAACCAGGCCCTCGGAGCGGAAACACTTATTACTTGAGCTCTGGACGCCCGATTGACGTTCATTAGAATTTGATGGATTCCTCTTAGTGAGACAGGCCATTTGTATTACTTCGCTCGAGGTTTAAACATAGTTTGAGTGTGTTTGGGATGGTTTTGACTTAAAAACCAACCAGGACGTTTGAACGAAAAAGCCAATAACTCGCAGACCAGGCATGTGATTGACGCACAGTCTGTCACGTTGAGTTCCTCATGTAGAGACGGAACTTGGAGATACATAAATTCCGGACTATGTGTCAGTTTATGTATCGACCCACCTTGTCTCATGGAGCGGACCCTCCCGGAATCGAGCATGCAGTGTGCGTGAACCCTAGAGCTGGATGCGACGATGAAGACCGTACTGAAATCCTATGTGGGTTCGAAGGCAATGAAGACTACACTAAAATATTATGTGGGTTTGTATGTGATGAAGGCCATACTGAAATCCTCTCTGGGTTCGATGGCGATGATGACTGCACTGAAATCCTATGAGGGTTCGGCAGCGATGAATACCGTACTGAAATAATCTATGGGTTCGACGACGATGACTACTATTCTTGTATCCTACATGGGTCTGGCAATGTTTGACTCTGTTCTTGCTATCCTACATGGGTCTGGCAGAGTAGCTGGTCTGTATCCTATGTAGGTCCGACAGGTTAGCTGGTTTAGTATCCTATGTGGGACCCAACATAGATGAATCAGTGGCTCTATCTGATCATCTCTATCACCTTACGAAGAAGTATACCTGTGTGAGATGTTTCTTGACTTCAATCAATATCTTTGATATGATTGACATTCATTCCTATGTGGATTGAGTTGTGTTATCCTGTGTGGATTGGGTTGTACTTCTATGTGGACGTGATCAATGTTGGGCATGGATGCTAGAGCCTAAAGGTATTTGATGACTTAGGTATATGTATGGGAATATACCTATGTAGTGTTATATGTTACTTAGTGATTGTATCTTTCCATTTTGTATTAACCTTTTTGGATTTTGGGAGACCATTGGGTGTCTCAGGGTCCCTACTGAGCAGCATATACTCACCCCTACATGGGCTATGCCCATGCTACCTTGTGTTGGTTGTAGTCAACGGACAGTGCTGATTGTGGGTGAGGCTTGTAGAGCAAGTAGGTACCTGGAGGTGGACCACTGGGCAGGACGTACTTAGAACAGATAGCTAGACCCAAGGAGCTGAGGATTCTATCTGTACCCTCCCTACAGGTGGGACTTCCAATGGACGGCTTAACGTTGCTTATTTACTTTCAGTTGCTGTACTTTCTTTCCAATTGTACTTTACTTTCAGTTTGGTTTTGTATTCTGGCCCTATTAATTTTCCGCACTACTTTTGTACCCAGATTTACTTAGTGTTTTCTTCTACATGATTACTCTATGGTGTTTGTTTACTCTATAAAGGCAATGCCTTTCCATTTTGTTAGTATTTATGCCTTGGTGATAGTCTCCAGACCCTGGCCTATGGGAGGCGGGCTTGGGGTAGTCACGACATGGGTCCTGAGGATGGGTCATGAAAAATTGGTATCATAGTAGTTCAGTTCTACTGCAAAACTGAAGATTCTAATCTTTCTTCTTTTTGAAGAAATAGTGTTAAGGGTATTGAGTGCGTTTATTAGTCTAGGGAGTCCAGTGTTGGTGCGGCGACTGAAGTTTTCATACACCAGGTCCCTGACTTCTGATTTCTGACTCAATGCATGAAATCATTGATTGCATGTATGTTTCAAAAGTTTTCATTGTGATTACATTTTTTCAGATCACCAGGTATACTGTTTGACCGTGGCGCACCTTTTTCTTTTCAAGATGGCCCCACGATGGCAGCCAGCTAGGGTTACGAGTTTTTTGCGAGCTGACAGCCCACCGAGTGATGAGGCCTCGGTACAAGGCCCTTTTTTAGCGGAGGCACCAGCGGTACCACTACCCACCGAGCCACCGATGCCACCAGCCCCAGTTGCTGAGAGTGCACGTCACCTTAGTGCACTTCACTAGTTTCAGCGTCAGAGAGAGCCTAGGATCTGCATGGAGATGGACCCTCAGGCAGCCGAGGATTGGATGGAGGCGGTTGTTCGAGTTTTCAGGATAGTGGGGACACCATCTGACCTCATGGTGTTCCTCGCAGCGAGCCTCTTACACGAGGTAGCAGGCAGATGGTTGAGCTTGATGCTCTAGGTGCACGACGAGGCATCACTCCTCTTGATGGACTTTGAGGGCCTCTTTCGCTCGGAGTTCGTCCCAGACACCCTTTTTGCAGTGTGCATCCAAGAGCCTCTACAGCTGCGGCAAGGCAGCATGACGGTCGCCCAGTACTTGGCGAGATTTACCGATCTCTCGCTCTATTCGACAGGTATGGTATGAGATCCATTCTTCCATGTCCAGACCTTAGAGCTGGGACTGAGGCATGAGATTAGGGCATCGATGATCTCACTCAGCATTCCAACACAGGGAGGAGTACTGGAGCAAGCACTTCTCATAGAGATCTTTCTTGGTGAGCCTACGCCAGCAGCGAGACCTACCGCAGGGCGGCACATAGTAGAGTTGTCTGCAGCTGGTAGTCGAAGGATGTCACAGGGGTCCAGGAGGACCGGACCATCAGGAAGACGACCTCAGGACACTTTCTTAGAGGTGTGGCGCACACGGTGTAGAGCCAGCCTTCTGAGAATCAGACAGTGCTACCCATGCGGCGGGCTGGGCCACTTGGCTCGTGGCGGCCCTACCCACCGTGCAGAGGAGCAGCAGACAGTTGAGGGGCCACCGAGGCATATGCAGAGGGTCTACCGTGGTGGTCCTCCGAGGGAAGGTGGACGAGGTAGGGGTGTTGGCCGAGCAGTAGGTGGTGGGCGGCGCTTTGAGGCTTTACCACCACCACCACCAGGAGGTCCACCCCGACTACAGGGAGCTAGCAGGTAGAGACAGGATCAGCTTCAGGCAGCAAGGGCCTATGACCACGGCGCACCAGAGATGATTCGAGGTACTATTTGTGTCTACTCCACCCTTGCTGCTGTTCTGATAGACACATGAGCGAGTCATTCTTTTATTGCCGCTGCCCTTGTTCGGAGCTCGGAGATTCCGACAGAGCCGTTGGCTCGATCCTTACGGCTAGAGACTCCTACGAGAGAAGACTGAATGATTACACACTGTTTCCGGAAGTGTGAGATTACTCTAGGAGGGAAGAGCTTCGGCTGGGATCTTCTTGTAGCGACGTCGAGGCCTTACGACATCATCTTGGGCATGGATTGGTTATCTATAGTCCATGCTAAGATTGACTGTATTAGGCGCATGGTGCGGTGTGTACACACCGACGGGAGCAGGTTCACTTTCATCGGTGAGAAGGGAGCCTTTGCAGCACATGATGGACTCACACAGAGGAGAGGACAACCCATCACTCATCAGTTGGGAAGTTGACGTGCAGAGTCCTACTTTTCCTGTAGTGGTGGATCAGTATGCAGACGTTTTCCTTGACGACACTCCAGGACTACCTCCTCGCAGAGAGGTTGAATTTTATATTGACCTGTACCCCGAGACAGCGTCGATATCCACTCCAGTATATCGGATGGCCCCCGCTGAGCTTCGAGAGCTATTCGTATAGTTGTAGGACTTTCAGGGAAAGGGATTCATATGACCCTGTGTTTCACCCTGGGATTCCCCGATATTGTTTTCCAAGAAGGCGGACAGAAGCTTGTGACTTTATGTCGACTATCGTCGCCTGAACCAAGAGACCGTGAGGAACAATTATCCACTATTGAGGATTGACGACCTCTTCGATCAGCTCAAGGGAGCACGGTGGTTCTCGAAGATAGACCTCAGATCAGGCTATCATCAGCTCAGATTTAGGGACAAGGACATACAGAAGACGCCCTTCAGATGTCGGTATGGCCACTATGAGTTCTTGGTTATGCCTTTCGGCATATCCAACGCTCCTGCAGTGTTCATGGGTCTCATTAATAGGATCTTTCAGTCATACCTTGATTGATTTGTCATAGTCTTCATCGATGAAATTTTGATATACTCGACCACTGAGGAGGAGCACGCCTACCACTTGCGGGTTGTACAAGACACACTCCAAGAGCACCATATTTATGGTAAGTTCTCGAAGTGTCATTTCTAGTTACATGAGGTCCACCTCTTGGGACATGTCATCTCCGAGGCGGGAGTTGCGGTGGATCCTGCGAAGATCGAGGCAGTGCTAGCTTGGGAGCCACCCAGGACCGTGAAAGAGGTGAAAAGTTTCTTGGGGCTAGCTGGGTACTACCGGAGGATTGTGCTAGACTTCTCCAGTGTTGCGGAACCACTATCATCTTTGATGAATAAGGGGAAAACCTTCGTGTGGTCAGACAGATGTCCATAGAGCTTCTAGGAGCTGAGATAGAGATTGACCAGTGCACCTATCTTGAGGCTGCCGGAGGAGGAAGTAGGGTACGTAGTCTTCTGCGATGCATCAGAGACCAGACTCGGATGTGTCCTGATGCAGGAGTGGGCAGTGATCATCTATTGATCACGTTAGTTGAGGCAGAATGAGAAGAACTACGCTACCCTTGTCCTAGAGTTAGCACCGGTGGTCTTCGCTCTGAAGATGTGGCGACACTACCTGATGGGCGAGTGCTTTACAGTCTACTCTAAACACTAGAGTTTCAGGTACATCTTCTTGTCGAAGGAACTGAATATGAGATATTGGTGACAGATAGAGTTTCTCCAAGATTATTACATTGAGATAGACTATACTCTTGGAAAGGGGAATGTCGTAGCTGATGCCCTCAGCAGGAGGACATGCATTCAGATACTCAGCGAGGCAACATAGTATCTATCCTCTTTGCCGATATCCTTCGTGGATAGAGATGGATCAGCCTTTCTTTAGTCACTCACACTCACACCTCGACTACTACAGCAGGTCAGAGAGGAACATCATGTGAATTCTAACTATGAGACGCGGCGTGCATAGATATCCTTAGGAAATGCACATGATGGTTTTTCTGTAGGAGGAGAGAACATCTTCCTTTTCAGAGGACGTACCATGGTACCAGTTTATTTACAGGAGGAGGTGCTGAGAGAGTTTCACACTTCCCCTTTAGCGGTATATCCAGGAGTGGCGAAGATGTACCATGATCTCAGATGACAGCATTGGTAGCCAGTTATAAAGAAGGTTGTAGCTGAGTTAGTTTCTTGATGCCTCACCTGTCAGTAGGTGAAGGCAGAGCACCAGGTACTTGCAGGCTTGGTACAACCCTTGGAGGTCCTGGAGTGGAAGTGGAACTGGATATCTATGGACTTAATGACTCGACTTCCATGTACTTCCAGAAGTCATGACTCCATTTTGGTGATTGTCGACCGACTCCCCAAGTCGACTCACTTCTTACCCATCAGAGAGCAGGGCTCAGTAGAGATCTTGGGACGCCTCTAAGTTTCGGAGATCATACGGATTCATGGTGTTCCATCATCTATCATCTCCATTCGAGATTCTCACTTTACTTACCAACTATGGAAGGGGTTGTAGGAGGCATTCGAGACATAGCTATATCTGAGCACCGCCTTTCACCCTCAGACGGATGGTCAGACAGAGAGGACCATTCAGACTCTCGAAGACATGATCCGTGCATGTGTCCTTGGCTTTGGTCGTAGCTGGGAGGACCACCTTCCCTTGGTGTAGTTTGCGTACAACAACAGCTACCACTTCTCCTTTGGGATGGCACCATATGAGGCATTGTAAGACCAACTTTGCAGATCACCTCTGTGCTGGACAGACCCTGGGGAGTCAGCACATGTGGGCCCAGAGATGGTCTAGGCCATGACAGAGAAGGTCCAGATCATCCAGGAGTGGATGAAGACAGATCAGAGATAGCAGAAGTCTTATGCTGATAGGAAACGGAGGCCACTGGAGTTTGAGGATAGCGACCACGTCTTCTTGCGGGTCTCACCTCGACGAAGATTATAGAGATTTGGCCGGGGTGGAAAGTTATCTTCGCGCTTCATCGGACCATTCCAATTCCTCAACAGGATAGGTGAGGTGGCTTATCCCCTCACTCTACCACCTCAGTTCCACCGGGTGCACGACTTCATCCACGAATCTCAGCTGAGGAGATACGTGGATGACCAGATGCATATTATTGGCCATGGGGAGTTAGACATTGACGATGGGAAGACTTTTGCAGAGGTCCCAGTGGAGATCGAGGATCGACAGGAGCGGGTCTAATGTGGAAAGTCGATACCTCTAGTGCGCATCAGATGGAAGTACGGAAACCTCTAGGAGAGCACTTAGGAGTGGGTGGCTCTGATGTGTGCTCAGTACCCACATTTGTTACCCTAGTTTATGATGTATCTTTACGAGGATTTAAAGCCCTGAGGTGGGAGTAATGTAAATACCCTTAAAATTCAAGGAATGTTTTTTCTTAATTTTCTTTGGGATTTTACAATAATGCAGTTTCTAACGGCACTAGATTCTGAGGCCCGGTTTTCCCGGAATCAATTCCTGAAGATTACCTCGGGTGCATGCAGTGAACGAACGAGTGGGTTTTCCTAACTTTTGATGCAGTTCTCAGAATTGAAATCTGAGGGCACCGATGAAACCGTAGTGCCAGTAATTTCTTAGAAGCACCTTTTCCAGAGGTGCGTTTGTTCGGGAAGAGTTGTTAATTTTTTGGTTTTAGTGATGAATAAATAAAAATATATTACAATTTCATTTATTTTCCTCTAGGTAGTAATAACCTAAGTAAGGGAGTTTGGGGTGGGACCCACATGTTGTTAACCAACCATGAGAGGATAAAGGTGGGGTGGGTCCTACACGAGCCCAACCCCTCATATTCCATAACTCCATAACCCCCATTTATTGTGAGACCACTCACCTCCCCCTCTATCTTCTTTAATCATTCCAACTCAATTAATTAATTAAGTGAGTTATGTGTTTGATTTTTAAAAATTTAAATGCTTGGCTTGATGTAATAATATTAGATAAGTCTTATTTTATTTAGGAGGTTTGGTTGTTTTGTGAGGAGATTGGGGAGATAGAAATCTTTTCTCTAGGGAAGAACTTCATCCTCCCGTGAAGCGCTTCAATCCTTCCGCGCAGAACGTCATCTCTTCAATGAAGACGACTAAACGACTCCGGTATCTCCATTCCCTTTCTCCTCTGCGACAAGGGAATAGACAGCGATGCAGGAGTTCTCCAACGACATGTAATCATCCTCTTCTCTCCATGATAAAGAGAGGATGACGCCTCCTCAGACGCTCTTCATCGACGTCTAAGGAACCACGCCCCGCGACGCCGCTTTTCGTGACGCTCTTCGAACATCAACTCGTTATCAAGTAGGGGTAATAAATTTTTGTTCATGAAATATCATTTTTCGTTCTTTGTATTTATTTTTGGTTCGCTTGTTATCAACTCATCGGGAGGAGGTCAGACCGCATGAACATGGCTTACTCTCCTCTGCCTTTTGTTGTTGTGTTGTTGCAGTTGAAGGAAGGCGTCGCGGTGCAACGACACCGTGCGGAAACATTGAGAAATGCGGAAAAGATGCGCAGCACCGTCGCACCGCACCGTTGAGGCCGAATGAACCCGTGACCGGAGTCGGGCTGCAGTGAAGGGGCGTGGCACCGTCGAATCGTGCCGGAGAACCACGAAGACACCGCAGGTGGAGCGGTGCCACGGAGGAGGGGCAGGGAGACCCAAACCGCAGGCCACCGGCACCTCCGAGGGCGGGACCGCAAGGGTCCAGTGGTGGCAACGCCGGCTGGCCGAACCGGGCCAGCCGTTTCAGGGGGAGACCGGGGGTCGTAACACCCGGTTGGACAAAGGGGCGCCCCCTGCCCCACGTGGGGGTCGTGGTTACTCAATCAGTGGGGCAGCACGCCCCCCCTTCTTCTCACCTCAGCGTGGTCGAGCTGGCCACGCGGGCCGCACGTGCGCGCCCGCCCGGACCGGGCCACGCCCAGGCCGGGGTGGGCCGCGCCCCGGTCGGGGCGAGTCGGGCCGGGCCACACCCACCGGGCCGGGCCGCGCCCTAATGGGCCGAACCTAGACCCAGTTCAGGTCGACCCGGTTCGGGCCGACCCAGGGGGGTCTCGTGCCGGGTCGGTCCAGGCCCAAAACACCCTAAAAACGGACAAGTACATTCTTTTGACCATATATTGGGCTACAGACCTTCGACCGATACACTGTCAGCTGAGATGCGATCCTTGGATCGAGACAGTCGTTTCAGTATATTACACTCATGGTTTCAGAGAACTTTGGGAAAGACCGACTTGGTTCGAAAACGAAACCAATCGGGCCCTCAGAGAGGAAACACATTTATCTTGAGCTTTAGACATCTGATTGATGTTACATTGACTTTGTTGGATTTATCTTAGTGATAATAACCTCATGGATTACTCCGATTGAGGTTTGGAAGTAGGTGGAGTGCGGTCGGACTAGTTTTGACTTTAAAACCAGCTGGGCCCCTGGACCGAAAAGGCCAATAACTTGCAGACCGGGCGTCCAATTGACGCGCTGTCTGTCACATTGAGTTCCTCTTGTCGAGACAGAACTTTGAGATACATCAACTCCGGACTACGTGTCAGTTGATGTATCGATCCCCTTGGTTCATGCAACTAACCCTCTAGGAATTGAGCATGTAGTGTGCGGGAACCCTAGAGCTGGCTGCGATGATGAAGACTGTATTGAAATACTCTGTGGGTTAGATGGAAAAGAAGACGGCACTGAAATCCTATGTGGGTTCGGCAGTGATGAATACCATACTAAAATCCTCTATGGGTTCGACAACGATGTAGACTGCACCGAAATCCTACGTGGGTTTGGCAACGATGAATACCGTACTGAAATCCTTCGTGGGTTCGACGGCGATAACTACTGTTATTGTATCCTACGTGGGTCTGGCATAGTAGCTAGTCTATATCCTATGTGGGTCCGACATCTTAGCTGGTTTAGTATCCTACGTGGGTCCCAGCATAGATGAATTAGTGGCTATATCTGATCATCTCTATCACCTTATGAAGAAGTATACCTGTGTGAGCTGAGTCTTGACTTCAATCAAAATCTTCGATATGATTGACTTTCTTTCCTATGTGAATTGAGTTGTGTTATCCTGTGTGGGTTGCGTTGTACTCATATGTGGATGTGATCGAACTTGGGCATGGATGCTAGAGCCAAACAAGAATTGATGACTTAGGTATATGTATGGTAATATACATAAGTAGTGTTGGATGTTACTTCGTGATTGTATCTTTACTTTTTGAATTATCTTTTGGGGATTTTGGCAGACCATTGGGGTGTCTCGGGGTCCCTACTAATTAGCGTATACTCACCCCTACACGGGCTATGCCTGTGTAGGACCCCGGGACACCCTGAGAGGGGAGGGGTGAATCAAGGTGACAAATTTTTCTTTTACGGTTTTTGATCTTGTTCCCACGTTGGTAGAAACTAGTAAGACCTATATGATGGATAATATTAGAAAGAAGACATTCACATGCCGTGAAAAGAAAAAGAACTTTTTACTTGGTTCACCACTAAGGGATACGTCCATGGAGCATACACCGACAGGTTGTCGGTCGTACCAAATTACACTAATCTTCACTAGTTTTGGACTACAATGGTTAGAGAACAATCACTATGTCCTGGGCTCACTGCCTTTACAAAGGTTCAGGGATAGCTCACTGCTTCCCTCGTGTCACTCCTGTTGACTCCCCCTGGCTCACTGCCCTTGGTGAACTCCCACTCAGTTTATAGACGTGAAGGTCTCTTCAAAAGATTTGTATTGAAGTCTTTGCCTCTGCTCAGCACAAGACTCAGCTTGCATCGATGTCTGGAAAATATGCACTCGAACGCACAGAACCACTGAACCGGATAACCAGAACGTGCATACAAACTTCACTGGCAATTGCACGCAACACCAAACCTTTGCACACAAATCCTTTTTATCATGTGCAAACATTACTTTTTTGTGAGGAAAAATAATTCGAGAAAAACCCCCTTTTTCGCGCAACTGTTTCTTTTATGCGCGTACCCAATTTTTACGCGCAACTCTTCATTTTTCGCGCATCCCGAAATATTCCGCGCAATTTAGAGAATTTTGCGCAAGCCCATTTACGCGATCCTTTTTCGCACATCAGACCTCAGATCTTTTATAAAACTTCCACTATATGGAATGAAGGGGTTCAACTCGTATTTATAGTTGTCAAATAACCCCATGAGCAAAAATCTATGTGGCGTGTAAAACCACTCATCTGGAGCGTAATCTTTCGCGCCGATACCGTTTTTCGCGCACATCATCAGATATTTCGCGCTACGTTGTGTTGGTTGTAGACGACGGACAGCACAGATCGTGGTTGAGGCTTATGGAGCAAGTCTGTACCTGGAGGTGGACTACTGGGCGGGACGTACTTGGAGCAGACGGCTGTACCTGAGGAGGTGAGGAGGCTATCTGTACCCACCCTTCAGGTGGGACTTCCAATGGATGGCTCGATGTTGCTGTTTACTTTCAGTTGATATACTTTCATTCCATTTGTACATTACTTTCAGTTTGGGTTTGTATTCTGGCCCTCTGACTTTTTCACACTACTCTTGTACGCATATTTACTTAGTGTTTACTTCTTCTTGCTTACTCTATGGTTTTTTTAATTTATCATGGCAATGCCTTCCCCTTTTCTTGGGATTTACGCCTTGGTTCTAGTTGCCAGCCCCCGGCATATGGGAGGCGGGCTTGGGGTAGTCACGACACGGGTCCCAACGATGGGTCGTGACAATATTATTAATACATAGAGGATAATACATTTCAATATTGTTATTGAGGAATGTATCAATGATTTTTTCAATGGAATAATAATAATTAACATCTCGATAAATGATGATATTGTAGAAATAAACTTTTACCACATTAGTAACATTAAATCATAATCCCCATGATGGAATATAAATAAATAAATAATTAAAAATCATGAAAATAAATATATTAATTATATAAAATATGAATGTTATATATATACACTTCATAGTATAATTAAGGTTCATATCATGGTATGTGTCTCTTTGAAGTTAAATTGAGACAAAATTATGTTATCGATTTGGTAAATTTTGAACCGTAAACCCACGAATGTGAGATAATAAAAATGATATGTAAATTAAAAAATATTTTATTATATTAATCATATAATTAATTTTTTGGAAATAATATACACAAAAAATGAATAAGTGGTTAATATAGCATACATTTCACCGAAATAAAAGTGCAATAATAAAACCCATAACTTACGTCTTGAGTTTTAATTGGAAAGGTTCAAAAATCCTATATAATAAATCAATGTAAATTATAAATCCTTCATAGAATAATATTATTATATATAATAAAAAATATTATTTAATTAAGACATTATATCGCAAGCTAATTAAACATTTCATGCTACACTCACGTTGTGGGTAAGAAACATATTGTTATTCATATAATTTTTCACTTGTAACTATTGATCCTCAAATCATGATCAGGATTTATTTTTTTATTTAATGTAATTAATTAAAAAACTTCATATATACTAATTATATATAAATTTACACTAATAAGTAATATATACAAACATGAAATGAAATACACCATTGATGGAGATGCTTGTCCCCACGTAAAAATTAACATTGTATGCATTTTAATTGTGTAATAAAAAAAATAATATAAATGTAATAAATGTATATATTTTTATATTATCATTATAGTAAATTTATTATGTTATATATATCAAAATAATTTACTCAACCTATCTATAGTACATTTCATGTAATGTGTGAATGAATCAAACAACTTTGAGGAGGCTATAGTCCACATTCCCCCAAATGAAGTTATTGTATTTACAAAAAAATAAAAAGAATTAATGTATTCATTATTTAATAATTTAATAATATTAAGTACATAAAAAATAAAAAATAAAAAATAAAAAATATTAATTAAATCATCATTCCAAAACATTTAATGTCTAAATGGAATAATGAATGACTTCTTTCCGTGAGGTGGTAGTCCACCTTACATATGAAGGACGATTTCATATCCCATTTGAGGGATTTGTGTCTATGTGTACATAATAAAATAATAAAAAAACAACTAAATATATTTAATTATATTGATTTTATTACATAATCATGGAATAAGAATTTTTATTGGCATGGAGAAACAAATAAAAATATTCTTGTCGAAGGGTGTTACCTCTTTTGTGAGTAACTCACATTGGTTATCAGAAAAGGGAATCCTTCGATGTATTTATTCCAAAATAGATGATTCTATGATTATGTTAGGTATTTCTATAGAAACTTTGGGTATAGAATAGATGATATAGAAATACGTATTGGTGTGAATAAGTTATGGGGTTTATCACACTTTTATAGTGTATGAGGTGTGTCATTAATGTAAAAATAAAAAGGAAAACACTATTGAAACACATCCCTTGTGTAATGTGCTAGATATAATGTTCCATATTATTTAAAAGGGATTATATGTTTGATATATTTTAATACATTTGATTTTTTACATGATTCTAGTTCATCTAAAACATTATGATTAATGATTAACCATTAAGTACACACGTTTTGTCCATAAACAGTGAAATTAATTTTAAAAACATTTAGAAATAATTTTAAAAAGAAAATTAAATTTACTATATATTACATTATAATTTATTATTTTTCAAACTATTGAATCCATTTTTCTAAATTATAATATAATAATTGTCCAAAATTAATTTAATATTAATCCTAGGGTTGGGATGAAACCAAGGGGATTAAAAGTAAAAAACTCCAAAAAAATGTAATGTTTTTATATTTATTATCAATATGAAATTGAATTAAATGGCCAAAATTATGTTAATATATTCATAATTGATCTTAATATACATTAAAACAAGTTTAATATATTAATTTTCAATATAAAATAATAATATTAAAATGAAATGTTCAATTTAATTTTAACATCTTTCACTATTCTTCAAAAAATGAAACATCACATAACAATAACAAAAATTCACCCAAAGTAATTGTTTTTATTCCAATTCAAAAATGTAGTTTAAATAATCAAATAAATATTATAAAAGTATAACAATTTATATTTTAAATATATTTTCTCTTAATAGGTTAAAAAATTACCTTTTTTAAAATAAATCTCTTTATTCATATAGTTGGATTTGTCATTATATAATGCTCATAAAATATATTTAATGGGTGTGAAATATGATTGAATTAAAAATATTTAAAGTTTATTAAAAAATAATCAAATTTTTTTTTGAAATTTCTAAGATAATATGGTGTCTGTACATAAAAAAATAGTTTTCTTACAATTGTAATTTCATTATTTCTAAGTACATCGTGCTTTCATTTATAATTAATTAAAAACCAAAGAAATAAATTTACATGGATTTGAAATAATATTTTCCCAAACAAGTTAATCTTATCCATTTATTCAATTCTAACAGATAGGTTTTAATAATAATAATAATATCAAAATAGATATAACAATAGTATATTGTAGTTCAGTAAAAGTCGGCCTTTTATGTAAAACAGGCTATCGATGGAGTTTGGGATTGTGTATAACATAAGCCAAACATATTGTTTTATTGCATATAATGAATGTAACAAATAGTTTTTTGAATTAAGGAAATCTATATTCAGTTTTATGTGAAATGAAAAAAAAACGATTTTAAAATAATTTGAAAAAAATATTATGAAAATATAGTTGAGTTACATTTTACACACCATAAAATAAATTTTCCTCTTGAAAATCATCAAGGTTATAAAAGTTTTAGTAAATTAAATTTTATTTCATATAATACCACATCATATAAATGATTACTAAAACATACATTAACATGTTAATGCTGGAAATAAAACATTTTCCCTAAGTAAATTATAAATAGGTAACAACATAGGATATAATTTTTAGAAAGTGAAAATGAAGAAATGAAAGAAAATATCTAACTATTATTCTCTGATACAGAATAATTGATATAAAATTTAATAGAACATTACTAATCATAAAAAAATAAACCTAAGAGGCTTCAAATAGACATTAATATAATAAAAAAATTTATAAATGTGAATCAATTTTTTTGAAGTCCATTTTTTCATTAAAATGAATAATTTTCATGAAAATATATACATATTTGACTTTAAGAAAACCTCAAATTTTGTTGTCCCTTGATCAATTTCCACATCATATATTACACTATGAAATGAATGAGAATTTTTCATTTTAGAAGTAATAATAGATCATGATGTAGAATGATAAGTTAATCTTTCTCTCATTAGTTATCATCATACCAAAATGTTCAGCATGTGTTATCCAATGTGAATAAATCCTCATATAGTGAGATAATAATTAATTCACAAAAATATCATCTAAATTTTATATTAAAAAATTCCAAAACGGGAAAACTTATAACCATTCCGAATTATTAATGTCCAAAACATTATTAATTAGGTCACTAAATTTCTCAAAACAGCATAACATTGATCCTCCAGATATCATAATGTTTCTCTTGGTTGTTGTATACCAAATATTTGAATACCTTCATCATGTATTCTCTTTAAACATTTTAATATTATGACCTACCAAAAATTATTTTTGAAAAAATGAATTTTTTATTATTACAATGTTTATTGAATATATTCCATAAATCTAATAAGGTTCTAAAATTTATCAATGAAAACATAATATTACGATCAACGAAATCATTAATTAGTTACAATGTAAAAATTATTGATCAATTTCCATATTCGTATCCAACAAATCATTATCCAAAAAAATTATCTCAATGTCTAGAATAGATTATGGGCTGTATTTCATTTAATCAACTAATTTACATGAATATAACAGGTCCATTAAATATGCTTTCGTGTCCAATAAAATCAGTCGACATATTTTTGTAAATCCATAAGAAAAAACATAGTCTAATTAATCTTCACAGATTCCACAATTCATAATTATAGAACCTGAATACATAAATAACACAATTATTCTACTTCCTCATTAGGTGAGAACATGGAAACCTCATACTTTTTATCAATACCTATTTCCAATTACATTTCATTCATATTGTCATCATCATCAACTATAAAATAGATACTCAAACCACATTTTCGATTATCCTCAAGATATTTCCACATAAGACATCAAATTTTTTAATGACCATTAATTACACACATAAATAATTTTACCGAAGATGATGTATTAGGAACGAAAATATTCTCATCTAGTTTAATACCCAAACTCCTCACTTTTACATTCATGTTACATAATTTATATACTTATTTTTCACAGGAAAAACATCAACATTTTCCAATAAGACATTTATATTTTTTTTCTTATTTTCACCTTCTTGAAAAAACAAAGACTAAAAAATCTTTCCATGATGGTCTACATTACCTGAAATCATAAAAAATGATTTTATTCTTTGAATTATAGTGTTATTTAATGTAACCATAGTCAATCTTGTTCCAATTGAACTGATCAGTCATGGTCACAACCTCTTACTCTCCACTGATCATCCCATTTGAATTCTCATCAAAAAAATTCTATCAAATTATATCTTATCTTAGTTCCTTTTGTATCCCATTATTTAATATGATTGGAAATCATACTTTGAACACAATTTAACATAGTGTGAAATAACAAAATCATGAATGAAAAATTATTGGATGACTAAATTATTAGACATTTTATTAAATCTATGACACCTTAAGATAATCCTAACAGACATTCCTAAAAATATAGATAGATATATCCAAAGGGATACCATTGATTATTTATCATACTAGTTTCCAATGGTTGACTAAAGCACTCCTTTTATAATTAAAATAACAATCAAGGGTTAACATACATGGATATTACATCAGTCTTGATGAATATTCATCATATTTCCAAAGTGGATTCCTACTGACCATAAGAGTATAGTGTTGTTTGTATTGTAGAAACATAATATTCTATATTAGTGAAAGATAATCAAAATCTACATTAAATGTATTCTCCTCCAGTACTCAAACATAAAATATTTCTTTACAATCAATGAAAAAGAAACGTAAGAAAGGGGTTATGTCAGATTCTCAGTATGGGCAAGCAATTGAGATATGTAAGCATTACTAGACCATAACTATGTGATAAAATGATCATATCTTTATAGAATCATAAATTTCAATTCAATGTACATGTACATATATCATGTAATAATGACTATATATTCATAATAAATGAATACTATAATAATCAATAGAATAATCCACAATGAAAAATATGGAAATAAACATTGAATTATGATAAACACATATTATTGTAAAATCATCCACTACAATTCATGTATGATTGCTTAAACATATTAGGGAATTTCATCAGGGATACTACTATAAGAAGGGACACTCCACCAACCCCTATCACATCCCTTTTTATACAGTGGATTAGGATATACATTATTCCCTTTATAGATAAAGACCATTGACTTGTTTCCATAATTATATTATGAAATATTAACAATTAAAAAATTTATTAAACAGAAATTACAAGATTATCCATTGATATCAAGGCCACCCCACTATTTTTGATATTATAGACATACCCAATACTATCAGGTCTCAGCAATAATATAAGTTGTAAGAATATTACACAGTGTTATCCCGGACACACAATCATATAAGATATGATTGGCTTATGGGGTGCTATATGGGTGACCCCATAATATAATGTGTAATTAACATAACCGGTAAAATCTAGGAAACTCCATCATATATGTTTTAACTTTTTTACTTGACACTATCTAAGACACCACATCGTATAAGTTGTAATATTATTACTCAGTGTTATCATGGATGCCCCATTATATAAGTTGTAATGGGATATCATGGAGCTATCTAGTCCTCCCCATAATATAAGAAATCTCAATGCAGAAAATCATGAATATAGTATGAGGATCTTTCTCATCATCACAAATCTCAAAAAATCAATTATTATTTCATAAGTCAATTATCATAAAAAATAGAAAATGGTTTTCTATAAATTTCATTGAAATATAATTAGCCATAAATTTGAAACGGTTAATAGGGATATCATTCCATAAAACAAAAAACCACTAAAAGAAATCATAATATTTGTATTCATAGATAATATATTTAGTAAATCCTAAACTATATCATTTTACGTCATCTTAGATTGAGAAAGATTTTATGAGATCATGTGAAACATAACCTTTCTTCAGAATAGCACATTTCAATATGTAGAACATATTCAAAAAAATCATCAAAAATCATTGATAACATATAATTAATGAATTAAAATTAATTTAATATATTTATTAAAAAAACATCCTTTCATGTTTGAAAATATTGTTTTCTAAAACATAAAAAATTTTGGAAAAAAAATTCATTTCAATATAATCGTGAAAAACTATAAAGGAAGCATTTAAAAAATATTTAAATTTCATTTTAAAACATAAAATTTTCCAATACCCTTTCACCTAAAAATTATAATATAATGTAATTTAAAACACTTCTAAACATTTTCATCAAACATTATTTTTTATTGAATATAGATTTTCTTCCAAAGGGAGAGATATGGACGAGTTCTATTAAAAATGAATTATTAATTATCATTAGTAAAGAGATTTTTAAAATGGTAACATTACATGAATATATCATAAATAATCAGATTAAAAAAACATCATGATGTTTCTTGAGATATGAATCAAAATATTTCATCAATGTAATTGTAATCACACCCAATCATAAAAAAAATGTTGGGATTGTAGAAATGAACTGTTACCACGTTGGTAACAATGAAAAATAATTCCCAAGAATGAATAAAATTACCTAAATATTTATATATCATGAAAACAAAATAATTTATTATATTAAATTTTAATGGAAATTATATACACCTTGTAGATTTATAAAGGTTCATAACATGGCATGTGTCTCAATAAACGTAAATTGAGACAAAATTACCATACCAATTTAGGATCATTTGAACAATAAACCATATGAAAGTTATATTATAAAATGAATATTTAAAAATAAATAATTTTAATGATAATAAAATTATAATATAATATATGTAATTATATACACAACACAATAATAATATGTGGTTAATATAGATTATATCTAAATGAAATAAAATTCCACTGTAAAAAACCTTACATTAATTCTTGAATTTTAGACTAACATTTTCAAATATATTGTATTATTAATATATGTTTATTATATAGATAAAATATAATAATATTCTTCTATATAATAACATATATCATTTTACTAATATTTTATATTATATATTTATTATAAAATTTATGTTAATGATACATTGTAGGTAATAACATCTTTGTTTTTCTTATATGGTTTGTTTTTTTATTCTTGACACTCTTATCAAGATAAAGATTGAATTATTTAAATATTTTAATAAATTATATAAATATATTATATATTAATTATACATTTATTTATTGAAATTTATAAAATATAGAATTATAAAATTAAATACACTGATCTTGGTGACGGTAGGCTGTACATACACATGATTATTGTATTCATTTTCAATTCGTATAGAATAAAAGAGGGTAAATGAAATATATTATATATTATATATTATCATTATATTAAAATTATAATTTTATATATAGTGTATAATTTTTTAATCCCATATTCAATACATTCATGTAAATTGTGAATACATCAGATCCCTTTGAGGAGGTGATATTCCTCACATCCACAAATGAATTTACCATATTTCCAAAAAATTTAATTCATGAAGATATGTGTTATATAATAATCTCTGAATTATAAATACATTATTATTATCATAAATATTACTTATAAATAGAAATTCTACCATTTTTCAAAAAAATAATCATGGTAGTAGAAGAGTGAACCACATTAGTTTGCGAGATAGTTTTTCGACGTACACAAGATTAATGATTGCTTATCCAATTTTATGAAAGTGTGTTATTATAGTTATCTAAAATTTAATAAAAAATATTATATTGAGGTTATTAATGTTATTATATTAAAATTTATTTTTAATCATTGAGGGTGGATAATTATATAGAATGATAGTGCTTTTTGAAGGATTTTACCACATCTTTGAGTTACTCCTTTTTGTTTGAAACAAAAGGAATCATAGTATCGATTTATAAAAAAGGGGATTATTATTGGATTAATATAAATAATTTTATCGGATATTTGGTTATGTATTTTATTAGAAATATTTCATTAATGTTGTGAATAAGTGAGGTTAGTGAGATATATTTTTTATTGGTGGAGTGGCATTCTAGTAATTACAAAATGTAAACCACTATATTTAGAACTCCGTAACATAATGTTTTCCAATAATGGTAAATATTTTATATAATGTTGAATATGGAAAATATATGGCCAACAAATGGATTTGGGAACAGTTTCTTGGTCTTCTATCCTTTGAAGAATAATGATAAATCACTAAGTATGAACATTTTTATCATAATAACTATAATGAATTTCAATTACATTTACTAGTATTTTTAAAAAAATATTGTTTATATGAAAATAAATTATATTTTATTACTATTAAAAAATATTTAATCCATTTTTTCATCTTATAATAAAATTATTTAGAGATATTAATGTAAAAGTAATCCAATAGACATAATTACAGGACAAACTTTTATAGTGTAAAACTCTTAAAAGTTGAAAAAAATTTATAACACATTTCAATTTGAAATTTATTAAAATGAATTAAATTTAATAAATTGATTTAAAATTTATCTAAATGAACACTAAAAAATAATTAAAATACAATTTATCTTTATAAATAAATTAACAATAAAAGTAGCTTTCAATAAAAATTCATTTTTATGACACTGTTCCAAAAAAATCAGACTTCTCGGAAAAATAAAAACAAATCTCCTAATGTAAATATTTGTATTGTAATTTAAAATGTTGATTTTATTTTTAAAGATAAAAATTATAAATAAATAATTGATTATATATAAAATTGGTCCTCCAATAAATTTTGTACATTTACCTTTTAGAAAAATATCTACCTTTCTTCATTTAATTGGGTTTAGTCTGACATTATCTGTATGATATCTATAAGATGAGGGTCCAAAAATTTGATTTAATATATGAGATATGTATTTTATTTTGAAAAATCATCAATTGTGTTTTTTTATTTTATTGACATCAAATGGTATTTGTACCAAGAAGAATAGTTTTTTATGAATTGAATATCATTAGTTTCAAATAGTATTTTCTTCTATTTATAACTAATAATTAACCAATTGTCTCATTTTATATACACATTTATATAATAATTCATGACTTTTTTTAATATGATTTTTAACTTCCATTACAATTGATACGTGGTAAATATAATAATATTCCAAAAATAGTATAAGTAGTATATTATAGTTTTGTAAACTATGTGTTGTTTGTATGAAATATATCAAAGGAACTTTGGAATTGTTTGTAATAGAAGACACATATTATTATAATATAGATATAATATATATTTATACATTATAAATACATACTACTTTTTAATAAATAAAATATTATATAAATGGCTACATAAATACTGTATTAGTCTAGTGCCTTTGGAAATTTAAAATCATAAAAAATGTTAGATAAATGAGATACAGTATCTCCCAAAAAGTTTTTCATGACTAGGAAACTTATTAAAATTTAAACATAATACATATATTCATAACATTGTGGAATGAAACATATAAAGGGGTGATATCAGATGCTCAACAAGTGTAATCAAGGGATATTTGTAAGCATAATCATGTGTATAAGAGTATGAGAAAATGAATTTGGAAATATAAGATCATACCACGAATATAAAATATCATAAACATGAATCATGACATTAATAATATAATTTAGAAATATATCAATCATATGTAAATAAAAAACAATGGAAAAAAATTTATAACATTTAAAAAAACATGGAGTTATAGAAGACACTTAAGAATATATAATGATTTCTATATCAGTCCTAGAATTGCTTCAAAGGATATATTAGTGAAAAAATTACATATTTTACCTAGTTTCACACCACATTACATCACTGTATTACATTATAATGTTCACTCCCTATTCTATACATATAATACATATTCTAGTTCATTTCTCGTTCCATTTCTGTAATGCTAAACTGTGTTCATTTCTCATTCTATCCAAGCATATATAATCATATATAAAACGTTACCAAATTAAATATATAGAGATATTGGTCCCACCCATATCAAAATAAAATCACAAATACATATGCTAGATAATAGTAATCAATCATAATATAAGCCAAGAACAGAAATGGGTTTCAAAAACACATAATCATATTTTAACTATTGTTAAATGAAAAGTATGATAAAAATTTCATCATAGTATATCTCATGAAAGGAATATTGTTTTAAAATCATATAACATATGGATGAAAACAAGGCATCATATGAATGAATCAATCAAAAAAAAAAGACAAGAATGAATTTGATTTTGATCCCTTGGATCATTTCTAATATAGTTTTAAGTAATAAGAAATATGTCATTTTTATGGAAGATAACAAGGATAGATATTTTTAAACATTTATTGAAGAAAATATAATTTATTCTTCGAAAAACGTATATTAAAAACAGAAAATCTATTTTAAAACCATATTATTGAAAATATAATTCAATTATTATAACAAAATCTTTAAAATCATATTGCTATAATTTTTTTTAAAACATATAAAGATGGAAATGGAATTTTTTGAAAACCCTTTTCATAGAATACTTATAGTAGCATCAAGAAAACAATTTGTAAACCATTTAATTGAAAATACATTTAAATATTAGGAATAATTGTTTAAATCTATTTTAAGTAAAGTTTCCTTGAAAACATATAATGGAACCATGATAATGAAATATATAACATTTCTTCATGAAAATATATAAATGAATATTGAAAACATTTTGTTTAAAAATTTCACTATAATTTTTAAAATTAATATAGGAATTTGTTTGAAAAAAAATTTCTATGAAAAAAATAATATAATTGTGAAAATATTTTAAAACACTTTCTCCATAAAAAAATTTAAAAGAATATTGAAAACCATTTGAAACACACATTCTAAAAAATAATAAGGAAAATTAAAATGAAATCATTAAAGAAAATTAATCCATTTTAATGAAAATATTTTGTTGATATATTTTCTGAAAAAATTTTAATTAAAAAACGAAATGAAATAATCACAAAAATATTGGTGGTAAAAACCATACATGTCTACAAGGTATATATAACAATTTTTTTCAAAATAAAATGCTAGAAAAATGAAATGTTCTTAAAGAGAAAAGAATATTTCCTTGAAAATATTTTTAATATACAAAAAGGTAAAATGTATTTTAATTATTAAAAAAGAATATTATATCATTATTCAAATCCCTTTTACAAAAAAAATTATTTTTATGGAAAACAGATTTCCAAATGAAGAGAGGGTAAATTCAAGCTTCTTAAAAACAATTTCACATCAATATCATGTTCAAAATAGTGAATAATGGTAACAACATAGGAATATAATATTAATATCCATAGGATAAAAAATTCATAAATGTTCTTGGGAGATGAATTATATTATTTCAACAAAGTAATAATAATCATAAAAAATCTCAAAATGTAACGAGATTGTTTCAATAAACACGTATAACATTGTAAAATTCAACCATAATACCCATGTAAGAAATTTAAATTAAATGAAGCATAAAAAATGATGAAAATATGGTTATTCATGACATAACAATTTAACAGTTTTATTTTCTCATCGTATAAAAATATAGGTGTATACCATGGAATTTGTCTTAAAAATGGTAAATTGAGAAAAAACTATCTTACTGATTTTGTAAATAAAAAGAAAAAAACCCATTATGGGAATATAAAAGAAATTATTTTTAATTACACATAAAATTATGAATAATAATAATATTTTACATTCATTAGATTTATATACTCCCAACCAAGGGAAATAGGGGTTAAAATATCATGTTACTCATGGAAATAAATTTTTTTGTGGAATACCACTTCCTTGTGTCTTGAATCTCAATTTACTCATCCCAAAATATTGTATAATAAAAATAATATTCTAAAAAATTATTAAAAATACCATATAATTATATATAATAACTTATATGTTTTTATTGTTACTTTATATTACCATATTGTTAGAAACTATATGTTAAGGTTTTTCATTGAGTAATATTCGCTTTATTCTTCACATGTGTCTTAATTTGATATATCTTTTGTCCTCATACTTATATCAAGATTTCAAAAAATGTAAAACATAATATATATAGATCATGTAAAATTTTTATATTTGAATTATTGAAATATATATTATATAAGTATTAAATTTAATAAACCATTCGTGGAGATGGTAGCCCATACATACACCTGAATGTTGTTTTTTCTTTGTAGTCATATTGAATGATAGAAGTATATGGCATATAATTTAATATTTATCTATATATATATTATTGTTATATTATAATTATTATATCATATATATCATTTAATTTCATTAAACCCATTCATAAAATATTCTATGTACTGTGTGAACGAATCACCTCGCTTCGAGTGAGAGATAGTAGACATTTCCTCAAACAAAATTATCGTATTTAAAACAAATAGATAGTATAAATTTTTTTTATGATCAATAATGAAACTTTGAGACCTAATAAATATAATATTTAACATATATAAAAATATTTTCCATCCTAATGTCTATTATGTAAAGCCATATAGGAAAAATGAACACTCATCGTTTCGTGAGGTGGTTGTTCTCCCTACACATAAACTATGTGTTCGTTACCAATTAGATGGATGTGTATGTAATTTTCGGTCAAAAACATTGTATAATGACATTATATAAAATTTAGGATACTTATTTTTTATCAACTCATGTATGAATAAGTGTTTAGGGGTTGGATAATTGAAATAAAATCAAAGAACTTGGGAAATATTGATACCACTTATTCAAGTAACTCGTTTTTGTTTCTACAAAATGGATTCCTTGGAAGGATTTATTACAAAATTAGGCTTCGTATAGAAAGAGAGGGATTTTTAAGATTTTATTGGAAATGTATTTTATGAATCTAACTGGATTTATAAGAATGAGGAAGTGAGAGGAGTGGAGGGATTTTATATTGGTTAATGAGTGAAACTATTGAAAATTTTGAGAAAAGGAATTTCACCCATGTTTTTATAGTAGATATATTTTCCAATAATGAACAATGTTATATTAAATAGGTTTAGTGTATATATAATGCCCTGAAATTTATTTTTAACATGTTTCTTGGTCATATTTGGATTTCAATTTATGATTTATTCCTTTGTTATGTTAATTTTTCTCCAAACCATCGTAATTATTTATATTTACATTCCTTAATATTTTTGGTAAAATAACAATTTTGACCTTATTATAAATTATATTTTAAGATTATTCAAAATATTTAATCCATTTTTAAAATTACAATCACATCTATAGAAGAAATTAATTTTAATTTAATCCCATTTCCTGGTCACCAATGTAGGTTATTAAAGGAAAAACACCAAATTCTTTTTCATGTTTTTATATTCAATTTCAAAGCAAAATTGATTCTAATAACCCAAATTGTAATTATTGATAAAAATAAGATCTAACTATATTTTTAAGTAAATTTGAAATATATTATATATTTATAAATAAATGATATGAAAATATAGTTTTGAAGTAAAATTTCGTATTTTTCACTATTCATACAAAAATGATATTTCTTAGAAAAATCCCACAAATTCACCCTATGTTAATTTGTTCATTATAAATTAAAAGATGGTGTTTATTTTTTAAATTAAATAAATAAATTTGTGTAATTTAAATTTAATTATTTTTCATATAAGGATATTAATAGAAGTTCATTCAAGAAAATACTATTTTTAATCAAATGTGGACTATACAAAAAAAATATCGTTCATTAGAAATATGTTTTATTTATATCAAACCATTGTAAAAAATAATATAATATTATTTTTTTTCTAATCATATAACTATTTTTAATTGATATTTTATAATTAAATCATTGAAATAATTATAACAATAAAATTATTATTCATAGAAACTCAGGGTTGCATGTAACATACACCTAACCAGCATTATGTGTTGTCCAATCCATGGAGGTTCAATGTTTATGGAATGTTTGAATTAATGATTTGATATAGTGGAAAATAAATTTTTTGATATTTTATATAAAAAATATCACTATAATAAATTAATTTTATAAGATTATATTTCATAAAATCTTATGGTGTTATATTCTACATACATAAATGAATTTTTGCCTCCAAAATTACAAGTGAAATCAATGGTTTAATACTTGAATGTTCATTTCATTAAAACCCATTTCTTAAGAATGAATTCTTATAATTTCTCTGAGAAATGTAATGTTGTAACTATAATATTTACATGATGTAGCATATAATTAGGTTTCCACAAAGAAGAACATCAATTGGGAGTGAATATTTTACATTTATTAACATTATAAATATTCATAGAGAGTTATTGAAGTTATAAATCATATAAATGTTAATTATTATAGAAATGGTGAGGTCCACATATTCATAAATATTTATTTATATATTGGGAAATCAGTTCTAGAAAGATTATTCTAATATAAGAACAATTTTTATCATTGTACAAACTTTGAGTAAATATTTTATAGAATAAGAGTATAAATATATATAAAAACTTGATATAAATAATTTTATTCTATAGTGTATCTATTATCTATTACTAATTCATTAAATATATCACTAAATGGATGTCAAAAAATGAACTTTGATTCCTAAATCAGTGATGTACACTTTTAAGAGATATTAATGTGAAAGAAAGAATGAAGGGCATTGATATTTATTTATATATATTATTAAAAATAAATATGGGTAATAACACAATCACTAAAAAAATAAGTAACAATAATGTTTCATTATATATAATTATTCATCAAAAATAATTATACATTAACTATGAAATAGAACAGTCCAATGGTAGGCCTAAAATATTTTCGTCTTCAAGTCATGGTTTTACGACCCATGTCTTTGTCATTATTTATTGTTTTTCACCAGACATACATGATTCTATTTTCTAAAACTAAACTAATATAACTACTTAAATAAAAAGGATGGACATCCTTGAAATAAAATTAATAATTAATATCTTTTTATGAATCGGTTTCAATACTATATCAATACATAAATATTTCTTCTAATGTTTACAATAAACATTTCATAAATGGTTAACCTTATAACCCCTATAAAAGGTAAAAAACCAAATTGTTTTTAATAATTACATCAAATCATCTAAACATTTATCCCCCTTATGTTTCAGAGTATCTATTAGATGTCACATTACAAACATGTGAATACCCTCATGGTAACTTTTTTTGGAATATGTTAACGACCTAAAATAATCTAAATCTTTTTGGAAAACATGCAAGGATCATCATTCCATAGATTAATCAGTATATTCAAAAAATAAAATAAATATAATAACTTTATTCATGATAGCATGTACTTATTGTTAACAAGTATTTAATTTGTTTCAAGGTAATCAATACCATCCAATTTACACAACTATATCCCACATATCGTTATCCAAACAAAAATATATTTACCTAAGTAACATATTTTGGTTAATCTTCCATTTGTCAAAATATCTCATTATCATTAAATCAATTTTACAATCTATCAAAAACTTTTTACATAACATTTTATATATTTAGTTACAAAAATAAACTAGACATTCTTTGTTTATTTCACCATTCATATAATAAAATTCCCATGTCCCTAATACATAATAAATAGATAATTTAATTTCAGCTATAATCCATATGAAGGGTACCCTGACCAATTACATAATACCACTTTATTTTTATATTTCATCTGTACTCTGTTCATTTTTAAGAATATAACCATTACTCTTTACATCATGTTTATTCTCTTATAGTTCTTTAGTCTTGTGACATTGAGTTTCATAATGATATCATATTCCTATCATAAACTCCATAAACATATATGATTCCTCAGAGAGTAAAATATTATCATCCCTTTCATTAACTGAACTCTTCATTTTCCCATTATAGTCACTGAATACGTGTCATTATTATCTATTGTCTAAAAATATTATTATTCCACTATCATAATCACTTAAACGATTATTTCCACATTATTTAAAAATGGAAACCAAATATTATTTCCAACGTGGTATCCATCATCAAAACTCTCAACTAAATAATTTATTCTTTTAATTGGTGAGCCTGAGAGTTGGTTAAGGTACATGTTCTTAATCATGTTTATTAAAATATGATTAGGCATGATCACAATATCATTTACTATAGTGATCATGCCACTTTAATTTTCATCAGAAAGTTGTTCATCACATTCAATGATAATCTAGTTCCTTAATGTTACCCTCATTGACTGAAACCACAATTATAGTGTGAGAAATACTTATCATAAGAGTAAAACACATAGTTATGAATATAATTATTTACATGATGTCAAAATAATGACACCATCCTTGATATATGAAACCATGTGTTAATACTAGGTTATTAAAATTAATATTCTATTCTAATACATAATAATGGTTCATGAAGAGGTTGTGAATATCCATGGAATATCACTGAGAAGTGTAATATATGTTGTGAACCTATTGAAATAGTGGGATCACTAGACCCAACTATGTAGTAATTTTGATTACCGTATCATGTTTACAGTTAGATATGCATGATGATTTCATACCATTATAGTGCAGAATTTTCTGCGTCCACTATAATAATGGTAATGTCCATAGGTTAGTTGTCGTGTCGAGAGGTTATAGAAGATCCAATGCTATAATGAGAACCTCCAGATACAATGACATTGATCTTAAATATATGTTTTATAGTCTAGATACATCTTACTGACTGGACATAGTAGATGTCTGACTATCAACTGCTAGAGGTTCATAAGCATTGAGACTTCTTCTCATGAAGTTCGCACTTGGTGATCTATAATAGTGAGATCATGAGGACAGACCAGCCAATAGGAACACCACATGTTTTGGGTGTCATTGGTTGTTCCTATCTATGGACAAGTGTATTGGTCTCCTGACTTAAGACCATTACCAATGTATATTATTTAATTACATACTTTGATGCAAGGTGAAAACCATGGCAGTAATGTCATGGAAAGGTAGTTTCTGTCGGGTGTGTCATTCGTGTTTTGGCATTTGTTGAATGTTCAAGAAAGGATTTGTCACTTCCATGTTTAGGAAGTTGTATATCTCAAGCCTGGTTGATCAGGATGGTGCCTCATTCATAAGTCGTTAGCCAAAGCAGTTGATAGGCAAATCCATCTGGAGAGATCAACAAATAATAAAACAAGATAAGGATGATGACATAAGAGTGCGTCCTGCTTTATGAGATATCAAATGACAAAGAGTCTATAGTACACAGTCTGTGTTCACAGGATGGTAGTCGTTTTTATGACTATAATTATCTCTTTAGGGGCTATGACATGTTGCTAGACCCTGCTCTTGGTCTGTGAATTTTATTCCCTGCTATCGAGATTGGGGCCTAGAGGGTCACCCAAAACAGTGTATTCAAGAATCCGCACCTATTCAGTGGAATAGGAATACTGACATAGTGGGCCCCTCAATGGGGTCTGAGCATTGTCCAAGTTGTCGATCACCAATAGAATTAAATAAGTTCATTAATATTCAAGTTATGAATATTTGGGATTGAATTTATTTAATGTGTTTACGAGTTTATTAAATATGAGAAAATATTATTCGAACGAATATTATTTTGATATTAAAGCTTCGTTTATTATTAGGCGGACAACGAGTCGAGTTAAATGGCTCAGATTGTATCACGTAATATGTTTCATATATATTATAAGTATGTGATAAAATAATAAGTAATATTGGCACAGTTAAGTCCATCAAAATAATTTATTTAGAGAACAGTGATATTAACGGGGGCCGGGGAACCATATCGGGTATTTCTCAACATATCTATAAATAAGAGAGGAGTATCTCTGTCTTGAGTGGGGAAATTAACTATTCAATCATTTACATGGAAGGAGAGTTGAGAGCCTCACTCTCCTCTCTCTTATTAGAGAGATATGCACTCGATCCAAGAGAGTTCGGATCAAGTTTCTCCTCGCGCATCGCAAGATGGATGATGTGGTGATCATCGGGACGTCGAAGATATCATTGAATCGCCACTCTAGCACCCGAAGTTTGACGATCAACCTTCCCGTGGATTTTTGAGGCGCGTGTGGACGATATAGAGGGATCCTGTTATGGATCCTTCGTGCAACGATCACTGTCAACATGTAGTGGTCGACAACGGCTTCAGATATACAATGGGTATGTTTGACATTTATTTTTGTGCTCTTAACAATCTACATGAGATCCTCGGACATCTCTAAGGCATAGATCGTCGGCAACAACATGTACCATCGTTGCGCTGACGAAAATTATAAAATCCCTGGCCCACCGACTTCTACTGTGGGCCCTAGAAACCCAACAGTGGTATCAGAGGGAATGCGTAGATTTTCTAAGACAAGTAAAATTAATTTGCATAAGATTAAGTATAGGGTTAAAAAATGGTCCCAACGGTTTAAACCGTGCTTCAATTTGATCCCGAACGACCAAGATGCAGTAAATTTAAATTTTCAGATTGGAACGAATATGCATTTTGATCTCGGGTACTAATTTTATATCATCCAGTGGAACCGATCAAGTTTAGATTGGTTCAATTGATATAGTTAAAATTGTGAGAATTATAATTTGTCAAATTAAATAATTTCAACAATAGTTATATTATTTTAATAATTATTATTTAATTATTAGAATAATGTAATAATAATAAATTATTATTTTTTTATAATAATTTTATTATTATTTAATTTAAAATGATATATTTATCCTTAAGAATAATAATGGAAAAGACTTGAAAAGCTATGTCTAAAAGTTTAAAAAAGGGGTCATAACATAGAATTCAAAAGAAGTCTTAAATTCAGAAAAAAAGGAATGGGAGGGGTGGCCGGTCAAGTCGATAAAGCAAATAAAAAAACAAGGAGTTCATGTCGCGTGAAAACACAAGACAGACAAAAAAAGGGAGGGAGTCTCCACAGCGTGGAAAGAGAAATCAAGACAAAAAAAGGGAGGGGTCTCCCGCACGGTGCATGCTGCACCGCGCTGTAGCATCCTATAACCAGGGCCACCGGCAGCCCTACCCTCTCCCTGCACGGTGCATAGGTCACCACCTCCCTCTTCCAGAACACGGCACAGAGGGCCCCCATGCTTCTACGACACCTCTCCATCCAGGTCGCCGCCCCCCATGCAGGCACCGCATACTTGCATCACACAGCTACAGCACTGGCCAGAGCGCCCCATGCAGGCCCTCCCGCCCTACCTCCAGCAGCGCTAGACCGCGCCCCGGACCCCGTCTCTTGCCCTTCTCCTGGCGGACCAGACCCCTACCGAGCACCTGCCCAGGCGCTCTCCCGCAGCACCTCCTCTGCCTCCGAAGCAAGCCGACCCAACTCCGTACGCCGTGCAGTAGCCGCACCCCCTCTCCCTATGCTCCCGGCAGCAGCGCCAGCACCCCGGGGGAGCCCGTCGCCGACGCCTCACCTCCTGACTAGGGCCGCTGCACCCCAGCGCCGCCGCTCACCCCGGCCACACCCTGCTCTGGAGGCGCCTCTAGACTGGGTCACCATCCCAGTTCCCATCTTTCCCATCTGTGCAGTGGCGACGCAGTGTAGGACCAGGCCCGAGTACCGCGGTGGTCTCAGTGGCTTGTACCCCTCTGCAGGACCCGCACGCGTAGGTACCACCACCACCCTGTCTGGTGACCATCGCTGCTCCTGCCTTCAGCCACCAGCCTCTTAGCACATAGGTAACCTGCCCGGGTCAATTAATTAATATAATTAATTAGTTTAATTTAATTTAATTAATTATTATATTAATTAATGGTTTAAAATAAATATTAATACCCTAATAAAATTGATTCAATTTATGTATTAAATTGAATTAAGACATATTAATTTAATTTTGGCATTAAAATTTAATTAATTTATTGACCGATACTTAATTAAATTATTTGAATTATTGAATTCATTTATTTTAATTAAATAAACCCTCGTACTTAATTATTTCATTTTAATTTTTATCGCACTTTATTTTTACCCGTCGTCTGGTCTTGAGAAACGACCTTTGCATGTTTTCATTTAATTTTATTTAATTAGTTTTTTAAACTACGTATGATGATTATAATTTATTAAAGGCGGTATACATATCGTTTTTTGGTTAAAATGTATAAGGACCTGTGTGTCCAATTGATTTGATGTACATTTATACCAGAGATACCCTCTACAGCGCGCGAGTACTTTTGTACTTCAGACGAGGATGACATGTGACATAGACCCCGCCATGATAAGGCAGTGTTCGATTGTGAAAGATTACGCGTGGATTCCACCATTGTGATGTGGTACTCCAAGACGTGACGTTGACCCCGCCATGACATGGCGACACTGCAGTAGACCAGCAAACATACAAGACAAGGGGAAAGATACATTTCTAGTCAAGCTTCAACTCAGTTAAGATGCGCTTAGGTCGTTTAGATGCTCAAGACCAGTGGGGTAGTGGTTTACCTTTATAAATTTATTTATTATTTTAATCATTTTAGAATAGTAAAATAAAATACATAAAATGATAAATAATAATATTTATAAAGAATAAATGTTTGATTTCTATTAATGTTCATCTGTGAGCGTGACAACATAGATCAACAAGATTAATAGAAATGGATTACATTCATCGAGAGAAAAACATAAAAACCTCAAAGAAAATATTAAGTCACAAACAACCTTCCATCATTAAAGTTTGAACAGAACCGGGTGTTCGAGGTGCCGGTTCATGCCTTAGCTGAGGGTGAGACTTACTACCGGGGAGTTCTTATTTGTGTGGTGGGTCAACATAACTAAAATTTCAGAAAGGATATAGCCTTAGCTAGTTTAATGTAATTTTAAAGGCAAGTGTTTAGTAAATCATAAAATGATTTTTGATGCTGGGACTTCACTCAACAGATTGAGGAACCGTGAGCCAATTCCATTGGCCAGCCTAAAGCCTAACTTGGACCCTCCGAGTAGTGGTGTAGAACTAGCTTGAAGACTATGAGGGAGGTTTAAGGATCCTTTCCACTAGAATACTCTAGAGTATTCTGATTCTAGTATAGAGGGTTCCTAGAATTTGAAAAAAAATTGTGGGAGACATTTAATGATTAAATAATCAGTAATGTCACATTAGGTAATCGCATAAAATCACAATATGCTAAATTATTTTTGTAGATAATGCAAGTAATACCATAATAAAAATGAAATAAATATTAGAAAAAGTTAATGTATAAACTAAGAACGAATTTCCTAAATGTATTATAATTGCATGCCCACATTACTACTACAATGGAAATTCAAGATGCTTATGTCTCAACCTGTTAAGCCAACTCACGATGCGAGGGTGTAAAACTGCTTTCTGGAGACTCATGAATAAATTATATGATGGTTCTTTCATAAAGATATCATCAAATTATGATTTTATTTTTGGTCACTACATCAAGACATGGATGATGTTACATGTAGTCTCATCTCCAGGAACCTTTCGTGGAAAAAGCGAAGCATGATTTAAATGTAATGATTGCACTCGGATCGTGTAAAGTGAAAGAACACAATCGTTCATGTCATCCCATTATTATACCTTTTACACCCAATTACTCTAGTTTCATTTAAAGGTACAAACAAACGTCATAGAGTAAGCTCTTTATTACTGCTAAGGTAACATTTCTCCATGTAATAGGAATATTCGAGATAACACCATATTTTATTCTTTTGGAGAATACATTGATTGACCAGGAAAAAAGGCCTATAGAAAGTTAAGAAAAAGGAAACTTCGTCATGTCATTCAAATAAAAGTTGTTGGTTATTTAGAAGGAGGTTATTTTCATAACATAATGAAATGAATTCATGGAAGTTTAAAAAACTGATATACAAGAAGTAAGTTCTTGCTCCTTGTTCAGTTGATATTAATCAAATAAAAGTATTGTTTTCTCTCATACTTCTTGGGAATTGAAATACAATATTCTTTTCGCATATTTGTATTGAGATACAATAACCAAGCAAGTAGAGAAACATTACTAGAAGTGAAGTGTCTCCTCCAAGTAGCTGAGAAAGAGTGATTCCTAAGTCAGCAGGATGAAACACATAACTTCAAATTGCCAAGGGATTGATTCAAATTGAACAAGTTGTGGAGTATAACCAAAAACATTAATCGCATGTTCCCATTTGGAAATGATTAGACATTATTCCATGTTTTGGAATGAATGTTGTTTGAGATGACATAATCAACATATAGTTCACTATTATTTAAATCAATGGCAATACATGATGAATATAAAATGTAAGACCTACCCAGTTGTGGAAATGCGATTCATGGTCAAGTAAAACTAAAAGAGGACATAAACTATATACCCAGTATGGTATTTAGGCTCTCCATAGCTAAACACCTATGGTATAATTTACATCATTATTTTAGACAAAGAAACCTTTGGAAATAAAGGTACTCAACAACGCTTCCGAGGTTAGTTCAACACGAGAGTGTGAACTGTTCCAAAGAATGCTAGAGGTAATGATAATTCATAAGATTCCTTTAAGTCATTAAGGATTGTAATAATGAAGTATAAGTTTGGTCATAAGATATGAGTTTCTTCGGATTAGCAGGCTGAAGAATATCTTGACCAAGCAATCATCGATCATGATAATGTGGCGTGGAGTAATTCCTAAACACATGTTACCTTATCTACATCACCATATTGACGTTCCTAAAGAGGATCAATGATAAAGTCTTACATATTTACATTGATAAAAAACATGTAGCGTGGATAAATTCCTAAATGCATATGTTATACATCAAAGTTATGATGTATGTTGTGTCAATGTTGCAACTTGAAGAAACTACCATCATATTTCAAAATGTGATTTTCAAATAACAGCATAATCCCATAACCAATATTCCAACTAAAATGACAGATGGATATCATACGTTTCATAGTATGATGAAAAAACCATTATTTCATAGGATGTGTTTAGATGAAAAGTGTTTTTAAGTATTTAAACAAACATGCATCAAGTTAAACATGTTGTGCATCTAAGGTAATTATCTTAACAGTTTCTTAAGATATTACCTAAATCCCTAAGATAGAAAAGATGTAGTCGAGTATTAGACTACATTTCTATACAAGGGTCCACATCTATATTAGAGATAGTGGGAGCTAAATTGACATAGACTTAGTCAATGATCGAGATGCACATATGGTTGGTATAGGGAACATGTTCAACAATTACATGTGGAATAGGCATGTTCCAGAGGCACATACTGCGTAGGAAGAATGAACCATTGGTGATGGTTTTATATTCAACGTAGCTGGTGATAAATTATTCATTGAGAATAATAAATCATATAAGTAAGCAGTATAAGGAAACGAGATAATATTTACAAGATCAACTAAAATTCAATACGGGATTCCATGTATCATATTTCAAAGGGGGATTATAAATTGAATACTGCAGTGGGTATTCAAATGAAATGATACATGGATGGTACAAGTAAGGTACCAATAAGGCTCGATTGGTTATACCAAGTCGATAAACCTAAATATATTAGAATTTTACTTGTAATAGACAATCTTCTAAGATCCTATTATTATTCATTCGATGTCAAGTTTATCTTTTGTGGAAGGTGTCTATACGACCAACCAGAAAGAGATGATGACATCAAATGATGCCAATAAGGGTTGCAAGATTCTGAAATCCAATTCTGGATTAAATTAAGAAACAAGATATTAGTTTATCCATTATAAATTAATCTTTCATTGTGTCTACCAAAGGATGGTGGGAGTGCCAATGTTTTCCATCTGATATATGTTTGGCGACATATGGAAAACAGATTTTGATCTTACAGATAAATAAGATCAGGTTAAAAACAATTCTCCAACGATTGAATTCAAGTACCAACCTAAATTATTGTGAAATAGATCCACTCAGTTAGATCCAACGGTTTCTTGGTTGAGGAAAATCATACATATAGTGATATTGTATTGAATAAATACAAGTTGGAACAATTCATGTTCACAATTGTTGCCTATGTCACATTGCTTAATCTCTCCAGATTAACATGTTTGGAGCATTTGTAGAGATTAATTTTGTGAATTGATACCATATGGTTTTGCGATGGATCAATCACATATTCCATATTATATACAATAATTGATACTGCTAAGAAATAATTTATTATAGGCAGATATCAATTATTTTCAGGAGCACTTCAGGTGATGCAGCCAGAACAATATCTTGTAATTCATTGAGTACAAATGATATGTACCTGGAATATGTAGAGGAAGGTATACTAGTTGTTGTGGGACACATACCAGTAGTCCTTAGATCATTTTGATCTAGTATCACAGTTAGGAAAAGTAGATGACCAAGTCAAGCTCATAAAATCTTATGGCAGCCATACCTACAAATACCGAGTACGTTGCATCTTCTAAGGTAGCTAAGAAGCAGTTATAAATGGCAACAATTTCTCCCAGTTCTTGGATTCTCACCTAGTGATAAAAGTATTATCATAATGAGAATTATGATATTCTTACTAGCCATGTTGTCAAGTTATGAAAAAGGACAAAAATAATATACTCAGGGATACCCTATCTTGAGAAGTTTTACTCAAGTCGATGAGGTTGAATATAACAGATATACCACGCAGCGAAAACGTGGAAAGCCCAGCAGTTAGATCCATTACTCATTAGAAGCATGGTATTTATCATGTGAGTATCTAAACTAAATATGTCAATTATACCACTATAATAATGGTATTTTCCAAAGGTTCGTTTAATTTTAAGCAGGACAATGAGTAGAGTTAAATGGCTCAGATTTTATCACGTAATATGTTTCATATATATTACAAGTATGTGATAAGATAATAAATAATGTTGGCATAGATAAGTCCATCCAAATTATTTATTTAGAGAACGTTGATATTAATGGGGGTCGGGGAACCCTAATAGGTATTTCCCAATTTATCTATAAATAAGAGAGAAGGCTCTCTCTATTGAGTGGTGCAATTCACTATTCACTCATTTGCATGGAATGAGAGTTGAGAGCCTCTCTTTCCTCCCGCTTCTTAGACAGAGAAGAACTATATCCAAGAGTTCGGATCATATTTCTCCTCACGCATCTCAAGATCGACTATGCGGTGATCATCGGGATATCGATGATATCGTTGAATCGCTCTTCTAACACCTGAAGTTTGACGATCGGCGTTCCCGTGGATTTTTGAGACGCGTGTGGAAGATCTAGTGGGATCATACTATGGATCCTTCATGTAACCATCACTATCGACATGTAGCGTTCGATAATAGCTTCAGATATGGAACATGTATGTTTTCCATTTATTTTGGTTCTCTTTACAATATATGTGAGATCCTCGGACCTCTCAAGGGCTATGATCATCGACAACCACAAGTAGCATAATCCCGCCGACGAAAATTTTAAAATCCCCGGCCCACCAGCTTCGGCTGTGGGCCCAAGAAACCCAACAAAACCATGTTACATTTTTGAGTACTGGATTACCCCATGTTAGAAATGGAATATCTCGTTAAAGTTGATTTACCATGGTAAATTTATAATACAGCCACATCCATAAGTAGTTTGTAGAGAATGATGTATGTCTAGGAAATGACTCACTGAATACTTCATACCAAAATTTGAATACATTTTTCGATATTTTCCCTAATCCATTTGATTTTAATTTTACATGTCCTTATGGTTCTCACTAATGTTTCAGCATCATAGAATCGAATATTTATCTATATCATTTTTATGAAAACAAATATAGTGAACAAATATTTTCATACATTAGCATTACCTAGATTTTGTATAATACTTCAAACTTTATAAAAAATAAATTCTCAAAGACTATACTAGTCAAGTGAAAAGGGAAACATAGAAATAGAAACACTAGTACATAAATGAGAAACACTATCTTTCACCATGTTCTTCATAACTACCACCCTTAACAAACACATCAATCATAATACATATATTTATAACTAGGTGTATGGAAACACAAAAAAGGGGTGAGATCTGATTCTCAGTAAGGGTACATAAGGGAGATATGTAACCATAATCATGGTAATTAGGGTATGAGAACATGAAAATGAATATAGAAAATTATACAATTGATATCAATCATCATAAACATGAATCATGACATAAATTATGGTAGTTCATAACACAATAATCCTAACGAAATAAGGAACATAATCAATGAAATTATTTCAAAGGAATCTAACATTGAATTATTAAAGATAGTTAAGAATATATAATTATTTACATTATAGGAAGGGAATCACTGTAAATGACATCATAAAGAAAAAAGTCCATTAAATAACTAGGTTTACACACTATTCAATTCTTATATTAATGAAATGAATTCACTCTTCTTTATAGCCCTGTAATATTGAGCATGTTCATTTCTAGTTCAACCCTCTCATATTGAACCGAGTTCAATTATTGGTCCATCAATCTCTCTCTCATGAGATATAAATCATTACCAATTGCATTGGAGGGAGAAGTAGGTCCCACCCATCCCATAATGAAATCAAACATATTTTTTACAAAAAATTCATATACAAACATATAATATCCATTTAAATGAAATGGGAATCATTTATTCATATCTTAACATGTGAAAAAGATAGTTTTCATTATAATTTCATTAAAGAAGAAATCATGAAAGGAAAAAGGTTTTAAAATAATATAACTTCTGGAAGAGAAACATGTTTCATAAGACTCATACCATTGAAACATAAACCATTCATGAAATAATATTAAAGGATAGATTTAATAAATTCATATAAGGGCATGAGTGAAATAAATCAATGTCATCATAGTCGGAAAATATCCTGGAAACTTATTTTGAATTAATTGATTGATTAAAAATAAAATTTATTTTTTGAAAAAATATCTTTAACACAATAAAACACTTATAAAACTATTTTTTTAAAATAAATTTGAATTCATTTAAATAATGTTTTGAAAATAACATGGAATCCTTTTTCTAGAGAAAAATATTTAGAAAGCATTTAAATGTTTTGAAAATCATATTCCTTGAAAAATTATAAAAGGATCTTAGAGATGTTTTGAGAATGAGTTCATTGAATATACATTTCAAACTTATAAATAAGGATTTAACCCTTTTGAAAAAATTTTCCTCAAAAAATAAATATAATCTTCAAAATATTTTTTAAAAAATTTTCCTTGAAATGTTGTAAATGAATCATGAAATCCATTTGAAAATTTAATCCTTCAATAATTATAAACGAAGTTTGAAAAAATATTGAAAATTATTTTCCTTGAAATAATATAAATGAATCTACAAAATATTGTGAAAATTAGGATCCTTCAAAACATATAAAATCATAATTTTTTTTTAAAAAAAACATTATTTAAATAACAAATTCAAAAATTATAACAAAATAATGAAATATTTTTATAAACCATTTGATTTAAAATGTTTTTCAGAGACATTTTTCTTAAAATTTATCTATTTAAACATGCAAAGGTATATTAATAGAAATAATGGTTTGAAAATCAGTATATCTTGTACGAGGTAAGAAGACCATTTCTTTTTGCACGGTAACATGTTACAAAATTTCCTTATTCAGAAAGTGATTAGAATATTCCATTAAAAACATTGTTAAAATATAAAATGGAAAAAAATTATTTTAATTCTTATTGTAAAATATTATAATTTACATGGAAATATTTTTATGATAACATGTTTTCGGAGGAACACATATTTCTAGCTAAAGAGAGTGGAACGTCAAGAATTTATAAATATGCTTTCGTAATAGTAATATGTACCCAAGAGTAGAAAATTGTACTATTACATGAATATATTATGAATAAAAAATGATATTTAATTTCCAGAATTATATTAAGATATTATTAGAAAAAATTCACCAATGTAATCCTAATTATTAACAATCTTGAAATGTGATGGGATTGTTTTAATAAAATATTATCTGTTAGTAACATTAAACCATACTCACCATTAATAAATTAAAATTAAATGAACCTTAAAATATAATTACAAGGAAAATATTGATTATATATTATTTCTAAAACGGTATGTACAACTAATATAAAAATATAGGTTTCTAACATGTTAAGTGACTTAAGGAAGGTAAATAAAGGAAAAAACTCTTACAGATTTGGTAAATTTTGGAACATAATCACTGCTATGGTTATTATTATTGAATGGATATTAATTTAACCATAAAATTAATAACAATAATAAAAATCTAATAATACATTCATAGGTAGTATATTTAAAATGTAAAAGTAAATAGTGGTGAAAATGGTATGTATCTCATAAAAAATGTGATATGAAATCCTCTAACCTCTGTTTTGACTCTCATCATACTCCAAAAAAATTCCCATATAATTAAAAAATTTTCATTATAAATCATGAATATAAGTATATTATTATATATAATACCTTATATGTTTTGATTATGACTTTATATTCCCCAATTTTTTATAATTCAATGTCAAGGTTCACATCGATTAATATTCACTTAGTTCCTTGCATGCATCATAATTTTTCATATAATTGATTTTTATACATATATAATGATTGAAAAAATTTTAAACAATATATTAATATCAATTATATTTAGTATATGTGTATTATAAAAAACTATTGAATATAAATGTATGATATAGAATACACCATTCATGGAAACTGTCAGTCATACGTATGAATGAACAATGATTTCGTATAATAGTAATTTTAAAAGAATGTAGGTAAATAAAAATATGTATAAATATAATTATTACAGTATAATATTAATATTATATATATCATATATATTCATTAAACGGATTCTTAATACATTCCATGTAGTGTGTGAATGAATTATATAGTTTTGATGGGGCTGTAGTCCATACATCCGGAAAAAGAATTATCATAATTAAAACTAATTGAACATTTAACGATATGTGTTGTAAAATGATTAAATAATAATAAAGTCATAATAAATATAATATATATCATATATAAATATTTTTTCATTCCTATGGTCAACCATAATTGGTCGTAAAGAAAAAATGAACTATCATCATTTCCAGAGACAGAAGTTTACCATAAACGTAAACAGTTTGTTTGTTACCCATTAGATGGAAGTTCGTAAGTATAGAATGCAACCTTATAAAAAAATATCATATTGTATTTATTATACAGGTTTTATTATACAATCATGGAATAATATGTTTTTAGTTTGTATATAACTAAAAAAGTAAAATAACTTAATGAATAATGTTACCTCCTCATTATGAAACTCTTTTTGGTTTTCCCCAAATGGATTCCTTAGAAGCATTTATTCCCAACGATAGGATTCTAGATGAAATGGAGGGATTTTATGTGTGTAATGGGAATTGATTTGCCTAATATAAGTAGTCTTAATGGAGTGATGAAGTTGGAAGAGTGAATACCTTTTTAATAGTGGATGAAGAATGGCATAAATGGAAATTATGAGAAAATAAATTCAAACCATGTTTTTCTTATTTAATAAAGATCTAATAATAAGAAAATGTAGATAAAAAGGAGTGTAGGGTCTATATATGGCCATAAAATGTATTTTTGACTTTTTTTAGGTCATTTTGTTTATTAAATTTATGTTTTAGTCCACAGTTGATTTAATTATTTTTCTTAATCATCATATTAATTTTAATCACATTCTCAATCATTTTATTCAAATTAATGTTTAACATATTTATAAATAAGATTTATTATGATTCCAAATATAGATTTTTTTTATAATTTCAATAATAGGATTCAATAAAATTAATTTAAATTCAATCCAATAATCGGGTATATATTGTAGGTTTTGAAAGTAAAAATGTTAAATTTTCTTATAAATTTTTAAATTAAATTTAAAAGTTAAATTGATGCCAATGAATCACACTAAGATGATTTAAAAAAATATGATCTAATAAAACTATTATTCCAATTTAAAATATATGTTATCCTTATAAATAAATTAAATGAAAAAACTTTTTGAAATAAAATTGTATATTTAATATATTCATTCAAAAAATGATGTTTCTTAGAACAATCCAATAAATTCACCTAAAATAACTCCTAAATCTGAATTCTAAAATTAAGATTATTTTACCAACTTAAATATGTTTATTTTTGTAAAATTAATTTTCATATATTCACAGAAGTATATTAAAAGTATTACATTTAATAAAATAGTACTTTTCAACATATATGTACTTTAAAAAAATTACATGTTTCTTTATCAATATATCTATTTATATAAAAACATTATAAAAAAAATTTAATATTAGTTTTTACTATTCATTTTACTATGTAATATTGCTAGTTTATAATTATCTAATTTTAATAATTATAACATTAAAATGATGCTTCGTAGAAACATGATTTTGTGTTTAATGTATGCCAATTAGGTGCCGCATGTAGTATAAGTAATGTTGTGTCATATGAAAAAAATACATTACATAGTGATTGATAATTGAAAAAAAAATATTTTTAGTTTTATGTAAAATTAAAAATATAAACAGATTAAATTAATTTGAAAATATGTTTCAAAAAATATAGTGGTCTTAGAGTTTCACATAAAAAAAAATTAATATACGTGTACCATTAAACACAATAATAACATTGTTTTTCATATAATGCATGCCAATCATTGTCTTTTAATATAGAAAATTTATATTTAGTGTTGTGTGAAATAAAAAAACTATCAAATATTTTAAATTAATTTGAAATAAAAATTTTATGAAATATTTTGGTGTAACATTAACTTATGAAGAATATCATTCACATCCATAGTATTATCAAAACATTTCATTATTTCTTAGAATATTTTTTCTTTATTTCTTTATTTCCCACACATAAAATATTATACTATTCCATGGAGTTATTATCGTTAGTGATTCTATAGAATTTTTATAATCACTTAACAAAAAATATTCGTATAACGTTGGGTTCATGAATCTATATTTTTATCTTATTTTTTCCATTCAAAAACTCACTAATGTCTTGGATAATAAAAAAAAATATAGATAATTGGTTAGTCAACATCACCCTCATTAACATTCCATCTCATATTTTATTTGTTTTGTAGAGGGTATAATAACTAAATTATCTATAAAATTCAGAATTAACATATATCCTCCTTGTTCTATCCATTGACTAAAACTAATGATCATTTTATGAACAATAATAATTATATTGGTAAATCATATAATCTTGAAAAATTGTTCTTAGTACATCTATATATTGAATCCGTATTTTAAATTTATATCCACTTTGCGATAAATAAGGATATTAATAGTCATTATATGATGAATTCCTTAATAATGGATCATAAATAGAATATGAATCGTCCTATGCAAATCCGTCAAGATTTTACATCATGGGGTGTTGTCTATAGAACACTAATAAGGGAGTGGGGAAAATTTTATTGATACCCAATTCACCTCATCCGTAGTTTTTACCACTATTTGTGTCTATTCTATAACCACATCAAAAACCTAGTATCCATATAGTTATTTATTTCATAGTAATACCCCAACCTATTCTTTATCATTACATTGGATGTTCCCCTATGTTTAAGATTATCCTAATTGCTACAACTAAATGTTTCTCAACCTAGTTTCCAAAATATACTAATCCTTTCACTGATACAAACTAATGAGAACAAAAATTTTACATCTATAAATATTATATGTTATCATAAGAATATTCATTACATATCAAAATTATCCATATCAGAACCATAACGTTTTATTACATTTATGAATTTGGATAAAAAAATGACAAATACATATTAGATATTCATCATATCCAACGAAATTAATCAAAACTATTACCATTATTATAAATAATATAATCAAAATCATTAAATATATCAAGGGGAAATGTAAACATATAAAATCGTGATTTTAGATAAATTGTATAAGTAATCAAGGGGGATATAAATTTATAATCATTTATTGTAGAAAATGACCATAAGGGTATGGAACATGAAATTAATATTTATTAATAATTCCAAAAAATTAATGTATCGTAGTCATGATTCATAGAATAAATTATGGATGTTTATAAGCCATGAATCAAATAAGAATTAATGAAAATGAGACATGAGAGAATACAATTTTCATAGTATCATATAATTAAATAGTGACATAATGATTTCCATAAGCATAATCCAAAATACTTTATGACAATTATACCTTCTAAAACATTCAATACATATTAGTTTTAGAATAACCAGTAGTGTAAATACTTCAATAATGGGATATTCTCCGGTTTATCCTCATTTGGGATTGAGATAACATCTTATGTACCCTCTTATGGTCGTTGGACAACCTCCCATGTAAAATATTTTGGTTTTGGGATAACATCCCATGTATCATTTTTTGGGATTGTTAGGGCCATCACTATACCCTATGAGGTAATAAACATAAAATTTTACATAATTAATTGGAGGGTTATAACATACCCACACAACACATAGTAATTAATTATTAACTGTTATTCCAAATGTTTCTAAATGAATTTATCATTACCTCAAAGATTATCAATTGTAAAAGAAAATATTTTTCATCAATATTTAATTATTGAATCATAAAACACTACTTGAATGAATAAAGATGATAACATTGTGTAATATATTATATCTGTATGAGTTGAAAATGTTAGTAGTATTTTTATTTTTCCATTACTAGATGGCTAAAATATTTATCCAACATACAGATTTAAATTATATGATTTTTAATGACATAGATTTATGATTTGATATGAGTAATGAGTCTACAATGGATTCTTGGGAATTCTGGTGATCATTTGGAGCTTCATGACATATTGTTTGTGTTTTAGAGTTGTATGGAAAAGGTTTACATGTTTTTGTTCATGGTTTATGAATTATTTAGAAGCTTGATGCCTAGGGTCTTTTCTGTTCATTTTTAATATAACATTGTTGTATCTTAGAGGGTAGTTCATATTTTTGGTTAAACCGTACAAAAAAAGAAGAAATGGTGTTATATCCTGGCGATTCAGCGGTAGGGAGCACTATATGCACATGGTATCACAAAACCACGAGCCTTGAAACAATTTGATCCAATATATTGTATCATGTTTTGTGCATGGTTTTAAAGAAATGTGTGAAAACCATTTGGGGGTGTTTTTCTTGGATAATGGGATGTTCATAGTTGGTACATGATCTTTATTACCATATTGGCTAACCCTATAAGTCATTTTTAATTCCATGGGATGAGAAGGCCAATGGAACATGGTTTGAAAAAACATATGGAAAACATGGGTACAAATTATATACCTACCTAAAAATTAATTAATGGATGGATTTTACCAAAATTACGTCTAGAGATGTTTTGTCACAAAACCCATATTTAATCCACTATGGATGTTGACAATTTGGGTTTCGACCCATATGTTCTGACTCCCCCTTATAATTGGATGAGTAATGCTTGTGATTAATCATTGTTATTATATAAGATCAAATACCCAATTAGATTTCCATAATTTTTTAATTCCTCCTATATAATTTTAAATATTTGTGGCTTATGGTTATCTGATTATTCCAATTGATCATATTGGAATGATCAGTTTCTCTAGTGGATATTGGCCTGTTTATATAGAGGATATCAGGAGATGAATTTTTCTATATTATTGCATTGGTTTTTAAGAAATGTATTCCAGAGAAATATTATTAGGTTCTCCTTATTTAAATCTCTGAAATAATCATTTTTAGGGAATCACTGATTCAGTATTAACCCAAGAATTTTTAAAGGATTCCATTTTGGACATCTTTTGGTGGGGTACAAATTTTTGAAATGTGGTGAGTGCCTAATAAGTTTCATCTCATTATTATGAGTCAGGGATTAATATATATACTAATTATAATAATTATAATTAATTGATCTTATTTTTTTGATTTTATTTTTTATCATGTGTAGATGAGAAGACAACATTTGAGTACTAAAGAGTTTTGAAGAGGCCTGGACAGACCTTACAGAGCCATTCATACTATAGAAATGTTATAGAATGTATCATTGACGAGGTGGATAATATAAGATATTTACCCATAATATACATCATTTATTTACATGTGTATGTGTTATGAACATTAAATTCTAGTTCTGAGGACTTCTACCCATTCGATTAAGTTAGTATTTGTCAGACTATGATTAATTATTAAGATAAATCAAGGACCTAATGATCCATTATTTAGTAATATATCGAAATTATGTCCACCATTGGGGTACTTCAACCATTGAAAAATGAGTTTTATTATTTTTTGTGTCTTTTTAAAATTTAATAAATACCACTAAAATTACTTTAACAATGAGAAATGGTTTGGGAATTGGTTTTGATTTTAAATTAGTGAAAAATATGTTTTGAAGTAGAAATTGTATTAATGTGTGGTGTGGACCACCACGCAATATTATAAATGGGTATGGGGTGAATCTAATTTTTTAATTTAAATAAGAATTTGATATCACATTTTTAGTGAGAAACGCTTATAAATTCTTTTAATGGTTTTTATATAAATAAATTCTTTTCTTCATTTTGGATGTTAAAAATGAAGACCCATATTTTAAGGGTGACATTGAAATTTTTTAATATATTTGTAGTATTACATGAATTTTTATAGTCTATTTGAAATATAAATATATATGTAGAAAATGAATCTATTTTCCCTGACAAGGGTGGTGTTTTGAGTTTTCTCGGAAATTTGTAAGATAAACTGGTTAATTTGAGGTTTCTAAATATGTAGAATGCTCATGATTTTGAAACATTGAAATTTAGAAATTATGGAATGGTTTAGAGATTAGGAAAATAATTTGTATGAGTATAGTTCTATATGTCCATCTTGGTGCTCTCAATTATTTTTAAATATTTGTACATGATGTTAGAAATATATGGTCTTAGATATCTTGAATGGCACTCTACATTCAATGTTTAGAGAGATATACATGAAATTTCACACTCGGGATTCAAGATGACTAATATTTCATTTTGTATTCGAGGTATAGTGTAAGATACCAAATCATAAAAAGGTATTATCTCATTTAATTTTATGTTTGAATATCATAGTTTGGTTAATTATGTTCTTACCCATGTCCTTAAGGAGGCTCGGGGGTGTTCCCAAGGTTTGGGACAAAAGAAATGGAGAAAAATGGTTTTTCTGGGTATGTCGCATAGTTTGCACTTGGCTAGTGCTAACCGTGTGGACACCCTAGGAAACTGTGAATGAGGTGGGTTTATTTACAATGGCCTCCACACAATTTGTGCACGCTTTGGAAAATTGTGCCAGTAAAACATGCAGCCCAGAAACTGTTAGGAAATTTTCAATTTTGTCACTCTGGGATTTTAATAACCAACGTGGGATTTCCTCCGCATTCACCCTAAGAATGATCCAAATATTCAATGATTTCCAAGAGATCAATATCCCTTGTTTATAGGTCATTTGGGGTGATTTTGGTTTCAGATCGAATCTATGAGTTAGGCTAATCCAATCCTTACTACTCTTTTAGGTTTAGGATTTGTAGCTTCTTCTCCGCTCCTTCCCAATATCTAAAACCCTACTCTTTTGGTGAGATCAAGGTTGAAGCATCAAGGTTTTTTTGAAGCATAATCTAAGGGATCTATTAAGAGTCTGTCTACCCATGTAATCAAGGTAGTTGAACTAAAATTTATATCACATGGTTTATTTGAGGATTTGTTCATGTTTAGTTTTGTTATTGGGTGTCTCTTAGTATGTTATGATCACTGGTGGAATTAATATCTAAAATGTTTAATAAAAGGTTAAATGGAGTCACTCATCATCCCCATAGGATGTGTCGAGGGTAATGGGACTAATTTAGGGATACCCATGGGGTGTGCCAACATTTAAGGACCTAGGGATTTTTAAAGAACATATGATATTGTTGTGTAATTTTGTAGAGACGTTGATAAACAAGTTGATGTGACTTTTTTTGTTGGGCTAAAATTTAGGTGATTCACCAAATCTTGATAGTAACCTCAGATATTTTGGTATAATATTTTTAAAAGATTAATTACCATAATGGAATGGATCACGAGAATGTCAATAAATCATAGTGAATAAGGCATATTGATCAAAGCCTAGGGAGAAAAAAAATAAGGAATGGATTCTTTGTGAGATAAGAATAAAAAAAAGAATAGGGATAAATGTATAATTGATGTGAAATTTTGTAAATTTGTTAATTTTTTAAGGCATGGTCTTAACTATCATATTACTGTTCTGGTTAGGTTTTCCTTGTGAAATCAATGTGATGATGTGTGAATGGTTAAATGATACATATATTAATAGTTTGTACACAATGCATTATAGTGTGGGGTATTGATAGTGGTTCTATGACCATGAGTTGAGTTGGATTGAATCCTTAATCACCACCCCCATTGCACTAGATAGGTAAGCGGACTGATACTATGTTTCTGTATTAGTTTCCTCTTCCTGAACCGAGGCATCGAGGTGAGGATATGGTTGAAATGAAGTTGTTGGTCCTAGTGACATAGGTAAGCTGTGTATTTTTCCTCATGTTTCAAAATTTGTAATTTAGGCCCACGTAACATGTTGTGTTTGATAAACCCATGATAAATGCACTGGAAGTTGTAGGTAATAGAAATTTGGATAAAATGGTATGGTAAGAAAGTTGTAATAAATGTTGGTAACAGACCTAAACTAGTTACATCACTTCATCTTTTCTTGATTGTTTGTTATTCATTCCATTTCATGAATAATTGTTTATACGGGATATTTTGTAGATACCATTGTGGGGGGGCCTTTTGATTTATACTCACACCCTGCTCGGGCCACCATACATCACCCGAGCAGACACCATGCTAGCTGGTCGGTACAATGGAAAGGGCTATTTTGAGGTGGTTGGGATAGCATGGGTGTATTTGGAAGAGGGCCTGAACATGGTGTCGGGGCGAGTTGTGGAATTTTGCAGTGGTCTACATTTTTGGTTCTGTTAACTTTTTCACTTGTAGCATGACATGAAATATTTACTTTTGGATATGGTTGTACCCTTTTTGGGAGATGTTTCTTTATGAATGATCTTCTATTAATGATTATTATTACACTATTTTCTTTATCTTCTATTATGTATTAACCTGATAAAAAGGTTGTATATTCCCCCCAAATAACTATTTAGACCCCCGCTGCTAGTTGACAACATTTGGGGTACAGGGAGGCACATTTAAGGTCATATAGCCACCTGAATCGAAGCACCTAATTAGTGAATTCCGGGTCGAAGAAATTGAAAAGTAAAATCAGAGCAGTTCTATTCCCTTTGTTACTAATTAGGAATGGTAGAAGAGATTTAGAATGTGTTGTGCCTTGGTAATGATCTCGTGCTTTGGTGTAGCTATCCCAGGTAATAGGGAAACCCTATGTCACCCATGGTGGGAATTGCTTTTTGTGATTATGAGTTGTAACAATTGAAGACATTTAACCATTGGGAGATTCACATTTTGTGTGATGTATTTTTTTTATGGTTTTTGGCTCATCGCCTCAATGGCACGATGATGTGCATTCAGGCATCATTGTAGGTACCTAGAGAGATAAGTGGCATGCATCACTATAGGCACACACAAGTTGGGTGTGCGAGTCATGATATATAGAATGCACCTTGCATATTGATACATGGAAAGGGAAAATTCCATATATGATCATTGAAAGGGGGTGAAGATAAAAGAATTATATGTGGTGGTTAGTGGAACATGTGTCATTATGTGTATGTAATGAATTAAAATGTTATCTGTAACATGTTCTGTGAGCATTGTGGTGGTGTATGGTTGCTTACCGTTATGGATCATGTCTTGTAGAAGGAAAGGTCGGGGTGATGTTTTGGACTATTAAGGGATGTTGTGGCTGGTGTTAAGCATTATTTTAATGGAGATGTAAATGTTTTACGGTATGTGTTTAAAACTTCATGTTGAAAAATGCTGGGAAATGATACCATGACGATGAGTTATAGTTGGGAAATAAAAGGATGTTGCTGATAACACTCCACCAGTAGAGAATAAAAAGAACATGGTGATTCAAAAATATATGGAAGTGATGATTCAAGATAACATGGCTTGTTTTATGCAGATTAGGGATTGGGGCACAGGTCGGGTCACACCGAGTATGTTAGAGCTGACTAGAGAGTTTTAGCTGTATCACCGTATGAATTTTATCTGAGAGGGTGGGATGGAGGAAACAGTGAGCGGGATAGAGTCTATACAGATGATACATGATAATGTGGAGATTCGTATTGTGAATTGTGTCATGTTCTTAGATTATATATAGCGGGGTTTGGCAATGCATTGGTGGGACATCTTGGATCAGACTAAGTAGCCTGAGGTGATGATGTGGAAAGATTACTAGTAATAGTATATGGATCATTTTTACCCTGAGACATTGAGGAAAGAGTGGTTTGTATAGTTCATTATCCTGACTCAGAGATCTATATTGATGATGGAGTATTATGGCTACTTCACAGACCTGCGACACTTTGTTCTAGCAATGGAGGGGGTTGGGGAAGTAGTAATGAGGCATTTTAAAGATGTGCTAAGACATGAGATAAGGCCTTAGGTGAATATCATTCACTTGATGTGTCTTACAGAGGGAGTGGATAATGTGTTGATCATATAAGGTAACCTAAATAAAGCATCAGGTTGTGGGCATTTCATGCCTACTGGGAAAAAAAGTGGTGCATCTTTTGAGGACCGGAAGCGTCGGTTTAGAAGTTTTTAGCAATGCTAACATGTGAAGGGTGGTTATAAGAGATGGTATTTCTCCCTGTGTAATGAGGTGTTATGCTATTAGTGAGGCAAGTTGGGGTATATGCGTGGCTAGTCTCCACGAACTCCAATTGAGTACTGGTCTGGAGGAAGATAGGGTCATGTGTAAAGGTAATGTAGGAACCCCCAGAAGTTGAGCATGAAGGTTGGTGACAGTCAGATGCCAAGCAGAGACCACAGATCAGTTACTCCATATCAGGCAGGTCGTTGGAGCTCCATGGTCCATACTGGCAGGGGCGGTGGATGTGGAACTCTAGGGTCTGATTTCCCACATTTGTAGGGAAATTATTACAGGGCACATAGGTTGGATCCCAGGGTAGAGGGGAATTTAATCATCATGTAGATTGGTATACACCTAATGATGGAGAGGATGGGACATCAACAGTCGAAGGTACAATCCATGTAACTTTTTACGCTTTCTAGTGCATTGTTTGATACTGGTTAGACACACTCATTTATTACTGCTCAGTTTGTGGTAGCATTGTATTTTCTTATGGAAAGTGTGTGTAGGGTGATATCGATTAACAATCCTTTGGGGATTTGAATTGAAAACAGCATGAATTGTAGGGGATGTGCTCTGTATTTTGGTGGGCATTATTTCATCTGGGACTTGTTGGTTCCCGAGATATCTGGTTTTTACCTGATCATGGGTAGAGAATGGTTAGTGTTCTATCATGTGTACATAGACTGTTATGGTCCAAGGGTATCATTCAAGTCACTTGTGGGTGATGCTTAAATCCATCGTAGATAATGTGTTGTTTGGGAATGTGGTGCAGGATAGTTTTGTCAGTATATGGGTTGGATCAAAGCTCAAGTAACATTCCATATTATTGATGATGAAAGGGGGGAACGTTGTTTCATACCACCAATAGTGGGTTATTTTCCGGATGTGTTTTCAGAAGATTTATCAGGGTTTCCACCCTAGATGGATGTTGAGATAATTATTGATTTTCTTTCAGGATCATACCTAGTTTCTATTCATTCATACCCAATTGAATCAGCAGAACTCCAATACTTAAATGTTTAACTTGAATAGTTGTAGTGTAAGGATTTCATACACCTTAGTACGTCTCCTTGGGGATGCCCTATTCTTTTTTCAATGATGGTTGATGGACATCAAGCTGGTGTTTTGATTATCTAAAGATAAATTGGATGATAGTGAAAAATTGTTACCTTCTTCTAAAAACTGATGACATGTTTTACAAGTTGAGGGGTGGATCAATGTTTCCATTGATTAATCTGATATTGGGTCATCACCAGTTATGGGTGAAGCCTTATGATGTACTGCTGATAGCTTTCTATGGTCAGTATGGGTTGTTTGAGTTTTTAGTAATACCTTTCGGCTTGACTAATGGACCAGCAATGTTTGTGGCCTTGATGACTAGAATCTTTCACCCTTATATAGATCATTTTGTTTTTCCTTTTTGATGACATCTTAGTGTACTCGAAAACTCAAGACGTTCATGCCCAACATCTTTACATTATTCTGAGTACACTAAGAATGGATCAGGTTTAAACTAGTATTTCAACGTGTCAGTTATATATTTGAGAACTTCATTTTCTTGTTCACATATTCCCTAAGGTATGAGTGTCAGTGGACCCAGTGAAATTTCATGTTTTTTCTATACTGGGAGAATCGTATTCGTTTTTCATATGTATAGTGTTTTTTGGATTTGGTCGAATATTATAGAAGGTTTATACTAGATTTCTTTCACATAGAAGAACCATTGTCTGGCTTGACTACGAGGGGATTCAGGTTTAAGAGGTTTGATGCTAGTTATAGTTCCTTCATGAGTTGGAAAATCATTTGATGACTGCACCAATCTTGATCATAATAGAGATAGGTAAGAATTATGTCAAATTTTGTGATTATTCGGGTATAGGGATTGGGGAAATATTGATGCAAGGTGAGAGGGTTGTGGCTTATGGGTCGAATCAATAGAGACCCCATGAGTGGAATTATCACTCTTAGTATCTTTATTTGGATGCATTCATGTATGCCTTAATGTGCTGGAGGCATTACTTATTTGGGGAACTCCTCATAGAGTATACCGATCACATGATTCTAAAGTATATATTTTCACAGCGGGAGTTGAATATTTGGAAGTGAATATTGAATTACTATCTCCAGTATATTGATTATGAGATGGTATATACACCAGGAAATGGGAACGAAGTTCCAGATGCTTTGAGCAGAATGGCTCTAAACCAGGTGGATCCGGAATCCAGCATCGAGTGTAAGGTGATGTCTTTGTTAGCATAGATGCACCTGGAGGTGCGGGAGGAAAACAGTTCGGTGAATCTTTCTTTTTTGATGGATGAGTTGAAACTTATGATTCATGTTACTGATATTCATCACGACGATACTGAATTTTTTTTCCATGAAGGAATGACATAAAGGTGGTGTGCCACCTTCAGGTTGGGTCATCTGTATGGACGAGGTTGTTTGTGTTCATGGTCATGTGGTTGTGCCAGTGTGCATGCATGAATAGCTGATGTGTGTGGTCCATGTACCAAAATGGGTATTTTATCATAAGTTGACCAAGATGTATTGTGATCTCCATTGATAGTTTTGGTGGCTAGGAATGATAAAAAAAAGTTGTGGGCTCTGTAGCGCGGTGCCTTCCTTGTCAGTAGGTGATGATCGTGAATCAATGCCTATGTGGTTTGTTAAACCCATTGCCCATTCCAGAATGGAAGTGGGATGACATGATGATCTACTTTTTGGTGGGTCTTTTGAGGACACACTATAAAAATGATGAAATTTGGGTGCTTGTGGATCAGACAATAGTTTCTGATCATGATCCCTTTTTTACAATGCCCTTCTAGAAAGGGTTTCAAAATGCTTATAGTACTCATTTTCATTTCTGTACGTATTTTCACCCACAGACGGACGTGCAGTCAGAGCGTACAATCCATGTGTTGGAAGACACGTTGAGGGCTTGTGTCTTGGACATCATTGGTTCTGAGGAGAAGCACCTATCTCTTTTTGAATTTTCCTAAAACTAAAATTTTTAGTGTGTGGTTAATATGGCGCTGTTCGAGGTCCTCTATGAGTGGTTGTGTAGATCTCCACTGTGTTGGTTAGAGGCTGGTGAATCTGAGCTATTGGGACTGATTCTTGTGCTATATACATCAGAGAAAGTTGAGTTGATTCAGAAAAAAATGAAAATGGATCAGAGTTTTACGAAGTCATATGCGTCTTGGAGATATAGACACAATGATTTTGGGGTGGGTGACATTGTGTTCCTTCGGGGGCCGCCAACGTCGGGTCACTGACAGATTCAGAAATTGGGCATGTTGGCACCCAGATATGTGGGTCCATTTAAAATTGAGTAGAGTATAATGATTGTGTCATACCGATTGGCTCTTCCACAATGGTATGGTTGGATGAATGATGCTTTCTATGTGTCTCAGATTCTGCAGCATCACCCTGACCCAACAAACATGGTGGATTTTGAGAATACTGATCTTCAAGCTGATGTGTCCTTTGAGGAGCATCTAATTCATGTCAAGGAATATGGTTATAAAGACATATGTGGATGGTTGTTCCATTAGTGTGAGTAATAGGGAATCATGGAAAGGTTCAAAAAGAAACTAGGGAGCAATAATCATATATGCAGGCATAGTTTCCTAATCTATTTTCCTCAGATGTGAAATGAATCTTGGGAGGTCGGCTCGGGGATGATCCATTTTAAGGAGGGGAGGTTGTATGATCCCAGATCATGGAAATGTATTATCTCATTTATGTATGGGTTTGAATCTATTATTTTTGATAATAAATAGCATCCTGAAATCCTTATGGAGGCTAGGCAGAGTTCAAAGGGATCGAGACACAAAAAATGATGAAAGGGTGGTTTTCTGGGTAGGAAACACAGCATGTGTATGATTAGTGTTAACAATGCAGACAATCTAAGAAATGTTGTAGGAGGTGGGTTTGTATACGGTGGCCTCCACATGATTTTTAAACGGTTTAAAAAATCATACAGGTAAACCATACGGCCAAAAAACATTTAAAAAATTACAATTTTACTTACCTGGTATTTTAATACCCATCTTCAGATTTCCCCCCCATTCACCCCTATTCACCCTAGGAACAAACCAAATCATTCATGAACTCCAAGAGATCTATCTCCCATGTATCTAATGTGTTTTTGGAGTTATTGGTTGCGTACCGAAGATCCATGTAATGCTAATCCCATTCATGCATCTCTTTTAAGTTTAGGGTTTGAATATTCTTCTCATCTCCTTCCCAAGGTCTGAAATCCTACACTATGGGTGAGATCTATGTTTTAGCATCATGGATTGGTTGAAGCAGAATCTAAGGGCTTGATTATGACTATGTTCACCCACAAAATCGAGGTTTTTGTTCTACATGTTACATAACATGGTTTATTTTAGGATTTCAAAATGTGTGGTTTGGTTCTTGGGTGACTCTTGGTTTATTTTGATCACCCATTGAATTTATAGTAAAAATTGTTATCAAAAAGGTTAATGGAGACCCACATGATACCCATTGGATGTTACAATGGTAATGTGGATAATATAGGTCTAACTATGGGTTGTGTAGTCTTTTCAAAACCCAGGGATTTGTCAAGAACTAGTGATATTGTTATGTAATTATGTATATCCTTTGGTAAACATGTTGTTGTGACTAATTGTGTTGGGTAAGAAGCAAGTTTATCAACCTAGGATTGATAATAACCTACGGGATATTTGGTTAATATGTGGAAATTATTAAATACCATAATGGAATGGATAATGTGCCCAATAACAAAGCTTAGGGAGTTAGGCATAATGATCAAATCCTAGTGAGATATGAATAATAAATCAATGCATAGTGGGATAAGCATAACAATCCTTAATTGACCGAAATGGCTAAATGATGTGAAATGTTACAAATGTGTTAATGGGTTATGAAATGCTGCGAACAATCATGTTATTATTATCATAATTTTTCCCTGCACAATGGTTGTGAATTTCTGTGAATGTTTAATAGATACATATATGTATTTCTTGTGCACATATAATAGTACTATGGGATATTGACTGGGGTTATATGACCACATGTTGAGTTGGACTGAGGCTCTAAACTCGAACTCTAATGAAAAGGTTGGGGAAGAGGAATAATTCTCTGTTTCCCTATCAGTTTCATCGACCCGAACTGAGTCTTAGAGTTTAGGATATAATAGACATGAGGATGTTGGTCCTAGTGAGATAGGACAAATGTGTGTTTGTCATCATGTATGTCAATTTTTACTTTAATCCCATGAAACATGTTGTGTTTGATGAACCCATGATAAGTGCATCATATATGGTATGTAATGGAATATAGGATGAGATGGAAATGTAAGAATGTGGTAGAAAATGTTGTTACCAGACATAAACTAGTGAATGAACTTAATTTTTCTTGGTCGTTTATTATTCATTCCATTTCATGCACAATTTTTATACACAATATTTGGTAGAAAGTTTTGGTGGTGGCCTACTGAGTTGTACTCACACCATGCTCGGGATGTCATTGGGTACCTAAGACGACATCATGCATTCAGGTCAAGTCAAGGGAAAGGTCTCTTACATGGAAATTGGGATGTCATGGGTGTATATGGAGAATGACCCGAACTTGTTGTCAGAACAATATTTGTGATTTTTCAGTTGTCTAAATTTTGGGTTTTGATCACTTTAGCACTTGTACAATTACACGAAATATTTATTTTTGTATTTGGTTGTACCCGTATTTTGAAATTGTTCTTTATGAATTCTATGGTATTATTGATTATTGCTCTCCAATTTATTAATCTTCTATTGCGGCTTACTCTAATAAAAAGGGTGTATATTCTCCCAAATTGACTATTCATACACCTACTTCTAGTCGAAGACCATTGGCATACATGGAGGCACTCATAAGGTCATCTAGCCACCCAGATCGATCTACTGGTTCAGTGGATTCTTGGATCGGGATGATACAGTTCGAATATCGGAAAAGTTGATCCATTACCATGTCATTGGACATTATATATGACTCTATGAATCAATACCACTTTTTATGGATTAAGTGATCCAATTTGGATCTTGGAATGATTGGTAATTATATATTGTTTAGATTATAGACTTAAATTATTCCCCAAACAACGTAAGAAAATGTGTTGGATACTTATGATAGAAGTGTTATGCTACATGAGTTATGTGATATGTGAAAATAACCTTCATTAAAATAATTTCTTTTCAACCGTGGTTTTATGAATTAGACCACTAACATTTTTTTATTCTTGTTTTATTTTGTAGGGGTTAAACATCGAAATATAGGTCCACTGTGTTACTAGATAAATAATTGGTTCTTTTGATATATATCTCATTTTCTGTACTATATAATTATCATAAATTTCATCTACATACACTTATGTTTAGACTAGTATTTTTTGTATACACCATTGGTGGTGACCTACTACGTTGATCTCACATCCTAAAAGGTATTCCAATTAATAGGTCTACATAAGTAGATCTCAGATGTTTACTACACACAATAATTTGGGTTGAGGATACTGTGTGGGTTTTTCATGATTATCAATAAAATATTATATATATTAATATACTAGAAGATATTTTTATTGGAGATAATGTGGAGATTATTTTTTGGTTTTTTATGTGGTTATGTTATGTAATAGTCCATTTGGGTGGTCATACATATGTTTGGCCTGGCTATTCAAGCCAATACTACTTTTAAATTTATCATGTAATCTCTAGTTGATTTATTGTTTCTACATAATTTAATTTATATGATGGTTGGTTATTTTTATTATTATTTGGAACCATGATATTAATGCATAGTCTCATCATTTACCAATTTATACCCTTCTTCATATCACCTCCTTCTGAATTATAAAGACTTTTACCAGAGGAAATTTGGAGAACTAGCTCAGGAAACTAGTTCAGTGGAATCTCTACAACGATATTACATAGTGGTATTGGTAATAATTCCATTTATTCAACTATTTGGGTCACAATATATTAAATATATATGAATGTGTTAGATCCAATGATGGATGTTAGGCTGGTTCACCACAAAAACCTTTACTGATAAGAAGCATATGTTACTAGGGTTGAGATGGTTTTTAAAGTATATGATGTTATTGTTCTATTTTTCTCTTCCAGGAACACACATTTGGTTTGGATTTAAGTAATTATGGGAGATTTTTTTATCATTGACCATGAAAAATATGCATATTTCTTTTCTTTGAATTCATACATATAAAGGAAAGAATCACATCTTCAAACATGGTATGCTTGTAGGATAAACATTTTATATGATTTATAGTGAGTTGATTTTATTTTGACATATGAACAATTTTATAAATTGTTGAAAAACTCCCCATATGATGTTTTCACATATATGTACATTGATACGTTCTACCTAGATGGGATGTCTTGTATATGGAACTCATTCTAATGAAATTATATAAGGAATTAGTGTGAGGAACTCGATGGTGTGGATGAAAATGTGATCCTCATTAACAACAGGTTATGTGAGAATTGTGGGTCAACATGGTTTTGGTAAATGACCACTAATCCAATTTGGTATGTTTTGATCAAGATTTTTTGGGAGTCCTAGAACTCTAATGACTGTTATCTTCTGTAGATGCTCGAAGGGGAAAAATTACCTATCTGTGGGTTATTGATGTAGTTTTTAATTTATTTCATATGTGTTACCCTAGATATGGGTGCTTTAACTTGTTATTATTCCCTGAAACTACAACATGAGAATTTTTTATTCCCTATGAGTTGTGTCATTTTGTGAGTTGGTGTATAACTATGTTGTAGAACCTAGTGACCTATTATAGGACTTTATTTTTGCGGTAGGTGGGCGGGATAACTAATTTCTTGATGTAACTCCAGTTTTGGAGATTTTCCATTGATTCTCTTTTTTAAGGTGACTCGTTAGTGGGTATGGACAAGTTTAAAATACATCCAGGTGTGTGACATGTGACTAGATGGAATTGGATTTTAACAATGGTGTATGAAGGGTGCATCCAGGAATAGGGTTTTAGTGAATTGAATACATTTTTTTTGAAGGAGGTACTTGGGTTCTAGTGTTCATACATTTTTATTTGTTTAAAAATGGGTAAAATAATTCCGTTTCATAAAAAACATAACAGAATTACAATGAATATGTTCTTGATTATTATGATTTGGACCCAAATAAAATATATGCACATGGATATGTTGTTCAACTTGTGAAATCATACTTTGGGTGGTGAACATACTAGTGACATTGACCTGGTATGTTTTTTTAGGGAAATAAACTTGAAAATGGGTGTTTCTATTTAGATAAAAATTATTTGGGGGTGTTTTCGGTTCATAGAAAATATATATCTCTGTTAGAATGGGTGGTATAGTGACAATCATTATTAGATTGTGGTTAATATTTATAACCATGTTGACATAATAAATTTTTTTATTTAGTCTTTTAAATGATGCATTGGATGTATATGGTTGTGAATGTGTTTTCTGGTTTAGTGTGTTATCTCTAGTAACAGGGAAGCATCAACAATAATGTTTAAGGGAGATAAAAACACTAAAGTGAGGAATGAAATGTGTATTGTAATTTTGAGAAGGTTTTTTGTTAGATGTGACTCTCTAATGATGTAAAAATATTGTGTGGTTGGGTTACATAAGATCATGATATGGTAAAGTGTTAATTGGATTTTGGACACACAGGTACATGGAAACACATTGTGTGATTTTACTTAATTATTAGATGTATGATAGTGTATTCCAAAGGTTCTTGAGTAATATTGATATCCATGAGTACGTTGAGATCTGATGTGGATGTGATGGTATGATATTAGTTACAGAGGAATGAGTACATTAAATGGATCTAAAATTTCCCCAATGGTAGAGATGACATATGAATAGGATGGTTAATTGTGATATTCATTTATGATAGAATTTAATACTTTTATACATGATATAATAATTCTATTATCTTTATATCATGCCATTTACACTACGAGAGCTTCAATTATATGCAAGAAAATCTAAATTTATTTTCTAGTCAGATAAAGGACATCTTTAGAAGTGGTTCTCATTGAATGGTCTATGCGACCAATATTTTGAGAAGTGAACCATTAGTTATCTATCATTATGGTTAAAATTATTGTTTAGATGTTTTTAATGTTTTGGGGTTAATTCATGGATGGTGGGAATGAGCAATAATTGACATTTTGGTTTTTATATATAGTTGGATTGAGATGAACATGTGTAAATTTTTCTGTTAGAAGTAGTTTCAGCATGGTCCATGAAAGTGTAGTTTCATGAGTGAGGAATATAAAATCACAATATAATTATGTGGATTGATGTTTCTATCTATAATGTTGGACCCACATTCCAAAAGGTCTGTAGGCATGCAAAAATGATCGTGCGTACGTCGTGGTGGCACTATGAAGCTTGTGAGAACCCCATGAGGTGCATGCTTCAATTTCATAGAGAAATTTATTACGAAAGCAGTTATGGGTTTTCATTGAGACAATAATGGATTCAAGATATATGTATCATTAAAATATAATCTATGGTGGGTTTTTAGATGTGTATTAGTTACGTATTAAATAAAGATGATAGTTTTGGGTTAACAGGGGATCTTAGTACGAGAATATCATTGGGAGATCGGTATAAACACTTATGGATGTGTTAAAATGTTCATTAGATGACTTTAGGGGTATTATATTGTAACATGGTAATACTGGAGACATTTTAGAAATTATATTTTAGGCATATTTATGAAGAGTATGGTTAATATAGTCTTCCATGTGTTAGTAGTGGGAAAATATGTTGTCAGTTTCAAATTACATATGATATAACATATTAAAAGATAATGATGCATTACAGAATGTATAGTTGGATTATAAAAAAACCCATATTCTTCATATATCATTCTTGTATGGTTGGTATGAGACAACATTGGTTGTGTTTTTTCTATGAGGATGGTTTTTGATTATGATTGGTGTTATCATTGGGATTTTAGTGTTGTTTATTAGAATAAAACCATGTAGATTGTGGGAGAAGGAGTTATAGTATGTTACTTGTTTTTTGTGTACATGGTAACCATTCAATATGAGTTAGTGGTTAAAAATTTAATCTTATGGTATGTAGATCTATAGTATTATACAAAATTTCGAATTGATGTATTTTTTATGGGTTTGGTAAAGAACCATCATACTAGTTTAGTATCAGAAATAGGGTTTCCATCGTGTTTTCATCAGTAGAGTTAATTTTGTTAGAGGATGTAGATTTATTGTGATTCAATAATTCGAAAAACTAAATATAGAAATTGGATCTCATCATTAACCAAAAAATGTCGGGTGGTGTAGATGGAAAAACATTAAGCATTTTCTAGGATGATAAGTATTATGTTTGGGATATTTTAAGATCATTTTTCTATATGAATTGAAAATTTCATTATAAATTTGAAAATTCATTTACTAGATGTGTCAAATGTTGAACCTAGAATCATAACAACATATAAGATATGGAACTCCATTTTATTTTATGAGATGAGGATGGATTATTAGGACGTATCATGATCATTTTGGATATCCTTGGGTGATTTGGGAAACATTTTATGTGTATGGAGTTGTCTATATATTGTGTATGGATTGGTGTAAATATTGTAGGAGAAATTATTAATCACCAAGATTTTAAGGGTGTTTTAGTTCATTATGAATTGAGAATGTTTGTGTTGGAATGTCAGAGCATGGGTAGGGTAAACAATTAAATCCAAAAAAGAAAATATATAGGGTGGTGGAGAGTCTATAGAAGAATTCATAATATGCTTATGGTTTCAAAAAAACTATGTGTGTTTCTGTAGAGGGATCTGATGCAGTTCTTCATAGTTGGATCATATTTATAAAATATACTAAAAAATTATACGAGGGGTGTTTTTTTGGAATATGGGAGCCACATAATCTATCTAACACCATGACCTAATCATGGGATGAATTTTTAATTCCAACTGAACAGAGAACCACTAGTTCATAGTTTATAAACATGTTAGGTTGAAAATTTGGATTTCTAGAACATCATTTTATGGTGGAATTTATTAAATATTCCCATCATGAAATTTTATTTTCTCCCCCACTCATCCATTAAGATGTAATTATGGACTAGGAGATTATCATACCCAATAATTCCTTTGTATTCATTTTGATTTGGGTCATGTTCGGTGTGATTTATTAGTGTTCCGAGGTATGATCTAATCCCTAACCAGATTATCTAAATTTTATACATCCAACAATGTATTATTGAAGTTTTATATATTATGATATTTTTATTATTCCATCATATAATGGAGTAATCACCCTTTTTTATTGAGTAATGTTTTCATTTATCATAAAATATATTCTTAGATGTGTTTTACATTTCATCGTGTGATGGTTATATAAGTTGTATGTTCATAGAGATATTTAAATGTATTACCTAAATGAAGAAGTTTGGGTAATTGTGTTTAGTCTTATTTATTATCTCAATAATGGTTCTAGGATTCCATTTTGGAACTCAAATGGTAATTTCATAGAGTTCAGTTAAACCGTTAGTCCCCAAGGAGTTTTTCATAATTATTTTAGTTTTGGATTTAATGTATTAATAAATTATAATCGTTATAATTAATTATTTTTTGTTTCTTTGTTTTAGTTCTTTTATTGGGTTATTGATATGACTTTGTGTGAGTCTTGAGGAGGTTATTAGAGTGTTTTGTAGGCCTTTGTAGGATATAATTCTTGGGTAATTTTATGGTAACATTCATTTATGAGGTTGGTGGTATGATATCTTTACCCATGGTATTGAAAATGGAATCAAATGTGTTTTTTGTATATGAATTAAATTGCATGTATGTGGTGTTTTATCACTGAGTTAAGTTACTAGTTATTTCTTTATATTGATTACATAAAAGATTGATGAACCCAGGGACTCATTGTTTATTCTGATTCTAGACTAACAGCCACCCATAGGGTGTACAAATAATTTATAATGGAATTTTTTTTTCGGGTTTTTTAATTTCCTAGTATTCCAATGTTTGTTAAACAATATTCATTGGTTTCGGACATGGTATTAGTTTTCCAATGGTGAAAACTATGTTTTGACATGTGATTTGTCTTCATGTAATTTGTTAACCTCCATACGATTTCAATGATGGGTTTTAGGTTAATCTAAACTGTTGATTTGAAATGATTGTGAGTGTTATCAATTTTCGTGAAATTTGATCCAAGTATCTTTTTATTGGTTTTAATGTAAATAATGAAATTTACTTTTGATTTATATGTTATTGAGGACTATTTTTGTTTTAAGGGTGGCTTCAAAATGAATTAAAGTGATTGGAGTGATTCTGTCAATTTATAAAGACTATTTGAAAGATATTTCTATAAGTAAAATAGAATAGATATTAATACAAAGTATAATATTATTAAAATTATAAGGATTTGGAAACTAAGAATGGTTTCTGTTTGACTATTGAATGTTTTGAGTGTTCAATAAATTTATCATTAGAAATTGAAAAGTTATGGAAATTATTAGAGAGTTGGACATGACATTACATAGGTTTTGTTTCAGATGTTTGACATGGAACTCTATATAAGAGTTTGAGAGAGTTATAGATGATGCTTCACTAGAATGGTTCTAGTTTCATTATATAGAACACTATATCCATGGTTCATAGTGATAGACATGTAATTACAATGGTTTGGTTCTAAATGTCTGGCAATGAGTTCCACATATGTGGTTTAAATGACGGGATATTACTCTCCACGACCATGGTTTATGATGTTGGATTTGATGGTCTTAATTATTACTCACTTTTTTCATATTTTAGGAGTAGGGATAAGGTTCCTGGCATGATTGAAAATGATACATGGATGTGATACAACACTGAAATTTTTAGCACTAATAATATTAAAACATGTTTATGATACTTTGGATTGATATTTTATTATTAAAGAATATTTCATAAATTAGTAGATCATTACATAACTCAATGTAGGATTCACACTATGTATTATGACGCAGTGAACCAATACGGGTTGAGGGATGTTTGGTGGGACTTTCTTTTACCTTATAACATAAGAGAAATTGGGTTATAAGAGAAATAATTATGAATTTTGATATGTATATTTTATCTTGTATTTTGTAATTATCTCACTATATATATTCATAATTTATTTTGTAGATTGGTATTTTCATTCGTCATTGTTGGTGGTGTCCAACTGTTTGGTTCACATACCATGTTCTGGCTTCAACTACCTATGGGTACTCGAGCAACTCTAACAATTTTTCAAAAATACAGGGTTGATCTAAGGCCCCTATTATGTTTTATTTGTTTTTGATGGAAAAATTAGTTTTAGTAAGAATCTAGATGATAATTTATTAGTGTCTACAAGGATCATTTTTAGGGTAATTTTATTTAGGTGTGTCATGTAAATTATCTTTTTTGTTGTCAGTTCTGTGTTTGACATGGATGTTTGGGAATATACTATGTTTTACTTTATATTTGAATGTTCTAATTATTAACTCACTTAATATACTATGATTTATATGTTTATTAGTTATTTTTATTTCCAAACATTGATAACTGGGTATAGTCATCTCCCAGTACCACCTTATATCCCTATATTAGTTTAAACCTATAGCGTATGAGGAAACATACTACGGCCATGTGGAAAACTAGATTAGGGCACTAGTTTATTGGAATCATCCCTAGATGTAACACATTGGATCACATTAACATTAAATCATAAGAATCATAAATGTGTGTGGATATTGTTGACAATACCTTTATATGATTATTAGAACATTTATTAGGAAAAACTATATTTTCATTTTGAAACCACATATTAAATGTCATAAAATTTATATAATCATTATTATTAAATTTTAATTGAAAAATCCATTTAAAATGGAAATTTATGAAATTAATAAAATAAAAATATTAGTTGGGGGAAAATAGATTCAAAAAAAGTAAATATAAATATAAAATACTTTATTAATTTGTGTTAAAACTATAATGTACTTCATTTGAAAACAAACATAAAATTACATTTAAACATTTTTATATAACGTAAATTGAAGGTAAAAAATGTCCTTATATAATATATATGGTATGGGGATAATATTCTTGAAAACATATTAAATAAAATATGGTTACAATAGAAAATGATTCCCAATCTAAGAGATAAATAAATGCAGGTTTCCTTAAAAACATTATTTGAGACATTTGACATAATAAAGAGATGAAATAAAAATAATATAATCAAGAAAAATAAATAGCATAGAATAAAAATAATATTACTCAGTAGAGATAGATTATTTAATTCCATAAAAAATAATTTAGTAATAAAATATCTGTGTAAGAATTTATATTATAACATTAAAGCTTACAACTTTTGTATGAATTCAGTAACAATTATCATGAAAAATATAAAATATTATGAAACTTTTAATAACATTAACATTAATAATCTAATTTTGAATCATTTAAATAGGGAATTAAATGAACCTAATAAAATAATATAGGTTTATAACACAACATATATACAAAAAAGTTAATTTTACATAGTAATCCCTTACCACTTTGTTAACATTAAAATCTGAACCCCTTTAATGAAATAATATTAATTGATACATTATATATGTTAAATTTATAAGGTTAAATGACATAATATATAAAATTTTAAGTATACACACATCATTATCAATTTTTTTTCTAGAATATTGAACTTGTATCAATTAAATAATATCAAGATATAGATCCCTTGATCAATGCTTGGTATGAATCATATGCATTATAACTTATTTTATAATAAATATATATTTATAAAAATTGTCTTAAATAAAAAAATTACTATATTATATTATCATATATGATCAACACATAACACTTCGAAACTTGTTTATTAATAATTTTATGTTTAAACCATTATTTCGATGTGATAACTATTTTTTTCAAATATAATTTAGTTGAATAGTTAGAATACATACACTTTTTCATGGTTTCATCATATCCGGAATATTATTCATTTCATAGCATTTATAGAAAATCATTACATATGTATTTATAACCACTCAAATAAATCTGTTATAGAAAATGAATAATATCAGTTTGGGGATATGGTTGTTCATATGTAGTCCTGAGTAATGTTTCTACTTTCCAATGTCTTAAATGAATTAAAACTAATTAATAATTCTCAATTATAGAATAATTATTAAATCATTAATATAATTTATATTCAGTAATTATACCTTTTTTACAAGCCATGTAGTGAAATAGGAAAATTAATCACCTAACATCATGAAGGATATAGGAAACATGCATTCACAATCGATGTTTTCAATTTACAAATGGTTATAATGGATGAATTTATATAAGATTTTATAATTATTAAATCATATTTACACCATAAATATAATATATAATTAAAAAATTCATTACAATGTTCAACCCTTAATGATTATGATGTAAAATGAATCATACCACTACATGGATGTCATAGTTTACACGTACCCATATGCAATACATTAATTTCTCTTTTGATGTAATTATGTTTGTAAATGTTTTTGAAATCATAATAATTATTGTAATTTTTTACACGAATCAATATGTTATTATTGATACAATATGTTTAGATCATTTTTTATAAAAAAATTGAAAGAGTGTTGTTAATATTTATACATTTTCATTGAGAAACCTCATTTGGATTTATCCTTAATCATTGAATGATTGATCTTAGGTGAATGAAATACATTAATTAATAATTTAATGGAGTATATCATATTTAAGAATTTTTTTGTAGATATAAATATTAATGTTAGTGAAAATTAGGACAATAAATTTAATTTTATAAGTGAGTGGAGGGGAACACATAGAATTAATTAGAGGACATAAAACACACAAGTTCACATTCATGAGAATGTTGAAAAACTTGAAAATGATTTAATGATAAAACAAGATAAAAATTATTACTTTCTGAGAAAAAAATTGGAAATATTTTTGTGGCATTTCAACCCATATCTCTTGTTTAAACCACTAGTAAACTAGTTTTAGCCTTAATTGTGTAAAATTAGTCATTATTTTCTCTATTCATTATGCCCATAAAATAAATTCAACGTATTAAATTATAATAATTATTATAATTAAAAATGTGTTTATCATTATAACATATTCAATTTATTTAATTTATATAATTTAATTTTAAAATCATGTGAAAAATGAAATGAAAAACCTTTTTTGAGTATTGTATTTTATGATTTTAACTAAATTGAATTACACTCCATAAATTTTAAAAAACATCATAATAATAAAAAAATAATTAATTGTATTTGTGTGACCAAATTTTCATTAACATTTCTATGAAATAGTAATTTTTTTAAATAAATTATGTTATAAATACATTGGGAACATAAAAATAGTTCTATAAGAAAATCATTTTTAATCCAAAAATTAAGATTATACAATAATCAAGGATATTTATGATTACTATGTGATTAATTATATTATTTATTATGAAATGGGTATTTGTTTCTTTAATATAAAATATGAAACATAATAGGACTTTTAAATTTCATAATTTAATTTAATGAAAAGAATGTTTTCAATAAACATTACTTTTCAGTATTTAATGAAAAATAAATCATTTTAAAAACATGGATATAATTTACCAAAATATAATATTTTAATGATAATATTAAAAAATTATATTAGTTATCATTATTATAATTTCTAATAATTATATAAATTAAATATAACTTTTTCACAAAAAATCAACCAGAATTAGTTTTTGAACAAAAATTAAATTTTTTTAAACATAAAATGGCTTTTCTAAAATTTAAGTTGTATTTATTACATATTAATAAATAAATATATATAACTCATAACCATTATAAATATTTTTCATAATATTTATATTTATATTCATAACATCTACTTTAATCATTAGTTAATAACAATCACAAAAAAATAATAATATTTTTATAGTATATTGAAATTCTAATAATGATGGGTATTCCATATATAGAATGATATAGATCATAATATTCAATAAAAATATAAGTTGTTTTGTTATATATAACTAGACCCAACGCATTATATATATCTATTACTAATTCATTACATTATATTGAATAAAAAAATATAATACATCATTAATATGACTTATAAATAAGTATATATAAATATTGAATCAAGAATAGAGAACCTCAATATATCCCTAGTGTATGAAATAAATTATAATCCTACAATTAACCATTCACATTGAAATATTATATAGAGAATAAAATATTTTATATATCCATGATACTAAAAATATGGACATGATGGAAAAACATAATGTCTAGTAAATAATTTAGAGTGACAAATAATATGATCACAAAAAAGTGGATGATATCAAAATAAATAATAATTCTTAAATTAGTAATAGATGATATAAGACCATAAATTTGTCATAAATACTTCTTCTAATAGAATGAAATTATTTTTAGAGTAATATAAAATAATTAAATGAAATTTTAAGAAAAAAATTCCATCTCACTTTTTTATATTTGTTATAAAAATCTATATATCATTTTGAACATTGATTTCATAATTTTAGAAAATAACGGATACTGTATTTTAATATAAAACTAAAAAATCAGATAATAATATATAAATTATTTTCCTTGAAAAACTATGGAGAAAATAGAAGGAAAGAAATAACATATAAGAGTAATAGGGAAATGAAATCTAGTTTTCCCGTAAATATTAAAAATGACATTTATTTCACGTTTCTGTTTAAAGTCTAAAGCTAATTATTATTAATGGGATTAAATTATTCATTTTAATACATTGTAAATAAATTATTATTTATTTAAAAAAGTTATTCTCAAATAATTTACAAGTAGATAAAAACTACAATAAAAAATTTGATGAATATATTTATTGAAGAAAATGATGCAAGACCTAAAATGTGAAATAAGTTCTGTTCTATTTATATTTTTTTGATCATTGTGTTAAAAAGAGTGGAATGAATCTTATAAAAAAGCAAAAAATAATGGGAGTATGTGAATATATATGGATTTTCAGATAAGTTAAATAATATCACTCTTATGATATGAATCAAAACATGAATAATCTCAAATAATAGTGAGATTGTAAAGTAATTCTTTAAGGCGTCAATAATTAGTAAATCCAAGATAATTAAAAGATAAAAATTGAATTGAAAATTAAAACATGATTAATAAAGATCAAATAATGATATAATATGTCACATAGTTAATATAGACACAATATAAATTAAATTTGGTGTAAAATATAAAATACGGCTCTATATAGTTGAATTGAGATAAAAAATCCTTACATAGGATTCATTTTGGATGGATGAATTATAAGATCATAAATAATCAACTTATTTATACCAAATACTTTATTTAAAACCATTATCTTCAATATTTAAGTATTCATTTTAATTTTCTAATCCCTTTTTAATAATTTATTGAATAATAGTCGTCTATAGTGACCTCATAAGGTGGTCAAGTCAATTTCCCCAAATTTCAATAGGTGTATTGACCATATTTAAATGTGTTATGAAATTATTACATCATCTCTAGATTGTTAATAATTCTATGAATATAAATTTTCTTTATTAAATAATATTTTATAATCATCAATGAATAGTGTATGTTGAAAAATGAATCACATCACTTTATAGAGGTGGTAGTCCACTCCTCTACATGAACGATTCTATATTTCTCTAATAGATGGAAGGTTAAAAAGGAATATGAAACATATATATATAGACTATGAATAATATCATAAATATCATAAATATTAATAATTTTTTTTATAACAATATGAGTAATGTTAATTCGACAAATAAATTACATTGCTATGTGTTGACGATAGGCTATACATATGAACGAATGATGTTTTCATATCCAAAAATATGCAATGAGAGTGAAAATGGATATACCGATAACATAACTACATTTGAATATGTAAAATATGCTGATTTATTTTTTTTAGGATGGCCATTGAATTTTTTATGTTGTTTAATAAAAATGTATCATGAAAAATCTTACAAATAATATAATACACTTATTTTGGTATCCCCATTTTTATTACACCATAAGATTTATTGGTGATATATTTTGGTGGAAACGTGGAATCTAGGATGTAGGGATGGATTTTGGAATGTAATTTCAGTTGAACATGTAATATATATGTGGTTAAAATAGTTATTTACACAGATCAGAGAGGGTGAACTTTTAAAAGTGTGGTGTGTGGAAAACATATAAATACTATGGACATTATTATATTATATATGTCTTACCCAGGTCACGTTTATCAAAATTATTATATATTTTTAATATTATTTGTGTAATTTAGAAATGAAAACTTCCAATGGTATTTTTTCATGACTTTAATGTCATTTTATTTATTTACACATTTATTTTTATCTCATTAACTCATTTTACCCTTAACTAAAGTGATGAATATTTTCCATGGTTACTATTTATTATGACCACAAAATATGTTTCCCTTAAATCTTTATTACAATGACATTTTTTGACTCCATTTTACAATATATATTTCCCAAATATAGTAAAAATATGTTTTGATATATGTTTCGAATGTGTAAAAAAAATTTTATAAAAATATTTTTTATGCCTAAATTTACTTTACAAAAAAGTAATGAATAATTTTAATTCTAATTGAATTCATTAGATTTTAATATATAAATGTAGAATGATTTTTCATTAAAAAAACAAAATCTTAATTGAATCATATGAATAATTTATTAACAGATAACATAAAATGGGGTTTTAGATTAAAAACTTTTATTAGATTTTAAAAATTTTAAGAATAGATATTGATGTTCATTATCATATTTAAATTTTAATTCTATTACTTCTTATATATATATTTATTATATTAATATTGTTTTATAAAAATGAAATTCATTATTACCACATTAAATTATAATACTTGTTACTCCCCAAATAATTGTTCACTCATACTTTGGTTCCTCTCACCATTAAAATTAAAACATAACAACTCATCACAAATAGGATACCATAAACTACATAAACCCTAGCTTTGAATCCACTCTATAACTCTATAATATCACCTCACTCACTAATTCCAAATATAATATTTCGTTATACTCAACGATCCATCTTCATCCTTTTTAGATGTATGGATAAAATCCATCTTAATCACCATAAAATGATCTCTCACTTATAGTGAAAAATTTAATCCCAACCTCACGACACTACATTGAATCTCCTTGATCAATATAGAATATGAATTTCATGAAAATATTTCTTCATCAAAAACAATATTTGGAAACTTGTTTATGAATTTACTGATGTAAATCCATAAATCCCACACACTACACCTCAATTACTTAAATTTTAATATCTTTTTTTATACACTTTTTCATCTACACCTTGGTAAGAAACTCCCACTAGACCAACATAAAGAAATCTTATTGGTAAAATAATACTATAAAACCATAATTCACCCCCAACAATATCAATCCACATATTAAATAGTGGATGTTTGTAAGGAAATTCAAAAAATAATTAGAGACATTGAATGTCATCATCAACCTCATATAATCACTCCAAATATCAAAGGCATAACACCATAAAATGAAAATTTCAATCCTCACGAAATTGAAACATGGAAATCACTGCAATAATTGAGCCCTTTCATATCCTCAAAAAATAACCATTATAATACTCTAATGGAATGTCATAAATTTAAATAAGAAAATTCATATCATTAAAACAAGCAATACATAACATTTAAACAATAAATAGAACACAATCACACTATAAAGATCATATATTTTCTAAAGTACCCAATTTTTGAACCAACACATCCCCCTTTAATTAAACCCTTATATTTTCCTAAATTAATTTCAACTTTTCCTAGTAACACTACATCCATAGAAACCAAATACCTTTATTAAAAAATTCAATATATTATAAAAAACCACTAATAATAGCCAACATATCTAGAAAAAAATGAATTCAATTATTTTATTGAATGAAAAGACCTCAATAAAATCATTTATGTAATTAACCATTTAAATAAAATAGATTCAAATTACCCGTATCATTAATGAATGAATATTAAATGAATATATTTTTCTAAAACCTGAAAATGTTGTCTTATATCGCACAACATTCCATATTTTATAATTAATAAAAACTTTTTTATCTATATAGATTAATTTTTTCAAATTATTCTTCCAAACAAGGAACCAAAAAATATCATTATAAAACACATCAAATTATTTTTCAATACCATTTTCATAATAAATTCAGCCTTTATAAAATTAATTTTCTTCATTTAATTTTGAAATTATATAGAAAAAAATCCTATATTATATACATATGTTGTAAAATAAACACCTAACATTACTAAATTAATTACTACCAGGAAATTATAAGTCGCCAAAATTATATTTTTCAGATAAAAATCAATCTTTATTGAATTAATTCATTTAAAATTAAATTAGATTAATCACATAATATATTGTCCAATTTAACTCACCATACATAATAGCGTATTAAAGTTTCAATTATTACCAAATTAAATACATAGCATAATGTTATTGCTATCTTTTACTTCAAAATTGACAACCCTATAAAACTCATTTCTAAATAAATATAAATATGCTTAAATTTAAAACTAATATATCTAGATTAACCTATAGAAAGAGTGATATCATTTATGTTTGAAAAAAAAACATTTTAACCAATGTACAAATCCTAAGGGTCAATTAACATATGAGTGATTATTAAGAATATATCATGTGAAGCACCCAACAATTCTAAATAATTATATTGGTTTTTTACATTATCAATGATCCCATTTTTATTTTTATTTTAGTGGATTCTATTACATTTTAGACGCCAATTTTAACACAACAATATATTCCATTTAACAATACATTCAAATAATCCACCAATATATTTGTATAAACATAGTCACCACATATATGGATAAATTTAGATTGAAATGAACCCAAAACATATAGGTGGAACACAAAAATAATAAGGACTATAATAATTTCATTAACATCATTGAAACATTGACATGAATTAATATAATAGTTCATGTCACTAATATTTTTAGAATGTAAATTTTTAATGTTGATTTTTTTAGGAATACTTTTTATGATTCAATTGAACTTACCCAGATTAATCTAACTGAATCACAAGAATAAGTAAATATGATGCATGTACCTCTCTGAAGTTTCTACCATATAAGTAGAATCACATTACAAAGTAAGTTAGTATAATATGGTCTTTGAATTAGATAAAATGGGTAACTAATATTATAATTCCTTGCATGTATACCTATCTTACATCACAACTTGAGTTAAAAAATATTATTTCTTTAATAAACAATATAATCCTTGACAATATATAATTACTGTCTTTATCATAGTCATTAATAAAAATCCTTGATTATACTTTTTCATGACAAAACCAATATAAGAACCCATATTAGGTCTAAATTGAGATTAATATGACCCATATGATAAATAAACAATAATACTTAGTTTGGAAACTAATTCAAAGGGTATAACACATGAACATTCAAGGAATCGCTCTAATAAATCAATTTAATAACATAATGAATCCAAAAATAAACATAATATAATAATAAATACACAGATTTACCATAGTAATAAATAATACATGATATAATATATGTATTGAAAACTCAAAAATAAAAATAAAAAATAAATTTCCTTTGTAGAAATTTTACATCCAATCTGATGCTCTATGCTCGTACATTATATATTGGTCCCCAAAACAATATTAAAAGACTATAAATTATATATACATGTAGGGATGAGCGTAAATATTACATTCACATAGATAATACCCATTCCTCACATGAAAATTTTGAAGAAGAACTATAATTATTAAATGATCAAATAATATATTCAAAGAGAACAAAAATAAGGTCAAATATAACCCATCCTCTTGAAGGCTCACCCACAACACATCTCATCCAATAATAATAAAATAAGATTATTAATAGATATAATATGGGGCACCCCATGACCATTTCCCAACTAGTTTTCTTATATCGCACCACAACATTAAATTTATTGTTTTCAATAACATATATTAATTATTATATCTAATATTGGTTAGTTTTTAATCCTAGTTAACATAACATCCTACCATACATCGCACCTCATGTCAGTATCAATTCATAAAACAATAAAATATCCATATCAATATCCATAACCATCATATTAGAGTATCATAAACTTGAATTACATAACTAATGTTCCCTATTACATCTATTGAGGACCCTCGTGTAAAATTACACAATAATATCTTGAATAATATGGTTTAATGAACATGGTGGACATTAACCTCATGCCTCGCTCCATCCACGCATGGAACCAACCATGTAATGTTAGAAAATTTAATATGGCTGATGGTTGAGTGGGAAGTGGGAATACTAATCTATCTTCCACCATGATCTTTGAGGTTGTGGGAAAAACAATGATCTTAATAACTTTTGGAATCCAATTGATTATCCACCTATGGTGGGGATTGTTTCCAAATAATAATATATAATAATATAATAAAATAATTCCATCCCAAACCAGATGATTAAAAAAATACTATCACCAGTAGAAATATCAAAAATATACACCAATATCCACTATTAAATTCGACCAATGACTCGCCACATAATCCACTCAATAAACCACCCCATAAAAAACTCCACTTAAAGTATTTGAACTTCTCAAATAATCATGTTACATTAAAATTATATATCTACCATTTACCCATCATAATGAAATTAATTATTATGTCTAATACCATATTATATGAGAATATTGTTTCAAAAATTACATATAATAATTCTGTATATTCAAATTCATTTCATCAATTAAAATTTCAATCACATCCCATTGTTTTTTTATTCCATCCCTTCACCTGATAGAAATTATTGTATTTACCGAATAGATTTTATTGATATAGAGCGAATACAAAAAAACCATATGCCTATATCAAAAAATAAAAATCAATTCTATAAAATTTTTATTCAATCACATCCCCCTTAAAATCCAATACTAACAATTTCATCCCTACTGATCATCTTATCACAATAATTTCAGTGTGCTTATGAAATAATTATGTAGTACAACCCCCATGATTTCTAGTATGTAACACTTACATTGTTTTTTATGATTATAACATGTCATGGGGATGTATAGGATAGTTGGGGAACTTTTAATATGTATTTTTGGGTCAAAGGTGAGGAACACGACGAACCAAAGTTTATCCAAACCGTGCGGAAAGCCTAGTATACACCAAGAAAAGATGTAGATTTTGTACAGTTTCGTAATAATGGTGAGCACATGGTTAGGGATAATATGAAAGAGGCCATGAAAATGGATTCATAAGGATGTATATAACACACGTTTAGTTAAATGATTGTCTAACTATAAGAACTAACAAAACCCGATGTTAATGTGAGATCCTAAAAAATATATATCTCATAGGTTTTTTCCATTAAACCACTTGGTTTTGATATTATCAGGGCCTAACATGGTATTTACATTCATTGAAGGATGGAGAATCTCTACCAAGATATTTTGAGTAAACTTGATTGCATTCAATGGTGATTTGATGTCAGATTCCAGATTAATTCTATCATTCTTCATCTTTATTGATAAGTTTCTTATATCGACTTATATCTAATTCTCCCCTCTTATTGTATTCTTATATCTACACCTATTATTTGTATATATAATATTGTGGATTCCAAATATGTTGTTATTTGTTCTTTATATATATATGACAATACATCTAATTATTTTTCTTATAGATTCATCCTGGTTTCTTGAGAGTACATCGTCTTTTCTTGGTTTTATTGAAAACTGTTAGGATAGGTGGATTCACTCATGACTCCTCTTAGTATAACGGATTAAAATTCAATCATATTGAATATATTCCATTGAATTGATTGTGAATTATATGTTTATAAATTTTTTGAATTCCTCTTTAGTAATGGTTAGGTAAATTGTGGAAACTCGAAAATTGGTGTTCTTATATAAAGTGCATTGATTGTTGATTTTAAAATAAATATTTTAAAAATTAGAATTTTTGAGAATTTTTCTAATTGGATTTTTTAATGTGTTTCCAATTAATATAACTGTTCCATAGTAATTTAATGGTTGAGTGTAATTGGTCTGTATGATGGATTTCAATAAGAGAATAGTTTTATTGAAATTGTTTGAATTGGGATTTTTGAATGGTTTGGAATATATGGCTTGGTTGAGTTCATTTTTAGTGTGACCATGAATAAGTGACATGTACCATTGGGTAAAGAGGATCATGACCCTAGATTTGGGATGGGTGTCGTTGGGACACAAGTTAATTGGATGAGATACCATTCATGATTGTGGAACAGTCCAACAAACCATGCATCAGTGTGTGTTCTTTGAACCATGGGTTGGGTTTCTCAAATGATAAATTAGAATTGGTTTTAAAGAACTGTTTGGTTTTCTTCTAGATGTAAGACTTTATAAAAATGGTTTTAATGAGAACATATTTTATTTTTTTATAAATGGTTTTGGATCTTGTTTATATTTAGTTATAAATTGTTTTGGGAAATTGATTTTTATAAACTATTTTATATAAATTTTTCTTACCTTTACATCCATGTTCAATGAGTAGGGATGTCATTTGGGAATGACTATTGAGTTTTATGCTCACCCAAACATTGGAAATTTGTTTCCTTTATTGATTTTATTGTATGTGACATGGTTAGGGGAAAAGCATGACATGTTTTTGGCACCACCTCATGATACATGGGCTGTTTGGTGGTTGTGTAATACAGAAATCATATAGCCTAGAGCCTTGTGGATTTCATTGAGTCATTGATTTTTATTCCACTATTTACATTTATTATTTCATTATCTTATACCTTAGTACATATTAGAGTTATTTTGTTATAAATGATATGGTTGAGTTTTATTTCATTTATTTGTGCATCATATAGTGAGATGTTAGGTTATGGTTGGATGAGTTAATGGTTTTATTAAAATCATGTAAATCATTCCCCACTTGTATTTGAAATCCATTAACATTTATTTCTAGACTTTGGAATCTTTGGGATGTCGCATTAGTCCTAGTAATTATATGATGTATTGTCAAGCCAACGATAATAAGAAAGGTACTATAAATGGTATCAGAGCTTGTATGGTCCTTACCTAATATATTTTTATATGTATTCTTGGTCTTGGATTTGTAATTCCTTCATGTCTATTCCATGGGTTGTGATCTTAGAGTGGTGTAGGATTTTCGAGATATGATTTATATAAAATAAAAGGATATATCAAACCTATTTATGCTGAAGTTAAATTTACATGGGAGTTGGGTACATAAGTGTTTTGAATAAACATATAGGATATGGAGCCTCATTATCATTGGGTTATCCAATGAGATGATAATGACATGAATTGTAAATGAATTAATTCCCATAAGATAAGGAAAGTGGATTATTCCATCTATTTCATTAAATATATTCCACCCATCTTCCGGGATGACTAGGATCCTAAAAGTGAAGATGTGTGGTTGAATTAGATGAATCATATCTTTGATTTCATCATAACACAATTAGAGATGAATGTCAGGCTATTGAATTATATGCTTGATCATCCCACATTCTAGTGGTGAGATTTGATAGTTCATGATAAACTATATCACAGCCCTAGTTGGGTGGATTTTGTGGAATTTTTTAACAAAAATTATATCCTCAAATGTTCAGGATCATTAGAATGATAGACTTCATCCACTTGGCCAGGAAATTTTATCTATCTAGGAATATGTGGCTAAATTCATGAATTTAGTGCACTTTTCAATTGATGTTGTGACTTCAGAGTCCATGAATGCACACAATTGTGAATCAGGGCTATGGAAGGAGATTCTATTGAAGAATGTGGTTCTCTATATTAATGAATATATATTTATGGTGAAAAAGAGACAGTGGCTGAATGTTACATATTAGTATATATTAGATGTGACTGATTGATTATACTTAAAGTAAATGGAGGTAAATGTAAAGTTTGGAGAAATTAGATGATGAACCCCTATTTTCAAGGTGGAAGCAAGATTCAAAATCAAATGGCTAGATCAATTTACCTTCTTCCATTACCCTAGTGAAAACAAGGTTGTTTCCAATGCAGTTTTCTTGAACACCTAAAGCTACATTGAAATAAAAACCTATATAATGACATATGTACAAGAATATAGTGAATTATTAAATATATTATTGATTTGGTAAATAGTTGGGTTCTCAATTAACTTATCATGTGTCAAAAGAATCATATACATTGATGAAAAAAGGAAAATAGACTTAGAATCTCTATCATAGTAGTGCTAGACCTAGGGGTTATATGAACACCATGAATGCTTAGAAAATTCCATCCCATCATGTAAATAAAGATAAGTAGTGATAAGGCAATTATATGGATATGATTAGAATATTATTGATGATCATATTGGACCATCTACAGTGACATGTATTATAATTTGGAATTCTACCCTTTTGCAAGTGCTCCTTGATATTGGTTCAACACGTTACATCATTACTTATCATTATATTACTTTAATAAGTTTAAAACATGATATTATACCATTCATATAAAAACATAAAACTCCTCTTAGTGAAAGAGAATGTCAATCCGTTATGTTCAAAACAATATAAATAATGGTTGATGGATATAAGAAAATGTGGGACTTCTCAGTGTTAGAGATGGATGTCTATAATATGATAAAGTGTATGGACTGGTTGACAATGTTCAAAGCCCATATTGACTATTATTGAAGGATAGTGAGTTTGATGACTTTGGACAACATCATGAATCTATTCAGAGGAAAATGGGTTGTGAAGGAATGTGTAACAGACTTGTTTGAACAAGTAGTTGGAACGATCTCTCACCAATTGGAAGTGTTAACATTGTCATCAATGGACGTTATTAAGGATATCATTTTTCTAGTAGTTTTATATCAATTTCCATATTTCATTCCCAAGAAAGTCTCAGTTTTACCATTGTTAATGGAAGTGTAGTTATGACAGATCTTCTTATGGGGAATAGTCCTTTTTCACTTTAGTCATATATGATGGAACTAAAACTATTAAGGGAATTGAAATTGAAGTTAGATGATCTGGAATTCAATGTTTTACTTTTTCAATTTAAGTCTCCCTGGGAATAACCTTCATTATTCGGGATGAATGAAGATGAAACTCCAAGGCTATGTGTATATTATCTCACATTGAACCAAGTTACAACAATTAATTTGTATCCAGTTCATCTCATTGATGATCTGTTTGATCAATTGAGAGGAAGTCAGTGTTTCCACAAAAAATGACTTTCAATTAGGGTATCCACAATTGTGGAATCAGAAATAATACATTCTGAAGACAAAATTTGATATAATATATGGACACTAAGAATATATATTCCTTCCCTTTAGCCGTAAAAATTCACCAGTGTTCATTATGGAATTGTTTAATTGGATTTTTGTGTGATATATATATTCTTTTGTTGTGGTGCTTGTGGATGACATTTTGGAGTATTCCAAGAAAAAGGATCTAAATGAGAAACACTTATAGCTAATGTCAGTTGTATGAGAAATTATAAACATGTGTTTTTTTATAAAAGATATTCTCTTTCTTAGAAACATATTTTTTATAAAACATATTTTAGTGGATCTAGAAGTGATAAAATATTTTATCTCTTAGAAACCCCCATAGAATATCTTTTAGATATATACATTTATAGGTTTACCTGGTTATTAGTCAATATTTTTTTGTGAATTTTTAAGACTGTATTCATCTATGATTGCTTTGAAAAATAATAATTCTCAATTCTTATAGACTATGGAATACCACAAGTCATTTCAAGAAATGAATGATAGACTTAACTCATCCATTATCTTGATTTTAACTATATGAGAACAGGGGAATGTAGGGTACTATGAATCTTTGGGATCAGTTCAAGGTTGTCTTATTAGGCCCAGAGACCATGTGGTTTCTTATTGTTCATGGATGTTGAGTGTGCATAAGATGAATAACCCAACACATGGTTTTGAATTAGCTACAGATGATTTAAATATGTGGTGTCACTATATCTATGGTGATTAATATAATGTTTTTTTGGAATTATAAGATCATGAAACATATTTTCACACCGTGGTATTTGAATTGTGGAAAATTATATCAATATAGTATGTCTAGATGGTTAACATTTACATGAAGTATACACAGATGAACGGAAATTTAGTGTCCAATTCATTAAGTAGAAATTCATACACAAATATGGTAAAGGAAGCCTAAATTGAATGGAAGATGATAACTGTCCCATATGACATGTATATGGAATGTGAAGACCGAGGTGATATTATGGTCGTATTTTTTTTAATGGTTCATTATTTGGTAATGATGGTTAAAGGGGCAGAAATGAAAGATGCAAAACTCAATGTTATGAATTCAATACTCAATTGCAGGGAGACCATCGAGAGATAGAAACATGATGAGAGTTTGTATTGCTAGTTCAAAAATAGGATGGTTGTACTTTTGGCTATCCAAGAACATCTTATTTATCATTACCTCCATTGAAGATGGTCTATACATCTGATTATAAAGAATATATATAAGGGATTTAAGGTACAATTTTGGTGGAGTGGGATAAAAAAGAATGTGGTTGAATTCAATTCAAAGTTCTTATCTTGTTAGCATGTTAAGGCATAACAGTAGCGAACAACATGTATATTGACATCATTACTAATCCTAGTGTTTAAATGAGAGATGTCAATATTGTATTTTTTTACGAGTCTCACATTAATAGTTCCAAAAATGATGCCATATCGGTGATAGTGGATTGTCTTACCAAGTATTTTGATTTTATTAATAAAAGAAAAACTAATATGTTTTAGGATCTATCAAAAAATTATATCCAATAAGTGGTAAAGAGACGTGACATACTTGATTAAATTGTGTCAAAAAGAGATATGAGGTTCATAACAAGTTTCTGGGAATCCATAAAATTAATTGGGACTCAGTTGAAAAGGATGATAACTTATTATCCCCAGATGGTCTTCCAATATGACCGGATGATAGAGGTATAAAATTTATTTTGGATAGTGTAGTGGATTTTGGTGGCTCCAGGGAGGATCTTATTCCCTATGTGGATGTCTTATATAATAATATCTATTAAGCCTCAATACATATGGCTCTTTTGATGCATTGTATGGTCATCCTTTTCGTTATCCATTGTGTTGGGTGTAAACATTTGAGACTTCAATATTTGGGACCTTCTTTTTCTAATAAAAAATAATGAAGATTCACTAAATTTTAAAGACAATGGGGATGGATTAGAGTCATTAGAAATCTAATTTCGTTCTTCTCTGAAGACCACTTTCATTCACAATTTTTTATTATGTGTTCTCAAGGAACTCTATAAGGCTTGAGCAAAATCATTTTTTGAAGCATGGAAATTTATCTCCTTGGTACATTGTCCATTCGAGATAATGGAACAGTTCTGAGAGGTGGCATATTGGTTGGAATTTCTACCACAGTTAATTGAGGTGCATAATTCGTTCCACGTATTGTAGTTGAAAAAGTATCAGCATGATCCTAACCATGCTATCATTCGGGATCACATTAACCTAGAGTATGATGATTCCATGGTACATATCTCTGTGTGAATTTGGTATTGGAAAGAGAATTTTGTGCATGTAGAAGTATCCATCTACTGTGAGTTTTATTGAAAAATGGTCAGATTCAAGAAGAGATTTGGGAACATGAAAATGATGTGAAAGAGAATTGGACAAAAATATTTTAGGGAAGTGAGGGTGTTCAAATTTCTGAGGACGATAAATGAAATTTCGGGGAGAATGTAGAATCCACGGTTTCTAGAATGTAACAATTACGTTGTTCCTTTTATGTTTATAATGTTATAGGGTGATGGTGGGGACAATTGTGAGAATATTCAGTCAGTATTTGTGGCCAAATGGGAGGCACAAATGCAGCGCACAGTTTGTCCAAACCGTGCCGAAAGGGTAGTAAAAACCATTTGACATTATAGATTCTAGATAATAGCATTGGAAAAATTTGTGCACTGTTAGGGAGACCATGTTAGGATGTTTTGTGATGGTTTCCTTAATGTAGTATAAAATTAATGGTTATTTAATGGTTTAGCAAATTGGGTGAACTAACATTGTGCAGGATTAAAGTGGGATCCTAAAAAAGTGGATCTCACACGTTTTTCTTGGAATACATTCGTTTTGGATCATAAGTGGCCCTAAATTGGGATTTTCCTTCCTTTAAGGTTTGATAACCTCTCTCATGAATATTTGGAGTCAATCCATAGGATCCCCTTGGTTATTCGAAGCAATATTTTTGAGGAATGTGATTAGTTTTCATCAATAATGACTAGTTTCGTGGAATTACATAGACCTAGTTGACCTATATTTTTTTTCTTATATATACAATCAATATTTGTATATTTATGATTGGAAATTCCATGTATGTTCATATTCAGTCATTATATTGATTGGATAATATATCTATGGTTGTTTTGGGAAGAATCAATCGAGTTTGTTGTGCGTTCATTGTCTGTTTTGGGTTTTCATCAAAACGGTTGAGGTAAGTGGATTGAATCTAGAATACAATTAGTATAAGTGATTGGAATGATTTAAATTTAATGTATTGGGTTAAATTTATTATTAATTAGTAGATGATTAATTTTTGAAACCCACTTTATTGATAGTTTGGAAAATTTAGGAAATATGGAAAATCTGTGCCCTGGATTAAACTGTAATGATTCATGATTTTAAAATGAATATTAAAAAAATGGTATTTTTCAGAAAATATTTTTAAATGTTTCAATAATAGTTTCATGAATGAAATGAATTTTTTTATTGAAATGGAATGGTTGATTGGAATTGGTTTGTTTTATCTGTTTCAATAAATGATCTTTTTTTGGAATGGTTTGAATTGGTATATTTCAATGGTTTGGAAAATATGGGTTCTGTGAGATCATAGTCCTTGTTTTTATGAATAATGTACATGTGCCATTGAGGTACTAGGTGAATGGCCCTGGATCACGGACATGTTTAATTATGACATAATTTAATTTTATGAGAACCCACTCATGAGTATGGATCTATCAAATGAAGTTTGTATGGGTTTATGTGTTGTGAACATTGGATTGGTCAAGAAAAAATGTTAAATGATAATTGGTTCTGTAGTGTTTTTTGGAAATTTTTATTGATATATTTCTTTATTTAATTTTTTTATAGAGGACTTCTTTCATTTGTTTACAAATGGTTTTGGTACTCGTTTATATTTAGATATACACTATTTTCAGTATCGATTTTATAGAAGTGTTTCTAACCATTCTATCATAGTGGTGTGAGTAGAAAATTCATTGGGGGAAGGACATCAATGTTTTATACTCAACCCTTCGTTAGCACTTTGTAACTTTTGAATATTCTATCTTTTTTGACATGATAAAAGGTAATGTATCGAATTTTTTAGCACCATATTCTGTTACATGGGAAGTTTGGTAGTTATGGAGGACAAAGCTTGTGGATCATAGAGTATTGTTGTTTTCATTGAGTCATTGGTTGTCCTTAAACTATTTATTTAGATTTTTTATCTTCCTTTGTATTATTCTTCGATGTGACTTTGTTGTAAATGTTGCGGTTGTGTTATATTTCACTTATTTGTGCATCATATAGTGAGCTATTGTTTACGGTTGGATAAGTTAATTGTTTTATTAAAAAATTGTAAATCACACCCTATATTCATTAGAAAACATTGGGAATTTATTATAGTCCATTGGATTCTTGTGGATGTATATTAATGCATAATAATTATTTTTGGTATTCTGATGCCAATGAGAATAAGTGGGTTATTACAAATGTTAACCATTGTATCCTCATCACTCTGCACAATCCATACCTAATAACACTTATGTTCGGAAAAAACCATATCTGAACAATTACATAGAATTTACCACACAAAACCCCCAAAAAATTACTGTATAAGGAAAAACGAATATAATGAATCAAATGATAAACAACAAATAATTCTATCATCTACACTATACACACTAACATCATTTTTTGTAGGAAATATCACAACAACATTTGATTCCAAAAAAATTATTTCCCCATTATATTTTATTATTCAGTTATCAGTGTATATCCAAAATAACAATAAATGTATCATAAAATATATTTATATGTCATATTATTATTGTATATTTTCAATAATCATCTATAACCATCAATCATTCAATTAAAAAATATGGACATTGTGAAAACACTTTAAATTTAACCATTCAACTTCAATTTCAAAGTATATTTCATAATATTAATTATGAAAATATATTCCATCCACCCAATGAACATAATACCTAGAAAATAAAATTATATACACAAATTTATACTGTTTTTTGAAAACCCCATCCTGGACAGATGATTTAAAAATCAACACAGAATATTATTGAATGGTGGTGGAGATATTGATGAATGAAACATTGTAGAGGAACCTAAAAAACATATAATATAGCCAAAACCATTAAAATATTATGATAAAATCTCCCAAAATATCAATTTACCTACAAAAAACATTATCTATATGAAACAAATTTTATACCCTGAAGGAAAGGGAATATAATCACATTAGTTGAAAAAATTATGGATCTAGTGTTGCGAAAAATGAACATAGGAAATAATGGCTCAGTATAGACCAAAAAATAATAGTATTAATTTTATTTTGAGGAAAATAAAATGCTTCAAAATATAAATTATGTGTTTTTCAATTTAAGCCGGTTTATTAAAACACTCGGTCTGGTTAAAATAATATATCACCACATCGTGAACATCCAATAAAATATGAGTCATTGCAGAAAAAATTAAGGTTATTCCCTAATGGGTGATTCATTAGTGAATATATATAATTCAATTCATTCATCCTTCTAATATCACACCTCTTTATCATAGTCAAATCCCATAATCCAAATAAATATTAGAAGTATTCCAGTACGATCCAGAACTCTTTTCCACAAGATCACATCAAATATATGAACCCAACACCTAGGCACCAATGGTTTATTCTATAGTAGATATTTTCTTTGTATAAATAACTTCTTTTATAAAAACCTTATAAATTACCTGTAAAACATTAAACCATAATTTTTTAATCTTTTTAAAGAAGATTAATCGATTTTTTTTGACAATATCTACAGATGAACTAATTCTCAAAAAATAATATATGTCATGACCTTTTTGACCATAACACTAGCACAATTATTCCACCTGACACCCAGATGGTGAAATAATTTTTCATAATGGGACCTTCTTAACATGATAATATATTTCCCCTGATCAATAGAATGCTTCAATTAATCTTTTTTGAACACCCTTAATATCCAAACCCCATAAAATATTGGAAAATAAATCTTCAATACTTTACAAGAGAACATTTTATGACATGAAAGAATAATATATAATTAACATTATCCAAATAATCCAATTAGATTCATTAAAAAAAATAATAATTATAGTATTTTATTCTGGAAGATAAAAAATGATATTGCGATTTTCTTCTGTTAATAATAGTGCCAGGGAACTCCTGAAAATTCCAAAACAATAATCTCATAAATGAAATTATTTGATCATGTATCACCTTATCGATTAAAAGTTATTGTAAATTGTACTAAAAATTGATCATTTTTTACTAATTTATAACTATAATACATCATGACTAATCCCTTGGCCACTACAATAAGTGTGAAAAAATAATTGATCAATTGTATTCAATCACCTCCCTCATCATTAGGAGCTTCAGAAAATCCCTTATCCCAATTTTAATTTAATTCACTACATTTTTGAAGTTGTTAGGTTCTATTCCATTATTATTTTTTCAAATATTGAGAATTATTTTTATGTATGTGAAATTTTACAAATCAATTCTATAAATGATATGAATGTAGTGATTTATAAAAAATTTAGAGGATAATTATTTTTTCCCATACTAGATGATCCAATGATGAATTAATTACTAAAGATGAAATTAATGAATGAGGTTTGTAATAAGGAAAAACAATTTACCTTTAACTATTATAATATATTGTATGTACTAAACACATATATGTATACTCTTTAATGAGTTATTCTATTTCCATCATGGTTTAGGAGACAATTTAATAGTGGATTACAACCAGTCTCAAAGGTGGAGAATGATGGATCGAAGGAAATAAATTATAGTAGTTGATACAGTATTATACAAATATAATATATTTATGTAATTTTAAATATAAAATTACATTTTTGATAATGATATATTGTATTTTGTGTCTATATTTAATAATTTTTCCAGTTACATTTTTTAGTTTACCAAGAAGCTTAAGGTGAATAAGTGATTGTTTAGAAATGTTGCCAACATGGTATGGTATTCTTTGTGATAATAAATCATCTTTATAATTTTAATATAACACCTAAGTATGGTGAAAAGTGAAAACATTCGTGAAATACTATATCATTCATTTGGATATGATTTTAAATAAAAAAGTAAATTTTTTAGAATGTTTGGGTGTATTAATAAAGTTAAACAAAAACACATAGGGTAATGGAAATATTTTATTCAATTAATTTTTATGAAAACATTTTTTTGAATTCATTTTAGAAGGCTATATATGTAGTCATTTAATATAAAATATTTGACTCATTAGGATAACTACAATAGAAAAAAATTCTATGAGGAGACATGGTGGATTGATGTAAATGTTGAGGTTGTTATTATAGTCTATGAAAAGTAAAACCTTATACAGTTACATTAATATATAAATGAAATAGTTTTTTATGTGAATTGATTTTATGTGAAAAGGAAAAAGAATAATCAAATGAAAATAATGTTTTTAGATTCAATTTATTTTAAACAGTGCATTAATAATCAAAATATATAGCAATAGAAATACTTCAATTAATATCACAGGGAATTAATAACATATATTGTAGTTAGCATATTTATTCAGGAATAGTTGATTCATCTTGAAATAGTTTAATTTATTAAGTAATTTATTTGAATATAAGAAAAAAATTCCATTATGATGACATTTTTACTAAAAAACCCATTTTTAATGAATAAATAACCATAAAGGTAATATGTGATAGATATAACTGAAAATAAATTATACCAAATGATTTTGTTGTGAATATTTCTTGTGAAAGGAATATTTTGGAAAAATCGTTGATTAGATTATAAACCAAATTGTAGAATCATATTCTAGAAATTACAATTTAAACCATAATATATATTATTGATGACTTGGACTTTATATTCATGTTGATAAATTAAAAAATACATTCATCAAGAGTATTGAGAAAAGTAGCAGGTGATGGGAGTGTACTAATAGAGGCGACACACTAATCCTAGAAATAACTTGTAACAATAGTTAACATTTCATGGCGTGAACATGGTTGATTTTTATAAAGATCTCCTTCCAATTTTTGAATAAGATACATTTTAATGTGATAAAAGTTTACACCCTAATTAACCCCTTCTGATAAGGAAATTTTTGGCATATTTAATATAAAAAATCCATATAGTGTGAAAGATAGATGAAATTTTTTATCATAAGATTCAATTAAATGAAAAATGAGAATAATTTAGAACTGTAGTATCTTAGTTTAATTAGGTACCACTTGTAGTAATTATGGTATTAATGTCCATTTAGACAAATAATATGTGACAATTATATTATAGGTTTGGTAATATCAAACTTTAACATAGATATTGAATTTGTATTTAAGTGGTTATAGTTGGTCTAGAATAATTAAGGTGGATATAGGTTTGGTAATATAGGTTAAGTTGACAGGTTTTAGGATGAAAATTTGCAGCAGTCTCTTGGGATAACTGGTGAGGATTTTGGGAAGAAGTAATTCATCCCAAGAGAAACAATCTTGTTAGTGGATCCCGCCAACCTTCCTATTGTTATCCTTGTCAAAACAAAATATTCCTAACATTCATCGGTAAGCTGGTGGTGTTTGATGGATCCCAGCGAGGATTTAAGTTGAATATGCATTTTCATTAAAACGATACTATGGAGACCCATGCTTAATAAAAATGGATATTACATTATCTTATACGAATATTTAAAAAATTACAAAAATAAATGAATCAATAACATAATAGTTCTATGTCATTGGAATTTTGGAACACATTTTCATCATTTGGATAAAGATCCATAATATATACCTTAATGATCTTACACTTTATAGGTCATACTGAAATCATTTCTAAACAAAATCGTAAAAGGAATCATAAGAAACGTGTGAGCTTGAATGATCATCAAGGGTAAATATATGTAATAGATAAGTATATAATGTAGATTTGGGATTGAGGACTTGCACATAACATTTAAAGATCCTACCCATAATATCAAAGATACAATGCATAAGAAATGGAATAAAAAATTAGATTATAAGACATGATTGATAATGGAATAATGAAAAAAATCATTGAAACCATAACATAGGAATAAGACTTGTAATTTTGGAAGACATATAATCTTATAAAATTATACCCATAATAATCAAGTAATCCCTTCCAATACCTTACTAATACTATTGGTTTACTCCCCAAGACACATAGGAAGTCTTGGTTTACTCCCATAACCATGTTAGTAATCAAGGATCTCTCTAAATACAATCATTGTGGACAAATTCCTTTATAGAACAGAGTTCACTCCCCATTCTATCCATATATATCTTATGAGATATAAAAAATAATACAATTCATTGGAGGGAGATTGATGTCCCACCCATATCATAAAGAAAACACTTATTCGTGTGACACAATATCATACAAAATCATATTATAACCAATGAAATGAAATGGGTATTATAGAAGCAAGGAAGAGGGTGCGCATATGACTGCCATACATGAGTTGGAGAGGAATGGAAACTTTTTGCAGAAGGATGTTATGAAGCCCATGCAGGATATCACAACGAATCATGAGAAGGTAATAAGTAATTTTAATCTATCTAATCCATTTGAGTTGTTATCTTCCAATTTTAGTGATGTTGAGTCAACCCCCACTGAGACTACTTCCAATGTTGCAGAAGTATCTTCGGATGATAAATGTGGCGAATTGATGTATGTAGATTCTTGAAGGAGGGATTCCACTCCCATAGAAAAGGTGGGAGACTTCCATACCACAACATGAGTACCCACTCTAAAACTGGTTAATTTCCCTGCTGTTTTCCGTGTATTTTCTTGCTGCTTTGTTCCTCTCCCAGAATTTTTTTAATTCAATAAATATACCTCTGCATCTCAATTTTAAAAAAAATGAAATGGGTACTATAAACATGGATTTATATCATAAAATGTGGAAAATAGAAAGGTTTCATAATCATTTAATCAATACAGAACCCTTGAAAAAGAGAGTGTTTCATAAATATATAACACATTAAGGGGAAATGGATTTCATAACAATCATGAATTCAAAAAAAAACCATTCAGAGAAAGAATATTAATGGATCTTTTGGATCATTTCTCCAAAAATTAATGAGTAAAACCAAATGATTCTATATTAGTTGGTAAATAATATTTAAAATAATTTTAATAATATTTCATGATTAATATATCCTTAACACTTAGACAAAAATATTTATCATAAATAAATATTTTTTAAAACCAATATTTATTGAAAATAATAATGAAAATATATGATTAATATTGAGAAAATTTTGAAATCTGTTTTCAATGAAAACATATAAAATAATCTTGAAAACAATTTGAAAACATAATTCCTTTAAAACATATTAAAGAATGTTAAAAAAATTATTAAAATAGTTTTCATGAAAACAAATTACGTTTGATTGACAAAATTTTGAAATCCTTTTTATAAATATAAATAAAATCTATAATTTTTTTTATATTTGAAATATTTTTAATTGAAATGAATCCTTTAGGAAACATATAAATTGATATTTGAAAATAATTTAAAACCAATTATAAACATAATGTTTTTTAACCATTTTTTTGAAAAAAATATCAAAATCGAAAATATTTATTTAATATTATGGAAAACATTTTATGAAATTAAAATAACATTGTAAACATGCAAATAAATAATCAAATATATGAAAATCGTGACAGTAGGTAAGTCTTTATAGGAAAAATAGTCATTTTCACTATAAATGTTCAGAAACATAACTTGATTAAAAAATATAAGGAATATTCATTTTAGTACCACTTTTTATATAGTTAATATGATGGTAAATATTTTCATGAAAAATCATTGGATAATAAGTAAAACATTTTTCAAAACAATTTTATAAAACATGGTTTCAAAAGAACAATTATTTCAGTAGAATGCATAAACAATGATGGGTTTTATTAAATTTTTTACTTATATATATTAAATACTAAATATAAGAAATATGGTATAATTACTTGAATATAAAATTTATTTCATGTAGTGGTCATTATATTTCGTCAATGTATGTATAATCACAATCAATCCTGATAAAAGATTATATTATAGTAATGAAAACCGTTATCACATTGGTAAATTAAAATCATAATATAAAAAAATTAATCACACTAAATTAATCATAAAATTTAATAAAAATGTTGATATTAATTATATAACAAGTCAAATGCATTATATTAGAATCATATAAAAATAAAGGTCCATAGCATGGCTTGTTTCTGAATGAATGAAAATTGAGACATTATTACTTTACTGATTTGGTATCGTTTTCAAACATAAACCCCATGAAATAAATATCACCAAATTGATACATAAATACTCATAAATTTACCTATACTATTCATATGATACATCAATGGTCAGTATATACACCACACAAACTATGTTTGTGGTGATCAAGAATGTATCTCAAAGATATATGTAGTGAAATGAGAAAGCCCTTACCTTATATCATGAATATCACCACACTCATTCAAAAATAATATATAATAATTTTTTTAAAATCTCACAAAATATTATATTTTTCATATCTAATACCTTATATTATTTTATTTGGACATTAAATTACCCATTTATTAAATACTCAATGTTAATGTTACATTCTAGGTATTATTCACATTGTTTTTCTCTTAGGTTTTGATTTATTAAATTTTTAGTAATCATAGATTTATCATGATATATAGAATTTAAAATATTATATAAATTTAATATATATTTATTATGTATGTATTTATAGTGATCTATAAAAGATACAACTATTAAATTAAATACTCCTCTCACAGAGATGGTAGGTTGTACATACGAAAGAACATTGTTTCCCATTTATTCTCACTGTGGATGTAAAAATGTAAATGATATATATATATATATATATATTTAAATTATAATTATTTTGTGGTATATATAATATAATTTTTATAAACCTATCATTAATACATTACATTTTCAGTGAAAAATAATCACATCGTTTTGATGAGGCTATAGAACACACTTCTCCAAACAATATTATCTTATTTAGAAAAAATGGAAATCATGAAGTTATGTTTTATATAAATGTTTTTGATGAATAAATATATCAACTAAATCGTTTTTATAATATAAAAATAGATTTTACATCACCATGAACAACCATTGGTTTTCTAAAAGGAAAAAACAAAGATCATCATTTCATGAGGCGGTGGTTCACCATAAACATGTGTGGTATGTTTGTTCCCCATTAAATTGAAGTGTGTATAAGTGTAGGTGGAACTCTTATAATAAATAATTTCATCATATTATGGATATTTATGTTAATATATAGTCATAGAATAAGAATATTTTAGGTGGTTTATAATGAAAATAAAATAAAAGATCTTGAGGAATGATGTTACCACATCATTGGGTAACATCTATTTATTTGCACCAATGGGATTCATTGGTTTTATTTATCCCAAATAGTATATTAATAGATGAATTAAAGTATTTTGAGAGATTATTTGAGTAGATTTTGGACTAAAAAAATTGATTGATATGTGTTAATAAGTGGGAGGGTTAACTGCATTTTTATTATTAAGGAGTGGCACTCTTGTAAAATTTTGAAAAGGTAATTATACCGACATTTTTCTCTTTTCATGATTCTCTAATAATGAACCAAATTAAATACAATGAGTATATGGATAAAATATGGTCAAAATAATGGATTTTGAAATTTTTATAGGACATTTTGACCCTTAGGTATAATGTTTAGTGCCATATTAATCTTAATTTTACCATAATCAATGTAATTAATTTAGTTACATTATTAAATATTTATTGTTAAAAAGCTTATAAGTTATAATTTTAAATAATAAAATATGATGATTTGAAATATGTAAACAATTTTTATAAATTACAATAATATAAGTGGAAGAAATTAATTTTCTTTTAATTTAACCGACGAAAAAATGAAAGTTTTTGAAGTGAAAAAGTTTACAAGTTTGCTAAATTTGTATATCAAATTTCAAAGTGAACTTATTCTTATGTAGTTTTCTGGATTTATTTTTATATAATTTATCTTCATAATCTTTAAAACAAAAAGAAAAATATAATTAATCATTTTAAATAAAACATATTAAAATTAGGTTTTAATTAAAATTCAATGTTCCCATTATTCCCCAATAAATGAAACGTACGGGAAGAATAACAATAATTCACCAAAACAAATATTGCTAATCCTCTTTAAAAAATGATGTACATTCATTCCAATAAAAATTATTAATTTGTTAGAAATCTTATTTGAAATGGGTTCTCCATTAAAATACAAGATTATTACATTTTTAAAAAAATTCATCTTTTTATTTATAAAATTTAATTAATTATAATTTTATACCTTTGGAATACATTGTAAAAGTGTATAAAATATTTATTCAATATATACTATATTAAAAAAATTCATCAATTTCTCTTTTTCAATATATTGAGATGAAATTATTATTTTACATAGAAAATTGGTTTTCATTGAAAATAAAATTCATTTTTTAAAAATATTTAATACATTAATCTCTAGATTAAATGGATCATTTTATCCACATTTTTAAATAGAATTTTATTTTTAAATTCCACCATAATGTCTCTGTGAAAACAATAAGAATATTTTTACAAAAATAATAATTATATTTTGTAGTTTGGTAAAACATAGTCTTTTATGTAACGTAGGATATCAAATGTCATTAGCATTGCGTGTAATGTTGAAAAAATATTTTGTGTGCACACCACAAGATAATTAAGTGTTCCACGTATTAAAATATTAACTTGGTTTTGTGAAATCTAGAAATAGTCTTCTCATATAACAGAAGATATATTTACAGTTTCATGAAATGATTAAGATAAAAAATATTAAATAACATCTAAAAAAATATATTTCACAAAATCATAATGGGTTACGTTCTACACCATTAGAAATGAATGTCACCTTAAAAATTTATCTGAGTTATTAATGGTGTAATACATAAATGTTATTTCAATAGAAACCCGTATCATAAAAATGAAAACTAAACCATTGTTTTAGAGAAGAAATGTTGGAAACAAAATGACTACCCATAGTAACACATAACTAGTTTTCCATATAGGATAACATAGGAGTAATATTAAAATATAGACATAGAGGAATATAATAAATTTTCATAGTGGGAGATTGTGGTCATCAATTACATTCATGTGAATATTAAATGGAAATTTTAGTGCCTTAAATTCCTAAATCTATATTGATTTAATAGGAAATTAGTTCAAAAAAAATTTATTAGGGAAATTTTTTATTTTTAGAACATATTACTAATGATGAAGGATTTTCTTGAAAAGATACAATCTAATGATTTCTTGAAAACCACACCCATTATTTTTCCTTGATCAGTTTTCACATTATATCATATAATAAGAAATTGAGGTTAATTTTTATTTATAGATTAATTATAATATCATGACCTCTATAAATATAATTCTAGGTAATCCTATATATCATAGAAAATTCTTATCATAATTTATTTGATATAAAATATCCTTATATAGTGAGATAAAACATTATTCTATAAAACATCATATGAATGTTTAACATAAACCATTCCATTAATGGTTATCCTTATAACCCATTAGTGTGACCGAAGTCTATAACCTTAGACATATGGTCACTATAAAAATAAAACATTGACCCCCATATAACATAATGATTCTCCATGTTGTCTCATTCCAAAATTGTAGACACCATCATTATGGGTTAACCTAAAACATTATACTAAACTAATTTACCAAAAATACATATTGAAAAAATAACATATTCTATATTTCAAATATTATTGAAATATTAATTAAATCCAAAAAGGTTTTAAAATACATGAATGATAGTATAATACATGTGTCAAAAATTACTTAGTTAATTTCAAGGTAATCAGAACTGTCCAATTTATATATTCATATAAAAAATAAATTCATCCCAAAAACATTATCATAACATAAGTGACATATTAAGGGTTATATTTAATGGAATAATGTTTTTTCTAGGAACATCAAATTTCCTTTAAATATCTTTTATAGAACATTATAATTATTTATCATATTCTTCTATATAATTTGTGATAAACGTAAACTAAACTATTTGTTAGAGTAGAGTACTAAAGCGGGGGGTTGGTGTGAATTGAGTATGTATTAAAATTTTCTATTAAAAGGTTCACATAAATAGTTTTCCTAATAATAATGAATACAATCCATTTAATTAAGGTAATATGATTATAATAGTTTGACAGTTCAAATAACTTATCAGATGATTGATTAATTTAAAGTAATATCAATTTGAGTTATTAATATATCTTTTCAAGCTATCATAATTATGTGAAATTTTAATAAATTCTATCCAAGACTAACTATCAGTTTAAAATTTATTTTTGTGAAATATACAGTAATGCCAAGAGTAAACTAAATTAAAATAAATAGTGGATAAAACAGGTGGTATACTATTAATCTAAGTCTTAATCCACTCCACAAGGTGATCACCTTCCACCAGGAATATTATATTAGTAAACCTGATCTACACCTTGGATTGAGGTAAATAATAGTACACAAGACTGTCAAGGTCACATGAACTCTTCCACTGTTCTTCATGGGAATAAGAAATCAGGTCACACAAGGACATCTTCTGCACTTATCTAGGGGTGTTAATAAATGATAGAATTTATGAGAGGAAGGATATCTTGTATTATCTAGTATAATAAAATAGACCGTGTTTGTTTTAATACTGAAACACACACACACTTCTTGAAATATTAAAATGGAACATAACATATCAAAGATGATGGGAAAGGATTTAATATGTTTTGATTATTATTATATACAGCTCTGGAATTATAGGATGATGCAGATACAAGTACCGAGTCCTCTTGTAAAAAATAGAGTATCACAAGTCTCATTCTCTAGTTTCCATTTAAATGATGTGATCTATGTATCTCATGTTCTTATTTTTTTGAGAAGATGTTTGAGGCTCTGATCTATGATAGTTCATCATTTGGGGATGTATAAAACTTCATGTGTTCTTTACTTGTATATCGTTGCTTGTAAATTTTCTCCTTTTCAATGTTCTCTCCAATATATCTCAATCCACATTTCTCTTCAATTTACTTTGGGGTTCATAAGTTGATAATAACATGATGCATGTATTCTACATGTATTAACTTGTATAATCAGTTGAAATTTCTACAATGAATCATTGATGATGTTAGTGTTTTTTAATAAGCTGAATATGCATTTAAGAAATTAAATTGAAAACAATCAAAAAACAATTGAAGAAAATTTTCATAATTATTCTTGAAATGGTGTCACTTGGACACAATGTCACTTAAAATTGTAGTCACATGGAAATAGAGTCACTCGATTGCCTTTGATAGGTGATACTGTTATGGTGACATTTTTGCGTTCACATCTAGAAGCAATAGAATAGATGCAATGTTAAGATCATGTTGTCTCTGGTAGTGGTGTCTATTCTGTTTTTAAAACATTGAATGATTCTTGAGTCACGATATTAGTGTCTCAATTTCTGGGTCATGTTGTCTGGGTCACAATGTCTGTGTCACAGTGTCTGGGACTTTGATAAAATCTAGAACTCGTGTTAGACATAGGGTTTCTCAGTTTAAGCCAATTATTTGTAAACACTCCTAAGCATTAATCTTCACAGAATGGATTAAACATAATATTTTTTTTGATAAAACATAATAGAACATTATTAAGAATAAATTGTGATATTTAGAATTTGAACCTGTAACCATGGAATCATAAGAATACCAACATGATTTAAACTTGATTTGCAAGAGTTTTCAGCATTAAAACATGATCAAATAGGAGGATTCTAACAATCTCCCCCATTTTTATGATCTCAAATAATTTCATGTATGATTTATCAAAAACCCATTCTTATTTCTCCCTATATAGGGATTAAAAAAATTAGAAGCACAAAATAATAAGTGAACAAATTAAATTAAAAACAAAAACACCAATAAGGCACATTTTATTGAGAAAGAAGATTGTATCTAGTACAGACAAAGGGAGAAACAATATAGAGAAAAATCCTATCATATGGATATGATTGACATATTTGAGGTAGTAGACATATATTTTCCCTTTGCATAATCATCAGGAAGATCCACAGGAGCAGAAGAGGATGTAGTAGCTAAGCGTGATCCAATGATGAGAGAAGGAAGAGGCATACATTCGAAAATAGAACATTAAAGATTGGGTTTGGTTGAGGACTGAGGTAAAGGCTACACAAGTATAACATGTATTATCTGGCTTATAGCCTGAGAGAAAGACATGGTAGTAGGAGAAAAGGAAGATAATGAAGAGGATGTGGAACCCGTCTAGCTGCAAGATCAACTATATAGGAATATTCCACGAGAAGAGATGGCTTCAGTAAATTAATGAAATAGTTGACGACCTCACCCCCAAACTACATTTCCCTCTCTAAATCATATTTATTCTCAATAAACATCTCTACAGTAGGTGTGAAATTCTTTATTTTCTGCACTAGATCCTTAAACACTTGAGTCAAAGGAGATATTTTCAAATTATCTCTATGATACATGAAATGCCATGTCAATTGATGCTTTGAATAAATCCTTTGGATTTATTAGTCCAACTGCTCTGTAGTATCATCATAATCTATAGCTGTTTCTTTATAGTACCATCGAACCATGTCATGAACATGTTCATTGTTTAAAATAATTTTAGAGAGGCTTTTCGGAACATATAGAATTTTCAATAATTTAATATCTTCTTAAACAACCTTTCTCATAACTGCACAATCTAACACCAGAGGTGATTAAGCAGGCTTGGCCCAGAAGGAAAGAGCATTGATAGCTAAAGAGGGATCAAGAAGACTCGTGACAATAGTTTCAACAAAGTCCTAAAGATACCAGACAAGGGATCGATTAAGGATTGTAATTTTTTTATTCTTATTCGAAATTGTCATTGGTTTCTATTATATTATCAAAAATAGATACCAAATTTGGTCAAATAATTATTGTTATATTTTTGGCTATCTTGTCAGCATCTTCTGTACATAAGAGACTAATATGAGGTTCAGCAGTTTCAAACCCTTTGTTCAGTTCCATGACCAATGAAATTAAACAATTTAAATCATTGCATACCTGCCAATTTTCAATTATAACTTCTTGAATTTCTTACAGCATATGAGGTTGTGTGTTCCAAACATGTTTTTTTCAAATCATACTATAATCATTTTCATGTATATGACTTACAATAAGAGTTTGATCTGTTAAAATATTACAAAATCCAGGAAAAATATTTCCACAAAACACCATTAAGTCCTCGTGGATTACATATTTAGGATATTCTTGTGATATATTTGGTTTAGAAAATGTAATATATTTGGGTTTCATAGCATGTATTACTCTTGTTAGTGAAAAATATATCAATTTAAAACCTATTGTAAGATCAATTATTCTCTTTGAGGTCACTTGAGAGACTGAGATATCAAAATAGATATAGAATTTATACATATTGTCCATTTTACATGTACCAATAGAGATTTGTTCTTGAGTACTTTCAAAAATGGGGTTTTTCTCACCCTCATATTTTGTTTCAGCTCTAGGAGTGAGATACCCAGTCTGCTACTCTATTTTAGGACATCCATCATGGTCAGGATCACCCATCACTATTCTATCTTTCCAAAAGGCTTGGTCCATTAGTTCTTTATTTGAGAAGAATAATTGTGGATCTTCTGGTTCTTCATAACATTCATCATCTACAATTGTGGTCTAAACAACATGTTCACCAAGATGTTCCTTAGGAATATCGTGCTCTTTCAGACTGGCAGTCATTCCTTCATTATCAACACTGTATCCATCAACATCTTCTTCACCAAATTGTTTTTAATCGACATATTGATCATCAAATTTTTTTCAAGTAAGACCCTATCATGTTCTAGGAAAATTCTGACCACAAATGTATCTTCTATATCCTCTACATCAAGACTTGTGTATTCCACCAACTATTCGGATTCTATCCATGGGTCATTCTTGTCCTTAAGCCTTGAGGTATTTTCAATGGGATTGAAATTTTCATAAAACCTTTCATTTTCCTCTTCCCATGAAAAATTCAAAGGATTCTAGATTATCCCCATACTTCTGATTTTAACCTTCTCATAACCTTCAATGAATTCTTCATTCGGGCCAACAATTCCTTTAGGAGACAGAATTGCAGAGATAATAATTTGAATAAAAAAAAGAGGTATTGATCCATGATGTCTTGATAAATTCCCACATGTGATGTATATATACTTAAATAGTTTATTCGTGTGAATATTTTTTATATGATGTATCAAGAATACATATTGATATGTAAGATTAGTAAAATACCATTTCCATGAACTAATAAGATTATGGATAAACTTAAAAATAATCATTGACTCCCCATCCAACTCACCAATAATTACCCTTCCTTTGTTTTTATTTATAGGTGGACTTTCCAATTTTTCTTTCTGGAAGAAAATATCAACAAGAGGAGGAGGTTCTCACTTATTATCCTCGAATACTCATTCTTTAGTTATCCTCAGGTAGCCATCACATATCCTCAATGAAAATGTACACCTTTGACCATTAATATAGTTTCTTACAACTATGTCATCATTAGTTTCAAATAAAAATGATAAATAATGACAAAACTGGGAAACATTTTTATGATAAAGGGGACATTCTTCCTTATTAAACCAATTCAACAATCAATGTTTTGTCAGAACATTCATGAGTAGTGACTTACATGAAATCTAGCCACTTCAGACATACTTCATTTTCATACAAGACTATTCCATTTACTAGACAAGGATTCAACTGTATTATAGGTACTATTAATGTTACATTATGTGCTTTCATATAAGACCTTTTCATCTCAAAAGTAGACATAGATGGTTTCTTCAATCTATGAATAAAACATCAAGTTTAAGAAGAAGAATGAGTTGACAGATTGCAAGATATTTCGAAGGCAGGGGCTTTAGTTTCAAGAGTGGAATGATTGAGTGATGTGAGAACTGAAAAATACTGGGTTTTATTATTTTGGATGTCTAAACATGGTAAAAAAGTGTGGAAAAGATCAATAAACTAATCCTCACATTGATCCATGATTTAAAATTAATGATAATTTGAAACAAAGTCTTTGTGGTGAGACTAGAACAGTTTTTCACAGTTTCATTCTTACATCGTGATAGCAAATGATGTGACAATAATGTTGAGACATCGTGTATAAAACAACCGCCTGTAAAACCTTGAATGTGAAATAGTAATTCCATAGTTTTATCATGTGGTATCATAAAAGTGGAACAACATGTGTGAGATAAATACTTGTGAAACCATGAAACATGGAATCATAACCTGTGAAATAGTATGTTCAGGACCATAGGCCTTTCACTTAAAACATATTAACCTTATTTCATGTATGATGTAATTTATCCTTTCAGAATATAAGTGGTTAGTTAATATGTTAACAAGATGATATTCAATACGAATGAATTCCAACATGATATTAAATTTTCTATAATGGTCTCTCAAAAAGTATTGTGTTTTATCAATTTGTTTTGTCACGAAGAGTGAAACATGATTCTCTGATAGGTTAATAAGACTTTTATTATATCAATTTATATGTACATTTATGAATTGATATCCATAGAATAGTAATGTGTGTTTCATCCACAAAATTTATTCACAAGAACTACCAATAACTATGTATTCATCATTGGATGTAGATAATACAGCAAGTATTTGTTTCTTACTACACCATGACACTAGAGACTACCCTCAACTGTGACATGTTCTAGAGGTTATTTTTCTATCTAACTTAAAACCACCAAAATTAGAATTAGATTAGTTAACTATGTTTAATTATTATCCTCTAGTATAGAACCATCCTAGATTTGGTGTATGTTTGAGGGATTTGAAAATAATTTTAAGAACATTTAAATGAGTCTCTTTAGGGTTTTCTTGAATGTGAGAACACATACATACACTAAACATATTATCAGGTCAGCTGGATGTTAAGTAGAGTATGATTCCAATTATTCCTATACAAGTGGTTTGATCTACAGATTATCCATCTACATCAAGATCAATCTTATAAGTAGTACTCATTAGAGTATCAATACATTTAGTGTTGTTGAAGATTTTTTTTTCAGATATTTAGAATATTTTCATTGATTTAAAATAATATCATATCTATTTTTAATGATTTGAAATCCATGAGTGAATTTTAGTTCACCCCTTAAACTCATTTGAAATTTATTTTTCATTATTTTAAAAAAAATTCTGAATGAATTATTTCATGATCCAAAAATAATATCGTCTACCTAAATTTGTACTACTAAACCATCATTGGAAATTTGTGTTATCAAAAGATTGGGATCATCTATATTTTTTGGAAAGACATTGAGAATAAGAATACTAGTAAATCTATCATAAAAAGATCTTGGAACTTGATTTAAATCATACAACGAATTCAATAAATTAAAACCATGATTTAGAGAGAGATGATTTTTGAAACTAGAGGGGTTGTTAAAAAAAAACATCCTCATATATTTACCCATTTAGGAATGCAATAATGACATACATTAGATGTATTTTGAAATTTAGATGTTCTTCATACGAAATAAAGATTGAAATAACATCAAGACTATCTATTGGTGAAAAAGTATCTTCATAGTCAATTCCTTCTTCTTGACTATAGCCTGGTGCAAAAAATCTTGCTGGGTTTCTAACTTTGTTTCCAACTTCATATGCATTATTTATAAACACCCACTTATTTCCTATTGTAAAAACATATTAAGGTCCTATCAACAAGTTTCCAAAGTCTGTTCATTCCGATATGATAATGTTCTTATTGAATAGTCATCAACCCAAGTTCATTATTGATAGCAACATTGAATTTTTTTTGGTTCATGTTACGACAAGAATGCATGCTGTTCAACCCGATTTATAACAGAAGCGTTAGTTAGTGTTTCTATATCTAGATCCAAAATAACAGTATCTATGGGATGGTTCATAAGGGTTATAGTTGGTCTATAAAATTAAAGGCTAGTAAATTCATATTATGACTTGGTTTTGGATCATTATGCCTTGAATCTATAGAATTTCCAGAAATGGATGTTTTCATATATTCCTTTATAAGATGGTTATAAGATTTAGCATTAATGACTAGATTTTACATATCATCCTCATGATCCTTTTGAGAGGTCTTAGGTTCATGTGGATCAGTGTCATCAAACATGACATGGATATATTCATCCACACATTTAGTTCATTTGTTAAAACTCAAAATGTTTTACTAGAGATTGAATATCCTAGAATGATTCCTTCATCACTCATGGATACAAATTTTTTAAGATTTTCCATTGTATTATGGATATAAAATTTTCAACCAAAGACTTAGAAGTAGTTTAATTTTGTTTTTAAGTTGTTCAAATATTCATATGGAGTTATTTTAAACATTGGTCTAGTTAACACACTATTAATAATATAACATGCTGTATTTTTAGCGTCTACCCAAAAATTTATAATTAAGTCATAATAACTTTTAATGGTTCTATCATTTTTTAAAATGGTCCTCTTTCTTCTTTCTAAAACAACATTTTATTGAGGTGTTCTAGGGGTATCAAAATAATGACTATATCCATTTTTGAGAGAAATAATTCAAACCCTTGATTTTCAAACTCACAGTCATGGTCACTTCTCATATATTCAACTATATGTCCACAAAAATTTTCTATTATTCCAGTATACATTGAGAAATGATATCATACTTCATTATTGTGAGCTAAGAAGAAAGTAAAAGTATACCAAGAAATGTCTTTTACCATAATTTAAATATAGTGTTTCCCATTTAAAAAATAATCTATAAATGGTCGAAACAAATTCATATTAACCAACTAGAAAGGATGAGATTTTGAGACATAATTCTTTGTTTTGTATATATTTTTTGTTTCATTCCCATTTTACATGGATTACACACTTTATTATTAGGAAACTATAGTTTTGGTAGATAATTGACAAATATTTTCATAGTATTCTTTCTCATGGAGTGAATATTGCAGTTTCCTAGTCATTTATTCCAGAAACAAGACTCTTGGTAAAGTAAACGTAAACATGAATTATATTTCCAAACTAGAGATCCGAATTTAACAAAATATAAATTTTTATTTCTTAATATAGAAAATACTAATTTATATATATAATTAAAAACATTACCAAAATATTTTCCAAATTTAACATGAAATCCATCACCACATAGTTGTGAAATACTAAGCAGATTATATTTCACTCCATCAATGAAAACTAATTTAGATATTAAAACTATGTTAGAAATACATATTTTGACGAGGCCCAGAATTTTACTTTTTTAATTTTCACCAAAAATTACATGTCCACCATCAATCATTATTACATTCTCGAAACATGAATTGTCTCCTCTCATGTGTCTTAAACACCCCTTTTCCAAGTACTGTAGATTTTTAGGATACCTTAAAACAAAATTCCCACAAAATATTCCAATAATAATAATCTATGGTACCCATATTAGTTTGGGTCCAGTGATATTAGTAAATAGTTCTTTAGTTACCCATATATGCCTCATAGGTTTCCTATAATCCTTATATAAATTATTTGATAAAAAATCCTTATCTATTCTAGAAAAATTCAAAACAGTAGAGTATTTATCATAATTTGAACTAGAATAATTTTTTCATGAACTACAAATAAAGCAGTATGTTTTAAATTTAGAAAAAAATTGGTTTTTCCAAAATTAATTTCACCAAGATCATAGACAATACTAGTAGTGTTTTTAAGGGTAATTTTATTACCTAGTATTTTTACTAAAATTTCATTACCATTAATAATCCTTTCAAGTAAAATTATCAATTTCATATAAGATGTCATTAATTCATTGTTTTATTCAAGTAATTTACCATTTTTCACAATTTATACAAAAAATTCAAATTTAACAGTTTAGGAGAGAACATAATATCTCTTTAAAAAATTGTATTTAACTTTTAGTTTTTTATATGTCTCTTCAAGAACATTGTAATAATAAATTATTTATTCTTTATACGTATATTCATAATCACTTTTGTATCCATTATAATTGACACTTTTTATAGGAGTGACCAAGGTTACCTCATATTTTTTTGTCATGAGTCACATGTTGTATTTTTTATCATGTTAATCATGGGAAGACTCTAAGTCACATGAACTATCCAAAGAAGTGATCCACGTTTAATTCATTTCATTTTAATAATTTCTATCTTTTTCATAAATTTGTTTTATACTTTATCATAGAAAATTCATCCTTTACATTTTCTATTCACATACATTAACAACATAGTATATAATCCTTTGATGTTAGGCTTTCTGAAAAATTTGTTCCATTTTTAAAATATCAAAAACCTTCTCCCTAATTGGTCCATCTCTTCATCACTATTGGGGGATGATTTTCCACGGCTGGAAGTTCCATTAGAGGATTGTAGTTTCTCTTTTCCATTGTGCATAGAGGTAGTGGTAATAAATGCAACAAATTTTATTTTGGGTTCATCCTCATCTTCCATTTTAACATTTATTTATTATTATTATATCATTATTTCACAACAATTTATTTGATATCCAATATTCTGATGTCACATGACTCTCTAATAGGGACATAAGATCCTCTTCCTCTATTTTGTAGGAATCCTAGAATCTTCATAATCTTTTCTTTGGTTGTAACTTCTCTTCCCAAAGAGATCATTATGTTGAAAATTTTGTTGAACCTGAGATACCTATAGGTAATAGGTTCACCAAGAATAATCTTAAAATTTTCATATTTAATTGTATAATGTTTATTTCTCATTTTATTCAAATTAGGGGTTCCGTCATGTGAAACCGATAAAGTATCTAAAATTTCATTGTATATTTTACTTGTAGAAATTCTTTTAAATTTCTCATCTCATAAATAGAAGTAAAATGACTTCATAGATTTAAATTTATTTTTGTAAAAAATTATAGTTGGGTCATACCATGTAGTTCTATTAGTATCAGGATTCTTATATTAATCTACAATTGAAGACACAATATCAAAATACATACTTTCTAAATGTATTATCATCTTAAATTTTCATTAGGAATAATTATTATTATTAAACAATGGAAGAATGTTTGTTGAGGCAACTTATTTTCTATTATCCATAATAATAAACTAATTTTAAAGATATATAAATTTAAAACTATCATAAATTGAAATATGTTTGAATTATAACTAAAATCATAGTTGAAAAGATGTTAATAGAGATCCTTTACAAGAGCAAACTCATTTTACACCAAATGTTTGTAGGAGTAGAGTACTTGAGAGTGGGAGAATTGATTATCTATAACAATTTATATTTAAAATTTCCATAAAAAATATTCCCCAACAAGAATGAATACAAGATGGTTAATCAAGGTAATAAAATTATAATAGTATGATTGTTCAAATATCATCTCAAAAAATAGATTAAATCTCAGTAAAATCAATGTGAGTTATTTTTAAAACATTTGAATCTACTCTAATAAATAAAATCAATTATAACTACTAACTAAGTATAACTGTAAAAGTAAAATTTTGCTTTCATAAATATAAAATAAAGATGAAAAGAGTCTAAATTAAAATAGAAAGTGGGAAAAACAAGTGGTTCTGTCACATGCCGAGATATAATCCAATCCACATTGTGATCACTTTCCACCATGAAGATTATATTAGTAAAATTAATACATAGCTAGGATTTTGGAAAACAATAGTACATAAGACTATACAACATGACCTATTATATTTATCATCATGGGAATAAGATACTAGGCCACAGAAGGACCTCTTCCACACTTATATATTGGATTAAACAAATTTAAGAAGATATTAAAAGAAATATATTATGTATCCCTCAATTTAATAAATGAGACAGTGTGTGTTTTAATATAGACACACACCCACTGCTTAAAACATAAAAATAGTACACAATAGTGAAAAGATGATAATAAATGATTAGATTGATCTGATTGTAATTCTATACATCTATACTCTTTTAGGATGATGTAGATACAAGGATTTAGTCCTCTTTTGAAAAGAATAGTATCACCAGTCCAGTGCTCTGGTTACTAGTTTTATGATGTGAGATTTTTATATTATTTTATTCATTGAGTTGTGAAATTTTTTGAGGTGTTGATATATGGTAGTTCAGAAATCAAGGATTGAGAATGGTTCATGTGTTCTTTTATGGTATGTTATTACATGCATAAGTTATCTTTTTTCACTATTTTCTCGGACAAATAAATATCAATGCTTCTCTTCCTTTAAATTAGTGTTTCACATGTTGATTTAAATAGGATGCATGTATTTTGACCCCCGTACCTCATAATATCAGGTGACATGTATACAATGAAACATTAATGATGTGAGTGTCATTTAATAACTAAAATATTAATGTTTGAAATTAATTTGAAAACATAAAAAATTCACTAAAGAAAGGTGTCACAGTTTCTCTATAAATGGAGCCACATAGACACCGTGTCACTTGAAAACAATGTCCCTTTGTTGCCATTGACAAGTGATATAGTTATGGTGGAACAACTGCACTAAAATCTGGAACAAGTAGCACATATGTGATGTTAGGATCACGATGTCTCTAGTAGTAGTGTCTTGTCCTTTGTCAAGATGTTGAACAGTGCTTATGTCACGATATTTGGGTTACGGTGTCTACATCCCAGTGTCTGGATCACTGTGTATTGGTCACTTTTTCTAGGGCACTATGTCTAGGTCTTTTCCAAAATGCAGAACCGGTGTGAGACATACGGTTTCTCTGAATTAGTCAAATACATATAAATAGTCCTAATTATAAATCTTCACAGAATGAATTAAACATAATATCTGGTATAATAAAACATAAATGAACAAGTTTAAGATTATTTTATGATACTCTGATTAATAACGTGTAATCATGGAATCATAATAATACCTATGTGATTTAATCATGATTTGTGTGATTTGTGTGATATTTGACCATTAAAACATGATCAAATAATAGGATTCTAATGTAAAAAATTATTATATATTTCACCATTCAAATAACATAATTCATGAATCCAAATACATATAAATTATATTATTATAATTCATCCATAATCCATAAGAATAATACCCCACAATACTACATAATAAATATTTTCATTCACATTTCTTTTATATTCTCATCATCTTCAGTAATATAAACATTACTCATAACACCTTTTTTGTTCTATTTGGTTGATTTCTGCTTGAGAATAAGATTTACATAATGACCATTAATTCCACTCTTAATGAATTTATCTATGGATAAATTCATTTGGAGGACTATATTCTAATTCATTATGTTAACTAAACACATCATATTTCATATTTAGTTACTTTATTTTTGAGCTTCTTTTCTATAGTCATATCATCTTCTTGTTCCACAGATACATTTATGAAGGTTATTATTTCCACCGTCATGACAAAAAGAAAACTAAATCTTCATTACACCATGGTCTCCAATACCTGAACTATCAAAAAACTAATACATTAACTTATTTGCTGATTCTAAGAGTTAGTTAAGGTATAAATTGTCAATAATGTTTAGTGAAAATTTATTTTTAAGGATCATTACATCCTTCACTCAAATGATAACACAACTTGAAAAATAATCATCAATGTTTTTATCATAATAAAAATTATCCTATTTCATTCCAGTTCTATTCAATGACTAAACCCAAAATCATAATGTGAGAAACATTTATCACATCTGAAAACATAATAATCATGAAAAATGTATTCCTGGATGTCTAAAACATGACAGTAAATTATTTAAATTATGAAACATTTGTTTTATAATAGGTTATTTATAGTCATATTTTACATAAATATCTCATGATGGTTCAAAAATTGTTTATGAATTCCAAATGCATATACTCGAGTGTGACAAATAAGGTGTGAAACAAGATTTATTTCCATGCACCGGTTGACGACCGAGTGTAGCTCAATACAGTACTATTGATGTTGTTACCCTAATGTAAATATATTCTTGTTATAAATCCACTTATAGTATCCAAACATGTATATAGGTGTATAAACTACTCACTCTATCATTTACCAAAATTCACAGACTTTTTATTAAACATTAACTCATTATTACACTCATCCTTAAAACATCCGTAAAAATTTCATTAGAAATAAATCAATATAAATACATAAATGTATCTCATTATATTTTATAAAATATTAATAAACCTTTCCATTTATACCAAAATAGTCCCCTGGGCTTAAAATGCCTATATATTTCATTATTGCAGATAAATATTCAGAACATTATTAAAACACATGCCCTTTGAATGCAATATTTTAGCTCTTTGGGAAATAAAATAACATTCATATATTTTTGTGAATGATATTCAATATATCCATTAATTTTCATCACCTTTAGCAATCCCAATAAAACAAATTCATCATAACCCAGTGAATGAAATCATAAGATAGGGGTGAACTCTATTTCTCAATAAGGGTAAATAAAATAAATAGGCAAGCATATCGCTAACATTGCGGTATGAAGACATACTCGTATAATTTAAAAAAAACCTTAAATTTCAATGATCTGTATAATGAGACATGGATCTAATATAAAAAATTCATCACAGAAAAATCATAATAGAATAAATAGAATAAGACACAACAGCATAACTATGGTATAAGGTAAGATATTGTAGAATACACATAAGAATATAATATGATGACCATAGTAGTAAAAAATTTGCATCCATGGACATATTACTTATAAGGATTCACTCCAAAAACCACTTTGATAATTTTGGTTTTATCCTAGAACCATCTTAGCAGTAGAAGATCATTACCAATACCATATTAGAGAAAATAGTCCTTTATGAAATCAAGTCTACTTCGTGTTCTTGCAATGTCTATATAATGAGTTATAACTAATTAACAAAATCATTAAAGGGATATATAGATTCATTCCAAATCAGAATTAATTCATAAATACCTGTGACACAAGACCATAACCATCATTCCTTCAAATCACAAACCATTTAGACAAATAATATGAATGGAACCTTTAGATCATTTTCATATAAAGGAATGAGTTACACCAACGAATTTCATCTTATATAGAAATTATATTTGAAATAAACATTAATAAATCTTATTGATTAAAATATAATTTTCACTTTCTTAATGATAAAACATTTTGAAACAAATTACATTATAATAACCTTGAAATACCATAGTTCAGCTTGAAAAAAAATTTGAAAACCATTTCCCTTGAAAACATATAAAAAAACTAGAAACATTTTGAATCGTTTTTTCTTGAAAATATATAAAATAATATTGAAAAAAAATTTAATGTATTTTTACTTCAAAACATCTAAATAAAACATGAAATCATTATGAAAAATGATTTATTGGAAAATATATTGCAAATTTATAAAATATTTTTTTAGATCCTTGTAAAACATTTCATTGTAAAAATACATTGAAAACATATAATTGGATATTTCATAATCATTTAAATAAATTAATCCATAATTTATTTTTTAAAAACTTTTTTCCTTATAAAAAATTTAGAAATAAAATAATTTATATAATATTATGGAAAACATTTTCTTTTAAAAAAATATCCATTTAAACATATAAAGAAATCATTAAATAAATTTTTATTATGATGATGGGTAAATTCATTTAAGAAAAATACTCTTTTTTTAACATTAAATTTTTTAGAAAAGTGCATATATTATAGAAGAAAAAGAATATTACATTTAATATTATTTATAAATTGTAATAATTTCTCTAAAAATGTATTTTATGCATTATATGATAATAGTAAGAAATTTGAAAAAACCTTTAGAAAATTCAATTTTAAAATAACAAAGCTTTAATTAGAAGAATAAATAAAGTAATATTTATAGTAATATTTAATATCAACTATATTAAGATCAAAATATTATTTAAATGTAACCATTAATTCGATGAATCTTGAATTTTATAAATTTATCATAATATTTCATCAATGTAATCATAATCATAATCCTTCCAGATAAAAAAAGAGATTGTAGAAAATAATAATGTTACCACATTTGTAACATTGAATCATTGTAAAATGGAAATAATAAAATTACATTAAGATTAATGTATAAATAAAATAAATTTATTAATGGTATAAATTTAAAATTATTTATAATCACATCCCAGAAAAATATAGCTGTATAACATGGCATGTGTGTCAATGAAGGCAGATTAATAAAATAATAAATTAAATATTTCGTAATATTTGAATCATAAATGAAATGAAGGAAATATAATCAAACTTATATTTAAATGAAAATATATTAATATATAAATATCATAAAATAAAACCATGGGATGAAAATACACCACACAAATGAAAGGAGTGGTTAATGAGGCATGTATATCCATGATATAAGAATTGAGATTAGAAAACCCTTACTTTTTGTCTTGAATCCCTTATTACTCATTCAAAACAAATTTATAATAAATATAAGTATATTATACCACCAAAAAAATTTGTTATATATAATTCAATAGAGTTAATTTATATGTATTTATAATACCTTTTTGCTAACAACTCAATGTTAAGGATATGTTTAAAGTAATAATCACATTGTTTTTCTCGTTTATTTTGATTCATTAAATTTAATGTCCAAATAGTTAAATAATGTATATATGAATATAAACCATTATATTAATATATTATATATTTATTATGGGTATCTATATAAATATAAAATGATAAAAATATTAACCAAAATAAATCATTCATGGGTATGGTAGGTCGTACCTACTGATGAATTTTGTTTGTGTTTTACTGTCGTATGTAAATAAAGAATATAAATGAAGTAAATTTATATTTATATAATATCATTATATAATAATAAATAGTTCATATAAACTATATTATTTTTATAAACTCGTACTTCAAAAATTACATGTTGAGAGTTATCAAATCATGTCGCTTTAAAGAGGTGGTAGTCCACACTACCCTAAAAGAAATTATTGCATCTAATGAAAATTAGAATCATGAAAGTATCTATTATATAATAACTAAAAAACAAATATATCATAAATCTCGTAGTAAAACAAAATTACGTGTCCATCATATTTAAAAACCATGAGATGTGGTAAAGTAAAATAGAAAAACTATTTTACATGAGGAAGTAGTTCACCGTACACAAGAACAATATGTTTTTCACCAGTGATGTGGATATTTGTGTAATTTATGGTCTAACAGTTAGTATAAATGAAAATATATATTTTTATTACAATTTGGTTATTATATAATCATTGAATAATAAATTTTTATTGGGTGGATAATGATAATAATAAAAAAGAGATAGAGAAATGATGTTATCTCTTCATTTGGTAAATCATTTTGGGTTTCCCCGATGGGCATCCATGTTTTTATTTACGACCAACAGGTGGATTATTTTATGAAGTGATGAATTTTTTTAAATTATATTTGATGATTATTTGTGAAAAATAGAAATTTAGAGTTTGATTCCTCAGTCATATTTATATTTTTAATAATAATACTTTGTTAGTTATAATGATTAATATTTTAATAAAGAAAGAAGTCAATAAATACCCTAGAATACCCACTATAAGGCCTATCAGAATCACCAGAGGACCACAAAACCTAACAACTAGATCTAGTAAGTAGTGAAAATCCTTCAACTCAATGATGATGAAAAAATTATGGATTGTTATATGATAAATGTAATATAAGTCAAATGAATGTAGAGCACCATCCATATAAACATAAATAGTTTTTTAATGTTGGAGCACCAAAAACTATTATTTATATGGACTATAAAACTATTGAAGAAAAATATTACTATTTCCCCTCTTTCTAGTTTTCGGGGTTAAAAATAAATTGATCATTGGATTTTTTTAAAAAAATCCATTACAATGTCATTTTGTTCATCCATGGTTTTAAAAATGATTTAAATATTTTAATGTTATATCTTGGTTAAATGATGACACGTATTTAATTGACGTTGTGTTTTATATAATGATTTTAAAAATATTATATTTTAAAACTAAAAATGAATACAATATAATGAAAATAATGACATTTAGAGTTTTTTAGTTTAAAAATGAGAATGGATTATTTTATATATAGGGAAATTATTATATGTATGTTTTCATTTATCTTTATATTTTTTATGAATATTTGGGAGAGTACCTAACAATATTACTGAGAGAAGACTTGAAGGCCATGCCCTTAAGGAATTATTGGGCATCAAACATAGACAATAGAATTCAGGCCCAGAGTGAACCCTCAGATTACCATACATATGGGGCATGTTGGTCCATGTACGAGCCATGCACGATGATAGGTAAGTGCACGAAAGATCTGTTTATTGGCCCCGATCAATTACGAGAAGAGGGTATACGAAGTTGTGCATGGTGTGGGCGCTGGTGGATGAAGACCTTCGGGTGGGGGTCCCATGTATAAGGACCACATTATGTCTTTTTTTGTCATAAAAATGAAGGTAGCAACATAGATTATTATATGGAAGTCCAAAAACACACCATTTTTCGATGTGGGTGCCATATTTTTTGGAGGAATGCAATCTATGTTGTTCGATCTTGATGTGAAAGATCCTCACCATCTAAACTAGCCTAGTCTTTGAAACCCCGTCCTCGCAATTTCATTACCACAACCTTCTAATTCGTTAGATCAGGACACATTGGATCTCAACCATTCATCCTTTTTAAAAACCCATAGCTCCACTATGGTCATCTGATCAAATCCCATATCTAATCATGACCGTTCATCTCTTTTTAAATTTAGTGGATTATCCGCAACTATATGATCTAGATGGGATGATCAAAGTAGTCTCTTTATTTTCCTTTATTCTTCTTCCTTGCACCACACCAGTCAACATCACACTCTCTTCCACTGCTTCTCCTTAACTCGTGGGTCCTCCCATGACTATACTAAAACCAAACTATTTCATTTTTTTCAGCGAGGCATCCTTGGAATAATTAGTTTACTGAAAACCCATTTAGTGTCTCATGTATGTTTTCCATAATATATATATACACATATTATCAATGACATATTTATTCAAGGTCTACACTGATTATGGGTTCTGCTCAGGTTGGTAATAGTTTTATTTAGATATCTTCATGTTTATTTTTTTATATTTTATGTTTAAATTGTACCGTAAAAAAATATATATTAACAATTTATATAAACCTCCACTCTCACACTTAAACATATATGATTTATTCCGTTAAAAACTCAATAAACCACTTCTTAGCTCTACCTTATCCTTGACATCAAGAAAGGGATATTCTAGTCTTGTTTTTTGACATTCATAACCCTTATATATACTTATGTGTATATATAATTTTATATATCGTAACATCCTATTTTTTATAGTTTTACTCAATTGATGATTACTGGTTTATTACTTATGTTAGTTATCCATATATTACAAATAATGGTTTATGATGAGTTGTTTTTCTATTTTCTAAAATCTTATATATATAAAATATATATGTATATTTGAATATATACAATCATATATATATATTATTAAATCCTAATCTAATTTAGGTTTATATATAATTGATATAGCTGATTATCGAATGTTTTTACAGTATATGATATTAAAGGTTCCCCTTCAACCCATAAAAAGGTGGATCATAAAAAATAAATTAATAAAGAAGTCCTTCAGGCCATTCGCGATGTATATGATACTTATAAGGATTTTATAATTTTGATTTAGTTATTAAAATCCTATATATACACTTTTTGTATATATGGATTTATACATCTTTCAACCCAAAATTACAATGGGTTTTGTAATGGTTATTACTAGTATTTAATTGAAGATTATAATGTGTATGATACTTGCAATAGTTTTCAAAATTATTTTTTTGGAATTTTCTATACTGTAATATATGTATATATGGTTTTTTATAAATCACATACTCAACATATTTTATGAATTTAAAGGATGGAAAATTCTTTTAAAATCGGTGTTACACTACCTTACATATTTGACATGATAATTCATTTCGTTCTCTAATTATTTATCCAAATCCAATATATATATATATATATAATTATGAAAAATTTTAAAACAACATGACAATATTGTTTTCAATTAGAGAGGTTTTAATGGTATTATCTATGCTATGATTTTAGGATTTGAATGTTGTATAAGTTATGCTTCAGAATAAATATATATTTGTAAACATATTTATACTCACCTTTTTACTTGTTTTTCATTTAAATATAATTACATGAATTTAAATTTTTCAATTACATGACCTAATGTTCTGTATATGAATACTAATATATTTTGGGAAATAATATAAAAACTTTTTTTGTTATTGTCTGCCCAAAAATGTTAAAAGGGATCATTTCCGTATTTTCATTACATGCATACCTCCAATTTTTTATTTGAAGATAAAAGGTTGGAATTATCACTATTTAATACATATATATATATGCATATAGTTAATTTCTTTTAATTATTTATGTATAAATATATCACATCAAATGAATTTTTTACATGTATAAATATTATAATTTAATTCATGATCAATTTTCCATAATGAATACTATTTGTAATTAAAGATTATGATTTACTTCTTTGACACTTCCATTCATCTGTGTATGGTTTAAACGTGAATGATCACTATGTTAATTTTCAAAAATATGTATTTTTTATAATTAAATATTTCCATTCATGAAAAATTGTTTTTAGTTTAAGAGTTATTATTTTAAATGACAAACCTAAAAAATCTCATATTTTATATGCAGTAGTTATCTTCACATCTAGAATAGTGTTTCTATTTTTTTGGAATTTCATTGATATATTTTATATTTCAATAACATGATGTATAATTGATAAACCATGAATTTTTAGATTAATGATTACATTAATTCATTATTCACATTATTTATGAATATAGATAGTAATTGAAGAAAATTAAATTTATCTTTTATGATAACTTGTGGATTATGTATATAATTTCACAAAGTGGTATGGTAAACATTGATTAAGGTACATTTAATTATTCAATGTAGTATGGGACACTTTGAATAAATGACTTTTAAATATTCAATGTGGTATGAGCCACTTTGAATAAGAGACATTTTATTCTTTATAGTTGTATGGGAAACTATGAATACAAGACACACAAAACATATGAGGAATGCATCGGACTTATTATGTGATGGGTGAGGCCGGATATAGCCTCTTGATACATTGGTAGGTCCCATGTGACAATGTAGATCATGGAACATGGTCATGATGGAATGGTTTTGTATTGTCATGGAATGAGGCATTGGAAAAATGATTTTTATTTTCTTTCATTATGCATTCCCTCATTATGTGATCAATATTTAACCAACCATGTGATTATTAAACTAGAGGAATATCTATATTTATAAATGTGTACGTATGATTATCGTAGTAAATACAATTTCATAATGATTTATGTACTTAGAAAATCATTTATAAATGATGTTTAAAATATATTTTCAGTTCTTTAATACAAAATTTATTAATTCATATGTCATTTCATGAATTCAATTCTTTGTGACATGTGATTTATTATAATGATTCATGTGAAATTATAAGAAAGTATTATTTTTTATGGTAGTTTTTGCCTACAAACTTTCTTGTCACCATTATTTTAGTTTGATCAAATTTTGAATTATATGCAGCATTCCATGCATTTTGGAACAAGTATGTGTTATCTGGAATGTGTTATATATATATCCTTTAATTAAATATATATATTATTTTGAATGATATTTCTCAAAATAGGATTTCTAGTATACTTTATAAAATTATTACGATATATTATACGAATTTTTTTTGCCTTTTAATAAAAAGTTTTATATATGTTTAATAAATTTAAAGGTATTTTTCTAAAAATTATATAATTAAATATTCTTAAAACCCCTTACTGATCATTTTAAATGATCACCCAATCTTTGTAATTTTTTTATATGACTATTATATTTTTCATATTTGAGTTATTCTACATGGTCTTAGCACTGAGGAGTTTATCTCGTTCAGTTTTGAAGAAATATAAATGTTTTATCTAGTTTTCCATAACATAGACTAGGAAGATACTTCATGATGATATGTGATTGGGAATTTTATCCTCATATTGTTATATAATCAAGTACACACCATGTTTTAAGCACCAACTCCATGCTTCTGGGGTAAGGACATTATATTTGTTATATGAGGAATAGTCTAGACATTTTTGGAAAATTCGAACAAATTAAAATATTATCTATGCTTTGATGAGAAGAACATTTCATAAAATATTCAAATGGAAAGAGAGGGTTCACCAAAAACCTCTTGTCTCTCTCTTATAAATTACATTATAGAATAATTGTCATGTTGTTTTAAAAATCATACAATCCATTCATAAACATACATATATACTTTAATCACATATATCTAGTGTCAAACAACCCAGATGTCCTTCGACTAGACCAAGTATTGAGTCAAGTCTACTACTTCATGTCGCATGCACAATAAGAAAATTATGTGAATAAGGGAAGGTAATTCGATGGCCTATTTCTATGATTCATGCTGTATCATTTTTATCAAGCCTTAGTAAGTCTCTGAGAAGTTATAGGGGTAGGTGACCCCCAAACAACCAATCTGTTTCATGTCATGATCATTAGCATGGACGTAATGCTTTATGATTTCCAGATTTTGGGGAAAAAAATTATGACTAGTCTATTTAATCTAATTCCATTCCAATGTCTTTGACTTTTATACCTCCCATGCCACTCTCTCAAGGAACTACTATTATCTGCATGATTTCAACCCTAGATGCTTGAGGTTCATTTGGGAACATGAAATTGAAGAAATAAAATTTTTAATAGGGATCAACCCGACTAGAAGAACATTCCAAGAATGTCTCTTGAGGCGGTGGACCTGGTGAAGGAATAAATTAAATAACATTTTACAATCATTTTCTATAAGCTAATAATTGTTAAACACAATTTTTTGGGACAAAAAAGGTTAAGTATGTGGGATGTTCTTATAGAAGAATAAGGCTAATATAGAATTGCGAGGGAGTAATTCCATTAAGCGGGGATAATGTGATTCCCATTAAATATTTATATTTTTAACTATAAATTGTTTTATAGTTATTATTATTAATAGTATTATTAATGTTTTTTGGTTCCAGCCAAAATAATTGATTGAATAATGAAACAAGACACATTTTATTCAATATAAACACTGATATATTACATTGAAATAAGGCCAAAATGCAATAAATACACTAGAATACCTACTAGAAGTCCTATCAGGATCACCATAAGACCACAGAACACAACAAATAGACCAATTAAGTAGATATTATACATTTATTTTATCATAATAAAAAACATTATTGAAATTACATTGAAAATTTTTCTTAGAATCAATGGAACGTTGAGAACCAACCGTATAAGGTACAATGTATTTTGATGTTTGGAAATCCTTAAAATTTTATTTAAAAGTCCTTTTTAACAATTGAATATAAATATGATTGTTTCCCACCTTGTAGTTTATGGGGTTCAATATAATTTGTTCACTGATATTTTTTTATAAAAACTATATTTAATAATTATGTATTTATACTATTTTAAAAATGATTTAAATATTTTAAATTTATATATTGGTGAAATGATGACATGGTTTTAATTGAAGTTGTATTTTATATTTTTTTTTGAAATTATAATATGTGAAAACTAAAATTCAATAAAAACATATAAAAAAGGACATTTAGATATATTTTTATTATCTATGGGAATGATTTATATTATATATATTTGAATTTATATTTCTATATTTTTTTGTTTAAATATTTTTTAAAAATTTGGGTGAGTATCCCCCAAATCGACCAAGGGAATCCTTGAAGAAGATTCCCTCAAGGACTGAGTGGGAATGTCACATAGAAAACTGATGTCAGGGTGAGGTAGAACCCTCAGAGCGGAGCATGCATGATGCACTCTAGGATGCACAAAATCCATTCATGGTGACATATAAGTGCACACATGAACCGTGTATGGGGCCTGTTCAGGCATGATCAGAGTGTAAGCGAGGTTGCACACCGACATGGCTAAGGTTGGGCCAAGTCCTATGGGGGTCCCATGTATAAGAATATCGATGTGTGTGTTAGTGCAATAACAAAGAATGTAGTGGAATCTATTATTAGAATGAGTTCTAGAAACTATCCTCCTTTTGGTGTGGGTTGCAGGTTTTTCCACGGAATTCAATCTGAGTCGTTCGATCTTTCCATGTAAGATCATCATCCTCCAAACCTATGCAGCCATTAAACCCCCATCACTGTGGTTTCAACACTATGATTTTCTGATTCGTTAGATCAGGTCACACTAGATCTCAGCCGTTCTACCTTTTCCAAATACCCTTGATCCACTATGGCCATCCGTTCAAAAACCAAATCTTATCATGACAATTAATCACATTTAAAATTGAGTGAAGTTACCATAACCATTAAATCGTGCCATGACTATCACATACCACCATTTATTTTCCAATATTCTTATCCATCTTCTACTTCCTCGCGCCACACTAGTCAACATCGCACTCTCTTCCACTACTCCTCGTTAACATGTGAGTCCTTCAACCACTCTCCACAAACCCAGTTGTTTCATTTTTTCCACAAGGCTTACTTGGGTGAATTTTATTTAACGAAAAACTCTTTGGTGTCTTGTGCGTGTTTTCCATAATATATACATAATCTCAAAGACGGATTTATCCAAAGTTTACATAGATTACAATTTTTTTCCATAATACTAAGATTCAAATTACTTCAAGTTTCATTATTATATTTTATGTTTTTATTATAGTATATAAAAATATATATAAACAATTTATATAGTCCAACATTTTAAAACTTATCACAATGGATTTTCTTTCCTCCCAACACTCCATCAACCTTAGTTGGGCTCAAACTCACCCTTGATGTCATGTAAGGGTTATTTTATTCTCATTTTGTTATATGTAATCCCTTATTTATAATTATGTGTATATACGATTTTATATAACATCAAATTTTTATTTTTTAATATATTTTCTTATGATGATTACCAGTATTTTACTAATGCGTGTTATTCATGTATTACATATAAAGGTTTACTATGTGTTGTTTTAGAATTTGTTAAACTCATACATATATAAAATATATTGGTATACTTAGCTATATATATTATTTTAAATACTAATGTGATTTCAGTTTTCATTTAATAGATATTTGTGATTAACTAATTCTTTTAAAGTATATAATTCTTTTAAGGATTTATAAAACATTTTTCCGTTACTCATATCTTATATATTAATTTTTATATATATTGTTTTATTCAACATTCAACCCTAAACTAATTTAGGGTTTCTAAATGTTGATTACTAGTATTTAATTGATGTTCGTTATGTGTATAACAATTTCAATTGGTTTTTAATTGATTTTTTTAGATTTCTATACACACATATTTATATATTTGGTATTTTATAAATGGTAAACTCAACCTATTTTAATATTTTAATTTATGAAAAATTATTTTAAAAAGTGGAGTTTGCATACCAGCATATTTTACATTAGGATTATTTTGATTTTCTATTTAGTTATGAAAATCCAATATATATATATATTGGAATGTATAATTTCATAATTATATTAAAATATTGTGTTCTTTAAAAGAATATTTAATGGAATTATATTTGCTATGATTTCGTGATTTCAATGTGGTACAATTTATGACTAGTCATAAATGAATATGTGTAAACATTTTTGTACTCACAATTTATATGTATTACATTTTCAAGTAATTGAATGAATTTAATGATTTAGATTACTTGAAATAATTATATGTAAATAAATAGTTATATATATTGACAAACAATTACAAAGACGTCTTTTGTTAATTTGTGCCCATAATGATAGAAGGGATATTTACCTGGTTATCATTACATGCCTACTGCTCAATTCATAAAATAAGGATAAAACATCAGAATTGTATTTTTTTAATATATATATATATATATATAAATTCATATTGTGTAGTTTGTTTAATTATTTATGCATTGATATCTAAAATTAAAATGAATATCTTAAATTTATAAATATTATATTTTCATTCATGATGAATCCAGAACCATGAATACTAATAGTTATTATAGTATATTATTTAATTTTTTTGACACTTTAATTAATCAGTGTATTGTTTAAAAATGAATGATAACTATATTAAATTTCAAAAAAATGTATTTTATTATATTAAATGAATAATTTCATGAAACAAGGGTTTTGAATTTATGAGTAATGATTTAGTGTGAAAAATCTTAATAATTTATTAATTTGTGTACACCAGTTATTAACACATGTAAAAAAGTGTTTATCATTTTCCATGAATGTTAGTGATAAATTTTATATATTAATATCCTAATGTATAACTGATAAAAAACGATGTTTTAGATTAATGTTTATTTTATTTCATTATTCACATTATTTATTAATATATAGAGTAATTGAAAAAAATAAACATTTTCTCTTATGATAGCGTATGGATAATGAATTTAATTATTCAAAGTTGTATGAGAAACATTGAATAATAGAATTTTAATTATTCAAATTAATATGGGAAACATTGAATATGAGGAATATAATTATTCAAAGTGGTATGAGAATCACTGATTAAAAGACTTTTAATAGTTCAATTTTGTATGAGACACTTTAAATTAGAGACATTTAATTAATCAAAGTGGCATGAGACACTTTTAATATTATAGGTACTAGACATATGAAGAATACACAACACTTATTATTCGAAGGGTGATACCCACTATATCCTCTAGATGTATCGGTAGGTCTCGTGAGAAAAACTAGGTCATGGTTTGAGGCCTTGATAGAACGATTATGTATGGTTTTGGCATGAGGCCTTGAAAGAGTGTTTATGATTGTCCAACATTATTAATTCCTTCATTATGTGATCAGTATTTAACCAACCAAATGATTTTTTGACTAGCAGAATATTCATTTTTAAGATTTTAAAATTATTACTATGGTAATAAATGCACATGGAATAATGATGTATGTACTTAGAAACTCTTTTATTAAATAATATTAACATCTATTTTCAGAAAATTAATACAAAAGATAAAATTCATCTATCATTTAATGAATATTATTTTAACTGATTAGGGATTTATGTTAATGCTTATTGTGAAATAATAATAAATTATAATTTTTTGTGCTAATTATTACATGAACCGTTTAATGTCTACGTTATATTAGGTTGATTAACTCTTGACTTATATGTATCATTCCGTTAATTTTTATTATAGGTATGAGTACTATGAAATTTGTTTTATCAGTATACTTTAAATAAATATATAAATTCTTATTTTTTATATTTCCCAAAAAATTAATTATAGAAACCTTTTATAAATGATGATAATGTACTAAAAGAAATGTTACAGTCATTTAAGAAAATTTTTTTGTATGTTTAATTATTTTGATGGGATTTTTATAAAAAGGATTGTATTGATTATTCTTTAAACCCTTTACTGAGCATTATAAATTACCTCCCTAGAATTCTTATTTATTTTTACAGGACTAGTATATTTTTTAGCATTGTGTTATTCTATTTAGTGGTAGAATTGAAAAATTTATCTCCTTCAGTTTTGAAGAAAAGTATGAGTTTTTACTTATTTCCCAAAATGGAGACTAGGAAGATCATATGTTATGAAATGTGATGTGTAATTTTATTATCATCTTTTAATAAATAAATTACACACCTTGTTTTTACCACTGTATCAAGGACTTTTTGGTCAGTTCATTACAAAGAGCTATGAATAACTAGGATGGGTGAATTCTTTTTTATATTGGAAGTGGTGTGTCATTATATTAAATTTGATTAAAGGGAAGTCCATCCTCATTTTTAACATTTAATTTGAATCCAAAAAGTGTAAAAATTCGAAATCATGATATGTTTGTGTATCTAATTTCAATGTGATATTGATTCCAATTTTTTTAATTGGATAGTTTTTTAAAATTTTATCTAACTAACAATTACATCAAATAAAATCATATAATTTATCCTTACAAATATGTTATATGAAAAATCTATTTTGAATTATATTTCAGTGTTCTTTACCATTCATCAAAAAATTAAATTTCGTATAAAAATCATAAATCCAGCCAATAAAATTTTTGATATTCAAGTTTCATAAATATAGTTTAATATTTCAATTAAAAATTAAAAATTTCAAAAAAAATATGATTTATAATGGTTTCTAAATTTAATTGCTGTAAAATTACCTTTTTGAAGAATACATATTTTTAGTAAAATGAAATATTTTTTTATCTTATTCTTATAAAATATATTGAATGTGTATGAGAAATTTTATCTAATATATAATATATTAAGAAAATTAATCCGCAATTTTTTTTTAAATTTACGGGTGTAAATTGGTGTTTCTACCTAGAAAAGTACTTTTCTTATGAACGAAATTTCATTATTTTAAAATTTTTATTAATTTCAATTCTAGATAAAAGGAATCATATTATTCACATGATTAAATATTATGTTATATATAAAATAAATCATAATAGAATGGAGACAAATATAATAAAATTTTATCAATAATATTAATTTTTTAGTAGTTTGGTAAAACATGGTTTTGCGAGTAACTGAGGATATAGAAGGAAATAAAAAATGCATGCAACAAAAGACAAAAAATTGGTTTCGTGTAATAAAATAAAACCAATGAGTTGATATTAGTTCAATATTAACTCAGTACTGCACAATCCAAACATAGTGCTTTCATATTACACGATCTATATTTAGTGTATCGTGAAATAAAAAATTTCATAAAAATATTAAATTAATTTGAAAAAAACATTTCACAAAATCATGAGGTGTTATTGAGACCTCCACTAACGTTTTTACATAATATCTTTCTCTATTTCACTCTGAGAACCTAGGAGTATACTTTGGTGATTTCTATGTTCTTTACATCCCTTTTAAAAACTCTGTTCATTTATTGAATTGTAAATAGACCATGTTCTTCTAATCCAATGATTTCTTCCTATATCTAATAATTTCCTCTTATCTTATCCTGGATAAAAAAATATGATAAATGTTTTTTTTCATATTTATTGGTTTTGTTTTTTTAAAATGATGGTTTCATATATTTGTATTATAATATTCACATGAATCTATTGATTTGGTGTATATGCATTAATCAGAATAAGACTATTTTTAAAAGAATATGTTCATGGGAATGTTTTACCTTGACCTACATTTTGGGTTTGGTTCCTTGTCAGCCTTGATGCAAGCAATATACATTGTAGTTATCTGAGAATGGTTCAATGATTTAGTGAATATTTTTGAATTGGATGGTGACCCGACCTAAAAATCATCATTTTACATGAGGTAAGAATCCCCTGACATTATATATTTTTTTATATAGGCTATATGAATTATTTATGGAATGAGTTTGTAGAACAATGATATATTATTGATTATTGATCACATAAGGATTGAATTTTTATCCTTGTTGAGACATATTCTTGATGTTTTTCTCACTTGTGGATTTTTATGTCTTATGGTTCACACTTTACAAGATGATATTTAATTATACTAATGATATCTTGGATTATATGTCTTGTATTTATGTTATCTAAGGTCAATAATTAATGATTATAAATTTATAAAATACCACTATTGGTATGTGTTAGATATTGTTCAGTATGTATATTTCTATCCCAATAATCATTATGTGTTACATGTGTTTTTGGGATATTCAATTTTCAGGGATGATTCATGAAAACGATAGATGATGCATTTGTCATTGTGTTGAATGTGGTTGATCTAAAATTTGATGATCTGACATATGTATTTTTCTTGTGTGATATACTTTATATTTACCTGTACTTTATTCACCATCATAGAATACACCTTCATATATTTTGCAATTTTTTGAGGCTCATTGTTGGTATTCTACTAGGACTTATACTCACAACATACTACTGTATTTTAGTGTGGTTATAGATATCATGATTAGGTATCCACATAAGGGAATGGGCCATGCGTTGGAAGTATGAGATGGTTTATATGAGGATGAATAAAATGATTGGATATAGTTCTGTATATATTCATGGATTTGTTTTTATTCATATGATTTTACTTATACATTCTAAATCTTTTATTATTTTTGTTTTATATATCAAATATTTCATATTGTTATTTCATGGGTTGTTAAATTTTTTTATTCTTTACCTTTAATGATTATTTAATTATTAATTATTTATTGATTAATATTTTCATGTTGTTACTATATTTTACAGTTCACAATGAACTGGGTTATAGTCTCCACATCATTCCCATTTGGTCCTAATCACTAGTTGTCTACCTCCTGCATATGAGGAGGTATGTATGACTTCACGTGGCATCCAAACATTGACATGGTCGTTTAGGTTGGGGTGTAACAGAATAGTATTATAACACCCATGTGACTAACATGTTTGTTCAATTTTCTATGATTTTGGGATAGGGTATAATGAATATATGATATTTGAGACTTTTGAAAGGGAAATATGTCCAAGACTAATAAACACTATATAATAGAATTTTTTTTTCTAGAATGTATGAATTGGCTTTCTAGCCATATGATGTAAAATTGGATTTAAAATCACCTAGGGTGAGGGAAAAAAAGTTTATATACTAATGTATGGGATTAGATGTGTGTTCATGAATCATGTTTGACACATTGGATCAGATACAATATAATTATTTCTTTTATTAGATGTAACCGAATTAAAAAATTCTTATTTAAAATTTTATATGTTCATTTATTGAATTATTTCTTATTGAGATCATTTTATTATATGATCGTGTGTGTATATGTTATTTTGAGTAATATTCATATAACATAATATTGGATTTGGTTTTTGGTAGTGCTTATAGATTTATGGCTTTATCTTGTGAGTGACCTCTTATAATTTACAATGTAGTGAATTATTATTCCTATATATTATATAAAATTTGTATTCTTATTTAATATTTTGTCTTTTACTAGTGTTTTTTTATACACTGTAGGAAATTACACACTATATACATCTCCTACTATCTGTTTCACCACCAGTCATTCAAGAGGATGACTTTCTGCATGTTTCTTTGGTTTCTTTGGTGGTTAAATATTTAGAACCAATCTAGATGAGACTCTATTGACAAGTTCTTATTCAGGGTGGAGGTTCTCATAGGTGAGATTCGATGACTCTTTATTAAACCAGTGAATTTCTATTCTAGTACCCCTATACTTCCAGGTCAAAGGAGGCCCCCAAAATTTAGATGAATAGATATGGGTCATCAAGATGGTTTTTTATTTGTTAAAGATAATAGAGGATCAAAAGGTTAAAATTTTATCTTTTATATTGTAAGGTCATTATGTGTGATGGTGGGATGTCATGCTACATGTGTGTTGTTTTGAAGGGCTGATATGGGTGACCATTAAAGCTCACTTCTTTGAGAAGCTCAGTCATGTTGATCTATAGTAGGACCATGCTATTGATTTTATAGATATATAATGGTGGAAATTTATATTTTCCATCTCTTTAATATGGTTTATAGTTATTTAATGATTTTATCTCCTTTTAGTAGTGAATGAGGCTGGCCTGGCTAAAACTTTTCTATTTATCTTCACCCTAAACAAAATAAAAAAATCATTAACATTGATTTGCTGATCTATGTCACATTACATAATGAGGAACTAATGATCGATAATGGATTGATGTAAAATAGATCTACCACTCATCTTCTAGTTGTATGTGGGTCAAAAAGTAACTACCACATTATATTCATTGTTTCAAATTATGATATTTTTTTATAAGTTATGAAATGGATTCTCGGGTGTCGATCATCATTTAGAGTAGATTAAAAGATCCTTAAATAACTATATAATATATGTCCTTACTGGGTTCTATAATGTAAAGAGGAACAAAAACATTCTCATGTATTTTAACTATTATCTCATGAACATTCCCTAATGTGGAAAGATAGAGTATTTGAACCATTTCAATGATAGGGCTTCCCAGATGCTCACTATAAAGGAAGGCCCGATACATCAAAAATAGGCTTATAAAAAATAATGATTAGTGAACCATATATTACAAGAGCCTCATGTTTTTTATTTATTGGTGGAATGTTGGGATTATAGGGTTTATGAGGCATTAGAATATTGTGGATAAGGGCCTTCTCGTGTGGACGATATAGTCTTGATTTTATCTAATCAATCTTTTTTGTGGTTTTATATAACTGGATACTATTTATTCATTTTTTTCTCCAGTAGATGTTGGGTTTCAATTTATTGGTTAAATTTTAGTTAGTTTTTTCTCATTTGATAGCCCCTGGAATGGACTGTAGATCATCTGGACATATTTTTAATCTAGCTGATGGTTGATTGTCGGTTTGAGTAGGATTATTACTGAAATGTTTTGGATATGATTATTTTTGAGATAATTCATCGTAGAGAATGTTTGAAAAATTATTGTTCCCACATTTAATGTTATCAGAGAAGAGTTAAATTTATGACTCATAATTGGTAAAAGATACTATGGAGATGTAATTGGGTTATTGAGGTTGGAAGAGAGTTGATAAATCCTCATCATATTGATGTATTTTCAGTGAAGGATTCATTTTTTATCCTTGTCAGTGATCAAGTAGTACTCCAAAATCATTACCTCATATTATAGTAATTTACTAATATGTTAATCCATAATATTTTTTACTGTTTCATTCACAGAAAATAGTTATTCTTAGGATTGAATACATGCTTATTAGATGACACATATTATTTCCACAATACTGTCTTGCACACATTGAATAGACAGAACTCAAGTTGAAGATGGATGATCACGAGTCAAAAAGATTCAGATGAACCATAACATGAGATTATGTTTCTCTATTATTGTTATCCAAGAAGTAAAATGGTCATCTAAATAATATTTACGACTATATGATGTTGAATAAGATAATTATGAAAAAAAAAGTTACCTGTCCAATGCATTGATGACTTTTTTGATCAATTGAGGGGGCCAAATCATTTTGAAATATTGTTATAAATTACAGATACCATAATATTATGGTTAGTGAAAATACATGTTTAAGAAAAATATTAGGGGAATGTATATGTTATATTATTATATTATTATTACCTTCAGACTGCGGAATGAACTAATAGAGTTTATGATCCACGTGATTAAAATCCATTATCCATAACTACACTCTTTTATCACTATGTTCATTATTCGCTTCCTTATATAATTATATATATCAGAATAAAGTTTAATAAACCTTTTTATCATATTGAATACTCATTAATAAAGTCTTTTTTTCCAATTATTAATGATATCAATTTTATAAGCTAGAGGTGAACTTTCATTGAATCGAATGATTAGTGTGATAAAAACTTCTTAGAGATAAAAATGAGGTATTCATAAGATAAAATCCTGATTATTCGTGGTCCTAGATTTGAGTACATGTTATATTATAAAAATTCTATTATTTTACTATTATCTATAATGATTTAGGGTGATATGGTAGTGTTTAAAAATTTCATCAATTGTGAAACCATAAGGTAATTACCATACACATGACTTAGATTTAGTGGACAGGGTTCATGCTTCAAAATTATGGTAAAACCACATCTTTGGTTAGTAATTTTTCATATATATGGACCATATATTCTATTTTTGTGTCCCAAAATTTTCATAAACAGATATTACAGCCTTTATATGAATATTGAATACATTTCACAAATACACCATTTTGAACTATACAGGTTTATTGTCATTAGAGACAAGAAAAAAATTCTTATTTCTTGAAAGAACAATATAATCTCCCATAAATATGATAAAAAAAATACTCTTTATTGACATACACTACCTAGAATATTACCACCACAATTTGGAATCAAATCAAAATAAAGAGTCAGATGAGATGCTTAGTAAGGCTAAAAAGGGACATTTCAATATTACATGAGCATATGGGAATGAAACATGGAAATATATTTTAAATCCAAAACCTACATATCATTGATCATAAACATTATTTATGGAATAAATCAAATATTTTCATGACACATGAATCATAATGGTATCAAATAATATGAACATGTAGATCAAAAAATTGGAATAATACATATAATTGTTTCACACACGTAAAAATTTAAAATCAATTTCATAGTAGTCATTAATCATTTCTAAAACAATACTTATAGATTGAGGTTATTCCACAAACCACCGTGGTTGTCATGGTTCACTCCCAAGAATATTATAGGGGATAGATTCACATACCGAACAGGGTTCACCACCCATTATAGTCTTGTTTTTCTCATGAAATGCCATCATTTTCCAAATTCATTAGAGGATGATTTTGGTCCTTTGAAACACATTATGAAAAACATAAATATGTTTTCCACATGTTAATAATGAATTCACCATATTAGACCCCATGTAACGAAATGGGTTCCATTAGAATTTCTTCATAGAACAACATATAGAAATGAAATATGTTTCATAAGCATTCAATTATTAAAACATATAATAAATCATGTAAAAGGAATCATGTTTCATAATAATTGTTTCATGGAATAACCCATGGCATAATGAGATTCATTATGATATTTTCATAATTAATATAAACCATTTATATAAAGAATAAATAAGATGATGTTGGATTATATCCCCAATAAATCATAGGTTACTAAAAAGATTTCATCATAAATAAGAAATTATTTTGAAATAATTCATGGATAATTTCAGTCGGAAAATATAATTTAAACAATGACATTTTAAAAAAAATCAATATTTTAAAATCATTCTTTTTTAAAATTAATTTAAAAATATTAGAGAGACATAGAAGATTATTTAGAGCACTTCTTATGGAAAATATTATTTCCAATTTGAGATGAATATTTTAAAAAATCATTAAAAAAATCCAACAAATTTTTATCTAAAAAAATACTTGAAAATTATAAATAAATTAATAGAAAATTGAGTAATAATGATATAATAAATATAATTCTCACATTACATTTTAAAACAATTATTCCATTCACATTTTTAGTAAAATCCAATCACACCCTCTTTGTAAAATTAAATTAAGGTTCATTTAATTTTTTCAAATTGATAAACATGGAGAGAAATGTATTTGATAAATAATATTTAAATATTGAATTTTTTTTATTATGTTGAAAAAAATTACTTTGGATGACGTGGTATTTTTCACTTAAGAGGCAAATAATGTTTTTTTTCATAAAAACATTATTTAGACCACTTTAGTACATAATGATAGGAGAAAATATTGGAAAGTTTTTTATACTTACATTGAAAAATGGATCTAAAATTAATTTTTTTTGAGATATATATCATTGCATTCCTTCATTGAAATAATAGTAATGAATAATCTCGGTAAACTATAATGTTTTAAAATAAAACCAATTCCACATTGGACAAATTGAATCTTTTTTCCATGGAAATGATACCATTAAATGAAACATGGAATTTCATGAGAAAAAATAAATTCATGTTATTACAGATCAAATGGGTTTTCTATATGCAACATGAAATATGATAGTAGAACAACATAACTTATGTCAAAAGGGGGAAATTGAGACAAATCCCTAACAGAGTTGTTAAAATTTGAAACATAAACCCCATAAAATTGAGATACCCAAATAAATAAGTCAATGACAATAATATTATGGTTAATAATAATAAAAATAATTCATGATCATTATATAAATTACATAATAGTTATAGGTGGTGAAAAAGTAATTTTTTTCATATAAGTATATAATTAGATGAAAGACTATTACAATAAGTCTTAACTACCTTTGTTCACTTTCAAACATACGTTATAATAAATAATATTTTTTTAAATATATTAGTGAACCATAATTATATACACACATATATGTATATTTATATTACAATATATTATTTACTCAAGACATTTTAATACCTGTTTATTATAAATTTCAAGTGATTGTCTCATTTTTTTGAAATAGATGATTTTTTTGATTGATTTGTTATTTTTTGGTCATATTATATTTTATCATTGTTAAAATATATACATAATGGTAATATATATTTAAATATCATATATATTTAGTGTATATGTATTTACAGTAATCCCTCAATATAAATGATATAGAATTAAATAAACAGTTTTTGAAGGTGGTAGGTCATACGTACACATGGAAACTATTTTAATTTTCTTAAATGATGAAATTAAATACAGATAAAGAATATATTATATTTTAGGAATTATTTTTAGGACATAAATATGTAAAATTATTATTTAAAAATATATTTATTTTCTTCCATGTTAAACCTACATGGATAAAAAATCACATCGTTTAATGAGGTGGTAGTCTACCGTAGACATGCTTGATGTTATCGTATCCCACACATAATTAAATGAAAAAAATTATATTTGATAAAATAATAATATAAGATTAAGAATATCAAAAATATAATATATATTAAGTTAATAAATCTATTTTACCATCCATGTAAATCATAAATGAAAAACACATCACATCGGTTCGTGATGCCGTAGTCCGCCTTACACAAACATCATTTTTTTGCTTAATTGTTAAGAAGTAAGTAGGATAATGTTGTATAATAATTAAATAGGTATAATAATATCATAAATATCATAAATAAACATTAAATACATAATTATTTCCATACATGAAATGTAGTGATGTAAATCAGATAACATCTCTTTGTGATGTGGTTGTCCACCGTACACATGAACAATGATTCTTATACAATTTGATAGAAAAGGATATATATATTGGACATGAAATTTAAAAAAATAAATATAATTATATTGAATATTCCAATTTTATTATATCTTATTGGAATAATAATAATTCATTGATGTGGGGGAAAATAAAATAAATTTATTGGTTCAGTGAATTATCTCTTCTTAAAACAACTTCTTCTTTTTTTGAATTAATCAACCACATAGGGTGAATTTATGACCAAAATAAGTATTATATAATTATTTAAGGTAAATTATTAAGTGATTTTCCTAGTTATTGGCTTATACAAATGTTTTTGTATGTGTTAAGTGGAGGGGTTAAAATATGGCCTTTTATAATTGATGTGAGTGGTACAGTTGTAATTGTTAAATGATATTGGTGTTCCACGATTTTTCAAAACATAAAGCCTAAAAAATCAGCCATCTTAGATAATTAAAATTTATATGCTCTATATGTTTCCATAACATGTTTTTTGGGAAACTTTTGGGCCATTTTAACTATTATTGGTTTCCGTAAACCCTCCGGATAAACCCATTTTTACCTTAACCATTATAAATAATCATCATTATTTTTAATAATCAATATTGTAAAAAATTAAATTTATGTTTTTATTTAATATATATTATGATGATTCCAAATATGGAATCATGTTTTTTTCCTATTCCATTCCGATATGTCAAATATTTTATGTAAAAATTAATTCTTGTAGGTGTGAAGAGCATGGGGTCTTCCAAAGAGAAAATGTAAAATTTAATTAAAAAAATTTATATTAAAATTAAATATGAATGTGCTTCCAATTACATTAATTGGAATAATATATATATAAATATACTAGTTTTACCTCAAACAAATATATAAATAATTTTAAAAATTTTAATTCATTAAAATAAATAATAATCATAATAAAAATAAAAATATTTATTTTTAATTGAAAAATTTATATTTTCAGAGAAGTATTAAAAAATACCCCTATAATAATGTTGAAATAACTAATTAAAAAATTAATTTTTTTATTTTAATATAAATATTATAAAATTAGATAAGTTTAATTTTATAATATGGGTGAAAAATTCAGGAAAAAACGTATTTTTATAAAAATAATGTTTAATGCATAAAAATTATTTATTCTTATCTCATGTATAATAAACGTAATATAAATTTATAAAACATTTTTTAATATATAATAAATTCATATTGATGTAAAATAATTAAAAAAAGTTGCCCTTTTAATTTATTAATTCAAAATTAATGTTTTTTCCTAGAAATAGAATTTGAGAAAGAATAATCCCTTATTTTTAAATAATTATTATTATCATTTATAATTAGTTTTCCATCATAAAATTATTTATATATATTCTATTATATAACCAATAATTTCATAACATAGATGATTATATTTTTTAATACAATTATAAATTCTAGGTCCAAACTATCATATTAAAAAATAATATTTAAATAGTATGTTGTGTTTTATTAAAACTCAGCGATACATGTAATGCAATCTAAACTTGGTGTTGTCTGTAACGTCAAATATCAAAATGATTAAATTTATTTTTTATTAATAAATCAAAATATATAAAGGGGTCACATTGTACCCCTGTAATTTGAATTTATCCCTAAAAAATTATCCCATTGGTACTAAAAAATTAGGATATTTCATCCCCATTGCATCCTCAACTTCCCACATAATATCCTATTGATGGTTTTTTTGCACAAAACACTGAACAAGTGAGTGGCGATGATTCATATAACATTCTATGTATGATCATGAGTCTCCAATATTTTTTCCTCCTAAGAATGATAAGGTTCACACAATACAACCTCTAAATTCAGTATATGTGATGGACCAGATATGTAATTCCTCATGAGAGATACATTGAACAGATAAGGAAACTAATTGTGGTTCATTGTAAGAACAATGTGATATGATATGGCCCCATACCAATTTTTAAATGGCCTTATATACATGGGGATTAGTTATACCTTATTTATATCATGGATAAATAAATATAAACACATTGTCACCCTGATAAAAATTCTATATCTCATTTAATGTTACCACTATAACATTTCTGTCAAATTTTTTATTCTATTACATATTAGAGAATATCTCTAAAAATATATTTTGTTTTATTATCAAGCTCATGTCCCAATATATTTCCATAAAAAATAGCCTTCCAGTAATTTGGTGGTCTATACATATTTCCATAATGGTGATCATAAGGATCTATTTTAATTATTTATTTAAAGATATTATTATATGAAAAATAAACTAGAGAATTTTTTGATTCCAAAAAATTTTAAAATTTAACGAAAAATTTAATATAACTTTATCATGGGTTTAATTGGCTCTCTCACATTGAAATTTTATCCATGGATGAAACATAGTAATAAAAATAAATTACGAATCAAGAACATTGTAAAGACATAGCCAAAACATTGAGGAAAACTTCTGATCCTAATCAGATACCACTTAATGTGGTATTACATGAATCCTTACAACATCTATATTGAATATCCAATAATAGTGATCTAGAATGAAATCATTGTTGATATAAATTTTCTGTACTATCTTTTTAAAGTGACTGAAAACAATAAATAATCACATCAACATAAAAGATAAGATTAACCATACAATTTGACAATACCATTAATCGTACATCCAAAAATATTAAATTAATTACTTGTATAAATTTTTTTAACTAATACATATAAAAACCAACTGTTTATATTGTAATAAATATCTTGTAAAATAACCTTAATCATGATAAAATACAATCACAGAAAACATCAAAATGGAGGCTAACGAATTTTAACATATGGTCATCCTTAAACCCATTAATCCATGATATTATCCATAAATATTAAATTATTGAAATGGATATATCTATATATATGTGGTTAAAAAATATTATTCACCCTACATTCATTAAGAAATATATTATCTCATACAAAAAAATTTCCATTGGAAGCTTGATATGAAACGCATACCTATAGAATATCAAATGTTAAATAATTATTCCATAATTGATATAGTAATAGATAATAAAAGATCAAAATAACCTTAAATATAAGTAAATATTGAGAAATAATATTTTCATACGACTTGTCCATACACCTTAAAACATGAAATTACCAACTGGGTAGTAGAGGATAAGCTTTCCTGAATTATAATGATTCAATTTAGCCATTGGGAATTCATAATATTTCCATTTTCCTTTACCTTCATTTTTTTTGTCCTATCAACATCATTAGACATTGGATTGGGGTATTAATTCACATAATTATAATACTCAAAAAAATTTAAACATAGGAGTGTGGTTGCAACATTCTTCATATAATTTTTTGAATTTTTATCACTGGCTATCTTCATCCCATCACCTCTACAGCGAATCAACATTTCACACATTAGCATTAAATAATATTAATGATTAAAAACATAAAATCATTACATGAATATGATCCATAGATTTATTTACTTGTGAAAACAAAGATAATACATTACATTTACAATATAAAGCATGAACTTTTTTTAATTCATTCATCTCTAGAATATTATTAGCTCTTTAGTTCTCCTTATTATAAGTAGTCACCTGAGGATATACATTAAAAAAGGATGAACTAAAATACAAGTAAGATGATAGATAATAATGTGAAACAATATAACATGGGGTGTGCATAATCATTATCCCGACACTGGCATATGATCATAATCACGAGAGTGACCACTAAAAGAAGGTTTGGAATATGACAATGCATAAAAATAAAACATCATCTCTTAGTTGTAAACTTCAACACATAGTTGTGAGAAATTATAGAATAATTTCCTTTCCAATGTCACATTTCTCATGATGTTATTTACATTATCCAATGAATTATAGCACTATATAATTCCTGGTTCTCCCCACATATTATAACATTAACATTGCATTGTGTAATTACTTGCCCACTTATCCCATATTAACATTTAAATTATCATTGATGACACAAATAACATATATCAATAATTTACATAAAGAAACCATGTAATGGAATGATCTTCATCTCATAAAAATACATTCATAAACATTTGTTTCTCAAAATAATGGGGGAATTCCATACATGATATAAGAATCATCATCCTGGAGATAGAAGTAAAAAGTGTTTGATGAAAGAAGAGTTTTTTGTAAAATATTATGTATTTAATATAATTTAAGAGAGAGAATAGTTATCCTTGAAAATATAACAAAATAAACGAAAATTTATTTTTATGGAATTGGGAAAATGAAAATGGGGTGAAAGAGTGAAAACCCAAATAAAGAAAGTTTGGTTCGTGAAATCCCCTTACATTAAATCACGATTATTTTCATCTCATGTGAGTCTCCTGAATAATAAACTTATTTTTATTAAAAAATATCCAGAAGTAAATTATAATCATTTTATAACAATATTTATCAATTATATTAATTGTATTATAATTTTTAGTTTTCGTTGATTAAATAGAAGCATTTTGATATAATAGTTTAGATAAATATTTCCTATCATGAAACAATATCACTATAATATTAAAAGAATTTTAAAATTTAGTAGAATTCGTTTCAGTAATATATAATACATGTATTATTATATTAATATATTATATATAATTTATAGTGTTCTTTATTGAAGGAATTTATGGTAATTTTCATTGAAACGTCTCTGTAGGTGGTTAATTGACAATTAACGAGACATAGTCGGAAGGGATAGTGAGGGAAGTATGACATTTTTATAATTCATTAATATGATAATATAGTAACTTAACATCATTTAAATGATTATAATATACTTTATAATAATTTTTTTAGCAAATTGTATTAAATGGGAGATGGTAAATTGAAAATAGAAGGAGAATAGCGAGAAGATTTAATAGAGACATACTCTCTCCTCGATGATGCCTCTCTTACACGAAACTATAACTCCCTCGGTGAGTGGATATGGAGTGCTACAAAACATCCCTATGTATTCTAAGAGTATTTTTAGGGATTATTTTGGTAGATATTAAGGTTAGTATTTTATGAGAGGTGTTGTATTCCAAGGGGAGGGAGAGGGGTAATTTATACTTGAAGAGGGTGTATTTCTAGAATAAAATTTTAAATATAATAGTATATCCTTGGTTGGACATGTAATAGTAATTTTTTGACAATAAAAATCATATATTAATATAATATAATTATTTTTGACTTTAAATCATATTTATAATTTGAACTCAATAACATATTAAAAGGAATGTCAAAAGAAAGAGAAAATGATATTATAAGGAATCAATTTTGACTTCAGTTTTGGGAAAGATATTTTAAGGATTAAAACTGGTGTTTATTATATTTTAATGAACTATTTAAGAAATTAAATAAAACACCTCCAAAACTAATGTTCTAGAATTTATTATATCACTATTACATCATCAAATATTTAATTTACAACATACTAGTTATGTGAAAACAATATTTTTTCTATTCACCTGAAAATTAAAGAAATTCAGAATATTAAAAAAAATTACATGTAGAAAATATTGAAGTTACGATTTCAAAAATTGAAACAATTTTTTGAAAATAATTTTCTAAAAATAAATAATATAATTAAAATAATAATACATTTGAAAATAATAATGATTATAAAATTATAACTGATTTTATAACACTCTGATATATTTTAAGTGATCATCAAATTATAATAAAACCAAATTAAATAATAATATTAATTTATTAATACATTTTATAAAATATTTTTTCTTCTAAATTATTCAATTAATCATAAATTTATAATAAAATATTTATGATTTACAAAAAATACTAAAACAAAAATAATAATTTTTAAAATATTTTATTTCATATACTATGATATTTTTATATCATAATTTCATTTATAAGATGCGTACATATTATAAATACACTAACAGGTGAAGTTACTATTCAATTTTTTGGATAACTATTCCTAATGGTCATATTACTATACAAAATGTAAAGTTACTATTTCATAAGTATATATTCTTTAACATATACTTACTGTTTTTATTTTATCAATCCATCATTTTTGAATACTTCAGTACACACTCTATTTGATTTTATGTGCATTATACTATATGAAATTCATACAAGGGGGAAATTCTATTGATAAATGTTTGGATCGATACATTTTTCCCCTTCTGAAATTTATCATAAAAAATTTCATTTTACAAAAAAATGTTTGGGCAATTATCCTTCAATTCCACCACCAGTTATCAAATTTCTTCTTTATACTTATGGTTCCCCCACAAAAATTTAAAATTTTGTGCTATCATGTTGCGTAGAAGATTATCTATCATGTACAAAATTTTTACTGGCAACTCCTCATAAGAGAGAAAACCATCGATCTATACAACCATTGAGTTCCAATCATGTGAGAGATACATTATGTACTTACTCAGAAGTGATAAGTAAAACACATCAAGAACGTGAAAAATATTTTTCGGATATAATAGATGATATTGCCAGACTCATATGTGATCAATGATCTCAAAAAGGCCAATATACCTTGGGATATCTTCCTTTTAATTCCAAATCGTATAAAACTCTTCCATTGTGATATTAGAAGGAGTAATTTATATCCAACCTCAAACTAAATGTCCCTTATATGATGGCCATCGTAGCTCTTCTTCCAACTCTGAAAAGAAATAATTTGTTTTTGGATAAATTGAACCTTCTATGTCATCTATTGTACAAGATCATATCCAAGTATCTTCCATTTAACAACATATTTCTAATAGGTAGTAATTATACATCACTTTCTGTATAGAGATTTATATGGATCGATTTGAATAGATAATTAAAAGCTATAGTTGTATGGGAGATTGCCCAAGAACATGAGCATCATCCATGTTGGTGAGGACTCTTTAAGTGTATCGTGTGGGATGAATATTTTTGGGGGTATTATAGTAGTATTGTAGCTGGTACTGTAGTAGGTACTCTAACAGAAACTGTATAAGGTCATATTTAGCACTGTAGCATCCCAGAATATTGACTTGTTTGGGCCTTCGAACCACCGATTTGATCCATGTGTCCATTATGGCCTTCGGGCCACCTCAAGGCCTACGAGAAAAATTAAGAAATGATGAAAACCAGAAAAACATCAAAGAAGAAACTCCAGAAGGAGGATTAGCATGGATTTTTTACCATAGAAAAATATAAAGTGATTTCATGAAATGAGATGGTATGGATCCTTTCCTCGGGACAAGCCTATGCGTGCACAGGGAAGCCTAGTTAAACAACCATGTGAAGGTGGAGAGATGATATCACGATAAAGATGCTGGGGAGGAGTAGTTTTATGTTGTCAGTATGAGTTGTATGTAATTTTTGAACCCTACCGGCAATCAATTCATCTATTGTCGACGGGATTGGTGATACATATGCCTACATGCCATCTAAGGGTTCCACCTCGCCCCTTGAAAGGAGGATTATAAAAAATCAATAATAATTGTAGGCCTTCAAGCCATTATATGGGAATAAACCAATATGAGATACTAATCCCATCCACATTTGAATTATAAATATTAGTCTCTTAGAATATCTTCAAGCTCAGAAATCATCCTTTCATATAGGACATTAGGTTTGGGGTGACAGGCCATGCTAAAATTTAATTCAATACTCAAAGTGTGTTGAATTTTCCTCCAATGTATAGAAGTGAACCTTGGATCATGATAATAGGAAATATTATGTAGAACTCAATTTATCCTCCCCAATATCTTCACCTATATCTTTACATGTTTATTAATCGAGAGGTCTTCCCAAATAGTGAAAATGTGGTATGTCTTGGTGAGTCGGTCCACTAAAACCCATATTGCATTATATACATGGGTTGACTTCATGAGTCATGTGAAAAATAATATAGTGACACTGCCCCATTTACACATTGGTATTGAAAATTGATATATCATCCCATTAAGATTGTTTTTCTCTACATTGAATTACTAACAAATCAAGCCCCTTGGGATATACTCATCAATCTATTTTTACATGATTCCCCGCTATATGTGTTCCCCTAGATCAAACATGCATATTTGTACTCCAGGGATTTATAGAGAATGGTGAGATATGGGCATTTTCTAATAGCTAATTCTATATCCTAGGAGATAAATCCACACAAAGTCTCATTTCAAATAGAATTACACCTTCATCATTGATATGTAACTCTTTTCACTTCCCATCCTTTTCTACATTCTCCTTATTTTTATACTTTGTATCATCCATTTTTTCCTCTTTAATAATCACATGGATAGATGGTTGAAAAATCATTTGGGAAAGGTTGGATTTATTCCTTGTTGTTATGATTTCTAAATTCGTCCTTTCCCTATCAATTTTGATATGGTCTTTCTCAGTCTAAAGTGTTGATAGAGTAGCATGTTCGTTTCTACTAGGAGGATCATGTAATATATTAAAAATGTCACGAAGAAATTGAATAGAGAAATTATTTTATTTGATTATATCTATCCATATCCTTTGGCACATGTTGAGCTCCTTTTATGTGAATATATATTTTAGGCTCTTGTGATAGGTATATATATCACACTTCTCACCATAGAGGTAGTTTCACTTTATTTTTATAGAAAAAATAAATGATTCTACCTCTAGATCTTGTGTCTGGTAGTTCTTCTCAAGGATTATTAATTTTTGTGGGGAGTAGTATATCACATTATAATTTTCAATGATTACCCATCACAAGCCATTATTTGAAGCATCTATATATATCATGAATCTTTCAACACATTTCTGTAATGTTAGTACATGTGTAGTTATTAGCCTTCCATTTATCTCTTTGAATTATTCATTACATTCTTCCATCCATACATACTTCATCTTCTTCATTGTAAAAATAAATAGCGTTCTTGAAAAATCATGAGAAATTCCTCCTAAAAACTCAATAGTACCCTACCATAAAAATAAATTTATGGATTTCTGTGACATTAGTGGGTTTGGGACATTCATTTATTGACTATGTTTATTAAGGGTAAATATAAATTCCCTCACTTGTGATCACATGTCCCAAGAAAGTTAATTGAAGATTCCAAAAGTCACACTTTCTAAACATGGAGTAATACTTATCCTACCAGAATTTTACCAACATAAGTCTTATATGATTTTCATGTTCCTCCATTATCTTGGACTAGATGGGAATGTAATCAATAAACACTACCAATAATTTTTATAGGTAATTTCTAAATAATATCTTTACCAAATCCATGAAAATTGTATGGGCATTAGTAATTATTAATTTAATCACCATAAAATCTTAGTTCTCAAAACATGTATTGTTGGTAGTCTTATGAATGTATTACTTTTTAAATATAACTAGATGATATCCTGAATTAATATCCACATTTGAGAAGTCTTGGGATCCCCAATACTAATCAAACATGACATCAATAAGTGGAAGAGGATAATATTCTTCTATAGTGATCATGTTGAGTTCCTTACAATTGATACATATCCACATAGATATATCCTTAATATTGATAAAAATAAGTGGAACACCCTAAGGGGTCCACTAGGTAATATGATTTTTTCTTTCAAATTCACTTTTAACTACTTATATAACTCCTCCAATTCGATGAGGGCCATATAAAAGGGAATCTTTGAGTTAAGTGTATCTGTGGGAATGTGTTCAATTGAGCAATCTAACTCAATATTAGGGGGATTTCTTGGAAAATCTTTATAAAATACATTAATGTATTACATCATGATGGGAATTTTTTCTATGTTAAATATTTCCTTTGGCTGATCTATTTTAGAATGGAATTAATCTTCCCAAGGAATCGACATCCACAACATTGAAGGATTTTATAATGAATATTGATGATCATCCACACATTTATAGAGGATCATGGAAAGGTCCATAATATGAAAATATATTTCATTTTATTGATTTTTGATTTGTTCTCTACATAATGACATAAAATTTATTCTTATTATAGAAGAGAATTCCCCCAAGGGAATTACAACTAGACTTGCGGGAATAATCTTCCAAAATAAGACAAAATGAGATGATTCTAACACATGGGATGCAATAATTTGACAATTTTGATAACGATATCTAAACTTCATGGGTTTGGGGATTTGATTCTATAGTTCTATGTAATATTTAAGATATAATGATATTATTAGAATGAGAATAAAATAATAATTTTTCCATTATTGATTGAATATGATGTGTACCTTGTATGACATGATTTTCTTACTCCACATCCATAGTAATGATGGAATAATACATCACATTTTCTATTGTAATTTTTGGCTGATGAATCTTATTACCCTCAAGATCACAAGGTTTGTTGTATTGGCTTGAATGGTACCCTTCCTCCATTCTTTTTTAGCATTAGACCATGGGTGGTTCTCTCATTTACTAAACCATATTTTCCCGCCTTCTCATATCTTTTCAACATTCATGAGCTTGATGTCATTATATCCAAAAATTGAATCAACTCCCCATCCGTTTGATGTATTTTCCATGACTCTTATTCCCACATTTTAGGCATGTGGGTGGTTGAGTTTTCTTTCCACAATTCTTATTAGATCTTTCGGCTTCAAACCCCATATTTTTTTCTTGTCACAATTATCATGGGACCATTCTACAAAATCCAACTAATCATTGAGTGAACATAGAGAAACACCTTCATAAATCACTGAGTCTCGAATTTATAGATCCTTTTAATGTTGTGGTTTTAATCCAATAAATAATCTATCAGTTTTGATATCATTGTTGATAACAAAACATAAATCATACCTTGAAAAAAGATTGAAATTTACTTTACATGTTGTGACAGATTCTCGTTCCCTTTTTTAGCTCTATGAATTCTGTATCTATCATAGATTGAAGTATCCAAGGGAAATAATTATACAGAATAATTATCATTTAGTCTTCCCACAACATCTCTTCAATTTTTTCCCTCATCTTGGTGTACTTAGTTGACGCACAACATTGGTTGCGCACTTATACTAGACAATAAATGTCTAAGGTCATGTTATTCATCTATGAAAAACGAATCACAAGAAAGATATTCTCTATTGTGACGACCCACTATTCCAAGACTTATACATATGAAGTTCCACTAATTATTTATGGTCTTTTTCAAATAAAATAATTGATATCTTGTTTATCCCTCTTAGATGATGGTGGAAAATCAACGTTATTCAGTTTATTGTTTTAACCGTGACATATTTGGGTAATAATCTTGATGATGTTTTTAATTACACATCCCAAATTATTGGGGATGTCATTTAGACAATCGATGCATTATCCATCACACATGTTTTTTATAGTTTCTCACGGCTCCCAATATTTTATAAAATATAAATAGTTAAAAAAAATTAATGTCAATAATACATGAATAAATAATTTATTCATTTGGGAAATTAAAATTTAAAACCTATATTATGGAATCCATATGTTTATCAGAGCTTTTTGTGGGCTCACTTATTCTTTTTCTCATAAGAACGCGTATCACCTAGGTTCTATAATCCAAATTCCCATGTTAACTAAACTTTTCTCTAATACCATCTATACCAAAACTACATTTATTATATTACTATTAAATATTTTTAATCATAAACAACAAAAAATAATATAACGACTAGTATCCAGAGTATTTGTGTATTGTGTAAAAAAGGAATCATACATAAAATTTACAAAAGAAAACATAAACATTCATCTAATTTCTTTTTCTCTAGCTTCTTATTTGATCTTGAATTCTCCTTAGTAAAAGTAGTCACATGAGGATAGACAATAAAAAGGGGTGAGATAAAATCCCAGAAAAAGGATATATAATAACATCAAACAATATAACATGGCATTTGAATAATCATTATCATAAATTAGGAATAGGGTTATAATCATTGTAGGAAGCATAAAGTGAATGCTTGGAATGTGGAAATTCATAAAAATGACACATCATGTCCTAGTGGTAAACAAACACACATAGTTGTGAGAAAAAACAATCATCATGGTAATTCATATTTCACTTTACATATTAGGATCTTCACATTACACAATGTAGTGGGGTACTAAATAACTATGGTCACACCTATCACATCTAAATATTAACATTGCACAATATAATTGTAGTTGCACCGGTGACATCATAAAATTTTCATTATCACGCATGTAACATAGAACATACATCAATCAAGACCATAATTACCAATGTAAAAGAATTATTTTCATCACTTAATAATACATTCATAAAATTTGGGTACTGTGGGGGTACTGTAGCAGTGGAAGGGCACTGTAGCAGCGGCAGTACTACGCAGGTACTATAGCATCCGGGTTATTATTCACAGAATGGAAATTGGGCCAAAAAAATTGGGTCAACGGGCTATGGAATGGGATACAAGCCCACTTGGCCTTGAAGATATGTAATTGGTCTCCCTCTTCCTAGTTAAAAGAGTTATTAGATTTTCTTTAATAATAAAATGAGGCATCTACCCAATCCTTTTAAATAGTGTGTTTTGTAAGAACAATTCATTTAGAAACAATTATGTAAGTCATAAACACAAATAGTAAACATGTTTATCCTATAATGGATAATATAATGATAAAGAAATTATTTTTAAGTAAATTATATAATAAAAATGTGTTCAAATAGGAGTTCCCAAATAAAGATAGATGGGTTCAAGATATCCCCTCACCTTAATTCCTTCTTAATTTATTCTCTCTTTTCACCCCATGAATAGTATATTTATGTTTATTAAAACAATTACATAGAAATGAAATATAGTCATTTATTTTAAATATTTATCAATTTTATTCATTTTATTCTATCTCTAAATTTATATTGACAAAATTGAAGCGTTTTGATATTATATTTTACGTAATTATTTATCGTCTTGCAAAAAAATCACTATTTTATGAAATATGATTTATAAATAAGTATAAATAGTTCCAGATAAATAAAATAAATTAAATTCTCTATAAATTTATTCTATATAATTTAAAATTTCCATGAATTAAAGTGGTTACAATAATTATCTGAGAAATGTGTCTATTGGTGGTTATCTGACATTTAATGGGACTATATTGAATGATTAGGAATGGGACATTTGACATTTATATTTTTCATTAATATGATAATTATAGTTTCATAACATAATTGATGTATTTTTAACATAATATATATTCAATAATTGAGCATATGATTTTTAAAGGGAGAGGGTAAAATGAAAAAGAGAACAAAAGGGAGAATATTTTATAGAGGCTTACTCAATCCTCTTTGTAGATTCTCTACCACAAAACTAGAAGTCCCACAGTGATTGGAGTATGTGGTCTCTAGAACGTCCATAGGTATTCATTGGGTATTCATATAGTGTATTTGGTCAGATGACAGGTTTATGAATTGATGGGGGATTGTTTTTCCAGGGTACAAAGAGGGATTATTTAAACTTAATGACCAGGGTAATTATAGAATTAAATATTAAATAGAATTATATATAAAATGTTATACTTTTAAAAGTTTTTTTAAATATAATCCATATATTAATAAATATTATTCATTTTAGACATTAATAGATCTGTGTAATTATAATTTATAAATTTATTAAAATAAAATTGAAATGAAAGAGAAAATGATATTTTAAGGAGCAGCTTTTGACATTATGTTTATAAAATGTGTTTATTGCATTAAAGAACCATTTATGATAATAAATAATCCATGTACTAAAATAAATTTAAAGAAAGTTTTGTGTTACACTTACATCATGGATTATTTAATTTAAGGTATATCATTTATGAGAAAAACTATATTTTTATATTCACCTGAAAATTAAATTATTTCCAAATATTAACAAAAAATCACCTATATACAATTTAATTGTAATTATCTAAAACATGGAAACCATTTTATGAAAATATTCTTCTAAATATGATAAATTTTATTTGAATTTAAATAATCATTTATTAGAAAAAATCGTGATATTTAATTTATAAATGAATTTATTACAATTTGAAATATTATTTTTGGTCTTATAAAAATATATTAAAATCATAACAAATAAAAATATTAATTTATGAATAAATTTTACGAAAATAAATTTTTATTTATACTATTCAATTAATAAAAATATTGTAATTAAATATTTATGACTTATAGAAAATACCACAACTAAATTAATAATTTTTAATACATTTTTTACATGAACTATTATATAATAATATCATAATTTAATTTACAAGATGAATAATTATTTTAATACTTTAATGGGTATTGTTACTAATCATTTTGTATGTTTAATATTCATAAGGGTCATATTACTATTCCTAAGGTAATGTTACTAATTCATCAGTATATGCTCATTATCATATAGAAACGGTTTTTATTTCGTTAATGAATTTTTTTTAAATATTTTTTTATGTTATCAATGTGAATTTATGTGATTTATACTATAGGAAATTACTATAATATGGGAGAAATTCCACAGATAAATGTTTCTATTGTTACAACTAATTCAGTCAACTGTTTGGTGACCTTCCATCAATAAAATAAAATATTTAACATTGCACATAATATAATTTCAACTTATTTATTCTTCCACACTGTGAGAGTATAATATATATAATTGTATTCTCTCCATGTATTTTTTTCATTTAAATATTCTATATTTTTATTATCAAAAAAATGTATTTATTGGTATTTACAATCACTATTTCTAACTTGATAACAAACTGATGAATTTATTCCTAGAAAAAAAAATTCCCATTCAGCCAATACCCATAGATGTATTTGTTTTAATCCAATATATAACTGATCAACCAGACATTACGATTTTATGATAATACATGAAGTCTTCCACACAAATCATGTAAAATATTTTTCATAATTTCTAATAGATTCATTGTCATTTAGATTTAACTATAGTCATTTCACATCTATGATAGCTAAAGGAATAAAATAAATATACTTAATCAAAAATATGTAAAAAAACTCATCCCACACCATGAAGTAAATTTAATATTGTTCATATGTATTCTAGGTTATGTTCTGATATTGATCCACTTCTCCTTTCAAACAATTAACAATTTATAATGACCCATACATTACATATATGGATATCACTTCAGAATTGAATTATATTTATTATAAAACATAAAAAAACTGTGACATGAGCATATGGATATTGTGTCTTTAGAAACTAGGAAACATAAACAACTGGCTAGTAAAAAATTTACATTGTCTATAATTTTTTTAATGATATATTGAATCATTTTTGGAATATCATACATAACACCCTTCTTCATGTCCTAGGTAAAATAAACATCTAATAGGTTGAGCTCAAATGCTCAGTAAGGGTAAAATTTTTTAATAACAATCAGTGCATATTCATAAGAAAATTACATTTGAAAATATTATCCTGTGTATAAAATATCACATTATCATATCACATGATAAAACATAAATGTGAAATTTAATCCCAATAGTCATAACATAAGACATGAAATTTTGTGGCATAGACACTATTTCTGTAGGAAATGGGGATGACCCTATTTGTTTAAGGTTCAAACCTTCCAATCGGTTTCTAACAGGTTTATTCATAAAATCGGAAACACCCAATAATTCTATATCCATTTGGAACAAATTTCTAATGGTAGATGCTCATTAGTTGTAGACCGATGCGGCATAAGAATTTACATTGGTCGAGATTATGGGAGGTCAGGATCATGACACCATTCTTGGGGTAATTATTGTTTTCTCTGGGACACTCTTATAGATATAAGTTATGTCCCCAAATCCTTATTAATTCACAAGCATGAAAATGACTTTCCCTTTAAATTTGGATATCAATTATTGATTTTTATGGGAATTAGAAAATCTCTTATGTATATTTATGGTTCTTCGTCGATGGATAATCATCCGTATGTAATATATATTCTTAGTCAATGGTATCATTCAATACATTATATTGAAATTTCATGGTCATTATGATTACCATACTTGTTTTAAAGGCACTCAGTAGGGAACATGATGTTTGTTGTCATTCAGAATGACAAGGATCATTTAATATTTCGGATCGTACCCGCATATGGGCTACCTACACATCCTCATTTAAAAGGATTCCGAACCCACGTAGTTCGATAATAAGAGTATAGTTTAATGTCATACCATATGGAAAAGAATTAATTAATGATTGGATTGAACCTTAGAAATGATTTGTATGTACTCAAATATTAAGGTATAGATCAATGTCCACATTGTTCGGGTGAAGAAATATGGAGATTATGTGTGGTTAACGGCCAAAAAATAAATTTCATACTTACTTTTACACTCTACGCTCACGTGAGTCATGATCGGTGTGATATGCAAGAGTTATCAGTAAACCTGATGATTGTGCCATGAAATATTCAGTCACAAGATATGATGTGGGGCTTACTTATATATGACTGCTAAAGTAGAAAAAGACTAGGACTGACATCAGGATAGAAGGCCAGTAGTACAGTCCATAATGGTATTTGTAATTTATAGAGATGTTGAGTTTTTACCCAGGGATTACTCTTGAGAAAGAGTCCTAAATTAAAAGGTACTTATGATTCGGTATTATTCCATATAAAGAGGCCCAAATCAAATGAAATTAATATTTGGGCTTACTCCAGAGGGGGATGAACAAATTAAATGTGACTTATAACTTTGATCTTACTCCATAGGTGGAGGACCAATGTAAATGGAAATTATGACTTGGGATTACTGATGAGAAGTAGGCCCAGGTTAAGGGGACTAAGGACTTACCCCTAAAGAGGATTCCCTAATTAAAGGAATTATTGTTGGAGATTACTCATGATACGGAGGCCCAAAATATGAAAACTTGGTGCTTATTCATGAGAAGGATGCCATAAATCAAAAGATCCTCTCATCTTAAAAGACGAGGTTATATAGAGAAAATCATCTTATAGTGGTGACATAAATCTTGTATATCCCAAGGTTTTTGGAGAGGTTCTCACGGAATTCCTTTTAGATAAGGAATCCAACAAAGGAACCAAGGCATAAATGGCTTTGAGGGATAATATCATGAAGAGGAGAGGTGAACATGGGAGAGGCAAACAAATGATGTTTGCATGCATGTATTTTCCACAAAAGTGTACTTTCATGGCATTGGTTCACCTGAGCGACGAAGAATCTATAGGTTAATACTTGGGTGAGACATAACTCAAGCCTTTAGTATCATCCTAATATGTTTCCAAAAGCACATCGCGCATGTTTCATTGAAAGGGTAGGGCGACACACAATTGATTCTATTTTTAATAAGGTCTCGATATGTAGTTGCACAAGTGTTGATGAATTCTAAAAACATAGGTCTTATCCTACTCCTCTAATTCTTCCATTTTAGGTAAAATGATACCTTAGAAGCTTTGAGAATAGTTGATTTGGAGACTTGGGTGGACATAGATTGATTTCGACTTTTGGAAAATCCTTCCATAGAAAGGGGGCCCACATGGTCTATTTATAGACCACCTTGCACCATGGGAGAAAAATCATATTCGGTGTGCAAGTGAGCTATGTTACCCATAGGTGGAACACAAGTGACTTGTGCTCCTCAATCTAAATGGGCTCCTAGTCCAAGCCATCGCCAATTTTATTGATGTTCTTCAAAGCGTGACCCTCTTAGTGCTTAAAGTATTCCCTTTACCATTCATTGAACTCTATGATGGAAAAAAGCATCATAGAAATTCCACCCTCAAGGTTGGATCATAAAAGGAAGGAGGTTCTGGCTCTAAGGTAATTCCAGAGAAATCAAGGGGCTGTGGTGCACAAGATCAGTGCACAGATTTGGGGGCGTGCATGTATAGAACGCAGTTGGTCAGGATCACCTATATTAATAGGCTCACTCCATCAGAAACTCTCATGGATTCTAACAGAATTATCTCTTGTCATGAAGGTGCTTCTGTCTTCGATGAATAACCCATCTAGATTTTTTCGTACTTCTGCAGAAGGTATTTGATTTTCATGCCATGACTAGGGAGGTAAAACATGCATGACCATTTTGACTTCCATGACATGTTTGGGACATTCACACCTTAATGCCTTTTCCATTTTTTTTGATTTCCTTCATCAAAATTCCACACAAAAATACATACATAAAAGTTGTCTAATTGATCTTTGTGCAGATTCAATGGATCATAGAAGAATTGCACAAGATGAAGAGTTGTCCTACAAGAGAATGGATGGCTTGATGAATGTCATTGGCCATTACTATTATGTTATCTATGACAAAAATATCCTAGATTTCACTAATAACATGAAGAAATATCATACCAATTTTCTATAGAGCATCTACACGCCATTGTATGGCCATGGTCATCTGCACGGAGTCAACGTTCAAGAGGAATAGAATTATATCCCTCATTCCAGGTTTCAAACCGACACCAACTTCTCTTTGGAAAATGACTTAGTTGTAGGATCATTTTTCAATGATGGTACAATATAGAAGGCAGTTGGTCAGGATCACCTATATTAATAGGCTCACTCCATCAGAAACTCACATGGAATGATTCGAAGAAGGCTCCAGCTTCGGCTCGAGAGTTAATGAATTTTTTCTACAAGCTTAACAATACAACCTCCATGACAACCCACTCCAGAAAAGATATCTATCTAGTGGAGGGGATGGACATGATTCTGATTAAGAAAATGGAGGAATGACCTTACTTCAGTCTTCCTACTAGTTTCCATATAGCAACAAATACGGTTGCTTCGTGCACATTTTGGCCAACTCTAGAAGCAGGAGAGTTTCCTAGGTTGGGGTATGAAGTGAACCAGAAAACTCCAATGATGACCCATCTGGAAGGTTTTTTGGCCTTGTGGATCATTGTTTACATTTTAACAGTTCGGGATTCAAAAAGAGGTGTGTGGTCGAGGACCATTTTTTTTAGGCAATCTAGATAAAAGAAAGATGGTTAGGTTATCCACCCATGTTTTGGAAAAGATTCATAGGATCATATATCATGTTTATATGGGTATGTATCCTCTATCAATAGTGGGACCATTCAAGGTATTATGGGGATGAATCACCACCCACTTCAGGACATATGTTGTACAATGTGGGGTATAGGTTCCTGGGAGTCCATTATAGTCGTCTGTTCAGGCCTTTTTTGGAATTTCTCCCATATCCCTCAATGATTATGATATTAAAATAAGGCTGAGTATGTTCAAGGAGTTTCATTTCAATCCTTATGGAAATATGCCAACAAGGCGATTTATTGATGATGGAACAACCATCCTGAAGTTAAAGGCATATGTGCTGGCATGTAGAGATTGTACACCAGCCAAGATGATTGATGGATAAATTATATGTGAGGATTATGCTCTATACAGATACACACATCAATTCAAATGTCTACGGAAAATTACTGTATCCCCCTGATGCATGTCAGGTTAGAGCAGAATCTGATGGATTCTTGTCAACTATGGTTGTGGACATCTATGGAGAAGACTGGGGTGGTATTTTATCTTCCAGCTGTTGAATCTACATGTCGATTGACTACATGTTATGCCGAGAGCTGGGTAGCATCATACCTTGAAGGGGTAAAAAATGAGTCGGTCCCTTAGGAGGGGATAAATAAGAGAACCATTAGGAAAGAATGTTTTCATTTTGATGGGGACTCTGCCTCATTCAGAGCTGATTCAACGGATTCCTCACTCAGAGCTGATTCACTGAATTCCTAGAATGGGGATGATGAGGCTAGAAATGCGTCATAATGGCCTCGTGCCAGATATAATCTACCTTCCAGAGTCAAGGTACCTACTCCATTGACTCCTGGTGAGTTACATCATCAGGGAAACATTTTCACCCTTATTTTAAAGAGAAATATGTTTCATTTTCTTATTTTTTATCTGTGATTACAGGAGCTGGGAAAAGTTGACATCCAAGACTGTAGGACACTCTTCATGGCCTTTATGTGCACATTATGAATATTTATGACTAGATACTATCCGGAAAATGAAGAATTTATATTGTGATGATGAAACCACGTAAATGGACTTATGAGAAGGGATGCATATCCCTATATTGGGGAATCTGTGGGATTCCTCTGAAAATCATTTTGAGGATGACCCCAATGAAATGAGGGTTACATCAAAGGGATAGAAATGCTCATATATTCTACTTATGATCAGTTCCTGTCACCAATTGGGTGAAGTAAATGATGGACTGTGGTACCACTGAGTGGATTGGTCCTTCATTATATGAATAATTGAATGATTATGTGGATCCTAAAGAAGTATGTTTCCTTTTTATTATATTTTTATTTTCTTTGAAATTTGAATTTATTAAAAGAATAATTATTCAAGGAAATAATATTCTTCATCCTGCAGCTTGTAAAGGAAGGAATCACTGATATCCCTTCGACGCGGTATAGCCCTGGTGGAACTGCTCTTGGAGCCACTGAATCTCCTCTTGAGCTAGGTGAAGTATCTCGAGAACATCAAGTCACGAATGACGAGTTAGAAAGGGAGTTATTGTCTCTGATTCTTGTTTTCAGAGATGATGACATCAATCCGCCAAAAAAGGCCAAGAAGAAAAGGCATAAAAGAAATAAGACCATATTCAAACACTTCATCAGTAATGGTAAGTATTTCTAGTATAAATGAATCTTAACGAAAGAAAAAGTGCTAAAAATCATGGGATTGTAGGGGATTTTTCAGTTTCCATTTTAAGGGAAAGGACTAACCATACTCAGAGTACAATGGAGGGTGTTGTATAATGACTTCAAGTTCTTTCTAGAATGGATGTTCCTGAAGTAATTCTGAGCACAGATGAGATATCGTCTTTTTTGAACACCGCTCCTATATCTGATTCCAAGAGAGAAAAGACTTCTGGTAAATCAATAATACATCATGGAACATCAAATAAGACAACAAATGACATCCATTCTGTGATGATTTATGTTCAAAACATGCAACATAACATTTGAAAACCACCGAAGCTGACCCCACAACTGTATTAGAATGAGCTATCCAGGGTCAGAGATTGCTAGATGGAAGCACAACGAAGACATTATGAGTGATCCAACTAGTGAGACTAACCTTGGGTCTGGGAAATCATTGGATAAAATGATGAATCTTGGAATTTCCTATGAAGATATTTTAGAACATGTAAAATTACCATGTGATTTATATGATTTTGGAGATCTTGTTAGAGGATCAACTAGATGTGAGTTTCAACATTTGTCCAGCTAATCTTCTCATGACTACAATTCTAAACATGTTTGGTTAAAAATTGTTCTATTCCATATAATGAAACTGTTGAACCAACAATTCTTGAAAGGGGTGTAGACATTGATTTCAACCCTATTATTGCAGAGAAACTGGCTCAGTTAGAACATAGCCCAACAGACCCTCCTAAAACCCATCCTAAATTCTTGTTGAAGTTAGGAAATATGGGGAGGAGTCTTCAAAAGTTTCTGATCTACCATTAGGTAAAACATAATGATATTTGTGGCTTACTTGACCTGCAAAACAATCAATCAACTCTTACTGTCCATTGAAACTAACCATAAATTCAATTGAACAAATGGGTTTATCAACTTCAATGGCTAGATCTGAAGGTGAAGCCTCAGTCTCAAACCAATGTATAGCAGAATGTGAAGCAACCATGGTTAGGGAAAGAGCAGAACATGGCACTTCCTTAAGGGTATTAATCCCAAACTATGTTCCTCCCTGTGATAATGTTGTCGAATCAGACCACGAGGTGTAAAAGGCGCTCCAATTCTCATGTCACATGGAATGGAAAAATATATCTAAGATTATATCTAAGGTGGCTCTTAAAGAGCTTCCTTTGAAAATTACAAGACATTAATCCTTTTTCATCATGCTGGGACTTGGCAGTTTTGAATATCAAGAAATCCATGTCGCAGTGAAACAAGTCATTCGAAGGAGGGAGCAAGAGAAAAGGTATCATCAAGACATGATCAAAGCTAGATTTCTGAACAATATCAGTGAATTTTCAGGCTGTAGTGTCCCATGTAGAGGCTGATCAAACTGAAAAGCAGAAGGAGCTGAAGAAAAATATCATGGAGAAGATTGTCCAGCAGTTGCATCTTCACCAAATGCTTGATGTTGTTACGAGGGAGCTTTAACAACTTTATAATTAGTTGGAAGAAGTCCAAGAAGATGCTATAAAGGCCATAAATTATTCTAATGAAGAACTTGGTCGAGTTTAAGAGAGTGAATCTAGTCATGTAAATGATCTTCAACTGGTTGATGATAAATCTCGAGATGCTATGAAACTGATGAGAAATCATGTTGAATGTCTTATGTAATTTCTGAAAAAAGAGAAGAGAATCCAGTATGTGGATGTTCTTAGAATCTTGTTCATCAATGAAAAGCAGTTCATCTTCAATAATCTGTACCATCATATTCATGATAATTGTGTTTATTTTTACCTAATCTAATGGGACTAGTTAGCATAGTTTGATTTTTACTAGGGTTATGTAAACATACCCACAAAAAGTATCTTATAATTGTTCAATATTAACTAAATCATACAAAATGTACATTTAGTGAGCTTAAACTCTAATTTTCTTCAGAGTTCCTTTTATAGGTTCCCAATTTAATGAGTACCATGTCTTTTGATTTTGGTAGTTTAATGTCATTCATGTTGGACTATAAAAATGCTGATATTTAAGGTGGATTAGATTTTACCGAATGGATGATATTGTATCGATTATTGATAATTTTTTAGGAAACATTTTACCATATTCATGTATGGAGGGGGAATTTTGTAATCTGTTACTTGAGAATTTTTAATATGAGGAATTACATGGGAAAATATCTAAAAGGCATTAGAGGATTACTTTTCTATGAATGAAGTTACCACTACATGAAGAAACCCGTTATGGGGGCCAACTAGGACATATACTGCATAGTCAAATAGTAGTATCTTTGGGCTGACAGGTCCGTTATGTAGACAACTTATACAAGGCCACCTAAGGGAAAATGTTGCCTAGTCGAGAAAAAGAACTCTAAAAAACTTGACATTCTAATGCTAAAAGATGAATAATGTTTTATGGAGATTCAAATTTTCCAATGCATAGAGTCTGCTTTATGGAGAAAGAAACATGAATATGGACAATATATTTCCAATCAAAATTGACAAATTATAGTAGTAATGTGACTTCTTTGAAGGTTTGACCCAATAGTAAGAAAAAAAGGTAACTTATGTTTTAAATCATATGTCTAAAATTGGAGATAGAAATATTATACGACATATCGTCATGTAGTCCATGGTTATTTCATATTGCTATGAACATATGGAGATGGAGGAAAATATAAACAATAGAATTGAATACATTCATATCATGAAAACGAGTATAGAAAAAATATGTTAAGGATGAATGTTTTTTAAAAAATCCCTACATAACATCATTAAGAAAAATAGGGAAAAAAGGATTCTACTAAGAATGAATTTACCATTACTTGAGAAACCCATTTTGGAGGTTGAATTATGCAGTTCTAACTGGGGAATAAGCTTTATAGTCAAATAGTAACGTCTTTTGGCTAACAGGTCCGTTATATAGACATCTTATGCAAGGCCACTAAAGGGATCATTCTCCATAATCAGGAAAAAGATCTCTCAGGAATCAGAAATTTTGAGACCAGAAGTCATGAAAAAGGGACCATGAATATTATTTGTATAATATTGTTGCTGGGATCGGAATTGAGATTCTAGATGTCACTACATAGCTCATTAGGATGAGAATCAAGCCACACTTAGTTCTTGAAATAGAGTTTAACATTATACATTACAAGATCATGGAAGGTATTATTTTAGGGTCGTAGAGCTTGGATCATAGTGAGGGAGACACATCATGCTGTTTTTATAAACATGATGTGATGAAAAACCAAGGGGTTCCACATAACACCATGGGCTCCTAGGGGGACTTTTCAGCGAAGGGACCGAATGTGGATTTTGAGGTTAGGCGCAAAGGCTCGTGAAATATGACATGGTTGCAGACCATGTAAATGATTATTCCTATCAAGTGAGGGTATCAGGGATTTTTGTAGTTTATTTTCATAGAGGAAAAGAGATAAAATTGTTTAAGTCCATATGCATGGACCATTACTATGCAGTTTATTAGATTCCAGCTAGGACAATGGGGGACTATATAGTTTAACGTCATATAGCTAGGACGATGGGATGTACACAGTTTAATATCATGTAGGAAAAAAGTGAACAGATATGAATAATATGGTTCACATGGGCTTCACAAATCAACATCGTATATGATAGAGGTGAATCGATGTGAAGAAAGTGGTTTCGGGCATCAACCTCAGGAGGTTTCCTACGTACCTGGCCTTGGAGGAATGGATAAAAGACCGCCTAGTTCAATTGAATGGGATTATGAGATCATAGTGTACATGAAGACAATGATCTGAAGATGATGTGGAAAATTAATAGTGGTTAGTGGCCCATAAGAGATGTCATGGTTGAATCTTATTCTAAGCACACGTGAGTCATGCTTGATGTAAGAACCAACATGAAACAACAAACTAGATGATCATGCCACTAAATATGTGACCGCAAAGGATGGTGTGGGGCTTATGCATGGTTAGCTACCTGAGGAAATAATGTCAAAGGAGTTTAAAAGACAATTGTGCAGGCAGCGATCACAGTTTAATGCCATGTGTCACATATATGGGTTGCTTGGCAATTTAATGTCCTACAGCTCGGGAGATGTGCAGTTTAACGTCATGTTGGATGATAGAGGGGACATAGTATAATGTTATTTTGGACGATAGAGGGGGCTATGCAGTTTAATGTCATGAAGAAAAGACAATGGGTGTATTTGTGTTACCAAAATTTTTTCTTTAAGAATCTTCCATTTTTTGGAGTTGTAATGAGTTCTCCATCCATTAAGATTGAAGAAAAAGCCCCATTGGAGAAGACCTCATGTATTGAGTAAGGTCCTTCCCACTTTGTCTCATGATTTGGAGGCTTCGTTCCCAGTATCATTAGGGTTCAAAGGACCAATACCAATTCTAGTTGAATGAATGAATGTAGAAAAACTTTTTTTTAAATTCTTGTGCTATTTGACTCTGATAGAGTTATAAAAGGTGCATTGTGCACAATATTTTTTCATCTAGTCCTTCCAATTCATAAAATATCTTTTTATATTGTTTATCTGTAGATAACTAATCACAAATCGAAACTCTAAGAGAAGGTAATTGGACTTCAATAGGAAGGACTGCATCTGTTCTATATGACAATGAATATGGAGTTGATTGTGTAGCAGTGCGGGTGGTAGTCCGATAAGCGGATTAATCATTGAAAAGCTTATCCATCCAGGACTTATTATCATTATACACCATCTTTTGACAATTTTCTTCAAGAGACTTATTGAAATCCTATACTTGACCATTGGATGTTACATGTTACTGAGATGAATGGTTGGATATGATATTGTATTTTTTATTCAATTTTCATACCTTGGATGAACAATCAATGGTTACATATTCCTTCAATATGGTATGAGGAACACCAAATCTGGTAATGATGTTGGACTTGAAAAAGCTAAAAATGATTTTAGCATAGACTTATTTGAGGGGTATTTCCACTGCCCATTTTGAAAATAAGTTAGTATCAGTATGAATATACTTAAACTGCTTAGCTATTTCCAGAGGATGAGGTCCTTCTACATCCATTCCCCGTGTAGAAAACATCCAGGAGTATTTATCCATATGATGGAACTCTGTGGGTTGATGAATGATGTTGGCACATACTTGGAAAGAATGACACTTATTTGTGAAATCAACACAATCTTGCATCATTAATGCCCAGAAGTATCCAAGCAATTGAATTTGAAAAGAAATTCTATGTCTATAATGGTGGGAACCACAAACTCTTACATGTACTTCATTCATGAAAACCATTGTCTATTCACCATCAATACATCTAAAGATAAATCCATCAAAACCTCACTTGTAGAATTTTTTTTGGTGATTTGGGCTATCATAAATATTAATGTTGACCACACGTCGTCGAACTTGTTCATTCGCGACACTATCATTTGGGAGTGTTCCATTTTGAAGGTATTCCCGGATAGGTTCCATCTAGCCAATAATATTAACATATGGTTCAGAATTGGGACTAATTTCATTGATTTACACTGTTCTGATTTGAAAACAAAGGTGAAAATATATGACGGTGGACAATACTGATGATTGTTTCATCCCGATTTAGATCTGCAAGGGTTGTGGCGACATTAGCAAGTGCATCAACTTCGGAATTTTGTGATCGTGGGACAAAATAAAATGTAGGTTCCAAGGTAAATTCCACCATTAACTCTCTTTCGTAATCAAACATAGGGATTAACTATTCTTTTCGGATGGAATAATCCCCATTGACTTCATTGATTACCAAATTCGAATCACCTTTTACCTTCAAGTGAATCACCTGTTCCTAAAGCGCCAATTCCAATCCTATGATGAGAGCTTGATATTCTGCTTTATTGTTTGTACCGTCTTGAAAAAATAAGAATTAATAGGGTAGAACTTTCTTTTTTGAGTACTAAGGATAAATTTTTGAGGGTTATTATGAGATACCAATTAAACCTTATGATGATGCAGGTAGTGTATCAATTTCTGAACTGCAAATATTAATGCTAGTCAGCACTTTTCAGAACTTTAATATCAAGATTCTGCCTCAAGCATAGTCTGAATGAGATAGTAATAAATTTTTTCCATACCCAACATCATTATTTTGGGCAAGGAAGGCACCCAATGATCTCTCTAAAGATGTTAAATTGAGAATAAGTGGCCATCCATCAACATGCGACATTAATACCAGTGGAATCAAGAGATATTTTATGAGGATATCGATTGCTTCTTGACGTTATTCAGTTCTCTGGTAGGTGAATCCATTCTTCATTAATCAGGTGAAGGGTAAACACTTGCCTTCCAAATTGGCAATGAAATGCAAAATATAGGCAATGAGTCCTTGAAGTCCTCTTAATTCCATTAAATTTCTAGGTGGTGAAATGTCAAGGATTGATTTTTTCTTCTCAGGATCAACTTCGATACCACGATGGCATAAAAAAATGCTGAGAAATTTTCCTGAGATTTTCCCAAAAGTACATTTCAAGGGTTTCATATTCAAATTGCGTTGTCGATGTTTGTTGAATATGATTTCCAAATCGGCCAAGTGATCAGATCATTGTCTATATTTGACCACATAATCATCCACATTACACTCAACAAATTTTTCGAAATAGGGTTTGAAGATATGGTGCATGTCACATTGATATGTTGCAGTTGCATTTTCAAGTGAAAGGGAATTAACCGATAGAAAAACACACCATGAAGAGCTCTAAAGGCTATAGAATCCTCAAATTCTTGTCCATTCATATTTGATTTTACCCATTGTAGCCATCCATGAATGAAAGAGCTTCGTAGCCAGCCATTGCATCAATTAAGAGTTCTGTTATCAGAACTAGAAAATAATCATTGGGACAATGTCGATTAAGATCTCTGAAGACAATGAAAACTCTAATTTGTCGATTCTACTTTTTCACAGGGACAATATTATCCATCCATTTTGGATATTAAACTTCTCTGATGATTTTATCCTGGATAAGCTTATCATTAGTTGCTTCAATTTTGGAGGCATAAGTTGGGTGTGTTCTTCTTATTGCATGCTTGAATCCTCGATGTTCTTGAAGAAAACCCAAATAATGAGTGGAAACATCATGATCAAAACCAAGAATTTATATATAATTCCAATAAAATACATCTCAATTTTTCATTGAAATTAAGTAAAAATTTCTTTCTCTTTATGAGTCATGGATGCACTAATTAAAGTTTGGCGTGGATCTTCTTTTGTACCCAGATTTATTTCTCTAGGTTCATCCACATTAGTAGATATACCCTATTCAACTGCTGGAGGAGAATCCCTGAGATCTTCTTCTTCTTCTTCAATATGTGTTACTTCTTTTTTTTCTACTTGCATAGTAGATGACAATGCCAAATTTCCATGGTCAGGGGAGAAGTTAAAATTTGATCATCTTGAAGAAGAGACTTCCATTTCTGACCCTATTGATGATGAAGGGTCATCCTGGGGTGATAAAGAGGAGATGGTTGATTGAGAATCAACATCATTCCTTTCCTTTATAATTTCTATAACTTCTCATATCCCGGTTTATGAAGTATAAGATTTCTATATTTCAATTGATGAAATGAAGACATCTCTATTTATGCTTTCATCACTACTTGGAGAATCAATAATTTCTACCATGTAGTCTAGCTTGATTGTCCTAATTGAAATTATGGAAGTTTCTATAAGAGTGATTAGATTTAGGTCTATCCTTTCAATTTTAGTGATAGGAAACACATAATCTTTACTCACATGTATGAATGAGTTTACATTAATCTTTTCCAAATGATTTTGAAGCACTAATTTTGGTGACCTTCTTTGCTAAGGATTTTTTCTTTCGCTCCATGTGATAAACTTCTACCTCAATATAATGAGATTCACACATTTTGAATGGATCCTTGTCACTATACAATGTCCCAATTTTACCATTGAAAAAATATTTGAGAAATTGATGGTATGATGAAGGTACTATGCATGTTGATGTAGCCAAGGTCTTCCATGAAAAATTGTGAAGGTGGTGTCCTAACAAACAACCATGAAATATGATTTAAAAATAATGTCTCCAAACTTAATTTTGAGTGTAATCTCACCCAGTGGTTCTTGTTCTTTCTTATCAGATACTTGCAACATCAAAGTAGTAGATATATCATATTTGGTAAGGTGCAGTTGACAAAGTGTACAAATAAGAATGAGGTTGACTCCCAGTCCATTATCAATGAAATCTAGATGAATGTATATGTCATTTTATTTTCCAGATATATATAAAGGTATGATATGTTCATGTACAACATCATCATCATATTCATATGTAAATGATAACACTGTTTGGAATTCTGTTTGATCACTCTCTATACAGTAGACCTTAGCTGCAGTAATTTCAGTTTCAAATTCTTGAGGACTTGAGAAATTCTCAATAAGCCCCTCCCGAAGATCATTTGATAGATTCAAGCCATCCAGAATTTATAACTTGTCTAGTACATGGGACAAATGTTCCAAGACATCATACTATTGGTCCAAATTTATGTGTTTCCCAGTATGAAAAAAATGGTTTTGTAGGTGCCTTTGAAGTTGATGCTTTGGCAGTAGATGCAACCTGTATTAGGGAAAGAATTGGAAACACTTTTGGCTTCAGTAGATTAGACCGACTAGGTATATCTATATGATGAGAGTAATGAGGTGTAACAACTAAAAAATACTCTACAATAACTGTGTCAGGACCAAATCTTTCATGGGTGGAAGAACATTCATGTTTCTGTTGAGCCCGCTAATGGGATTTTCAACAAGTTGATGCTGCATATACTGTTTTACCAGGGTAGGATTATGATAGTTTCTTCTATAATATCCACGTCTTCCTCTATATCCTAGACCTCTGTCACTTCCTCTAATTTCTCTATTAGATACAGGGAACTTAGTCTCATCATGATCGAAACTATCATTTTCATAGGGATCCGTTAAATGAATCATCTTAACAGAACCGACGATAAATTCATCATATGATGAAGATTCTTCCTGATGAACCAGTTCAGTATGTGCCATTTGGTGGGGTGGTGCCTGTGTTTTTGAAGGAGGTGGCATAAAATCTATAAGAGTCAAAGACAACCTAGGCTTTGACACGAGCATGCCTTTTTCCAACTACTATAATTTCTTCAAATTATGATGATTATTTGGGGATTTTCCTTCTGATGAAGGTTTTTTTCTGTGGAGAAAATAGTAGAAGACACAATTGTTTGATTAAATTGTGTTCGTAAAATTTCATGAGTTCGGTTTATCATTTTCCTGACCATCCAATCATCATATATATGCACATTTTTACTTTTGACATCATTCCACTCGCCTTCTTCCGCTGGTTCAGTAGCAGTAACACATGCAACCTAGGCTGAAGAACCTTTCAGTTTTACATTTCCATAGCCTACCATCTTTTTCAGGAGGTCTTTGAAGACAAAACACTCTTCAATGGGATTCCCCAACATCTGATGAAATGGTAAATAGTTGGGGAGGTCTTTATCTCTTTACATCTTTGGCCTTTTGGGCCTTGGCAACTGAACAAAAATGTTTTCCAGATCTAAGATGAAGTAACCACGAACATGTTCATTCCATAAAATAATAAACAAAGTTCCTTAAATCCAAATATTGTTTCTTCCTTTTATCTCTTTGATCATCTTGATGAGGAGACCATTGTTGTTGATGCTCAGGATGTGGAGCCCTTTGATATGATTAAGGTTTTGAAGTGGAAGTATGCACATATGGTTGTTTATGTGTAACAGTAGCCGTTTCTTCTTTCCATATTCTCTATCTTGGAGATGATTGAATTACATTAGTTTAAGCCCATGTCTATATAAGGGAGTCTTCTATCAGTTGAGAATTTTTTGTAATGTCTTGAAACCCTCTTGTATATTTCACAGGGATCAATGATGTGCATAATTGATAATGTATATTGGCCACACAGATTGACAAAAAATCTTCTTGAGGGAGTACTAAACATATAGAATATGTTAATCCTTTCAAGAAAGCAGTGAAATCCAAAACACATTCAATTTAAATTTCTTTACATTTGGAAAGATCAAAAAATATCATATTTTATAATGCTGAGCTAAATTGAAGAAGGAATTTTTGAAAAAGATATTCCCTCCCAGTAATTGACCGATATTACAAACTTGTATACCCAAAAAAAGAATGTCTTTGTAATTACTGCACAAAACACATGATCATAACTACTTCTTGTTGTTGACGAGTTCCCATCATAGGATCACAATGAGAAACAAAATGTGTTATGTGTTGTTCTGGATCTCCCGAATCATTAAAAATTGGGAATGTGGTATTCAAAAAATTTGTTGGGGGGGAGAGAATTACATCCATCCATTCAGGGTAAGCTCTCTTTTCTTGTTGAAATGGTGCATTCTGTCCTTCCATAGCTTCCATAAATTATGTTAATGACTCAATGGTAGTCATTAATGCTTGTGAAATATCTAGTTGAGCTTTGACCTGAGCATGTACAATAAATGGAGTTTGGAAGGGGATGGTGACCGGTACTGCCACTGATGGTAGTATTGTCGGTTGGTGTCACGTATGAACCATAGGATAACACTTGTGAGTATGTATATGTAAAGGGGGTTATTCTTGATCTATCCCAATTTCTTTAAAAAATTCAATTTATTGATTAACTTTAACATGACTAGGAGGAAGAAAACATTGAAATAGGTCTTAATTTAACCACCTTAACTCATTCATTTCTTCTTCTTATTGTGCGGACCTATACTATAATGAGTGTAATTGGCGTTCTCTATATGTATGATGGGATGTGACCTGAATTTTACCCTTTTCCTTGGCATGTGCCTTTCGGAAGTATGGAAGGGCATTACACAAAGGAATGTCTTTCCTTTGGGAATCCCTCTGGCTTCTGGTACACACACCTCTTTCATTGGTTTAGGTAGGTATTGCCTCTCAAACATGAACTTCTTCATCTGATTCCTATGAGTGAGCATCGTGTTCTGGGGGATCAATGACAATGGTATTAATGAAATTTATTGATGCATAACACATTGTTGCCCTTATATCAGCATTTCTGTGATATTTTCTTCTTCAATTTCTTTTATGAGGTATATCATTTTGTTTGGTTGATCCCTCAAGAACTTCTTAATAGACCATAATTTGGAGGGAATTTCCTAATAATTCAGCTATGCATTCTTCTTATGGCTTCTTACCTAATTGGGAGAAGACTTTCATTCACTATGAAAGAGATTGAGAATTTGAAAAAGACCTCAGTCTAGTGGACTAGGGCTATTTTTTTAATTCTCAACTCATCGAATCATGTCTATTGATCCCGAGGGTAGGAATAAAAGATTTCACGACTTGGAAAGCTGAAGTGGCAGTTAAGCTTCCACATCTGAAACTTTCTTAAAAGCTCTCATGTTTTTTGGGATTTTAGTCCGGAATTTGGTCAGATGAATCATCTGACATCCACCCAATTCACCTGGCTCAGATGACCATTGGATTATTTCTGACACCTATGTCACCTGATGATGCCATTCTCTAAACGGGAAGCCTATTCGATATTCTCATTTTCTTGATGCAAGAGTAATTTAACAGCTTTCTCTTTATATTCTTGTCTTTGAGAAGAACTAGTTGAGGCATTCTCTTGAGCAATTCATTTATTACACACAAAACCAATTATTTTTTTCCAACCATGCACAATAACATTTCATCAGACAACTTTTGGAAGGCTTTGATGACTGGAGAGCACATTGAAATACAATGCTCCATGAACACTCCATCCCCAGAGATGAATACCACATGGGAATTGGTAATTAACTGGCACAACCTTTTTAATGAAACATGGAATGTACATTGAAGGGCTCTCTACTACTTTTCAACCATTGGATATTTGGAAATTGAGATAGATTACAAGTGAATTTGTCTTTGTGACCCTTATATAACTTTAATATGGTTTTTATATTCATCATAAGGTAAAAATTTTCTATTTTAAGTGAAAAATAGTATTCCATATGTTGAGATGAATATTTTGAATACAATATTCTTTCATGGTTTCTAGAATATCATACTGAGAGTCATCCAAAGGACAAAAAATGTCTGGTATTTCACCTTTCTCCGGTTTTTTTCTCATATTTAGCAATTCGTCATCGTCATTTGATGAAGATTCTTCTAATTGATTGGCCCAAAGATGGGGCTTATTTTTTAATTCATTAGTTTCAATTAGATTGTAGGGAATTCATTTGTCAAATTAGTATATGAATGAACTAGGGGAGGCTAGGAGAATGACCTACACCTCGAGATATCTTCTAATTTAGGAATTATATCACCGGTAGCAGTTAGGCATCAGAAATGATCAGCATCTCTTTCTCAAGTGGCTTAAGATACGGGGGATTTCTCATTACTTCATTGTCCACTGAAGAATTTTCAAGGAAATGTGAATTACTACTATACAGAAGACTTTTGAAGATAAATTCATCATCATGGGGAAGGCCACCATGGTGGGTTACAACAACAGATGCAACCTTTTTCTCCTTGGTCTTCTGGACATTCAGAGGGTTACTGTGGCTCTCATCTAAAGATAATGCTTTGAGATTGAACGAATTGTCATGAAGCAATCCTTCATGAGGATGTTTATGATGAAGAACATCAGAATTATAGTTGTTATTTCTTGAATTTGGAAATGTGAGACTAAAATCTTGAGTTGCAACAGATAATTGTTTTAGGTCTTCAAGAAATACAGCATTGAGCAAGGCCTTATTATATATTGGCTCTTTATTTTTTAACTGTACAGGATTGGTGTTTTTCTTGGACACCTTCTTTCTCACATTAGAGACAACTTGTTGAAAAAATTGGTTATTATGGGCAGGTGTATGTGCCTTCTCAGGAGAAATGGTCAGGATGGGCTGACTATCTCCATTTAAATTAGGTGTATGTGCCCAACTTGATTGTCTGTATGACATGGGGGAGTATTCCCCATGACCCTCATGGAGAGGAATAGAGGTGTGTATCTTCTATTCCGTGACATGTTGATGAGTCACTCAACTGATAGGGATGGATTTATGTTTTTTCCCTATGATGTCACTGAATTTGTTATAATATTCTGACAAGTATCCAGAATATGGCCATAGATTTTCTTCTTCTATTTCACCATTTTCAAAATGTACTTGGCAACTTAAGCGGCCAGAATAGGAATATACGTCCATTACCTATTTGGATTAGGTGTGTGTTCCTTCTCCTATCCTTCTTTTCCTGTCATTGAATTATAATAGTACTCATGTGCGGAGGAAGAATGTTGTGTCTTCCTTCTGTTTGTCATCGGTGTTTTCTAATTGACATCTTCGGGTGTTACCAAAGAAGACTATTCGTTAGCTTGATTAATTGCAGGTGTATGTTCGTTAGGATTTTTCTCTACCGAATATGATTGATTAACTTCCTTCAATATTGGCATAATTGATGAGTGTAATCTGGTATATGTTCCTGTTTACAGGTGGTCACCACATTTGGTTGGAGGGCTTCCTTGGATGTAGTCAAATGAGCCTGGTGACTAAAAGCTGATTTATAAACAGATGTATGTGCCTGCCTATAGTACTCTGCCAGAATTTCCTAGTTGGATTAGTGTGTTACTACCAGATGAGTCTGCCTGGAAGTGAAATTAAGAAGGACGGGTGTATATTCTCACCCATTTTTTCCATCATGTTAGTTTGATAATCATCATCAGAGGGGGAAGAGGAAAGAACCTGCTCTCTATTGGACGAATTTCACCTCTGATAGTTCATCTTGTGTGCTTAGTTCTGAGGAACCTGAGCCGAACTCCTAGAGGTGATACCCCCATCATGTTGAGGGTTCACTACATCACGATCCAGGCGGTAATTTTTGGTGGGAATATTCAGGAAGGACTCCTATATTATTTGAATGAGACCTTGAGTGACATATTGATTCACCTCCCTCTAATATGGGAGAGACTGGTTGTTGCATTCAAGGGATAAAGACCTGAAAAGGTTGGATATAGTGGATGGAACCACCTGAATCTTGATCACAGGTGGTCACTATCCGGACAACCATGGTAAGTTGTAAACTTGGAGGGCTTGTCGAGCAGCCTCTATGGTTGGGATGATACCATGTTGACATTATTACCTCCCCAATATATTTGAGACCCAAAACTGTAGACGCAGAGTAGGTGATGTCATCCATAGAGCGGATGAAGATATAGCAGGAGTATTAGCTGAGGGATTCACAGGTGTGAACCTTAAAGAAGCCATTTTGTGTTTTAGAGAGATATTGTAAAAGAGTGATTTTTTGATATAGCATACATAATCAAGATAATTTTGGACATCCTTCATCATTTTGGTGAGAAAATTTGATATTGATTTCATTGTTGGCCCTCATTATAAGTTTAATAGGGGTCTAACAAATAAGTAAAACATCATTTAACATGGTTAGGGATTCACATCAGGTTCATCATTTTATGTTTCTGCTAGAAATTGGGATGAAATTGTTTTTTTATTGTTCAAACATTCCAATTGGTTGTTAACGGGTTTATTCATAAAACCAGAAACACCAAATGACTCTATATCCATTTGTACCAACATTCCAAACTTAGGAGCTCATTAGTTGTGGACCGATGAGGCTTATAAATTTTCATTGGTCAAGAGGATGGGAGGTCAGGCTCATCACAACATTTTTTGGGTAATTATTGCCTACTCTAGGAATCTCTTATAGATTTAGGTTATGTTCAAAAATACTTATTAATTTACAAATAATGAAAATGATTATGTCTTTAGATTTGGAAATCAATGATAGATATCTATTGGATTTATAAAATCACATATATATATTTGAGATTCTTCATCGATGGAGAATCATCCGTATGTATTAGAGATTCTTAGTCAATGGTATTATCCAATAAATTATATAGAAATTTCAAGGTCATTATGATGACCATACTGGTTTTAAATCCACTCAGTGGGGAACGTGGAGTTTATTATCATTTAGAAAGACATAGATTATTTCAGAGTTGGGATCGTACCCTCAGATGGGATACCTATATATCCTCGTGAAAAAGGAATCAAAACCCACCTAGTTAGATAATAAGGATATAGTTTAACTTCATAGGTGATGGCAAGGAATTAATGAAAGATGTGCTTGAACCATAGAAAGGCATCCTACATATTTAACTTTTAAGGCAGAGATCAATGTCCACATATTGCGGGTGAAGAAATATGGGTCTTATGCATGGTTAACAACCCAAAAATATATTTCTTCATTACTTTTACACTCTAAGCTCACATGATTCATGCTCGATGTGAGAAAAAAGAGGTGTCAGTAAACCTACCAATTATGCCATGAAATATGCATCCAAAATAAATGATATGGGGATTATGTTTGTTTGAATACTCAAGTAGATGAAGACCATAACTTATTTAAAGAAATATTCCAAAGAGTAGGGTCCTTAAAGGTATTTGTACTTTATGGAGATTTGGAGTTTTAACATGGGGCTTAATGTTGAGAAGTAGGCCCAAATTTTAAAGGGATTATGATCGGGGCATATTTCTGAGAAGGTGGCCCAAATCAAAAGAAATTAAGATTGGGGCTTACTCTTGAGGAGGATGCCCAAATTAAAGGGGACTTATAACTTGGGGCTTGCTCCTGATAAGGAGGCCCAATGTTAAGGAATGTTATGATAGGGGATTACTACAGAGAAGGAGGCCCAGGATAAGGGGACATGGGTATTACTCTTGAAAAGGATTCCCTAATGAATGGAATTATGATTGGGGCTTATTCATGAGAAGGAGTCCCGATCTAAGGGATCTTGGGGCTTATTCTGGAGGAGGATTCCCGAAATCAAAAGATCTTCTCTTCTTAAAGTATGAGATTATATGGAGGAAAACTTCTAAACATAGTCACATAAAGATTGTATGTCATGATTTTTTGGGAGAGGTTCTCATGGAATTCCATCCAGATAAAGAAAAAAACAAAGGAACCAGGCCATAAATTCCTTTGAGGCATAATATCCTGAAGAGGAGAGGTGAACAGGAGAGATGCACACAAATGAAGTCGGCACACCAGTCATGTCCATGCAAGTGTACATGCACATCATGGGTTCACCTGGGTGATGAAAAATCTGTAGGGTAATACATGGGCTAGACATAACTCAGGCCTTTATTATTATCCTAAGATGTTTCCAAAAGGGTGGAGTGCATGTTTCAATGAATGGGTGGGGTGGCACGCATGTGCCTCCATTTTTAAGGATGTCTGGATACATAGACACGCAAGTACTAAGGAATTCTAAAAAATGATGCCTTATCCTACTCTGTCGTGTCTTCCATTATTGGTTAAATGTTACCTTAGAAGCATTCAAAAGAGTTGATTTGAAGACATGGGTGACCAGAGCTTTGTTTTGAATTTTTGAAAATCCATATTAGAAATAGGGGCTATCAGGGGATATATATAGGCCATCTTGCACATTTGTAGAAAAATAAAATAGGGTTCGCAAGTTAGTTGTGTCACCCATATGTGGCATGCATGTGACTTTCGTGGATCCCTCCAAATGGGCTCCTAGTCCATGCCTTTGTTAATTTTGTTTTGATGTTCTTCAAAGGGTGATCCCATTTGTGCTTAAGGTATTCCCTTTAACATTTTTTGGACTATCTGATGGAAAGTAGTATCAATACACACATAACCATAAAAAATCATTTCATATTTGTCAAGGACCTTTTGCATGACCGCCACAGCAGAAAAATTCCATTACTAAACTGATATCTCTCCTAGTTATAGCCTTGTATTAGTGGACCGAATTAACATGTCATTCCATCCATATCTTTCTCATGAGATAAAAATCATTACCCAATGTATTGTGGGGATATATAGGTCCCACTCATCTCATAATTAAATAACTCTTACAAATTCCACAAAACATTAATCATTCATCATAGCATTACCCATGAAATAAAATGGGATTCCTAAACCTCATATCATCATAACATATTCCATATTAGATAAATGGACTTCATTAAAATTAATTCCATCATATACACAATCAAATCAATGTAATAATAGGGATAGAAACACAACATGATTTCATCATATATGGAATATAATTTTAATAAAATATTTTAAATTAATTCTTGATTAAAATATCCTTTCTTTTTTTAAAAATTATTTATTTTCTCAAATTGTCATAAAATTTTAAAACAAATTAATTTTATTGAAAATACACAAGTAAATTTTATAATGAATTCTTCATGGAAATACGGTGTTACAAATATGTAAAAAATAATTATTGTCATATAAGTTAAAAAAACATTTTTCTCACAATTTATCTATAAAATTATTAATTTTCCATTCAAGGTAAAAAATATATATATTTTCTCCAAACATTGTAGTAAATTTCAAAATTGGTAAAAATTACTTTAACCACATATTGATTAATAATAATCAATTTATGAGAATATTTTTAGTAAATTTTGACATGGATGATAAATATATACCCATTAGGTACTGAAAAATGAACAATCTCAGATAAAACGATATTGTAAATTTTATCCCTTACCTTAAGTATCAAATGTTTCGTATGTGTCCAAACCACCTATTCCTCGACGTTCATCTTATAAATCTCCCCTTACGAAACTGGAGTTGGTATTTTGAGAATACCAGGAACTCTAGAATGTGACTAGAGATGTTTAGAATAGAAATTTGTAGGGTTTGGCTGAGCATGATGTCCTAAAATGGGGTGAACTGGAGAGGGAGGAGGTGCCTTTTTATAACAGAGGAGAGGGTCACTTTAGGAAACTCATCAAAATATTAATTTATTATAAATTCAATTTGAACTAAAAATTGTCCAAAATTTATTTAATTATAATATAATATTATTTCGGTTCTAATACCCTAATCCAAAAAAATTCACAGATGTTTTGAATATTTTTTTTATTCTTATATTTTTGGTTTAACACTTATTTTACCTTTTTAATCATACTGTGATATCATGTTATTTTCACCATGTGGGTTATCTTAATTACTATATCCTTAAAAGAGACATAAAAAAATTTATTACGTATTTAGAGTTATTTTAACTATTTTCTCGAATCTTATATTTTTTAAAATTTTGTATCATAATATAAAATGTTTTATGTTTTAATTTATGTAACGTGTCAATTTTTAACACTATTCTTAATTGACTTTTTAAAATTTTATAAACACAATATTACTTCAAACATAAGGCATTAAATCATTGTTAATATGTCAATTTCATCCAAAAAACTTGTAGATGTCATCAAAATAAACAAATTTTATTTGTTTTAATATTTATAAAATCATTTATTTTAATATTTAATTAATGAGGAACTCAATACATCATAAATGTGTCATAGGTAAAACTATTAATATAATCTCTAAAAATTATAAATAAAATACCATGATGTAGGAAATATTTTCAGATTTCTAATGACTATTTATAAGCATATAGATCGGTTATATAATCCTATTTTAAAATTGATTTAGTAAAATATATATGTTTAGGTTATAATTATATTTTCATTAAATTAATTCTTATAAAATGTCATTTTCACATCCATGTGAATTCATGGGGTCCAAAATAGACCCAATAATGCCCACGGTTGGAAATATATTAAAAAATAGGATTATGAAATGTTTTAAAGTAGTTTTATATTATTAAATTAATATATTTAAACCATAGTCACCATATTTAACATTCAAATATGGTAAATAAAATAATTACTGATTTTACTATTCATAATGTCCAAAAATAAAATCTCACTATTCACACAATTTGGCCCTTATAATTCAAAATATGGAATCCACTTTCCAAATTTCAAACCCAGAAGGTGCAGTAATTAATTTAAAATTATTCCCATTGTTGAAATGAGAAAACATGTTTTTAACGATATAACATTACAAAAGATTGTAATGTTTTTACCAATATATTAAATGTAAAATTAATGATGATGAAAAAATGATATTTAATGATAATAATATATTCTATTTATACATTCAAACAAATCTATATTTTAATTTATCCATATAAAATATCTCAATGAAAAATGTTGACTTTAAATAAATTTTAGCGTATTTTTAATATTCATCCAAACATGAAACTTATTAAAAAAATATCAAAAAAATTCCAAAGTAAATTTTTATATCCTATTTATGATTAACAAGTTTATATTGTCATATATAAATGATTAATGTGTTAAATTCAAAATCTAAAATGGTCTTAGCATTGAATGGTCTAAAAATATCCTTTTGAAAAATAGATTCTTATACATAAATAGGGTTTTTTCATACCCAATGACTAAAATATCCATTTGATGAATATAAAAAATATTTTATAAAGTAAATAACACATATATCTCATTAATCTCATTACTAAATGTAATTCACTAAAAAAATGAAAATATCTAATAGATTTATATTTCTTATAAATAATTAATTTCAACAGAAATCATAATGCATTTTCATAAGTTATTTATAATTATTCTTGCAAACCTAACGGCTAGGATATTATAGTAATTTTATAATAAGGGAATATCATTGTTTTCTTAGTCTCATAATTTTGTGAAAATCTTGCTACTGAAGAGTAAAAATTACTTAATGAAAATATTTCATATAAACATCCAGGTGTTACACATACAATATAAAATTTTCACGTATGGAAATTATGAGAATAGAAAGTGTATTTTTAATGGTACTAATCAAATTTTCAACAAAAATTACATTAAAATAACAAATAAAAGAATTCAAAAGTTTATTCATGAATGATTTAATATAATATCATTCCCACCATTGTTTATAAGATGTTCCCCATGATTCATAGCATTATAATGTTGTGTGAGCATAGAAAAATGTTTTTTAAGCTCCAATAATGTTATGTTGATCAAGAGAATAATCATTTCACTTTTCATCACAGTCATCCTTAATATGATTCCATTAGGTTCTATCCAGTTAATAAAACTAGAATGCATAGGGGAAGAAACAATAATAATTTTGGGGAAATAATTAATATTAATAATTACATAAATAATTTTTGAATAATGTCACCTTATTTTTAATCTATTCTTCCGTAGGGTTATCTGAGGTCATTCATTGTAAAAATCTATTTAAATCCTTGATTGTGATTTGTAAATTGTTTTGGAATATCCAAATAATATCTCCCAATAATGTAAACAATGTGTGTCAAACGGAAAATTTCCGTGCACCATGTAGTGATCATTTTTAGATCAATGAGCTATTTTTTTAAATATAACCCTTAGCTACATATATATTTTAGATCCATATCCACTTATAGTATCTATGGATGGATGAAATTTCATAGAAATACCATTTCGAATCCATTAATAACACTAAAAGTAATTTTCTAATACATTTACTTACATATAGAATTATATGAATATATATGCCAGTAAAATCCTTAGGAATATCTCTTGGGATATCAGTAATGTTTTATCAACAATGTTTTCAATGGTTTTCTAATATTATCCTCATAATACAAGAGTATCACCCCAAACATCTCATACATAGAGATTACATATTTTTAGATTAAAATTCAATACATTTCAAAAATACATGATTGTGGACCATATATGTTTAGTGTTATTGGATACTAGAAATATAAAATTTTTATTTCTAAAAATTTATTTAATATATTTCATAAATAGCATCCCATTTACTACTCTTCGTTGACATACCATACCTACCACCATTCTTCCTAATTGGGGAAATGAAATATAAGAAAATGTGATCTAAAATGTTCATTAATGGTAAACAAGGGATATATCAATATAACATTAGTATATGGTCATTAAAACATTAGAATAATATTAGAAAACCAATTTACTACATATCAAAAAGTATAAAAGTGACTCATAGAATAAATAATGTTAGTTAATCAAACAAGAATCATAATGGAATCAATTATCATGAACCATGTGAACATAACACCGAAATAAGAAATTTGTTTGTGGAATATTCATATGAAAATAAAATTATTACCTTAGTAGATAACTCTGTTTTCCAAAGCATTCATAGTGGACGACATTCACTATCTAGACCATCACTATAGTAGAGTTTCACTTCCAAGAATAATATAAGGGATGGGGTTACTTACAAAATTGGGTTCACTCATTATTACAATCCTCTTTATATCATGAGATATTTATCTTGACCAATTTAATTAGAAATATATATAATTCCAAACCATCACATAATATATATAACACATATGTGTGCCAAAATGTCAAAAATAAATGAATAAAATGGGTTCCATAAAAATTTTAAAATATAATATTTAGTGAAAAATAAATAGGTTTTGAAATATTTTTATCTTTTAATACTATAATAACACATAGAAAAAAAGAAAAAGTTTAATTATGTATCATATTATGGAATAACCCATTCAAGATAATGAAGTTCAAAATATTATTTTCATTATAATAATGAACCATTAAGATAAGGAATGAGAAGGGTGTTCTTCGATCCTATACATAGTAAATTATAGGTTACATAAAAGGTCTTCATTTTATATGGAAAATGATCTTGAAATATTAATTAAAAAATTTCTTGATTAAAATAGACTTTCCAAATTTAAATCCTTTTTTGAAATAGAAAATATTTTTGAAATATTTTTTTGGAAACAAATTTTGGAATCATTAAATAAATAATTAATGATAATTTAGATCATTTAAATAGGGAAATATCATTCCCACAAGGAAGATTATATATTTCTAAAAATAAAACAATATGATAGTTATTTTCAATCAAAATATCCATTGATACATAAGAATGGTGATTTGATACATTGATTGGTCCTGATGGTGGAAAATTTCACTCATTCCATGCATGTTAAAACAAAAATTCTTTTCCAATATTTTTATAAAATTTAGATTTAACTTAATTTGAAAATGGCAAGACGATTCCTCTGAAAAATATTTATAAAAATTCACACATGGGTAAAAATGTCAATATTAAATCATTTAGGGTATTTGAAACTAGGTTATTTTTGGAAAATTGGTATTGGAAAAAATATATTTTAAATTTATTATATATTTAGTTTGAGTAATCTATGAACTTTTTTTGTAGAATATTAAATTCACCATTCATAGAGATGGTAGATCATACAAATTATTGATAATTATTTCCATTATCTCAAAATATGACCTAAAAGAAATATAAATAATATATGGCCCATGAAAAAAATTATTTTATAAATATCACATGTGTTCATTTAAAATAGTTCTTTTTTTCCATCGTTGTAAAACATATGTGAAGAATGAATCACAATGCTTCATGAGGTGGTAGTCCACCATACACAAGAACAACATTATCATCTCACCCAAAGAATGTAATTTAAGAAGGTATATGCGATATAATAATTTAAAAATTACAGTAATAATAAAAATATAACATATATATATTTTTAATATATTGTTATTACATTCAATGTAAAATAAAAATGAAACAGTCATCACATCGGTTCGTGTTGTGCTAGTCCGATATACACATGAGTTGCATTATTTTTTTTGGAAGGGTTTCATGGTATGTATGTATATATGGTGTCATAGCTCCATATGTATAATAACATATTAAATATCATATATAATTATTATATCCACCATTACATCCAATTTTGAATGATTGTGATGGAAAAAAGAATAACAACGATTCGTATGGTGGTTGTCCAACGTACACACAAACTATGATTTCAAACCATGCTTTATGAAAAATGATATGTATATATGTTTTTAAATTATTATAAAACATATAATTTAATGGGAATTAATTATTTTATTATATCATCATGTTTTAATAATAATTTACAGAGGTGGTGTATGAAATTAAAAAAATGCTCGGGTTGGGATGTTAATTCTTCCGTAGACAACATCTTTTGGTTTTCCCCAAAAGGATTCATAAAATGAATTTATCAAAAAAATTAAGGATTATAGGATAATAGAGTGGATTTATGGAATTTATATAATAATTTATTACATAGACTAAAGGGTTTTGGATGAGTGAAAAATGAGAGGAGATGGGGTGGCCTTTAATATGTGAGGTGAGTCGTACACTTTTAGTTTTTGAAATTACATGTTTTGTCCACGTTTTTAACGTGGAAGGTGATAAAAATTGTCTCATTGCATATAAATGTACGTTATAAGTTTAAAATTTTCCATTAATTGTGTTCTAGACAATTTTATGGCCATTTTTAATGTGTATCATTTTGGTTTAATCCTTAGTAAACCAATTTTTACTTTAACAAAGGAATATAATTTTTATTCTTTTATAATTAATTGTGGATAAAAATTAATTTAACAATATTAGAGAATATATGTTATGATTATTCCAAATATGGGATCCATTTTTTCAAATTTTGTGCACATAAGTGGAAATTTTTAATTTATATTTAATCCTATAGATGGCATAAGAAATGGGTTTTCCAAGGTGAAAATTTTTAAAAGGTTTAATTGATTTTATATCAATATTTAATATGAAATTTTTTAAAATTCAAATTATTTCAATAAAATATATATATATATATATATATATTATTTTACTAATATTACAATTAAGGCCATCTTAAAAATATGTATTTGGTTTTAAATACAATATATTAAAATATAATTTTTATTAAAACTACTAATTATCAATATTCATTGAAAAATATATAATTTTAGAAAAAAATATAAAATTATCCTTTATATAATTTTAACACGATGATTTAAAAATTTAATTTCAAATTTTAGAATAAATTTCAAATAATTAGAAAAAGACAATTTTAAAATAAGTGACGTAAAAGGTAAAAAATGCATTATTAAAAATTATTATCATTATGTGTAGAATTAGATTTATTATTATCTATTATTCAAAAAATCCATATAATGAATGTTAATATTTTCAGTGAATATATAATATATATATTTCAATAAATTAAATGAAAAAATATTTTTTAGATTTTTTTGATGAAAAATCTGTTTTTCTGCGTAAAAATAATAATTCCAAAAATAGATTTGATTTAGTTTCCAAAATAATATTTTTTAATTTATAATTAATTTATCAAAAAATATTTATTTATATATAATAGGGTAATCAAAATATTTTCATTATTTGGGTTATCATATTTTTACCCTTCATTCCTCTGGGTACATGATAACTATCAAAATAATTAATAATATTGTAATATTATGTTGTGATTAATTAATATTATATCATTGATTTAATGAAAGATAAAAAATGTTTCACTTTACAGAAATATAAAAATGATTTAATTTAATTGAAAAATGTCCCAAAAAATATAAGCTCGTTTAAAATACGGTCTATTTTCTATCAGTATGACAAGTATCTTTCTGAGATCTATTGTCTAATGTTTTTGTAGATGCTTAACAATGAGATAGAGTATAATAATTCTAAAGGAAATTTCTTTTCATATGGGATGAGTCAGAATACCCAATATGTGAAGGATTTTATTGAAAGAATATAAATTTTTTTTTGAAGAATAGTAGGTGTGTATAACTAGTTATCAATGAAAGTGGATTTTTTCTACCATATTGACGATGTCTTCTCTATTATAATCACTTAAGGATAGTGAGGATATTTATCCATATTGTGTTGATGTGCCTGATTAGTTGGAAGAAAATACATTCCTTTTAGGTTTTACTTTATACATATATGGAGTAATTTATGTTTTTGATAGGGTGACTATTTCATCTTCTAATAGATATGAGTTTATGAATGTCACTCATGATTCACAGTATTAAGTGCACCGCTGATTGAAGAAGATGTATCTTAATATTAATAATAAATTCTTATGGCCTGACCTGAAGAGAGACATTACTATATTTTTCTCCCATTGTCTCACATGATATAGGATCATGGACAAATAATAGACACATAGATGTTTATTTTATCCAAATATTTTTCCTATATGTAAATTGGGTGAGGTGAGGAGAGAGTTCATGATAGGGTTTTCCAAGACAGTAATGGGTGGAGAAAACATCTGGGTCTAGATGATTAGTTGAATAATATTTTCCACATTATACCATTTTGATTAAATAAAATATTCTATAACCTATTGTTGGAATATTGTATAGATTCCTAGGGTTCTGTCAACAATGGTATCTAAAAATGACAACTCGATTACTTCACATTTATGGAATGGACTTTTAAATGTGATGGAGACTCAATTGAAGTTGTGTACGGCCTTCTCTTCCCCATTATGGTGGGATATAAGTGAGAATAATATAAACTATATGTGGTATTTTTATAGAAGGTGTTTTAGAATTATTTGGTGCTTTGGGCGTTTTTTTGGATATAAAGGAGTTCCCAAACACTAATAGATTCTAGTCCATGATTCAGATGACACCCTTAAAGGGTTTTTATGAGTGTTCTTATCATTCACCAATGTTCTGACATGAGGTAGTTGAATCATAAATTTTTTAAAATGATTTTTTTAGATAATACCACAAATTGTGTTAAATTTATTTATGAATGTCTGTATATTGGCATAGAATATATACAATTCACATGATGATTGAAGGAGATGACCCAGAGAGTTTCTAATGTGCAACAAGGACATCTTGTAGTTCCCCTAGATTAGGTAATAGTGGTATTAGATAGAAAGAATTTATCTTGATGTTTTATATTGTGTCATTTTAGATCATTTAATTCATTAAAAAATTGACATAATTTCTGGGTCTTCCTCCATTATATCAAGGTATTTAGAACGTGTGACATGTTTCTTTGATTAATATGTATGGACCTGATCCTATACATGTGATCCTTTGTGATTATTTAGAGTTAGAGTGGGATGGATATTTTATGGAATGAAATATTAATATATATGAACAAAGAGTTAAAGTGCTATGAGGAAATACGGTTTCTCTAGTTTTGGTTCTATGGAACCTTAAATTTATTCTAGAAGAGGCATGTGAGTAGTAAGCGAACTTTTCAGTGCGGTGGCCATATTTGTAAGATTATACCAATGGGAGTAATTTTCTGGGATGAGAATTAAAAAGAGGTATATAATTGATAAAAATTATATCATATACACCAATATTCATAAATTATATAGTTCGTAGAAATTTTAATGTGGTTACAGGTAGGTAGAGTCATTATGGATGTTTTAATAGATATAAGGCCAGACATGTGTGTGTATTATATCTGAAAAATTCAAAGTGTTCCATGTAACTATTTGAGGAGCCTCCTAGGAAGATGTAAATATTATCATAATATATATTATTATTAGTTTTTCACTTGGGTTCAATGAAATATTTCATGGTACCACCATGTTTCTAATGGAGGCTATCATCTATCTAGTGGAGTTAAAAATAGTCAAGTAATGGTGGTGAGATTATAATAATTTCTCATAAAACATAACCCATTTTCAGTTTTTACAATTATATATTAATCATACTGATTCCATACCACATAAGATTTCACTCTGGTGATTTTTGGGATCCATCCCTCTATTCTAACTCCCTATTTGAACACCCAAATAATTAATTGATCATGCATTTCCAATCTGTTGAGACTTTGTTCTAGAGATATCTTTATGGATTATCCTTCATCAATACTAGTTATATACATTATTTTTTAATATCATATATTAGTTTTTTACGGTTTAACTAGGGTTTCATTTATCAGTGATATTATTTCTTCTATGATTTTGGGAATTTTTATATGGGCATCAATCTGACCAATGTCATTATAAAATATTGAACTTCGATATATGTTAAACCATGAACTAACATTAAAAAACCAATGTAAAACATAATCATATTATTCAATTTATTATCGATTTATGAATTATCCTAGGATTTGGGGGTGCTTTTGGACTCGACTAGTGACTATAACTTTAGATGATCATTGATGTTTTGGTAGGAATCCCATGACTTTAGAAAATATTTTCAACATGTATTTAAAAATGAATTATCTGTGATGGGTCATTTATGAAGGTATCTTTTCTCAATGAAACATAAGAATATAAATTTATAATTATCGTAACATTCATATACTTGAGTATCAGCTTGGATTTTGTGTAGTTATTATATATTTATGCATTTTTCTTGTGAGTGGACTCTTACGATTTTCCATTTTTTAAATTATTATGTATACCAATTTTTTACAATTGGTATATTTGTTTAATATATTGTATTTATCTATGGTTTTATTGAACACTTTAGGACATTCTATCTTGTATTCATCACCCAAAATTAGTTTTACATCTTATAATGCATCATTGTGACATTATTCATGTTCTTTTGGTTTCTTTAGTGGATCAATATATAAAACTGGCCAAGAAGAGACTCTTTTGACTATTTATCATTCAAAGTGGATGATCCCATTTTATTGTTTTTATGTTGGATTATTACACTAATGAATTCTAGTTCTATAAACCCATACTACTAGGTCAAAGGATCCCCCCCCAGAATTTGGTGGAATAGATATGTGTCATCGAGATAATTTTTTTCCTTAGTATAGATCCTAGGGGATCAAAAGGTGAGTCTTTTGAAAATTAAACTACATGGTGAGGATGTGTGACGGTGGTTTGTCATGCTATAGGTAGTATTACTTGAAGTTATAACATGGGTGACTATTAATGATCTATTATTTGATAAGTACAGTCTATGTGAACTAAAATTCGACCATGCTCTGAAGATCAGTGATCTATAATATTGGAAAATTACAATTTCCTCATATTCAATATATTTTTTATATCATATATTATTTCCTGGATTTTTGTTTGTGAATGTGGCTATCAAGGATAGAATGTTTGAAATTGGAATTCATTCTAATCTAAAGAGAATGGTAAATAACATTAATATGATTAAATATTTAATAGTGCATCATAATGAACAGAATATCAAGAATGAATTTAAGAAAAATTGACCAAAAAGTATTTTTCTAGTTATATGGGGATCAAGAAGTTACATCTCTATTATAATCCTAGTATCATATTGTGATAATTTTTTTTTCAATGTCAAAAGATAGATTCTAGGGTATCAACCATCATTTATAGTAGATTAGAAGTTCCCAAAATACCTATGTAATGTATGACCATAAAAGGTTCTACAACATCAATAATAAAGAAAAAATATCTAATACATTACCTATAATTTCCAGAATAATCTTTGTTATGGAAGGATTGATGATTTGATGAAGTTTTGTGGTATGTCTTCCTAGATGATAATAGTTAGTAAAGGCACGATACCTCTATAGTAGGTGTATAACCAATATGGATTGGTGAACCATATGGCACAAGAGCCTCTGGGGTGTTGTTGGGTGGTTGAATATAGTGATTATATAGATGATCAGTATTTAAAAGATGGCAGATATGGGCCATACCTAGTTCATGGTACAGTCTAGATCTAATCTACTCCATCTATTGCTTTGTTTTAAGTAACTGAATCACATTTATTCATGTTATCTCTAGTATATGTTGGGTAAGGATTTAGTGAATGAATTTTTTTTCTACCAATAAACCATGGGGAAGGATTATTGATCATCCTGATATATTTCTAAACTATATGATGGTCTATGAATTATTTTATCATGTTTAGTGCATCACTATTTTGGATATGATATGATTAGACATGATAATTGGAGTAGAATGGTCGACCAATTAATATTCCCAAATTGAATGTTATCTAAGATGGTTAATTTATACTAATGAGTAAATGTTATTGTTTACCTATTAGAGGGATGTTGTGGTTGGATGATTGAAGAAAAAACCTTATCGTATAGATTTCTTTTCATTGTAGTTGGCTATTTTGATCCTTATAATGGCTCATGTAGTTCCCCATACTCTTTACCCAAAGTGGTAGGCTTGTAATAAGATGTCATTACAGAATATTTTACAGGGTTCCTCCACACTATAGAGTAAGGTTTAAGACTGATAATATACTTATAACATGAACTATATTATTTCAATGGTATTGTATGGAACCCATTGAGTAGATAAAACACAATGTGCAGCTGCATGATCTTTATGAAAAATTATTCATCAGACACATAACAGGACATTGGTGTTCACTAGCGTTTTTATCCAGGAATAAAAATGGTAGTATCCATATTTTTAGTACTATAATAAGTTTAATTAGATAACTATGAAAAATAGTTTAACATATCAATGAATTCATTACTTTTTTTATCAATTTCGGGTGGCCAAATTATTTTAAAAGGATTATGGTTCATTATGATACCACCAGCTTCGATTCAGAGAGGAATACATGTTGAAGACATTTTTTGGATAATTTATTTGTTATATGCCAATATTATTATTCTCTTTGGTTTGAAGAATGCTTACATATTTTTCACAAACCTCATGATCAAGATCCTTTACCCATAATTGGACCCCTATATCACTGTGTTCATTATTGACATCCTTAAATAATTATTTGAATTATAATAAAATTACTTAATACTTTTTAAAAAATTGAATACATATGGAGAATATAATCTTTATTCCAATTATTCAAAATATAAATTTTAAAAATAATATTTGCACAGTCTTTTTCACATGGATTCTCAAGAGGGGATATGAGTTGATCCAGAGAAGGTTGGTATAGTTATTTATTAGGAATGACCGAGGAATGTGTTAAACATATAGTGTTTTATTATATTTTATGTGTACTATAGGAGGTTAATTATGAAATTATCTCAACTTGAATCACCCATGAACATATTTACCACTAAGGTTGTCATATATGATTGTAATTACTATTGTATGTTGTCTCATAACTGAAAATTATGTTTTCATCAGCTATGATACTGATTATTCTTTTCCCAAGATTTTGGAATGTGGTATATTGTAAAATGTTCATCATTTTACTGGGATATATAATAATTTAGGTTGATTATGTAGTTTCTAACATATATCAACAACTACGACACAACAATGAAAATTACACTACTCATGATTTAGAGTTAGTGGACATGGTCAATTCTTTGAAATATTGGTGACACAACATATTATGTGACTGATTTTTCATACATATATATGGGACATATAATCTGTTTAGAAGACCCAATATTCATAAAAATAGATATAAAACCATTTTAAATGAATGATAAATACATTTTACAAATACCCCATTGTAGAATGTTTAAAATTACTATATTTAGTGGCAATAAAAAATTATTATTACTTGAATAATCATTAACATATCTCTTAAATAACTTCAATCATAACACTCAACATTGACATATGCTACCTAAAATTTTACTTCACATCTTGGGTAAAGGAATCAAAAGAATGAGTGATTCTAGATTCCCAGTAATGTTAAAAAGGATATTTCCACATAACATGAGAAAATGGGTAAGAGAATGTGGAAATAACATTTAAAAACCAAAACCAACATATCATTGATCCAAAACATGATTTATGGATTATATCATGGAATTTCATATGACAAGAATAATAATAGAATAAAATTACATGAACCTTGATATCATAACATAGGAATAAAAATATTAATTTTTTCATTTACATAATCTTTAAAAATTATTTCCTTAGTATTCAAAGATCATTTAGAAGAAATTCATGATAGAATGAGTTCATTCCCTAGTCCATCATAGTACTAAAGGTCAACTCCCAAGAATATTATATTGGATAAAATCACATATTGAAATAGTTTCACTCCCCACTATAGTTCTTTTTATGTCATGAGACAAAATTTTGTACCAAATTCATTAGAGGGAAATATAATACCCACCCATAAAATTATGAAAATCATACATATTTTTCCAACATGATAATAATAAAATCATAATTTCAGAACCAATTTAATGAAATTGGCTTCAAAAACATCTCAGAAAAGATGAATTATAGTAAATAAATAGGTTCAATATCAGTTAAATTATTTAAACATAACATAACTCATGAAAAATGAAGCAGGGCGGTGATCATGTTGTCGAGCATGTCAAATTAGTTGTTTAATTTTGAAAAGAAATTTTTCAGTATAGTAGCAACACTATGTCATCTGTCGACGGATCCTTAGATCATTAATTTAAAATGTGGGTTTTGATTATGAAATTAGAAGTGGAATGCGGTTTTGTAAAACATAGGTATTTTATGATTAAAGATGAAAATAGAAAATTAAAGAGAAAAAACAAAGTACAAATGAACAAGATTAATTATGTGTGATGAACCTGGGGTACTTTCTTGATGTTTATCCTTAATCGCTTCATGAAATAGGGTCAGCATCATTTAATCAAAGGTTTTCAATAGCTAGAACCATAATTTTATTGAGTTTATACTGTGATACCGTGTGGGGTTTAGTCTAAAACACACAATGATTCACCGGACACCGCTGATGATTGGGTGATTTGTGTTTGACATCCATACCAAAACTCACCGAGGAAACACACAAAGAACTCAATGTGCTTACCAGGTTTTTATGTTATTTCTTTATGATTCCATGAAATAAATAAACATGTACATGACAATGATTATGTGAGTTCAATTGACCAATATGAACCACACAAACACCACAATTGAAAGGGGGAAAAGAAGTGGTGCACGATGTGTGAAACATCAAATAATGGGTACCCCAAAAAATGATCGAATGAGATGAGCATGAAAAATCAGTATATAACAAAATAAAATTAAAATATATGATGATGAAAAAAACCACATCCAACATGGAATTAAAATGATCATTCAATATAATGCACACATAATGCTCAGGATTACATCACGTTCCTCCCTGGGTGATCATAAGGCATTTAGAAACCCATGGGAGGGTAGGAAGATGAAGATGTTGAATTAACAAATCCTGTAGCCTCCCGAACATATAGAGAGGGTGAAAATACCTATTTGAGACTCCAAAATGGCAGAAACATTCCTCTTTTTTGAACTCCAAAATGGGGTGCCCATGGTGCCAATTTATAGGCAAAGTGGGAAGTGGATTTGGGCACCCTGATTTCACGAATCCTTTTTGTCCATGGTTTTGGATGGTTAGAAATCCTTAAATAACTTTGGGAAAACCTATATAGTTGTTGTTAGACATCTTTTATATCTCCATATAAAATGTGATGGCTAGATATGCAATATAGTCATAGATATTGACAAAATACAGAGGCAATGTTTTGACCTAGTGCAGATCCACTTTATTGGATATATTATCTTGTAAGGGCCATTTTATAGACGATTTGGGATTTGGATTCTTCATATGAAATGGAAATCATTAAACTCTTGACCCGCTCACAAAGATTCATACCATTTTATGGAAATTATTAGTAGAATAATGTGTTTTATTATACTAGTGTTCTTGGATCTTTTGTAGAATGGACCATTTTCATGGAAATTATCATAGGTCCTCCAAATCACTTAGACCTACAATATAATTATCAAAAAAAGTATCATTTATATTTTTAATAGTGTTAAAAACAAAATAATTTAATCAATAATGGAGTTAAATTAATTATTATACATGTAATTTTCAACACAAAATCAGTTTAATACATTAGTATATGGGTGAAAGAAAACACTGAATTGTGGCATGATCACATCCCCCACACCTAAAAATTTTCACTCCTAGTAGAAGTATAATATCCTAATCATTTACCATTCCTAAATGAAAGGTGTGAAATTATCCAATATTTTTTGAAATGAAATTCAACTTTTCTCTTCTATGGAATCAATTTTTATATCATTTTTCGTTTCTCACATTCAAATTTGTTGAAATTCATTTGTTCACCCATGCAGCATGTCACAACATTCCTCACCTTAAAATTTTCCCTCTTCACTCATGGAACATATGAATGTGTATTTATTCTCTTTTCCCAGAGTTCATGTGATCTTACAATATGCTTTCCAAGATTCTCATTTCACTGCCGTCAGAAACTAGTGTGCTACTCAAGATTATTCCAACAGGTTGTTCTGAGGTTCTAGGGTTGGTAGGATTTAATTTATTAAAAATACGAGGTATAAGAGGAGTCTTTAATCTCTTATGTACAAAACATGTCAAAATCCAACATGCGTTCATGAATAATGTACACACTCAGCCACTAACAAAGTGTATCACCTCCAACTCCCTCTCCCCATTGTCAATTTTTGTGGTTCACAACCATGAAATGAATAATAATGAATAAAAATACACTTTTCTCAATTTTTACATTTGTTCTGTTTTTTTTAATGTCTAAGACTATTTATTTATTGTTTTGTTATGATAATGGGGGAAACATGTGGAAAAAATTGATGTAAAATGGCTTCTGAACCCATTTCACTCGGAAAACGTTGGACCCCATTATATCAACACATAAACATGATTCTCTCCCCAGAATTCCCATGGAAACACACTTTCTCCCACACATGCTGAAAATAAAAAAATAAAATAATCAAGAGATGGGTAGGTTGGAATAAAATAGCTTGTAATGTGGCTACGTAAGAGGGATTTCAAGGACTCTATGGGTTAAGAAGGATTTAATGTAAAGGTGGCAAAAAATAGAGGATTATTGTAATAAAGGAATATCAGTGAATGATTTCCTATATCATTAATGTAAAATACATTATTATTATGGCTTCAAACAGAATCATGGAAACTTCTAGTTTCTCTTCATGGCTCGATACTATCACGAAAGTGATTAATTGGAAGAATATACAAAAAGGGTGTATAATATTTCTTGTGTAAGGGATTAAAATATTTGTCAGCACAAAAAAGGAATGGGTTTCAAAAATCCATTAAATACCTAAGAATGATTTGAAAATAAAAATTATAGAAAAAGATTTAATATCAAAATTCACAGGAAAAACATTTTTACAAAATAATGGAATTTTCCACAAAATATACTCAAGAAAGAAAAATTATTTTGGATATTATTTTTAAGATCATTTTTTATATAATTACATAGAATAAGGAAAACTAAATCAAATAATGAAATTAGGTTTTTATAATTTTTTATTTAATCCTAACTATGAAATGTCACCCTCCCCCACACCTAAATGTTAAATTGTCCTCAATGAAAGTACTTTAAATAAATATGAAAGTAAATAAAAGTAGGGAGAGGGCACATCCTACTAAATGGTGTCATATGTGTTATCTATCAGTTTTATTTCCTCCACGAGAATCTTTGGAAATCCTCACAGAAGTGTTTGAGGCTCTGATCGTTGACAGTAATCCTTTGTCCACTTATCTCAGGAAAAACCTTTATAGCACCAAAAGGGTAAACATCAGTAAAAGTATAAGGACCAAGCCATCGAGAACGATGCTTACCTGGGTAGAGCTTTATCATGGAATTATACATGAGAAACTTCTCACCAATAAGAATCTTTCTCTAATGTATCATGCTATCATGGATTTCCCGTGTCTTCTCTTAATAGATTCTGGATTTTTCATATACATCGCATCGAATTTCTTCCAACTCAAGAATCTTCATCTTCCTTTGTTCACTTTTATTTGAAAGATTCATATTACATTGTTTAACATCCCAATAAGAACGGTGTTCTACCTTTACTGGGAGGTGATAAGCCTTTCCAAACACAACTCTCTATGGTGACATTCCAAATGAGGTTTTAAAAGTAGTATGGTACGCCCAAAGTGCATTATACAAGTGAAAACTACAATCCTTACTATTGGGTTCTACTGTTTTTTCCAATAATTGTTTAGATTTCTGATATGAGATTTCATCTTTTCTGTTAGTTTGGGGGTGATATGAAGTGGAAACATTATGATCAACACCATACTTACGATGCAAAATTTTCATATTGCAATTCCTAAAATTTGAACCCTGATCACTAATGATGAATCTCGGAAATCCAAACCTACTAAAGTTCTGAGACCTCACAAAATAAATAACAACATGAGATCCATCCATCCTAGTGGCCTTGGAATCCACCCATTTAGATACATAGATAACATCCAATAAAATGTATAAAAATCCCAATGAATTTGGAAATGGCTCTATAATGTCAATGCACCATGCAATAAAAATTTCACAGAATAGGAAGGGTTGTTGGGACATTTCATTCTTCTTGGAGATATTCCCTGTCAATTGAAAAAAACTACATGACTTGAAAAATCTATGGGCATACTAATAACATGTTTTCCAATAATGTCCTATGTCAAGAACCTTTCGAGCTACACATTGTTATCCAATGTGGCCCCCACACACCAAGGTGTGGTAGAAGGTCAAAATAGAGGTGAAATCATTGCCAATGACACATTGATGATCTACTGGGTCACCAAAAATTCTCCACATGTATGGATCATCCCAAATGTACCACCGATAATCATGCTTAAATCCATGTAATTGTGAAGTCATAAAATCGGTAGGTACCCTGGATGTTGCTAGAAAATTCAAAATGTCTGCATACCAGGAGGTAAGGTCCACAACATCACAAAGGGTCTCATGAGGGAATAATTCTCCAGTGGGGAGGGGTGATTCAACATGATGGTCCAATGGTGGGGAAATAATACTAATGTTGTCATCTACCACATTTTCCAATCATACCATATCTCTAATCTCAAGGGAAAACTTCTGGAGGAGGAGCATCCACCGAATATGATAGGGCTTAGCTTCAGGTTTCATTAGGATGAAACGAAGGGAAACATGATCAGAAAAGAAAACGATTTTTTAACTGATAAGATATGAATGTAATTTTTCTTAGGAAAACACAATAGAAAGATGTTATTTTTCATTGGTCGTGTAGTTTTTCTGGGCAGGGTCAAGGGTACGTGAGGCATACACAACGACATGAGGAGCCTTCTCAACCCTTTGTGATTAAACTGCACCAAATGCAATGTTAGAGTCATCACACATAAGTTCAAATGGGAGATCCCACCATTGGGGTTGGATGATGGGAGGTGATGTTGTAGTAAATTTTAGTGAATTTGATCTGTCATCACAATTTTTATCAAACCAAAAATCGGAATCCTTTGGTAATAACCGAGATAAGGGAAGTGTGATATTACTGAAGTCTTTATTGAATAAGCGGTAAAAACCAGCAATACCAAAGAAAGGTATCAACTTACGAACAAATTTTGGATATGGAAGGGTTGAAATTAATTCAATTTTTGACTTATCCACATGAGTTACCTCTTTTTAAATAACATACCCAAGAAGTGTCCCCCATTCAACAATGAAATGACATTTCTTGTAATTTAATAAGAAGATCTTTTTCTATCAAACGATGGAGGATAGAACCTATGTGAGCCAAAAAATCATCAAAGGAAGTTCCATAAACTGTGAAATCATCAATAAAAAAATCCATGCAATTTTTTAGGTACACTAAAAATATACTAAACATACAATGCTAAAAAGTACCTGGTTCATTACAAAGACCAAAAGGAATCCTTCTATATGAAAATGTGCCAAATGGACAGGTAAATGTTTTCATTTTTTGATCTTCATGGGATATATGGATTTGGAAATATCCCAAATACCCATCAAGGAAACAATAATGGGACTTACCAGCCAATTGTTCTACCATTTGGTCAATGAATGGTATAAGAAAGTGGTACTTCCACGTGGCTTGATTTAGTTGACAGTAGTCAATACAGACTCACCAACTGTTTTGCACACGTTTCGGAACCAATTCATAACATTCATTTGATAGAACATTTATTCTTGTTTTTTAGGAACAATTTCCATCATAATTTTTTTACACACTTTCATAAGGTCAAGTAGTTTTTATTCCTATTGTTGATAGAGGTTATTGGAAATAATGATGGGCAATTCGTCAATACTCTCAATAGAGGCATATTTTAAATTATATATAGGTGTTATTAATTACCACATTTGGGGATTTTGGACCGAGGGAGGGGATTTAGGGGGAGTGAGGTCCATCAAATTGACTATCTGCCCATGTTTATTCTCTAAAGATAGTGAATCTATTGAAATGAGATTTGCAGAATCATTAACAGTCATGGGTACTTCAGATAGAACACACTCATCAATTAAAGAACAAAATTTACACTTTTCGGAACCCAAAAAACAATTAGAACATGACTCAAAACTCAAATCATCAATATGTGAAGAAAATAAAAATGAATCAGAATTTGGGTTGATGAGAGAATTGTGTGTGTGTGCATCGTTTGAGTGCACATCCATCAAATAGATAACAAGAGTGGAGTGCACTTCAACAGTGAGTTTCATAGACTCAAGGATGTTAAAACTGACCTCTTCTCCTCTGAATTTTATGGACGACGTACCATGGTGAACGTTGATTATTGAATTTTCTGTTTTGAGTAATGGCCTCCCAATTATGAGGGGATCATGTCCTTGGATTTGGGTATCTTCCATCTCAAGAATGGAGAAATCAGTAGGGAAGATGACATTTTTCACTCGTATTAAAACATCCTCAATCACTCATGTTGGATGGATAATACTTCAGTTGGAAAGCTGAATGACAATTCCCATTAGTTGAATCTCTCCAACCAGTTGAGATGTGTACATGGAGTCAGGAATTACATTAATGTATGATCCTAAATCTCTCATAGCATCAGAAAAGAAAGTCTCTCCTATGTTACACAATATTGTGAATGTGCCCGGATCCTTGAATTTTGTTGGCATTGCTGGTTGAATCAAGGGCGAGACCTTACTCCCCATATTGAATCCCTCATTCCCCTTAATCCTTCATCTATGGGTGCCAAGTTATTTAAGAAATTTGGCATAAACAGGAAATTTTCTTGACTGCGTCCAACAATGGAATATAAACATGAACTTTTTTAAATGTATCCATTATTTCATTTTCAATGTCATTATCAGTGTTTTTATTAGATTTAGAGAGCCATTGAGGGAAAGGAAGAGGAGTGGATTGTTCATGGGAATACATAATGATAATTTGATTTTAATTTTTATTTTGTTTTTCTTCATTGGAATGTTTTACCGGTGGAGAAAGTGTGTTTTCAAGAGGGGGAAACACATGTTGCGTAGAATCAGTAGAAGTAGACTTATATTTACGACTACAAAGTGTAATTTCACATAAATTGCATTTTTACGTCAGATTGGAAATGGGATGGGATGGTGGTTATATAGACCCTTTCATCTTAATCTAACAAATGGTGTTTTCCAATATTTCCACTTGAGATTACAGGTCTTGAATTGCAGATTATGTGTAATTTGGAACTGGAGGTTCTCGGTTTCCATTTGTATCACAATATCTTTGAGGCTTGGTTCAGATTTGGGAGGAGGAGGATGATTTTATTGATAATTTTAAGTATTAGAAGGTTTCATACCTTGGGTATGTGGATAGAAGTTTTTCGTGGGGTAGCTTGAGTTTCTTCCTAGTTGGTACTAGGGTTGTGTTTGCCACCCATGGTTTATATTTGGCCTGAATTGTTCCTTATATAAGGGAGGTGTTTGTTGGAATGGAAACCCTAGGAACACGACATCACAAGACTCATGTGAATCTTGATGTTGTGGGAACTGGTAAGAAAAATGAGTATAGTTAGAACAAATACCATAATGTAATTGATCATGAGGAGATTGTGAGTTAACTTGTGATTGATCTAATTACCTTAGAAGGGTATGCATCTCATCATGTTTATTATCTAGCTTTTGTTCTATGGCTAGATGACATACCTCATGGACTCCTTGGGTTGGTGCAATTTATCGTGTACCAAAGTTTTGTTCATTTTGAGCCAAGATGGCTATTAAGTCATGGGAATCAGAAGATGTTTTATCTACTAGGGAACCACCAGCTGCAACATCTATCATTCCATGGTCTATGGGGACATTTCACCCATAGATTTATTGGATTAATAGTTTTTTGCTAATTTTTTTGTGGGGGTATCTTGAGAGAAGTCTCTTAAATCTCTCCTAGTATTCTTGAAGGATCTCTCCTTGTGATAGTCTAATTCCACATATTTCTTTTATAATTGATGAAATTCAAGAGGCAGAAAATAACATCTCTTAAAGGAGTCATTTATAGTCATTCCAGCCCCCAACTGTGGTAGGTAGATAGTATTTACAGTCTTTGGCTACACCATCAAGGGAGAAAGGTAATCCCTAAACTTAATTGGGTCCTCAGACACATTTTGTGGTTTTGTGGTGGAGCAGACTATAAAAAGATCTTTTAGGTGTTTGTGTGGGTCCTCATCAAGAAGACCATGATATTTGGGATGTAGGTGGATGAGGCTTGATCTCTACTCAAAGTTGGCTGCTTCCTCAGGATATTGGATATATGCAGGTTAGTACCACACATCCGGGGGGGTTCAGTTCTTTTAAGGATCTATTATTTACAGCCATGTTTTAGTGGAAAATATTGAGTTCAATTTATTATTGATTTATGAAAACTTGAGGTTCCACAATGGATTATTTATTGTTACTTGATTTACCTTCTCTAGGTGCCTTGATTTTTTTGTGATGTATGTTTTCAATTTCCGGGTCAAATTCAAGCAATTTTTCTTCTTCTGATCGGTTCATGAAAATAAGTTGTGAAGTTTGTTTTTATTGAATATGGATAAAATAAAATATTATGGGTGAAAAGACAATATAATGATACAATACATAATTATAGAGAGGGGATGGAGAAGAAGAAGATAGAGAGAGAGAGAGTAAAAGCACAAAAGGCAACCAAAAATAAAGACAGAAACTCAAAACAAAAACAGTCAAATGGATGTGGGGTATTGAAAGGGGTACTAATTAAGAAGTAAAATTCATAAATAAATAATAGTTAATAATTAAAATAAATGAACAATTCTCACTAGAAATGGTGCCAAAATTTGATCGTGTTGTCGAGCGTGTCAAATTAGTTGTTTAATTTTGACTAGAATTTCTGCAGTATAGCAGCAACCCTATGTCATCTCTCGATCGAGCCATATATCATTAATTTAAAAATAGGATATTATTTATCAAATTAAAATTGGAATGAGGTTTTATAAAACTTGGGGGTTTGATGATTAATGGTGAAAATATAAAATGAATGCACGAAAGCAATGTTGAACTGAATAAGATTATTTATGTGTGATCAACCAGGGGTACTCTCATTATGTTTCTCCTTCATTGCTTCATGAAATGAGGTCATGATAGTTTAATACCTTGTTTATAACACCTAGAACCAGACTTTTTCTGAGTTTATACTATGATACCTCATGGGGTTCAGTCGAATACACATATGATTCAATGGAAACCAGTTATGATTGGGTGATTTGTGTTTGAATTCATAACTGAAAATCACCAAGGCAACACACGAAGAACTCGATTTGCTATCCAGGATTGTACTTTATTTCCTTGGGATACCATGAAATAAATAAACATGCCCTTGATAGTGATAATTTGAGTTCAATTGACTAATAGGAACCACACAAACACAACAATTGAAATGGGGGAAAGGAAGTGTTGAACGGTGTGTGAAACACCACATGAATGGGTACCCGAAAACATGATCATATGAGTTGAGAATGATATTACAATAAAAAAAATCAATAAAATTAAAACATATTATGAAGAAAAAGAACATAAAATATTTAATTAATATGATCATTCTATATAATACAAACATGAATCTTGGAATTACATCACGTTCCTCCCCGGTTGATCTCAAGGGGTTTAGAAACCCATGGGAGGGGAGGAAGAAGAAGATGTTGAAGTAACACCTCCCATAGGCTCCAAAATATATGAGGATGATTAAATGACCTCATTGGGACTTAAAAATGGAGGAACCATGCCTCTATTTTGAACTCCAAAATGGGGCTCCAAAGGTTCCAAATTATAGGCAAAGTGGGATGTGGATTTGGGCACTCTGATTTTTCAAAAATTCGATTATTCATTGGGTTTTGCCGGTCATAAAGCCTTAACTCACTTTGGACAAAACTGTAAAGTTGGTTTCCGACATCCTTTCTACCTCCATGTGAAATTTTATGGCTTGATATGGTATATAATAAGAGATATTGCAAAAATTTGGAGGCAATGATTGGACTCCGTGCAGAACCACTTTATTAGACAGATCAGCTTCTATGGGCCTCTTAATGGACGAATTGGGATTTTGTTCCTCTATATGAAATGTAGATAATTAAATTTAGGACCAGATCACAATTTGTCTTCCAATTTAGATTCATATATTAGTATAAGTGTGCGTTTTAGTATACTAGTGTTCTTGGATCATGTGTAGAGTGTCCCATTTTTCCGGGAATTCATCATAGGTCCAGCAAGTTACCTCCACCTACAATATAATTAAAAAAAAGTAACATTTTCTTTTTTAACATTGTTAAAAAAAATAATTGAATCAAAAATGGAGTTGAATTTATTATTATACATTTAATTTTCAATACAAAATTAGTTTAATACATTGGTATAAGGGTGAAATAAAACAGTGAATCATGGTACGATCAGGTGGATGAGTATTTATTCAGGGAATGAGACATGGTAGTATAATGGGATTCATAAATTTCATGTCTTAATTAATAAATCCAATTTAGTGAATGACAATGAATTATTTCCTTCGATCATATCCCAAATAATGGATAGTTTACCCAATGGGTTTAATCATAGATGGAATATTATATTAAAATATTTCTTGGATAATTTCATTAGGGAAATAGTATTTACACCATGATTTTTTTAAACATATAGCTATTTTAAATATAAATTATTTAAAAAAAATATGTAACAAAAAAATATGTATTATAGTTCATTTAGAACATATCTTATTGAAAAAATACTTTTCATAAAGAGAATAATATTTAATAAATCAAATAACCTTTTCAAACAATTTTTTTCTGAATTTAAAATTTTAGTTTTAAAAAGGAATTCATAAGACATTCAAGAGTCATGAAGAAGAAAAATATAAATAATTCCTTAAAATTTCGTATATTGAATCAATTCATGTATTCGCTAAAATCCATTCACGCACTAATTTGGGAAAAATAACTAAAGATTCCTTTTATTTTATTGGTAAAAATTAAAACATTGGAAGAAATGTATTTAATAACTAATTTACATAATTTAGAAAACATATTTTAATTTTTTTAGAAAACATGTTTTTGGAAGAAATTAAATTTTTGACTAAAGAGTTAAATAAAGACTTATTTTCATAAAAACATTATTTTTGACTCTTGACTACATATCGATATGGAAATTGGAAGAAAATTGTATTATAATTGAATAAACAAAGTATAAGAAAAAATCTATTTTTATTTGATAGATAACAATATTTCATCACTAAAAGCATAATCATAAGAAATACTATTAAAAATGACATTAGGTAATGAACAGAACCATGATTCCCTCAAACGTGGCACCTGACCTTATTCATCACCTACCCGAAGGGCATTGTCAATGCCCACAGGCTGGCAACAAGCACCTGGCCCTCGAAGGAAAAATCGAGGGAACAATTTCTACCAACATGAACAACCACACAACATATATGAATAAAAAATGTTGATAAAAAAAGACTAAATTTATATATATGTCACATAACTGTATGTAAAATAGTAGGAAAAAACTGAAATAGTAGGTAAATCACCAAAATACAAGTCCTACTACAATGTACTGAATTCGAAATAGTTACTCCAAGGATGAAAAGGATGAAGTATATCAATCTCACCACCTTCTACCCATCCCAGCTATCATGATCCTCATAGCCTCACTACAGCACCATGCATTTCCCTTCATTGGACGATAATCAATGGTCGGTTCACCACCGATGTTATGTCTATGGTGTGAGATAATAGCCTTAGTTTGATCCCACCCAGATGATCCATAACAAGTGTTTTTAGATAAAATAAGTTATAATCAGTTTTAATAAAAATCATGGAATGTAAGAAGTAAAATTGTTTTTTAGAATACATGGTAAATATTTCCCTTATATATAGTTCAAAACAATATTAGTCATAATAGTTTAATAGAATATTTTTCTATAAAATTTTACATTAGAATAAACGTGTGTATCAAGGATAACTCATAATGACATTAAATAAAAAACAAAAGCACATGTATCACACCACATAAAATAATAAACTTCTAGGTATTAGACTACTCATACCGTAAGAATCATGTGAACAATAAAATGATCCTAGAACAACGGTCCTAGGATTTAGAGGAATACCCCATGATTAAATCTCCAAAAATGTCAATATCTATCCCCTTGAAAAAAGGCCTAGAAAATAAAAGGAAATCCCCAAGAAAACCCTCCTTGAAAATCACAACGCAATGGACGATGGCCTCACGTGAAAACTTCCACCTATGTACTCAGGGTTTCCCATGTGCAATTTTTCACTAACCCATTTCAATGCCTTGAAAACCAAAAAAATCCATTTATAATCCATTTCTTAAAATATAGAAAGAACTATTTTTATTTGAAACCCCTTTTCACAAAAACCATCAATCATACCAATTTGATAAATCAATTTATAAGTCAATTTGAAAAACTTATATTCCTTATCATTGGATAGAGATAGAACCTCATACCTCATTGTTCAGGTCTCAAACACTGACAACAGAATCCCAAAGCAATGAAACCCAAAAACTCCATCAACAAAGGCCCTAGAATCAAACCCACACATCAATGGACTGATTCAATATATAAGATATTGTATTTGGGGATAGAATTATGCCAACATATCTCAAGAATGAATGACTTATTCACCACAACTAGCCAAGGAATGACCTTCGAGATTAGATCTCCCTCTGCATTTAGATGAGGACCAACAGGAAACATCCATCTTGGATCAGAGGATCTGATCACGAACTGATTGGGCACTATCATGATCAAACCAATGGAATAATCAGAATGAAAACATACCCGGCGACATTCACAACAAATGTAAATAATATCCAATGCTGATCAGATCGATCTGGATGTATTTGGGTCTTTAAAATGAATAATAATGGTCTTTGGTCTAGAGACACAAAATTTAGAAAGTAAAGGAAAGAGAAAAACTCCCAAAATCATGATGTTAATGTGGGAATAGGGTGTGTCACGTCATTTATCCCTTGGTCACAATGTATAGGCCACACTATATAAGTATGCTGAGAAAGTTATCCCATCATTAAAAAAATCCAATATTTAACCCCTACATGATGTGTACCTTATGAACCCAACATGAACCTATTATACAGTCATTAGTAAACAAAGAAACATTGCATTAAAGGATGTTAAAACAAGAATGGTACATAGAAAAATGAAAACATGCCCCCACCAATGTAACAAAATGTTACAAACTCCCCCATAAATTCTTTCCTTCCCTAGAAAGTCAAGTGGACAGTGAAACCACTAGAAACTAATCTAGCCACTACACCATCATCAATGACACACGTTCCCATGTCTCATAAGAATCTAATCCTTCTTTCCATAGAACACTGACCAATGGAATTGACTTCCCATGCAAGAAATTAATTAGATAGTCAATGATCTCCACTGGTTTATCCAAAAAAATCATATGGTTGTATCTAATTTTTTTCCCAACATAGAACATGATTGGGATTAGGATGATACATTCTATGTTGATATATGTGTGAAACTTTATGAATTCCCATCGACTAAGCTGACAACGCAAGCTGATATGAAACCTTCCAAATACATTCAGTTATCTCAAATGGTTTGATATATCTCATAGCCCTATTTCATTATGTTCCAAGTTGACGGTGACCCAACCAATGGGAAATATTGAATAAAACAAAGTAACCAATGAAAAACTCTGAAGAATGACACTAGGAATCTGTATACAATTTCTATCGACTCTGCTCTATAACAAGACATCATCACACATATCGAATAATTGGTGAAGTCTCTGGAACCATACTTAGTCCACCCAATTCTACTACTCCCACATCTTCCCAACAAATATCTGATCTGCATAGGGGACCATAAAATGACTCAAAAAGAGGAATTCTAATTAATGACTGGTAACTATTGTTGTAAAAAACTCATCTTTTCCGAGATACCTATTCCACAATCCACTAAAAAACAAGACACAAGCACGAATAATATTTTCTTGGATTTAAATTACACGCTTTGTATGGGTATATTTATATGGATTGTATGTTATTCTCAAATTGACCAAAGCCTATATTGCCTCTTGAAGACTACATCGAAATCATGAGTTAATTTTATTATCCTTATAAGAAACACTAACATATGTACTCATGTGCAACCACATGATATCCATCACATATAGCTTACCCAGATCTTCAATTTGTATTGGTATCCATAATCAGAATCCAATTAGAATACTATGTCAACAAATCATTAACAACCCTGATTGTATTTTCACAAAGGAATTCCACTTTAATCCTAATAAAAAATACATAGAAACCTCATCCCACATCCAAACCATCACTGGAAGAGGATGAAGAAATCATAAATGTGTCAAGTGCTCTTCCTTTATTAGTTGGTAGCTATACCAATAGGTCACATAATATGCAATTTCGTGCTTCATACACAACCAACAGAACCACCTTTTCATGTCAAAATACATCTTTGTATAACCTGGATGAACAACCAATGATGATCTATAAAAATCACACAAACTGAACTTCTAAAAAATGTTTGGATGATAACTCTATTTACCAATTGATGTATACCATATGAAGAAAGTGTCCAACCGAAAATTGTCTCCCCAAAATAATTATTTTCAAGAATCTTCTAAAACACATCATTTTTGTGTTGGCACTACATGATATACTACATGAGTGATGATGACAAATGAACAATGCTCAGAACTATAACTGAGAAATCCCCATTAGAATCCAAGAACATATAATAGAAAATCCGCATAGGATTCCAATCCTCCTTCAATTCCAGAATAGCTACTGATGGTGCATTCATTAGTAATGAATATGCAACAACACTCACATTGATCAGAGTATATTTGATATCAAATTCAAATGTATGAAGGTATTATACTGATCATCTTTGTCTGAGATCCATTTCCTTTTTGGAAAACATATATCTCAAACATTTATGATCATAGTCTACTATGAACTTCTCCACGAAGAGATTGTGTCACCAATACAGAACAGCATGCATGACCACATCAATCTGTAAATCGTGTGTGGGATGGTATTTTCTTATGGTAGAAGCTGATGAGATCTATAGGTTAACACATTATCATCTTACATAAGAACGCATCCCAAACTAGAAACTGATGCAACAAAGAACACCACATACACCATACCAAGAATATGTAAGATTAGAAGAAGTTTCGATGTATGAATTTGTTTCATTTCATCTAAAGAACACTGAAACTTCATATGCAATGAGAATTGCACTGACTAATTGGTTAGAGAATACAACGGTGATTCTATCTTCAAGAAATCCATAACAAACAATTGGTAGTTCCTGCAAGACCGAGGAATATTTGTATCACATACGCGTTTCATTACTCCTTCCAAGAAAAATATATTTAGCCTTCTCTTGATCAATTGATAAATCATGCTCAGAAATTATCCCCCCAAGAATTTCACATCTCAAATCTGGAAACTAAATTTTTAATACAATCTATATGGAGTTTAATTTATCAGAATCTGTAGAAGGAAACTCAGATGGTTCTCATGAAAACTGTCGAACGTTGAATAAACCATAATACCATCCATAACCAGTACCAAAAAAGTGTCAACATATGGGTGTAACATCCAATTCATAAAGTCTATAATAACTAAAAGATTGTTAGTAAAACATAATGTCATTATAATATATTTGTAATGTCCATACGTGGTCTTGAAGGTCATCATTGGTATATCAGACTCCCAAATTCAGAGCCGATGAAAGACCAACCAATGAATGATCTTTGAAAACCACTTTTCTACCTTCAGCTGATTAAACAAATCATCAACATGAGTAAAATGATATCTTTTCATAATTTCTACTCCATTCAGCTTCTCATATTATGCACATAACTAATATGATCAATCACCTTTCTTGATAAAATGCATAAATGATTCCCTAGGGAAAGCACTAGGGTGAACAAACACCTTATCTAACAGGTCGTCCTACAAAATCTTGAATTCTCTAAAATCTAGTTGTGTCATGCAGTAATAAGTCATCAATATCGGTTGCATACATAGAACAAGGTTAATCATGAACTCTACATCTCTCAAATATATGAATAAAAGAGATGACTTATGGGAAAATAATATGAATGACTCGAAACACAACAAGAAGTCCCTCAACAGATGAAGCATCATCGAGCTCTAATGAAATAGAAACCATAAAACCACTGACATCAAGGTGGGATGGTCCATCATGACCTGAAATTAGGTCCCACTCTCCCTAAACCACAATATAGACCCCATCAGCAGAATGAAACCAAATGAATTGATGATAGCAATAATCCTAATCTCGATGAGAGAAAAGACAATCCATATAAATTATGACGTCAAATAGATACATATCAAGAATGATTAAATCGTAAACCAACATCGTTTTAGGTATCATGAAAAAACATTAATGACACCAGAAACCCCCCTCATTCATCTTTAGATGTGGTGTCTCTAACTCTATGTTAATGGAAATAAATTCCATTGGATGTGTAATCATATCAAAAAAAGTGAAGATATAAACGTGTTGGAGATTCTAGAATAAAAAAAAGTTGTATCTACTGAATCTACAATAAGTAGTGTACCTCTCTCTTTTTCTTTATATGCAAAAAAATCAATTGGAAACTCATATGTTCCATGTTAATACTGCACTCATGAAACCTATGGATGGATCCATTTCATCTTTGATGATCTTAACTGCCCCATAGAAGCATCTGGAGTCGACGAACCCTAACATTATGATGAATATTCATAGCATAATAGAAAATTATTGATGACCAACACATTCAAAGATATTGTGCTTCTTTATGGGAAATGGACAAGAACATATGGGCTGAAAACCCATGAAACACTAGTTGAAACTGAGAGTCACATTGATAGCTGCAACAGACGGTGCAGATAAGACTCACTGCTGAGACCCACCTCTAGCACTCATGCAATAGTCCTACCACTTCCTCTTCATACAATTAATTCCACTGAATCTATCACCATTTATAAGAGAAGAGGTGATAAAGTCGACCATTCCCTCCATGTCCATATAATCCATCATTGTTCTTTTTTACTTCCTCCTCATAGGTAGAATGATTTAGCATTAACACCTATGATCTAATTTCTGGTCGAAAACCCTACAGTTAGTTTGGTGCCTTCAGTTGTTAATTCCTCACCACATCCAACGAAAAATGGAAAAGCAGAGAAAAATAGTTAGTGTAGGCTGACACAAAATTCTCTCCCTATTACAATGATAGGAACTCAAGAGAATCTTTGAACATAAGAGTCTTTGGAAAAAACAACTGAAACTAATATGGGTATGAAACACTTCCAATCCAATCCCACATGTCTGTCTCCCTAGACCATCGATTCCCGCCAAATTGTTCAGGAACCCTCGATTCTGAATGTTGCACACAACACCCTAATATTCTTAGGCGCCTCTAATAATTCAGTAATTTTATTGATCCTAACCATCCAATAATTCACCACTTGAGGTTCAGTTTTCCCTTTAATAGATTGTAGCTTCCTAAAAAAGAACTCTATCAATAGATATCTTTCTGATCCAGCTCCTAGTTATACTTCAACAACTACATTCTAAACTCTTGGAACATCTTAATCGTCAACAAACACTACCCATACAATAGTCACATTGAGATTATGATCTATTTTTTTTAGAAGAATATGCTCCACCTTCCTGAGGAACCTATGGAAGACGACTCAGAGGCGTACTACTACATACCGAAACATTAGAAGGATCAGACACAGAACTAATCTCCCTTCAAACTAGAAAACCCATAAGAAAAATTTGATATTTTTAAATAAAAAACCAAAACGAGAGACACATATCTTAACATAAAATGTTGACTTGATTATTGTTACAATAAAACATTAAATGAAATCATCACATCATACATCATAAGTCCAGATAATCATATCTGCTATCTATCCGACACCTGATTAAAATATTTTTGTGGATAGACCTTCTCAGAAACCGAACTGTAACTAATCGACCCGAGATTCCCTCAAACCCATAATACAACCCAATCTGTCACAAACCTAATGGGAGTTCCTGGTCCCCACAGGTTGGCGATAGGCACCTATTAATCAAACTACGAAACTAAGGGAATAATTTCCCACAACCTAAATGACAAAAAATACATATATGTAGAAAATGAATGAAACATTGGAATACTATCAAATATATATATTTCATTACTATAAAGAAAATAGGGGAAATCGAACAATAGAAACTGTACATAAAAACTCCCAAAGAAATGTCTGACTACAAGGAATTGAAAACCAAACAACTACTCTATCAAGGGCTTGGACGGACTCGAACCATCTCACTGCCTGCTGCCCATCCTAGATGACAAGAACCTCACCACCTCACTATAGATCATTTACTTCACACAAAGTGGAAGACAAAAATATATATACACACCGTCGAAGAAATGCGTAGTTTGTGGCCTAATAGGTTCAATAAGATTCCACCTAGGTGTTCTATAACATGTATATATACAAAAAATCAGGTATTCTTATTTTTAATAAAAAAATGTGATGATAAGATGTAAATAATATTTATAGAAAACATGGTAAACATTTCAATTTTCCATTGTTCTAAACAAAATAAGGAATAATTGTTTCAATATATATTTTTCCATAACATTTTCTTTAGGCATAAACATGCATATAAAGCCTATCTCAGAAATCCAACAAATAAAAAACAGAAACATATGTATCATTCACAGAGGAATACTACTAGTCTAGGCACCAGACTACTCATACCATAAGTTTCTAATGCACAAAAATTGACCCCAGAAAAATGGTGTTAGGAAATAGTGGAATATTCAAAATGTAAACAATCCCATATATTTCAATATCATTCCCCCACAAATAAATTACTTGGAAATAGTGGAATGACTAAACACAAACCACTCTGGTAATAAAAAATAAATAGACGATGGCCTCAAAATTAACATTCCACCAAATCACCCAAGGTTACCGAAGTTCACTTTTCCCAAACCCATTTAAATTCCTTGAAAACCATTTAAATACATTTTATAATATATTTATCAAAAACCATAAAAACACATTTTTAATTAAAACACATTTTAAACACAAAAGAATAGTCATTCCAATTTCAGAAATCAATTTATAAATAAATTATAAAAGCAAAAAAAGTTGGTTGATTATCCTATGATACATACTGATCAACCTACCTTAATGTTTGGTTCGTACCCGCCCACAATGGATTCTAAATTATAGGAACCAAAAACACTATCAATGAAGGCCCTAGAATCAAACCCAGTCCTTAGAGGATTGATTCAAAATATAATAATAGGGGTTGGAGGATAGAAGAAAGCCCACATACATGAAGAACAAACGTCTGATTCACCAAAACATGCCAATGAACAACATTCGAGACAAGATATCACAACAGATATAGATGTGGACAACATGAAAAATCTAACATGGATCAATAGATCTGATAATGTATGGTAAGGTAGATATTGTGATCAATCAAATGGAATAATGGGAATGAATATATACCTTGTGAGATGCACTAGAAACACAATAAGGATCCACCACTAATCAAATCGATTTGCTAGGTGTTGATAATCTCTAAAATGTACCTGAACCTCCCTCGGACAAGGGATGTAATGTTTTTAGGTAAAAGGGCTAACAAAAATCTTTATCGTGTGACTTTAACCTAGGTTCCAGCCACATCACAATGTTTAACCCTTGGTCACAACGGCTAGGCCGTGCTGGATAAATACACTGAAAACCCATTGCTTTGAGTTAAAAATCCAATATTTATCCCCTACAGAACTTGTACCTCATTTACATGTCTTGGACATCCAATTCATGGAATGATCTCTCAATCCACGACATGTAACCAGCACCATGTACAAGACATGTACTTTAGTTAAATAGGGTGTACCTACTCTACATTCTATAGTAAACCCATAAGAAATAACATAAATGGATTCTGAAACCAGAAAAAAATATAGATAATGGAAAAGCATACCCGATCAAGATAACAAGATGATACACATTGTAAAATACAACATATTCCACTATGGTTACATAGAATTGTAATCCCAATGATATAATAACATCAAATAAAACATATAATATCATGATAATAAATATATATATGATATTTCTTTGCAAATTGGAAGTATGTAGGATTCATGAAATATGATAATTTAAAAACATTACATATTTCACAAAGGATGACAATTAAGACCAAATCCCTTAAGGATTTGTTAACTTTTGAAACATAAACCACAAAAAATTTAAATACTCAAATGGATATGTAAATAATAAGAATTTTCTATATATTAATCATAAGATTCATTCATGGAAATTATATAAACAACATATGTGAAATATGTGGTGAATATGAAATGTTTTTCATATACGAAAATAAATAAATGAAAATCCATTACCATAAGTATCAACATCAGTTATACATATTCAGACATACTATATAATAAATAAAATTTTGTTATAAATATATTAATGGAACATAATTATATATACATGTAAAATAAAAAATATGATTTAATAATCACATTTAATAACCCATTTATTAACAATTTTAGGTTATTGTATCATTTTGGGAAATATATATATTTTTTTGTGTATGATTGATTTGTTATTGTTTGGTCCCATTAGATTGGTCACAGCTACATCATATATAAAATGTTAAACCTAATGTAGATAGAATATTTATATTTTTAATTTTTATTGAGAATAATCCCTAAATATTTGAGATATAAAATGAAATACACTGTTTATGGAGGCAGTTGTCCACCATACACATGAATGATGAGTTTTTATCGCATTTGAGGGAAACTGAGATTAATATTCAGCATTAAATTTATATAAATAAAAAAATTATATTTGTTATTCATATTTTATTATATCTTTATAGTTTAATAATAATTTAATGGGGTAGAGGAATAATAAAATAATGTACTTTGTTTTGTGGATTACCTCTTCCTCAAAAAAATTCTTCAATATTGCAACAAAAGGCCTCAAATGGTGAATTAATATCCAAAATAAAGATTATAGGATGTTTGGAGGTAATTTAGTAATTGATTTTGATAGAAATTTTGGGAAAAATAATTTTGTTTTTGTGATGATGAGATGATATATTGTTTCTTTTTATAATTGGGGAGAGTGGTACACTAGTTATTTCAAAAATGAAAATGGTGTTTGCACAATTTCAAATTAAAAAAGCCCAAAAAGGTACATTGTATAATATTATATGTTATATGGTCTATATATTGAAATTGAATGGTTTTTGGACTTGTTTTGGATATTATTTAAACAATACTGTATTTGTTAAACCATCCTGATAAGCACATTTTTAATCCAACCGTAGTAAATAATTTTCATTATTTTTATACCCCATATTTTCAAAAAATAAATTTTAATTATTAATGAATATAAAATATGATGATTCCAAATATTGAATCCAACTTTCTAAATTTCATTTACATATGTGGAATATTTTTCCCTGAAAAATAATTATAGAGGTGTGATGATAATTGGGTTTTCCAAAGAGAAAATGTTCAAATGTTTTAAATATTTTTATATTAACATTGAGTATAAAATTATTTCAATTTAAATAAATTGGATTAATATATATATGAATAAACTAGTTTTACCATCAATACTATATTTATATAAATTTATGTTTTTAAATTCCTTCAAATATGTGATAACCCATAATAAAACCCATTATTTTTATTATTCGTTGAAAAATTTATCTTTTCAGAAAAGTCACCAAAATATATCCCTTTGATAATTTTGACATTTTGATTTAAAAAATATATTTTACATTTAATGATAAATATTCTAAAACAAGATGTTATTAATTTTTTAATAAGTGTACAAAAAATGTTAAAAATGATGTTTTTTTAGAAAATAATGTTCTGTACATTAAATTATGATTTTTTTTATATCATGTTTAAAAAACACATATGATAACTTTTAGACAATTTATTTAAAATATAATATTTATAATATTAAAATAATTCAATAACAAACTTCTTAAATTATTGTCAAAAAATGCATTTGTGTTCCTAAAAATAGTAATATAGAAAATACATTCCTTTATTTTTATATAGTTTCTATTTTCTTTATTAATTAATTTTACTTCATCGAATTAATTTTATATACTTTCTTAAATCCTATAATTTCATAAATTTTTAAATATAATTTTTTCATGACTTTCCAACATCTAGGTGATAAATATTATATTATATAATAATAATTTTATAGAATATTGTCTTTTAATAAAACTAAGAGTTACATGTAATTCATGATAATGATGATGATGTCTGTAACCTAAAATATCAAAATGATTAAATTTTTTTTAATAAAATTCTAGAAATTGTTGGGTGTCACATTCTACCCCCAGAATTTGATTTTATCCCCAAAAATTAATCATAGTGTTGAAAAAAACATATGATACTTCCACATAATTACAACCTCGGGTTCCCACGTAAAATACAAAATGTGGTCATTTAAAAAAACATTTCCCATGGGACTTGTCTTGTTTTATATAACATTTGATGTATGATCTTGAGTCTCCAATATTTTTTTCTTATATGAAATATTATACTCACTCATTATGATCTATATGTTCATTACAAGTTATAGAATAGATATGTAAATCCTCAGGAGGGATACATGGAACACATAGTTATGATTATAGGGGTTTCGTGGAAGCACAATGTGATATATTATGGTCCCATAAACATTTTCAAATGGGCTTATATACTAAGGGGGTAGTTATCCCATCATTCTATCAAGAAAAAATATATAAAAACATTTTCTCACCATTATAAAATTATATATCACATTGGCAGTTATCAACATATCATTTAGATCAAATTTTTTATTCTATTAGTTGTTACTTAATGTCACAAGAATGTATTCCATTTCATTATCTTGCTTAAGACCCGATATACATCATTATAAATCATCATTATTTTATGTTGGATCTATACATATATTTCTAGAAAGAGGACCATAATGTTATATTTTAATTCCTTTTTTAAATATATCATTGTATGAAAAATAAAATAGAGGAATGTTTTTATCAAAACCACTTTTTAAATTTGTCGAAAAATACCACAGAATGTTATCAATGGTTTGAATTTTTCCCTAGAACTGAACTATTATATATGGATGATACACAATTATAAAACTAAATTATGTATAAAGATCATCCTATGATTATTCCAAAACATAGATGTAAATTTCAGATCATGATCAAATAAATATTAATATAGGAATCCATGAAACCTCGCCACTATTACAATGTATATCCACGAATACAAATCCCGAGAGAAATATTCATTGATAGAAATGATGTGTACTTACTTTGTAAATTGGCTGAAATTAAAACATAATTATCTCATCCTCAATTAAAAGATAAAACATAACACATACCAGTACCATTAATCATAAGTCAAGAAATTGTAATGGCATTCCTAGTAAAATAAATTTTTTAATAAAACAAATAAAAAACCAGATGGTTATATTGGAATAAATATCACTTAAAAAATCATTAATCATTAAAAAATAGCATCACATAAAGCCTCATAATGGATGAAAATTATATTGAAAATACATCAATTTTATACTCAATAACCCATGATGTTATCAAAGACACTAATTTAATCAAACTCAGAGAGTTATATGAATCAAAAATAGTATTCACCCTTTAGTCATTAAATAATCTCTTACTTTATTAAAAAATATTTCCATTAGATTATTGGTTTCAAACATGTAATGGTAGAATATGAACTGCGATTTCATTATTATATAATTGACATAGTTGGACATAATAAATTCTCAAAATAACATGAAATATAACTAAAGGATAAGAAAATTATTTTTAGAGTGCTCATTCATAAAACAAAAAACATGAAATTATCTAATGTGGATTAGGTGAAATGTTTTACCCAATTATAATGATTCAATTCAACCATAGTGATTTCATAATATTTACCTCATTCCTTAAATGAAAAATTAATTTTTATAATTCTCCTTGATATATACTGTATTGGAGAATATATTCTCATAACTTATATACTCATTACCTTAGAAACTATTGAGAGTTGTTGGTTTATTCTACATCACTCTTTCTCTATTTTCATCATTAGAAATCTTTTTACCATCACATCTACAATCAAATTCTCTATAAAACCCCTTATCCAAATTTAAACATTTAACAAGACACTGATTATTATTTACTCTCTTTGTTTTCTACACATTTGAGCATGAAAGATAAATCATTTTATATTCCTCGGTGAATTTTATAGTTTTCATTAAATTCCACCATCCCTTTCATGTGAAAATAATTTGATTTATGGGTATATCCAATCTATATTTCTACCATGATATCATAATGAATTTTTTGTTCCTATATACTAAATTACATTTTTTATAAAACGCTTAAATGTATTTGTATTAATACAACGATGAATTGATAAACCAAACATTAATATTACATAATAATACATGAATTGTAGCTTGTATATCTAGAAATGAGTCCTCATAATCTCAAAATAGATCCATCATCCTTCATATTTACCTATAGTAATTCATTATCTATCTTCTTTAGAAGAATAAATTGAATTTATTTCTTGAAAAATAATATATTAAACTAATACAACTCTATGATGTAATTTTCATCATGTTCACGTGTATTTCTAATGATGGTCCCTTGTTGATCATTTTATCTTTCCAAATGATATACAGTCAAGATAAAACATTAATATATTAAATTTAATGAATAATTTTAATGTAATTTATTTAACATATGTTTAATTAAACCAATCTTCTTAACCATCTGTATAAAACATATTTGAAGAATGAATCACAACGATTCGCGAGGATGCACTCTGCCCTAGACCAAAAAAACATTATCATGTCCCCCATAGAATAGAATGTGTGAAGGTAAATGTGATATAATAATTAAAAATTTATAATTATATTAAAAATATAGTATATATTAATTTAATATAACCTTATTTCAATTGAATTTAACCAAAAATGGTAATCACATCACCTTGGTTCGTGTGGTGGTATTCCACCATACACATGAGCGATATTATTATTCCTCGTAAGGGTTTCAAGGTATGTATATAGATATGGTGTTTTAGTTCCATCTATATAATAATATCAATAACAATATTGTAATTATTAAATCATACATTACATTCCAGTGTGAGTGTTGACGATGAAAAAATAATAACATCGGCTCGTGAGATAGTGGTCCAAAGTAGACACAAATCAAGATTTTGTATTCCATTTTTCTAGAAAATGTGATGGATATAAATTATGATATCAACCAAAAAACATATAATATTAGTTAAGATAATAAATTTAGTGTATAATCATTTTTATATAATAATTTATGGATGTGGTGGACGAAATAAAATGAAATGCATGGGTTGGGACATTACCACTTCCTCATACAACCTCTTTTGGATTGCACAAAAAGAGTTAAGTGAATGAATTTATCAAAAAAATAATTATAATAGGATAATATTATGTATGTAAGGAAGTGAAATTGTATGATAATATTTGATCCAAAGGGTTTTGGATGATTGAAAGGGGGGGAGTTATGTCATTTTAAAAGTTAGGTGAGGGGTACACTTTTAATTTTTGAAATGAAAAATGTTTGTACATATTTTTAACATAAAAAATGTATAGAAAATTGAAAATTACCTATACGTTGAGGTGATACGGTGGAAAAATAAATTAAATGAGTTATGGAAATTTTTTAAGAACATTTGTAACCATTTTTATTTTTTTAACCCCTTGGTAAACACAATATTACACTAATTGTGGTTAATAATTTTAACATTTTTACAAGTAGTCGTAGTGAAAATTAATTTAATATTAATAGATAATATATATTATTATTATTAAAAATATTAATTCTATTTTTACAAATTTCATTAATATATGTAAAAAATGTAATATAAATTTAATCCGACAGATGCAATGAGAAAGGGATTTTCAAAAATAAAAATGTTCAAAGAGTTAAAATATTTTTATATCCAATTTGAATATAAAATTTATTTCAATTTTATAAATTTGATTAAATAAATTTATAATATAATTATTCATACCATTAATACTATCTTAAATAATTTTTTTAAATGAATTAATATAAATATAATTCTTAATCAGAAATTTTTTTCACTATTCATTGAAAAAATTTTCTTTTTATATATTTTTCAAAAATTTCAACAATTAAAATTTTAAAATTAATATTACAAAAAACAATTTCAAATTTTTATATAAATAAACATAAATTGAAAGAAAATAATTTAAAATATGTGAGGTAAATAGTGAAAAATAATAATTAACTGGAAGAATACAATTTTAAGAAAAGATTTCATTATCATGTCTATTTTCATGAAATAACATAAAAAGAATTTTGATCTTCTGATTGAATATATAATATATGTATTTAAAAAAATGAATCCCAAAATTTATTTTTAATTAAATTTTGAGGGGAAAATGTGTTTTTGCGGGTAAAAATAATATTTCCCAAAATTATTCAAAATAATCTAAAACAGTATATATATTATTTTAAAATTAATTAGTCAAAATTGAAGTATTTATATATAATATTGTGAACAATATATTTTCATAATTTAGGTAATCATATTTGTACCCATTATTCCAATTTCAATGTGATAAAGATCATATTAAACTATTGTATTGTAATAGTATTTTGGGTTTTGTTAAAATGCTATGATTCATTTAATAAAAGATAAACTCCATGTTTAATGTAAAAAAATATAAAAAGATTAATATTATTTAAAAAAAATTCCCAAAAAACCTTTGGTTGTTAATTTTTTGGTATATTTTATCTCGACATGACATGGATATTTATTAAAGATGTTGTGTAATATTGTTCCAGATACCTATCATTGAGATAGAGTATAATCCTTTGAAAGGAAATGTATTTGAATATAAACTTAGTAGATATATAAAGAAATTGTTGATTGTAGGTCATAGGTAGAATAGAAATTTATTTGTTTTTAGATGAATGGTAGGTCTGTGTAACTAAAGATTGATGAAAGTGGATTTTTGTCCCCTGATGACGAAGTGTTCATTTTTGGAATGAATGAAGGATATCCAAGAGCATGATATCTATTGTGTTGTAGTTCCAAATAGGATAGAATAAAATGGTTTTATATCATGTTTCTACTAATACATACGTGTAGTCATTCATATTTTTTATAGGGTGTCAGTTTCATCTTCCAAGAGATAGGAGTTGATAATAGCCTCTCCTGGATAATAGTAGGTAGTGCATCCAAGGTTGACAAAGATGTATGATGACGTTATTTTTATGTTCATATTGTTTGACCTCAAGAGTTACATTATAATATTTGTCTCTACTTTTTTGACATGTTATAGGATCAAGGTCTGGAATTAGAGAAATAGATGTTTTCTATATCCATATCTTGTGCCTATGTGTAAGTGGGACAAAGTGATTAAAGTATTTATGATAGGGTTTCCCTGGAACCAATGGTGGTGAACCACTATTTGGGTTTGACTGGATTAGTTTAAAAATATCTCTCACTATATACCAATATTACTAGGGAACATATTTTATGATCAATGTCTAGAATATTGTATGGATTCATAGGGAGAAATCAAAAAAAAAATTCTAAAAAAGATACCATGATTAATTCAAATTTTTCGAACGGCCTTGAAAATGTTATGGGGACTCAGTTAAATCTTAGTACGATCTGTTCTCCATTATTATAATTGGAAGTAAGAGAAAAAAATCTATAATATAGAGGAATTAATTATAGCATGTTTTTAAATTTTGGTGGTTCTTATGATGATTTTTTAGATCTAGAAGAGTTATCATATAATTATAGATTAAAGTCCATGATTCAAATGGCACTATTTTTGGGTTTGTATGAGTGGTAATTTCATTCACCACTGTGATTACATGTGGTTGGATAATCATTACTTTAGTGGACTATTGTGGTACATTACACATTAAATTGGGCCTAATGGATTTATAAATAGCTATTTATTTGTCATAATATATAAAATTATCTTGATGAATGAAGGATATGACCCATAGAGATTCTAATCTGAAAAAGATCTTCTTGAAAGAGTCCCCTTGATTGCTAATGAGTGACTGATAATGAGAGGAAATATGTTGATGATGTATATTGGGTCATTTTAGAACAACATATTCACCGAGATAATGGCCTATTTTTTTTATCTTCTGCCATCATTTCCGAGAATCCACAACTTGTTAGATGTGATTTAGCTTAAAATCTACAAATATGATCTTATTCATTAGTTCATCTATGAGGATTTAGAGTTTAATAAGATATATAGTTTATGGAATTCCATATACAAATAGTGGAACATATAATGAATGTTTAATGAGGAAACACCATTTCTATTTTTTTGGTTCTATTGCTGCCAAAAATTATTCATGTATAGGAAAAGGAGTGGTAAGTTGATATTTTATTATAGTGGCCCAAGTATTTTGAGTAGAAAAGTGGGTATATTTTTAAAGTCATAGAATTAAAAATGGATGGGTAATTGAGATAAAACTATCGGAAAATATCCTATAATCATCAATTATATAGTTTATATAAAATTTTAAGTGATTATATGTGGATAGAGGCATTCTGGTTGTTTAAATCGAGCTGCGACCAGACCTGTGGGAATCCTATATCCATAAAATTTACAATAATCTTACTTAATATCTTGGGAGTCACTTGGGTAGTCGTAATTTTTACGATAAAAAGCATTCTTGTTAGTTTTCTCTTAGGAGAAACAAAATATTGATAGCTATCACCATGTAGCATGTGGATGCCATCTGCTATCCAGTGGCATTCGATAGGGCGGATTAAGGATGATGAGTTTATTATAATTTCTATTAAATACCAACCCATTGTATGTTTTTAATATATGAGATTAATATAATTATCTTTCTACCCAATTACATACCCTAATGATTAATTTTTGGATCCCTCCATTATTTCCAACATATGTTTTGAACACCCATATAGGGAATTGGTCATGCATCTCTAATTCAAAGAGGTTTTGATCTAGAACGATCTATTTGGCCAATCCTTTATCAATAATGATTGGATCCCAGATTTGTGATCAGATATTGACTATTTGTTATAGTTTAATGAGGGTTTCATTGATCATCGATATATTTATAACTCTGATTCTACAAAATGGCATCTTCACATCAATCAAACCAGGATCATTTTAATAAATGTACCTTGTCAAATTGTTTTGACAATGAACAAACTTTATGATAGGGTTCCACATAAAAAATGATAATAGAATTCAAAATATTATAGATTTAGGAATTAACATAGGATTCAGTGGTTATTTTTACTCAGGCAGTGAATATTACTATTGATCATCATTGAACATGGGGTATGAAACCCTTGCCATTATAGAATATTTTGACCCAATATTGGAATATGAATTATCGTTGTTTTTTCATTCATGATGTCTCCATATCTAAAATAAACTGTTAATAAAAAATGAAGCACTTTTCTAATTAGTTTTTCAATGGTCCATCACATACATTTTTATAGATACATAACTCATTTTTCATAAATTGATTTTACAAGTTATATAAACATCAATATTTGAGAACGGATTCATTACCAAAAAAAAAATTATTTTTGATGTGTAAACAGTCATTTCCAAAGTAATTTTAAAGATTCAAATAAAAAATTTATAAAAAATTCATTAAAATGTAAATTGATATTTTAAAACATGAAACTACTATAAAAAATAAATACATAAAATTATTCACATATGAATTAATATAAAAATTTCAAATAATATATTCCCCCAAATATGCATCATAAGAATATTTTGTAAAAGTATAAATCAATCACTATGGTGTGGGAGGGTCATTTGGAGGATTTGGTTGAGGGAACTATATCCATATACAATGCTTCAGGCATACTATATAATCTATCATCTGCTCAAGTTTCTCCCCCCATCATTGACTTTCCTCATCCATATTTTTCATCTAATTTAAGTAAATTTATTATTAAGACCTAAACAATGTATCAATAACCTCATTATGAGCTCATATATTCTCCTCATACTATATACCTCATGATGTTAACTAACCAAAACCTCCCCTCAATCTTACTGGTGACTAGAAATATTTATCATAATAAATTTCATACATCAATAGAGATATAATACAAAAAATATCATTGCTTTAATGATTAATGATTCTTCTTCATCCATGTAGAGTCATCAAATCCAGATGGACTAGTTCCCTAACCCTATGTCTCAGCCTAACAATCATCATTTGTGTGAGAAGTCACAACCTAATATGCCTCCTTTTAATTAAATTTAATATTAAAATGGTGGAAATAAAATTTTTTAATCATTTGAAAACTGATACAAATATTTACTAATCACATTCTAGATCTATAAACCACCAATAATCACTCTAGTGACAAGATTGGTGTACATGATTCTGTTTATATGATAATCCATTTTATCATGATGCTCGACAACATATATGAACACAAACCAAGAGTTTAAATTTAATGTTATATAAATTATTGAACCAATGTACTTACAATATCCCAGATATGATTACTAAACATATTACTACCATATCTATGTGCAACATCTTTTTTTCCCATGGTTCTTCCAACATAATGACTACCTACTATAAAAACTATATTTAATCCAGTATGAGAATAATCCATCATAATCTTAAGACATTATGTATCCCATCAAAAAATACCGTATGATTGATCCAAAGTATTGTCTATTTCATTTTTCAAGTCTCTCTTCCATAGATTGTGGAAAAAAAATAAAAATTATCACCCAAACTTTCATCTCAGGGTTCCTATAAAATGTTCATCATGATATCGCTAATGGGAATCCATAAATAACTATAATAATTAAAAATAAGATGTTTATATGTAAATAAATATCAAAATATTTTTTATTAAATTATGTACCATAAAATGATCAAACATCCAATTCCAAACCTCAATATGAATATGAACTGACATCACCCATGATCCAAAAAAATAAATAACCTTAATAAAAATACCGTATCTAACATCTATATGTGGAAAACGTTGGGATAGAAGTAAAAAAATACTAAATCATTTAGTGCATAAATAAAATATTAATAAATAATGATAATTAATTAATGTTATCATAAATACAGGTCTGAATAAACCATCACATGCATGCATCAAAATCAATATGTTGTAGTTGCTCAATAATATGGTTGGGAATCACCAATATCACAAAACCATAGATCCTCCATGTCCATAATGAACTGAATTCAACCTAAGGGATAAATGAAAATGTATCAGGAACATCACTATGAAACATAGCCTCCTTAAGGCTATGTTAAATCTCATCAAATGTCTCACGAGACATGAGAATCAATAATTTATTATTGTTTTAAAATAATTGAAATCTAGTATTATATATATATATATATATTAATTATGACTATAACCGGAATGTGATTGAGTAAATCGTATTAATAAAAATCATATTATTATAAGAAAAATGTTTATATCATCATCATATTCAGCAGTATCATTAATTTCTATAGGTGTTTTAGCATCATCATATCTTGATATTTAAAATTTATTTACGATTTAATCTACATCATCATCACCATTGAAACATATATTTTTGGTTTCACAATCCTTATTCACATATATTTAATTAAAATATTTATTTGGATATGTCTTATATAAACCCACGATTAAAATTAATGGATATTACTTCAATTTTGATAAATACTCATCACATTAAACATGTGCATTCCTAAGGACCATAATATTTAATTTTTATTTGAATAATTGAAATAAAATGTTATAATTAATTTAAATATATTAAAAATATACAATAATTTTTTTTCCAATATAAATTCTACATAAATCTATATTTTATAACATGGGTAATGGAAACATAATCATGGGTTGAGCTCAGATTTTCAGTATGGGAAAAGAGGGATATATGTAAGCATAACATGAGAATTACTGTATGATAACATGATAGAATCATTAGATGATCATACCATGAATATAAATGATAAAAACAATGATTAATTGAACTAATATTGAATGATATCACTAAATAAATCATAATATATTCGATATCATAAGACATGAATGAATAACATAGTAATAATACATGAAATATTGGTAGAAAAAAAATAAAATAAAACCATTCCTTGTAATTCATGGAACATTTCCAAATAATATCTAGGATCCACATGGGGGAAAACCCTACTGGGTAGGACACACCATCTTGTAATTTTTTATCCCTTTTATAATTAGTGATTATTTTATACCTTCTTCTCATAGTGGTTGAATCCCATTGACATGTTCCCATTAGCATCTTACGAGATATAAATATTTTCCCAATTGATTGGAGGGAGGTATTGGTACCTATATTCATATAATATATAATTTTTTCACCCAATTTTATCTGGTCTACACTATAATATAATATGTTATAGGATTACCCAAGTCTATCTAGGCCAACTGTTCATATAACCTATAATGGTCTTACATAGTGCTATCTTGCACACCCCATCATATAATATGTTATAGACTTAAGATACACTATTTTTTATACCCCATTATATAAGGCATGAACATTAATCACAACATGAATAAATCTGAATGATATTTTATATCATTATTGAAACTCATTAAAATAATTAATATTTCATAGCATTATTAACCCATTGAAAATAAATGGTTTTCTTTTCAATCTATTTGAAATGTTGTTAGCCCAATAAAAAAAATGATTTACATACCAATTTCATTGAATCGTGTTTGAGACATGAAAAAATGGGTTCCACAAACATTATTCCATCAAAAAATAAAACATTCATAAAAATAAATGGAAAGGATTCCTTTAATAATATACCATGAAAATAATTAACAATAATAAATGATTCATTATTTGATGGAGATAGATTTTAAAATATTACTTCTAATATAACATTTCATTAAAAACAATATTTAATGAATTTAATGGAATAATAAAAATCATTTAGGAAACATCTTAGGGAAAATATCATTTCCACTTTGGAATTCTATTTGAAAAACATAAAATATTTTACATTTAAATGAACCATGAAACAAATAAATAATTCATTGAAAACCATTTCAAACCATTTTAAAAACATAAATAATTTTTAAAAACCAGGATAATTATATAAAACATTAATGTAATGAATTTAATTAATATTATAAAAAAAATTATTTAAAAACCAACATGTAAACAATCAATGGAATATTCAAGGAAATTATTATCATTTTTGGAAGCAAAATCTGTACATAACAAATATACATTTTTCATAGTAAAAGCTTACAAAATATCCTTAGTTACAAAACAACAAAGATATTACCATTAATGAATCCTCTGTAAAAAATTTAAAACATGAATAATATTTTATTTCCTCCTTATAGTAATAAATAGTTTAATATAGTTTTTTAAAATATATTTGTGAATAAAACAAATTATTTTCTGAAGAGAGAAATAAGCTCGGATTTTTAAAAAAATATACATTAATGTATCATAAATAGAATAGAGTGAAAAATGGAACCAATGCATGGAGATATAATTTATAACCATAGGAGATTAAAATAAATCATATATCTTGTGGTAGGTATATTATATTTCATCAATGAAATCATAATCAGAAATAGTTACAACAAAGGTTGAGATTATAACAATAAAACATTACCACATTGGAAACATTGAATCACACTAATATGGAAATAAGAAATTTACATGAAGCTTATTATATCATAGAAATATGTATATTAATGATATAATATGTTAAATGGTATTATATACACATTGAATAGGAATTTAGGTTCTATAAACAGCAAGATTGACAAATAATAAAAATTGAGAGAAAATTACATTACTTGTTAGGTATCTTATGAATAGTTAACGCAATAGAAGATATATAATGATATTAATATTTAAATAAGAAAAAATTTAATGATAAATAAAATATAAAAAATTTGTGGGAATTGTTTACAAAACAAAAATGAAAAAGGTGGTTAGTATGGAATAATTCTCAATGAAACAAATGTGAGTCTAGAAATGTATTACTACAAGAGTTAATTTTAAATTGTGAACCACATGAAATATTAAAATAAATTGAAACATATAATATGATAAAATAAAATAAATTCATGATCTAAATTATAATATGAATGTATAAAACCCCCATAAAATTAATAATTGGTGAATATAAAATACATCACATAGAAGTAAAATTGAGACAACAAAACTCTTATCTTAAGTCGTGAATTGTCTTCAAACACCTTAATATTCATATATAATAAATATAATCTTATGAATAATCATCCAAAAAACATATTATTAAATATAATATTATATATTTGTTATTATTAATTTTATTTACAACTTTGTTAACAACTTCATCTTTATTTTACTTTGCAGGTAATAAATAATTTTTTTGGTATATGTTTTTACCTTTCAATTTTGTTTCCATTATCTAGATCATGATTTAATTATTTATATAATGTAAGGAATGATATAAATATCCAATAAATTAATTATTTACTTATTTATAGTAATATTTAAAATATATAAATATCAAATAAAATACACCATTCAAGGAGATGGTAGGTCGCATGTATGAATGAACAATTTATTCATTTTAATGTTGTCCTGAAGGAATAAAATTAATGGGAATATACGTTGAAGAATATATATATATATATTATAATACCAATATAATGATTATTTAACATGTATCATATAATTTTTCCAAAATAACCTTTAACAGATTCAATTTAAATTGTGAATGAATCACACGAGTTTAAGGATGATGTAGTCCACACGTCCACAAATGAGGATATCATATTCCTCAAATATTGAATGAATTGATGTATATTTCAAATAAAAATTTATCAAAATAAATTAATCATTAATAATATATATATATAATATTAATTTAATGTCTATCATTATTCTTAACCCTTAAATGTTGAAATGGAAAAATGAATGACATCAGTTCGCAATGTAGTTATCCCCTAGACACACGAACGATGATTACATAAACCATTTTATGTATGTGTGTGTGAAAGTAGGTTTTAATTTTATAAAAAAAACAAACCATTTTATTGAGCATACTGATTTTATTATATATTCATTGAATTATAATAACTGAGGGGGATGATAACAAATTAAAATCAATGTTCTTGTTGGAGGGTGTTACCACTTCTTTGAATAACTCCATTATATTTTCACTAATGGGATTACTTGGTTGGATTTATTCCCAAATAAATTCATTTATAAGGATTTTAGGTAATTTTTAAGAAGATTATGTTTGGTTATGGATGAAAAAAATGGAATGAGAGGAGTGACCATGTAAGTGGGTGAGTTCCCTTTTATAACAGAGAAGTGGCATTCTTGTAAATATAAAAGGACCAACACTATTGATATATCTCCAATACATAATGTGTCTACAATAATAATAAATATTTTATATATTGGAGGATATATTTTAGATATAAAAAAATAGATTTTGATAAAACATTTAGGTCATTTAGCCTTTTAAAATTAGAAATTAACAATTTTGTAAACACATTTTTAACATAATTATATTAATTACTTTTAATAACAATCACTAATATTTTTTGTAAAAAACAAATTTTACATTTCTATAGAATATAAATTTTCATTTATAAATATACAATCCTCTTTTCCAAAATCTAAAAAAAGATATAATATAAATTAATTATAAATTAATGACGTAGGTGGGATGTGATGACATCTTTTTAAAGTTGAAAAGTCCAAAAGTTTGAAACATTTTTATATAGAATTTCAATATAAATACGTTTAAAATAAAAAAAATAATGTTAAAATGATTATAATTTATATAAATATACTATAAATATATAATAAATATAATTTATTGATATAAATAATTTCAATGAAAAATCTGTTTTCAATTAAAAATCATTATTTTTCATTATTCCTCAAAAAATGAAACCTCTCAGATAAATAACAAATTTCGTCTAAAGTAAATGTTAATATTTACGTTCCATAAATAAATTTATATATTATAAGAAAAAATATAAATTTTAAAAAATATATTTATAATAGGTTCTATAATAAAAGGCAGTAAAATCACCTTTTATAAAATTATGTATTTAATTCACATAATTAAATTTATTGTTATATTATTCCAATCTAATATATTTTTATAATTGTAAAAAAGTTAATAAAATATAAAATATATAAATTTCATTAAAAAACAACATTCAAATTGTTTTAAATAATTTAATGAGAAAATTTGTGTTTTCATATAATGGGATAATTTTATTAGAAAAAGAATTTCATTTTATTCAAGTAGTTATTACTTTAATTTATAAATAAGTATAAAGAAAGGGAATAATTTTTTATAAATGTGTAATTAATATATTTACATTTTTTAATCATTTTCATATCTTCCATTAAAATTGGATGGATGGTAACTATAATAATACATTAATAACAATATTATTATTATATTATAGTTCTATAATACAAGTCCTTGCAAGTAACAATATTCGTCGAAGGAACGTAACATTGTGTGTTTCACAATGAAATCATAATGTTTTTTGTACCAAAACATCATAAACATTTTCTGTATATCATAAATTTTAATTGGGGTTTAATATAATGTAATCCTAACATAGTGATTTTGTATAAAAAAGTAATATTTATTGATATGTGAAATGAAAAATATCATATATTTTAAATTATATTGAAAAATAAATATCCCAAAATCTCAAGGTGTAACATGTATCTTTAGAAAATTCAATTTCATTCACATTAGAAGAAAAAAACCACATTATATGAAATAATATTTATGGGATATCATATTTAGAATGCTTTACAAATAAATTTACTCTCCTTAAGAAGCACAATAATTTTCATAATTTATTTTATATGTTTGATGAGCTAAACAATAGTGTATTTAATTAAAGAAGACATTTATATTTAATTTCAGTGATCCTACAAGGAATTTTAACATGAAAGCCGTTATTTTTATCAATAATATGATATTTAATAGTAATTACATAATTCTATCTTAGATTAAATAGTCCCATTATAAATTTTTTTATGGCATTAAAGATAACATAACATTATCTATAATGATATCCTCTCAAGAAAACACCACAATTTTTGTTTTTATTTACTATATACACATGTATGAAATTTAAAACCATTATAAACATATTTATTATAGGATTTAACTATTTCATATGGTGGGTTACTCAATACATGAAATCTATTATCAATTTTATTTGAATGTTGTGATAACAAAATTATAAAAAATTTGAAATATAAAAAATTAATAAATTAATAAACTTATTGAATATGTGAAAACATAAAAAAATTAATTTATTAGTCAATTAAACTTGTAGGAAGAATTATGTTTTCAGATTTCATAATGGTAATTCTGTTTAATTTGTGGGAATTATTTCTTTATATGAACATTATATAATGTAAAAATGAAATAATTTTAATTATTTTTAAAAAAATTATGGAATAGCTGATGGTAGCTCACCTGGTACAAATCGTTTCATTTTTTCAAAGATGATAATTACGTATGTATGAGCTATTTGATGTTTGTAATCTAAAACAAATAATTCATTATCATTAAAAATTATAGTTCATATAGATTAAATAATAATAAATGTAAATAAATTTCATCCTCAAAATTTCCCTCATTATACCAATTTTGAGTATTATTTAAATTTTATTTTGTTCAGAAATAATTATAGTTAAATTGATTAATCCCTCCTAAAAATGGAATCTACAATTATCCCTTTAGATTGTTCTATTATCATTCTCTTTTTTTTAAAATTTATCCGTTAATCTATAATATGGTTAAGTCACATGGAATAGATTAATCCCTCCATATTTAATATAGTAATTTTAACATCAAATGTTCAATTTCATCAACGAATTTTTATAGGATTTGTTCTTAGTTTACATAAAATTAAAACATTAACATGTTTTATTCAACTAAATGTGTCATTTTTAGTTGTAACCATAAAAATATCTTTTAAAACTTATGAAATTTCTATTACCACATTCCAAATATAAATATTCTACAATCCTATAAACATGATTTATTGATTTTCATCCATTATATCATGACAATAATAACATATTATCTGTAATATAACTATTTATGGCACAACTATCCAAATTTTAATTATAACCATCTAATAGAATAAAATCCACAATCTAATAAAATAATAATAAATTATTTTCTTTGGATATTTTTTCATTATATTTGTCTTCATTAAATATTGTGATATATTATTCTCAAACTACTCTAGATCTGGTTGTTTGTAAATTTTTTAAAGATAAAATTAGGCCATTACATTTTTATTGGTCTTATCAGGTTGTACAACAAATATATATTATATATTATCAAACAAGTTATTCTTAATATTCATGATATCCAATGTATGATGGACTAAAAAAGTAGCCGAATATTGGAAATACCAAAAAATATTATATTGTATCAAATTGTGATATTTCCCCAATACATATATTTTTTATTGGTCTATAGGTGGACCAAATGAAATTGGGGTAATTAAGAGACAATATTTTATAAATCAATACTTGATATCATTTTTGGAGGTCTGTTTCCTCCAATTGTATCTTTCCTAAAATGTTTTTTTCTATTAAAAAGGGTGATCAATAGGAATAAATCATTACTCATAATTGAAAAATATGGTATTATCCCTTTTATTATAATAAACACTTTTCTATGACACATACAACACATATATGATTGTTTTATCAAGTGTACTCTATCCAAATTATATTTTGTATGTATAGAATACATTAATTTTATACATTAATGTGGATTTAATTATGATTTTCAGTTTCATATCAACATTTTATGTACTGACACCAGTACTCATTAATATATTTTACTCATCTATTAATTTATTTAATAAGCATCAATATCCATTTTTTGATGTCTTGGAATATAAAAATCCAAGAAGTCATATATCACATTCATAATCATTTAATGATGTCCGTTGTATATAGCTATAAAGAGAGAAAATCATGAATATTGTATATCTTAAGAACCAAAGTGGAATAAACAAATAGTACAAAGAATGAATCACATATTACAGTCTCCAAAATCAAATGATAGTTATAAATGGTCAAAATTATTCCATGAATCACCATGATAAAAATGATTTAATTTTTCACTAGTTAAAATATAGAAATTGTTCATTAACACCATAGACACTATGGTTTGATATGAAAATAAATGGTTAAATATTTTTTAAGAGGTAATTACATTATTTATTTAATGTGAATCGATCTAGACATCAATTATTTAGTCTCTTTGTATCTATATTGTCCATACGTAGAAAAATTTAAAAATGAAAAAATTTCAATATAATATAAGATGAAATCATTTGAACATTCATGAATCTTCTAATAACCCACACCCAAATTATGTACCATTATCTATTGTGGATACAAATTAACAAGAAATAAATTTTAATAATGTAATATTGACTACTCAAAGAGAATATCTGATCAATATAGCTATTTTAAATTTAATTATATGATTTAATATCAATAAATATTATAATTTCTTAAAATATTATTATCTTAAAACCAAGATAGACTTTATTCCTAGTATATATTATTATATAGAAAAATAAGTATGGTTATAACATTAGAGTAAAATGAATATAATTCTAGGTTTCTATTTGTTGATAAGATAAAACAAAAATCACACATGGAAAACATTCATATTATAATGGATCTGGATGAAAATTATTGGTATCTTCAAAAGAACTATATTCCCCTTATTTATTCAAAAATACATAATCTTTCAAAAAACATAAATCTAATAGATGACACCCAAAATTTTATAATGATTCAAATTTACTAAAATATAATATCAATAATCGAATCATAATTATCCTCTATATTTTTTGTTTTAACAATAAACATGATAAATAAGATTCATCATCATTAATACATACAAGATTTACATTAAAACTAAAAAGATTCCTATAATTATTTATCAAACTATTATCATTTATATATAATTAAGTGTTAAATTTTATAATTAAAATAAATTTAAATTAAGGTAAATAAAAGGTTCACTAATGTTAATGAGGAATGTAGGTTGTGGATAGGATGAAGAATCCTTGAGAAGGAAATATTTGCAATGCCCATAGGTTTTGACCGATTGGACAAGAGGAATTAATAAATAAACATATGACTGTTGGAAGAAAATAATATAAGGGAGATAAAACATTCAATTATAGTGTATTATTTTCCATTTTCATTAAAAGAAATTATCCTATGAAAAAATTCCTTAATGATAATATTGGATTTTCATTATGATTATCAGTAAAACATTATTTTCTCAATGGAGATAGATTTCACCAAAAAATGGAAAACTCGCTATGAATTTCATTATAGTCTCAATCATCTATTTCATTATTCATCACTCATTTTTTCCATTAATACTTATATTCCAAATGGTATAATCTAAAGGAAACCATAAATCATTAACCATATAATCACATTCGTTCCCTTCGCTTCATGATTCATTGAAACCACTAGGATGTCCATTTTTTAGTAATTGTGGTTTGGTTTTACCATTTTAACTAATTAACACTAACATCTACTATTTACCACAATTTTTAATAATTATCACTAATTAAAACTAATATTTTCAAATTAAAACTAATTTCTGAATAAAATTACAATCTAAAACGAATTGTATCTTATTTATATTAATAACTACAAATAGAGGTTATATTTACCTAATTAATGATAAATATTACTATTTTTCTTCAATAGCACTAATTATTTCTATGCTTCCCTATTTTTTCTAATTTCTAGTATTTTTTATTATTTCCCAATTAACCATTATCTTCTCTCTAATTTTAACTATGTTTTCTTAATATCCGCTAAATATCAATATTTATACCAATTTTTTGTTCTGTTTCACAGTTATTTTTCTAATTTAAAATATTAACAACAATCTTTTTAAAATTAAAGTGAATAACAACAATGTTTTCTATCTAATGCGAATTAATGCTATTTTTATAATTACCACTAATTATCTCTAATTTATAAAAATTCCTTCTAATTAATGTTAATTGATTATAATTTTGAAGGTTTTTACTCATTACAACAAATTTCTACTAGTTTCTTCTATTTACATATAATTTCTAATAATTACAAGTAATGAAAACTACATTCTTCTAACTGCAACTATTTTTAACAAATTACAACTATTTACCAAGAAAGTTTCCTAATTACAGCTATTATTTCCACATTAAGAAAAATTACACATTTTTATTTCATAATTCATCGGTTTTACTAATTATGTGTATTTTATACAAATTATCTATTTTTTACTAATTAAGACAATTTTTTAAGAATTAACATTATTATCTTTCAATTAAATTATATTATTTAAAACTTATCAATTAATTTTTTTATTCTTATATATTATTTTTCAAAATATATTAAATTTTTTAAATTTTTACTAATATATAATAAATACAGATATTTTAAAATAATTACATTAAATATCTAATTATTAAATCTAATATATACTAATTATATATAACTTGTATTATTACATCTAAATTTTACTAGTTAAAATTAATTTTAATTAATTTCTAATAATAACTGCTATTTTTTATAGATTACCGATAATATTTATTGATAACAACTAATATTTACTAATTGATTTAAAATTATTAATGTTGACATTTAATTACTAAAAATTACCATTAATTAATTCTAATTACTAATTAATATTAATTATTAATAATTTATAAAAATTATTATTAATTATTACTATGAATTGTAAATTATTAGTATTTTGTATTAATTAATACAATTTATTTGTCAATATTAAATATTTACAACTAATTACATCTTCCAAATTCTAATTAAAACTAATTAAATCAAATTAAAACTAATTACTTATAGTTAATAGAAAATACATATAATTAAAAAAATAATACAATAAAAAAATTAACACTAATTAATAATAATAATTGAAAATAGAAAATAATATAATTAAATTCTCAATTAAAATTATCCAAAAAATACTACAAAATTGATGATTTATCATAATTAAAATACTATGAAAATTTAAAATTGTTTCTTCACTATAAATATAATGAAATTTTATGTAATAAATTTAGAAGTGGAATAGAGAGGTGAGGATAGGTGAGCAGATGTGAGGAGAGGAAATGTGAGGGGGAAATCGTTGGGGTATATATATATATATATATATATATATTAGTGAGATTAGTAACAATATGATTTTTTATTATGGGACTCCCATTCAAAATAATTTCATTTATGATTGAGCAAGTTAGATGAATCCCCCAAAAATAAAATGTTGTCATGAGAAAATGTTTTTGTAACTAGTTTTATCATAAATAGGTTTTTGCGAACATATTATTTGTGGAATCTCATAATTGACCATCGCAAATAAGACTAATCTAAAATGGTTTTTACGACAAAAAAAATCACATAAAAATAATGGTTAATGATGTATTGATAACATTCATGCCATATTTATATATGAGGGGAGAAATTTCACCTAACAAATAATTGATTAATTATAATTAATTTTTTTGAGAAACCCACACCATTAAAAAAATTCATTACGATGTGACATTTTTTTATTGGCTCTAAGACCATTGAAAATAACAATTGGAAATTAATCATTATTCCCATAGTGTTTGACCTATTAGCATGATATTTTTCATGAATTTATAGACCAGTGATATCTATTATTGAAGCATCATCACATTATTTGTTAATATGTATACCTTTTGAGACCATTATAGAGTAATTTTATCGCACTTGAATTGTGATTTATTATGAATCTTTCTTGATTTGATGTGATTTGGTCATACATTAGAATCTTTTACTATATGTTTTGTTCTTCTATAATCTACATTTGAGCATATTTGTGGAGCATATTAGACTATCCCGCAAGATAGATGTTCCAAACCTTGGATGGAATGTATCTTGGCTGTCGCAAATTGAAGGACGTCTCACATATACTTTTGACCTATTGTCATGAAGCATCCTCGATTTCCTGGTACACTAATACCATATCATGCTATCACATAGAATAAATGGAATTCACGATCTCCACATTTTGGTTAGTAGCACAAAAAATTATACATGATCTATGAGGGATTTTTTCCTTAAATAGTAAAAGGTAAAGATACCAGTTGGTATGACCAACACTCCAAAAAAGAGATAGTACTAAAGTCAAATAGGAAAAGACAGCCCAAAATATTACATCTTGGAATCATATAACATCTATCAATATAATATCTCATATATCACATAGAAATAGTATATAATGTGTCCTTTGATCACCTCCATGACATCGAGTCCAAATAATCATAAACATCCACCACCTAAAACTAGAATTTTTCATTTTCTCAGAACAACCACAAGTTAAAATTCAAACTCCATAAATAAAATGTATTATTTAATATAATCCACCACATATGTTCTCACTAAGTGTTCTATAAGAAGTACAATATCCCAAAACTAATTATGATGGCAATTTAAATATAATAAATCCTCAGAAATTATTTACTTATTTAAAAAATCAATAATCCAAATAAATTAATGAAAAAAATATAAAAAAATTCTTAAAAGAAAATTTTATATTAATTTTTTTATATAAATTATTTTGCATGAATAAAAAATTTCAAAAATTTGTGGAATGCATAATCCAATCATTTAAAATAGAAAACATGCAATCACACCATACTTTATTTTTTTCGTAATAGGATTCTCGCACTTATCATTAATCATAATGGATCTGAAATGTGTGCACACTCAAATCAACAACCCATTATGAGACCCTCTATGGGTAGTCATTATACACACCATTATGGGGGCCAATATATGTAATATATTTGAACATGATTTGGTTAGTTTTGTTAAAATGAATCCAGTGCTAGGGAGTCAAATTCCACGGTTTATTGTCATTTAATCATTTTTTACATAGGCTTAAATGTTATCCAAAAATCAATTAATATGTTTTAGTGAAATAATCTGCACATGATATTGGGACATATTTTATGAAATCTAAATCTTAATAACAATTAAACATTAAAAATTCAATTGGCCAAAACTGGTTTTCAACATGCCCTTTTTCAAATCAAAACCAATTCATGGATTTCATCATTTTCAAGACCTTTCGAATACATAAATCAATTTAATATATATTATATTGGATTGATATCCATTAAATTTCATTAAATAAATTTTTAGATAATTCCATTAATTTTCTCAAATCCGCCCTATATTTTCAATTCCACTAAAATTGGCTGCTTTTTATCTATAATGTTCCAATATAAAAAAAAATCACCCATTTCATAAATGGCTTGTTTTATGATTTAAATATTCATTTAAATTCCATCATGTAATATTTGATTTCAATTAAAATGAAAAGTCTTATAAAACCTTGTTACATTAATCACACATTTCATGATAATACCCACAACAGAAAAATCAATGAGGATATAGGTGAAAGGGAACAATAAAAACTACTAGGAATCAAGATGAATCTAAATGAATTATAGATTCATTAATAGCATGACGATAAATCAAAAACTAAGTAAGAGAGATTTTAATTTCCATTGAATCTACATAAGAAAAGATCCACTTTCTTAAAGTAGATAAAATGAGATTAACCAAGCTTAGATATTAATTATAATGGGTTTGAGGATACACAAAAACATCTTGATGGACTTCAAGATAAATAAAATTAATTAGACTTGAGTGGGGGTTGATTTGGGGTTAATCACAGTGCACCTATATTTAATAATACATTATTAGGTGATAAACAATTATGCTCATTTATTTTTGGAGAGGATGCATGATCATTTGTAACTATATGTCAAAACTATGTGCCCTATATGGGATTATATTTGGGAAATATAGTCCTGAAGAATAATTACATTAACTATGGAACAACCATGATATGCAATAAAACATGAATCTTCACCGTTTGATGTTAATGATTCATTATCTGGAAAAACAATACCCCCCTTCTAGCTGTACTATCTTTCCAGAAAATATCCTGGGCCAAACCACATTGTATTCCAAAACCTTGAAAAAAACATCCATAGCCAGTTAATGAACTAAAATTTTCCATATTTTACCTAAAAAACCTGAAGAGAACCCTAACGAAATATTAAAATGATTCCCCTTTTCAAGAAGTACTTTTAAGATACAAACAATATGTTGCAACCTTCCCACCTTAAAAAAACTATAGGACTTGAAATATGATCAGGAATATTCCTTGTTAAAGGGATGATTCCACTCATCTCTAATTAGTTCCCCACTTTACCATGCCCCATGTTAATCAAAAAAATGAATCCATTGAATATAGACCAAAGGTCTCATCCTCCCATGAAGAAGCTTTTCCACAAAATAAAAATCCCTGACTAGATTCTATGTCATAGATAAATTATCCTAAAAATCTAGATATTACTAGATGAAAATATGATAATGGTTTAAAGGATAATTTAATTGATGTGAAACATGAATAAAATTATTGATCAAAGTCAGTTTCAATGGAGGCTCTAAATGTTAAGAAACATTTTCCACCTTCTCAACAATAGAAAAAGAAACAAAAAACCTCATCAAAAGATTTCAATGTTTATCAAGACATCAGTGACCCAACTGAGGTGAAAATATTAAGGATATTATGTTTCCTACTAAAAACACAAATGGAAATGAATGATGATCAACAGTAGAATTATACTGGCTCTAGGAAGATACCATTATCTGATGAATCAATATAATCAGTTAATTATTTCTTGGACCAAACATGGTCCAATACTTGAATAATCACCTATATACCACCAATAAAATAGATATTTACAAGGATTATTATATAATGCCTCCAAAGGGTATATATAAATTAATGATTAGTTACATTTTTTTATAGGAATCCTCATCTAGTCACAAATGGACATACCATTATCCTCTAAAGATAACAATTAAATAATGTAACCATTAATCCACTACATTAATTGAATTTTATATCTGTCCACACATCAATAGATGACATGTTATTCCCAATTTCATTAGATATTCCAGTTCCTCCTCGAGGCCTATCTGGAAGTGAGATGTAAAATTGGGATACCTATCAGAGACTGTAGAAGAGGAACTCCATGAAATCTAACAATCAACAATACATAGATATTTTCCAAGACCACAAATTTGGTATTATATTTAATGGGTATAAACTAACATGAATTTTTCTATCTAATATATCGTAACAAATATAGATTTATTTCCTTGGGGGTACCCAAAAACCCAAAAAAAAATTCGATAGACATATTTTCCCACTTCTATGTCGGCAGTATATGTTGATGAAGTAATCTTAAAGGTATATGGTTATTGGAATTAACATATTTATTGGTATAGAAATTCAAAACAATTTTAATTATGTATCAACTCATACATGTCCACTAGAACCATCATTACATATCATAGATCATCTTCATGGATCCATTGTGCACCACCCACTAGTAATTATTGAAACCCCCCATTATTTATTTTTTTATTGGAGATGAAAAAATAACCAATTCCAGAAATGTAGTATTCACCCATAAGAGAATTTACACTCATTAGAAGTCTTCCCACCATAAAAAGAGTCTATAATGTCATTGAATTTCTCTTCATGAATAATATCAAGAAGAATAATCTTCAGTAGAGTTAATATCAACTTATCACTTTTCAAAAAAATAAGGATTTCCTCCTCATATACTCCCAAATTCAACTGATCAAAAATATCCATCAATTTCAACTATTGTGATGATTATTTCATGTACTAGTTCGGAATTTTCATGATAAACAATTTATATTATACCATCCCCATCATTGGGGAGTAGAAAATGTTGAAATTATAAGATTAGAAGAACTCCATCTAATTCCACTATGGTAGGTAAAAATATTTTTGAGAGAATAAAAATCTCAATATATTATGGTCAAAATAAATGGTAATCCTTCCTCCAAAAGGTCATTGCCTCCAACTCTTATAGTCATGTCCATAATTGAATGATTGATATCATTGGTTGAGTATTTATTCTCATGACACCATTGACGGATGGTTTTGTATAATATTACATGATTAACCTATGTAACAAAAAATACCAAACATAAAAATTATGTGTCACATCAGGGAATATAGACATACCATGCCTCTATAATAGTCAGCACTGGTACATAAGTCAAAAGTCATTTCTACTCACTGAAATAAATTTGATATTTTTCATTCCATAATAAATTAAATCTTTTAAAATAGATTGTAGTCACTAGAGAATCCATCATTGTGAATCATTTAAAAAATATATATAAATACCCCACCAATCCTTAGAGTCAATATATCCCAAAAATATTGCGCGGTTTACCGAATGTTATATCAAAACTATCCTTTTTCGTATTTCCAAAAAATCCATATTATGGTCCATATGTTCCATGAATTTAACTTCCAATATCTAGAAATTTCATTTTCAATGACACAAATAATGTCTCTGATATATAAATATTTATATTACTTTTCTTTGATGACTGACATGTGGATCCTCAGTTTTGTTGTAATCAATAATTTCATCAATAAATTCCGCCATAAAAGAATCTATGTTCTAATGGAATATTAATTTATTATCATATATATATACTATAATTGTATTAGTTAAGGAAAAAGTCTTAACAAGATACTCAATGTTACCATACCTACTCATAATGATATTTTGGAGAATTTCAAATTCATTAATTATCATATTGTGATTACCGAAATGACAGTTAATCTTTGAGAACCACATCCCTTCATTTCACAAGGTCAACCAGATCATAAATACAAAGAAAAAGAATATTATTCTTTGAAAAAACTCAATTGAGTTTTTGAAAATCATAAGATAGATGAAATGTTCCCGTATCATTTTTGAAAATAGAATAAGTTTTTTCCATGTTCAGATAGACAGGTGTGTGAGGCCATTCTCTAATAGACCATACAACTATTTATTTAATGATTTTATCTCAATTGGATCCATATGTTATGTACGAATCAATATTAGCTGTGTAAAATATACTAAAAAATAGATAACTCAACAACTATTACAAGTTAATTACCATAACAATTAGAGGGGAACATATTGGTAAATTGTGTAATAATTATAGGGATATCAAAAATCACATATTCTTACTCCATGTAAAATGAAATAACTAATATTACCATGTATAAATAAATGAGATATACTATATATCTACCCGAACACAGGTATCATTATCCTTGAATGAGATGACACAACCTATCATTTCTAGTAAAGGAGACTCGTCTAAGATAATAATCATTTCAAAACATATTATCTATCATCCAATCCATCTCAGAGATGATGTCAAGTGGTATTGAATAAACAATAAAAATGTTTTTTAATATTTATTAAATATAATGAAAAAAAAATTTAGATAGTAAAGTCCCTCATAATTCCTCATTCTGTTTTCCATAGTAATATCTATCACATAATATATACGTTCCATAAGATAATTTAGAATTTTCAAAAATTGAGTTTATATAAATGAGTAAAATAAACTATTATCAAATGATGCAGTAACTAATGACGAATTTATAGTGTTGATACATATTATTGTTTATGGAATTATATCCAATTACATTAATTAATCCTTCACTAAATGATTAATCTTTATTATAGTTTCTTGTTGACAGAAGCCCTTAGATTTTGAGGCATCTAAATTATTTTGCAATATTTTTTAGGTGATGATGATCTGTTGCCTCTAAATGGTGTAGAAATGAAATTAATGTACTTCTGTAGGTGGCCTGAGAGACCCCATGGACCTCATATATTGGGATCCTCATTTCAAACCAACTGTGAATGTCTATACATTCTAAAATATAGGAATCTCAAATGGGGACTTCTAGGAACTTTTGGATGTTTTAAAGAAACATCCAATATAGATCTACGTTATGAATAGTCATGATGTCAAATTATTTAAAATGGAATCACTAATTGGGGAAAAGGTAATCTCAATAAATCATTACATTATATCTATTTCATGCTCAACCCTCAATGATCTAACCATGTACGTCACCATAATAAGTGATCTTCAACATGAATAATTGAGATTAGATTTCTTCTTGAAGACCCATATGAAATATTTTATTTTTCATCTTATCATTAGTTTCATCCAAATTATAAAACTATATTATCATAGAATGAAGATGACAGTCTATATCAATATGTTATCACTACGATGTAGATTAAGACAGTATATAAAAATTTCATGGAAAAAAACCATAGATAGAATTAGTCAATAAAAATAAAAATAAATTCCTTCAACTCCATGACCTCATGATAAATTGTATTCACCATTGAATACAACCACATTCTTATAGGTCCATCCATATTCAATGTATATTTTTTACCTCTATCAATTTATGTGTTTCCATGATTTCAAAATCAGCTTTACAATTTCGAATCAACCCTATTATCTTGAGGATCACTAGTTCCTTTGAATGTTGGTGGCCTCGGTTATTTAAAATCATGATCACAATTAAGAAATTTAAATATATGAGGTTCTAGAAATAGTTCTTGATTAAGAATGTGTTTCAGTACTAATCCAAATGGTCTGAAATAAACTTCTATGATGTTAATAATATTTTGGTCTACTGTAAGACTTTCTCACTATGGTTCACAAACAACACCATCACGAGGTCTAGTACAAAATCCCCATTGATTGATGACACTAGAAAATATTAAAAAACAACAATAAAATCATAAAAAAATATTTCAAATATTAGGGATACATAGATCATTTATATAGGTATATAAATTTTATTAAATTTATATTATTTTTCTGATGTCAATAATATTACACAATGGTCAGAAAAAGTGTACAACTTCATAAAATTATTCCTTCTGATTTTTTTGAAACCCCCATGGGTGAATTAAGGAACATTATGAGTATATATTGCCAAAAAATTCTTTAAACTACCTATTCTGGTAAAAAAATACTATCTTCTTTCTACCAAGACATCCTGACTACATATTAGAGCCAAAGAATGATGATAGCCTCACACTGATAATACCAATTGTTTCACAAACAAGAATGGAAACCATGGTACCTTGATAACCAAGATGGATTTTACATATCCCTAATGGTGTTATTGATCCCCAAGGGGTGGAAGCTATCACTTTAAAAATTGCAATAATATTCATCGAATGATTTTTTTTCTAAAAAACAGCAATGATAAAAAATAAAAGATGATATGCTTAACAGATTAAAAACGAAAAAGTACAATAATCGAAGAGGTAAAAGACAAAATTGATCATAATTAATGTAAAAATAATATAACAAGATAAAATAATATAATTATTATGAAGCTGGTAGATAATGTATTTAATTTTCACCTTTATGAATTTGGGTTGCCATAATCATGATCATTCACCACCTACAACTGTCACATTCGCATTTCATTGACCAGGAATAAGAAAATATACAAACACACATCAGTAAGGGTATGGTTTCAGCTAAACATCATTGTAGGATCATAATAAGTGTTTCAACAAAAATACCATATCAATACATATATTATTAAATATATTAAAATAGGGAATGGTATGGAAATTTCATTCATAATTAAATTTTTTTTAAAAAAATTGACGTTATTTTTAAAATTATCACCATTGATCATTTATTAAAAAAATCATATAAAAAATGTAGATAAAACAATTAATATCCTTAATCAATGTAATTCACATTTAGGTCATTTAAATCGGTGTCTAGTCCAAACAAGGCTATTGAATATTTTTTTTGTGGTAATAGGATCCTCAAACTTCTCGTTTATCAAAACTGATCCAAAAATATGTTAAAACTCATATCAAATACCGATTAGAGAATCTATTGTAGGATTCTTTTATACAAAACATTATGGTAGACACTGTGGGAAATCATTATGAACTTGGTTTAGTTAGTGTTGCTTCATAAATTTAGAGCTAGGGAGTTAAAACCCTATTATACATTTCATAGTTATATATTATATATCTAGGGTTACTTGTGCTCCAGAAAATTTAATCATTTTGGGAAAAAATTCAACAAAATAAAATCGTATTAATTTTAGTAAATAATATGTTTAAAAATAAACCATCAAAATTAATTTTTCCAGGAATAATTTGTCAACTTTTCTTTTTTTATTTCCCAACCAAAATTGATATTATTCATTAATTTTGACCTAAAAATAGACATCAATAATAAAAATTCTAATTTTTTAAAATATTTAATAACTCATTTAAATTCCATAATGATATAAATGGTGTAAATATAATGGAAAATTATTATGGAACTTCCTGACTTAAATCATACGGTCAATTGTAACACAATAAACAAAAAAACAATGAAGATTGCAGGGAATGAGAACAAGAAAAAAAAACTAGAATATAGATCGATAATTATGATGTTTAGATCCATCAGTCAAATGATAATACATAAAACTAAAAGGAATATATATTAGTAGATCATAAGAATCTATATGATATAATATATACATACCTAATTATTATGAAACAAGATCAATCTTTCTATAATCTACTAAAAGAAGGGATTTGATGTACTATAACAGCTTTTATTGAGCCTTGTAGACTAATGAAATCGATTAGGTCCATGTTCAGGTGAATTATGTGGTAAGATATGTGTACTCTGATTTTAGGGTTAATTTTCATGTTATTAAGAACCCACACAATCGGTTTTGAGGGAGACTCTACATGGTTGAGGGAGAGGAATCACAGTTTCCACAGACCGTGAAACCCTTTAAAGTGAATCCCACATGGATACAAGTTTTCCTAGGCCAAAAAACATGGTTTTACCAAACCACGATACAACCTTGACCAGACTCTTTACATCCCATAAGATTCTATATTTCATATAAAATAACATGATGTGAACCCCTACTAATATATAAGAAAACAAGGGTCATGAAGTAACTATTATAAAGTTACATGATGTTACAACTATACCTTCAAGGTGGCTATTTTAGGTGGCAAACCAATATTCCATCTAACATGGTATTGAAGAAGGTAGAGTTGGTATTTGAAAAACAAAAATATGTATGGTTGTTGTGTTACATAAAAATTTATATTTATAATGTAAAGACTCTAAATTTTATTATAATTTTATTTTTAATTAAATAGAAATTTTATGAGTTCGTCAAAATTGACGACCCGTGATTCCGAGGCCTGATGTTCCCAGAATCAATTTCTGAAGTTTTGTTCGGGTACGTTCAGTAAAAGTACAAGCAGTTTTTTCACGATTTTGAACCGGTGCACATAATTGAAATCTGAGGGCACCGTTGAACTAGCAGTGCCAATATTCACTTAAGAAGACTTTCACCTCGATGGTAGTTGTTCTAGGGTGAAGGTTATTTTTTCGGTTATTCGTGGAAGTAATAAAATAAAATATATACATGTTTTATTTTATTTTTTCTATAATAACCCCCGGTGTAGATGTTGGAGTTGGGGATCACGAGACCTTAACCTCCCAGGAGAGGTTATGGTGGTGGGGCTCACCCGAGGCCCTAAACTCTTCTTCATGTTAAATTATTGTGGGGACTTCCCGAGATCTCAAAACCTCTCAATTTGAATTTGGGAATAGGGACCACCTTACCCCTAATTAATGGGGGGGAGATGAAACCTCCCAACCCCCTATTTAATCTGGAGGAGCCTATTGAGATTCTTCCAAATTAATGATGCCGACACACCTCATAAATGGTTTCAACCCATCCCCTTTAATTAATTGAGCCATCACATCAATTAATTAATTATAACATTTGGAATATTATGCCAACAACTTAATAGATATCCTAATCTATTACATTGAGGCTATTATTTCATTTTGTTGGAATTTTGGAGAGGAGGTGATTCGGAGAAATCTTTGAACAAAGAATGTTCCACCGACGAAGAACACCAATAAGGAACACCTTTGACTATGATGAATGACGACAACGAACTCCTTCGACTACGAAGAACGTCCTCTACTTGGACATTCTTCTTGAGAACCTCCTTCGACGTAGGACATGTTCATCTACAATGAAATGGCGTCTACCTTCTCCCGCCAACATCGACGAACAATGAACAAGGTAGGGGTTTATTCTTTTGTTTTTTTACATTCCACATGTTCTCCCTTCTTTTTCCATTGTGGGTTTGGGAATATACATTAACGAGGGATTAAGGGAATTGAAAATATATTCAATGTGTGTTCTTTGTTTATGTTCTTGATGAACCATTAGCTATCACCCTAAATGTGGAGGGTGCAGTCCTAACTAACATGTCCTGACACCCCTCTATTGTTCTTCAATATGATGTTCTTTGGAATGGAGACGAGACCCTGAGAAGATGAAGGTGATGATGGAAACAGTGATGAAACCCACAACTTTTGTGCCCCTCACTGCCCTGGAAGAACCAGCTCCGCTGCCTCGAGCTGAACTGTGTGCATCCCTGTCCACACCGTACCACCGGCCATCTGAGCCACCCGGGCCGCACCCGCCTTCGGCCTCCCAAGCCCCAGCTGAGCCGTCCTCCCAGACCCCTCGCAGGGCCCTGGTAGAGTCTGCCTCTTGTTCCCCTCGCGGCGCCCTGACTGAACCTGCCCGCACTCTCGCGGGGACCCAGCCAAACCATCCCCTCACTGCGCCCTCTAGGTCGAGCGACCCTCACGACGCCCTCCGGTTCGAGCCACCCTCATGTCTTCTCCCTGCCGGTCCGTGCCCTCTCGACACGTCCACGCCCTCACATCTCTCCGTGATCCCTCGTGCCCTACTGGGTTGGGCCCATTGGACTAGAAGGGGACTTGCGGGCTGAGCTGAACCTAAGGGATTGTCCCACCCAATGGGTTGGGAGAGACCCAATGGGTCATGCCGGGTTGACCAAAACCGGGTCATCCCAGACTAGGTCGGCCCGACAGGGTCAGACATGACCCGAGCCCACTACGACCCTTTCAATTATTTTGGTCATATCATTGGAACCATATGACCATTTTATGAACCGTCAATGGTGCTGATATTCTTGGAGCATGGTGGTCCCTTTCAGTATACCCCACTGTAGTTTGGGGTATAGTTGAGATACAGTCGGGATAGATCGTGCACTAATCAAACCAAGCCCCCAAAACTAAAAGATTAATAACTCACAGACTCGGTGTCCGATTGAAGAACCAACTATTGTGTTGAGACCACTATGACATTGAAAACCATTGAGATAAATTTTTGTGGAACATTGTGATAGTTGGTGTATTGACTAGCAGCTCATGGATCAGATCCTTCTAGTGATGAGAGAGAAGAGTACAGATCCACAGTAGCTAGCTGAGACCGGACGACCACTGACCATTTGGCTCTGAGTGATTCTAGAAGCCTAGTGGGGAGTGCATGGTTGTGATGGAAGACGCACGGTATAGGAGTGTGTGTGGTGACACGGTAGACACACAGTACTCGACAAGAGGAGTACCTCTTCCGGATATGAGGGGGAGCTCCTGGGTGTGGTGGTAGACCCGGGGTGGGGAGCGCCACTCTGTGATGTGGTAGACCTGCGATACTTGACTGTAGGAGTACCTCATTAGTCCAAGGTTAGTGGGAAGCACCTTTGTGTGATGCTACAGGTCCACTGTACTTGATAGAGGAGGATTTATCCAGTAGAAGATGTTTCGATATTGTGTTGGGGAAGTTATTTGATACTACCATGAGAATAAAATTCCAATTTGAGCTGAGTTTGTTTTTTTGTGTTTTCCTCATGATAGAGATGAATCACTTGATTAATTAGGTATATGTATGGGAATATACCTAATTATGGTTATCTTTTTATTTCATTGTTTGTGGTTTATCCATGGTGGATTTTTGTGTGACCTTGAGGGTATCGGGGTCCCTACTGAGTATCGTTATACTCACCACTGCACGAGATATGCCCGCACCTTGTTGTGTTTGTTGTAGAGGACATACAGTGCTAACTGAGGCTGAGAGTACTAGGACTGGACAGTACCCGGAGGTGGACCTTATGATGATTCGGTACACGGGGGAGAAAGAATAATGTGGAGTGTTGAGGATGCAATCTATACCTACTCTTTTGGTAGGAACCACAGAGGATGACCTATCAGCTATTTTTCTTTTTTTTTTCAGTTATACTTGTAATTTTTATTTTCTTGTACTTTACAATTGGGCTTGAATTTCTGGCCCCTTTTCCTTTTCATCACTCTATTTGTTATATAGTTTTACTTTTCATTTTGTATCATGCTCTATGCTTATTTGTGATATTTTAAAAGTTTTAAAGTAAATGCCTTCCCAGTTTAGGGAGTTATGCCATTGGTGCTAGTTTCTAGCCCCTGGCCTATGGATGGAAGTCTTGGGGTAGCCACTACATGGGCCCCGAGAGACGGTTCGTGACAAATTGGTATTAGAGGAGTCAGTTCTACCGCAGAACATATGACTTTGATCATTCTTTTCTATGAAGAAATAGTGTTAAGGGTTGTGCTTGTGGTTCTCAATTCAGGGAGTCAAGTGTTGGGGAATCGCCCAATGTATCCATACTCAAGAACCCTGAATTCTTATTTCTGACTCAATGCACGAATAAACTGATTGCATGTGTGTGTTCAAAAGTTTTCTTTATGTCATATCAACCAGGTCATCTCACCATGTATACATTTTAACCATAGCGCACCTGTTTCTGTTCAGGATGCCTCTACGCAGACAACCGTCTAGAGTTTCGAGAGTCGTACACACTCATATCCCCCCAAGAGATGAGGCCTCAGTGCTTGGAAACTTTCCTGCAAAGGAACTAGTGGAAACACCCCCCATTGGGCCACTGATGCCACCATATCCAAAAGTAGATGGTTCATGCCACTTGAGCTCATTTCATGAGTTGAAGTTCCATAGGCCACCTAGGTTCATGGGAGATATGGACCCACAGATGGCTGATGATTGGATGGAGGTTGTGATTAGAGTTTTCCGACTGGTAGGGATAACAGCAGACCTCATGGTGATCCTTGCTGCCATCCTTTTATAAGAAGCAATAATCCAATGGTGGAGATTGATTTATCAGGTTCATGAAATGATGGCGCTTCTCTAGGAAGACTTCGAGAGCCTGTTTTGGGTAGAATGAGTCCCAGCGACTCTCTGCATAGTGCACATAGAGTTGCTAATTCATCTGCAGTAGGGTATCATTACTATAGCTTAGTACTCAGTGAGGTTCACAGACCTCTCACGCTACTCCACCGATATAGTGAGGGACCCATTATTTAGGGCTTGGACCATTGAGCAGGGAATCAGGATGGAGATCAGGGATTCCGTGATCTCACTCAGCATCTTGAAGCAGGCATGGGTGCTTTAGAGAGCCCTCATAGTAGAGAGTTTCCTTGCTGAGTAGTCCCAAGCATCGATACCCCTACAACTCGTCACATAGATGAGTCTTCTACATATGGAATCAGATAGATGACAGAGAGGTCCAAGAGGACCGGACCTGCCGGTGGACAACCGCATGACTCAGGAACGATTGTGTAGTGCACCCGAAGTAGAGACAAACATGCTAGGAGTGGGAAGTGTTACTCATGTGATGGGGAGGGCCACATGGATCGTGACTGTATGACCCTCCTTATTGATGATTATCATATGATTAAAGGACCGCCCATGAAGAGACAAATATTTGATTGAGGTGGTCCGCAATGCACAGGTGGATGTGGCAGAAGAGCTGGTCGAGCCACTATCAATGGGAAACGTTTTGATGTGTTAACGCCACCACCACTAAGAAGTCGACAATGACCGTATGGAGTAGGTGGATAGGGTAATGATCAGATTAAGGCAGCTAAGGCATATGATCATGGCGCTCAGGAGATGATTCAATGTAAAATATGTGTATAATCTACCATAGTTGTAGTACTTATGGACATAAGTGGAAAAAACTCCTTCATTTCCACTACCCTTTCTCGATTCTCGGAGATTACAATGGAGATTTTGGCTTCATCCATATGGATAGAGACTTCTATAGGTGCCGAATCGATGATTACGCACTAGGGTCTGTAGTGTGAGCTTACTCTAGTAGGCGAGAGCTTTAGCAGTGATCTCCTAGTAGAAGGGTTGAGGCCTTACAACGTCATCTTGGGCATACACTGGTTATCTACAGTCTATGATCATATTAACTGTATTAGGGGAAATGTGTGGTGTGTCCGCTCAGATGGGACTAGGTTCACCTCCACAGGTGAGAAGGGAGCCTTTCCAGTGCATGATGGACTTACCTTGAAGAGAGTGAAGACGATCACTCATCAGTTGGATTTTCTTACCCTCGAGGCGATCAATTTGAAGAGTTTGAGCTATCCTGTAGTAGTGGACCAATACACGAATGTTTTCCATGATGATGTATCTGATCTACCTACTCACAGAGTGGTGGACATAAAACATGACTTGTACCCTGGGATGACACCAATATCTACAACAGCATATCAGATGGCTCCTACAGAGTGTCGTGAATGCAGGTATAGCTAGAGGACTTGTAGGGGAATGGATTCATTCGGCCCAGTGTTTCATCTTGGGCAACCCCAATTTTGTTCTCCGAGAAGGTCGATGGGAGCCAGAGGATTTGTGTTATCTATCGGTGCCTGAACTAGGTGACTGTGAAGAACAATTACCCACTCCCGAAGATTGACAACCTGTTTGATCAGTGGAAAGGAGCACGGTGGTTCTTGATGATAGACCTCAGATTAAGTTATCACCAACTCTGAGTTCGAGAAGAGGATGTGTAGAAGACAACTTTCATATGTCGGTATGGCCACAACGAGTTCTTGGTTATGAAATTTGGCATAAAAAAAACTCTATCAGTGTTAATGGGACTCATGAACATGATCTTCCAGAAATACCTTGATCGATTTTTAGTGGTCTTTATTGATGACATTCTAATCTACTTGGATACTGAGGATGAGCATGCCTATCATTTTCGGGCAGTACTGGATAGACTCTGAGAGCACTATCTTTATGGTATGCACTCAATGTGCAAGTTATAGATCCGAGAATTTCACTTTCTAGGACATTTCATCTCAATGGGTAGAGTTTCAGTGGATCCAACAAATATTGGGGTGGTACTTGGTTGGGATCCACCTTGGAGTGTGAAAGACGTACGAAGTTTATAGGGTTTAGATTGATACTACCAGAGACTTGTTCCAGACTTCTCCAGTGTTGTAGCACCACTATCAACCTTGAATAAGAAGAGGCGACCATTTTTGTGGACAGAGATATTCCAAAAAAACATTCATGAGGTGAGGTAGAGGCTGACTAGTGAACCCATCTTGAAGATTATAGAGGAAGGTATAGGGTACGTAGTCTACTGTGACTCATCAGGGACCAGAAACAGGTGTGTCCTGTTGTAGGAGGGAGCAGTGATCACATATGGATCATGACAGCTGAGAGAACATGAGAAGAACTATGCTACCCATGACTTAGAGTTATCTATAATGGTTTTCACCTTGAATATGTGGCAACACTATCTGATGGGTGAGCGTTTTATCATTTACTCTGATCACAAGAGTTTTAGTTATATCATTCTCAGAAGGACCTGAACCTGAGACAAAGTGGTTGGCATGAGTTCCTCCAAGACTACTACTTTGAAATTTTCTATACTCATGTGAAGGGGAATGTTGTTGTAGATTTACTTAGTAGGAGATCTTGTATACAACTGCTAGGAGAGGTAACATAGCAGCTGGCCACTTTGTAGATATCCTTGTGGATCCATATGGATCATATTTTATTCAATATCGTATAGTCACTCCACCACTCCCTCAGTGAGTCAGGAAGGCACAACGTTGGGACACTGACTGTGAGACCCAACGTGCTTAGATATCCATAGGGCAAGACCCTGATAGATTTTCTAAAGGTGAGGAACACGTCATCCACTTCAGAGGACATAATATGGTACCAGTGTCACTTAAAGAGTAAGTGTTGATAGAGTTCCACAAATCCCCTCTAGCCGTATATCCATGAGTGGTGATGATGTACCATGATCTCCAATGATAGCACTGGTGGCCAGGAATGAAGAAAGAAGTTGTAGAGTTTGTCTCTCAATGCCTCACTTTCAGCAAGTGAATATAGAGCATCAGGTACTAGACGGAATGGTTTACTCTTTTTAGGTTCTAGAGTGGAAGTGGGATTGGATAACCATGGACTTCGTGGATGGAATTCCACATACATCCATGGTACATGACTCGATTTGGGTGATCATTGAATGACTCACCATGTCGGACCACTTCTTACTTATCAGACAGTAGGGTTCAGAAGGGATCTTGTGATGCCTCAATGTGTAAGAGATTGAGCATATTGATAGAGTACCATAAATGATTATCTCTCATCATGAAACATGATCTATATCCTGACTACGGAAGGGGTTTCAGGAGGCTTTCATGATGCATCATCGTTTTAGCACCGCATTCCATCCTCAGAAGGATGGACAGACTAAGTGGACCATTCAGACCCTCGGGGACATGTTGCATTCTTGTGTCCTTGACTTCGGTCATAGATTTAAGGATAACTTACCTTTGGTGGAGTTGTAAAGACCCGACCCCAGGTACCCAAAGTCGGTGCATTATTACATAACATTGGTATGATCAAATGAAGGATCAAGTCTCGAAAAACCAATTAGATTAGTAGCCTTGGAATAACTAGATACATTCATAAAGTTTACATTACTTCATAAAGTGAAAACTACTACAACAACATCGTGTCTTCATATCCCCTCATATTATCCTTGCGGGTCATTCATAAAATACAATTTCGCATCCTGGAAAAAAAATAAAACATAGAAAGTGGTGAGATCAAATTCCCAGTAAAGATAACAATATAGAAGAAACATTCATAAAAATCATAAACATTTAAGGCTATGAATAACTAAACCAAAATCATTTTAAAACATGATCTTCAGCATAATATTGCAGAAAGAAAATGAAATAATTCCATATACTTGTTCATATGGATATTCTACTAGTCGAATAATCACTTGCAATATCAATAACCACTTTCATAATGATGGAATGCATAATTCCAGACTATCATAACCACATAGTCAAGGCCTTGTTCCATGAACACAGATAATATTTTCTCAAGGCCTTGTGCCAAGACATATGTTTGTTTAATGAGACCTACAGTAGAGTCGCAGATCTATAGCAGGCTCCACTCGTCACTTATTAAGTCCAATGCATTCCCATATGAAAAGGTCTAAACATAACATAAAAATTCATATTAAAACTAGCATACGAAATGTAAATACTTCATCCATAAACCATGAATGGTATAAAAATAACAAATCCACAGTAAAACATATCCCAAAACCTTCAATACAATATAGAAGTTTTGTATCATAATAAATCAACATCAAATAAGCTTAAAATCCATCAAAGGATGTTGACATAGATGAAATCAAAACTATTTGAATGAAATATCTCTTTTTTTGAATTCATTTAAAAGTCACAGAATTATAAAATAAAACATTTACATTGAAAATTTTCTTATAATCTTGTAATGGAAGATTAAAAGATTTTATGATGGTGGAAAATAGCCACACCTACCGTATAAGTTAAAAAATAACATTCATACCTTAATTCTGTCGAAAAGGTTAAAAAGTACCTTGTTTGGAAAACGATGGAATGTTTCCTTTATAATCATTTTATAAAAATTCAAACAAGGGTATCAATGACTTCAACCCATATTCTAGTAAATAGTAAAAATGTTTTGAAATACATTTCTTAGAAACATGGATTTGGATGAGAATGAAGTCCCAGTAGATTATAACGTATAAACAACCTCGGATAATGAAGAGATTGAGAAATAAACCATTACCTTGTACTTTTCCTTAGTTGATGTATGTTAACCTAATGTATAATGGTGATGTAATTGTTATTAAATTATAAAATAACCATATTCATAATTATGATATCATATATGATCTTCTAATAATGCTTTGTTAAGAATACTTTAGTATTATCGTTGTTTCGGGTGTTATCTTCCTCATTTTATTTTATATGTTTTTTTACAAAAGCCGTGTTTTTTATGGATATGTTGTCTCTTATTCAAATAAATAATGATATAATGTTCTCATAAATTGTTTTTAATCATCAAAAGATAATTAGTCTTGAATGGATACGATGCACAATGAATCTCATCGTGTTCGTGGAGACGGTAGTCCATACGTACGCACGAGCGAGAATATCATCCTTTTGATATTAAAATAATATATAATTGGATGGTATATCATATATAAGAATCATTAGCGTGTTTTATTTATTATTTACATTAATTACACATCATTATTATACCTATCCAAATAATAATTTATTGAATAACAATTACACCATGGCGTGGAGACGATAAGCCGTACTTACGTACGTATGGTGACATGTCATTAAATGGATGGATAGAATAATGAATATGGTTGTATAGTATTTATAATCACATCACATTATATAGAATATACTGGAGTTATTTTTTTACAATGGAAATACCAAATAAAGAAGAAGTGTAAGAATACAGGAACATGAAAAAAGGTGGTGAAAACATTACCTCTTCTTCGGATTCTTCCTTTTGTTTTGATCAAAAGGGATCTTTCGGTTGGCTTTATGATCAAAATAAGGCCTCTTTTTTGAAGTAAGGAAAGTTGAGAGAGTATTTGGGCTGGGGTTGGTAGAGCCAAAAGGATTTTAAAGTGTGAATTAGCGAGAAGGGGGAGTGCCCTTTTAAAAAAGGGGTGAGGGGCACCTTTGGAAAAGCTAGAAATATTATTTTATAATAAATTCATATTCGGTTTCTAATGGCTCCAAAGTGGATTATTTAAAGTTTGAGGTGGGTATGGGTCGAAAAACACTCAATCAATAGATTCTATACAACTTTGGGTCATTATATTAACCTTATAGTTTAGTTTTAAGTATTAGTTAATTAGTTTGAAACATACCATGTCACTTTATTTTTTAATATTATATAGTTAATAAACATACTATATACCTCCTATAATCCCCCAAGTGTTCTATTAATGATACACCTGTCATGATATTAGTCTCTTTTTTGAATGTTATATTTTAAGGAATTGAATATAAATTAATAATATAATATTTGTTTTAAAATCTCTTTTATTTTAATTTTGAGACTACTAGGTATTTTGTTTTTTATAAATTCATAACAGCATTATTACTTAGAAAAAAATTCATATATCCAATTATAATATTTCATATTAACCTAAAAAATTAGTGGAATTCATAAAAAGTCTCAAATTATATTTATTTTGATATTTATAATATCAATTAATTTAATATTTCATTATTTAATTATTTACAACATCACCATTGTGTCATAAATAAATTAAATTATTTAAAGTATAAAAATTATATATATAATACCATTATGTAGTAAATCTTTTTTTCTTAGTAATGAATTTTTACAGTCGATTTTATCTTATTTGTAACCCTATATTAAAAATGTTTTAGTAAATAAACTTTGATCTTAACTCTTTTAAATCTTCCTTGAATTAAATAATAATAAATTTCCTAATCTAATCCATGTGGATCTAAATGATAATATATTATTCATAAGGTTTTTTTTGATCGAGATAAACTTTTCTAATAGAATTAGGATATGTTTTAGGGTAATATTAATATCATTTTACCCTTAATTACCCGATTTACTTCTAACCGTGGTAAATAAAAGTAAAAAGTTACTATTCACCAAAAATTATTTTCATCTCATTGAACCACATTTTACTCCATTATATTAACCTTGTCTCTCATATTTTCGAAATTCCACTCATATAAGTGGTAAAATTAACTTTTATGTGAATTTCTATATTCTCCTAGGAGGTGGTTAAAAGACGGTGAAAAGTTCAATAAAATTTTAATATTTCTAAAATTATTCTAAACTAACTATAATGAATTGCATTGAACTTATATAGGTATTATGTATCTATTTATAACTTAATTATATTTAAATAAAATAGATAATTATTTAAATAAAAATTTGGTTTTAAACTATAACTTAGTGTTTTTTAACTATTCATCAAAAATTGAATGTTTTCAGAAAAATACCAAAATTTCACCCTAGGCTAATTTCGATATTCCGAATCCAAAAATGACGTCAACTTTGAAATATTAAATTTATAAAATTTAAAAACTCGAGTATTACTATTCATAACGGCTAGTTTGATTGGTTGTGGTGTGTGTTAGAAATCGATGTTGCGTACAACACATGCTACTATATTATTCATAGAGAAGCGTACCGTGGAAGCTTGGGGTGTTACAGAGTTTTCATATGACACACAAAATCACTCCACCATTGGGATGTCACCTTTCGTGGCATCATAAAGGCGACCTTGTAGATCACCCTTGTGCTGGACTAACACATGGGAGTCAGCACTAGTGGGATCAGAGATGGTATGAGCTACCATTGAGAAGGTGGAGATCATCCAGCTGCAAATGAAAAAATCATAGATTAGGCAGAAGTCATTTACTGACAAGATATGGAGACCTCTGGAGTTCGAGTATCGCGACCACATATTTCTAGGGGTCTCACCTCGATGAGGTCTATAGAGATTTGGTCGAAGAGGCAAGTTATCTCCAAGATTCATTAAGACATTCCATGTCCTTATTAGAGTTGGAGAGGTGGATGACCGCTTAGCTCTTCCACCTCATCTGCACCGGGTGCACGATGTCTTCCATGTATCACAGGTGAAGAGATATGTGCATGACCCTTCTCACATCAACGACCATGGTGAGCTGCATGTCAATGATGGGGTAAATTTTACAGAGGTTCCAGTAGAGATTGGGGATTGAAAAGATTGGTTCCTTCTTGGACGGTCGATACATCTGGTTTTCTTTCACTGGCATCATGGGAAACTCCAAGAGATCACAATGGAGCGGGTTGCATAGATGCATTATCAGTACTCTCACATGTCCCTTAGTATTAGTTGGGGCTTATGGGGATGTAGAGGCCATATGGTGGGGAGAATGTAAAGACCCCAAATTTCCATGTAATTTTTTTTAATTAAATGGAAATTTTACGAGACCACAAAAATTGACGGAACATGATTCTGAGGCCGGGAGTGCCCGGAATAAATTTTTGAAGTGTTGTTCATGTATGTTAAGTAAACATATTATTGGATTTCTGTTATTATAGAAATGGTGCTCGAATTTAAATCTGTAGGAACCATTGAACTCGCAACGCCAATATTCGCTTAAGATGCAATTTACCTCAATGAATGTTGGTTGAGGGTGAAAGTTAGTTTTTGGGTTTTCCGTGGAAATAGTTAAAAAATATAAATAAAAGTTTTATTTTATTTTATATATTATAATCACCCATGTGAAAGCGGGAGGGGGGTACCACGACACCTTATCCTCACATGAGAGGTTATTTTTTTGGGGACCACCCGTGGCCTAAAACTGCTCTTCATGTTTAATTGTGGTGGGGACCACCTAAGTTCTCAAAACCTCCAAATCTGAATTTGGGAGCAGGGACCACCCGACCCACCATTAATGGGGTTGTAGAGGATACCTATAAACCCCCTCTTTAATGTGGAGGATCCTCTTGACCTTCCTCAACATTAATGATGCCAAAACACTTCATAAATTGTGCCAACCCACCTCCATTAATTAATTCATCCAACACATCAATTTATTAATTAAAACATTTTGAATATTATGCCAATGACATACTAGATATCGTAATCTATTAATTTGAGGATATTATTTCATTTTGTGGAATTGAGGAGAAGAGGAGCTTTGGATAATGCTCCCAATGATGAAATCTCCATAGACGATGAATGCCGACGAGGAACGCCTTCGACTGTGAAGAACATCCTTGACTTCACCTTTCTTCCTAAGAACCTCCTTCGATGTAGGACGTGTTCATCTACAACGAAATTATGTCCCCCTTCTCATGCAAAAGTCGATGAAAAATAATCATGTTAGGGTTTTATTATTTATTTTTTTAACACTCCACATGTTCTACCCTATTTTTCATTCTAGGGGTTGGTAATGTAAATTAACGATGGATTATGGGAATTGAAAATATCATCCATTATTGTTTATAGATTAAGTTCTTGATGAAATGTTTTCAATCACTATAAACACGGAGGGTGAGGGAAAAACTAACATGGCCTGACCCCCCTGCACTATTCTTCTTTAGGTTGTTCTTTAGAATGGCGACGAGGCGATGAGACAATAAAGGGAATGAAGGCAACGACCCCTCCACCCTTGGCCACTGTGACCCGCAAATCCCCCGCAACACACTGGCTGAACCAGCTCCGCCGCCCCAGGATGAACTATGCCACCCAGTGGCTTCTAAACTCCCACATAGTCTCCTCCCGAACTGGCCCGTTCTGCATCGTGCCCTAGCCAGACCGGCCCAATCTGCGTCGCGCCCAGGCCGCGCCATGACCTGGCTAGCCTGCCTTCTGAGCTTCCCAGGACACTCCCGTTGCTGGCCTGCCGAACCCCAGTCGTGCCGGCCTCCCGTGCCCCTCACAGCGCCCCGGCCGTGCCAGCCTCCCGCTCCCCTAGCGGCACCGCGACCGATCCGACCTCCCGCGCACCTCACGGCACCCCGTCCGAGCTGGCCTCTCGCATCCCTCATGGAAACCCTGCCAAACCGGCCCACACCCTTGTCATGACCCAGCCCAACTGGACCCTCGCGGTGCCCTTTGGGTCGTGCCGCCCTCACGGAGACCTCCAGGCTGTGCCACCCTCACTCCATCCCACGGTAGGTATGTGCCCTCTGGACTAGTGCATGCCCTTGCTACCCTCTATGACCCCTCACAGCCAGATGGGCTCAGCCCAGTGTGCGAGGCCAAACCTAATGGGTGGGCCAGCCCAACGGGCGGGGTCAGACCCAACGGGTCTGGCCCGGTTAACCCGAACCAGCCCAACTATGACCCTTTACTTTCTTTTGGACAAATCACTGACACCAGACGACCGTATGATGAATTGTCAGTGGAACTAATAATCCGGGAGCATGATGGTACCTTTGAGTTTACCACAATAGAGTTTGGTTTATATAGTTGAGATACGGTCAGGTTGGATCATGCACAAATTCAATAGGGCCCCCTGAACTAAAAATCTACCAAATCAAAGACCGGGCATCTAATTTATGTGATGTCTATTGCGTTGAGACCCTTATGACATGGTAGAACGTTGAGATACTAGATACTAGGAATTCTTGACAACTGGAGTATCGAATAGTATCTCTTGGAGCAGATCTTTCTAGTGACGAGTGAGAAGAGTGTGGAGACCTAGTAGCAGGATGAGACTAGAAGGATCATTACCCTTTGTCTCGGAGTGATTATACAAGCCCAGTGGGGAGCAGCTGGTTGTTTCTACAAACACATGGTGGAGGAACACACTTGGTGACACATCATACCCATGGTACTCGACAAGCAGAGTACCTCATCAGGCTATGAAATGGGAGCGCCTGGGTCTGGCAACATACCCACAGTGGGGAGCGACTCTGTGTGATGCAGCAGACCCACTGTACATGACAGGAGGAATGCCACATCAGTCCAAGGTTAGTGGGAAGTGCCTTTTAGTGATGGAGAAGGCCCACTATACTCGATAGTGGAGTAGTTCTCCAGCAGTTACGGTTTTGATAATTTATTAGGGATGTTACTTGATACTACCCCTATAATAAAAATCATGGTTGAGATCTGTCTGTTTTTCGGTGTTTTCCTCTGGATTGAGATGGATCACATGATAACATTGGTATATGTATGGGAATATACCTATGTATGGTTATCTGTTGATTTCGTTATTTTTTTATCCTTGGTGGATTTCTATGGGACTTGAGGGTCTCGAGGTCCCTACATAGTATTGTTATACTCACCCCTACACGGGATATGCCCATAGATTTTTGTGTTTGTTGCAGATGAAAGACTTCACCGACTGAGGCTGAGAGTAACAGGACTACATGATTCCCAGAGGTGGACCATATGATGAGTCGGTGCATGGTGGAGATGGATAAACGTGGATTGTTGAGGAGGCGATCGTTACCAACCCTTTAGGTATGAACCACAGAGGATGACCCATCGGCTATTTAACTTTTCTTCAGTTATACTTTTACTTTTTAGTTTCTTGTAATTTTCCGTTGGGCTTGTATTTCTAGTCCCTTTTTCTTTTCATCACTCTCTTTGATATAAATTTTGTATCCAACTGTGTGCTCTGTTGTGTGTGTCAATAGTTTGAAAAAGAAATTCCTTCCCAGTTTAGGAAATTATGCCTTTTTCTAGTATCCAGCTCCTAGCCTAGGGAAGGTGTTCTTGGGGTAGTCATGGAAATGGCCCCATTGGACTAGTCATGACATGTAATATATTTATCATTATGGAATTTACTTGTATATTTTATGGAATAATGATCAGTGCCATTGGTTGTGTCATTCTATGTCTTGTACTTACATCATACTCCAATGTCCTAGTTATCATACAAATTTCATGATTAGGTTTATGATTAAGGGAGAGGACCATGTTTTATACAATTTATAATATTTTATAGATGGTGATATATTTTTTTGGATGATGTTTTTGTTGGATATATATAGTATATTTTATTTAATGGATATACCTTATATTTTGGAATTCTTTTTTTGTTTATATATATATATATACCATTCCATAATGATACTTATAGGGTAGGTAACTTGTACTAGGTTTTTATACAGAAGATTAATTAATTTTTACATTATTTATTTATTTTTATTTCTACCTTTACGATACTCTATTTTTTTGAATTTTATCTAGGGAATATTCTCCCAATTATTCCTTATTAGACCTTTCCACTAGTTTGTAACATGTTTCATATAGGGTTTCATTTACTAGTTCATGTCGAATCTTGTATTAGGCTAAGTTGTTTGGTTTAAGGTGTTTTAGATTACAATAATCCAAGACCCATGTCTAGAAGATATGCTTCTAGGCATGTGACTAGAAATACCATATTAAATGTTACTAAAGTTATTTAATTTAGTGGAACATTTTTTATTATTATTGGATAATAGAATCTAGATATTCATTTCAATCGATATATGAGAGAGTAAGAATGATAAATCATAAGGAAAAAATATATATAAATTCATATCTTATTGATAGTGGTCCTATCAAGATCATGGGAAAGGATGATGTTTCTATCCATATGAAGAACATATTATTTTTCTGATTAATATTAGTATAGAACATAAATGTAGAATTATATTTATGTAGTATATTTATAAGATGTAAAATTTTAAAAACCATTGAGGGTTTGTATTGTGTAATTACACATGTTTCAAGGGTTTTGAAAAAAGTATTGACTGATAGATATTAAGACCACAAATGCGTTACAAAAACTGAAATAAATTCATTGAAAATATCTTTCTCAATGTCATTTCATATATACCTTTGTATTTTAAGTGATAAATAGATTTTAAATTCAATATTATAAACAAATATTTGTAGTTCAAATTTATAGTGCATAAAACATGTTAATATCTTTTTCTTTTAGGAGAAATATAAGGTTTATATCATACCCTACCCCCCGAAATTGAATTATTATATATTATTCTATGTTTGGAATTTTTCAATTCAAGGTTTGAATTTATTCTCGATTAAAATTTTCTGATATTAAAACATTTAGGTGATTATTTGGCCTTTTCTGGGTTGATGCACAATCTAGTAGACCATGCAGCCTACATTATGTCCAAAAAATAATATAAATATTTGAAAAAAAGTAAAAAAATATATGGATTCAATAAAAATAAAAATAATATTATAATTATTATGACCATTAATAGTATTATGTTTTGTATTATTAAGAAAAACTATTATTATTTATAAAACTATTATTATTATTGTTTTTATTATGTTTATTATGTTTATTATGATTATATTAATTATAATGATTATTTTTATTGTTATTAATATTACTATTATTATTGTAATTATTATTGTTTATAATATTAATATAAATATTGTCATGTTTGTTTTAAAATAAATAAATAATTTGCGGGGGACTGTAGATGGAGCCTCTCTCTTTCCCATTTCCCTTCTATGGTGAAGAACTCACTCCACATCTATCCCTGACCAATGTGCAACAAATGCTGTAACATACAAATATGATGAGCCCTCCTCCGGTAGGCCAGCCTCCTATGTGACTAACTCACAGAACACCCTTATCCCCCATCTTTCATCCTATATCATGATCCCCCTATTTAGCACAACTCTTCAGTGCCCCTCACTCTTAGGTTGCACCTCTAATAGCCACACCACCCATGTCGGTAGGACAATCTACAGATGTGCCTCCGTTGTCGTTTCCCTCCTCCTCTAGAGCATTTTCTACAATTTTTTTGTGGTTTTTTCTTCAATTTTTCTGAACCCTAATAAATAGGATTATTTTCATTTTGGTTTTCTTAGTTTTTATATGGTGTGAATTACACATCAGGATTTAATGTTCTACTTATAAGGGTTTTTTAGTGTTTGAACACCATTTAGGTTTCCCAATCTATGTTTTTCAATATTCCAAAACAAATCCTTGATGTTAAAATACTTTAATCAATTTTATAATATGATGTACAAATTTACACAAAATAAATTAGTTAATTATAGAATATATAAATTTTTATAACATGTAAAATATATGTGTTGTTGATATGCATGGTTTATGCCTCTATGTTTCTTTGATGATGTGTTCTATTAGGTTCCAAATCATGGTTTGATATTTCTTGAAATATTTTTCTCACCTCTAAGGAACCCAGGATTAAATTGTTATAACATTTTAGAATTTGGTCGATTTGGTAAAAAGGTTTTCATTAAAATTTTAGAAACATTTCTATGTTCATGAGTACCTTTGTTGATTGATTAAATCCCATATATTCCTTAAACTGATAATGGGGTTTTCTAGAAATGTTTATGCTTAAACCTACTTTGGTAGAATGGATGAATAAAGTGTTTTACAATGTATGTGTGATTTGGTAGTCTTATAGCCTGGCGGTTATGGGAAAAATATTTATAGAGGTATTCATTATTTTTAAATCGATGATTTGGGTTCTGGGAATTGTGTGTATTTTTTTGATTTGGATTTACTGGAATTATTGATTTTTTTTTCAAAACGATGTTTTGGTGTTTCGTTGAATTTTATAGTTTTTCATTGATTTCTTGAACTTCTATGAGTGAACATAGTGTACAAATGGATTTTCCCTCAAAGGAAGATGTCACATTGAATGGGGTTTATTGAAAATTATGTGTTGTTTAAATGGTTTTTGATTTCTAAATAGTATAGTTTCCCTGATGTGATTTCCAAAAAATGTTTTTAATCGAGATATTTAGTGGATTAACCCAGTTGGTGAATGTTGGGGAAAATGATATGTTTTAAATTACAAATAAAAAATATTATTTGGTGTTTTTTTGGAAGTATTTTTCAATTTTTTGTAGATTCCCTGGGATATGTATTGATAAATGTCTGGTAAGAAACACTACTATTTTAAAAAAATGAATGTCTAAAATAACTGATGATATTATTGGAAATTTCCATTGTGTTTGGAAATGGAATGTTTTTTCAAAGGGTAATGATCGATCAACACATTGAAAAGTTTTATGTAATAATTAATGGAATTATGTGTCTGATGGACTGGTTGGCACATTGTGTGATATGGTATGTGAATGTATTTATTTTTAGGGGGTACCACTATCTAAGATTTATTCATTTAGTTTATCTTATATTTTAATTTTGTGTTTGGGGTATAAAAGTGTGGTAGAGTGACATACGATGGGTCACACGTGCATGGGCCTCACACATAAAATGGTTACTATCACCATGGGTTCATGAGCGTCTTTTAGGAGATTGAATTATAGTTGTTGACGAACCCTGATTAGACTGGTTGGTAGCCCCTGGATCACAGATATGTTAGGTGGGATGTTCCGTTGTTCTGGCTAGTAGAGGGTATCCAGTTGGTTATATTCTTAGTGGATTGAGCATGCACCGATAGATAATTTTTAACTCATTACATCAATGGGTCTACTATGAAGGTTTATTATATCCCATGGTTATTTCATCTATTTAAATGTTAATATCTCTCTGCTTTTATTTTTCTGATCACACAGCTTGACTATTTTCATCTTCTGGAGTTTATTTTTAGTTTTCCCTATTTAGTTGTTTCTTTCATTACTAGTAATTCGTTATATGGGGTTTTGGGTTTCAAAATGGTAAAATAATCTTTCTAAAATGTGAAGGTGGTGTGTTTGTATTGATTTAAAAATTAATTTTATTTTTTAATACTGAAATAAGAGCAACCTATTTTTATATCATTATTTTCAAATCGGTTATAATGGATTGTTTTTAAGAAATGAAAATAGATGGATTTAATGGATTATCATTACTATTCATATAGAGAATTTTGGTCTCTCTGCTACTTTATCAATTAAGTTTTACTTTCATCAAGTGTCGGATCATTATTGGGGAAAACATGGAACGGGTTTGGGTGGTGACCAATGAGGTCACATGAATGTATGCGAAGATTTATTTTCATTCTCAAGATATTTTTTATTTTTATCATCGATTTTTATTCATTTTTTTTCTTTTTTTCATGGTCCTAATTGTTCCCAATTGTTTAATTTTGATTCTTGAAAAATGTTTCTAGCACGTGGTGATCAAGTATGCTCATCTGGCCTAAATATGAACATACTCAAGTGAATGGTTTAGAGTGAACATAGCCTAGTTTAAGAAAAATGGTATCAGATGAGGCCATTGTTTTTCGGGTTTTTGGTAGCTAGATATTATGATTTTCAGGACTCTAGAGGTTGGTACTGGAATGGAGTCATGAACCCTTGCACGTTCTAAACCTTTAGATTCCAGTGATAGTATGAGAGTTGAGTATTTTGACATTGTTTTGGATTAAGGGATAACAACGGAGGAAACCAACTATCACCTTGTTATTTAACATGGAGTAGTAACCCATGTGGATTACAATTACCCAATTTAAGCTCAAACTAGTCGTTAATGATATCTTTGGACATGGACCTCTTCAACACCACCTCGTTAATAATGACTAATAGTACCAAAATATCATAGTAAAATTCTTGTTGAGTGTCATCTATGTTTTGTTTTGTGTGTGGGGGATTTTTGATAATTAAGATGGTTTTGAAATGAAAATGTTTTCAATAAATGGCCTAAAATTGGTAATGTGGGTTTTTAAATTGAATATGTATTGTCTTTAATGTTTGTTGCATGTTGGGACATGTGGAGAAAATTTATTGGATGTGATACTCAGAACTCTTTATTGATGTTTTGACATGTGATGGTATGTGAGTGGATGATGCATGTTGGAATTCAAGGGTGGAAACATATTAATAAATTATATATATTTAATGATATTACATTCATTTGTATTTGAAATTAAGGAATTGTCCTTTTTTGAAGTGATTTTGTAAATTTAATTTTGTTTAAAAAGTGGGTTTTGGAATTTGGAATGTGTCCTTGAAATAAAATGATTTTGATTTTTAATATCAAAAGGATATTTTAAAAATGATAACCTCCGATTATTCTATTATGGGTTTAGATTAATAGCTTATTATTATGGATTTAGATCTTCCTCTAGATTATATTTCAGATTGATGTTGGATTTGATTTTTTTTTCTCATGTTGTTTTGAAAATTCAGCCCAGAAAGTTCCATAATGTTTTTGATGATTCATTACCAGTTCTCAGTTAATCCATAATGTTACTAATCAATTGTAGTGATCATGTTCTGTTAGAGTACGTGATTTGGATAAATAGGTTCATTGTTACTTTAGGTTATTGGGAACTCCCGACGTTGTCTGAGTGTACACTGTTTTGTGTATGATTGAAGCTATAACTTTGGACGAATGTGAGATACTTGGAATAACATCATCAAATGTTAGGATGGATATGGATTGTTATATGTTTTTTCATCACCCTATGTTTCATGCATGATGAGGTGAAGATGATGAAAAAGGAAGAGATTATGGGTATTCAATAAAGACAACTGTCGGTGAAGGCCCATATTAACCACATTAAGGAACATGTTTCCTTTTTTACATCGGTAAAGCCATAGGATATCATGAATACTCATATCTCTATAGGGTGTCTTTATCCAGTGATCATGTAGTGGGTACTCTCTATTATGGATTTACATTTTGAGAAGTTGGTTGAGGCATAATTCCAAGATGATTTGTCCTCTGAAGATCAGGTGGTTGGACTTCCAGTGTGTCTTATTGATCATGAAGGTTCCCTATATAAAAATTAGTATATTCCCGAGGAACCTACCCCTAAGGAGTCTCCTCAATGGTTTTGGTTTCCCTTTATTTAGATCAACCATGTGTGTTCCATCGGTGTGGCTGGTTCGGTAACACCATGACATCATGTCACTTCAATTTGATGATTTTCCATCGATGTGGCCATCTGGGTCATCTGGAGGCATTTTCTAGAAAGCATCCATAGAATAAGGCCTTATCACATAGGGATACTAGTACTAGACTATGAGGAATGAGATGCTTCATCCATTATATCTCGATCTGTAGGTCATAGATTGAAGCTTTCATGTTGTCAAGAGTTTAAAAGGTTTTGTAGATCCTCAAAATATTTTTAATTTTTTGTGTTGGGATAAATGTTTATTGTTTTCATACCCATTTTTCCTACTCTCATAAATTCATCATCAATTTTAAAATTGTGAGGTACTTGTTCCCTTAAAATCCAACAGGTGAAACCTATTAAAAATGACCCCCATTTGAATTATTTTTTTTCTTTTATTGTTAAACCCTTGTGTGGGATAGTTCATGTTTTTTTATTAGTTGTGATCGTTTGGTTATATTTAGATTTTTTAAATTTGATTGAAATTGTTTCAGTTTAGTCATTTGGTTTGAGAATATTTTTCTGATTTTCTTTTGGGATGTGGAAATTCATTTAGTGTTTGAAGAATGTAGTTCTAGTGGTGGATATAGTTTTCATGTGAAATAGAAATTGGTTTATATAGGTTGATTATTCCATCATTGATTTCCTAAGTATGGTTGAATACATGGGGGTTAATTATTGTGTTAGATGAGTCATTATGGTGGTAATAACCAACTTGTGTTTCACATTATCTTGCGCTATGCTTTCCTCCAGATCGGTCAGGTGTTACTTTTGGAGTGAATAATCACCATAACATTCTTTTTTTCTCTTAGTTTTGACTCGTCACACACTCATGTGTTGGCAATCATTTTTATGGTGACTTTTGGGTTGTATAAATTTTCTATGGTGGTTATTCTTTATTTTTGATGGTCTAAAAATTTTCCAGTTGAGGTTTGGATTGAGTTTAGGGCAATATTTTCAAATTTTAAAACATTTGGGGTGGGTTTTTGGCTTATGCACAGTTGGAACAGGGATTAAGTGACTATACAGTAAAAATATATGGCATTCTTTATGTAAAAATAGAAATAAAATTATTTGAAAATTAAAAATTAAATTGAAATAACAGTTAATAGTAATAATTATATTATTATTATTATTATTATTATTATTATTATTATTCTTGTTATTGATATTATTAATAAAACTATATTTTATTATTAAAACATTAATAATTATCATTCTAAATTTAATTAACTTTATTATTATTATTATTATGTTTATTATATGAAGTATTTTTGTAATAATAATTATTAATAATATTTTTAGAATTATTATTGTGTTAATTTTTTTAATATTTTTAAGTGAAATCATAGAGGTAACCCCTCTCTCAAACCATTGATTTCTATGGAACACAAATCCCTCCCACAACATTCACTTGGACAACATGCATCACCCCCTACAACAGGCTTATGTCCAACAGGCCTACGTCCTACGCGACCTGACTCCTTGTGCACCCTCCTACTCATAATTTCGTCCTATAGTGTGACTCCCTTGTGCAGCATGACTCACTATCCCACCTCCCTCACTAGTCATGCCTCCTCTGGCGGAACCTCCCCCACTAGCATCACAATCTCGGGCCACACCTCCCTCTCCAGCACCCTCCTTCTTCTTGAGCGTTTTCTTACAATTTGTGGTGGTTATTATTCAATTTTTATAAACCCTAAGAAAAAATATTGTGTTTGGTTTGTTTTTATTAGAAGTTGGGGTGTGGAAAACTCCATAGTGTGTACTCTTCCTTCCCTATGGGTTTTATCACATTCATACAACATTGAGGTAGGTGAATTCATGTTTCTCTCTTCTATGAAACAAATCATTAGTGAATAAATAAATTAATTGTTAAATATTATGTGCATCTTAATACTACAATAAATTAGTGTATTATAGTGTATTGAAATTTATTGATCATTTTAAAAATATATTTTGAGGCACTTCTTTGTTTATACCTACATGTGTCTGTGATGACATGTTTGAATAAGTGCCAAATAAAGTTTTGATAAATTATAAAATATATTTTTCACCTTTATAAAACACTTTTTAACATATTATATCATTTCGGAATTGGTTGAATTTGATAAAAATAGGTTTTCAGTGTAATTTATGAAACATGTATTTATTCATGTGTACCTAAGGTGTTTGTTTAAATTATAATTGAAATTGGGTATTTCGATAAATGTTTACTATTAAATGTGTTATGATTTAATGGATGAATTATGGGTTTTACCTTGTATGCATGATTTGTTAGGCTTATAGATTTATGGTTGTGGTGAAATGTTTTGAATGGTATATCATGGTCTTTAAAGGGATTTTTTGTGTTCTTTGAATAGTTTTTTCAAATGGATTTGGTATGAAAAATATTAGTGATATTTTTGTAAAAGGGGTGTTGGTGTTTCTATGAATTTGAGAGTGTATCATTGAATTTTGGAAGATCCATGACTGCACTAGGTTCAAAGAAGGATGTCCCTCAAATGAATATGAATATTTTAATGGTGTTTGTCTGCAATCCAATGTTCTATAAATAGTTTTTTATTTTAAAATAATGATTTTTCCATGGACTTATTTCTGAAAAATAGTTTGAAGTTGGATCTTTAGAGTTTTGGAATGGTTGGACTCGAAGCATGTATCAGTTAAGGTTGGAGAAAAAAAATGTTAGGCATTACAAATACAAAAGATGAATTTTGTATAGTTTGGAAATAATTTTCAAATTTTATTTTTAAATGAATTATGTTATGTAAAGATAAAACCGATTTACAAACACTATTGTATTCAATGAAATGTTGTAAATTTCTGAAAGAAGGGACATCTCGAATGGAACTTTATGTTGTGTTTTGAAATGGAATGAGTTTTGAAACTGTAATGGCCAATCAACACATCAAAATATTTTATGAAATTATTTATGGTATTTTCTATTTGATGGATCGGTTGGATCCTTGAATGATGTTATAAGTGTATTTATATATTTATAGTGGGACCCCTATGTTGGATATACTGTTTTGGGTTATCGAATATTTTATGTATGTGTTTGGGATATGCCAGTGTGGTAGTGCCAGTTAAGTTGAGTCATGCATGCGAGGGCCTCCCACACACAATATTTTATATTACCATGGGTTCATGGCTGTCTTTCATGGGATTGAGTGACAGTTGATGACCATCACTGATTAAATGTGTTTGTACCCCTTGGATCGCAGATAGGATAGGTGGGATGGGTCATTAGGTTGGCTAGTTGAGGGTAGATTGTTGGTTATAGACTTTGGCGTTTACCGTATTATAGAGGGAGGTTTAGGTCCTAGTACATACGTGGGACTTCATGGGAGGTTTAAGATAATCCCTTGTTAATTCATTTATATTTTTGTTTGAAATCGTATGATTTTGGTTTTTTGATCACACTATTATTCTCTTCTCCACAGCCATCAATTATTTTTCGTTTTCCTTTTCTTTATTCTTTCATAGACCATATTTCCTTGTTTGGGTTTTGGTTTTAAAAATGGTAAACTCATCATACTAAAATGGAAATTTTACATGTGTTTCTTGATTAGAATGAAATGGTAATATTATCTACCAATATATGAATTTTTTTTCATATAAGTATTTGTTATCTTCTGTTAACTAGATGTTTTCCAGAATGGAAAATACATGGATTTTGTTGTTTATCATTGGCATATATAGTGAGATGTTTGGTCACCACACTGAAAATATCTTTTTAGTATTAGGGTTTCTAGTGATAGATCACTCTTGTAGTGAACATGGTTCCGAGTTGGGTGGTGAGCTATGAGGTCACATAATGGAAATTGTTGTTTTATTTTCATTCCACTATTAGTTTTTAATTTTTCAGTAGTATTTATTTATTATTTGTTTATTTTTCTAGAGTCAAAACATTCCCAATGGTTTAATTTGGATGTATGACACAGGATTCAATACAGTTTGTTTCAGTAACATCCCTTGAGCCATTCCATATACCCTCATGGGTAACTGATTAATGGTCAACATGGTCCGGTTTGGTTTAGTTTCATTCCCAATTGAATGTATGGAATAAAATAGCCAACAATTAATATTATATCATATTGTTTAGTGATGCCAATTCATGCTTTCTCTGAAAGTGGGTCCATATATTATATTATATTAATCAATAATGTGAAAAAAATTAAATGGGTGTTCTTCCTCAATAATAGGTTTGAGATATTGTGAACCATTGTCTGATGGAGATACATGGTATAGATTGATGGTAAAAGTAAACTAAAATATTTGAGGTCTGATAATGATGGGAAACATAAAACGGTAAAATTATACAAGTTCATCATGGGAAAAGGTATATGGTTTGAGTATATCATATCTGTTAGTATAATAAACAAAATAATATAATGTAATAATCATATGAATGATGCAATGTAAAGTAGAACAATAATTCATATTGGGTTTTGAAAGTATTTTTTTTTGGAAGAAAAAATGAATTATGTGACCAAATTATTTAACAGGATTCTATCAACATTGATTTGATAGTAAATTCTAAATGAAAATTGGTTTGAAAGAAAGGATTATCTTTCAGACCTGTAGTCATTGGATAAAATTTGTATGTCCATATTAATGGCAATGATAGAGAAAATGTATCAGAAATGCTTTGCGAATGTTTATTTTTGGGTACATAAATGAAGACCGTGGTTTTCAAATTTGGGATAAAAAATATCTAATGTTTTCAAAATTTTAAATGTTATCATCATGCAAAATATATTGTGGGATGAATTGAACTATAAAATTTTTTCTAATAAGAATGAATCACAATCAAATAATGAGGTTCCAAAAAGTGAAAATATAGGTTTTTATGTTTATTAATATTTTTCTAGAAGTTAATTTTGAGAAATCCTGATTATTCAGAATAAGTTATTGAAAGAATGAAATTAACTGTGGAGTTTCCAAGTATAAAATATCATCAGTGGATTGATACTACATAATCATGGGGAAGATCTCTAGAAGGTAGAGTTCTAAATTTTTTTGTTTTGGATGCAATAGATCCAAAGGGAAAATATTTTTCTTTATTATAGTTAGTTCCCACTGAAAGGATACATAAATTAATTTCAATGTTTCTTTTTATGTTTATAGTGTGAAAAAACCCTATAAGATACTGCATGGCTAAAAGACTCAAGTAATTATTTTTTACTGTAAAGAGATTAATTGTATTCCATGACAACATACAAAATAATATGGCTAATAATGTGACATACTCAGAAGATATTACTTTATAAAAAATAGGTATATTTCTGTACAACATAAATTCATGGTTAATGGGAGTATAATGAAAGTATTATTTAGAATGTTTTCAACAAAATAGTTGTATATTATTTTGGTTCATTACTGTTGTTGATAAATAGGTTATTTCTTTGGATTATTCTTCTTATGGTTATCATGAATTGGATATTTATAGAAAATATAAATTAGATGGGCACATTTCTTCTGTGGAAAATTGATAAAGAAATTTTTGGGGATAAATTGATGTTTTGTAGATAAATAGATTGAGATTCTTTAGGATAATAAAAAATAGATGCACTATGGTAGTTGAGGGAAAATATAAATTCCTTTATGTAATAATAAATTTTTATTTGGATTAAAAGTAATAATTCATGTTTCTATTTGGTGTTTTAATATGGTATAATCTTCTTTAAACATCTCTACTTTTATGATAGGATAGTTTCTATTTTGGTTAATGAAAGGTTTGTAGATCTGAAAGTTGTATTTTCTAGATTTTTTGAGATGAATCAACCGAAAATCAAAAAATGTGTTTTACGGATGTAGATTATAAGGGACATAAATTCAAAAAAATATTTATTGCCCAATTTTAATAATTATAGATGTTAGTGGAATGCTTCCAAATGTGAAAGGTGAATATATATACTTCATCACCGATGATACATTTAATATTGACTAAATAAAAGGTCCATAAAATAACCAAGAGGTTGTTCACCTAAAAAATGTTTGTTATGCATATATAGTAAAAATATTTATGTGTAAAATTGTTAGTTAATCAAATGATATTTTACATGTAATTGGATTATTTATTTTTTTCATAGAAAAATCCAAGAATAGTGCATTGAGTCATTTTATAGTGGATCATCCAATATCTCAAAGGATTGTTAATGTATAACATTGTATTTTGGAATGGAAGTATTACATTATATTTTTTTGGGCTTGTATTTTGAGGGTGGGGGATATAGATATTCACTAAGAAACATGGATTCTGTTTTCAATTTAAGAGGAAAAATATGATTTGTATTTTGAAGAATTATCTAGTAGTTTCAATTTATTTTATGAATGAAAAGACCAATTTTTATTTAAATATGGTCATATTATTATCTAATTGGACATGATTTAATTGGATCACATAATAAAGGAAATGGATTATGTTGTTCTTTTCAGACATAGAATGTAACCATCCATGAAAATAATTTGACAGTTAAATCACTTACAAAGAATATTCAGTTCATGTGTCTTTGCATGTGGATGATGTTAGATGAAAAAGTAATGCAACTATGTTATATGGTTGGATTTCAAAACCAAGAATAAACGCTACAAAAAGGATGTAGTCTGGGATGTCATGTAAGAATCAAAAATGAAAAAATTATAAAATTTTATTAAATAGTGTATAACAAATAAAACATTAATTTTATCTTATAATAAATAAATCAATGATTGTAGCTTTCATTACACAAAATAAATATTTCCTATAATATATTTGATTACACTCAAGATCATGTTTTACAATATATATATATATATATATAATTTTATTATTTAATATGATATTTATCACTTAACTATTGGAATCATGGGTATAAATGGAATTAAATAAAATATGAAAATATATATTTTAAACACATTTATATGTTATATATTTATTATTGACAATAATAAGAATCATATGAAAAAATATTTATGGAGAAACTAGACTTCACTAAATGATGGTTTAGTCATCCTTGATACAAATAATTTAAAATTATTTTTTTTCAATTTTAGAAAAAATTTATAAGAATATATACAAAAATTTTAAATCATAATACAAAAATTATCTTATGGTAAATTTGTGAGATTTTTCTCCAATATTTCATTTTTTATGAATACTGAAAAACAACGAATTGTAATTTAATATTTATTTTTGGCATAAATAATTTACAATGATAAAATATATTTTTAAATATTTTTAAACTTAAATTAGATATTTTTTATATCATTTAATATAATTTTGTTTGTTAGAATGAATTTAATATTTATTTAAAATATTAAAGTTGTAAACTATTGAACAATTTCCGACAAAAAACATTCTTTCTCATCACATCTACGGTACTAATATAAAATTATTTTTTCCAAATATGTGAATTTAATTTAGATACGTGGTATAAAAATTTTCATTAGAATAATTTTAAATATTTATGAATTTGAAATTATTTTTTACCAATATTATTAGTGAAAAAATATATAATTAATTGTAAGGATAACTGTTAAAAGGATTTTACCAAAAATTATACATTAAACATAGTGGTCCAAATTTCCTATAAACCTGTAAAAAAATAATTCAATAGACATAAATATACCATAATCATTATATTATATATGATTTAATAATTTTTGGGTCTTGATGTATTAAGAAATGTGTATATTATTCACACTTTCATAAAGATTGTAAGTGTGCCACTCACCCTAGTTATATTATGACACCACCTCTACTCATATATTAACCAATTTGAAACAAGTTTTTTCTGAAAATACTACCCCAATTATATTATAAAATTCCATTTACTCATTATATAATACTAATATTCGTAAAAAACAACCAGAGAAGGAATTAGTGCAATTCTAAGGAGAATTGGCAAAGAAGAGGTAATGTTCTTCAAAAAGATTCATTATTTCAATTCTTCTCCCAACAAATTAAATTGTTATTATACCATGGTGATATAATAAAATCATTATATTACATATACATTGATGATTTTATAATAATTTATTAATCTAAAACCATCTCTACATCAATCAAATGGGTTATGAATTCATCTTTTTTGTGTATGATATATTACCACCATACGAACCGATGTCATTTGTTTTTTCAATTCGGACTCCCATGTTTGGGTGATATGTTGGATATAAAATATAATTAAAATATTAAAAACATATTTATACCTATCGAGTAACTATATCATATATAAATTTTTACATTACATTATATAGGGTATATTATAACATCACTCAATTGTACGACTGATTTCCCCCTCATGAAGTAATGTTATTCACCTTTAACTGATGCTTCACATGGATGGTGATAAATATAATGTTAATGATTATATATTAAATAAATTAAGTAATTATGATATTTAATACATAATTAAAACTTTATAGATAAAATAGAAATGATTTTATTTCTTTCATTTTCAATCATGTAAGGACGAAAACATCGTTCGTGTACCTCGGCACTACCATATTCTCGAAGCGATCTGGTTCTCTCTTAATCACAACAACACAAATATGATATATATAAATATATATTATGATTTTAAAGATATTATTATAATTATATATAGTCAAAATATTACATACATTATTTCTATAATTGTAACAAACTGATATTTTATGAGATAGTTTCTTTTTAATTTCATTGATTCCTTGTGTTTTACAATACACCAATATTACCTTTCACTATACACAACACTGTATTAGCATGAAATATATGCAACACTATTCTTGGTTTATATTTAACATAATTTAATTTTTTTAAAGATTTAATTTAATGGAACAGGTGGTATAGATTTTTTTCAATGTTTAAATGAACTTTGTTTAGATTATGTTGTATGAAACACCAAAAGAATATTGAACTACACAGAAAATAGACTTGGATTTCATTACATGCAAGAGATGCCTTCTTCGATAGAATACATTGTACCCAATTCCATGATTCACTAAACAATGATAAATTTATAAAATAATATTATTTAATAGGTTATAAAATATCCGTTATGAATAGTATTAACCACATATTGAATTTTATATCATAGAAATTTATCTTACATATTTTCCCGAACACTATATGATAAAGTAATCAATTTTTCGAATAAAAGATGTATTTTAAAAAAAATGTTGTTTTACCACATTTTCATGGTGCACCCATTTTGAATCTATTTTTTGAAACATGTATATATTCAATTTAACAAAAAATAAATCTTTTTTGGAGGCAGTTAAGAAAAAATTACTTTGGATAAATTTTTAATATTTTTCTAATACCTTTCATATTTTGACGAATAATAAAAATACGCTAAATTATAATTTAAAAAAACTGTTTTTATTGAGATAATTTATACTGTTAAATTATAATTTTGAATGGTTTTAAATTATAAATATAATATATTTTTACGATTGAATATTATTTATATAATTATAATTAATTTTAAATTAAATTCATATGTAGAAACATTTCAATATTTTTCAATGTTTTAACTTGTAAAACCAATTTCTTAAATAGTGGGATTTATTTTAATTAAATTATTACATTTTCTGTATTTTTATTTTTAGAAAATGGATTCCATATTCTGAATAATTGGGTCCAGATTATATTAATAGGACACTTTTGTTTTTGGGCATTATGAATAGAAAAATTTGTAATTACTCTTATTAATATAATTGATGGTAAATTAGGTAATTAAGGGTAAAATTGGATTATAAAATTACCCCAACACCTTATGAAATTCTATTTGATAAATACATGTAGACCCATATCACATAAGGGTCGTAATATATTCATATCATTGACTACTTTTCATGAAAATGATGCAATTATTATTAAAACCAAATAAGTGACAACATATCACTCTCTTATATCTTAAAAGTGTAATAATTTTAATTTTGTGAGAATCTTCCTAAAACAATGAATGTAAACAGTCAATATAAATTTATGTTTATCATCTAAATCATGTGAATTTATTTATTATTTTTATAGATTAATTAATTATCATTAATGATGACCCATTAGTGATGTAAAATTTATTTTATTAATAAAAATATAAAATAAATCATATTAATAAATATTAAAAAAATAACAATTGAACTTATTTATGTGATTCAAAAATATAATACATGAATAAGACATTTTATGAGTGTATAATTTTTTTCGATTTTATTTTTTGCGAGGATTTTATATATTGTAAAATAAATGATTAGTATCAAAATTGACACTGTTGATAATTTATAAAAATAACTTGTTATTAAATTAATTAAAATCATAAAAATATTTAAAAATTACAAAATGATAATAATAAGATCTAAAATTTCATAAAATTCATATTTGTTTTCCATAAACTCCATATATGTAAATATTTATAACAATTAAAAATTTAGAATTTCATTATTATGGTAACAGTTTAATAGAAAAACTATTTTTAAATTAATAAGATAAGGCTTAAATTGAAAAAATAAGTTGTCAAAATTTTACATGTTTATGAGATTAAAACACTATCTCAAATAGTTGTATAATTTGGGAATCATTGGAGGTTTTTGGGTAGGGTTTGATTTTATTATAAATTAATATTTTAGAGAGTTTTTTATAGTTCCCCACTCCTCTATTATAATAAGGCACCTCCTGCCTCACTTGTTCAATCCATTTTGATCCTTTAATATCAGAATAACTCTTCATATTTCTCTTCCCAACTTCCCTAGTTACATTATAGTAGTTCGGGTCTTCAAGAAATATCATCCCTAGTGCCCAAATATGTAACTTAAAGGAGACACGTTGAAGAAGAGGTTGTCTCTTCAACCAATTAATTAAAATTTATTTGTTCTTTTACTACCTATTCTTTAGTTTTTTAATCATAAATTAATTAAATAATTATCACTAATATACATATATGTTATTAAATATATCAAACAAACATATTTCACCGTCTATCCATCCCATGAAATAAGAAATTATCGCGTCTGTGTACGTATAGCTTATCATCTCCACGACGCGATAAGATTTATTCTTCACGATAACCATTAAATAATGATTATAATGTATATATAATGAATAATCATTAAATATATGAAACAAATAATTAATTTTATATATATATATATATATTTCATTTATATACTTTTATTCAATTCAATAAGGAAACAAAAACAGTGTTCATGCATACATACGACCAACTGTCACCGTGAACAATGTTTTACATTTCTTTTATCTATATAATATATATATAATGAATATATAATATATAAATCACATTTTACATAAAATAATTAAGTCATGATATAAATAATAATATCACAAATAACAATTCAATGCAAAAATGATAACTGAAATAATTATTACCCAAAACGTTGCGTTAACACGGAATTGACAAATTGACGGGTAACATAAAGTCATATGTAAATCATATATGATTTACTAAATTTTATTATGGTTGTTTTATAAGTTAATAATATGATTAAACTTACTATACTATATTTTTGGACCCATACTGAAGAAATCATAGCTAATATAGGGAAAAAAATTTCAATCTTATCTGAAATTGCTTATATGTATGTACTTACAGGGGTTATATTTATCATCCATGTCCATGTTTTCTATAAATGTTTTCATAAAATCTTTAATAATATTCTATGTATTTTTAATGTCATTTTAAACCCATTTTTACTTTTAATACATGGTATATATGGATTATTTTTTTAACTAAATGAAAAACTTATTGACTTTTCTTGTAATACTATCATGATAATGTGCTTTTTAACTTATACGACATGAACAAAATTCTATGCCATCGTAATACATTATTTCCAAGATTATGCTTTTAAATTATTTCAAGTTTATTTTTAATTAAATTATTTTAATTTAAAATTACGCAACATTTTGAGTAAAGTAAACATTTTTGAAGAAGAAAGTATATTTCCCTCAGGAATTACGTTCAAGTGTTCTATGAAAATTATTTCCCATCTATGATAATATAAAATTATGTTTCAATAAATATTATTAATTTTTTATTTTTACGTTCATGATGGAATTAATTTTATGATTTTCATTTAGATTATATGTATTATGTTATGATGGAATGATGTTTAAGAATACCATTTCATTACGTGGGTTTTGATATGATTGATGATTTATGTTTTTGTAGTGTATGTAATAATGATTTTATTATTAGATGTATTGGGCCTATATCTTACTCCCATGAATTGGTTAAATATTTATATCTCATTAGATAGATATATCTTTAATAGAAAGTAAATATGGTTCAGTAATACATGTATAGAACAACAATTATTTCCTTTTAAGTAATGGAATTCCTCCAAAAAATCCTTGGCTACTTTGAAAATAATATTATATGCATAATGGTTTTCCACTATTCCATGTTTTATTACCATGATATTTTATCATAATTAATTTTCCAATAAAATATTTCTCTTATGTACTACCATGAATAATTTCATGACTTAAGATTTTAATGTTAAAAAATAATTTTCATGTTATATTTTTTCAAATGTTTATAGTGTTTGTTTTATTTTCACTAGGTTTACACTTACTGAGAAATTGAGCTCAACCTTTTTATGTTTTCTCTTAACAAGGACAGAAAGAATTATTTTTGGTTGGGAAAATAGTGGATTATATTTATTAGAGATGTTAAATATCATTCACCGTGATTACAAGATTATGTTATGGATTTACAAAGATAATAAATTATTAGAATCTTACGGATTCCTTTTGTGACATGTATTAAGTATTCTGAAAAAGAAATTTAATGTCCATGTATATAAAGAAAGGGAATCTATAGTAGATATCATAGAAAATGATATGTGAATATTTGGAAACTAGTATTTGAAAAAATTAGTTATATATTTAGAGATATTTGTAAGGATGTGTCTAGGGATGTCCTAAGGATAAGTAATTTATAGGATACAAACCTAGTTTTTTTGTGAATACCATAACTAACATAAGATAAAATGGACAATATCATTAATTTAAATCTAATAAATAATTTTCTATACTTATGTGTTTCTAATTTATGATATGTAATTCTCACACATTGATTTCTCATTTTAGTCAATAGCCAGAACAACATATAATAATGTTGACCAATTAATGTTTTAGATTTGTAAATTTCCTGAATTATTAAGATTGATTTTTTATGATGAAATATCATTAAGATAATCTTGATAATGTTACGAGTTTGTTCATACAGCTGAGGATAAAGAGATTAAAATCTAAATGATAAAGTTATGTTATGTTCTTACATTATTTTTTATATTAAACAAAATAATCATGAGGTTGAGAAACCTTAATAAATGATTAATATTTCATGAAAAATGATGATGATGGAACCTGAGTACTGGTTTATGAATAATGATAGAAAATTGAGGTATATAGGTTTATAAATTCAATGATTATGTTATTTTAAACATACAATATATAAGGGTTTTATCTATAACATTTTCATTAAGGATTGGAAATATATATATTGAATATTTATAAGGCTCCAAAATATTATTTAAGGTAAAGTATATATATACAAAGAAAACATGATTATTGGATTGATAACCCTTAATATTTCTCGTGTGGTATGATTATAATACATAGATAATGATATGTTTGATTTGAATATGTAAATTGGGTGATGCTAGTTTCTATGGAACTAATTATGGATTTTTTTAAAAGAGGTTTATGATATCATGAACGAAGTATACAAAATTTTGGGAATTATAGAATATATATCCAATATGTTTTGGAATAAAGAATTAAAAATGGGTTGAATAAGGATATAAGTTAATTTATGTAATTACCATGACTCAAGAGAATGCATAATTAAGTCATTAAAATTATTGTAATATGACCAATATGATATATATTATGATATATTGGGGATAAATGATGTTATTTACATGCTTGTTATATGAAGTTTTTTTGTACTACGATATTGGACCAAAAAACTTTGGAGAATCCTAATTGATGGAATTTATTAAGTTGGATATCATTTAGTATTGTTTAAGGATAAAAAGTTTTTTATATTATTTATTGAATGTTATAATAGTATATTTTTAGAAAAAGGACAAACCATAGGATGAGAGACAACCCATCACTACATACAAGGCTATAGGAATCAAACCCACAACTGAAATGTGACATGACTTTATCTCCTACCACTGGCCTACGGTATGTCCCTAGTAAGTATAAATTAGTTTTATTTTATTTAAGTGGTATTCTAGAATATGTGTAAGTCTATTCTTGGAACCATATACAATTATTCTCACTATAGATGTAATTATTTATATTTGAAAAATTGTGAAAATATTTTTTTGGTAGACACAGATGGATGAAATTCCTTCCAATGCATGATTTGAAAACACTTTATAAATGATGAATTCAACTTAATTTCATTAAATAAGAGATGAATTGGATATTTCTCTTGGATTGATCTCGAAAATATTATATTCAAATGAGGTAAGTATTTTTTCTTAAGAAAAAATTAATCTACATTAGGAAAAAGGATATTGAAACAAAAAATATTACTAATTACCATTTTATCTGATAAATCAGATAGTCCCTCAAATCATCACAAATTTATGGATTTCTAGTAGTTATATTTCTACAAACCTTATCATCTTTCACTATCCTTCAGAACACGATTGTTAGATTTCTCTTTCACATCCATGTTTTAAAATACTACCCATGTTCTCTTATGTATAATCCCAATGATGAATTTATTTGGGTAACCATTGTGTTATTAACATTAATTTTTAAAATTAAGTTTTACTAACGATTTTTATGATGTGGGTTTCATTGATACAAACATTCATGAAGAAAATCAACTATCACCCTAATGAATTTTGAGGTCATAATCCATTTTAAGGGGGTATAATTTAAAACCTTGATATTTTCGGAGATAAATACTTTTTAATCTCTTTGATGTATTATGTTTTACACTACACCAAGATAATATTTTTCTATATAAAAGACCGTTTTATCTTATAGTATACGTAACACGTTTCTTGTCTTATGTTGCAAACATTTTCAAGTTATTTTAAAAGATTACACTTCACATAACAATGTGTTTAAGGTTCGTTCAATATATAAATTAAATAAGTCTAGATAAACTTATATGAAACACCAACGGAAGATTTCACTACACCCAACACTAACTTTTATTGAGTTACATGCAGGAACAACCATCCCCAATAGCTGTGTTGTATGAAATACCAAGTTTAACTAAACCAAAATATATTATTAAAATATTATTATTTAATGGGATATAAAAATGAAGTTATTAATAGTTTTAGAAAAAATATAAATTATATATCATTGGAATTCATCCTAAACATTTTCTGGGACATAATATGAGAAAAAAACAAATTTTCGAATAAAAGAAGCAGTTTTTAAAAAAATACCGTTTAAACACCTATTTATGGTTCACCCATTTTAAATATAGTTTTTGACATGTGTATAAATTAATTTTCACAAAATACATTTTTTTATGTGTGTCATATAAATACACTTTGGATAAATTTTTGATATTTTTCGGATAACTTTCATATTTTGATGAATACTAAAAATCTGCAAAATTTAAATTAAAAATCACTTTTTTATTTCAAATAATTTATATGGTTATATTTTAATATTTAATAGTTTTAAATTATAATAATATTATATTTTTACCATTTAATATACTATATTTCATTATGATTCATTTGAAATTAAATTCATATGTAATAACCTTTATGTTTTTTCAACATTTTAACATTTAAATCCTATTTTCTCAAAAAAGATATTAATTTAAATTTAATTACTGAAACTATTGTTCATTGAATTTTGAAACTTGATTCTATATTTTGAATCACTTGATCCTAATTATTTTAATATGCTTCTTTTATTTTTGGGGATTATGAATTGTAAGTTTTTTAATTATTTTTTTACTAGAGTTGAAGGTAAATCGGGTTATTTAGGGTAAAAATAAGATTATAAAATTACCTTAACACCTATAAAAATCTCATTGGATAAATAAAAGTCGACCCATATCACTTATGTGTCAGAATGGATTTCATTTCATGGACTTTATTCAATGAAAATGATGTAATTATTACTAAAACCAATGAAAGTGACAACATCCCAATATCTTATATCTTATAAGTGTAATAATTTTAATTTTGTGATAAACTTTATAAATCATTGAAAATAAATAGTCAATAGAAATATAATTAAAATATTTTCTTCCTTTTAATTTATTTATATTTATTAAGATATTAATTAATTATAATTAATGATGAAATAATAATGATGTAAAAATTAATTTATTAATAGAAATATCAAATAAATTGTATTAAAAAATATCAAAATACATAACATACGAACAAATTAAATTTCTAAAAAAATTCTACTTTACTATGACATTTTAGGAGTGTATTAAATATTCTGGTTCGAATTTAATTTTTAATGGGATTTTATTTAATATCAAATTAATGAATAGAGTCAAAATTTAATCAATTTTTATTTTTTAGAAATATCATTTTATTAAAGTATATAGATATCATAAAAACATTTAAAAATTTAAAATTTATAATTATGACATCTAAAATTTCATTAAATAACTATTTATGGCCCAAATAATCATATATGTAAATATTTATAACCATTACAAGTTTTGATTGTTAATTCCAAAATTAAAATTTTATAGAAAAACTTAGTGTCAATTTAAAACATAAGGCTTATATTGACAAAATAAGATTTCCATAATTTATTTTTTTATGATATTACAACCATATATCATTTAATAGTGTAATCTGGGTCACTTTAGTTTTTTTTGGGTAGAGATGGTTTTTATTACAAATTAAATTTTTTAACAGTTTCTAAAAGTGCCCCTCTCCTCTTTTATAAAATAAAACCTCCTACCTATACTCTTATCTTTATTTGAGCATACAATATAGGCCAACACATGCCTATTTCTCTTATAAACTTCACTAGTAAAATTATAGAGGTTTTGAACTTTTCAAAATACCATCTATAGTGTCTTAAGTGGAAATTTAAAGGAGGAACATCGAGGAAGAGGTAATATCTCCTACGGATTCATTCAGGTTTATTTAATCATGTACTTCATCTTCTTTAGTTATTTCATTATAAATTAATAACATAATTATTACTCATATAATAATATTTTATAATAAATATGAAACCAACAAATATCACATTCTATTAATTCTTTGAAAAAAAAATCACTGGGTTTAGTATGTTTGGATTACAGTCTCCATGACTCGATGAGATTTATTCTCCAAGTTAACCAATAAATAATGATTATAAGGTATATATATACTAAATAATAATAACATATATGACATAATAATACTAATTTATTTATGTATATATTTATATATATTTCATTTACTTACTTCCATTAAATTTTATAAGAAAACAAAAATTGCGTTCAGGCATTCGTATGGTCTATCGTCTCCATGAACAGTGTGTTCTCTTTTATTTATCTATTTATTATGTATATATTTATATAATTAATTTATAATATTTAAATCATGTTTTATATTCTATAATTAATTCATGATATATGTAATAATATCAAGAATGACAATTTCAAACATGTACGATAAATAAAACGATTATTACCCAAAATGGGGCTTTAACATGAAATTGAAAAATTAACAGGTAATGTTAAGATGTAAGTAATTAATATACATTAAACATTATTATGGTTATATTAAAAGTTTATACTGTATTTCAACCAACTATTAGGTATTTTTGGACACATATGTGAGAAATCGGACCTTATGTAAAGGAAAAAATTTCAATCATAACGAGGATTGCTTATTTGTTAGTATTTACTGTGGTTATATTTATCATCCATGACCATGTTTTCTAAAAATGTTTTCATAAAATGTTTAATAATCATCCATTTTTTTTATATTCATTTTTAATCCTTTTAGAGTTTTACTACATTATTTATAAGGATTTTTTCTTTTGTTTACCATACATGGTACTTTTTGACTTTTCTAGTAATAGTAGAAGGAGGATGTTCTTTTTCACTTATACGGTATGAAGGGAATTTTATGTATTCATAAAAAAATATTTCCATTAAAATTTGATTAAAATATTTCATGTTTATTTTCAATTAATGTATTTTCTTTTATAATAGCATGGAATTTTGCTAAAAAAATATTTATAAACAAGAAAAGATATTTTCCTCAGGAATTAAGTTCAAGTGTTTTATCAAAATTGTTTCTCTTATTTGATTACATAGGGTTATGTTTCAATATATATTATTAAAATGATTTTATAATAAATATGATGGAATTATTTTTATGAATTATATTTACCTTATAGGGATTATTTTATGATGTCATGATTTTAAAAAACACTATTTTATTACATGGGTTATGCAATACAGAATGATTTATGTTTTTGTGGAGCTTGTAAGAATGATTTAATTATGAGATGTGTGGGACCTATATATTTATACAATGAATTGGGTAAATATTTATATAAAATGACAGTAACATGGATGAAATAAAATGTAAATAAAATTTGGTAATACATGGCTGGAACGACATGTAAACCTAGTTTTTAATGGAATTCGTACACTATGATGATATTGGAAAAAATACCTTGTCTACTATGGAAATATAATTTTTTTATTAATGGTTTTATAAAATTCCTTGTTTTATTCCAATAATATTTTAACCTGATTAATGTTCCCTTTTGATCTATATCATGCATACTTCCATGATTTATTTTATGACTCGTGATTTTAATGTTTACAAATTATGTTCATGTTTAATACATTCAAATGTGTATAGTTTGTTTTGTGTTCACCATGATTACCCTTAGTATGCATTTGAGCTCCCTGTTTTTATGTTTTATTTTCACCAGTACATAAAGAATGAATTTTTGTATGAAAAAAATTGAAATATCATTATAGGAGAAGTTAAATATCTTTCACCATGATTTTATGATTATGTTCTGGGATTCCAAAGATAGAAAAATAATGTAGTCTTTGGGAATTTTTCTCGGTCATGTATTAAGTATTCCATAAACTGAATATAATTTCTATATATTTCAACCTAGGTTTTCTAAAATAATGATCCATGAGAAACATAAGTTTTATTCATGTGTACGTATGACCTACCATCTCTATAAATGTAACAAAGATCTTCTTTCCTAACAAGGATTAATGAATAGTTTTAAAATTAAAATTTATGTAAATATATAATAATTAAATCATGCTTATTATGGTATAAATTATATAACTAACTATTGTGTCAATGAAATAGAAATTTTAGAACAAAACATGCATGTGAAAAAAATATAATTAACCCTAGGAACAATGAAAATAATGAAATATTATTATTGAATTGTTAACAATATGTTCTAAAATGAGTATATAAGATATTATATATTTTTATATGGTAATATAATAAGTTAAATAAATGATTAACATAACTACACTCGAGGTTAAAACAGATTCAATCAAAACGAAGAATTTTTTATGGGTTTCTCATCACACATTTTTTTACATTAGACGTACACTATATTGACTATTATTTCTTTTGTGTGGGGTATATACAATCATTTTTATGATATATCATGAAATACTTTATTATCATGACATGTAATGTTTAATTTTGTGTATTTTATTTTATTTTTATTATTATAAATAATTTATAAAAGTGGTATGAGTTTAAATCACAATCTCATCATTATTCAACATGGTTTATGTTTATGACTTCCTTATAGAATTATTTTATATTTACATTTTGAAATCAATGTATATTATTATATTGTTGTTATTAATTATATTTACATGTAATAGTAACATTTTTTTTGACTCTTTTGGTACTAAAAATAATTTTTAAAATGATTTACATAAAATTTGTATTATTTTCTCTCATCGTTGAGAAATTTATTTTATTCCCAAACCATATTTTCCAAAAATGAATGAAATTTTTTAAATCATTTAATGATGGTTTATTAATATTTTGTTACCCCTTTTATCCTTTTCAATTTTTTTTACATAATATTTATCTCATTTTGTGATCAAGTTACTTTTCTATACATTTAGCAGTGAAAAATGAATGTTCTTTTTAAAATGTACGATACGTATGGAATTACTAACTAACATGAATGTTATTTTGTAACTATTTTATATTTTGAAAATTTATATTCAAATTGAAAATGATATTTTTTCAAGAATATTTTAATGATATTTTTATGGTTTCAATTAATGAAAAACAAAATTAATTTATCCCTATCATAATAAGAGTAAAATTATATGATATCACCCTTATTATTTCACTGAATGGGTTCTAATCATTTTTACAGTGGATTCAATATTTTAATATCATTTAGTTTACTTCAGATGGTCTATTATTTAGATTTTTGTATTTGGTATGTATTTTAATTTTGAATTATAATTTTTTTTACTTAGTTTTATGTTAATTAAGTTCCAAACCTTTTATATGTGGAATGAATTAAATTATTATATGATGTGTGTGTCCTGTAATAGCCTCTCTTTGAGTAAGTAGATTTTATGAGACAAAATATATATGGTTTTGGTTGTGTCCTTACCAATTTATTAGTTTTTTGGAAATAATCCTAGAATATTTTATATGTCTTGTTATTAATTTCCTAAAATATTAATTATCATGGAAGGAAACCTCAAAATTATGTTTTTGATACCATTCATTATGCAGCCCATTATTATGTATTCATTTATTGATATTCCCTATGATTATTTGATTAGTTGTAATATAAATGTTTTAGTTTCACGCTGTTATGATTTTTATATGAAATTTTGTAATCACATTTTATTATTTGTATATTATGATCACATTATTAATTTAATGGAACTTTTTCTATTATCTACCATACCATATTGATTGTGCCTTATTTATTCATATCATCTACACTAAACCAACCATACGGAGCATTCAACATCACATATTCCCTGTTATTTATTATCCACACGATATGATTTATTATTTTGTGATTTATATGATGTGATAAAAATGGAAAAAATTGAATTCGGAAATAAAATAATGTTTTTATTTTATGTTTAAAAATATAATTTAAATTTTAATTATATATCTATAATAACAATAATACTAAAATATATTGTCATTCACAATCTGATTTAAATAAAATTATCCAAATGTTATGAATCAAAACTCCCTATTTGGTAATATGGGTCTGGGGTCTCTATAGTTGGTATCAAATAATATTAGTCGAAAACATTGGGAACTAGATTTTGGAAATTGTTGATTAGGGAACATAACAATAAGATACAAATTAAAAATATGTTTATAATATCCTAATGACTATTTGAGGTATATGTTATGTGTTATTTCCTATAAATACATCATTTTATAGATACAACATTTGGATGTGGTTATGGGAAAAAGGTATCGTGGGGAAATAACTTCCACAAGAGATAATTATACTTAACTCAAACATCTCATAGTTCTAAAAAACTGGCCCTAAAATGCCCCTATTTTGACACTCCCAATGGATAGTAATTGGATAATTTAAATTTTTAATATAATACATGATTAATTATTTTATAAAAAGATATCCCCAAAGATAAAATTTTAATAATTATGAGATTAGAAATGCATAAATTTTTTAGTTTATGAATTTCACTAGTTTGAGATTATACTTTATGATTCATAATGTTATGATCTAATAAATTTTATTACATTTTTTATAAAAGGAACATTTAATAAATAATTGGAACCATATCAACACATGTATTCTATATAGAGATTTCCCGCTAGGGAATGAATTTGAGGATGAATGTGGATGTGAAGATAGTACTAATAAACTTATAACCATATTGGGGTATCTTATTTATGATATGGTTAATAACCATTATTGTATGGAGTATTATACAAAACCAAAATTTTGTGTAAATATATTAGAACACTTAAATTTTTTGAAACATTCATCATTCAATGGGACTACATATCCATTTTAGTTATGAAATGGATATATTTCATTTAGGAGATATTTCTTGCACAAGGAAGTAGTGAAAGGGGGGATGTTTTTATAGATGTGATTCTACCCTATATATAAACAAAATAATGGTGGACATTGACAGAAAATAGTAAGGATGAGGATGAAATATAATTCATGGAGTGGAAGGATTTCAATTTAATATTTAGGTAACATTAATTTACATGACAAATAACAAGACATGGAATGAATATTTTTTTGTCAAAGATAGAATGAATAGGGAAATGTTAATTTTTATGATGAAAAAAATTCATGATTAGAATGGAATTACACAAACAACATACGTAATTCCAGGATAGTGACTGGAAATTTGATTTAGGGGCTTATTCCAGTTCTCTAAAGGGAACTGGTCTCCCAATAATTCTCATCATATGAGGACATAATATCTTGTTCTTTTAAGAAAGTGTAATATTTCTACATGTATTATAGATCTAAATGGAAGAATGAGTAGAAAATTATTACATAGATATTGGTGGATATAATTATTAAGGTAATGTGATATTTTCTTTCATGCGAGACTTTTGGAAGGAGAAACCTTGATACATGCATAAAAGTAAAACTATTGTGCATCAATTTTGGAGAAAAATACCACAATGATACATATTGAAAGAGAAAGAAACACACTTTTCAAATTTTCAATACTTTAACTATAAAGATGTGAGAAAATGTAAAAATTAATTATCATAGATCCAAGGTAATTACCTCAGATTAATCTATGGTATCAATGTCATGATTAAGTTTTTACTACTAATAATGTGGAATGATTAATATTCTTGTGTTTGGATTCAAGAATTATGTTATAATATTATACTAATAAATGAAATCATGGTTCTATGTATTTTGATATGTATAATGACATTACACGGTGTGATAACATGAATAATAATGAACTACATACCATTAATATTAGGATTTTATTATAGTGATTTATCATTAATGGTTTAATTGATTATGTAGAATAGTACCAAGGAAAATAAGTAATTATTTAACACTGAGTTGAACATCATGTAAAAAACATTTTTGAGGGAAATATAACACATAATATGACTATAATGTAGAGGTAATGATGTAGGGATAAATAATTGAATGATATGGATAATGTATATTATATTACACAAAATACCATGGAACTAATTAATAGTAATAGAATTTAAGAAAGTTAGTAACTTTTTTTCTAATGTAATAGATATTAACCATTTGTAATAGTCTTAAGGATTACAATTTATGAAATTTGTTATTTTGAACATCTTATGAGGGTTTATAAAATGGACATCTCATTCTCTTCCTAATAGATTGGGAATTAATTTAGAGACAAATGACAATACATACCACTATTTGGTAGAGTTTATGACCCATTAAAATCGAATTTTAGTGATTCAACTATAAATAAATAATTTATGGATATTCATTATTATTGGAATATGTGATTATTTGGAGATTGATTAAATAAAATCCAAATAATGAAACTGGACTTATGGAATAAAAATAAACCTAGTAATTATGATTCATTAAATTCTTAGACAACAAAAGAATTATCGAACATTATGAAAATTTTATAAAAATAATATATTTTTCATATTAATCCCATATCTGATGAATCAAATTGTCATTTAAATAATAATATAATTATGTCTTTTAGTAAAATAAATTTCCACTAATCATAAATTTTATTTTATTCAATTATCTCTATCACCCTCTATAATTTTTTACTATTATCTTATATATACACATCTTCAGTTTTCATCAATGTTGTCCTAATATAAATAATAGAACTATGTTATTTAATATACTCTTTGATTATAAATTTATATATTATTAATATGATATTTTATTATCCTTTTTATGATTTGGGGTCTTTAAAAGTTTTATTTCTAAATGACAAGCCCGGAATATCTATGAACTTGTCCAAATTTTGTCTTTTCAATTAATTAAATGTGGGGATAATAAAAAACCATGGAATTATAACAGAATAAAATTCTATAAAATAATTCATGTGAAATATAAAATTTATTTTTATATTAAATTCATTACAAATGAGTTTATCTTTCGTTACATGATCGAACGAGAATAATCAAAAAATTTCATTAAACTGGACAGCTTGTTTAATGAACAATAATATTATATTAATATTAATATTTAGTGTGATAATTATCACTTAGGAATTAATATGGTTGGTATGATTATGATTAAATAAATTATGAAAATATATATTTTACACACATTTATTTGATATATATTTTTTATTATTTATATTAATCATTTAAATTAAATTTTTTCCAAAAACCGTATTTTCGTAAATTACATTTTAGTTTCCCGTAGTGAACATAATTTAAAATTAAAATTTTATATTTTTAGAAACTTTTTAATAATAAATAATCAACATTTTTATATCTGATTATCTGATCGTTTTTAGGTTTAATTATTGATACTTTTATGAAATAATTAAATTGTTGATGAGTACTGAAAACTTCTGAATTCAAATTGAAAAATGTGTTTTTGTTAAATTAATTTATAACGGTAAACAATAATTAAATATTTTTTAAATTAAAATTACTCAAATTGTAGAAAATTTAAAATAATTTACACCATTCGAATCTATTTTATATTGAATTTAGATATAAAATAATTTTAAATATTTGAATATTTTCATGTTTAAAACCCCACATTATCGTTACGTCTAGAAGAAAAATATAAAATTTATTTTTTAAATTTATTCATAATTTAAAGGAAAATTGTTTAAATATTTCAAATTATAAGAAATTATAATTTCAAAAAATTCCAAAATTATTTTTCACCAAATTGGTTTGTAAAAATAGATAGAAATAATTACGGGGACTAAGGTAAAGACGAGCTTTGGAAGTACTAATATTTAATATTATGTGAAAAATGACCTATTAAACTATAAAGAATTATTTTTCCCATAATTATAACTAATATATTTTAGGATAATTAATATACCATTATTCAGGGATATTTAAAGGAAATAAGTGTGGGTTGAATTAACACATTCAAAACAATTTAAAGTGTGCCACTTTTCCCTCCTACAAAAGGAAACCCACTCTCATTCCCTCTTCACACCATAAAAAATAGTTTAGGAACTCCACACAAAAATTACATTCCAAATTACCTTCATTCATCCTAGAAACATTTTCGTTATTATATATTCAACCATGGAAGGGTTAAGTGAAATCATACAGAGGATACCCGAAGAAAAGGTATAGTTTTTCATCCATCTTCTTTGTTTTACATCATTTTCCATGTGGTTAAATTTATATATCACCAAGATGATATAATTAAATTAGAATATTATATATAATTTTTTGACTTTAAATTAATTTAATTACATAAAACCATCTCCACTTCCATCAAGTGGGATGAGAAATAATCATTTGTGTGTAAAGAGGACTACTGTCTCACATAGTTATATAGTTTGTAATTCAATTAACACCTCTCAATGATAGGTGTGTTGATTAATATTATGTAAATATATATATGATAATTATCACATATTTGTTCCTTTGGAGTCATTGTATCATATATATATATATATACATATATATTCTACTTACATTCCATAAATTATATGATAACACCACTCATGTGCAAAATAGGCTGCCTCATGAAGCGATGTGATTCCTCTTTCACTGATACTGATAAATGATGGAAACACAATTAAATTAAATGATTATATGAGATATAAAAGATATAAGTATTATATTGATTACATATTTTCAATTATTTATTCATGATATAATGAAGTTTATATCATTGTTTTACACCCATGTATGTTTTATAACATCATTCATGTACGTGTGGACTACTGTTGTCACGAAGTGTCACCACTCTATTTGTAGCACAATAACACATGGATGATATATATAACTACAAAATAAGATATTATGGTATTTTTATAAATATTTATGGAAAAATATTACTTACATCATCTCTATAATGATGAGATAGAATTAGAAACAATACTGAGCTGTGAGTACTCCTACCATATCCATGATTGTAACATACATCATTTTTCATAAAAATCAATCATGATTGGTTTTAAAAGTAATATTGTTGTATCAAAATTATAATTATTTCATTATTATTATTTTATAGATGATATATCTACATAATATGTTCACGAACTGAATCTTTTATGAAAAAACATGATAATAAAGGTAATTAACGCCCAAAACAATGAAAATAAAGAAAGATATATGTGTGATTAAATGTCTTAAAAAGATCATATAAGATATCATAAATATTAATTGGGTTATGGTATATGTTAAAAACATGTTTAAAATAAATATAATAGATGTTAAAGCATGTTCAATAAAAATGTAACATGAGTTAGGGGTTTCCCTTCCGACTTGTATTTCTATGAGACATGTACCATATTAAACATTTGTTTATTTTATTAGATTTAAATAATTCCATTTTTATAGTAAATTTCCATATAATTTATCATCATAAAATTTAATGTTTCATTTTACATTATTTCTTTCATATGATATATGATATAAATTTATGAAACTTGTAAGTGTTTAATTCATAATCTCATAATTATTCAAAATGTTTACTGTTTATATATCCTATAGAAAAATAAATTATTTTTACATCATTAAATCAATATATTTTATTTTAATATGGTAATTATTGATATTTTAAATTATCAATATGATGTATTAAGAAAAATGTGCCTATTTTTAATGTTCATAAAATATTTCAATGGAATTTTAATTTCATTTTCCAAAATTACAATTTCTCTATCCTTTTTTAGTGAAACATGAATGTTCTTTTTTAGTCATTTGACATGTAATGAATATATTACTGGAATTACTTCCATTTAGTTTTTAATTTAATTTCTATATTATAATTGTTTTTTAGAAATTAATTATATTTTTTAAAGAGTTTATTTTCAAATATTATTTCATTGAAAAAAAATTATTTTCAAAATTGATTTTCAAAAAGAAAAGTACATTTTACTCATCAATGTTATATAAAATATTTTTATTTTACTTCTACTAATATATTAAATCAACCCTTTAAAATTTCTATAATTGGAATATATTGAAATTATACGATCCTTATTATTTCAACAGTCTTTTAATTATTACTATGATTTGGGTGTACTATTTTTAATACATTCAATTTACTTTGTTTGGTATATCAATCTATTTATTGATTGAAGAATGTGTTTACATTTTCTATCAAAGTATTCAATAAAAAATTTTATGTGGATTATGAGTCACCCATTTTACATAAATAATCAATTGGATTTCACATTTTTTGGGTAGGGACTATTATAACCCCTCATTTCCTTTATAGGTTTCATGAGAAATACAATATATGGTTTTAGCAAAGCACTGTGGGAATTTGTGTCTATTTCAATTGTTAAAGACCATTAGCACAATCATTAGAAAAATTGTTATATCAAAGGAAAATGTTTCTCCAAATTTTTGGGTATATAGATATTGTAAAAGCAATAACCTAATGTTTTTTTAGTAAACGTTTTGTTTACGGTCATCTGAATTTAAGTTTAACAAACTATTTACATGGAACCATTAATGTTTACCTATTCCAATAGATTAATAATTTTGTTATAGACATATACCAATGGTTTTATACAATTTTATATGTATATAAAAATGTGTCAACCCACTGGAAGTAGTAAATACTAATTGTTCCATGTAAACCATTGGTATACACCCCCTATATGTTCCATAATCTACAATGCATCATCCTTTCCCTATGAACGTGGAAAAACCACCAAAACCTCCTCAGATAGAAACTAGAATCCACACCATCAACCCACCTTAGTAGGTAATCTAATAAACATCACCATAAAATTTAAAAAAGTTAAAAAAATAAAAAAATCCAATTTATTAATTCGACCATATATAACATATATTTAAAACATCCCATATGATCATTCAAAACAAATCCAAACACATTAGATAATCAAAATATTAGTAAAAATATATAAATGTCAAATATATCCATCATCCCTAAAAGTATATTCACTATCAAATGCATCCTAATCCTCGAACTATGTAACGACCCAAATCCGGAGCCCCTCCACTGGTGCCTTGTACCCGGTTTTCCACATGACCTCAAGTGAATTTCCCCAAACACCAGAGGATTCTGACTAGAAGCAAGGGACTTGGCGAGTCGGTGGGGAAACTATGACCTCATTCGTTAAAGTATTACGTGGAAAAACAACAAGTCACAACAGCGGAAACAATAACAGTATACAATAACTAAACTGAATAGTGGAAACAATGTATACAATAATAATGATGCAACATGGTACATATGTCTATGGAAAGAAGTAACAGAACCAACATGATGAAATACAACTGAACAGTAGTACTAAAGCAACAGCAAATGAAAAACAAAATAGAAACTCCTCAGCATCAAAAGCTTCAGCTCGGTCCCATGCTCCCCAGCTCCAGCAATTCAGGTACCAGATGTAGAAGGGCACTTGCTGTTATCTTTCCCTATAACAACATAATCTGCTTAGGCCCAAAGCATGGCCCAAACATGGTGTGATACAAAGTCCCAGTAGGAAAACACCCAAATATCTATGCCTAATAGTCAATGAAAACATGGAATGTAAATTACAGAAGAAGTAAACATGAAACAAATATAGAGTAGTTACAGTCCACAGTTCTAGCATATGATGTACAGAAGTAAAAAATCACCAGCAAGAAGAAGACAGGTAACCCTGTGGGTAGCTATCACAGCATAACCCCTATGGTTCAACCCACAAGTACTATAAACCCTCTTGAATGAAGACACATTATCACCCGTCAGTTTCAGCTAAGAATAGACTCTCTAAGGAAGAACTCACCGTCAATTCCCCCTATAGTCTCATATCGTGTTACAGCCTCTATGGAGAAGCACTAAACGTCTCATTCCCCCTGTGGCCCACGTTGAGGATCTATAGTCTCTCTGAGGAAGAACTCATTGTCAATTCCACCTGTGTTCCCACAACGTATTATAATACACTCTGGAGAATCCCTTATCTCTATTCTCTCTCTGGTCCACTACAATAGGTTCTCACTGTCCTGTGTAAAACTAACATTCTCAGCACGCCTGTATCACCCAAGTAACCTCATGAACTACTTGGATATCATTCTAAGGCACAAAAACATAACAATATCATAGTTACACTATCCCAAAACTAGGCATGGAAACTGAAAAAATGTCAAACAAGAAAAACAAGCATGGAAAAGCAACATGAGCACAAAAAAAATTACTCTACTCACAAGCATAACCTCTACAATAGAAATCAAGAAAAGCAAGAAAAACAGAAGGGGAAAACAGGTAAATGCACAATTCCCGTTCAAGGGAATTGGCGGAAATTGCCCATAATATTCAAAGACTTCCTATAGGAAGGATCAAACCACCAAACCCGATCCTAGGAGATCAATATACTTGAACCACAACGACTGATTCTCCATAAAACGTCGTAGATCTGAGAAACATTCTGAAACACGTAAACCACGATATCATAGGAAAGATGAGGAATTGAAATATAAGGCTCAAGAAGAATGAAGAACTCCCCACTTCACTTCCAATGCAATAGACCGTGCTCGAATCGGAGAACGGACGAAGAACTTGGAGAAGGGGTGTGTTCTGTCCGTCAGGCCCGACCCCAGTACATTCAGTGAAAAAATAAAAATACACGACATTTACATTTAGAGTATACAATGTGTAAAATGTTTTTCTGTACTCTGCCAATATTGGCCACCACATCACCCTTACACACCGTGTGTGTGGCCCGAACACGGCCAACACACGGCTTCGAGCCGAAGAAGAGTACACAGTGTGTACTCAGAAAGTACCTGGCGTGCACTTAAAAAATTTCCAGAAATACCATTTTACTTAAAAACAACCGAAAACGGATAGGCATACCTGAAACGAAGATCTGGGGTCTTAAAAACCTCCCCCCTTAAAGAAATTATCCCCCGTATTTCCCTAGAGAGGCGTGGAAGACTAAAACCCGAACAGCTCCGGCCACTGCGACCGCACATCGACCTCCCTCTCCCAGGTCTCTTCATGTACTCCCTCATGCTGCCATAGCACTCATACCAGAAGAATTGACCACCCATGGAGATCCTTCGTACTGCGATCGACAATCCAGATGGGATGCTCCTCAAAAAATGAATCTTCTTGGAGCTCAACCTCATCTGGCTGAAATACATGAAATGGGTCTGAAAAGTTATGTCAGAGCTGAGAGATGTGAAAGACGTCGTGAATGGCCAGATAACTCTGAGGTAAATGCAGCCTAGAGGAAACCGGCCCACCTCTCTCCAAAACCTAAAATGGTCCGATGTACCATGCTGAAATATTACCCTATCTCTGAATCCTTTTGTGTCACAACCTCAGTGCAAAACGCAAGAAAACCTGATCCCCGACTTCAAACTCCAGAGGTCGTCTCCACTGATCAGCATACGACTTCTGCCGAGACTATGGTATAGCCATCCTCTTCCGAATTAGCACTATCTGTTCTGAAGTCTCCTGAATAAGATGAGGTCCCAGTAATGATTCCTCTCCTACCTCAGACCAGTATAACTGTGATTGACATGGACTACCGTACAAAGCCTCATTTGGTGCCATATGAATAGTCACCTGAAAAATATTTTTGTGGGTGAACTCCACCAGAGGGATATGCTACTCCCAAGAACAACCAAGGTCAAAAATGAAATCCATCAACATATCCTCTAGCACCTGGATAGTATGCTCGGACTGGCCATCTGTCGGGGGATGGTATGTTATACTCAAAAGTACCTAGGTCCCCAACGCCTTCTGAAGTCCCTACCAAAACCGAGAGATGAAACGTGCATCCTAGTTTGAAACAATAGAGCGTGAAACTCCATGTAGACAAATGGTCAATCTGATGTAAAGTCATCCCAGATAATCGAAACTGAAAGGTCTCTTTGATCGGAAAGAAGTGAGCAACCTTCATATGTCTATCGATGAAAACCCAAACAACATCATTTCCTTGAGGTGACCTCGGAAACCCAATCACGAAGTCCATCGTGACATCGTACCACTTCCACTCTGGAATTGGTAACTTCTGTAAAAGGCATGCTGGTCTCTGATGCTCCACCTTCACCTGCAGGCAAGTAGAGCATCTCATGACAAAACCAACATCATCTTCTTTCATACCTAGCCACCAGTACTGGCAATAATGATCTTGATACATCTTGGTGACGCCAAGATGAACTGCCCAAACTGAGAAATGAAAATCTCGCTTCAGATCCTCGGGTATGTCTGATGGCACCCATATGCGTCCATGTAAACGCAAGATCTCATCCTCACCCATTGTCCATATAGGAAGAGGGTCATCTCCTGAAACAATCTCACGTAGGACTAAGCCTTCTGATTATGATAGCTCCCCCATCCACACCCAATCAAGTAGTGTCGAGGTAACATATACAGAAGATAAGAAAGTCTTTCCCTGTCTGTTTTGCACCTCCAGATGCATCTCAGAAAACAGACCCATAAGATGCCACTCACTATTGGCCTACTGAACTGTCTAAATCTGAGTTCACCTACTCAACACTTCTGCCACCACATTGCCATTTCCTGCTGTATATTCAAGCTCGATATCAAATGACTGAAGATACTCGACCCACCTGTGTTGCCTCAGATTCAGATCCCGTTTAGAGAGGATATACTTGAGACTCTTGTGGTCGGTAAAGACCACAGAGTTCTCTCATAGATGATAGTGTCTCCGACAGCGTAAGGCATGAACAATAGATGCCAACTCCAGATCGTGCGTAGGGTAGTTCCTCTCATGTGGCCTCAAATGCCGAGAACCATACGCAATAACTCCATCTCCCTGCATAAGCACAACGCCTAGTCCGATACTTGAAGCATCACAATAAACAATGTAGCTCTTTCCTGGGTCTGGGAAGACTAGTATCGGTGTTGATGTCAACCTTCCCATCAGTTTCTGAAAGGATGACTCACAAGAATATGACCATAAGAACTTTTCACCCTTCTTGGTCAGACATGTAAAAGGTGCTGCTAGGCGTGAGAAGTCATGAATGAAGCGTCTGTAGTATCCTGCCAACCCTTGGACACTCCGCACCTCAAAAACGTTCATCGGCTTCTCCCTGGAAACTACAGCTCTCACTTTCTCTAGGTCTACAGATACTCCTGCCTCTGAGATGACTTGAACCAAGAAGTGAATCCGATCCATCCAAAAGTGGCACTTCAAGTGTTTTGCATAAAGCGGATGCTCTCTCAGTGTACTCAAAACGATCTAAAGGTCAGTATCATGGAAATGTCATGTGTGAGAGTACACTAAGATATTGTCAACAAAGACAACGACAAATGAAACCTTGTAAGGATGGAACAATCGGTTCATCAGTGACATGAAAACTGCATTCGTGTTTGTGAGACTTGAATGTATCCTCATATAGACCATACCTGCTCCTAAATGCGGTCAGAGGTATATCTGAATGTCTAATGTTCATCTGATGATAACCGGACCTCAAGTAGATCTTCCAGAACACTTGGGATCTTTGAAGTTGATCAAGGAGATCATCGATCCTTGGCAAGGGATATTGGTTCTTAACCGTCAACTGGTTCATCTTCCGATAATCCACACAAAGCCGAATGGTGCTGTCTACCTTCTTCGCAAACAGGACAGGTGAACCCCATGGAGAGGTACTAGGTTGGATGAATCCCTTTGTCTGCAACTCCTCTACCTACTTCTTGATCACCTGCAACTCAGGTGTGGCCATCCTATAAGGAGGAATGGACACCGGTGCTGCTCCTGGAACGAGATCAATAGAAAAGTATACCTCACGCTCTGGAGGAAAACCTAAAAAGTCCTCTAGAAATATGACCCTGAAACAATCCACCACTGGAGGAAAGTCCTACTGCGAAGTCCCCTGATCATCTAGATAAAGACTAGAAATCTGGGCTATCACCCTTCTAGCCCATGATGCTCGAGTCTAGCTCGACTCCCCCGAACATCCCATTCGCCTCTATGAAGAAATGATTCACCCTCTGGTGAAACAAAACTCACCCTACAACGATAAAAATCGATGAATTCCGGGAAGGGAACCAACCAGTCCATCCTGAGAATGACCTCATTGCCTGTAATCTCTAAGACATAGAGATCCCGTGAGAAATGATACCTTGCAACCTCGAGAGGGAACTATCTACACTGGAGTACACTAGATGTCCTCATCCCCAAAGGTGTGTCTAGTGTCAACGAGTCGGCATAAGAATAGACATATAGCCCAAATCTCTCCACAACATCAAAAAAGATAAAACTATGCCTATAATAATTATCAAAAGAGTTGAAGATAAAATTGAGGCAACTAAAATCGTACCTTGAACTGTAGAAGGGTCGAGATCCTGCTCTTGATAGGTCTGCTCCACGGCGAAAGACTGTCCTGAACCGCGGCCCAACACCCCTGGATGACCACTCTAAGCTGATCCACCCTATCGGTGCTGAGGGACTGGTGGCAGACCGCCATGAACTCAACCTCCACCTCGACCTGAACGACCGGAAGAACTCCAGTTCCTTGGCTGGTGAGAAACTGGTGGTGGTGCTTCTGAACGACGATTCATGGAAGAACCCCGGTCACCTGCTGCTGGTGATATTTCCTGGAAAAAACGTTGATGGTGACCCATATTTCTGCAAGATCGGCATTCCATGTGGTCCCTCTGGCACTGCGGCCTCATGTGCCCAGATCGGCCACACTGGTAGCATACCACCTGGCTGCCTGACGATGCATCTCTCTTCCTCGCATCACTGTGCATAGACTACCTACGACGCTTCATACTGGCATCTGGAGGAAAACTTGATCTGGAAGTGGAAACGCCATGGCTCGCAGCTCTAAAGTCTCTCAGATTGCACTCTACAATCAACGCCTGATTGACGATAAAATTTAGGGAAGTCAACTGGAATATATTCACCTATGAGTGGATCTCCCGCCTGAGACCATCCTCGAAATTCTGTTCCATGAACACCCCAATCCCATCCCAGATGGGTGTGAAACACTGCAGCTCAGTGAAATGAGATGAATACTCCATGACAGAAAGAGTACCCTCCTCTAAGCTCATGAACTCCCAGGCTCGGTCGGCCCTCAGGGTCTCCGAGTAGAAGTAGTCATAAAAGACATGCTGAAACTCCTCCCAAGCCGTAACCTACTGATGAACCACTTGTGATATCACATCACACCACCTCTTGGAGGAGTCCCAGAGGATGTAGGTAGCGATCTTGACTCGCTTCTATGGAGGTGTCACAAGATACTCTAAGATAGTCAGCATGACTTCCATCCATGACTCTACAGCCTGAGGTCCTCCTTCCACTGAGAACGTAGGAGGGTGCAGCTGCTGAATGAACTGTGTCAGGTCTGCCATAGTAGTGGTAGGAGTTGGTGCTCTCTGGAAGGTCTGCATCATCTTTAGAAAACCTTACTTTAACTTCCCATCAGCGCCCGCGACTGGTATGACGTCTCGTGCAAAGGTTGGCGCGACTGGAGGATCGGCATGAAGCCTCTGATCAGCCATATCTGGCGTCTGATCACTACCTAATGAGAGACATACAACTGGAGTACGTTCCGGAGGCATATGTGTGAAAGATCAAAATCATACATTAGATTAGAAAAATAAGGGCCGTAAACACAGGATTACAAAATGGTAAGAGGGGAAGGAAAACAGACAAGTTTACAAAACACAACTACACGGCGTGTATAAAAAACTACACGGAGTTTCTTCCCAATACACTTACATGGGCATGTACTCCTGCACTACAAGTCGTGTAACACCACAAACTACAAGGTGTACTGACCCCCACAATCAGCGTGTACTTGAAAACTATTCCCCTACCCGAGTCTCCTTACATGGATAACCCACATGGTTTGACTTAACATGAGACTACACGACGTTTTCGGGTCCAACACGGAGAGTACTAGACAAGGATTCTGTGGCCCGTGATGTTAAACACACGGCCGTCTACACGGATGAACCTTACATGGCGTGTTTTTAAAAAACATGACATGTATAGGTGAAGGTGACACCATATCGTGTTGTTCGTGACATGGTCGGGTACCTGAACAAGACTACACGGCCTGTTCCAAAGAAAACACGTCATATTGAAGAGAAGGTTACACCATACCGTGTTGTTCATGACACGGTGAGGTACATTGAAAACACTACACGGCGTGTTCCTTTACAACACGGTGTGTTCCACTCATGCTTCCCCGACCCGTGTTGTTAGTGACATGGCTGGGAACGCGACTTTGAACTACATGGATTGTGCCTAGAGTACATGACGTGTTCCTGAAGTTACTTCTATGATAGAGTGTCTAGCTCACATGGTCAATGACACGGCCTGAAAACTACACATTTTGTAGTCAAAAGTACACACCGTGTATTCTGGGTTCTTTGGGCAGTAGCTCAAGAACTGCACAGATGCCCAGAAAACACAGAAAATAAGTCAAGGAAGTGGAAAATTCTGATTTGTGAGGGCCCATACTCCCCGTGAATCAAAACATGGAATTTATTTATGCAAGGTAGGAAAAAAAATCCTCTAACAAGGTATGAGATATTCTATCTAGCATCTACCACAACAACATGCATAATCTACACGAAATCTATCACAACAGTATGAAATTGCTAATGCACCCTAGATGGCATGGCAAGAATTCATGGAATGTGATTCTACAGGTGCCTATATGATGAATGAGATGGAAAACCCTCATATCATCGGGTTGTGATAGAAATAGAACCATAATCGTCAAGAAAATAACAACACAAAGAATGTGAATCACTCTTGGTGAAATCATATCAATCATAAAATCTAAAAACCAGTAAACTACAATTAATGAGGTAGTATAGATTTTCCCTGTACATGGGTTAGATACTCCCGAGCAGAACTTAATACCATGAATCAAATCTATCATATCCATGGGTAATGTTTCCAAACTGTAAAGCAAGAGAAAAGAACCTCTCTGATACCACTTCGTAATGACCAACATCCAGAGCCCCTCCACTAGTGCCCAGTACCTGGTTCTCCACATGACCTCAAGCGAGTTTCCCCAAAACACAGAGGATGCCGACTAGCAGGGAGGGCCTTGGTGAGTCGGTGGGGAAATTATGCCCTCATTCTGTAAAGTATACAGCGGAAGAACAACAAGTCACAATAGAGGAAACAATAATAGTATACAACAACTGAACTGAACAACGGAAACAATGAATAAATTAGTAATGATGCAACATGGTACATATGTCTATGGAAAGAAGAAAAAAAACCAATGTGTTGAAATACAAGTGAACACTAGTAATAAAGCAATAAAAAAAGAAAAAGGGAAGAAAAACTCTTCAGCATCGCAAGCCTCAGCTCGGTCCCATGCACCCGAGCTCCAGCAAGTCATGTACATGATGTAGAAGTCCGCATGCCCTTATCTATCCCGGCAACAACATAATCTGCTTGGGCCCAAAGCATGGCCCAAAAAGAGTGTGAGAAAAAAACCTAGTAGGAAACCACCCAAAGATCTTTGCCTAACAGTCAATGAATACATCGTAAGTAGAGTACAAAAGCAGTAAACTGGAAAAAAATATATAGTAGTCAAAGTCCCCAGTTCTAGCATATGAATTACACAAGTAAACAACAAGCAACAAGTAGAAAAAAGGTAACCCTCTGGGTAGCTCTCACTACCTAACCCCTATGGTTAAACCCACAAGTACTAGAACCCCTTTATGAGGCACACACAGTCTCACCCCTCAGTTTTATCTAAGAATAGACTCTCTGAGGAAGCACTCATTGTCAATTCCCCCTATAGTCTCGAAACGTACTTAAGGATCTCTGGGGAATCACTCAACGTCTCATTCCCCCTTTGGCCCATGTCAAGGGTCTATAGACTCTCTGAGGAAGAACCCATCATCAATTTCCCATGTGGTCTTGCATCCTATTATAAGACACTATGGAGAATCCCTTACATCGATTCTCCCTGTGGTCTACTACACTAGGTTCTCATAGTCCTGTGTGAAACTAACATACTCAGAACACAAGTATCACCCATGTAAACCTCAAGAACTACTTGTCTATCATTCTAAGGCACAAAAGAATAACAATTTCACAGTTTCACTATCCCACAACTAGGCATGGAAACTGGAAAAACACCAAACAAGAAATACAAGCATGGAAAAGAAACCTGAGCAGAAAACAAATTACTCTACTCATAAGCATAACCTCTACTGCATCAATCATGAAAAGAAGGAAAAACAGTAGGTAAAAAATAGGTAAATTCACAATTCTCGTTCGAGGGAATTGGTGGAAGTTGCACATAATATTCAACGACTTCCTACAGAAACGCAGAAACCACCTACCTCGATCCTAGGAGATCAATTTACTTGAACCACGACAAATGATTCTCCTTAGAATGTCATAGATCCAAGAAAATGCCTAAAATAGGTAAACCACAATAACAGGGGAAAGAGGTGGAATTGGAAAACAAGGCTCAAACAAAAGGAAGAACTCACCGCTGTGCTTCCAACGCAATCGACCGTGCTCGAATCGGAAAACGGACGGAGAGGCGGGGGCTCGGGAAAGATCTGGCTGTATGAGCTGCTCTCGGATGAATAACTTAGAGATGGGGTGTGTTCTGTCCATCAGGCCCGAACCCGGTATGTTTAGTGAAAAATTAAAATTACACAGTGTGTACTTTTAGAGTACATGACATGTACTAGGTTTTTCCGTACTCCGCCAAAATCAGCCTCCACGTCACCCATACCCACCGTGTGTGTGGCCCTGATACGGCCAACACACGACTTCGAGTTGAAGAAGAGTACACAACGTGTACTCAGAAAGTACACGGTGTGTAGTTTAAAAATTTCTAGAAAGTCAATTTTTCTTAAAAACTCCAGAAAAAGCAAAGGCAAACCTGAAACAAATATCCAGGTTCTTACAACATCATCCTCATATTATTCCTCATACTAATCCATACCCCCATCATTATACTCTTCATGAACGCCTTCCGCACCATCAATATTTCTAGCAATGTCAATGTGATGACCACCATTAGGACCATTTCCAATGGGAATATATGATTAATTCCTCATTGAAATCAATTCATCAAAATCTATAGTAGTATATATTTTATATTTTTGACATAACACTTCTTGTAATTTTTAAATTTCAACATTGGTACTTTCAATCCATTCATGAATTTATATTACCTTTTTTCTTATTCTGCATCAGCATGAGCCTATTATGCCCATGGATTATAATTATTTGACACAGTTCCATAATAATTGGATATAATGTGGTACAATATCATGTTGGTACAATACTTATACATGAAAAACAAGGTACTCTACAATGGTTTTAATCTCCCATACCTTTAGGTTAGTGGTCGTTTTGCCCAAAGTAGTCAAATTCTTGCTCATAATGGGTCTTAAAATAACAGTGTTAAATATATAATTATACTATTATGTTAATAAATTTATATTAAAATTTTAAATCTACAATAATAAACATACAATATTCTATTGTGTCAGATTATTTACTACACTTCTATATTTTCTTTCTACATTTGAAAAACCACTTTTCTCAAGTATCACATCCATAAATAGTTAGAACGTTAATATAAAATTACAATGAATATAGAAAAACAAAATATAAGATAGGTTATTAATAATGATTTTGATAACTTAAAACCAATTAAATATTAATTCTAAATGAACATAAAAAGAAAAATATTGTTAGAATAATTATAGTGGAAACTTAAAACATTTTTTTACAGGTGAAATTAAACAATATATCATGTTACAAATAGAAAAATATGAATATATATCATTTTAAAAACAAAAATAAAATAAAATATCAATTTTTTGATATTCCAATGAATATAATTTTATTATAGAGTTCAATATATTTTACACTTTATAAATAATTTTAATAAGTTTATGTTTTGTATTCATTCATTTTTAACATCATCTGTAGTGTATAATTTTCATTAAAATTCAATATTTTTATATATATCAATTTTTTATCAATTATATAAATAAGATAAAATAATCATGTTCATATAGTTTTTCATATTTTTATTACCTTTTAACTCTATATAGTTGTTCATACGTAAAGATAATTACTGATTTTGATTATAGTTCAATATATATATGGACTATATAAAAAGAAATGAAACATCATCATCATTTGTAGTATCCCAAATACAATTTATAATGATATTATGATTCATTTTTATTACAATCCATCCTCAAATATAAATAGATATTTACAAGGTAATAATGAAATTTTTTTAAATTCCTTTATACAGTTTCTTATGTAGTAATTATTATACCACCCTTAGAAAGAGAATATACCATTATGTCATAGTTATCCCCAAATACATGTTCCCCTTTTATAATTAATTCATGTAATTATAAAAATTTTAGGACAAATAACAAATAATATTTTGGACATTGGGATACATTTTAATTATTAAGTAATCTTTTTAAAAATCGTTCTCCCATACTAAATCCTTTACCATTATATATCATTTTATAGATAACTATTTTTAATGTATTTAAAGTTAGTATAATAATAAATTTGAATATGAATCCATAAAATAAGACATTCTATTCTATATCCATATATACATCAAATACATTGAATTATATGGTCAATCACTATATTTCCATTTAAAATAATCCAACGATTTTGAATAATAGTATTTATTTTTTAATAAATTAAAATATTGAAAAATATATATAAAAATAAATATGTATGCATTTAAAACACTTTCTGAATTCAAATTAATATATAAGAGGATAATTTCAAAAAACATCTTCTGTAAACCATACGAGGATAATTTTAAAAAGATATACTTAACTACATCAGGATACATTCCAATCTATAAAGTGATAAATGATAAAAAAATATATTGAATAAATAAAAAATAAATCTAAAAGGTCTATTAGGAAGGTTCAAAAAAATGAATGGATAATATTTAGGAAATAAAATTTGTTTCATGGATTTATGAAATATATATAGTCCAAAAAGGTGAAATTCAATGGATAATTTTTTTTGGAATTTTTTGTGAAACATATTACTCAAATTTCTATGTAATGAATGAAATATTTTCAGTAAAATGATTCAAATAAATATTTAAATTCTTTTATCCCAGATTTTAAAGATAAAAATGGAAAAAAAATTATTAGAAAAATAAAAAAATAAATCTTGTATAAATAGTAATCTTTTATGAGGGTTTGGAAATTTTATATTGAAGGAATAATTTAAAATTTATGGTTATGGGATTGAATTTGAGAATTTCATAAAATTAGCACAACTTGTTGTTTTCAAAGGTAAGTGTTCATTTAATGTGTACTATTATCACATTGGGATCATTTGGAACATGTGAAGAAAATATTTGACTAATTGGAAATATTTTTGTTACTCTAGATGATTTTTTTGAATATTTTTGAAGGGGAAACTATCCTCCAAATAGAATTTTTTTGGAAGAAATATAGAAAAACATATACAAAAATATGAAAGAACACCTTCCAAGTATATATCTCATGGGTAGGATACCTCTTTAAAAATCAATATGATATAAAAAAAATAAAACTATTATGTTAACTGTAATAAAAATATTATATATTTAAATTATTTAAATATAATAGAATAATAAGGTGTTTTATAGATTCATTACACTCTAACAAACATAAAAATACTAATCCTGAATTTTTTTTACACATTAAATAGTTTAAATAATAAACTAAAGAATACATGATATTTTCTCTATCGAACATCTATTGTCAGCCTTGTGTTGTATGATGTAAGAATAAACCAAAATAGATTATATTTAACATATTACTTTCCATTTTAAGGATAAACAAAACCATCATTATCCTTCTTTCCCTTAGAATCACACAATAACATTTTTATTATTATTTGCTCAGAAATGATAAAATTCAAGAATCTGAGGATTAATATATTGTTCAATATTACATTATATTTCATAATGGATGGTGTTACATCAACAATTGGATTCCCTTGGGATAAGACACATTTTATAAAATCATTTATTTATGTTGTGTCCACCAAGAATATGGTGAAATATTTTGGGGAAGAATATATTTTTAAAAATTATATGTTCTTAAACGTTCTTCCACTCCTTATAATTGTTTTTGGTAATATCTGGATCATCGTGATGTTTTCCCTTAAAAAATATTATAATGTAATCATTATAAGTATTTTAAATAATTTATATGTTTTTCTTTTGAATTAATGGGACTAAAATGTATTTTTTTCATTCGACAACATTTTCAAAATACTTGATGCATTGAAAATTCATTCAATTTTTCAACATTTAAACTTCATCATTTTCATTATTAGTATCATGTTTTCTTAAATCGAAGCCTTACTAGGTTAGATTCCTTTTTTTACCACGATTATGAATAATATAAATGTGATATTATATTATATTTTTAAATCTAGTTGACTCATTTGGATAATAAACAATTTGATACTTCACTTTCTGCCCATTGTAAGACTGGATATAATAGATTTTCTAAAAAAAAAATTTCTATATAATGTATCTAACTTATTCCAGACTCACCTGTCATCATAGGAAGAAATCATAACATGGGTAGTGTATGATAACACTATATGAAGAATTGTGAAAAGGAAAAATATACATTTCTCTCTATCATAATTTGAAGAAAAATTCAGATCTGATAGGTTTCATACAACCAATATCTATCCGATCTGTAAAAAAATGTTATTTGTCATGCAGTAAAAGAAATGAAATAAGAATGTTGTTAAAAACAAAATATGTGTATGGAAACAAAAATTATTCACATTTTATAAAACCATAACTACCACACTATTCTATAAGTGAATTATACTATAAATGAATACAAAATACAATATATATACAAAATACTATGAATATAAATCCATGATATTAAATAAAAAATAATGAACGATTTAAATATGGGGAGGTAGTGGGATGCCTCCTTGGTTTAACTATAAGGTATCTAGTGTATAATTAGTCGGAAAATAAAATATATTAATGAAGGATAAAAATATTTGTAAATGGAAGCAAAAATATATCTACACTGTGTTTTATCACCATTAATATTAGAAATATGAATATATAGGAATCTCAACATGTGGGATGGTCCAAATACATGTGGATCCAATAAATATTCCATGATATAATGTAGGAAATCATTATTATAAATGATTTAATTAATTTCAAATTTTATTAAAGTATATAATTTAATATTGTACTTAGTGGAATTTATTTCAATGCTCAAATTCTCTTAAAGAACTTATTATTTATTACCATATATCTTGAATAAAGGGTGAAGATGATTTAAATCGGTATATATCAACATTTATACTAAATTTAATCAATTATCATGAGCTTACTCAACATAGAATTATTAAATGGATGTGACATGGAATAATTTTAGGGGCACATAAAAATTATTTCATACTAGAAGAATACAATGAATTTTCTTTAGCACAAAATCAATTTTAAGAAATTTGTTTTTTATGTTATATGAATTTCTCTACGATAAAAGGGAATTTATTATTATGTTCAAACACATCCATGGAATATTATTTAAATTTCATTTCAAGGACTCAATTATATTTTACATCTCATTGTATATATATAATATACATTTTGATTCATGAAATAGACTCATTCATATCCAAACATTAAAAACTTATCTAAATTGAGTAAAATTGATCATTTGTCATTGAATAATAACTCTTATATTTTTAAAGTATATCCATTCATTATATATTGATCACCCAAATTTTTCATTAAATTTCTCATACACTCATCATGGTTCCATATATCTTTTTGTATTTAAATATTTTCACATTATGTATAACATAGTAAATTTAATGTCACTCTAACATAATTATAAATATATCATAACATCGACATGTCACTTAGAAATAAATATTATTAAATACTTGTAGTGTTTTCCCATTTCAATTTTCATCATATTGATTCTTCCGTAATACAACATTTCTCTCACTCATCCATTGTATAGTCCATTATACAAAAAGTTGGTTATTAGTGAAATTTTGAGAAATTATTTTTCTATGTTGATTTCAAATAATATTAAAATGTTAAGTCATAAATAAATACAATATATCAATGTATATTTCTTTATATTATAAACAATAAAAGGGGGAAAATTTATGATATTTATTATAAATTAAATATAAATAGATGTGAAAATTCAATAAAAAATTAAAAAATTGAAACCATTGTGGCTGATGATCAATAATATTAGTTATTTTTACAACACATTTATGAAAAAAATAAAATTATTTTATATATAGAATTTCCCCAAACCCATTATAGGCTCAAAATAAATTTCATATCATATGATTATATTTTTATTCAAAATAGCACCCATTGATCACCCCCTAAAAAGCATCAATCCATAACATTTTTAAAAATAAATTCAATTTCATGATATAATAACAATATTTAAATACAAATATTTAAAATGAATAATAAATAACATTCCTTGAAATAACAGAAATGGGACACATATTTTTTACCCATTATGGTTGTTTTTTATGATACCTTCTTTAATGTTATCATTAATGACAGTAAAACAATATCGGAATTATAGAAGAGACATGAAATCCCAAAAAAATCAATTATTTATGAAACTTACAGCTTAAATGAAGAAAAATTATCCATAATCAACCATTGTTAAATGCATAAAAATGATCCATGAACAACTATTGTTACAAAAACCATAAAATGATTTAAATATATCAAATGAAATTTAATGTGAAAAAAATGACTCTACCCTGGTGTTTTAGACTATAAATAAAAATTAAATTTATGTTTCTATGAATAAAATAATGATTTGGAAATAAAAAATTTAATAATAATGAATAATGGAAGTAAACTTAAAAGAGAGGAGATATCACATAATTTCATAAAGAAACAAGAACAATGACTGTTAAGGCTTGGGGTGGACTCAAATTTAAATGACGAGTGGAAGAGGATATGATATAGTCTTTGGGGAAATCATATACCAATAGTTAATTAAATCCATTTTTATAGGAACCTAATACCAACTATTCTTAATAATATATTTGTATATGGCCATTTTTAGGAGGTTATACCAATGATTAGTTAAAACAACCAGTATATAATTCAAAATACATTATATAACAAGGGTTTTAGGAAGCCATTTTTATTTTACATTTTTTATAGCTCTTATTCCCACAAGGAGATTGCATACCCATTTTTATAATATCTAATGAAGAACTCTTGATGGTTTTATATGTATTGGTGTGAATCTGTGGTGGGTTTTTATGTCTTTTCATAGATCCTCAATTGTATGTTAAATATATTAACCATCATGAATTCCATAATTATGAATTCATTTACTGATATTCAATTTTTTCATTTGATTATTTATAATATCTGTGGTTATATTTCATTATCCTCTAATTACATATTTGAAATTTTTTGATATCCTTTTTTCCAAACATATCAGGTTGAAATTCTTAATTTAACGGAATGTTCTTGTGTTATTTACATCAGCCTTTTTATTTTTCAATTTATTTATTTATTATGTTGTAGAATTATCATTACTATACATATTGACATCAGTCTTTTATTATATTTTATTTCCTCGGGATAAAAAAAGTATTATGTGATTTATATGTAAGGGACATGCAATGGGGAATAATGGATTTCTCAAAAAATATTAACATTTTATTTTATATTTAAAAATGTAATTTAAATTTCAATTTTGTATCATGTTTACCAATACTACCTTTCTATTCATCCGTTAGATTGAATATTAAATTTTCCTTATGATAATATAATGATGTACGACAACAGTACGAAGTTTCTTTGATTGGGTCTCTTTATGTGGTGTTGTTGTTCAGTGTGAAACAATAAAAGTTTTTATCAATGGATATTTTATAATATTATTATTATGTTATATAAATCATACATATCACAGTGATCCCAATAAAAACATAATTATAAATTATGATTAAAATAATTCATATTCATAAAAAAGAAGTAACCTATACTGATGGAATAATATATTGACCTGTGGAATAGTAATATGACCTTTTGGATAAGTAACATGTCCAATAAAAGAGTGAACCCTCCTATGAGTAAATAAATAAAATTTAGGCCCCGTATAAATTTAAAAATGATTTAATTATATCATATAATATATATATTTTTTAAAATGATATATTAAAGCATGGTATTTATATATAAAAATTTGTAATTTTATAAAAAATATAGTGATTTTAAAATTTTTTTTCTTCTAAAATTGATTCATAAATTAATTTTTAGTAATATTTGGATTATAATATTATTGTATGAGGCCAAAAATAATTTTTCAACGTGTTATAAAATCAATTTTAATATTAATAAAATTATTTTTATAATAAATTATGATTTTGTATAAAAATAAATTTTCACATATTTATGATATTATTTTCATAAAAATTAGTTCATTTTTAAATTATAATTGGTAAAAAATTGTGTGTTGAAATTTTTAGTACTTTTCTATTTTAGTTTCATTTTTAGTGAATAGATAAATATAATAATTTACAATATAATCTATATCAAGGAATCTTTTAGTCATTTATGATGTATGGATGGCATTAAATCCATAATATTAAACTCTCCTTCATTATTTAGTATATTTAATTATATGTTTCAACATTCTTTATCATCTTGAGAAAATATAATAAAATAATTAAGATAATTATAAAAAAACACCTCCCTCCTCCTGTATCAATACCACCTCTCAGCACCAGTGCCTCTCAGACAACCTAATACTTGAAGCTAGTGAATTTGTTATCAATAATTCTTCATAACCCAATTACACATATCTATGAGATTTTGGTCTCAAAAATTGACTGAACCCAAGTCCCATAAAGAGATAAAAGTCCTAAGAAGCTAAATCCTCTTTTTTTCTCTTTTAATTTCATTTATTTTATTTTATTTTATTATGGAATTATTAAATCCTATATTCAACCTTGAATGATAACTAATTTATCATATAAGTATTTAAATATAATTATGTTAATGCAATATCCACCATAAAATCCCTTCTTAATTACCTTTTATTATAAAAATGAAATCATTATCCATTATGTGTTGTTTTACAGCCATCATGGACGAAGCATTTTCATTTTCCATTTCGTCCTATAAGGATGACCATAATAATATTATTATTATTAAATAAAATCATATAATAATTATTATATGTTATATGTTGTTTCAGAACCAATATATAAACACGATATTAAAAAACATTATATGTTTATGGTGGTCATAAAAACTACCAAAATAAATTAAATCATTTTCATTAACATTTTATCTAATTAATAATACTCTTACCATGTAAAATAATGTCATCAATGATCAATCAAAATTGTTTATGTACATTGGTAATATATAATTTAAATTCTATAAAATTATTCTCATTTTACATGGTCATCCCTGCTTGTATACAAAACAATTTATCATGAAAACATAGTAATTGAACACTCCCAAATGAGATAATTAAATACTATAAATAATCATTATGGATATCAATTAATAAAAAAATTAAAAAAATTATAATACATTTATAATTGGTTCTGAATATATTATTTAATGAAAAAAAATTTATTTTCCATGTTATTAATTTGATGAAAAACTTTAGTGATAAGGTAGGGGTTTCTCAAATAGAACTCTTTTTCTTTGATTTATTTATATTTCATTCCATATAATAGTGTGTATATTATTTTAATATTACTATAATATAATTTCAATGAACATAAAATTTACATTTTAGTAAATAAATTTATCCAATAATAATTTATGATAAACAAAAATATTTTTTAAAAGAATTATTCATAACAATTCGTTTCATGACTTATGAAGAGATTATTTATACATCACTCAAGTGTGATGATTCATATTCCAAATATGTTTTCCCATTCTAATTTAGAAACCCAAATTTTTTCCATTAATACATTCTTTATGTAAATACATTATTTTTTCTAATCTTAATTTTTTATCTATGGTTGATATATGTTCTATGTAGAAAACATGATTATGTAACTATTATTATGTGATAGGTGTGTGTATAAATAAATATTTCTCAAATGCATCGGTAAATTTGATATATCACATTAAATATTATGGAATATATGTGAACATGATGGTAGTTTTTTTGACAATGATGATGTTATGTCTTCGCACATGTGTTATTCATAAACCTAATACTATAATTTTTCACAACTGTGTGTTGAATTTGACCACTAAGACATGATGCTCCATTTTTTGTCGTAGCCACATTCCAGGCCATTTTATAATTTTCCTTGAAAAAATAGGTTGATGGTCATATTATTATTTAAGGGTGATGATTACTATTATAATTACCCAGTCCATATTGATTCAAATTATTATCTATCTTATTACTAGGATTTTATCTCACCCCTTTCAATGATAAATATCTTCAGTTTCCTATATGTACTATAAACACAATGATATTTAGATAGAAAAAAATAATTTTTTTAATAGGAATTGTTTTATTATGCATCTATGATATCTTTTCCTAATTTTCCCATGAAACAAAACCATTACATCATGTTTTGTAAAAAATTTATGTTTTTATAATTAAAATGATCTAATAGTCATGTAAGGAAAAATAAGGTCACGATATTTGATATGAAAGATCAATTTAATTAATTTATCAACTATGATTAGATATCATTAGTAAAAATCTTATGTATGAGTTTATGTACATGTAGTCACCCAAGAAACCTCGATTTGTAAAAATTATAAAAATAGGTATACCAAATGATATTCTTTTAGAGTTTATTGCAAAAATTAATTTTTTATTAATTCATGAGTTGTTGAATTATGTTTTTTTCAAAACTTTTTTATTTTTGAAAATGGTGGGAAATAGGAGAATCCATCAAAAAAAACATCTGAGTGATAATATAGTGATTTACCAAATGACATCATCAATTCCAATATAGTTGGTTTTAAAAATTTCATGGATATTTTTTCTTATCTATATAATGATATTAAAAGAATCTTGAAAAATTTTTAACAACTCCCTTCACCTAAGAGGTAAGAACTATAAATCAATTAATTAATGTGACAACAAACACTGACATTTACTAGATCTTCTGATCCACTTAATGTGGAATATTGGTATAACTCAATGAGGATTATATTTTGAATGATCCACTATTAAAATATGTATAATGTGACCTTATACCTTTATCAATTATTTGGTGAGGATGATCGATGGTTGTAATTGATTTAGAAAACCTGAATGAAGGATTATATTGAATAGCTGGAGTTGTAAGTCATTAATAAAATATTTTTAATGGAATATTTCCCTATAAATATTCATAAAATGATGGATTGATAATTCATTTTGATATTAAGAAATATTATTTTTAATCTATAATTACATAAAAATATAAAATCCTAAGGTTTTAATGGTACGATATATGTTTTTTTATAATAACTAACATAAAAATATAAAAATTAATTGTTAGCTTAAAATAACCTCTTATAAATTATAAAGCTATTTGATACATTGGGTGGTATGAATAATATGTTCTATTTTCTCTCAAATTTGATATGGATTTAGGATAATTGTTCCGTTCCCATAGTGATAAAAAATAAAAAATAGAGTTTCAAGGTGGAGGTTCTAAAGATAATGGTGGAAAGAAAAATCAACCACAATCCTTTCAAAAAATATGGGATAAATAATCATGGGAATATCCTCAATGGGACGAGGAAGCTCTTTATGTGTAGGATATAAGTCCAATAAGATCATTAATGTTGGGGAGACACATATAATATAAAAAATATGTTTAAAAAACATATGGAAACTCCCTTAGTTCATTTCTTCAAATGTATAGAGAAAGGGAACTATGGATGCTAGTGTACTAAACCTCTAATCCTTAATGTTAATTAGCTAAATCAACCAAAAAAGAAAAAGGAACAATTAAATGATTATTCCATCACAACTACTAATGTTGAGAAATAAATTGATATGGAATTAGTTAAACTGCCTATTTAAAAAATAATAGAGAATTTATTATTTGACATGGGTTCTTGAAAATCTTTTATATCATATAAGCTTACTAGAACTATAGAATTGATTCCTTGATACCTTGGGGTATAGATATATATAAATTTTTTTATGATTATTGCACCCCAAGTGATGGAAACTTCTCTTATTGGAATATTATTGAGTATTATTTTCACAAATCTCATGATATAACCCTTGGTCAAATTTGACACTATTTCTGGCATGAATTAGATATTTGTATATACATCGCATATAAAATCTCAGGAATGGTTTATATCAATTCATATTTAAAACCATCCCATGATACTATTAAAATTAATGTATGATCATGAATATACATTGAAAAATACTTCAATGGTGTGAGTGTTTATTCTCAATTAAGAATCATACCATAGTCAAATGGATAAGTTAATGGAATGTATTAACTAAAAAGAAATTCCCATTTTTATTGAATTCAATGATATATATTTTATATAGTTACAATTACATTCATCTGATCATGAGGTATAGTTCAAAATAGAACTGATACGTAGAGATACTCTAATCTCACAATGTCCCTATATGATGGCCTCTATCTCACTAATAGAGGTAAATAATATTATTCAAGAGAGTTTGGAGAAATGGTTAATATGCACTAGAACACTGGCTTGGGATACACCTTGTCACATTTTAATGAAAATGAATCGATTAATGAGGATGTGTTTCAATTATTTTAAACTCAAAAGGATCACCACAGAGTATAATTATACTATTCCAATGATTTTTGACTTGTTTGATCAACTTTGAGGAGCTCAATACTTCACAAATTTTGATCTTCATTTTGGATATAATTGATTAATGGGGAATAAGTAAGATATTCATATGATTTAATTATGCACTAGGTATAGACACTATGAATTTCTAGTGATACATTTCTAACTTACTAATTCCCATGAAATATTCATGGATATGATGAATATAGTCATTAGACATTACATTAAAATTTGTAGTTGTGTTTATCGATGATATTCTCATCTACAACAATTGAATTACAAAACAGGTAGAGCATCTAAGGATCATGATAGATATGTAATGAAAGTATAATGTGTATACCAAGCTCATAATCTGTGTCTTTTAGATAAAAAAAATTACATTCATGGGATATGTAATCACAAATGGGAAATTTTTGGTGGAACCATAAAAAACAATGGCAACAGAGGAATGCAGAATAAAATCTAGTGTCATGAAATCCCCAATTTGTTTTGGATTAGTTGTGTAGTATTAATGTTTTGATATAATTTCTCCAATATTTTCATTCCAAATAAATTTGTTAAAATGAATACAGTAAATGTATGTATGAATAGAAGAATGAGAAGAAATATCTGGGGAGATAAATAAGAGGCCAATCACTCTAACTATATATACATTACCAAAAAGTGGATAAAAATATGTGATATATAGTGATCATTCATTTAAAAGATTAAGGTTGTGTACTCATTTCAATTGAAAATTTGTTAATCCTTTTCAAGATGAATATTAAAAATAAATGACACGATTAACTAAACACTATATTTGAAGCTACCAACTAGGATTTTTTCCGTGAAAATATGTCTTAAAAACGTCTATTGTAAAAAGTGTGACATATATACCAATAAGATTTGCCAAAATAATATATTCACATAAAAAGAACTCAACATAAATCAATGTAGATGGTTTTTATTATTCATGTAATATGATTTATACATCACTATCATAATAATAAAACAAGATAGCTAATGTTGTTAGAAAAAATAACCTACTACTCTAACCATGATGAGGAATGACAATGAACCTATATTCAAGGATATTAAACAGATCGATATTGAAAAAATAATTGTAGGAAAAATATAAAATATTTAACAAATGGTTTCCCAACTATCTATCCCATAAAAGATTAAGGAGGATCAAAAGGTTGACAGGAGCTTCAAAATAATGGGAAATAAGTTAAGGAAGGGATGTTACAATAGTTCTATATGGATGATGATTGGGTGATTCTCTTTTGGAATGAGGTTGTGTGTGCCTTAATCACCATAGATAAAGTAGGAGTTATTTTTTAATTCCTATAGATTATATTTTTCTATCCATCGTATATGTTCCATTACTTAATGTAATCATTGTGTATAGTTTCAGTGGGAAAAAATGAAGAATGATATTGAATAATATATCTCACTGTGTATGGTTAGTCATTATGTTAAAAAAGAGTGATAAAAGGCCAAAGTGTTGATGAAACCCTTTTTTATACTTTCATGGAGATGGGAAAAATTGACGTCGGAATTTTTCATGGGGATCCTAAATATATTCTTGTGAAACAATGAAATATGGTTTGAAGTGGATCCACCCACAAAGAATACCTAGATTATCATTTTTTAAGAATATATATTACATGATGAAATATTTAGGATATATATTATTAAAGTGGCCATTCATTATGGGGTTCTAATTTTAGTCATCATTGGTCATGATTCATGGTTCACATCTAAATTATATAGAATCCGTTGACATCATCTGAGTACTAAATTGAATTTTTAGCATGGATTCTAACCCAAAACTGATTTAAAATATAATAGGAATATTCGAAAACTTTAATAAATACTATGAGCCTACTCAATATAATTTAAAGGATGATGGGATAAACATATCACATGAATTTAGTTATCGTATAACAATATTTTACACTCGAGTACTCAGAGGGCTCTATATTATGCTTTGTAAGTAATTTAATATAAAACAACAAACTGTTGGGATGAATTTTGTGAATGAAATGAACATAGACATGATATTATTGTTATATATGAAAGATAATTTTTGGTCCAATTAAAAAAAATATCAATTATTCTAATATTCTTAAAAATTGTTATGCTAACAACCATCAAAGGGACGTGGAGTTCAATTTTGGGGAAAATTCCTTACTTTGTGTATCACTATGAAAATTATTCATGTGGATTAGAATGAAAGGGAATAATAGAACATGGCACATTGGGATCTTTGAGATCGCTGGTCACAAAGGAGGAATGACATATCAACCTTCACTTCCACCAAGAATGTATTATGTTCTTGATGTGTTGCATTTATCACTCATGGTGAAGTATATATGTAACCCCTCACACGTACTGAATCATTAGGGGGTACAAATAGAGAACAGACTCTCATATGAAGCGCATTGGTAATAAAATTTGACTAAAAAGATAAAGTCGTACACAACATGAAAAATCTCCATTTTTATTTTGTAATGTAGGATCCATATGTTTTATTTAGTAATATGGGAACCAGATGACGTAATTAGTATAAAAACCCTCACCAGTATATTTAAAACCAAATTTGATAGAATATTTTAAATAGGGGTGAATAATTTAATTAAACGAACATTAACCAATGTAATTTTCCCATTCTCATAATTATTTTATAAAACACATAAATACATTAGAGATATATATTCATATATTATTCCAATAAATCAATAATGAAATGAGTGATATTCATTGAAATTATGGGACTGATACCGATGAAACAGTAACCTAAACCATAGAATAGTAACTTGACCATTTATAATAGTAATCTAGCCAATGGAGTATTAATGACACTTATAACATTATAAATAACATTTAGGAAACGTATAAATGAATATTTTATTGAATTATATCATAGTAAAATGAAATAAATTTTGAAATATTATATATGTTATGTTGTTATGTCTGTAAAACATAGATATTTATATTAAATATTATAATTAATATAATGATTTGAAATTAAGTTTAATTTCCAAAAATATATTCATAAATTATTATTATCTTTTATTATGATTATATTATATGTTTATCAGGACCTAATAAATTATTCAACATCTTTCCAAATCTATTAAAATATTTAAATCAATAAATTTTCAAATAAATGATTATTTTGTTTAAAATTTAAATAATTCCAAATTTAGAAAATTATATTTAGAATATCGAGTCTATTAATTAATTCAAATAATAGAAGAATTGTGTTGGTTTATTTTTTGTATTTTTAAAAAATAGCTGAATTATTAGTGAATAATGAAATATGAAAACATACGATATTAATAAATAAACAAATTATGGAATAATTTATGATATATGGATTATGGAAACTCGATAATCTATATATATCCCTCAATAATTAATACATTTAGTGATAATTTTCAACACTATCGTAGGTTTGGAAAAAAATAATAAAATAACGAATTTAAAAATAAAAAAAACACATATATCCTCCGCTATAAATACCACCCCTAATCAAATCTTTTCATTATTCCTCTAAATCCTTGAAGAATTTAAAATTATGTAAAAACCTCTTTCCAAGCCTACAAACCCACAAACATGATCATATTTTCTCAACCAATGTCGAAACAAATGCTCTTTATGGAGAGAAGAAATTCAAGATATAAATTCCTACTTTGTTCTCTTTTAGTATTTTGTAATCTAATTTTTTTTGTAATCCTATAATAAGATAATGTATCTAATCATTTTCTATAAATAATGTGTCTTACATATACAATAAATTTGAAATGTAAATGAAATATCTACCATCAAACCATTATCCTCTCACTTTTATTTAAAAAATGAATACATCATCTTTAATCTGTCGATTTTCTTCTATCATGGATGATGCATTCCGATTTTTCTATTTCCATCTTCCAGGACGGTCCATAAAACATAAATATGCATAAATAATATATTAATATTCATATATAAATTTATAAAATGTTGTGAAACAAATATATAAAATTTATAATAAATAACATGATAAAACTTTATGGTGGTCGAAAAAAGTTACACAATAAAATAAATGAATTTTCTAAAATTTTATCTAATGAATCATCCTCATATAATATAATAGAAATATTTATATTACCATTTAAACATTTTTAATTAAAATAATAACACATTATAGAAATTATGGAAAATTATACTCAATTTACATGAAAATACATACTTTTATACAAGTGAACCGATCATAAAAACCATGAAAATGAACACTCCTAGAATGAAATAATTGTACTCTATTACTCATCATGAATTCAATTGATAGACATAAAAAAATTATAATAAAAACAATTTACATGAGTTTTGGATTTAGTAATTAATGAATATGATTTTTTAATTAAGAATGTTAAAGTAAATTGATCATTGATACATATGGTAAGGTGGTTTAGGAACCTAACTCCTCGACATTGTGTTATTTATATCAACATAAAAATGTTAGTGTTGTTATTTTTTTTAATAATCCCAAAATATAATTTCATTTAACACAACTTTTATTATATATTATATACATGTATCCAATCATGTTTTATTGAAAATAAAAATTTTTTCCCAAATATTTGTTCTTCCCAATTACCTTTGTGACTCATATTGATATAATTTCTTCATCGTTAATGTTTTACCATTATTATACAAAATATGTCTTTCAATTTACCATTTTGAATCTATAGTGTTTATTTTTGAATTCATTCATTATGAAATCAATATTATTCCATTGTATGTGTTATTTTATGTTTTCAATTGATATACATTCTAGGTAGAATGAATTATTATGTAAATATTATAATTTAATTAGTTCACCTAGAATTATAAATCAATCCAATGTATTAGGTAATGAGATTTATCTCATGATATAATGTGAAATACGCATGAACATGATGACCAGTTTTTATTCACAATGATCATTTTATGATCATGAACATATGTTGTGTGTGAACAAGATTCTAGATTAGATTATGACTTTGTGTGGTATTTGACTAATAAGAAATGATGTTTAATTTTTAATGATTTCCACAATCTATTCATGTATATAATGCTTTCTCTCATAATTATGATGATGATCCTATACTTATTTTATGATGATGATGATAATTATTTTCTCCCATGTTATACTGATTCATGTTTGTGTCTATCCTCTTACTATTATGTCAGATCACCCATTTTTCGACGTATATCCTCTATTTAATACATGTACAAAGGGGATAACGAGTTTTATAATGATAAATAAAACACTTTTGAATACATTTTTCTATTTTATTATACTGATGTGATGTATTTTCCTAATTTTTAACAGATACTGAACCTTTGGATGTCGGCATTGTAACAATTTTATACTATTTATCATTAAAATGATGTAGTAGTCATGTATGAAAAATTAGGGTCACTAAACATTACCTTAATTTGGATGAGTTAATTTGAAATGCGGTGGGAAAACCATTACAATAAGATGAATTTTTTGGTAGTTGAATTGGTCTAAATATACTAACTAAGAAGATGATGGTGAATCATGAAAATGATTCTCATGCGATAGATATCAATGTTAATATACGAAAAATAATTTTTTTATATATTTTATTTGAAAAAATGGAATAATTGCCTCTACATGATACTAATTAAATAACCTAGATGAAAATGATAGAGCACTAAAGACTACTTAAAAATTACCAAAAAAATAGGAAAATATATTGATGGATATCCGAAGTAGGCATTTGAAAGGTACCCTTTGGATGTATATAGCGTAATTTTAGAGATACAAAGAAAAACATAAGATTTAATTTAATAAAAATAAATATTAATTTAATATATTTTATTTTATGTATAAATTATACATTACAATACAATAGAAATTTCATAACAGAAATTCCATATATTATTAGTAGAAGAACTTATATTTTAAAATGATTATTTTTTTATGTTTTACAATCAAATAACATAGAATAATTATCATATTTAAATTTTTATATATATAATAATTTTATTTTAAATATTTTATTAAATGTTTATATAATATTTAATAAACAAAACATGGGATTTTATAAAATATTAAAAATATTGTGGAGAAAAAATAATTTCTTCTCTTTCAGAGATAGTATTTTAGTGAAAATAGTATTTTCCAGTAAAAGATTATTTCTCATAGATATTAATTTATTTTCATAAAATAATTATTATTTAGAAATCAACATGTTTAAATTATGTCATGGTAAATTATTAAACAAATTTAATAATGCAATATTTTTTCTATGAATAATAAAAATACCCTTAAGTGTTTTTGATATATTATAGGTGATCATAAATATGCAATAACACTATTATTGGTTATATTATTATTTTTCATAAAATGTATATGACAATAATTTTATTTGTTTATTATTATTATGATCGTTTTTTAAAATATTTAATGAAATACAAAAATCTAAAAAAATATTTTAGACATTTAAAGATATTTTTAATTAATATTCTATATTTTTGTGGTATAATTAATTATTTGAATAATAAATAGGGTTTTGAGTTTTTATAATTCAAAAAATGTTTTTAACGTCATAAATAATGACTGAGTACTATGGCAGGTTTGTGGAAAATGTATTTTCCCAATCCTATAATTTGTTTCCTTATAATTAAAATATAATAAACTATTATCCTAATTTTTCAATAGAAAACAACCTCTCTATCCCATTTCATTCACTTACAATCTCATTAACATGATCCTCCTCCAATGAAAATATAATTATGTTCGTTGGAGAACTCCAAAGATATCAATGGAACATTCTTCTTATATAGAAACACATAATGTAAGAGGTTATCTTCCACATCCATTATATTCATTCTTGTAAATCCTTTATAGTAAATATATTTTTTAAAATAATTATGTTTACCTGATTTTATAAAAATTCCATTAATATCAATGTGTTGTTCTATTAATGATATACTAATATGTTTTCTCAACAATTATATTATATATGCTATTTTATATACCTATTATGATGCTAAAATCATCCATCCATTTGAAATGTCTAATAATTAGCGGTGGATACTAACCCCTATTTTTATTTAACATTATTGATGTTGTTAATATTATAATTAATTGATTAGGTATTATAGTTAGTGTGATCAACATTCTGTAACAATGTGTTGAAAATGTAGAAACTTTAATATCCTTAGAATAATATGAATACAATAATTTTATATGAAAACTAGTCTTTATTATATATGATTTATTGATGAAATAATTCATTATGACATATAATCTATATTAGACACATAAATTTAGGTATATGAAGGGTGTATATTAAAGGGAATCCAATGAATTTGATAAATAATTACTCTATTGAAATAACATGTTTATGAATAATTGTAAGAATAACTGGGTAATGATTGAAGATACTATAGTAAAACACCTTAAATATATATTTTATGTCACCTTGGTGATGATTCTAGTTTATATACATACGAATATCAAATTTTCATAATGAATAATTTGTGGTTACAATGTAATTAATGAAAGAAACATTTCTATAAATAATATAATAAAAAAAACACCAATACATTACAAATAGAGTTTGAGTTGAATGTTATATCAACGATTTGAGAGGGGGAATAATGTATTTCCATATGTCTCATGACTTCTCACACACCATCTAATGATGATTCCTAAAAAATATTTTATAATATTTGGATTTAATTATAATAACCACCTTATGAGAGTCTGTAATATATTTTTTCAATTGAGAATAAATTGTTAATGAGGTAAAAATCCATTTAATAGTTCTTATAGAAACATTATGAACACCAAAAATATATTTTCATGGGGTTACTAATATTGAAATGTACATTTCACTTTATAGGATTTTTTTGGACAAATAGGGGAGTGAAGAAAACATTTTTGGGGACAGAGGATATTTTTTTAATGTATAGATTTTATCATGAAAGAATAAAAATTAAATCATATAGCCTGGATGCTTATCCTCACATACCCAAAACTATACAATCTAGTATTTTGATGGCAGGTCCACTCACCATTGAGTGTGTACCCAGTTTCATGAACCATATACCACATGTAAATGTACTTATAGGTACAACCAAGAATAACTTATGCACATCACCTCCCATTTCAAACTCTTACGTACATATGGCACCCTCATAGTAAATATATATACCCCCTCACTTCTAATTTTATACGCATGAGAATAATTTCTGGAAGATAGAAAAGGTAATAAAGCATATCTCCCAACCTATTTCAGAAACCCTTTAGTATAGATATTCCTTCCATTGTCATACTGATTAGTGTATAACAGTGTTCCCAAAAAGATATTCAACCACATAGGGCCCCTTAATGTGGAAAACCTTACCCAAGGGCCTCCAAATAGGCCATTAATCCCCCCCATGGGAGAAATACATGGACTACCATAAACTATTGAAGTTGATTCATGCCTAACCCTATCATGGGTGGAAAACATCACCTAGTCTCCATTGGGAAGAATAAATTATCCCTTACCCATACCCAAGTTAAAATCCCCATCCCATCCCTACTATGGGGGACTCAAAAACCTAGCTCCTACACCTATGAACTTCTACTAGGGCGAACTCATCAAACAATTTTAGTTACATTAGAGCCCATATTATAGATAATTCTGTAATAAAAGTTCATCACCAAGGAAATACAATATGGGAGAACCATTTTCCAATGTATCACACCTAGTTAATCCTAATATCCTACAACCTTGTTTTGAAAACCTAATTATTAGATCTACCTATATGTATGACTGTTCAGATAGGTCTGCATATTTATTTTCCTATTTACCTAGAACGCCTTCAGGGGAACCAAATTCACATAGAACACAATATTTGGAAAACAAATATTATACATTATGTGATGTGAAATTCTCATATCATCTCCTATAAATTACATTTTTTAGATAATCATATTATTATCAACAAATAACATGATTCGAGATACTCCATTGGGTGTTCACTATATACGGGACTTGTACTAATTGTAAGATGAAATGTTTCAAGATTCCCTTTATCATTACATAATAAAAATATAGTGGTGGGGATCCCAAAAATATAATCTTATGCTTGTTATCAACTGATATGATGAATTTTAAGTGGAATTAAAAATGTGTAATCCAAAAAAAGATCTATAATTATAAACATTTAATTATGCATTTATACCAACCACATTATGTTAAACTTCATATACTGGTCCCAACACGAGAAATCAAATGATTCATTTGAAACTTCCTATGGGATAATGCATGATAGCTATTATATTTTTGATTCATCCTTGATGTTTAATCCCAACACCCTCAAATATACATTTCCCTATATGTGATGAGAATAATATGACCCACTATTCGATATATATTCCTCGTGTAAGGATACTTTATTGGGTTTCTATGACAACATCACTTGAGATAGTCATCTTGATATCCATATATATATTTTCAGGCTATAATCTCATCTCGGTTCTGTAATAGGCCTTGAATTGGTATACTTCTCATGGTAATACAAATTCATAGTGTTTAGATATTCATATCATAACACAATATACATCCACCAAACTCACCTCCTAGTTCAGGTATCCTAGAGATCCTAATGCAAAAGCCCAACTCAATGTCATATTTTCAAACATTTCATGATACATGAATCCTTTATGTTCATCAATCAAAGTGGAACCAAAAACCGTAGCTCCATAAATTATGATACAAACAAATGGGGTGACGTAGAAATGGATTTTAATAAATAATCCTAAAATAAACATTTCTTGACACATATCACCCACTTATCCAGTATACATGATATTACAATATTTTGAAGTGATATAATACATATGGAAAAAATATACTTCCCTTATTCGTGGACACATGTACAAAAATGGATCCACATCGATTAATGTTACATGGAAATATAAATTACCAAGTTTCCCGTTATGTGTCTTGAAATTATGTGTGTTCTGACTCCATTCATATGAATTTTTCGGAATCCCTCTCTATGGTCCCAATCCTTACATAAAAACATATACCAAATTTCTAGGAAACAATCATCATGTAACATTCCTATATTGATATAATTTATAAATAATAGAAAAATATGTTGATTAAATGGGAGATGGTATATCATCTAATTTGAGGATTTTATTAGGTCATTGGAACAAGGGTAACTAGACATAAACAAATATTTGGGAATTTTTGAGAAACCCGACATAAATATATAAAATTATTGATGTTGGTAATAAAACACTAATTTTTTTTGGGTGCATCCCAACATACATTAATCTTGACTAACATACATTAAAAAGAATCGCTCGTCATTTAAAAATGGAAAAATTAATTTTGAATGTAGGTCTGTACTAACTTCAATCATCATAGATGAGAAAATATGTAGGTATTTGTTTATTGAAAATAAAAATATTTCATTTATATTCCTAAAAAACATTTAATCCATATGTTATATTATTACTCATTATTTATCCATCACAATATCTTAATTTACATATCGTTCATTTAAATCCATATTACACTTTATGCTCAATCATTAATTTTAAGGTATGTATCGATTAAATCATTATCAGTGTTGTGACATGAGACAAAATTATAATTTATTATTTCATGAGGCATGATTAATGTTTTTATTAATTATGTTATTAATGAACATTATTTATTAGATTCCTTGTTTAAAATAAACATAATAAAAAATATTCATATAAATTTTATTAATGAATTTCCTTGAAAATAATTATTTCAAAAATAATTTATGAAAAATGTTGGTTGACATAATGTATGCCTATGATCAAGATATATGGATCTCATAGAGATTGGATCTATTTGGATATAATATATATGAAGTAATGAATGTGGTGTTACTAGACACCACAACTAGAATATACCATATATAGTATAGTGAAAACATATATGAGAATTAATTTATTTTACATTGGAAATTTATTATGATTATTCAATAAAATTACGTTCAATCTTCCAAACCATTAAAATAGTTGTATTGTTCATTTCCATTATTCCATTTTTGTTTTTGCTATTTCTTTGGTTTTTTTTCTAAAGGTTGTATTATGATGATGTGACTAAGGTTAAACATTTATTCAATTTTATACCACATCATTATAAGATTGTCATTTTTGTTCTCTGTTTTTTTCATGTATGTTCTGTTGTAATACATTTGGTGGAATGACGTTTCCATGATCCCAATTATGATGTTTGTTGAAATTCATTCCATTATGGTTGTCAAATATGCCTAATGTAACAACGTAATTTTTAGTTATGTATCCATTTTCAATGATTTTCTGGGTTTAAAGTTTTTAGGTAGAGTCTGGTTGATTATATGAGAGTTTGGAAGGGTATTGAGAATTTTTTCACAGCCTTTTAATGGATCACTATTTGATCGCAATTAGTAAAAACTGTGCGAAAAACCCAGGTAACCAAGCAACTTGAAAAAGTAAGACATCAAAAAGTGTTTGAATTTTTTTATAACCATGTGATACCGTTGTGTGGGGTGCCCTTAATTTTAGTATCAAGTGAATAATTATCTCATGATTTGTCTAACCGTTCGATCTAACCATGAACAACAATAATAATTGAGTTTTTTAAAAATGAGACCCCAATGGATTTGACGCAAAACCTCCATTTATTACTCCAAATAGAGCCTCACTTGGGATTATAGGTTATCAAGTGTTATAAGGGCACTCCCACTCATTCCATAAGTGATTCATTGTGTTTTTATGGTGCATCGAAGGTGATTTTTCACTAGTAATCACATATATTAGATAAATCCTAGGTTTCCGTAGATATAATAGTCTATGTTTCTCAGTTTTCTAGATAAAGACACTCTAAATGTAGATCATGGGTTTTTAATGCAAAAAAATGATTAGATTATGGTTTTTTTATTCTGGTAAAATGAATTTAAGGTGTATTTGATAGACATCCTTCCCGAATTTTGTGTGTGGTTATGAGTTGGTTAATTTCACAAAAACTCAAAGGACAGTAGTTTCTATCTTCACTCCACTTTTCTAGAACTAGAATCCTTATTAAAAAACTATTAGTTTTATTAGATATTTTTGTGATTATGTTGTGAAAAGAATGTGGGAAACTCATTTTGTGATAAATTGTGGACTTTGGAGAGATGGGTCATTGTGGTGAAAGGTTATTTTTTATTATATTTTAATATATTTATTCTAAATTGGGATTCATGGGTTTTATTATGAAAATAGTATGTGGAAATGGTTTTCAAAAAAAGGGGTTGCTTTATTAATTTGTACTTTGTCATGGATGATGTTTTAACGTATTGTTTGGTAATTAAATAATTGATTACATAATGTTGTGGCCTTAGTGTTTTATATTCTTGTGTATTATCATGAACATTAAATGTTGTGCTTTTATTATGGTAAATGGGTGGAGAGTAACTATATACAAAGTGGGTGGATAGTGGAAGGAAGGGCCTCCATCAAGGTTAAGTGGTTATTATGTCCCACTAGGATCGAAAAGTAGTAATGGTATTGAATGAAGAGTTCCACAATTATTTTTACTAGTTCTTAATTGTGAAACCATATAGCTATACATTATTTGTGTGTTGTTATAGAATTTAGATATTTTTTTTCTCATATGTGATGATATATGGATTATGGAATTGTTGTCTAGATTCCCTTTTATTGTGTGGATTTGGGTTAAAAATGGTTTAGTAATAATGTGCATCGATTTTTGGAAACAATTTCACTATTAAATGTTTTTTTATAAATAGTATTGTAATATTTTGATAATTATTCTATCCTTGTGTATTGTGTGGAAAGTAATTTGTGAAAAAAGGACTGAGTATTTTTACTCACTACCGACTTTGGCACATTGGTGATTTTGAATATGTCATTTTTTGGGATATAGGAAAGGGTATGTCATCTAAATTTTCTAGTATTTCATAGTAATTCTAAAATGGTATTGTGGTTCTTAGAGCATAGATAATTATTTGTAATGGTGGAGTGTGTCATGGTTTTATTTGGGAATTGTTGTTGAGTCTTTCTCTTGATACTATGATATTGGGATTATTGTATTGTAGTTGTATTGGTTTTGGGATTTTTTGTAGATGAGTTGGTTGTCTATTCATCACATGGTTATGTGTTATCATGGTTTACCTTGTTTTAATGAATCACTATGTTTTTTGGTTGGTTTTATTCGAAGGAAAAATGTTCTCCAATTTATCTTGAATAAGTAGTTATTTTCAGCTAGCATTCGGAACCTTGGGAACAACTTATAAGGAAAAGTACCTTATCACCACCTTCTCATTAAAAAATGAAGGGGTGGTATGTTACAATTGGAATTTTCTTGTTCAATCCTTCACATACATGTAAACTCATCATTTTGTGGTCTTGAAATCTATTTTCGGTTTTTTTGTTGACATTTATTCATAGCCAATTATTTGAGTTAGGATGGTATCAAGGAATTGGATAGTTAGAATAAAAAAATGTATTCCATAAAAGGACACATCAGAACCTATTATGTGGAACTTTGTTTTACTAAGGAGTTTGGTATATAAGTGTTTTGTTAACACATATAGGCATTTCAAATCTCATTATCATGGAGGTACCCAATGATATGAGTGTGGAATGAATGGTATAATTGAATTCCCACTAGGATTTCATATTTCACATGGGATAGTTATTTTGGATTTTCAATAAATATATGTACTTATAAATAATTTATAAATTATTTTCTAATGTGAGAGTTCGAAATGTGTTTTCGGGGGGTATATTGAAAATGGGAAATTTTCAATAGATGTTGGGTTTTTTTAAAAAGGGTGCAACATGGACAATGTGAAATTTTGGAATATCTCGTTATTATTGTTGAAATTATACTGAATTTGAATTGTAAAAAATTTATTTATATGGGATTGAGACTTATAATTGTTTTCGTATTCATAAAAACGACATCAAGAAGGTGTTTTAGAGACCAACATGAAGAGGCTGTTGAAAATTGGGTAACACCTAAGCACCAGGTGATGTAGTTTCTAGTAAAATGTATAGTGAAATATTTCCATTCGATGGAATTTATGAAAAATGTCTATGATGAAATGCATGTGGATCATGCAGTTTAGTTTCAAAAGCAGAATAAACCCATTTAAATGGGCGATTCAGAACCTTAAAAGGAAAAATCCTAGTTGAACATGATTAACATGTCATTTTAATTCTTGGGAACACTGGTAAAGCTGAATGTGAATTTAGCCATGTTCATGTTGGATGATCATGCAGTTTAGCGGTGGGAGTTGGTAGTCTATTCTAGAACGGACCATGAATTGACATGGGAGTGTATTGATGAATTTCATACAAAAATTGTATCCCCATACATTCATAATTCAGCACACAATAGATTAATTTTTGATGAAGCAAGAAAACCTCTCGGTAAAAGAATATGCACCTATGTTTATGATCATAGTGTGGTTTTCACCGAAGGTGGAAGGTAGTATAGAGTTAGAATAAAATATTTTTGAAGATGGGTTGAGGATGGATTTTTATTATAATATGGTGGTTCTGTGTATAAGGGATTATGTAGAAATCGTAAATAGAGAGATATTTTCTTAATGGGATAACATTTAAACTGTAGGTGGAGGAAACATGTTGGTTCCCACGATAAATATTTTGAATTCTAACACATGATTCAAGCAGAAGAGGGTCACTTATTTCTAAGGTTGGAGTTTGGATCAGATTCTGACTGTATGATCAGTGAACATTCCTCTAATGCCACAGAGTAAGCCATGATGTTTTTAGTGCATCTCTATGAGTCCAATTAGGATTTATTTTATTACCTAGCTTTGAGATTGTCATATCTATAATAATATTGGGTACATTCACCGGTATTGTCATAATGTTTCAAGGATTAGTGTTTGTGAATCTATTAGGGATCGTAGACATTATATTAATCGACAGGACTAGGGCAGCATCATACCCCTCATCAGCAAAGTAAAGTCAATCACAGGGATTCCAGGAACACCACAACGCCTCAGTAGTGAAATTAATAGTAGGGTGTGAAAAGAGAGGAGTTTTTTGGAACAGAGTAAGTTGTGAATAACGATAATTCAAGACCAACCATACTGTGATGTATGATTCTTTTAAATATAACCATGATTCATGTGTTGTTTGATATGTGTGCTTCATATTATTTTATTGTTTCTTTAGTTTGATGGTTTAATTATAGAAATGATTCATTAGATTTAAAACATCAAACTCATATTGGTCAAATATAGTGTTGATCATTATTGTGTATAGCATGTTGTATAGTTATGGATGGGGTTGAGTTGAGGTCAGATTTTTCATTGCAATGGATTTTTGGTTATGATATAATCCTATGGATGGATTGGATGGAAATGTTTAAGGCCCACATCGACTGTAATACATGAAAAATTAGTTTCTATATATATTGTTGTGTCAAAAATCTATATAGAGGATATAAGAATCAATGATTGGTGAGAAAGGATTGTTGGCACCTCCTATTTTCATGATATATTATCTATTGGAGACATTATAATTGGAATAAATTGAAGGATTTGAGAATTTTTCTACTAATTACTGATGTATTTCTAAATATCATTCCCAAAATATTCTAAGGTCTTCCACCTGGGTGAGAAGTGGAGTTTATGATTGATCTCATTACAGGGACTCATCCAGTCCCACCTTCATCTTACTATATAACACCAATATAATTGAGGGAATTGAATGTATAGTATGAGAAGTTATAAAAAAGGGGTTCATATATCCTAGCACATCTCTAGGGGCAGTGCCAGTGTAGATTATTTAGAGGGAGTATTGAACTCTGTGGTTTGGTGATTATTATCATAGTTTAAATCATGGCACAATGATGAATTGATATCCACTTCCATGAATTGATGATTTATTAAATAAGTTGAGGGGGGATCAATTGTTCTCCAAGATTTAATTGTTGACATAATATCATCTATTACAAGTACAAATGAAATATATTTCAAAAATACCCATCAGAAGTAGATATAGTGCTTATTTGTATGTGGTTATGACATTTTGTCTGAAGAATGCAGCAGTAGTTATAAGGCCCCAGCCTTAAACCTTACTTAATATTGAATTAAATGAATAATTCACATTGAGGTTCTTTTCAGGTTTATAGTTTTAGAGAATTAGATCATGAAACATGCATTACAATCCACATTTAAACAAAGTGGTTACATAAAATATAGTATTCATTTTTCCCATCAACGGAAACATATTTAAAATAAATCATGGATTCTTTCTTGACACTTCCATGACACTATCATCACATCATGTACCTTTCCCTTGACCTGTGAAAAACATTTCAAAAACTTGTGATGAGCATAAAAAGCTCAGTAAGGGTTATAAAAATTATGGAATGGAAGCATTAGTACATATATACATAAGAATGAAATCATACTTTACCAATAATGCATAATCACATTAACATACCTCATAAAATCATGAATAAATCTTAGAAATTATAAGACATAAAAGATAACTTAAGGCATTTATAACATTCCTACGTAGGGAGTAACCATCTTGGTTACATTTGAAATACCCACCATAGTATATTCCCCAAATCTCATCGGAGAAACCTTAACGTATCACTCCTTCGCGTTACCCAATGCATTGGAGAGCTATATCGGGCTCACCCGCCCTTAGTTTATCACGGAACCACCCGTTTTCATAAAAATTTTCAAGAACCATAACATAAACGTATCACATAAAACATGCATAAAGGAAACAAAACATTTCCACATTCGAATCAAAATATAACATTTTAGTGTATTGAAATAATGAATCCATTCAAAAAGAAAACATTTCCAAACCCATTTAAAACATTTAATAAAGATATTTTTGAATCAAAGTGTCCCATACCACCTTGAAGATTTTAAAATTTTAAACCATTAATATCCATATAAATAAATCCTTAAAACCATTTTTAAAACATGGATATTAATACTAACAAATAATTAAAACATTTAAAGCGATATTTGGGTTAAATGGGTTTTACCAAAATTATAGACACTTGAATACAATAATTGAGGAATAACATTTTGTCAGAACGTTATAATATCATGAGAATAAATTGATTCATGATATATTGCTCCAAAGGACAGTATATACACAATATAAGAGTGAATTGGTTCATAATAACAATGAAGTCTCAATAGAAATGTCAAATGTGATGAAATCCCTTATAAAGAAGGTATCCTTAAATTAAGTATAAATCAATCTCAAAATTATGTGTGACAAATATAAATACACCCAATATAAGTGGATATTAAGTGTAAAACAATAAAATTTCATTCACACATATTTGAAGGATGACATATTCAATAACTACATGTTGAACCCAAAGAAATCGAAATTTGGTTAAAAAATTCCCTTGGTAAAATTCGACAGCCTAACGACATCACTTCAAAATTGAGAAAATAAGTTTATGAGAGATAAAAAGGGAATCACATCACTTGGACATAAAATTTACATCAATAATGATATAAAAGAACATATCCCAACATAATAACATGTGAATTAAAATACATAACAAAAGAAGTCTTTTAAAAAGAGGAGGTTGAAATGTCCCCTTACCGAGTTGGGTAACTTTCGAAACGTACACCCCATGGAATAAGGGTCATACAATGAAGATGTGAATACCCATAAATGAAATTATTCTGCACAAAGTGTATAATAATGGGTAGTACATACACAACTCAAAGGATGTTGTGGAAAATGTAGCATAAATCTCACGGGAATAAAAGTGAGATGAAAAATCCCTTATGAAAACTCGGGAGCCTAACGGCGCCACTTAAAACGTCAAAAAATGGATTGATTAGATCAAATAGGGTCTATCATCATATTAAAATAAAATTTACAGAAAGAGGAATATAAAATAACGTCCCCCATTATAACAAAGAGAAGCTTAAAAGAAGTGACATAAAGGAGAGTACTTAAAATAGAAGAGAGAGGTTAGATCTCTTAAGAAAATTCTGCAGCCTAACGGCGCCACTCAAAACTTCCAAAATGGATTGATGAGAAAGAATAGTTTCTCTCATCCTATGAACATAAAAATTACAGTAAGAGTAATATAAAATAACATCCCAATCACAAGAAATATGAGCCTAAAAAGAATGACATGAAAGAGTGTACTTAAAAAAAAGAGAGGGGTAGGATCCCTTACCTCAAGTCCAACTTGTCTTGTTCGTTTATTTATATTTCTGAATAATAAACATTGGTCAATTTATAATTTATTAAGGACCTGCTATAAATATTATTATTCAGTTCATATCACATATTTTAATGTTATAGTAATTGGTTAATAATATGAGTTCATATCAGACATTGTTGTCGATGTTTGGTACATGAGTCAAAAATTGAACTTGTAGGCAAATAATTTTCCATGTAGTTATAGGTACATCATATCCAGAATAGTATTGATGTTATAAATATCATATATATCCAGTATATATTAATTTTATACTATTCCATATCATTTGGAGATAAAAATTAAAAGAACTGTTCATGGAGACGGTAGGTCGTACGTACGCATGAACGCTACTTTCATTTTTTGTCATATTAATGGAATTAAAACCAAATGAGATATATATATATGATATAATTCCATAATGATATCCATAATTTATATGTAATATATTACATATATATCCATTATATATATGTACTTATAATAGTACATAGCATTTTGAGATAAGAAATGAAATGTACCGTTCATGGAGATGGTAAGCCGTACGTACGCATGAACGCTACTTCCATTCCTATTTCATATTTAATGGAATTAAAACATAATGATACATAATATTATTTTAATTCCAGTATGGTATTATATATAATATCATTAAATATATCCTTTATACGTACCACATATGGTATTAATGTATCAAATCACTTTGAGGGGGCGGTAGTCCGCACTTCCTTAAATGAAGATATCACGTTTACCCATAATGGAAACCATAAAGGTATGACATAAATGATAAATACAGAAGATTAATAAAAACATAAACATATTATATATCATATATAAATATAGTTTCATCTTAATGGCCACCTTTTAAGGTGTTAGAAGAATGTTGAACAATCATCGTTTCGTGAGGCAGAAATTTTCCATCCACAGAAACAGTATGTTCTTTAACCACTAGATGTAGGTGTGGGTAAGTGTAGCTCGAATAATTCTTATAAAAATATCATAGTGTATTTAAGATACTGGATTTGTTACAAAATAAATGAATAAAAAGATTTTAGGGGGTTCGAGAAGCAAAATAAAACAAAAGTACACAAGTGAAGACATTACCTTAAAATCGAGTTACTCCCTTTAGTTTGAGCTCAAAGGCTTCTTTGGGAGGACTTCTGCCCAAATTGAGGATTCAAGGAGTTAGAGAAGGATGTGGAGAGAAAAAGTGGGCAGGGGGTGGCCGAGCCAAAGGCTTTGGAAGTGTGGGTAAGGAGGTAGAGGTGGGGGCCTTTTATAAGAGGGGGGGAGGGGCACTCTTGGAAAGTAAGGAAATGTTACTTTATTTTAGAATGGTTTCGGATTTTAATGGTCCCAAAGTGATGTGTTTAGAGGATAAGGTGATAAGGGTTCTAAATCCACCCATAAAATAGGTTTTTGACATGTGTAGGTCTTAGATTTTACTTTATCATTCCATTTTATTTAAATCGTTATATAATGAGGTCATCGCTGCATCATCATGATGTCAAAAATAATTTAATTTATTTAATGTCTAAAAATTATAAAACAAATACTATGATGTAGGAAATCTTTTTATATTTCAAATTACTATTTATAGTCAAAAATATGACTTTTATAACTCCATTGAAAAATTATTTTAGTAAAACATCTCATGTTTGTGTCATTTTTACTTTAACATTAAATAAAAAGGTATTTATGTCATTTTCCAACCAATGTGGCTCCATGGGGTCCCCAAGTTTACCCATGGATTTTATTGGTCGGACATTACACATCTAATGGGGGTAAGACATTTTTATAGGTAATTTCATTTTATAATAACATTATTCTTACCTTAAACTACACTAATTACCTCTAATCGCGATTAAAAACATAATAAGTTACTATTCACCAAAAAATTATTTTAATCCAATTGAACAAAATTTTACTTCCTAATGACAACCATGTATGTAGAATTTTTTAAATTCGAAACACAAAGGTGGTAAAATTTAATTTAAACGGAAAATCAGTTTTTATAAGTACCACTTAGTGGTTTCACTATTCATCAAAAATTGAAGTTTCTCAGAAAATTACCAAAAATCCACCCTAAGCTATATTTTATATTATGAATTCAAAAATTATGCCTATTTTAAAAATTCGAAACATAAAAGTTTCATTAATTAATTTAATAATTAATTTCCACTGTCAAAACAAATAGCATGTTTTTATGAAACAAAATGTATCAAAAGATTGACACTAGTTTAAGTCCGATTTCAAAGTGAAATTAATTCCAATGACCACTATGGGATTAAATAGTAAAAATATATTCTAATTTCACTATAAAACCAATTAAAAAGATAATCTAATCATATAAATAAATTAGATTAAAAAGAGGTTTTGAATTAAAATAAAACAGTTTTCACTATTCATTAAAAATTGAACTTTTTCGGAAAAATACCAAAAATTTACACAAAGTAAATTTTGATGTCCCGATTCTAATGAATAGTTTTATTTAGTCAAATATAACACATAAAGTTGTCAAAAAGTGTATTTAAAAGAGGTTCTCCATCTAATGGTGGTTAATCGACCTTTTTAAAAATATTAGAATGTTTACGCTTAAAATTGGATTCATTCGCATTTTTAATCCTCTAACATTTATTGTAAAAAGTAAATATATTTTACAAACATATATAATAATTTTGTATTTAGTTATGTTCACTCCCTCCATTACAATGGCTAGGCCTTAACTACTATTTAAAATAATATTATTTTATTATTAGAGTGCAACGTAAGATTTCCAAGAAACTCGTTGTTGCGTGTTGGGTGCGCCATCGAGCATAGCGTCCCATTTAAAGACATATTAATATTTTATTCACAAATATGGATAAATGTAAAAATGGCATACTCTTTATTTACCTGGGGTGTTACATCCTTCCCACCTTTTGGGAATTTCGTCCTCGCAATTTTAAAATTGGGCTTGGAAACTTCATTGAAAATCCCACATTGGAACAAGAGTCAGTAAAACAATCACATTAAAATAATGAAAGATAAGTACAAAGGTCTCCTGAGTTAACCCATACTAGGATTCCAAGTATGAAAATATGGACATTGAAAAAAAAACAAAGGGTCATTTTCTGATGGAGAGTGATAGTAAACATGTCTAGGAGAAAGTTAACCATAAGAAAATCACAAAATTGTAATGGGTTAAACGATATTCGATTCCCCAGTAGGAAAAGTTAATAGACAAAATTTTTGTTTTAAGTTACTTTTCATTGAGGAATTTATTCATAAGGAAACATAATCACTTATCATGTTGACTTTTAACTTTTACTAGATTCCTTAATCAAACTCATATTTTCTCCAAAAGATGAATATTTAGGAAGACTTGTTCGTATTAAGAGTACTATAATCAATTTCTAGAGAATCACCTAATCCCAAATAGAGAACTATATATATCCCATTTCTTTAGACTCTAACCAAAACCAAAACCAAAAAGGTTAGTACAAGATCAGATAATACCCAAAAAGGATAATCCTTAAAAAAACAAATCTATTCTTAATATCCAAAATTTGTCCAACAAAACCTAAATTTCAACGAGGATCATTCGATAAACAATTTTTCCATAAAATTCATCAAAGTAAACCAAAATAAGATTGAAACCCAAATATTTGAAGGATTTAGTCACATAGTATTCCAAGATAAATTGTAATATTTATCTCCAAACAACATCAGTTGCTCCTAAAGTCTCGTATTGAAAAGTAATTAACCTAATCACATATACACAATGATAGGTTAATAAATTTCCATAGATAACCCAAAATAAAATTACTCTTAATTAATAAAATAATATAACTAAAAAGAATCTGTCAAACCAACCAGGGACTTCACATAGTCCAGTGGTAGGCGATAAATACCAGTCGCAGTTTGGTTGTGGGTTCGATTCCCGCAGCTTTGTCCGACGTGACGGGTTGTCACACGGTCTGCGTGTTTTCCATTTTCCAAAACTATATAATTCTTAAAACATTCCCCAAAACGAGATAAAATATTCAAAAATAATAATAACATATTTTGACCTCAAGTTTATCTCATGCCTTTCATTTTCCTGCATATCATATAATAACCCATAATTACCTCAAAAGTAAGGATCATATAAACTCTAATGGTTACCTTTATAATTATTACTTGAACTTCCACATCGATTGTTCATCTCGTACATGATGCATTACAGAACATACCAAGGTTCAAGTGGTTGATCATGACTCCTTGATAGTTGGTTTAGAGAAACCACGAGTTTCCTCATTGAATCCCACATTTTATCTAGTATCTTAATCAGAAAACCACCACAGTTTCCTTCAAACCTGTTGTCTCTTTGGTGCCTATTAGATCCATCCATTCACTAAAAACAGAAATGTCAGTGTGGGTATATCAACAAAACCATCATGTACTAATGAGGAAGATAAACACTAATATATACTTACTCATTCACTTTATCTAAAACTAGGACTCTTTCTGATATCCTATCCTTTCTGGTACTATCACTTATGCTTAATGAATACCCTAACCTCTAAAGTTATCTAAACCTCTCTTTGATACAAACTATAAGGCCCCACCATTAAACCTTATTTAATATTGAATTAAATGAATAATTCACATTGAGGATATTTTCAGGTTTAAAGTTCTAGAGAATTAGATCACGAAACTTGCATTACATTCCACATTTAAACAAAGTGTTTACATAAAAGAAAAATTTCATTTTTCCCATCAACAGAAACATTTATAAAATAAAACCATGATTCTTTCTTGACACTTCCTTGACACTATCGTCACATCAGGTACCATTCCCTTGACCTGTGAAAAACATTTCAAAAACTTGGGATGATCATAAAAAGATCAGTAAGGGTTATAAAAAGTATGGAAAGGAAACATGAGTACATATATACATAAGAATGAAATCATACTTTACCCATAATGCATAATCACTTTAACATACCTCATAAAATCATGAATAAAGAATAGGACTCATAAGACATAAAAGGTAACTTGAGACATTCATTACATTATTACTAGGGAGTAACCCTCTTGGTTATGTTTAGAATACCCATCACAGTATATTCTCTAAATATCTTCGGAGAAACCTTAACGTTTCACTCCTTCACGTTACCCAATGCATTGGAGAGATATATCGGGCTCACCCGCCCTTAGTTTATCACAGAACCACCAATTTTCATAACAATTCCCAAGAACCATAACATAAATGTATCACATAAAACATGCATAAAGGAAACAAAACATTTCCACATTTCAATCACAATATAACATTTTAGTGTATTGAAATAATGAATCCATTCAAAAAGAAACCATTTCCAAAACTATTTAAAACATTTAATAAAGTGATTTTTGAATTAATGTGTCCCATACCACCTTGATGATTTTAAAATTTTAAACCATTAATATCCATATAAATAAATCATTAAAATCATTTTGAAAACATGGATATTAATAAGAACAAATAATTAAAAAATTTAAAGAAATATTTTGGTTAAAGGGGTTTTACCAAAATTAGAGACACTTGAATACAATAATTGAGGAATAACATTTAGTCAGAACTTTATAATATCATTAAAATAAATTTATTCATGATATAATACTCCAAAGGACTGTATATACACCATATAAGAGTGAATTGATGCATAACAAAAATGAAGTCTCAATAGAAATGTCAAATGGGATGAAATCCCTTATAAAAAAGGTATCCTTAAATTAAAGATAAATCAATATCAAAATTATGTGTGACAAATATAAATACACCCAATATAAGTGGATATTAAGTGTTAAAAAACAAATGGTCATTCACACATATTCAAAGGATGGAATATTCAATAACTACACGTTGAACCCAAAGAAATCGAAATTGGGTTAAAAAGATTCGTTGGTAAAATTCGACAGCCTAACGACATCACATCAAAATTCAGAAAATAAGTTGATGAGAGATAAAAAGGGCATATCATCACATGGACATAAAATTTACATCAATAAGGATATAAAAGATCATATCTCAACAAAATATTATGTGAATTAAAAGACATAACAAAAGAAGTCTTTTAAAAAGATGAGGGTGAAAGGTCCCCTTACATAGTTGGGTAACTTTTGAAACGTACACCTCATGGAAGAAGGGTCATACAATGAATATGTGAATACCCATAAATGAAATTATACTCCACAATGTGTATAATAATGGTAATTACATACACCAATTAAAGTAAACTGTGGCAAATGGAGCATAGATCTCACATGAATAATAGTGAGATGAAAAATCCTTTATGAAAACTCGAGAGCCTAACGACGCCGCTTAAAACCTCAAAAAATGGATTGATGAGATCAAATAAGGTCTCTCATAATTTTACAATAAAATTTATAGCAATAGGAATATTAAATAACGTCCCCCATCATAAAAAAGAGGAGCTTAAAAGAATTGACATAAAGGATAGTACTTAAAAAGGAAGAGAGTGGTTAGATCTCTTACGAAAATTTGGCCAGCCTAACGACGCCACTCAAAAATTCTAAAATGGATTTATGAGAGAGAATAGGGTCTCTAATAATATGAAAATAAAAATTAAAGTATGATTAATATAAAATAACATCCCAATCATATGAATTATTATCTTAAAAGGAATGACATAAAAGAGTGTACTTAAAAAGAAAGAGAGGGTTGGATCCCTTACCTCATATCCACATTGTTTTGTTCGTTTCTTTATATTCCTGAATAATAAACATTTTTCAATTTATAATTTCTTAAGGACCTCCTATAAATATTATTATTCATTTCTTATCACATATTTTAATTTTATAATAATTGGTTAATAATATGAGTTCATATCAGACATTTTTGTCGATGTTTGGTACATGAGTCAAAAATTGAACTTGTTGGAAAATAATTTTCCATGTAGTTATAGGTACATCATATCAATAATATTATTTATGTTTTAAATATCATATATATCCTGTATATATTAATTTTATACTATTCCATAGCATTTGGAGATAAAAATTAGAAGCACTGTTCATGGAGACGGTAGGTCGTACGTACGCATGAACGCTACATTCATTTTTTGTCGTATTAATGGAATTAAAACAAATTGAGATATATATATATATATATGTTATAATTCCAGAATGATATCCATAATTTATATGTAATATATTACATATATATCTATTATATACATGTACTTATAATAGTACATAACATTTTGAGATAAGAAAAGAAATGTACCGTTCATGGAGACGGTAAGCTGTACTTACGCAAGAACGCCACTTCCATTTCTATTTCATATTTAATTGAATTAAAACATAATGATACCTAATATTATTTTAATTCCATTATGGTATCATATATAATATCATTAAATATATTCTTTATACATACCACATATGGTATTAACGAATCAAATCACTTTTAGGGGGCGGTAGTCCGCAGTTCATTAAATGAAGATATCGCGTTTAACCATAATGGAAACCATAAAGTTATGCCATAAATGAAAAATACAGAATCATAAGTAAACAATAAACATAATATATATCTTATATAAATATTTTGTCATATCAATGGACACCTTTGAAGTTATTAGAAGAATTTTGAACAATCATCGTTTCGTGAGGCAGAAATTCTCTATCCACAGAAACAGTATGTTTTTAACCATTAGATGTAGTTGTGTGTAAGTTTAGATCAAATAATTATTATAAAAACATCATATTATATTTAAGATACTGGATTTGTTACAAAATAAATGAATAAAAGTATTTTAGGGGGTTGGAGAAGCAAAATAAAACAAAAGGACATCAGTGAAGACATTACATTAAAATCGGGTAACTCCCTTTGGTTTGAGCTCCAAGGCATCCTTGGGAAGACTTATGCCCAAAGTGAGGCTTCAAGGAGTTATATAGGGATGTGGAGAGAGAAAATGGGCAGGGTTTTGCTGAGAAAAAGGCTTTGGAAGTGTGGGTAAGGAGGTAGAGGCGGGGGCCATTTATAAGAGGAGGGGAGGGTCACTCTTGGAAAGTAAGGAAATGTTACTTTATTTTAGAATGAGTTTCGGATTTTAATGGTACCACATTGATGTGGTTCAAGTTTAGTGTGATAATGGTTCTAAATCCATCCACCCAATAGGTTTTTTACAAGTTTAGGTCTTAGATTTTACATTATCTTTCCATTTTATTAAAATCGTTAAATAATGAGGTCATCGCTGCATCATCATGATGTCATAAATAATTTAATTTATTTAATGTCTAAAAATTATAAAAAAAATACTCTGATGTATAAAATCTATTTATATTTATAATGAATATTTATTGTAAAAAATAGGACTTGAATATCCCCATGGAAAAATTATTTTAGTAAAACATCTCAAGTTTGTGTCATTTTTACTTTAACATTAAATAAAAAGGTATTTATGTCATTTTCCAACCAAAGTGGCTCCATGAGATCCCCAAGATGACTCATGGATTGTATTGTTCGGCCATGACACATACAATGAGGGTAGAACATGTGTCTAGGTCATTTCATTTTATTAAAACATTATTCTTACCTTAAACTACACTAATTACCTCTAATCGCGATTAAAAACATAATAAGTTACTATTCACCAAAAAATTATTTTAAACCCATTGAACAAAATTTTACTTCTTAATGAAAACCATGTATGTCGGATTTTTGAAATTCAAAACACAAAGGTTTCAAAATTTCAGTTAAACGGAAAATCGGTTTTTATAAGTAGCACGTAGTGGTTTCACTATTCATCAAAAATTGAAATTTCTCAGAAAATTATAAAAAATTCACCCTAAGCTATATTTGATATTCCGAATTAAAAAATGATGTCTAATTTCAATAATTCAAAACATATAAGTTGCATTAATTAATTTAATAATTAATTCCCGCTGTCAAAATAAATAGCGTGTTTTTTATAAAACAAAATGTATCAAAAGATTGATACTAGTTTAAGTCCGATTTCAAAGTGAAATTAATTCCAACGACCACTATTGGATTAAATGGTAAAAATAAATTCTAATTTAACTTTAAAACCAATTCAAATGATAATCTAATAATATAAATAAATTAGATTAAATAGAGGTTTTGAATTAAAATACAACATTTGTCACTATTCATTAAAAATTGAAATTTTTCGGAAAAATACCAAAAATTTACACAAAGTAAATTTTGATGTCCCGATTATACAGAAGAATTTTATTTATTCAAATATAACACATAAAATTGAAAAAAGTGGATTTGAAAGAGGTTCGCCATCAAAAAGCAGTTAATCGACCTTTTAAAGAATATTAGATTGTTTACGCTTAAAATTCAATTCATTCGCATATTTAATCCAATAAAATTTATGGTAAAAAGTAAAAATATTTGTCAAACATATATAATCATTTTTTAGTTTGTTTTGTTCATTCTCGCCATTACAACAGCTTGGCGTTAACTACTATTTAAAATAATATTAATTTATTATTAGAGTGCAACGTAAGATTTCCAAGAAACTCGATGTTGTGTGTTGGGTACGCCATCGAGCATAGCATCCCCTTAAGGTCATATTATTATTTTATTCACAAATATAGATAAATGTGAAAATTTCATACTCTTTTTTTACCTGGGGTGTTACAGTAGTTTTCATGGAAGTGATGAATCAAATATCATACAAATATCTAGAATCTATTATGGGGTATTTTTTATTGATATATTGTTTAATTCATTTACATGGGTGGAGAATGAGCTTCACTTGGTTATATTTTGGGGGATCTTGATAGATCATTGATTTTATTCCAAATTTTCAAAATGTTACTTTTATAGACAAGAGGATCGTTTTATTAGCCATGTTATTTTTGTGTCGGTTTTTTATACTGATTAGAAAAAGAAAGGGGATGTTATTTCATTGCAATCTCAAATGAACAATATCAAGATAAAGAGTTTACTTGTTGTAGCTAGATATTATCGTTTTTTCCTCATGATTTATCATTATTGGACTCAAAAATAAAAGCTGTGGAAATGGAGAATGATCCATTTAAAATGAATGAACATTGTTGAAAATCATTTGAAGAGATTAAGGTTAACCTTATATTATCACCAGTCATGGTTTTTTCAGAACAAAGAAACGTGTATTCGGTGTATTATTATGCACCGATATCAGGTTTGGGTTGTGTTCTCATGAAAGGGGGTGATTTGGCTATGAATAAATCATAATAGTTGAGGGTGCACGATAAGAACTACTGAATTCATGATTTTGATTTTGTGGCAGTGGTTCAGTCTCTTAAAATGTGGGGTTATTTTATATTTGGAGGGGAATTCACGATGTTTACCGATAATAGGTCTTTAAAGAGCATGTTTTCATAATGATATTTCAACATGATGAAAATAATATGGATAGAGTATCTCATGTTGATTAATTTTTGGTTGATGCACACACTAGCTAAGGGAAATCCGTTGGAAATGCATAATGTAGTAAATCATTTTATCAAGTCATGAAACAAGAATTAGATCTGTAGAAGTTGATATCATTCATATAAGACATGTAGTTGGAATGTGTGGATCGGGGAGATAGAAATTTCAAATTTTATGTCTTGTTGGTTCCTGACATAGTTGGTTTGGTTAAATATCCACAGAAGTCCGATTCATACTATATGGATATAAGTTATAAAATCAATATTCAGTAGAACATTTTGAAATGTGAACTAAATTGAAACAATGTTTTGTGTTTTTTGAATATAATAGTTGTACTAGTGGATTTTTAGGTGTAAATTCATAGATCATATCCTCATTCTATGTGAGTTTTTGCTTCTTAGAATTTAAAAATTTATAAGGCCTTAAAGATGAATTTTTGTGGGACGATCTGAAAGTAAAATTGACAAAATTTGTTTTGATATGATTTACTTGACATCCATTCAATGTAATGAATCAACGATCAGTAGGTATATTGCAATCTCTAACTATCCCTATCTGGAAGTGGTAATATATTGTGATGTAGTTTTCTACAGGTCATCCAAGAATGATTAGAAGGCACAATGACATATAAGGGATAGTGGACATGCTCACAATGAAATATCATTTCATCCCAATTCATGTGTCTCATATTGTTGAGGATCTATCCAAAATAGATATTATTGAGGTGGTAAATAGGCATGGCATGCATGATTCGATTGTATCTGATGGATATTAATGCATTGCAACCCAATTTTGGAAATACTTATATCACGCCATTCGGACGTATTTGGCAACGAGAACAATGTATCATCCCCATAAGGGTGTGAAATCAGATATAAATTTACAAATGTCAGATGATACATTTTTGACTTTTGTGATGGATTTTGGGGGCTGAAGGGTGGATCACTATCCCATTGAGGAATTATTATATTTAAACAGATACCAAGGCACAATTCAAATTACTAAGTTCACTGAATTTTATGGCCATCTGTGTCATTATCCAATATGTCATGTGGTAAGAGGTGAGATTATCTTGGTGGAACAAGTTCATGTCCAAGAGACTATAGATAAAATCATGTTGATTATAAGAAGAATGCAGACGGGTCAGAGTCTTCAAAAATAATATGTTGACCTTCTTTGAAAACTGTTCTCATTCGAGGATGGAAATAATGTGTTTTTGAGAATATTTTCTAGTATTGTACACCGTTTATTTAGAAATATGGAAAGGTTATCTTAGAGGTATACATTTCCTTTTGATATACGTGAGTGGCTTTGAGAGGTGGCTTACTGGTTAGATATTACAACTTGGTTTTCGGTAGTGCAAAATTTGATTTATGTTCAACATTTGGAAAAGTTTTAGTTAGAGGGTGACTATGTGATTCATTAGGATCAAGTTAAGCTATAATTGAATGGTTCTGTGGTTCATGTTCTAGTGAGGACAATTTATAGACACAATAATGTCTTACATGGTAAAAAAATCAGTCTTGTTTAGGTTTTGTGGCAACATGGTAAAATTCATGAGGAGAGATATTAGTGAGAGAAAGTGATGAATAAGAAATGGTCTGAGCTCTTTCAGCAATGTTATGGTTTTCTACACTAATTGGACATAATGTACAATGGTGTGGTGAGTTTTACTCCCCCAATTTGAGGTATGAATTCCCTGATAATTACCTTTTATGTATCTAATGTGTTTGGGTAGTGATTGGTGGAGTTTAGGAATGTTTGGAGGGGTTTTGAGAATGTCTTGTATGGGTTTTAATGTAGAACAATTGAAGAATAGTTAGGAGAAGTAGTGAAATAAACCAATGGAACTATGAAACATTAGAACGTGAGACTTATCCCAGTTTTTGAATGGGATTTATATCCATAGTAGAAGGTCATATGGGTTAACCATTGATATATTATCATGGACATGAATAGCACACAATTTTTCTAACCATACGAGCTAACCATGTACCGAAAGAAAAATTTGTTTTACAAAAAAAGGATGAAATAATATTTTCTCTAAACCCTCCATTAATCCTGCCAATCAAGGCTCAGTCAGTATTCTTTGTTCTGATGGGTTTGAGGCAATCTCCCACTAAATCTAGTATCTTTTCGAAGGGGTTTCAATGTGCAGTGATGGTGATTCACCTCTGGTAAGTCTCTTCTAATATATATTTCTTGTGTTTCCCTATATATACTTTCCCCTCTCTCTATATTATAGATATAGACCTGTTTTATGTAGATATAAGGTTTTCTTTCCAAAAATGATGAGATTTTTGATTGTATATTCTAGGGAACGAGATCTAAGGATGATTTTGGGAAGATTTAATCTGAATTTGTGGTGTGGTTGTGAGTATTTCTACTACACCAAAAACCTAGGTTTGGTGTATTATCTCTCAACTCCTCTTTTTATTAACTTGATGAATTGTTTTCAGTTATTTGGTTTTCCATTGAAGTTAATGGTGATTATGGTGTGAAATATTTTTTGGAAACTCATTTTGTGATAAATTGTGGATTATGGGTAATTGAGTCATCATGGTGAAAGTTAGCTTGTTTTAACAATTAAAATGGGTTTCAAGGGTTAGATTATAGATATGGTTTATGTAAATGGTTTTTAATAAATGGGGTTTTCATTAATAAAAATTATTTTGAAAGGGGTGTTGTTCTATGGGATTATTTTTATATGAAATAGTTGTTTTCACAATGATGAGAACATGGTGTACTATAAGATTCTATATTTTATTTAACTATTGATGTTTTTATGGGATGAAGATAAGTGGTAGGGGATTATGAATATAAAAGGGGGATAGATAGTGATTTGAAGAGACACCATTAATGGTAGGTGGGATTGAAGTACCAGCAGGTTAGGAAAGTATTAACAGGCTTGGATGGAATGTTCCAACAAGTATGTTTACTGGTTTGGACATGTGAAACCCTAAAATTGTTCTTTGTTTGTTTATTGATATTCATGATGGAAATTTTGTTCTCGTATGTGATGTTAAATTTATTTTGTCATGTTTTTCAAGCTTCCATTTTATATTGTGGATTTTGGAGGAAAATGACGTGGAAAGGGTGTGTTTGGATTGTTGGATAATATTTCACTATTAAATGTTTTATATAAATTGTCTGATATAAATTTTGTAATGATTATATTATAATTGTATGCATAGGGAATTTTTTTTGAATAAACTACTGAGTATTATTGGTCACACCCTACATTGTCAATTGGGTGCTTTTACATATGTCGTTTTCTAGGATACTGGAAAAGTTAAAGCATATAATTTTCCTTCTAATTCATCATGATGCTAGGGTGGTATTGTGGTTCAGGGAGAATGCTGCTTAGTGTGGAGAAGTGGAGTGTGTCATTTTTTTATTTGGGTATTTTTTTATTCTTCATCTTTGTACTCAGATATTGGGATTATTATGATTTAATCATAATAGTTTTGGGAATGGTTATGGAAGAGTTAGTCATCATATAGTCTCTTTGTAATTTTTTTCACTATTTAGCTTTATGAATTGAGTTGTGTATTTTTTATTGGATTTATTTGAAGGGAAAATCAATAAAAAAATATCATTAACCCCTTGACATTTATTTTTAGCCTTTGGGTCTTTGGTAATGTTGCCTAAGGCCATATAGCAACTCACCACCTTCTTAATCCAATGAGTAAGGGGAAAGACATTACTCTTGATATCAAGCTGATGACTTATTTCCATATTAAATAGAATATTATTTCTTGGTTACTTAAAAGTAATTTTTTTATTTTACATGTTTAGATGATAACTATTTTGAATATATATTCAATTAAAATTGAAATAATTAGCTTCAATCATGTTATTCAATAATCGGTTCCTCTGAATGATAGAGAAATCATGAGTAACTATATATTTTATATAGTTTTTAGTTTATTTACATGATCTAGATGAGTTGGACTCAATGAAAGTATATATAACCACTTCTTTACAAATTAATCACTGTTAGAAATAATTATTTGAGGGATGAATTTATGTACTCCTACATATCTCATAATATAGTTAAAAAACGATGTGAAATGATAATATTATATGTTTTGAATAATTATAGATATCTATATCCTCGTCCATGAATATAATAATGATATGTAACTTGATATTAAAAAAAATTAAATTAAATTATGTATTTAAAATCCTTGAACTATAAAACCAAATAAATTTCATGATGAGTTCACTAACCTGACATATCTCTGAATTGTTCAAATCATTTGTTAATTATACCTAGTAATTTATATATAAATAATCATGGTCTCACATTATTTTAACTTCCAACCCTCTAAGAGGGGGTGGGGGTGAATCTACAGTTTACAAATTTAATATTTGACAACATTTCCATATAACTTCAAATTCTATTCACTTCTTTTAAGGAATAATATTTAAAATTAAATATTTTTATTTTTAATAGAATCATCATAAAATATGATCCACATGATTAAAAAGTAAAATATGTAGGTACATATATATATATATTAGTTTATTCACTTCAACTCAGTAACATCCATGTAGCATTCACCCATGCTTATATTATATTACCAAGTTAACACAATATCTCGATATTTAGGGGGATATAACATTTAGGTAATAAAACTTATCACCAAGTCTCATTAATAATAAAAATAAAACATAATTCACTCTACATCAACATTGAATACTTATAAAATGATAAAGGAACTACTTAGTACCTCCAAGGTCCACTATCTTATCAATCTATAAACAATACACCTGAAGATATCAATTTATGAATTGTAGGACTATTTCCAAAACATATTAGTTATAAACTATATTATAATTCCAAAAGAGATGCTCTAATTAATACTAGTGTTACTCCCAATTCCCTACCTTTATATAATCAAAGTATTTTATGAATAGATTATGGATTATGTTTTAAAAACTATAACCAATTTTAAAAATCCAAATATATTTATACAATTATAGTAATTATTGACATTATGATCATTGTAGATTTTTATAGAATCTCTAAAAAGTTAAAAAAATATCTTTAATTATATTATATCACTTAATATTTAAAGATAATTTAATTCATATATTCAATAATTTTTATGTTTCAGAAATACTTCCCTTTATTCTTTCTCCATTAATGGAACACATTGTTCATTTCCTTTTATAATCCATTATTATATACTAATAATGCCATTAAATTTTCCCATTTATTTATAGAATCCATATACATCCATTTAGATTTATGATTTATGATTTTGAAATTATAATTCAGGAAATAAACCACGTTTAAATTGAACATGCACACATTTATCTCTCATATCATATTCATCAAAATATAGACAATTGAACTCAGTTTTCATAATTTATGTTTATTCAATTACTTCTATATAGAAAAAAATGTACAAATCATCAGGTATGTTTGAATTCTCTAGATTACATTAATTATGAAATGAAATACTTCATCATATAAGGATATATTGATTCCTTAATTAATTTTAATCAACATATTGTTAATTAAGGGAATAATAATATCTATTTCATGCATCAAGGTCAGTCATATTTTATAATTGATAAATTATATCATACTCAGTGGCCAGACATTTAGTTCATCTATAATGACTCCAAAAAATACCTTTATTCCTTATATCCACCTCAAAAAACATATAAAATGAAACTTATGTATCATCCCATAATAAAAACATTACACTTACATGACTCTCTCTTTTTAGTAAAAATACACATCCATACCACCTAGTAATATTAACACATTTCATAGTGACCATTATGTATCATAGTTTCATTTAAGACATCTCTATTTTCTCCAAAATGCAGTTTTACACCATTTCATATTGTTATTATGCCCTTTATATGAAATAATAGTTATTTTTACATAATTATTTAGATACCCATATAGATAAATTTATCATTATAAAGTAAATTTCTAAAATATTCTGTACTACTTTAATATATTCCACTTTACTATATTACTATCATATAGATCATCCATTTTGTGTTGATTGTAAACTATTATATATTATCGTGTCTCCTTCATAAATATTTTCCTTATATCCCAATGTGAAAAATTATTGGTCATAGTGAATCTTTCTGATCATTCTTTATTTAATATATACGGTATTTTACTAAAAATAAAATTAAATATATCATATATCCTTCCATAGGATCATACATATATAAGGATATTCTATAAGAATTTTTATTTTCAACAAAAATCAGTAATTGTTTAAACCATATACTCAATTTTTGGGTTGTCCCTACAACATCTAATGAAATTAGAATTTACCTGATTCCATTTTGAAAATAAAAAAAAATACATCTATTTTGAATAACTTCAAAAAATCAACATAATGAAAATATTTTTGAATTAATATATGTAATTCCAAAACCCTTATCAATACTAATATCTATTCAAACATATATGTTTAGTCACTTACAATCATTGATTAATATTATTGTATGGTACTCCACTATAACATCATTGAATGATTCATACACTATAGAACGATCCCCTAATAATTCCAATAAAATTGGTGATGCACACACATAGTTCACCACATCACAATGAAAAACAACCATAAGAAATAGACAAGAACCTCAAAAAACAATGATCAGATAAATAATAAAAAAAGTTAAATTACAACAATATGTTTAAGGTGGTTTAATTATCAAATCAACAAGTAAAATAATATTTCATCTTTGTTATTTAATGATTCAAGGTGTTATTATAATTATTAGTGTAGCTTTTTTATAGTAGTGTTAAATAACTAGAGATCTACCCCTCCATATATTAGAGTTCCCATTAATTTAATAAAATATCTATCGCCATCATATCTTCAATGTATAAATTATACCTTCTTTAAATTCATAGTTGGTCCATTAATAAAATTATGGATATGAACTGCCTTAATTTGATATTCTTGTGAAATATAATACCTTCTATGAAGTCACATGATGACGTTCCCACTAGTGAATTAACATCAAGTGAATGAACCTCTAGTAGAATGGATTCCATGACATCAACACTTCTATTTCTTATGAAGTGAAACACATATATATTTGGTCGATCTAAAATAATTCATCATAAATATGGACACCATTTTTTCATATTATGCTAATATTATATTTCCTTTTTTGAAAACAAATTAGTCATACTCATCAAAGATCACCCATAATAGATTAATTTTTGTTTTAAAACTAATTCCACCACTATATCCTTTAAACCCATCATCCTATATATTTTAATTTTCATTAATCAACAATCTAGTTCCACAATTTTACTTATTTAACTTCTATTAACCCTATCATAGAAATGCACTATAATTACTATACTATTCTCGAGTCCTAACCTTTTTCAATAGGTCATTTTGTATTTAGTGTTCATTTAATCATTTTATGTCTTAAACAACATCCTATATCAATGATTGTGATTATGTGAAACCTTAAAATAATATGATTCATATAAGAATGAGTCATTGGATTCATGAATATTATGACATCAAAATTTTAATCATAAAAGAGAATACCACACACCTCCTATGTAAAAAAATCTTATAAAAAACCCAACCTATAAATCAACTCATATCCTTGTTTCTTTATATTGATGTACTCATCATATTTTTTCAAAAGTGTGACATATGTTTGGAGATTAAATCTTAAAAAAACATCCATTATAAAAAAATAAACACATATATGACAGTGAATTTTTATGTATGTGATTCTCTTACAATTGAAGATGGTAGAAAACAGTAAAGAGTCTCATATATTTTGTTTAAATGTTTTAAGTTATTAAATCACATTAGAAACTTGGGAATCCACTTCACATCCACCAGTTTCTTTATTTTGGTGACTACCATAGAAGAAATTAAAATACCTACTTCCTATGAAAAGTTTATGCAATTAAAAACTATGTAGTATGTCAAAATATTGAAATTTGATGATTATGCAAACTTAAATGTGTACTCGAACTCAACATCCAATTGATTTTAATTCCACTAATATATAATTAAATACTATTCTATGTGTGTGGTAACATGCTTTGATTCTATTAAAATATCACATTCCACCAATTTTTATATTTAGATAGTTTATATTGAAACTAAACATTATTCTTGAATAATCCACACAAAAATAATTAAATTTATTTTATTTATACCCTTAATAAATTAGATTTACTACAACTCAACCTTGATCTTTAAAATCAATTCTTTCACCAGAGAAACTACAAAAAGAACTCCAAAAAATACAATAAGGATTATGAAACCATAGATTTTCATTGCTAGAAATAGATTATATTTTGGTGATTATTATAATTCCAAATGATGATGATCAGGGAGTATATACTATAATGGATCTTATATTGTAGGAGGAGTCAGTGTTAATGGTGAAATCATTTCATTTTTTTTATATTTGTTTATCTAAAATTTAGTGGAATGGAAATATTTTAAAAAACTGGAATTCTAGGAATGTCCCATTAATCATATATTAAATGAGTGAGTTTTGTGATTGTTAATGTTTCATTAAGATGTGGAGATTTGAAAAGAAATATTATGTGATGAGGATTTCTAGTTCACAAAATAGGATTCATGAAAATGGAAGAGTCATGATGACATATGGTAATGATACACAGCTACGAAAAGCTCTAGGAATGACATAATTTCAGTAGAGATTCCTGAATAAAAGGAGTTTCACGAACATGAATTTTTTGGTTCATGAAAAGGTGGTGGTGAGAATTGAATATTTCTGAAAGAGGAAGTCTATAAGTACAAGAAAACTAATTAGTTGAAAATACAGAGATAATTTTGAAAAGGGTGAAACACATTAAGTTTGTAACGTTGATTCTTAAAGGTAATTAGTATAAATCATAAACAAAAGGGCTTGATGAAAAGTATAGTTGTGATCTAATTGACCATGTAGTATTGGATAAAAGTAGATTTTTTGAAAACAAGAATGTTTTTGAGTGTTTTGAGTTCCATGATGGATGGGAGGCTCACATGATGGAATATTTGATAAAGGTAGTAGTTTTGATATATCTAGTGGTATTATTAATGATATTGTCTTTTCAAAGGATGCATTATCATTGAAATAATAATGGTGATTTTAGATGTCTTGGTGCTTCCAGAATAATAGTTGTGAACATCTGGTTGACGTGAGTAGTGCATCGAAGTGGATCAATATAGTATTATGGTGAATGTATATTCTCATTCTAATTATGTGAAAAATACCCAAATGCCCCAAATATTGAAGAAACAATAATGTCGGTAAACATATTTGTATATCTCCCAAGTTATTGAGAAAGAGGATTCCTTTGGAAGTGTTACATGAGATGTAGTGAACTCTCATTAAAAATATATTAATGAAACCATTCATGGAAGGGAGAAATCATACCAGAAATGTTTTAATCCACAATACATAATGAATCTTAAGAAATATAAGTATGATGGATACACTATATTCATATTATCCTGGGAATATTAGGGAAGTTCATCGATTTTATTGGAGCAATATTCAAAATTTGTTAAATATAATTATATCATACTGTTCATATCATATAATGGAAATTATGAATTTCACATATAATGGGATGAGGGTTGGTGATGTGACATTTCTTTCTATGACTAAAATATAATATAAAATATTTGATGTCGATTCCAAACCTCAATATTGTTCTACTTCATAACTATTGGGTCAATTTTATTTTATGGTGCTGAGTTTAATTATATACACTTCCATGTGGGATGAACTGGATGATATATACAATGGTGATACAAATTATAGGGGGAAAGACTTTATTTTGGTCTCAATTAGTTAATTGATTAAAAAATACATCCATATAAAAATTAAGATTGTTTTTAAAATCGTGTTGATGTTATTGTAGGAGAAATTCAAGGATTTGGAGAATAAATTAAGAATATTGGCATTGTGACGAAGAAACTGAGAAGGATCCCAGCTATGTAAAATCCATAAATTTACCCATTAAAGAAAGAGATCTGCCTGTTTTTTCCCTTAATGATCTGCTGTTTTTTTTGTTTGACCTATGAAATGAGAGTAATACTATGATTCTATAATTATATTAATAATGTAAATCATATTGAAATACCTAAAAACATGAATTCATCATGGTGAATAATTATGGAGATGATATCAATTTTGAATTTATGTCACCTATATATAATAATTCTATACGAGAAAAAGGGATATTTGAAGGAATGATTATGTTGACCTACGTGTGGTGTGATAATGTAGGACACATTAAAAGTTGATTCCTAAAGGGATTTGATCATATATAATGTGAGAAAAGACCATATAATACCCTCAAAATAGGCTCCATCAAAAGGGAGACCTCAAATCAATAAAAAATTGTAGTGAAAGATGGTCATGTGTAATGAAAAAAATATTGTAATGAATTTTTGTGGGATGAAGAATTAAAGTTGATTATTCAATCTGATGTGTACATTATGACAAAAATTAAAAAATAATATCATATAAAATATGAATATATTCATTCCAATCGTGTTTTATATCTGATGGAGGAACATGAGGGTGTTATTGATTAGATTATCATTTTTAGAATGAAAAATAATGGGTTCATTATTTAATGATTCATCAAAGTATATGGATGGGTTTTATTAAGATATTGATCGATGGGAATGAGATATAAAAAAATATTTAAAAAATCTTTAATGCTCAAATGTGGTTGTATAGTTTTCAGAGAAATATAACAGTAGAAAAAAAATTCATTCACCTTATATAAATACTTTAATAAAATTATAAGATATTTTTGGTACCTAAAAAAAATTATTTAATTTATTGTTTAAATAAAAAACTATATCAAAATAAAATTAAATGATGATGTAATTTATTTTTGAAATATTTTATGATGTAGTGATTTTACATAGAGATAAACATGATTCTAAATTTTTTCAAACAGAATTTAATTATAAAATACATATATTTTTTGGAAAAGTGAAATTAGATATTATATAGGAACATAAAAGGATGGAAATCGGAAGAGCCAATGTAAAGGGAAGAAAAAATATGGGCATATCATAGACAAACATAAATCAATAACCAAGACAGCTTCAAACCAAATAGGGAAGGGATATATAAATACGCATATGGCTTCAAGAGATGATCACTAATGAAATAATATTTTAATAGATAGGGGCATGTGGATTAATGGATGTGAAAATATATTTTCTCTTATGAAATGACAATTATCACTCTTTCTCAGTCATTTATTGTCTTATTATCAAGGGATCAGGAGCTATCATATTAAGTCATCACCTGAAAGTTAATATAGGAGAAGGATAATATATCTTTAATTATATAGAATGAATTATTTATATGAATATTTCTCACTCTTCTAAGTTTATCGATAATGTTTTTCATTAGAGGATTAAATAACGTGTCAAAAATTAGTATAGAACTATATAAAATGTTATTACCATTCAACCAAGTATAATTAAACATGAACTTATGTATTTTCCTTCCGAAAAATAAAATGTGTATGATGAAACCATTCAAGTTGAAACGATATTAGATATGATTTATTTTTCCTTCAAAGCATAATGAATCTCAAAGAATAAGATTGATTAATATTTAGAACACTAACCTAATTGAAATTTCCCTCATATATAAAATTTGTATTATAACCTGGATTCTTGATTAGAGATGCTCATTCCAAAGTATAGTAAATTAATATCAATGAAATTTTATAAAAAGGGTTGATGGAATAGTTTGATTTTTCAATAATGGTGCCTTGAATATCAAAAGGAGTTGAAATATGTTCTTTTTAAATGATGAGAAAATTAAAATATAAGATGAATGTGTTGATGGTATTCATCACAATATCATGATATTTATACAAATATATGACTCAGGAGTGGTAGTGAGATTTAATTATAGGAGAATAATTATCCAAAGAAATATGTTAATTCTATAATGACATGCTTTTAAAAAGTAAAATTTTTTACCTGCTATAGTACATTGAACTTAATCTGTCTTAATAGTTGAGGAGGAAAAGAAAATTATGCAATTGATATTTTTTCACATTAATAAGAAAATCATGGAAGAAAAATCTATGAAAAAGAAGGCTATCATGATTTAAAATTTCGAACATGATCGAGAAAAGATATGTGATTCTCAAATGGGAGGAATGAAATTAAAAAAATTATTGATCAAAGATCTAAAACGTATTGAATCTTCTTTATCTCGTCAACAGAGAAGCGAATTTTCAAATAAATGTGTGTGGGAAATATAGATAGTAGTACATCATTCATTTTGTTTATGATTTTTGAATAATGGTTTGTTTGATGTTTATGTAGAATAAATGACTTGTGAATTATTGAATGATGAGATATCATCAATTTGTAGAGAATTAAACTGGCCACACAGTCAAGATATTATGATCCAACAATAGAATATAATACCCATCCATTTAATTAAATAGTTATCTTGAACATCATTGCATAATTTATGAACATTCATCCATGACAAACCTTTAAAATGGGGTTGTTGAAAATATTATTATTCATGTGAATAATATCAGCAGAACTATGCTGATTGAGAGTGGGATTTCTCATCATTATGGGAAGGATTATATTCAAGATAAAAAATAGTACATGGATATTTATAGGGGAGGAAATTACACCATATCAGACATGGAATGAAAGTAATCACTATATGATGTAATTTTATTTGTTTTGGGATTTAAATGTTTCCTCTGAAATACAGAAGTCAATCAATGAAAATATAAATATTCATTATATGAAGAAATTTCCCTTGGATATTTAATAGCTATCAAAAACATCAAATTTTAAAATAATCATTATAGAATTATTATGATGATCAATGATCTAAATATTTTATATTAGAAAAAAATTAATAACTTGTGGATCACATTTGTTGATTATATTGAATACTAAGAAGAGAAGGTATAAGAGATAGATTAAAATATTGAAACCCTAGAAGGTTTCCCAAACATTCAATGATATCAAAATGATTATTTAGAATATAATTCAGAATATGAATCCATTTTTGAAGATATTTTTCAAGAAAAACACAGGTGAAATAGAATATTGAATGATTATCAATCAAATAAAATTTAAGAATAAACTACTCATACACCAATAAGGATAATGCCAAATGAATCAAATTTCCCCTCTTAATAGTTGTAGATCCAACCACATTTGAAGAAACAATGTTGTATGCATCATGGGTTAAGTTAATGAATGAAGAACTATATTAGGCTATTAATGAATTTCCATGAGATCTTTATAAGAGACCTAAAAATGACAATGTCATTAAAATACATTTTATCCTCAATTTTTTTTGATGATTTAGGGTACATGATCAATATAAGTCATTCCCAATGTGTAATGGATATGAAAAACCTGAACACATTTAATTTGAGAAATGTATTCCTGAGATGCATGAATTATGTCAATTAGACTATAACTATTCATATAGATTTAATTTGGACTCAAATTTTATCATATGGATATAAAAATAGGCATCTTAAATGGACTTATTAAAGAATAATTATACATTAGACCACCAATTTAATTTATGACTAAAAATTTTAAAAAGGGATTTTGATTTGACAATTCTCACTATGATCTAATCAAAGAACCAAAAACATTTTATTTTGGACTAGTTGATTTTATATTGGAAAAATAATTTAAAAGAGTAGGTTTCTATCGTAATCTCTATATGATGAAATCACATGAATATAAAAATGTTGTGATTTTTATGTGTATTATATAATATTTGGAAAAAGTAGGGTAGGATATGTGGAATTATTTTCTAATAACAAGAAATTGAAATTTTAAATTTCCATCTATAGTGAAATAACATATATTTTGGGAGTTAAAGGTGATTAAATTGATGGAATAAAATTTCACATCTCATTTAAATTATGAATGTGAGATTCTTATGAAATCCAACAATAATGACTCCAAACCAATTATAAATCCAATTATTGATGGGATAAAACTTTGAAGGCATGATGATGAGAAACATATAGATCATACATTATAAATTATAATCATTTGAAGTTATTTATATTGGATTGTAAAATAACCACATATTCTCCTAGAAACATGTTCAGCAGATCACTATCAATGTAATTTGAATGAAGATCATTTTTTCACTAATAAAAGAATGATGAGTTATAATATAATTACATTCAAATATCCCATGTACTATTTTTAATGGGGAGATAATGGATTATTGGATTTCTATAATGCTATATGGGTTAGATATTTAGGGAAATATTGGTCTAAAAGTGGCCCTTCATTCATAATTGGAAACTAATGTTTACACTGGTTGAGCAAGAAGAATGAAATATCATCTCTTAGTACTATAAATGATGAGTATATTACTATGGAATTGTAATACACTCGTCAATTACAGATAATGAATAAATAATCTGATATTAGATATTAGGTGAAATAACATATGTTGATACATTAGGATTATATGATCATGATTAATTATCTGAAAAATATGGTTCAACATACATTTATCAAACATATTAATATCAAATATCACTTCATCTGAGATAATTGTCAGCATAATGTGATTCTAGTGGAACATGTTTGAACAAATCAATCAATAGGAGTAAATTTTGACAAGTTAAATGTTATATATAATGTTCCAGAAATATCAAATGAACCTATAATTCAGCCACCTACATGGGCATGATGATGTTATAATAATTCCACTCTCCCCTTTTTTTAAAATTATTTATATCTATTGATGGATTTCATGAAAGTATATAGTGGAGATAAAATCCAATGGGGAGGTTATTTTTAGCACTTAAATTATAAAAACATTTTCATTGGTATTATTTTCATAGGGGAGAAAAGTTTAATTCCATGAATTTTTGGTTTACCAGATTGGATTGTGGTCAGCTGAGGCCAAAAATTCTCTTATTCAATTAAATATTTCAATATTGGGCATGATCACATTTAACTAGATATATAGATAATATAATTTATTCACATCAGGATTCTGTATAAGGAATGAGTTTTATTGTATTTATCTATATATTTTGAACAACCCAAATGGGGTAATTATTGTAAATAATGATTCCATATCTCTAAACATACTGTGTTTTGGGTTTTTTTCAATCCAAAAATGTTTTGGTCATTTTTTTTCATTGAAACAGAACTTGTTGTGAAAAATGATTTATTGATAAATAAGGCGTCATTTCTAAGTGTTTTCTAGAATCCTGAATCTCAAAAACTGTAGGAGAGGTAAGCTCCATGAAACAAGGAATTTCTTAACTTTATCATCAATCATATTTCAATGGAAGGATCATAAAAATGATTTGAGTTTTGTGAAGATTTTGCGATTGTAAAAGTAGTACGTTGTCAGGATTGTTTGAAGGTTCATGAATGATTCATCCTAAAAATTTTGGATTTTGAATTTTACAATGATAAATCTACATGAATAAAAAACATTGCATAATGATTAATTTTATAGGAGAAGCATGAGTAGGAGGAGCCTTAGGTAATTTAGTGTTGATTTTCATGAAAAGGTGGTGGTGATCATATATACATTGCAATTGAGGTAGTTTATAAATATTTGTCCGCCCATTATATGGACACATAGTGAGAATTTAGAAACTGGTGAAATTATAGGACATCCCAATGGTTATTCTAAAAGTTATTTCATCTAACTCTTTATGAACATAATATTTTGGAAAAGTATGGTTTTGACCTGATTATACATATGAAATTTTAAACAATTCTATTTTCATAATAACAAGAAACTTTTTATGTTTTGTAGCTAGAGCTTCACAAAAGGTATTGGATTTATGATATTCAATAGATTCATGAAAGGAATTGGGATTGTGGATTATGAATTATCATTATACTAAGAAAGGGGATCTCATTGTCTTGGGGATTTTCAAACTGTAGTGTTTAAAATATTATGTTAGTGAATGATGATATTAATTAAATTAATTTTGGACTATGGTGCAAGAAAATCTAATGATAACCAATGATATTGACTTAGATGCGAAAAATATTGAGGAAAATGTTATGTCGACTATGTTTGTATGACGTCCCCAAATGAATTTATCACGTGTAAATTAATGTAATTAATCCCATGGTGGTAATGTCATCTTCATAAAACATTTATAAAGGTATTGTTCCTAGTAATGAGTGAAATTATCTAAAAACATGTAATCTACAATACCTAGTAAAGAACATTGTATTTTAGTATAACTGATTCTCTTTCATCTGGTGCTCCACGAACATTCCTTTAGTGGTGATCCATGAAAACTATTATATTGTGCTTTTATTTTGGAGTCATTGTTTTTGATAATTGGAATATTCCATTATATATATTTAATGGTATCCTGAAAAGAAGGGGACAAAATCTGTCTCATTTGAAGAATACAAATGACACCCATATTCACTTCTAATCATTGATGTTATTCAATTGTTATATAATTATGAAATCGATTACAATAAAATTTTAATTTATTTTCTCATATATCAAACCAGAAAGGTATTTTTTAATCAATAAACACTATTTGATTATTTTTTCATCCTTCAAACTAAATTTCATCAATATATATATCTTAATTTATATCTCTTTTCTAGAAAAATATCTTCACATCTAAATCCACTACATAGATATATTCCAATGAATCCAAATACATCAATAATAGAATAACTATATTCATAAATTCATCAGAAAATAATTTCATAAAATCCACCCATTACATCTTTTAACATCACTTAAGAACTAAACTGACCATGTAATATCCTCTATAATTTATAAATTTCAATAGTAGATAGACCAGTTTTCGTTGAATAATATTTTTCCAAGAATATCTCTATATTATCTCAGATGTTTTAGTAACATTGAGTGAGTGATGTTCATAAATTATGAGTAACTCCAATTGTTTTTAATCCTTCAACAATCATTCCTCCTCATATAATATGACTCTCCATCATCAATTAAATTTAAATACTATAATATATGTTCATAAAATTTCTCAACGTAACATTCCTTAATAGATCTGTGAAATTTTCCTTTGGTTAATATCCTCTATGGAGTAAAAAAAATTGTTTTGTATGCAATTAGGATAAAGGAGAATATAATTTCGTTGATCTCTTTTGTATATTTGTCCTGGGAACACCATCCAAAAATAACATCCCAATGAAAAACTCACAGAATGGTCTGGTGTTTCCTAAACTATATTGTATCAAAATTTAATTGAAAAAATTTACATCTTCTAGTTGTATATAAATGCGAACATTATCTTCTAATGATTATTTTACTTCATTTTAATTTTTTCAAGGATATATCAATTCAATAAAATCTTCTTTGGAGACAAAATTTGGATATCTGATGAATTAGGAAGATTTATATTCCAAAAATTGAAATAAAAATTGATCCCCATCATAAGATAAAAATTACAAGATCATGTCTTAGAAACCATTTTTGTCACTCCATAGAATCAATTAGATAATATGCACGTTCTCTAAATAATTTTATGTAGTTAAAATTAATTTTGATTTTGACTAAAATTTGTCAAAAAATTTATTTCTAATAGTTGATGAATGACTCAAATGTACAATGTACTCCACATAGATAATTACATATACAAAAAAACATTGGGAACCTTATTTTTATCCACATTATTCTGAAATTTCATAAGGAAGTTTGATTAAACATTTACTGAAATATATTTTTCTATTGATTCCATAATATGGTCTTCTCAAATTGAATCCCCTGCCACTAGTAGAACCTCAAATACTTTCAACTTCTATTGTCACCAAAATTTTATCACCGTAATAACAACAACATAATTCATGTACCCTATTTCTCATAGTCTAGTTTCAAACCAAATTATCAAAAATGATGGACATATTCATGAGAATTTATATATAATTACAAAATGTTGAATTGTGGATTTATCAAATAGAATAGAGTGATGGTTTGTGTGAAGGTTTTGGATTTGTATAAGCATTTTTTTAGAAAAACCACAACATCTAGTGCCTTTGAATTTTCAATTATAATCATTTGAAAAACATATTGTACTTTACAAATACATAATCCTAATACATCATAAGATCCAGGATAGTATAAAATATAAAACATTTATTACTATTGATATTCCTCCTCTTCTAACTGAGGTTTATTAAACAATCATGTAAATATTTATCGTAAGTGAATTATCTATAATTAATTTCCCATTTTCATGATCATATAATATAAATTATTATAATTTGTTATTCCTTTTTTATAACCATTTTCTATGTTAAATATTCTTCTTTACATCAATAATATTGGAGTTGAAATATGAGTCATCATGTTATCCTATGGTGATTAATTTCTTCCTCAAATACAGGATGTTTTATAAACCTTGAAATCATAGAAAACATATATTACTTGTCCAGATAGAAAAATTTCCAATTATAAAAGAACATGTTCATTCCCAAACTGAACTATTATAAATCATTCAATAATGAGAATCTTCATTTTCCCCCTCAGATACTGAATAGAATGATTGTACGTAGTCAATCACCAAAGACTCAAGTGAGATAATTCCAAAAAAGGGAAACTCGCTCCTTTAATATAACATAGGTATAAAATACCCACTAATAGTAAAATATATTATATAGTTCTCCCAAATATAATTTTTATAATTCTTAAATTGGACATTTTTCCCTCAAATAAATCCAAAGTCATTACATTTTTTTAGCTAATCCTAATATAGCTCCTCTAACATTTCCTTTTATATTGACAATTTCATCCAATTGTTTGATCTCTTCCCCCACACCATATGAATTATGAGATTATTAATGAATATTATTAAAATATGTTTCTTTTTTCAATACTAGTATATGAATATCGATGAACATTAGACCCATCGTTGTATTGGTATTATGTGCAACTATAACCATTTAATCCAATGATCCTTTGATTATGGAAAGAAAACAATTATAAAATAAGGTATGTAAAGTCGATAACTATTAATTCCAACTAACATTGAATATAATTTTAGTTTTTCGTGTGATTGCATGATGACCATCCTTTTGATATAATATTTCTAAACAAACTATGCAGAAAGTATAAATTATTCATTGTTTGGGGATTGTCATATATATATATATATCATATAATTCATCATTAGTTTAAAAATGTTATTCAATTTATAGATATTGAATTCCATGTGTTGGGATACTTCCATTAAATTAAACATGAGTTATTTCTTGATAATCATATGCAATCATTACATTTCATCCCTTTATTCTTAGAAATAATCAATTTAAGATCATGGTATTTATATATTTTCTAAAATTAAAAATCATATCCATGAGACTTATCTTGAAAATAAATCATGTTGGACACAATATAAATAACAATTGCGAACTCCCATTACTATTGGTTAATATAAAAAGGTTCCCTTAACTTATTAGTGAAATCTTCATTTATTGGAAATTAAATAATTATACAACTGAGTGATGCACTAAATAAAGTTCACTAAATATTTACCCAACAAAATCATTATGACCTTGAACATTTATACAGTTATCAGATCCAGGGTTAACATTTATTTAAAACAACATATGACAATCTACTTTAAATTTAAGGTGGAATTTAATAATCTTGAAAAAAATTAATATATAACAATAAATTTTATTACATAGACAAAAAAGTACCAACATAACAATGAAATATAACTTGAACTAGAGGACATGAACCATCAGAAATAATAATAAAAATATAATACAAATAACAATATAATTTTTTATGTGGTTTTAACATATTTTCCGCTCAATCGGGGTATTAAACATAACTTTATTTAAAATAATCATAGTGTGATAACATTTCAAAGTATACGAAAGTCACAATAGTTTTAGATCCCATGCCATTCATCCTTTTAAATATAATTTCTCATCTAGTGCTTATAGAAACCACCACCATATTATCATCACTATAACACCCTAATATTTTATAATATACTTTTTCTTTAGATAAAATTTGTGTCTTCAGTTTATTTATTTACATACAAAAATATACCTAAATCAATCATGATATATTAACCATTTATAACATAGTCATTGAATTGAAGCTATGAACAATAATAACTATATTATTGATTTTTTTATAATATTTTTAAATAATGAAAATGTATTAATAAATAAAAAAATAAATATGTGATCATTTTTCATTTAAACATTATATTCTTCAAATATATAGTTTCTTCAAAATTATGTTGTAAAATTAACTAAGAAAAAAATAAAAATAATATTTTCCTTTCATTGAAATATTATTTCAAGAAATTAATATATTTTCTGAAATAATCATGTAAAAATTATCATTGGATGCATTTTTTGGAATTTTTTTAAAAAGACTTATTTTTCAATGAATACAAAAAAATCCATTTTGTGCAAAAACTATATTTTTTCATGTTAATGTTCCACTTTATTTATAATTTTTTCTTAATGAAAAAAATATCATTAAATTAGATAAATCCTATATAATTACATTTTATATATAATTATTATTTATTACATTACATGTTAATTATTCATCTTAAAATAATTTATTTAAAAACAGTTCTTTTGAACATAAACTATTTTTATCATTATAAATTAAATTAAAATCAATTTATTCCATTAATTTTTTATTTTTATATATTATATATTCAATAATATTTTATCATTTATTTTATGTTTTACATGAAATATATTGAAATTTTTTTACATGATTAAAAATTTATTTCTCTTAGATGGTATTTATTTTCTGTTTTCTCGCTTATTTAAAATTTAATTATATCAGTTATTAAATATAAATATAAAAAATCAATTCAATAATTTGAATTATTAAATTTATTTTATTTTATAATTCAACATAATTTATTTATTATAAATATACTAATAGTAAAATTGTGTCACCACAATTCAGGTTAAAACCATTTTACTGAGGCTTAATCAATGATATACCAGTTTTATTTCAAACCAACAATTCCTAATTTTTATTTCTTAATTATATGTGAAAATATATTATCCTAAATTAAGATAAATTGATATTTTGTTCTACTTTCCCAATAATGTGATTTTATACCAGTTAAATATTTTATGAAATTTCACACGTGTCCCTCTCCTCACATACACTAGGGAACATCTTATCATTAATTATTCGTGGAATTTTATCCTTTTATATAATGAAAATAACTAATAAAAAACATTCCTATAAAAATTAACTTCTTCCCAGATAATATATTATTTTCATAATAAAAAGTTTCTAATGCTTAAGGTGTAAGTGAATGTATATCTCTCAAAGAAAAGGAATAAATCATAACAAAGATCATTTAGTTTTATTTCTTGTTGACCAATCTAAAAAAACTACTGTATATATAATAATAGTATTAATATTTTATCTTCAATATAATTAATTATTATTGATATTTATAAAAAACATTATATGATCCATCTCTATCAAATAGTAAATAAAACATCACACATGTGTACTTGTGGACTACTACCTCTATATAGAAATACATTATATTTCCCATAAAAATCATTCATGGTTTGTTATAATAATTTATTTAATATTTATAAATTATATTAATAAATAAATTTCCATAATATAATTATAATATCATATCTACCATATTAAATTTATATCCATTGATAGATAATAACATCCCCCAGGAATATGAGTGGACTACCACATCTACAAGGAGATGTGATTTTTTTTATCATTTGTAATTTGTATGGGTCGTAAAAAGAATATATTTCATTAAAATATATGACATTGATGACATATTTTTTGATTTTATAATGTGTAATTATTATTAAATTTTTTATTGTTCCATCAATGAAAATGTGGAATCATACCATGTATGTACATTAAGATTAATGTCTCTATGAAGTGATGTAAATCATTATTCATAGCGATTTAATTTTAATTTATATGCATACATAATATATATTAGGATTATATATATTAAAAATAATTTTATAGATGAAGCATAATGAAAATTCAAGGAAGAGAACTACCAAATTGAAAAATAAATGAAAAATGAAGTACTTTACACTAAAATTGATGGTTTTCATAGAGATTTATTAATTAAATGCTGTTGAAATGTTATAAGTAGTTAATATATTATGTTATATTTATTTGTATTATTATTTTATTATATCATAATAAATATTAATATATTTTTAATTTACATTATAGTTATTATGAATAATTTAAGACATAAGGTAGTTGCATCTGTTTCAATTCCTCTTTATTGAGTATTGTTTTAAATTCATGAGTCAATTTATATTTTATATGGTTTATATACTATATAATAATATATTTTTTAGATAATATATGATTTAATGCGTGATAGTTTTATTACCATATGATATTAAATCCTTCAATGATATTCAACTCAATAATTACTTAAGGTATATGGGTTCTGTGTCTCAATTTTGATTCATGATGAAAAGTTTAATGTTATACACGTATTTAAGATTATATGGTTTATATATATATGCATAATAATTTTTATATTTTACCATAATTAATATATTGTATTGAATTTGAAAATTAAAAATATTTCATTAATGTGGATTTTATATGGAGGTTATTTAAGTATTAAGGGTTTACCATCGCCAATTTTCTTCTTCAAGAATTATGTAATGTTATACAGCTACCTCCTTAGACAAGTAGAATATAATTACCATGGGATCTATTGTATAATTAATATTCTTTTTTTTCATTTTATATATTGTTTGATATTAATTTTTTTAATTCATGGGGTTAATGAATCAAATTTTACATAAAATTGTATTTATTTCATGTTACAAAGTAATTTTTATTGCGATTATATTTGATTACATTTTAACATGATGAAATTATAAAATATATCTATAAAAATCAAATTTTTTTATTAATTTTTTTTTATTTTTTTAATTTTAAATATATTTATTCCATTATCATCACATTTACTACTCAAAATAATGAAATAATATATTTAAGGAAAATAAACTTCATTTATATCATCGAATGGTGATCATTTATTCCACGACTATATTTTTCAATACATTGTTTCAAGAATGATTCTAATATTATCCAATTATTTAATAAAGAAATAAATATCCATGTTTAAATTTATTTAAAAATATATAAATGGAATCCTATTTTCATTCAAAAAAGGTACTTTTGAGTAATATCCCAAATGTAAAAGAAGATTATTTAATATACACTCCATTAACAAATTTCCTAGACATCGTAAACAGTATTTAATTTTAGGATTAATTAATATTTATCATTAAATCAATTAAAATAATTTATATTCATCAATATAATTGATATTATTATATTTTAAATATGTGATTCAAAAATGAAAAGATTATTTTCCTCATAAACGTACTTTTTGTTTATTTAATTTAATTTTAATCTATATAAACTAAATTTGATGTCCCATATTATTTTTTTGGTATCATTCCAAATTTATAAATATTAAATATTTATTTGATTATTTTTTGACTTTAATGATGATTTTTTTGAATCCTATTTCAACTCAACAAGTTATGATATACTATTATGATGAATGCTTAATGGTGACACGACACACATTTGTATTGTTTTTATTAAGTGAAGGTTGGGTATATATTTTTTTGTCTGAAAATTCATTTTTATAAATATGAATATATCATGAGATAATAAAAAATAATATCAGGGGATTCAGCAAGTTCCTCAAGGGATATTTTCTAATATGATAGTATTCAGAGTGAACATTGACTTTGTAAATGATGGAATGGGTAGTGAACATAATCCACTGGAATATTCTTCAATGTTATCCTTGGATAAGGATATAATTTTATATTATTTTATTATAACATATTCTTAATCATTATTATTATGTTTTGTTTTAATTGTTTGTTATAGATAATTGGTTTATTTCAAATTTATAGAACTCTGATTATTTTTGTTAACACTAATGTTTATGTATAATGAAATGATGTTTTTCATGATAAACCATATTAAATGATGTTTGTAATAATTAATATTATATATATGTCAAAGAATATATCTCACTATATTATTAGCAACATAAATTTGGGTGAGTTTACTAACAAACATAATATCTAATAAATGGTGTATCATGGAATATCAGTTGATATGGACCCTGGAGGTATGAAAATTCATCTTCATACATGACAATTACATTGGAGGAAGCACCCATGGAGATATATAAATATATTAAAAAGTTTTATTACATTTTGAAAATATTGTAATAGAGAAAAATAATTCATAACGAAATTTAATAGTTAAATGTAGTAAAATGACATTCATTCTTTATTACCATATATATTTCAATTTATTATTTTTTTGGAACATGGGGAATATAAATTTGAATTTCCAAATCTAAAGGACAACTGCTAGACCATGTAAAAGAAATGTTATGGAAAATATGGAGTGTAATTATTGATGTATTGTATGGATTTAAGAGTTATGTTTTAGAATGGTATTATAAATGATATTTACTTATATGAATCTTGGAACAATACATATTAATATGACATTATTATTTTTGAAGCAGTTTCTGCACATTTTGAATGGTACTATTATATTGGAAATGATATTTAGTAGGTAGGTGATACTTTTAGACAACACAAGATTATGTGAAATATACAAAATAATATATTACATATTTAAATATATTATTTTTGTATTACAATTAATTAATTCACTGAAATTTTTCATAAAAATTGTATATTATTGGTGACCATGGAATTGAATTGTGATATGATGGAAAAGTGATTTATAACATCATTGACATGTTTTATTAGATTTTTTATTTATGTTTTATATAGATAGTATATGATTTATTTTATTAAAATTTATATCAATAGTTTCTGTAAGTATACATATGTACAATGAGACTTTACAATGATCCAAAAAAATTAAAAAGTTTTAAGATAATTTAATATTCAGTTACTCATAATATTAGTATGTGGAATTATGAGATACATAACTTTGTTATGTATTTAATTCATGTACATTTTTAAAACATTGTGATAATGTTTCTATATATTTCAATTTTAAATAATGGTTTTTCATGCTTTGGGGATTTTTTGAATTTATATTTTGGTGGAAATAACTAAGAATATATTTATTATTGGAATCATTAAGATTCGTCTAACAAATGATGGTTTATTCATATGAGTTATCTTATAATTTAGAATAGGTTTGTGGTTTCAATAAAATTTTATAGAATGGGGAATATGTAGACATTATTATATAGAACACATTATCTGTTAGATATTTATTTTAGTTATCCTTGTAGAAGAAATTCGTATTGGTCAATATTTATTGAGACATTGGATGACAATAAGTAAAAATTAATCAAAACACGTAATAAAAGGATGAAATTATTTTTTTGTTTTAATATAAAACAATTTATAATATGTTACTATATACCATAACAATATAATTCCTCAAATAAATGAAAAATGACCATGAAAACGAATTTTTTTCCCATTTGATAGTTATTTTTGATGAATTGATATTCATTGTCACCACTTATTGATTTTTGATATTCAAATTTTCATGAACATGTTCTATACAACTCAATATTATTATTTAATTTTAATATTATTCCACTATGTACATATTAACATTTATTTATAATCGTCACATTTTCTAGGAGACCAATTAAACATCATATAAGGTATTCTATCTGATTACCACTTCTCCTTTCAAGAATGATTCATTATTTCTTTTCATTACGTGGGAATTCAAGGAAGGTATTTTAAAATTTTAGATATTTGACTACCCATAAAATCATTTCAATGATATAATTTATTTATTTTTATTTTAATATACCACATAGATATTTTTAAATATATTTTTTATTTAAAAGAATCAATGTCTCCAATATCATTCCTTGCATGCAACCCTATATCAAAATAAATTGTTATTTAGTAACCCTTTATAACATAGATGCAAAATTGAAATGTATAAATTGTTATATCTAGTTTATTGAAAAAAATATTTACATTATGAAAATTTAATGATTAAGGAACAATTAATAGATTATCACAAACAATTAATGGCTATTAATGCGTCAAAAATTATTTTTATTACATTTTCTGAAAATAAAATTTTATTTAATTTATAACATATTTATGATCTTTTAAATAATCAATATACATTTATAAATAATCATGTAACAATAGATTATGATGAATTTTTATGATTTATTAATAAAGATATATTTTTATTGTGTAGTAAAAAATAACGATTACTGTAAAAGTGGACATTTATTTTCAATCCAAAGTTATCTATTATTTTTAATTTATTATCATTGTAAAATAAAGATTTATTTATCATTAATAATTTATCTTGATACATAATAATAATATTTATACATTATTTTGGTTAAAGTTAATTTTTGTTATTAAAAATACATTTTCATTAAAAAAACTGTCTTCATGATGGTAATGTGTTTAATATTTGTAAATTAAAGTAATATATATTTAACAATGGTTTTAATTAAATACATAAATTTTATATTATATAATAATTTTTATCAACCATTTTACAATTTTTACAAGGAATGTAATAAATTTCAATTATGTTTTATGTTTAAATATTATTTTTCTAAAATGAAATTTCATTTTGTTTAGTACGCTTAAGTAATATAAAATTACACAAATTATTATATAAATTTAATATATTAAAATTTATTTCATAATGTTAATAAAATAATTTAATATAAATTTATTGATCTAGTTAAATTTTTTTCATAATCAAATTTTTGGAACATAATATTTTATGATAACATGTATGTTTAAAATGAGTTTATCAAGGTGTGGAACAACGAGATAAGAGTATCATTTCAAAAAGATGCCTCATTATTATTATTTGAATATAATTCAATATTATATTATAATACATTATAATATTTTTCCTTTTTGGTCACATTCCATTGAATGTGTCCTTACATTACAGAAATATTTAACATAATTATATATTTTTCCCTCCACTCGCTAATATGTGATTAAATGTTATGCTATAATATTAACACAATTTGTGCCTTCTATAAAGGCCAATACCTACTCATAATCATTCCTTGAATATATAAATTTATTAAATATATAATTTTTATCTCTAAAAACCAATATTTTTAGGCTTACAACCTAATAAAAATGGGTCTCTCAAAGAAGATGTATAAGTCTCATCCAAGTTCGTTAATTTTTATTTTTTCAAAAAATATATCCATAATTATTTATTAATAAAAAAAATTAATATATTATCTTAAATATAATGAAATTTTATTATTTATATTATAAAAACATGTTACAATGCTTCTTAATCAAATAGGAAATAAAATTAGCACTCCAGTGTAAATTTTGACAACAACTTCTTTTAAACGATACAATTAAATTATCATAACCATATATCATGTATTTTTATAATGATATATATAATTTTTATATATTATATTTTATAAATATATATTCATATATACTTATAATATATTATCCGCATTCATACCATCTGATCTATTAATAAACAAATATACCACTCAGGTACATGTGTAGACAACAATCCTCCACGATGCGATGAGATTTTTTATCCATTCAAAATTAATTGAAAATTAAAAAAAGATATGTTTAATAAAAATCAATGATATTAATGAAATTTTTATTATTATTTAATGTTGAATTATTATTTACCCATCTTTTTTATATCTATTGTAAACTATATTCATCACTCATCTTTATGTACATAAAACATTCTCTATGAAGAAATGTGATTTATTTTTCATCAAAACATAATATGAATTGTTATAAATATGTATATAATTATAAAAAATGACATATATATAAAAATATATATTTTATATAATGTCTAACCATGAGAAAATTTAAAGGAAAAAAACAATAAAACTTAAGAATATATTAAAAATAATAATTTCCCACATTAAACGATGAATTTAATATAGATTATATAGAAAATATGGTTTGAAATTTTATTTCTAGGTAACATATAAAAATATATATAGGAAATTTATTATATTAAATTATTATAATAAATATAAATTTAATATACCTCATGACATAGTGATTAAAAATTATGCCAGATATAATGAAAGGGTTCTCATCTAATGTCAACGTCATTGAGGGGTGGTTTAAAACGTTACCAATTCCTTTTTTATATGGTGTATATGCATCAAACAAAATAATATTGGAATACTACAAGATTTAATTCTGGGTATTTATAGAACCTTATGAATTTAAATCATTCAATTAGTTTCAATTCTATAACAACTAAATCCATAAGGATTCTTTTTCCCAATTTTGATTCATTGACACGTTTTTTATGTTATTTAAATAATTATATTCACGAGTTTTATATAATGATACAATGATATTTGATATTATGAATATTATAAAAAATGACATTTTCTATTACAATTAAAATGATTTCATTCATGGGTGGTTGCTTCAATTGTTACTAATGATGTAAAGTTTTACAATCTCAAATTTTATTCTTTGGGAAATAATTTGTGTTACACACAAATATTCTTTTATGAGGTGTATATAATTACGCTATCATATTTTATATAATAAAGATAATTATTTTATTGTGACTTAATTTTTTATTTTATACTATTTTAATCATGGGGGAATGAATCAAAAGTTACCAAAGCACTAATTATTTGTTGTTACAATTTCATTTTTACAACGACTCCACATAATTAAATTTCCTATGATGAAATTAAATTATGTGTATATCCTAAATTTCAATTATTTTAATAGACTCTATATATTTCTTTAATTATAAAATTTTCATTTCATTTTCCTTATATGATGTACTCAATATTATGAGAGTGTGTGTTTTAAGGAAAACATCCATCATTTCTCTCTTCATTTGAGATTCATTTCATCAAAGTCCATATTAATTTATAATGTATATAATAATGTTTTTAATTTTCATGAAAGATTAATAAATTTAAATATTACACATTTTTTACATTAAATAGTTATTTTATAATGATTCATCTTTTCAATATCAATACCAAAATTTTTTATTTTTACTAAATATGTGAAAATAAATTAGTTTTAACATACACCACAAGATATGGTTTCCCTAACATCATGAATACTATATTCATTGAATTTCCTTTAAAAATTTATGTGAATATTTTTAAAAAATCATATTAATAGTATTGTGGTATTCTTATTTTTAATAAGTTATTTCGAAATGGAAAGTGTATTTTCCTTAATGAATTTTATAGTGATCTTGTAATAGAATTTTCATATATATAAACATCCTTTGATTTTTTTATAATTAATTGATGATATTATAAAATTTTAAAATCATTATTATTTTTATGAATTGTTTATTATTATTATGATGAAGCCTTTATGAAGATAATAAAATTTCCATGAGTTCTAGTAGGATATTGTGATGATTTTTTATGATCATGTGGAACACAACAATACGGTATTAATTAGGTGATGGGTGGAGTGATATTTATATATCCATCAAATATATATATTAAATATCGATATCTTGTAATATAATAAGAACAATAATGTGGTGTAAATATAGTTCAGTAACAAACATTTTCAAATAAGATGCTCTTTGGTGTAATTTTTTTATGGATATTGTATTTTTGTATGTAATGATTGGGTTTCATTACTAATAGGTTTATATAAACCTACTGTAAAGTGAACAAAGAAACCCTTCATATGGTCATGGTTATACTCTGTGTTAACTGTATCCTTAGGTGAAATATCCACTCCATTATTATGTTGAAGTATGTCACACCTACTTTGAATACTTAAGAAAAACTTATATTGTATCTTATCCCAAAAGTTTAGCATATATCATAAAATTAGTTGACAAATTGTTTGTTTTTATCATTCTCAAGATAGTAATTAGAAATAAGTTCATAATGTTTTTTCCTTTTATATATCTAAAATATTAATTTAATATTAAATTGATGTTGAACCCTCAACAATAAAACATTCACAAAATGATGAACATTAAACTCTTGTAATTACTTCTAAAACAAAAATCATCTATAACATCTTCTAGAATAAACATCTAGTTCTTTACTTCTAGTGTACAAAAAATCCACATTAATTGATTAAATATAAATAATTCCCAAAATTTCATGGATTCAATCAAATTTTATAACCATATATCATCATCACCCTTAATATAATTGTAATAAATCCAACATGATTCCTCCTAGTTAAAAAAATAAACACAATTGTATTTCTTTTGACAATTCTTCCGTAAAATATATGAACTATTTATAAATTGTGATAATCACTACACAAATGAATTTAAATATAATAATTCTTAACAATATGGTATTTATATACTTATATATTAACCTTTTTCTAATAAAATTATTGTTTTAATAGTCACTTGATACTTCATTCCATCTTACACTATTTGTACCAAAAAAATAAAGGGGAATTTTTATCTTTTTTAATCTCCATTGGTCAATATTCATCCAAAATCATTTTGTATTATTGATAATCACATTATCATTACTCCTTGAATCTTAATATTTAAAGATGATATAGTCAAAATATTAATGTTATATTCAAATCTAAAAAATATTCAACCTTGATGAAACGCAATATTCAATTTCGCATGAATATAGAAATATATATTTAAATGGTTAATACTTTTACTTGTTATAATATATTACAGCAATGCTTTCATTCACATTCATTCACCAACAAAAAATTAAAATCATTCAACCACATGTTTATTGTGATCTATATCTATAATATTATTTAAACAATTATATATTATAACAATAATTTTAAAAAATCAATTATAACTTTTAACAACATAATAAAATACCAATGGTAAAATTAGAACATCTAAATTAGTTGTAAGTTTATCCCACAAGCTTATGGATTCCAAACTAGATATATGAAAGAATATCTAATATAAAATCATGAATTCATTAAATATATCTAACCTAATTCATTAAGTTATCCCATATTTTTCAATTTATGTCATTAGAAACTAAACATACTACTACTACAATCACAATTACAAAGTAATATCCTTATATTAGAAATATTGAACTTGGTTTTTGAATCAAATAACATAATGAACCCATGGATAAATGATGTTTTATATATAATAATGACCCCACAAGATGTAAATTATCTAAATTCTTCATATATATTAAATTTAAACAATTTATTCAAATAAACAATTGAATGTTTACCAAATAATGAATATTAATATATTGTAAGGTTATCCTCCCAATATCTCTTATCCCACTTGTTACATTTAATCAAAAAAATTCCATAATCCTCACGTATTGTATCAACCATTATACATGTGTCACACTTATTATGAAAAACGAAATTATGTGTATTAGTATAGGGTTACCTACGACATAATCATGTTATGGCATGTGTTTGGTCTTGTTGAACTATCCTTTTTCATACATCTATCTTGAATGTATTCTAAGTGGCATTTCTTTTAATGAAACCTGAAATTCATTATTCTTCATGTCTCTACTCATTCAAACTATTATTCTTATTCAAATTTGTTTACATACCGTATATAGTAATATTAATAATGATTACATTAATAAATGATTCTCCCAATTTAATATAATAGTTCATTCACTTGTTGTACATGAATTGTAACACCCCAAGCTTCTACGGTATGTTTCCCTTCGAATAATGCGATAGCGTGTGTTGTACGCAACCTCGAGTTCTAACACACACCACAACTAATTAAACTAGCCGTTGTGAATAGTAATACCTACTTTTTGAAATCATATATATTTTATATTTCAAAATGGAATTCATTTTTAGATTCGGAATATCAAAATTAGCCTAGGGTGAAATTTTGGTACTTTTCGGATAACTTTTATATTTTGATGAATAGTGAAAATTACTAAATTTTAATTAAAAACAACTTTTTTAATCAAAATAATTAATAGTGATAAATTGTGAATTTGAGTGGTTTTAAAGTATATTTAGAATATATTTTTACCATTTAATATAATGTTGGTCATTGGACATAATTTTACAATTAAACCGAACATAAACAAGTGTCAATCTTTTGATAGTTATTATCTCTTAAAAACACGCTTTTTGTTTTGACAGCGGGAATTAATTTTAAATTAATTTCTGCCACTTCTGTGTTTTGAATTTAGGAAAATGGATTCCATATTTGGAATCAGTATGTTCAAATTGTGTAAATAGGTAACTTTTATTTTTAGACATTTTTAATAGTTACTGTGGTAAATATTTTATTTACCATGGTTAAAGGGTAAATCCGGTAAATAAGGGTTAAAAAATAATATTATAATAATACAAAATTACCCTAAAACGTGTCCTAACCTTATTGGTGGACACATACCCGACCATGGGCATCCTTGGGTCAATTTGGGGACCCCTTGGATCCACTTGTATGTGGTAGGGACACATTATATTAATAAAGTTAAAATAAAAATAAAAATGGCATAAGCTTACATCTTTTAGAAGAACAATTTTTACATAGGGTTATACATGTTGAATTTTCGATTATAAATATTCATTAGAAAGCTAAAAAGATTTCCTACATAATGATATTTTATTTATAATTTTTAGACATCAAATAATTTAAATTATTAATGACACAATAATGAAGCAATGTTTACCTCATTAATAAATCATTTAAATAAATAAGATTATAATGATTAAAATATTATCTAAAACCTGTCCAATTCTTATTGGTTGATGTTATTTAGAATATTAGTCATCTTATATTCGACCTCAATTATTTTTGGACCATTATAAACCGAATATAATTATATTATAAAGTAATACTTTCACTCTTTCCTAAAGAGCCCCTCCTCCCCCTTATAAAAGGAGACCACTTCTACTCATTCCTCACACCTCTCAAGCCACTTGGCTCGTCCAAAATCTGCCCAACTAAGCTCCCCACATCCCTCTCCTCCTCCTTGAAGCTACCCTCTAGGCAGAAAGCATTTCAACAAGTCCTTTGGTTCCAACCAAAGTGAGTTACCTAAATTAAAGGTAACGATTTCTCTTAAATTATTTTCATTTATTATGCTTCTTCAACCCCCAAACTCTTTTTATTTCCTTTCTTTTGTAACAACACCAGTATCCTCAATATACTAGGATGTTGTTATAAGAAGGATTCAAACTACACATACACACAACTCCATCTAATGGATGATGAACATAATGTTTCTGTGGATGAAAAACTAACGCCTCACGAAACGATGATTGTTCAAATACATCTTACCGCCTCTCATGGTGGCCATTATGATGGAACTGTAATTAAATATGATGTTAATGATATATATTTTATATATAAGCTTCTGTAATTCCATTTTATTTCATACCATTATTCGTTTCATGTTGTATATACATACGATAATTTCATTTGAGGAAGTGCGGACTACCGCCCCCTTAAAATGATATGACTCGTTCATACCACACATGGAACGTATAAAGGATGGTGTTAATGAACTTAAGTAACATATATAAAATATTATATTATACTGGAATAGTAATATACCTATGTATCATTTGTATTCGATTCTTTTAAAATAAAAATTAAATGGAAGTAGCGTTCGTGCGTACGTACGGACTACCGTCTCCACGAACGCGATGAGATTCATTTTCCATCGTATCCATTCAAGTATAATTATCATTTGATGATTTAAAAATGATGTTTAAGGACTTGATACCATTCTGGATTTGAATAATATACAACTTATCCTTTACAAACATGTCTTACGTAACAAAACATACAAAAGCAAACAAGTAAGTTCACACCCGAAACAGCGATAATACTAAGATATTATTATCAAATCAATATTAAAAGATCATATATGATATCATATTAATGTATATGATTCTTGTATAATTTAGTAACAATTATTTCACTATTATATAGGAGGTTAACCTACCCCAACCAAGGAAAAGTACAAGGTAAGGGTTATTTCACAATCTCTTCATTATCCGAGGTTGTTTATACGTAATAATCTACTATGATCTCTTTATCATCCACATCCATGTTTCTTAAAAATGTATTTCAAAACAATTTTACTATTTACAAGAATATGGGTTTAAGTCATTTATACCCTTTTTTGACTTTTTATAAGAGGTTTATAAAGGAATCTTTCCGTCGTTTTCAAAACAAGGTCCTTTTTAACCTTTTCGACAGAATTGAGGTAAGAATGTTTTTTTTAACTTATACGGCGGGTGTGGTTATTTTCCGCCGTTATAAAATCGTCGAAGCTTTCCATACAAGCTTATAAGAATATTTCCAAAGAAAATGTTTTATTTTATATGTATCTTAAATGATTTCAAAATAAAAGGAGATACTTCGTTAAAAATAATTTTGATTTCATCTATGTCAACATCCTTTGATGGATTTTAAGATTATTTGAAGTTGATTTATTATGATACAAAACTTCTATATTGTATTGAAGGTTTTGTGATATGTTTGACTGTGGATGTGCTATTTTTATACCATTCATAGTTTATGGTGAAATTATTGACATTTCGTATGCTAGTTTTAATACGAATGTTTATGTTATGTTTAAACCTTTTCATATGGGAATGCATTGGACTTAATAAGTGACGGGTGGAGCCCGCTATAGCTCCTCGATGCATCGGTAGGTCTCATGAGACAAACTAGTGTCTTGGCACAAGGCCTTGACAAAATCTTATTTGTAGTCTTGGCACGAGGCCTTGGCTATGTGGTTATGATAGTCTGGCATTATGCATTCCAACATTATGAAAGTGGTTATTGATTTTTGCATGTGATTATTCGATTAGTAGAATATCCATGTGAATAATTAAATGGCATTATTTCATTTTATTTATGCCATACCATGTTGAAAGTTCATATTTAAAAGGCTTTTGTTTTAGTTATGCATTGCCTTAAATGTTTATTCTTTCCGCTATATTGTTATCCTTACTGGGCATTTGAGCTCACCCCTTTTTTATGTTTTATTTTTCCCAGGATGTGAAGAAGTAAGTTATGAATGACCTTCAGGGATTTTATGAGGGGATAATAGTGTGGTCTATTGAGACATTATGTTATTGTAGTAGTTTTTCATTTTATAATGTAATGTAAAACTTATGAATATATCTGGCATTTTCCAAGGCTACTAAACCAATCGATCTTTCGAGATTTGATCTTTCTTATGATCATGCCAATGTTATGTAATAATGCACCGACTCTGGGTAACTGGGGTCGGGGCGTTACAGTTGGTATCAGAGGAAGTTTAGTACAAACCTTGGAAGCTAGATTTAGATAAACTCTGATTAGAGCACGTAGACCTAAGATGAACTTTGAGGATTAGTGTAGAAGAACGTCCTAGAATTTTGGTATTGTAGAGATTTTGTGAGTTTTCCGAGCAATACATCCCTGTCTGGATACGAGCAGGTAGAGGCGGCTCTGGCACAGATGTACCTAGGGGTAAAACCCGAAAACACCGCTTTGAGCTAGACTCGAACGGGAACTGGTGCACGACAACGGGCCTTGCTGCACTCTTGGTTACGACACTCCCGGGGGATATGCTTAGGATAACTCTCACTATCTTTACAATTCATTATGAAGGGTTTATGAGTATATACTTCCTCAAAGAAAACATTTTTATGATTATGGATTATATCCATAAATAGTTCAATTTATGCTAAGTGTTTTATAAGTATGGGATTATGTATTTTGATTTATAAACTGATCTAGTTTATGCCATTGTTTAGAAATGGCTCCTAGTGGAAGAAATGGAAACCGTATCAATGCACGCACCCCATGTAGGGATTGCCCTCCTGCTCAAGATAATTATAGTGGGGCTAGTGATGCAACTGGTGCTGATCAGCTAATCACCATACTGGGACAACTTACTCAGGTTATGAATAATAACCTTACCCGTATGGAGCACCCTGATCCGCAGCGTGGAGGATCAATGTTAGATCGATTCATGGGACAACAACCACCAACGTTCAATGGGAGTACAAATCCCTTAGTACCTGAGCAATGGATATTTTCCCTAGAGAAAATATTTCAGGCTTTGGGGAGTAGTGAATGGGAAAAAGTTACCATGGCAGTTTACCGCCTCACTGGAGATGCTGATCAATGGTCGTCATTGATTCAAAACATGAAGGAAGATGATGAAGTATCAAACATGGAATGGAGGGAGTTCAAAGATCTGTTTTTAGAAAAATACTTTCCTCGCGACCATCGAGCAGATATGGAAAGGCAATTTCTGAGTCTGAGACAAAAGGAGGATGATAATGTCACAAAGTATGAGGCTAACTTTACAAGGTTAGCGAGGTATGCTGGAGATTATATTCGCAACCCAAGAAGTAAGATTGATCGTTTCTTTGATAGGTTAAAACCATTTCTCCGTCGAGCATTAGTCTCACAATCCCTTTCATCGTACGAAGACATTGTCTCATGTGCTATCAAGACCGAAAAGGAATTCTCTAAGTCTTATGAGTTTAAAGCAAAGCAAGAGAAGAAGAGACCTGCTGATCAATCTGGGAATGGAAATAAGGGGAAGAAGGGAAAGGTTGAATATCCATCTTGTGGTAAATGCGGGAAGAAACATCCTGGTACTTTCTTGAAGGGAATGGGAGTCTGTTACAAGTGTGGTGAAAAAGGCCACCAAGCTCATGATTGCAAGGGGAAGAAGGAAGCTACCAACGTTCAGTGCTACAATTGCAGGGAGATGGGGCATTATGCAAATACATGCCCTAAGCGTCAGGAGAACTTACCTCAGAAAAGGCCAAGGGATTAAGGCCAGGCTTATGCTATCACTACTGCTGAGGTAGAAGCTCCGAAAGACGTGGTGGCAGGTAATTTAATGGTTTCCTCAAGTTTAGCAAATGCATTATTTGATTCTGGATCATCGCATTGTTTCATATCTTCCCAGTTTGCTAAGAAAATTAGATATTTCCAATTTGATTTAATAAGGGAGTTGTCTGTTAAAACTCCTAAGGGAAGTATCGTTGCAACAAAGTTTTGTGAATCAGTCCCCATTAGAGCACATAAATTTTCTTTATCTGCTGATTTCATCGTCATACCTATGATTGAGTTTGATATAATCCTCGGTATGGACTGGCTTTCGGACTATGATGCGAAGTTTTATTGTAAGAAGAAATAGGTTACGATTCTTGATGATAATGATAAGGAGCACCTTATTTTTAGAGCAGAATCGTCACCACCTAATTCTTATTTAGATCCACCCCCAACAGCTCAACTTAATTCAATTATTGGGGAGGAAGAGAATGAAATAACTGTCGGTGAGGAAAGGAATGTTCAAATAGAGGATGTACCTGTTGTGAAAGAATTTGTAGATGTATTTCCGGAAGATTTACCTGGACATCCTCCAGAACGAGAAGTTGAGTTTTCTATTGATTTGATTCCTGGATCAAGGCCTATATCGAAGACCCCTTATAGAATGGCCACTGTAGAGTTAGTCGAACTAAAGAAACAACTAGAGGAATTGAGTAATAAGGGATTTATTCGCCCTAGTGTTTCTCCATGGGGATCCCCTATTCTTTTTGTTAAAAAGAAAGATGGATCTATGAGGTTATGTATCGACTACAGGGAGATCAATGCTATAACAATAAAGAACAAGTATCCCCTACCTCGTATTGATGATTTATTTGACCAACTGCATGGAGCTCAATACTTTTCAAAGATTGACCTTCGATCTGGATACCATCAGTTGTGTGTGAAGAAGGAAGACATTCCGAAGACAGCATTTCGAACCAGGTACGGGCATTACGAGTTTACTGTAATGCCGTTTGGATTGACTAATGCACCCTCTGTGTTCATGGATCTGATGAATAGAGTTTTCAAAGAGTATCTCGATGAATTTGTGGTGGTATTTATTGATGATATCTTGGTATACTCCAAAACCTACGAAGATCATGAAAATCACTTGCGCATTATCTTGAAGACTCTGAGGAGGCATGAATTATATGGGAAGTTTAGAAAGTGCGAATTCTGGATTCAGGAGATTTCTTTTCTTGGCCATATTGTCTCTAAAGATGGAATCTCTGTTGATCCTTCTAAGACCAAAGCAATCCAAGAATGGCCAGCACCTACGAGTATAACTGAGGTACGCAGTTTTATTGGTTTGGCAGGTTATTATCGACGTTTCGTCCAGAATTTTGCCCGATTGGCTAACCCATTAACGAAGCTCACACGTAAAGGGGTTAAATTTGTTTGGACAAAAGAGTGTGAAGAATGTTTCGAAGAACTGAAGAGAAGATTAGTCAATGCTCCTATATTGACTTTACCATCGGGGAATGATGGGTTCGTTATTTATAGTGATGCATCGAAGAAAGGACTTGGCTGTGTCCTTATGCAAAATGATAGAGTTATTGCCTATGCATCACGACAGTTGAAAATTCATGAACAAAAATATCATACTCATGATCTCGAGTTAGCAGCAGTGATCTTTGCTTTGAAGATATGGAGGCACTACCTCTATGGTGAAAAATGTGAGATTTATACTGATCACAAGAGTTTGAAGTATATTTTCTCACAAAAAGAACTCAACATGAGGCAAAGGAGATGGCTTGAATTACTCAAGTATTATGATTGCACGATACACTACCACCCGGGGAAAGCAAACAAAGTAGCAGATGCTTTGAGCAGAAAAGACCATGGAGTTCTGAACATGATGAGAATTGAAAGGGATCCAATTTTCATGGATCTAGTGAAGATGGACATGGGAATAACCAGGGAAGGTGAAACATCAATGCTTTTTCAAATGGTTGCCAAACCATCTTTAATAGAAAGGATTAAGAGTTCTCAGAACGATGATGAAGAATTTCAGAAGAAGATTAAAGCTGTGAATGATGGGAGATTGAGAGACTTTGTGTATGAAGATGGAATTTTGAAATTCGGGAAGATACTTTGTGTTCCCAATATACCTGATCTAAAAAGGGAATTGTTGGATGATGCTCATAGTTCCAATTTCTCTATACACCCTGGGAGCACCAAAATGTATAGAGATTTGAAGGAACATTTTTGGTGGGACAACATGAAGAGGGATATTGCTGATTTTGTGTCAAGATGTATGGTTTGTCAACAAGTGAAAGCTGGAAGGCAACAGCCTGGAGGAGTCATGCAACCTCTTCCCATACCAGAGTGGAAATGGGACAATGTTACGATGGACTTTGTCATGGGGCTACCAAAGACTCCTAGAAGGAATGATGCAATATGGGTGATTGTTGATCGTCTTACCAAGTCAGCACATTTTCTTGCTATAAGAGAAGATCTACCCCTGGAACGTCTAGCAAGACTATATATTAATGAAGTTGTGAGACTTCATGGAGTACCCCTATCGATTTTTTCTGATCGTGACCCCCGTTTTACTTCAAGATTTTGGAAAAGTCTTCAGAAATCCCTGGATACTGAACTTCATTTGAGCACTGCTTACCACCCTCAGACAGACGGACAATCAGAACGGACTATTCAAACCTTAGAAGACATGTTGAGATCTTGCTCACTTGACTTTCAGGGTATGTGGGATCAATATTTACCTCTGGTAGAATTTTCCTATAACAATAGCTTCCATTCGAGTATTCATATGGCACCATATGAAGCGTTATACAGAAAGAGATGTCGTACACCAACCTGTTGGGATGACGTTGGTGAAAGAAAACTTGTAGGCCCAGAACTGGTGGAGGAAACGGTGGAAAAGGTGAAAGTAATCCAAAATCACATCAAAGCAGCTCAAAGTAGGCAGAAGAGCTATGCCGATAATCGAAGGAAGGATTTGGAATTTCAAGTCGGTGATCATGTTTTCCTAAAGGTATCTCCATGGAAGGGAGTCATACGTTTTGGTAAGAAAGGTAAATTGAGTCCCAGGTACATCGGACCTTTCGAAATTCTAGAATGAATTGGGGCTGTAGCTTACCGATTGGCAATGCCGCCAAGTCTCTCCAAAGTTCACGATGTGTTCCACGTATCTCTGTTGAGAAAATACATGCCTGACCCAACGCATGTAATCACCTATGAGGAATTAGAACTGGAACCCGATCTGTCTTATTGCGAAGAGCCCGTCAAGATTCTTGATACGAGAGAACAAGTACTGAGAAACCGGACGACGCGTCTGGTAAAAGTTTTGTGGAGAAATCATAAGATGGAAGAGGCAACGTGGGAACCCGAGGAACTTATGATGAAAAACCACCCGAGTCTTTTTATGCAGTAATACCCTAGAAATTGCGAGGACGCAATTATTTGAAGGAGGGGAGAATGTAACACCCCAAGCTTCTACGGTACGTTTCCCTTCGAATAATGCGATAGCGTGTGTTGTACGCAACCTTGAGTTCTAACACACACCACAACTAATTAAACTAGCCGTTGTGAATAGTAATACATACTTTTTGAAATAATATATATTTTATATTTCAAAATGGACTTCATTTTTAGATTCGGAATATCAAAATTAGCCTAGGGTGAAATTTTGGTACTTTTCGGATAACTTTTATATTTTGATGAATAGTGAAAATTACTAAATTTTAATTAAAAACAACTTTTTTAATCAAAATACTTAATAGTGATAAATTGTGAATTTGAGTGGTTTTAAAGTATATTTAGAATATATTTTTACCATTTAATATAATGTTGGTCATTGGACATAATTTTACAATTAAACCGAACATAAACAAGTGTCAATCTTTTGATAGTTATTACCTCTTAAAAACACGCTTTTTGTTTTGACAGCGGGATTAATTTTAAATTAATTTCTGCCACTTATGTGTTTTGAATTTAGGAAAATGGATTCCATATTTGGAATCAGGATGTTCAAATTGTGTAAATAGGTAACTTTTATTTTTAGACATTTTGAATAGTTACTGTGGTAAATATTTTATTTACCATGGTTAAAGGGTAAATCCGGTAAATAAGGGTTAAAAAATAATATTATAATAATACAAAATTACCCTAAAACGTGTCCTAACCTTATTTGTGGACACATACCCGACCATGGGCATCCTTGGGTCAATTTGGGGACCCCTTGGATCCACTTGTATGTGGTAGGGACACATTATATTAATAAAGTTAAAATAAAAATAAAAATGGCATAAGCTTACATCTTTTAGAAGAACAATTTTTACATAAGGTTATACATGTTGAATTTTCGATTATAAATATTCATTAGAAAGCTAAAGAGATTTCCTACATAATTATATTTTATTTATAATTTTTAGACATCAAATAATTTAAATTATTAATGACACAATAATGATGCAATGTTTACCTCATTAATAAATCATTTAAATAAATAAGATTATAATGATTAAAATATTATCTAAAACCTATCCAATTCTTATTGGTTGATGTTATTTAGAATTTGGGTCATCTTATCTTCGACCTCAATGATTTTTGGACCATTATAAACCGAATATAATTATATTATAAAGTAATACTTTCACTCTTTCCTAAAGAGCCCCTCCTCCCCCTTATAAAAGGAGACCACTTCTACTCATTCCTCACACCTCTCAAGACACTTGGCTCGTCCAAACTCTGCCCAACTAAGCTCCCCACATCCCTCTCCTCCTCCTTTCTGCTTCCCCTTAGGCAGAAAGCATTTCAACAAGTCCTTTGGTTCCAACCAAAGTGAGTTACCTAAATTAAAGGTAACGATTTCTCTTAAATTATTTTCATTTATTTTGCTTCTTCAACCCCCAAACTCTTTTTATTTCCTTTATTTTGTAACAACACCAGTATCCTCAATATACTAGGATGTTGTTATAAGAAGGATTCAAACTACACATACACACAACTCCATCTAATGGATGATGAACATAATGTTTCTGTGGATGGCAAACTAACGCCTCACGAAACGATGATTGTTCAAATACATCTTACCGCCTCTCATGGTGGCCATTATGATGGAACTGTAATTAAATATGATGTTAATGATATATATTTTATATATAAGCTTCTGTAATTCCATTTTATTTCATACCATTATTCGTTTCATGTTGTATATACATACGATAATTTCATTTGAGGAAGTGCGGACTACCGCCCCCTTAAAATGATATGACTCGTTCATACCACACATGGAACGTATAAAGGATGGTGTTAATGAACTTAAGTAACATATATAAAATATTATATTATACTGGAATAGTAATATACCTATGTATCATTTGTATTCGATTCTTTTAAAATAAAAATTAAATGGAAGTAGCGTTCGTGCGTACGTACGGACTACCGTCTCCACGAACGCGATGAGATTCATTTTCCATCGTATCCATTCAAGTATAATTATCATTTGATGATTTAAAAATGATGTTTAAGGACTTGATACCATTCTGGATTTGAATAATATACAACTTATCCTTTACAAACATGTCTTACGTAACAAAACATACAAAAGCAAACAAGTAAGTTCACACCCGAAACAGCGATAATACTAAGATATTATTATCAAATCAATATTAAAAGATCATATATGATATCATATTAATGTATATGATTCTTGTATAATTTAGTAACAATTATTTCACAATTATACAGGAGGTTAACCTACCCCAACCAAGGAAAAGTACAAGGTAAGGGTTATTTCACAATCTCTTCATTATCCGAGGTTGTTTATACGTAATAATCTACTAGGATCTCTTTATCATCCACATCCATGTTTCTTAAAAATGTATTTCAAAACATTTTTACTATTTACAAGAATATGGGTTTAAGTCATTTATACCCTTGTTTGACTTTTTATAAGAGGTTTATAAAGGAATCTTTCCGTCGTTTTCAAAACAAGGTCCTTTTTAACCTTTTCGACAGAATTGAGGTAAGAATGTTTTTTTTAACTTATACGGCGGGTGCGGTTATTCTCCGCCGTTATAAAATCGTCGAAGCTTTCCATACAAGCTTATAAGAATATTTTCAATGAAAATGTTTTATTTTATATGGATCTTAAATGATTTCAAAATAAAAGGAGATACTTCTTTAAAAATAATTTTGATTTCATCTATGTCAACATCCTTTGATGGATTTTAAGATTATTTGAAGTTGATTTATTATGATACAAAACTTCTATATTGTATTGAAGGTTTTGTGATATGTTTGACTGTGGATGTGCTATTTTTATACCATTCATAGTTTATGGTGAAATTATTGACATTTCGTATGCTAGTTTTAATACAAATGTTTATGTTATGTTTAAACCTTTTCATATGGGAATGCATTGGACTTAATAAGTGACGGGTGGAGCCCGCTATAGCTCCTCGATGCATCGGTAGGTCTCATGAGACAAACTAGTGTCTTGGCACAAGGCCTTGGAAAAATCTTATTTGTAGTTTTGGCACGAGGCCTTGGCTATGTGGTTATGATAGTCTGGCATTATGCATTCCAACATTATGAAAGTGGTTATTGATTTTTGCATGTGATTATTCGATTAGTAGAATATCCATGTGAATAATTAAATGGCATTATTTCATTTTATTTATGCCATACCATGTTGAAAGTTCATATTTAAAAGGCTTTTGTTTTAGTTATACATTGCCTTAAATGTTTATTCTTTCCGCTATATTGTTATCCTTACTGGGCATTTGAGCTCACCCCTTTTTTATGTTTTATTTTTCCCAGGATGTGAAGAAGTAAGTTATAAATGACCTGCAGGGATTTTATGAGGGGATAATAGTGTGGTCTATTGATACATTATGTTGTTGTAGTAGTTTTTCATTTTATAATGTAATGTAAAACTTATGAATATATCTGGCATTTTCCAAGGCTACTAAACCAATCGGTCTTTCGAGATTTGATCTTTCTTATGATCATGCCAATGTTATGTAATAATGCACCGACTCTGGGTAACTGGGGTCGGGGCGTTACATGAATCATCTAGTTTCTATCATTTTTCATTTTGATTAAATTCCATTCTCAATAAATATTTCTTTCATGTGAAGCGGGAAAATTCATCTTTATTATTATTATTAAATAATTTATTATATTTTGTATTGAATGGATGATATATCATAATATGTATTGATTTTTGATATGAATACCAAATATTTACTATCTTATATTTTTTTCGAAATATAAATCTATTCAATACTCTGGTATATTTCATTCCATTCATGATTTATATCAACTAATCACTAATGATGTTATCATCCTAAAAATAATTTCTCTTCACCTTATATAAATTTATCATAAAATATGTCTTTTATACCCATATTTACAAAATAATTTACTGTAATGGTCACTTTTTATCTTTCTGATCCATGAATTCCATTCCAAAAGAATTCTTTAAATAATTATCCATCAAATAAAATAACTATATACTATAAAAAAATCTTCTAATGGTGTAGATTAAATTCTAAATATTGATAATAAACATACATGTAAATTATTATAGGATTCTCGTTTTACTCGTACCATTATTAACACAAAAATAAAATGAAGTTAAAGAGATATACTTTCTCTCTTTTGGTATGGATGACATTAATATGAAATTACACTTTTAATTTTAAATCAAACCAATAATACGTTTTCATAAAAAAAATGAACTATTACCATCCATAGCAGTATAAAAACTAATACTTCCATATTTTTCAATTTTAGATAATTTTATTCATTCAATGAATTTCATTACTATTTTAATTCCATTAAATGATTTACCTATGTTTACTCCTATTTTATCTCTTTTTCAATTCACATATTGTTTATTCATTTCATAGTATTAAGATGTATCAAACCATAATTTTTCCCCATAATATATATTAAATAATAATATATACAAACCTTCAGATTCCATGATAACTCAATAAACCCACAATAAATTTTTTTTATTTCATGAATATGATTCATCATTATATATGAACTTATCTTCCATACCGAATTGCTTCATTGTTTATTTTACATCATATATATAACAAGGATTTTTAATTTTTTTATATTCTTATGTGGGAAACATAGCCTACATTTTATTTCATTATTTTAATGATACTAAAAAAAATTTATAAAAATTAATCATTTACACATTATATCTAATTGATCATTCATTAATATTATGCGATATTTTAATTTACTGATTGGTTGTTCAAAAATTTTATTCAAGGGTCCTAATGAAACATTTCTCTCTAACTACATTATTCACACACATTGATGTTTTTTCTTAAGAAATATTCCATAGAATACATTTCTCAATCAGATCTTCAAATGGAATTTTAATATTATAACAATTTTATAAAAAGAGTCTTGAAAAATTTATTTTCTTTTTAATGTTATATATTCATATCCTTCATTAAATCCTTCACCAATTATCATCATTAATACTATCATAAGATATATGTGACTATTCATAATAATCAAATAATGAAAAAATATATTTAAAATATCATATTGTGTGGGATATTAAAAAATAATACTTTTAATTATAGAAAATTCATCTGTATGAGACTCAAATTTCATATTTAATTCTTCATTATACTCTGTTTGTTCATATGATTTGTGTCTAAAATAAATATATTATTATAAATTTTTATGAATTTCATCTTGATATCAAACCACTTGTTCATGTCGTGTTAGTTCTGTCTAATGTTGTTCAATATACTCATATGATTATTTCAAATTTCCCTTAATCTTATAGATATTCTTTTTCCAAATATCAAATTTCCAATGTGATACAGGATTCTGTATATCACAATCAAATACTCTTATTGTTTCATTCTCATAATGATATATCATTCTACCATATTGGGAAATTGAAGCAATACATTGTTGATAAAATATCAACAACGATAAACTCAAAATAAATCTAACACAATTATTTTTGTGGTATCCCATGACCCTAGGGGCTGGGGTATGGATAAATCATATCATAACTATATATAAAATTTTATATACACAGCCTTTTCCTTCAGATAATTTTTATTATTATAAATAGCACTATTAAAAATTGATTACATTACCTTTATCAAAACCATCCTTTGAAAATATCTTGAAAATTTATGGAAAATTAAACATGCTGTTATATTTATATTTTACATGGTTCTCTAAAATTAGGAAATATATATGATTTTAGACCTAAAAATAATGTGGTATATTAAAAAGATACTACAAATCATTATTATGGTGGACACAATATTTAAATAAAATCACTCATCACCGATGATCAATCTCTATTTATATTTTGGAGAACTAACTCATCACCTAGTCTCAATACATATAATATGATTTATGAAATAACTAACTAGATCCAAAGGTTCCCTCATTAATCCACCCTAGCATACATATATAGAAGATGTTAATTTATATAAGTCCCATTATATTCTAATATGATGTCAATTATATACTAAATTATAAATAAATAATTTCTATATTATGTATAACAATGTTACAAACACTTCCATTGAAAAATATAATTAAATCCTTGAAAAAAACGTTCATTTATCACTTTCCTTTAAACTCAAAAAAAAATTAAAAACTAAAAATATAGTAATTCCAGTATTATAATATATACGTACTATGCATTATATACTTTTAAAATAACTCTACATCTCAAAAAAATATTCAATTGAAGGATGTCCAATAGTAACTCAATATTATATAGTATAGATATTCATTAAAGTCCATTTTACTGATTTTATATTTTCTTCTTCCTCCCCCTTATTTGAAAACATAGTTCATTTTATCACTGTACACTATTATTCTACACTCCACCTATCAAAATAATTTCTTATTTTTTATTACAATGGTCTCCCACTATCTATAATAAATATATTTGATCTTAAATTTAAAATCGGAGGAAATAAAAATATTTAACTTCATTCTATACATTTTTATATATTGGGAAATCAGTAAAAAAACACCCTTATTTAACACTATTAAAGATATTAATGTTAATTCTATAACATTAAAATGGTTTTAACATGCTAAATCACAAATTCTATTCAAATTATAGTAATCACATAAATCTCTTATTAGATACCTTCCGGGGTTGGAACATGCCTCATATTTCTTGTGCAACAAAGTTGGTTCTTATTCCTAAGGTGAGTACTCCCCAGTATATCGATCAGTACCAGCCTATTAGTATGTGCAATTTATCTTATAAGATCTTAGACAACATTCTTAATAAAATACTGGTTACTCACTTGGACTCTTGGATGTATCTGGAGCAGCATGGGTGCATTAAAGGGAGATCAATTCAGGGAATAATTGGAGTGGTCCAAGAAATGGTTAGTGGCATTAATAACAGGTCCTTTGGGGGAAATATAGTGGTTTATATTGACATGAGTAATGATTATGACATGGTGGAACAACGTTTTTTTTTCTCAGAGTCCTGAATTGTATGGGATTTTTAAGTGGTCTAGTGACCTGCTTTTCCATTATTTCATCTCTTCTTTGATATCTACCTATTTTATGGGTATGAAATTTGATTATTTCATGGCTTGTTGTGGCTTTATACATGTTGATCCCATGTCCCCCATATTTTCATTCTCTCTCAAAATGTTTTCTACTGTTTTATTAATCAAAGCTTCAATTTGGGAAAAGTACATCCATACCAGAATAGGAATGCTACGTGGGGTATATATCACTTAAAACATGCTGATGACACCATTGTTTTTAACAATGGTAGTAAATGCTCTGTCCAGGTGTTTGTCAGCCTCATTGGGGATTATTGCCAATGGAGTGGTCAGGTGGTGAACAATCAAAAAAGCTCCTTTTACATAACCAGGAAGTTTTTTGATTCAAGGGTTATGGATGTGTGGGATATATTGAGTATGGAGAGGGTCTCATTTCCCATGGAGTATATTAGGGCCCCAGTGAGTCCCTCATCTCTTAGGGTACATTACTTTGATAAAATCATAGGGATGATTTCTGGGCGAAATCCGAACTGGAAAATAGGTTTCTATCCTTCGGTGGACGTATCACTTTATTGAATAGTGTATTGGTCTCCCTTACCATTCACATCCTTTATACTATGATGATTCCTAAATGTGTTATTGTCAAATTGGATAAGATTATGGTGTCATTCATTTGGGATGGGACGATTGAAGGAAGGAATTATTGGGAATTGGGGAAACGGCTGGAATGACCTCTCTCTAAAGGGGTATTAACCTGAGGAGTGTTTCTACAACAATGTAGGGGCTACATGCAATGTTGGCATGGGAAGCGTTAGAAGGTCGGTATCTTTGGAGAAGGACTATTCAAGACATATATGGTAAATATCTACATGATCAGAGGACCAACTTTTCCAAAATTTGGAATCTGATTCAACATCTGATAGAGATTTTAAATCATCATTCTCAGTGATTCATGGGAAAGGGGAATATTAATTTCTGGCAGCATGATTGGGGGGTGGGGTGGGGGTTGGTAGGATGTATTTCACATGATGTCCTACTACGGGCATGTTATTTAGTGAAGCTATTGGATATCTCTGTTTTCATCAGGCTGTTTTGGATGAGACATGACTTTCTGTTTTCAGTTATATTGTCACTAGTGATGATCCTGATAAACTTGTTTTTACTGGTACATCTTCGGGAATTTTTTCTATTAAGGAGTTCATTCATTTGACAAGGGTTGTAACAGACAATGATCCCTAGGTAGTTACTCTATGGTACAATGAGATTCCTTCCAAATTTAATTTTCTTTTGTGGCATGTGAGAAACAAAGATCTGCCTACTGATGAAAACTTGCAACATATGGGTGTAAATATTGTGTCTAGATTCTAGTGTTGCAGGTCACATCATTCTGAATCAGTGGGTCACTGGATTTTTGGGAGTGATTGGTCTAGAGGAATCTAGACGTCTTTTATAATCTTCTTTGGTTGGGATAACTTATTATAGGTTCAAGGTGTTTTCTTCAATTCCCGGTTTAGAGGCACGGAAAATCATGGAAAAGAGAGGAAGGCCATGACGCTTTTTCATGAGGTTGGTTGCTAGATTTTATGGTAGGCTAGGAATTCGATGTGCCATAAACAATGCATGGTTTCCCAGGTTAGTATTTTATTCGGAATGATGAACTATGTCTTGGATTTTCTCCAGATGTGTCCAGATGCCAATGTAGTTCAATTTGTGAACCTGTTGTTTCCACACCTTTCACGCGGCCAGCTGGAGGGGGTACCAATGTAGGGGTCATGGGTTCAGCGGAAGCTGCCTGGGTAGGGTTTAAAACTGAATTCTGATGGCTCTCTTCTCATGGGGGTGATGTGAGGCGGTGGGGTCGGGTGGGATATGTTTGTATCGGTGGTTGTTGGGTTTTCAGCGGTGTATGGAGATATTGATGCTCTGCAAGAGGAGGCTAGGGAAATGGATTCTGGTTTGGAGATCTGCAATCAACACAATATTAAACAGAGCATAGTGGAATATGACTCATTGGTTTTGTGCAATTATTTGATAGAAAAAGGCAGTATTCCCTAGAATATTGCTTTTTATCACGAGATGCATATCAATTATGTGCAGGCATATAGAGGTTTCTCACACATTGATGGTGGGGAATATGGTATCATATTTTTTGGCATCTGTGGATCCATAAATTCAATATATGACTTCTTTCATTTCCTTGGGGTCTTTTCCGAATGAGGGGATGAGATTTTTAGTTAATGATGCTCTTGGTTTACATTATTTTCTCCTTCCATGAGGTTTATTTCTAAGTTTTTTTGTAAGGTCCCTTTGGAAAATCAATAAAAAATGCAACCTTCCAGTCAGTATTTGTATCTTGGTTGTTTATGATTATTTAATCATTTGAAATTTTATTGAAGTGATTTTGAGCTTTTCCACAGGGAAAATATAACATTTAAGCCTCAATGAACCCATCTGTTAGGTCTATATTTTTATATAGAGCACTTCATTTTAGTGAGTTTCACCCTATGATTTTATTATTATTCAACATCATTTTTGGTGGGTTTTTTTGTTGATACAAATATCGTGTCTTACCAAATAAAGGGGAAAAATTCTGTATTATTCAAGATTAATACAATGATATAATGTTTCATTTTATTTTATATCAGCTCTGAAAATTTATTATTTACTTTCAATGTATTTCAAAATTAGAAATTTGTAGAACTATATGTAGTTGTGAAATATATAGTATTTATATATATAAAAATAGATTGGAATTGTAATGTTGAACATTTTTAACAATTTCAAGGTTATAATATCATGATTTTTTTATTTTTTGAAAAAATAAATAAATAAAAGAAATAATGGAACTAGAAAAGAAATTTGAATTTATGTAGATAAATAATAATCAAGTTGTTTTTAGTATGCAGACGTCATTATGAAACTTTATGTATTCCAAAAAAATTATTTCTATTATTATAGTAATATTTCATTGAGTTCCCAATGAAATGGTATTTTTATAAATATTAATATATCACTTAGTATTATTAAAATCATGATTATATTTTTTATAAGTAAATTGTGGTGTTAAATTAACTTCCAAATCAATTTTTTTTAATGAAAATTCCCATTTATCAATAATTCAAGTCACCTATTTATGAAATAATTCAATTAATATGATTAAATATAAATATGGTATTAAACTAGATCGATTTAATTTTGAAAATTGATTCCAACAAATATATATGTGGAAGAAATAATAATTCATGTAAATAAATGTAATGAGAAAAGTATTATTATAAATTAAAAAATAAAATACAATATAAAAATATCATCCAATACTCATCACATATGAATATATTTAAATTTTTTATAATATAGTGATAAAAATGTACAAGAGAAAATAGTAAGATAAATATCGGATAAACAACATCACATTATCAAAATATTTGTTATGTTTGTTGGAAGGTATTATATGTGATGTAAAATTTTTTTGGAATGTGATGTCCAAAACATGAACTATTACAGAATATTAAATTTATCAAAATGGGGGTTTTAATTAATTTTTTTTATTTTTCAATTATTGAAATGGGTTTTTCATGTTACACAATAGTATTTTATATGTAATTTATTTCAAATAAACATACGATATATTATTGTTTTCTTTAAACAAAATATCATTTATAAATGAACTATGATATAATTATCCTTTATATCCTAGATATTAAACCATCACATATAAATAGTATTCATAATATTATAAAAAACATTGAAAACTAATTTAAATAATGAATAAAAATTTTTAATTTACAAAATATAAGAACTAAATTTTTTGTAAAGACATTATATAGATAAAAGAATTTAAAGGTCCCATTATATCTTTTAATTGATCATAAATTTAAAAAAAAATCATATTTATTTATATATAACGTAATTAATTATATATCAATCAGTGTTATACTCTAATTTGATATAAGCCCATATATGTGATTAAAAACACTATTATCTAAAAACTATTTGTTTGAATACATTGTGTTTTTATCATAGTAAGTTATATTATTCTCTGTTAATAAATTTATATTAATTAAATATATAGATTATATATACTGAACAATGTTTTGAAAATGAAATTTTGTTTTTCTAAATACATGAAATGAATATTAATTCTACTTTACGCATAAAAACTTTTTTTTTCTAAAAATGTTTTATTATTCTGCATTCCATGTTTCATTAAAATTGATTTCCTTCAACTAAAGAAATTAAATTTTTCAATATAGATTCCAAACTTCTAATTATTATAATTTATATTTTTTAATATGGAAATAGAAATTTTTTTACATATTTATTTGTAAAAAACATTTGTTTGCTGCCCTAGTTCCAATTAAAATATGTTACCAGGAGAGAAAATGTAAGATATAAAGATATGAATGAATCATTAAGATGGAATATTATATTTAAATGATGATATATGATCCCTATCTTAACAAATATTTAAATAATTTTCCCTTTTCCTATTTTTTAATGACTGTGACATTATATTTTTGAAATTGTTTCATAAATTCCATGTTTTTTCAACTTGTCACATATATATAGAACCTATACTCCTCCCTAATTTAAAAAAATGATCTCAATTTCTCATCCAAGACCTACTATAAAACCTAGTGATATTTATTCTCATTACCAAAGATCATTGGATCTTCTCCTAAGACCGACCTTTCATGGTTTAAGGTGTAATCTAAAAGAGGTTTGTCCAAGAGGATGTATAGTTATTATTAATGTTTGTAAAATTTTACATCTTCTTCCAACATCTAAAATAGAATAGTTTAAATAAAAAAAAATTATTGAAAATAAAAAATATATTTATTTGTTATAATGATTACAGAACAACCCATTTCTTCATTTTCAATATCAAATGGGAACTAAAAGTATCACCTCTACATATGTGTGGGCTACCACCTCCATGTGAAGACATGATTCATTTTCTATCATTGTATTTTCAGTTTTTTATTATTGTTGATTTAATTTACATGAGGTATATTTATAAAGGATAATTATAACATATATGTGAACTATTCATTACATTTACTTCATTCTATTCATCAAAAAGTAGAAAACCAAGCTTGAGCTTATATATAGACTACCATATCTATTAATTGATATAATTAAAATTTTATCACTAATTTATATAAATTGTTATGAAAGTGTATATAATGATTAAATTTTATAATTATGAAAATATTAATATTCTGTAATTTACGTAATAATGGAAAATTTTATGTACCTCAACTACCAAATTGAAAAATTCATCTAAAATGAAATATTTAACACCAAGAAATTACTATTTTAGTAAATAATTAATAAATGGGTGATTAAAATGTAAAATTGGACCATATGTGGAATAGTAGTTTTGAATGTAGTTTTGGTATAGTGTTATAAAAAATTTAAAATTTATATATAGATGTTTTTTTGTGTTTTGGAATCCATTGGTACATGATGTAAGAGATTTTTTTATAATCCCATTTTTGTTGTGATTTTTTATTCAATTTATGATGATGATATTATATAATGTTATCCTAAAATATATATATATTTTTATCCACTATTTATTTCTAGATATTACATTTTTAACTTTTCATTTTCTTCACATTAGGTACTCTGGAGTCTAAATTATTGTTTTAAGAAAAACCCAATTTATTTCTCTATTTATTCATGAAAATTTTACTTAAATGTGCATATATTATTAAAAATTAATTGAATAATCTTTATACCATTTATTTGTGAGTTTATAAAGTTAGTTTTTAACAATGTATTTTTTTTAAATAAACCTTTTTACACATGCATAATGAGCTAAATTTTATAGTTTTACTTAAAATCAGAAAGATTATTTTTCTTAATACACGTCATAATAATGTAGTTTTTTTAGTTCCCAACTTCTCATTGACTTGAATACTCTCTTTCAGTATTCTATACTTACTTTAATTGATCATATTTTCAATAGTATTTTATAAATTAAAATTATTTAATGATATTATTTCAAAATGAAATTCATATTCTCCTCAATCAAAGTAAAATTATTATTTTAATTATAATATCATATATTGAAAAAATCTTTTATAGTTATTATAAGTTTCTAATGATATGATATAATGTTACCATATTTATTATTTCTATATATTGTTTATTTTTTTGTTGATAAAAATTCTACCAATGAATTTTTCTTTAGAATTTATTATTATTTGATTAAATGATAAAAATTTTCATGACCTTGTGGCATACATATGAATGGAATTGATTATGTGATGGGTGGGTATATTTTATCCCTATATTGAATTGGGAGAATATTAATATTTTTTTAGATCTAATGGTATATATGAGGTTATTTAAATTGAAAAATAGGCTATATTGGAGATTATCCTAAAACCAATTTTAGTTACACGGTAGGTTATTCCAATACAAAAAGATGGTAAATGGTTTTTTTACTAAACATGAAGTAGGTAAACTGTTAGTTAGCAAAAGCCTAAATTGTGATAAATGTTTTGATTATTATATTTGACATAATATTCATATGATTATTATTATTCCTCAACATATGAAACTATAATTTATATTCCCTTTTCCCAATGTCATATTTGTGAGTATTGGAACATTAAAAATTAATATTTAAATAATATTTATTTATTTTAAAAATAATAATTTCACACATTTACATAAACATAATTACTTAAAATTTAATTATTTTACTATTTCTAAAGTCCTCACATATTCATAATTCCAAAAAATATATATAAATATAAATACCAAGCATTTTTTTATTTATCATATGTGTAATAACAAAACATTTTCATACTTAATAATTTAAATTTTCTAATGAAAATTTGTTAATATCTTTTTAACTCTAATTACTATTTAGTAAATATTATTTAATATATATCATTTTTTTTAAATATAATTTCACTTTTTTGATACTTAATATATTTTTATTAATAGTATTTTTTTTCAATAAATAGAGTTAAAAATTAATTTTATATCGAATTAATTAACCCTTACTTGTCAAGTTTAAATTCCATTTTTCTTTTATGCATGTATAAGAAATATATTATAACATTTTTATATTCATTATAAATATATTTTTATAATTAGATAAGATTTTTATAAATAACATTAAAATTAATCATCTTCAGATGTTACCCTTACAGATCATTTGTATTTTTGTTTTTACATTTATATAATACATTTTAAATTATTCATTACCTTAAAATTTATTTCATGTACCATCACAAAATAGTTAAAAAAAATTATTTTACCATTATATACCACCTCATATAACCTTAAATAGTTTATATATAATACATTTTGTGTTCATATTGTGTTTTATGTACCCTGATGAAAATTTTAAAAAATTATTTTTTCCTTTATGTGAGAATATAACATCACATTAAGTTAGTTATATATTTTATATTTACATGATCATAACACTTTCCCTTACAAAACATGAATACAATATTGTTTACACTTATAAAACCTATTGAAAATAATGTCTAATCTTATATGTTTTTTCATCTTTAATTTACTAAAGATAGGAAATTATTGTCTCATCCTTATAAATGGTAAGAAAAAAATTGTTATCACATTTATAAATCGTATTAAATTTTTTTTACCTTTATAAAATAATACAAATTTCATTTTACCCTCATGAATGCACAAAAAATCACTATTACATTATTATGAAAACATAATTCATCCATTTTACAATATTACAGAATTTATCGGTGTATTCTATATTTTATATTGTTTGATACAAGATTTTATGTTTATTAAATGATTCTATAATTTTTTTAATGATATAAAACATACCTGAATTATTTTTATAATGATTTAAATATATATTTCATAATTTCATTTTATTCAATTTTTCTACATTAGAAAAACGTATGTGATTTTGGCTAGTATTCCCATGTGACATATCTACAAATTCGATTCAAATATGTGTATTGCATCCAGCATCGTTGTAATTTTTGAATCAGGGAATATATGTCAATTTGAACCATTTAAATATGTATAATTGATTACATGTTTACAAATATTATGTTAATTAGTGTTATTACGCATTTCTATCAACTTAACACAGAAAAAATATATTTCTTTTAATATTTTTAATATTTATATAGGTACTAAAATGTTCTATTTTATTAATTATTTATAACATTTGTGTGATGGTTTTGAGTTTAGTAATCCACCACCAAATAAGAATAATCAAATCTCAATGAACATTGTAATTTTATGTATAAATATTTATAATTTATCTATATGGAGAAATACAATATTAATAATTTACATTGATCACTGAAGACTATTGATTCATTGATATGATCGTGAAGGATAACAAAAATTAAATTCATAGATCATTATGAGATCAATTTTCTAGGGGATAAATCATATTCCAAAGAATATTATATTTACCGATTATCATTTTTTTCATGTGTTCACTATGTCATATTTTATTTTTTATTTTAAATTTAAATAATTCGTTTCTTAATTTTTAAATGAAAATCAAGTATTCTTTTTTTGATTATATCAATAAAAATTAATGATCACCGGTTCTAACAGCCTATAAAAATTCATGATAGATTATTTTTTAGTTAATATAAAATTTTTTATATTGGTTTTCCCTATGGGTAATCTAATTATTTATGTCTATAAACTGGTTATCAATCCCTTAGATGTGAGGTTTCTTAGTAGGTAATGATGTTATCACTAAGTTGAGAAGATTTTAGAGTAATATAAGATCTTCATGATCCAAAATACTATAAAAACTATATTTATATATTACAATCTATATATTATATTTTGAACACTGCACAAAATGTTTTATTAATTCAACAATAAATTCTAATTAATTCATATTTTTAAATATGAAATGAAATATTCACCCCCTCTAGTCTATTATTTCCATCTGACTAGGTCATAAAATTTGTGTCCAAGGGAGTTCATTTTGGATGTATATTTTATTTTATATATATATTAAATAATAAAATTATCCAAGAGAAAACAATATATGTAATAATATTAGAAACTAAGGATGTAATGTGTTGAAATTATGGCCACACACCTAAAAATCCCTCACAATTTGATTGAGGTGATTATGTGTATTGGTACAAATGAATAGAATCCTATGAAATGTATTTATTTTTAAATAATTGGATAATTATATAGAACCATACATGCTATCAAAATACGGAAATGAGACACAAATTGGTAATGCTATGGACAAAAATCATTGAATTATATTGTGAAAATTATTTGGTATTATTATATATTTAGATAATTGAATAAAAAATTTCAGACAATATGATATATGAAAAAGTTTAGATACTTATAAATTTTACTAATTATGGGAAAAAATTCATAAAATAACTCTCATAAGAATTTTTTTTTTGAATATAGGATTTCATGATTATAGAAGTTGAATCAACCAAGCATATCTTTCACTAGATAAAATAAATTAAAAATTATATGAGTGAATATGGTTTAATACTGAATTACATTATTCTACATTAAATAGTTATTAAGGAATAAAAAAATATTTCTTGGAAAGAATGTGATGATCAATGTAAGTTATAATTTTAAATAGTTTTATATGATTACATAATCATTTCATTACGCCTGTCTTAACATGAGATTTCAAATATTTCTAATGAAGAGTCTACAAATAAGAATGCAATTTAAAAAAAATATAATAGTAATAAATCTTCATACTCTTTTGAATTATTCTTCCATGATAGTGATAAATGTATGTAACATTTTAGAAATAAAGTTTTCAATATTATTAAAATATAAAAGAAGAATGAGGTATTTATAATGGAATAAAAAATAAATAAATAAATACTAGAAATAATAATGATGTTTCATAATCAACCATTTATGAGTACGAAATTAATGGATACATTATAATTTAAAAAAAAACACAAATATTTAAATAAATAAATTGGAAAATATTTAAAATAAATGAATGAATTTTTTTTGGTGACAAAATTGTTCAGATTGTTTTGAATCGATTAGTGCCACATATAGTGATCAAGATATTGAGACCATTGATTTCACTGTGACACATTTTATTGGATCCTAAAACATTTTTACTAAAATTATTTTTCTTTTAAATGATAATAAAAATACAATTACATATGATGAAAATGAAATTCAATCACATTGTAGTCATAATTATGAATCAAAGAATGAAAAAGTTAAAGTAATGTGAAAGGATATTTTTGTATTGGGAAATGATACTGTACAAATTATTGAATACTTTTATAAAATAGAAGTTAAAAATATGATTTTGTAAATAAAATTTGAAACATAAAATGGTATGTGAACAAATGAATATTAATGTTTCCCCATATATGATATATATAAATAACCATGATTCTATGATATTGGATATAAATTTATAAATTTAAATACATAAAAAAAATTGGAGGAATAAATTATATATATAATAATAGATGATTGAATTCATTCTTAGAGTACATGACTAAAGTTGAAAATGATTAAAAATACGAAACATGAGGAAATAAAATTCAAAAAATACATCTCTATATTCTAATGAAAATGCATATACAGACTGAAAAGTTATTAAAAATATGAAATTGGATTTTGAAAAAATATTTTTTAATCATAAAGAATCTTTATCTAATATTATTCAATGTAACAAAATATATGATAAAATTATGTAAATTTTTAATCCCAAAATGTAAAAGAATGTATTCAGTCATAATAGTCATTCACTAATGATGAATAAGACTACATTTGTTAAAATATCTTGATTTATTGTTTTGAGTGTCAGATTTTTTTAATCTATAATTCAATTAAATTATTTGAATGAATAATTTTTTATATTGAAAATTAATTCGGACATACATGAAAATTTATTATTGATGATTTCGTTACAAAAAACCAAAAAAATATTTGTTTTTATTCACTTTGTATTCCAATTTGTTTTACTGCTTATCTAATTTCAAACAAGTTAAAATGGGTATAGAAAAATTATAAATAATTGATTCATTTTATGAAATATGGCTCAAATGTATCAATGATTTATGGTATATAGATAATGGGTATTCTAAATAAATTACAATGGATATATCAAATTTTATATTTCCTTTCATGTGATTCTTTCCAAATTATATTTGGTGACAGTTCTAAATTCTAGATTAAACATATTTAAGATTAAAGGTTTTGAAAATTATTAAAATTTCAAAATTATTATATGTTGAATTTTTTAAACGAAATTTAATTACAATATCAAAGTTATGTTCTAGTAAATTTTATTTTATACATGAAAATTATAAATTTATAGTTTTGAAAATATAAATCTATTTTATATTCAAAAAAATAAAAAGATACTATTTTTATTAATAAATTAGTGGCACTTGTTTTCATAAACTATTAAATGAATAGAAAATTTAATTTTTCATTTAGCGGGTCATTTGAAATAAAAATCCCTTTTCATACTTTGAAAAATGAACTAAAATAATGTTTAACCACTCCTTTTGTCCTTGAATAGGGTGTTTACCGAAGGACAATTGTTTTGTGGAATTCTAATCTATATTAATTATCGTGGAATAATTTATAATTACAATTCAAATAGAGTAATATTACAATATTCACACACATCCCATTGATGATATATTTTAAATGGATAATTGGATTAATATTAAGTATCCATGATTGAGTTGGAGATATGTTGTTTTTGAGAAGCATGGCATAACATTTATTCTGATGTTTAGGATGATCTTGGTCCCCATTTTCTTTTATATTTTTTTCAAAGCTTTTTTTATTTCACCCTTTATTTTATCCTTTTATCAACTATATTATCTCATTAAACCATTTAGGATATTGATGTAATGATAAAGAGAGTTGGATAGGGAGAGTTATGTTTCACTAGGATATCAAGTGGATCTGGATCGACGCCCAACAAACACAATGGATAGATTAAACAAAATAATTTGTGTTTTCTACAAAATGGTATGATTGTAAATGTTTTTGTAAAAAATCCTCATATATTTTCCACATTGAATTAATAGTTCAAAATAATGACTATATTAGTCCTTGTGTGAATTGATCTATCGTTAACCAATAAAATAGGGGTTTTGAATGATTCAAGTTGATTACCTTTTGGAAATAATGATTACATGACATGTGGATTCAAGGAAAAAACCATTTATTCTTCCTATTATGAGATGATGAAACTTATGGAACTAAATTCCGTGTAAATATTGTAAAAATGCTATTGTGGTACATGTCCATAAATCTGAGTACTTGTGTTGATGGAGTTTCTTAGAATCCTTGTTGTGTGCTCTTTTTAAATTTTCCAAGTCATAGCTATAAATGTCTTCAGGTATATGAGTAGACACCCCCATGTAAGTGTGGCATGGTCATCTAATTGTATATAAATAGACCTCGTACATGCCTTTCTAATGTAGTAGTACATTACCAAACCCCATGTGTTCAACGCCATGTAGATATACATGACCAACCATGTGATTGTGTAATACACACCATGTACATGAGTTACACATTCTGTACTACACATTTTTACCCTTTTTGGGGGTAATAATTATTTTTGACCACAATGTTATAAGTAGACACAAGAAGCGACCATTTTGATAACTTTTCTATGTAGAACATGATTGTAGTGGACTTGTGTTGTTTAAGGATATTCTACATGGATTTTTATGTTAAATGATATATAATAGTGGGATTGTCCATCCAATAAAATAATAATTACATATCATAAAAAGCAAGACACGATATAAAACCATGATAAGGTTAATAGTAATGGTTGGATGAATATAAAAGGGTTCAATGATTTTTAATTTTTTTAATTTTTTGGGATAATTTCTTTTTATTTGGATATGGCTTCCTATCAAAGAGACAAAGAGGTTGGTTGTTTTGGGAATCCAATAGTGGGAACTTAAAAATGAAATTTTCCATGATCTATCTTCTACAATTATTTGTATGTGGGTTTCCCATATGGAAAAGATGATGTTTTGTGTGTTTAAAATTCTCTAAAGTGTGTTTTCCCTAATATACATGTTTTTAATTGAGGATCGAAATAGTAATAAATGTGATTTTATTTGGACATATAAGATTCTATGATGTATTACCTATGATATGTATTTAACAATAGGATCACACTAGGGATTCTGATTCCCTTATACCATTTTTGATGATCCCAAATGGTATGCCTCTACTTAAATGTACACATAGAGAAACCCGAGAGGGATACCTTCACATAAGATTGAGCAATGACGTTCCTCAATTTTATTCCAATATAATGGTTTTCCATAGGGGAAAACCATGAGTGCATTAGTGATTAACCAACATTGAACGAGTGTGTCATGTGGTTTGGTAGAGTGTGTAGTATGTATCAGCCAATATCTGATGCTGAATATTTAAACCCTTGGGAATATAGTAGTAGTGATGATTTAAGGAATTTGGGAAACCCTACAATTTTATTTATAATTTCAAATTATTATTTTTGATATAAATATGCATTCCATTGTTTCTTTTTATTACTCACCCTTTGGGCCTAATAAGATGTGATGGATTAGTGGGGATAATGAAAGATACTGACCAATATCTGAATTACTATACACATATTAATTTATACTACCATCATATAAATTCATTTTATCTATGAGGATACTCCATATAGACCCTTGGATTACTTGTAATATTATGACCTAATATTACGTGCCACAATTACTAAAATACATAGTGTGTTTAATATTCCACACTAAAATTTAAAATATATGAGTTTTCCATGTGCATCATAGAAATAACACATTGTTCGTGTGTCACCCATGATTCCATGCATCATAAGAGCTCAATTATTCTAGTGGTTTTCTGTTAGTTATATCATATTCAAGTAATTGATTCTTCTAGGATCCCAAATTTTTGATGATGATATCTCGGATATATACCTATAATACAATATAAGATCATTTTAATGAATCAATATTTCATCTAGGTTGATCATTTATAAAAAAAATAGATAGGGAAAGTCCTAGGGTTCTATAATTGAGAACAAATTTTCATGTAGAGTCTTATGGATTTGTAGTTGAAGTTCAATTATCATGGAGATTAGGTTTATTCAAAAACTCAATCCTTGAAGTATATCATGTAGTATTTATTTCAAAATTCTAATATTGTTCAACAAATTGACATGACCGGTGATTGGTTACTATATGCATGACATGGTTGTTTAGTACATTAATACATTTTAATCCTTATTATGACCATATTTAGGTTTATAATCCCGTAATGAAATTATTTATGTATATTGGTAATTTTTAGTTATTTATACAAATATCATACTCCGATATGAGGTAATAGTATACACATTGAAACACCCAAGGAAGTCGCAACCACTGAGAAACATCTGGGATACAGAGAGGCATTCTAGAAGCTTTATAGAGATCTTGTACAACTATTGTTCAACTACAAAGTTGGGGTGGATGTGAATATTTATTTTTCGAATGCAACCAAGCATAATGTTAATTTTTAAATGAAGTAAAATCATGTTTTATTTTTTTAATAAGGAAAATAGACCTGAAAAATAGTGTATGTTTTACTAATCATTAAAGCATGAACATGATGTAAAATTTCAAACATAAATAATAAATAAGTATTTTGTGTGTGATTTATATTTAATGAGTAATAAACATAAAGAAAACTATTTGAATAATTTTATTACCACAATATTCTTTAGATTATTACGTCATGAATTTTTCTATACTATAAAATATTCTTTTTAGGGGGAATAAAGTATGAATCTCTAATTAATGATGATTATAGTATACTCATTTGGATTTATTTCCTATCATACAAATATTAATCATTAACCATGTTTTGTGATTTCATAAATTTTTTGCAACAATTTATAATCCTATCAATGATGTCTATCAAAAGTGAGAGAATTTTTGTATTTTTATGTTTAGAGAATTTTTTTTAAAGAAAATGAATATAAAGAATATTTATCTTAACCCCGGACACTGAAATAAAATGGTTTTATTAATATAAAATATATTTCACTTTGTGAAATTTCAAGATAATTTCTTATTGAGTTCAATATGACTAAATATTTTTTTACTAATGATTTAAATACATATTATCATATTATAAACATATTTTTCATTAGGATATTTTTAAATAAAATTACTTTTGAATTCCTTAATGGTTATCATTCTAAAATTGGATATTTTTGGGTGACAATTTAACATTATTTACTTTTAACAAAAAATAAATTTTATATAAAATTTGATTCAAAATGTGATGACAGAATATTTACAAGTTATCTTAATACTAATAGGTAAATATTGTTTTCAATAACTAATGTTATGTTGTCAACTATTATGTGAAAATTAAATTTATTGTTAATAAAATTGAAATTATAAATTAGATTTAAATAAATACGATAACGAATTAGGGAATTAAATTTAGGTGAAGTTAATGTTCATTTCAATAATAATACATTTGTTTAGAAGGGTTATATTCTATAATGGATCCTAAATAATAAAAAAAATCATTAATATCATATAGTTATAATTATAATTGTTGATTTGGAATTTGAAAAAAAAATAGGATTTTTTAATACTATGTTAAATATACATTTTTTGATGTTTTTCCTATTAACATTGATGAATTTTTAAATTATTCAAACTGGATTATTTTGATTCATAAATAATGAAATATATTTAAAGGAAATGAATTTTTGTACTTGGTTGAATTTCTAAATGAAAAATAAATAATTTCCACTAAGTGGTGTTTTCAGATTTTTTAATGTAGGAAATATAGTTGAAAATAAAGAACGACTTTTTGCTATAGGTAATTAAAAAAATATGGGAATAGAATATTATGACTCTTTTTAACATGTTTATAAGAAAGGGGTATTAAAATTTTATTTACATTATCTTTTTTTAAGATAATAATGTATATCAAATTGATGTGAACAGTTCATTTTATAATAGATTACTTATTTATGATGTGTTTATCAAATAACCCACTAGATTAGAAAATGAAATATTTCAAAATCAACTTTTTATGATTATTAATGATATATATATGAGTTTAATCAAGATATTAGTTCTTCTTATTGTGGAAATACTCATTTTTTGGTGGATCATTTTAAAAATGAAATTATGATCCTATATTTTCCATAATGAATGTTTCAAATGATATTTTTATTGTACAGATATATATTAATGATATAATCTTATTTAAATAAATAATTTTCATAGAATATATATTTTTATAAAATATTCAATAGTGATTTCTATATGTTTTTAATGATAAAATTGAAATTTTTTCATTAAATACAATTTAACTAATGAAGAGATGGTATTCGGTTAAATTAATAATTATATAATGAATTTCTTGATAAAAAGTACATCATTGTATCGTGAATGTCAATTAATAAACTGTTGTGTATAAATGTAAAATTTCATTTTTAAAAATTTGAAAATGTGGTGATGTCAAACTCTAATAAGAAATTAAAACATTCTTAATTTATTGGATGAAATCTTGACCGAATACAATGTTTTTTGTTTTTGTGTGTGCTATATTTTAGTCAAATACTAGGGATGTTAATATGTAATATTTTAAGAGAGTTATTATATATATCTAAGGAATTATCAGTACTAGAATATTTTATATAAATGTATATATTTTTAATTTATTATCTTATACTGAAACTACTTTTGGAAGATATATGCATAAATAGAAAAGCATAATAAATATGTAACATTTTTTCCAAAATAATTTAATTTAATGGAGGTATAATAAAAATATTAGTTTCATTATCTATATTTGAAGATAAGTAGGTTTTTTATTTGTAGTTGTCAGATGTTATTTTTTAGTAATAAATAATGTTTTTTTAATTTTAATTTTCGTTTTGATAAATTTAAAATATTTTTTGTATGTATATTTGTATTCTTGTTTCTAAAAAAACCTCTCAAAAAATCATGAAAAATTAATATAGATTATAGATTTCATTTTATATGTGATCATGTAAGTAAATACAATAATAGGTTTGAATTGTTTCAATTTATAAAACAAAAAGATGACATATTCACTAAACCAATTAACACTGTAACATTTGAAAAAATGACATTTGATGTTATTATATTAAAAGAATAATATTTTGATATTTATGCTTACATCATTTCAATATTTGAAGTAATTTTTTTCACATCTGAATATCTAATTTCATGCATAAATTTATTGATTTCTAATTTATCCATGAAACTTTAATACTATATATATTAATTTAATTTATAATTATATTAAATAATTCATAGATACATTTTTTCTATATTTTAATAAAAGGGGAATTCTTATTTAAACTTATTGTGTTTCAAATAGATTAAATATTGATATAAATGTCATACATATACTCATATTATATATATATCTATAAAGGTGAATATTTAGGCTTTAAAATATAATTCATCATAACATGGGAGAATGTTATTTAAATTTTTTATTTTTTAATGAATTTTTAAAATATTGAAAATATATTGTGGATAGTTACTGAATTTCAATAAATGATTTCTATCATATTTAAAAATAATAATGATATATTTTGTTTTTCAGATTAAAAATTTATTGTTTATTTTGTTTTTAAAAAAATAAAAATTAATATTAGAATATATTTGTTTTATAAAAATTACCTAAAAATTAAATAATTTTTATGTTCAAATTCCTCTCATGTTCATAATTATACCTAAATTATTTTAATAAAATTAACTAACATTAAATGTATTCATATATCAAGACCTTCCATGATCAAGTTGAATATTTTTAATATTCATATAATTAACAGTAATTAATTTCATTTAATAGCTCTCTTGATATTTTTTTGAAGTACATATTAAATTTATTTGACTATATCTTATTCTATATGACCAAATTTATTAATTTATTATATATTTAGTTATTTTATATTTATTCTAATAATTATAATAATTATTATTTAAACAAATTTATGAACAATTAATTTTCTAATCATTTTACTTACCCTTATTTATAATGTAGTAATTTATTGTGACTTTTATGAATATTTTTAAATAATATTTACCATAATTTAAGTAGTATTATTTTCATTCTACCAATATATAGAAATTCAAAATATTCCATCAACTTTATAAATATTCTATGTAACCCTTACACAACATTTTTATTTTTTTATTTACATTTACATAACACATAATGTATTATAATTCACCTTTCCATAGTGTTGATTTTACGTTTATACAATGTTTACCAGTATGATTTTACCCTATTTAGTGTCCCACGTATAATTATACACTTTGAAGAATACAATTATACCTTTATATATTGTTTCATGTACCCTTACACAATGTTTTAAATTATTATTTTACCTATTGGAGATGATATCACTTAAACATATATGATTTTTTATTTTACCATTACATGAACAATTTTCTAACCACTACACAACGTATATACCATAGGAGTTAACATGACATAGGCAATTGATTTTCATAGCTACTCTTATGCATGGAGAATCTTACCACTGATAAAGTTATGAAAAACTAATGGTACCCTTAATCAAGGTATAAAAAATATTTTCACTATAATTAAACAAATATAATACGCTTTTTAAAAATATAAACTCATTTATATTTTCATTATACCATAACACATTAATGTATTTCCCCCTTACATTGGAATGAAAACATAGTTTTCCATGTTAACTAAATTTTCATTTCTTCAATGGTTTAATCATTTGATTCAATTTAATTTCTTTTGTTTATTTTATTTTATTAATTATATAAATTAATATTATTGATATAGAAGCAATGATAAGTGTTTATACTTATTTTTAAAAACATTTTTATAAATATTATTATTTTTCACTTTGGCTATGTAGAAATAATCTACAAAGATTCAACTAAAATAACTATATAACATACTCCCAATGTGATTAGACTATCTGGGACTCATTTAGTTGTGTCACAAATTTGGTTACATGCGATGTTAGAACTTTTAAACCATTCAACTTTATAGATTTGTCTACATTATTAAATCACGTACTTGTTTATATGATATTCAATATTTCTCTCAAATCAACTTAAGAACTGATATAATTCAACGGCTACACAAAATTTTTAAATAGTTGAATATATTGAAAAATATTTTCCCATATTCATATCAATAAAATGGTGGTTTTTAGTTGATAAAACCCCCATATTTAGGGAATCACAAGATCTTTATGACTAGTAGATATTTTTTAGTAAATGAACACCACAACATACGATAATGAAAAAAAACTAATTCTCAATTCATATTTGTTTTTGTTACTATGTAATCGATATGATAATGTAAGAATGTCATTATTAAATTCAGTTATGATAATGTGGATAATTTTAAATGAGCTACATTGACATTCATATCATCTTCTCTCTAAAAATAATTATCATTTTCTAGTTTTCACAATTATCAATCCTCATCTTCTCTCTAACAATCATCATCATTATCTTATATTCCCAATCTATATCCAATTTAAAATTCAATAGTATATAAATTAACTGGATGTTACCTATGTTTTGAGTCAATGAACATAAGTCACGAATGATTATATGTAGACTCCGATAAAAATTAATGTATTTTTTGTGACTTGGGGTACTATAAATTGTAGGGGTTTTAAATATGTTATGATCGGTTACATAATAGATAAAAATATTCTATAATTGTAGAGAAGAAAGAATAATAGATTTGGATCTTACTTATTATTTTAGATACTTTATATGAATTTATATTAAATCAATATTTTTGTATATTCAGTATGACATATAATAAATCTATGACAGGACCATATAGGTATAGTGTCTCTAGAAATAGGCAAATATAGAAAATGGTTCATAAAATATCTACATTGTATCCCAGTAATTAATCCATAACTCGACTAATGCAGGAATATAATACATTATAACCTTCTTAATGACCTAGGGGAAAGAAACATATGAAAGGGTTAGCTGAAATTCTCAGTATGGATAAACAAGGGAAATATTGAACATATCATTATCATAATACATAAGAACATAAAATTTGTAAGTGTAATCAAATATATATAATATCATGATATCATATCATTGGATAAATATTCGTAATAATTAATGTAAAAAATCACAAATGTAAAATATAAGACTTTTTTGGATTCACATAATAATGAAAACTAATTTTATATTTTTTATGTCTTATTTCATAGACCATCATTACGGACAATGTCCATCAATGATCATACTTCACTCCTCATTCCAATCATGTATTACACCGCCTCATTTATTTTCCACTCCATTCATGTCTATCTAATGAGATATAAATATTTAACCAATGCAATTGAGGGAGATATAGCTCTCACCCATCTTATAATAAAATCATTTTTACATGTTCAATTAAAAAATAAATCATATAATAACAAAAAAAAAATATGGGTTTCTTCAACTTATTTCCATCATAAACCATATAAAATAAATAGAGTTTATAAATATCATTCCATTATAAACAGAACTCAAATTATTATTATAAATGTGATAAAAACATATGCCTATATAAATAAACTCATTTTTCATGTAAAATAATTTTAACAAAACACATGAAATTAATTCTCGAGGAAAATAAAATTTCATCCTCAATTTTTTTTCTTTTATTAAAAAATTGTAAAATTTTAAAGGAATATAATATATTTTAAAATAACATTGAAACATGGTGATATAAGACTCATGGAAAAACGGAGTTTTTAATGAGTAAAAATATAATCAAGCCATATGATTTAAAATAACATTCTTGGACCTTTTCTGAAAAAAATATAAAAATAACCTCATATAGAAAACAAAAGAATAATTTGTTCAAAACCATGTATTAAAGGTCAAAAAGAATTTAAAATTTTATTTGACATGAATATTAAAATTGTACATATTTTATGAAATCATTTTATAGGAAATGTAGAAAAGGATGATAAATATACAATAGTTAATAATTTCATATAAACACTCTCAGATAATTATTAGATTAAAAAATTATCCCTTACTATAGGTCTGATATACATCGTATGTATCAGAACCACTAGTATGATTATTTAATTAATTATATTGACTTATTCTGGAATCATAGTTACTTTTACGATATCATGTTTCATTATATTTTCATCCGTTTGTAAGAAACAATTCATTATCACTCATAATTTTGGATAATAGCTGATTTATGTTATTATACAGGTTTTGTTAGATATGTTCTTGTTACAAAAATTAGGATATAGTTATATCACTTAAAAAATTATAATCTAAATATTTATATAATCATTATTCATTCCATTCATGTATATAATCATTGTTTAACAATGATGATGTAGAATGAATCATATAGCACAGTGGAGACGGTAGGTCGTACGTATGTACGAGAAACGATATTGTTACCTTAATTTTGGAATCGCATTGAAGTAGATTGTGTATAATATGTATTAATAAATATATTGTTATAATAATCATATATAGTTATTATTTCAATCATTATAGCCATACATGTAAGGTGGTGGATATAAATTGATTACACCCTAGCGTGGATGCTGTAAGCCGTATGTACGCGCGTGGGGTGATATCATTTTTAAAAAAGATGAATATAAGATGGAATATGTTTTTTTCATAATTATAATAATATATAATTATATTCTTGATACATATGATATTACATTATAATGAAATAAAAAATGATGTGGTAGTAGAAGAAGAAATATGTTTGAAGGAATCAGTGGAAGAGATTACCTCTTCTTGGATGTTCTTCCTCTAAATATCTTATTAGAGCACTAGTGTTGGTATTTTCCGATTAAAAGATTAACTAGAATTTATATAGCGATGTTGAGAAGGAAACATTTTAAGGTTTGGATGATCTTTAAGGATCAAGGTGAAGTGTAGTGTTGTGGGAGGACCTTCCCTTTTATAAATGAGGTGATGGGATGTTTTGGAAACTCCATAAATAATAATTTATAATAAAATCAAAACCTCCAACAAAACAGCCAAAATAACCTAATTTCAAATATGAGGTGAGATTAGGCTATGTCTCATCAACCAATAAATTTTGTAAAAGTATTTCTATCAATTTAAACCTTATCTATTTAATTAATAAAATGTTATTTTATTTATTTTTAAACTTGGGTAACAAATAATTTAATATTAAAATGTTGTATTATTTACTTATTGGATGTAATATGAGCAATAAATAATTTAGATCATTTTAACCCATATAATAATTATTAAATTTTTTAAAAAAAATAAATTATTTTAAAATAGTTTAATAAATCATTATTTTGATAAAAGTAAATAATATCAATTTTGAATCTACTCAAATCACTGATTATTAAAAATATTAATATAATAAGATAACTTCAAAGAAAATTATATTACTAAGATGTCAAGGTCATCTTGAATATTTATTATAAATGTTAATTAGACCTAGTCATACTTACTTTAATATTTTTAATTGCATTTAATTGGTTTTTATCTTTATTAAAAAATGAATTCAATAGTTTGGTGTAATATTTTAATAGGATTATATGTCATATAAAATTTAATAATAAAAAATTATGATTAAGATATGTCTATGAAATTTCATAAGAATTAATGTATTAGAATTTTATATATGGATATTCTAATCTTTAAAATGACATACATTTTAAATTATGAAGGTGACAACTATTACCTCGCGTTAATTAAAATAATATATGTGTTATAATACAATATATAAGACTCCGAATAGACCATAAATCAGTCCATGTAAGAGTATGGTTGAGAGATACCAAAAACATTTATTTTATTAGGTGTTTGAATATTTTAATGGGTAATATAATTTTATTAAAGAATATTTTAGTGATTTTTCTTCAATTAAATAATTTATGCATTATTAATTTATTTGATATTAAGGTAATGATTTATAACCAAATAATTTCAAATAAATTACAATGATAGTTGAAAAAATTTTGTCCTTAAAATGAGTATTTTGAATTGAATGTATAGTTAGTATAACCATATATTAAAAATGGTTTAGTTATTAAACATTGAGTAAGGCATATTTATCATTTCATAAATAAAATAAATTAATTCTCAAAATCTCATCAATGTAGATTAAAATGGATACCATTTAGAACCAATGATGATTTAGGATAAAACACAAAAATCCAATGATATTATGCAATTTTTTAGGGAAATTTTATTGTAGTATTCTTACCCTTATTTTCTTGGTTTACTACTTTACAATATTAATAAAAATTGGTGAATTTACTATTCATGATGCCAAAAAATAAAATAAAACTATTTACATAATGTGGACCAACATATTACAAATATGGAATTAATTTTTCAAAAATAGAAACAAATAATTTTCTGTAATTACATTAATATTATTCTCGTTGTGAGAAAGAGAAAATTTGTTATAAAAGATAAAACATTGTAAAAGATGGAAATTTTTTTAAATATTAATTTAATTTAAAAATAATTCTAATGAAATAAATTATTTTTAATGATAAAACTATGGTATATGTCTACTTTAATACCATTATATTTTAATTTTCAACCGTGTGAATTATTTCGATAAAAAATGTTGTCTTCAAAATAAAATTTATTGTATTTTCACTATTCATCACAACCTGAAATTTATCAGAAAAATATAAAAATTCATCCAAATTAAAATGTTTTATTCATATTAAAAAGATGTTTATTTTTTCATATTAAAATTATTAATATGTGAAAATATTAATTTAAAAGTGGTTCTACCGGAAAAGTCCTAAATTATCCTTTTTAAAAATATAGGTTTTTATACATCAATTAAGGTTTATTCTAACATATGACTATAATATCCTTTTTAGGGATATAAAAAATATAATTATTAAATATTTAACATATAAATATATTTATTTATTTATCTATCATTAACATCATTACAACTTTTATTACTCTGAAATATTAAAATATAATCTTTATTTATATTTTTTCATAAACAATTGATAGCCAATGAATTCACAATGCATCTTTATAACATAGTTGCACTTATTCAAAATAAAATAATGGCTGGTATATAATGATAAATTTATTATATGGGAATCTAATGGTTTATTTAATCTTCCGATTTCGTGCAATGCAATCTTATGAAGAAATAATATTATTTAAATAAAATATTTCATAAAAACAATTGGGTGTTACATTCTACCACCCTTAAAATTAAATTTCAAACTCAAAATTTGTAAAATGGTAAAAATAGATGTGGAAACCTCTCCCTAATCACATCCTCAATATCACAAATTGATTCCTCAAATTGGTGGTTCTACCATAAATCTTTAACTAAGAAATTCGTCTTATTTTGTAGAACTTTTTCTCTATGATCCAGAATCTCTATCAGTTGTTCTTTTCAAGGAAAATTATTCTTCTGTGGAATGACTTCTGAGTTTAGTATATTTGATGGATTAGATGTGTATTTTTTTATGAGTTATAATGGAACACTTCATGAACTTTAGAGATATTTGTTTGTAGCACCACTCAGTAAGAAACCTTCCCAACATAATCCAGAATTTCCAAAGGACCGGTATACCTATGGTTGTTCTTGACCTTCATTCCAAATATTGTTACTCTATCCATGGGAGATATTCGTAGAAACAACATTATCAGAAACATAAATCTCTATGTCTTTTCATCGATTTTAAGCACAAATTTTTTGTCAAATCATAGCTGCTCATATGTATTATTGAATAGATTTGACATTCTCTACCATTTCATCATCAAGGTCATGTGCTAATGGGGTTCATTTAGTGAATTCATCCCAGTAATTTAGATTTATATTAATATTTCCATATAGGTATCATAATTTGTCATCTTAATACCGAATTTAAAACTTTTATTATAGGAAAATTTAACCAAACTTATATGTTGATCCCAACAACCTTTTAAATACTTAGAGTAAGCTATCATAATGTTATATAGAGATTGAATAATCCACTCAGACTGGATGTATTCCATAGGATGATAAAAATTGCTGAAACATAAATTTGTATCTAGATCCTATTGATGGATTTACCAGACCCTCGAGGTAATCCTCATATCCCAATTATTTATAACAAAATGTCATAGTCTATGAAATATTAGCACTTTCTTTATATATATCCTGTAATGAAAATCAAGGGATAAATCATCTCTAATAGCTATGAAGTGTGATGACATCGTAAGGTGATCAACTATAACATTGATATAATTATTTCCAATAGAGGTATTGAGAGGTCCAATGAAAAGGTATGTAGTGATGTTTTACCATTTCCATTCTAGTATGGGTAATGGTTGTAACATCCCAACATACTTCATCCACTTATCCTAAATTTCTCAAAAACCAAGCATCGAGAGACATATTCGACAACATCTTTTTCTCATTCCATCTAACAATAAATACCCTTTTATGTCCTTATACATCATTGTACATATAGGTTGAATAGAAAATGAAGAACTATGATACTCATCCAATAGCTTCGTTATTCTTAGTATGATAGAAATTCAAACCCAATTATAGAAACATATTATTCTATCACTCCTATGGATTAATTCCATATCATTTTTCACCTTTTATAGATCTACATCATTCTTCTATGGCGCCTTAATCTTCAGTTGTTTATATGGAAGAATATTCCATTGAAAAAGATAAAATATCTCCCAATTCATTTCAATTTTAAGATACATACATTAAAAAACAATAAATATTGGATCATTCGTGATACACATTACATATAAGTTTGTGTGGTATTGTCGACCAGATGAATCTGCCTCCTTTTTTACTTTCATTGAGTGGTAATTAATAGATCATTCATAATCATTAATAAAATCATTCTATCTTATGTGGCATATATATAGCTCTCTTAGTGTGAAAATATACGTTAAAATTTTATGATATGCATAAATATCACAACTTTCACAATAAATATACTGCCTCCATATCTTCAATGAAATGATTATAGTAGCTAACTCCAAATCATGAGTTCGGAAATTTTTCACATGGATTTTCAATGACTGTATGTAATAAGCTATCATTATATCATATTTTATGAGAACAATTACCATCCATTTATCAGATGCAGCACTATAGATCATAATCCATTCTATAATACTCGTTCGTGTGAGAAAAGGATCACTATCTATCCTTTTTTAGAACTTTGGAATTCCCTTTACCTTACTCATTCCATACCGACGTAACTCTTTTCCCAGTAAACATGGTTATTGAATTTGATAATCACGAAAAAGATTTCCCAGATCATCGATAATATCCATCCAAACCAAAAAATCATCATATCTGAGTAAACATTTTTTGTCACAACAAACATTCAAAAACATTTGTTTTTGATAGATCCAAATATAAAACTTCTTTTGAGATTATGTGACCCAACAATGAATGTTTTTAAATCCAAAATTGAAACATGGTAAAGTTTTCATATTGATTCCCCTTTATAAATGACTTTTGTAAAAATTTGAAGTGGTCTTCAAGTTCATACATTCTCTTAAAATAGACAAAAATATCATATATAATGTCTACCACAAACTTTTAAAGAATGTATCTAACGTATATATTCATTTAATCAGTGAATATAATGGAGTAATTTAGAAGACCAAAGGCATTACTATAAATTCATATCTTCCATACATTCTAAAAAATTTCGCCTTTGGTATATCCTCATTTTGACCCTTAATTAATGATATCCTGAGGAGAGATCAATCTTGGAAAGGTGTTGTGCTCCTTATAAATTATCTAATAACTCATCAATGTGGTGAAGATGATATTTTTTCTTGATATTCTACTTTTTATGTTCTCAATAGTCAATTTAGAGTCTCATTGATCAATAATTTTTCATAAAATACCCGAACATGTGCTCCTCAAGGTGACACACAAGGGCGTATAAATCCATTATCTATATTCTCTTGGAGTTTCTTCTTTCTTTACTAAAACTCATTTGGGGACACTCTATATGGTATCCTTGAAATTGGCATAGAACCTGATATGAGTTCTATTGAATGCACACTATCCTGAATTGATGGAAGACCGGGAAAATACTCTAGAAAGACATCATAAATATCCCATAAAATGGGTGTATTCTTAAAAATGAGTTTCTTTCCAATGATTTTAGATAAATAAAAATAATTTTTATGAATCAAAACCATAAGTTGGATGAAATTTCTACTGAAAGGTTATATGCATCCTTGCATTGATATATGATCACATATTGATCTAGAACACGAAATGTGTCTTCCCTTCCATTGAAATTGATATCAGCACCATATATAATATCCAAATCCATGACAAGAATGACATATAATTACACTATAGGAATAATCAGCTGATTTTCCTGAATGTATTCCCCAAAACATCATCTGGAGAATAATTATAAACATTTGATGCAACATTTATGTCATTAAAGTTTTGACAACTAAATGAATATCTAAATGTTGAGGTAATATGGTGATACCCATTAATGATTATCCCTAAATAAAGGAGTGGCTGGATCCATAACCAATAAAATAGTTATGAATTTAGAGTGGAAGATAACTGTACCTTTCACCACATCATTATCAAACTCCACATTATCAATAGTGAATTCATGTGACATTATTTTGTCATTGGATGAAAAACTTTTTAGATGATGATCATCATCATTAAAACGTGTATTATGAAATGGATTGGCATAATTATCCATTTCCATTCACTTGTAGAATTGATGTATTAGTGGTGCATTATGTATATACATTTCTCTATTCACATCATTAGACGTCTTTTCCCAAAATATCAGCATTAAACCACCAATTGACCATATTTTCCACATTTAATTTTTTCTTGAATTCTCTTTAATACAATGTCATCATTGTTTGTTTCAACTCTTTGAGAAGAAGGGAAAACTCATATTCTTTTTAGTGTGGTCTTTATATTTTCCTATAAATTCCATTTTTCTCTTCTTATCAGGCCCAAAGGACTAATAGGTTACTCTAGTCTCCATCTAAACATTGAGAGAACACGAAACGATTTACTCTTAGATACTAAGGTTCCTAATGGTTAATTACCATCAGAGACATGGTTTTATGAGACTAAAAAATATATCAATTTTACTCTCATGTAGGATAATAATTTCATAAGCATACCATAACTGTCATGTAAATTTTTCTCTTAGGCACCAAAAAATTCATTATCCTTCTTCATAATTTCACGAAACACCATATCCAACATTGTTCAAAGTATATAAGGAAATTTCATAGTGAAAAATATGATATTGAAGTCATCCCATTCCACAGACCCAATTTCATCTAATTTCGTTGTATTATTGATAAGTTTCAACATTTGATTAGCTTCTACTTTGAAATTATAAAATTATAAAAAGAATTTGTCATGTTCAGAACATTGTAAGACTAAAAATATATTTTCAGTTTTATTGATTCACTGTTTAGGAACTAATAAATAAGAAGACCCACTAAATGAAGTTGGAAACTACCTCATGAAGGACTAAATAGATTGTATTCCACCATTTTCTCGAATGGAATTCCAGAAATATTCATATCTTGATAATTTTGTTTGTTCATAGCTTCAATATTATTAATTCGATATTTGATAACATTTGGATGATCATGAGTACTATCCTTACATTGCGCATCACATTCATCATTTACCTGATTCCTCTATGTTCCAACAAGTGACTAAAACCAAGAAGAATAATATGAGAAATAATAATCATAAATAAAAACACATATTCAATAATAAAATTGAAATTTAATACATATTATGTTTTATGATAGATTATTGATGGTCATTTATAAACAATATGATTGTATCCAATACCTATACATATCCATAGGGTTCTAACTATTTCTTTCACATCCTAGTTTCCAATTGATAACTATACCATTCCTATGATACCATCACTACCGATCCATAAATTACATACATTAATAATAATTCAAAAGATATTTATATTAATTATAACATATAATAAATCCACTACAACACCGTATATGTATACTATATTTAGAAACATGGAAACCTAAACAACTTTTTTATAAAACATCCACATTTTATCCTGCATATTTATTAATTACTAGACTCATTCTGACATATATTACCTAATAACACTTTTCATGAGCTTATGAAAATATAAATATTAAAAGATTATCTCAAATTCTTAGTAATGGTAAAAGAGGGAAGTATAAAACATATCATAACCATTATATGTTAGAATGTAACATTTGAAAGACATATGATGCATTTGAAAGATCATGATTTCAATCATGGTAAAAAATTCAATAAGTATTAATTGACATAATACAACAATTCAAAACATAATAAATGATTTTTTTGGATCACCCATAAGAATATCAACATATTTCATATTAATCAAGGCCAATTACCATGACCATCATATTAGACATAATCCATTAGTGAACCGAATTCACTCCACATTACCTCCCTATATTACTGAACCATATTTATTTCTCATTCTAGACATGTATATATCATGAGATATAAAAAATTACCATATAAAGGGGAGGGATATTAAGGTCCCACACATCTAATAGTGATATTATTTTAACGTGTTAAATAAACAAATAAATCACATCATAACCCACATAATAAAATTGGTTTCTTAAACATCAATCCATCTTTATCAATAAAAAAGTCTAGTTCATAACTATAATTACATCATAAACAAAATTTAATTCTGGTAAATAATATGGATTGATTCAAAACCCTATTTTCATAATGTCATCATGGATTGAAAATTATTTTGATAAAACACTTGAAATTACTTTTATACGAAAATGACCTTTCTTATTCAAAAAAAATTCCTTTCATAAAACACAATTAAATTTTAAAAGAAAATAATCTCATTGAGAAAAAACTTGAAAACCAATATGGATTTCTTCATTTCAATAATGAGTAATGAAATCATACAAGTCCATTCATTCCATATTAGTTAAAATCCATTCTTCAAGTGGTTTTTCTAGTAATGAAAAAATGTAACTCCTATGGAAAACAGAAGAACGATCCCATACAGACCTTGTATTAAAAGAAAAAATTGGTAAAATGAAATTAAATATACATACCATAACAATAAACATTTTATTAATTCAATTATTATAAAACATGGACTTGAATTATAAATATACACTACTTAATAATTACATATAAATAATCATGGATAATAATGAGATTTCGAAATTATCCTTTACCATAGGACAAACAACCTTCCTATGTATTTGAACCACCCGTATAATGATTTAAATACTGTTATTTAATTATTACATTATCATAGTTATTATTATGATATCATAGAGGATTATATTATCATCTGTTTGTTAGTAACATTTCATTATAACTTATTATTCAGAATTTAATAACATTTTGTTCTTATGCATGTTTTTTCAGATAAGTCCATCTTCTAGTTCATAGGATTTAGTTAAGAAATTTAAATAATCATATTAGTATTATATATATCAAATTAACTCATTCTATTCTTGTATATAATTGCGGATTAATTAAGATCGTGTAGAATGATCCGCATTACATTGTGGAGATGGTAGATTGTACGTAAGCACGAGCGATGATATAGTTACAAAAATTAATGAATGGTATTAAAGTGGATGGTTTATAATATTCAATAATATATATAATTTCATAATGATAATACATAGTTATTATTTCCACCATTATACCCATCCATGTAAGGTGTTTGTGAAAATCAGATTACCCCACATTGTAGAGAAAGTATGTTGTACGTACGCACGCATGGTGATTTCATTTTTCAATGGATATAAAATTGAATATGGTTACTTAATAATTAAAATTACAGATAAGTATATTATAGATACTTATGTTATTACTTTATAATGAAACAAATAATTAACATAATGTATAAGAAGAACACATTTCAAAATAATTGGTAGAGGAGATTACATCTTCCTCGACGTTCTTCCTCTGAATCTATTTTTCTAGCACTATAGTTAGTCATTGAAGATAACCAGAAACTATATAATGTAAATAGTGAAGTATTTAAGGAAACATTAAAGGGGATATAACATCATGAAGGATAAATGTGACATGAATTGTTGAGGGAGGAGTTTCTCTTTAATAATTAAGGTGAGGGGCACTTTTAGAAACCACAAAGATAATAAATTATAATAATATCACAAACTACCTCAAAACCTTCAAAAATATCTAAATTATAATATGATATTAAATAGGGTTGTAATATAATTATCCAAAAACATTTTTTCAGGTATTTATATAAATTCCAAACTTATCCTTTTAATTTATACTCTGTAATTATATTTAATTTTTGACTAGGGTAACAAATGAATTAATATTATCATTGTGTAGTATATACATATTTGATGTAAGATATACCATAAATGAAAATATTATAACAGTTTATTCCATATAATAATTAATATATAATTTTAAAAATGTTTATGGATATTTAAATAATTTAATAAACATTATTTTGATAAACAATCAAATGTATCAATTGAAACACTATTGAATTCACTAATATTTAAAATTAATAATATAACATGATAAATTTCATCCTAAATTTTTATTATATTCCGAGAAGGTCATGGAAATCTATAAAATTAATTATAAAAATAAATTATCACAAATTATAATTACTATAATATTTTTTATTTCATTTATTTGATATTTCACTATATAAAATAATTACTGCAACAATATTGTGTAATTATTTAATCAACATATTATTAAATAAAAAATATGAGTAAGAAATTACGATGAATATAAATATACTAGATATCATAATAATACATTTAGTAGAATTTATCTATTGTAAAATTCAATATTTTGCATGTTATACATATTAAATTGTGAAGGTGAAAACTTTATCATGACTTCAAATAAAAATATTTAATTGTCATAATCCCATCTATAATGCTAAAAATTGTCCATAACATGACCCTTGGATGATTTTGTTCATGATATACTCGACCAAAATGTTTTGGTCAACAATTTGGATCTTTTAATGGTTAAGATAAATTTAATAAAAACAATATTATTGGTTTCTCATCAATTAAATAATTACAACATCATTATTGTATGAGATATTAGCAAAATTAGGTATTTTCATAAAATATAAAATATATTACCATGATAAAATAAAACATTTTATATTTCATATGAGTATTTATAATTGAAATTATATTTTTATATCTTTATATTAAAAATGCTTTAGTTATTCAAAATTGACTGTGATATATTTAACATTTCAAAAATATAATAATTCAAAAGTCCTTATCTCATTAAAGTGAAGTAATATGGATAAATTTTCATCCCAAAGTTGATTTGGGAAGAAAATAACTCATAAAATGATTTTAATACCAGTTTTATTTTTATTTTGTAAAATTATTCTTACCCTTAATTACCACATTTAACTTTTTACCATATACATCATAATTCAACGTAAAATTAATTCTAATGCATTAAATTTAATTTAATGATAAGAAAATAATTTTTTGTTAACATTAAAACCATTAAATATTACAACATAACTATATAAATTAATTTAATGAAAAATTGATTTTCACATAAAATTGAGTGTGTTTTTACTATTCATCATAACATGATTGTTAATAGAAAAATATAAAGAATTCATCAAAAATAAATTTTTTATATTCTAATTCATAAGAAAATTCTTATATTCACCTATAAAAATTATTAATTTATCATAATATTAATATAAATGGTGGTCTCATTTAAAATTCATCAAATTACCCTTTAAAAAAATATATCTTTTTATACATCAAATATAGATTCTTCATACCCTATGTCAAAACTATACATTTTATGAATATCAATAATATTTTATAAAATATATAAAAAATATATAAGTCATTAATTTCCCTACCAATATTAATTCAATCAAAAATAAAAATATTTTATTGATTTATATTTTTCATAAATAATTGATAGCTATTGAATTCAAAATGCATTTTTATAATATAGTAATACTTATTCTTGCTAACATAAAAACTAGGATATTATAATAATTTTATACTAAGGGTGTATTGGCGTTCAATGAAACTAATGATTGAATGAAATTAATGCAACTAAAGACTAGTGATTATCGAGACAAAATAATTGTAACAGCCCAAGATTTTATAAAAAAATATTCTTTTTAATGTCTTCTGTTAGGAGCTTGCACAACACGCATCCTTGACTTGCCTTGCATTACACGCAATCACGACCTTCCTCGATAGCGTGTGTAATACGCAATACCGAGTTTCACTAAACAACGATATACTATTAAAATATTATTAAAACTAGCCGGTATGAATAGTAATAACCACTTTTTAAAATTCTGTAAATCTTATTTTTCAAAATGAACTTCATTTTTGGATTCAGAGTATCGAATTTAGCCTATGGTGAAATTTTGGTACATTTCGGATAAGTTTCATATTCTGATGAATAGTGAAAATTACTAAATTATAATTAAAAAACAACTTTTTTAATCGAAATAATTAATAGTGATAAATTATTAATTGGAGTAGTTTTAAAGTATATTTAGAATATATTTTTACAATTTAATACAATGTTGGTCATTGGATGTAATTGCACATTTAAACCAGACATAAACAAGTGTCAATCTTTTGATAGATATTGTTTCTAAAAACACGCTATTTGTTTTAACAGCGGGATTTAATTACAAAATTAATTAATGCAACTTTTATGTTATGAATTTGGTAAAATAGACTTCATTTTTGAATTCGGAATATGAAATATAGCTTGGGATGAAATTTTGGCATTGTTCTGAAAAACATCAATTTTTGATGAATAGTGAAACTACTAAGTGGTAGTTAAAAAAACTGAATTTTTCATAAAACATAATTTTACCACTTCTGTGAATGGAATTTCAAAAATCCGAGAGACACGGTTGATGTCAGTAAGTAAAATGTGGTTCAATGAGATGAAAATAATTTTTGGTGAATAGTAACTTTTTACTTTTATTTACCACGGTTAAAAGTAAATAGGGTAATTAAGGGTAAGAATGATATTAATATTACCCTAACACATGTCCTAATTCTATTGGAAAAGTGTATCTCGACCAAAAACAACCTTAAGTGTAACATATTATCATTTAGGCCCACTTGGATTAGATTAGGACATTTATTATTATTTAATTCAAAGAAGAGTTAAAAGAGTAAAAATCAAAGTTTATTCACTAAAACATTTTTAATATTGGGTTATACATAAGATAAATTCGACTATAAATTTTAATTAGAAAGCTAAAAAGATTTCCTACATGATGATATTTTATTTGTAATTTTTAGACATCAAATAATTTAATTTATTTATGACACAAAATGATGCAGTAATTATCTTATTAATGAAATATTGACAAAATTGATATTATAAATACCAAAATAAATGTAATTTCAGACTTTTTATGAATTCCACTAATTTTATAGGTTACTATGATATATTAATGTTTATTTAATCAACTTTTTTAGAACATATAATTCTGTTATGACTTTCACAAAAATCATATATCAAATAGTGTCAAAATTGACACAAAATAGTTTTTAAATAAAATATTATATTATTAATTGTTATTTTATTCCTAAAAATCTAAGGTTCGGCCAAATGACTTAGATAAGGATATATATATTAATAATAAACAATTTGGGGTTCTTTTGGCATGTTATAGTAAGTGTATTAACCATATAGTGAAAGAAAACAAAAAGACACGGTAAAAGTTAAATTATTTAACTTAGAGTTAAATCTAATTGATAAGGTTAAAATAAGAACCTAAACTTGTCTAAATTCTATTGGTTGATAGGATTTCGACCCATCCCCACCTTAGCTTCGAAATAAGACCCTTTGGAACCATTATAAACCGATTTTGACTTTAATATAAAATAATATTTTGAGATATTCCTAAGGTGCCCCTCTCCTCCCTTATAAAAGGGAACCTCCTCCCCCTCCTCCTCACACCAATTTGAGCACTCAAGCTCGGCCAACCCCTGACAAAATCTCTTCTCCACTTCCCTAGAAACATCCTAGAGGTTCTGGTCTTCCTCAAAGACCAATTTTAGTTCCCTAAGAGGAGGTCTCCAAAAGGCGCTTCAAAGAAGAGGTAATTACCGTTACCAATTCTTTCATCTTTATTTCTTCTTCCACTTCTTTTTCTTAGGTTGTTTCATTATGAAGTAATAACATCAGTATCACTCATATACTGATATGTTATTATACGTATGAAACAACCCTATTTAACCATCTATCTATCCTACGGAAAAAGAAATCACCGCGCGTGCGTACGTACGGAATACCGTCTCCACGCCGTGGTGTAATCTATTTTCCACCACCACCTTACATGGATGGGTATAATGGTGTAAATAATAACTATACATAGTTATTAAAACATCATATTGATTCTGATATATTTTATATTCCACTCCAATTCAATTCAATATTTATAGAAATGATATCATCGCTCGTGCGTACGTACGGACTACCGTCTCCACGACGCGATGAGATTCATTCTCCATGTTAACCATTTAAGAAATATTATAATATATATATAAGAAATAATAATGAAATATATGACATTATAAAGCTACTGGATTTATGTATATATATACATATGTATGTCATCTACTTACTTCCATTTCAAGACAATAAGGAAAGGAAAACAGCGTTCATGCGTACGTACGGACTACCGTCTCCCTGAACGGTGGTTTTCATTTTATTTATCTACCTATTATATATATATATATACTGAATATATATGATATATAAATCATATTTTATATTCTGGAAGTGAGTAAATCATGATATAAGTAATAATGATGTCAAGAACAACAAGTCAAAACACCTACGATAAATGAAACGATTTTACCCAAAACGCTTCTTTAACATGGAATTTACAAAAGAACGGGTAATATAATGTAATAAGTGAACCATATATGATATCATAACAATTAATATGATTCTGTAATAAGTCAATATCATGATTTAAATCATTATACAGGATGTTCGGACACTTACAAAGAAAGTCGGACCTAAGGTAAGGGAAATATCACAATCTCATTTTTATCCGAGATTGTTTATTCGTAAGTATTTACTGGGGTGTATTTTAACATCCACATCCATGTTTACTCAATATGTAATATTATTTCCATCCACCTAAAATTGTTTAAATCCATTTTTACCCTTCGGTGAGTTTTTAGTAATATGTATGAAAGGAATCTTTTGTCGTACGAGGTACTTTTTGACTTTTCCGACAAATGTACGAAGAATGTTTTTTTTAACTTATACGGCACGAACGGATTTCTACTGTTTTATAAAGCCTTGTTTTCATGAAGCTTCCTCTAAAAGATTTCATGACTATTTTCAATAAAATCTCTTTCTTTTAAAATTGCATGATGTTTTGTGAAAAGAAATTGATTTTGAAGAAGAAAGGATATTTTCCTCAAGAATTCATTTCAAGTGTTTTATCAAAATTATTTTCCATCTAAGATAATAAAGGGTTCTGTTTCTATCCATATTTTTACATTGATTTGACTATGTTGTGATGGAATTATGTTTATGAATTCCTTTATCTTATATGAATTGATTTATGATGTCATGATGTTTCAAGAATCCCATTTTTGTTACATATGTTATGCGATGATGTATGTTTTATGATTATGTGGCACACATAAGAAAGGATTCATTATAAGATGGGTGGGACCTATATCTCCCTCCAATGCATTGGGTAATGATTTTATATCTCATGAGATAGACATGGCTGGAACGGAAGGTTATTTCGGTTCAGTGATACAGGACTGAAACGAGGAGTGAACTCGGTTCAGAAAGGGACTTTGTCCACTAAGATAGTCTTGGCAATTAGTCTTGACTAACAAGAAATGATTATCTATGATTATGTGTGTATGCCACAAAGTTTCATGTTTTAAGTTATGATTATTGGGATTACTTTTTCACTGCCATGATTTATCCCATGATTATGAAATTATGCTCTCTTTTGCAGGTTATGATTTCAAAAATGTTATGTTCTTATGAATATGATGTGATTGATATTTATTTTGTTTACCCTTACTAAGCATTTGAGCTCACCCTTTTATGTTTTCTTTTCCCCAGGATATAAAGAAAGGTTTTAGGTAAAAAAAGGAAGATCTTTATGGGAGATTTTGAAGATCTTTCACCACGATTAGAAGATTATAGTCCGAGTTTCCAAAGACACTAAACTATTACGATCCTTGTGTGTGTGTTTTTGTTATGTACTAAGTATTCCACAAAAGTAATGTAATGTCCATGTACGTTAAGCTTCGGGTCTCTACAGTTGGTATCAGAGGAAAGGTTAGTCAACCTTTGGAAACTAGGATGCGAAAACGTTAGTGTGATCCCTAGAGATATTTCTAAGGTATGTCTAGGGATGTCCCTAGGGATAAGTATACGTATAGGTTATAGTAATAGAATTACGCTAACGATCATAGAATTAAACCTAAGATGTTGGATATTGAAGGTACTCCCCCTTTATTATGTTTTTTTCCCTAGCATGATTTTTGCCTCTCACACTATTCTTTTTGGGTTTTAGACGATGGCTGGAACCCGAAGGAACCGTGTTGATCAATGCAATGGACAATGCAATGATTGCCCTCCTGAACAAACAAATGTAATGGGAGATGGAGTGAAAAATCTAATTGCTATACTTACACAAGCTATGAATCATTCTGGACTTCCAAATGAGCATAGAAGGGAACAATATTCTATTGAGTCCTTCATGAGGCAACGTCCACCTTCTTTCAGTGGGTCTTCTGATCCACTTGTGGCTGAACAATGGATCAGTACTACTGAAAAGATATTTTCAGTTCTTCAATGTTCTGAACATGATAAAGTCATCTTAGTAGTATATCGTTTGGAAGGTGAAGCTGATCAATGGTGGAATCTTATCAAGAATACGAGGCCAAGAGTTGAAATTGAGTCCATGGAATGGGATGAGTTAAAGAACTTGTTTTTCCGTAATTACTTCCCTCGTATTCTTCGAACAAAGATGGAGAAAGAGTTTCTTGAACTGAAGAAAAGGGATGATGAATCTGTTGGTACCTATGAAGAAAATTTTACAAGACTTGCAAGGTATTCTTCTGGTATTATCATCCAACCTGAAAGTAAAGTTGATCGATTTTCAATGGCTTAAAACCAAGTCTTCGAAGGGCATTAGCTATAAGAGACTTCAGTAGCTATGAAGAAATTGTGCGTTGTGATATCAAGGTAGAAATGGAAGTTGGTGTTACATATCCATCTCATGGTTTTGACAAGAAACGAAAGATGGAGTTCAAGGAGAAATCTCAGAATAATGGTGAAAAGAATATGAATGTTTCCTTATGCACAAAGTGTGGAAAGAAGCATGGTGGAGATTGTCTTAAAGGGACTAGAAAATGTTTTAAGTGTGGAAAAGAAGGTCATCGAGCAGCTGAGTGTCGAAGTAATGGAAAAAAGGATTCTAATGAAGTGAATAAAGCAAACACTGTAGAGAACGCACAACCACCACTTCAATGCTTCAAGTGCAAGGAGATGGGACATTATTCCAATAAATGCCCTAATCCAAGGGTTAGTGATGATCGACATGAGCAACCGCTTAAGGCAAAGGACAAAGGGAAGTCACATGCGATCACTATTGGCAATGTTGAATATGACAACGATGTGGTGGAATGATTAAGTTTTTATATAATGGGATTCCAAAATAATGTTGTATCATGGAATATTGGAATATTTATGTATTAGTCTAATGTGGTATTCAAAGTGATTGAGATATTATGCGCATAATGAAGGGAAAACGAGAAAATGAAATGTTTAACAGTATTCATGAGCTCATGATTGATATAAGGACTAAGTGATATCATGGTTTGAGTATATAGAATTTTGAGGATTTTGGTATGTGGAAAGTGTTAACTTTTAACTGCATTCAAGTTTTCACTAAGGTTCAATGGGTATTCAAGAGAGTACAAGATTAAGGCCTTTGAATGTTTGGAATGTGTCCATCAAGATATATCTTATGATATATGGGGATCAACGATGGTATTAAATCTCTGGTAATCGTTTTCACTATGTTATGAGAATGGACTGCAGTATTATGGATAGGACTAAAGATTGGAATGGATTATGTTGGACATAAGTTAGTATTGTTTAAGGATAGAAGTTTTTTCGATATTATTTATGGGATGTTATAGTAATATAGTTTTAGAAAAAGGACAAACTGCAGGACGGGCGACAGCCCATCGCTTCGGACAAGGCTGTGGGAATCGAACCCACAACCGAAGTGCGACTGGCCTTTATCGCCTACCACTGACCTACAAGAAGTCCCTGTTTAGTAGAAACTAGTGTTATTATATTAAGCAGTATGATATATGATGTATAAGCCCATTTTAGGAACCATATATGATTAATCTCACTATAGATCGACTTATGCATATAATTTTTCTAACCTTTTGAGACAGATGGAATGACCCGTCATTCTATCACATGATCTGCTAACACTTCACGAATAACAAATTCAACTTCATTTATTTAAGAGATGAAGTGTAAATTGTTCTAGGCACGAACAATAGTGAGATTGTACCAAAATAAAGAAAGTATTTATTCCAATTCAAATTTTCAACTTTAGGAAAATGATCTTGAAAACCAAAAATGTTGTCCTAGTGATCTTACACCTGATGAATCGGATGGTACCTTAGATCGTCACAAATTTATGGATTTGTGATTATTGGCTTTTCCATAGCCATGTTCTATACCACTCTCCATCAGAACATGATGGTTAGATTTCTCTTCCATATCAATATTTTCACCTATGTGGAAACCCAATGATTAGTTTATTTGGGTAACCGTTACGTTTCATACTTTTGTTTTTAAAGATTGGTTTTGATATTCCTTTTTACGATGTGGGTTTCTATTAAAGAAACTTTCAAATAGTAAACCATTTATAACCCCGACGAATTTCGAGGGCGAAATTCATTTTAAGGGGGGTAGAATGTAACAGCCCAAGATTTTATAAAAAAATATTCTTTTTAATGTCTTGTGTTAGGAGCTTGCACAACACGCATCCTTGACTTGCCTTGCATTACACGCAATCGCGACCTTCCTTGATAGCGTGTGTAATACGCAATACCGAGTTTCACTAAACAACGATATGCTATTAAAATATTATTAAAACTAGCCGGTATGAATAGTAATAACCACTTTTTAAAATTCTGTAAATCTCATTTTTCAAAATGAACTTCATTTTTGGATTCGGAGTATCGAATTTAGCCTATGGTGAAATTTTGGTACATTTCGGATAAGTTTCATATTCTGATGAATAGTGAAAATTACTAAATTATAATTAAAAAACAACTTTTTTAATCGAAATAATTAATAGTGATAAATTATTAATTGGAGTAGTTTTAAAGTATATTTAGAATATATTTTTACAATTTAATACAATGTTGGTCATTGGATGTAATTGCACATTTAAACCAGACATAAACAAGTGTCAATCTTTTGATAGATATTGTTTCTTAAAAACACGCTATTTGTTTTAACAGCGGGATTTAATTACAAAATTAATTAATGCAACTTTTATGTTATGAATTTGTTAAAATAGACTTCATTTTTGAATTCGGAATATGAAATATAGCTTGGGATGAAATTTTGGCATTGTTCTGAAAAACATCAATTTTTGATGAATAGTGAAACTACTAAGTGGTAGTTAAAAAAACTGAATTTTTCATAAAACTTAATTTTACCGCTTCTGTGAATGGAATTTCAAAAATCCGAGAGACACGGTTGATGTCAGTAAGTAAAATGTGGTTCAATGAGATGAAAATAATTTTTGGTGAATAGTAACTTTTTACTTTTATTTACCACGGTTAAAAGTAAATAGGGTAATTAAGGGTAAGAATGATATTAATATTACCCTAACACATGTCCTAATTCTATTGGACAAGTGTATCTCGACCAAAAACAACCTTAAGTGTAACATATTATCATTTAGGCCCACTTGGATTAGATTAGGACATTTATTATTATTTAATTCAAAGAAGAGTTAAAAGAGTTAAAATCAAAGTTTATTCACTAAAACATTTTTAATATGGGGTTATACATAAGATAAATTCGACTATAAATTTTCATTAGAAAGCTAAAAAGATTTCCTACATGATGATATTTTATTTGTAATTTTTAGACATCAAATAATTTAATTTATTTATGACACAAAGATGATGCATTAATTATCTTATTAATGAAATATTGAAAAAATTGATAATATAAATACCAAAATAAATGTAATTTAAGACTTTTTATGAATTCCACTAATTTTATAGGTTACTATGATATATTAATGTTGATTTAATCAACTTGGTTAGAACATATAATTCTGTTATGACTTTCACAAAAATCATATATCAAATAGTGTCAAAATTGACACAAAATAGTTTTTAAATAAAATATTATATTATTAATTGTTATTTTATTCCTAAAAATCTAAGGTTCGGCCAAATGACTTAGATAAGGATATATATGTTAATAATAAAAAATTTGGGGTTCGTTTGGCATGTTATAGTAAGTGTATTAACCATATAGTGAAAGAAAACAAAAAGACACGGTAAAAGTTAAATTATTTAACTTAGAGTTAAATCTAATTGATAAGGTTAAAATAAGAACCTAAACTTGTCTAAATCCTATTGGTTGATAGGATTGCGACCCATACCCACCTTATCTTCTAAATAAGACCCTTTGGAACCATTATAAACCGATTTTGACTTTAATATAAAATAATATTTTGAGATATTCCTAAGGTGCCCCTCTCCTCCCTTATAAAAGGGAACCTCCTCCCCCTCCTCCTCACACCAATTTGAGCACTCAAGCTCGGCCAACCCCTGCCAAAATCTCTTCTACACTTCCCTAGAAACATCCTAGAGGTTCTGGTCTTCCTCAAAGACCAATTTTAGTTCCCTAAGAGGAGGTCTCCAAAAGGCGCTTCAAAGAAGAGGTAATTACCGTTACCAATTCTTTCATCTTTATTTCTTCTTCCACTTCTTCTTATTAGGTTGTTTCATTATGAATTAATAACATCAGTATCACTCATATACTGATATGTTATTATAAGTATGAAACAACCCTATTTAACCATCTATCTATCCTACGTAAAAAGAAATCACCGCGCGTGCGTACGTACGGAATACCGTCTCCACGCCGTGGTGTAATCTATTTTCCACCACCACCTTACATGGATGGGTATAATGGTGTAAAGAATAACTATACATAGTTATTAAAACATCATATTGATTCTTATATATTGTATAATCCACTCCAATTCAATTCAATATTTATAGAAATGATATCATCGCTCGTGCGTACGTACGGACTACCGTCTCCACGACGCGATGAGATTCATTCTCCATGTTAACCATTTAAGAATGATTATAATATATATATAAGAAATAATAATGAAATATATGACATTATAAAGCTACTGGATTTATGTATATATATACATATGTATGTCATCTACTTACTTCCATTTCAAGACAATAAGGAAAGGAAAACAGCGTTCATGCGTACGTACGGACTACCGTCTCCATGAACGGTGTTTTTCATTTTATTTATCTACCTATTATATATATATATATACTGAATATATATGATATATAAATCATATTTTATATTCTGGAAGTGAGTAAATCATGATATAAGTAATAATGATGTCAAGAACAACAAGTCAAAACACCTACGATAAATGAAACGATTTTACCCAAAACGCTTCTTTAACATGGAATTTACAAAAGAACGGGTAATATAATGTCATAAGTGAACCATATATGATATCATAACAATTAATATGATTCTGTAATAAGTCAATAACATGATTTAAATCATTGTACAGGATGTTCGGACACTTACAAAGCAAGTCGGACCTAAGGTAAGGGAAATATCACAATCTCATTTTTATCCGAGATTGTTTATTCGTAAGTATTTACTGGGGTGTATTTTATCATCCACATCCATGTTTACTCAATATGTAATATTATTTCCATCCACTTAAAATTGTTTAAATCCATTTTTACCCTTCGGCGAGTTTTTAGTAATATGTATGAAAGGAATCTTTTGTCGTACGAGGTACTTTTTGACTTTTCCGACAAAAGTACGAAGAATGTTTTTTTAACTTATACGGCACGAAGGGATTTCTACTATTTTATAAAGCCTTATTTTCATGACGCTTCCTCTAAAATATTTCATCACTATTTTCAATAAAATCTCTTTCTTTTAAAATTGCATGATGTTTTGTGAAAAGAAATTGATTTTGAAGAGGAAAGGATATTTTCCTCAAGAATTCATTTCAAGTGTTTTATCAAAATTATTTTCCATCTAAGATAATAAAGGGTTCTGTTTCTATCCATATTTTTACATTGATTTGACTATGTTGTTATGGAATTATGTTTATGAATTCCTTTATCTTATATGAATTTATTTATGATGTCATGATGTTTCAAGAATCCCATTTTTGTTACATGTGTTATGCGATGATGTATGTTTTATGATTATGTGGCACACATAAGAAAGGATTAATTATAAGATGGGTGGGACCTATATCTCCCTCCAATGCATTGGGTAATGATTTTATATCTCATGAGATAGACATGGCTGGAACGGAAGGTTATTTCGGTTCAGTGATACAGGACTGAAACGAGGAGTGAACTCGGTTCAGAAAGGGACTTTGTCCACTAAGATAGTCTTGGCAATTAGTCTTGACTAACAAGAAATGATTCTCTATGATTATGTGTGTATGCCACAAAGTTTCATGTTTTAAGTTATGATTATTAGGATTACTTTTTCACTGCCATGATTTATCCCATGATTATGAAATTATGCTCTCTTTTGCAGGTTATGATTTCCAAAATGTTATGTTCTTATGAATATGATGTGATTGATATTTATTTTGTTTACCCTTACTGAGCATTTGAGATCACCCTTTTATGTTTTCTTTTCCCCAGGATATAAAGAAAGGTTTTAGGTAAAAAAAAGGAAGATATTTATGGGAGATTTTGAAGATCTTTCACCATGATTAGAAGATTATAGTCCGAGTTTCCAAAGACACTAAACTATTACGATCCTTGTGTGTGTGTTTTTGTTATGTACTAAGTATTCCACAAAAGTAATGTAATGTCCATGTACGTTAAGCTTCGGGTCTCTACAATAATTAATAGAATCTTTTAGGCTTTACATTACCAATAAAAACTACTTTACTCATATATTGTTTATATTTTATTTCCACAAAATTATATTTTGGAAACTACACTACATTGTTATGTTATTTAATAATAAATGATCATTGATTAAATTTTATAATAGTTGTAAATGACTAATCAACCCATGCAATCCATTAATTCCAACTACCTAGGTCCCAAAATATTTACATGGATAATTATCGTTGATTTTCTTATTATTCATGGCTTTGGAGCATCGAAAAATTTATTCTAAGATTCATGTTCATGATAAATACTTTTTTTGTTATTTTTTATAATGTTAATATAATTCTAAAATTATATTATGATTATCTTATTATAACTAATGATATGTGATAGATATATCTCGTGTTTAATCATACTGCGAATATGAGCTCAAACTTTATTGTCACGACCCATCCTCGGGGCCCGTCCCGTGAGTACCCCAAACCCGCCTTCCAAAAGCCAGAGGCTGGCGACGAGCACCAAAGGCATAATCCCAATAAAAGGGAAGGCATTGCCTTTTAAACCTGTAACACACACACAGTCTGAACACAAGTGGTATAGGTAACAACTGAAAATAAACACTTAGTTAAACTAAATACAAATGTAAGTGCTGAAAGGAAAGGGGTCGGAAATACAAGTCCAACAGTAAAGTACAACTGAAAAAATGTAAACAGAAACTGCTGAGTCTTTCTCCGAGAAGCCTACCTGAAGGTGGGGTACATATGTCATCCTTTGTACCTCAGGTCCATCCTTCCTCTCCCTATATGTCTTTCCAAGTGGTCCAACTCTGACTACCATCGAGCTCTACAACTCTCTGCCTCGATTAGTGTCATTCGTCATCTTCAAACCAACACAACGAATTGCGGGCATTGCCCGTGCAGGGGTGAATATAACGATACTCAGTAGGGACCCCGAGACCCCTAAATGACTCCCAGAATCCACGACGGATAAACCTCTAATGGAAAGATACAATCACGATGTAACAACCAACCCTACATAGTAATATTACAATATATATACCTATGTTATCAACCTCAGTCTAGCTCCATCACTCAAGCCCATGCACAACTCAGTCCATATAGGAATGTATGTCAATCACATCAATGATAATGATTGGAAGTCAAGACTCATCTCACACAGGTATACATCTCTTGTATAGTGATAGAGATGATCATATGTAGTCACTTATTCATCTAACTTGTCAAACCCACATAGGATACAAGAACAGCAGTCATCACTGTCTAACCCAAAGAGGATTCTTGTACAATAGCCATCATCGTCAAACCCACAGAGGATCCCAATAGAGTAGTCGTCACCCCCGAACCCATGTGGGATCCGAGTACAGTATTCATCCCTACCGAATCCACATAGGATCCCAATACAGTAGTCATCACTTCTGAACCCACTTATGATCACAGTACAGTAGTCATCATAGTCGAAGCCATCTCTAGGTTTCCCGCACACAACAAGCTCGATTCCAGGAGGGTCTTCTCCTCGAGCCAAGTGTTTATACATCATCTATCATGAATCCCTGAGTTGATGTGTCTTGTAGTTTCATTTAATCATAAGGGTCTCGATGTGATAGACAACATGTCAATCGGACGCCCAGTCTGAGAGTTATAAGCATTTCTGCTCTGAGGGTCCGGTTGGATTCTAAATCGTACCAACCCGGCCATACCCAAAATTCACCAAAACCTTGAGTGTGATATACCGAAATTACTAACTGGATCAATGAAATCCAACGCAACAGATGGTTCTTTGATCAGAGGTCCATAGATCATGTTATGGGTGAAAACCCAAAAGTAATCCGAAGAGGGGGGTCTTGGTCCGGTCCGACCCAGCCCATTTTGCCCTGGGTCGGTCTGAACCGGGCCGAACGGACCCGGGTACGAGTCCGGCCCAGTAGGTCGTGGCCCGGCCTGGATGATGTGGCACGACCCATGCGAGGGTCACCTGACCGGCACAGCCTGATGCCCGACCCGCGTGGCTGGCAAGCCAGCCCGTGTGGCAGGCAGCCCGGCCCATGCCAAGGTGGCCTGTCCCAGTGGCCGGCTACAGCTCAGCCAACTCACCGACCATAGTGAGTGGGGGGGTGCAGCCCCAGGTTCTTGTAATGGCGGCGCCGGCTATTTCCTCTCGTTCCTCCCGGACTCTGCGGACGTGAGTTCTACTCCACCGTCGTGTGCTGTGCGGTTGGGGTCTTCCGCCGGTGGCATGTGAGGGGCGCTGCTACCCCCAAGCAGCCGGCTGGTGTCGGCCTATGCCTCGGGTCGCCGGCGTGGCGGTGCCGGTGACCCGCTCAGCAATGCATCCCCGCAGGCCACCGAAGATTTTCCGACATTCTGTTTTTCCTTCTACATGAACCTACGGCCTCCTCGGGTCCTTCCCTTCACTAGAACGACCTCAAATCATCATTGCCCTTCTGTTCACCTATCTCCATACAAACCACGCATCAGGAAAGAATTGGAGGAGGGTCCAGACTTGTTCGTTAGACTGTGCCCTCCATGTTAGAGGTTCAAACAATTATCCATAATATACTGACCCAAGTACGATGGTATAAATCACATGTTTTAAAACAAAAACCCCATACCGTGATTCAAGGTACATTTGTCATAGTCACGGCAAATGGCATCGTGGAGGACGGAATTGTTTCGTCAACGTCGATGGGAGAGTCATTGACATTGGTGACGTTCTTCACGAGAAGCTTCTTCTCCCTTGACGCAGAGGAAGAGGAAGGAAGTTGGCGTTCCTCGTGGGTGTCGCCTCACGTTCTTTCCACGGTAAAAGAAGTGGAGAGAATTTTCTTTGCCAAGAGTAAGATGTCATTCTTCGCGTTCTTCGTGGAAGAACACTTCCTAATCTCCAAGGATCTCTAACGATTTTTCCAACCCCAAATAAAAGAAAAGCTTTACTAATTTATGTTTGGCATAATGTTTTCAAAATTCCGAACACTCAATTTAATTAATTAATTTTCTAGATTAATTAATTAATTAGTGGTGTTGGAAAATTATTGTGAGCAAGTGCGAGGTGAAGAGTTCAACATTAAAAGAGGGGAGATGGATTCTTACGAGTTAAAAGAGGGGTTTCTTGGGGAGTTGAAGAATATCGATTCGTGTGGGCCCCACCACACCTTATCCTCTCATGGGAGGTTATGTGGGGTGTGTGCCCCACCACCAACTCCTCTTTGGAAAAAATAACCACCACCAAATAAAAATGTGTCACACAGAAATTTTTATTCAAAAATTAATTTATAATTAAAAACACAAATTTATAACTTCCACCCACGTCTAAAGGAAACTACGGTAAAGGTCACCTTAAGCGAATACCGGCACTGCAAGTTCATCGGTGTCCTTGGATTTCAATTTCGAGCACCAGTTCAAAAGATAGAAAAACTCACACATATGTTTACTGAACATACCCGAACAAAACTTCAGAAATTGATTCCGGTCACACCGAGCCTTGAAATCAGGCGCCCTCAGAAACTGCGAACTCATAAAATTCCAAATAATTTAAGAAAAAATTTTCTTATAAATTTCAAGGACATTACCTTACCCCCACCTCAGAGATTCATGTTTCCTTAATGCTACATGATACTCTAGGTAATCAAATGAGGGTACTAATGTAAAGACCCGTAAAATTCAAGGGAAATTTTTTTTCTTAATTTTCTTTGGAATTTTACTAGGGCGCGGTTTCTGACGGCACCTGATTCCGTGGCCCGGAGTGCCAGGAAGCATTTTCCGAAGTTTGGATCGGGTACGTTTAGTGAACGAACGAGCGGGAATTTCTAACTTTTGAACCGGTGCCCGGAATCAAATTCCGAGGGCACGGATGAACTAGCAGCGCTGTTATTCGCTTAAGGAGACCTTTTACGAGGTTGCGTTTTATGCGGGAAGAAAGTTAGTTTTTGGGAGAAATTATAAGAAGTTAAATAAAAATGTGGAAACACTTTTTATTTTTATTTTGTTGGTTAACTTCTCCCAGAGGGAGTTAAAGTTGGGACCCACATCCACTTAACCTCCCTGGGGAGGATTAAGTGTGGTGGGGCCCACATGAACCCCAACTCCTCATCTTCTCTCAAAACTCCCCTACAACCCCCTTTAATTAATTTTTGACAACATGGTTTAATTAATTAAGGAGGGTTGATTTGAATTTCAAACCTTTGAAATTCAAGTTAATATTTGTGTAAATAAAATAAGCCTTAGCTTATTTTATTTTGGTTAGACATCTTGAGAGGAATTAAGAGCTCCTTCTTCTTCTTCAAACATTGACGAAGAACACGAAGAACACTCAAGCTCCGACGAAGAACGCCGCTCCTCTCTTCTTTGTAGCCGGTTTGTTTCTGAAGATCGACGACGCCTTCCGTGTCAACGAATGGGAACGCCGCTTCCTCCTCGGACTTCCTTTTTCGGCTTACGAAGATTCACCAACGACGTACCTCTTCAGACGTACCACTTCGTCAACAGAATTGACAAACGATTACCGCGACGCCCGACCTCCACGATGTTTGTCTTCCGCGTGTCGTTGACGAACATCGTACTTGAAACCGAGGTAGGGGTTTGTTGTTGCTTATTTATTTATTCTCGTTCTTGGTTTTAGCATGACAATCTTGAGAATTATTGTTAAGTGTTATCGACTATCGAGAGGGGGGGGGGGGGGGGGGGCGGACCACACAAACACGGCCGAATCCCCCCTCCTCTGTTCTTGAATATTATTTCCTTGCGGATGAACGAGATGGCGTGGTGCCGTCACACCACATGTAAATCGCAAGGCTATAATCGCGTGGCGTCGTCGCGACGCGCCACGGAATGTTTATCAATAACGCAACGCTGTCGCCCCGCGTCGAAGGAAACCGAAGGCGCCACGGCCGGAGTGGGGCTGCGGCTGATAGGTGTGGTGTCGTCGCACCGCGCCGGGCGACGAAGGCCGCGGCCGGTTCCGGGCCGTGGCGGAACGAGAAGACCGGCGGCTCGCCGGGCCGCCGGTGTCGGAAGCTGGAAGGGGACCGGCTTTGCCGGTCCGTTGAAGAAGAACCGGCCGGCCAGTTCGGGCCGGCCGGAAGGGGAAAGACCGGGGGATTTAATTCCCCCGGACAACTTAATTCGCCCCCCATTATGAGGGGGGGGGGGGGTTCACAAAGGGGGGGCAGCGCCCCCCCGTTTTTCTCAAAGGTAGGCCCCCACAAGGGGGGGCGTTGAACAAAGGCGCGGCTTTCAGCCGTGCCGCCAGCAGGAAAACGGGGGCCTTGCCCCCCGCGCGTGGCACCCGAACGGCGCCCAGGTCGCACCGCCGCGTCAGACCGTGCCGCCGCGCTGGGTCAGGTCGGACCCGGGTCGGGTCGACCCGGTTTGGGCCGACCCAGAGGGGTCGGGCCGGGTCGGCCCGGACCCGGACCCCCCGTTTTTGAATCGATTTCGGTCTTTTTCCAATAACATGAGCTACGGACCTCCGATTGACGAACCGTCAGTGGAGATGTGATCCTTGGATCGAGGCGATCGACTCGGTATATCACACTCAAAGTTTCAAAATACTTTGAGTTCGGACGGGTTGGTTCGTACACGAAACCAACCGGGCCCTCGGAGCGGAAACACTCATATCTTGAGTTACGGACGTCCGATTGATGTGCCGTCAGCTTTGTTGATTTTCTCTTAGTGAGACAGATCTTTTGACATACTCCGCCCGAGGTTTGGACGCAGGTGGAGTACGGTCAGGTTGGTTTTGCCTTAAAAACCAACCGGGCCCCTAGGACGAAAAAGCTAATAACTCTCAGATCGGGCGTCCGATCGACGCGATGTCTGTTGCGTTGTGTTCCTGTTGACGATACGAAACATTTGGATACATCAACTCTGGACTTTGTGACAGTTGATGTATCAGCCTCTTGGCTCGTGGAGCGGACCCTCCCGAACGAGCTTTCTGTGTGCGGGAACCCTAGAGTAGCTTATACTCACCCCTGTATGGGCTATGCCGGCACAATGTTGTGTTGGTTACAGACGACGGACAACGTTGATCTTGGATAAGGCTTGCAGAGCAGGACGGTACCCGGAGGTGGACCTCTGGGCGGGACGTGTTCTGAGCGGACGGCGGGACCCGTGGAGCAGTGGAGCTATCTGTACCCACCCTTCAGGTGGGATTTCCAGTGGACAACTCGGTGTAGCGGCTTTTACTTTACAGTTGTTGTTTTTCCTTTAGAGTTGTACTTTAATTTCATTTTGGGTTTGTATACTGGCTCATTTACTTTTCTGCACTTTCAGTTGTACTCTGTTTTTACTTAGTGACTACTTTTCTTTTTTCTACTCTGTGGTGTTTGTTTTCTTTTCAAAGGCAATGCCTTCCCTTTTTACTGGGATTTATGCCTTGGTGCTAGTCGCCAGCCCCTGGCCTATGGAAGGCGGGCTTGGGGTAGTCACGACACGGGCCCCGAGGACGGGTCATGACAAATTGGCATTAGAGGAGTTCGGTTCTACCGCGAACTCTGATATTTTCTATGTGAAGCAATAATGTTTAGTGTATTGAGTGTGGTTATCAGTCCAGGGAGTCCAGTGTTGGTGCGGCGGCCGACGTATCCGTACACCAGGACCCTGACTTCTGATTTCCGACTTAATGCACGGAAACATTGATTGTGTGTGTGTTTCAAAGTTTTCATTGTGATTACTTTGTGTCAGCTAACCAGGTATACTGTTTGACCATGGCGCACCTGCTTCCTTTCAGGATGGCCCCACGACGGCAGCCAGCTAGGGTTCCGAGAGTCGAGCGTGACAACAGCCCACCGAGCGATGAGGCCTCGGTGCAGGGCCCTTTGTCAGGAGTGGCACCGGCGGTAGCTCTACCCGTCGAGCCATCGATGCTTCCAGCAATAGCCGCTGACGATGCACGTCGCCTCAGCGCACTGCATGAGTTTCAGCGCCAGCGACCGCCCAGGTTTCGTGGGGAGACGGACCCCCAGGCAGCCGAGGACTGGTTGGAGGCAGTGGTACGAGTTTTTAGGCTAGTGAGGACACCTGCAGACCTCATGGTGATCCTCGCTGCGAGCCTACTACACGCAGCAGCAGGACGATGGTGGAGCTTGATGCTCCAGGTGCACGATGAGGCATCACTACTTTGGACGGACTTTGAGAGCCTCTTCCGCTCGGAGTTCGTCCCAGCCACCCTTCGTGCGGTGCGTATCCAGGAGCTTCTTCAGCTGCGGCAGGGCAGCATGACAGTCGCTCAGTACTCGGCGAGATTTACTGATCTCTCGCGCTACTCGATTGACATGGTACGAGACCCATTCTTCCGGGCCCGGACCTTCGAGCAGGGATTGAGACACGAGTTCAGGGCATCGCTGATCTCCCTCAGCATACCGACTCAGACAGGAGTACTGGAGCGGGCCCTTTTGATCGAGAGCTTCCTTGCTGAGTCTACACCAGCGCCGAGACCCACCGCAGGGCGGCACGTGGCAGAGTATTCTACGGATGGCAGTCGACGGATGACTCAGGGTTCCAAGCAGACCAGACCTTCAGGAAGACGACCTCAGGACACTGGCTCAGCAGTGCGGGGCACACAGCACGGAGCCAGTCTTTTGAGAGGCAGACAATGCTACTCGTGCGGCGGGCAAGGCCACATGGCTCGTGACTGCCCGACCCACCATGTAGAGGAGAAGCATATGGTTGAAGAACCACCTAGTCAGAGGCGGAGGTTCGACCGAGGCGGTCCGCAGGGAGGAGGCGGACGAGGCAGAGGAGCTGGCCGAACAGCAGGTGGTGGGCGACGCTTTGAGGCTCTACCACCACCACCACCAGGAGGTCCACCCCGACCTCAGGGGAGAGCACAGCTTCAGGCAGCTGAAGCTTACGATCATGGAGCTCCGGAAGCGGGTGGACTAGTGCGGGACTATCTCCAGGCATAGAGGACTTTTCATATAATGCCTCTAGCTTCGTAGATTGTGTTTCCTTAGGTCCCTGTACTTTAAGTTGAAGTAATAAAAGATACTTTCCTTGGTGACTTTTGTTTTCTTGTCTTTTTTTTTGTTTTTACTAAGAGGTGCCGGTTAAAAACTGTTGACTTGACCCTCACTTGAGAGATTCTTACTGGGGGAACCCCAGTGACCACACACTGATGCCGATAGTGTGACTCAACCCTTGGAGGCGAGAGTAACGGTTGGATCTCTTGGTAGCAGCGTCGAGGCCTTACGAAGTCATCCATGCCATGAATTAACTAATCATGACGGGATTGACTTTATTTGGCAAGGAACGTGGTTCATCCAGGGGATGAGACCCGATTTCAGTTTTCAGAAAAGAAGAAATCTTTGCAGCTTTGCCGTACGTTAAAGAGGAAGGGGAAATTCTTCGTGTGGTCAGAAAGATATCAGCAGAGCTTCCAGGAGCTGAGACAGAGATTGACCAGCGCACCTATCTTGAGGCTGCCTAAGGAGGGAGTAGGGTACGTAGTCTACTGTGATGCATCAGGGACCGGACTCGGATTTGTTTTGATGCAGTAGCGGGTAGTGATCGCCTATGGATCACGTCAGTTGAGACTGCATGAGCAGAACTACGCTACCCATGACCTGGAGTTAGCAGTAGTGGTCTTCGCTATGAAGACATGGCAACATTACCTGATGGGCGAGCGTTTTACAGTCTTTTCTGATCATCAGAGTCTCGGGTATATCTTCTCGCAGAAGGACCTGAACCTGAGACCGCGACAATGACTGGAGTTCCTCCAGGACTATGACATTGAGATAGTCTATACTCCTGGGAAGGGGAATGTAGTAGCTGATGCCCTCAGCAGGAGGACGGGCATTCAGCTACTTGAGGAGGCGACGGAGCAGCTAGCCTCTTTGCAGATATCCTTCGTGGATAGAGATAGAGCAGCTTTTCTCCAGTCACTCACAGTCACCCCTCCACTAATACAGCAGGTCAGAGAGGCACAGCGTGAGGATGCTTACTGTGAGACATGGCATGCACAGATATCCTCAGGACAGGCACCTGATGGTTTCTCCCTTGGAGAAGAGCACGACATCCTTTTCAGAGGACGTACCATGGTATGAGTCACTTTTCGAGAGGATGTGTTGAGATAGTTTCACAGTTCTCCTTTGGAGGTACATCCAGGAGTGGCGAAGATGTACCAGGATCTCAGATGATAGCACTGGTGGCCTGCCATGAAGAAGGCTGTGGCAGTGTTCGTTTCTCGATGCCTCACCTGCCAGCAGGTGAAGGAATAGAATCAGGTACTAGCAGGCTTGGTACAACCCTTGGAGGTTCCAGAGTGGAAGTGGGACAGTATATCTATGGACTTCGTGACTGGACTTCCACGCACTTCCAGAGGTCACGACTCCATTTGGGTGATTGTTGACCGACTCACCATGTCGGCACACTTCTTACCCATCAGAGAGAAGGGATCAGTGGAGAGCTTGGGACGTCTCTACATTCAAGAGATTGTACAGCTTCACGGTGTGCTATCATCTATCGTCTCTGATCGAGATGCTCGCTTTACTTCCCGGCTTTAGAAGGGGTTACAGGAGGAGTTCGGGACACAGCTATGTCTGAGCACATCCTTTCACCCTTAGACGGATGGTCAGACGGAGAGGACCATTCAGGCTCTCGAGGACATGCTCCGCGCATGTGTCCTCGACTTTGTTCGTAGCTGGGAGGACCACCTACCCTTGGTGGAGTTTGCGTACAACAACAGCTACCACTCCACCATCGGGATGGCACCGTACAAGGCGTTGTACAGCCGACCTTGTAGATCTCCTTTGTGCTGGACAGACCCTGGGGTGTCAGCACTTGTGGGACCGGAGATGGTCCAGGCCACGACAGAGAAGGTCCAGGTCATCCAGGAGTGGATGAGGACAATCAGAGCTGGCAGAAGTCATACGCTGACAGGAGGCGGAGGCCCCTAGAGTTTGAGGATGGCGGCCACGTCTTCTTGCGGGTCTCACCTCGACGTGGTATACGGAGATTTGGCCGAGGCGGCAAGTTATCTCCACGCTTCATCGGACCCTTCTAGGTCCTCAGCAGGATTGGCGAGGAGGCTTATCTCCTGGCTCTACCACCTCAGTTGCATCGGGTACACGACGTCTTCGACGTATATCAGCTGAGGAGATACGTGCACGACCCGCCACACATCATTGACCATGGGGAGCTTGACGTTGACGATGGGGTGACTTTTACGGAGGTCCTGGTGGAGATCGAGGATCGACAGGAGCAGGTCCTACGTGGACGGTCGATTCCTCTTGTGCAAATCAGATGGCAGCACGGGAATTTCCAGGAGAGCACATGGGAGAGGGAGTCTCAGATGCGTGCTCAGTACCCTCATTTATTTCCTTAGTTTTTGATGTATCTTTATAGGGACGTAATTCCCTAAGGTGGGAGTAATGTAAAGACCCGTAAAATTCAAGGAAATTTTTTTTTTCATAATTTTCTTTGGAATTTTACAGGAGCTCGGTTTCTGACGGCACCTGATTCCGAGGCCCGGAGTGCCTAGAATCATTTTCCGAAGTTTGGCTCAGGTACGTTCAGTAAATGAACGAGCGGGAATTTATAACTTTTGAACTGGTGCCACGAATCAAATTCTGAGGGCACCGATGAACTCGCAACGCCGTTATTCGCTTAAGGAGACCGTTTCCGAGGTTGCGTTTTATGCGGGACGAAAGCTAGTTTTTGGGAGAAATTATAAAAAGTTAAATAAAAATGTGGAAACACTTTTTATTTTTATTTTGTTGGTTAACTTCTCCCAAAGAGAGTTAAAGGTGGGACCCACACCCACATAACCTCCCTTTGGAGGATTAATTGTGGTGGGGCCCACACGAACCCCAACTCCTCATCTTCTCTCAAAACTCCCCGATAACCCACTTTAATTAATGTTTGACAACTTTTTTTAATTAATTAAGGAGGGTTGATTTGAATTTCAAACCTTTGAAATTCAAGTTAATATTTGTGTAAATAAAATAAGCCTTAGCTTATTTTATTTTGGTTAGCCATCTTGAGAGGAATTGAGAGCTCCTTCTTCTTCTTCAAACTCTGACGAAGAACACGAAGAACACTCAAGCTCCGACGAAGAACGCAACTCCTCTCTTCTTAGTAGCCGGTTTGTTTCCGAAGATCGACGACGCCTTTCGTTCCAATGAAAGGGAACGATGCTTCCTCCTCGGACTTCCTTCGTCAGCTTATGAAGATTCACCAACAATGTACCTCTTCGGACGTACCTCTTCGTCAACAGAATTGACAAACGATTACCGCGACGCCCGACCTCCGTGACGTTTGTCTTCCGCGGGTCGTTGACGAACATCGTACATGAAACTGAGGTAGGGGTTTGTTGTTGCTTATTTATTTATTCTCGTTTTTGGTTCTAGCATGACAATCTTGAGAATTATTGTTAAGTGTTATTGACTAACGAGAGGGGTGGGGGGACCGCACAAACACTGCTGAATCCCCCCTCCTCTGTTCTTGAATATTATTTCCTTGAGGATGAACGAGATGGCGTGGTGCCGTCGCACCACGCGGAAATCGCAAGGCTATAATCGTGCGTCGTCATCGCGCCGCGCCACGGAAAGTTTATCAAGAACGCGACGCCGTCACGTCGTGTCGAAGGAAACCAAAGGTGCCGCGGCCGGAGCGGGGCCGCAGCGGATGGGCGTGGTGCCATCGCACCGCGCCGGATGACGAAGGTCGCGGCCGGTTCTGGGCCGCGGTGGAACGAGAAGACCGGCGGCTCGCCGGGCCGCCGGTGTCGGAATCCGGAAGGGGACCGTCTTTGCCGGTCCGTTGAAGAAGAATCGGCCTGCCAGGTCGGGCCGGCCGGAAGGGGAAAGACCGGGGGAATTTAATTCCCCCGGCCAACTTAATTGGCCCCCCATTATGAGGGGGGGGCGGTTTCACAAAGGGGGGGCAGCGCCCCCCCCCCCCCCCGTTTTTCTCAAAGGCAGGCCCCCACAAGGGGGGCCGTTGAACAAAGGCGCGGATTTCAGCAGCGCCGCTAGCAGGAAAGCGGGGGCCTTGCCCCCCGCGCGTGGCACTCGAACGGTGCCCATGCCGCGCTGCCGCCGGCCGGGACGCACCGCTGCGCCGGACCGCGCCGCCGCCGCCAGGCCACGCCGCCGCGCCAGACCGCGCCGCTACGTCGGACCGCGCCGCCGCGCCGGGCCGCGCCGGACCGCGCCGCTGCGCCGGGCCGCGCCGGACTGCGCCGCTGGCTGGGCTGGGCCGGGTCGGCCCGGACCCGGACCCCCCGTTTTCGAATCGATTTTGGTATTTTGCCCATAACTCGAGCTACGGACCTCCGATTGACAAACTGTTAGCGGAGATGCAATCCTTGGATCGAGACGGTCGATTCGGTATATCACACTCAATGTTTCGGAATACATTGTGTTCGGCCGGGTTGGTTCGTACACGAAACCAACCGGGCCCTCGGAGCGGAAACGCTCATATCTTGAGCTACGGACGTCCGATTGACGTGCTGTCAGCTTTGATGAGTTCCTCTTAGTGAGAGGGATCTTTTGGCATACTCCGCCCGAGGTTTGGACGCATTTGGAGCACGGTCGAGTTGGTTTTTCATTAAAAACCAACCGGGCCCCTCGGACGAAAAAGCTAATAACTCTCAGACCGGGCGTCCGATCGACGTGCCCTCTATTGCGTTGAGTTCCTGTTGACGATACGGAAAATTTGGATACATCAACTCTGGACTTTGTGACAGTTGATGTATCAGCCTCTCGGCTCGTGGAGCGGACCCTCCCGAACGAGCTTGCTGCGTGCGGGAAACCTAGAGCTGGCTGCGTCTGCGACTGTGACTACTACTGCTACTGCTACTGTGACTGCGATGATGACAGTACTAAGATCCTTGGTGGATTCGACGACGACTACAGCACTCAGCGATCCTACGTGGATCAGTGTTACAGGTCCTGTGTGGGCCCGATCCTGTGTGGGTCCGATCCTCTGTGGGTCTTTGCGCTCAGCGGTCCTGTGTGAACCAGCACCTACAGGTCCTGTGTGGGCCCGATCCTGTGTGGGTCTTTGCGGGGGTTTGTTACCTATCGATCCTTCACGGGTCCGACGACTTAGATGGATCAGAGATTATCTTTATCATCTTTCGAAGAAGTATACCTGTGTGAGCTGAATCCCACTGCTTTCCTGTGTGGATTGAGTTGTGCTCTCCTGTGTGGATTTCAATTAGCTTTCCTGTGTGGAATACGTTTACTTTCCTGTGTGGACTGAGTTGTACTTGGGCTCGGAGGTTGAAGCGTAATGGAATTGAAGACTTAGGTATATGTATTGGCATATACCTAAGCAGTGTCAGTTGTTACTTTGTGATTGTATCTTCCTTTGTGGTTTATCCTTTGTGGATTTTGGGAGACCTTCAGGGGTCTCGGGGTCCCTACTGAGTAGCTTATACTCACCCCTGCATGGGCTATGCCTGCACTACGTTGTGTTGGTTTCAGACGACGGACAACGTTGATCTTGGCTGAGGCTTGCAGAGCAGGACGGTACCCGGAGGTGGACCTCTGGGCGGGACGTGTTCAGAGCGGACGTCGGGACCCGTGGAGCAGTGGAGCTATCTGAATCCACCCTTCAGGTGGGATTTCCAGTGGACAGCTCGGTGTAGCGGCTTTTACTTTACTGTTTCTGTTTTCCCTTTCCAGTTGTACTTTATTTTCAGTTTGGGTTTGTATACTGGCCTATTTACTTTTCCGCACTTTCAGTTGTACTCTGTTTTTACTTAGTGATTACTTTTCTGTTTGCTACTCTGTGGTGTTTGTTTTCTTTTCAATGGCAATGCCTTCCCTTTTTACTGGGATTTACGCCTTGGTTCTAGTCGCCAACCCCTAGCCTATGGAAGGCGGGCTTGGGGTAGTCATGGCACGGGCCCCGAGGACGGGTCGTGACAACTAAGCACGAAGCTGAGATTCCTTCTCCTATGTGCTCTCTGGGATGTTCCCGGGCTACCACCGAACACACAGTAGGGGAATCGACCGTCCACATAGGACCTGCTCCTGTCAATCCTCGATCTCCACTAGGAACTCCATGAAAGTCACCCCTCCATCGATGGCTATCTCCCCGTGGTCGATGATGTGGTACAGATCATGCACGTACGTCCTCAGTTGAGATACGTGGAAGATGTCATGCACCCAATGCAACTGAGGTGGATGTGCCAGGCTGTAATCCACCTCACCTACCCTACTGAGGACTTGGAATAGTCCAATGAATAGTGGAGATAACTTGTTACCTCGGCCAAAGATACATAGACCATGTCGAGGTGAAACCCATAGCAAGACGTGGTCGCCATCCTTGAACTCATGTGGTCTTCGTCTCCTATCAGCATCAGACTTCTGTCTACTCTGTGAAGTCTTCACCGGATCTTGTATGATCTGCACCTTCTCCGTTGTAACTTATATCATCTCGGGTCTTAAAAGTACTGACTCCCCTGGGTCAGTCTAGCACAGAGTTGATCTGCAAGGTCGGTCATACAGTTCCTCATAAGGTACCATCCTGATGGTGGAGTGGCAGCTGTTGTTGTATGCATATTCCACCATGTGTAAGTGATCATCCTAGATGCGTCCAAAGTCAAGGACTCATCCACCAAGCATGTACTCGAGAGTTGGAATGGTCCTCTCAATATTTCCATCCTTCAGAGGATGGAAGGCTATGCTCAAGCGAAGCTGCGTGCCAAAATCCTCCGGTAACCCCTTCCATAGTCGTGAGGTGAAACGAGCATCCCAATCAGAGACAATAGTCGATAGCACACCATGAATCCATACGATCTATTGAATGTAGAGGCCTCCCAAGCTCTCTACTCATCCATGCTCTCTGATCGGTAATAAGTTTTCCGACATGGTGAGTTGGTCGACGATCACCAAAATAGTGTCGTGTCCTCTAGATTTACGTGGATTCCCCATCTCGAAATCCATTGATATTCCGTCCCACATCCACTCTCGGACCTCTAAGGGCTGTACCTAGCCTACTGGTACATGTTTCTCCACCTTCAACTGCTATCAAGTGAGGCACCTTGATACAAAATCTGATACAACCTTCTTCATACCTGCCCACCAGTGTTTTCGTTTTAGGGAATCATACATCTTCGCCACTCCTGGATGTACCGCTAGAGGGGAAGTGTGAAACTTCCTCAGCACTTCCTCTTATAGTGAAACAGGCACCATAGTACATCCTATAAAGAGGATGAATTGCTCCCCACCATTAGAAAATCCATCTGGTGCCTGACCTAAGGATATCTGAGCACGTCGTGTCTCACAATAAACGTCACCATGATGTGCCTCCTTGACTCAATGAATGAGTAGAGGAGTGATTGCGAGAGACTGCATAAAGACTTCTCCATCTCTATCCTAAAAAGATATCTGCAATGTGTCCAGCTGCTCTGTCACCTCAATTAGCAACTGAATGCCCGATCTCCTGCTAAGAGCATCTGGTACAATGTTCCTCTTCCCAAGTGTATAGACTATCTCTAATTCATAGTCCTGGAGAAACTCGAGCCATCACTATTATCTCAGGATTAGGTCCTTCTTAGAGAATATGTACCTGAGGCTCTGGTGGTTAGAGTAGAGTGTAAAATGCTCGCCCATCAGATAGTTCCGCTACATCTTCATGGAGAAGACCACTACTACTAAATCCAGGTCATGGGTAGCGTAGTTATGCTAATGCTATATCAACTTCCGTGAACCATACGCAATCACTGCTTGAACCTACATCAGGACACAACCAAGCTCGGTCTCAGATGCTTCTCAGTAAACTACATAGCCTACACCCTCCTCTGGTAGCCTCATTATGGGCGCACCGGTCAATCTCTTCCTCGTCTTCTGAAAGATCTATTGGCATCTCTCTTACCACACGAAGGTTTGCCACTTCTCTGTCAATGCTGAAAATGGTACTACAACTATAGAGATTTCTGACACAAATATCCAAAAGTATCTAGCCAGACCCATGACTCTCCATAACTCCGTCACACTCCTGGGTGGATCCCAAGAAAGTAATGCGTCAATCTTCGCTGGATCCACTGAAAATATTGCTTCCGATATGACGTGTCCAAAGAAGTGAACCTCTCGAATCGAAAACTAGAACTTCGAGAGTTTACCATAAATATAGTTCTCGCATTGTGTATTCAGTACCACCCGAAAATGGTAGGCGTGCTCCTCAAGAGTAGTCGAGTAAATCAGTATGTCATCAATGAAGAATACGACAAATAGATCCAGGTAAGTCTGGATGATCCTGTTCATGATACTCATGAACACTACTGGTGCATTTGTTACACCGAAGGGCATAACCATGAACTCGCAGTGGCCATACCGACACTTGAAAGTCATCTTCTACACATCCTTGTCTTGAACTATGAGCTGGTGATAGCCTAACCTAAGGTGTATCTTCAAGAATCATCATACTCCCTTGAGCTGATCAAATAGGTCATCGATACTTGGGATTGGATACATGTTCTTCACAGTCACCTGATTCAGGCGACGGTAATCGACACACATTCACAAGCTCCCACCCTCTTTCTTGGTGAACAAAATCGGGGATGCACTTTGTGAAACACTGGGTCAGATAAATATCTTCCCATACAAGTCCTCTATCTGTACATGTAGCTCACGATGCTCAGCGGGAGCCATTCGATATGATGTAGTAGATATCAGTGTTGTCTCGGGGTACATGTCAATGTAGAAGTCTACCTCTCTACAAGCAGGTAGTCTGGGAACATCATCAAGAAAAACATCAGCGTACTGATCCACCACAATAGGAAAACTCGGACTCCACACATCATCCACTCCAAGGTTGAGAATATCCAACTGATGTGTGATCGGCTTCCCACTCCACTGCATAAGTCCATCCTTCACTGCAAAGGCTCCATTCTCACTGGTGAAGGTGAACTAGGTCCCATCTGTGCGGATACACCACTTTGAAACTATTACAATCAATCTATGCATGAACTGTGGATAACCAGTACATACCCAAGATTAAAACGTAAGGCCTCGATGCCACTACAAGAAGATCCCAACCAATGCTCTTTCCTCCTAGAGTAAGCTCACACTTCCAGCACCAATGTTTAATCATCAAGTCTCCTCATGTAGGAGTCTCTAGCCATATGGATCGAGGCAACGAATCCATCAGAATCTCAGAGCTACGAACAATGGAATAGGTAATAAAATAATGACTCACACATGTTTCTATAAGTACTGCAGCAAGGGTGGAGTAGAAACATATAGTACATCGAATCATCTCAAGTGCGCCATGGCCATATGCCTCGACAGCCTGGAGATGAGCCTACCTCTATCTTCCAGCTCCATGTGGTCGAGGTGGACCTCCTTCTGGTGGTGGTGGTAGTGCCTCAAAACTTCTTCCACCATGCAATGCTCGGCCAGCTCCTCTGCCACGTACTCCTGCTCCTGGTGGACCACCACGGTTGAACCTCTGCTCTTCCTGGGAGGTCCCTATACTATTTGTTTCTCATCTGCATAGCGGGTCATGCAGTCTTTAGCCATGTGTCCCGACCTGCCACATGCATAGAACTACCTGCTCTACATATTTCATGCACTATTTCGTGTGTCCCGAACAACTAAACCTGTATCCTGAGGTCACCCAACTGATAGAATATTCTTCTTGGACCTCTACGTCAACTATCAATTTCTGATTGTAGAAGACTCTTCTATGTGTCTCCCTATAGTGGGTCTCACCGATGGTGACTTATCAGTAAGAAAACTCTCCGCTAGAAGGTCTCTCTCCATCACCCCCACATGATTCGTGATGCTGAGGGGAATCGTTGAAGCCCTGATCTTGTGCCTAAGTCCATGCTCAATGGTCTGGGCCCAGAAGAACGGGTCTTGTACCATATCCGTGGATTAGCATGAGAGGTCGGTGAACCTCACTGAGTACTAAGCTACTGTTATGGAGCCCTATGGCAGATGAAGTAACTCCTGAATCCGCACCGCACAAATGGTGGTTGGAACAAACTTTGAGCGGAAGAGACTCTCAATGTCTGTCCAGAGAAATGTTTCCTCATCATGAACATGGCTTATCAGGAACAACCATCTGCTTGTCGATACATGAAAGAGACTCACGACACGGATCACCATGATGTCGGCTGGTGTCCCTACCAATCTAAAAACTCTCATGATAGCATTCACCCAATCCTCAGATGCATGTGGGTCCATCTCTCCACGAAACATGGGCGGCCACTGGTGTTGGAACTCATGAAATGCACTCAGGTGGCGTGTACTATGCGTAGTTGGGGAGGGTTTTATAAGTGGTCCAGCGGGTAGAGGTGCCGTTGGTACCTCCGCTGTGATGGGGCTGTGTATCGAGGCCTCATCGCTCAGTGGGCTACCATCTATTATGTAAATTTGAACCCTAGTTGGCTACCTTAGTGGGGACATACAGAAAAGAAATAAGTGTTCCATGGTTAAAATAGTATAACTGGTGAGCTGACACAAAGTAATCATGAAGAAATAATTTTCAAAGAAAACACACACGCAGTCAGTGTTTTTGTGCACTGAGTCGGAAATCAATGGTCAGGGCCCTAGTGTGTGGATACTTCGGCTGTTGCACCAACACTTGACTCCCTATACTGAAAACCACACTTAATACTCTTAAAACTATTTTTTTGCAGAAAAAATGATCAGAGTCCATAGTTATGTGGTAGAACCGACTCCTCTGATAACAATTTGTCACGACCCGTCCTCGGGGCCCGTTCCATGACTACCCCAAGCCCACCTTCAATAGGCCATAGGTTGGCCACTATCACAAAAGGTGTAATCCTCATAAAGGGAAGGCATTTCCTTTTAAACCTGTAACACACACACAATAATAACACAAGAAGTATATGCATCAACTAAAAATAAACACGGAGTAAAACTAAATACAAAATTATCTGCTGAAAGGAATGTGGACAGAAATACAAGCCCAACAGTAAAGTATATCTGCAGAATAGTAAACAGCTACTACTGAGTCGTCCTCCAGGAATCCAACCTGAACGGTGGGTATAGATGGCCTCCTCAGCACCTCAGGTATGTCCGTCCACTCCGTGTACGTCTCGCCATGTGGTCCAGCTCTGGGTACCATCTATCTCTACAACTCTCTTCCCTGATCGGTGTTTTCAGTCATTTTCAACCAACACAACAAGGTGTGGGCATTTCCCGTGCAGGGGTGAGTATTACAATACTCAGTAGGGACCCTGATACCCCAGATGGTCTCCTAGAATCAATGAAGGATAAACCACTAAAGGAAAGATACAATCAAAAAGTATCGACCAACCCTACGTATGTATATTCCCACTCATATAACTAACTTATCAACCACAGTATAGCTCCAACTCTCGAGCCCATGCACAACCCAGTCCACACATGAAAGTAAGTCAATAACATCGTTGATAATGACTAAAAGATAAGACTCGGATCACACATGTATACATATCTTGTATTGTGATAGATTTGATCAGATGTAGTCACTGATTTATCTAAGTTTTCGGACCCAAATAGGATACAAGAACATCAGTCATCCCTGTCGAACACACAGAGGATTCTGGTAAAATTGTCATCGTCATCGAACCCACGGAGGATCCCAGTACAGTAGTCATCACTACCTAACCCACATAGGATCCCAGTACAATTTTCATCTCTGCCAAACCCATGTAGGATTAGAGTACAACAACCCTCACTGCCAAACCCACATAGGATCCCAGAGCAGTAGTCGCCATAGTCGCAACCAGCTCTAGGGTTCCCACACAGAGCACACTCGATTCCAGGAGGGTCCACTACTTGAGTCATGTTTCGATACATAAAATATCATAATGTCCATATATGATGTGTCCCGTAGTTCTTTATAATCATGAAGAACACAACGCGATAGGCGGCATGTCAATTGGATTCCATATTAAAGAGTGATAAGCATTTCCACTCCAGGGGCCTGGTTGGTTTCGGAATCGAACCATCCCGGTCGTACCCAAAAATCACCAAAACCTTGAGTGTGGTATGTTGAAATGACAGTCTCGATACAAGTAATCCAAATCAACTGACGGTGCTTCAATCATAGGTCTGTATCTCAAGTTATGGGGGAAAAAGAAAAAGTAATCCGAAGAGGGGGGGTCTCGGTCTGGTCCGACCCGGCCCAACCCGCCCGGGGTCGGCCCGAACCGTGTCCGACCCGGTAGGGCGTGGCCCGGCCCGACGGTTATGGTTCGACCCATGTGAGGGCGGCCTGACCCGTACGATAGGTGGCCCGACCCGCTCGCCTGGCCTCCCGGCCTGTGCAGCAGGCGGCCCGGCTCGCGTGCCGGCGGCCCTTCCCGATGGCCGGTCGCGGCTCGACCAGCCGGCTCAGCGCGGTGCGGTGGGTGGGGGGGGGGGGGGTGTGGCCCCCCGGTTTTTGTAATGGGTGCGCCAGCTGGAAATACCTTTTCTTCTCTGAACCTGAAGAAGAAGGTTCTTCTCCGCCGCCCCTGCTGGTGGCACGACGTTCTTCCATCGTCGGCACGCAAGGGGCACCGCTGCACCCAGGTGGTCGGCCGGTGCCGGCCGCGACCTCCGGTCACCCGCGTCGATGTCCCAGGAAACCACACTTTTCCATGGGACACTGGAGTCATGCTGGAGGTCCATTTTTCCTTCATACTGCACCTACGACCTCCTCGGGTCCTACCCTTCACTACGATGGCCTCAATTCATCATTTCCCTTCCGTTCATCCGTCGCCCAACAAACTGTGCATCAGGAATGAATTGGCGGAGGGTACATACTTGTTCATTTTCCCATTCCCTCCGTGTTAAAGGCTCGAACAATTATTCAATATATATTCTCCAAAGTACGAGGGTATAAATCATATGATTTAAAACAAAACCCCCTACCTCAATTCAAGGAACATCTTTCGTAGTCGTGGAAAATGGCGTCGCGGAAGATGGTGTCGTTCCATCAACATCGGATGGAGAGTCATTGTCATTGGAGTCGTTCATCATTGGTGGCGTCATTTCCCATGATGCAGATGAAGAGGAAAGAATACAATTTTCTTTGTGGGCATTGCCTCACGTTCATGCCCTGGTTGAATAAGTGGAGAGAATGATCTTCATCGAGAGGATGATTTCATTCTTCGCATTCTTCATAGAATAACACTTCCTAATCTCCAAGGCTCTCCAATGATTATTCCAACCCCAAATAAAATACAATCTTCACTTAAATAAAGTTGGCACAATGTTTCCAAACATCCAAACATTCAAATTAATAAATTAATTGTGGAGATTAATTAACTAATTAGTGGTGTTGGAAAATTAATGTGGGAAAGTGGGAGGTTAGGAGTTCAACATTAACAGATGGGTGTTGGAATATTAAGAGTCAAAAGGGGGGTTTCTTGGGTATTTGAAGAGTTTGGATTCGTGTGGGCACCACCACAAATTATCCTCTCGTGGGAGTTTATGTGGGGTGTGGGCTCCACCTCCAACTCCTCTTTGGAGAAAATAACTGCCACCAAATAAAAATGTGTTACAAACACATTTTTATTCAATCATTAATTTTTAATTAGAAACCCCAATTTATTACATAAACTCTATTCAAAATGAAAAATCAATAAAGATCCCCTTAAGCGAATACCAGTGCTACAAATTCATCGGTGTCCTTGGATTTCAATTCCGAGCACCTGTTCAAAAGATAGAAGAACCAGCATGTACGTTTATTGAACATACCCAAACAAAACATCAGAAATCAACTCTGGGCACATCAGGCCTTGGAATCAGGAGCCGTAAAAAATGGAGGATTCATAAAATTTCAAATAATTTATGAATAAACATTCCTTGAAATTTCCAGGTCTTTACAACTATTTTGTTTACTCTCACCATGTTATGATGAATGGTTTTGAATAGGATTTCACTAAGGTGTGTACCATGTGAGAAGACAATTTTGGAGTTATTGATGATCTATAATGAAATATTATGATTCTATATGTAGTATCTAAAGACACAAAACCATTATATACCTAGTTAATAATTATCCTGAATTTTATTCAATATTCATAAAAAATTATGTCACATTAAATTTTATAATTTAAAGTTCCCAATAAATATTATTAGAAGATAATTTTACTATTTTTAAATATTAATATTATAAATTATTAGTTCTAAACCATAATATAAGTTTAATATTTTGTGACTTTTTAGTTTCATAGAAATTAAAATTGTTTTTTATATAAAATACATACGTATTTGGATTCTATAGTGTGTATGCAGTTGTGAATGAAAATATACCTATGGTGACATCGGTAAATTTTTTATATTAGGTATTAACTAATTTTTAAATTTTGAATGATGTGTGGTAAAATGACTAAATAAAATGATAACCACTCTTGTGGTATACGATTAGGACAAGTCACATTCTCATTATAAACAATTATATTGGATTTCAAAAAAAGGTTACTTTCGATATCCCAGTTTGAGAAAAATGTTTCATAGATTGGAAAGAATGTTTCAAGAATGAATTAATTGATTATATGATTTCTAAATATGATAATTTTTTCTCATAAAATTCTATTGTGTTTTAGTTATTGGAAGGAAGTATAAATAATTATGGTAATCATCAATGTGATGGACATAACAATGATGTCCCAGGTGGGTAACCAAATTATTGGGGAGTTTGAATGACGAATATTTCATATATGTTTACAAATATTTCTCAAAACATGAATTATACTAATGATAAAATTATTAAATCGATGGAATACCATAAAATTGAGTCCAAAATAAGGAAACATAGATAATAATCTAGTTGGTTGAATGATCAACTATTTAATGAAAAATATATTAAAACAACTAGATTTTTATTTTCCATTATGTAGTGATTAGAGAATGAATTTTTTTTCTCTTTATCATTTTGACATAAAATTTTATTAGTGGATTACTCTATAAAAATGAGGTAACACGAATAAATTTACTCTATAGAGTGGGATGTCTTTTGGAAATAAATTATTGATAAGATAATTCTCTAAATTATTAATATTAAATGAGGAAATAATTATACGAGCTAATGTACAAGGATGATGAATCAATTAGCTAATATGAGACAAATTGTAAACTAATGTGTGGTGAAAATATGGAAATTTTATCGAACAAGAATGTAATATTGACCAATTCATTAGGGGTTTAAAACAATTTCATTAAAGGTGTTACAAAAAAATATATTATTCTATATGAAAAAATCGTAGATCTTACAACATGGTTGAAATGAAGTGTATTTTTACCAATAAATCTCATATATTGCACTTGAAACTAAAAATGTAAATAAATTTAAATTCTAAAAAAATAACATAGAGATAAGAATATAAGACTTATTTTATATAAGAAGTGTGGAATGAATGATTTAGGATGTTTCCTTGAGGGTAATTGAAAATGATTTATATCAAAAAAAAGAAGTGAATTGGGAACCCAAATTCTAATTTAATTAGAAGAAGATAGATAGTGATGTTAATAGAAAAAAAACATCTTAATAATTCTCCACCCACTCATGATCTTATCAAATTAATTGTGTATATGAATTATGATAACTACTGTACAAATCTGAGGGTTAATTACGATGATCAATTTTCAAACCTCTTTATGCAGTTGAAAAAGGGAAATCCGCTGTGATCATTATTTCATATTTGGGCTATTATAATACATTGTTTAAAGGTACACATACCATATACTATTGAACTACTAGAAAATAATTTATTCGATTTTGTCATAATCGTATTTATCATAATTTTTTTATTGGTATGTCATTACCACCTACTTTTTATAAACTAATTTATCAGTAAAAATTCATATTGGTATGATTATCATATATAAAATATATATTCTTACCTTATTCAATCATGTAGTAAGGTTGTTCCCAGAAATTATTTCATTATATATATTATTGAATTTGATGTTATATTTGGATGTTAAGGGAATTTTTTATTTAAATACTAAATTTATTTCTTTTGGAGGGATGTCACATATGATATTTTAGGACAACCTACAATTTTTTATTTGTATGTATTTTAATATAAACATCCGATGGAAAATAAAACCATTGAATGTGTATTTAATGCTAATGAAAGAGGTTATTTATCTCATATGGTTTGGGAGAAATTTAGAATCAATGATGTTCTTATAATATGGGACTTTATTAAATAAATTTGGAATGAAATTCCTTATTCTTCACCAAATCAATACATTGAGTTTTCAATAGAACTCATACTCAATGATAAACCAATTTCAAACACTCCATATAGAAATTAAATGATTATGTTGAAATGGATTAAGATGATATTCTTGGATTATATTGATAAGGGATTCATTCATCAGTTTGATTCTCTATAGGGTCCTCATGTTATCATTCATATGAATACAAATGGTTCTATGTGACCCTGCATTGATTATAAAGAACATAACAAGATCAAAATTAATAATAAGTATCATCTTCATCCTATTGAGATGAAATTGATAAATTATATATAAATCAACTTTTTTTCATGGGTAATCTTTAATCTGGATACTATCATCCGTGGTTTCAATTTCATGACATACCCAAGATAGTCATTTATTAGTGTTATGCATGATAAAAATTTATAGTAATGGAAATTAGTCTTAATAATTCCCCCACATTCTATATAAATTTAATGAATTGTGTATTTAATGATTCCCATGATCTATTTATGATAAATTATGTATAGTATAATTATATATATTCTCTAATTTAGGATTATATTTATAATTAATTGAGGATTGTAGAAAAAGACCAAACCAATGGGATATATTATTAAAAATTTACCATGTGTGGAATTTGGAAATAGAATGATTCATTTTGGGACATAAAAACTTTTGTAAGGGTATATCAAGGTATATATCAATGAAAAAAGTTTTTGAATAGTGTATGAGACCAGGAACAATGATTGAGATCCACATTTATCTTTTATTACATGGATCGATGCATTGCGAATTATTCATCATAGATATATAATCAAATGACCAAGTTAATGTCCAATGTAGTTAAGTTCATTTAGACCAATGAACGTGATGAAAATTTCAAGGAATTGAAGTGAATGTTTGATACAGAACCTATTATAATGATAACGTGTAGTACATATAGTTTTTTGATTTATAGTTATACGTTTCAGAAGATTTTGGCATGTGATATTTGGTATAATGATATTGTGAAATCTTATTCCTCACATAAATTAGTAGATTATGTTAAAATTTAACTGAAACATGATTTGGAGTAACCAATGATAATATTTTTTATTAATGATATAGATAAATTATCTTAGGGGGAAATGTGTGTCAAATGTAATAATCCCAAAATTTAATTGTTTATATTTTTTTCAAACGATTTTCATATAATCTAGAGTAGATGGATGGTGTTGAATAATTATTATGATTGATCAAAAAATAAATACACTTTGAATGAAAAGAATATGGCTAATTCTTAAAAAAAACAAATATTCCAGCTTATGTATAATGAGTATCACTCAATATTGAACATTTGTAGATTTTATAATGATCGAACATGAAATAATAATTTAAGGGTAATGATATTATCTTTTTGAAATAAGTTTCCAATAACATATTCTTTTATTGATTAAATAGGAAAATAACGAGTATATAGAGATATAAATAGAAGTGAAATATATTCCTAAGTTGAACCATGATTATGATGGAATGATAATGTTTAAGACCTGAGTATGTGTCCCTTCAATGCCATATGTTAAAATGGAATATGATCATATCACACCAACACCTATTCATTATAAATGTATGAATATGTATATATAGAGTTTATTGAATACTTATTTTAGGAAAATTTTAAGTGATATATTGATAAATATGTATCTTATTACTTGTTATGTCAACAATTCAATCTTGAGATACATAATTTTATTGAAAAATGAATACACTCACCCCTTCAATAATGGAAGTGAAAAAACAGCCCTATAGATTTTTTTAGACACCCCAAAATGTCCAAATTTTATAATATTATTTTCCATATATTTGATCACAATAAAATGTCAGAAATAACATTTTTTCAGAAAATATTTCATTCTTCACAAGCATTCTATAATATACATATGAATGTGATTAGGTTTCATGGAAAACCAAATTCAATAATATTTTATCATGATCCATGGTTCTTTTATATGCTCTTGGGATGTATTCAGAAATCATTGGATATGAAATTGTGCTTTAAAACATTCTATCATCGTCAGAAATCGTTCTATTATGGAGTTCAAATAAAATAATAGAGTATATTTTGAGATAGTGTTAAATATATTTTAATGGTATTTGGGATTACCTCCATCTATTATTAGAAATCTCTTATAACCATAACTTTTAATAGATAATTCTGTTGGAACCACTTTTTGTATAAGGTTATATTTTTTTCAATAGTTGTCAATGATGATCAAAATGAAAGAAGTTCATGAAGTACTCTAATGAAGTGGAGGAATGGGAATTCAGACGATTGTTGTAGTGATCATAAGTTCAAAGAAATTGGGGCAAAGGTGATACATTTTTTACAACAATGAACAATGTGAGATCCATGGGTTTGGATAAAGTCCATGCAATTACTCATGAATGCATGAGAACCATTGGTTTTGATGAAGGCCATGCAATTACTCATGATTTCATGAGAACCATGCAAGATACTTCTTGACGAATTGAATCATATGCTTTGCATGAAGTAGATAATTATGGTTGAATAATAAGACTATGTGCAATGGATTGGAATTCCGATATAGCCATGTGGGGATTGGAATTCTATGATGGAAATGAACATAACATTTTCAAAGAATATGATGATTCTAAAGATGTTCCATCAAAGAATACATATCACGGTAGTGGAGTTTTTTATGAAACAAGAAGAGTTGCTAAAGGATACTAATCACCAAGAAGAATTGTATTTGAGGTGATCGTGCTTGTTGACAAAGAAAAAAAATGACATACAAATTTGTTGACAAAAGAGATTCCATGGTGTCTTGTCGATTTCAATGGATTTGGTTAATGATCTATGTTTTATTAAAGAACGTCGACAAAAGAATAGATGATCTGGAGGTGGTACAAAAATATCAGATTCAAGGTCGAGCCGTGTACTTGATGGATAGGAAACTTGTGCGCCATAATAAATTCAAGATCGAAACATGGAAAAATGGAAAAGGGAAGAGGTTGATTCCAGTGTTGGGTTGGTCGCGAAAGTGACTTGTGTGCTATGAAGAGATTTGTGTACTAGTGCCTAGAGGGACCGAAAACTTGCACGCCTATCATTTTTCAAGAACAAAACATCAAAATATGGAAAAGGAAAGAAGGTATCACACGTGTTGGTTGGGCCACACAAGTGAGTTGCGCGGCAGAGGCTAGGGGTGATGAGCTGCGGGCCGAGACATGCGTGCCGAGGGGTAATATTCACGCCGCCGCGCATGTTGACCAGTTTTCCTATAAATAGATGACGAACCCTTTTCATTTCCTACGATCTCAACCCTTATATAAAATCAGAGCTCTCATTGCGCAGGTGTAGGAGTCATGCATGTGGTGAGTGGTTGCACAAGTGGTTTGGAGAGACTTGCGCACCAGATCATAGATGTTTCATGCCGGTTGTTGGCTGCATGCCCAAGGCGGTTTGGGCGAGAAAGGAAGTGAGTTGTGCAGGTTAGAAGTTGAGGAAGGCAGTGTCACACAGGTAGTTCGGTGAAACATGTGCACCAGTTTAGACCTGCGCGCCGAGGACTTGTGCGCCATATTGGGACTTGCGCGCCAAGCTTGGAGAAGAGATCTAGGTGTTGTTGGAGTAAGCCCGTCCATTTTGGAGCTATAAGAAAGCCAGACGATTTCCTGGAACCTTTGGTGAAAAGTGATATTTAAGAGGAAATCTAAATGATATTTATGATCTCATGCATTATTGGAGAACAGATTCTAATAGTGCAATGTAAGCTGAGCTTCATTTATTGAGCAATCACATAAGTGATTGAGATTCAAGCAACCGAAGACAAGGGGATCTAGTCCATTCAGTCATTACACTAATGAAGAATTATTGAACTAAAAATAGAATCAACCCAGAACCCTGATGCAATTAAAGTATCATGCGGAATATGAGAAAAAGAACATCATGTCATTCTATTGAAGATACCTTCACTTCTATAAACTGAGCGGGACTCCACCAACGACAGTGAGCCAAGGGGAGTCAGCGGGAGTGACCTGAGGGACGCAGTGAGCTATCCCTGAACCTTTATAAAGGCAGTGAGCCTAGGACAGAGTGATTGTTCACAAACCATTGTAATCTACAACTAGTGAAGATTAGTGGAATTTGGTACGACCGACAACTTGTTGGCATATGATCCTTGGACGTAGTCCTTAGTGGTGAACCATGTAAAATTGTTGTGCTATCTCTTTTCATGTGAATGTTTCATTGTTGATCATATCTATCATACAGGTTTAAGTAGTTCCTACCAACTTGGGGACAAGATCCACAACTTTGAGAAGAAAAATATGACACACTGATTCACCCCTCCCCTCTCAGGGTGTCCTGAGGTCCACAAGTGGTATCAGAGGGAGGTTGACGTATCTTGGATATTCTCTAGTAATTCTATTTTGAAGAGGATTTGAGTATCCTTCCTAAAGTAAATAATGTAAAGTAGTCTTGATGAAGATTCAATCATCTCTGAGCAGAAGTCTACATCTAGAAATACCATGACAAATAGGACAAAGAAAGAGAAAAAGCTGTGGAAGAAGTACCTCATATCCAAAGAAGATATTGTGTCTTGTTCTCCATGTCATTCCAATAATGATGAAACATCAGGCTTGGAATGTATCAACAAGTTTTCTCATAATTCTTCCAGAGGAAAGGATGACACCCATAATTCAAGATTTCAGGAAAACGTCAAACCATATCTGCATGATATTCTTGAAGAAAGGGTTTCTATTATTTGTCACCTATTTTAATATATGCAGGTTGATATCACTCAATTAAAAAGGGAATCTGAAAATATTGAAAAGGGATTAGAATGAATAGTTCTGGAAATTATGAAGCTCAGCAAAAAGATTAAAGTCTTTGAATAAAACGAGGAAGTCAATAAAACTCTAAAATAAAAGATCCATGCACGTAAAGATGATCTGAAGAAAAGAACTGAAGTTAAGAGTATTTATTTGATAGAAACTTCCATGAAATTCAGGGAACATGAATCATTGTTACAAAACAATTTTAAGATTCATGAAGATGAGGTTGAAATATTGAAGAAGTCTTATGAAGAGAAAATGATCATGATTGAAGATCAGAAGATCATCCTCAATATTGAGGGTCAAAAATTTGAAGCCCAGTTGACCAAGATTGAGAATACACATATTGAGACTTCACAAAAGAATGAAATGATTAATGCTTGTACTCAATGTTTGTTGGAGGAATATAAAGCTGAAATACCTCCAATATCTGACAAGATGATTATGACAACTCTTGATTATACACATCAAGAATCAGTTTCTACTGGTACTCAATTATCGCTAGAGGATTCTATTGTCGAAATTCCTCCAACATGTGATAAGATGATCATGAATTCACTCATCGATCTATCACAAGTAATTGAGAAAGTAAAGGTACCATACAAACCATCTTGTACTCAGGTTTCTAAATGCATTACCACAATCAGTGCATGCTGGAAGAAATGTTCTAAACAAGTATGGATGATGAAAGGTGAGAAGAAGAAACCTGCACCCCTAGATAGAGTGGATGATAAGAAAATGGAAGAAGTTGGTTCCTCAAATAGAGCACAAAACATTAAGAAAAATACCCAACAACCTCATGCAAAGGATACAAAGAAGAAAAGATTTCTGGGTCAATGTTGGTGCTGCAACAGATTTGGGCATTGTGCACTGGATTGTTGGTACAATCCCTTTAATGGAAAAGCACAACGAAAGCATGTATCAAAGGGAAGAAATCTAGGGAAGAAGAAGCAACATCTGCAGGTACAGAAGCATTTCGTTACAACAAACAGATTTGGAATGCTTGATAACATCTATGATATGTGCAGCGATAGTGGTCATAAGGTAGGTACATGCTCATCTCAACATTCTTTCACTATCAATAAGAAAAGAATACATCTGATTCCATCTAATTATGAAGCAAGTACCTTGGGTTGAAACTAGAAGAATGGTGTGAACACACATTTCCCCAAGAATATATCAAGTAGGGAAGCTGAGGAGACCCATGGTTTTAGATCCATGAAATTGAAGGTTAATTCATCCAAAATAAACAGTAAGTTGGATGAAACTCAAATGAACCCATGTGGATGACCCAAACCAGCTGCAACAGTTCCAAATGACATATTGGTCATTTGGCCTGATGATTTGAAAAGAATGAGGAAAATTGAAGTTGGAAAGGCCAAGGATGGTGACAAAGGAAAAGAAAAACATTCACATGATGAAGACACAATGCATGAGAGATTGAAAACCAAGAAAACACACGTGTCAAAGAAGTTCTGTGTGAGAGATGCAAGAAATCTGGTCACATTGCAATAGGATGCCTAAACATAATACCAGAGCAAGAATTTTTCCATAAGTTGAGTAATAATGTATCATTCATGATGGTTGTTAAGAAAAAAAATCGCCACACAAAGTATAAGAGAATGTGAAGAAAGCCATGCCTCGTCAAAAGATGTCAGAACACATGTTCAATTGTGCAGGCATGAAGACTGGAGAAAACAAAGGAACTTGGTTGAGAAAAGAAACTCAACCATGCAGCTCATGTTGATGAATAAAGGAGGAAACACCTTATTCCCTAATTCATTTGTGTATTGTATTTGTGTTAATAATGTAGGGAATTGAAGGAGAATCATGCTCTCTAGGGGAGAACCTGAGAATTTGGGAATGCTGTTAACTCTTGATAACCAAGCTAAAGAAGTTTCCATCCTTAGTAGATTCTTCAATTTATATTCATGAATTAAGATTATGAAGGATCACTATTGATAAATATGTTGAGGAGTGTGTACCTTGAGGAGGAGAAAAATTAAGAAGCTTCCAAAATCACTCTTTCAATCAAATATCAACACTGGCTGGACTCAAATGCAGTTACATTGTGGATTTCTTGAAGAACATGTCAATGGAGAAGGTATGCCATTTATCAATCTCTATTTCTTGGTTACTCAGATCAATGATCATTTTACAAAGGGGGAGTAACTAAATTGATCAGTGACATAAGAAGAATGGATGAGACCCAAGGTCACTTATCCTGGCAATAACACTTGAATGTTTTTGATTTGATTGCTGATGTGAGTGTAGGAATTTCAGGTTGATCATTCCCTATAACAGTTGATTTATTATTCCTGAAATAAAAGTGGTAAATCCTTGAAGACAAAATACATCAGTTCTCATCTCATGTTGGAATCATGATCTGTGAATAATGGACTGCCTTGTTGACTTAATCAAATCTTCTTGTTTTATACATCGATAATTTCTCAGATAGACTTAGAGTGAAATTATTATTGAAACATTTCTTATGTATGGATTGATACCCTCCCTACCATGTGATTTGTATTTCTTGTCAATAAGGGGGCGATAAAGTGAAATGAATGTTTGAAAAGAAAATGGGAAATGAACATGGAAATGAAAAGTTGATTGAAGAGAAGATTCTCATTTGGACATTGAAGAATTCATTTCAAAAGATGTATAAGGCATTGAAATCAAAATATAAAGGGGGAGATTGTGGGAACCACTTAGTGTATAAGGTTGTATTTGTTGTCAATAGTCGTCAATGAAGATCGAAATGAAGGATATCATCAAGTTATCCAATGATGTGGTGGAATGGGAATTTAGACGATTGTTGTACTGATCATAAGTTCAAAGAACATGTGTCAAAGGTGATACATTATTTACAACAATGAAGAATGTGAGAACCATGTGTTTGGATGAAGTCCATGAAATTACTCATGATTGCATGAGAACCATGGGTTTTGATGAAGACCATGATATTACTCATGATTTCATGAGAACCATGCAAGATACATATTGATGAATTGAATCATATGCTTTGCATGATGTAGATAATGACGGTTGAAGAAGAAGTCATTGTGCAAAGGATTGGAATTATGAGATGGCCATGCGGTGATTGGAATTCTCAGATGGCCATGCACATCACATTGTCACAGAAGTTGATGATGCTAAATCTGTTCCATAATAGAATACATATCACGGTAGCAGAGTTTTTGATGAATGTAGAAGAGTTTCTGAAGGATACAAATCACCGAGAAGAAGTGTTTTTGAGGTGATCATGCTTGTTTACAAAGCAAACAAATAACATAAAATTTGTTTACAAATGAGATTACATGGTGGCATGTCGAGTTTAGGGGTTGTGGTTAATGATCTATGATTTATTCAAGAATATCGACAAAAGAATGGTTGATATGGAGGAGGTACAAAAACAGCAGATACAAGGTCGTGTTGTTTCCCAGTGTTTTCCAAATTTTTGGGCAAGAAAATCGACAAATGGAGAAATGTTGTTTTGGAAAAGAGACAAGCTCGTCGTGTACTTGATGGAGAGGAAAATTGCACGTCATATAAAATTCAAGATCATAAGATGGAAAAATTGAAAAGGGAAGAGCGTCATGAAAGTGTTGGGTTGTCACAAAAGGGACCTACACGCCGTGAAGAGACTTGTGTGCACGTTCCTAGAAGGATCAGAAATTTGTGCGCCTATAATTTTTCAAGAACACAACTTCAAAATATGTAAAAGGAAATAAGGTCGCGCAAGTGTTGGTTGGGTCGTGCAAGTGAGTTGCGCGACAGAGGCTAGGGGTGATGAGCTGCGCGCCGAGACTTGCGCGCCGAGGGGTGACATACGCGCCGCCGCGCAGGTTGACCAGTTTGCCTATAAATAAAGGACCACCCCTCTTCATTTCCTACGAGCTCAACCCTTAGAAAAAATCAGATCTCTAATCACACAGGTGTAGGATTCGTGCAAGTGGTGAGTGGCCACGCATGTGGTTTGGAGAGACTTGTGCACCAGCTCTTAGAAGTTTCATGTCGGTTGTTGGTTGCGCGCCCAAGGCGGTTTGGGTGAGAAAGGAAGTGAGTCGTGCTGGATAGAAGTTGAGGAAGGAAGTGTCACGCAGGTGGTTCAGTGATACCTACACTCCAGTTTAGACCTGCGCCCCAAGGACTTGCACGCCGTATTGGGACTTACGTACCAGTCTTGGAGAAGAGCGCTAGGTGTTGTTGGAGTACGCCCATCATTTTTGGAGCCGCACGAAAGCCGAAAGATTTCCTGGATCCTTTGGTGAAAATTGATATTGAAGAGGAAATCTAAATGACATTCATGATCTCATACATTCATGAAGAACAGAATCTGATAGTGCAATATAAGCTGAGCTTCATTTATTGAGAAATCTCATAATTGATTGTGATTCAGGAAAATGAATACAAGGAGATCTAGTGCATTTAGTCATTTCACTATAGAAGAAGGATTGAAATAAAAAGAGAATCAACTCAAAACCCTAATATAAGTAAAGTCTCATGATGAATAGAAGACAATGATCTTCATGTCTATCTATTGAAGTGACCATAACGTCTATAAACTGAGCGGGACTCCCCCAACGACAGTGAGCCCGGGGGAGTCAACGGGAGTGACCCAAGGGATGCAGTGAGCTATCCCTGAACCTTTGTAAAGGCAGTGAGCCTGGGACAGACTGACTGTTCCCAAACCATTGTAATCCATAACTACCGAAGATTAGTGTAATTTGGTATGACCAACAACTTGTTAGCACATGATCCTTGGACGTATCCCTTAGTGGTGAACCTAGTAAAATTGTTGTGTTATCTCTTTGCATGTTAATGATTCATTGTTGATCATATCCATCATACAGATTTAAGTAGTTACTAACAACGTGCAAAAAGATCCACAACTTTAAGAAAAAATAGTTGACACCCTGATTAACCCCTCTCCTCTCACGGTGTCACGAGGTTCTACAAATTCAAATGATGCATTTATATTACCTCAATTGTTGAATCAGACTGCTCATTTAACCGATGATGTTGGTAATGTTAAATGATTAACTACTCAACCTCAATAATAAGGGATTTAAATGTCACATAATTTAATTGTGGGGAGCATTTAATTTATTCAAGAAAATGAATGATGATTCAAAGAGATTATTCATCATTTATTGGATGTTCAATGTCATAAATGTAATGAATTAGTATCTAATTTCATAAAATAATGAATTATTTTAAAATCCTCAAAGAGTAAAATTATATAAAATTTATGATCTTCAATCTGATAATTATTAGTAAAAGGTAAGTAAGGAAGATACAATAATGACGAAATTCCAAATATGGTTTCGAAATTATGTTTTTATCGATTATTTTTGTATTGACTAATGCATGATGTGTATTTATAGAAATGATGAATAAAGTATTCATAGATACTCACGATAATTTGATTTGGTTGTCATTGATTATCAATTTCTATAATCTAATAGATATGCCAACAAGGAGATTAATCTACAAATAATTATCGAGATACCCATAAAAAAGAATTGTATGGGATGCATAGTAAGTGTGATTTTGTTATTAATTATGTTTATATTCATGGTCATAATTAATCCAAGGATAGAATATATATTAACATCTAAAAAATTCTAGTAAAAAAATGTCCTACCACAATGAATATAACTATGTTCTAAGGATTATAAGGCTTACCAGGTTAGTGTTGGTGGTTTGGTCATGTTTTTTTAGATAGGAAAACCATTAACAAAGTTTACACATAAAGGGGTTATTTTTAAATGTTCAAGAGAATGTGTGGAATGTTTTGAATATTGTTGGAGGATAATAATTAATGACCCTAAATTAACATTAACATATGTTAAGAAGGATATGAAATTTTCAGTGATTCATAGAAGAATGGACTCCGAGGGTTCCTATGATAATTGAAAAAGTAACATCTTATGTATCAATATATTTGAAAATCCACAAACATAATTATCCCTCTCATGGCCCTATGTTGGAAAAAAGAAATTTTTCACCAAAAAATTGATTTGATTCCTCTAAGGTGAAATATGTGAAAAAAATTGATGTACTATAATATTAGAAGTATATATTCTGTTCAAAGGATTTCAACATGTGAGCAATAATATGTTTTTATCTACTATAGGAAAATTATTTCACGATGAATTACAACATAATGAAGCATGAAATGGGAGATGATTCATTGAGTAAGAGAGACCATAGAGTTTGGAACGTGGTTTGGATTAAAAATTGGTATATACAAATATAATAAATATGGATATAGTGATTTCTCTGTAAAGGGATCCATCGTTAATTTTTTATAAAATTTAAAAACTATAAATATTACAGAATAATACGGATGTACCATTTGGATTATTAGAACATACAATGGAATATTGAAGTGGTGAATGTTGGGAAATTTGTTGAGTTCAACTATTAAAATATATTTAAAATGTTATGGATGATGTTATGTGTTCCATCCATACCCTAATTTAAATGTGAACTTCTTGATAAATATCATAAATAAAATACACTTATATAGAATTTTAGAAAAAATTTGTATAAGAATTAAATATTTCATATTTTCGGATGGTATATAGTTAGAAATTAAAACTATTTCGTGCTCAGACGATTAGTATGTCAGCTTCTATATAGAGAATAAGGCAACATCCTACAGAACTTCTAAAACCAATACCTACACCTATATGGATGTGGAAAAATGTTTCAATGAACCTTTTCACTTGAATCCCAAAGACTCAATGTAAGAATGATACATAATGCTTCATAATTGATCATCATAATAAATCTATTCATTTAATGGGGATAAGATAAGATCATCCCATTATGTTACATTCATGGATGTATTTAAATGTAGTCAGAATACTAGATAAGAAACCTATATTTATCTCATCTCATATTAAACCTTAGCTCAAATTATAATTTTGGAATATTCCTAAAACAGATTTCATAACAAAGACATATATAATCAATCTCTATCATAAATAGTCTTTGGGATATTCTAAAAGAACTTTCCTGACAATTTTACCACATAATGAAATTATATTCTATTAATATCAATTTTATATAGGATTAGTATCTTTAATTATTTTAATTTATATATAATAATAACATAAATTTATAATCAATATTGATATGTAATAATAATTATGTTCGGAGAGGTTTCACATAACAACATATTGGGATGATGTTAGTTAATATAATCTAGTTCTTCGTATGAATGTGGAATATACTCGTATTAGAGTACAAACTATTTAGAATCAGAATAATGAATCCAAAATTAGAAAAATTAGCTATGATAATAATTGAAGGAATTAAATGGAACATAAAGATATGTATCAAGTATTATTAAAATATTTACCATTAAATAGAGATGTATCCTTTTGAAAAAAGGGAATGTTAATCTACCAATTCAATATGTTTTTAAAAAATTTAGAATGAATTGAGGTTGTATATTCATGATTGGTTATGTTACCCACCCATTATAAATTATATGATGTATTAAAGGTTTAATTAATGATTAAATAAATTTCAAATTTAATTAATCTGATTAAATATGAGTGAATATATTAAGATCATTTTTTTATTATAATGAATAAAATTTGAATTTTTATAGCACCAGAGAGGGTCAACTGTTGAATCAGACTGCTCATTTCAAAAAAGTGAATTGGATAAATGAAAAAAATAAGAGGAAAAGTGGGATACTAAAGATGACATAGAGAAAATGTATCCATAATAATTTTTAGCAAATATATATGAAAATGTTGAGGAAGAAATTATTTAGGGGTGATAATGTATTACTCGGGACTCTACTATATTAATTAAATTCATGGTCATGAACTATTTCTTAAATATTCCACTAAAAGTGATTTTATTAGATTATTTATTTTTATATAGATTTAATATTTTTAAATATAATTTACTTATATACAATTTTTTATTATTCTTATTCAAATTATATTAGTATGTTATTTAGATTATTTTTTTCAAAAATGTTGGGATTTAGTAAAAAATTATTGTTTTTGTGAAATGTGTAATTTGTATTACATTTCAATTATATATGATTAAAATAGAAAATTCTAAAACATTTAAAATAAGAAAAATTGAATTAATGTAATAAAATCATTCATTTTAAAACATTCCTAGAACATAGAAAACAAAAGTTAACAACTAATTAAAATGATACTGTAAAATAAAAACAGTTCATTTTCCTTTTTATTGAATCATATATTTTCATGGGGTAATTAGTTTTTGATTTTTTCTGAATGGATCATATTTTTTTAATATTATAATCAATAAATTAATTACATTAAAATATCTATAACAATAAATTCATTGTATATAGTAATTTAATAATTATAAGATTAATTTCTCTTAAAATATTTTTTACGTGATTAAGCATATTAATTTTTTAATTTACCTATCACAGATGTTAAATATTTATTGGATGAAATTAATTTGATATATAATAATACATGTATCTAATTTGATATAATTTTCCATCATAATATTTTCTTGTAAATTTATTTACTATAGTTAGATATTAATTACCAAGGAAGAAGTAATAGAGTTAAATTCAGTTTATCGTAGATTTAGAGTCTTAAATATATTTATGAATTCCAATAGAATGAACAGGATATGATTTTGATGGACCTATAAATTACCACATATACATTTACTCAACTTTTTTTAACAATTTAACCTATTATTTTATCATGAAATGATTGAAAAATTTATTGCGGTTCCAAAAACTACCCCTCACTTTAATAATAAAAGGAGATCATATTCACCATTTCAAGAGTTACATCCCATTATAATATATACATTAAATGTATTTTTTTATATTAAAAGAACATGTCATTAAAATCATCTCACAGTAACTCATATTGAGCCCAATCCATTTAAAATAATGGATACTTCCAAGGGAAAAGCAAGTATTTGTCATGAGTATTATCAACCCATTGGTTTATTCTAAACTATATTATTTTAAATATATTATATCCATAGTAATATAAGGATACTATTTTAAATTATAAAAAATAATGTTACTGTAGTTATGATCTTAAAATTATTTATTCTTTTACCATATCCCTTATGAGAAATCCCTTTGTTGTGCACTGTGTTGACTACCACATCTACGAAATAACATGGTTAATTTTCCTTTAATCTATTTCAATGTCTGATATATGGATGATATTAAAGTATAAATATGCTGATTAAGACAATATTAAAGTTAACAATCGAAAGAATAATGATACAATTAATTACATGAACAAAAAACAGTCAACATTAGTTTAATCAGTTATTATATGTTACTAAGAGGATAATATTTTATGGAAATTGTGTATTTTTAAATGTCCATGAATTATATTTATAAGTCATTATAATTAAGATATATAAAATTATAAAATAGTAAATAATATCATTATATTCATGTTATAATTATTTTATAAAAACTCTATCTCATAATAATCCACTAATCATAGAGTTTTTTTTGTTATGGTCTGTTTAAGAACCAATTTTAACAATACAATATATTTACATCATGGATGACTACAATAACATATTTATTAGTATTATATCATATAAATGTATAAAATATAACAATTTTATTATGTATATATTATAAAAATAAATATTATGAAAAATAAGGAAAAACCCAATATTTCTTAAGAAACAAAAAAACATTCTTTTTATCAAAATTTCATCATTAATGTGTTCCAGAACACCAATTAAATAAATTTTAAAAATAATAAATTATTATAAATCATAAATAATAGATTATTTAATTACCTTTTTGAAATGAAATTTTAAATAATAATGAATTCAAACACTTCTATTATGAATCTACTAAAAATGATCAAAACTATAAACAGTGAAGTTGGAAATCCAAATTTTTTAGGCAGTGAATGACCATATATAAAGAGAATAAATAATCATAGATATGTTTAAGGTAATACATTTATTTAGTTTTTATATTTATTTATTACAGGCATGAAATAAATATACATTAATGGAATTTTGTAAAAGATGTATGGGGTTTTCTTTATGCAATTCCTCTTCTTGAGACATAATTTTATTACACAAATAATTTAATTTATGTGTTGTGTATAAAAAATATTTGAAATTTTATATGAAAAATTTAATATATTAATGTAATTTTATGATATAATTTATGATATATTATAATTTCTTTTATTAATTATTAGTTATCCATTCGATAAATTTTTTTTTCACCATAATTTTCATATTTTGTACATGGGATGTAATCCCTCGTTGATTTATTCTATTTCGATCATGAACTACCCTGGAATATTTTTACATGATTTTCATAATATTTTAGGGATTTAAAAGTATATATTGTTAATATATACTAATATTACTTTTATTAAAAATTTATCTTTTCATAATTTTGAAATTTTCCAATATATTTGTAACGTAAACATATTTGTAATATTCTAGAATGTAAATCATTGTATGTATACTGGAATATTGTTATATTTATAGAACATATTAAACTAGGGGTAATAAAATCAAAATGGGTTGGTAGATCATTGAACAAATCAACACAATAAGTATTGATGTGTAGAATAATACAATACACTTTGTTTTTTCAATATAGTGGGATATGATTGGGAATATGCATAAGCTTATAATGAACCACAAAAAATAACTTTTCCTAAAAATGTCTTTTCCACCAAGAAATATAAATTTCTTGAATCCAATTAATATCATACAAGGATAAGATAACAAATTTCAATTACCCATTCCATAAAATATCATTGATAATATTACAACCGGTTCCCTTGATGGAACATTGTGGATTCTATGTAAATTATGGGGAATTATCTTAGACACCCACATTAATCTATTTAACGTGGATGTATTTAATATTTATGTTTTCATTATATTAATAAAAATGTTATTTCAGTAATATGTTCCTTTAAGAATAGTCTGAATGGTATTGTACACTCTTATGGGTATCTCGTTATATTAAATCATGTGACGAGTATGTCCTAACAGTATATATCCCCTCGACGCATCACCTTATATCAGGAGAAAAAAGATCATGGTTTGGTATTGTATTCACTTCCCAGGAGTGGAATGTGTCTTATCATAAGGCCTTGAAATAATGTTTTTGATGTCCAATATTATGCATTACATTAGTATAATATCAGTGATTAATATTATCAGAGTTTCTATTTAATTTTTTAGATACAATACTACCTTTTTATTGGATTATGGTTTCATGTTATTCATTTATTCTTTGAATATTATGGCTTCCATGTTTATATTTTCTATGCTTCAATTTTATGATGCTTATTTTGGAAAATATATACTCACCATTATTGGTTTCATTACCCTTGAATCATAGATGTGGAAAATGTATAATTTTCATGAATATGATATAATAGATAACTATTTTCTTTTAATATATTGATATTATATGTTCTGTTTTTCATGTGTATGTTTTGTGTTTCTCTAGTATTCAAAAGAAAATAATAATATTTTTATTTTTAGAAATATTTTATTTATAATAATTAGGTAATAAAACATAACGATATATGTTCATGGATTCTTAAATGTTACATTAATTTTGTCCTCTAGGATTTCAATGGAATCCTCCTCGAATAATTTTGAGGAGATTAATACACAAATATAATATGAAAAAGGAAAACAAATCTAGAATTAATTGTTTCCAAATAATACTTAAGGGGAATACCTCTTAAAATTGGCATATATCATCAAATACTTGGATTACAATAAATTAGGTTTAGGATGTACACTTGAATCTAATATTTTGATTGTGAGTTCTTATCATTGGGGGGAAAATATCCATTATCAGATTCCAATATTTTTAGAATTCCATCCATGATAGAAAATTACTAATATCCCAAATACTTCACAAAAATAGATCATGTGGATAGAAAATATGAATATAATTATGAGAAATAAATACCATAGTCATATTTTCAAATACCCACATCTCCAACATGAATTTATACTAATAAATATTTTTCTAAGGTAATTCAGATTTTAGTAAAACCATACCAGTAAAATTGGTAAATTTTAATTTATCCATTCTTTCATGAATCACATCATGAATAGAACTAACATCCTCATTTAGCCCAATGATGATTACAGATCAAACTATAGGGTATCTTAAATATGATAAAGAGTTCATACTTTGGGAATCCCCAATAATGCAACATGTAATCAAGGATTTTCATTTTCAAAGTAACATTTTTATTAGGGAGTATATTAATTATTTTACAAAAATGTATACGTCCCTTATGACCCACCACAAGAATATATCAAAATTTTAATATATACAATTATATGAATTTTAAATAAGAATTAAATTTTAATTTTAATTTAATATATAGTTATTTTATTATTTTTATAAATAAAAAGTATATTATTTATATTATATAAATAATCAAAAAAATATACATGTGATTAAAAATTAATTAATATACATATATATAATCACATATCTATTAAATAATAACATATATTCTTTGATATAATTAGAAAAAAATGTAATGAATTCAATAACTATAATACATTTAATTAGATTTAGAAAAAATAATAAATAATGTTATAATTACTGATAGTAAAAATAATATTAAATATATATAATAATAATAAAATCATTAAAATGAATAAAAATTAATATAATCTATTTATCAAATTCATAATAACTGTTATAATTGATATTATATAAATAATACAAATATGTAATAAAAATATTATTTAATAATATTAATCAAAAAGTAAATAATAACTTTTTTAATAATGTGGAATAATAAAAAATAATAAAAAATAATAAAAATTGTAAATTTAAATTAATTAAAATTATCATTAAAATAAAAAAATGTTAATAAATTCCATGTGTATCATATAAACATTAAGTAATGTATTTGAGTAATATATAATTGATTCTCCCAATATTATATCATTCCCAATACTTAAGAAAATATATTAAATTTAAAAAAATAAATATTATATATATATATATTATTTAATATGAAATAGATACCAAATAAAGGAGGAAACAAAAATCAATAATAATGTATAATAATGGTCATGGATAACCCACAATATGTTTTTTAAATATTTTTAGTTCTCAGTAAAGCGATTATATAGAATTTATAAAATGAGTCCTTTCAATTAGAATAGGAAACTATATGTTAAATATATTGTATATTATATTATAAAAAAAACTGCACAATAATTTTTTTAGAGGGTTGAAAAAATTGAATTTCAATATAACAAAAAATATATCATTAAATTTTATAACAAAGAATAGATCTTATTGGGGAACAAGTTCATAAAACATATGAAATGTTTTCATACTACAATATCCCATCGAGTCTAGGTTATACCGACATACCCAAAAATAAATGTTCATAGAAAAATTCCAAAAAATACTTCCTTAGGGAGACATGTATATTATGATATATAATTACTTTTATTATAAAAAAAGTATAATAAAATATTATTGGTATATATATATTTAATAATAAAAATTGGATGCTCTATAAGGGATATAAAAATGAAAATATTAATATATGGAACATTGTGGACTTGTATGAATCATGTAATTATTTATGATTACTATATATATATATGAGAAATTATATTATTATATTGAACTTGTACAATTAAATTGCAAAAAAATAATAGGAGGAAAAATATGATGTAAATTAATAGTATAAAAAGACATTCAAATTTTAAAGATTTTATAAAAAATAATTATACTAAACAAATTATGAGACTGAAATCTGTAGTATTTGTAGATCTCTATGGATCATTATAAACGGGAGGGGTGAAACAAAGATAGATTTTTTATGAGTTATTCCCATCAATCGAAACCTCATTTACCAATTAATATTCTAGATGCACTCAAAATTTTATCATGACTTTACCTAATATGAAGTATTACTGAAAATAGGGATAATGACATATAATTTATAGTGATTAGAATGAAATTCAACACTATTATTTGTTGCTTAGACACTATAAATGGATTCTACATTTTATTAAGAAGTGTATTGAACATTTTAAAATGTATTTATAATTCAGTATAAATTATTTTAAAACCCCATGTTTCACTCCACTCATGATTGGTTTAACACCCCGATCACCACCATCCGGTGACTGTTTAGAAAACTGAGTCAAATTCAATATATTTTTAGTTGGTCAAATGATATAATGATATTTTTCATTAAATTGACTTCCTCCTCATTAATATTTGACAACTTATTCTTTTTTACTATCATAGTAAATTTTCATTCATATTTTACAATTTATTTAATAATAGGAATTTAATTTTTAGTTAAAATTCTTATAAATTCTAATTTTTTTCATAAAAGTGGAAATTTGTTATCAAAACAATTAAAATGTGTTTTTATTGAAAAAACGTTTTTTATTTTCTATTTTTAATCATAGAAATTATTTTCAATGAATATTTTTTAAATTTATTAATTTTCAACTGTTTATATAGGATTCTTTACTAAAAGTTTTTGATAGGTTCCAATACATGCACTCAAATAGGGGCCACAGATTACAACTAAATCCCAAGAGGGTTTACCCAGAAAAAACCATGTAAGATAGGCCCCATGAAATGGTAGTGCATGTTGGGTCACTCTTGTGTATGGTTGGTCAATCCCATGGGTGAATCGCGTTAACCAGAGCTTGCATCAGCACACATGTAATGTATGTGTGGAAGTAGGAATATGGAATCACTAAGTGAAAGGTGATCCCATTGTAGCAGTAAAGGTACAAAAAACCTAGTTAATATTGATTGTAAATCAGGTGAAACGTCTTGATTTTTAAAGGATCTCACACATATCCTTTGATTCAATATAGGACAATGTTTTTGCTAGTAAATTTTAATTTGAAATGAAACACTAGCATTTGGATTCAATCCTACTCATCCTAGATTCAGAAAAATAGTTCCCCATTCCAATACATATCTCCCTTCATTATTAGGCATTTATTTTAACTATGAAAATCGATGATCAGCATCTCTAATATCAATAATATCATAGTAGTTATTGACCACTAATATCACCACAATGGATCTTACATGTATCATCTTTGGACCTTTGGATGATCACCATTAAACTATTTTGAGCATTATTCAACCACATTGATGTCTATATATATATGTAGGATCTCCACTACTACCAGTCATGCACTACTACCACATTGATGTTTCCAAGACTCTAATCCATCACAACCGAGAAAAAAGTACTCTCAAAGGCTCGATCCACACTACTATTTTTTAAAGACATTGATTTTTTGGTTGTATGAATTCTGATATTATAAATATCCTCATTCATATTGAAAAATTAAAAAAAATGATGATTTGAATGAGGATCCCATCTATATTACGAAATGTAGGAATTACCCATAGCTGTAAGGGATCACCAACACCTCGGGAGGGAATCCATTAAACGAGGTTTTGCTTTTACTGCACATTTTTTTATTTTTTTATTTTATATTTGTCTTATTTTTATACTTGTAATATTCTTTTAATTTATCAATAACACATTCAATTTGCATTTTATTATTCTATTAGTAGTGATTCCACATCGACCATTCATCTATTAACTAATAATTATTTTACTATTTTTTTATTTAATTATATTTTTTTAGTTTTATTATAATTATTTTAAGTTAATTATATTATAATTTATTTTAAATTTATGTTTATTTTAATATTTCATTCATAATATATCTTCATATATCTAATTCTTCTATTTTTATATGTTTTATTCATGTTTTATTCTCTCATATATCTCTCACATCATTTATTCTTTTTATATATTTTATTTTTAATTTTTTTCTTAAGTTATTTTCAATTATTTTCTACTTCTCTTATTTATTTCCCCAAATAGATCTATTACCATTGAAAATGAGAAGTTGAATGGAGGCCTAGCATGGGTGAGCATAAGGTGATCTTGACTTCTGGATTATGTTTTTTTTTGGTAAATATGAGTGACATGCATTGGTGTTGCTAAATCCACATAATATGAAAAATAAATTTGTTTTTATTAATATATTTAATTTATTTTTTTAATCACCATTGTTTATCTCATATCATGGTTGATTTGAGCCAATCAATCAATGAAATGTCATTTGATATATCCAGTTCATGGAAGATGAAAAACCATTGATTGAGGTGTATAATTAAAAATAATTATTGGAATATATGAAATTTAGTCTTCATAAGGGTTTTTAAATATATGAATATATATATATATATATATATAATCATAAATTGATTAAAATATGAGTTCTAGTAGATTAATTAGCAATCTAAATTTAATGAAATGATGGTGAATAATGATTGAAACCAAAACCCAACCTAAAATCAATTTAGTTCTTTCAAATTTCATTATTTAATGAATTTAATGGTACAATAAGTTTAGTTTTTATATATAATGTTATTTATTTGGTTTATAATTTCATCAATGAATAATTTCTTCCCATTTCTATGATAAAATAATAAAATAGAAAAAAATAAGTTGTTTAGATGAATTATTATAAGCATTTGAACAACTGAGAATATTCAATTGTGTGATTAACATAGTTATCATATGTAATTGAATAGGAAAATTTTTTTATTTTTCTGTTGCCTATATTATTTATGCATAAAAACTGGCACATTTTTGCAGGATTTAATTAGAGTATGATTATTTTCACTAAATCCAAATTGTAGATATATATTCATTTTTTTCCAAATAAAGAAAACCATATTTTTCACGATGAATCAAAAAAATTTATATCACTGTGAAATGAAAAAATACACAGATGTGAAAGAGAAATAAGATGAAGATACTTGTTACGGTAAATTATTGGTGTAAGAACTAATTAACGAGTCACAATTTTATAAAATTTGTGGATTTTATGTTATTAAAAATCAATTAGATGATTCCTAAAATAAAATAATGGGAACCATAAATATAATGAATTAATAGATGTACAAAGTGATGAAATGAAGGAACCTGATTTTGAATCCATTAACACTGAACAAACTGACTTCCCCTATTACATTCATGAAATTTATTGAGTTTTTAAGGTACATGATGTTTCCTTGTTTTTCTATCCTTATTTACCTTAGTATGACAAGGAGGAATACATAGCTATTGATCTATTTATGGGTGATCAATGTGATCTTCCTAACAATTGGAATGAATGTGAGTAACTAATTTATCACCCAATTACTTCAAAATAATATGATTCCACAACATTAATGGAAGACACCACCAATGCAGTAGAATTTTATCAAACGACATTGGAGCCTAACCATATTTATCCAACCAATGAGATTCAATATCAAGAGGAACATACCACTGAGGTTATCATTGAACTAAAAACAAATCATGAAGTTGATATTTTTTTGAATTATATTATCTGTAATATTATTTAATTTTATTTGTTTGTAACTCATTATTGTCAGTAGATTCTATATATAGTCAATGTATAGATTTTCTGATATGAGGATGAAGAACATGAACCTATTGAGGAACACATGGAGTTCAATATTTTGATGAATTATATTTTAGGAATCCCATGAGGAGGTCCATGTGGATGATATCATGGAAATAAATATAGAGAAATGTAAAATTAAAACTAATAAGTTAATTATTAATAATTCAAATTAAAATTATGTTTAAGTACAAATACTCAATTATTTTACCTTTGATCATTTAATTCATGTTTTATATTCTGAGAAAATACTATAATAGAGGAGTATGTACCATAATTAGAAACAAATAATGAAGTATTATTTCTTGTACATCCTACCCCATCTATGTAATCTATAATTAATTGTTAAATGAGGTTATAATATACACTATATAGTGATTAAACCACATCAGGAAATAAGAAATGAAATCTTGGAAGGACCCTATATAGATGTTTAATTTTAAAAAGATACACATACCATAAAAATATGTATAACAGTTGGTACTTCCCTCATGAGGCAGTGTAAATTTTACAGCCCACCTAGAGGGATCGTACCAAGTCATATCAGTTGCCTTATATTCCATGAAATTTTATTTAAATTTACTATATAAAAATTATTCCAACATATAACCCACATTATATTATCATTTTCGAATAAAAAGTACAAGAACATTGTGCTTAATTGTAATTTTCTTTAATAGGTTCATGATAGCTTAAGGATTACCACAAAATTGTGTATAAAATGACAATCAATCAGGGAAAATGGGTTCCATATTTTATTTTAACTTTTAGCCTCACTACATATTTTTCTAGAAACTTGATTTTAGCTTTAAAAAGGAAAATTACATCCCCATTCTAGAAATTATTCGTTACATGAATTATCTAAGAGACGTGAATTTATTTTAAATTATTCAAGAAATATTTTTTGGATTTAAGTGATTCCATGTTTTAGATTTCCCATTTAAAAAAATTGAATTTGTATAATGAGGAAATTGATGATTAATGTGAATAAATTATGTTAAAATAAGGTTTTTTGTTTTATGAGAATTAATTTATTCATGTGAATGAAATTTCCATATCATTTTTTTTCAATCATTGGTCTTATAATATATACATAATTTGATTTATTATTTTTAATCATATATTGATTGATTTTCTGATTTTATAACTTATAATCATAATTGGATCCCTAGACCAAGTACTTCTAATTTTATCTAGATCAATTTTCTTGATTTATCATTTTCTATGACTCATTCAATTCTTTAATAGAACATTATCAAAGCTATCACTCTGTAAAAAATTTTAAAATGATTTATGAGTCTTCTAAAAAAATCATAATCCTAGAAGAAACACCTTTATATCAATAATATTTTATCCCATAGAACCTATGAATGACCATGTTATGTTTGATCTATGTGTCAAGACATATGTATACATTCCTAAAATCTAGTTTTTATTTATAATGTATTTTAATGTATATGTATGGGGGTGAAGGATGTCATCATAAATTGATGAAACCAAATGTATTTAAGATGTGATGAGGTGAAATTTTTTGGAAATAAGAAAAAGCTTTTTGATTAGTACATTAAACTCTTTATTTTATTTCCCCTTTGAAAAATATGGTACTTTTAAACAACCAAAAATGGAAATAATTGGTTGTCACATAGAAGACTAAATAAAATTCACTCATATGATGATTTTTATACTACATCTATATGTGGTGGATTTGATTTTTATTTTACTCACAAATTTAGAAAAAATGAAGATTTATTTTTTAAAAATGTATAGAAGTAGAAAATAATATTAATATGGGGGGGATAATGGTTTATAAATTAAATTTATCATGATATTACATATTGTTTTTTGGAATTATGAGAGTTTATAAATGTATATAGACAATTTAAATACACATTCACTTTTAATATTCTGATATATAAATAATGATACAAACATAATCATTGGGCATTAACTTTTTAAAAAACAAATTCCACCAACCTTATTCATAAATTTAATTTTCACCTTTAATGAAATCTTTAATGATTATAAGTGTATTTATTCCTAAAAAAGTGGAAAAAAGATGGTCCATTATAATCCTATGGATAAGAATCATGTTATTCTAGTATGATAAAAGCACTATTAGATTTGTTTCATGAGTGGTGAGAGAAATGATTCAACAAAGGTGAATCATTTTTTGAAATATTTTATAATAATGTATTAAGTATCATTAATGATTGAGATGAAATGTACCATTATTTTCAAATGGGATAAATTAAAATAAATGACCTCAACATTTCATTGAAAATTGAGAAATTAAATTAAAATAATATTTGGATTTTAAAATACTTTTTAACATTGTTTTTTTATTTTAATTTAATATTTGAATAATTGTAACATTGGGGTCCTTTGAATTCAATGTAAATATTTTATTCTTGATGAGAAAATAGATTATCTATATTTTTATTTTAGAGACTATATTTTCTTGCCTATTTATTTAGAACTTTTTAATTGTTTTAATTGAATTTTATTAATCAAAATTACCCTGAATTCTAATTTTTTACCTAAAAATAGAATTTGTAATTGGTGTAATGATATTTTTCTATATTAATATAATAATATATATTTTTTATTTTAAGTCGTTAGTATTGAATTTTTTTATTTCCATTTTTTCAAATCATTGAGTAGTTTCCTATATTAAAAAATATCATAATAGATTAAAAGGCCCTCAAATAGGTGACAAAATCCACTTAGGTAGCCAATGATGATTATACTGTCATGAAACCTATTTGATTAGCCAAAATGAGCAATCTGTGCATTATGTATCAGTTCCCTATACATGTGGTGGATAATGTTGTTGCATAGCTTGTTCAACAGCCTATACTACCATAGAAAGCAAATCCATGAAAAATCAACAGTATGAGGGTATAGATGAGGAAAATGCGGTTGTATGGTGATGATATGGGTCCATAAAACCCAATCCCTCTTCACAAGATGTTTGAGGATTCTGATTTTTATTTAATTGATCATCCATCTCTTCAACGTAAATATGTGGTAAACTATTTTTTTCATGTTAATATTTTTATTATTAAAAACACATTTATTTGGCTTGATCCCACTCAATATATCCATCGACACCCTACTATTATTTTGTTCACTAAGCGCTCTTCATTTTCAGCCTCCATCCTCCATTATAATCACCATCTTTAACCACCTCCACCTCCATGAATCTCATTCTCAAACTCTTCTTTAATTGAAACTACTATGGATATATCATTTATATTTTATGGACCCTCATAAAATTACCATGATGATATTTATATCTTAATTTGACCACATAACATTCAATGTGAATATAGAATAGATCCACCACTATTGATCAAGATGTGCATCCACCTTTCTATTACCACTTCTCCAAGCCCCTAAAACACATGAAATTCACTCCCCATGGCTAGGACAACACTACTATTTTAAAATTATCATTATTTCTAGCGGATTTAAATATGATATTATAAATATCCCTTTCGAAAATAAGATCATTAATAAATATAAAAAGTTATGGATCAGGTTCTGATATGCCTTAATAAAAGGAGGCTTTGTCAGCCACAACTAGGGTGCTTAAAACACTAAAGAGGGAATCCACCAAAGGAGGATATTCTACTTCTTCTTATTTTTATATTATTTTAATTTCATTTTGGTATTATTATTATTCTTTAAATTTTATTTTATTTAACAATAAATCTTGAATTTTAATATTTTACTTTTAAATAAATCTCTTTCATCATACACCATTCACATTTTTCTTATTTTTTTCAATTAATTTTTCTTATTTTTTGTAATTTATTATATATTTAATTTTATTAGTATTATATTTCCTTAAATATTTATAATTTTAAGTTATTTTTTTCATCTCTATCTCTCTCTTCCGGTAATCTTTATTTTTTAGATTCATGCATTTTTTTCTTTTATATTTCTCTCACATTTATTATTTTTATTTTAATCTCATTATTATATTTTATTATATTATTATATCATACCTTCCAATTATCTTATTTATTTCCACCATCTAATATCTTACCCTAAAAAAGTAGGGGTGTACCTAAGGCGAGTCTTGAAGAAGGTTAATGAGTTCATAAATTAATCCTTAAATTTTATTTTATTTTTTTGGTAGATATGAGTGGAATGAATAGGTTTAGATAATTTTCCCCACGACATGAAACAAAAATATATTTTTATTCATTTATTTCTTCTCTTTTTACCATATTAATTAGTAATATTTTCACATGATGTATTTGACCCTATCAATGGAAGAAAAAAAACTTGATATAGTAGTGGCCATGAAGATATCACACATTTGACTGAAGTGTTCCATAAACATTGATTACATGAGGAGGTGTAATTTATATTTCATAAAGAATTAATAATTTAATAATTTCTAAAGAAATTGACAGTGATTCAATATTGAAATATCATAGATGATTTATCTAACTAAATTTAGTAAATGTTTGAGAATAATCATCAAACCCAATACTAAACATAGGAATAAGTCATATCATTCTAATTTTTTATCATTTAATGATATTATATCATTACATATTTTTAATTCCTAATATTTAATTTTTTTTATATGATAAAAAATAAAACAAAAAAATAAAACTTTATTTATAATTTAAAAAATAAGAAAACTATTTAAGAAGAATTATATTATGAAGTTGAACAACTAAAAATAATCTCATGTGATAACTTCTTGGTGATCATCTATGTTTTAATCGGAAAATAATTTTCTTTTTTCATGACCTATTGTATGTGATTTTCATATACATATTCGACATATTCTGTATTTTACTAAAATTAAATCTTTGGTTAAGAAAATATCTCTTGATATGGTTTGTTATAGATTCTACACAAATTTATTGATTTCACAGGTCTATCACTTTTGGGGACTCCTAGGTTCATTATTCCTTCTTAACACTATGATATTGTATCTATCCGACTCATATAAATCTATTTAGACAATGTTGAAATGATATCAATATTTTTCTATATATAATATAATTCTACATTCTTAATATATTATAAAATTATAATCACATAATGATTTAATGTGAATATTTAGTTTGAATTAATATTTTAAAAATCCCCAATCGTTTGAATGAATTGTCTTATTTTACTTAAATTACTTAATAAAATTCAAGATTAATTCCTCTTTTTATATCAGGATTGAATATTATTTTAATCCTCTTTAAGATTCAGTATATCTAATCTTGTTTGATTTTTACATATCCATATCTTTAAAATGTCCACATATTACTGTTGGAACCATGGCTATTCTATACAGGAATTGGATTTTGGATTGTGTTTGTTGTCAATCCTCCATGGAAGTTCAGAATGTGTGTCAGCAATGTGATCATACAGTTCAAACAGAAAACAATATTGAAGGTGGCGCTGTCTCCAAGTGTTGGCCAAATTTTTGGACCTCAAAATCAGAAAATTAAGACATGGATTGACTGTAAAAGGAGGTGAGCACAAATATAATGTGGTGCATGGAAAAAGGAAGGTTGTGTGTGAAATATCTGAGTTGGGCGCGAAAAACTGCGGGTTTCCATGAAAAAGAGCGTGGTGCGCGAAATTGTAAAACAAGTTTTTTCACGCAAATAGTGTTTCGAAATCAAAATGTCGAAAAATTGAAAAGGCATGGGCAGTGAGAAATATCTGGAGATTGGTGCGGAAAACGATACATGCGTGAAAAATTATGCGCTAGTTGGGAGTTTTTCGCGCCCAAGGGGATTTTTCACGCGGGGGTCTCAGGAGCCTATAAATAAGAGGTGACCGCCCTCATTTCGGATGGTTGATGAATTAGAAAAGATTCAAGGTCTAATGCACGAAAAAGGATCGCATAAATGGGCTTGCACAAAATATTCTGGATTGTGTGGAAAATTTCAGGATGCATAAAAAAGGAACGGTTGCACATAAATATTGAGGATGTGTGTAAAAGATTCAGTTGCGAGAAAAACGAGTGTTGTGGACGGAAATAATTTTATTCCGAGAGAAAATGTAATGTTTCGTGCAATAGGAATGTTTTGTGTGCATAGGGTTTGTGTTGCGCACAATTTTCAGTGAAGCTTGTCTTCATGTTCTGGTTATCCGCATCAGTGGTTCTGTGCGTTCTAGTGTATCAATTTTGACTTTGATGCAAGCAGAGTATCGTTCTAAGAAAAGACAAGGACTTTAATGAAAATCTATTGATGAGACCTTCACGTCTATAAGCTGAGTGTGACTTCCCCAAGGGAAGTGAGTCAACGGGAGTCAACGGGAGTGACCCGAGGGAAGTAGTGACATATCCCTGATCCTTTCTAAAGGAAGTGAGCCTGGGATAGAGTGACTATTCTTGAACCATTTTAATCCACAAGTAGTGAAGAATTGTGGAATTTTGTATGACCGAATACCTGTCGGTGTATGCTCCTTGGATGTAGCCCTTAGTGGTTAACCACGTAAAAAGTGTTGTATCATCCTTCTATATGTGAATGTTTTCTTTTTGATCCATTTCATCATACAGGTTTAACACATTCCGATCAACGTGGGAACAATATCCTTCACTTTAAAAGAAAAATTTGTCACCCTGATTCACCCCTCCCCTCTCAGGGTGTGCCGAGGTCCTACAATTACCTTTTTTAATAAAAATTTTATCTAGATATTATTTGTTTTCCCATGGGAATTTATAATTTACCACAGATTCTTCTTCTCAAGTATATATTCTACAAAACGTTCTGAGATAACCACATTTATTGTTTCATATATAATTTAAAAACATACCTTTATCTTTTTATAAATTTTTATTCTAAAAATATCAGAGTATATAATGACATCATCCCTTACATCATCTCAAATGATGATGTGAATTCCAAACATGGGATTAATTAAGCTATGATACTCACTTCAAAATGAAAAAATCATTTCATTATGTAGTTCACATTGGATATAAATCAATTTTCACTTCGTTATTGTATTCTCTAACATATTTATAATTTTAAAATCTAGATTTGAGTCTACACATGTAATAGCATTCTGATATAAACATTAAACAATGACGGAGATACAACTATATTGGTGAATCCACAACGTTGATAAATATATGTATTTTATATTTGTTCTTGGAATCATTTTAATTTAAATCGTTACACTAATAGATTCATCTCATATATAGCCAAAGACAAGGATTTCAAAATCAAATCAGAACCTCTCAAAATTGTTTTGGAGAATTATACCTAATCTATAAGAACATTACTTTTATTATTTTGATGATAACAATAAGAATATCTAAAATTCATTAATAAAATTCTATCTTGATCTTATTAAGATTAGATCTTTAATATATTTCCTCATTGTTTATTTTCCATATATCATGGAAATATAAAAATCCACTTATGGAATTTTGTTATCCCACAAATCTTCCCATGTAATTAGGTTTAAGGGGTTGCATGATATTTATGCAGGGTTTCCAAATCTTCAAAGACCAATGAAGGATCCAACTAATGCGTACATTTTATAGATTCTTTTTTTTTTGTTAAGAAATGGAAAACATGAGTTGATCTTATATGGGTTTATATGTTCACTATCAGCTAAATATAAATACAATTTATTACTAAAGGTGGACCATATTTTATGATAAGGGATGGATTGGATGATTGTTTTTTACAATTTCAATTTCATTATCTCAAATTGGATTCATTAAATGAATTAAAACAAACATTTTTTTTATTTTTTAATCTCCTTAATAAATATTCAAACCACCAATACAATTTTATGAACATTTTCATTATAAATCCATGGAAAAATAACTTCTTAGCACACAAAAGGGGGGCGATAAAATTCAAAAATAAACTCAAAGATAGAAATTCATTGAATATAAACTCAAATAAGAATATTAATATACATTTATTATGTGATAAATAAAATCCAATACAATCCATTTCTACTCTCTGGGACCATACCATAAAATGGTTATCCCTCCTTTTATGACATATTCTAAATTGAATTGGGATGTATAATCATAAGGAAATAATTGGAGAATTAAAAACATCAAAATAAAGACCACTACATCTTTGCGTGATGAATTTCAGTAGGTTTGATGTGAATAAGATAACACCTTGAGAAAATCATTTCAATAGGATATGATAAAGATCCTAATAATTGTATAAGAAGAACATTTATAAAATAACCAAGTTGATTTGAACTACATACATGAGAGAGAAGCGAATTACAAAGAATAGTAGGAAAAATAAAATTACAATGAAAAAAATTCTCCAAGATCATTAAATCCTCCACCACCTCTCTGTTAAATATGAATTTTGGAAGCCTTGGGTCAATGCATCATCTATAAAAGTCTCCTTAATTAATGTTGGTGGGACTAGTATCATGGAAAATTAATGGGGTGTATACTTTTCCACTCTCGATCCGATGTGGTATCAACCTTGAATCCATGGAAAAGAGGTGCCAAAATGACCATCTATATCAATGAATTTAAGAAAGACATAAATGGATAAAATGGATCCTTATATGTTTTCTAATAGACTAAAAAAATTTATCTAAATAGATTTTGTGGTTTGTGAGATATGATTTAAATGGAATGTTTTTTTCTTGGCCGTAAAATCTAGCCTAAAATTTCATCCTCAAATTTGGCCACTTGGATATCCATTAAAAAATCCAAATAACAATGGTCCACTATATGAGGAAATATTCCCTATGATGTCCTCTATCTTCAGATAATTTTTTAGAATTATTATTGTTGAATATTTTTCATTACAATAATTTTAATGTGTGGTTATCCAGTGCAATTGGTCTAAAATATTTTTTGTTCAATGCCCACATTGGTGGTCTTCCAATGTGAATCTTCAAGTGGTCAAAAAACATGAATTGTTATATATATCATGGGAGACCTAAAAATAAAATATTATAATAAAATGAAGTCCATTTTTTGTTTCAAGAAGAGTTTAACTATTGACCAGAGAATATTTCATTTTGAGAAGGAATTACTATCATAATGTGGAATTATATTCAACGTGTAAAATACACTAAAAATGGGGCTTATGATTACTAAAGCACATGAATATTATAATATAAACAAAAAATAGTGGCATATTTCAGTGTCTAATCATTTCCCCCACCCAACTTGAGATTTTCAAGTCCCAAAGAACATATAACTCTAAAATATGAAATTTGAATTCCGTTATCCAAATACATTTTAATACACATTGGTCATCAAAAGTCCAAATACCAAAAAATTAAAAAACTCATCACAATCATTTTAAACAAACTTTGTCCGAAATAATATCCCAATCCTAATACGATTAATAGTTTAAATTTATTTCTGCATTTCATATAATTTCAATTAAGTATAAAGATATATTATGCATCACAATAGGCATGGGGGATTATCTTTATTCAAGGGATAAATGGTGAAATATATTGGCTGAATCACATTTTATTTTTAATATGGGTATTACTTTATTTGTTTATTAAATATTTTGATTTTCACTATTTAAATTTTTCAATGGAAACTGAAATATAACGTAATAGATTCAACCAATGTAGCATGAAATTTCTGATTACTCCCTAGCTCGATGGCCTTAGGGAACTAATTGAAGCTGACATACTCCAAAATCATCTCATGTTTACTAAATTAAAGACATATTCAAATTACCAAAAATTGAGATAAAATTTACATCCACTGGTTAGAACACTATGGATTCATGATCCCAAAGTGCCATAATACACATATTAGTTCAATCCAATTCTATATACACAATTGATTTTTTTGATTTTTTTAGAATACTCATGTTAAAATTAAAATGATCACCAAACCAATTCCATTTATTATGGGACCTAAATAAATAAAACCAATTAACCACAATCCAAAGGCTTTGTATTTATTTATTATTAAATGGATGAAAATATAAATGGTGATGAATTACACATGACAATTGAACTTTCCAAAATATATGCACATGAACATAAATTTTCATTAAAATCAGAATCATGGCCTCAAAAATTATCTGATATCCAATTTAAAAGGTTTCAATAACATTTATCACTCAAAGGGCAAAAAAATTCTTCCTTCTATGCATTTTTTGTACTCTCAAAATCATTAATCTAATTTCGTCTCCCCCCATTAAAAAATAGCATTGTTCCCTATGATTAACGAAAAGAAAATTTAGAAGGAGGTAGATGTAAAAAATAGGAGTTATTAATGGAATTTGAAATACAAAAAATCTGAAAATGTATCATGGTTTTTGATGATGATATTTATGATGCTCCTAATTACTCTTTGGATCTCTATTCCACTCCGAGACACATCATCAGTGATAGAATATTGTGTTTGAATGTACACATTATTTTCGTATAAATTCACACATTTTATCATCACCTGAATGTAACACTCCAACAAAATTAGAAAAAACGGTTACCCCATAGGGTCTACTTGGAAATAAACATGATATAGAAAATAAAATAAAATAATATCAACAAAAAAGGTGGGTTTCCTCATGTAAAGTGCTTAATTTATTTTTGTTAGCTCGAAATAAACCCCACAACTTATTTGACACCTCCCTTAAAAAATGTAAATGATTATTTTTTCCACCACATCAATTATATTTTGAGTTAGTCTCCAATGGTTTTTATAGTAAGGTTTTGAATTTTATTCCATAAAATCTATATATGTCATAATTAAGGGGCTAATCCCAGGAATATTGATATGATTCCATCTACTATACTTTATAATCTTTATTAAAACAATAAGTATAATTTTATATTTATTTACATCAATAGATGATGAAATAATGATAGAATGTTTTTTGTTATCCCCAATAATCTAAAACATGATATAATATTTAAGGACCTTTATATTGTTATTGGGTTACCTTACACATTTAGTCAGTGATCAGAACATTGAATCAATACATTTAATTTTTTAAATTTTTCAACATAATTGGTTACTTTTTAACAGAATATTCAACCAAAAAATTATAAAAAATATTTTCAAGAATTATCATGGACTTAAATTTTGTGATTTCTTCCAATTTTCCTGTGATTGTGGTTTCTGAGAAATCATGAATGTAGTTTTAATATGAAATCTTAATCCACAATGTCATATTTCCTTCTTATGAATACTTGAAATAAATTTTTTAGTGATTTCTAGACCCTTAAAAAAATTCATGATTCACATACACTACCCCATATCAAATGGTTGTTTCATCAATAAATTGATGAATTATTTTTGGGAAACTAGACACTCCATATAATATAGAGAAGGGACAATTGGTGCAGGGATGAGTTCCTCACAAGTATTAAGGTATTATAGTTCTATTCTCAATGGTGATACCTCTAAATTCAATATATCCATTTGATTACATAATTATTCAATAAATGATTGAGGAATAATATTTTAATGAGGTTTAACATCTTGGAAATCCCCATGATTAAACTCTTCAATCATCCTTGAGAAGGAAAGATATTTATCCATTAAATAGTCATAACAGAAATTTTAGTGAATCTCATTGAGTGTGGGGTGATCATTAAAGTATTGATCAAATAAATTCACTATTATATGGGATTAGAAATAATTATTTTCAATTATATTCTATTGTGGGTTTATTATAAGATAATGTATTTGCGACTCTTTTTGAGTAGACTAAAACATGGATTTGAGATTCTTAATACACACACAAACAGAATGGTGAAAAGATAAGTGCAATTAGGGAGATAATAGAGAACATGTGGAGGTAAAAGAAAGATAGTGTATACTATAACTATCTTAGGTATCCAAAAATGATGTAAAAATTTGGTATTGTCCAAATATATACATGTTTTTAGGGTTATGTAGCCACTTCTAGTTTAACATGGGTTGTCAAATCCATAGATTCAAAAAAGATACCTAGTGACCCATACATTCTATTGATGGTTTTTTTTATGAATTAGTAAAAAATGTTTGATTTTAGATGGATTTACACGAACATTATTAGGTCTATGTGAAGTTGATTTTTGAGGAATGGTTGATCCTAGGCTATAACAATGAATTGATTCGATGAAATTATTTTCGTACCATTTAATTTTCAATACCTAGATTAGGATTCATTTAATGAATTCAATATAACCGCATTACATACTGGTTAAAAACCATCACAAACTCATTCGAATAACTTATAAATATATAGGATCATTTCCATCATCACTCCAAGTTATATGATCTTATTTTCACATAAAAGTGGGGCGATACGAATCATAAGGAAGAGGAAGAGAGAAAATCAATGAATAAAAAAAAATTAATAAAAAAATTTAGTGTGAGGAAAAACATAAAATATATCTCCATGATAATCATTTGGATCAACCCATAATGTTTTATCCCTCTATTAATTACATGTTGTCAATAGAAGTGGGAATAAAAATTAAAGGGGATGAATTGAAGAAGTAAAAACTAAAAATTAACTATCACTCCACTGTTGTGTGGAAATTTTAACAAGGATTGATATGAATAAGTTAACATATTTGGAAAAAAATTACAATTTCATACAAAAAAGATCCGACTAATAGTGTACGAATAAATTTTTCTAACAACTAATTTGATTCAAACAACATACATGAGAAAGAAGAAGGTTACAAAGACAAATCCTTTTCATAATATTATAATGAAAACAATGATCCATGATCATAAACTCCTTCACCAACACTATCTTAAATATGAATTTTAGAAGTTTTGGGTCACGAACCCCTTTACTAATTTCTCATAAATTAATTATAGTGGGACTTGGATGGTGGAAAATTAATGGATAATATACTTTTTACACTTGACCTAAAGTAAAATATAGCCAGCGTCCACCGAAAAGAGGCTTAGAAATGACCTTCTATATGGACTAATTTGTGTAGGCCATGGTGGCAGAAATGGATCCCCATATTTCCGATAATGACCTATAAAATTTCACCCTAATATATTTTGTTTTCTATATTATATGTTTTAATGGTTTAGTTGTTTTTTTGTGCTATAGAATCTGGCCAATAATTTAATCGTCAACTTGGGATGCTTGGAACTCAATTAAAACATCTGAATTATCTTGGACCACTACTGTATGAAATGATCCCTATGATGTTCTCTATCATTAGTAAAATGTTTTGTATCATTGTGCTTGATGTTTGGAAATTACATTACATTTAGTGGGATGTTGTCCACATCACATCCCCCAAAATATTGTTGGATCAAGGCATAAATTAGTTGTCTTGTAATCAGAATCCCCAAGGGCACAAAAATAATGAATTTGTACTTATAAAATGGGAGACATAAATATAGAATATTAAAATAAAATCAAGAACATTTTGTGTTTCATGAGGTGTTCGAGAATTTACCATGTAATAGTGCATTTTAAAAAGGAATTACAATCATAATGTGAAATAACATTCAATGTGTAAAATACACTAAAAATGGTGTTTTTGTTAAATGTACAAGATGCATATTATAATATAAACATTTAATATTAGCCTTTATTAGTGTCTAATCCACATTCATGGATTATATATATAATAGAATCGAAAGACTCCCCATGAATCCAAAATAATCATCTATAAACCATTTTATCCATAATAAACACATACTAAATTATTCAAAATAATAGATATATGCACTTTGTTTATAAAGTACCACAACTTGAATTTAATACCAATTACTTAAATCATTAGTGTTATTGTATATTTTTTCCTGAATTATTTATTATACCACATATTAAAAATTGAATCCACATGTATCATTTAGGGGACAAATCATTTCATATTAATCATTTCAAGTAAATCATTATTTCATTCCCCTTTACATTATTTTGGAAATGGATGACACCACACAACCTTCGTTGAAAGAACCATTGATTACACTTCTCTAGGACAATAAGTTCAATCCTTTTCTAGAAAACTATATATAATAAATCTTGGATTTACTTGATATTTTTAATGAAAATTAATTTGATACAATACATAGCTACATGAAATAGGGGATACATAGTTCACATTTATAATAAAAATATTTAATCAGTTACACACATTATAAAAAACCTAAAAAATATCAAGGGAAATTTAAATAACACCCATTTGACCCAAATTATATCAACCAACACAGCCAATATTAATTACTTTTAAATTATCATGATAAAGTCTATATGTGTGATTTTTATACCTCTATATTTACATCTTCATTTCATTGTATAAATTCAATGTTTTTGAAAATAACTGAATAACCTCTAACTTATCTTTTTTTCTCCCACTAAAGTGATGAAATACTTTCCATTACTCTATTGAATATTTTTATCAAAATAAAACCAAGATAGAACACATATTTTTTACTATCCAAATGAAAATAAGTCAAATATATCTTTTCCTTTTATTTTATATACAACAAAAATTACCCTCCTTTAATTACATATTGATCCATTAATCATTAAAAAATGAAACATGTGGAAATATTTCCAATAGATATGGTCACAACTTTATTTTTTCAAGATTTTATCATATATTTCTCAATAAACATCCCCTAATTTGATTCTACATCACCTAAAAATTGATATTGAACCTACAATAATAGGCTTTCCATCCATACCATCCATAACACCAATAATGAAATTTGGTCTATGTTATTCCGAATTAATGGAAGTTCTATCTATAATAATATATTTATTTTTAGGTTAAAGTATTTTTTTTCCATTCCCTAAAGAAAGTGGGTTTATTAGATTCTCATATTCCATGGACCGGTAATAGTTACTCTCATCATATTTCATCATCAAACATTTTATTCATTTTTTAACCTATAATATTATTTTTGGTTCACATATTTTTATATTTATAAGGAAAAAAATTTATCTGACTGTTATTACCCTTCATCTCCGTAACTTGAATAGAGTCACCACTTCCATTTTTTTATTAAAAATATTATTTTTATATGATAACCTCATTCTAAACTATGAAACATGTGGATTTGGTGTCAATAAATTTTACCACTTTACTAGATCGTTTTTTCTTTCATCAGACATGCCATCCATTATATACATACGACCATTAAAACATTTGATATGATGTAATAAAAATATTATTCCACCATTTTTCTTAGATATTCTTCCAATCAATATCATTATTATTTTTAAATATCTGATATTTTAAATATAAGAAATACATGTTCCTAACTGATGATTAAATTTCCATTATCATTATTTTATTTATTCTCCACCTTCACCACTTTATGATACATTAAATCACTTTTAATATTTAACATGAAAATTTTTCTCATCATCGTAACATCTTCCTGATAGTGAATCATATTTCTAAATATTTCTCATAAAAAACTTTTCTTATTACTAGAATATTTATTTATCTCAAAAAAATTATCCCAGTACAATGATTCTAATAATTCTCATCCAATTTATATTATTCTTTATTATTATTTGTAAAATAACAAGTTTATTTTCCAACAAATTATCTTTTTCATCACATTGGTAATTTTTTTATTTTTCTATTACACATGGATTTCATAAATCATTTTGAAATAATGGGAAAAATAAATTTGATTTTATCTTCACCCTCATAATCTTTTAAATCACATTTGTTCATTAATATTCTCCTTACATTTTATTTTCTCAGTAAATCATTTTTCATATCATCCTATTCATTTTTATCAAATGATATTGTTTTTACCATATCCAATGTAATGAATATTATTTATCACAAATCTAGTTTTAGATCTAATATTTAATAAAATGATGATATTATTTAATCCAATTAGTCTTGAAATTTTTTCATCATTTTTTAAATAATGATGGGAAATTATTAGCTTTTCACAAAAACTATAGATTTTTCTTACAGTATAATTAAACCAAATAATATACTTATCAATGTTATCATTATATACAATATTTATTTATCTAATATCATCCTCAAAATTGTATCTTAACTTCATTTACATAGATTGTCTATTCATAGACAAATAATAATTTTTACTAGTTCCCATTTGATGTTTTGAGATGGATGAAATTTTGGTATAACATCAATGATCATGATATTAAACTGGAATTATGTGGCATTACTTCTAATTCCATATATCTATTTTCTATTTGAGTTATAGTTTTATATTCCGTAATGGGTTGAATAAATATTGTGGTAGTATTTATCACATCAAAGTCGAGTGATGAGAGATATGACAGAATCATATTCCTCTACTTTTTAAAATTCTTTTCTATAATTATTTGAAAACTATTTGTTTTCACTATGTTAATACTCTACATATCACATAATTTTTATTTAATATGTAGAGGGATCAATGATTCTATAATACCAAGATATTCCCCTTGAAATGGATTAGTCACTGTGGATAATAGGGGGAATCAATGGTATAATTTTTATTTTTTTGATGTATACACTTATAACACAACCTATTAAAGGAATTTATAATCTAGATCCATTGTATATTCTCTCTCAAACACTAAATGTTTGTATTTATAGGTAAATGTAGATAAGAACTCAAAATTTATCGAGGTTTTAATAACAACCAATTGTTTTCCTTGTTGGTTAGATAAACCAATATATATTAACCACTATAAACCCAAGTAGTTACAAATATTTAAATAAAAATGTTAAATATTTGATAAAAATTTGTTAGTAACCCCCATTTTACTCCATTAATGATTGGTTAGACACCATAATCAGTAGCCTCCAGTGACTAGTCAAAGACTATACTCAGAAGAACATTATTTAGACTTGATCAAATCATATAAATACACTCTTCTTTTAATGGACTTCATCCAAATTCAAATTTTGTAGTGTTCACTTGTGTACTTCTTTAAGTTCTTCAAACGATTCGTGAAACAAGTATGTTGGTCATTAAAAACTGTCTTGATTTGGTGTCATCTAGATTCTCCTTTTATTAATTGAATAAAAAGGATTATAACATTTAGTGAATTCTGGATGTAGCTAATCATCTTCTAACACCAACACTAGATATATAAGGCAATTATAAATCCAATTGAGCTATTTTTAAATATTTTAATTATTTATATTTTCATTTTGAAATTCCATTGTTTTGTAACCAATGATTATTTTGAATCAAATAAATTAATTACATTAATATGAGATTTATATTCATTTTTTAATACTTTCATAAAAATATTAGGGGATTTTTTTTTAAAATTTTTTTATTAGATTTTCAGAATAGTTACTCATTTTAATTATTAATTAAATTTTTTCTCATCCTATTAGATAAAATATATTAATTATTTTCATCCATATATAAATATCTATGATTTAATCAACTCATGAAATCAAACATTTTTTTAGAAAAACTGAATTATCATTTCATATAAATTTCATGAAAGAATATATGATTTACCAGGGCTGAAAATCTTCAATTCTCACATCTACAAATGATTTAAAGTTATCCATTCCGACTAGTTAATGAATCTTTTACACATGGATCTTCATGATTTTATAATTTCATAATATCAAATTATCACCCTTTATGTATGCATAAAATCCTTCACATAATTCATAAATACCTACATTAATTCTTTATATGGTCTAAATTTGTATGCAGTGTTCACTTTGGATAATCAATATCATTCCCTTCTGTGGTTCAGTTAAACATTTCATCATAATTTTCATATGTTGGATCATACCATATATTCGTCTGAAATCCACCACGTGTTCTAAATCTAGATATATATAATTATTAAGATATTGAGATTAAACTACACTATAGATTTGGATTCATTGATGAATTAACAATATTTATTTTTATAATTTTTAGAAACCCTTATTCGAATCTATAGATATATAGAGTTCACTAAAATAGAATCAGCATCTCCTCATTAGACTTCTATGTCATGAACTGTCCTCAGGGCCCGTGCCGTGACTACCCCAAGCCTGCCTTCCATGGACAGGGGTTGGTGACTACCACCAAAGGGGTAAATCCCAATAAAAAGGGAAGGAATTGCCTTTATGAAATGAAAACAAACACACAAACAGAGTACAAGCGGAAGCAAACACTAAGTAAAGAAATTTGACAAGTGTACTGAACGTACAAAGGGGGCTGGAAATACAAGGCCAACAGTAAAGTACAAGAAAAATAAAAAATAGTAGGAAGGTGTCAAGATACTACTGGATCGTCCTCCATAGTTCTTACCTGAATTTTAGGTACAGATGGCTACCTCACCTCTCCATTTCTGCTGATCACCTTCAGGTACCGTCTCGTCATGAAGTCCACCTCTGAGTACTGTATCGTTTTGTAGTCCCCCTCCGGGTATCGTCTCGTCCTGATGTCCACCTCCGTGTACCATCCCGCTCTACAAGCCTCAACCACGATCAGTGACTTCCATCTTTTGCATCCAACACAACAAGGTGTGGGCATATCCCATGCAGGGGTGAGTATAACGATACTCAGTAGGGACCCTGAGACCCTCAAGGTCTCACTAAATCCATAAAAGATAAACCACAAAGAATGATCTCAACAGATAACCTTTACTTTGTTATATGCCCATACATATATCGAAGTTAACAAGTAACCCATCTCAATCATGAGGAAAACACAAGGTCATTGACTCATCTCAAACCAGGATTTTTATTCACGATGACAAAAAACACGGTTATTGGAGAACTCCTCCTCTGTTGAGCGTAGTAGTCCTGTCATGACTCCGACGTGCCACTAACTAACCTTATACTGCTGAGGTACTCCTCCTGTCAAGTAATGAAGGTCTGCCACATCCCGAAGTAGTGATCCTCCTCCATGGGTCTGCCAGCTCACACAGTAGTGCTCCCCCTCATAGCCTATAGAGGTACTCCTCCTGTCGAGTACCGCGGGTCTGCAACCTCACAAAGTAGTTATCCTCCGCCATGGGTCTTCCTCCTCAAAATGTAGTACTCCCCACTGGGCTATACAAGTCACTTCAAATCTAATCGGACAAGAAGTCATCAGGTCTCAGCCAGCTACAAGGTCACCATACTCCGTATGCTCACCTCCGGGAGGATCTGCTCCACAAGCCACTGGTCGATACTCCAAGTATCACAAATTCTCATGAAGAAGTATAAAAAATAAACACCTCATCACAGGGGTCTCAGCGCAATAGATGGAGCGTTAATCAGACGCCTGGCACATTAGTTATTAGTCTCATTGTTCTGGGGGCCCGGTTGGTTTAGTATACGAACCAACCCGACCTTATCTCAACTATGCCCCGAACTCGCATGGGTTATACACAAAGGAACCATTTCTCAACGAGATCACCAACGCTACTGATGGTATGTCAAACGGACGTTCGGTCTAAATGTTATTGGTTTTTCCGTTCCAGGGGCCCGGTTGGATTTCGGGTGCAATATAACCCGGCCATACTCCAACTACGTCCAAATATCAGGTGAAGCGGATACTCCTGGTGGCAAGCATATGTAGTACGATGACCTTGTAGCTGGCGATGAACTAATGACTACTTGTACGATTAGATTCGGAGTGACTTGTATATCCTAGTGGGGAGCACTAATTTTTGAGGTGGCAGACGCATGGTGGAGGAGAACTAATTTGTGATGTGGTAGACCCGCGATACTCGACTGAAGGAGTACCTCTATAGGCTAAGAGGGGGAGCACTACTGTGTGAGCTGGCAGACACATGGCGGAGGAGCACTACATTGTGAGGTGGAAGATTGGCGGTACTCGACAAGAGGAGTACCTCAGTTGTCTAAGGTCAGTGAGTGGCACCTCAGAGATATGACAGATCTACTACGCTCAACAGAGGAGGAGATCTCCAGCAGCCGTGTTTTTTGTCATCGTGAATGAAAATCCTGGTTTGAGATGATTCAATGACCTTGTATTTTCCTCATGATTGAGATGGGTTACTTGATAACATTGGTATATGCATGGGAATATACCTAATTAAAGGTTATCTGTTGATATATTTCATTGTGGTTTATCCTTGTTGGATTTTGTGAGTCCTTGATGGTCTCAGGGTCCCTACTGAGTATCATTATACTCACCCCTGCACTGGCTATGCCCGCACCTTTTTGTGTTAGATGCAGACTTCGGAAGACACTGATCGTGGTTGAGTCTTGTAGAGCTGGACGGTACCCGTAGGTGTACTTCCAAACGAGACAGTACCCGGAGCTGGAATTTAGGATGAGACGGTACTCAGAGGTGGACTTCATGAAGAGACGGTACCTGGAGGTGATAGGCTGGCATTGAGAGCTGAGGTGGCCATACGTACCCTACCCATCAGGTAGGAACTCCGGAGGACGATCCAAGAGTAGATTGACACCTTCCTACAGTTTTTTCTTTTCATTGTACTTTACTGTTGGGCTTGAATTTTCAGCCCCCCCTGTACTTTCATCACACTTGTCATATAGCATTACTTAGTGTTTTCTTCCTCTTGTACATTGGTTGTGTGTTTGTTTGCATTTCATAAAGCCAATGCCTTCCATTTTTATCTGGATTTACACCTTTGGTGCTAGTCGCCAGCCCCTGGACTATGGAATGCGGGCTTGGGGTAGTCACGACACGGGCCCTGAGAACGGGTCGTGACATTCTACAAGATCTCAACCATGATAATATTCCCAAGAAAAATTTAACAATTATCCATCATACATTTATAGTTTTCATAGAATTTTTTAAAGTTTGGGACGAATCCTCGTTTTATTATTAAATCAAGAAACTATTTTTTTCGAGGTAGAGGGAGACCCATTACATTTCCTAAAGTCCCATGTACATGTTTCCAGAATAAAATGAATGAAATAAAATTTTCGTTCTCAAAGGGCCATTTGATGAATAGTACATTTGTAGTACATGGGTTGCTACAGTATCTACTACTGTACCACTGCCACAACAGTTCTTGCTATAGTACCATCACTGCTGTAATGCAACCACTGCTATAAAGTTTCCTCTACTACAGTACTAATACAAAACCTTCTCTAGTGATACTATAGTTTTTATATGGATATATTTCATTCCACACAACAATAACATTCCTCGACTACTTGTGTAACACATATGACCATGTGTTACCAAAAATATATACATTCTAAAAAATGATAATAATAGGAAAATAATTAATAACCAAGATGAAAATATATATTTTTTGAATATTAATAAATAAATTATCTAAATTTATTATTTTTAAAAATATTAATGGAATTTATTAGATATAAATATTTAGAAAATAATATCAACACCAATTTAATATAAACATTGTATTTTTAAAGTAAAATATTATTATGCTCACAAAGTTGATGGTATCATAATAACATAAAATAATTAGAACTAGTGATGGACATTAAGTAAATGTAAATATTATATATTTAAGGAAATATTTTAGATATTAATCTAATTTATTTTATATACATAAGATAAAAAAGATAATTTTTTATATAAAAACCTCTACAACCTTTTAATGGAAACCCCATATAAATTAATTTTTTAAAACAATTTATATACATAATATTTAAAAATAGAATAAATATTTTGATGTCAGTCATAAAATGTAGTTTAGGATATCTTTTTGGAATTTTTTATAGGGTTTTATTTTTAATGAATAGTTAAAATACATGATTTTAAATCAAAATTACTTTTTCATATAATTTTTATAAGGATAAATTATATATATATTTTTTAAAATTTTAATTGTATATTATTTATATCAATAAATCTAATTTTGTCCATTAGATTCAATTTCATTTTTTAATTCATTATAAAATCAAAGTAATATTTAGAATGTTTTGACTTTAAAAAAATACTATGTCAAATCAATTGAAAGATTATATTTAAAATAAAATCTACCATTTCAATTATTTAATAAGGTAAATTTTATTATACATTTATAATCATCAGAATTTATATGTTTAAATAATTTCAACCGAGATTTAGACCAAAAATCTTAGTGACATATATATAATAAATTACAATTATTAAGGTTAAATTAAGATTAACAAAGGACAAAACATTTAATATAATATCCAAAAAGACATATAAAAATTTCCTAAATAAATTGGTTTTCCATATATATATGATATATATCCTATACTCCATTTTATCATATTTGTATCAGTATTTAACCCCTTTCATAAAAACATGGGTGACGATTCTTTCTTTCAAAATATTACAAGATTTTCCCTTCTCCTCCATTATAAAAGGTCCCATATAATCCCACTACCTCAAAAAAAATAATTTCACATAAGTTGGAAATAACTATTTCTAAATAGAAACCCAACATCTCTAAATTAAATCTGGGTGACTCCCGTTTGATTGAATGAAATCAGTGAAATTCTTTTCGTATAATCCAAAAGGAGTGACCCAATTAAGAGGTAACACCCTCTCTAAAACTAATTTATTTTATTTTCTTTATCCAAATCCCTAAAAGATCTTAATTAATTACTTTCTGAAGAACCTAATTATCCTTAATATACTATATTGTATTTATGCTAAGTATTTGAACTAACCATAAAGACACATCCATCTCATGGGTACCGATCATAATTTTTACTTGTTTAGAGGAATAGTGTCTCACTAAATGATGATAGTTCATTTTTCCATTACCATCTCTCATGGTTTAAATGATGATGGAAAATATATTTATATATTTTATATATAATATTTATTAAATTTATTATGTCATTTTTAAATTTTAATTCTATTAAAAACCTATCTTTATATGTTCCATTTTTTAATATGATTATTTATTTTTAGAATGTGTGGACTACCGGCCACTAAATACATTGTGATTCATTCATACACTATATGGAATTTATTAGTGATAAATATAATAATTGTTATGATATATATGTTACAATAAAGATAATTTAATAATTATATATTTACATATATATATATGTGTGTGTGTGTGTGTTTTAAATTCTATGTTTCAACAAGAAAATTAAAAGTAAATAGTGTTCATGCTTATGTATGACTTACCAACTCAATGTGTAGTTTATTTTGTATGATACCATTATATTAAATGGATTATTATAATACAAATATCCCAAATATAAATAATATTTAAATATTGGATTACTATATATAAATCATGAAACTAATTTACAAACCAATGATACGCAAAATTAAGACACAAGTGATGCACAAAGAAGATATTAACAAAAGAAAAAAAATAAAATAAAATTATTGAGAGGAGGTAATATAATGTCAAGAAAAATAAAATATGGTATTAGGTATAAATTTTTTTTATTCTGATTCTTGTAGATAAAAATATATTTATTATATAATATGTTTTTAGGGGAATGAATATAGTCAAGACATATGGTATATGTGTTTTTTACAACTATTAATATCTGTGAGACCCAAAACTTATTCGTTGCTCAGTTATTTTTTGTGGGGCATATATTGAACATGAATTTTTTATATTCGTATTATAATTAAATATATGAGTACTTACATAATAATTTTATTATCTTTCTATAATAAACCCTATGTTTCTCTAGTTACCAAAATGGTATATTAATTTTTTACTGAATTTTCTGTTTTTAAGAAACATACATTGTCAAAAAACAATATTTTTATATTAGGGTTATAAAATTCCATTGACATGAGAATAAATGAATTAAAATATTCTAATGATATTTTAAATATATAATTAGATTCATTTTCATACATGTATATTATGATTCAATGTTATCATGTGGTAAATGTCTATTGAAATAATATAAACATTTATCGTGATTATTTATGACCACATTTTCATGATCAAAATCCTATAATCCATATTTCCATTAAACTCATTAATTTTGTTTTCCTACAGTTTTTCATTATGTATTCATGTATTGGTACCATTTTTTCCACTCTTTATTACCTAATATAATTATTATTATTTTCAGGAAAATATGATCTCAACACTATCTTTGATTATAAATTGTGTGTTCCATAAAAACCATGGGTTATAAAAGGATTCCAAGAATATTAAAACATTATCTTACGATCATTAAATTTAATTCATACATGTGTTTTATGTTTAAAAAAATTATTATTTATTAAGTAATATTCTTTCCATTTTTCAGTCAAGGAATCTATCAAAATAATTTATTTTTTAAAAGGATAATCTGGTGCATTCGAGTTTATCACATGTCTTAATAGAAACTCCCTTGAAGCTTCTTTTAAAAATTTTAAAAATAATTGTATTTAAAAATAATAAATTTTTCATTATATTCTTGAAAATCATTTTTTCCATGTCGTCTATGAAAATCATTTTAGAAACATTTTCATGCTATTTATGTTTTTTTGAAAAATATTTCTCAAAACATTTTTATTTTTACGAATTTATTAAGTTGTAATTAGAGAAATTTAATATATATTTTTTAGAATCTTATTTTATAAGTGTTCATGGAACTTTTTTTTCATAATTATTTCAATTTTTATGTATATGCCTCGAAGTTATTTTCTATGAAAATTATTTTCAAATGGTTTTATGTATTAAATATCTTTTTTAATAAAGAAAGCATATTTTAATCAAGATTTTTTTTTTAAAATTTATGACAAAACTGTATTCTATATAATATTATCGTTATTGATGTTACCCATGACTTTAATGGAAATGATCTAATGGTTCCATTTAATTTGTTCTCTTAATGGGTTACTCTTTATGTCATAATCTATATGAAACTCGTTTTTCATTCAAGGTTCATATTTTTATGAAACTCGTTTATAATTCAAGGGTTATAGGTTTATGAAATTTGTATCTATTTCTTGGTATATTCTACTAATGAAATGATTTTGAAACATCTATCTTTCTTCTACATGTTATAATTTATTACATGTTTATGATACTCATTTCATTTCATGGGTTATGAGATGATTATTTCTAATATTGTATCACATGTATGTATGATTTCATTATTTGATCGATGAGACTTATAATTCCTTCCAATGAATTGGGTAATTATTTATATCTCATGATATATTCTATGATGTTCCTGGGAGTGAAAAAGTGGTACTAATATGGCCATGGGAGTGAACCATTAATACAAAGATGATATGGGGAGCAAAATCATGCAACATAGATGATATGGGAGAGAACCATGACAACCAAGATTGTATGTGGAGTGACCCATACTACTATGATGATATTGGTTGCGATGCCTTGGATACTATAGAAGTCATATAATATTCTTTTGTGTTTATTTACAATTCCATGTTTTATTCCATTTTTATGATTTCATGGAATTTAATCTTTATTTCCTTATGATACATTCATTATGAACTATCTTTCTTTATTCCATGATTCATGTTTATGATCTTTGATAGCTTGGGTATGATCTTCTAATGTTATGGTCATGTTCACATTCCCTTATTCACATGTTTATGCATAGTGTTTCCCTTTTTTACCCTTAATGAGAATCTTATATCCCCCATTTTATGATTAAATCCCCATGTTATGAAGATAATTATTATGTTCAATGAGTCTATGAAGTGTGGAAGACGTGGATATACTTTTTGGAACTAATGTTGCCCGCTTATGTATCAGTATTTATGTTTCCATCTTTCCAAAGCAACTATACTAGTATATTCTTCGGGAATCTAATCTTATAATGTTTTATGTTTCTAAAAAAACTAATGTAATGATATTTTATTCCAAGACACTCTTATTATAGTTTGGGTTTGTGTTTCAGTTTATGTATTATTAATAATCTAAGAAGAAAAAAATAGTGATATCTCTACATATATTTATAAGTATATATCCAATGATGTATCGCATGATATGTTTAATGATAAATTAATTTTTAGGAAAATATAATATAATTTTGGAAAATGATAGAGGGGTTGGTTTCCTTAGAATAAATCACTACCAGGTTATATCAATTTTATGTGGATCTATAACATTTTTAACATGGTCTAACAAAACAAACAAGTTGTTTCAGGACTAACATGTGGTAATCTAGTTCATGATAATGATCCTTGTTGCACACCTGGATTAAAATTCATGGGGGATATGCTTTGGAAATTCACAAACACTTCACCATCCATAATGAATGATTTAAATATAAGTAGGCAATAAATAACATTGGATGAACCTAGTGTGTCATATATTAAGTTTTCGGTCATTATTTATAAATCCAATATGTAATTATTTTCATAACATTGTATATATATTCCTTAATAAATAATGCGCATTCTATAAATCATGTTTTAGTAAATTAAGGGAATCGAAAGGAAATTGATTAATAATGAATGTTATGGATAATTTGTTGATGTGAATTAATGTTGGCTGATTAGTAGACTGACGTATATTGTGATCATGGATAATTATTTTTCATGGAACATGATCAACAATGAGTACCATAAGCAATTAATAGACTCCCCAAGGAATAGAAATAAATAATTCTATAAGAGTTTGGGTAATGTAAACCATAGAGGATAAAATTTTGGGATTATTTTGTGTCGTGAATGTGGAAAAAATGAACCAAGTGAATGTCTTATTATAATAATAATATGTTTTGACTATGGAAAATAAGGGCCCAAATAAAATAAAATACAAGAGAAAAATGAAGAGTTTCGCTAAAAAAATGGATTAAAATATTGCTATCCCTAAGAAAATATTGAAGGCCATTTGTTTGGAGTGTGGAGTAAAGAGTCCTTATTAAACACAATGTCTAAAGCTGAATGCTCCTAAAGGGAACAATCATGTTTGGGTGAGTAATGGTTACATTTTTTATGATGATGATACTACATATTAAATGTAACAAGAAAAAATAATTTATTAATAGGATAATGTATCATTATAAAAGATTATATATGGAATGGAATAATCATATATTTTATGTATTAGTATTAAAAAAAGTTATATGATGGATGAAATATTCTATGATTTTTTATATATGTTTTTCACTTCGTGTTTACTAGTATATGATAATTTTTTTATGTAATGGTGATGGGATTTAATGACAACATGATATGTTGAAAATTGGAAGGCAAGACATAATATATTATTTATGTTAATATAGTTTTGTTTTCCTAAAGATATGTGGGATATGGATAAGTAGGTTGGATCTTATTGATTACCTTGGATCTAAATATGGAATTTTTAACATGTGGTTATTTAAATCATTAAGGAATATTACAATATTATTTTCATTAATGAATATATCTTGTAATTTATAGAATATGTAACTGTAAACGATTTCCAAAATTATTTATAGTAATTTTGGGTTATTTCCATTTTTATGAGATTATATGATGAGTGTATTCACATATTTGGAATGTGAAAAAAAATATCTTCTTTGTGATATATGGGGTATCAATTTTAAGGTGACATCATGAAATTATTTCTAATGTTTTTTTATTTATCTTCATTATGAATTATTATAACGTTTAGTAGGTATTGGATGATTACGATATATGTCAGAGGAAGTTTGTATGGTTCGCACAAGATAAGTATTATTTTATATTTTATTACATATTCAAACTACGTTGTGTTGATATTAACTGATGGGTTTGCATATGATAGGCCTCATGATCTATTAGTACATTAGGAATAAAAATATCTCTTAACTATTTGAATAAGAGGTGAATTGGATCAATGATAAAAAAGGGGTAATGTTATCGTGAAATAATGCATGTATAACATTTCATTGAAATTATTCAGCATAAATAATAATGATCTTGAAACTAAAAATGTTTTCTTATACCAATATTTAGGATGAATTAGATTTTATGTTAGGTCATCAGATATTTATGGCCTTGTGACTCTTAACATTTTATTGACCTTATTTTATATCACGCTCTATTATAATAAGATTGTAATAGTTCCATCCATTCTCATGTTTTCACATCCCACTTATGTTCTCCAATGTAGGTATCTCATAATGAGTTACTTTAGGTAACTGTCATGTTTCAAACATTCGTTTTTTAAAGTATGTTTTAAGGGTATTTTTATGATGTGGGATTCTATTAAAATAAATCTAATGTATTATTACTTTAATAAAATGGATATAGTATGAGGAAGAAATTAATTTTACGGGGGGTATAATGTAACACCACAATAATTTGTGATTTTTTGAATTATTTTATTGTTATTTATATTTTATTTTTCATGAAATAGTGGAACTAATTTATCATATATTATAGAACTATGTTTGGATTATGTTCACTACACATAACATAGATTTTGTATTTCTCTACATGGAAAACCCAGGATATCTTGAGTTTCATGAAACATTAAATTCCAAAATGGATTCTATAACATGTAATAACATGTATTACTGAACAATAATATCTTATAAAAAATTAATTATTATAGAATAATAAAATATAAACATGCCACTAAATTAGTTTTTAATAATATTATTAATTAAATTATGAAAATAAATGGTTTTAAAAAAATATATTAAGAAATAAGTAGTTAAAATTATTTATTAATTAATATAAGAACCAATTGAATATAAATGGAGTATTTTTATAAAAAAATATATTTTTTCTCATAGAGTTGGTTTTTTTAATATAACATTAATTAATTGAAATAAGTGATTTATATTAAGTTAATATAAATATTATGTATTTAATCAAATAGTTTTGATATTAATCTAATATATTTCATTGGCACAAGGTATGAATAAAACCAATTATTATATATAAAAACATATACTTTTATTAGTAGAATTAACCGACTTTTATTAGATATCTTTTTTCAACCCAATTATTGGATATTTTATATATTTGATAAGTGAGAATAAACATAATAATATAAGGAATAACAAAAAAATTAGGATAGGATAAATTATTCTTATTTTTCTATAAGGAATCATTTTTAATAAATAGTTAAAAATAGTGGATTATAATTAAAAACCACATTTTCATATAATTTATATATAATGATAAATTGTATTTTTAATGTGATTGAAAGTTTAATTAGATAAATTTTTATAAATAAATACAATATTGTTCTTTGTAATAAATTTAATTTTGAAATTTACTACTAAAACCTACCAAACATTATAAATTTTTCACATAAAAACCCCACATAATATTCCTGAATGTAGGATTATATTTGAATTAATGTCATCCACTTATTTGATTGGAAATTGGAAAAATAGATTATATATATATAATAATAATAATAATGTATAATTTAAAATAATGTAATTTTTTTGAAAAAATATTTTTTTGACATCATTAAAATTAATTGCAATGATTAATGTTAAATAATGCTTAACTAAGGAGAAAACCCTAACTATATTACCCAAAATATGATTAAATTAGTCCCAAATCCATTGGATGGAAATATTTTTAACCTATACTCACTTGGATAGTATTTGGACCATTACTGAACTACATTCAATACATAACTATTTTAAGGTTCATTTCTTTTAATATATTACAAGAGTACTACTCCTCCCCCGATATAAAAGGCTTCATCTTAACCCACTTCTCAACTCATATAAATCCACATATGAATGGAAAAAATATTCCAATATTGATCCCCAAATGACAACCCTTTAACCATGAAGCCTCTCATTGGGTATAATGAAATCAAAGGAAGTGTTTACCCATAATCATAAAGGAGTTATCCAATTAAGAGGTACCACACTCCCTCAAACACCTTTCTTTTATTTTCATTAATCAAAACATCAACATTTCTTCTTCCATCATTGTATAAAAAACTATAATAAATATAACATGATTTTGTATAATATTTATTTTACCGGAAAATACTCACACATTCATAAAATTGGTAACAAACATAATGTTTACATGTACGGTGGACTACTGCCTCACTAAAAAATTATTGTTCATTATTCCTTTACTACATACCATGGTAAAAACAATTATGGGAAATATGAATATATATAAAATATAATATATTTATTGTTTATCTAATCTTCATTAATTATTTAACAACACATATCTTTATACATTCCATTTTTTGTTAATGTGATAATTTCATTGGAGGAATTGTGGGCTACCACCCCCACCAAGTGATGTGATTTGTTCATACACTACATATAATAAATTACTGATATATATAGTGAATTTTTATGATAAAAATGTTATAATAAATATAATATAACAATGATATATATACAAATAAATACATATATTTCTTTTACATTCTTATTTTCTATACGACAATTAAACAGAAATAGAACTCATGTCTATGTATGACTTAACTTCCCCATTAATTATGTATTCCATTTGATATTTATATATTATATAGAAAATTAGAATAAATATATATTTAGTACAAGTTATATTTAAATCATATGTTAGATTTTGTTTGTAATGATATAAATCTACGGACTAATGATATGACCAATGAAGATACATGAAAAGTACAAAGCAGATATTACTCAAAGTGAAACACTATAATAAAATTATAAATGGGGGTGTATTTTAATAAAATTATCAAAACATATATTAGTTTATATTTAATAATATGGTTATATGATATATGTATAATAAATATATAGAAGTTTTAAATGAAGTCTGTATGAGTAAAATAGATACTCAATACATAAGGTAATGGTAATTTCATCTCACTCGTTATTTCCATGAGATACATGCATTATTCACCACAAACTTATTTTTTGTGGTGAATATTATGACCATGAATGTATTCTATGAATTTTATAAATAATTATATATTTATTTACAATAAAATTTTATTATCTTTCTATCATGGGGATTATGTTCCAAAATTTACCAAATTGGTGAATTAATTTTTATCAATTTTATTTCATTGAGACACATTGCATGTTAAACACCAATATTTTTATATAATGTTTATATGATACCATTGACATTCGATAACATGAATCTAATTATTATAATTTTATTTTAAATCTCCATGTTGTTTCATTTTTGTAAATTTGGAGAATGATTCAATGTTACAATGTGGTAAGTGATTATAGAAACTATATATTTTTTTTTTGGATTGTTTATGATCACACTTTCATTAATAAAATCTTATTATCCATCACTTAAGAACACAATAGAATTTTACTCTACTCGGGTTGGTCTTTATTTTCTAATGTATTAATGTCATTTTACAAATTATTTGTTACTTAAGACAATTAAGAAAATGTTTTTAATAAAATATGAAATTACATATCTCTTTGGTCAGAAATGTGTTTTTATTAAATCTATTGATTATGAATATTTTTTGATAAATATGATAATATTCTCATGTGACCATTAAGGGAAATTTTTAATCTTATTTTACTTTTTTTTAAAATGGGTTTTTAAAATCAATATTCTTGTAGTTTTTTTCATTGAGGCATAATTATAATGTTCTATTGTTTAAAACGATTGTTCTTTGTGTTGGGGTTTATCCTCCATATTTACTGACACTCCCTTGATGATTCTGTTAAATGATTAGAAATTAATTTTCTAAAAAAACTGTTTTCCTCATATTCTAGAAATTCATTGTTTCTATGTATTTTAAAAGAATATGGTTTTAAACTAATTTAATTTTATTTATATGATTTTTAGAAAAATAATTTTCAAAATAGATTATTGATTTCATTTTATTTTTTAAAAGTTTTTTAGTCAAAAATGTTATTAAATTATTTTGAAGGTTATTTTGAAACATTTCTTGGAAACAGGATGTCAAAATTATTTCAATAATAATTTATATGTTTTTAAGGAATTTTATTTGAAAATTACAATCAAATGATATTTTTAATTAAAAATAAGCATTTACTCACTAAAGGATATTTTACTCAACAAATATTTTTGAAATATATTTGTTCAAAAATTTCATTCTGATATGACATCTGTTTATCATAATCAATGTTTTCTAATAAATGATATTATGGATCAATTCATACACTTTATCTAAATTAGTTATGGTTTATGTCATCATCCATTTGGATCCTATTTCAATTTCATGGTTTATATGTTTATGAAAGCCATTTATCATTAATGGTTAATATTTTTATGAATCATGTTTCTCTTTTTCAAGTATTCTTTCTTTATGGAATTATTAATAATCTTTATTCTTTTTTACATATGTTATGAAATGATTACATATTTAGGATACCTATTTCAATTCATGGGTTATGATATTATTATTTATGATTTTGGGTCACATTTATGAATGAGTTAACTATAACATGTATGGGACCTATATCTTTATACAATGCAATAGTTAACGATTTATATCTCATGAGATAGATTAAGATAGTCATAAATGGGAACCTCGATAACTAATATGACCATGCTAATGAACCACGACATCCAATATAGTATGAGGAGTGATCTAATCCTAAAAATATGGCCTTGGGAGTAAACCATTACAACCAATATGGTATGTAGAGTTAATCCATACTACTAAGACGGTTTTGGTAGTGATTCCTAGGATACAATGGGAATAATATTATATGATTATGTGTTTTCCTCAATTCCATTTTTATTCCTATTTAAATATTTTAGGGGTTTTGTTATTTATTTCCATATTATTCTTATATTATTAAATTTAATGATTTATTCAATGATTTATGGTTTTGATCTTTGATATGTAGTTCATGATATTTAAATGTGATGATCATGTTCTCATACCCCCATGATCATGTTTATGCTTACATGTTTTCCTTGTTTATCCATATGGGGAATCTTTGCTCGCACATTTTTATGTGTCCTTCCTTGGGTCATGTAGATACTATGTATGTTTGATGTGTTTAAGAAGGGTTCAATTCAATAAAAATTTAGTGGGAGCTAATGAATGTAACTTATTTATTATGTTTTATTTTTCCATGTTTCCAAATTCAATTGAATAGCATGGTCAGTGGGAGTATGTTTGTATAATGTTTACGTAATCTGGAAAAGTGATGTATTTTAATTGTATGTCATGATTGGGTTGTTATACAAAACCATTATATCCAATCTACATCTTGATTCTCCAACCAATATTTAAGGTATAATTATATCATCATTGTCACTCGAGGTGAAAAATGAAATTTCATTTGAATTTTTTTTTCAATGTGTAATGTTTTTATTGAAGGATATATGTTTGAATAAATTGTATTTATAATTACTAAAAAATATTACAAAATCATGAAAAATATATATCATTAACAATATTGGAATTAGAGAAGTTTTTATTCCATTCACATGTCGTGGAGTGAATATGTTTTTGGGAAAATAACATGTCACTCATTTATCTCGCATTTTAAAACATTTTACAAAAAATTATAATCCATTAGAAAAGGAAAAATTCTTACTATTGTTGGAAGGATTGTCCTTATTAATTCTACTATTATATCTAAATTTGATAATCATTTATTTTTTATAATTATATAATTTCCCCTCATTATGTGTATGAACATATCTTTTAAAATTAATCTCTTGAGAAAAAAAATCTTTCAGTGAATACTTATTATTAAGAAATGGAATAAATGAAGTCACTCTATTTATTATGGTGGTATTGGCATTAAAAATCAATGAAACTTTAATCAATATTTAATGTATAATTTCATTTAGAGGCTTATCAATGGGAATTAAAAGGAACGTTCCATTATGAGGGACAACTTATTGAGTAATATAAAAAATGTTAATTAAAATTATGAGGACACTTTAATATGGCCTACCCTAAAGGCTTGTAAATCTATAATATCAATTAATTATCATATTACAGCCAATATCTTAATATCACTCAATTTAAATCCTGAAAATATGATATGAATACCACTTTATAATATCCTAAATTCACATGAACCGACAATTAATATGAATGTATCAATCGATGAATAAATGGAGCCCACTATGTACATGATTCAAAAAGATGTCATAGAAATTATTAATAATTATAAATTCATTAATGGTGATTATTTCTTGTTTTGGGATATAGTCACCAATGTAATGGAATCTAACTAATCATTAACCAATAGGTGACACGATTGAACATGAATAGTTGGTCAATGATATTAGAAAAACAAAATTCCATAATATATATTTTCCATTAAATTTAGGGGGATTTATTGTATAATTCAAACATATGATTTTCATCAATATTTTAGAATTGATTTTTTAATAAAATTTTGTCTAATGTAATAAATTTAGTTATTACATTGATCATTTATTCCTTAAATTTTCTTTTTATATAACATTATGGATAGATTATACTAATCAATTTGAATTGTTTACTACTTTTTCAACCTGTATTCAAGAACAACTCACTTCCTGCATCAAACCAAACCTATCCAAGAATCTCTTAAATCTCTCCCTGGAGGCCATCACGGGATTTTCCTTGTTCTATAGACCATCCAAAACAATCTAATTCATGACTGTGAAGTTTTTTGAATAAAATATCCTCTTTATTAAATAAATACTATTTTGAATAATGATAATGTATACAAAATGGATTTATCAAAAAATATATTCATAAAATCAATGTTCTTAAGAACACTTTCCTCAAATGTAAATATTTTAATCCTTTTATAACAATATAAGTAATGTTGGATTCATCACACATAGGATTGATTAAATGTAACAATAATAGAGTTTTTAGAGGGGATCGATGTCCTTATGGATATACTAATATTTTTATAAATCGTAGTAGGGATTCAATGGGATTCTGAAATAGTCAATGTGTAATTAATGAATATAATGATAGAAGATTTCTTTCAATAATCAATGCATAGAAAATGGTAAAGTAATTATGATGGGTTAACATGTGTCTTGAATATGACTGAAACACCATTTTTATGCTATAAAAAGTGTAATTATTCATTTATAATTTTATTTGACCTCTAAATTGATGAAATTCAGGGAATATTTTTTTTTCATGAATTATATAACTACACATACAAATCAGGTGAAAAACTATTTGTTAGATATTTATAATAATAAGGAGTTACAACATCAAGCATTACTTTTCTTAATGATGTTCTTGATGATATTTTAACGTTTTGTCAATAGATTCCTTTTTAAAAATTCTTTTATAGAACATATGTAACATTTTCTATTCAATATGAGAGTCTTGTTCATCTGATTAATTAATCATTACGATAATACAAATTTACTTTTCACCACAATTAACGTAGAAGTAGGTTTTATAGGTGGGTATAGTTTAACATATCATTCCATTTAATTCATGTCTTAATTTCAAATATTCCATTGAATGTGTCCTTATATCATTGAAATCATTTACTAAACAACTTCAGTTTCAATCCCCAACAATATAAAATGGAACATATTATTCTACCCTATTCTCACTATTTGAAAAATCTAGATCAGAAAACACCCATTAAAAATCCTATAATTATTTCCTTCAAGATATTTCTTCTGGTTTTATCTTAATAAGAATATTAATTTTCATAAAGCGTAAGTCAAATGTGGTCTCTTAAAATAGATGTATTATTCTTAATGATGAAATTTTAATATTATTTCTTTTTAATACTTATATAATATTATTTTATCTATAATAACATGATGATTACAGTTTTATAATTATTATTAAACATTAGTACGAATATTCTATATCCATTTTGTCTCCATCTTCATCAAATGGGAGATATAAGTATCACCATTCCATATGTGAGGACTAACACTTCAACATAATGATCAGACTCATTTCCCATTACCAAATATTAGAGGAAGTGATAATTGCAGACTTAATAATTATATATTATATTTATAAAATAGTAATTCTTCATTATTATTAATATCTTATATGTTTTCTTATATTCTCATCCATTGGTAAAAGATAATGTCGCTCATGTTTGTGAGTAGAATACCACGTCCATGATATAATGATATTTTTAATCATTTCATCTTTACATGGATGGTAAAAAATGATATATTTGATTTAATTTAATTATAGTATGAATATAATAATATTTCTATGATGATGAATTATTATTTACCTTTTTTCAACCAACCATCAAAAAGTGTAAACACCACTCATGTGTACATCTAGATTACAATCTTCATAATGTGATGTAATTAATGTTTCAGAAATAATAAATATGAATTATTATAATTATATATATAGTTTATATATATGAAATTTATATCACTATTTTAATTCCATATATTGAATAAATCCAATCAATGTGGAAGGACCATAACTATCATACTAAAACATAGATACAAAATTATGTAGTTAACACATCTAATGGCGAGTTTAATAGAAAATTGTTAAGAGAATAGGGTGAAAAGATATAAGTGGATCATATACGATAATATATTTATGATAATTATTAATTTATATAATTATAATAAATCTAAAATTATTATATAGGATTTTATAGTTTTTAAAAATCTTTTCATTAATAAGGTATGCACTTTTATCTCAAATAATCTATGTTGATATATGTTTTAATATTACTAACCAATTTATTATTTATATCCTATAAATATTTTCCATAAAAATTTTTATCGAATACAAATTGCGTATATTTATTTTTTTCCCCAACACATATGTTTTTCAATATTCCAGAAACATCATATTTAAGAATTACATAATACATAAGGGTTCTTTATATCAATTTTATTTTGGTGGGATGTGTTCAATTTATTTTATGATTTCTATAAACGACTAAGTTAACATGTTATAAATTGGATTATTATTAATTATTGTTATTAATGTTACAGATAAATTATTTCATCCATGGAAATTTGATACAAATGATACCAATGTGGTAAGAGTTTATCTTCAAAAAAATTCTTCCTTGGGACATAAGTTATGTAATACACATATGTTCTTTTTAGAGGTTAGGTAATATCTCTTTAATATATTATATCACTAATATCATTATAATCAGTTTATTTGATTAGTAAATTGATGTTATTTAATTCATGGTTTCTATTTATCAAATGATACCAAATTAGTACTGATTTTTTTTTATAATTTAATTTTTATTTAGATTTCCTAGAAAAATCAATTTGATGTCGAAATTTTATGATATATATGTCCAAAATAAAAATAAATTTTATTATACTCTTTTAATTTTTACATAATAAATATTTTCCTCTTGATTCATATCATTTATGAATAAAAATATAAAATTAAATTTTTATAAAATCCCAATATCATTTAACTATTATTTTGGAACATTTTCATCCATGTTAATTTTATTATTTGAAATCATTTCAAGACTATTTTTAATATTATTTTAGTAGTTATCTATTCCATATTCAATTATGTTCTATTTTCAATAAATGTTATGATGAGGACTCTTTTTATCAATTTTCCAATGAGGTACATTTAACTTTTACACAAAAATTTAATGGAATTTAGTTTTTAATAGAAACCACCAAAAAGCATTTCCACAAAATCATAAATACTATATTCATTGAATCATACTTCATAATATTAATTTATCATATTTATAGAAGATTTTCTATGTAATGTTTTGGAAATTTTTTGAATTTAAATAAGTTATTTCGAAATAATTTTACTACTCTACTAATGTTCTAATATTTTTTATTGAAAATTTATTTCAAAAACATGCTTTGATGTTTCCTATGGATTTATTATTATATGATCCAATGTTTCAATATTTATTCTATATCTTTATGGTTTATATACAAGATGATGCAATGATTATGAAACATTTGTACCTTCCACGGGTTATGATATGATTATATGATGAGTTTTTCATGGTAATGTGGAACACATATATATTGTTTTAATCATTTGATTTTGGAGACTAGAAATATATAGACCTAATATGAATTTGTTATTGAATTTTTTTTTTGTGATAATAAGTAATGTAATGTGGGTAAACCTAGTTCAGTAATGGAAATTTACCAAAAATATTGTCTTGCAATTGAAATGTGACTGATAAAATGATAGAATATGGAGTGAACATATTTGACTATTACAGTATTTGGATTGAGAACTTACTAAGGAAATTATTTTTTAGGCTTATGCATATAGAAGAAACTAATACCTTATTATTTTATTTTGTTATTTTTTCTCATGATTGATTATAGAAGATTACACACTCTTATGTATTATGTTTTGTTTTGAAAAAACCATACACAATTATTCATGATCATTGATATTTGAATAATTATGAATGATTATTGTATGTCATCATCATGTTATCATATTCATATCCTAATATAATGCTCACTAATGTTCATTTATTGATATCTCTCTTCATTACCATTACAGTTATTCTTACCCCACATTTTATTATGTGTTCCTTCCATGAGTTATAAATTCTAGTTATAAATAGAATATTTTTAAGAATTGTTTTAGATTGGATGAAGATTATTGGTAATTATGTAGATATTTTATCTAATATTAATAGGTGACTATGATTCATAATGAATAGGCAATTTACAGTTATAGAATGGATTTTATTGATAGTTATTTATAATATTTCTAATAATATATATAATGTATGTATGTAAAGCTCGAGTATCTATAACACACTGAACAACATCTCTACATAATCTAGAATCCCAAATTAAAATTTCCTAAAAACTATTAATATTTTTGAATACCTCATTACTATTCCTATACCTAGACAACCATGACATTTCAATTCATTAAATAGATCAATTACAGGGAGCTCCCCACCCAATGAATTACATATGATCTTTCTTCTCTACCCAATTTCAAAATATACTAGTACTTATTAACTATCCTTCATTACTGAAAATACAAATTCCAACCATCATACATCGTCATTCTGATATCACATCAGATGAAAATTTCATAACCACGTCACAAATAACTCCCATAAAAGAAAACATTATTCCTAAAGGCCAACATAATCAAGCATTGAAACTAATTACACTGAAATATTATATCACTCCCAATGGAGACATAAATAATTTATCACATCTGATGCCCATATATATCCTCTGTCTTTCTGGGATCCCAAATAAATATTTCATCACATCAGATGACACATAAATAACACATAATTATTGATTCCAACATATTCTATATATCGTATCCTATGCCCATATTGTAACATTAGAGGTAAATAAAGAAAAAAAATTACAAATTTATTAAAAATTTTGAATTAAATATTAGTTTTACTAAAAAATGTATTCTATGGTTGATGGTGTACCTGATACGCAACAAAAAAATTCATTGAAATCTTATGTTTCACACAATATTGAGTCATACTGAAAAATAATAAAATAATAAGATTTTAAATCATATTTAACACCTAATATTTGTATTTTTTGGAATATACAGAACTAACTAAATTATGAATATACATGTTTGTTAATTTTTTTTTAATTCATCCTATAAATTTTAGAGGCATAAATTATGAAAGAATATGATTTTAAAAATAAATTCTCTAATATTTATGAAAAGGTCAATGTACGACCTTTTGATGGTGAACCCTCTTTAAACATAGTTTTGGAAAGTTTTATATGTTCTATTTGACAAAATAAAATTTTTCTTTTGAATTGGGGCATCAAAATTTAGTTCGGAAATTTTTTTGGTATTTTATGATAAAATTTATTTTTAGGGGATATTAAAAAACACTCGATTTTAATTCAAAACTACCATTTAGTATAATATATTAATAAGGATAAATTAATTTTTTAATTGATTTTAAAGTGTAATTATATTATTTTTTTACCATTTAATCTAATTTTTGTCACATGAAGTAATTTAACATTGAAATTAGAAAAAAAATGTAAATCTGTTGATAGTTACTATTTTTGTTAAACATGTTCTTTGTTTTGACAGCAGGAATTAATTTTAAATTAATTTATTCCACTTTTTTGTATTGAATTTTTAAAAATGGATTCCTAATTTGGATTTAGGGGGTCTAAATTCTATAAAAATGTGACTATTATTTTTATTCAATATTAATTTTAATTTCAGTAAATCATTTATTTACAATGGTTAAAATGTAAATCTGGTAAATAAGGGTAACAAAATAGTATTGTAATAATATAAAAATGACCCTAAAATGTTAATTAATCTTATTTTTTAATAAATTTCCAAACTTGGGAATCCTTGGGATGATTTGGGGACACCATGGAGATATGTGGTTTTGATAATGACACTTATTAATTATTAATTTAAAGTAAACACAAAAATGACATAAACCTATATATTTTAGTGAATCAATTTTTATATGGGGTTATAAAAGATATATAATCGACTATAAATATTAATATGAATTCTAAAACAATTTCTTATATCATGATTTCTTTTATCATTTTTAGACATCATATTATTAAAAATATTCACGACAAACTAATGATGCAGTGTTTACCTCATTAATGAATAATTAAAATAAATAAGATTATAAATATTAAAAAATTATCCAAATCATCAACTCTTATTGGATGATTTTATTTAAAACATGAGTCATCTTATCTTTGAAATTAATAATATTTTGATCTTTATAACATGAAAATCATTATATAATAATATAATATTTTCAAGCATTCCTAAAGTGTCCCTCCATCGAATTATAAAAATCCATCAATTAGAACCCATTCATAACAGTTCTCATACCCATTTTATAGTCTAAACTCTGCCCAATTAAGCAAAATATATCCCTCTCCTACTCCTAGAAGCCTTCTCCTAACAATAAGGCAATTCAATTAAACCTTCTTTTTCAAACCAAATGGAGATACCAAATTTAAAAGTAATGTTTTCTATTAAGTTATTTTGATTTATTTTACTTCTCCAACCCCGTAATATATTTTTATTCATTTATATTATAACCACCCCATTATCCTAATTATACTAGGTTGTTGTTATGATAAGTAATACAACTACACTTACACACACCTCTATCTAATGGATAATGATCATATTGTTTCTATAGAAGACGATCTTCTGCCCCACGAAACGATGATTGTTTAATATTCTCCTTGCACCTCTTATGGTGGCAATTATGATGACACAATATTTATATATGATATATATTATGTTTATGTTTTCTATATGATTCTTTAATTTTTTTACAAACATTCTTTTTTGATTTCCAATATGTATAAACACGATAACTTCATTTGATGAAGTGCGGACTACCACCACCTCTATATGATATGACTCGTTATTTCCAATTGAGGGATGCATAAATGATGGATTTAATGAAATTATATATAATATTATTCTGTAATTATAATATACATATGTATAATTATGTTTTTATACCATTTAAATACAAAATAAAAATGAACGTATTATTCATGTGTGCGTATGACTTACCATTTCAATTAACAATACATTTCATTTCGTGTCTATAAATATTGTGTACTATTATAAATATACATATATATATATACCAGATATATATGATATATATGATATCTAAATCATGAATACCCTTTTGGAGATAATTTTATTTCGACAACATGGACTATTTATATTTATAACAAGTTCATTTTTAACTGATGTTCTGAACACCAAAAAAAATTTCTAATACGAAATCAAATAATTAACTAATATTATAGAAATTTAATAATTTATGTTGAAAAAATAATAAACATGAGTTACGGGGATTCATACCTGACTTTTAATTTTTTTTGAGATTTTAATTATTCGCTACTTATTTTGTGCATGTGTTGTATTGTTTTCCTCCATTGGATCTATATTATCATGATTTTATTTATATTCCAGGTATTCTGTGATTCATTCGGTGGTTATTAACTTTTGTTCCTATGAATCTATTTATTACAACGTGATAAGGGGTTTTCATCTCACTTTTTATTCCCATGAGATTCATGAATTATTTTCCACAATTTCCTTTTTTGTGGGTTATGTACTACCCATGATTGTATTCATTGTGTAATATACATTATTTTTTTTGGTATTTACAAAATCATTTTAGGAACCTTCTTTCATGGTTTGTATGTTTCATATGTAACAAAATCGGTCATAGAACCTTTCAGCCTTCAATTTTTAAAAGACTAATTTTTAATATTTCAATTAATTTACACATTCTAATATTGAGATATGTTCTTATATATTTCCGTATTGTTGTAAATTTTTTTCCATGTGATGCGATAACCTTTTCTCTCTCATCATCTCATTTTATGAATTTTAATGTGATGTCGTTTGGCTGTCGAATTTTTGTATGGGAAATTCTTAAGCCAATTTCAATTCTTTGTGTTAAACATAAATTTTTTGATTATGTTGTGATATGAATATACGTGAATGTCATACGATCGATTTGCACATAATATCCACTTATATTGTTTGTATTTATATTTCTCACACATTATTATATCATTAATTTGTCTTTAATATAAGGATCTTATCATTGCAAGGGACCTTGTCTCAATTTATATTCCACTAACACTTATTAATTTTTACCCACCAATTCACTTAAATATAGAGTATATACTACCCATTGACGTATTATATCATGAATATCATTATTCTCATGATTTTATAATCTTTTATTAATATTATTCTTTTATTTTTTGTATTAATTCGATTCTTATTCTGAAGAAAACCCTTTCACTATAATATCTTTTTAATGTTTTAATGATTTATTCTTCTAATTAGTTCTCAATAAATTCAATGTATTAAAAATGGTTTTTAGGATTTAGTTATATGGGAATTAATTTTTTAAAAATTTAATTCCTTTAGAAGCATCCACGCGGTGTGGGACATTTTATTTCAAAAATCTCATTATTAAATGGTTTAAATGGGTTTGAAAACGGTTTGGGAATGCATTGATTAGGTATATATGTTGAAAATATATGTTCTGATTGCAATTTGGAAATGTTATATTTCCTTTATTCTTATTTTATGTGTTATGAATATGTTATCATTTATGTGAATTATTTACTTATATGGGTTGTTCCATGACAAAACATGGTCATGTGAGCCCGACATAGCTCTCCAATTCATTGGGTAACATGATAGAGGTAAATGTTAATGTTTATCCTATGAGATTTAGGTAATATAATGTGATGGGCATTGTAATGTATCTCCCTAAAAGGTTATGATAGATACACTGTAAGTATGTTATTTATGCCAAAAGTTAACTTCATGAATTAATATTTCTATGTTTTATTCATACATATTATGATTTAATGAGGTATGTTATGATTGAAAAGTATAGTTTCATTGATTTGTAATTTTTAATGGGTTGATATTTCCATTCCTTATTTTATTACCCTTACTATGATTTTTATAATCATCCCATGTTTTGAAATGTTTTTCAAATGACATAAATATGAATACGGTCATGGATTAGATAATGGAAAAGTCATGTTGTCTAAAACATGGAAATAGACATTACACATTTTTTAAGAGTTTTTATTTTATGAAAAAAATGAAAAATGAATAGAAGTTTCTACATTGTAATTTTTTGACATGTAATGTAATTGTTATGTCCTAATGTTAAAATACAATAAACTTTAAAAGACCCTCAATGTGAATTAATCATTTAATTAAAGATTATGTAATTATTTAAGGTGGGGACATTAAAATTAGTATTTGTGGTTGGTTTTGACAACATTAAGGATTGCGAGTTTTAATTAAACACATGGCTAGTCCCTATACCTATTATTTTAGTTAATTCCTTTTTCAATAAATTTTTTAGATCATGGAATTTCAGTTACAAATAGAAGGATGAGGGTCTCAAATGACATTCCTTCCACTTCTTGATGACATGCTTGTAATAACTATTGCAATGTCATGCTTAGATGATTGTGAATAATTTTCAATCATAAAAATAACTTACAAGAACTTGATTGATATATCAAACACCTCCACAATACAATGATATCATAATGGATCATGGGTTGTATTTAATAAAATCCTACTTTCTCAATATACACATATTTTCAAGAAAGGTAAATATTATCAAGTCATTTTCAAATATTCTTCCTTATCACAAGATTTTGTAGCATTTTATGATTTTGATAAATGTGCTGAAAAAGGAGACCCCTGAACATCCTATTTATATAGTATTATGGAATATAATATCTTAGCACATAATTAAGGTAATTTAAAAGTACCATTGATAGAAATTTTCTACTCAAATTCAGTTAAATTGTTAAAACAAATCATGTATTATTAAATGTTTTGAAATTATATGTCGTACATGATTATTTTCCAAATCTGTTTTTATACGAACACCCATATGAACAAAGTTATTCAAGGTGAATTTGGATGAAGGAAGATAATGATTTATAAGGTTATATAAATCAATGTCGAAATTCATGGACCATCTACCTATATGGACTATATGAGGATGAAACCATATAGACCCCATGATCAAGGTATGCTGTTATTTTTATTGGGAATAGTTATATTTTATCATTTGGAGGTGAAAATTTGACAATATATATGATGTTGAGAACTTAATTTTTTGTGATGAAAATGAAATGTAAAATAAAACCATTGAGGTTAAAACATGTTAGGATTTTTATTCAGTTTTATAAAAAGGAAAACAAATATGATTGGAGACAACCCATCGTGAATGGAAAGGTCATAGTAATCAATGCCACAACTGAAGGGATACAAAGGCGGATCGCCTACAACTGTCCTACGTGAAGTCCCAATGTAGTATGACTTATTATTTTATGATAATTATTTTATGGATCATGAATAAGTTGATTTTTGGAACATATGTCTTATCTAATGGATATCATTAATATAGGAAAATGATTTGGTGATTAAGTGATAAAGATTATTTTAGATGATGTTAGCTCTTTTGGAAACATTATTTTCTTAAAAGAAATATAATACTATGGAATCTAATTAGTGGAATAAAGGTTAAAATTTTATTTTGGAAGAATCTATGTTTTTATTGTAGACATATAAATATTTGGTTTATTTAGGGAAATGAATAACCAATCCTAATGAATATGTGATTTGGTTAATTACATTTTAGTATGAGACTTTATGAGTAGTCGATTTTATTTGGAGATAAATATTAATATTTACTATGGAAGACTACGTGATTAAATACTTATATTCTTTGGGTTATAGTGATAGATTAGGTTACATTGAATAATTTATGGACATTTTATTATTTGATGGACTTTGTAGAACATTGGTTATTGTTTGTATAATTTTGGAGATTAAGAGTAGTGTTTGTTTTATAACGTATTATCCCTTTTTAAAGATTATGTAGTCTTGTACTAAACACATTGGTATTGGACGATGTCTAAAGACATGGTAAATACATATTTCATCATTTTTGGATTCTATAATAATTTATATGATGATTCTATATCTTTTAAAGTTACCAAGTCTGTTTGATAACTCATCATTTTGAGAAATGAAGAGTTAGTGGTGGAAATTTTTTAAATGATGAAATTCTACATTAAAAGTAAGTTTGCATCCTAATTTTTTGTTATGATGATAAATAAATTCATCAACATTATGAAAATTAAATTAAAAAAACCATTGTTCATTATATTTTCCAACTGGGAAATCAATGATCATTTAACGCATCACATGTTTGTTATTTGTTGGTGGTTAACTTTCTCCAAATCATGTTTTCTACCACTCTCCATCAAACCATGATTTATTTTTTATCTTCCATATCTACATTTTCTTACAAGGAATCATAGTATTTTCAATCTTGAGTTCCTTTCTTATTTATCATTCTTTATTTTAATGTGATAATATTGTTGACTTTTTTTCTGATATCGGACATTCAATGTTGTTTTTAATCCGAATTTTAAAATTACAAGGATGCAATTACCAAATGAGCTGATGCGTTTTACAGCCTAGGTAAATAAAGAATATAAGAGTTTTATATTTGTTAAAATTTGTGAATTGAATATTAATTTCACTTCAAATGGGATGTTATGTTCAATGACGTATTTGATACACAACAATGGTTTTCATTGAAGTCTTATGTTACAGACAATGCTGAGTCATATCGAAAAAATAATAGTATTATTTTAAATGGTAGTTAACGCCTAGTTGTTTTATTAGTGGGAAAGGAAAAAACTTACTACAATATGAATATACATGTTTTTAAATGGTTTTACATTTATCCAAAAATATTATAGAGACTTAAAATAAGATTGAATATGATTTTAAGCATAAATACTCAAATATTTATTAAATGGCCAATTTACAGCCTTTTTAGGGAGAATCCTCATTAAATATAGTTCTGGACAACTTTATATGTTCCATTTGAAAAAATAAAATTATTCTTTAGAATTTGGACATCAAAATTTAATTTGGGTAAATATTGGGTTTCTTTTGAGACAAAATTGAAATTTAATGAATAGTGAAAATAATGTATTTTAATAAAAAATAACCTTAATCAAACATATTTATATAGAAATATTATATTTTTAATCGGTTTTTATATGTAATTATATTATATGTTTTATCATTTAATCTAATATTGGTCATTGGAAGTAATATCACTTTGAAATTGGACATAAATAACTACCAATCTTCTAATAGTTATTATTTTTTGGAAACATGTTTTTTTAACAGCGTGAATTAGATTTAAATTAATTTCATCCAATTTTTTGAATTTATTTTGTAAAAATAGATTAAATATTTAGAATCAGGTGGTCAAAATTGTGCAAATTGATAACTATTATTTTTAGACAATATGAATATTTACTTTGTTAAAGAATATTATTTATAATGGTTAAAGGGTAAATATTTTAAATAAGGGTGAAAAAATATTATTATTATTATATAAAAATAACCCTACAATCTGTCATAATACCATTGGAAAATAAATTTTGACCATTGGTATCCTTGGGTCGATTTTGGGACCCCATGGAGCCACATTGGAGTGATAATGAACTTTATATAAATTAATTTAAAGTAAAGATAAAAATGACATGAACATATATCTTTTAATAGTTAAATTTTTACATGGGGTTATAAAAGTTATCTCTTCGACTATAAATAATTATATGAAACATAATATTATTTCCTACATAATTATATTTTTTTTATAATTTATATACATCAAATAATAAAAAATATTTTTGACCTAATAATGGTGCAGTGTTTACCTCATTGATGAATCATTTAGATAAATAAGATTATATGAATTAAAAAAATATCCATAACCTATAAAATTATTAATGTATGATTTTATTCAGAACATGAGTCATCATATATTCTACTTTAATGAGCTTTGGAACTTTATAAACCGAAAATCATTATATAATTAAATAATATTTTCAAGATATCTTGAAAAGTCCCTCCTCCCCCGAATAAAAATCCCTCATTTCTAACCCATTACTCACACTTAAAGATCCCCTTAGATCATCCAAAATCTACCCAATTAATATCCCTATATCACTATCATCATCATAGAAGTGTTCTTCTAGGCCTAAGAAAATTAAATAAAACATTTTGGTTCAAACCAAACGGAGATACCCGATTTAGAGGTAAAATCTTCTCTTAAGTTATTTTTTAATTTTTACTTCTCTCTCCCACTAAACTCTTTTTAATACATTCTTTTATAAGAACTCTAGTATCTTCAATATACTAATTAGTTGTTATGATAAGTATTTTAACTACACATACACACACCTCCATCTAATTGGTAAATAACATATTGTTTCTGTGTATGGGGAACTACAACCTCACAAAACGATGGTTGATCAATCTTCTTCTACCACCTCTTATGCTGTCCATTATGATGGAATTGTAATTACAAATGACATATAATATTTTAATTTTTTCCATAAGATTCTATATTTTTTTTACAATCATACCTTTATGGTTTCCAATATGTGTAAACACGATAATTTCATTTGCGGAAGTGTTGACTACCGCCCCCTCAAAGTGATATGACTCATTCAGGCAATACGAGAGATGTATAAAGGATGGAGTTAATAAAAATATATATTATATTGTACTATAATTATAATATTCGTATGTATAATTATGTTTTCATTACATTAAAATACAATATATAAATGAAAGTAGCGTTCATGCTTACGTAAAGCATACCATCTACATAAACAGTGCTTTTCATTTCTTATCTCTTAATGTTATGTAATATTATAAATACAGACACATATATATATATATACTGGATATATATTATATATATAATATCTAAATCATTAATTTAATTCCTGAGATAATGTAATTTCTACCACATGGACAATTTATAATTATAATATGTTTATTTTTAACTCAAGTTCCTACCATCGACAAAATGTTCGATACGAACTCAAAAAATTAACTAATTGAAATTGAAATTTAATAATTGTTATAAAAGTAATAATAAATAAATTATCACAACATAATATAAATTAACATTATTTTATAATTCAAGAGATTAGAAAATGATCGAGTCTTGTTGGACCAGAGGTAATGGCATTCTTATCTCACGTTTAATTCTGTGAGATTTCCATTCTTTGCCACTTATTTCTTGCATGTGTTGTAAATTTTACTGACATCCAATAAATATTATCATGATTATCTTTATATTCATGTTAATTTGTGATTCATTTTTTGGCTATTAGCTTCTGGTCCTATGACTCATTTTATTATAATGTGGTATGGGGTTTTCATCTCACATTTTATTCCTGTGAGATTCATGCAAACTTTTCCAGTATTTCTTATTGTGTGGTTTATCTACATCCCATTATTGTATTATGTATTTATTATAATTCAGATTATGTGTATTTTAATTGTAATTTATTTATCTTTCTTCCATGGGGTGTATGTTTTGTAAGTTATCAAATCGGTATGGGAACCATTGACCCTCCCTTTTTTAAACGACTTATTTTTGTTATGTATTTTAAATTGTTTCATCATATGTTGGGATATGTTCTTATATATATCATTATTGAAATAATATTTATTTCCAAGTGATGAGATACCCTATTCTCTCTCATCAACCCATTTTTTTCATTTTATAGTGACCATGTTAGGCTATCGAATTTCTGTAAGGAAATTTCCTAAACCAATTTCAATTCATTGGGTTAAACATATACATCCTGATTATGTCATGATATGAATTTGTGTGAATGTCCAATAATTGTTTTAAACTTAATATGAACTTATATTGTGTGTATTCTTATTTTTCACAAATAATTATGTCACTGATTTTCCCTTAAGCTATGGATGTGATCTTTTCAAGGGACCTTGTCTCAATTTAAATTCCATTGAAACTTATTTATTTTTATACACCATGTTACATTTATATTGTGTATATACATCACTTTGAAATATTATACAACGAATCTCTCCATTTTCATGATAATCTAATATTTTATTTATTTTATTCCTAAATTATTTGTATTCATGCATCTCCCATTTTGATAAAAACTCTTTTACTAAAATATCATTTTAACAGATTTATAGATTTATTCTTCTGAATATTTCTCATTAATTTCCATGTTTAAAAAATGGGTTTTTCGGATTTATTTAAATGAACATTAATTTTTTTAAATGTTTATTTATTTAAAATATCAATGTTGTATGGGACACTTTTATTCAAAAATAAATTTTAAAATGTTTAAATGGTTTCTAAAACTGATTGATAAAGAATTTATTATGTGTATATCATGAATTGATATGTTGTGATTTCAAAGTGGAAATTTTATCAATCCATTATGCTTATTTTATGTGTTTTGAATATGTTACGATTCTTGGGAATTGTTTTCATATATGGATCGTTTCGTGATAAACGTAGGGTGGCTGATCCAGAGATAGATCTCCAATGAAATTGGTAACATGACAGAGGTAAATGTTAATTTTTATCCTAATAGATTTACAAAATGTATTTTTCTTGGGTAATACAATGTAACTCCATACGTAGATGAGATAGAATCAATGTAAGTATGTCATGTATGCCACAAGTTAACTTTATGATTTATTATTTCTATGTGTTATTCATAAATCATATGATTCCATGAGGTATGTAATGAAAGAAAAGTATGGCCTCATTGATTTGTATTTATTAATGGGTTAATGTATCATTTTATTATTTTATAAAACTTAGTGATATTTTTATACTCATACCAAGTTTTGAAATGTTTTTCATAGGATATAAAGAAGAATAATATCAAGGATAAGATCAAGGAAAATTCATGCTATAAAAAACATGGAACTAGAAATGACTTTTTTTGAAGTGTTTTTATTTTATAAAACAATGGAAACTAAGTGGAATTAACTACTTTGTTAATTTTTGACATGTAATGTAATAGTTATGTCCTAATCCTCTAAAACTCTAAACCTGAAAAGATACACAATGTGAATTATTCATTTAATTTAATATTATTTAACATTTTAAAGATGGACTCTATACATATATAAACTATAACTTTGTTAATTAACTATTTAGTGACCCACCTAAAAATTCAATATTATCAATTCAAAAAAAACCATTGACATCCTAGTGGTATAACGTTGAATACCACCATTTCATTAGACAAATCTAGGTATGTCTTCTCAACCGCAGGTATCTAGAAAAAATAACAACAACATTATGTATATACTTCATGTAGAAATTTACACATCATTGGGTACTTCTCAAAATTATATATATCCCTATCCAATCCATTTATTTCATGGGACATCGTATACAAACTACTAGCTCTTCATAATAGAACTATTTTTTCCTCATCTCATTGTGTATGACAAAGTCCCTTACTCTGAGATGGATATAAGGTATTCAAAACAAACCTCTCATGATTCCCAATCGTGATACACACCATAATAACATTAAATATCTAGTCAAACTAAAATCGAAATTTTCCCATCATTCGACAAAAAAACATATAATTGATGATGAAATCCCTGATAGAAAAATATTATTCCTCTAAAAATACCATTCTAGGTATCCTCAAAACCCCAATTATGGTTTCAAGAGATCCACTACCATTCACACAAAACTCAATATTTCTTATTGGTATAGTTCTTTAAAACTAGTTTTCTCACCAATATTTTTCTAATTTACCACCTCTTTTAATGAGTTCAAAATGATATTTATTACATGATCTCTAATAGAAGTCTATAAAATACCCCCAAACCATAAGGAAATGGTGATTTCACCACGTAATATTGTATGTTACAGACATAAGATGTCTATGAACCACTAATAATTATCCACTATTGTTGTCTATTCCAATAGAATTGGCATTGAATCATGATCATTATAAAACTATTCTGTCTCAATTATAAAGGTATCGTGAAAAAATCATGATATTCATCCACATATTCCCCTCATTCATGCCTACCTATAACTATACATCCCAATATCATTTCACTATTCATTTGTTATATGTGTCCAACTTCACCATCCACCCTAGGAATGACGCAATATGATCAGAAGTTTTTTTCTTATAATTAATCAAAATCACATTTGACCATATCCACCCCTCTCCATTGAATATTGGATAGTGATATGACTAGAACACCAACCCCAAATACACCATCTCAAAATCATCACCCTGAGCATCTTGTGAAATGATTTCAATTACCAACACCAAGAACACCATGAAGAGTTCCTATATACATAGCAAGAACTCATAAACAATCAATATCTATTTTTCCTACCTCACTACCTCCCCATGTATCTCTTTATAACTATGAAATCATAGTACTTATAAAATTTAAACCCCATTGACACCACAACTTCACCCTCCTACTACTCCAAAAGATATTGTCTTAGAGGATTCACACTATGAACCAAACACCATAGTCCAAAGTAATTAAATATGCGATACAAATTATATCTCGCTACCAATACACTTTCATATATCATCCATTTCATATCATAAATGGAATTATTTCCCCATTCCTAACTATTTTGGGTCGAATAATCATATTCTTCATATACATTTAGTATCAACATGCATGTCGAATCAGGAATCACATCCATTGGATAACTGAGTATATTTATAATAAGAATGTCTATAGGAAAACCACATATTGGATTTTTATGTTACTATAAACAAGGCCACTCATTTTCATTTATGTAATTCATATCCATCTTTTGATAGTAGATTAGTTTTATACCAACATACTATTTAGTAAATCACTATTCAGTCATTTCTTGACTGTAATAACAAATCAAACCATTTTTTTGGGTTAAATGACCAATCACTTGTAGAAAATTATTTCATCTATTCCCTTAATAACCAATATGATGCATGAATTCTCCCACTTTCTTTTTACTAACGAGAGTTTAAAATAATATTCAATAACATAAAAAATAAATTAATCAAAACAAAAATAATTAATCACTTCTTACAAACCATCTATAGTAAATATTGGACTTAATTGAAAAAAATTATACTTTTTGACTAAAATTATTAGGTACACCCATGTAATACACATCCTATATTATATGAATATGAATGACTTATATCTATTATTCCAATTCATAATATCCAATATCCTTTGAACTACTCAACTAGTTCCTAGATTGGGCATGTAACACTATATTATATGAATTTATGAACGTATGTGAATGTCCTATGACCGAATGAAAATGTATGATAGGTTATAGTGGGTTGAATATAACCATTTTTAATAATAATATGATTAAAAAATTGAATATGTTATAACATATCACAGTAAATGAAATTTTATAAAATAGATGTAACAACCCAAAATACACATGATGTATTCTAGATAAAATTTAAATATCATTTTGATCATAATATAGAAAAAACAAATGATTTTGGTGTTATTATATATGTAGATATATAAATTAATAAAAATAAATCACCATCCTAACACCAAGGAATGGTGTGACTTGTCTTCCTAGATCACCTTGCTATCATGCTTGCTCACCATCTATTTTCCCTGGTCCACTAAGATCATAGAATTGATACTTTTTAAATTAATGTTCTACAAAAATTAATGTCTTATATATCATAGAGGGCCCATTTAGTATGTGTGTATCATCTCAGTTTTCTACAAAAATAGTGTTCCAATCATACATCTATACTTATACAATTATACAATAGATATATATACATATATTCATCAATACGTATCACATAACATGATCTAAAAATTCTCTAAAACCAATGAGATAGATTTACCATTAATGAATAGATTTAGATTGGTATAATACATCCCCAGAATGTCATACTAAAAGAGGCCATGACCTTATACCCATGATAATATAACATAATTTCATACACTAACAATCACAACAACAATCATGACAACAAATATTGTCAGTTACCCATAATCATTTTTATATAACTCAACACCCCAATTCCATATTCAATAGCAATATCATATGTCATATAATCATTCAATTACTTCAACCAACTGCTAGATCAACATCCAGATGAACCCATAGAATTAAAATACTCATAATTTCGTAAATACTATCCCAATGGATACAGTATAAATATTGAGCTTCATAATTCCAACCAGTGGACTTATCTACCACCAACAATGTCACAAACTGGCCTAATGATGTCCTGACAACAATTATCCCATGTATGCCACATTATGATTGGGATATGAATCAAGCACTAAAACACATAACCGATATGGGATAATATTTCCTAATATACTTGTACGAACACACATTACCATATCTATGTATAATTTCATTGAAAAAATAATTTTTTCAGTATCTAGAGAAAAATTTTGGACTATACAAACCATTTTTTATAAAATAGTGCAATAGTTTAATACTGAAAAGTACAATGGGGAGAATAAATTCCAAACTAGAAATATGTCCCAACATAAAAATCTAACCAATTAAATGATGATAGTGACTAGCTCTAAATATCCATGATCAGACAACCGTACATCACCAAATTTTCTAGGTGTCCATATGCTCATTTGTAAAAATCACCAACCATTCCACCATCTTTATTAGACACAAAGTGTGTGGTAAAAGACTATACAAGGGTGATTATATACATACCATGTAGGATTCCTTGAATAATATAGGAGTAATAGTTAGAGCGAAGATAAAAAAAATCTCAACCCAAAGGAAGTGAAAAACAACCACAACATAAATATAGGTTGTTGTATGTATATATATGTATATGGTTAACAAATAAATCCCAAATTATTGAAGAATGGGATATACATACCACATCACAATCGATGAAAATAGTCCCATTAGATCCTAGAGGTCTATAAATGATTCACATCATCTCATGTGTCTATCCAAATATATAATCATGTGGAGGGCCCACACCGCCCACTTATAGAACATTGTATAGGGGTAATCATAAAAATTAATAGGAAATGGGAGAAAGTTCATTAGGGTGGTGCTAATTAGTGTAATGAGTACCTGCTCTCTACCAGGTAGGGTTTACTTCTCAAAAAATACTAAACTCATGTCATAATACCATTTGTGGGGGCTGGTTTCTAGTTAGTAAATAGTGTACCCACACACTAATTCCATAGACGGTACTAATCAATGGAATACAAGACTTTTCTCTAATATCATAGGAAGTAACACTCGTAGATAGAAAACCCTTGACTAAATGAAAAAGGGGGTACTCTTTATTATATAGAGTATTCATTCCATAACTCAATCGGGGTAACACTTTTTAAATAGAGGACCCAGACTCTAATCCCCTAGGGTGGTGTTATTAGTAGATAGTAGACCCCTCCCATAACTCTATAGAGGAGGTGGTGGGGGATACTGAGTGTACAGAGGACCTCTACCTGACTTCCATAAAGGGACCCACTCTAATTTTCCCTCCTACTCACTATCGTCAATGAGTTTTGACTAAATTAGTGTCACACTAATAATACAACAAATCATATTTCAAAAGTCTCCAAAATTTCCACCATCACATTTTTGGTGAAAAATACTCATGATTAGCTATATTTAGGAAAAAATATTATTTCAAATGAAAGAGATATAAAGGGTAGAATGTTACTCAAAAAATAAGTATGGGTATATGGTGTGTCTGGTGACCCACACTATGTGTGGTCCAGCTATACTGCATCACCATGAACCTACCTATTCAAGGTTTGATACCTATGTAGCCATACACACTATGCATGGGGACTATATGACTTTCCCCAACCACCGAGGGTCATGCACGTGCCACTTTTCATTCCAGTGTTTCCTAACAATCTATTTGTGTACTTTGGTACATAGAGTATCCTCTCACACGGGGACCTTCCCATGTGCTTCACTACATATTTTTTCTTCCCTGGGAGGTCCAAATAGTGTGTCACCTAGTCATAGGGAATTTGATCCATAATTGTTTCCAAAAAACTAGTTCCATAACAATTTAAGTATCACACATTTTTTATTCAAACCTTTACATAATTTATTGTTAACATTTTCATATTACCCTCGATCTCTTCACCGAATATTCTAGATCCACACATTTTCATCAAAAATCTACACTAAGACACATATAATCTATTTAATGAGTGTCATTTCATAATTTATGTCTCTCTGGTGGCTGGATATGGGATATCTATTGGTTTTCCTAATATCATACAAAGTAGTATGTGTTTTAATTTCATGCATATCCTCACTAATTATCGATTCCTTGTTGGAAATAGAAATATCCTACAATATTTCTTAATTCATCATTTATTTTTCAGAAATAAATTGTTGAAAATGAGGCAACCATGATTATATGGTTATAATTAGGCTCGATTCATCCAGAAAACGTTAATGCAATACCCAATATTAAAATCATCATATAACATGATAGAGATATTGTTAAATCATATTATATATATGTGTAACAGCTTATAGCCAATAATTTGTGGCCAATTAATATATATTGTTATTATTTTGGTCATAAAACAAGGTACAATGAATACATATTCTAAAAATCAATGAATGATTATATGATGGTTCATAAAAGTCATGATATTCAAGATGATTAAATTAAAATGATCATCATGTTCAATAATTAATTACATTCACGATGAATACAAAAATTGAAAAGTCATACTAAGATATTGGATCTTTAAATGATGAAAAATGATATCTGTAATGATGGAGAGAAGTTGTTGCATTTACTGCACCTTGATCCACCTAGATCAGAGTCTCATTACCACATTCATTCCATTCTCCAATGAGAGGGTGGAAGGTAATCATATCAATGTTCCAAAGGTTATGAGACTATCTGTAATTATTAAAAAATTATTTTAATTATTTGGGTTTTCTTTTTATGGTTTATTATTAAATTAGTTAAATTATTTATTTAATCAACCCACTAAACATACCCCCATTTTTATTATATCCGAACACTGTTTGTTTAGACGTTTTTGGTCATTCCTTGGGTAACACTCCCATTCTAAATTCAACCATGGTCTTGGATTCTCAATCTATGTCCACATATAGTATTAACTAAATACTATTTATGAAATCATGAAAGGGTTATATAAAATATATTAATTTTTTTAAAAATATTAATTCCATGCCAACTAAGCCTAGAAATCACACATAGTCTCAGCATATGGATTCAAAAATATCTCCATATATATTTCAATGTCATAAAATTAAGAATGATTCCCTGCATTGTCTAATCATGATTTTCATCACAAAATAACAGAAAATAAACATAGGGCTCAAAATAATGAGTTGAAAATAGGCCCTCCCACTCCATTGATCTATCTTTCATTTTTCCATGTACCCGAAACACATGAATCAAGGGCACATTCCATCCACTGAGTATCCTCTCCTACTAATCCTAAATCACCATTTAGGGCTCTCAAAATTGGCTCTATCCTTGATTTCAAACCAAAATAATTCAATAACGTACATATGGTAATGCATGAATTTCCAAATTTATGAAACATTGAATATTTAATGCACCCACTCAAACTATAGGGTTTGTGGGAGTTATTAAGAATCATCACTAACCCTCCATAGGATTTCAAATTTCTTGATTAAACGTAGGGATAGCTTGAATCTTGTGTTGAATAACATCAATATTCATTAGGGACATATTTTAAAGAGAATATGGTATCCCTAATGTGACACAATGGGACAATGTTGTTAATTTATTTAATATTTATACATTATATGTGATATCTTACTTCTGCTCAGAAATAACATATACCTTCTCCATCATCTCCTACATCATCCCTTCAACAATAATATACTCCTCACCGATATCTACCCAGTACATGGTTGACCATTAGGGACTCCCCTATAGTGATTAAAATGTTTTAAGGAAGATTATTGATGATAAATATTGTTTTATGAAATACATACCAACTTCATGTGATCCTCCCATATTCGGCGGATTTCTAACACATATTCACTTTGTGTATCATACAACCGATATATAGCACACTCGGTCTATAACAACATTGATCTTTATTTCATAATTAATCGTGATTTATTACATAATACTTCACTTAATAGATCTCAAAATATATTGATTTCATGTATATTTTGGATTTTGAAAAAGTACATAAAAACATAAAAAAATACAAATCATTATTGAAGACAAAACTTACATGACCACAACATTACTTCTGAATTAAGAATGCATGGGATAACATGAGAAAATACATAAGAAAAGGGTGAGATATAAAGCCAATTAGGGTAATAAAAATAGAAAACATGGGGATGCAAATTAACTTTAATAATTAGGAATACAAATCGAGTGAAAATGAAACATGAACATAAAGGAATGATATATCATTTTATTCAAAACATAATTTTTTTGAAACAACATACAAAAATATATTAGCATGATTCAATGCTCATATTACATTAGTTAGGTCACATTAATTTGTAAGAGTAAACCAACATTTCACATGGCCTATCATGATGGTCAACATTACCCAATGCATTGGAGGGCTATCAGGGAGCACACTTCATAATCCTTTAATTTTCATGTATATGTGTTTGACATAGATCATACAACATGTATTAGTTAAAATAATAATTTATTTCATGAATAATTATCATAGAAAACAGACATGTAAGTCCCCTATCAATCGGTTCATGTGAATAAAGGTGAATACCCTTTATAGAGAAGTGGGTATGGTCTTCACTACATGATGATTTTGGTATGGGAAATCAGGATGTAATTTTGGTAGCATAACGAATTCAAAATGAAATTCATAAATTGGGTTAATGAGAGTGAAATGGAATCTTATAATTTATAAATTATATGAACTGTAAAGGAATCATGTAAAATAAAAACCAAACATATGAAATGAAAATTAGATTCATATTATAAAATAAGTGCTTGAGAAAAAGGAAATCTCTTATGGAATTTCATCATGGTAATGAGAGTACATGTGGGGAATTACTGAGAGGTAAATGGGTCAATAATCATTTGAAAATAATAAGGTGATTAATGAGGGAAGTAAAAAAGCATAATAAGTCAGTTTTAATTTGAGAATAAGAATAGTGTAACAATACAAGGAATCTTTGATAAAAATGAGAAAGAAAGGAACCCTTACGAGATTCCAGCATAGTAACCTATGGGATGAAAGGTACATAAGGGGGAAAATGGGAGTGAAAACAAGATTACATCATGTATAAATAAAATATTGAATAATTATGTATGGAATAACAGATCCCAAATAAATAAAATATAAATTAAAGGGCATGACATAGAAGTAGATCTTGAATAAAAATGATAGAGGGAGATCTCTTTGGAAATTTTGGCATAGTAACCTGTGTACATAAAGGATCAAAGGGGTTTAATGAGAGTGAAAGGAAGATATAATCATTTATAAATAAAACATAAAGTAATTTATACATTATAAATAAATGAAATTATAACCATTTTTAATTAAAATAACAACTTTCAAATAAGATGTTTGAATTTTAATGGAGGAGATGAACGTGAGGATCCCTTACTTGGATGTGTGATCTTGAAGGCTTGGGAGAGGCATTTTGAGATATTTTTTTCACCTTGGGATTACACTTTAAATTAGAGGAGAATATTAGGATTATATTCACAAAGATTTAATTATGAAGAATGGGTGAATGGGTGGGTTGGTATAAGAATGTTGGTTGATTTCATTATAATTTTTGTTTCTTGCACTAAACAATAAAATATTCAAAATAAAAAAAATTAATATAGATTTTCACAATGGTTTCAGGAAAATTGGAGTGTTATATATTATTTTATATTCTATAGGGGTGATGATATTAAAATATTTTCCTTTGTTATGTAGTTGTGATTAAATCATTCATGGGGATGAATTTAAAATCGTAAAATATATTATATATATTAGTGGATTCACAATGGATTTATAAAATAAATCAAATAAGCCAAAAATTTAGATATTTTAAATTAAACCTTATATATGGACGAATATACCTTTTATAGTATTTTATAAATTCACTATTCTGTCATTATGATGTCATAAAAAACATTATATATTTACATGTTATTTAATTTTTTTCAAAAAAAATCATCTTTCTTTGATAATTATAAAAACATTCCATTGGATAATTTTGACATCATGATTCAAAAAATAATATCTGTTTTACCTAAATATATTAATTATTATTTTAATTTTCACATTTAAAATGAAATGATCATTTATTTAAAATAAATAGGTTATGGATAAAATAGTTTTCAAACCATAATAAAATTTACTTGTGAAACCATTAAAATTATATGATCATTAATATTTAATGAATATAATTTAATAATGAAAATTTTATTAAATCATATTTATTTGAAAAATACATTAATTCATCAAAATAGATACATTAATTGAATTCGAACATTAACCAAAAATATATTCTTATAATTAGAAAAACATTTAGAATGTAAAAATAATAGATTGAAAGTGTATTAATTATTATGTAAAACAATAATGTAAATGATCATAATAATAGGATCTAGATTCCTATCCCTTTATTAATTTAGTATACTCTCTACGAGAAAGGTGTAAATTTGTGGGGAATTCATGGGGTTGTTTTGTGGACATGGTTTGGGAAGTGATCATAATGACCTAGAATATATACCATAACTGGTTTCACACATTATTCAGTTGTTGTAAATCGATTTGGGAATGGTCTACAGAAAATCCCAGAAATCATATATCCTTCAAATGCTCCGATAAATGGGTTTTATAGTGTACAATCCCACTAGTTGAGGTCATACCTTCTTTTTTTAGTGCCAAAAGGATTTGATATAAATTTATATTTATACAACTCATGTGATCACTATTTAGTTGATATCATATCAATGATAATGATAGTTGTCGGTCATTCAAATGCAGTTGAATATAATTCAAAAATTTAAGTATTTTCAATATCCATAAAACAATTACTAAAAAAATATTATTTTATTCATAAATGTTATGGTCATTCTATTGTCCACTGATAAATCTTGGTGTTGAAGGATGTACTCAACATTATCTAGGTCCTTAATTCAACATATATGCACATCCACAAAAATGATTTGAACATTACATCATAGTCAGAGTGAATAATCAATGTAATCGAATGATTGAGAACAATATCCTATACATACAAATTCCTGAAACTATCCACAAAAATATGCTCTCTAATTTAAATGATTTTACCAACATCATGAATCAACCAATTATCATCTACATGGAATCATGAAATCTCACTATTTATTGGAGCAATGTCACAATGGCATGGGACATGTAATCCCATTTGCATTCTGGTTTCATAAGGGGATGAAACAAGATTTCCATAACCCAGTTCTCAACATGAACCTACTGATAGGTGAGGCACCAAGAGATAAACTCATCCTCACACTGTCTCATACCATCCACCCAAAAATAACAATGAGTGTCTCTATAATTATTCTAAAAACTATGATTTACAAATAAATGAGATGTGTGAAAATATATCATCACCTTCTCATGAATCATGACTGAGACCATAATGCTTCCTTGTAAAAGGATGAACTCATTCCAACATCTGAATTTCCTAACTATATCTTTTCACAGAAAAACAAAAAGTTATTTTCTAACAACTGGGAATCTCTCACATTTTGAATGGGTAGAAAGTTCAACCTAATAATTTAAAGAATATATGAATCCTCCCAGTTGACTAGGGTCATTTTCATGGAATCCAACTACTTAAATGCCTAATACACAAAAGGATCCTCAGACATATTATAAATCAAACCTACCACAATGTTTCTATTCATAATATTATAGACTATCAAAATGTTTTAGTACTACAAAATATAAAACTAGATCCTTTGGCCCAACATCAATTCTTATTTTGAAATACATACATGAGACATTGCTTGTCTGAGTAAAAAAATAATTATCCTAGATGAATTTGAATCTATATCCTTAGAGATAATATCAGTAATTCTAACACCATGTCATGAGTAACAGTGTTTTTCTCATGGTTTCACAACTAAAATTTCCCAAAATAAATATCTTTTTTTCAATACATCATCACATGAATAAGACCATGTTTTATAGAATCAAACAACACTATTCGCTTCACTCCCTCCTGAGGTAGTCTCAAAATTGAATCATTCATCTTCATTAGTCTCATCTTCATGAAGGCCTTCATGAACTACTCAGTCTAGGTAAATAGATTACTCTTCCATTTTAGGGTTGTAAAAGACGATGAAATCCAATTGAAGTCTAAAAAAAACCTCCTGTATTATCCACCAAGCCATAAAAATATTCTACCTATTACAAACACTTGGGTGGATCCCAAGAAAGCATGACATTAACATTATCTATGTCCATACATAATACAAGCTCTAAAATTAAATTCCATATAATGTAACCCTAATGGAATCAGATCGATGAGATCTTATAATAATGAATGATCTCATGAAGAAAATATAAGACCATCCCAAAGTAATTTTCAAGATCATCCAATGTTTTAGGGAACATGATAATTTCAGTGATGTGAACTAAAATAAATATATCCAAGTATGGTTGGATGTTCTATTTTTAAAATTACATAAATATAGTTGGGGAATTTTCCACATCTAATGGAATCACCAGGACCTCATAATGTTAATAGAGACATCAGAAAGCCAACATTTTAATATTGGAGACTCAAAAACTCAATAGTTTTTAGCCGGAATTGATATAGATCATTGAGAAGCAAATATTCCAACACAAGTGATAAAAGGGGTCATCAACCTGAAATTTTAATTGGTACATTATCATTTATTGCTTCCTATGATACTAATCGACAAAATATCATACAATCTAATTCTAATTTTTCATGAACAACACCAGAGAAGCCCAGGGGGTCACACTGGGTCATATAAAAATCTTCTCAGAATGTTCATCCACTGAAAATGGCCACTCGTAGATCATTGATATGGAAATATGATATGCCTAAGAGGATATTTTTGTGGTCCTAATTTTAATATCAATGCACAAATCCATCTCAAGAAATAGAGGTAGTCCTCAAACATACTTTTGGTTGACTTCTATAAAATAATCCATGAATGATTGAATCTAGATGCCTAAAGAGCTCAATGCACTAAGGGATATACTCACCAAATGATAGGTGATGGGATATATCCTCTAGCTCGCAAATACCAATCACCCTTGCATGATTTCTCAATCATCCATAGATGAGAATGTCATACCATCAGTGAAAATCCATATGATTTTTCTATGTTGAGAATTATTATATCCTTTGATGGTGGAAACCCAATATGTTCCAATAATGATATAAAATGGTTTCATCCCCATGAAAAATTTTTCCAATATAACTTATCTCTTAAAATAGATATCAGACACTACAAATTGATAAATGATATCAAATATGTGTTCTATGTATGAATACTAAGATATATATATTTGGATAAATCCTCAATAATGAGCTCACAATCTATCAAAATGAGTAATGAGATGAAGGAATTAGAACTATGGATAATAATATTGATGAATTATTATAATAAATATATATCATATATCAGATTATCTTATGCACCATTTGATTATACACATCCATATCCTACAACTTTCTAAATCCACGACCACATACTCTCTAAGCCTGACAGGGTCTTCCTGGTGGTGGTGATTGATGTATATAACAATGTATTCCACAACCCATATCACATATTCCAAGAACTCAACCAACTCTTCCAGCTCTCCATCCCTAGGTTCAGCTTGGCCTCAACCAAATGCTTTGTAATTTTAAAATTGCCTCTTATATGGTGGTACACCCACTACTATTCATCCATCATGTTTTTAGATGGTCAAGAAAACATGCACCATGTAACCCAATGAATCATATATATTTTAACACCCCTCCAAGATTACCTATACCGTTGTGTGGTCCATATGCTGCCTCACCATGTGACTAAGTCATGTCATGAAGAGGTCTTCTATACTGAAATCCAATTGAATGGTGTCTTCTAGATTCTACAGATAATTCATTCCAAAATTTACACATATTGTTACATTGTTGTGGAGTCCCTTTTATTGGATGATATTTATCAATTTCACTCACTCATATAACTCGGTATTTGTGATAATGCACAATGGAACTATAGTAACCCATATATATCGTTGAAAACCATCATCTAACATATGTACATAGAAGTATCAATCCTGAAATATGTCGATGGGGAACCTGAAAATGATGATGAACCACACATCAAGCTCATCCATTATAATTATCCTTGTTAAAGTTTCAAAAGATCATAAAACTGATCTGAGTACATGCTAGAGGGGTTTTACCCGATACAGAATAGTTGATGGATGTTGGTCCATGCGAATGTCGACCAATCATGAATATATGTAACCAGAATCGACCAATGCCGTTATTCTCAACAGAGAAGTACATATGCCTTTGAGACCAAATTATTATTCTCTTTCCATATAATCTTGAATACATAGATCACAAACTCTATATGATCCTATACTTACTCAGGATCAAGCTCACATGGGAACTACAATTTCCTCTAGTTCTCAAACTCGTGGAGTATTCTAAGACTACTATGATACTTGTCCTGCTATACTATTATGAATTTATATTTTAAAAGTAGGTTTCTTTAAAAATATCCACCTAGAAGAATAACGTCCCATGATGGACTTATATTTAAGGACTGATCACATATGATAATGTCTTCATGATACAAAATCAGTAACTCGACTCGTAGTTATTATGAAGGTATCATGAAAATCTAAACAATACATTCCATGGAAATAAGAGTATATATATATATATATAAAACAAAACATTGAATCAGTAAAGATATTCAATACACTAAATCATATATGATGCATGCACCATTGACCCTTGAAACTAGTGTATCAGTATTCAAACTCAACAAGATGGTAACAATGAAAACAGAGAATGGATACATAAACTGTCGCACTAACACATGGTTCCATGGCTACGAATCCCCACTCGAGAAACATTTATATTTTTTTATCCAAACCAAATTATCATAAGGGTACCACTAAAAAACATAATACCAACTAATGAACTACTTTGATATCAATCTACAATAACTAGACACAGTGGGGGTTGATCTGAAAATACCCCATGCCCACAAGCATGTTCTAAGGTTAGTGAAAAGTAGTTAAGGATATGACCAAGATGGGAATAATATTTCTAATATACATGTCCTAACACACCTATACAACTCTATGCATCTCTGCAGTGGAAAATTCATATGATGTAACATCTAAATAAGAAATCATTCAATTAAATCCTATAGATCGTACAGGAGTACGATTGTGTATTACGAAAAAGTAAAGAGGGAAAATATATACCCATCCCAAATGGTTTAATAAATGAAAATATTGGGAATGTAAATGATGAGAGTGTTTAGTTTGAAATATGAAAGAACTAACCAGCATAGTGTCCAAATGCACTATATATCCTTATACTCCAGAGTAATTCTTTCTGACCTGTCCTACATCTTCATATGAAATGACTCCTGAGTAAAATTCCCAGGCAGGGGTCAGTATATACAAACCCCATTTGATTCTTCAAAAGATGAAGGGGATTCTGCAACAGACACCATTGAAAATGAATTATTAACTTATTGAATGATTGTAATATAATCCAAGTATATGTATATATATATCTAACAAAATAAACCCAATAGCGAGAGAAAGTTGATTTGAATATCATATCCCATCCTAAGAAATGAGTGTCATATATTATATGAAGTCTATTAATGGTTCCCAAAACATCACATGTCTTTCCATATATGAAATCATGTAGAGAGAAAAAGCCACACAACTATGCCACACAGTCGAGGTGGAATCATCTCCTAATAGAGGAGTTATTACCTTTTTCATTTGGGAGGATCACATAATGTAATGAGGTCCCACAGCTTATCTGGTAGGGGTACAAATCAGTAGATAGAGGACATATTCCCTAATTCAAGTGGGGTATATATCTCGATAGAGAGAGGGACCTCCGTCTAATGACATAGGTAGTATCACTCCATAGATATAGGACCGAAAGCCTAATGACGTAGGGGGCGACTTGAAATATATATAGGACTTGTGCCCTAAGGCCATAAGGTGTACCCCATATTAGATAGAGAACCCACATACTAATGTAATTTGGGTTTCCACTGTCTAGATAGATGACATGCACCCAAATTCTATAGTGGGTTCCACTCCATAGACCGTGGACCCACACCATAATGACATTGGGGTTCCACTTAGTAGATAGATAACTCACACACTAATTCCACAATGGGTACCACACTCTTGATCATACTCAATCAATTCCATTTTCAAGCACCACATAAACAAGAATCAAACTATGGAAACCTATCCTCATCTATCCAAATCCACCGTGAAGTAATTTATGACATTTTATTTTAAATAACACTCAATATTGGATACTCATGGGAATAAATCCAATCCCAAAAATTTGATATATGAGGGTTGTAGTGTTCCTAAAAATGGATTTATGGGTACCATGCATCCAAGGGGATCCACATGGGGTGTGGTCCCACTCCACTGCTTGATTTTATACATCCTAGATCACACATAACTACTCATGTAGCACTACATGGAATGTAGTGTTACTACATGGAATAACAAAACCACTTGAGTTCCTATATGTTCCCATGTCTGTGTTCATGTAAACAAATCATGTGTCTGTGAATATTGGTACATGGTCTGTCCTCACAAATAGTGTCCTACCGATGTGATCTATCACACTTCCTATCTACATGAAGATAAACATACCACATGTATCACAATCAAATAATATGAGATCAATATGTTTTTTCCAAAATCCTATCACCATTTCCAAAGGGGTTCTATAGGGTATTTTTCCTTCTACATATGCACAATGTAGTAAATATTTAAATAGAATCATAGTTTAGTTCCCCATGCCTCCCAAATCAATACTGCATCTTAGAATCTCACCTATAGGATGCTCAAAATCAATTTAATGTGTCTACATTCATTGTTTTCAGTTGTCCGGTGGTAGGATATTGTAATTCCATTAGTTGTTCAAATTTGACATGAAGCTACAGGTATGGTTTTCACTTGCAGTGAGTCAATGGATTCTACATCCATCTTGGAATCACTTGTGTGAAAAAATTCATCCAAAACCATCCTTGATTCATCATGTCATTCATCTCACATAAATCCACTCTAAAACTGGTGGTCTGATATAGATTGATCCCACCTATAAATGTCCAAATGATACTTTTTAGGCCAATTGGTGAATAATGTGAAGAGATGAGGCATTAATTAATGAAATATTGATGTATAAAAATCATGGTGGAGTAATATTGTCCAACATATACAAATTGAGTTGTTTTGGGTGAGAAAACATGACATTATGAACTTAGATTGAATAATGAAAATCAAATTTGAATGCGGATTTTAACAAATCAAAAAAATAGGATTATAAAATTAAATATTTTCATAAATGTGGTAATAATAAACCTATTTGAGTGTCCTACTAATATGATGTATTTTTTTATGAATAACACTTTTGACAATGAAGGATATAAGTCGTTTCATTTGAATATCCTTGATTATAAATGATCTGAAGCCTTGTTCATGCATGATATTGATTCTACCGTGAGAGGGTGGATGGAAGCCTATCAATGATATTAGGTTATAGAGCAATGAATTCTTTAATGGAATAATTATAGCATATTTATGTTCAGTTCTATTAATAAATTAATTAAATTGATTACCATATTAATAAAACTAACTCACAACCAATGATTTATTTATAGAAGCACCCCATGTATCCCCATTTTAGGTTACGACCATAGTAAAAATAACCATAATTTTTAAAAATAGTTTTCGTATTGTCAATTTGATGCTCTATTTTAATGATATACAAATTTCATAAATAATCTCTGCATGATTGATATAAAATTTATTTAATATTTTTTATAAATTTATTTCTATGGACAATAGGCTTTGAAATCACACATTGTCTCTGTGACTGGAAATTAAAATAATATATATGTGTTTGAATTTCATATAATGGATACAATTTTATATAAAAATAATGGGAATCAATTATTTGGAACAACTTAATGTTTATTTTCTACAACATCTCTTACTCTATGTAATCTATGGAGGGCTCCACCTACAACATGTTCTCCTAATTACATCATTGGGCCCTATATTATTATCACACAAGAATAATGATCATATCAACAAAAAATAATGAGAATAATACACAAAAAATAAGGAAATTCCATTAGTAGACCACTATTAGTAAATTACAACAACACCGTCCAAATATTGAATTAATCAACACTATTTGTATCATCATATTCAACCACATCGCTTCACATATAGTCATCAACATCACCTGTAATGGTGTTGGTCTTCACAGGTTGATTATTTTTCACCAATAATTTATTAATATATAGTTGGACTTCCACTTGTAGAGCACCATCCAAAGTTATACTCCATTGTTGGTGGATCATCATCATTAGTAGATAATTTCATCAAAGGTATCATCTTATTCATGATTCTCTACAATCCTTTGGATTCCAAGTATCTTTTTATGAGAAATTTATTTTCCATATCTATTATGCTTCAGGCTTCTTAGTATATTGGTAGGTTAATTATCCATATGAATCAAAATCAACCCCCACTATCTTCGTCAAAAGATTATATAATTATAAAAAATTGTAGATTAATTTTCTACATGTTGTATTGTCAATAAACCACTCACTATTTCTATAATGGATCTAAAATAGTAATAGATCAATCTAATATCAATAATTATAATCCACTATTCTTATTAAAAAATTGTTTCTAATTATTTTAATTAGTTAATCAATGTTATTATATAAATAAATAAATTATTAAAAGTATTATTTTTTGTTATTGAAATATATGTGTATGTATTCTAAAAATAATAATAATAATATTTGATGTACATTTAAACATATAATGTATACCATCTCACAATGATTTGTTTTTAAAAAGATTTACTCTTCTAATAATCAAAAATAGTTTTCCTCATTTAAAACAATTTTATAATTATTAGCTAATTTTTACCCATTTATTTTATGTTGATTCTATAAGTGTATCATGAATAAATAACAATAGTAATTTGTATTTATTTTTCAGCTCATATCTTGAAATAAATGTAACAGTAAAATTATATTATTTGTAGACATGAACAAGTGTGTTCTTGTAATTGGACATGGACATACTCCTAGATGGTCTTTGTATTACTGATATAAGAGACATCTTCATAGAAATAAATCAATTCCAATGAATGTCATTCAATTAAAAAAATTTAATATTTGATTGATATATTTATTCATTTGATTATTTTTTTATATAATTTATGTGACATCTATACTGTCGTTGCAATCATAAAATAAATTCAAAATTTGTTAATATTCTAATCTAGTGACATATAATCATTGGGATTCAATAGATTAATAATTTTTTCATCTATTAATTTAACTATAATTTTTTTCCTGTGATACATATAATTTTGTTTGTATTTCTTCATGTCTAGTTTATGACTTTCTCAATAATAATAATGTATTGCATTGTTTGTTTATTCTACCACTAAAAAGGAATTATGGTTTTTTATTTATGATAAATATTGATTCATACAGTCTATTTAGGGTCTCATATAAAATTCCATGTTGTTACTATAGGTTCTTATAAAATCAAGTGATTGTAATAATGTTCTCCAACCCTTAAATGACTGGTTATTAGTCGATACCAATCATCTCGAGGAGTCGTTGAAATTAAAGACTATACAATTTTATTTGTGATAAAAATAATATAAATAAAGGTTTTATTATATTTTTAATTATGAATAACCTTATATCAAAAACATTCCAGTCACAACAAATATTTTTTTAATAAGTATTTTTTTTCATTAAAAATTTTTAAGTAATATTTCCCCACAATAGTCATTATTTCAATCACAATAAATCCCATAATTGGTTTTCATGGTAACAATCATACTTGAAATATATTTATCCTCTCATTATTTTTTGTTTAATTCTTATAATTTTATTATCTAATATCTAAGTCCCAATTATATAAGGAATTATATTATAAGGTCTCATTATTGATGGTATATGTTATTTTAAATAGTGGATGGATTCCACAAAAAAACCAATAATTAAAGGATGTGACTATAGTTACTAGAAAAATAAAATGGAATACTAGTTAAAATAGTCATGTTTATATCACTAGACTATCATAGATAAGCTATATGATCAGCCCAATGTTGATCACAATATATATTTAGGAAATGAAAGGGTAAAATATATTTTGAATTATATAGTAAAAAATATTTTCCTAATGTCTTATAAGTGGAAGTGCAAATATAGATTTTTTATATTTTATGATATCTGATGACATATTGAAGATACGTAAAGTGATTCATTATAGGACCAAATCGATCAATGGAACCAACTAGGAATGCTTTAATCAGAATACCATGACATCAAAATGGTAGATGAAGAATCATTAATTATGATTTTTCATCACTATACTATTATTACAAATGGTATGAGTTATTTTAGAATATTATTGGATAAAAAATATTTGGAAATGGTAATGAGTTCTCCGACAAATGTATTATGTGTAAAAAAGATGTCCACTGATCAGAGTATAAATTTCAAAAAACATAAATTATATTAATTAAAATTTGTTCTACTATAGTATGATATAGAATATAAATTTTTTTCTAATTGGGAGTCCAATTAAATAAATTATACATTATAAAATTATAATTTTATTCATTCCACTGATATATTTGAATCATTGTTATATTAAAGAGACATGGATTTGATTCACTTTGGTGTTTTTTTCAAGTTATTAAAAAAATAGAGTGATGTAGTAGTTAAAGAGAATGTCTAATAAGACATTAGGAAAATTAATATTACTAAAAATAATGTTATTCTAGAAATAACATGTTATGATTATAGGGAAAAAGAAATCACAATGAATAAATTCCTTAAACACAAACCACCAATGAAAAAAAACTGAAAATAAGAAAGTAAAAACATTTTATGATTGTCGGATTGGACTACGAACATGATTTTGACTATAGTAGTTATTATAGATATAAATAGTAGTCATGCAATCCTTCACTAATATATATAAATTTTGAAAAACTTGGTTTACTAATTTTATTGTTTGTAACTCCTACATTTATTTCTCATTATTAATTATATGAAAATTAAAATATTGTTTTTTTCTTGTTCTTATTCTGATTCTGTGAGTTCAAATGTTTCTAAAAATAATAAATAAAATGAATTATTTATTTAATATACATTTTGAATAGTTGAAATGTTTTACGATTAATGAAACAAATAGAATAATTTATTTAGATATTATTAAAATATAAATGGGGAATGAAATAATGTAAAAATACTTGTTTCCCATAGTGAAAATTCTAGGGATGATTAATATTCAGATTTGATAAAAAAATTAAAGTGAATGTGTTATAAAATTTATAGCACTGAAAAATAAAAATTGAGAAAGGGTAACACATTTAGTTTTGGAATATATGTCTAAATTAGAATTTTATTGGAATAAATTAAATCAATAAAATAAAAAAAATATGAAATAGAAAATCTCAATCCAATGAAATGGTTTTTCCAAATTTTGATTCTGTCCAAGAAGAATATATGGATTCTCAAAATGAATTTGTTAATATAAATTATTATTCCCTACCTTTTTATAGTAAAATTAAAATATTATTTATGATGTTCTTACTGAAACTGAACACAATTGAGAATGGTTTTCATACAATAGTTTAACTATTTTATGAATTGTGATTATTCTTTAAAAAAAATAATTATTTTTAGTGTAAGATATTTTAAATGTATAATCAAAGTGAATTAGGAATATTTGATTCAATAATATTTACACAATAATTCGGACTAACTATGAATTTCATTGTGATTGATTTACCTTTTAAAAATCCCACAAATAAATTCATTAAATCTATATGGGTTCCATAGTTATCTACAACTAATCATGTTTGTCCCAATTTATCATGGGTACAAAAATAGTCATTATGATTTATTAATTTCTGTTAATATGCCTTATAAGTAACAAATTGTCGTGGTGTTTAGAAAATAGTTTCTCTAGTAACATGAAATGTTATATATTAAAATTACTATAATTTATTTCATGTTACAGTGGCCGTGTCACCTTTGGATACAACTCCATAGGTATTATTAAAGGAATAATAAATGTTCATTTTTTAAAAATAGTTATTATTTCAAAAGTATTATATGTATTAGGATAAATATAAATATTTTAAATATATCATAGTTGTGTGGTGATGAATTAAATTTTCTTTTGTGAGTTAATAATTTAATGTTATTAATAATAATTTTGATTAGATTAATATAAATTGAAAATAAAAATTATACACTATAGTTTCCATAGATCTAACAAAAAAATGTTATGTGTTTTAATTGTGTAGAATAAGATGAAATTTTGTGGCCTTAGAAGATTGGAAATGAAAATTTTGGATTCTGGTGGAATCTATAATACAAACAATAAGTTTAATACTACCCAATATACATACATGTAAGTACTTTTCGTGTTATTCCTATTTAAAAGGTCTGAAACATAATAAAATATTTAAATCTATAAAATATATTAATACTATATATTATTATAATTAATACATGTTAACTTCGTTTAATGTATAAATCATTTTATTTTTAATGGTGAGAAGTATGTATTAGTAATTGTAGATGATTTTGATATTTTTTTGGATTTATTCATTATCTCATAAAAATAAAAACTAATCCATATTGTTTGAATCCTCTAAAATTCTTCAAAATATAAAAATAATAATAAGTATTATCTATTAGAAGATATTGAGTTTGTTAATTTTAGAATTTAAAATATCATAAATATTTTTAGGTAAATTTATGAATATATTTTTTTCTCATCCCCTAGGTTACAGAAACATAATGTTGTTGTAGAAAGAGAGTACATGTCTATTCAAAAGAATTCTTGGTCAATTTTAATGGATATTATTGTAACTAAATATTTTCGTTAAGAATCCAGATATAAAATATGACATGTTTTAAATTATGTTTCAATGTAACCTTTCCTAAATAATGAACTTTATAATATACCTAAATTGATTAAATATAAATTTATATATTTCATGATATTACAATGTAATGTCATTATCTTAAAAAAACTAATTTAATAATATTATTCAAAATCAAATTTTGGGATATTTTAAATATTTTTTTACTATTGAAAATACTATTGTGTTTTCATAAATAAAATAATACTTTTGGAAGAATATGATCATGTAAATTTTAAATAAAACAATTTTAATAATAAGGATTATGAATCAATCAATGAAAATGATGAAATTAGAGCATTTTAAGTTGTTGAATAACATGACTAAGATAATGATAATGAGTCCATTGAGGGGTAAACTATCTATTCTCAAACTAGTCCAATGCAATAGAGAACTCTTAAATATAATAAATTTTAATATTAAATTGTTAATTTATAATTTATAATTCACCACCAGATAATATGTTTTCATTTATTGTGCAATATATATATTTTTTTTTGTCTCTATCATTATTGAGAATCCATTAATTTATTGAAATTGGATTAAGGTAATCCATGATAAATTAAATTAATTTTTCTGTAATAACATGTCAGATTTGGTTATATGTCCCAAAGATAAACATGATATATGAAATAAATGGATTTTTCCAAATTAACATGATGATGTTGAAAATATAGTTAATTATAATGAATATTTAGTATCTCAAGGTTATTCCCAAAAAGAGGGAATTTAAATTGAATATTATTTTCCTTTTGTTTCTAAAATGGATTCAATTAAAACTCTATTAGATTCTACTAGTTTATAAAATCTCAATTATATTCAAATGGATGTGAAAGTGGAATTCAAAATGGAGTTGTATTTCAGAAATAATATTTTGAAATCTCCCTATAATTAAAAATACTCTTTCTTGGAAATTATTTTTTTAACATAATAATGTATTATATGGTTTTAATAAATCCCTAAGTTGATGGTATGAAAGACTATCCAATTTTTTATTATAAATGATTTTTACTGAATTTATGACCAAACATGTTTATATAATGATTTTAATGTGATATAATGATTATAAAAATAGATGTTCAAGATGTAAAATCTAGTTCAAAAATGATTATGTGTGAAATGTTTTTTCTAAACATAATATTAATGAATTCAAAGCAAGGATAATGGTAGAACTTATTTTTTTATTGGTTTTATAATTTAATAAATTAAATATGATACATTATTAAATCAATCTTCATATGATAAATAAATTGTAACAATTATAGGAATTGGTTTTAGAAATTTTGGGAATGAAACAATGAGTTCTAATTCCAAATTGTACATAGATGAGTGTATGAATATATTTGATATTAATCTATATAGAGTAATGATAATAGGTCTATTATATATCATTTCTTATAGACCAAACATATGATAACAATTTTTTATATGTTATGTCTTAGTCCATAAATAAAGAATGTACCCATAGTGTCATTTAAAGAGTAATTAGATATGTTAATGTTAATATTTTCACTATATCTTTCTATTCTATTGATTATTATTCTTATATGTTGTCTTACATTGATTCTAACTTTGGTGGTTCTAAACATGGCCAGAAAATCAATATATGAATGATTTATTTTTTTATAAAAAATTAAAATTAATTAAATTCTAGGAAAAAACAATTAGTATAATTATCAACAAACAATATTAGACATGTTTCTTCTAGTAGAATCTATGATGATATTATTTAGATAAAAATAACATTGTCTCTATTCGTTATTTCTTTGATAATTTTCTTATTTGATGTGATAATTCTAGTTCTATTAAAATCTCTATGAACCCTCATAAAAACTCTATAAGGACCATTATAAAATTCCAAAAATTACATTAATTGATATTTCTTAAATTTTTATGATTATTTATAAAATATTATAAAAAATCCAATAATTGGACCGTATAACTATAGAGTCTTTAAAATTTGGGAACATATTGGAACGGTTAACAAAACAACTTCATCCACCCCCACATAGTTCATCCCAAGTAGACCCATTTTGAGATATCTTACTCAATACACCTCTTCATGACCTAGAGAAAAGAATCATAATAGTGGGTGATCTCAAATTCATAGTAATGGTAAACATGGGAAATATCAATAATAACCTAAACATATGAATTTAGAATTTGAATATATTATCCGACATTTGAAGGACCATGATATCATGCCATGGGATAAATCAAGGAATTTCATAAGAATCAATGAACAAAATATGAAAATATAGAAGATAATACATGATGTTTTTTGGCATATACATAACCATAGAAAATCATTTCAGATTAGTTAAGTCTCAATGGGAAGACCACCATAGTGGAAAGAGTCCAATTCAAAACCAATTTCACTTCTAATTCCTGACCTATAATAATGAACTAATATCATTTCCTATTCCGGCATTGTCTATATCCGGAGGTATAAATTTTTACCCAGTTGATTCTATGGATATATAGGTCCCACACATATCATAATGAAATCATTTTTACAAGTCTCAGAAAAAATAAATCATTCAGCACTACATAATTCAAAGAATAAAATGGGTTTCATAAACATAATTCCATCATAATCCATATATAAATAGTGGATTTCATATTTATAATTATATCAAATACTCAATCAAACAATATTAACAATATATATAGAAATTGAACCCTATTAAATAATTTCATCTTAGATGGAATAAAAGTTTTATAAAACACATGATATTAATTCTTAGGATAATATCATTTATTCTTCAACAATGTTTGATATTATCAACATGGAATGCAATTTTAAATGAAAATAATTAATTTGAAATTAAAATTAAAATCATTAAGTGTAATCTTCACAGAAATAAGGTGTTATGAATATATAAAATTTATTTTCATGTGATATATGTTAAATAAAATTTCTACATTCTTTATTAGAAATAAGTGAAAAAGTAATTTTTATAGAATAATGAAATAAGTTTCCTATCATACCATTTAGTAAACATTCACCAAGGAGTAAATTTCACATTAAAAATTTTAATAAGTATATAAATAGTAGAACAGTTTTATGTAACTTGAATGTGGATGATAAATATACATTAATAAATACTTACGAATAATCAACATCAGATAATAATGACATATGAAAACTAACCATTCCCTTTGATCTTTTATGCTTCATAACTCTCTAAACAACATGTATAAGGATTTTAATAGTGTTAAACACTAATTCCAAAATCATATTAACTTTTATGAAAATATATATGATCATATTAATAACTCTTGGTAATATTTCATTACAACGCATTATTCAAATATTAACTGCTTTAAGTTATTATTCATGTTTTATCAAATAAGTTCGATTTATTGTTATTATGTCTTAGTTATAACATAAAAATTGATATTAAAAAAAATATATAGTATTTATTAATTATTTTCATTTATAGAATCGTACATTAATTTATATCATGTCGAAGGAATCAAATCACATCGGGTATGTGGTAGGTCGTACGTACACACGATTGACGATATCATTTCCATTATTATTGAATGAATTTGAATTGTATGGTGTATAATATTTATAAATTAATATAATTTGATAATAATCATATATAGTTATTATTTTCATTAATATACCCATTCATGTTTTCTAGTGGAAGAAATAGATTACACCATGAAGTTGAGACGGTATGTCGTACGTACAAACATATGGTCATTTCATTTTTCAATGGACAGATAGAAGGTGTAATTTGGCTATTTCATAATTATTACAACATAATAGTATATAAGTTGTACTATAGTTATTAATTTATAATGAAATAACTCATTAATATGAAGAATTAGAAGAAAGGCATTTTAAATATTCGATAGAAAATATTATCCATTATTTAACTAGTTTCATCAAAATACCATCTAAGAGAAATAATGTTTATATTTTTTAGATGAAAAGAACATCTATGCATTACTGTAGCAGAATTGTACACTGTTCAGTTACTATAGCAGAACTATACACTGCACAGGTACAGTAGCAGGAATTGTAGCAGTTACTATAACAGGTATTGTTCGGTACTATAGCAGCTGGAACTATTCCCCTTAGGCCACCGGATTAGGCTTAGAGTCTTTAAGGATTTTGTGCAACCCAGGCCTTTGGGTCAGTAGGGAATTCAAGACAACTTTAAGGCCTTCTGGCTATATCATGACCTTCAGACCACATGTAGTTTCCCCAGACAGACTGTACAAAAAAGGACCATCCCTAGAGGAGGATTCATAGATGGTGCACTCACCAGAGCATAGACAAATGATTTGGTCAAAGTGAGAGGGTTTGGATATGACATCGAGACCGTCATGTGCTTGTACGAGAAGCCTAGAAAGACATATATATGATGGAGGAGAGCTACTATCATTTTTTAGATGCTGGGGAGAGGAATTTCCTTGTATATAGTCTGGATGAATTCCCTAAGATCTTCGGGTCAGGTAATATCTTAAGCCAATGGTCCATGTAATCTCCGAGCCTACGGGACTTATAAGGGTAACCCATCATCCCATGAAAGGGGGGTTATCAAAAATCAATAAAAAGGAATTCCATGAGGCAATTCAAGTATCTTAGATTTCCAAATATATATCAGGTATAAATAACACTTTATTCAAAAATGATGATTCCACATCATATCAAATATTATAATGAATGGACTATTACCCACCTCAAATATATGTGATCGTCGATGATGGTACACATATGATTTAAGATGAATCTAATTAATTTTTATTCCCTTCCTACTCATCTAAATAGTATCTATTGTGTCATAGAAATTGTTTGGCCCAAACATCAAAGTATCAAATTTTTCCACCCAACATAGTGTAGAATGACACATATTCGTAAACATTGCTTCAAATCGATCCATTGAAATAGAGGGATGATACATATTATTGTATGGTAACTAGACCAATTGAATGTTCTCTACATATAAGATACAAAAATCTATCACACATGATCATTAAATTTACTCCTATGTATTCAAAAAACTCTCATATTTCTAATTTTTTTAAACATGATATTCAATACTAATTTCCTACTGAGTCCCAAGGGCTTGCTAAAGGGATTTCCCGAAACAAGATGTGAACCTTGATACTTTATCTTAGTTAATAAAAATGGGTTCAACATACCTCTTTACCAAATAATGTATATAGTTTTTTTAATGATCATGCACTATATGAGATTCATGAATAATTATGAAATTGGGTGAAGTTGTGAGATAATCCAAAATCACCCATATAGAATCATGTTTCCAAATAATTCTTGGGAGGAGTCATACAAAATCCATTGCAATATATTCCCACATTTACATAGGGTTAACTAATGTCTACAAAATTCATCTTGGCCACTGATTCCCTACGTTGACTTGATAAAATGTCATGTATTTTGAAACAAAATCACCTACTATCCTTTTCATACCGTCCCACCAAAACGTGTCTTTGAATTCTTAATACTTTTTTTGAATTCTGAGATGAACTACCCCTATCAAATAATGGTAGGAACTAAAAATATTACCTTTAAATTTCATCAGTATGACCATCTATTCTAGAATTAACCACACTATTTTTTTATGAATTATTGAAGCTTCAATGTTCTCCTGACCATAGAGTTTCATCATGAATGCCTCCAAATTTGAATCAGGCTTCTACGCCTCTAAAACCAATCAATACATGGCTGGAACTGACAAATATAAACTTAAAACATCAACTTCAAACCAATCTTCACTATCTATAATCATATTGGATATACCAGACATCAACTCCCACTAATATGATTTTTTTGTCACATGATGATATGAAATTTTACATAGTGCATCTACCCCAAAATTTTATTTACGCAGTGTATAAATCTATAAAAATTCAATAATATATAGATATTTCTTAAATATAATATTCTTAAAATTTATATTTCATTGTGATTGTAAATTCTTCAAGATCTAAATATTAGTAAACACTATGAGTTTATCACTGAAGAGATAATGACGTCATTCTTTCAAAGTGTACAAAACAGATGAAAACTCCAATTAATTTGTTTGGTTGATCATATCTGAAAACCTCAAAATCCATGATCTATACAAAACCTCATGATATTATTTCCTAAGAACAACACCCAAAACTGATCCCAATCGATAATAATAACCCATGTACCATTTCTCTATTTCTTGAAAAACAAATATTGTTGAAGATGTAAGGAAATTCTTAAACTCCTCAAAAGACGTCTAAACCTACCCATTCCATTGAAATAGAATATTTTTTCTAGTTTAAGTAGGAATCATATCACGAAGACTATATTTTCTGGTTTCCATGATAAAATTGCTTCTTTATTCTATGGATCCACCAAAACACATATCTTAGAAATAAAATTCCTAAAGAAAGTCACCTCATTTATACAAAAATAACACATTAATATATAATGATCTCTCAATATTTCGAACACTGCCTCTAAGTGTTTCTCATGCTCATCCATTGTACAATAATACAAAAATATATCATCAAGTAACATCACAATGAAATAATAAAGATATTTATGAAATATCCTACTTATCAATTCCATAAGCAATTATAGTGTATTTGGTATACTAATGGGAATAACCACATATTCATGATCTCAATGTCTATATATGATACTATTAGTTCGGATATCTCTCTTCAACACCCACAATTTATGTAATCCAAATCACAAGTGAATTTTGGAGAACCAATGAGGCCCCTAGACATATTCAAAAAGCCATTAATTTAAGGGATTGTACATAATTACATTATCCTGAATTGGATAAATATATGACAATGAAAACACAACCGTATATTTCCATTGACCTTTTTATCAATCAACACCATTGTTTCCCATGGGGACGTCTTAGGTTGGATAAACATTTTTTATCCCCTCTAAATACAAATTCAATTCCCAGATTTCAATTGGTATTAACCAATTTCATGCAAGTGATATAGGACTGGTCCCTAAAAAGATATATATCATAAACACCACTTACCTTTAAAGTGGAAACATTGAGATATATTCTGGAATGAAATCTATAATCTAAACAACAACCACTAGAAAAATATTTTTGTCAATTTATTCCATCGATGTAATTGAAAATGCTTCTTACTAATATAATATCATATCAATAGTAGGTTCAAAGAAGACCATCTCACCCACCAATACATTCTTCTATCATATAATGAGATGCTCAATTCCTCTAACCATCAGGAATTTTAATATTAGTGAACAAAATTTGATATGGAACTAAAACATAATCATTGAATCCAAACATAGTTTTATATCATAAAAATTCAAATCAAGAACTATGTGGTCCCACTTTTACTCAACTCCAACAAAAGTTATACCATATTCTCTACACATAAGGGGTTAACACTCTCTTTGACCCATAAAACATTGATGTTTTAAATCCAAATGAATCATTTCCCCATTAAAACCAAACAAATAAATAGTACCTAATTCAATAAATGGTTGAAAACAACCTATATCAAACAATACATTGATAAGGGTATAATTCAAAATAATCTTAACTTGCATCATTGATATTCTCGACTGCTCTCCCACCAAAACGTCCTCAGATCCAAAATGATTCTTTCATGCCATATTGTTCACTTTTTTACCCTATTGAAACATTATGTTCTTAATAGTCATTGAAATTATAAAATCAGACTATATATATCCCCGATCTGTGGATGAGGAGTATACTGCATCACCTGTACCATCATGGAAATGGCCACATGTGACCACTGAGGTGTGCCATGAACACATGACCAAGGAGTATTGCAATAATAACACTAATGAAGCACCCGTTTAATTGATTTTTTGACATTATTGAGTATAGTCCATACCATTCAACATTATGTGGCCTATAGAATAATACAAGAAACATATTTTCTTAATCACAGTATTCAATGGAAGAATCTTTGATCCTTATATCAGATTCAGTGCCATAGTCCAACCCTGTTAATAAGTTCCCCTCCTCCAAATGATTTTCATGTTAGAGTTCCAGCATTTCCCAAGGGTACCAACATTCTTATCCCTCAAATATTCTAAAAGATATCTCTTTCATACACTATTTATTTAATTACAATCTCTATATAATCATGTATATAGAGCACTGAAATTTCAAATAAAAATCATTCCTTAATCCTCATTCAATGATTCACACCTTCAAGGATGCACTATATAGAACCTACAGAGAAAACTAGACAACATTAATTAAAATTGACATACATTCCATTACCAAGAGGCTCTCTTTCATCAAAATGAATAAATCCATGGTTCAGTGAATTCTAAACATGTCCAAATATCATTTTTGAATAAACATTTCCCCAAAATCTTTTAATACCATTCCATGTTCTCCTTTAGTTTAAGAGCACAAACTCCCACCACTAATGTGCCAGATCATCCAACACATATTCTACTAACATAACATTCAATTAAAATAGTTTGAATAATAAATAGAATATTTGATTCATCCTATTCAACCATGCCTCTTCCCTTTCTATTTATAAATCATCCATATATATTGATGGATTCTGCTTCTTAGAAAGAAATGAGTGACCACATGCTTCAGATAATCTATTCTATACCCACTATCCATAGCTAGAAAATGATGAACTATATTGAAAAATTTCTACTAGTTCACATACTGCTCATGTGCGACCACTTATTCTACTATATCCTTGATATTGTCTTTGTAATGATTTCCTAGTTCAAATTATATCAAAACCACACAAACACCATATGTATCACTCTCTATTAGATGTGGGATAAGCATTTTAAATTATATGAAAATCCATCTATCTCAACCTCAATTTCTATATTTTCTATTTTGTTATATTTGATCATATTTAAATAATCCTCCAAATTTTGAAAATGAAAAACATTTCAAAATATCCAATTCAATATTCTTTCAAAATTGATCGTTTGAAAAAAATATCTATATTTTTCTGAAATCAACACATTAATACCACAACATAATTCATTTTTATTATTAAATATGAAATCCTTGTGGGAAGAAATTTCTACCATACATGAAATTATCTTCTCATTGAATACACAAATGAAAATGTGATCACGCTCAATAAGTGTATCCAAAAAACTTTTGTAACCAAATCACATGTATCATTAAGTTCAACATTAATAGTAAAGCTACATATTTATATAGTATAAATTTAAACATATGAAAATACTACACTTTGATATCATCCCATGTCAGGAAATAAACCAACAATGAGTGAAAAACGTAATACCAACAATCAATACCAAATGACTGAACGAAAATGATTTCACATAAAAATCAAGGACTATGAAAACTGCTACCACTTGTAACATCCTTCCCCTGCTAATTGGATTTAGCCGAGTAGGAAATGATACTCGGCCTTTGGTGACTACCACAAGGCTTCAAAGACCAGAAATAACATCCAAGGGATTCGTGAAATGTGGCGGATGATTTACCATTTAAAATAAAAACACCCAACCAAACGTTCCATTACCAAAAGAACTACATGATGCATGTCATCACTGTATTACAATTCAACATTATCCAGAGAGTGATAATACCAAATCCATCACATTACAATAAATAGGGTACCATGCATAATAATAAACAAAAATCCCAATGAATACATGAACCAACTATACAACGCCACTCCAATAACCATGATCTAAGAACCACTAGACCACCCAATAATCATAATGATCCTTTTTGGAAATGAGATTATTTTACATTACATATGTCCTAGAATAAAACATCTAAAAAATGAAAAAATAGATGATGTAGGTGGTGATTAATAATACTCATTATGTTCTCCCAAATATCATCCCTACATAGGTCACTAAGATAGAACATGTCATCATATTTATAAAAAATAGTTTATATAATCCAAATAATAATGATAATGTTTTAATGAATCCAAACAAACCCTTCTCATTCCTTTCACCCAAATAAATAAAATACAAATAAATCATCCAAATACATCATTAACCATTCCCCCAACACATATTGGCATAAAAAATTTCCCCTTTCAGGTCCACAAACAATTTCCAACCATATTAACAAGGTTCACACACACAAACCTAGTCGTGGTGTCTCCATGTGGTTGGAACTTCACATCCAAAACCATCAGCTTTCTATTAAAGTTTTACATCACACTCACTTAGACATGAAAGTGGTCCTTAAATCCCATGATCCACTCCCTATATATAGTGGTACACCATACCACTATATATCCATTACAACACATACTTAACCACTAAATCTGATAGTGAATTCAATATCATTTTCCAAGACCACAACGAAAATCCAATAAAAATTTTACATAACTCATATCAATAAACACCTGGAATTCCATACTATGAATCAATTTTAAAACCAAAAAAATCTATTTATAAAATAAACCACACCATCAACATGCCAATAACGGACAAAGAAATCAACTATTTATTAAAAAACCCATTTATTCATTATAAATTCAAAAACAACAATTCAATAAAACAAAATTTTCATTTTATCTCATATTTCAAAAATAATTTTCTATAAATCAACCATGTCACATATTTTTAACTACTCATTTAAAAATCCATCAACAAAGAACATTTCACAACAATTTCCTATTATACTAAAATCAAAAAAATTAGCACAATATGGGTTTCAACAATGATTTTGACATCACATTCACAATAAATGTAAGGGATAAACAATTTATTTGGAATTAATCCTTTTATTTCATGAAAAATATAGTCATTAGTGGATCCACCAACATTAATGTTTGGCAAGATCGACCCAGGTCACAACCACACTTCAAATTTGGGTGAAACATTCACAAAATCGATGTAGATTCCATTCCAAGAAATCGAAATATCTAATATTACAATTATAGGAATAAAAAAACACATTATATACATGATACAAAACTATATCAAAAAATTTGGGAGAGGTAGGAGAGTAGATCTATGGAAAACCATGAAATTACAACGGGAGGATACTTACAGATGTATAATTTCCTTCAAAAATTCAATAAAACCCTATGGATCACATCTAAATTGATTGGGAGATAACACTTATCTATTGAGAAGGAGAAATATCCAAATGGATTTAGTGGGAAGATGAATGACTGTTCTAGGGAAAATCTCAACAGATCTCTTTTTTTAATACTATTTTTAATCTTCAAACAATTAAGTTGTATTATTAGGGAAACTATACACTAACTATGTTTCTAGTACCGTCTAAATGGTTTCCCCACACATTTTCCCTATACGGTTATGGAAACTATGAATTTCCCATAATAAAGACTATGGTATCCATGTGAATGCTTTACATGGGGTGGAAGTGTAGTTTCCAAACTATGTGCCTTAACCTTGTTTCATCCCTTAGCCATTTACCTCCAATTTCATGGTCTTGTGGAGGTTCTCCATGATTTTCACTATCCATGATCAAATCATTCACTTTTATAAAATCTTAAAAACAATCCCAAAACCGTCCAACTCTACCAAATATTACAGAACCACATTATACATATAAAAAGGAATAAAAATGTTTTCATAAATAAAATAGGGTGTGCTACAATATACATCAGATGAATATATTATACATTTTGATATAGATAATATTATTTGTATTTTACTATATAATGATGATATTTCACTCATTTGGTTTATGCATAAAATGTTACCAAATTGTTAAAGTTATTATTTTTCTCTATTTCACTTATTTGAGATACATCCCATTTAATGAAATGATATATTTTTGTGGGTTCTATAAACTAAATTTGAAATATCATATCAGGAATCAACAACTATTCATGATATTTTTAGATTCATGTAATTTTATTCTATCATGAGTATTATAAATCATGGTTTCATATCAATTAAGACTGTATTTCTATAATATCATCATTTATAGAGATTTTTTAAAATTATACATTAATTTATGAAAGTATATGATCTATTTATCAATAATTCCCATCATATTTATTATATTATGTGTTTTAATAATATTTTAATGTATTTCTAAAATTTTTTGACTCATAGGTACTTAAGATAATTAGTAAATAATTTTTAATAAAATATTACTGTATTTTTCACTTCAATTAAGTGATGTTTTTCAGAAAATACTAAATTTCTTAATATGTTTTCAACTTACATTAAGAGGAATTTTAAGATAATTTACAAGGAAATAAATTTATGAATTTTTTATGGATTATATGAATTAACAATGTTATTGAATTCCTCCTTTATATTTTTTCAATGATTTTTTCAATGGAAAAGGATATAAAAATGTTTTATTCAATAAAGTAGAATATTTAAAAATAAAATGAATATTATTCAAAATAATTGTTTTAAATGATTGATAATTATTCATTTATATAATTTCCATTTGCTTTTCAAATGATGTATTTTTTAAAATGTTATATGTTTTTTAAAAGAGATTTTTTAGTAAAAGTTATGTTGTATGGGATCGATCAAAATAATTCTCTATCGATGATGAAATCCTTTAATATTTTTTATAATTTATCAGTGATAGTATCTATGGATACCATTTATATTATTTTTGTAAATGAATTATGGTTTGATGAAATGATATATATTGAACCCATTTCATCTTCATCGGTAAAACATTTTTCAAAGAGAATGTTATGAAATTCATTTCATTTCAATTGGGGAGTCATATTTCATGGAGATTAACATAAAAACCACTAATTTTTTATGGGTAAATCACGTAATGAATGAATAGTTTTATAATATATTTTAATGTTTATATTAATAATATTTCAACATAATTCAAGTTGTTGTTCATGGAATAGAATTATATGATGTGGTGGCTCAAATTTCTCATGGTAAGACCATTACAGCTTCTATGATGGGTTGGCCTATGTATTTTTTGGTAAGGCTGTTACATCTTTAAATATTTGGTGGAGAAAATAGTATCATATCATACTAATATAGATTATATTATGGGGTTGAATTTTTATATCAGGTAATCCCATTATTGATAATACGATGCGGGGTCAATTAAATCAGTTATAACCTATACAATGGGAAGGCCAAAATATCATTATGTGAGCTAGTTATAGTTTACATGATGAGTATGACTTATATATCCCTGTAATACATTGGGTAAATTTTAATATATCATAATATAATTATGGTAAACAAGTTTAAATTGTTGATCCACTATAGGAAAATGGTTTTTCTTGATCCAAAATGTGAAACAATAGTGTCATGTTCCATAATCGGATGATGGGGAAACATGTTCCGAAAAGGTTATATGGGGATATTAGTTATATTGAAAATATTATGAGATATTTGTCCATTATAAATGCATTTTACTACGTTTATTCATATTATGAGGAGTTTGGATGACTTAATGAGGGTTTAGGAAGGTTCTGAAAAACATTGGAGACTTTTTTATGGCTGCACGGTCTGAGAACAGTTATGAGAAACAATATGAGAAGATCTATGAGGGAAATGTGGTATTCACTTATTGTTTATGGTTCATAAAACCATGTGGGGTGGGCCATGCAAGGTGCACCTTAAGGTAGCAGTAGGTGCATTTTCAGCGCAAAGTTTTTTTAAACATGCGAGTTAACTATGCGGCCTGTAAAATGGGTTTTTTTAATATGGGATGAGTCATGATTTCTTGAAAAACACCCAATATCCCTTTCACTAGATCCTCATTCTGTATTTCCACTTTTAAATTCATATTACATCACTACATCTCATTTTAGAAGCAAATTGAAGGGTTTTCTTGTTGTGGTTGTGCAGATTTTTATATGTAAAGTCTCCAAGCTTAGTTCATTGTGTTTTTATCTTGATCTAAATTTACATCACATTTGATTTTATAGATATAAACCCATTGTGTGTAGATATATTTTTTTCCTTGGGTGTTTATTTTAAGTCCTCTTGATTATAGGGATGGAGATCTATAATGTTTTTTATAGACAGTTTTCCTAGATTAGGGTGTAGTTGCGTGTGGGTTAAATTCATGGCAACCATAAAGGTTTTATGCTTCTAAATCAAATACATGTGGATTGAACTAGTATTTTTGGTTAAAATTAATATTATTCTTGAAATTTAATCGTGATAATTATGTAACAATTCTTGTTGGAAATCCATTTTCATATCATTTGATAGATTTTGGGGAGGGTATTTGATCTGTGATTTTAAAATTTTTTGTGGATGATTATGGAAAATGTTTTTAGAAATATTTTAATCAATAAATATGTTTTTATTTAAATTTGTAAGATTATGTAATGTTGTTAATGGGTGTTTATAATAAATGTGTGATTTATTGATGAGAATTTTCATCTGTTTGGAATAATAGTGTGTTTATTGTGCAGCCTTAGTGCTTTGTGATTGTTGGTTGAATAACCATTATATACTTTGTTGGTTGTGTTGAAGTGGGCATGAATTATAAATATAATAGTTGATGTATTGTTTTTAGAAGTTCCACCATTATGGATAGTGGTCTGGAAACAATTCTTGTTGGGAATGTGGTGAATGGGATGGCGGAATTCCAACCGTAATGGTTTCTCTATTGTGTGTTGTTTTCCATTATGGAATTTGTTGTGCTAATGATTGATGAATAAATTTATTATGGAATGGTTTTGGATTTAAAATGTTTTAAATTGATTGATTTGGGAATTTTTGGAATCTGTTAATGGATGAGGTATTGAATGTTTTATAAAATCTGTTTTATATAAATGTGCTTACGGTTTTATCCTAGTGGCGTTTGTAGGGATGTAATTTGGCGAAAACCAACTGAGTATTTGTAGTCAAAAATTTAAGTGGAACGTTTTTGAGTTTGTATATGCTATGTTTCAAGATACATGTATGTGTAAATTTGCACATTTTTATAGCGGTTTGGCATGATACATTGGTGATGTTTGGGTGCATGGACCATGGATCTTGGTGTGGATCTTTGGATAGTTCCCTAGTTCCTTGGGTTATTTTTGTAATCTTCGACTTGGTACAATGAATTTGTCTTTGTTGTATTTGGAATGTGGGATTGATATGGATTAGTTTGGATGTATTTTAAAAATGTATGGTTCTGGTTGTTTTGTTGACATGCATCATGTAGTTTGTTTATTGTGCATTTATTGGTTGGTTGGTTTTTTCTAAAGGGAAATTTTTTCTCCAATTTATTCTTGAATCCCTTAACATATACTACTAGCCTTTGGAACCTTGGGTTCATCATATAAGGACAAGTATACTTCCTTCACCCAGTCAAGCCAAAGATATGGGGTGGGATGTTACTTTGATCCACTATTAGAACATGGGGAAACCTAATAAACTATAAGAATATATGGAAACCTGAACCATTATATAGAAAAACCTACAACTGGGAATATTGGTGTCTTCATCCTAGAATTTGTAGTCCCCATTCATTAAGATACTATGTTTTTTAAATGGGAAATTAATTGTGAGGAATCGTATTTATTATTGAACCAGATAACATGTTCAAAATGTAATTAATTAACCTAGTTTCTGGTCCATAAGTTCATTCGAGACCCGGAATTCAAGTCATCAACATATTCAATGAACATGTTTCTATTTATAGATGTTTGTAGAGTTATAAGATAATGTTTATTATAAAGGCCTATATTATATTCCATTGTTTTAAAATTAGGGATTATTATATTAATTTAGATAGGATTCATGTTTTAAGAACATATAATACTTATTCTATGACTATTTTATATAACTTTTTGATATGCATGGTATGATCTCCAAATGATATTTTCATTATATTGTACCTTTATGCCCATGTTATACATATATATCTCTTTATTTACATCTATTAGGAATATGAGCCCATAATTTCTTATGTTTCCTCTCCTCAGATTATAAGGAGTGGTTTCATATATGAGTGCTAAAGAGGGATGAATGTAATAGGATATTTTTTTTAAGATTAACCAAATCAAAATATTTTTTCCAATTACAAAAAAAAAACTATTTTGGTCCTCTATCATTTACTTTTTTAATGTTATGATTATTCAACTAAAATTCTATAATATACATTTATGTAAAAACTAGAACAATATTCCTTGCCTTTTATACATAATATTTTTATCTTTTAGTGTGTTTTATATGTTTCTTTTATGGGGATATTTAGAATGAATAACAATTATTATTGTTTCCATATTTATTTATATAAAATCTTCAAAAAAATGCATAAAATGTTTTTCATAATTAATTTGTAAGGAAAATATTTAAAAGTAATTAAAAATATAAAAAAAACAATGGTTTTCCTAATATATCTCTGAATTGTTTTTTATAATTTTCATATAACTATTGTTATTTTTATTCCAAAAAATAAGGTTTATAAATGTGGGTTTCATTTTTTATTAATTTTTTGATTATTTAAAAATTTAATAATAAATTTAAATATTTAATTAATATTTTTTATTAAGAATAGAATTGATGAAATAATTTTACTAGAGAAATATTGTTGGGGATTTTTTCTGACAACAAACATAAAATACCATATGTTTATTGATTGATTTGGGTTTTTTTATTAATGTTTTTTAGAATATAATATATATGGATTCCATCAAATATATTTTTCATTAAGTGGATTTTAATGATTTTGATTTATGTTGACCATGGGGCGAAAGTAGATTATCCATTTTTTTGGACTCTTTTTATTTTTGAAAGTATTTATATCAATATTTCAAATCAACGATGTATTTTAGATTTTTCGTTCAGAAAATATATATTTATTATATATTACGGAAAGTAAGTTCGGTGTTTACTTTTAGATATTCTTGGGTTTTCATGTCTTATGTTTAAAACTATTTATTATAATTTTCATGGAAGTACAAATTAATGATGCTCCACGGTGAATGTTTTCACATAATTTAATTGTGTGTTCGTTATTTACAATTAGAAACCATTCCTAAGAATGTAATCTTCATGACCATACCATAGTATGATAAATTTTTTGATTGTAAACAACCTTTGGGCTGTTCTACATACCATATCAAGTGTCAGTTTGTTATAATATAGGATGATCCATTGCATTGTTAGTTTACATTTCATTCATCTTTTCAGAGAAAGTAATGTTATTTTTTATATAATAATTTATTAACATGAATAGTTGTTATGTCTAAAGTCTAGATTTATCATTCTCATATATAGACTCATTTTAACATGGGTAGTTATGTTATAAGTCATGAGTTTTATATTCATTTTTTATTTTGATATTGATTATTTTTTCTACATTTATGGTGTTCTAAATTTTTATTAATTTAATGAATATTTTTATATATATTTCATTTTTTGGTGATGTTGATAAAAGAATAACTAAAGGATCATAGTAAACTCACACTGTCTAGAAGACCATGTGAATCCTATGGGAATGGTTCAAAGAGGCTCTCAGTGGAATTTTCATGGGTGGGGAAGGGTTATCAAACCATGTACTTATACTATTTCATTTATGTTAAATCATATTATTTCTACTATGCTTCTCTTTATATTGATATTTTACAATTTATAAATAATTAATGAGAGTTTCCATGATATTTTGCGAAATATTGTTTGGATTTTGATAATTTTTTGAGTCAGAATGAATTTATTTAAAATGTAAGGATTCAGTTACAAATATAATAAATAAGTTTTATATTAATATTTCACATGCATTTGGTGCTTTTAGGGACTATAAATGTTTGAAAGAATATGAAATTATTTTTTATACTTTTTTAGTGGTTTTGAATTTTTTGAATCAAACATGGTTGATTAAGATCTTTATATTGAAATAGTTTATAGAAAATTCTTATATCTCACTTTGTTTTTTGGTTTTACGAGGGCATATTTGATTAATATTTTCTATTATATTCATTAAATAAATTTCTATTTTCTTGACATTGGTATATTGTTTGAGTTTTATAAAATAAAATTAGTATATATTTATAAGGATGAAAGAAAATTATTATGCTGTGTTTTATGAGTTTGAATCTAATAACATATATTTTAAATTATTAGTTTAACCATGTTACAATTGGAGGTGGATTAATTTTTTTTTGTTTCATGGAGAAGGATGTTTCCAATTTTGTGTGTACAAATTTTCATTCATGTTGGGTATAATGTAATTTTCTATATAATGTGTGATGCTTGGAGAACTTTAGAATAATTTTTTAATGTATGTATCATAAGTCATTTATAAAATTATTGTTTTTCTTCCTTTAGATATTATTATTTTAGTTACCAACCCTTCCTAGACATCATATTGAGTCGTAGAAATTAACTATTATCAGCACATGTATAATATTTGGGGAACCATGACTCAATATCTATTAACAATTTATTATGATTGTAATTTTAATTTTCCACGGATTCCTTTTTTAATTAGATGTTTGGTTCTCTAAAATGTACAAACATTGAAAAGTCATATTATATTTTTTCTCATATGTTATTATTCATTTGTCGATGTATCACATATGTACCTGATTGTATTATAGAATCTTCTAATCTAGTATTATATTTTTTGTGACTCTGTAACATTTTATTTTTATGATTTACATATATTTTGAGAATAAAATAATGATTAATGTTGAGTCATAATGTAAGGATGATTTGGGAGGAACATAATATTTGTGAAGATGTGACATCTTACCAGATTTTAGTCCCTTCATATATGGATTTATATAACATGTGAATTGGATTCTATGATGTAAATTGATCTTTGTGGTCATATAATTAAACATTAATAATTCTATGAATGGATGTATCTATCAGCTAAGAAATTCATATCATAGTCATGATCTATGTATTATATGGGAAACTATTATTCATGGTTATTCCTTCCTTTTTTTACATCCATGTCTTATTAGTTTCATATTATCCAATGATTTATAAACTTTTCCATTATTATGGTTGATATATTATTATTTTTTAGAGTAATTTTTGAATGAATATACATTATTATGGATTTTAGACAACTGATAATTCATTTGTAGCTTATGGTCATGGTTTTTTCTTAGATAGTTATTTTTTTTCTTATTGATTAATTTTATTTTTCAATAAATATTATACTTAATCCTTATGTAGTTAGGAAACCTACCATCACACTCTTCCACTTTTATCTTCTATATGGGACTTTTGGGCCTGGTTTATCGATTTTTAGGTGTTTTTCCTGTTTTAATATAATAGGATTTGAATGGGTTGAGAGTTTATTTGTTCATAATTCATTGTAGTTTTGATAGATCATTAATTTGGATTATATATTGTGATGATTATTTCAGCCCATTTAGAGTTAACAAAATTCTAGAGTTAAAATGTTATATAGTGGGATGTATTTTCATATACTCATATAATTTTTTATACTATTCAGTAAAATTATATAATTTCCTAGATTTAGTGTAGTCATAGTTTTAATTATTTAGATTGTAATGGTCTTATATAGCTACAAAGTTTTGGGAATTCTTGCAGAGATAATAGAGGAAACCATATGTGTATTAAAATCCATTAATGTGGAATACATGCAATTATAAAATTGTTTGGTAGACCATTTATCCAAACCATATGATAATATAAAAGATTTGACAACAATGGATTCATAGATGGAAATGACATTCCTAAATTATAAGAGAAATCTGTTTAAGTCATATATGTGTTCCAGAAATACATTCATGTTAAGAACATGATTTAGTGCATTGTGAAACCAAACCATATGGGATACCTAGGTCATTAGGTTTTTGAAATAAAAACCCTCCATTTTTTGAAATAAATAACATTTTGGGATTCTTATAACCAATGAACAAGAAGTATCATCAGTTGATCGATATGAATGACTCCACTCTCCTCCCCCATATTTTTGGTATCCTTTTCATTATCATAAGTTAGGTTCATAAAGTTTAGGCCTCAACTTTTTCACCATATCTCTATATATTCTTGTTAATTCTTCTTTATTTCAACAATGGTATGTATTTTCTAAAAGGTAGATTGAGCATATTTTTTGTTGTATTGGGATTGCAAATTTTACATTCCAAACCCCTAATGATCATTTTTATAATTTATTTAAAAAAATTACAATTGTAAATTATTAGAAAATGCAGTAAATTTTAACAGAAATAATAATATAGAAATATATATACAGGTAATGATAGTATAATTTTTTTTCGTTTTATAATGTTGACATATTTATAAAAAAATTTATTATTATAAAAATGGCAGTCCACAAGTTGGGTTACATCAAGTCATTTTTAAAAATTCCACATCACTAGAACCCACAACTAAAGAGAGACATGATCACATTGCAAATTAGAATCCAATATGATTCTGTATTTCTATCTTATATAATTTATATATATATATATATAGTCAAATCATTTATTCTATATTTCTAATTATCTTTAAAAATTATGTTTTATTTGATAACTATAATACTAATAGTTTAATTTACATAATAATTATATCATTTTACCTTATTAGTTCAATACTATTTTACATGAAAATAATAAGAAGTCATGTATTTTAATTTTTATATAATTCATAAAATTTATATGTTTTAATTTTATTATTTTTTATCATATTTTAGTTATCTAAAAATATCATTTATAAAATGAATTGAAATATACTTCATGATAAAAAAATTAATGGAATATGTTTTTTATATATAAAATGTAATCAACAGTTTCTAATATAATATTACATTTTATGTTATAACAATATATTTCTTATAATATAATATTTATTATTTCACTTACAATAGAACAATAAATTATCAAGGCAGTTATATAGAATCCATTTTAATGATTATCTATTTAAATGATAAGTTCCACATTTTTAGAAAAATAATATGATTAAATTTTAATATTTTACATTCATAAATAGATAATTATCAATTATATAATAATTTTGTGACATTAAAAAAGATAAATATAACCACTTTTAACAAAATAAATAATCATTATTTGAAATTTTTCTTTATATATTATATGATTTAAATTAATAATTATATTTATAAAGATTCAAAAATGATTATGAAAAAAATAACTATTTGTGGATTTAGAATATCAAAATTATTTATGTTTATTTTTTTGTAATTTTGATAAATCCTTCATTTTTTGGTAAATTTTGAGTATACCATTTTTTCTGAAACCACGAGTTTTATGATTTTCTATTGGTAATTAATATTATCTAAATATTATGGAAAATATTATTTCCTTTGTTAAATAATTTAAAAATTAATATTTAGATTTTTAATATATGTTAATATGATTCTATAAATTTATTTATTTCAATTTAGATAATCAATCAGATTATATCCTTATAAAAATTTATTTTCAGTTACTATACATTTATGTGAATTTTTATAAGGACTAGTTATGTTTTTTATTTGAACGTTTACTAATCATAAATGTTTTTTAATTATCCACTGAGTTTTTAATATTTCATTCATACCAAAATTAGTTATCCTAAAAATTTATATAGAAAAATACATTATCCAAAATATGCTACCACTAGACTATATATTCACCCCACAATCACCCGTTCATCGCCAATATCAAAATTATTTCACTTCTCAATTACCTACCAAAATAACTCTCTAACCAATCTTGTCCACATCCATATCCCACTATCATTGCCAAAAATTCTTCATCTAAAGGGGTTAATCCAAATCAATGGGTTTTCACATAATATAAAAGTAATAGTTCAATATCTATTTTTTCCTTTTCAATTTCAATATTTTTCATATAAAATATTTTGAAATATATGATTTCATATTCTAATATATGTTATCTTCTTAATTTATAAATATCATCATTGTTGTATTACATATTAACTCTGATTATATCCCTTATATAATCATTCATTGTTTAAATGTAAAACATATCAATAAAAATTTAATTATATATTAATTGTTGTTATTTTTTAAACATATATGCAAAGTACATATTTTTTACTTCTATGATAAAATATTCAAAATTTTAAAATACCCTGAAAATATAAACATAAAAACATTAACCATTACTTCACTTCAAACAAATTTTAAAACATATTACCATATTGAATTGGTTGTTTTGTAATTCCCACGTTTCATTCATATTCATAAGATTAATTTCCCTAAAATCATTCAAGATTAAAATATCAATGCTTATATTATTTATTTTTAATTATATTATCATTTTTTTATATCAAATTTATTTTTTATTTCCAGAAACCTCTTAGACAAATTTTATTTATTTATTATTACATATCAATTTTTATAAAACTTGAAATTTATAATTTTTTTATTTTCATTTCTACTATTTCTAAAAAATGGGCACACCATTGTATTTTTACACTACCAATATGAAAGATGATTTTTTTGTAAACTTATTTATTACATGAAAAAAATTAAATGGATATATATATTTAATATAATATAAAAACATATTTAATTAACTATATATGATTCCGAAATTTTATAATATATATTGTATCATTGATTTTATTAGTAAAAAACACATAAATTTTTAAATTTAAAAAATCATACCGTGCATGATATACCGTGCATGATTCATTGAATAGTAAATATTCCAAAAAATTTTGAACCTATAAATTAAATAATTTCATAAAATATTTACATTTATTATTTATGATTTTATGGGACCATTCCGACATGATTTTTCACACAAAAAACATTGAAATTTTTTTGTCTATGAATAGAGTAAGATAAAAATAACTAGAAAAAATTATAATGGGTGTTTAAGTGAACAAAAAATTGAAAATTCATTGAATAAAAGTGGAAAATAAAAACACAATAATATTATAATGTTCTTAAATATAATACTATCACTATTTTATTAATTATATATGATTTTATGGTTTGCCTAAGAAAACACAAGATCAACGTATGTGTTTTTTTGTCTCAATTTTTATTCTTTTAGACAAGATTAATTGTACGTACCTATTCTGTCATATAAGGTGTATATACTACCCTTTTTAAAAATTTAATAATATTTTACTATTTATTATTGGTATATAATATTCTACGAAGTTATATCTATTAAAGAGGGTTTAAATTCAAAAGATATAACACTATCTGTATTAATATTTCCTTTATTAACATTTTATTCAATATATATATTTCCTTCAAAAAAAATTATGAATTTTATTTTGTTTCATCATTAGATTTTCTTTATTAAATATTCATTAAAATAAAAATATAAAACAAAATTCACTACAATTATATGTATTTATAATTATGAATATGATTCCATATCAATAAGGCCTCCTAAATTTTCAACTAAATGACTGGAAGTTTACCATGATGTTAGAAAATAGTTTGAAATCCATGATGTTATCTGTATTTGAATATTAAGAATATCATTACACACTTCATGATAAGAGGTCCTATGAAAAGCCCCATCTGTTTAAAATCTCATGTGATATGCATTGGATGATTCACTATCTAATTATGATCCATAATGAATATTTTGTATAAATTTTTATTACACTAGTCACCCAACAATGAAAATTATATAATTCAATGTATGTTACCATTTAATATTTTTCATATTTTTTTGTTATTATTATTTATGAATTAATATTCTGCATTCCTCCTTTAATAACATATTTTTCATATATTCATTAATCGAAAAGGGGCTATTTATTATTCATCTTTTATCATGTGATTATTTTCAATACCACCCACTTTGTTTCTCTAACAGTTATTTTTTCCGCATTTATTTACATTTTTCTATTAGAGGTGATATTGGTTGGATGATATCCATGTTGAGAATGATGATAAACCTAATTCTAGGTGTATACTTTAGAAACCCTACCTCAGATCTATGATGTTATAATGATGTGGTTTCCAAAAGAACTACCATGAACATTGAGAATCAACTATAGAAATGCATGGTAGCTAATCAATGCATATGAGAAAAACATTTTCATCTCAATAGTCATCCATCAATATCATTCTCAAAAACTAATTTAGAAATTCATATATTGGATTTATATTTCTAATTCTCAGAAAAAAGTTTTTAAATGCCTAAAACCATTGAAATTATTGAGATATTACTTGATTCCATTATAATTTTGGGTTTAAATATAAGCCTATAGAACTTATACAATGTTGTCTTCCATATTTCATACCATGATGAGTATTATAGAAATTGGCTGAGGCCATCATGGTTTGTGGTGGTTGTTCTACAAAATTTATAAACTGGACTCCAATCATTCAACCACTATTATGAGTCTCAAATTATTACAATACATATTATATTCCATGGAATACCACTAGATTTTCCAAATACAACATCCGTGATTATGATTTTATTATGCATTGGTAATCAATTAAAGCTAGATTCAGTGATGAAGAACCTCTCAGGTCCCTAAATTTATATAATTTTTAATGTTATTGAGTTTTATTAGGATCTGACCTCCCAAAATAATAATTCATGTTTATTATTATGTTTTCCATTACTATTTCCTTTATGAAAATAATCTTCATTAAAATCAATCATTCCTTATTGTAACAACCCTTAAAATTCAAGGAAAATTTTTTCTTAATTTTCTTTGGGATTTTACAAAAATGCAGTTTCTGACGGCGCCTGATTCCGAGGCCCGGTGTGCCCGTAATTAATTTCCGAAGCTGGGCTCGGGTACGTTTAGTGAACGAATGAGCGGGTTTTTCTAACTTTTAAACCAGTGCTCGGAATTGAAATCCAAGGGCGCCAATGAACATTCATCACCGGTAATTGCTTAAGAATACCTTTTCTGAAGGTTCATTTTCTCGGGAGGAGTTGTTTAAATATTGAGGTGTAAGTGAAGAAAAAATAAATTTGTAATCCAATTTTCTTTTTCTTCTAAGAAGTTTTATCCTTTGTGTGGAAGTTGAGTTGGTAACTACCCTTGGGTGAATAAATGAGAGGTGGGGGCCACATGAGCCCCCACCTTTTCACATTCCCCATAACCCCTTGAAACTCCCCTTTTAATCTTGTTAACTCCCTTAAATTAAGTAACCCTTCCACTTCCTTATTTAATTTTCAAACCTACCTCTTAATTAATTAAACAACTCATGGTTTAATTAATTAAGTTAAATGGATTTGAATTTTTTAAATTTGAATGCCTGGCATGGGTAAATAATATAAGGTGGGCCCTTATTTTATTTTGGGTTGGAATTGTTGTGTTAAGAGAAAGGGAAGAGAGCTCTTGAGTTTTGAAGAACTTCTTCCTCCGAAGAAGAACACTTCATCTCCTTTGTTGAAGATCATGAAGAACACCGTCTCATCTTGCATCTTCTCTCCACGTCGAAGGAAGAGAGATTCCACATTCTTCATCGGGGATACACTGACGACATGATTTCACTTCTTCTTCCTCCGCATCAAGGGAGAAGGAACCGTTAGTGAGGATCATCGTCTACAACAACGACTCGTACTTCGACAACGACAGAATCAACACCATTCTTCTGCGAGACCTGACTACCGCGACGTTCGACTTCCACGACTTGACGACATGTGACGTTAATTTCATGGTTGGGGGATTATTTTGAGAATGGTATTATTCCCTTGGTTGTTCCTTCAAAAACAAAGAACCCGGATCAACTCATCATTAAGTTGATCCGCGAATGTTTTATTTTGTGGGTTGGAAATATTGGTATGATTCTTTTTATTTAAGAGGTTGTATTGGAATCTCATTGGTATTCTCTTTATCATTGAGAAAAGTACAACGAGCACGGACTAACCATTTCTAGGTTGATCTGTGGATCGTTCGTTCTTGCGGGTTTATGTTGGGGTTAATTGTTCCCCTGCCATACATCGACTTCTTTTTGTTGGCCGCCTTCTATCATTATAACGGGAGGATGTTGGATAGGACAAACACGACCGACCATCCACCCCCTTGTTGTTGATTATGTTTTGGAATGAACGAAGGTGGAACGGTACAGCGACACCATGAGGAAACATGGAGAATTACGGCAAGGATGTGCGGCACCGTCGCGCCGCGCCGTTGAGATCGAGCGAAACCACGACAGGAGTCGGGGCCGCAGAGGCGATTCGAAGACTCCGCTGGATGAACATTGTGTACGGATTGATGGGTGATGAAAAACTGGGTCGCAAAGTCATTTTGAAGCCTCCGCAGTGAAGGTTAGGTCCCGGGAGGACCATTGGGGAAGGCGGCGAGAAAGACGGACCTCCGGAGCGCATCCGGTGGTCCGCGGAAGGCAGCGGCGGTGCCGGAGACCGGCGGCGGCGGCGCGCTGCCGGAACAGGAACCGCCACGGCTCTGCCACATGGGCAGGCTGAACCAAAATGGCATAGCCGTTCCGGAGGCCAAGCAGCGCGGCTTTAAGCCGCGTCAGTTTGTCATCTGTGGGGGGTTGTAACACCCTCCCCCCACAGCCGTTGGCCACGCGGGCGCCGCAGCCACGCCAGTGCGTCCGGCCAACCAGCCGGTCCGGGCCATTCCCTTTTGGGCTAAACCCAGACCCGGGTCAGGTCGCCTGATTCGGGCCGACCCAGGGCGGTCTCGGGCCGGGTCGGACCGGGCCCAAACCCCAATTTTCGGGCAGTTTCCGTTCAAACGCTCATATCATGGGCTACAGACCTCCAATCGACGCACCGTCAGTTGCGATGAGATCTTTGGAACGAGAAGGTAATTTTATTATATTACACCCATGGTTTTAGAGAAATTTTGGTATGGCTGAGTTGGTTTGATCACGAGACCAAACAGGCCCTTGGAGCGGAAACACTTATATCTCGAGCTCCGGTTGTCCGATTAACGTGATGTTGACTTTGTTGTATTCTTATTGATGAGACAGAACTTTTGGCATACTTCGCATGAGTTTTGGTTGTAGTTGGATTGTGGACGGGTTGGATTGTACCCGAAATCCAACCAGGCCCCTCGAACAGAAAGGCTGATAACATTCAGACCAGACTTTCATTTGATGAACCGTCAGTGGAATTGGTGACCACATTGAAAAACGGTCACTATGATCATACCTGATGAGATTTCAGGGTACAATCGAGTTACGGATGGGTTGGTTCACACACGAAACCAACCAGGCCCTAGGGACAAAAAGGCTGGTAATTCATAGACCGGGTGTCCGACTGACGCGCCGTCTGTTGCGTTGAGTCCCCTATGATGAGGCGGATCTTTGAGATACTTATTCATGGGAATTTGTGATACTTGTAGTATCGACCAGTATCTCATGGATCAAACCCTCCAGGTGACGAGCTAGAAGAGCGCATAGACCTAGTAGCTGGTAGAGACTTGACGACTGCTGATCTATCGTCTTGGTGTGTTTTAGATAGCCTAGTAGAGAGCCCTTTTTGGTAAAGGCAGACCCATGGTGGAGGAGCGCTTGGTTGTAGCGGCAGACCCGCGTTACTCAACAGAAGGAGTACCTCTAGATGCTATGAGGGGGAGCACTTGGTTGTAGCGGTAGACCCACGACAGAGGAGCGCTAGGTTGTAGCGGCAGACCCTCGGTACTAAACAGAAGCAGTACCTCTAGAGCATATGAGGGGGAGTGCTTGGTTGTAGCAGCAGAAACATGGTGGGAAGCACTTGGTTTTAGCAGCAGGCCCACAGTACTCGATAGGTGGAGTACTACAGCAGTCCAAGGTTAGTGGGGCATGCTTGGTTGTAGCGGCAGGCCCACTGTACTCGTCTGAGGAGGAGTTCTCCCGCAGCTGTGGTTTCGAATTCATGATTAAATCTTGGTTTGAGGTGAGTCTATGATCATTGTGTTTATTCATGATTGATATGGGTCACTTGACAACTTACGTATATGTATGGGCATATACCTGGGTAGTGGTTATCTGTTAATTTCATAATCATTGTGTTTCCTCGTGATTGAGATGGGTTACTTGATAACATAGGTATATGTATGGGCATATACCTAATTAAAGGATATCTATTGAGATCTTCCTTGTGGTTATCCTTGTTGGATTTAGTGAGACCTTGAGGGTCGCGGGGTCCCTACTGAGTATCATTATACTCACCCCTGCACGGGCTATGCCCGCACCTCATTATGTTGGTTGCAAATGACAGGAAGCATTGATAGATGCCGAGTGTTTGAGGGCTGGATGATACCTGGAGGTGGACATTATGACGAGTCAGTAAACATAGTTTGACTTAACGGCGAGGCGATACTCAGAGGAGGTCGATGGGCGAGAGTGTTTTGGAGGATATATGTACCTACCCTTCATGTAGGATCCGTGGTGGACGATTTAGGAGCTACGCTATCTGTACCTACCCTTCAGGTAAGAACCATGGTGGACGACCCAGGAGTGTCTTGACACCTTCCGGCTGTTTTGTATTTTACTTTGTACTTTACAGTTGGGCTTGTATTTCTGACCCCCTTTACTTTCAGCACTGCTTGTAGTCAGTTTTACTTATTGATTACTTCTTCTTGTACTCTGTGGTGTTTTGTTTACTTTTATAATGTCAATTCCTTCCCTGTTATGGGGATTTATGCCTTTGGTTCTAGTCACCAGCCCCTGGCCTATGGAAGGTGGGTTTGGGGTAGTCACGGCACGGGCCCCGAGGATGGGTCATGACAAATTGGTATCAGAGGAGTATGGATCTACCACAAAACTCATGAATCTGATCTTTTTCTATGTGAAGCAATAGTGTTAAGGGTACCAAGTGTGGTCTTCAGTTCAGGGAGTCCAGTGTTGGTGCAGCAGCTGACATATCCATACACCAGGACCCTGACTACTGATTTCCGACATTGTACACGAAAACACTGATTGTGTGTGTGTTTCCAAAAGTTTTAAGGTCATCTCAAACCAGTTCATCTCACCTGGTATAAATCGTTGACTGTGTCGCATCTGTTCAGGATTTCTCCACGCAGACAGTCAGTTCGAGTTCTGAGAGAGTACTCGATGATGGCCCATCGAGCGACGAGGCTCTTGTGTGGTGCCCTTTTTCTATGTTTTCACCCTCAGGTGGCGTACCAGCAGCACCACCACCTCTTGGGAAGCTGATTCCACCAGCCTTTCTAGATAACTATGCATACTGGCTGAGTGTGTTGCAGAAGTTCCAGCAGCATAGGCCTCTGAGGTTACAAGGTGTTGCAGATTCCCAGAAAGGAGAGGACTGGCTGGAGGTGATTTCTAGAGTTTTCCACCTAGCTGAGACATCAGTGGAGAGGATGGTGGACCTGGATACTAGTTTTTTCTAGTGAATGATCATGAGGATGGTCCGCATAGTGATGAGGCTTCGGTACATGGACTGATGCCTGAGATAGTGCCTTTGGGTAGTGCGTCAGCTATACATCACTACCTGTTGTTCAGCAGTTACAACCGGTGGTACCGGTAGGTGACACGTGTAGGCATACTGCCTTATACATATTTTAACATCATATACCCTCATGTTCCGAGGAAAACCTGACTCACAGGCGGATGAGGACTTGCTTGAGGAGTTAGTAGAGATTTTTCTAGAGCTTATACAACTTCGGCAGGACGACGTTTCGGTAGCTGAGAATTCATCGAGGCGAACCGAACATTCCGGGCACTCGACAAATACGATTTGATCAGTGCTATAGAGATCGGACCTCTTAGCGTGGTGTGTTTATGGACATTCGAGCCAGCACCTTTTCCTCTATGCATTCCTACTCATGTTAGGGTGCAAGAGAGAACGTTGAGGTTGAATGTTCTTTGGCTGAACAAATAAAGCTAGAGAATGTTATAAGTTGGAACACATCGAGTTGGCGCCAGTCTCAGAGACATGGGCGTGTGAATGTTTCAAGAAGAGGAAATGTTAAGGATAGATAAATCTGCAGATTAGCAGATGTGGAGGCAGAGCTAGGAGAGCATCATGTGGTGGTGTACATTTCAACATGTTACAACCACCCACCTTTGTTGTCCGCTCTAGGCTCAGGGAGCTGGAGGGTAGGGTAAAAGAGTAGCTGCATGCGATCAAGGAGTGTGACCGAAAGGTCTCTAAGGATCATTCGAAGTGCGGACTTTGTCTTCAACTAGCTGCCGTACCCATAGACATCGATATGAATCATCCCTTCCTTCCATGAATTTAGTCCCATATATAGAGTTTCCGCTTAATTCGTTGACTTGAACCACACGTCTGGAGATACCTTTGGGTGGATACATGATAGTCACACTTACGCCGATGGTGTGATCAGACCCTTGAGGTGAGAGTCTCAGTTGGGACCTTTTGGTGGCAACGTTGAGGCCTTACGATGTTAGTTTTAGTATGGATTGGGCAATCACTGTTCATACCCAAATTGACGGTATTAGGAAAATGTCGGGAGGGGTTTTATTTGGTCAGCGAAAAGGAAACCCCAGGCAGCACTGGATAAACTTGTGCATAGGAAGGTGTAGCCGATCACTCTTGAGCCGGCCAACTTCACCCACGTGGCAGAAGGAGTTTTAAGATTCAGTTCTAATTAGGAAAGGGAGACCTCTAGAGTTCGAGGATGGAGACCACGTTCTTATACGAGTCTCACCTCGACAATGTTTACGATGATGTAGCCGAGGCGGCGAGATATCTCCATGATTCAATGGACAATTCTAGGTCCTCAGCTGGGTAAGCGAGGTGGTTTACTGCTTGTCCTTTCTACCTCAGTTGCACCGGGTGCACAATATCTTCCACGAATCTCAACTGGGGAGATACGTGCTTGAACCGACGCATATCATCGTCCATGGGGAGCTGGATGTTGGCGATGGCGTGACTTTTGCAGGGTTCCAGTAGAGGTTGAGGATCAACATGAGCAGATCCTACAAGGACGGTTGATTCCTTGGGTACACTTTCACTGGCAGTACGGGAACCTCCAAGTGAGAACATTGGAGTGGAAGGCTCAGGTGCGTGCTCAGTACCGCTTTTGTATCCTTAGTTTGTGTAAAAGCTTTACGAGGATGTAAAGCCCTAAGGTGGGAGTAATTTAAAGTCCCGTAAAATTCAAGGAATATTTTATCTTAATTTTCATTAGGATTTTACAAGAACGTAGTTTCTGACGGTGCCTGATTCCGAGGTCTGGTGTTCGCGGAAGTAATTTCTGAAGTTAGGCTCAGGTACGTTCAGTGAACGAACATGCGTGGTTTTCTAACATTTAAACCGGTGATTGAAATTGAAATCTGAGTGCATCGATGAAATTGCAGCACCGGTAATTGCATAAGAAGACATTTTCCAAATGTGCATTTTCTTGGGACGATTTGTTTAAATTATGAGGTGTAAGTGAAGAATAAATAAAATTTGTAATCCAATTTTATTTTTCATCTAAGTAGTTTTATCCTTTCTATGTAAGTTGAGTTGGTAACTACCCATGGGAGAATAAATGAGATGTGGGGCCCACACGAGCCCCCACCTTTTCACATTCCTCATAACCCCTTGAAACTCCCCTTTTAAACTTGGTAACTACCTTCTATTAGGTAAACCTTTCACTTATTTATTTAATTTCCCAACCTACATCATAATTAATTAAACAACTCATGGTTTAATTAATTAAGTGAAATGGATTTGATTTTTGTAAATTTAAATTCTTGGCATGTGTAAATAAAATAAGGTGGACCCTTATTTTATTATGGGTTGGAAGTGTTGTGTTAAGAGAAAGGGAAGAGAGCTCTTGAGTTTTGAAGAACTTATTCCTCTGAAGAAGAATGCTTCATCTCCTTTGTTGAAGAATGCGAAGAACGCCATATCATAATGCATCTTATCTCCACGTCGATGGAAGTGAGACGCCGCATTCTTCATCAGGTGAAAACCAACGACATTCATTCTCTTCTTCTTCCTCCGCATAAAGGGAGAAGGCACTGTTATTGAGGAGCATTGTCTACAAAAACGACTCCTCCTTCGAGAACGACGAAATCGACAACATTCTTCCGCGAGACCCGACTACCGCGATGTTTTACTTCTGTGACTCGAAGACGTGCGGCGTCAATTTCGAGGTAGGGGGATTATATATAGAATGGTATTATTCCCTTTTTTGTTCTTTCTAAAACCAAGAACCCGAATCAAATCATCATTAAGTTGATCCGCAAATGTATTATTTTGCGGGTTGGAAATATTGGTATGATTCTTTTTATTTAAGATGTTGTAGGGGAATCTCTTTGGTATTCTCATTATCTTTGAGAAAAGGACGACGAGCACAGAGCAACCATTTCTAGGTTGATCGGCTGATCGTTCGTTCATGCGGGTTGATGTTGGGGTTAATTGTCTCCTTGTCTTACGTCGAATTATTTTTGTTGGCCGCTTGCTATCATTATAACAGGAGGAGGTCGGACCGCACAAAAACGGCTGACCCTCCTCCCCCATACTGTTGATTATGTTGCGGCACGAACAAAGGCGGCGTGGTACAACAACACCGCGCATAAACATACAGAATTATGTCAATGATGTGCGGCACTGTTGTGCCGCACCGTTGAGACCGAGCGAAACCACGGCCGGAGTTGGGGCCGCATAGGCGATTCGAAGACTCCGCTCGTTGAACGTTGTGCGCGGATTGATGGGTGACGAAAAATGGTGCCGAAAAGTCATTTTTAAGCCTCCACAGTGAAGGTCGGGTTTCGGGAGGACCATTGGCGGCGGAGGAGAACAAAACGGACCACCAGAGCGAATATGGTGCTCCGCGGTAGGCGACGGCGGCATGCCGCCGGAACAGGAACCGCCGCGGTGGTGGTCCGAACCGGAACCACATAACTATTCTGGAGGCAGAGTGGCGCGACTTTAATCCGCGTCGGTTCTTCATCCGTCGGGGGTTCTAACCCCCCCTGCACCCGCTGGCCATGAGGGCGTCGCGACTGCGCCAGCGCGGCAGGCCAACTGGTCGGGCCGCACCCAGGCCGGGCCGGGCAACACCAACCGGGCAAGGCCATGGACTTTTGGGCCGGATGTGGACCTGGGTCGGGTCGACCCGGTTCGGGCCGACCCAGGGGGGTTCTCGGGCCGGGTCAGACCGGGCCCGAATACCCTATTTTCGTGAAGTTTCCATTCAAATGCCCATATCATGGGCTACAGAACTCCGATCGATGCACCATTAATAGAGATGTGATCCTTGTATAGAGACTCTCTTTTCGGTATATTACACTCAAGGTTTCGGAGAACATTGGATACGGCTGAGTCGGTTCGATCATGAGACCAATCGGGCCCTCGGAGCGGAAATACTTATATCACGAGCTCCGGAAATCTGATTGACGTGCCATCGACTTTGTTGGATTCCTCTTGATGAGGCAGAACTTATGGAATACTTCGCCTGAGTTTTGGTTGCAGTTGGATAGTGGCAGGGTTGGATTGTACCCGAAATCCAACCGGGCCCCTGGAACGGAAAAGCTGATAACTTTCAGACAAGACGTCTGTTTGATGAACTTTCAGCGGCTTTAGTGACCGCGTTGAGAAACGGTCCCTATGAGAATACCCTATGAGTGTTCAGGATACATTCGAGTTATGGCCGTGTTGGATCGCACACGAAAACAACTGGGCCCCTGGGATGAAAGGGCTAGTAATTCACAGACAGGGCGTCCGACTGACATGCTGTCTGTTGCATTGAGACCCCTATGACGAGGCGGATCTTTGAGATACTTCTTCATGGGACTTAGTGATAATTAGAGTATTTAATATTATCTCATGGAGCGGACCCTCCCGGTGACGAGCTAGTAGAGTGCAGAGACCTAGTAGCTAGCTGAGACTTGACGACTACTGATCTATCTTCTCGGTGTGGTTCGGATAGCCTAGTGGGGAGCGCTTGGTTGTAGTGGAAGACCCACGGCGGAGGAGTGCATGGTTGTAGCGGCAGACCCGCGGTACTCAACCTAAGGAGTACCTCTGGAGGCTATGAGGGCGAGCGTTTGGATGTAGCGGTAGACCCATGATGGAGGAGCGCTTGGTTATAGCGGCAGACCCGCAGTACTCAACAGAAGGAGTACCTCTGGATCCTATGAGGGGGATCGCTTGGATGTAGCGGAAAACCCATGGTGGGAAGTGCTTGGTTGTAGAAGCAGGCCCACAGTACTCGACAGGTGGAGTACAACAGCAGTCCAAGGTTAGTGGGGTATTCTTGGTTGTAGCAGCATGCCCACGATACTCGTCAGAGGAGGAGTTCTTCAGCAGTCGTGGTTTCGACTTCATGATTGAATCCGGGTTTGAGCTGAGTCTATGATCTTTTTGTTTCCTCATAATTGAGATGGTTCACTTGATAACTGAGGTATATGTATGGACATATACCTCGGTAGTGGTTATCCGTTGATTTCATAATATTTGTGTTTCCTCATGATTGAGATGGGTTACTTGATAACTTAGGTATATGTATGGTCATATACCTATGTAGAGGATATCTGTTGAGATCTTTCTTGTGGTTATCCTTGTTGGATTTGGTGAGATCTTGAGGTTCACATGGTCTCTACTGAGTATCATTATACTCACCCCTACTTGGGCTACGCTCGCACCTCATTGTGTTGGTTGCAGACGACGACCAGTGTTGATAGAGGCTGAGTGTTCGAGGGTCGGACAGTACCTGGAGGTGGAACTCACGACGAGTCAGTATCCAGAGGTGGACTTCACGGTGAGGCGATACTTCGAGGAGGTCAACAGGTTAGAGATTTTTGGAGACTATATGTACCTACCCTTCAGTTAGTATCCGTGGTGGATGATCTAGGAGTTGTGCTATCTATACCTACCCTTCAGGTAGGAACCTTAGTGGATGACCCAGGAGCGGCATGAAACCTTCCGTCTATTTTGTCTTTTAATTTGTACTTTACAGTTGGGATTGTATTTCCGGCCCCTTTTACTTTCAGCACTGCTTGTATTCAGTTTTACTTAGTGATTACTTCTTCTTGTAATCTGTTGTTTTTTGTTGACTTTTATAAATGAAATGTCTTCCCAGATATCGGGATTTACGACTTTGGTTCTAGTCTCCAGCCCCTGGCCTATGGAAGGCGGGTTTGGGGTAGTCACGGCATGGGACCCAAGGACGGGTCATGACACTTATGGTTGGAAATTTAATAATGATATATGAATTTATAATTTAACTTTGTGACTCCAAGATAGTTTCACAGGTTGAATCAATCATGAATAAACATGAATTGAATTATAGTCACACAATTGATGTTTTCCCCTACAATGTTAAGGTACTTATCAATGTTCTTAAGATTAACGTGAACAAAGAACTCATTGTAAACAATGACCAGAACCATCAATCATCATACCATTCAATTGAAACTCATGGAATTTTTGGATCAATTGATTCTCCCTCATCCTTATTGGGAGAAAAGGGTAAAAACATTGGACCACATGATACATGAAATAAGGATCAGGTTAACCTCTATGATTCTAGTGAATCAACACATGAGTTTGATTATCATTAAAATAAAATTGTGGGAGCCTACATAAAATCATGTGCATTGATGGGAATAACTAATCGTGGATTCGGATGGCTATATTACCCAAAATACTAAATAAATGAATTATAATTTGGATTACATGAATATATAAATTAATATTGTTACATAGTCATTAGTTGAATCTATAAATAAAAAAACCGAACACCCAATTCATTCAATATTTTTTCATCACTCGATTTTATCCTATAGATTAGATGATAATGACGATGAAATAAAAAATATTCCCTAGTAAACAGATGACTATATTATTTATGAGCATATGGGGGATGTAATTGATTCATGAATACATAAACAACATAATATTTTATTCATGAATTTATATGGTGGTTATATTATTTCTCCCAAATAACCTAAAATTTGAAAATGAATGTTCATTGGGATGATGAAAAAATATAAAAGAAACCATGATTTCAAATTTAATAAAATACAATGGGAAGTAATTTCTACCTTATCAAATACCTTGATTGTTTGATATTGTTGTTATCTTTTTTATATCATATCTAGAGGACCCTGAGTTTTTGATTTTATTCAACACTCCTTTTATGTTATCAGAGACTTGTTTACCCACTTACGGTTCTTGTTCAATGTGTTGTGTGGTTACTTTGCCACTCTGCATGATTTGTTTCATTCTATGAGCTTGTTACATGTTGATTTTTTCAGTGTCTCTCCTTGACCAATAACACATCAAGAAAATAATTCTATAATGTCTTTAATCATGGTATTTTGAGCTTACTACTAGGTGCATAGATCCAATTCATGGTGGAGTTTCATATTTTACAACCCATTCATCTGAGATGTTGACGTCTATTGGGTGGTGCCTTTTTTGTGTTATCGATGACATTATAGGAAGTTGTAAAGCATCATTGGATAGTTTTTAAAAATTATCTGATATGTGTAGGCTCTAAACATGAGTGTATTTCATCTTCATACCTAACTTGAATGGCTTAATTCATGTAGTAGTTCTACTAATATGAAGTTGACTCTACTGAATTTGAATATCATTTGTGACTTTAGATCCCTTAATGGACGTTGTATTGATTCAATATAAAGATTATATTTTCATGGAGATCAATTTAAGCTTGTTGAGAAATTTGAAAGAAATTAAAATCAAGCATAATATGCCTGTGTGTTCCTTCCATCATTTTTTCAAGCTGGCATTAAATTGATTTTTTTTCTTCAACTCACTATTGGTGTGAGCTCATTACACCAAATGTTGTAAGTATAATTCTATCTATATTTAATAAATTTTGGTGGTATGATATATGATAACAACACATATCTCATTCCTTCTTAAAAAATATTTCTATATCCTTCAGGTATATGTTCTTATATACAACTGATGTGGTGAAAATATTCCCATTAATAAGAATATTCCTTCACTACAATTGTATTTTCTCACCATAATTTGTGGAAAAGTATAACATAACTTCCATTTCAATTCATACATTCATCTAATAATTAAATGTCTTTCACCTAGATAACATTAAATTTATATTATTGGAAATTATAGAATATTTCATATACACTATATTAAATAAAATGTAAATAACATACAAATAAGTACAATGATTGATTTTTTTCGACAAAATGCGCTACATTATGAAATTATATACACATATATGTTATGTGTTATTCATAATATTATTATTGATGGAATTATATATATCTTACAATTTTTGTAACCCATATAAAGTTACATGTTATGAAATTATTTGTTGTACCCTGATAGAGCTCAAATTCATTGGGAAATGTATTGTATCTCATTGAATGATATTGGAATTAAGAGTAAACATAGTCTAGGATGGGACATTATACACTATTAGTTGATATAAATGTAAGTGATATTTGTCATATGATTATGTCTTTAGGTTTTATGATTTATCCTCATTATTATAATTTTGTAATCACATAAATCCTATATACTTATAAAAAAATCTTATATCCTGATTATTGACTTATATTCTATATCATACAGAGTATATATATGTTCTATTTTGACTTTAAAACAATAATTGATCTTATATATGTAGGTTTATTTTATTATCACTTATTATCATTAATTATGGTCACATATATTTCCCGTTACAATGTCACGACCTGTCCTTAGGGCCCGTGTCATTACTACCCCAAGCCCGCCTTCCATAGGCCAGGGGCTGGCGACTAGCAGCAAGGCGTAATTCACAGAAAAAGGGAAGGAATTGCCTTTGTAAAGTAAAAAAATACCGGAGAGAAAGAAAACAGAAGTAAACAAAAGAAAAAACTAGGTACAACAGTAAGTGCAGAAAAGTAAGTGGGCCAGAATACAAACACAAATTGCAAGTAAAGTACAACTGGAAAGGGAAAACAACAATTGAAAGTAAAGACACAACGTTAAGCCTTCCACTGGGAATCCCATCTGATGGGTGGGTACATATAGCCTCCACAGCTCCTCGGGTCCAGTCGTCCGCTCTGAGTACGTCCTGCCCAGTGGTCCACCTCTAGGTACCGACCTGCTCCTCAAGCCCAAACCACGATCAGCGTTGTACGTCATCTGCAACCAACCCAATGTAGTGCATGCGTAGACCGTGCAGGGGTGAGTATAAGATAATCAATAGGTACCCCGAGACCCCCGAAGGTCTCCCAGAATCCAAAAATGATAATCCAAAAAGGAAAGATACAATCACGAAGTAACATCAGACACTGCTTAGGTATATGCCCATACATATACCTAAGTCATCAATTCTAGTTCGCTCAAACGTCCGATCCCAACTACAAACTATTCCATACAAGAAAACACAACCAATTCCACATAGGAAAGCAAAACGTAATCCACATAGGAGAGCACAACACAATCCACATAAAAAAGCATAACATGATTCAGCTCGCACGAGTATACTTCTTCGTATGATGATAGAGATGATCAGATATTTTCACTGATTCATGTAAGCCATTGGACCCACAAAGGATCGAGAGGTACTAACCCCCGCAATGACCCACAAAGGATCTGACCCACACATGATCGATAGATAACTAACCCCCGAAATGACCCACATAGGATCGGTCCCACACAGAATCTGTAGGCGCTGGCCCACATAGGATCGCTGAGCACTGAGCCACACAAGATCTGACCCACACAGGATCGGTGGCACTGATCCACGTAGGATTACTGAGTGCTGTAGTCGTCGCCATTGAATCCACAGAGGATTTCTGCACAGTTGTCATTGTCGTCATAGTCGCCTCCAGCTCTAGGGTTCTCGCACACAACAAGCTCGTTAGGGAGGGTCCGCTCCGCGATCCGAGAGTCTAATACATCAACTGACACATTTTCCGGAGTTGATGTATCCAAAAGTTATGTATCGTCAATAGGAACTCAACGTCACAGACGGCGCGTCAATCGGACGCCCGGTCTGAGAGTTATTGGCTTTTTCGTCCCAGGGGCCCGATTGGTTTTTATGTCAAAACCAACCCGACCATACTCCACCTGCATCCAAACCCTGAGTGGAGTAAGCCAAAAGGTCCATCTCACTAAGAGGAACCCATCAATGTCGATGGAACATCAATCGGACGTCCAGATCTCAAGTTATAAGTGTTTCCACTCCGAGGGCCTGATTGGTTTCGTGTACGAACCAACCTGGCCGAACCCAAAATGCTCTGAAACCCTAAGTGCAATATAACAAAACAACCGTCTCGATCCAAGGATCATTACGCAACTGACGGTACGTCGATCGGAGTCCCGTAGCTCATGTTATGGGCAGCAGACTAAATGAGGTTCGATATTAAGGGGTTCGGGCCCCGTCCGACCCGGTCTGATACCCCAAGGGTCAGCCCGAACCAGGTCGACTCGAACCGGGTCCGGGTCCGGCCCGCTTGGGCACGGGCCGGCCCGGCGCGCTGACGCGGTGGCGCCAGCCACGGGCTCAGTCATTTCGGCCGAGCGAAGGGACGCGGGTGGCACTGCCCCCCGTTTTTTTGAGGATGCGACCCCACGTGGGGGATGATTTTCTAGTCAGCCAGGTGTCGTAATCCCCGGCTCTCCCCCCGACCGGCCGTCCCGCTTCTGCCGGCCAGCTTCTACCTCCACGGGACCGGCGACAGCCGGTCCCCGCTGCTCCGACGCCGGTAGCCCAGAACCGGCAGCCAGTCTCCCTGCTCAGCCGCGGCCCGGAACCGGCCGCGACCTTGGTCTGTCCGGTGGGGCGTGACGACACCACGCCCTTCCTCCGTGACCCCCGCTCCGGCCGTGGTACATTGTGGTTCTCTAGTGCGGCGTGACGGCGCCACGTCTTTGGTTCGTCTTCAACGGCGCGGCGTGACGGCGCTGCGCTTCTTCCCTTTCATTAATATTTTTAGCATGGTGCTTCGGCACCGTGTTGCCTTGCTCGTGCCACAATCAAAATCAAACCATCAAGTGGGAGGAGGGTCGGCCATGTTCGTGTGGTTCGACGTCCACTCATTATTGCGATATCAAGAGGCTCAAAATGAATAGAAGATGGCGACAGAAGTAATTACATAAATAAACAACAACCTCGTCGAATTTGATGAGCAAGGATTCGTTGCGGAAACAACCGTCGCATAAGAAGGTGTTGGGGAGGGAGGATCATCGCATCACGAAGAAGCATCATGGAAGAGGCGTTGCAGAAGAAGCGTTTCTGGCGTCGCGGTACACGGCGTCGCATAGTCGATCTCCGAGGATTTGGCGTTCTTCGTCGGAGGTCGGTGCGTTCTTCACGTTCTTCGCATTCTTCACGTTATTCGTCAAAGAAGAAGGCTTTTATCCAAATCCACTCCATGCAACAAGTTCCAACAGAAATAAAATAAGAGTTGTCTTATTTTATTTACTCTCAATCCAATGTTTGAAATTCAAAACAACCGAAATGATTAATTAATTAAATTAATTAATTTTAGCGATTTAACAGCCCAAATTAATGAGGCGTTTCTTAACCAGAATAAATGCACAATTTGACATCATTAAAAGGGGGGGTGTGAGTGCATTACTTAGAAAGAAAGAAACGGTGGGGCTCGTGCGGGCCCCACTTCACAAATATCCTACCAAGTGGGTAGGATATTGTGGGTCCCACCTTATCCTCTTAACATAGGTTAAGCCGCTTTAATTAAAATAAAATAAATTGTCGCACCACTTTTATTTTATTCCTTAACTTAGCCCCAAAAATTAAAAACCACACCCGAGAAAACGCAACTCCGGAAAAGGTGTTTCTAAGAAATTACCGGCGCTGTGATTCCATTGGTGCCCTCAAAATTTGATTCCGAGTACTGGTTCAAATGTTAGTAAAACCCTCTTGTTCGTTCACCGAACGTACTCAAGCTAAACTTCGGAAAGTCATTCCGGGCACACCGGGCCCCGGAATCAGGTGTCGTGAGAAACAGTGTTCTTGTAAAAATAATTCCCAAGAAAATTAAGAAAAATATTTCAGTGAATTTTTCTGGTCATTACATCACTCCAACTCAGGGATTTACGTCCCCATAATGACAAATAAAAAACTAGGTAATCAAATGTGGGTATTGAGCACGCATCTGAGCCTCCCGCTCCCAAGTGCTCTCCTGGAGGTTCCTGTGCTCCCATCTGATGCGCACTAGTGGAATCGACTGTCCACATAGGACCCGCTCTTGTCGATCCTAAATCTCCACCGGAACCTCCACAAAAATCTCCCCATCATCAACGTCCATCTCCCCATGGTCAATTATATGTGTCAGGTCATGCACGTATCTTCTCAGCTGAGATACGTGGAAGACGTCATGAACCCGGTGCAACTGAGGTGGTAGAGCAAGGCGATAAGCCACCTCGCCAATCCTGCTGAGGACCTGGAACGGTCCGATGACCTGATGAGATAATATCCCGCCTTTGCCAAATATCCATAATCCACATCATGGTGAGATCCACAAGAATATGTGGTTTCCATCCTTGAACTCCAGTGGCCTCCGCCTCTTATCATCATAAGACTATGCCGGCTCTGAGTTGTCCTCATCCACTACTGGATGATCTGGACCTTCTCTATCATGTCCTGGACCATCTCCGGTCCCACAAACGCTGAATCCCTAGGGTCTATACAGCATAGCTGTGATATGCAAGGTCGGACGTACAACGCCTCGTATAGTGTCATCCCAATGGTGGAGTTGTAGCTGTTGTTGTACGCAAACTCCACCAAGGGTAGGTGGTCCTCCCAGTTGCGACCAAAGTCGAGTAAACATGCATGGAGAATGTCCTCGATAGTATGTATGGTCCTCTCCATCTGACCATCTGTCTGAGGGTGAAAGGTGGTACTCAGACGTAGCTGCGTCCCGAATGCCTCCTGCAACACCTTCCAAATCCGGGAAGTAAATCGAGCATCTTGATCGGAGATGATAGATGATGGCACACCATGAAGCCGCACAATCTCCTGAATGTAGAGATGTCCCATGCTCTCCACTCATACCTACTCTCTGATGGTTAAGAAGTGAGACGACTTGGTGAGTCGGTCGACAATCACCCAAATGGAGTCGTGACCTCTGAAAGTGCGTGGAAGTCCAGTGACAAAGTCCATAGATATCCCATCCCACATTCAGTCTGGGACCTCCAAGGGTTGTACCAGTCCTGCTGGTACTTGATGCTCTGCTTTCACCTCCTGGTAGGTGGGGCATCGTGAAACAAACTCTTCCACAACCTTCTTCATGCCCGGCCACCAGTGCTCTCATCTGAGATCCTGGTACATCTTCACCACTCCCGGATGTACCGCCAAAGGGTAAGTGTGTAACTCTCTCAGAACCTCCTCCCGCAATGAAACTGGTACGAAGGTACATCCTCTGAAAATGATGTCGTGCTCTCCTCCTATAGAGAAACCATCAGGTTCCTGTACTGAGGATATCTGTGCACGCCGCGTCTCATAGTCGGCGTCCCCACGCTGTGCCTCTCAGACCCGCTGCAGTAGCGTAGGAGTGATTGTGACTGACTGAAGGAAGGCTGCTCCATCTCTATCCACAAAGGATATCTGCAAAGCAGCTAGCTGCTCTGTCACCTCCCCACGTAGCTGAATGCCTGTCCTCCTGCTGAGAGCATCGGCTACTACATTCCACTTACCTGAAGTATAGACTATCATAAAGTCATAGTCCTGGAGTAACTCGAGCCATATCCGTTGTCTTAGGTTCAGGTCCCTCTGAGAGAAGACATACCTGAGAATATGATTGTCAGAATAGACTATAAAGCGCTCACCCATCAGATAGTGTCGCTACACCTTCAAAGCGAAGACCACTGCTGCTAACTCCATGTCATGGGTAGAATAGTTCTGCTAATGAGGCCTCAACTGAAATGATATATAGGCGATCACTTCCCCCTGATACATGAGGACACATCCAAGTATGGTCTCTGATGCATCACAGTAGACTACGTACCCTACTCCCTTGTCCGGTAACCTCAAGATAGATGCGCTGGTCAATCTCTGTCTCAGCTCCTGGAAGATCTACTGACATCTGTCTGACCACACAAAGGGTTTCCCATTCTTCATAAAATATTATAGTGGTGACGCTATTCTGGAGAAGTTTGGCACAAATCTCCGATAGAATCCAGCTATCCCAAGAAACTCCTCACCTCCGTCACTATCCGGGGTGGCTCCCAAGCTGGCACTGCCTCGATTTTCACTGGATCCACCGCAACTCCCACCTCAGAGATGAAGTGTCCCAAGAACTGGACCTCATGTATCCAGAACTGACACTTCGAGAGCTTACCATAAAGGTAGTGCTCTCAGAGTTTTTCTAGTAGAATCTGAAAGTGGTAGGCGTGCTCCTCCTCGGTCGTCGAGTATATCAAAATTTCGTCGATGAAGACGACGACAAATCGATCGAGGTATGGCTGAAAGATCATGTTCATGAGGCCCATTAACACTTCAGGAGAATTTTTTACGCTGATGGGAATAACCAAGAACTCATAGTGGCCATACCGACATCTGAAGGCCGCCTTCTGCACATCCTCATCCCAAACTCTGAGCTGATGATAGCCTGACCTGAGGTATATCTTTGACAACCACCGTGCTCCCTTGAGCTGGTCGAAGAGGTCATCAATCCTAGGTAGCGGATGCTTGTTCATCACTTTCACATGGTTCAGGCGACGATAGTCGACATAAACTCGCAAGCTCCCGTCCGCCTTCTTGGTGAACAAAATCGGGGACGCCCTGGGTGAACCACTGGGTCGGATGAATCATTTTCCCTACAAGTCCTCCAACTATACCCGTAGCTCTCGATGCTCGGTGGGAGCCATCCAATATGCTGGGGTGGATATCAAAGCTGTATCGGGTTATAGATCAATATAATATTCTACATCTCTGCGAGGAGGTAGTCCTCAAACGTCATCTGGAAAAACGTTCGCATACTGATCCCCCACTACAGGAAAACTAGGACTTTGCACGTCAACAGATCCTAGGATGATTCTATCCAACTGATGAGTGATGGGTTGTCCTCTTCTCTGCGAGAGTCCATCATGTGCTATGAAGGATCCCTTCTCGCTGGTGAAGGTTAACCTTCTCCCGTCGGTGCATACACATCACACCTTGCGCCTAATACAGTCAATCTGAGCATGGAATGGAGATAACCAATCGAGGCCCAAGATTATGTCGTAAGGCCTCGACGCCACTACAAGAAGATCCCAGCCGAAGATCTCGCCTCCTAGTGTAAGCTCACACTGCCGGCACCAGTGCCTAATCGTTAAGTCTGCTCCCGTATGAGTCTCTAGACATAAGGATTGAGCCAACGGCTCTGTCGGAATCTCCGAGCTCCGAACAAGTGCAGCGACAATGAAAGAATGACTTGATCTTGTGTCTATAAGAACTGCAGCAAGGGTGGAATAGACACAGATAGTACCTCAAATCATCTCGGGCGCGCCGTGGGCGTAGGCCTCCAAAGCTTGGAACTGTGCATGTCTCTTCCCGCCTGCTCTCTATGGTCAGGGTGGACCTCCTGGTGGTGGTGGTGGTGGTGGTAGAGCCTCAAAGCGTCACCCACCACCTGCTGCTCGGCCAACTCCTCTGCCTCGTCCGCCTGCTCCCTGTGGACCGCCACGGTTGACCCTCTGCGTCTTCCTGGGTGGCCCCTCAACTGTCTTCTGCTTCTCAGCACGGCGGGTCGGGCAGTCACGAGCCATGTGGCCCTGCCCGCCGCATGCGTAGCACTGTCTGCCTCTCGAATGACTAGATCCACGTTGTTTACCCCGCACTGTAGAGCTAGTGTCCTGAGTTCGTCTTTCTGAGGGTCTGGTCTACCCGGAACCAAGAGTCATCCGTCGACTGCCTGCTGCAAAAGAATCTGCTACGCGTCGCCCTATGGTAGGTTTCGCTGCTGATGTAGACTCGGCCAGAAAGATCTCGATGAGATGGGCTCGCTCCAGTACTCCTGCCTATGTCGGAATGCTGAGGGAGATCAGCAATGACCTGATCTCATGCCTCAATCCCTACTCAAAGGTCCGGGCCCGGAATAATGGGTCCCGTAACATGACTTTCGAGTACGGAGAGAGATCGGTAAATCTCGACGAGTACTGGGAGACCGTCAAGCTACCCTGCAGCAGCTGTAGAAGCTCTTGTATGTGCACTGCACGGAGGGTGGCTAGGACGAACTCCATGTGGAAGAGGTTCTCAAAGTCCGTCCAGAGGAGATATTCCTCATCGTGAACCTGGAGCATCAAGCACCACCATCTGCCTACGGCCGCGTGCAGTAGGCTCACTGCGAGGATCACCATGAGGTCTGCGGGTGTCCTTACTAACCTGAAAACTCGTACAACTGCCTCTAGCCAATACTCACCTACCTGGGGTCTATCTCCCCATGGAACCTGGGTGGTATGTAGCATTGAAACTCGTGCAGTGCACTAAGGCAACGTGCATCGTCAGCGGCTAGGGCTGGTAGCATCGGTGGCTCTGCGAGTAGAGGTACCTCCGGTGCCCCTGCTGTCAAAGGGCCCTGTACCGAGGCCTCGTCGCTCACTGGGATGTCGTCATGTACAACGCTCAGAACCCTAGCTGGCTGCTGTCGTGGGGCCATCCAGAAAAGAAACAGGTGATCCACGGTCAAATTGTATACCTAGTGAGCTGACACAAAGTAATCACAAAGAAAATTTGAAACACACATGAAATCAATGTTCTCATGCATTAAGTCATAAATCAGAAGTAAGGACCTAGTGTACGGATACGTCAGCCGCCACACCAACACTGGACTCCCTGGACTGATAACCACTCTCAATAATCTTAACATTATTGCTTCAAATAGAAAAAGATCAGAGTCTTGAGTTTTGCGGTAGAACCGAACTCCTCTGATACCAATTTTTCACAACCCGTCCTCGGGGCCCGTGCCATGACTACCCCAATCCTGCCTTCCATAAGCAAGGGGATGGTGACTAGCACCAAGGAGAAATTCCCAGAAAAAGGGAAGTCATTTCCTTTGTAATGTAAACAAAGACCACAGAGAAAGAAAGAAGAAGTAAACACTAAGATAAAACTGGGTACAATAGTAAGTGCGGAAAAGTAAGTGGCCCAGAATACAAACCCAAACTAAAAGTAAAGTACAACTAGAAAAGGAAAACTGTAACTGAAAGTAAATCCACAATGTTGAGCCATCCAATAGAACTCCCACCTGAAGGGTGGGTACAGATATCCTCCATAGCTCCTCGGTTCTAGTTGTCCGCTCTGAGTACGTCCCGCCCAGTGGTCCACCTCCAGGTACCGACCTACTTCGCAAGCCTCAACCACGATCAGCGATGTCCATCTTCTGCAACCAAAACAACGTAGTGCGGGCGTAACCCATGTAGGGGTGAGTATAAGCTACTCCGTACGGACCCCGAGACCCCCTAAGGTCTCCTAGAATCCACAAAGGAGAATCCACAAAGGAAAGATACAATAACGAAGTAACATCAGACATTTCTTAGGTGTATGCCCATAAATATACCTAAGTCATCAATTCCAGTTCGCTCCAACATCCAAGCCCAAGTACAACTCATTCCACCCATGAAAACACAACCCATTCCACACTGGAAATCAAAACGTAATCCACACAGGATAACACAACACAATCCACATAGGAAAGCAAAACATGATTCAGCTCACACCGGTATACTTCTTCGTATGACAATAGAGATGATCAGATATTTCCAATGATTCATCTAAGCCATCGGACCCACAAAGGATCGATAGGAACTAACAACCGCAAATACCCACAATGGATCTGACCCACACAGGATCGATAGGTAATTAACCCCCGCAATGACCCACATAGGATCAGACCCACACAGGATCTGTAGGCGTTGGCCCACATAGAACCGATGAGCGCTGAACCGCACAAGATCTGACCCACACATGATCGGTGGAACTGATCCACGTAGGATCACTGAGTGCTGTAGTGGTCGCCGTTGAATCCACATAGGATTTCTACATAGTCGTCGTCGTCGTCGTCACAGTCGCAGCCAGCTCTAGTGTTCTCGCACACAGCAAGCTCGTTCGGGAGGGTCCGCTCCATGAGCCGAGGGGCTGATACATCCACTGACACATAGTCTGGAGTTGATGTATCCAAAATTTTCGTATCGTCAACAGAAACTCAACATCATGGACGACACGTCAATCAGACGCCCGGTCTGAGAGTTATTGGCCTTTTCGTCATAGGGGCCCGGTTCGTTTTACATCAAAACCTACCCTACCATACTCCACATGTATTCAAACTTTGAGTGGAGTAATCCAAAAGGTCTGTCTCACTAAGAGGAATCCATAAAAGTCGACGGCACGTCAATCGGACGTCCGAAACTCAAGTTATAAGTGTTTCCACTCCGAGGGCCTGGTTGGTTTTGTGTACGAACCTACCCAGCTGAACCCAAAGTTCTCTGTAACCCTAAGTAAAAAATACTGAAACGACCGTCTCGATCCAAGGATTGCTATAAAATTGGAGGTACATCGATCAGAGGCCCGTAGCTCATGTTATGGTCAATAGACCGAAAAAGGTTCGATATTAAGGGGTTCGGGCCCGATCCGACCCGGCCCTATACCCCTAGGGTCGGCCCGAACCGGGTCGACCCGAATCAGGTCCAGGTGTAGCCCGCTTGGGCACGGCCCGGTCTGGCGGACCGGCCAGGGCTCCCAGCCCGGTGCGCCGGCACCTGCCAGGGGCTCAGCCATTTCGGCCGAGCGAAGGGACGCGGGGGGGGGGGGGCAACCCCCCCCCCCCCCCGTTTTTTTGATGTGAGGCCCCACGTGGGGGCCTCTTTACTGGTCAATTGGGGGTCATAACCCGAGACTCTCCCCCAAACCGGCTGGCCCGCTTCGGCTTGCCGGCATCTGCCACCACGAGACTGGCGACGGCCGCCCCCCTGCTCCGACGCTGGCGGCCCTAAACCGGCCACCGATCTCCCTACTCCGCCACAGCCCGGAACCGGCCGCGGCCTAGCTCCAACCGCGACGTTGGTCTGTCCGGTGCAGCGTGACAGCGCCACGCCCCTCCGCTGCAGCCCCCACTCCGGCCACAGTAATTTTTGGTTCTCTGTGCTGCACGACGGTACCACGTCTTTGGTTCGTCTTCAACGGCACGACGCAACGGTGCTGCGCTTCTTCCCTTTCTTTAATATTTTCTGCTCGGTGCTTCGGCACCGCAATGCCTTGCTTGTGACACAATCAAAATCAAACGAAAAAGGGGGGAGGGTCGTCCGTGTTCGTGCGGTCTGACCTCCTCCTGTTATTGCGATATCTAGCTGCTCAAAAAGAGATGAAGATGGTGACAAAAGTAATCTCAAAAATAAACCCCTACCTCATCGAATTTGATGAGCGTGGATTCGTCACGGAAACAACCGTCGCGGAAGAAGGTGTCATGGAGGGAGAATCGTCACATCGTGGAGAAGCGTCGCGGAAGAAGCATCGCGGAAGAAGCATTGCTGGCATCGCGGTACATGGCGTCATGTATTCGATCTCTGAGGATTTGGCGTTCTTCGTCGTAAGTTGGTGCATTCTTCACGTTCTTCGTGTTCTTCGCGTTCTTCGTCCAAGAAGAATGCTTTTCTCCAAATCCTCTTCATGCAACAAGTTCCAACAAAAATAAAATAAGAGTTTCTTTATTTTATAAACGCACAATCCAATGTTTGAAATTCAAAATAAACGAAACGAATAATTAATTCAATGAATTAATTGTAACGATTTAACTGCCCAAATTAATGAGGCGTTTCTTAACTAGAATAAATGCACGGTCTGACGTCAATAAAGGGGGGGGGGGCTGCGGGAGAGTTACTTAGAAAGAAAGAAATGGTGGGGCTCATGCGGGCCCCACCTCACAAATATCCTACCAAGTGGGTAGAATATTGTGGGTCCCACCTTATCCGCTTAACATAGGTTAAGTCTCTTTAAGTAAAATAAAATAAATTGCCGTACCACTTTCATTTTATTCCTGAACATAACCCCAAAAATTTAAAACCACACCAGAGAAAAGGAAACTACGAAAAAGGTTTTTCTTAAGTAATTATCAGCACTGTGATTACATTGGTGCCCTCAGAATTCGATTCCGAGCACCAGTTCAAAAGTTAGTAAAACCCGCTTGTTCGTTCACTGAATGTACCTGAGCTAAACGTCGGAAAATGATTCTCGGCACACCAGGCCTCAGAATCAGGTGTCGTCAGAAACTGCGTTCTTGTAAAAAAAATTCCCAAGAAAATTAAGAAAAAAATTTCATTGAATTTTTCAGGTCTTTACATAAAATGATTTTTGTTTCACTCTCTTCTTAGTTTTTATATTTCATTTTGATGTTCAATGAAAAGCCGTCCGAAAGGAATTTCTAATTTGTAATAAACATACATGGATGAAATGTGTATATTACCCCGAGTTATGATTAATAGGTACATTGTTCTAAATAAATAAAAATATTTATCTTGAGAGTTTTTAAAAAAATTTATTTTTAATGAATGACTGTTAAGAACCAGAAATGAAATTTATGTTAGAGGAATCTCAGATTATCTTAGAGTGTAATTTGATTATTTTTGGGAATTAGGATAATGAAAATTTATGTCCATATCCATTGATAGTTGATGGTTTTATGAAAATAAATAAATATTAATTTACCATATAATGATATTAGATTAAATTTTTGGATTACATTTATGTTAATTATTGAGTTCATCATCAAGTAAAATATAGAGGAAATACATTGTTTAGTGGGTATAATGAAACATCCTCATATAACAATGTTTTTCATTTATTCCAAATCATTAATTAAAATTGAAATTATAAATGAATGTTTTATTTTTAAATAATCAAATATTTATAAAAATAAAAATCACTAATGTATATTGTTTACAAATATTTTTAATGTAAATGGAAATATATTTATTATACATATTTAAATACAAATAGTTTACTTCTAGGCTGAGCGTTAACATGAGGGGTTTGTCAAGGATATAGGTAATGAACTGATAAACAAAGTATGAAAATGGAAAAACAACAACCAGAGCCCTATATTTTGTCTTATGTACATTATCCATTCACTATATATAAAATATTAGACATTATTAATTATATTTATAATTCATTTTACATATGCAGTTTTATTTTATATATTCATTTAGAATATATTGATTTTCATAATAATTAAATCATTATAATAATTTGGATAAATTATATATAATATTGAAATATTACCTTAACATGAACTATAATTAGAGTATAGTTTGTTTTATATATAAATGATATTTATCATATTTAGTGGGTATGTTTTACAACTCAATAATATTTTTAATTTTAAATAATAAGTTATATTGATTATTATAATGAAATGGTGGTAAATATGGGTTATTTATATTTTAATAATGGCGTAAAATTATAATAATACAAAAATGAATTATTAAATTATGATAAAATAATATTAAAAAATGAAAATTAGTAATTGAAAATTCATTTTTAATATGAAATAAAATGGATGTTATACTAAAATCATCTTATTTAACATGTAGTTAGATTATAATGTCAAAATAATAAGGTTAATTATTTAATTAAATGTAAACACGTTACATCTGAAAATTATTATTTAGAAACCATAAAATAATTAATAGATTATAAAAATGACAAATATTAACACATGTAACAAAAAAATAACCACTATTTTAAATAAATTAATCATTATGTATATAATAATATTTTAATTTATCTTTTAAAAAAAATTGGATTTGGTAAAAAATAACTCAGTTTTGGAATAACAATATCTAAAAATTATAAGGGTTATCATTTTCGTATTTTTTTGAAGATGTTGATTTTGAATGAATTTTAAAAAAAAATATAAATGCCACATGTTTTATGACATCATCATCAATTAAATATGATTTAACATTTTATCAAAATATATCATATAAAATCATTTATTTTGAAATTGATAAATAATTTTAAAAATATTATTTTTAATTTTTAAATTTATATAAGGATTTGTAGAATATAAATTTTTTAGTATAAATATTTATATTTTGAAATTGATTAATAATTTTAAAAATATTATTTTTAATTTATAAATTTATATAAGGATTTGTAGAATATAAACTTTTTAGTATAAATAATTATATTTGGATACAATACATTTATTTTTGTGGTTGGAAGGTCTAGATTAATTTTTTTAATGATTTTATATACAAATAAACTTATTTTATTAATTATTATTAAAATAATTCATTTTATTCAAATCTATTCAATATTATTTTTAACAAATATTAAAATAATAAAATATTATATACAAAATACACATTTAAGATGACTATACAAGCACCCCACATTCACCCCTACCTCTTCACAAAAAAATTATTTTCATTTTTGAATCACTAAGAAAACCAATTAAATAATCCATCTCCTTGTCTCTATTCCACTGTTCATGACAATAACTCTCCGTCAAATGTATTTAATCCTATGAAAAAAAGGATACATAAGAGAAAAGAAAGGCTTCACAAACCCCGTTCCTTTTCAGTAGAAATATTATTATAATAAAATATTTTAAATTTCCTATTTGAAAAAATACCCATTTTATTATCGTAATTTTGATATATTATCACTAAGGTATTTCTTATTCATTTAGATTATATCCCTAACCTAATCTCTCAATATGTTAATTTAAAAGGGATTCAAAATAAGATCATTATTTTATAATTTTTATTATTTAAGTTAAAAATCTATATTTAACATTGATTTTGTTTCTTCCTTGAATCAATGAGTATTTAATTATAATAAATTGAAAATATATATTCATAAATTTCAACCATTATACAATAACAATACCCTGAAAACGCCCTATTTTCCTAAAAAAAAGTTTTTCGCCACACATGGTCCCTCCCACATAACCACATAAGTCATTAGAAAAATGAATATCTTCACAAAATAATTATCTTTTAGTGTAATTTTCTTGTCATTCAAAAATAAAATAGGATAAATCCAACGAGTTTAACCATCATGTTCACTAATATTTGATAATATTCATTTTCATTGGAGTTCGAATTAGGTATTTTTGAGTCAATAAGATTTCATTATTACTTTTACATTCCTTCTTATTTTGAAAATTACAAAAACTCTATCTGAAGACAAATTTATTTTCTCCAATATTTTATATTCATAAAGAAACTTTTCCTTCCCCAAGTAAATTTATCCATATCATGTTTTCATTTTTCATAATCTAAGTAATAATTTTTTTCGTATCTAAAACTTTGGAATCATATAAATAATTATTCATAGAGAAATATGTTTTTAGGATCTAAATTTAGGTTCTGAATTCTCTAATTTGAGACACCGAACTTCTGAGTTCAGACTCCAAATTCTATGAATTCAGACACCGATATTTCTGAGTTCAGGACCCAAATTTCCATGAAATTCTATACTCCAGAATTCTATAGAATTCAGGTGCCAAATTCTTTGGAAGACATTATTCATAAAACCCATGTATTAAAGACACAAAATTGTTCTTTGGATATACTCTAATTGTTTATTTTTCAATACACTCTGAAAAGTGTATTTGGTTAGGAAACCATATTTTTCTTACTCTTATTTTAGTTATGAAACAATGTCATGATTTTTGTTTCCAACCAACTGTTGATTGAGAGAAATGTGGACATGTCCCTCTGAAATTCAAGGAAAAATATGACTGATGGAGGAGGGAGTTAGCAGTTGATGATGTGCCTATGAATAATAGATCATTTGTACGAGCTCATAACCAGAAGAGAGGTTGATCAATCTAGAAATTAAATTCTACTGAATTAATTTATATAGAGAGAGATTTTATTTCTTTGTGCATACTAAACATATTTTTCAGAATTTCTTTTTGTGACTTCTACTTTTGCTGAGTACATTCCATGGATTCCTGGGATATGATGATAGTGGTGCTCACTAACTTGAAGTTTGAGGGCTTGCAGAAATAACAAGATAGACTCCAATATTTTTATTGTGGGGTTACCTGGTGTGGGTAAGACAAACATTCTTGATAGTATAAATCAATGTACATTTATCCATGTTTTTTGGATACACTTTTATTTGGGTTAAGAGATTTAATACTTGTTACAGTACTATTTCATGTTTTCTGCTGCATTTTGGTTGTTATGGAAAGTATAATTATCTTATAAATTCTCATTCTGGTATTTTGATTAGTAAGATTATATACGATTTATGGTGGAGTCTTATCTGTGTAAACTTTTCTTAAGTTTCATTTCCAAAACCAAATTTCCAAAATAAAGAATGTTTTTTGAACTAAGAAGTATTCTGAATTTACCTTGTTTAAAATTGATAAACATTACCATCCTTAAGAGTTCCTAATGATTTTTTAAATTATAAAATTCACCCCCTCTTGAATATTGAGCATCTACATTAATTATTTTGATCATACAATTGGTATCATAGGAGGTCTCTGAGATAATTATATTCATATATAAGTTTTCTTTCTAAATTTTTTCTTTGTTAAGTATTCTCCTTGCTTAGAATATTTTTCCTTGATTACAAAAATTTATTTCTAACTACTTAGTGTGGAAAGACAATTTATAAGAGATGGAAGGAACAAATGTTGGTTCAATTGACAATATTAATCCTTCTAGAAAGCCTATTTATTATGGGAATGATTATTAATATTGGAGAGACTTATTGAAGAATTTTTTAATTAACACTTGAGTGGAAAACATTGTCATGCATATGGGAGATTACAATATTCATCATAATGATGTCAGAACTTTTACTAATCAGGAGAAGTATGAATATCAACTAAACTACATGGTACGCAACACTTTGTTGTGTTCCATTTCCTAGAATATATATAGCTAGATTTATTCTTGTGAAGCAAAATATTTTATTTGGAAGATTATTGATGTTACACATTTTGGTACATCCAAAGTAATTGATACTAGAATAGCTATGCATAGAGCTGAGTACCATGGTTTTTTTCTTTCCATGTAGAGAACAGATAAGTAATGTACAATAGATATTTATGACTATTGTCAACAGCTTGCAATCCATGGGTGAAAAATGTTTTGATGGTGAGGCACTTGTAGAAATGATTATAGACATCATGCCTATTGAGTAGGAATCCAATAGAATATCTATAGATGAGAAGACGAAATTATCACATATCACTAATGATGAGATTTTTGGATATTTTCTTCAACATGATACTAGAATGATGATTGATGCTGATATTGTTAAGAAAAAGAATAAAAATCGAAGTTTTTCTTTTACAATTACCTCAAGTAATATGAAATCTATGACTCTTGAGACTGTTACGAGATCTTAATCCTTTAAGGTATCTATTTTATCTAAATCAAGTTAAATTCAAACTTCTGAGAATGAACTATATAATATTTCTTTAATTATGAACAAGATAGTTGGGAAGAAATACTTTCATTATAGATACAAGAAGAGGGAAATAAATGATAATAAAGGCTCTGATGTCACTTGGTATGAATTCAAAATAGCTGAACACATAAGGATAAATTTCCCTACGATTATGAGAAAGGATAAAATGGGAATGCATTATGAGAGGAATAGAAAGAAGTACTACGATGATAAATAGAATAATGTTTTGAATTCTAATGAAACTAGGAGTGCTAGTGGTGAAGACTCATCTGATAAATCCTCAGATTATGAATCTTCTAGACAAAAGAATCATTGTCTAATATCCAGATTACTTATTGAAAATCATTTTTTATGGATAGTGTACACAATGTTGAATCCATGACCAATGTATACATGATTTCTAATTAAATTGATAGTAAATACAATGATTCCATGGATGAAAAATCTTCTTCTTATGAAGATAATACTTTACCTACTGATGAATACATTTCTAGGTTTGCTAATCTTGTTGGGAATAAAAATTCAAAAGTCTTCAAAAATTTTGATAAGGAACATAGTAGGATTTCTATCTTACTAAAGAAATATCCGATCTTTCTAATGATCTTGATAAGAAACACCTTGATTTTGAATGTATTTTAAAAAAACCATTAGATTGTTAATTCGGAGAAGTATAAACTTTCTATGAATCTTGAAAAACTAATTAATATGACATATTATTTTGAGACAAACTCTATTGTTAAAAAAATGTTTTGAGAATAAGATGTTTGTTATCAGACTAGTGTCAGAAATATTTTCCTTGATTAAGGGTTAGTCAAAATTTACCATAGGTATGGAAAACATTGATAAAAGGTATTTCCAAATTCAACCTTTAAGGAATAATTCTGGTTTTGGTTATACTAGTTAAAAATAATTTTTTTTAACAAATATTTTGTTCATCAAAGTACTCAGTTATACACTAAGTTTCAGTGTTGTGGAAATTGGGAATAAATTGTTCCTTAAACAATACTAATTCATTATATTTTACTAATGTTTATTTTTCAATGAAAATGTGTATTTTTAAAACATTGATTTTTGATGCTTATAAATCCAAGATTTTTTTAGTTTTGAATGTTTAACTCTCTTATTTTCAAGAATATAAAGAATTTACCAACAGAAATACTTGGTATATGGATATTGTATTTTCCCAGTATATGAATAGTAAAAAAAACTACATCGAAATGATTATCAAGATGAATGGAAGAAAAGTTTCATTCAGAGATAATTCTATATGAGAAATTATTTGTATATGTAAAATAGTTCTTCTTGGAAAAAATTTGATTTAAAGTGTTTTATTTTTTATAATTCTTAATCACAAACTAATTAACATTAGTCAATTATGTGATTAAGGTTACCTTGTGAATTTGAGAAATGACATGTGCTTCGTAAACAATTCAAACGAGGAGTTTATTATTTTTTATCATAGGAAAGAGAATTCTTACACAATAAACATAAAAGACCTTAAAAGCCAATATGTACCTTGCCTTAGTGCAATGAAATATCATTCTTGGTTTTGTCATAGAAGGTTATGACATTGTCACCTTATGAACATATGAAAACTCTCTAAGAAACGATTAGTTAAGGATCTATCAGATCATATATTTGATTCTTCAAAAGTATGTGATCCTTTTAAATATGTCAAGAAAAATAAATCATGTTTTAAATTAGATGGTTAAGTCACATGCACAGTTGAGTTAAAGTTAGTTCATATGGATCTTTTTGGTCCTATACAAACTGGATGAATTAGAGGAAAATATTATGTATTTTTCTTAGTTGATGATTACACTTGATTTACCTGGGTCTATTTTCTATCAATGAAATATGAAGCATTATATATTTTCAAAACATTTATAGCCCAAGATTAAAATGATAAAAAACCTTTCTTTGGTAAATAGTCATAGTGATCAGGGAGGTGAAATTTAAAATTATTATTTTGAAACATTTTGTAGTAGACAAGCCATTACTCATAACTTCTCATCACCTAGAACACCTCAACAAAATGGTGTTGTTGAAAGAAGAAATAGAATTCATTAAAAGATAACATGAACCATTTTGATTGAATATTTAGTAGCCAATAATTTTTGGGATGAATCAGTAAGTACTTATTTGTATACTATAACTTTTTTCTTATTAGGAATTTATATAATAAAACACATTATGAGTTAAGTAATTTTAGAAAACCTAGACTTTCCTGCTTCAAGGTTTTTGGATACAAGGTATTCATTCGTGAATAATAATTAAAATATTCAAAAATTTGGACCAAAATCTTATGAAGGAATTTTCTTAGGCTTCTCCACAACATCTAAGGCATATATAGTTTGAATAAAAATACTTGTATAGTTGAACAAAAATCACATTAAATATTTAATGAAACTGGTCCTTTTGTTTTTTAAAAACCTCAACCTACATATTCTTATGTATTTTCAAAAATTGACTATCGACCACCGTAATAATATCCTTATAATTAGGAAAATGTTAAAGAAATTTTTTTTGAAGAATTTACCCCATAAGTCTTCCTACCCTATGTTGATGAATAGGTTTTATGAAACACTTATCAATTGATTCTAATAATCATCCTAGTGATAGTATCATTGCTGATGTAAATCAACCTCTAAGGACTAGATGTTCCTTATGAAATGAAGTTGAACATCTAGAACGTGTTTCCCAATAAGAACTAAAAAGCATTAAATAAGCTTTAGGTGATGATTATCTGATAAATTCCATGAAATATGAGATAAATTAATTCGAATATAATAAAGAATAGACCTTGGTTGAATGTCATGAGGAACCATCTGTTATTGGAGTAAAATGGTTCTTCAATTTTAAATTTGTTGAAAATGGAATAATATTATGAAATAACACAACATTGGTTACTAAATGATATAATCAATATGAAGAAATAGACTATAAAGATTATTATTTTGCAGTAGCCATACCTAAATCTATTCTTATTTTACTTGCCTTTGCAGCATTCTTTAATTTCAAAAATTTTTAAATGGATGTTAAATGTTCTTTCTTTAATGGTTTTGTAAAATAGAATGTTATTGTTGATCAAAATCGTGGTTATGATGATTTAAAGCACCCTGAACATTTTAAAAAACATTCAAAAACATTTTATGGACTTAAGAAAGCCCCTCGAGCATGGTAATATAGACTTATATAATGTTTGATTCAAAATAATTATGTTAAGGGAATGCGGATCCAACCCATTTTATAATGAAAGATAAGAAAAATGTTTTTATTGTTCAAATTTATGTTGCTGACATAAAATTTAGTTAAACTTAGAAATCATTAACTGATTCCTTTACAGATCTAATGAAATCTGAGTTTGAAACGATTATGATGGGTGAGTTATCATATTTCCTTTTTTTCAAATTTTTCAAAAAGTAGAAGGAATCTATGTATCCAAACGAAATTATATTAAATATCTTCTTAAAAAATATAGATATAAAAACACTAAGAGTATAAGTACTCCATTTGGTACCTCAAATTCACTTGATCTTGGTGAATCATGGAAACAAGTAGATCAAACATCTTTTAGAGGTATGATAGGAAGTCTACATTTCATGACAGGTAGTTTTCTAGACTTAAGGTTTTCAGTTTTCTTAAGTGCAAGATATCAGTCCAATCCTAATGAATCTCATTTAATGGAAATGAATAGGATTTTTCGCTTCTTAAAGGGAACCATTGATCTAGGACACTTTTACACTTATGGAAATTATTTTTTTCAAAAAGTTTACTGGATGCTGACATTGGTGGATGTAGAATTGATTGGAAAATAATATCCGGAACATTTAATTTCAAAGGAGATTCACTAGTTTCTTGGCCATGAAAAAACCAACACTCAGTTGCACTTTCCACTGCTGAAGCTGAATATGTATCAGCTGGAAGTTGTTGTGATCAAGTGTTGTGGATGCAACACACACTCATAAACAATGGTATGTGTTTTACCAAATCACAAATTTTTTAGTATAATACAAGTTTCATTGCCTTATGTAAAAACCCTAGACATCAATATCGTGAAAAATACATCGATATTAGGAATCACTTTCTTAGGGATCACACACAAAAAGGAGATATCATTCTTCAATTTATCAGAACACATGATCAACATGGTGATATTTTCACAAAATCATTACACTCCAATAGATTTGAATAAATTAAACAAAAGATAGGAATGATAACAGTAAGGTAGTCTTCCATGTTAACTTCTTGTTGAAATCATTATCTTTATAGTAAGGAACTATTTTACATAGGGGGACTAATTTTTTTTGTTATATGTCTAAAAAATATTCGAAGTCTAATTGGTTTTTGTTTTCTAAAATTTTTTCTTAGCCTAAATTTTTTTTGTTGTCTAAAACATTTTGTCATCTAATTTTTTTTTCAAAGTCAATTTTTGTCTGTATTAAAACTTTTCATAAAGAATACTTTAAAAAAATTTTGTAATGAAGATTTTTTACTTACTACGAATAATCTTCCTAGAAATCCGAATGTTTTGTTTCCTTTATTAAATTTTTGTAATCATATTTTACATGATCATATTTTCCTCTCTTTTTTAAAAAATTTTCATATTCTCTAATCCCTGAATATGAATTTTTTTATTATAAACCTCAATTGATATGAATCCATCAAAATTCTTCTTCGGTAATTTTTTTGGCCATCAGATCTGATCAAAAGTTTTTTCAACCGTTTGATTGAGTATGGAATATAAACCTTCATCTCGAATGCCTATATAAAGGACATATGATGGTTGTACCAAATTGAATCTGAAGACATAGCATGAGAAAGCTCTGACCCTTATTACATTTGCTTGTTCTATATTTTCATGGTCTCCCCGGCTCTGAATGGTTATTGAATCTTTGTGTAAAAAATAAATGACATCCAAAAAGGAAATCTCATAATGGAAGGATTAAAGAGAAAGGTTGGTTCATCCAAACTTTTTATATATGTATGATTCCATTATCTTTATGAATATAAAGTTGAATGGCTGGGAGAGTGTTTTCATTTTGAAACTGAAAGCACATGATCTGGTGTATCTGGTGTTTCTAATTGTATTCTATGTGACTGTAACTTTCTTAAAGGAATGATGCAGGTGCATGTTTTCTTTCCTATGTTATGAGAAGTCATATTCACTTTCCTACACCCAGGCTACATGTATGGTTGGTATTAATGATGATGGAGAAGTTGAGGTCTCCTCACATAAGCTACCTGATGTTTAAAGAACTTTTATTAAATAAAATTCCATGGCTTTTATTGGACTTTCAGAGGTATAGACTCTGATGATTTTTCACCTGTCTAAATTTTTTCTGATTCCTAAATTTTGGGTTCAAGGATTTATCATTCCAAGAGAGGGTGATAAGGATAAATTAAGGAAGAGTTACATCAAAATTCTGTATTTCATGGTATTATTTTAAATGATAAACATAGTTAATAATATCTTGGTTACCATTGATAAAATAATGAATGGAAATATGGAGGCTTAGATTATTAAGTATCCACCATTCATGCAAATATGATTGATAGGTGTTTAAAATCCTTCAAAATTATTTAAAAATCTATGTCATTAAATTGAAAAGTCATTTAACTTAGTGATGACACCATGAGAAGGATGAATGTTGGTTATTCCATAGAATCCGAAGAATTCTATTAGTTTCCTAAAAAATAAACTGAAGCTATTTTAATTAAACAAGAGGTGGATGAATCCTCTAAAAAGTGTGGACTGAAGAGGAAGGTAAAGGGATTATAAGAGAAGGAAAATACCACAATAACAAAGGAAACTAAATATATGCCACAAAAGATAAACAAACAAAAATCATATCCTGATGAGGTTGTGGATATGTAGAGGGATAATTAGAAAAATCCGAAATAAAGAGAGCCTATGTTTGGTTTGTACCCTAATAAGGCCAGATAATTAAAGGTAAAGGCAGATAAAGAACTTACGAAGAAAGATAAAGGGAAGACACAGAAGAAAATGTTGTCTATGGTTGAGATAGTTCAATAACTTTTGATGGTTTTTGAGAAATCATAGGAGAATATTCAGGTACTTGAATCCTTCCTGATATAACCTTTAGCATAGACTCCAGGAAAAATGTTTGTGACTCTGGAAAAAGTCCAAGAAAAATAAGTTGATGAAAAAGAACTAAAATAAGAAGAAGAAGGAAATGGTGATACTAAAGATATGATAAATCATGTAGAGGATTTCCTGAGAAGGAAATACCTTATAAAAAATTACCATTCCAATCCTTTGAATCTGAGTCCTAAAAACATACTACCCTATGAAATGATGAGAAAAATGGAGAATATGTGAAACAAGTGTCTAGAGAAGAAATCTCCAACCATGATTTCATTAAGCCATAGGATGCTATGGATGTAGCTGAGTAGGTAGAGGTAGATGAAGTTAAAATTTTGCATCAAACATGAGGCGTATTTTAAAATATTTTTCATAAACTTTGAAGACCAAAAAATATCATTCCAATAAATGATTATTTGGTAAAATAAAACTATATAATTAATGATAATTTATAATAAATTCAACCAATGTGTTAAGGATGCATTTGACACTAGAGATGTGAAGATCAAGGATATCACAAATTGTTTTGAAAAAAATGTTATATTTTGAAGAAAATACATTAAGGAAAGAAGTTAAAGATATGAATGGGATGTAATATACAATTTATCAGAGTTGGAAAGGGAAAGAGTTCATATAATAAAACATGAGGGAAAATATGCTATGCAAGAAGTAGTTCTAAATGGACAGGAAGAATCTTTCAAGGATCAGGAAGCAAAAACAATGTCATATAGAAGAAAACAATAGATTAGGATTAGCTTCTCAAATGTACAGAAGATGATCATAAGGAATTCAAGAAGCTCAAATCCATTGTGAAGAATATGATTCTAATGGAGAAGGATTGATGATATTATTCAATTCCAATCTTATGTTGAATTTATTACTTAAATAAACTTTTATAATACTAATGGAATTTTTGATTGATCGTCTTTTTGTTGTTTAGTATTAATATTTCAGGTAACATATTTTATTTTCTATTCCCTATAATCCTTTTTGAAAATCACAATAGGGGACAAAGGAAAGGTTAAAATTAATATAAATTAAAAGAAGAAATTTCCTTACGTAAGGCGGAGTTCATCTATGGGGGAGTTCTTAAAGAATAATATTTTCATATTCAATAAAATGCTCTGTCTCAACCCGGAAATCAAGAATATGATCCACAGTGTTTCCAAAGCCTAAGGGGGAGTTAGTTTTATTCATAATTTCTCATGTGTTAAGGGAGATATGTATTATTTCAAAGTCCAAAAAAATATTTTTTATGTCCTTATATTATTATTCTTAAGGATGTTTGGGCATTCCAAAAAGTGGGAAATGATTGAGTTAATAAGGTTTCCTTATGACATTTAGATTTCATCTTATTTTGAAAATTAGAAACACTATTTCTTGAAGAAAATTTCTTTTCTCTTATATTTTATATTCATAAGGAATTCTTTCCTTCCCCAAAGAAATTTATCTTTATCATGTTTTCATTGTTCATATTATTAGTTTAAAATTCAGATTCATATCTAAAACCTCAGAATCTTACAAATAAAAATACATTGAGCATTCAGTTTTTAGGATCCAACTTGTGGTTCCAAATTCTCAGAATTCATACTTCAATCTTTCTGGGTTCAGACTCCGAATTCTTTGGATTCAGAATTCGAACATTCTAAGTTCAAACACTGAATTCTCTGAATTTAGACTTCGAACGGTCTGAGTCTAGACTTTGAATTATATGAATTCAGGATTCAAATTCATAAGAATACAGAATCCAAATTTCCATGATATTAAAACTTTGTATTTCTATAGAATTCAGGTTCCTAATTTTTATGAAGAACGATTCAAAATACCCATGATTTATAGACACTGAATGGTTTTTTCTTTAGTCTCCTAACTTTTATTTTTCCTTACACTCCAAAAAATGGACTTTTTTTATTAAACCACATTTTTCTTACAGTAGTTATTGTTATGGAACAATGTAGTGTTTTATATTTCTAACCAAACATTGTTTGAGTTACACATGTATAGGTTCCTCTAAATTTCAAGGAAAAATATGACCGTTGGAGGAGGGAGCTGGCCGTTGAATATGTGCCTATAAATTGGAGCTCATTTGAATGAGCACATTACAAGAATTGAGGTTAATCAATCTAAATATTTCATGATGAGGAAGTGATTTCTACAAAGAGTGACTTTTTTACTTTTTTCGTATTGAACATCTTGTTCAGAATTTCATAGTGAGACTCTGAATGTTGCTGAGTACTTTTTAGGGCTTCTGAGGATAATAAGACAGAGGTGACAACTACAATGAAGTTCGAGGGCTTGTGGGGATAGAAAGACAGACTTTGATATTTATATTTATGGCTTACCCTAGTGTGGGTAAGATAGAGTTTCTTGAAATTATAAATCAAGTGATCTTTATCCAAGGATTTTGGATACCCTTCAATTTTAGTTAAAATATTTACTACTTGTTAAATGTATTATTTCACATTTTATGCATCATTTTGGTTTTTAATTAAAGTATAACTATCTTATACATTCATATATTTGTACTCTGATTAGTAAGATTTTATATGCTTTAAGGTAGAATCTTATCATTTTAAACATTTCATAAGTTTCATTTCCAGAACCAGAATTCCAGAATCAACACATTTGTAGAACAAAGAGGTATTGTGAATTTACCATGTTTAACATTGTGATACATTAACATATTTAAAAGTTTGTAAGTAATTTTTTAAAATATACAATTCACCCCCTCTTGTATATTGAGCATCTACATTCATTAATTTGACCATTCAAGTATCTGCTAAAAACAATGGAGAACGTTTTTGAAATGTGTAGTAAAAGTTATATTGTTTTCTAATAAAATTTATTTCTATTACTATTCACCCAATTAGAGAACAATTACTTCATTGTGGAATCAATATCTCAACCCATGAGGTTCCACTACACTTCCAATATGGTTCATCCATTAATAACAATGTTATAACGTGGCCCTTTTGGAAACCTATATTCCCTAAAGGTACTTGTTTAACCCTCATTAGGTCATATTGATGTGCCTTAACCTATCATAAATCAAAAGAATGTATCTATATGGAACCACATGACTCATCATTATTCTTATTATTCACTCACATAGTCACTTAGAATCATCAAATTAGTTCAACCATCCCTACCAGTCCTACCCGATAAAACAATTTAATTAGGTTCCTCCTCCGATTCCATTTTGATAAACATTATACTGAACATCTGGATCTGGACTAGAGTATTATATAATCATATTAAAACCACCATGCACAAAATAATCTCCTAAAATTTGGTGAGTTTCTATGAAATATCATGTAGAGATAATTTTTATAAATATGTTATTGGCGTAATGGAATAAAAATAAATGAAAAGAAAAATCAACAATGAAGAATAAATCAATGACTATTATAATATAAAAAATTTAACTATGTTTTTGTTGTATAGAATGGTAGTGAAAAACCCAAAAAATAAAAAAGAATCCATGGTTTTACTAGAAATTGTAAAAATGTATGGAATCCTACATCATGCTTAAACCCCATCAAACAATGTTGGAATCCTCCTAGCCCACCTACTCATCAATCCAAGAGTGTACTTTTCACTTCACCAGATCATTATACTTGTAATCTAAAACTGCAGTTAAATAATCAAGTAGGTTGTGAATTAAAGACATTATAAAACCTATAAAAAATTCCTAATAATATCATTTTATATGACATAATATTTCTATCCATGAAGTAAATAATTTAAAATTGAATGCAGAAATATTGCACATAAATAAATACATATATCGGGTCCTAAAGACTATATCTATAGTATTCATCACCGTATTATAAAAAAACATATTTTTACCACCAAAAACATCCCCCATTATGGGTTATCCAAAATTAATGTGACATGTCATACTAGTTGGGATAACCCATGTATGTGACGATTAATGCCAAGAACATAACTTAAATGAGATAACCAAATGGCATGAAAAACAACCTGTCAGATGGGATAACCCAAGTACATACTAACTAATGATTGGAACATCCATATTCTTAGATAGTATAAATGGGATAAACTTGTATTCTCAAATGTAGAATATTAAATAATAGAACTTCTTATATAAGAAACACATGAAAATTCAATCAATATGTCAAATGAATATATATCATAATAATCACAATTCCTAATCTAGTAAAACAATATTTGGACAACTTTTACCCACAATAAACATGTGATCAAGAATAATTTATTTATTTAATAACACAACACACAAACAACTAATCAAGGCGGTTACTAATATTAATTATTTTGTATATTAATGGGGTTCCAACAACAAGGTTTCTGATTAAGAGCACAATGGATCATCATGGAAACCTCAACCAAATGATGTGTTCATGTTCATTGTCCGAATATGATAACCAATTATTCCTAGAACACATTATATTATTTTAGTTCCAAAATCAATTTAAACAACATATGTGATAACACATTCTCCTCCTAGATTATTTTCAACAAATCAATTTCATCCATAACATGTGATTAACAGATTCATTCTGAATAAATAATTATAATTTGAAATTATATAATATTTCATTTCCCGTGAATAATTTATGTTATCAATGATATATATTATTTGACATTATATTATAACATAGGTTACTTCCAAAAAAAGACTTTATCCTTTGTAATTTTTTTGGGAATGCTATGAATCACAAATTCCTCATGAAAATGGAGTTCATACCTAGAATTATCCTTTTAGAAGACTACACCCTTGTATATAGGAGTGATGGGAAGTCTTATTCCACGCCTATAATATTGAGGATGAAATCATATTTATCGGATAAAGATTTAAATAAATTCACCATGGAAATTCCATAAACTACCCAAAATTAAGAATATTAATAAAAAAATTTATGTTTATATTTAGTATTTATCAAATAAATTTGAGTACATGTTCTCAAAATTAACCCTAAATTGTTAAATTAATCATTTATTGTATAATGTAACCAAATAATGAATGTAGAGTTTTTAAAATTCTCCTTCAAAATTGTTACAACAATTAAATGATTCAAAATATTTATCCCTGTTTTTTATTATTTCTAATTATCAAAAAAGAATATCAAATTTTATATATTGAATAAGATGAAAAAAATTCATGTTTTTTCTTCAAAATGATTACTATGTAATGGAAAATTGAGTATATTCATATATAGTTTATAGTAAACTCCAAAAGGTATTGGGATACCCTTACATATATAAAGATACCAAGGAACTATGCATACCCATATCATTCCACCCATACGTGGATTCCATGTTACCCTTATTAAATAAATGGAAAACTAAATATACATATACACAATACCACAGTTTCCCATACATGGGTTTTGAAAATTCACCAGTAATCTTATATAGGTATGGTTGTAACATACCTAAGAAGGAAAAAACCCTTAAACAAGGTAGCATAAAGGCATTAACTCTACATTATAATGTAATACTCTTACAGGAGGATTAAATTGATTTTATACAATCTTTGAAACTATTGAGTTACCATTACATGAAGAAATGTAACCCTTATGAGAGTAGTAGATTTTTAGGATTACTATTAAATAATTGTTTTCGCTTTAGCATACTCATATAAAAATATAAATAATTTGAATGAGTCTTATGCAGGTTAACCAAAAATGAATGTACACTTATATATCCTTTTGAATCATTTTATTACACATACAACAACCATATTAAAACCTCTATATTATTATCAATACCTTATAAAACTACTGACATTTTTTTAATCGATCATTAAACCATATGTTTGTAAATTTCTTTGTAAATATAATTTCTCACAAAAATAATTATATTATATAAAAAAATAATGTCAAAAGAATATTTGAAAGTAGAAAATGTATCACAATGTATCTCAAAAATATATTATGTATCCAAATAGTATGTTAAAAAAATTGATACTTATTTTTATATTTTATTTTTTGATAATATTTCTCCCCATGATATCGTTCAAGAATAAATTTCATATACTTACATTGTCCATTTTAAAAAATTTATTATTTATTTTATCTCTCATTAATAATATATTTTCAAAAATTTTCTTATAAAATCCATATCAGAGGTCGTTATTAAGTAAAGAATGTTTGTTTTTAAAAAATAAGGAATTTTCATTGGAATTATTGTACAAATTGAATAATATAAATTTATTATTTAAAACCGAGAAAAAATATTATATTGACTATAATATATCATTTTTTATAAATATAAATCAACTATTTTGTTTTTTTATTTTTACATTTTATGAAATAAATCATATCCAGTTGTGGTAGTTTTACACTACCAAACTAAATAACGATTTAATATAAACATATTTAAATCATAGATATATATTATAATTGATTTCATGATTAAATATAAAATAATGTACTTTTAATATTGTGTTTATTATTCTATAATTGTAAAATATCCATGTGAACATAGGAATTAAATGAAAACATATAAATTTGAAATCATAAAAAATCATACAATGGATGATTCATTGAATATTTTATATTTTATATCTTCATAAAATAAATAATTAAAGAATATTATGATGTATACATATTAAATATTACAATGATTATGGGTTTACTTTTACAATGAACATTAATAAAAGAAATCATACCATGACATTTTTGGAGACATTTAACAATGAAACACTAAATATGAGTGATAAAAATGATTCTATGTTAGAAAATGAAAGATGAACTATAATAAATTAATTTATAGGGAAAAATAATATTATAAATAACATGATAATGTTCTGAAAAATATTATTAATTGTTTTTAGTTTTTTATACAGTGTGTTTGACCTTGTTTGAGCAAGAGATAATGCAATGTATGATTTTTTAAAATATTAATTTTATTTTATTGAGACATTATTTATATTATGGAAACATTGTAATGTTTAGTGTGTATATAATCTACATTTTATATAATAAAATAATATTTTCACTTTTTTTATGATATTTAGTGATATATTTAATGATCATTCTTAAAGTGTGGTTTAAATGAATAGTCAATACATTAATAGGGTTTCATAATTGTAACAACCGATAATTCCATCAATTGAAGTTCAGTTATTTTAATTAAAAAAAAATTAATAATATTATACTATTTATTTAATAATGATTAATTTGTCAAAAAATAATACAATAAGAATTCAAAATATTATATATGGAGAATAAAAAAATTTAATAGGAAAATCAGGATATGATCGCTCCCCTGGAATGATGGAAGTCAAAAAATTGTTTTAATAATAAAAATTTATAATAATAAAATATTAATTTATAATAATAATTTATATAAAACAAGGATATAAAATATAACATAATGTATAATTAAAAAAATAATGCATATTTATAGAAATTAAAGAACCTATACCGTTGGAATAGTAACCTGACAATTAGAATAGTAATACACCACATTAAGCGGCATCCACATCACCGCTACACACTGTGTGTGTGGCCTGGACAAGGCCCACACACGCCCTTGCGTGGGAGAAATGTACACGACATGTACACATAAAGTACACGACATGTAATTAGAAAATTTATATATTTTTTTATTTTTCTAAAAAATGACCAGAAATTGAAAAATGTAATTGAAAAAAAAGATCCTCGTTCTTAAAAACTTCCCCCTTAATGAAATTCATCCTCCAATTTCCTTAACATGGTGGAAAAGAAGAACCCTCGGACAACTCTAGCCAATGTGAATGCATATTGCTCTTCTTCTCCCAAGTCTCGTCTTGTACATGGCGATGCTACCATAGCACCCGTACTTGAGGAACAGACCAGCCATAGAGTATCTTTTCACTACGATCAAAAATCCGGATAGGATGCTCCTTGAATGATGTATCCTGCTCTAGCTCAACCTCCTCAGGTTAAAAAACATGAGACGAGTCTAAGAAATAGCATCGAAGCTGAGAAACATGGAAGACATTTTTCATAGCCTTGTACTTCTGAGGTAACTGCAACTTATAAGAAACCAGACCGACTCTCTCCAGGACCTCAAACGGCCTGACGTATCCTGTTGAAAGCTTACCCTATCTGCAGATCCTCTTGTGTCCCAAAATAAGGGATACACATAGGAAAACATGATCCCCAACCTTAAACTCCAAAGGCTGTCTCCACTGATCAGCATATGATTTTTTCCAAGACTGTGTAGTATCCATCCTCTGCTGAATCAACTCTACCTATTCTGTGGTCTCCTAAACAAGACGATGTCCCAACATAGCTTTCTCTCCTGCCTCCAGTCAACACAAGGGTGATCAGCATGGTCTACCGTACATTTCCTTGTAATGGGCCATCTGAATAGTTACTTGAAAACTATTATTGTAAGAAAACTCTACTAGAGGTATATATTTCTCCCATGAACCACCAAAATCTAGGACACAAGCACATAGAATGTCCTCTATCCAATTAAATGTGTGCTCTGACTGGCCTTCTGTCTGGGGATGGTAAGCTTTATTCCAAAGTACATGTGTACCCAAAGCCCTCTGTATCCTTTTCCAGAAATGCGACGTGAAGTGGGTGTCCCTATCTGAAATGATAGTACACGGAACCCGATACAAGCATAAAATCTCTCGAATGTACAACCTTCCAAGCTCATCAACATAGAAGGACTACTTAATCGGCTTGAAGTGAGAAATTTTTGTGATCCTATCAATGACAACACATACTGCGTCATTCCCTCGAGGTGATCTCGGTAGCCCTATCACGAAGTCCATCGTGACATTATTCCACTTCCACTCGGGAATGGGTAGCTGTTGTAAAAGCCCTGCTAGTCACTGGTGCTCTGTCATCACTTGCTGACAGGTGGAACATCTCATGACAGTACTAGAAACATCACTCTTCATACCCAGCCACCAATACAGGCAGGGTAGATCACGATACATTTTGGTGACACCAGGATGAGCTGCCCAAACTGAGGAATGAAAGTCTCGCATCATGTGCTTGCGTATATCTGCTGGCAGCCATACGTGTCCCTGAAAACACAAGATCTCATCCTCCCCTATGATCCATCCGAGAAGAGGGACCACTCCTAACACACATTCCCGTATGACTTGTCCTTCAGAATTTGAAAGTTTCCTCATTCGAACTCGATCAAGAAGGGTAGAGGTAACAACTACAGATGAAAGAATGTTCTGAACCTATCTATTGTGCACCTCCCAATGCTTTACAGAAAATAGGGCCATATGCTTCCACTCGCTGCTGGCCTCCTGAATTTCCTGTATTTGTGTCCTTCTACTCAATGTGTCTGCCATAATGTTACCTTTCCCATGCGTTTAAGTATTCATGAAATCGAAATATTGTAGGTTCGCAACCAAACTTCATTGTCTTAGTTTCAATTTACAATGCGTGAAGATATATTTAAGGCACTTGTGGTCAGTATATACCACAAAATTATCTCCCAGAAGATAATGTCTCCAACAATGCAAAGCACGAACAACTGAAACTAACTATAGGTCATGTGTATGATAGTTCCTCTCATATGGCCTCAACTTCAGAGATATATATACAAAAACACGATCCTCTTGCATACGCACTGCTCCGAGCTCGATGACAGATGCATCACATTAAACTGTATAACTCCTACCTGGATCCGGTAAAACTAGAATCGGTGCTGAAGTCAATGTCCCTTTCAGCTCTTGGAATGCTGAATTGCAGGCTTCTGACCAAACTTACATCATCCCTTTCTTAGTCAAGACCATCAACGACACTTCTAGGAATGAGATTTGCTGTATATAATGTCTATTGTAACCAGCCATCCCTATGAAACTCTGTACCTCATATACATTCTTCGGCTTCTCCCATGTGACTACTACTCTCACCTTTTCTGGGTCTACTGATACTCTTGTCTCTAAGATGACATGTCCTATGAAGGGAACCTCATCCATCCAAAAGTGTAACATTGAGATCTTTCATATAATTTTTGCCCCCTCGATTTACTCAAAACGATCTCGTGATGGGAAGAATAGTCGTGTCATGTGTGAGAGTACACCATGATGTCATCCACGAAAACCCCCACCAAGGAATCCATGTATGGATGGAACACTCTATTCATTAGCGCCATAAAAACTGCTGGTGTTTTCATGAGACCGAACAACATAACCAAATACTCATAAATACCATACCTTCTCTAGAAATCTACAAGAGGTATATCAGATAGTTTGACATGCAACTGGTGGTAGTCGGATCTCATGTCGATCTTTGAGAACACTTTTGATCCTCAATGCTGATCAAAGAGTTCAACTATCTGAGGCAATGGATATCGTTTCTTGACCATAAACTAGTTAAGGTTTCGATAATCCACACAAATCCAAAGGGTTTTTTATTCCTTCTTCGCAAACATGACAGGTGAACCCCATGGAAAAGTACTGGGTCGGATAAAACGCATTTTATGAAACTCCTCCAACTGCTTCTTGTTCTCTTTAATATCAGGTGTAGCCATCCAATAATGAGGAATGGACACAGGTGATTCTCCTGGCACAATATCAATAGAAAATTCTACATCTCGCTCCAGAGTCAAACCTAAAAATTCTTCAGGAAAGACATCTGGAAAGCGATTAACCACCAGAGGAAGATTTACTTGAGAAGTCATGTGGTCATCTAGATATAAGCTAGAAATCTGGGATGTAGCACCACCCAACCCATTATGCTCTTGTCCAGCTCTGCTCGCCTGGATAGTCCATTCTCCCTTGTGAAGAAATGATCTGCCATCTTGTGATGTGAAACTCACCCTACGGCAATTTCAATCGACAAAATCATAGAACAGAACAAACCTGCCCATCCCAAGAATTACACCATATCCATCCATATCCAAAACATAGAGTCTCCAAAAAAACGACACCCACCAACCTCGAGGGGGCAGTCCATGATCTAACGCACACTAGCAGTTCTAATTCCCAAGGGAGTGTTACTGTCATCATATCCTCAGAAGTAGAAGCATTAAGTCTAAGTATTTTAACAGTATGAAAAAAAAGATATGAAAAGATCATGTATCGAAAAGATTAGAGGATAAAATTGGGGCTACTATAATAGTACCTAGAAATTTATAAGTTACAGGATCCTACACAAGATGAATCTACTCTACAATAAATGTCTGGCCTGCACCGCGGCCTTGTGTAGTAGCCTGAGATCTCTCTACTGCTCCTCCCTAAGCCTGAAAACTATGTCCACGACCACTACCTTGGCCTGAATTTCCTAAAGAACTCTAGCCTCCATTCTTCTGCGGAACTAATAATTATGTTCCTGTACGCGGAGTCGAAACTGATCCTCCTTCAATAGCCGCGGACAGAAGAACCTTGCAGAAGCATTGTAGATGACCTATCTTGCCACATGATCGACACTCTAATGGGTTTATACAGAACTGATGCTTCTTATTCCAACTACTTCCAAACTTATAACAAACCACTTGGTTTCTAGAGATTATATCATGTTTATAAGAAGGAATACCTTGCTTCCTCGAGTCACCTCATGTATACTCTCGTTGGCGCTTCCTGCTATCTGCCTCGAGAGAATCAACTCTGGATGCTGAACCGCCATGGTCCACAACACTAGCCTCCCTTATTTTATTATCCATAATAAGCTCCTGGTTGACTATCATAGTGATAGATGTCAATAGAAAGACGTTCACCTATGACCTGGCATCTGGCCTGAGGCCTTCCTCAAACATCCTTGCCAAAAACAGCTCATTATTCCCTAGAATGGGAGTGAAACGCTATAACTATGTAAAGTGGGAGGAATAATCCACAACTGTGAGAGTACCCTACTACAGGTTCATGAACACGCTAGCTCTATCAGCCCTCATCGTCGCTTGGTAGAATTAGTCGTAGAACATACGATGAAGCTCACCCCAATCCAAATCTTGTTGGCGCCCTGTCAGCGAAACCAAATCCCACCATCTCTTGGTGTAATCCCGCAACATATAAGTCATTAGCTTCACTATCCTCTCCAGATGTGTCTCGAAATTCTTGAATATATTCAACATGGCATCTAGCCATGACTCTGGAGCCCGCGGTCCACCATCCCCTCTGAATGTGGGAGGGTGCTGCTGCTAAAAACCCCACATCAGCTCTGCCATAGACAGGAAAAGATACTAATACCCCTTAAAGGTTTGCATGAATCTCATGAAACCCTCTCTGAACTAAGAATTGGAACCAGTGTTTGGAATCACTACAGGTGCCCTTTCCGGAATGATTGGCGGAACTACTGGTAGTCACTGATCTTCTTTATTAGGTGTACGATCACTACCTGGTACCTGACGTGCAACGTGAGGACGTATTGGTTCCATACATATGAAAGGTCAAAAGCACACATTCATTAACAATGAACACATATGAAATATATGATAGCAAAACAAAAAATTAGAGAAAAAGATTAATGATTTTGTGAAAACATCAATACCCGGCGTGTAGTACTACTACACGACGTGTTTCTTAAAAGTTTACCCTAGGTGTGTACTTTGGACATACATGACTCTGTAAACCACCCGGATACACGTCATGTTATTAAACTACACAAAATATACTAACTCATTTCCTCCATGCTCGTTCACTCGTACATGGATGGGAACACAGATTGTCCCAGTAGGAAACTACACGGCATGCTTGACTACTACACGACATGTCCTAAAGATCTCTCCCCTATCCATGTCGTTAGTCACACGTACAGGTACACGTACCACTGCTACAAGGGGTGGAAAAGGAGAAATGACATGTACTTCACCTGCCTTACCTGACCAATGTTGTTAGTGATACAACCTGACACACGGACGACACTACATGTCGTGTTCCATAAGGACACAACATGTACACCGAAGGATAACACAAACCAGTGTTATTGGATACACGGCCCGCTACATGGTCAAATATACACGGCGTGTTCCAACGGGAGATGCCTTTCACTTGAAGGAATACCCCGGACCATGTTGTTCATGACACGGCTGGATACCTATTTTAAACTACACTGCGTACTAAGCGGGTACCCAGTGTGTTCCTATAGGAAACATTACAACCCCGTGTCTCAGCCGAACACAGTCAAGGACATGTCCAAAAAATACACGGTGTGTATTGATGATGTACAAACAGTACATTCACGGTTTTTCCAGACAGTATCATTAGAACTGCACTGAATCCCAAAAAACATAGAATACAAGTGTTAAGGTTACAAATTCCGTTCTGTGGGGGCCCATACTCCCCACGAATCAAATCATGTTATCATAACATTAGATATAACTATTAAAAAGTATAACAACTCACGATCCACAAAATTTCAATCTTTGAGGGACCATAATACCTCTAAGACCAATGTTTGGCATCCATGATAAAGAAGCTCTAAACAAACGATACACTATCAACATAGTAGGTATTCTATCACAATAGCTATAACAACATCATGATTCTTCTATCACAAATTCAATCACAATAGCATGAAAATTATAATTCAGTCTAGATGGTATGAAAAAATGCATAAAATGTGATTTTCTAATAAGTTCCTATATGATGCATGAGATGGAATACCCTATTCTCATCAGGTTGCAACAAAATATAACTGCAATCATACAAATAGTAATAGAACAAAACAAGTGCACAACCCAACAATGAAATCAATTAAACTGTAACATTTTCAAAAACTCTAAAATTGAAATATTCAAGGTAATATTGCTTTTTCCATGTACATGGGTTCTAGAACACTCGGGAAAAGCTATTTACCACTTACCTATTCTGTCCCATCCCTGTCTAATGTTTCTAAACAGTAAGTCAATAAAAACTTATAAAACCCGCCTCTGAAACCACTTTATAACGACCTGAATCTGGAGCCCCTAAACTTGTGCCACGTGCTAGTTCATCACATGAAATCAAGTGAATTTACAAAAATTGTAGAGGTTACTGACTAGAAACGAGGGCCCTTCTAGGTTATTGGGGAAACTATTCCCTCATTTATTATGGTATAAAAGGTACAGGAAATAAAAGTCAATAACGGAAGTAGTAAAAAACATACAAAAACTGAAACTAAACAATGGAAGCAATGTATAATATAATAATTATGAAAATTGTGGAACATGTAAAAGTATCTAAGGAATTAAAAAAACACAACAACATGCTGAAATACAACTATGAACAAAGTACTAAAAGTAAACAAAAATTCTAGCAGCATCACATGCCTTGGCTCGATCCTATGCTCTCAAGATCCAAAAAATAATCATGTACCTGAAGTAGAAGGGCGAAAAATACCTATACACACCTGCATCTATATAATCAGTTTGTGCCGAAAAGCAGGACCCCACTAGGGTGTGATAATAATCCCATTAGGAAACCACCACAAGATTTGTGCCCTACTATCAGTGAGCAATATAGGAAAATTAATGGAAATAAATTCCACAGAGATACCGAAGTACTCTAAATTAAACAATCCTAGAAACCTCCATTCAAATTTATATATTAATATAATACAATCATTTAATTATCTACCAAGGAATCTAGAAAACAACTCTATTTTTACAAGGCAATGAAAGTAACACAACATGTATCTCAACAGACTACCTAAACAAGCAAGAAGTACAAACCTATGTTTGTTCTATGTATTAGTGGACCCATCACAACCAACCAACAATATTCATGGTGACTATTGGTGTGGCTCAAATTGGAAGACCCCTCTAGTCAAGAAAACCTTCAAGGCGCAAACACTCTGGGATGCTCTGACCGTCAATTCCCCTACGATCTTGCAACGATAGCTATAGACTCTATGAGGAAGAACTTATGTCTAATTCCCCCTATAGTCTTGATATGTAACTAAGGACACTCAAAGGAATCACAAAGTCCAAATCTCGTAGGTCCTGTGAATGATACTAATTTATAACTGACTCTCTAGGGAAGCCCTTAATCGTCAATTCCCTATTTAGTCTACCACACCAGGTTCCCAAAGCTCCGAGTAGTGCAGTCGTTCTTAATCGACTATTAGCAGGTCAAAGTAAGCTCGAAAAATACATGTCTAATATCTACATTGCATCAAAAGAATATAAACAGTAGGAAATACATGCAATTTACTATATCAAGGCAAGCATGTAATGATACAAGGTATACCTCACAAGAAACCTAAGCCAAATGGTGATAAACTTCCAACACATGGGGAAATCCCATGGGGTGATCCTCAAACATGCTAAAAATAAATCATCAATCATCTAATAACCTCTAGAATACATTAAATCTAATGCAGATAACAATAAAAGATCAAAACCCTAACCCGAGATACCCGATACATGGGTATCCGTCACTTTTGCACCAACAACTCAAAGACATTCAACGTAGGGAAACAATGAACCTACCTCGATACTAAGAGATCGATATAATTGAACCTCGGCTTGTGAATCGGCCTATAACAGAGATGATCTGCAAAAAAATTAAAAATTTTCAACCATAGATAACTCTCATAAGAGAAGGAATCGGGAAATGAGGCCAAAGAATAACAAAGAACTCCCCGGTGCGATTCTATTGCAACTGACGGCGTTCGATTCGGAAAACTTGTGACAGATCGGTGGATCAGAGAAAATTTTTCCTCCTCGGACGCTCTAGAAGTATTTAGGCAGAGAAGAAGATGGAAATAGGTTTAAGATGTTACACCAGTCTGATTAATGAAATAAAAATACAAGTACACAACATATACTTCATGAGTACATAGTGTGTAATCTCCCTTTCTATATACCGCATTAAGCGGCCTCCACATCAGCGCTACACACCATGTGTGTTAGGTCCACTAGGCTGAATACCATGAGAGGGGGGTGAATCAGGGTATGATTAATTAAAAATTAAAGCCCGTTCTGATCTTGTTTCGCTGTTAAGCAAAACACTCTTCTCTCTCTTTCCTGCTGCACAATATAAACAGAAAGTAAAGCAAGCACAGGACACAACAATTTTACTTGGTTAACTGCTAAGGGCTACGACCCAGGAGCATATGCCGACATGTTTCCGGTCGTACCAAGTCCAATAAACTTCACTAGCTATGGATTACAATGTTCGGGCTAGATCACTTCTATGCCCAGGCTCACTGCCTATGCAATGTTTAGGGTCAGCTCACTGCTTTCCCAAGGGTCACTCCCTGTTTCTCTCTCTCTGGCTCACTGTCGGTGGAGAGGATCACCTTCTTCCTCTTCCTATGCTCACTGCTCTTGGAAGGAATCCACTCACAGTTTATAGACCTGTAGGTCTCTTCATTTCCATTAAGGAATGCATCTTTCTCTGTATGTAGATTCTCTATTGAAGTTCAACTTTCACCCGTAGATGAATACCCCTTTTCCACTATCCACTGGGCAAAAAACCTTTGGAAAGACCTTCGCAAAGCACCCTACAATGTGAGGCTCCCAATTTCGCGAAGCTCAAACAAGCCTTCACGAAGCTCACTCGTGAAGCTCTCTCGCGATGTTCAAGCCATCGCAAAGCAACGACCCTCGCGAAGCTAAGTAAGCCAACGCGGAGCTCGCACGTTTCGCGGAGCTACAATAGCCGCCGCGAAGCACCTCTTTCGCGAAGCACACTGCCTTCGCGAACCACCTCTGCGAACCGAGAGCAATGGATTTTCTTTTAAAATTCTCTCTGCTTTGTTCGAAGGGGTCTGCCTCTATTTATAGGCGATTCCACCGACCCTCGTCCCTTCCACGCGAAGTCAACGCCACGTCATCTCAAATAGAGAAGCTCCAAAGTTTCTGTCTAATTCTGTCTAAATCGCGAAGCTCCACGGCAATCTTCCGTTTGCGGAGCTTGACGTAGTCGCGATGAATCACCGTCAACTTACCATCGCGGCTTGCGCCTTCGCCGCGAAGCTCCCTCGCGAAGCCCAACATTCCTTTGCGCCTTCGCTACGAAGCTCTCTCGCAAAGCCCTTCTCCGCCGCGATGCGCTTCAGCCTCTGCCGTTCGCGAAGCTTGACCTAATCCCGAAGCATCACCGCCACCATTCTTCCGGTCTTCGCGATTTCCAAACCATGCATCATATCTTCGCTAAATTCATGCCTTTGCCATATGAAATTATGCTCTTCATGGAAATCCACTTTTCGTGATGCTCACCAAACTCCAAATTTTGGACCCCAAAAATTTGGCAAACACTGGAAAACGGTGCCACCTTGTACTTCTCTTTTGTACCGTCTCCAGATCGTCCTTTCCTTTTTCATAGTTCTTTTTCAACTTGTAATGTCAACAACTTCTCGGGAACTCGACAATTCTCCATGAAAACCTGCTTTGTCAACAAACACAATCATCCCAAAAATACTGCAATGTTACCTTGAGGGATTTTTTCCCAACAATGTGTGTTTCCCGGACATGACCAGAAAATGGCCTCACGTGGGAGAAAAGTACATGATGTGTACTCATAACGTACACTGTGTGTACTTATAAAATTTCCAGATTTTCTACATTTTTTCTCAAAAATGACCAGAATCAGAAAAACGTACCTGAAATGAAGATCTAGGTTCTTACACAAGTTATATAAATAATATATTGACATAATATTATAGAAAATGAATGTTGTTTATAATGATAAAAAACCCTCTAAATTAAGATAAACATTTACCACTAAATATTTTTCAAATGAATCGTCATCAAACCATAAAAGATAAATTTGGAACTGTTTAAACATTTGGAAGTTTTTTAGTACCATATAATTTCACATATGAAAAATTATTTCCATTTTACATGTAATTTATTTATTTTTATACTAGTAAAAAGACCTTAAAACCTTGAAAAATATTTTCCCAACTAAATTAAATTGAAAGTTTTAACTCATCATAATCATCGTAAAATAAATTCAAAATAAAAATAATAATATATATATATATATATACATAAGATGTTATTAATACATAAAATAATGAAAATATTTTTATTATCAATGAAATTATGTTCCATTGTATAATGCATTGAGACATAATGTCACAAATCTCTCCAAACCTCCAAATTACTATAGTTTATGAATTACATGTCATTCAATAATGTATTTGTTAATTAATATTACATGAATAATATAGATTCCTATTTTATGTTCCAAACATATGATTTTATCTCAAATTATCTTTTTTGATTTCGAATTACCTTTTTTAAATATTTTAATTTTCAAATCCCCTTGATAAGAAATTGCAATTGAAGGGAACTTATCTATTTTATTAACCATTTTATTAGACTCTCCAAAACCATTTATAATCCACAAATATTTTTTACAATCTCTCATTTTATCATGGAATTATATTTTATTTCATTTATTATTTCCTAGAAACTGTTATGCATTTTTATCATTAAAATATATATAATATTTTCCCTGAAAACACACTAAGGTAGATCATTTATAATGTTTCTTGAACACTCTTTATAATGAATTCTGTTTAGTTGGATTTAATTATTTATGATATATTCTTATTTTTATTTAATTATTTTCCATAAATAATTAAATTCATTATGTCATTGATACACATATTATACACCCATTAATTATGAAAAATGAAATGATTATGATACCCATTTTATTCTGTTGGTAACCAATATGTTTATTATTTATATTTGTTTATTTATCTGAGACACATAATCATTAACATGTTTGGATGAGATGTCCACGATTTCACTCCAAATTCTAGGGTAACGTGTATCCTCCTCACACTTCATTCATTATATTATATAACAATTCAAATCCATTGTGGGACTTTGTCCACGATGTGATGTAATCTTTCTAGATATCCTCAAAACAAATTCATGTCCTGTTATTGTTGCTGAATTTTTTTTATATTTAAATAATAATTACATTCGATGTTGGATAATGTATTTTTACATATATTTATTAATGTTCCATGAATATTATTTGACCAAGGTATTCCTTCTAACCCATATTTCATACTTCATTCACATGTGTATTCCCATCCTGGGAACTTTAGATAATCCATTTTATCAGTGTATTCCTCATGGTTATTCTATAATGTTTGAGTTGATGAAAAAGAGTTAAGAGAATATTATGATGATTTATAAAATGTTTCTTATTCTATTTTTCTAATTATATACATTTTTATCAAAGACAAAAGTCATTTCAATCCTTGTTTTTTATTCAATGGTTAAGTATTCTTAAAATCATCTAATAATATGTATCAAAGGCTTGGGTCACTATAGTTGGTATTGGATAATGATCTTATTATTTTTGTACATTTGGACATGGATGTTTTTAAGGACCCGAGGTATAATTAAATCACTGTGGATATCATCGATTGATATGAAGGAAATCCAATGTCAGTATATATTTTTTATTTATTTCATTTTCCTTATATATTCATAATAATCATTTTATTTCCATATTAGAAATGTATTGATGAACCCCAATGTAATTTTATATATTATTTATAGTTAATGGTCAAAAATAATAGAAACCTTACTAACAATCACGATGATATGGAAGGTGAATATTTCCCTCATGAGATTCCAATGATGATGCAAATAAGATATCTTTAAATGATGGCATTAATACACTAACTGACACATGTTATGAATGATATCTCGAATCATGGAAAACCATCCTTATAATAATAATGAATAAATGTTTGTAGAATACATTTTGAGACAAAAGCATTATATGTTTAGTTTATCTTTGTATACCATCATCATTTAATAATGGATTAACTCTATTGAGATGATATTATATATAAATCAAAGCTCTTACGAAGTTGATTATAAGGCCCCGGCCTTAAACCTTACTTAATATTGAATTAAATGAATAATTCACGTTGAGGATCTTTTCAGGTATAGAGTTTTTGAGAATTAGAACATAACTATTACATCTCAAAAGATTACAAAGTAGTCACTTCTACTAAGTTCCCATAATAAAAAAAACTCTTAAAAAGAAACGTGTCTAGTTCCATGTTTTATATAGGATGACATTCCCTTGATCCCATCCTTCACCTTATTCCACATTAAGTCCTGTGAAAACATTTCAAAAAAAACTTTGGGTGAGCATAAGAAGCTCAGTAAGGGATACAGAAAGAATGAAAACTGTTAGTTTTTCAAACATCAAGTAAACCATATGTACTCTATCAAAGTAATACCTTCACCTTCATTAAGTAGTAAAAATTATTCACTGAATAAAGTATCATTACTTACCTTTTTGTAACCAAAGGATTACCAAAAAACCCATAAAAATAACACATAACATATATAAAGGTAACTTGGGACATAAACATACTTAAGTTGAATAACCATACGGTCGACTTCCACACATATCACTTAATGGAATAGCCATACGGATAATTTCCATACTTACTTAATGGAATAGCCATACGGCCGACTTCCATAACCAATGCATTGGAGGTTATAACATAACCACCCGTCCTGGTATTCACGACACCACCCATCATATGGTCTATAACGTAAGCACCCGTTAAAATGTCCAAGTCCCAAAATAAAATCATAAAACATAAAACCAATATAATGGAATGATAACATTTCCACATTTCAATCACAATATATCATAAATATATTGACATAATAGAATCCTTTTTCAAAATCATTTTCAATACCAAAATACATAAAAGTGTATATGGTATTTATTTTATTTTAAAAACATTACGGCTTGTTGAGAAAGCTAAAGACCAAATAATAATCGCGGCGGCGGAAAAGGTCGTTGTCACCGCATACGTTAAAAAAAACATTCCTTTTTATCATTTAGTAAAACGCTTCGTAGAAAAAGATTCCTATTGTATAAAAGTAAAAGTAAAAGGAGTTTATACACCATATAAAATAAAGTTGTGTATAAAATGAAATATTCCTCAATGAAAGGAGATTGAGACGAAGTCCCTTACCTCGGGTCTGACTTGACTCGATCATTTTTTAACGTCCTGAATAATAAACTTGAGTTAATTTATACTTGATTAAGAACCTTTTTAAAGTTCATTATTCCTTTTATATCACTTATTGCCATGTTATAAACATTATGTAACCATTTATGTTAATAATGTTTGTTTTGTCAATATTTGGTTCTTAAGTCGAAATAGGACTTCATACAATTACATGTTCTTCGTGTGGTCAATGGTTCTTTATATCCAGAATGAAATTCCCTATTTGGATATAATATGTATCATATATATCCAGAATATACATGTATTTATAATATTACATAATCATTTAGAGGTAAGAAATGAAATGCACCGTTCATGGAGAGGGTAAGCCGTACGTACGCATGAACGCTACTTTCATTTCTTTGTCATATTAATGGAATTAAAACTAAATGAGAGGTATGTATATTTTAATTCCAGAATTATATTCATCATTTAGATATATCATTAATTATATATATCCATTATATACATGTACTTTTAATAGTACATTACATTTGGGGATAAGAAATGAAATGCACCGTTCATGGAGACGGTAAGCCGTACGTACGCATGAACGCTACTTTCATTTCTATCTCATACTTTAATGGAAAGAAATAATAATGATATAGAGGTATTTTATAATTACAGTATAAAATCATATATAATAACTTTAAATCCATCTTTACACGTCCCACATATGGCATTAACGAATCACATCACATTGAGGGGGCGGTAGTCCGCACTTCCATAAATGAAGATATCATGTTTACCCATAATGGAAACCATAAAGGTATGCCCAAAATGATAAATACAGAAGCTTAAAGAAAAAATAAACATATAATATATCATATATAAAAATAGTGACATCATAATGGCCACCATTGAATGTGTTAAATGAGTATTGAACAATCATCGTTTCGGGAGGCAGAATTTCGCCATCCACGGAAACCGTATGTTCTTTAACCATTTGATGTAGTTGTGTGAGAGTGTAGCTCGAATGAATCTTATAAAAACATCCTAGTATATTTAAGATACTGGTGTCTTTACAAAATAAGTAAATAAAAAGAGTTTAGATGGTTGGAGAAGCAAAATAAAACAAATTAACAAGAGAGAATGAATTACCTTTAAAAGTGTAACTCCTTTCGATTTGAGCCTAAAGGCTTACTTTGAAAAGATTATTCCCAAAGGGAATCCTCTAGGATGAGTAGAGTGATGTGGAGAGAGTAAATGATCAGGGGTTGGCCGAGCCAAAGGCTTGAGGAGTGTGTGTAAGGTGGTAGAGGTGGGGGCCTTTTATAAGAGGAGAGGAGGGGCACTTTTGGAAAGTAAAGAAATATTACTTTATTTGAAAATGTGATTCGGTTTTAAAAGGTCCCACATTGTTATACTTCGTGTATATGGTGATAAGGGTTCAAAATCCACCCATCCAATAAGTTTTGGACATGTTTAGTTCATAGATTTTACATTATCTTTCCATTTTATTTAAATCGTTAAATAATGAGGTCATCGTTGCATCATCATGATGTCATAAATGAATTAATTTATTTGAAGTCTAAAAATTATTAAAAAAATACTATGATGTAGTATATCTTTTTATCTTTCCAATGACTATTTATAATCAAAAATCTGACTTGTATAACCCCATTTAAAAATTGTTTTAGTAAAACATATCATGTTTGTGTCATTTTTACTTTTACATTAAATAAAAAGTCATTTATGTCATTTCCCAACCAAAGTGGCTCCATGGGGTCCCCAAGTTGACCCATGGCTTTTATTGGTCGGCCATGACACAACCAATGAGGGTAAGACATTTTTCAAGCTCATCTTATTTTATTAAAGAATTATTTTTACCTTAAACTACACTAATTACCACTAATCGCGATTAAAAACTTAATAAGTTACTATTCAACAAAAAATTATTTTAATCTCATTGAACAAAATTTTACTTCTTAATTACAACCATGTATGTCGGATTTTTGAAAATAAAAACACGATGATGGAAAAATTTCATTTAAACGGAAAATCAGTTTTTATAAGTACCACTTAGTGGTTTCACTATTCATCAAAAATTGAAGTTTTTCAGAAAATTATCAAAAATTCACCCTAAGCTATATTTGATATTACGAATTCAAAAACGAAGTCTATTTTACAAAATTCAAAACATATAAGTCAAATTAATTAATTTAATAATTAATTCCCGCTGTCAGAGCAAATAGCGTGTTTTTATGGAACAATAAGTATCAAAAGATTGACACTAGTTTAAGTCCGATTTCAAAGTGAAATTAATTCCAAAGACCACTATTGGATTTAATGGTAAAAATATTTTCTAATTTCACTTTAAAACCAATTCAAAAGATAATCTAATCATATAAATAAATTAGATTAAAAAGAGGTTTTTAATTAAAATACAACATTTTACACTATTCATAAAAAATGAACTTTATCAGAAAGGTACCAAAAATTTACACAAAGTAAATTTTGATGTCCCGATTATAAAGAAGAGTTATATTTGGTCCAATAGAATTTATAAGATCGATCAAAACTATATTTAATGAAGGTTCTCCGTCAAAAGTTGATAAGTGGACCTTTCGTGAAAATTAGGGTATAAATGCCTAAAATAGAACTCTTTCCGTATTATAAGCCTTTATCTTTTATTGGGTAAATGTAAAAACATTTAAAAACATATATAATCATATTTTAGTTATTTCTATCCATTCCCACTAGTACAACGACTACTCGTTAACTAACATTTAAAATAATATTATTTTATTACTTGTGTGCAACGTAAGTTTTCAAAGAAACACATCGTTGCGTACCGAGTACGCTATAGAACGTAGAAACACGTTTTAATTAAAATTTATATTTAATTCGTAAATATTAATAAATATGAAAATTCTTTATTCTTTATTTACCTGGGATGTTACATCCTTCCCCCCTTTTGGGAATTGCGTCCTCGCAATTTTATTCACTTATCAAAATAAGTGGGGGGGTATTTATCCCTCATAGCATTTTCAGATTCCCACGTTGCCTCTTCAATCACATGGTTTTTCCACAAAACCTTTACCTGATGAATCACCTTATTCCATAACACCTTCTCTCTGTGGTCAAGAATTTGGACCGGTTGTTCTTCATAAGATAGGTTCTCTTCCAGCTGAACTACCTCTGGACTCAAAACATGAGATGGATCTGGCATATACTTCCTCAACATTGAAACATGAAAAAAATTGTGTACCTGAGATAAACTCGGAGGTAAAGCCACTCGGTATGAAACTGATCCAACTCTCTCCCGAATTTCATACGGTCCAATAAACCTTGGACTTAGCTTTCCTTTCTTACCAAATCTCATCACACTTTTCCAAGGAGAAACCTTGAGAAAAACATGATCACCTACCTCAAAAGAGAGATCCTTCCTCCGGTTATCCGTATAACTCTTCTGCCTGCTCTGAGCTGTTCTCATGTGCTTCTGAATCAAATGAACTTTTTCTGCCATCTCTTCTACCAATTCTGGTCCCATCAGCTTCCTTTCACCCACTTCATCCCAAAATGCTGGAGTTCGACACCGCTTCCCATATAATGCCTGAAATGGTGCCATCTGTATACTGGAATGAAAACTGTTATTATATGAAAATTCAACCAAAGAAAGATGTTGGTCCCAACTTCCCTGATAATCCATCGAACAAGGTCGTAGTATATCTTCCAAGGTCTGAATTGTTCGTTCTGACTGCCTATCTGATTGATGATGAAAAGATGTACTAAAATTTAATTCAGTACCCAACGACTTCTGAAGGACTTTCCAAAAGTTAGATGTGAACCTGGGATCAAGATCAGATACAATGGAGAGATGAACTCCATGTAACCTGACTATCTCTTTAAGATACAAACGGGAAAGTTGATCTATAGAGAAAGTATCTCGTATAGAAAGGAAATGATCATATTTGGTCAAGCGATCAACAATAACCTAGATTGCATTATTACCTCGAGATGTCCTCGGTAATCCCACAACAAAGTCCATGGATATGTTTTCCCATTTCCACTCTGGCATTGGTAAAGGCTGAAGCATCCCTTTCGGTAACTGCCGCTCTGCTTTAACCTGTTGACATGTCAAACACTTCACAGTAAAATCAGCAATATCTCTTTTCATTCCATCCCTCCAGTAATACTCCCATAGATCTCTGTAAATCTTAGTACTGCCAGGATGAACTGAAAACGGGGAACTATGAGCCTCACATAACAACTCATTTTCAACTGTGAATCACAAGGCACACATAACTTATTCCCAAACCTCAAAACATAAACACAAACTTATCCAAGAACTCATGGAAAATTTTATTCATAAGGTCCATGAATATAGCAGGTGCATTGGTTAACCCAAAAGGCATAAATACAAATTCATAATGGCCATATCTAGTACGGAATGCAGTCTTAGGAACGTCTGCTTCTTTTACTTTCAACTGATGGTACCCCGACCTCAAGTCAATATTCGAAAAATACTGAGCTCCCTGGAGCTGATACCACGTCATTCGATGGCCCAACATCTACTGAAGTTGTTGCAAAGTATTTTACCACCCCTTTCTGCATGTAGTCTGGCTGCATTCCCCCAGTTGAGTTCTTCGTTGGATACTCATTTTCATAATGACCCATTTCATTACACTTAAAACATCTTACCGTTGGCTTTTCATTTCCTTCATGATCATCTTCCTTACAGTTACGAGCATTATGAGTAGACTTACCACACCGAAAGAACTTACCAGAAATGGATAAACATTCTCTAGGATGAATTTTACCACACTTCTCATAGGATGAATATTTGGTTTTCTTACCACCTTGCTTCTTTGATGAATTCTTCCCCTTTGCCTGCCAACTAGACCTCTTATTCTGTTGTTTGTCATAGAACACCTGATCATCGGCAAACTCCATTTACAACTTCTCCGCACATCGAACAAGTTTTTCATAACGTTTGAACTCACGAGAAGCTAAATACCTTCGATAATTTGGCTTTAACCCTGAGTAAAAACAGTTTATTTTACTATCAATATCTCGTATGATGTTTGTAGCATACCTTGCCAATCGAGTGAAATTTTCTTCATAAGAAGCCACTGAATCATCATCCTGCCTCAATTATAGGAACTTTTTTTCCATCCTAAGATGAACCACCTTAGGAAAATATTTCTAAAGAAACATACCTTTGAATTCGTCCCAGTGAAGATCCTCAATCTCATCACTATCCCTTATTTTTTTCACCATCGACCACCACTGATCAGCTTCACCTTCGAAACGGTAAACAACAAGAATAACCTTTTGATGTTCTGAACACTCAATGACATCAAAAATATTCTCTAGTGCTTTAATCCACCCTTCAGCTTTCACAGGGTAAGATGATCCTCTGAATGATGGTGGATGTTGCCTCATGAAATGTTCCACCACTAACATGTTCCTCTACGGTTGATCTGGATGATCTCGTGCATGGATACCACAACCATTTATCTCTTGATTCAACTTCGCCATTACTGCAACAAATTGTTCAGTTCCAATTCCGACCATCTCAGGTTGCTGATTTGGAAGATTATCTTCCTCCTGATGTCGTCCCAACATAGCTTCTTTGTTTCCTCTGCGGAAAACCATTCTGAACACAGAAATATCTTAGGCAACGCAACATGGTAATCCGTAAATGCTATATCATTTCAATCATATTATAATTTAACACTTTTATAACTCCTAAAGTTGTCTAAACTGACCTCTGATACCAACTATAAGGCCCCGGCCTTAAACCATACTTAATATTGAATTAAATGAATAATTCACATTGACGATCTTTTCAGGTTTAGAGTTTTAGAGAATTAGAACATAACTATTACATCTCAAAAGATTACAAAATAGTCACTTCTACTAAGTTTCCATAATAAAAAAAACTCTTAAAAAGAAACGTGTCTAGTTCCATGTTTTATATAGGATGACATTCCCTTGATCCCATCCTTGACCTTATTCCACATTATGTCATGTGAAAACACTTCAAAAAAAACATGGGGTGAGTATAAAAAGCTCAGTAAGGGATACAGAAAGAATGAAAATTGTTAGTTTTTCAAACATCAAGTAAACCATATATACTCTATCAAAGTAATACCTTCACCTTCATGAAGTAGTAAAAACTATTCACTAAATAAAGTATCATTACTTACCTTTTTGTAACCAAAGGATTACCATAAAACCCATAAAAAGAACACATAACATATATAAAGGTAACTTGGGACATAAACATACTTATGTGGAATAACCATACGGTCGACTTCCACACATATCACTTAATGGAATAGCCATATGGCCAATTTCCATACATACTTAATGGAATAGCCATACGGCCGACTTCCATACCCAATACTTTGGAGGTTATAACGTAACCACCCGTCCTGGTATTCACGGAACCACCTGTCATATGGTTTATAACGTAACAACCCGTTAAAATGTCCAAGTACCAATATAAAATCATAAAACAGAAAACCAATATAAAGGAATGATAACATTTCCACATTTCAATCACAATATATCATAAATATATTGAATTAATAGAATCCTTTTTCAAAACCATTTTCAATACCAAAATACATAAAAGAGTATATTGTATTTATTTTATTTAAAAAACATTACGGCTTTTTGAGAAAGCCAAAGACCAAATAATACTCGCGGCGTCGGAAAAGGTTGTTGTCACCGCGTACGTTAAAAAAACATTCATTTTAATCGTTTAGTAAAAATCTTCGTAGAAAAATATTCCTTTTGTATAAAAGTAAAATTCAAAAGAGTTTATACACCATATAAAATAATGTTGTGTATAAAACGAAATATGCCTCAATGAAAGGAGATTGAGACGAAGTCCCTTACCTCGGGTCCGACTTGACTCGATAGTTCTTTAAGATCCTGAATAATAAACTTGAGTTAATTTATACTTGATTAAGAACCATTTTAAAGTTCATTATTCCTTTTATATCACTTATTTCCATGTTATAAACATTATGTAACCATTTAAGTTAATAATGTTTGTTTTGTCAACATTTGGTTCTTAAGTCGAAAGTGGACTTCTTACAATTACATGTTGTTCGTGTAGTCAAAGGTTCTCTATATCCAAAATGAAATTCCCGATTTGGATATAATATGTATCATATATATCCATCATATACATGTATTTATAATATTACATAATCATTTAGAGGTAAGAAATGAAATGCACCGTTCATGGAGACGGTAAGCCGTACGTACGCATGAACGCTACTTTCATTTCTTTGTCATATTAATGGAATTAAAACTAAATGAGAGGTATTTATATTTTAATTCCATAATTATATTCATCATTTAGATATATCATTAATTATATATATCCATTATATACATGTACTTTTAATAGTACATTACATTTGGGGATAAGATATGAAATGCACCGTTCATGGAGACAGTAAGCTGTACGTACGCATGAACGCTACTTTCATTTCTATCTCACACATTAATGGATAGAAATAATAATGATATAGAGTTATATTATAATTCCAGTATAACATCATATATAATAACTTTAAATCCATCCTTTACACATCCCACATATGGAATTAACGAATCACATCACTTTGAGGGTGCGGTAGTCCGCACTTCCTTAAATGAAGATATCGTGTTTACCCATAATGGAAACCATAAAGGTATGCCCAAAATGAAAAATACAGAAACTTAAAGAAAAAATAAACATATTATATATCATATATAAAAATAGTGACATCATAATGGCCACCTTTGAAGGTGTTAAATGAGTATTGAACAATCATCGTTTCGGGAGGCAGAATTTCACAATCCACGGAAACCGTATGATCTTTAACCATTTGATGTAGTTGTGTGAGAGTTTAGCTCGAATAAATCTTATAAAAACAACCTAGTATATTTAAGATACTTGTGCTGTTACAAAAGAAGTAAATAAAAAGAGTGTAGAGGGTTGGAGAAGCAAAATAAAACAAATGAACAAGAGAGAATGAATTAACTTTAAAAGTGTAACTCCTTTTGATTTGAGCCTAAAGGATTCGTTTGAAAGGATTCTGCCCAAAGGGAATCCTCTAGGATGAGGAGAGGGATGTGGAGAGAGTAAATGGGCAGGGGTTGGCCGAGCCAAAGGATTGAGTAGTGTGTGTAAGATGGTAGAGGTGGGGGCCTTTTATAAGCGGAGAGGAGGGGCACTTTTGGAAAGTAAAGAAATATTACATTATTTGAAAATGTGTTTCGGTTTTAAAAGGTCCCAAATTGATATAATTCGTGGATAAGGTGATAAGGGTTCGAAATTCACCTATACAATAAGTTTTTGACATGTGTAGGTCATAGATTTTACATTATCTTTCTATTTTATTTAAATCGTTAAATAATGAGGTCATCGCTGCATCATCATGATGTCATAAATAAATTAATTTATTAAAAGTCTAAAAATTATAAAAAAAAATACTATGATGTAGGAAATCTTTTTATATTTCCAATGACTATTTATAATAAAAAATATGACTTGTATAACCCCATTTAAAATTTTTTTTAGTAAAACATATCATGTTTGTGTCATTTTTTACTTTTACATTAAATAAAAAGTTATTTATGTCATTTCCCAACCAAAGTGGCTCCATGGGGTCCCCAAGTTGACCCATGGCTTGTCTTGGTCGGCCATGACACAACCAATGAGGGTAGGACATGTTTCAAGCTCATCTTATTTTATTAAAGAATTATTTTTATCTTAAACTACACTAATTACCACTAATCGCGATTAAAAACTTAATAAGTTACTATTCACCAAAAAAATTATTTTAATCTCATTGAACCACATTTTACTTATTAATGACAACCATGTATGTCAGATTTTTGAAAATCAAAACACAATGATGGAAAAATTTCATTTAAATAGAAAATCAGTTTTTATAAGTACCACTTAGTGGTTTCACTATTCATCAAAAATTGAAGTTTTTCAGAAAATTACCAAAAATTCACCCTAAGCTATATTTGATATTACGAATTAAAAAATGAAGTCTATTTTAAAAAATTCAAAACAGATAAGTCACATTAATTAATTTAATAATTAATTCCCGTTGTTAGAGCAAATATCGTGTTTTTATGGAATAATAAGTATCAAAAGATTGACACTAGTTTAAGTCCGATTTCAAAGTGAAATTAATTCCAACGACCACTATTGGATTTAATGGTAAAAATATTTTCTAATTTCACTTTAAAACCAATTCAAAAGATAATCTAATCATATAAATAAATTATATTAAAAATAGGTCTTCAATTAAAATACAACATTTGAGACTATTCATAAAAAAATGAACTTTATCTAAAAGGTACCAAAAATTTACACAAAGTAAATTTTGATATCCCGATTATAAAGAAGAGTTATATTTGGTCCAATAGAATTTATAAGATCGAACAAAACTATATTTAATGACTGTTCTCCGTCAAAAGGTGATAAGTGGACCTTTCGTGAAAATTATGGTATAAATGCCTAAAATTGAACTCTTTCCGTGTTTTAAGCCTTTATCATTTATTGGGTAAATGTAAAAACATTTAAAAACATATATAATCATATTTTAGTTATTTATATCCATTCCTGCCAGTACAACGACTACTCGTTAACTAACATTTAAAATAATATTATTTTATTACTTGTGTGCAACGTAAGTTTTCAAAGAAACTCATCGTTGCGTACTGAGTACGCTATCGAACATAGAAACCCCTTTTAATTAAAATTAATATTTAATTCGTAAATATTAATAAATATGAAAATTCTTTATTCTTTATTTACCTGGGATGTTACATTCATGTTGTACTAGAGGTTAATCAATTTGATGGTGAAAATGATCATTGGTTGATAGTGATCAGAAACATAATTTCCACATATTTATTTGAATCCTTTAAATATATATAATTCATGAAAATATTTTTAATTGAATAATTTCCCAAAAAACATAATCTTGTTATGGATAAGGAGTTCCTCAGTCTAAATAAAATGGAATTTATGCTTATAAAAACATATTGGGAAAACATTAAAAGGCATTCAAAGTAGGATTTCAACTTTTTTATTAGATATAAATATAAGTTTGACTTATTATTTAGTTGGTTGAATCCATTTAATTAAAAATCAATAAAAATTCAGGACTTTAACTGTTATGTCGATATTTTCCATTATTCCATTAATGTTAGGAGGGAGATCGAAGAATTTTATTAGTCTCTTTGGAAAATAAACAAAAGAAAAATGGATGAAATTCAATTTTTTGGTCCTAAATAATAATAATATGGTGGAAAACAAGATATATAACATGTCAAAAGAGTGAGAATATTAATTTTGGAATGTTCTTAAGAGTAATAATAAGGTTCTTCCTTTATGTAAAAGAGGGGAACCCGGCTAATATATGTATAATTTAAATGAGAAAAACCTAATAATGAAGAATTGGAGAATATGATTAATATGAACACAATGACAATTTTTTCAATTGTAAACATAAAATAACAAAATCACTATTTACACAAATTCTCTAATACAAGAGTTTTCTTGCACAATATGTGACAACAATCTCTATGGAAGAAATGGTGGGAATTTTCTATCACTAATATTGTGGTTGATTCCAATAATGATATAGTGGTAGGTACATTGGTTATTCATTAAATAATAGATATTGGAAAATATTATATATATATATATATATATTCATTCATATCTTCCAGGATTAGTAGAACTATAGAAACATTTCCCCAAAATATAGAGCTTCAGTTATATATGAGAAAAATTTATGTAGAAATTATTGTATATATTGAATATTAATCCTACTTGGCTTATTTTTTTAATTGATCCTCCCCAAAAATCATTTCTTTATTACTTGGAATAGTTTTATACTATACTTTTCATGTATTAACTATCTTTATATAGAGGATACATCAATTTTCTCAAGAAGGAGATCACTCCTCACATCCAAAGGCATCCCCCAATTCATTTCATGTTCAAAGAGAAAAATGATTTTCTTTTAGAATCATCGCCACATTTATAGATATTATATCCATATGAGAAATCATATCTAGATCAAATTATTTAGATATTTGATAGAATCTTTCTCAATGACATTCTCATTGCGAGGGACTACACCGATAGGTTCCCTGATGAATCGTCTTATCATCCTCTTAATTGAGTGGGTGAGTTCTCAATTGTTCTAATACCATGATCTCAAACCATATCAAATAATAAATATAATATGGACACACATGTGTTTATTTTATTAATGAATATGTTGAAAGATAATCTAGAAAAGGATTTTATATACACCACTATGGGGTTCTCTAGCCTTCTTAATAAACAAATGATGGATTTTTTATCCACTTGATTGGTTATTGTGACCATACAAAATCATGATAAAAACATTATCCCATTATATGGAATGATGACATGTTTTATCAACTAAGTGGGGGGAAATTACATCTTTAAGTAGGACCTTCATTTGACATATCACTAAATAAAGTTGATGAATGATGATATTCCCATGAATTTATTTTGAAAAAGGTATTTATATTATTAGTTCATAATAATTATTTTTTATACATACTAAGTTTTTATAAAGTTTAATTTATTTAATTAATTTAATATTAATATGTATAATTGAATGTTTTGTTACTTTTTTTATTAAATGATACATTTATATTCTCATAGATAAATTCCAAACGTCAGAAGAATTTGAATTCAATTTTATTGAATTTTCGAAAGGAGAAACTATATGAAAGGAATAGTCAATTTGACTTACAGATGGATCTTTTTATCATTAATGGGGTATATAATATCATGCTATGGGAAATCTATATACTCTTATAATGTAGAAGTAATTATGGAGTTGAATATGCGAACATCTGGAACAAATCTATGTAGTTTTATTGTTATAGATTGTTTTTACAGATGATTTGTGTAGAATTACTCAATATTTTTAAAATTACTAACCTTGTATATAATAATGAGAGTATATATTGTATGTTTTAGTGAATCCCAATAAAACATCATATATTTAAAAAATAGGATTATTGAATCACATGTACTTTAACTTACAATAAGTGGGTAATTCTTTATGGTACAAAAACATTCTTATAATAAGTTATAAAGGTAACTTGGGACATAAAGATACTTATGTGGAATAACCATACGGTCGACTTCCACACATATCACTTAATGGAATAGCCATATGGCCAATTTCCATACATACTTAATGGAATAGCCATACGGCCGACTTCCACACCCAATACATTGGAGGTTATAACGTAACCACCCGTCCTGGTATTCACGGCACCACCTGTCATATGGTTTATAACGTAACAACCCGTTAAAATGTCCAAGTACCAATATAAAATCATAAAACAGAAAACCAATATAAAGGAATGATAACATTTCCACATTTCAATCACAATATATCATAAATATATTGAATTAATAGAATCCTTTTTCAAAACCATTTTCAATACCAAAATACATAAAAGAGTATATTGTATTTATTTTATTTAAAAAACATTACGGCTTGTTGAGAAAGCCAAAGACCAAATAATACTCGCGGCGTCGGAAAAGGTTGTTGTCACCGCGTACGTTAAAAAAACATTCATTTTTATCGTTTAGTAAAAAGCTTCGTAGAAAAATATTCCTTTTGTATAAAAGTAAAATTCAAAAGAGTTTATACACCATATAAAATAAAGTTGTGTATAAAACGAAATATGCCTCAATGAAAGGAGATTGAGACGAAGTCCCTTACCTCGGGTCCGACTTGACTCGATAGTTCTTTAACATCCTGAATAATAAACTTGAGTTAATTTATACTTGATTAAGAACCATTTTAAAGTTCATTATTCCTTTTATATCACTTATTTCCATGTTATAAACATTATGTAACCATTTAAGTTAATAATGTTTGTTTTGTCAATATTTGGTTCTTAAGTCGAAAGTGGACTTCTTACAATTACATGTTGTTCGTGTAGTCAAAGGTTCTCTATATCCAGAATGAAATTCCCGATTTGGATATAATATGTATCATATATATCCATCATATACATGTATTTATAATATTACATAATCATTTAGAGGTAAGAAATGAAATGCACCGTTCATGGAGACGGTAAGCCGTACGTACGCATGAACGCTACTTTCATTTCTTTGTCATATTAATGGAATTAAAACTAAATGAGAGGTATGTATATTTTAATTCCATAATTATATTCATCATTTAGATATATCATTAATTATATATATCCATTATATACATGTACTTTTAATAGTACATTACATTTGTGGATAAGAAATGAAATGCACCGTTCATGGAGACAGTAAGCTGTACGTACGCATGAACGCTACTTTCATTTCTATCTCACACATTAATGGATAGAAATAATAATGATATAGAGTTATATTATAATTCCAGTATAACATCATATATAATAACTTTAAATCCATCCTTTACACATCCCACATATGGAATTAACGAATCACATCACTTTGAGGGTGCGGTAGTCCGCACTTCCTTAAATGAAGATATCGTGTTTACCCATAATGGAAACCATAAAGGTATGCCCAAAATGAAAAATAAAGAAACTTAAAAATAAATAAACATATTATATATCATATATAAAAATAGTTACATCATAATGGCCACCTTTGAAGGTGTTAAATGAGTATTGAACAATCATCGTTTCGGGAGGCAGAATTTCACAATCCACGGAAACCATATGATCTTTAACCATTTGATGTAGTTGTGTGAGAGTTTAGCTCGAATAAATCTTATAAAAACAACCTAGTATATTTAAGATACTTGTGTTGTTACAAAAGAAGTAAATAAAAAGAGTTTAGAGGGTTGGAGAAGCAAAATAAAACAAATGAACAAGAGAGAATGAATTAACTTTAAAAGTGTAACTCCTTTTGATTTGAGCCTAAAGGCTTCGTTTGAAAGGATTCTGCCCAAAGGGAATCCTCTAGGATGAGGAGAGGGATGTGGAGAGAGTAAATGGGCAGGGGTTGGCCGAGCCAAAGGATTGAGTAGTGTGTGTAAGATGGTAGAGGTGGGGGCCTTTTATAAGAGGAGAGGAGGGGCACTTTTGGAAAGTAAAGAAATATTACATTATTTGAAAATGTGTTTCGGTTTTAAAAGGTCCCACATTGATATAATTCGTGGATAAGGTGATAAGGGTTCGAAATTCACCTATACAATAAGTTTTTGACATGTTTAGGTCATAGATTTTACATTATCTTTCTATTTTATTTAAATCGTTAAATAATGAGGTCATCGCTGCATCATCATGATGTCATAAATAAATTAATTTATTAAAAGTATAAAAATTATAAAAAAAATACTATGATGTAGGAAATCTTTTTATATTTCCAATGACTATTTATAATAAAAAATATGACTTGTATAACCCCATTTAAAATTTTTTTTAGTAAAACATATCATGTTTGTGTCATTTTTTACTTTTACATTAAATAAAAAGTTATTTATGTCATTTCCCAACCAAAGTGGCTCCATGGGGTCCCCAAGTTGACCCATGGCTTGTCTTGGTCGGCCATGACACAACCAATGAGGGTAGGACATGTTTCAAGCTCATCTTATTTTATTAAAGAATTATTTTTATCTTAAACTACACTAATTACCACTAATCGCGATTAAAAACTTAATAAGTTAGTATTCACCAAAAAAATTATTTTAATCTCATTGAACCACATTTTACTTATTAATGACAACCATGTATGTCAGATTTTTGAAAATCAAAACACAATGATGGAAAAATTTCATTTAAATAGAAAATCAGTTTTTATAAGTACCACTTAGTGGTTTCACTATTCATCAAAAATTGAAGTTTTTCAGAAAATTACCAAAAATTCACCCTAAGCTATATTTGATATTACGAATTAAAAAATGAAGTCTATTTTAAAAAATTCAAAACAGATAAGTCACATTAATTAATTTAATAATTAATTCCCGTTGTTAGAGCAAATATCGTGTTTTTATGGAATAATAAGTATCAAAAGATTGACACTAGTTTAAGTCCGATTTCAAAGTGAAATTAATTCCAACGACCACTATTGGATTTAATGGTAAAAATATTTTCTAATTTCACTTTAAAACCAATTCAAAAGATAATCTAATCATATAAATAAATTATATTAAAAATAGGTCTTCAATTAAAATACAACATTTGAGACTATTCATAAAAAAATGAACTTTATCTAAAAGGTACCAAAAATTTACACAAAGTAAATTTTGATATCCCGATTATAAAGAAGAGTTATATTTGGTCCAATAGAATTTATAAGATCGAACAAAACTATATTTAATGACTGTTCTCCGTCAAAAGGTGATAAGTGGACCTTTCGTGAAAATTATGGTATAAATGCCTAAAATTGAACTCTTTCCGTGTTTTAAGCCTTTATCATTTATTGGGTAAATGTAAAAACATTTAAAAACATATATAATCATATTTTAGTTATTTATATCCATTCCTGCCAGTACAACGACTACTCGTTAACTAACATTTAAAATAATATTATTTTATTACTTGTGTGCAACGTAAGTTTTCAAAGAAACTCATCGTTGCGTACTGAGTACGCTATCGAACATAGAAACCCCTTTTAATTAAAATTAATATTTAATTCGTAAATATTAATAAATATGAAAATTCTTTATTCTTTATTTACCTGGGATGTTACATTCATGTTGTACTAGAGGTTAATCAATTTGATGGTGAAAATGATCATTGGTTGATAGTGATCAGAAACATAATTTCCACATATTTATTTGAATCCTTTAAATATATATAATTCATGAAAATATTTTTAATTGAATAATTTCCCAAAAAACATAATCTTGTTATGGATAAGGAGTTCCTCAGTCTAAATAAAATGGAATTTATGCTTATAAAAACATATTGGGAAAACATTAAAAGGCATTCAAAGTAGGATTTCAACTTTTTTATTAGATATAAATATAAGTTTGACTTATTATTTAGTTGGTTGAATCCATTTAATTAAAAATCAATAAAAATTCAGGACTTTAACTGTTATGTCGATATTTTCCATTATTCCATTAATGTTAGGAGGGAGATCGAAGAATTTTATTAGTCTCTTTGGAAAATAAACAAAAGAAAAATGGATGAAATTCAATTTTTTGGTCCTAAATAATAATAATATGGTGGAAAACAAGATATATAACATGTCAAAAGAGTGAGAATATTAATTTTGGAATGTTCTTAAGAGTAATAATAAGGTTCTTCCTTTATGTAAAAGAGGGGAACCCGGCTAATATATGTATAATTTAAATGAGAAAAACCTAATAATGAAGAATTGGAGAATATGATTAATATGAACACAATGACAATTTTTTCAATTGTAAACATAAAATAACAAAATCACTATTTACACAAATTCTCTAATACAAGAGTTTTCTTGCACAATATGTGACAACAATCTCTATGGAAGAAATGGTGGGAATTTTCTATCACTAATATTGTGGTTGATTCCAATAATGATATAGTGGTAGGTACATTGGTTATTCATTAAATAATAGATATTGGAAAATATTATATATATATATATATATATTCATTCATATCTTCCAGGATTAGTAGAACTATAGAAACATTTCCCCAAAATATAGAGCTTCAGTTATATATGAGAAAAATTTATGTAGAAATTATTGTATATATTGAATATTAATCCTACTTGGCTTATTTTTTTAATTGATCCTCCCCAAAAATCATTTCTTTATTACTTGGAATAGTTTTATACTATACTTTTCATGTATTAACTATCTTTATACAGAGGATACATCAATTTTCTCAAGAAGGAGATCACTCCTCACATCCAAAGGCATCCCCCAATTCATTTCATGTTCAAAGAGAAAAATGATTTTCTTTTAGAATCATCGCCACATTTATAGATATTATATCCATATGAGAAATCATATCTAGATCAAATTATTTATATATTTGATAGAATCTTTCTCAATGACATTCTCATTGCGAGGGACTACACCGATAGGTTCCCTGATGAATCGTCTTATCATCCTCTTAATTGAGTGGGTGAGTTCTCAATTGTTCTAATACCATGATCTCAAACCATATCAAATAATAAATATAATATGGACACACATGTGTTTATTTTATTAATGAATATGTTGAAAGATAATCTAGAAAAGGATTTTATATACACCACTATGGGGTTCTCTAGCCTTCTTAATAAACAAATGATGGATTTTTTATCCACTTGATTGGTTATTGTGACCATACAAAATCATGATAAAAACATTATCCCATTATATGGAATGATGACATGTTTTATCAACTAAGTGGGGGGAAATTACATCTTTAAGTAGGACCTTCATTTGACATATCACTAAATAAAGTTGATGAATGATGATATTCCCATGAATTTATTTTGAAAAAGGTATTTATATTATTAGTTCATAATAATTATTTTTTATACATACTAAGTTTTTATAAAGTTTAATTTATTTAATTAATTTAATATTAATATGTATAATTGAATATTTTGTTACTTTTTTTATTAAATGATACATTTATATTCTCATAGATAAATTCCAAACGTCAGAAGAATTTGAATTCAATTTTATTGAATTTTCGAAAGGAGAAACTATATGAAAGGAATAGTCAATTTGACTTACAGATGGATCTTTTTATCATTAATGGGGTATATAATATCATGCTATGGGAAATCTATATACTCTTATAATGTAGAAGTAATTATGGAGTTGAATATGCGAACATCTGGAACAAATCTATGTAGTTTTATTGTTATAGATTGTTTTTACAGATGATTTGTGTAGAATTACTCAATATTTTTAAAATTACTAACCTTGTATATAATAATGAGAGTATATATTGTATGTTTTAGTGAATCCCAATATAACATCATATATTTAAAAAATAGGATTATTGAATCACATGTACTTTAACTTACAATAAGTGGGTAATTCTTTATGGTACAAAAACATTCTTATAATAAGTTATAAAGGTAACTTGGGACATAAACATACTTATGTGGAATAACCATACGGTCGACTTCCACACATATCACTTAATGGAATAGCCATATGGCCAATTTCCATACATACTTAATGGAATAGCCATACGGCCGACTTCCACACCCAATACATTGGAGGTTATAACGTAACCACCCGTCCTGGTATTCACGGCACCACCTGTCATATGGTTTATAACGTAACAACCCGTTAAAATGTCCAAGTACCAATATAAAATCATAAAACAGAAAACCAATATAAAGGAATGATAACATTTCCACATTTCAATCACAATATATCATAAATATATTGAATTAATAGAATCCTTTTTCAAAACCATTTTCAATACCAAAATACATAAAAGAGTATATTGTATTTATTTTATTTAAAAAACATTACGGCTTGTTGAGAAAGCCAAAGACCAAATAATACTCGCGGCGTCGGAAAAGGTTGTTGTCACCGCGTACGTTAAAAAAACATTCATTTTTATCGTTTAGTAAAAAGCTTCGTAGAAAAATATTCCTTTTGTATAAAAGTAAAATTCAAAAGAGTTTATACACCATATAAAATAAAGTTGTTTATAAAACGAAATATGCCTCAATGAAAGGAGATTGAGACGAAGTCCCTTACCTCGGGTCCGACTTGACTCGATAGTTCTTTAACATCCTGAATAATAAACTTGAGTTAATTTATACTTGATTAAGAACCATTTTAAAGTTCATTATTCCTTTTATATCACTTATTTCCATGTTATAAACATTATGTAACCATTTAAGTTAATAATGTTTGTTTTGTCAATATTTGGTTCTTAAGTCGAAAGTGGACTTCTTACAATTACATGTTGTTCGTGTAGTCAAAGGTTCTCTATATCCAGAATGAAATTCCCGATTTGGATATAATATGTATCATATATATCCATCATATACATGTATTTATAATATTACATAATCATTTAGAGGTAAGAAATGAAATGCACCGTTCATGGAGACGGTAAGCCGTACGTACGCATGAACGCTACTTTCATTTCTTTGTCATATTAATGGAATTAAAACTAAATGAGAGGTATGTATATTTTAATTCCATAATTATATTCATCATTTAGATATATCATTAATTATATATATCCATTATATACATGTACTTTTAATAGTACATTACATTTGTGGATAAGAAATGAAATGCACCGTTCATGGAGACAGTAAGCTGTACGTACGCATGAACGCTACTTTCATTTCTATCTCACACATTAATGGATAGAAATAATAATGATATAGAGTTATATTATAATTCCAGTATAACATCATATATAATAACTTTAAATCCATCCTTTACACATCCCACATATGGAATTAACGAATCACATCACTTTGAGGGTGCGGTAGTCCGCACTTCCTTAAATGAAGATATCGTGTTTACCCATAATGGAAACCATAAAGGTATGCCCAAAATGAAAAATACAGAAACTTAAAAAAAAATAAACATATTATATATCATATATAAAAATAGTTACATCATAATGGCCACCTTTGAAGGTGTTAAATGAGTATTGAACAATCATCGTTTCGGGAGGCAGAATTTCACAATCCACGGAAACCATATGATCTTTAACCATTTGATGTAGTTGTGTGAGAGTTTAGCTCGAATAAATCTTATAAAAACAACCTAGTATATTTAAGATACTTGTGTTGTTACAAAAGAAGTAAATAAAAAGAGTTTAGAGGGTTGGAGAAGCAAAATAAAACAAATGAACAAGAGAGAATGAATTAACTTTAAAAGTGTAACTCCTTTTGATTTGAGCCTAAAGGCTTCGTTTGAAAGGATTCTGCCCAAAGGGAATCCTCTAGGATGAGGAGAGGGATGTGGAGAGAGTAAATGGGCAGGGGTTGGCCGAGCCAAAGGATTGAGTAGTGTGTGTAAGATGGTAGAGGTGGGGGCCTTTTATAAGAGGAGAGGAGGGGCACTTTTGGAAAGTAAAGAAATATTACATTATTTGAAAATGTGTTTCGGTTTTAAAAGGTCCCACATTGATATAATTCGTGGATAAGGTGATAAGGGTTCGAAATTCACCTATACAATAAGTTTTTGACATGTTTAGGTCATAGATTTTACATTATCTTTCTATTTTATTTAAATCGTTAAATAATGAGGTCATCGCTGCATCATCATGATGTCATAAATAAATTAATTTATTAAAAGTATAAAAATTATAAAAAAAATACTATGATGTAGGAAATCTTTTTATATTTCCAATGACTATTTATAATAAAAAATATGACTTGTATAACCCCATTTAAAGTTTTTTTTAGTAAAACATATCATGTTTGTGTCATTTTTTACTTTTACATTAAATAAAAAGTTATTTATGTCATTTCCCAACCAAAGTGGCTCCATGGGGTCCCCAAGTTGACCCATGGCTTGTCTTGGTCGGCCATGACACAACCAATGATGGTAGGACATGTTTCAAGCTCATCTTATTTTATTAAAGAATTATTTTTATCTTAAACTACACTAATTACCACTAATCGCGATTAAAAACTTAATAAGTTACTATTCACCAAAAAATTATTTTAATCTCATTGAACCACATTTTACTTATTAATGACAACCATGTATGTCAGATTTTTGAAAATCAAAACACAATGATGGCAAAATTTCATTTAAATAGAAAATCAGTTTTTATAAGTACCACTTAGTGGTTTCACTATTCATCAAAAATTGAAGTTTTTCAGAAAATTACCAAAAATTCACCCTAAGCTATATTTGATATTACGAATTAAAAAATGAAGTCTATTTTAAAAAATTCAAAACAGATAAGTCACATTAATTAATTTAATAATTAATTCCCGCTGTTAGAGCAAATATCGTGTTTTTATGGAATAATAAGTATCAAAAGATTGACACTAGTTTAAGTCCGATTTCAAAGTGAAATTAATTCCAACGACCACTATTGGATTTAATGGTAAAAATATTTTCTAATTTCACTTTAAAACCAATTCAAAAGATAATCTAATCATATAAATAAATTATATTAAAAATAGGTCTTCAATTAAAATACAACATTTGAGACTATTCATAAAAAAATGAACTTTATCTAAAAGGTACCAAAAATTTACACAAAGTAAATTTTGATATCCCGATTATAAAGAAGAGTTATATTTGGTCCAATAGAATTTATAAGATCGAACAAAACTATATTTAATGACTGTTCTCTGTCAAAAGGTGATAAGTGGACCTTTCGTGAAAATTAGGGTATAAATGCCTAAAATTGAACTCTTTCCGTGTTTTAAGCCTTTATCATTTATTGGGTAAATGTAAAAACATTTAAAAACATATATAATCATATTTTAGTTATTTATATCCATTCCTGCCAGTACAATGACTACTCGTTAACTAACATTTAAAATAATATTATTTTATTACTTGTGTGCAATGTAAGTTTTCAAAGAAACTCATCGTTGCGTACCGAGTACGCTATCGAACATAGAAACCCCTTTTAATTAAAATTAATATTTAATTCGTAAATATTAATAAATATGAAAATTCTTTATTCTTTATTTACCTGGGATGTTACATTCATGTTGTACTAGAGGTTAATCAATTTGATGGTGAAAATGATCATTGGTTGATAGTGATCAGAAACATAATTTCCACATATTTATTTGAATCCTTTAAATATATATAATTCATGAAAATATTTTTAATTGAATAATTTCCCAAAAAACATAATCTTGTTATGGTTAAGGAGTTCCTCAGTCTAAATAAAATGGAATTTATGCTTATAAAAACATATTGGGAAAACATTAAAAGGCATTCAAAGTAGGATTTCAACTTTTTTATTAGATATAAATATAAGTTTGACTTATTATTTAGTTGGTTGAATCCATTTAATTAAAAATCAATAAAAATTCAGGACTTTAACTGTTATGTCGATATTTTCCATTATTCCATTAATGTTAGGAGGGAGATCGAAGAATTTTATTAGTCTCTTTGGAAAATAAACAAAAGAAAAATGGATGAAATTCAATTTTTTGGTCCTAAATAATAATAATATGGTGGAAAACAAGATATATAACATGTCAAAAGAGTGAGAATATTAATTTTGGATTGTTCTTAAGAGTAATAATAAGGTTCTTCCTTTATGTAAAGGAGGGGAACCCGGCTAATATATGTATAATTTAAATGAGAAAAACCTAATAATGAAGAATTGGAGAATATGATTAATATGAACACAATGACAATTTTTTCAATTGTAAACATAAAATAACACAATCACTATTTACAAAAATTCTCTAATACAAGAGTTTTCTTGCATAATATGTGACAACAATCTCTATGGAAGAAATGGTGGGAATTTTCTATCACTAATATTGTGGTTGATTCCAATAATGATATAGTGGTAGGTACATTGGTTATTCATTAAATAATAGATATTCAAAAATATTATATATATATATATATATATATATTCATTCATATCTTCCAGGATTAGTAGAACTATAGAAACATTTCCCCAAAATATAGAGCTTCAGTTATATATGAGAAAAATTTATGTAGAAATTATTGTATATATTGAATATTAATCCTATCTGGCTTATTTTTTTAATTGATCCTCCCCAAAAATCATTTCTTTATTACTTGGAATAGTTTTATACTATATTTTTCATGTATTAACTATCTTTATACAGAGGATACATCAATTTTCTCAAGAAGGAGATCACTCCTCACATCCAAAGGCATCCCCCAATTTATTTCATGTTCAAAGAGAAAAATGATTTTCTTTTAGAATCATCGCCACATTTATAGATATTATATCCATATGAGAAATCATATCTAGCTCAAATTATTTAGATATTTGATAGAATCTTTCTCAATGACATTCTCATTGCGAGGGACTACACCGATAGGTTCCCTGATGAATCGTCTTATCATCCTCTTAATCGAGTGGGTGAGTTCTCAATTGTTCTAATACCATGATCTCAAACCATATCAAATAATAAATATAATATGGACACACATGTGTTTATTTTATTAATGAATATGTTGAAAGATAATCTAGAACAGGATTTTATATACACCACTATGGGGTTCTCTAGCCTTCTTAATAAACAAATGATGGATTTTTTATCCACTTGATTGGTTATTGTGACCATACAAAATCATGATAAAAACATTATCCCATTATATGGAATGATGACATGTTTTATCAACTATGTGGGCGGAAATTACATCTTTAAGTAGGACCTTCATTTGACATATCACTAAATAAAGTTGATGAATGATGATATTCCCATGAATTTATTTTGAAAAAGGTATTTATATTATTAGTTCATAATAATTATTTTTTATACATACTAAGTTTTTATAAAGTTTAATTTATTTAATTAATTTAATATTCATATGTATAATTGAATATTTTGTTACTTTTTTTATTAAATGATACATTTATATTCTCATAGATAAATTCCAAACGTCAGAAGAATTTGAATTCAATTTTATTGAATTTTCGAAAGGAGAAACTATATGAAAGGAATAGTAAATTTGACTTACAGATGGATCTTTTTATCATTAATGGGGTATATAATATCATGCTATGGGAAATCTATATACTCTTATAATGTAGAAGTAATTATGGAGTTGAATATGCGAACATCTGGAACAAATCTATGTAGTTTTATTGTTCTAGATTGTTTTTACAGATGATTTGTGTAGAATTACTCAATATTTTTAAAATTACTAACCTTGTATATAATAATGAGAGTATATATTGTATGTTTTAGTGAATCCCAATAAAACATCATATATTTAAAAAATAGGATTATTGAATCACATGTACTTTAACTTACAATAAGTGGGTAATTCTTTATGGTACAAAAACATTCTTATAATAAGTTATTAAATAGTGTACATGTGAAATATGGTAATCTAATATACTTTTCCTCAATAATGTTAAACAAACATAAGAAAAAACTATCCCACATGTGATCTATAATTAGAAACTATGATCTTCATGTCACAAATTTTTTGTTTTTTCCCTATAAGGAGAAGTGTTAGATATATACTGATTATAAGAGCTTCAAATATATAATTACACATGAAGGGTCATAATATGAATGAGTGAATATGGTTATAGATAATAAATTATTATGACTTATTAGTCCACTACCATCATGGTAAATAAAATAAAGAGTTATATACTATATATAGAAAGGATCCATCAAAATTATCAATAATGATAATTGAAAAGGATCACATATTCATAGACATGAAAAGGATTGAAATTGGAATCACATAAGGTGGAACATTTTAATTCCTTTAAAAATTATTTCATAACCATCTCTTATAGGGATAATAATGTATGGTCAAATAAATGGTGTGAATGTTTAAATGATAGGAGAATACATTAGAAATTAGAAATAGTTGGAGTTAATAATTGATAAATAATGACATGTATATTTGGGACATGACTTTGTGGACAATGCTAAAATTAGAAAAATAATGTTATTCTGAACGATGCACATAGATCTTCAATCTATACTCCCATAGGTAATGAAATGATGTGTGAGGATCTCTGAGAGTGATATTGGTGGCATAATATAAATAAATAAATAACAAAATATGAATCATTATTATTTATAAGTCAAAAAGTGAAGGATGGAAGGAATTTGTCTATGTTAATGATTAAATCATTTACCACACCTTTATGGAAATGGTAAAACATAACCATAGAGTTTTTCACTAGTCTTTTGAAGATATCCACTGGATATAATTCTATATGGATCATTAAGGATCTTCCTACAAATATTACTCATCTCATTGTGATTTGAGAGGACACCTCACCATACTAAATTTCATAGATATACATAAAAAATTTGGCGAGGTTGCATGATGTTCCAATATCTATTATACAATATCATTAATCAAGGTTTTCCTCCATCTTTTAGAAATATATTTAATATGGTCTAAATACTGATTAGAACTATAATACATCTTATCCCCCCAAAACGGATGGACAATATGAGTAGGTAATCAACCAGTAGAATAAATTTTTAGAGCATTCAAAATGGACATCAAATAAGGACGTGTCCAACATCTTATAATGGTTGAGTTCTCTTACAACACTTGTTACTAACCTCGAATCCAGATGGATCAAATGAATATTTTCATGGGAAATGAAGTATAAAAACTTCTTAATTAGAAAAATATTGTGAAAATATGCTCTTGGGAAATAAAATTGTCAAGGAAATGGTAGGAATGGGGAAGATAATCCAAAAAATAACAGAGGTTCACAAAGATTACAAAAGTTATATGTAGATAATCATCGATGGAAATTAGAGAAAACTTTAAAAGAGATATCTGCTAACATTTTTCACATTTGTATGAAAAATATAGTATCAAGGATAAAATTTTATAAGGGGTATAAATTCAATGTCCCATGATTTTATGAATGGACATTCCAATCTTATTATTATAAACCATATAGTAAAAAAAATTTATAAATTAAGAATGATACATTTTCGCAAAAATAATCCAATAATAATAAAAAATATTCCAGAATGAAATAACTACAAAATAAGATAATAGGAGAATTGGGTACACTAAATCTACTAGAATGATCGAAATAATGAAAATAACTATTGAATAATAAAAATAATATAATATTCATTTTAATGATATATATATATATATACTTCAGATAAAATATAAGTGAATGGAAAATTAATGAAATATGTTGTATTTATAGAAATTAAGCAACTTATACCATTGGAATAGTAAACTGACCATAGGAATTGTAATATGACCATTATGAATAGTTATTCAGCTAATAAAATATTAACCTCAAATTTGAATTCATAAATAAAATCGATGAATCATATAAATAAAAATATATATATATTTATTGTTATAAATAAATAAATTAATTAATAATTTTAAATTATGTATTGGTATTTTGGTAAATTATAAATTTTTATTTAAAAGTATTAAATTAATATCAAACGTTAAATGACAAATAATTTTCATAAAAAGGATTCCTAAATTAATATTTTTTTTTCTATTATTCAAATATAAATATATGTGGCCTTAAATATAATTTCAATATGATAAAAATTTTATTATAATATTAAAATCTATATTTTTAAAATTAATGATGATTTTATTTGAAAAAAATGTTCTTATATTTAAAAAAATGTTTTCATAAAATGAATTTTATTTTTGAAATAAAAACATAAAAAATGGTTTTAGTGAGTATCTTGTATTTTTCTGAAATAGTTTTTTTTGTGAATATTGAAATAAGATAATGTTTGTTATTTGACATTATATAGAGTATTTTAGTCATAAATAATCTAATAATGTTGTAAGAACCCATTTTTTAAACTATCATTAACTATTTAATATGTATACTGATATTAATCAACATTATTGGCAGTCCTCAGACAAAATAATATACTAATGAATTTAATAAAAAACACTCATCTTCTCCACATATAAATACCATGCCTCACAACCCCTTCTCTTCGGACCTTTTTAGATATGTAAATTTCCACTATTCTACCCATATACCTTTCCAAACATCTTCTCGACGTTTCATAGCTAATGGTTTCTACAGATGTCCAAAACCATGTCCATTTGTATGTTTATCAAAGAGACAACATTAAAGAGGTAAAATCATAAATCATTCTCTTTTAATTTCATTAAATTTCTAATCCTCTCATGAAAGACACTATACAATGATTAATAATAATTTAACAATCATATATCTACTAGAATTATATTTTTTAAAATTTTATATAACTCATTATATACTTTCAGTTATCCTTTTATTCTAAATTTTAAAACACTATCCATGATATGTCAATTCAGCACCTTCATGGCCAATCAATTTTTAATTCCTAGTAAAACATTCATGGAAGGTCCCAAAAATAATAAATGTTTTATCAAATTTTAATATTGATGTAAAAATAATTTCATGTTATGTAAGTAATATATAGACACAATACTAAATAAAAAACTATATTATGATGATCAAAATGTAACAAAGAAACTAAACATTTATCATTAACATTTTTCAAAATGAATAGTCATTAGAAGGATGATATATGGACCATTTAGGTTTATGTAAGTCCATTAATAAAATATAATTTTACATTTATTTACTTATTTCCATCTTAAAAAACATCCATTATTATTAAAAATTATACCGACCATAAAACCAAAAAAAGGAATTCTCTCGAATTGAATAAACTGAACTTCAGAACTCATTGTATTGACCATAAAAGAATATAATAAAATTATAATAAAAAATTGTATATAGAAGTGGTTATAAATAAATTAATTATGGAATGAAATTTTATTCTATAAGATATTATTTTCATGTGATTAACACATTAAGATATATGTTAATGTATCACTCCAAACCTCACAATTTCCATTGGATTATTCATTCTCTCAAAATTCCGTAATATATTTAATCATTATTATTATATAATTATCCCATATTATTTGTTTATATACAAAAATTATTTATTTATCTCATCTCTTCTTCTTTTGATGGAGAATTACATGTTATAAAATGTTCACATCCCAATTCAACTCGATATGTAAACCCAATTAAAGGGAACTTCTCTGCTTCATTCCAATTTTCAATTACCCTATGTAAACTGTTATTAACTGAAAATATTTAATAAAATCTGATATATAATCATGATATGAAATTTTTGTTCAATTTTTTTTATAAAAAAATTATACATTTTTCCTTTTTATGTACTCATTTATATTTTACCTTAAACTGCATTAATTTGGATCATTTGTAATGTTTTCTAAACACTCTTTTTCATAAATTTACATTCATTGGATGTATTTTTTATTGATATTTTTTTTATTTGATGATTGTCTATTAATGATTTAATATCTTTTTATGGATATTATTATGATACACTCTTTGGTTATACCTTATTACTTGATTATGATACCCATTTCCATCTATATGTTAACCTCTATTTATTCCTTATATTTTATTCATTATGTATAACATATAATAAAGAAAATTGTTGGAATAATCATGTATTAATCTTGTTTTAATGATCAAAAATCTCATTAATTATCACAAGTCTCATTAATGATCCCAAATCTCATTAATAATCACAAATCTCATTCAACCTATTTAACTCCTATAAATTATATCCGATCATGTATATTTATGTTTCAATTTCACTCATCTTTTTAATGGTTAATCTCAATATATTTAATGAATATTACTGTTTAAGTCTGAATATAGTTATTTGCCTATGTACTAGACACTGTAAGCCTGACAATGTGAAGCCAGACATAGTTAGCCAGACATAGTAAGCCAGACAGAGTGACGCCAGACAACGTTAGGCAGACACTGTAAGCTAGACACCATGACGATCAGACACCATGAGCAAGACACCATGAGCAAGACACAGTGTGCAAGACATCGTGAGCAAGACACCATGACACTCAGACATCGTGATACCCAGACCGTGACACTCAAACACCGTGACATGCAGACCGTGACACTCAGACATCGTGTGAAGGAGACATCATTTACATAACATATTGTGAGACTGTTTCTTAAACTATTTTGTTGTCTTTCTATTTAATTATTAACGGTCATTTTTGATGCCTTTATTGCAGTGACATAATTAATGTTTCATTGTAGAAATAGTACAAGGTATGTGGAATGAAACACATGGAACCCATCGAATAAAACACATGATTTCGAAGATAGAGAGTGGGGAGTGCCCAACAACCATAACGCGCGATACTGAACGAAGAACAAGCATTTGAACACTACCGTGAAGAACACATTGTATTATTTTCAATGAAAGCATTGACTCATACATGAAATCTGACAATACTGAAGAACAAAATAAGTACCCTAGAATCTAGAGAACAGCATTACATTATCAAAGCTCGTGATGAACACATGCTGGATTACGTAAATCTATTTTTCAAGACAAAAACCTAAGAAGGACTCAAATGCATTTATTTTTAATCAAAGGAGTCCAGAGATAGACTTCAAATCACTAGAGCATTCTAAAGTCATATCTACTCTCTCTTAGTTATTCTTATATATTCCATACACACATTGAATCCTGTAATAATTTGAAGGATTTCTAAATCCTTAAAAAACTCTATATACACTTGTTTACCCACGATAAATGTGAAAGAGGTCCATATGTGGCATGATTATTATTTTTGTTTACCCACAAAAACTATGGAAGAGGTCCCTGTATGACTTGGACAGTTTGTGTACTGTTGTTAACCCTGATCTAGTGTGTGGATCAAAGTATATTTACATAAACTCTTTAGTGGCAGGTGATCACCAAGTGGAGTGGATTAGGTCTTGGCATGAGACTGAACCACTTGTTTCATATCCACTGTTTTATTTATATTTAGTCTTCTCTCTTTTACTGCATTATTGCATAATCCAGAAAACCCTAATTTCACTTTGATAGTTATTCTTAGAAAGAAGTTATAACTGATTTGTTTTAGTATGATAACTTCAAAAGTAATATTAATAATTCATATTATGAATACTGAGAATTAATCAATCTTCGAAGTTATTTAAATAGTCAAACTCTTATAATAGTATAACATTGATTAACTGTGTCTTATCTATTTTTTGGAAAAATATATCTTTTAAAATAATATTTTTGTAACCAAAATTTTTATAATTACTCAATTCTCCCCTCCCTTCTTGATTTAACTACTCCAACCAACATTTGGCATCTAAGTGGACTTTATTAAGACTCTGTGTAATCGTACTCAACATTTATTATAGTTGTACTTTAAATATCTAAAAATTTCTGTTAATTTTAAATTTAAATCTCTTTTAAAGTAATTTTTTTTGTATGGATAATAGATTTGAAGGTTATGAAACCAATAGTCAAACATTCTTTAATGGAACCAAATATTCTCAATGGAAAAAAAATGCATCTATAAGGAATTAGATTTGAAATTATGTCATCTATTATAGATGAATACAAAAATCCTGTGAGTGATAGAAATTCATGGCATAAACCTAAAAATCTATCTTATAATAATAGTTACATAGACATGAATTCTATATACTGTTCCTTAATAGATTATGAAGTTAATAGGATTTCTGCTTGTAAAACTGCCCATCATATTTGGGGTACCTTGACTATCTCACATGAAAAAACATCTAGTGTAAAGGAAATGAGACTTAATAATTATAATATAAAATATGATAATTTTAAGATGAAACTAGATTAGCATATTTCAGACATCTATCATAGGTTCAATGATATTTTCAAAAAAAATGATTTCTCTTGGAAGAGAAGTCACTGCCAAAGAATAGATCATTAGAATCCTTAGATGTCTATTTGACAAATGGAAGGGAACCTCTATCTCTTTTAGATAATCATGCGACATCAGCAAGATACTTGTAAAAGAACTCATTGGGAAACTGATGATGTTTTAGGAAGAGATGAAAGTCATCAAATAAGAGTAGGATGGACCAAAGAGAAAATATGTCGCATTCAAGACCACATTCATAAAGCCCAAAGACAAAGGGAAACTGGAAGCTTCTGTAGAATGTTCCACCACTGAACAGTCATCACCAGATAGTGACGAGGAGATGGCTCAACTGGCCCGAAGATTCAATGAATTTTACAAAAAGAATAACTTTTTCAGAAAGCCTAACTTCACGGGAAAGTATGATCAAAAAGGAAACTGAAAAAAAGGACTGGAAAGTAAGTGACAAAACTGATGAAATTGTATTCTATGGATGTATGCACAAAGGAAATATAAAGGCTGACTATCCAATGCTCATGTATAAGAAGAAGTACGAGGAAAGGAAAATACATACAAAAAGGAAATGAAGGAAACCTAGAGTGCCTCTAATGATAGTTCGAGCGACTCTGATACATCACATGATTAACATGCTAAAAATGTGAATATGTGTTTTATGAAAAACACACTTGAGGTAACAATGAGATCTTGTGTACATAATTAATACTATTCTAAAGCGGAAAGTGACTATGAAAATATTTCTAATGATGAAATATTTGAATATTGTAACTGGTTTGAAGAGACATGAAATAAAATAAAATATATATATATATATCATTAAAGAAACTACTATCCCTCACTTCAAACGATAAATCTGAACTGACTACTGAACAGGAGAAAAATGCTCAACTACTCAAAGAAAACAGTGAATTAAAAATGTCTTATGATAAATTAAAAAGTGACTTAGAAAAAATTTTACTAATGGTAAAATTACCAATAAAGAAATTCTAGGGAAAAAAATTTCCCCGATATACAATACTAGCATTGGTTATGAACCTGTTAAAATAATCCTTGGGAGAATGAATTGTATTTCCTCGACTATGAAATATAGATTTGTTCCCAATACGAGAGATAACTCATCTCGCTCGAGTCATGATACATACTCTACTGTTTCATGTTTTTGTGGACCAAATACAGTTTATCTTCCAAACACATTACATAATGCTTATAGGAAAACTATGAGACATATATTGGTTCCTAAAGAACTTATTACTAATGTTACTAGACCCAAACAAGTATGGGTACCAAATTTTTTTTTACTTGATCATGTGATAGGAAATCTACATAAAGAGCTCCTGCAAGAATCAATCTTAATTGTATAGTGGATGTTCAAGGTACATGATGGGAGACTACTCATGCTTCATAAATCTAATAAAAGTACATATAGGACATGTCACATTTGGTGACAATTCCAATGGGAAGATCATTGTCTTAGGAAATATTGCTAACTCTTATTAGATTTTAATTTATAAATTACAGTTTGGTAATGGTTTAATATATATTTTGATCAGTATATCAAAATTTTGTGATGATGGATATCATGTTAAATTTGAAAATGATGCATATAATGTCTTTAATTATGAAGATGAATTTGTACTTTTCGCATCAAGGAATGATAATGTTTATTCTATTAATTTAGATTCTTTATCCTCACAAAATTCTTCATTCTTAAGTGTATTTCATAATGAATCATGGCTATGGAATAAGATACTAGGACACTATATTGTTTACTCCCTTAGAAAGATAACAAGAAAGGTACTAGTTAGTGACTTACCCAAACTTGAGATTCCAAAAGACAAATTGTGTAATCCTTGTCAAAAGGGAAAACAACAAAAAATAACTTTCAAATCAATGAAAGAAGTCTATACTTCTCAAACTCTCAAATTGGTTCACATGAATTTGTTTGGACCATCTAGAGTTTCTATTTTAAATGGGAAGCACTATTTTTATGTTCTAGTAGATGTTTTTTCTATATATACCTGGACCTTCTTCATCGCTCACAAAAGTGAAGACTGCTCTTATTTTACTAAGTTTTCCATGGCTGTAGAAATACTTAGCATCCTTAAAATTAAATATTTTAGAAGTGATCATGGCCGTGAGTATTAAAATAAATAGTTTTAATCCTTTTTCTCACAAAATGGTTACAGTCACAATTTCTCTGCCCCTAGAACACCTCAAAAAAATGTTGTTGTAGAAAGAAGAAATAGAACCTTGAAATAAATTTCTATAACAATTTATAGTGAATATGACTTACCTATTCAATTTTGGGCTGAAACTGTCAATACAACATGATACATTATCAATATAGTCTTGATTAGAAAAATTCTCAAAAAGAACCCATATGAACTCTGGAATAATAGGAAGCCTAAGTCTAATTATTTTAGTGTTTTTGGTTGAAAATTCATTATTCTCAACACTATGGATAATATTGACAAATTTTCATTCAAATGTGAAGAAATAATTTTCCTAGGATACTCAATATTATGTAAATGTTATAGAGTATTCAATAAGAGGACTAAATATTTGGAAGAATCTGTTCATATCAAGTTTGATGAAAAAAATACACATGAGCCTAGAACCATACTAGAAAATATGGAGGATGATGTATCATATTTGAACATCAACTCAAAATCCTCAAATTCCACTGTGAGTGAATCTATGAAAACATTCAATTATGGAAATTATCATCAATCAAGTCCTAATGAACCAGAATCTGTTGATGAACCTGTAATCACTAGTCCCTCTTTTTCTAGAATGTTTAGAACCCTTAAAAACAATCCCATAGATGTTGTTGAAGGAGACTTAGATAAAGGATCACAAACAAGTGATTCTCTTAGAAATCAGGTTGAACATCAAGCCTTCTTCTCCCAACTTAAACCTAAAAACATTGATGATTACATCAATGATGAATTTTGTGAAATGTATATGCAATAAGAACCTAATTAGTTTGAAAGAAAAAATGTTTGGAAACTCATTGAAATACCCAAGGACATATTCCTCACAGGCAGTAAATGGGTGTTTAGAAACAAGGTTGACGAAGCTGGAAATATAGTTAGGAACAAGGATAGATTAGTTTCACAGGGCTATATTCATGAAGATGTAATAGACTATGAGGCGACCTTTTCCCCAGTATCCAGACATGATGAAATCAGAATCCTTCTTGCATATGCTACACATCGGAATATCAAACTATATCAAATGGATGTTAAGAGTAAATTCATAAATGGGTATATAGCTGAGGATATATTTGTTGATCCACCCCTGGATTTACAAATCCTCCAATACCCAATTATATTTTCAATCTATCAAAATCATTATATGGTTTAAAGCATGCTCCAAGAGCTTGGTATGACAGATTAATTATTTTACATATTTCAAATGGTTTTCCAAAGTAATAGCTGATATAGCCCTCTTTATAAAACAAATTTCAAATGATGTTTTAGTTTTTCAAATCAATGTAGATGATATTATTTTTGAATCATCAAAAAATTCATTATGTATTGATTTTTCTAAAATTAAGAAAAACAAATTTGTAATGAGCTTAATGAGTGAACTAAGATTCTTTCATGGATTTCAAATCGTTCAAAATAATGATGGAATTGTTTTAAATCAATGTAAATACACTTGAGATATTATAAAACATTTTGGATTGGATAGAACTAAAAGTAGTGACACTCCCATGAGTACCACCTGTATGTTGGATCTTGATGAAGATGGAAAATCTGTTGATCAAACCACTTATAGAGGAACGATTCGATGTTTACTCTACATAATTACTAGCCATCCGGACATTATGTTTAGTGTGTGTTTTTGTGCTCATTTTCCTGAAAATCCTGAAGAATAACATTTTAATGTTGCAACGAGAATTTTCAAATACCTCAAGCATACAACTAATCATGGACTATTATATCCTAACAGAAAATAATTTTAACTATGTAGTTATCATAATGCTGACTTCAGTGGCTATAATTTTGATAGAAAGAGCACCTATGGAACATGTCAACTTTTAGGAAAGCCACTAGTATCATGGGGTAGTAAGAAACAAAACTATGTTGCATTATCTACTACAAAAGATGAATATATAGATACTGGTAGTTGTTGTGCACAAAATTTTTAGATGAAACAGATATTACTAGATTATGGATATCAATTCAGACATGTACCAATAAATTGTGACAACACAAGTTCTATTAACATCTCAAAAAATTTTGTTTAACATTCTAGGTCAAAACACATTGATGTAAGACATCACTTTTTGAAAGAGCATTATAAAAAAGGTAATATCACCTTGGAATTCATTGTTAATGAATATCAACTTGTTGATATATTCACTAAACCGTGAAATTCTGATAGAATAGACTACATCATGCATGGTCTTGACATGACACATATGAAATAGATGTCTTACTTGTCATACTTGTTCAACTTTTTACTATGTTTTACTTTACTGTTTATTGATTATGTATTCTCAGTTACAGTCTGTTATGTTTACTATATTACTATTTTCTCTTTGTACTCACGGTCTTCAATTTACTATATCACTGTAACACACACTAAAAAGTTCACTCCCTGTCTCACCGTGAAGTTCACTCACCATCTAATCGAGATGTTAACTAATTGTCTCACTGTAATGATGACTTACTATCACACTGTGACAATAGATCACTGTCTCATCGTAACAACCATTCACGTTCTCACCATGAAAATTATTTATGATATTATTTAAACCCGTATCACGGTAATTTTTATTTCACCTCTTTTACTTTCGTTTGTTTTTGTTATTGTGACATTTGAAATTCCCAAATGATAAAACAAAGAATTTCAATTGGTTATTCACACAGACATTCTCCTACTCACTCATTTCGAACCCTTTCAACCTTGAAACTATCTCTCTCTCTCTATATATCTTCAGTGAATTCCATGAATGAAGCGACCGTCTTCATCCACACATGAGAAGAGCATATCAAAGAAAAATAAGATATCACCTAAGCTGATGCCCGAAGGACCGATGAATCCAAACCTAATAAATCGAAGTGTTGTTCCTGAGAATGAAATTTTCCCCAAATGGCTCCTATCTAGGAAATATCTAGTTCTGAAAGTGTTAAAATAACAAGGCTGGTTAGAATGGTTCTCAAAAGAGAATAGACCCATTTATCCTAGATTAGTAGCTCAGTTCTTACCAGTACACATAGTTTTCTTTTGACTCTGGGGAAAGCTATGTTGTGAGGAGATAGATTAATGGAAAATGATGCTCCTTCTCACTGAAGATATGGGATACATGACTTAGGATACCTCACGAAGGAATTTTTAATGATTATCAGATAGAACCACCACCTAAAATTGATTTCTTTGTCCTTGAAGATGCTCGGAAAACCTTAACCGGGAATGGCACCAAGAGAAGGGCCATAACTGCTGAACTTGATGGGGAAATAAGGTTGCTGTTTAAATTGTTCAAAATCTTGTTAGTCAACGGAAAGATGAATTTTCAATATTAAAAAATCAATATGTATTTTGGTTGTGCAAAAATCTCTCAAGGTATCATTGAAGCATTTTTCAGGTGATTGTGTTTGTTGACAATGTGGACATCTGTGTTGTGATTGTCGACAAAGAAAACCGTGAAATAAAAATTGGTTGAAAAAGAAGATTTCATGGTGGAATTTTGAGTTCTAGAACTCTGGTTAATGATAAAAGTTTGAGTCGAGGACTTAGACAAAGGAATGGATTATGTGGAGGTGGTACAAAAAAGAACAGATACAAGGTGGCGCTGTTTTCCAATTTTTGCCTATTTTTTGGGCCTGAAAATCGACAAATAAAGACAAGTGGTTATTGGAAAAAGGACTTGTGCACCGTGTAAATTATGTCTTGAATAATACGGGCCATATGTTTTTTATTATCAGATCATCAAAATATGGAAAACGGATAAGGGTTGTGCAAGTATTGAGTTGGTCGTGTAGGTGACTTGCACGCCAAAAGAAAGGACCTGCGCCCCAGTGCCTAGAAGGATTGTAAACTTGCGTGCCTATTTTTTTCAAGAGCAGAATGTAAAAATATGGAAAAGTAAAGAGTTTCGTGCAATTTTGGAAGTGGTTCACACAAGTGACATGCATGGGAAGAGACCTACGTGCCGAGACTTGCGCGCCGAGGGTTGACTTGCATGTCGTCACACATGGTGGTCAAATTGCCTATAAATACTGGACCACTCATCGTCATTTCCTACTGGTGTTCAATACTTTGAAGATTCAGAGCTCCCATCACGTAGGTGTGGTGGTCGCGCAAGTGGTGGTGTGTTGTGCAAGTGGGACTTGCGCACTAGTGTTGGATGTTGCGCGCCAAGTGTTAGTTGCACGCCTAATGTAGTTTAGGCGAGAAAGGAAGTGAGTCACGAAGGATTGGAGTTACCGAAGCTCGTGTCGCACAAGTGGCTGAGAAAGACTTGCGTGCTAGTTGTGACTTGTGCGCCGATACTTGCATTCCATCTTAGACTTGCGCGCCAAGTAAGGTTTTTTTTCCAAAATGTTTTCTCACTACGTGGAAGCTGGATGTTTTCCTGATAACTTCGGCGCAAAGAGAGATTCATCTACAGGTGAAAGTTGGACTTCAACGGAGCATCTACATACAAAAGAATATGCATTCATTCATTCAAATCAATAGACCTACATGTCTATAAACAATTATTGTGTCCTTTCTAGATCAGTGAGCGAAAGAAGAGGAAGAAGGTGATCCTCTCCACCGACAGTGAGCCAGAGGGAGAGAAATAGGGAGTGACCCTTGGGAAAGCAGTGGATGACCATAAACATTGTAAAGTCCATAAGCATGTGATAGATTGATTGGTCCCAACCCATGTAATCCACAACTAGTGAAGTTTAGTGGAATTTGGTATGACCGACAACCTGTCGGTGTATGCTCCTTAGATGTAGCCCTTGGTGGCGAACCAAGTAAAATTTTTGTGTCATGTTTTTGCTTTACATTCTATTTATATCATGCAACAAGAGATAGAGAGAAGAGTGTTTTTATTAACAGCGAAACAAGATCATAATGGGCTTTATTTTTAAATCAGTCATACCCTGATTCACCCCCACCCCCCCCCCCCTCAGGTTATTCAGCCTTGTGGACCTAACATTTTTGAATCCATCTTATGAAGAATGGATACAAGATTAACCAGTGCAAGTACATCATTCACCATATGAGTGAACTGATCATGGTTACACCCAAATCCACCTCTCTGTTCTACTCTCAGTTGATTTAATCCATGGTTGTTGCCAAAGGAGTATTTGAATCTAATGAAGAAGTGCTTATGGACTGTGAGTATTGTCTCTCTAAAGAAACCATCAGGAAAATGAAGATATACTAGAACCCTTGGAAAAAAGGAGTGGGTGGAAGTCAACAATAAGATTTATTCGGTGTTTAATTTTGTGGATTATCTATCAAGGCCAAAAGAGATTTTTGATCTTGGTTTGGAACCATATGATCTTAGTGAGTATACAGAAGAAGAAGAGGGAAAATAAACATTAGTACCAGAGAGGGAAGAAGTTATTGTTGAGGATGAAAGGCTTATTTTTCTTCATGTTTTTCTTGAAGAAGAAACTCCTTCCTCTAGAGATGATGTCAATCTAGAAATCCAACCCGAGGCTGTAAAAGAATTAGTGGTCGCAGAATACGAACAGAAAGCCATGGAAGAGCCTGTTCTAGAATAACTACCTAGTGTACAAGAAGAAAATATAGAATAACTCCTTGTCCTGGAAGAAGAAAATATGGATGGACTCCCTAATATTAACCTGTTACTGAAATATTTCCCTATGCTGAAGAGAGGATAGATATAGCCTTTCAGTTTTCTAGACATGAGATGTTTGAGGAACATATAGATTATCCTGTGGATTTAGACCAAGCTTCTAAGCCTCTGAATCCTGAAAAATAAGAATCTGTTGAGGGGAGGAAATTCAAAATCTTGAGTCTGCTGAAGCATCACATTAGGTCGAGTCTTGTAATGTGGCCACTCAGTACAAATTCCCTAGCTTTGATGATGTCAATGAGACTAAGAAGGTTACTTCATTCGGGCTTGATCTCTCTTCCCTATTTCAATTGATGTCAGTTTCTATCTTTTCACCTGAGAAGGAACCACAACCTTAACCTACCTCTGTACCAATTCTTACAACTAAAACATCACCTAAACATCTACCTGAACAACTGCCCATTGTTAGTAAGGATGATTTAAAGGATTTTGGAGATACTATCTTATCTTGAGTTGAGAATATTTTGAACTCCCAACCTCATTTTGTGACAAATCTGAGTGAGATAGATTCTTCACTACTTTTGGAAAACATCATTTGGCAGATCCAAACTAAGATTCTCCATGAGATTCAAGAAGTATGTGTTCATAATATGTTTCTCAGTAATTAAGTCAAAACTCTGAAAAGCATGGTTGAAGACATGAAGAAAGAGATTCACTCGAGATCAAAGCCTACTTCTGTTCCTCTAGAACACACTATATCTCAAATATCTCGAGATACTGTGTCCTAAATTCACCCTTATCTGTTATCCTTCGATGAAAAGACTGAAAAATGGTACAAACACATGTTCAAGGAAATGATAGAGCTTGTGGTGAACATTAATAAACTCTCTAATGAGTACACTAGCTGTCTTCTGAAGGTATTTAATCAGGTGAATTCTCTAACCACAGCCTTCAAAGCTTCTTATCCCTCTGGTGAATCCTCTACACCATCCTTGGATAGTACTTTTCTCAGATCTATAGTCCACGAAGAGCTTCAAGATTTCATTCAATAGATTTAATGTGGATTATTTATCTAAATTTTTCAATAACAGTGGTAGAGTTATTGATCATGTTAATATTTATTCCAAGATTGAAAATGACTCCCAACAGATGATATCTATGAAAGTGGATTTCTATTTCATCTAGATTTTCTCCAAGAATGATATTAACAATCACTTCAAATACCATATAGTGAATATGATAGTTACACCTATAACCCATGCCTTCAAAAACCAAGTCCAGAAGCTAACCAAGATTACCAGATTGTTGGACATGTTCATTGAAAATAAATATGACTTTGAAAAGGCCAGGAAATATGGTGGATAAATCATTACAGACTTCAACAATCTTCTGAGACCGTATCTCCTTGTCCAGAGTACATCAATTGTTGCTCCAGTGGATGCTCCTCTCAGACCTGGACTACCTACATTTACCTCTACCTTACCCTCAACTACCATGTCTATTGGCCACACTCATAGTCAGATCATGTCTGTAATTTATAACCATCAACTTCCAGATCTTCCACTGCTCTGGCATTGGCTCTCTCTGTCTTTGAAGGTAACTCTTTACCCTCTCTCTCCAACACATCTCTACCTTCATCCACCTCAGCCACTGCCCTTATGGCTTCCCCTTCTGCTTCTGATAAAGGCAAAGGGAAGGGAAATCCCTGAAGAAGACCAGTGATTACTAATTTTTGATGGTGATGACATTATTTTTGTATCAATATTTATTTTTTACCGAACTTTTTACTCTTAATGGAATGTGAACAGTTTACCCTCTCTTCTTTAAAATTTATGATATTCCCAAAAGGTGGAAAAGTGTTTCTATATGTTATATTCTCTGTATTTGCATCTAATTTACACATTAACTGTGCATGATTTGTGATCATCAAAATGGGGTAGATTGTTGGACTCCTCATGTATTAATCATATTTTAATAATCAACAATCTCAACAATTATCACAAGTCTCATTAATGATCCCAAATCTATTTAATAATCAAAAATCTCATTCATCTAGTTAACTCCTATAAATTATATCCAATAATTTGTATTTATGTTTCAATTTCACTGATGATTTATAATGGTTAAGCTCAATCAATTACATACATATTAATGTTTAAGTATGAATACAGTTATTTTCCTAAGTACCAGACACCGTATGCCTGACACCGTGATGAAAGACACAGTTAGCCAGACACCATAAGCCAAACACCGTGAATCCAAACACAGTTAGGCATACATGGTAAGGTAGACACAGTGAAGATCAGAAACCATGAGCAAGAAACAGTGAGCAAGACACTATTAGCAAGACACTGTGAGCAAGTCACTGTGACACTGAGACAATGTGACAACCACACCGTGACACTTAGACACCATTACTCCTAGCCATGACACCCAAACACTGTGTGAAGGAGACATCGTTTTCATAACTTACTGTGACACCATTTATTATACTATTTTTGTCATTCAATTTAATTCTTAACGGTCATATTTTATGCCTTTAATGCACTGACATAATTAATGTTTCTGTGTAGACATATATGAGGTACAAGGAATGAAACACATGGAACCTGTAAGCAAAAAGACATACATTCGAAGATAAATAGTGGAGAGTTCCCAACAACCACAATGTGAAATACTGAATGAAGAACAAGAGTGAAGAACAAAATGCAGAATTTTCAATGAAAGCAATGTCTCAAACATGCAATCCATCATTACTGAAGAACATACGAATAACAATGGAATCCAAAGAAAACCATTACAATATCCAATCTCGTGATGAACAGAAGCTGGATTACGACACTCTGTTTTTCAAGAAAAAACCAGATAAGGACTCATAAGAATTTCTTTTTAATCAAAGGAGTCCAGAGATGCACTTCAAATCACTAGATAATTCTAGACTCATATCCACTCTCTCAGTGATTATTTTACATACTTTTGAGCAGTGTGTGTGCTTTGTATATTCCATACACACATTGACTCCTATGCTAAACTGAAGGATTTATAAATCTTTACACCAAACTCTTTATACTCTTGTGTAACCATGAAAACTGTTGAAGTGGTCCATGTGTGTCCAGGTTATTATTTTTGTTTACCCACAAAAACAATGGAAGAGGTACCTGTGTGACCTGGACAGTCTATGTACTGTTGTTAACCCCGATCCAGGGTGTGGATCAAAGTTTATTTATATAAAATTCTTGGTGGAAGGTGATCACCAAGTGGAGTGGATTAGGACTCATCTTGAGACTGAACTACTTGTTTCATATCCGCTATGATATTTAAATTTAGTATTCTTGGTTTTGCTGCTTTATTGAATAACCTAGAAAACTCTAATTTCACTTTGATATTTAGTCATGGAAAGAAGTTATAAATGATTTTCCATAGTAGTATAACATAAAATGTAATATTAATAATACATATTATGATTACTGAGAATTAAACAATCTTCTAAGAAGTTTATTAAATAATCAAACTATTTTAACAGTATAACCTAGATTAACTGGGCTGTATCTATTTTTGGGAAAACAATTTATTTTAAAATAATATTTTTGTTACAGAAATATTTATAGTTACTCAATTCACCCCTCCCCTCTTGAGTTAACTACTCCAACCAACAAACATGGATTATGGGTTCTCCTATAAATCAATACAATGCATAAGTAGTTGTTTGGGATGGTTATATTGGATGTGTTTCACTTAGATCAAAATTGGTTTTATGAAAAGTAGTTGTTTGGGGGAGAGGGTAAATATTTATCATAAATTACAATGATTTTTTATGTCATTGATTTCATTATTGAGGTATCTATAATTTTGTTGTTCATGAGATTATCTTTTAACTAGGAGGGTACTAAGGACCTATAGTGTTGGCAATAGATATGATTTCCATTTGCATTGGCTTATTCAAATAAATAACCAAAAAATTGGTTGAATTGGATGATATGGTTATGGGGTAACCATATGGGAATCCCCATGCCACTAGGATTGTGATATATTTCTCTTTATCATCAAATTCATGGTTGGATATGATTGGTTTACACATAATATAGTATGTAACATCCCTCCACATCCCATTGACTTGAGAGGGAGGGGGAATGTGACTTTGACATGTCAGACATTCCCTATGTTCCAAAGTAAGAAAATAAATTCAAAGGGGTTCATGAAACATTGCAGAATTATTTCCTATTAATATAAAATCAACCAAAAAATATTCCCTTACAATGAAAGATACATGCTACAAGTGAACAAATTAACCCAAACCATACATCACCAAAATACAACCAAGATCTTCCATAAGAATTCCAAAATATCAATACATCCAAATGTACAATCAGAATACCAAGAAGAACTCAACACTAGAAGACCCCAATGAACTAGACAACATCAATATCTCCACACCATGCTCCATGCTCCAAGCACCACCACATATCAAATGCATCATGATGAACCAAAAGAAAATGAGATGCTTTACCCTTCATTGTGTCCTGGAAAACAACATCTACAAATTCATCAATGTGACAAAAAAGGGGTGAGTATAAATACATAGTAGGTTTTCCCCAATGTACTTATCTATACACTCCACTAATAAATAATTGTTATTACAATTATATAGAATAGCATATATAAACTTTAAATTGTTCTACAACATAGAAGAATAAAATTTCTCCTTTCAAAAAAAATTTCACCTAAATGCCTACTATATAAAGGAAATGAAAAAAACATGCCAAAATACATTTCACCCTTTCAAATTTTCACAGAAAATACAATTGTTTCCAGAAACACAAAAAAAGGAAACCAAAATGGTGGAGCTTCCATCCATCCCGTTCACCCATGTCCAACTAGTAGTGCTTCCCGACCGCATCCCATAATTGTGGATCTTCCATCCACTATCCCTGACATTTTATAATAAGGCTTAACTCCCATATACACACAATAAAAAAACTCATAACACATATTCAAACAAAAAAATTAAACACAAAGTCCACACAATTAACACCCAACCACTTCCATCACATGCCAATTAACATTAATAAATCACCCATTGATTGGAAACAACCTTATACACTTTTCAATGATAAATAAAATATCAACAAAACAAAATTTTATTGAAGACCATTTTCATAATCCATATCATGAAACCAATTTTAAAATCTATATTTAAAATTCACACAATGAAACCCTTCTTTCAAAAATACCCCATTTCACCCAAAAATCATAAAATTATCACCAAAGGGGGTTTCACCAGGATTTTGAACATCATATTCCAAATTAATTTCAAGAGGAAACAATTAATTTCATAAAAAGTACAATTTTTAACCATGTGGAGTTGATATAGAATCCACCATCCTTAGGGTTCTGGAAAAATTGACCCACAAGAAACCACACAACAAATTTGGATAATGCACCAATGAAACCACTCTAGAACCTCTTACATGACATAAAGAATGATTTAATCTTATCACTTTAGACTAAAAAAACCCTATATCTACAAAAAAATGATGTATATATCGAAAATTTATTTTGAGATAAGAGTATATCTAGATAAAATAAAAATAATTGATAGAAAATATTTATCCAAGATTAATATCCTTCAAACCACCTTGAAAAAACATCAAATATCTTCCAAAATAAGTGGGGGAGAACTCCTAACCCTTGGATAGGGAAAATTAAATATTGGGATTGTTTGGGAGAAAATATTTGTGAGTTAGGGTAAATCTCGAATATACATGTTTAAAAATCATTAATGGGATGCACGGTTATCACACACTATTTGACAAACTGTACGCTAACTGTGCGGATGTTACTCCCACGAACACATCCTTCAAGTTATTCACATATTGTAATTCAATAATTCTACAATCCGTGATGGACACCACTTATGTAACACCCCAAGATTTCATAGTGTGTTATTTCTTCAAAATAATTCAATAACTTGCACTACACGCAACACCGAGTTCAATTGCACCATGGATTACCAAAAAAAAAGCCGTTAAAAGAGGTCATGAATAGTATTAACTAAATTTTAAACTTTATATAATCCTTATAATTTTAGAATCCATATTATGAGTTTCTTAGTCATAATGCAAGAACAGATTCATTTTAGGTATTGCACTTTTATCAACTTTTGATAGTGAAACCTTTTTAAATACAATATTTTAAACTTTTTGACTAAATGGAGACATCAAAAAATTTAAAATTAAACATCCCAAGCTTCCACGGTACGCTTTCCTTTGAATAAAACAGTAGCGTGTGTTGTACGCAACTTCGAGTTTTAACACACACCACAACTGATCAAACTAGCCGTTATGAATAGTAATACCTAAATTTTGAAATTATATATATTTTATATTTTGAAATGAACTTCATTTTTGGATTCATAATATTGAATTTAGCCTAAGGTGAAATTTTGGTACTTTTCGGATAACTTTCATATTTTGATGAATAGTGAAAATTACTAAATTTTAATTAAAACAACTTTTTTAATCAAAATAATTAATATTGATAAATTATGAATTTGAGTGGTTTTAAAGTATATTTAGAATATGTTTTTACCATTTAATATAATTTTGGTCATTGGACATAATTTTACAATTAAACCGAACATAAACAAGTGTCAATCTTTTGATAGTTATTATCTCTTAAAACACGCTTTTTGTTTTGACAGCGGGAATTAATTTTAAATTAATTTCTGCCACTTCTGTGTTTTGAATTTAGTAAAATGGATTCCATATTTGGAATCAGGATGTTCAAATTGTGTAAATAGGTAACTTTTATTTTTAGACATTTTGAATAATTACTGCGGTAAATATTTTATTTACCATGGTTAAGGGTAAATCCGGTAAATAAGGGTTAAAAAAATAATATTATAATAATACTAAATTACCCTAAAACGTGTCTTAACCCTATTGGTTGATACATGGTCGACCATGTGAATCTTTGGGTCTATTTTGGGACCCCATGGATCCACTTGTAAGTGATAATGACACTTTATTTTAATTTAGTTAAAATGAATACAAAAATGACACAAGCATATATCTTTTAGAACAACAATTGTTACATAGGGTTATATACGTTGGATTTTAGATTATAAATATTAATTTGAAAGATAAAAAGATTTCCTACATAATGATATTTTATTTATAATTTTTAGACATTAAATAATTTATTTTATATATGACACAAATATTATGCAGTAATTACTATAATAGTGAAAAATTAAACTAATTGATATTATAAATACCCAAATAAATATAATATGAAACTTTTAATGAATTAAACTAATTTTCTAGGATAATATGATATACTAGGATTGATTTAATTGACTTTGTTCGAAGTAATAAATCTGTTATGAGTTTCACAAAAATCAACTATTGAATAGTGTCAAAATTGACATAAAAGAGTTCTTATACAAATATTATATTATTAATTGATATTAAAATCCTAAAAATATAAGGTTCAGCCAAGAGACTTATATCATGATAGGTTCATCATTAATGTACCACTTGGGGGTCTCTTGGATGTATATAGTAAGTTTATTAACCATATTATATAAAAATACAAAGAGACATTGTAAAAGTGAAACTAATTAACTTAGAGTTAATACTTAAGGATAAGGTTAATATAAGTACCCAAACCTGTCTAAATTCTATTGGTTGAGTGGTTTTCGACCTATCCCCACCTTAACCTTTGAATAATCAACTTTGGAGCCATTAGAAACCGAATATGAATTTATTGAAAATTAATATTTCTAGCTTTTCCAAAGGTGCCCCTCACCCCTCTTATAAAAGGGCACTCCTCCTTCTCATTTCTTCACACCTTCAAAGCCTTTTGGCTCGTCCAAACTCTGCCCAAATACTCTCCCAACATCCCTCACTACAACCTAAAGGCCTTAGTTTGATCAGAAAGCCAACCTAAGGAGCCCTTTTGATCAAATCAAAAGAAAGAACCCGAAGAAGAGGTAATGATTTCACCACCCTTCTCCAAGTTCATTTCTTCTTCCACTTCTTCTTCCTTTGTTCTTAACATTGTAAAATAATAACTCCAGTATCTCACATATACTTTGATGTTATTATAAATATGGTACAATCATATTCAGTATTCTATCCACCCTTTGAATAACATGTCACCATACGTGCGTACGTACGGCTTACCGTCTCCACGTCGTGGTGTAATTGTTATTCAATATAATATTATTTGGATGGGTATAATAATGATGTGTAACTCATGTAAATAATAAATATAACATGTTAATGATTCTGTATATATGATATACCATCCATTTATATATTATTTTAATATCAAAAGAATGATATTGTCGCTCGTGCGTACGTACGGACTACCGTCTCCACAAACGCGATGAGATTCATTCTCCATCGTATCCATTCAAGTATAATTATCATTTGATGATTTAAAAATGATGTTTAAGGACTGGATATCATTCTGGATATGAATAAGATACAAAAACCATGGCTTCTGTAACAAAACATATAAAAGAAAATGAGTATGTTAACTCCCGAAACGACGATAATTCTAAGATATTATTAACAAATCAATGTTAAAAGATCATATATGATATCATATAAATATATAGGATTCTTGTATAATTTAATAAAAACTATTTCACCATTATACAGGAGGTTAACCTACCCCAACCAAGGAAAAGTACAAGGTAAGGGTTATTTCACAATCTCTTCATTATCCGAGGTTGTTTATACGTAATAATCTACTGGGATATCTTTATCATCCACATCCATGTTTCATAAAAATGTATTTCAAAACATTTTTACTATTTACAAGAATATGGGTTAAAGTCATTTATACCCTTGTTTGACTTTTTATAAGACGTTTATAAAGAAATCTTTCCGTCGTTTTCAAAACAAGGTCCTTTTTAACCTTTTCGACAGAATTGAGGTAAGAATGTTTTTTTAACTTATACGGCGGGTGCGGTTATTTTACGCCGTTATAAAATCTTCAAAGCTTTCCTTACAAGATTATAAGAATATTTTCAAAGAAAATGTTTTATTTTATATGGATCTTAAATGATTTCAAAATAAAAGGAGATATTTCTTAAAAAAGAATTTTGATTTCATCTACGTCAACATCCTTTGATGGATTTTAAGATTATTTGAAGTTGATTTATTATGATACAAAACTTCTATATTGTGTTGAAGGTTTTGTGATATGTTTGACTATGGATGTGCTATTTTTATACCATTCATAGTTTATGGTGAAATTATTGACATTTCGTATGCTAGTTTTAATACGAATGTTTATGTTATGTTTAAACCTTTTTATATGGGAATGCATTGGACTTAATAAGTGACGGGTGGAGCCCGCTATAGCTCCTCGATGCATCGGTAGGTCTCATGAGACAAACTAGTGTCTTGGCACAAGGCCTTGACAAAATCTTTTTTGTAGTCTTGGCACGAGGCCTTGGCTCTGTGGTTATGATAGTCTGGAATTATGCATTCCAACATTATGAAAGTGGTTATTGATTTTTTCATGTGATTATTCGATTAGTAGAATATTCATGTGAATAAGTAAATGGAATTATTTCATTTTATTTATGCCATACCATGTTGAAAGTTCATGTTTGAAAGGCTTTTGTTTAAGTTATACATTGCCTTAAAAGTTTATTCTTATTTATGAAAGTTTCCTCTATTTTGTTATCCTTACTGGGAATTTGAGCTCACCCCTTTTATATGTTATATTTTTCCCAGGAAGTGAAGAAGTAAATTATGAATGACCTGCAGGGATATTATGTGGGGATATGAGTGTGGATTATGGAGACTTTATGTTGTTGTATTAGTTTTTCATTTTATGATGTAATGTAAAACCTATGAATATATCTAGTGTTTCCAAGGCTACTAAACCAATCGGTCTTTCGAGATTTGATCTTTCTTGTGATCATGCCAATGTTACGAAGTAATGCACCGACTCTGGGTAGCTGGGGTCGGGGCGTTACAGTTGGTATCAGAGGAAGTTTAGTACAAACCTTGGAAGCTAGATTTAGATAAACTCTGATTAGAGCACGTAGACCTAAGATGAACTTTGAGGATTAGTATAGAAGAACTTCCTAGAATTTTGGTATTGTAGAGATTTTGTGAGTTTTCCGAGCAATACATCCCTGTCTGGATACGAGCAGGTAGAGGCGGCTCTGGCACAGATGTACCTAGGGGTAAAACCCGAAAACACCGCTTTGAGCTAGACTCGAACGGGAACTGGTGCACGACAACGGGCCTTGCTGCACTCTTGGTTACGACACTCCCGGGGGATATTCTTAGGATAACTCTCATTTTCTTTACAAATTATTTTGAAGGGATTATGAATATATACTTCCTCAAAGAAAACATTCTTATGATTATGGATTATATCCATAAATAGTTCAATTTATGTTAAGTGTTATGTATATTGATTCATAAACTGATCTAGTGTATGCCATTGTTTAGAAATGGTGCCCAGTAGAAGGAATGAGAACTCCAGAAATGCACATGATCCAAAGAGAAGGAAGGATCATATCTTTCATGGTCTTAAGCTAGAATTTTTAAGAGAAATAGTCTCCCATGTATTATCATCATATGAAGAAATAATATCATGTATTGATAAGATAAGTAAAGAGTTTACTGAGTCCTATGGCTTTGAAGGGAAGTAAGAGAAGAAAAGGATAGAAGAAAAAAAGATGGATAAAGGGAAGAGGGAAAAGAAGAAATTTTCCATATGTGGTAACTGTGGAAAGAAACACCCTGGAACTTGGCTGAAAGGAATGGGAGTTTGTTATAAGTGTGGAGGAAAAGGGCACAAAGTATGTGACTGCAAGGGTAAGAAAATGGTTTTAAATGTACAATGCTTCATTTGCAAGGAGTTTGGACACTACGCGAACCTATGTCCCAGTCATCAGACTATGCCGCAAATGATGTTATTGGATAATAATCAAGTTATGATACTACCACAGATGAAGAGGAATGATTAGAGTTCTTATGTTGATTATGTCAATTGAGTGTTGTATCAACAATGTACTTGTTACAATAATCATGGAGTATATAAGGATTGTACTGCAGTACTATTTCATTAAGGACTTGAGATTGTGTGGAACAAAGAAAAGTGACTCAATAGCAGGATAAATTTTTGGAAAATATATGGTCGAGAGAATGATAAATCATAATATAGTTCTGATACTGAGGTAGTGATTTTGGAATAATATGTGATTGTTTTGGATAAATTATATTGGATATTCTTGACTACCCTGGAAATGATTAATGATATTCCATCATTGTTGGGGTTTAAAACATTTTTGGATTAATGAAGTATATCCAGCATTCTATATGGAATAAGGGAGCATGAATGTAATCAATAAGGAATATGGTAATTCAGGATGTTTCAGTGTATTAAAAGAATACATGATGAAGGTATTCATATGCTATTACGGGGTAAAAAGGTTCTATATTATGTTTACCTAACTTATAAATGTTGGACTGTGAGTTTGGATAGAAGTATATTGGATAGTTCTAGTTTCGATTATTTTGGATTGCCATAAAAGGACAACCTGGAGGTCGGGCGGCGACCCGTCGCGTCCGGTAAGGCTGCAAGACTTGAACCCGCAACCGAAGGGCGATAAGGGTGTATCACCTACCACTGGCCCACGAGATGTCCTGGATAAAATAATGTAGTTTTTATTAAAAGATCTTGTAGATGAATTATAAATTCATTAATTTTGGAACCCTATACGAATAGTGTAAATAGAATTTTTTTTACATTCTATTATCTTTTAGAGTGAAAGATGAGTTTGTGGTAGAAATTTATTAATGGATAAAACTCTAATTATAAAGTAAGTATATCTCCTTATGATCTTAGCCAATCTCATAAATAAATTCATCAATATTAAGAAAAGAAACTTAGAACAAAAATGTTTTCCTAGATGGTACCTTAAATCATCACTAATTTATGGCTTTGGGATTGTTGGCCTTTTCATAGCCATGTTCTCTACCACTCTCCATCAGATAATTGATGGTTAGATTTTTCTTCCATATCCATATTTTCCTACATGGAACCCTAGTATGTGTTATTTTCGGTAATCTTCATACTTTCGACGCTTTATTTTAAATAGAGGCCTCGTTAATTCATTTTTCGATGTGGGATTTCAACTAAGATATTTTGAAACGTCAAAAATGTGTTATCCCAAAACCCTATATTTTGTTGAACCGATGGTACTTCAAATCATCATATATTGATGAGTTTAAGGACCTCAATTATGCACTTGTTTGTGATTGATGACCTCAATCACTACCTATAAATATTTACGTTTTTCCTCCGATTATATGTCTCTAATTGCTACCAATGTTCTCCTAATCAAGATCACAATTTGGTGGTGACCCTTTCATTTATCTTTTCCTCATATTAAGACTAAATTTCAGTAACCCAATTTCCGATGTGGGTTTTCCCACAAATATATTATCTATTTTCAACCTTTTATTTTCGAAGAACAATTTCAAATTGCGAGGACGCAATTTATTGAAGGAGGGGAGAATGTAACACCCCAAGATTTCATAGTGTGTTATTTCTTCAAAATAATTCAATAACTTGCACTACACGCAACACCGTGTTCAATTGCACCATGAATTACCAAAAAAAAGCCATTAAAAGAGGTCATGAATAGTATTAACTAAATTTTAAACTTTATATAATCCTTATAATTTTAGAATCCATATTATGAGTTTCTTAGTCATAATGCAAGAACAGATTCATTTTCAGTATTGCACTTTTATCAACTTTTGATAGTGAAACCTTTTTAAATACAATATTTTAAACTTTTTGACTAAATGGAGACATAAAAAAATTTAAAATGAAACATCCCAAGCTTCCACGGTACGCTTTCCTTTGAATAAAACAGTAGCGTGTGTTGTACGCAACTTCGAGTTTTAACACACACCACAACTGATCAAACTAGCCGTTATGAATAGTAATACCTAAATTTTGAAATTATATATATTTTATATTTTGAAATGGACTTCATTTTTGGATTCGGAATATCGAATTTAGCCTAAGGTGAAATTTTGGTACTTTTCGGATAACTTTCATATTTTGATGAATAGTGAAAATTACTAAATTTTAATTAAAAACAACTTTTGTAATCAAAATAATTAATAGTGATAAATTATTAATTTGAGTGGTTTTAAAGTATATTTAGAATATATTTTTACCATTTAATATAATTTTTGTCATTGGACATAATTTTACAATTAAACCGAACATAAACAAGTGTCAATCTTTTGATAGTTATTATCTCTTAAAACACGCTTTTTGTTTTGACAGCGGGAATTAATTTTAAATTAATTTCTGCCACTTATGTGTTTTGAATTTAGGAAAATGGATTCCATATTTGGAATCAGGATGTTCAAATTGTGTAAATAGGTAACTTTTATTTTTAGACATTTTGAATAATTACTGCGGTAAATATTTAATTTACCATGGTTAAGGGTAAATCCGGTAAATAAGGGTTAAACAAATAATATTATAATAATACTAAATTACCCTAAAACGTGTCTTAACCCTATTGGTTGATACATGGTCGACCATGGGAATCTTTGGGCTTATTTTGGGACCCCATGGATCCACTTGTAAGTGATAATGACACTTTATTTTAATTTAGTTAAAATGAATACAAAAATGACACAAGCATATATCTTTTAGAACAACAATTGTTACATAGGGTTATATATGTTGGATTTTATATTATAAATATTAATTAGAAAGATAAAAAGATTTCCTACATAATTATATTTTATTTATAATTTTTAGACATTAAATAATTTATTTTATATATGACACAATGATGATGCAGTAATTACTATAATAGTGAAAAATTAAAATAATTGATATTATATATACCCAAATAAATATAATATGAAACTTTTAATGAATTAAACTAATTTTATAGGATAATATGATATATTAGGATTGATTTAATTGACTTTGTTCGAAGTAATCAATCTTTTATGAGTTTCACAAAAATCAACTATTGAATAGTGTCAAAATTGACATAAAAGAGTTCTTAAACAAATATTATATTATTAATTGATATTAAAATCCTAAAAATCTAAGTTTCGGCCAAGAGACATATATCATGATAGTTTCATCATTAATGTACCACTTGGGGGTCGCTTGGATGTATATAGTAAGTTTATTAACCATATTATATAAAAATATAAAGAGACATTGTAAAAGTGAAACTAATTAACTTAGAGTTAATACTTAAAGATAAGGTTAATATAAGTACCCAAACCTGTCTAAATTCTATTGTTTGAGTGGTTTTCGACCTATCCCCACCTTAACATTTGAATAATCAACTTTGGAGCCATTAGAAACCGAATATGAATTTATTATAAATTAATATTTCTAGCTTTTCCAAAGGTGCCCCTCACCCCTCTTATAAAAGGGCACTCCTCCTTCTCATTTCTTCACACCTTCAAAGCCTTTTGGCTCGTCCAAACTCTGCCCAAATACTCTCCCAACATCCCTCACTACAACCTAGAGGCCTTAGTTTGATCAGAAAGCCAACCTAAGGAGCCCTTTTGATCAAATCAAAAGGAAGAACCCGAAGAAGAGGTAATGATTTCACCACCCTTCTCCAAGTTCATTTCTTCTTCCACTTCTTCTTCCTTTGTTCTTGCCATTCTAAAATAACAACTCCAGTATCTCACATATACTGTGATGTTATTATAAATATGGTACAATCATATTCAGTATTCTATCCACCCTTTGAATAACATGTCACCATACGTGCGTACGTACGGCTTACCGTCTCCACGTCGTGGTGTAATTGTTATTCAATATAATATTATTTGGATGGGTATAATAATGATGTGTAAATCATGTAAATAATAAATATAACATGTTAATTATTCTGTATATATGATATACCATCCATTTATATATTATTTTAATATCAAAAGAATGATATTGTCGCTCGTGCGTACGTACGGACTACCGTCTCCACGAACGCGATGAGATTCATTCTCCATCGTATCCATTCAAGTATAATTATCATTTGATGATTTAAAAATTATGTTTAAGGACTGGATATCATTCTGGATATGAATAAGATACAACAACCAATGCTTATGTAACAAAACATATAAAAGAAAATGAGTAAGTTAACTCCTGAAACGACGATAATTCTAAGATATTATTAACAAATCAATGTTAAAAGATCATATATGATATCATATTAATATATATGATTCTTGTATAATTTAATAACAACTATTTCACAAATATAAAGGAGGTTAACCTACCCCAACCAAGGAAAAGTACAAGGTAAGGGTTATTTCACAATCTCTTCATTATCTGAGGTTGTTTATACGTAATAATCTACTGGGATATCTTTATCATCCACATCCATGTTTTTTTAAAAATGTATTTCAAAACATTTTTACTATTTAAAAGAATATGGGTTAAAGTCATTTATACCCTTGTTTGACTTTTTATAAGAGGTTTATAAAGGAATCTTTCCGTCATTTTCAAAACAAGGTCCTTTTTAACCTTTTCGACAGAATTGAGGTAAGAATGTTTTTTTTACTTATACGGCGGGTGCGGTTATTTTACGCCGTTATAAAATCTTCAAAGCTTTCCTTACAAGCTTATAAGAATATTTTCAAAGAAAATGTTTTATTTTATATGGATCTTAAATGATTTCAAAATAAAAGGAGATATTTATTTAAAAAGAATTTTGATTTCATCTACGTCAACATCCTTTGATGGATTTTAAGATTATTTGAAGTTGATTTATTATGATACAAAACTTCTATATTGTATTGAAGGTTTTGTGATATGTTTGACTATGGATGTGCTATTTTTATACCATTCATAGTTTATGGTGAAATTATTGACATTTCGTATGCTAGTTTTAATACGAATGTTTATGTTATGTTTAAACCTTTTCATATGGGAATGCATTGGACTTAATAAGTGACGGGTGGAGCCCGCTATAGCTCCTCGATGCATCGGTAGGTCTCATGAGACAAACTAGTGTCTTGAGACAAGGCCTTGACAAAATCTTATTTGTAGTCTTGGCACGAGGCCTTGGCTATGTGGTTATGATAGTCTGGCATTATGCATTCCAACATTATGAAAGTGGTTATTGATTTTTGCATGTGATTATTCGATTAGTAGAATATCCATGTGAATAAGTAAATGGAATTATTTCATTTTATTTATGCCATACCATGTTGAAAGTTCATGTTTGAAAGGCTTTTGTTTTAGTTAAACATTGCCAAAGTTTCCTCTATTTTGTTATCCTTACTGGGCATTTGAGCTCACCCCTTTTATATGTTTTATTTTTCCCAGGAAGTGAAGAAGTAAATTATGAATGACCTGTATGGATATTATGTGGGGATATGAGTGTGGATTATGGAGACTTTATGTTGTTGTAGTAGTTTTTCATTTTATGATGTAATGTAAAACCTATGAATATATCTAGTGTTTCCAATGATACTAAACCAATCGGTCTTTCGAGATTTGATCTTTCTTGTGATCATGCCAATGTTACGAAGTAATGCACCGACTCTGGGTAGCTGGGGTCGGGGCGTTACAACTTACTATATTTTTTTCATTTTCATAGGAATCTCCCCCAGTTTTCCGAAACTATTCTCAAACCATGAATGCTTAAAAATGCCTCAAAACATTTATAAAACCATTTAAAACTCTCACAAAATCATCAGAACCCATCCCAAGAACAATAAAAACATATAAATTCATAAAAAAGGATACATAGCTCAAAATTTGGTTACTAAATTCTCCCAACCAATGGATTATCCATTATAAGAAATTGAAGTACAAATGATTTTCTAGAATGGCTCGGGCCATAGCTCGATCAACTCTCTCTTGCATTCACAAGTCTCTTATTGAATTTGACCATATTTCCAAAAAAACCTAAAATAAATTAATTATTTTACTATGAACAACAATAAATATAAAATCCACGATCACCACTAGAATGTGAACCTGTGAACCTTCTAGTTCTATCTCAATGTAATACAAACGAATAACATGGTCTTGATCTATCTGATACTTTTTCAACCAAGACACACGAAACACATTGTGCAACGCACTGAATCATGATGGAAAATCCAAATGGTAAGACACCTCTCCAATTATCTCAATTATCTCATAATTCCTAATATACCATGGGGATTACATACCCTACATTCCAATACGATGATGTCCCAACCTAGGAGAGATTATCAATAAGACATGATCACCCACCTCAAAATTTAATGGTCATCAATGATGGTCCCAATACAATTTCAGACAACATTGGCAATTTCAATACTACTTATGAAAAATTTTATTTTCTTTATAGTCTTTGGGATGAGGATCAGTCCAATCATGAATGTATCACCTGTTTCCACCAATCATAGTGATGAAATACATGGATTACATAACAATTCCTCAAACACATCCATATATATTGAAAACTGATAACTGTTAAAGTATGATAAATCCACCAACTGTAAGTGCTCCTCCCATAAAAGAAAAAAATTGATCGCACAAGGCCTTAACATGTCCTTAAATGTTTTTATCATCCTATAATATTGGAAATCTGTCTAACGATGATACACTGTTATCAACAATAATGGTTTCCCAATGGCTTGCTGTTATGATTCCTGAAAATGAGATGTGAACATAGTGCTTCCTAGCGGTTCATGGGAGGCTCATAAAAAATTCCATTGTAATTTTCTTTAATTTTTACTCTAGGATTGGGAAGGACTGAAACTATATTTTTGGATGCTGATGCTCTTCCTTAAATTTTTTTCAAGGTATGTATCTCAAGAAAACAAAGCTACATATCTTTTCATACCATCATTACAATACTACACATTAAATAGCTTATACAATTCGTAATTATAGGATTGGAAACCATCCTAAAATTATTAATAACATTTCGAACATCTTCATGATAAGATACTGGTACCACTATCAGATTCAAAAAAAAAAAGAAAACTGAATTCTCATTTAGTTCCTTGATCTCAATGGTATTTCCATATCTGAATTTCGGCCTCATTTCAATACACTCGAAATCAGATTCAGATTCCTCTACAACCAATCCATCCAAGTCAGAAACAAATTAAACTTGGATGAAAAGTGCTCTATCACCCTGGAAATCACATTCCCAATGCATGTCATCTATGACCAACATTAACTTCCACTGATCGTATGCCTGTTTCACCACCTAATCATATGATTTCTTACATAATGAATCTTCCATTTAATTTCCCTCGCCTGATGTGTAAATCAGTTAAAAATCCAACACATGTAGATATTTCATCCATCACCATTGCCTCAAATTTAGGTCTTTCTTTGTGAAAATATTAATTAAGCCATTGAGTTTGGTAAACCCCATACATTTCTCATCGACGAGATAATGACGCCACATTTTCAAATCAAGAACCAGAGCTGGTAACTCCAAAGAATTTTTTGGTAAGTGTTTCTCATGAAACCTCAACATAGATGGGACATATGAAACCAAACGATCCCCCTACATGATCAAACACCCCATCTACGATCTCAATGCATCACAATACACCATGTACCCTTTCCCAGGTTCTAGAAAAATCATGATTGGTGCTGATGTAAGGGAACACTTAACTCTTCAAAACATTTCTAACACTTCTCATCCCATCGAAATAGGATATTATTCCATTTTCAAAATTGTCATTAGTGAAGCCAATAACAAGATATCTTGAACAAATAGTTGATAGTACCATCTAGATCAATAAATCTTTGTATCTCAAAAACATTATTTGGAAGTATTTAGGAGACAACAACCTAAATTTTTTACAAATCAACTAAATCAAAATTAACATAAATAACACATCCAAAGAAATGAACATCCTGTATCAAAATGTCACATGTCGATAATTTTTAATACAACCAATGAATCATCAATATCCCCATAATATTCTCTATGCGATGTTTATTTTATACCATTTTACACAAATACACCAGTATATCATCCAAAAACACCACCCAAAGGGAATCTAGATATATATGAAATATCAGATTCATCAAATCTATGAACACTACCAGTGCATTTGTTAGAACAAAGGGTATGACCACATACCCATAATGGCTATATCAACATCAGTATAAAATTTTGGGAATATCCTCCATCCTCACCCTCAATTTATAATATCCGAACCACATATAAATATTGGAGAACTATTGTGCTCCCCACAACTGGTCAGAGAACCCATCAATGAATGGAAGTGGATATAATTTTGTTTTGTAATTTGATTATATATATGATAATAAACACAGAGCCACAAAGCTCCATCCCCCTTTTTAACCAACAAAACCTTCATTTACCATAACAATGTGTTATGGTGGATGAACCCATTGTTTTCGATCTCTTCCAACATCACTGTTAATTACCACAATTCTTCCAGTGCCATTTTATAAGACAAAAGTTAGATTGGACTAGACCTCAAAAGGAAATCAATTGAAAGATCCACTTCTATCACTGGTGGAAACCCTTAGAATTTTTCAAGATATAACATCGTTAAATAGGTCTACAAATTCACGGAGAAACTACTACTCAACACATTCCACTGATGCTAAAGAAAAATTTTCTAATTGATACTAGATTGTTCTAACATCTGGTGCCCACAAATCTCTTTCACCGAACATTTAATTCTAATCCCTTTAAAGAGGTAATCAATGCCATCCCCATCATAAAATTTATTATTCGTGTATACAAATTGATGTGGGCCTTTAACATCTCCTACTAATACATTCCAAGGATTATATCTTAAGAATCCATCTCAAGAACTAAGAAATCCTACATAAATTCAATATCATCCACAACTAAGAAACATGCTCTACATAAGAAGGATCAAAAATCTCTTTGACCCAAATGATTTTGAATTTTCAAAATGGAAGGAATCATTTCCACTTGTAAACCCATAAAATAAATGATACATGGGGAAATAAAAAATTCAAAGAACATGTATCAAATTAAACATGCATCAGGATAAAATAACAATTAATCATACCATGCACTGTGGATGGTCCCGGATAATCATCCATCATGACTTATTCAGCTCCGAATGACTTCTTACATGCAAAAATATTCTCTTTATTACCCTAATAAGGTGTAATTGAATTTATAGAGTATTGCTTACTAACATTAATCTAATTCCACAGGGTATGTTGTTTTCCTTGGCCCATCTAGGCATAAGACCCCTAAGATCCCTAATGTGTGTCACAAACACCCAATATCAGAGCATTTTGACAATAATGCTGAATATTCCCCAACATCCTTCTATTATGAACTGATCACTGTTGTGTCGTACTATCACACTTGAGGGTACCCATAGTGCCAAACTAAAAAAATCTTCACTTACATTGTGGCGTTAGAGGATGATTCACTGATCCTTCCATTGGATTCTGAGTCACACTCTCACTCTAGAAGTTAGTGTCCATCTATCCCATGAAACCAACGATTTAACACCCACTATTCACTACAGGTACCAACTTACTTCCCCCACCGTTATCCTCCAAAATATGCCACTCATCCACTATAGCTATATTCATCATTTCTGTGTAAACTTTTGCAAACAACATTCCTAACAGGGACCAAATTTTTTTCCTCACCTGACATCATGAAATTATGGCATCAATGATGTACTACCCACCACCATAGGTTTAAACCACTATATATTTAAAAACGATACCACATATTCCATTACCGAAAGGTTCTGCAATCTAAAATGGACGAAATATGTTGTATGATATATTGTGAACTTATGAGGGTAGATTTTTTTGTTAAAAAATTCCTAAATACCCTCCCATGACACATATTAGTCCAAACCAGATTGGATGTCCATATCCCCCATTGAATGGCATGATCATCCAACATATACGTTGAAAGATTCACTTTCAACTCTCTCAGTTTTCTTTTGAATTCAAATTTTCTATTCATTCTTTTTAGTAATGCTTCACCCCTTTCTGGCTCTAAATCAACCATAAACATGGGTCGATTAATCCTTTGAAACTCAACTACATGATCCAAATTCTATAGTTCATCCACATTATTCCAACATTCCACTACTCGAAAAGCTTCCACTATACTCTGCACTAGCTGCTAAATCACCCGAGGATTTTGTGGAACCACATTTTTTGTAGCTTCCTCTGTTTTGTCTCTACGATGCATAACTGGAGAAATTTCTATCAGTAAAAAAATAACAACAAGTACCACTTCCGTAACAAGATAGGTAAAAGAATTTTAAATTTTAGTACATTTCCACAATCACAACAAGGCTTTCCAAAAGTTTGCATTTCCCATGTTTCACTATATTAAAAAATCCACCTTGATTTGAAAATGAACCCATTTTAAAAATAAAACTAGTTTCCATGTTTCAAATCCTTCGATTTTGAATCCCAATTCATATTTTTCAGAATGCACAAATTCATATCACACAATAAATGATGATGCCCAAATGAAATATGATTCTTAATGGGAAGTCATTTATACCATGCATGTCAAACTCATCTCAATGGATACCCCCATGACATTGATATTTTCAATGCCTATAATTGTCTACAAACACATATGTACCCAACAACTTGGTATCACGTAGTTATAAATGAAAGAGTTAGATATGTACTTTATGGTATGCATTACATGTTCTGACAATCTAACACCCTGGTCCAATCCGGACCCAAGGAATTGACAATGAAAGAATGTCAATACTAATACCAAAAATAAATTCCAAAGAAATGAAAAATTGCTCAGCCTAAAATTACATGGACCAAAGAAATGGATACCACTTGTAACTTGTCACCCTATCCCATTGGATTGATAGTGTGGTGGAATACTACACGGCCTTAAGAGACATTCCCAGGAAGCCAAAGGATAGAAATAAATGCCAAGGGATTCAAAAAATCATTGGGGAACAATTTTACGTTATGAAAAAAATCATGAAACCTATTATTCTATTACCAACAAAGCTATATGTTGATGGTCCATAGAACCACCCAACACTTACATTACCAAAATATAACCATGTTGTTCCATTACCATTCTAAAATGACAATTAAACCAAACTGAAAACTACAGTACCATGAAAATCAATAAAAAACAGGATCTCAATGAACTTGGACACCATTCATTTCTCCACACCATGCACCATTCTCCAAGCACCACAACATCACCAATGCATCATGCCAAACCACTAGAAAAATGAGATGCATTACCCATATCTATTTACTAGAAAACAACTTTTGCAAAAGTACTAAAGTGCCAAAGTAGGGGTTGAATATAAATACTCATTAGGTGTTCTTCAAATGACATCCCTACAGATTCCACTAGGACATAACCATTAGAGAAACTATATTAAATAGTTTATATAAAAAATTAAACAGTATAACAATTTACAACAATCTAATAAATCCATATGAAGCCTTGTATACCCAAATTAGCAGAGCACATAGTAAAGAAAAAAAACTATGCCACAATCCATTTTACCCTTTCACATTACCACAAAAAATCTCATCTTTCATTGAATCACAGAACCAGGCAACGAAAACAGTTGAGGTTCCATCCAAATTGTTCACCCATTTCCAACTAGAAGTGCTTCCCGACCACTACAAATTTTGGTGGGTCTTCCATCAACTATCTTTCACTTTTTATAGTGAGAAATCCCACCCACATACACCTAAAGAATAAAATCCATTACACTTAATCAACCAACAAGAAAAAAGTACCAAGGCCAAACAATAAGCACCCATACACATCCAACACATGAAAATTCACATCAATAAATCACCCAATTATTGAAAACAAATTTCTACAATTTTTAATGAAAAATAATCAACAAAACCACTTCTTTAATGAAATAATTTTTCAAAATAATTTTTCATAATGTAAACTAAGAATCTAAATTTAAAATATACCTTTCCAATTTAAAAAATGAAACCCCTCTTTAAAAAATATCCCATTTCACCCAAAAATCCACAAATCATCACCCAAAGGGTTTTCACCAATATTTCATACATCATATTCAAAATTAATTTCAATAAATATCAATTAAATTAAAAAAATAGAATATTTAGAGCCATGTAGAGTGGAGAGAAAAGCCACATACATTTAGGGTTCCAATGAAATCAACCCATAAGAATCCACATCAAAACTCTGGTGAACACACCACTGATACCACTATAGATCCACTTAACCTACATCAACGAGCACCAAAATCAACACATTAAATTGAAAAATCTATATCTATAGAAAAATTATTTAGATCTAGAAAACAGAGAGAGAGGGAGAGTAGATCAAGATAATACAATAAAACAACCTATAGAAGAGACTTAACCATGATCAACCACCTTCCAAGAACCATGAAACCCCTTAAAATATCATCCAAAATGAGTAGGACTAAACATATATCCCTTGATAAGCAGAAATACCATATAGGGATTTTATGTGAAATGAAATGGGTGTGTTAGGGTAAATTTCAACTAACCTAGTTAAAAAACAACTTTAATGTGTTGCTTGGTTAGCTCATAGGTTTTGGAAAACTGGTCAAAAAACATGTATATTTTTCTAACTCTCTGGTATCTCACAAATCCTACCCACACAGTTAGAGAAACCCTGAGAAACTCATTTTGGACCCCACATAATCATGTTTCATGATTTTACACAGATTCTCGCACGGTTTTCCCAAACCGTGCGCCCTTAAAAAGGCCTCCAAAATTTTCCAAAATCATTCAAAACAATTCCAAACTCATCAAAACACATACCAAGAACTCTAATCACATAAAAAGGAATAAAAATGATATATAGGTCATAATGAGGTTGTGACATAGTATGAGGATCTTAGTGTACCATGACAATTTGTACCTTCGTTCTTCTCCTATGATGCATGTTATTCTATTATTTATCTGAGTTGATATTATAGTTTTTTAAATTTTTTTATATTTAATTTATTTTTAGATGGTTAATGTTATAAGTTTTTTATCAATTATATTTACAATATTTATAAAGAATATTTTTTTAGTCTGATTTTTATATGTTCTGTAAAGTAGGTCATTAATAATCTATACTATGAATAAGCAAAAAAATATTTTAAATATAATTATAAATTCTTCATTGGATTTAAATATTTTTATACACATTATTTGAAACTATTTTTATATGAATTAGTTAAACCTAATTACATTATTCTAAAATTGCTATTTGGTTTTAATTGAAATTTTGGAATTTCCTTACTCTGTGTTTTTACATAATTTTCCGAAAATATATTGTACCAATAATTTTTTATTTAAATGAACTATTAATTGAATTTAATATTAATTCATATATTCCCAAAAGTTTTGAGATAAAAAATATGGGGAGGAATAGATTATTGATCCATTATTTTTTATAATTTCATTCATTTTAACAAAACTCTATTATTTGAAATGATAATTATCCACTCGTTCATAGTTTTATAACACATTATTGCGTTCTAATATAATAAAGTAGAGAAATTACCAGATATATTATAAGTATAAAAATCAATTTGAGTGATTAATACTTGATGGGATGGATTTTTATATTGAATCCTACATTACTAGTAGGAATCATATGTGGATGAAAATGAAATCTATAATCTTGTATTAATAAAAAATATCACATAACCCCAATAAGATGTCAATTCAATATATACTTATTCTATGGTTTTTAAATTATTTATTTCTTGTTTATGTAATATCCCAAAAACCTTTTGGCCATATTTTAATATGTTCTATAAACACTCTTTCAAAATCTCTTCAAGTGTTTCTCCATGAATCAGTGAATAGGTCATCGACCCCCTCAACTAATTGGTTTCGTGGTGTATCAACCATGATATTTTTTATATACTTTCACCTTTATCTTTAATAAGATCTCATGTCATTACTCAAATGATCTCTTAATGTAAAAATTATGGCATTTTAAAATATGATATATCACAGTTCAATCCTTTATGGCATTAACATAGTTGTAGAAATGTTGGATTCATACTCAATCATAGAAGTAGAGGATGTACTATATGAAATTGGCTACACCATAGATTCATAAAAACATATAATCAATATCAGCTATATATGGCCTTATCCCATTTTTATACTCTTTCACTATAATTATATTCATAACATAATAAATATTGTTTGTTTGTATTAAAATTATTTGAACACCAAGAAATATCATTTGGGATGTAATTTTATGTTTTATTCAAATTGGTTAATGAAAATATCAATAATAAATATCATTTAACTATAGTTAATATCTTACATAAAAATATGCATTAGGAATCATGTTTAACTCTTTATTATAATATATAAAAATAAAAATATTAAAATCCACTAAATAAACTATATTTAAATATTTTGATTCTTCGTCCATGTTTTTATAGATCAATTCAATGAGATATGGAATAATTTATTACAGTGTGGAATACTCACAATCTTAATCTTCATATTTAATGGTTTGATCAATATTAAACAATCTTAATTACTATCCAGTTTCATTCAAATACTATGATAGTTAAATCAGTGAAGAACACTTCTACCATTATTTAAATTAACTATAAAATGTATTCATAATATTAAATTCTACAAATGTAGTGTTTTAATGTATTAACATTCATTAAAATTATGTAAGTGTCAATCATTATGAAATCATCAAGACTTATGAATCCAAACCTTATTAAAAATATATAAACGGTACTTATGGATTTAATCACCCTAAAAATGATGGGAAATTATCATTATAGGTAACTGGGCCATCCATAGAAAGTAATGGGATAAAAATTATGAAATATGCTATGATCCTTAAAGTGTTTTCATTCCTTTACCATTTTTCATTCTAAAACATATAATGTCAATTAAAATGTCCACTATAATGTCCCATATGACGTTGACTGATTTTAATTCAATCCACATGAACCCTTTAAATTAAATTATCCATATGTTGTCAAACATGATCATTATTAATTATTAAAATAGTACACATGCATACCTTAACCAGGAAATTCCATAAATACTCAAATACATACTGAACATCTTCAACGTAATTTATAGTTGAATCAATCACTCAAAATCAATAAAAACCCATTAAGATAAACTTTTATTATTCTAATTATATATTAAATGAGTTCCAAAAACATATATATGGTTTCCCCAAAAAATTATATAGCCTTATTTTATAACAGTAATTCATAAATAATGATTTTATTTCCATACATTCATTTCCAAAAATGTAAGTCAAAAATAGTATAGATATTATAACAATAATTAGTACATCTATTGGGGAGGAATAAAATCTCAAAAATCATCACTTATAAGAGATTCATACCTATAACCATTATATCATCTTGTTCTAACATGATAAAAATATCCTATGCATACTAGGAATAAAAAAATATTATTTTTTCTCCATTCCATATTGTGGATTGGGAAGAACCTCATTTCACCTAAACATGTATTAAATTCTCTATCTCATTCTCAATTATAATTACTAAATATAAATACTATAAAAATCTGTAATTTTGAGTTTTCCACATTATGATTACTATTAAAGCCTTCATAAAATCATATCATTTTGGTTTCATATATTTTCACCTGATTTTTTAAAATAAGTTCAAATGAAATATAATAGAAGGACTTAAAATATTCAATAACTATAAAGGGTTTTATAAAATTTATTTTATATATTTTATTCATATAAAAACATGATATAACATTTCAATAGAGGGATAATATAATAATATTATTTTTTATTAGAATTTATGAAATATAATTTATGACATTATTGTATTACCTAGTGTCTAATAGAACATAAATTATGAAAAAACATAAATCTATCCGTAACTATTTATAAACATTGATACCAATTTACAATTTACATTTTTGGTCACATTAAAAACAATTATCAATAAATTTAACATTCTAAAATATACATCCAATAAATCAAAATAGTTCCAATGAAATTCAATAAACTCTTAATTTATCATAAATTACATTTTAACTAATTCCCGCCAAATAAAAAAAATAGGAATGAAACATTTTGTTCATAAATTCTTAAACACATACCTAAAATTTCAAACATAAGTTGAAGTGTAAATTTTTAAATCCATTATATAATAATATTTTGAAAACACCTATTCATAATTTTTTCCCCATAGGTGTTTCACTATACCAGTTAATAGCTGAATTAATTTTCCACTGATGAGTATCAATTTCTTCAATGTAAAATATAAGCATTCTCCTCCACCTCATTGTTTGGATTTTAACATTCAATTTCATAATTTTTTTCAAAAAAAATGTATTTGGATAATTACAAGGTTGTTCATTTCTTATTTATGATAACAAAAAGGTTTAAATTTATCTCTAAATTAAGATTATATAGTTCTTGAAAATTAATATATTGAAAATATATTAGTTATATTTCATCAATGATTACTAATACAATATTTAAACAAATCCATTCTATAATTACACACATTAAATTTCTATTTTTGGGGAAGCTTATTACTATGTGAAAAAAAATTTCATTCATATCCAGAATCCTTATACATATTGTTTTTATTTTAATTTTGTAAAGTGCACACAAATGATTTATTTTTTGAGTCTGTCTATCTTATTGAAACAACCCATGTATCATCTTATGTACTTTTGAGTTTTATATTTAGGATAAACTCTTAAATTTATATGAAAATTCATTTTCATATTTAGAAAAATAATTATTATATTACTTCATTACCTATATATTATGGAATGAATCAATTTCACAAGATATGTGGTGTAAAATCATTTTTCATTGATATTTATTTACATAAAAATCCAATAAACCTAAATATTTGGATTTTATGAATTCATATTTCTCTATTCATAGAGTGTCTCTACTTCATATAGATATGTTTCTCATATTTCTATACATACTCCTCATGATTCATAATTTTCTGATAACATTGTAATATAGTACTACTTGAAATAGGGATTGTATAAAAATGATTTGAACCCAAATTATTATACATTAAATCGTGATACTTATAAATTTTTATGGTTATTCATATGGAAATATATTTACTAAAAAAGAATATTCCTACAATTATATATAATTTTTCTTTTTTAGGATAAGAAACATTCTCAGTTAATCTCAATAACTTTTTATTGTGGGAGTATATATTTTATCACATTATTCAGCCCACAAAAAAGTAGTCTGAGTTTCAGAATCTGCATTGTAGAATAAAACCAATTGAATATGAAATAAAAATTTGTAAATATTATGCACCTTTTTCAATGGATTTTACTTCATATATTTTTGGATAATTATCATTAAACCTCAACTATATTTTCATATATTTTCCTCATCATCTTAACTGATTCATATACCTTAATTAATCATGATTACATATAACAAAATCTATCATCCATTATAAAAATATTATTTGTTTAATCATTGATAATGATGTATTATTGTTTAATTTTGACCAGAGATTATTAATTTTATCATTGAGAATATTTCCATCTCACCCACTTTTCCTCTTTTATTCTCATGTATAATGGATTTATTTTTTATCAAAGTATTATAGTCAATAAAATCATCATATTATGATCCCAACAAATAGAAAATATATTATTCTAATTCATCGTCATAATCTCTGAATGATATATCCTAATCATTTTAGACTTGATATATAATGTATTTTCAATTGTATGAGGTTCCAAAATCATTAAAATAAATACTTGATGAATAGATCTCATTTTTATATAAGTAATATGACATGTTTAATCACAATTGTGGAAATTTTATTACATTTTAAATAGTTGGATATTATGAATACAATTAATATTTTTTTAGATAAGTCATATTATAAATCATCAATCTATTTTTCAATATATTTTTCATTAGGGAATAAATTAATAGTTTCCCTATAACAACATTGTTTATAGTATTTATATGAATAAAACATTTTTTTACATATTACACTTATAATATATTTAGAGGTTAAAGAAATGAAGATAATATTCCATTTAAATCATTATTACCCACTTTATTTATCTACTTCATCATATAAGACTCACTCTTTATTCTTCTCTTTCATCTTCTGATGATTAATTTTGTTAAATAATATTACCTAATCTATCAACCACTGAAACACTAGAGATTTATTCATCTCATATTTAATAAGTTTATTGTTTTTTAAAGGTTTAATTCATTAATGTCATTTAGTGAAGAAATATTAAAATAAATTAAATCAATAATTATAGTAATTGAATTATTAATAATAGTGGAATCAACTAAGGTATCACCAAAACCATTAATATTGCTAATAATATTTTTTTCCCTAGCAACTAATCCATCAAGGGTTACTTTATTTTCTATCCCTATATAATAAAAGTAGCTTTTTGAAATTTTAGCATCAATTATTTAATCATAAAATTCTTAAAAAAAATTCAATTTTATCATATATTATTATAGTTGATTAATGAACCATTATGTTTTTTTAGAGTCCCCCAGAATGGGATGTAATCATATAATTCCTAAATATACCATCATCACCGATGTGGATTTTATGCATGAGATTCATGGGAGATTGATTATTTTTAGGCGAAATTTAATAGTGTATGCATAAAAACATTCATTCTATGATAATTAATAATGTGGAGAAATATATTCATCTATCCAAAATAAATATTTCTATTAGAGCTAGAATTTCATATATTATTAACAAAATTTATTACTTCCATATTTATTTTCATTGTGATTTGGATATTTTAGAGGAATAATGATAAAATATGATACTACATGAAATTACTAGGTCTCTTGAGGACTTTGAGAGGAGGATTACGTAAGATAGTTTTCCCATTATTTTTATTGTTCTGTATTTTGAATACAACCACATAACATAGATAATATTATTCTCCTCTAATTATTCGTTTTCTCATTTAGTATACTATGAACGAAAATAGAAAATTAATGATGAACATATGATTTTAAATGGGTTATCATATAGGTGAGAGCCTACAAAATTTTTGGATTCATTATTGTCTTCAGACCCATATTTACTCTATAAAATAATTATTTGAAAAAGTAAAAGATATCTCTGAAAAATCATGTTGGAAAATGTCATGAAATTTATAATAATAAGTTAATACAATGGTAAACTCTCAAAATAATATCTATACTCTCCCATACAATTTGAATATATCTGCAATATTTATTTTGTTAATATCTTAATGGGGACATTATACTACCCCCAATTGTTCTTTAATGGTTCATCCAAAAATAATATAAATTATAATACAACAAAGATTTTATATTATTGTAATGGTGTTGTAACATGAGTCAATTATAAATTCCCAGATCATCAACATGATTTCACAAACATGTTTAAAGGATCATTAAATGATATGTCGATATCATAGGATATAAGTGATTATAATGTTTCAAACCTTTTACATGGATTCAAAATAATAGTATTAAAAATATATTCCCCATGAAGACTTAATATACATGGTCGTATTGTTATAATTTTATAGACAATCCATGCACATATAGTTACTCTGAATAACGGTAGTATGAGGTCATATTCCGTTTTTATCTTTTTAAAAAATTATTTTAATTTTTTTAATACTATGTTCAATAGTTGAGGCAATGAAAATTCAAAACTATTATTAAGAATGGGTTATTTTATTCTACTTATAATGTGTAATCATAATCTATATTTTAAATACCTTTTCATAATTCAATGTATTTTCTGAAAATCATCCATATGATATTATTTTTATTCATTCATATGATATTAAAAAATAATAAATCCTCAACACTTCAAATTATTCTATATTTAAATATTCTAATTCCCCCAAAACATGTACATGACAACATTAACAATGATGTGTCATAATATATTCTATTCTGGAATACTCCTAATTGCCAAATTCATGCTTAGAATGTTCTTTAATGTCAAGAGTCATAATTGAAATCTTTTTAATTTATGTAATAGTGTAATTCAAATTTAAAAATTACCCATTCAACAAAATCAATAATTCGTCTCTAATTTCATTGCAAAATAAAAATACATAATCATATTATTTTAATGACTCTATAATCATATAAGTTCACTATGTTATGATCCGTACAATCCCATTCATTATTAACAATATATTAATAAATGAAACTATTTAAAATGAATCATATAGAGTTATATATCATGAAAAATTTAATAGATAATCCTTTTAGATAGCATGATCATCCATATAAAATCATGGGATGGACACTAAAAACTCATGTATAATCCTCATGGAGCTCTCACAATATTTTGAATATTCATTTTTATTCAAATAACAACTATTAGGATGTTCACTATAATGATTTTATTGAACTCAACTGATCCTTAATCAATTTATATTATCCATACAAAATAAAAAAAATTACTAATTTTCTATTATTATTATGGAGTCAAACATAAGGATCGATACATACCTTATCACAAAAAGTGTAGAGAGCTCTAAATAATTTCATGTATGTTTGTGTTATTTTATGGTATTATTGATCTCTCAATATAAAACTAAAAACCATATAGAAATATTTTATTCTTTATCTTATAATAGACAATAATTCAAATATCTATTTGTTGTTTCTTACCATAAATTATATATACATTGTTCTTGCAATTATTTCATAACAAAAAATTTAATCTCCCCAAAAGATCTGATTTTAAAAATTCTTTTTAAATCAATTATAGATTATGTCACAATCATCTACATATTTAGTGGGGATAACGAATATCTAAATAATTATCAATTGAAAGAGTAACTATATAACAACATATTTTTCATGATTTTAAGGAAAAAACAACAGTTTCTTTCATCTATTAAGAATATGAAATAACGTGTTTTTTTATCCATTTATCATTTATTTCAATGAAAAATTATGATCCATAGGAAAAAATATTTATAGCATCATCATAATTATATATTTTGATTAAAATGAGATCTAAAATAGTCTTCTTTTGAGGGAATCACATAGGGAATTTTATTAGTAACATCATAGTGTGAATAATTTTTTACACCCTACTTATATTGTTTTGTTTCTTTTGAATGACTACAATTTGTAAAAATATGTTCTAATTCATGAGAAAATATCGATATTAAACTCAATCTATTTGGTAAATATTGGAGTTCTTAATTGTTATATTATCGTATTTTGACGATGGGTCATGATGATATCCCTAGTTTGGTGTTTTTTAGAGTATTGGTTTATTTTGGATTATATTTGTATCATCCACTATATCTTGTCTCATATCTCATTAGTTTTATTAATAATAGATGTATTTAGTATATATTATCGAATGTGAATTGGATAACTACTTTTTTTAATTCATTATTTGTCATGATTTATATTAAAATGTTTATATTTTCTAGAATAAAATCCCAACATAAGGACGTATGATATCTGGTTTCTCATAATAAATATATTCCAAATTCAAAATTTTGCAGTGAAAACAATTCAAATGAGTAATCCCTATATTACATGGATCAATTTCAAGTCTCATACATATATTAAAATACATTCATGCCTCACCAAATTCTATATAGAGTGTAAGTGTAACACCTTCATATTTTGATAATTAACACCGACTTGGTGTATGATGCACACAACACTGTGTTTCTGGGTATTTTATGTTTATATATATATACATAATTAAATGTTATAATTGAAACCTAAAAATTAAACATAGTTTAATAGATAGTAATAACTACATCCATATATGGTTTATAATTGTTTTATCTAAATAAAACATATTGATATTGAAATATTTGATTTTTGGTAAATCCTTTATGTGTTGAAAACCATCATTTTTTTGAATGAGATAATTTTAATTATGAATTTAATTTTAGACACAATTTAAAATTTAATTTGATAAAAAAATTAAAATTTTAATTTATAATGTCAAAATTATCCTATGTTGATTTTTTTGGATAATTCTGATAAAAATAATTTGTTTGATTAACTGTGAAAAATATTACATTTTAGTTAAAAAATTACATTTCCAAATTAATTATTAATTAGAATCCATTACAATTTTAAACTTAATATAAAAACAAAACCAACATTTGTTCTTTTCACTACTTTAAAATCTCATTCTTTCGTAGAGTCGACAGGATTAACCACAATCTAAATTTTTCCACTAAAATGATTTGAATTACCAAAATCTGAAATACATCACTATAATAGTCTAATATTTATTGTCTAATAATACCATATTAATTTTAGAGAAAGTTATTATTAAAAGTGATTAAAAATAATCATTGTTTTTTATGACAAAATTATTATTAATTAGGAACTAACCGTTAAAATTAATCGCCAAATGACCAAGAAACTTGTAAAACACAGATTTTTTTATCTATTTTCTTCCATAAACCTTCCATTGATGAGTTTAGTTTGTATATATTAAAATTATTTAGGAAATAACATTTGCAGAGATAACTAATTTCTAGAAATTCTATAAGAGTCATATTCCTTCCCTATAAAAGGCTACCACCTCCACCCATTCCTCATACCTCTCAAACCTTTTAAGATAATCCATGTTCTACAAATATATCTTATCAAAAATACTACCATCATACATAACAACTCCATTTAAGCAAAAATATTCTCAATGAATTCGTTTGGTAGAAACCAAAATGAGATACAGATTTTAGAGGTTACATATTCTTTCAATATTCTTTCCTTTCTTTTATTTCTCTACAACTCCACTCACATTATAACATAATTTTTTTTAAAAAATAATGATACATATAATAAGATGTTTTTATGAAAAGGGTCTGACATAAACTAACACAAACATATATCTAATAAATTTTCGACATACTGATTTCTATGTTTGACGAACTACTGCCTCACGAAATGATGATTACACATTTCTCGTTTTGCAACAATCATGTTTGAAATAATAATGGATAATATATTTATATATGTCATATATTATATTTAATATGTATATAAGCTTATTTATTACTTTTAAAACACATTTCTCTTTAACTTCCCTTTTGTTGTTAATTCGATAATCTTGTTTGAGAAGTGTGGACTATTCCCCGCTCAAAGAAAATGAATCATTAAAACACAACATTGAATGTATTAACGATGTGTTTAATGAAATTTAATAGTATATATAATATAATAATATTTCTAGAATAATGAACAAATATATATCCATATATATATACATATTTAAAATATATACTTTCTTTCAATGCAATAATAATGATAGAGATAACATTTATTTGTACGTACAACTTACCATATTCATGAAGAGTATGCTCTATTTGGTAATCCTATATTTTATAGTTTATTATAAAAAAATATGATTTATATACCTGAAATTTATAACATAGTTATATTTTGTAATCATGATATAAGTATAAGGACTATATAAGTAACAAATTAAATCACCTGTGAATAACAAAGTGAATTTTAAATAAAATGAAACATTAACATAGGATCATTACAATGTGGTTAATATAAAGTCATAATAATAGCATATTTGGTATTATTTATTAATATATTCTTCTATAAAAGAATTATAATTAAATTATATTTATTAAAGAAGAATATTGTATGTGTATGGAGAGATCCAAGACACATGGCAAGGGAATTTTATATAAGTATACTTTTTGTGAGATACATGATTTGTTCGTCACTCATTCCTCTGGTGTGGTGTATGTAATGGTTGTAATATTATTATATGTATATTTCACTAAAATTCGTTTTTATTCATAATCCCATTAGATTATACTTCTTTCATGGGATTTTAGTTTCATAGGATAACAAATCGGTTAAAATTATATTTCTTAATTTACATTAAATGAGACTTCTATTTTGTTATGAACCTAAAATCAATTTTAGGTTCACATAATTCCATTTAAAATGACATATCATGAATCCCAATATTTTCATGATATTATAGTCATTATTTAATTTTCCATTCATAAATGTAGATCATTCTCCCAAGATACGATGTTATATGAGTTTATTGATCAATATAATTAATTTTTGAAATTATTTATGATTATAATAATATTAGAGAAATCATATTATCCATACCATATGAATATTTGTGAGGTTATCTCAAAAATATTATTTCTTGATATACAAATTTATTCATACCATTTTTACTCTATTGTACATAAGTTATATTATAATGTTTTTTTAGGAACAAACAAAATTACCCTCTCTTCTTTCAGTAATCAATGTTTTCTAAAAGGAGTTTAAATAAATATTATACCATTGTAATATAATTTCTAAAACAAATTTTTTCCATTTTTTTCTTTTACCAATATAGTCATGGGAATATTCTTTTATATTTCTAGGCAAGGAACTTTCCTATTCTTTTTACCATAAAAAATGAATATTATTTTATCCTAGTATGATATGTACATGATTATCTACTGTCATTTAATGGATTCTTTAATTGCATTGTTAAAAAGCATAGTCATTAAGAAATTGTTTTAAAAATAAATTTTCCTCGAAATTTTTTTTCAAAACTGTTTGAAATTTAGTTATATGTCTTAATGGAAATAATTTTTAAAAAAAATTTCCGGTGTTTTTTAAATGTTTTCAAAGAGAATTTATAAAAAGGATTTTCAAAACTTTTTCACGTTTCATTAATATGTAATAAAAAATGACCTTAAAAAATATTTCATAATTATTTAATAATTATTGATGATTTTTTTTTCAAGATTATTTTATTCTTTCATTATAATTTTTCATAGTATTTTCAATGAAATTGTTTTCAAATAATTCTTGAGAATTCATTACATGATTTAATTGTTTTCAAAGAAAATGGTTTTTAGGAATTTTTTTAATATTATCATAATAATTTTCACTGAAAAATGTGTTCAACATGATTTCATCACATAATTAATATTTTTAAGGTATTTTCTAATAAAATTATATTAAAATGGTTTTATATATTGAAATTCATTTTTGAACAAGAAAATATATTTTTCTGAAGAAAATATTTTAAAGAATATTTCAAAAAAAATACCATCTAATATGACATAAATTGATTTTTATCATGGTTTTTTAGGAAATGGTATGATTTTTTCATTCATACACATTCTATGAATGATTGATTCTTAATTAAACGGTATTTATTACACCCATTTATAATTTATAGGTTATATGTTTGTAAAACCTAATCGATTTCAGGTGTTATATGCCATTGAAACACAATTCTTTTCACATCATGTGTTTATGACTAAATGATTATGAAACCTATCTTCTATCATCAATTATGATATCTTTACATGTCTATGATACCAATTTCATTTCATGGTTTATAATATAAATATATACTATATTTTGGTACATGTACGTGTGATTTCATTGTCTCAAGGGTGGGACGTATATCTCTCTCAGATGAATTGAGTGAAGATTTATATATCCTGATATAGAATGTGATGGATTCAGGGTTTAATAAGTTCAGTAATATATGGATATAAAAATGTTTTACTCGGTTCAATAATACCAGGAGGGAATGAGGGCTTACTTGGTTTAGTAATAAAAGGTCATGGTGAGGGTTTACATGGTTTAAATATAATGGACTAGATGAGGGTTTACTATATTCAGTAATAAAATGTAAGAATGGCGTTTTACTAGGTTCTGTAATATAGGGATGGAATGAGGATTCACATGATCATGTAATAGAGGGATGGAACGGGGCTTCACCTAGTTTAGTAATGGACTCTATACACTAGGATGGTATTGGTATTGTTTCCTTTGTTACTATAGAAATAATATTATATGCTTACATGTCTCCATAATTGTGTGATGTATTACTACATTATTCAATCATAGATTTTTCTATCTATATCATTATGATTTAGGTATTATGAACATCCAATATTTTTTCCATGATTTCTATCATGATATTTGATATGCATGGTATAACCTTATATTTTCATGATCCCAGTCTCAGAAAATTATGATAATAATTATTCTTAAATTTCTCCAGAGTTTACTCTTACTAAGCATTTAAGGTCACCCATTTCTTATTTTTCTTTCTCCATGATATTAATAATAGATTTATGTAGAAAAAATGATGGGTGTATATTTATAGGATATGTGGAATATATTTCACTTGGATAGAATACTTTTTTTCTATGTTTCAAAAGACAATAAAAAATTATGGTCCTTGGTCAAGATTTTATTGTAATGTAGTGAATTTTCAACTAAACAAAGGTAATAACTATGTCTGTCATTGCTGGGCCACCATATTTGGTTTCAAATGAAGGGATTATCCAACCATTATAATCTATTATGATAATTAATTAGTGATATCCTTAGGTATATTTCTAACGATAGTTCTGTTTATGTATTTAATGATAAGTATAAGGAAGAGTTATTATTTAGAAAAATTTCCTAGAATATTGGTAAAGGATGAAGTTATTGGTTTCCATGAAATGAATCCTTGTAAGGATCGAAAAATTGGTTTTGTCTTTATACATAAGTACTCAGGGTTAAAAAATTCAAAATGTTGTTATGAGCATCACTCGGGGTAAAACTGGTACATGAATACTGGCCTTGGTAGACATCTTGTTTAATACTCCTGGGGGATATTCTTGGGAAATTGACAAACTCTTCATGAACCATCTTTAATGATTTGGATATATTATAAATATAATTAAGATAGTATAAACACAGGGTTACATATATTATGTAATTTTTGAAAGAATATAGATCCTATAAGTAATTAAATTCCTTTGTTTTTTTATGAAATTTAATTACCACAATATGGTTATAGTTCCAGTCAATGATGGGAACTTGAAGAAACTTGATTTATTTTGATTGTTCGTGAAAATTTTCCAATGAGAAACTGCGTGGGTTGGTCAATAGAGTGAAATATGTTGTGATCTTGGATAATTATTTTTGGTGGAACATGATTAAAAAATTTTATATTAGCCAACACTTAGACTCACTAAATAAGATAAACAATGAGTTTTCTTAGTGTTCGGGAAGAGGAATCCATATAAGAAAGATGATTCGGTATCCCTTGTGTCAAGAATGTGTTAATAACCACCTAAGTGAATGTCTTAGTGGGAAGAGAATGTTTTCTGAATATTGAATATAAGGACACAAAGATAGGGATTATATGGATAAAATGAAGTGTTCGGTTAAAAATAGAAGAGAATTTTGGCCCCCTTTTGTCCTCCTAGATGGGTATGACTGTTTGTTGTTCGTTTCCTCATCTTGGTGGTGAATGGTCATGAAATTTTTTTAACATATTATCACCCATTCAAAAATAATATTTCATTACTTTCATTGTTACTGTTGTTAATTTCAATGTTTTATTATTCATTATTGGTTATCCAAGTTTCATATCTTCATCATATAATATTGTTATTTCATATCCATAATAATAATAATCATGAAATAATGTTCATATTTACAACTCAATTATACTTTTGTGACCAATTATGATTGATGGGTTTAAAAAATTAAGTTTGTTCCTATCATGAAGACTGTAGTCTGTACATATACTTGAGTAACATTTCAATTTTCCAATGATCATCATGGAATGATGTTATGTATTATTTTATTAATAAATAATGATATTAATTTCACAAATAAAATATCATATATTTAAATATACCTATAAATATCATCCATTTTGTGTGGTGGTGAATGATATCGTCACATCAATTCATAATGGAGGAATTCCACACGCTCAAGAAGGGTGTTATCATCATTCAATGGGTGAAAATATAATAAAATTGTTATATTATATTTTAATATGATAAATTAGACTTGAATATATTAATTACTAAATTTATGTAACATATATTATTTAATTTTTTTTTCTTACATTATATGTGAATTTTAGTGACAAACAAATTACATCGATTCGTGGGGCATTAGTTCACCATTTACACGAATGATGTTATCGTACCCACACAAAGATGATAATAAAATAATATATATATATTTTTACTTACTACATAGGTATAACTATTTAATAAATAATATATATATATATATAATTTTTTTCCTTCATCGTACCCAATCGTTAGATATTGTAATGGAAAAAAAATGATATTAGTTTTTGAGGTGGTTGTCCACTGTAAACACGATTAGTAACTTCTTAACCCATTTGACTGAAGTGTAGAATTTTTTAGGATGATAAATAAATAAAGTGAAAATTTATTATATTTAATAGAATGAATATATTTTATAATCTTGGTTTAATAATAATATAATGGGGTTGAGGAGATAATAATGCAAACACACTCATTGAGGAACATTATATATTCATTAGGTACCTTATTTTGGGTAATGAAAATGCCGTGAACTAATTGGATTTATGAAAAAAAATAAACACTATAAACTTCTTTGTGTTATTAGAGATTTTATTTTGGAATTAATTGTATGAAACAAGGGGTTTTTGTTAGAGTTACACAATTGTATTTTTTGAAAATAATGAATTTCACCAATATTTTTATATGTTTGATGGTTCCAATAATAAATCATTGAAAAATTTAGATCATATATACTATAAATAATTTCATAAAATAACATTTATACATGTTTTTACATTATTTTACGCATTATTTTTTTATTTTATCCAATGATATACCCAAATTTTCCTTAGTCATGTTAATTAATGTTTACTATTTTCACTATTTATTTTTTCCAAAAGGATGTTGAAATTATTATATTATTAAAATTATGTTGAACACGAATACCGAATAAATTATTTCAATTAAATTTAATGATATTGGAAAAAAATAATTTATAATTAACCTCGTATATGTGATGGGAAAACAAGTTTTCAAAGGTAAAATTTTCCAATGATTATAAATCTTTTATATATAATTTCAATATTAAAATGGTTATAATTGAAAAAAATAGATTAATATATATATAATCTGACTAATTTTAATTTCTAATTAACTTAAAATATAAATTATATTTATGAAAATGTAAAATGAAAAAGGCCTATTTTAAAAAAAGGAATTATTAGTATTCAAAAAAAAATAAAACTTTTCATAAAATTATTAAAAAATTACCTTACTATATTTTAAAATTTTTATTCTTAAACCTATGTTTATTTTCACAAATAAGAATATTAAATATTGTATAAAAAAAGGGTTATAAACACTCATAGATTTGATGAAAATGTAGGTTATCGAGAAGTGTATTTTTTTTATCATGCAAAAAACTATCTTAGATTAAAATAATATATAATTATAATAATTATATGATTATTAATTAAAATGGGGAACAATAATTCACCTTAAAATAGTTTGAATAAAAATAACAATTTAAAATCCAAAAGAAAACTAAAATTAAAATTAAATATATTTATGTTTAAAATATAATTAATATTAATAACTAAAAATAAATATTAACAATGTTAAATTAAATCATATTAAAAACATAATTATTCATTTAAATTACATAATTTATTATAAAAATTAAATTTTTATGAAAAATCATATTATTTAACAACTCAGTGAAAACCTACATGTTCTAAAAAATACTAAAATTTCAGAGAAATTACATTTTGATATTATTAATTATAAAAATATATTAATTTTATCAAATATTTTTGTGATAATTTGGAAAAAATTCTTATAACTATTTTTCATAAAAAGAAATAAAAAAAATTCTGGCCAAAAAATAATATTAAAGAATAAAATAATTTTATGAAAATTTTATTGATTATTTACTAAATTTTATTAATTATTTATATAGAGTATGAAATATATATAAATATATAATTAATTAGTAAATAATATTCAGAAAAACAATTTTAACATCTTTCTTATAAAAATTATATATATCATGGGTCGTTTAAGCACTGTGTTGTGGGTTGGATATGCTATCAAACATAAAAATCATGGGGTGGTGTAAGATGAAATCTATTGAAGAGATTAAATTTCATTAAAAACAATTACATAATAATTTCATATGGAGTTAAATTATCATCTATTTTCATTATTTTTTGTCTTTTACAATATCCAACATAATTCTGTTCATTTAAAATATTGGGTTGTTACATTCTCCAAAAACTAATAAATTTCAAAATCACAATTTGAAATTGGTCATTGAAATAAAAGGATGGATATTTTAAAATTGTTATATATGTAGACATACATAATAAAATTTTTTAATAAAGAATTTTATTGTTAAAATTGATAGTGAAGTATGAGGTCCATCTAGAATAACACATTATAGTTTCCCAAATAAGTTAAAATAAGTTAGAAGGGAGGATTTTGACAAGGAAGAAGATTGTAAATAACTATATAAAGTTATTGAGGTTATTTATCACAATTAAGAGAATTATCAAAGGAATTATAAGGTCCTAAAACCAATAATCCATGATTATTTAAATTAAAATATAATTCATCAGATATGAATATAATATGATAAAAATGTTTTCTCAATATAATCTTAATACTGTTGAAGAATTAATTTTCAATATGATTAATAGAATATTAAAATATATATTCTAGATTATTATAATTTTATATATTTTCTATTTCTATCACATGATCAACTTTTATTTAGACGATGAGTATTCACAATGATGTTTTCTTTCCTGAAGCACTAACATCTACTTTTCAAGGCCACACCATAATAAAATAGATACTCAAGCCATTAAACCTATATACAATCACCAACCAAAACTTATACGATAATCAAATGGTATGATAATTCCCAAAATTTATAAACCATCATATAAACCATCAATATTCATAATTAAATAGCAATAAACAATGTTTAAAATAAACCATTCCATGAATGAATAAAAATATTTCCCAAATAACTAGAAACTACAAAATTGAATACTATATTGACATCAAATGTTATCATGATATTTTCAGATTACATGATAAAAATAATGGTGATCTACTTTTTAAATAATAGTAAAAACATAGCCAACGATTATCTCTTAAATCTCAAGGCAATCAATATGATAAAACTTTTGTTCCCATAATTACACCAATATCCATGATCCTATAAACCCCAGATGTTATCAATACAGTAAATATTTTTCCACAAAATGAAAATACACACTTCACATTAATAAGAAATATTATATATCTTTCTACCTAACAAATATAATCTTAATGTTTGATTATATATTTTAATAGATAATCACATTAAACATCAAAAGGGGTGTCTAAGAATTAGATCATATGATGATATTTTATCTTATAGACCTATAATTGTGTCCATAACCCTTAATACACCCTCACATGATAACATCATGTTATAAAATATTATTTAATCCTAACCATTGATAACAACAATAATATCCCAAAACCCACACTCCTATATATGATACTTAAATATCTAATGTTATAATTCCATATAAGATAATGATAATTATGGAAAATGTTTTTCTCCCATAAAAAAATTATAATGAAAATTTTGAAATATTGGATCACTAATTTCTCATAGACCTTTTAGTTTTATAGTTTTATAAAATTAGCACAAAATCCTACACAAAAAATACACATATCCTTGAATGATAATTTCTTCCCCTCAATCTATATTTTCTTATTTCAAATTATGTTATCATTATCATCAATATGAAATTCATTCTAGACATAATTATCTCAACATCATTTTTTGATAAAATTTGGAAAATGAAGCAAACTAAGGATATGATAAAATGATCAATATGAGTAAGAATAAAAATAAATATTTGAATCTCATAAATGTACATATGATGTTAATATTAAATGGAGACATAATCAGAGTACTAGAGAGAATCATAAAAACAATTACATATTAATTCCTGAATCATCAATCCTGAAACATACCATAATGATTCAAAAAATCAAGAGTCATAAAAATGAGTTATATAGAGACATATGAAATTATTCGTGATCAAGCGATACATTATAAAGACATTGTAGGAATAGATAAACCATACTGGTATCTTGGAACATCATCATCAGAGAACACTTGGAGAACCCTCATAGATCCCTTACCAATTAAATAATAACATTATCAACATAAAATATAATTATATAGAGAACATAAGAAATATATTATTAATTTGATCTAAGTCATTAAACAACCATTTTTTATCTATACTTTGGTCAACCAGTGCTATATTATCACAAATATCATAAAACATATCATAGGCTCCCAAAATGTAATCTAGATGAACCCATCATATATAATATCTCTAAACCACAATACAAATAAATAAGATTCTTATTTCATAAAAATAATAATAATAATATTTCTTCCAATTATAGCATGATGAAATTATGAAAAAGAAATGGGTTTCAAGTCAATCAATTTGAAACATGACAAACCTATACAAATGAAACCAGTATCATAAGAATATCTGTGAAACATTTTTAACCCATGTAAACAAGTCAATTCCATAACAATCCTTATAAATCATGATTAAACCATTTATAAGAAATCGGTTCCATAAATATCTCTTTGAAATATCATTAACCCTTATGAATGAAATAGGTTCCATAACAATCTCTTTGAAACTATCTTAACCCATCTAGATAAATAATGACACTGATATAATAATAAAAAATCTCCATTAGAGCACATGTAACAACAAGGGAAGTTGACATTGAGGAATGTGGATATGATATATATATAATTACATACATTTAAATCAAAATAATTTATTATTTTAAATCAATCAATTTTTAAATATATAATTTTTAAAGTATTGTGAATATTAAATTTTTTTGGAAACATGTTTTGAAATATATGAGTGTTTTTTAAATGTTATTTAATATATTTAATGGGTAATATATACATTGATTTTAAAAATATCAATCTAAAACCCTTCTAAAATCATTTTCATTTATAATATTCTTTAAATTATAAAATAAATCATTAAACAAATAAATTGTCATGATGGAGGGAAATTAGGATTATTTCATACATGTTAAAACATAGATCCATTTGACAGTTTAGGTAAAATCCTAACACACATTTTTTGGAAACTGACATGAAGATTCATTTAATTTCTATAAAAGGAAAAATGGCTAAAAATATTTTTAATTAATCAAATGATGAATGAAATAAATTTAAATCATTTTTTAAAAAACCTGGTTTTGAAATTTTTTTTAAAAGATGATATAAATATAGATGAATTTTCTTAAAAATATTTTTCTTAATTTTTTAATTACAAAACACTATAAAAATTGTTTTAGTAATTGAAAATATCATAAATTACTAGAGAAGTATAAAAGTAATGGGCATTCATGATTAGTAGTTCATTTGATTTCATCATTGAAGATATAGACCTATACTATCTTGATAATCGATGATATTATAACATAAATCACTTTCTACATTGGTAACATCAAATAGTAATACCCTAAAAATAATACCACTGAAATAAATAGACTAAATAAAAAGAATAAATATATTCAAGATATTATGCATTCAAGGGGATGTATATACACCTGAAAAAAAAAATAGGTTCACAATACAACATAAGTTTGAAATAATGAAAATTGAGGTAAAAATCATCTACAAAGATTATATAAATGAAATAGGGATTAATTAATACATTGATTATGTGTATCAAATATAAATCTGCATAAAAGAGGTTGAAATAAGATATTAAAATTTTCAAGCATCATTGTACACACAAACATATCATGACATATTAGGTGAATTAGTAGTCTAACCCAATTAAGAGAGAATGTGATCTAGAATCATTTACATTAACCTGACTATTGGTACAATGTTATTTAAAATTAATTATAGTGATATTAATCATGTTATTAACATATTAAAAATCAATATTAATATTTAAAATATCATATACGATCCTTTTAAATCATTTTATTACCAATTCATTAATAATATATCATTATTTTCATTACTTCTTGTGTTTCTTCCTTATTTTATCATTCATGATTAGTTATGAATGATCTAGTTCATATGAATATAAAATAGTATATTAATTTACAAAATAAAAATGTAATAATATTCATATTTATAAATCTTTCATTCTCTTAATACAAATTATGTATGTAATTTTGAATACTGAAGTATGGTGTGATCATGAAGACAGTTGGACGTACATATGCATCAGTAACTTTTCTATTTCTCAATAACCATTACATAAATGAGGTAATAATTATATTATTATTCTATAATTATCATAATATCATAAATAAAATATTATTTAAGTATATATATATATCATCCACGTGTTGTGGTGATAAAATACAATGTCACATCACTTTGTGATTAGAGTAGTCCAATGGACATGAATGATGTTATAATATTTTAGCGAGTGAAAAGGTAAGAGTGAATATTATATTTTATATTGAAATAAATACCAATATTTAATTAATTTAATAATTATTTAATTTATATCATATAAAATCAATGAATTTATACATATTACCATCTAGGTAAATCATTATGTAAAAATAATTTACATCGCTTTTTGAGGTGATATTCCACCGTACACAAAAATATGTTATAATATCACATACGGAATGGAAAGTAAAAACATACATGATATATAAGTATTAAATTGATATAAATATGTTACAAATATCATATATATATATATACTTTGTATCTATCATCATACATAGCCTTTAGATGTAATAATTGAATAACAAATCACATAGGTTGATGAGGTGGTAGTCCCCCATACACATAGATTATGATTTCATAACTAAAATGATATAATATGGTAATGATTATTATTATGTAATTAGTTTAATAATATATCAGTTTATTATATTTATTTATAATAATATAAAATCAAGGTTGTTTAATAATTGAATGAGGGTGAGGATGAAATAAAATGAAATTTCCCTTTGAATAATGTAATATCTTATATGGGAAACCTATTTTAGTTTTCACCAAATTCTGTCCCTCGTTGAATAAATATGAAAACTAATGATTTTAGGAATATATGAGGGAAATTTAGAAGTTTTTAGTGTATTTTTTTATGTCACAATGGGGTTTAATTTTTAATGAGATGAGGACATGTGATAACATATATAAGCGAGGTGAGTGTCACAGCTATAATATAGGGAATTAATGAATTCCACCCCTATAATTTTCATGTAAAAAGGATATAAAGATAGAAAATTAATGATAAAATAATTTATAAGTTCTAAATATTTCTTTAAATAATGACTTATATATGTTTTTTGATCATTTAGACCATTATCCTTTTTAGATTATCCCCCTAGTAAAACCATTTCCACCAAACCCACATTAATTAATTTTTATTATTTTTCTATTAATTTATGTTAGAAATAATGTTATCCTTATATGATGACATAAATTTTTATGACTCCAAATATGTAATTCATTTTGGTAAAATTAAATTCATATAAGTTACCAAATTTAATTTAAAAATAATCTTATATATTCGATGTAAATATGTTCTTTCATGAAGAATATTTTTAAATGTTTATTAAGTTATTTATATCCATTTTCATTACTAAATTCATTGAAATTTTGTAAATTTGATATATATATATATATAATTTAAATAAATTTGTTTTAATACATATTAAAAATATAATTTTACATTATAAATAATTCAATTGAAAGGGTAGTTTTCAACTAATATTTAATATTTTTTATTATTTAAAAAAAACTTTCTTTTAATTAAATTATATTAACATAGAAAAAATATAATTTCCAAATTATGATTTAGAAAATTAATTATATGTTTAATTAAAATATTCCAAAATTTTATAATGTTAAATTGTAATAAGAAAACCACAGATGAAATAGAAATCATGTTTTTCGAGAAGTATGTTTTTTTCATCCACAAAAAGATTATATATTAATTGTATGGATAATAATATTCTTCATAATAATATTTGAGAAAATAATATTTCCTTATGACTATTTTATTCCTTCTTGTTTTGAAAATCACAAACACTATATCTTATGTAAAATTTATTTTCCACTATATTTTATATTCATAAGGTAAATTTTCCTTCACCAAATAAATTTATCCTTACCATGTTTTCTTTGTTCCTATTATAATATAACTAATTTAATTTTTATGTATAAAATTTGTTTTCATATATAAAACATATGAATCTTTTAAATACCTAAATATAGAGAATTCTATTTTCATAATCCAAATTCAGATTCTGAATTATTTGAGTTCAGAGTTCGAACTTTCTGAGTTCAGACACCAAATTCCTTGAATTCAGACTTCGACAATTCTATGTTTAGACTCAGAATTATATGAATTTATAATCCAAACTTTCTAAATTCAGACTCCGAACATTCTGAGTTCAGTGCCCGAATTCTGTGAATTCATACTCTGAATTCGATGAATTCAGATACAAAATTTTATGAATTCAGATTACAAATTCTATGAATTCATACTCAGAATTATTATGAATTCAAACTCTGAATTTCCTTGAAATGGTGATTCTGGAATTCTATAGAATTCAGGTTCCAAATTCTTTGGAAGACTGAATATGAATATTCATGTATTATAGACACTGAATGTTTTTTGGTTAGACTATGAACTTTTATTTTTCCTTACACTCTGAAAAATGGATTTGGATAAGCAAACATATTTTTTATTACTCTTGATATAGTTATAAAACGATATTTTGATTTATGTTTCTAACCAAATATTGATTGAGTGGAACGTGTACAGGTCCCTCTCAAATTCGTGGATACATATGTTTGTTGGAAGAGGGAGCTGACTGTGGAAGTTGTGCCTTCAAATATGATCTTATTTAAATGACCTCATAATTTTTATGAACTGTTATATGAATCTAGTGATTACATGATGCTGAAGGGATTTCAAGAGAAAGTTGCATTCATTCACTATGCATACGGATCATGTTGTTTAGAATTGCTTCCTGTGACTCGGAATGTTGTTGAGTACGTTCAAATTCTTCCGAGGATAGGAAGGCAGAGGAGTCAACTACCTTGATGTTCAAGGGCTTGCAAGGATATCAAGATAGACTTCACTATTCGTATCTAGGGCTCACCCAGGTGTGGGTAAGATAGACATTCCTAAAATAATAAATCATTGGACCATTATCCAGGGTAATTGGATACCCTTCTCATTGGATTAAATGATTTACTAGTTGTTGCTTGTATTGTTTCAAGTTTTTTGTTGCATTTTCGATTGTTATGGAATGTATAACAAACATATACATTTTTATACTTGTACTCTGATTAGTATAATTCTATACACTCTAAGGTAGAACATTTATCATTTTAAACTTTTCTTATGTTTCATTTCCAGAACCATTGTTCCGAAATCAAGCAACATTGTGCAACTAAGAGGTTTTTTGAATTTACCTTCTTTACCTTTGCAAAACATTACCATATTTAGAAGTTCCAAAGGAATTTTTTGAAATATAAAATTCACCCCATCTTGTATATTGGGTATGTACATCATTATTTCGATCTTAAAATTGGAATCAATGAAGGTATCTGAAATACTTATATTCACATATCAGTTTTCTTGCTCATGTTTCTCAATGTTCTATATTTTCATTTCTTAAGATATTATTATCCTTGTGTACAAACATTTATTTCTGAAAATTTTGTTTGGAGTGTTTTTTGTTAAGATTGTTTGAATAAATTTTGGTTCAATTGAAAATATTAATCCTACTAGACCGCCTATTTTTTGATGGGAATGATTATGAATATTGGAGATATCGTATGAAGAATTTTTTTATTAGCATTGGAGTGGAAAACATTTTTATACTCACTGGAGATTACAATATTCCTGATATGGAAGTCAAAACTTTTACTAATCAAGGGAAGTCATAATATCCAATAAAATATAAGGTACACAATACTTTTTTGTGTTCCATGACCAGGAATATATATATCTAGATTTCTTCTTGTGATCTATGAAATTGTATTTGGAAAAAGCTTCAAGTAACTCATTTTGGAACATCGAAAGATATAGAAACTGGAAGAGCTATGCATAGAGCTGAGTACAATGGTTTTTGAATTCCTTATGGAGAACCTATATGTAAGGTACAAGAGAGTTTTATGACTATTGTCAACAACTTAAAATTCATGGGTGAAAATGGCTTGGATGATGAGGCACTTGTAGACATGATTATAGACGTCATGCCTAAATAGTGGAAATCCAAGAGGAAAACTATAGATGAAAATCGGAATGTTACACATATTACCCTTGATGAGCTTTTTTGGAAATCTACTTCAAGATGAGTCTAAAATGAAGAGAGATGCTGAAAATGTGAAGAAGAAGAATAGAAATAGAATTTTATCTTTTACTACTACTTAGAATCATATAAAATCCAAGACTCCTGAGATAATTACAAGATCTAAGTCTACGATGGAACTATTTTATCTGAAATAAGTGAAAGTAAAGATTCTGATAATAAACTGGCTAATCTTTCTCAAAGGATGAACAATATAGTTTGGAAGAAATACTTTCATTATAAATACATGATGAAAGAATGAAATGATAATAAAGACTCAAAAGTCACTTGTTATGAATGCCAAAGAGCTGAACATGTAAGGCCACATTGTCCTATTCTAAAGAGAAATGATTGAAAGGAAAGGAATTACGAGAGGAATATAAATATGTAATACAAAACTAAATCTATGAATGTTATGAAAGCTAATGAAAAATGGAGTGCCAGTGGTGGAGACTCTTCTGATGAATCCTCTGATTACGAATCATCTGGAAAGAATAATCTTGGTTTATTTAACATGTTACCTATTGAAAATATTTTTTTAATGTAAAAGGTACACAATGTTGAATCCATCCCCAATGTATCCTTGAATGCTAATTATAGTGATAGTATATACGATGAATCCTCGGAAGAAGAATCTTCTTCTGATGAAGATAATACTTTACCAACCTATAAATAAGTTTATAGGTTTTCTAAATCATTCAGAATGAAAATTATAATTTCAATAAAAATAATAATAACTAAAAATCTAGAATTTCTATTCATACTAAAGAAATATCATCACTTTATAAAGATCATGATAAGATACCCCTCGATTTTGAATGTATTTCAAAAAACCTTGAGGAAGTAAATTTTGAGAAGGATAAACAATCTAATGATCTAGGAAAAAGTTATTTATAAGAAAAATGTTATCGAGCCAAACTGTAGTACAAAACTAATGTTTTTCAGGATAATAATTTGGTTATTATACTAAAGTCAGAAATACATTCCTTGACGTAGTTTTTGTCAAAATTTACCTTATGTAAGAAAAATGATGATAAAATGTATTCCCAAATTTGGCCTCTATGGAATACTTCTGGTATTGGTTGTAAAAATTAAAAACTGATTATTATTAAAAATTATTATTTTTCGTCATGGTGATCAATTCTACACTATGAGTCAGTGTGGTGTGCATTGGGAAAAAATATTCATTAAATAAAACATAGTCATTAGGATTTCATATTGCTTATTTTTTGAAGAAATTGTCGATTCCTAAAATACTGATTTCTGAAATTTCTGGATCCATGAATATTTGTGTTCCGATAGTCTAACTATATTATATTTATGAAAATAAATATAGTACCCACAAACGTACTTGGTAGATGGATGGCGAATGTTTCGGGAAGATGATTGGTAACTAAAACTTCATTGAAAATATTATCAAGATAAAATGAGGAAAAATAACTTGTGGAGATAATGCTAAGGGATTTATTAATGGTATAGGTAACATTGTTCTTAATGGAAAACATTGATTTTGAATGTTTTATTTGTTAAGGGTCTTAAGCAAAACCTCATAAGTATTAGTCAATTATGTGATGAATATTTCTTTGTGAATTTTAGGAATGAGATGTTATTAGTATACAATTTCAGGGAAGAATTTATTCTTTCTGCCCATATGAAAGAGAAGGTTTACACATTAAACGCAGAAGACCAGAGGAGCCAATATGTACATTTCCTTAGTACAATGAAAGAGCATTCTTGGTTGGGCATAGAAGGTTAGGAAACTGTAAACATAGGAACCTATGAAAACACTCTAATAACTGACTATTTAATGATCTACCAGAGCATAGATTTTATTCTTCAAATGTTTATGATCCTTGTCAATATAGAAAGAAACATAAATAATGTTTTAAATTAGTTAGTAATTTATCAACCACTGCAACATTATCATTAGTGCATATGGATCTTTTAGTCCTACACAAAATAGAAGCATTGGAGGAAAATATTTTTTTTGTCTTAGTTGATGACTACCCTAGATTTATGTGGGTCTATTTTCTAGCAAATAAATATGGACCATTTTATCATTTCAAAAGATCTAGGGCCCATGTTAAAAATGAGAAAAACCTTCCTTTGATAACTATTCATAGTTATCATGGAAATAAATTTTAATATTCTAATTTTGAAACCATTTTTAGTAGAAAAGGAATTACTCATCACTTCTCATCACCCAAAACACCTCAAAAAACAATGTTGTAGAAAGAAGAAATATAATTCATCAAGAGATAAAAATATCCATATTGAGTTAATATTAAGTAGACAAGCATTTTTGGGCTAAAGATGTAGGTAATAATTTTTATACTATAAATTCTATTTTGATTAGACATTTTCTTAATTAAACACATTATGAGTTATGGAATTGAAGAAAACATAAACATTCCTACCTCAAGATTTTTAGTTGCAAGATATTAATTATGAATACAAATGATAATATATACAAATTAACACCCAAATCTGATGATTTAATTTAATTTGGATACTCAATAATTTCTAAGGATTATAATATTTTTAATAAAAATACTTGTACTGTTGAAAAAACAGTACATGAAATATTTGATGAAACTGATACATTTGTTTTTAAAAAACCGCTAAATACATCTTCGGATGTATTTTCAAAAAATGATTATCAACCATTATTAGAATATACTTGTGATCAAAAAACTATTCAAGAAAATATTTCTGAAGCATTTACCCTACACTACTTCCTACCAAATGTTGATGAATAGGTTTTTCAAAACCCAAATCAGTTGTTTATAAAGAATTATCCTTATGATAGTGTCATTGGTGATGTAAAAAAACATATATATACTAGAAAGTCCTTTTGAAATGAATTTTAAAATCTAGAATTCCTTTCCAAATTAGAACAAAAAAGAACCGATGAAGCTTTATGTGATGGTGATTGGATAAAAGATATTCAAGATGAGCTAAATTAATTCAAAATAAATAAAGTCTGGACCATGGTTGAAACACCTAATGAGTCTTCTATTATTGAAGTAAAATGGGTCTTCACAAATAAATGTGATGAAAATTCAATCATAGTAATAAATAAATATAGTTTGGTTTTTCAGGCTATAATCAACAAGAAGGAATAGTCTCTGAAGAAACTTATCTTCTAGTAGCTAGACATGAATTTATTCGTATTATACTTTCCTTTGAAGCATTTTTCTATTTGAAATATTTTTAAATAGATGTTAAATGTTCTTTCCTTAATGGTTTTATACCAAATGATGTTTTTGTTGAACAACCTCCTGGTTTTGAAGACTCAAAACATCCTGAACATTTTTGCAAACATACCAAAGCATTTTATGGACTTAAGATAGAACCTAGATCTTGTAATGATAATCTTATAGGATTTTTTATTTAAAATAATTATCATAAGGTAAATGATGATCCAAACATATTTATAAATAAATATATGAAAAATGTTTTTATAGTTAAAATTTATGTTGATGAAATTATTATTGTTTCAACTCAACAATCATTAACTGATTCTATTACAAATCTAATGAAACACAAGTTTGAAATGATTATGATGGGTGAGTTAACATTTTTCCTTGGTTTTCATATTTCTCAGAAACCAAAAAAATTCTATATTTCCCAACATCGGTATATTATTTATATTCATAATAATTATGTATATGTTGACAATAAGAGTATACATACTCCCATTGGTACCTAAAATTCACTAGATCTTGATGAAGCTGTGAAACCAGTGGATTAAACATATTTTAGAGGTATGATACGAATTCCACATAACTTGACATCTAGTCATCTAGACATAATGTTTTTTTTGTGTGCTTATGGGCAAGATATTAATAAAAAATTTCAGAATATCATTTATAGTCAATGAGATAGATTTTTTACTACATAAATTTAACCATGGATCTATGAGTGTTTTATAAATCTAGAAAGGATTTTGTTTAAAAAAATATTGAATGCTATCTTTAGTGGATGTAGAATATATAGAAAAACTACATCCAGAACTTGTCATTTCATAGGAGATTAATTAGTTTCTTGGTCATGCAAAAAAGGAACACTTAGTATAACTTTCCTCTACTGAAGATGAATATGTATTAGCTCGAACTTGTTTTTCTCAAGAGTTGTGGATGCAACACACACACAGACCATGGTATGAGTTTACCAAAAAAACAAATTGTGTAATAATACTACTTCCATTTCCATAATAAAAAACCATGCACGTCATTCTCGTGAAAAACACATAGATATTTGGCATCACAATCTTAGGGATCCCACATAAAAAGTAGATATCATTCTTCAATTTATCGGAACAAAAGATCATCTTGCTGATATTTTTACAAAATCATTACCCTTTGATAGATTTTAAAACATTAAAGAAGAGTAAGGAATGGTAAAATTAAGGTAATATTCCATGTTAACTTCCGGTTGAAACCAATATCCTTACGGTAATGAACTCTTTTTCATAGGGGGAGTATATTTGTTTGTTAGACCTCAAAAAAATGTCTATAGACTAAATTTTTCATTGTATAAATTTTTTTTCATAGTCTAACATTTTTTCATACTCTATAATTTTTCTATCTCTACAATTTTTTGTAGTCTAATAGTTTTTCATTATTTATAATGTATGTATTCAAAAAAATCGAATGTAACTTTTTTTTTGTATTAAAATTTGTTCTAATGAAATTTTTTGTACAAAAAAATTTAGTAATGGTTATTTTCGTATAAAAATTAATCGTAATAAATTTTTTCTTAATTTAATTTTCATTAAGAAGAATCTTTTCTATTATGAATAATCCTACTACAAATCTATAAAGTATGTGTGCTTTCATAAATTATCATAATCAACTTTTACTTGTTGGTATTTTCATCTATTTTTAATATTTTCATATTATTTTTTACTTGAATCCGAAATATTTTATTAAAAATGACAAAAGATCGGAATCCATCAAAACTCCTCTTCAGTAATTTTTTATGTTTTCAGATCAGATCAGAAGGTTATTCAACCGTTGGATTGAATAAGAAGCTAAAACATTTCCTCATAATCCTATATAAAGGAACCCTGATGGATGTCCCACATCAAAATAGAGGCCTTTGTGTGCTCATGCTCTAACCCGCCTACATAAGCTCCTTCCAAATTTTGATGTTTTCCTCAGCTCGGAATTTCTATTGAAGTTTTTGATAAAAAATAAAAGTAATCCATAAAATAAATCTCTTACTGTAAAGTTTCCAGAGAGAGGTTTGTTCATCTGAATTTCTTCAATAAGTATGATTCTATTATCTCTAAGAATATAAATCTGAATGGGTGGGAGTGTGTTTGCATATCAAATCAGAAAGCTCATGATCTAGTGTATCCATAGTTCCAGATTGAATTCTATAAGACAATAACATTCTTTAAGGGAGAAGGAAATAGCTTGTTTTCTTTCAAGTGTTACAGAAAGACATATTCAAATTCCTACACCAAGGCAACATGCTTGGTTGGTATTCCATATAAAAGAGAAGTGGAGTTATGATAAAATAAGATGACTAATGTTATATAATGTTTTATTAAAGAAAATGTGATAGCATATCTTGGACTTTCAGAGGTGGAGACTTCGAAGACTCTTCATCTATATAGAAATTTTCTAATTCTTTAATTGTGTGTCGAATGATTCATCATTCGGAGAAATAGTTACAAGGATACATTAATAAAGAGTGATATATACATTATGGATTTCTTGGTAAACATATGAATGATAAACATGGTTAAGAATATCTTAGTTTCAATTTAGAATTTAATGAATAGAAATCTGATGGCTGGTATTATTATGTATCTAGGAATTCTGTCAAAGATGATTGTTTTGTGTTTAGAATCCTTTAAAATTCATTGCAAATAAATTTCACTAAATTAAAAATTCATGTTTCCATGTGATGATAATTTTAGGAGGATGAATGTTGGTTTTTCCAAAGAATATGAATAATTTTATGATTTCATTGAAGAGGAAGTTGAGGATCATTCAAAGAAATAAGAGGTGGAAGAAACCTCTAGAAAGGGTGGAAGGAAGTGGAAAGTAATATAAGTTGGGGGGAAAGAAAAAAAGGAAACTCAATGTGCACCACAAAATCCAAAGAAAAAAAAACCTATCATGATGAGGTTGTAGCAAAGTAGAGGGATGTCTAGAAAAATCAAAAAGAAGGATAGCTTATGTTTGTCTTGGACCCTGTTGAAGAAACTTTTTTAAAGGAAAAGGAAGCTGAAGATCTTGTGAAGAAAGAGAAATAGAAGAAGTAGAAGACAAAGTTTACTACGAAATAAATAGTCCAATCACGTCTGAAGGTTTCTCAGAATGAATACGAGGATAATCTAGTACAAAATCTTTCCTGATAGAACCTTTACTAGAGACTTTGGCAAAGAAATTTGTGACTCCAGAAAAATTCCAACAAAAAGAATTAGAAGAAAAATAAGTAGATGAAGAAGAATAAGGCAGTGGTGATACTGAAGATTGGATAAACCATATAGAGGATTTTCATGAGAAGGAAAAACATTTGGAAAAATTATCATTCCAAACCTCTAAATCCAAGTCTTTAAATCAATTTACGCTAGGGAACGATGAGAAAAGTGTAGAATAAGAGAACAATTTGTCTGAAGAAAAAATCACTAACCATGATTTCATTTAGTTAGAGGATCCGAAGGAATGAGCTTCTAAATAATAGGTTGATGAAGATAAAATTTTGCAACTATCCGATAGTGAACATGAATCAACCATCAGGAAGAAGTAATTCTGAAAGATGATAAGGTAAAATAGTTGGTTGTTGATACACATAGAAATGCAGTTGTGATGAAGACAGTAGTGGGTGATTCATTGATGAGGATTTATTCTGATATAGAATAATAATCCCAACTAATAAAAATATATGATTTAGAATCGTTCTATCATGGACATGATTTTGTATTACTGTAATTGAAAATGATTTTTGTAATTTTCCTTAATTTTATAATCATAGACTCTAGATGCCAGATACTTTAGCATTCCTTAAATCCAAAATCAAATTCATTATCTATGGTGATGGATAAGTGTATCAAAACTGAGGCCAATTTCAAAACCATTTACATAAACTACGAAGCCCCCAAATGATATTTTAAAAAGTTGACTAGCTATTCAAAGATAACTATATATGAAATTAGAATTCTTGATGAATTCCAAGAATATTTCAAGGATTTATTTGAAAATGAAGATGTGAGGATCAGAGATCTCACAAATTGTTTTGAGGAAATGCTAACTCTGGAACAGAATTCTCATATGCAATAAGTGAATGATCTGAATAGTAAATTATATTCAGTTGCTCAGAGTTGGAAGAGGGAAAGATATCTTATAATCGACTATTAGGTAAATATTTCTATGCAAGAAGAAGTTCTAATGGGACTACCATAACCTCCAAAGTTTATGGAAGAAAAAATCAATGCCTTAGAGATGAAAATAGAAGATCAGAATCAGGATCTAAAACATGCAGAGGAGAATCATAAGGAACTCAAGAAGCTCAGAACCATAGTAAATAAGTTGATGTTGATTTAGAAGGAAGGATAATCTTATTAATTGCAGATCCTTTTTTATATTCATTACTTGTATATATTTTCTACAATCGTAATGAAATTCTGGGGTTCTCGTTATATTTTTGAATATTTATTACTGATATTTCATGTATATTATTTTTCTCCCTTACTTTTATTCCTCTTTTAAAATCACAATGGTAGAAAAGTTTGATAAAAAATAATACTAAGTAAAAAACGAAATTTCTCTATGTAATGGGGATTTCATCTAGGGGGGTTCTTATCATAGAATTTTTTCGTATGCAATAAAATGCTAAGCCTCAACCCAGAAATCAAGAATAATATCCTTAATGATTCTAAATACTAAGGTGGAGTTAATCATATTCATCATTTCCCATGTTTCAAAAGTGATAAGTTTTATTTAAAAAGTCCAGAAATTTTTTTTATGTCCAAATATTCTATTTCTTAACTATGTCTGTCCTTTCCAAAAAGGGGGAGATTGTTGAGTCAATAATGTTTCCTTATTACTTTTTTATTCCTTATTGTAATGAAAATCACAAACACTCTATCGTAAATCAAATTTATTTTACCCTATATTTTATATTCATAAGGAAAATTTCTTTCCTAGAGGAAATTTCTCATTACCATGTTTTCATTGTTCATATTATAATATATCTTAATTTATTTCTAAGTATAAAATTTTTATTTGTATCTGAAACCATGGAATCTTATAAATACATTGATATAAAGAATTTTGTTTTCAGAATCCAAAATCAGGTTCCGAATTCTCTAAATATAGACTCCAATGATTCTGATTTCAGACTCCAAATTCATTGAATTACGATTGTGAACTTTCTGATTTGAAACACAGAATTATCTGAATTCTGACTCCAAACATTTTGAATTCATACTACAAACATTCTGAGTTTAGACTCCGACTTCTCTGAATTCATATTCTAAATTCTTATGACTTCGTAATACCAATTTCATTGAAATTTAGATTATAGAATTCTATATAATTCAGGTTCGAATTATTTTAAAGATAGAATCTGAATATTCTTGTATTATAGATACTGAATGGATTTTGGTTAGACATCAAACTTTTATTTTTCCTTACACTCTAAAAAATGGATTGGGTCAAGCAACCATATTTTTTTCTTACTATTGATATTGTTATAAAATGATATTGTGATTTCTATTTCTGACCAATTGTTGATTGAGTGACACGTGTACATGTACCTCAAAAATTCATGGAAAAATGTAATCATTGCAGGAGGGAGATGACCATTGAAGATTTGATTATAAATAGAAACTCATTTGAAAGAGCTAACAATTTTGATGAACTATTCAATGACTCTAGAGATTACATGCTGCTGAAGTGTTTCTAGAGAGAAAGAATTTCATGTATTGTGCGTACTGAACATCTTGTTCAGAATTACTTCATGTGACTCCGAATGTTGCTGAGTACATTCGAGGGAATCTGTGGAAAGGAAGATATATTTTTTGACTACCTTGAAGTTCGAGGGCTTGCGGGGATATAATGAAAAACTATGATATTCATATTCAGAGCGTACCCTAGTGTGGGTATGACATAATTTCATGAATGTATAAATCATGGGACCATTATCCAATATTTTTGGATACCCTTCTCATTGGGTTAAAAGATTTAATTCTTTGTACGTGTATTGTTTCATGTTTTCCACTTCATTTTCTTTGTTAAAGAATGTGTAACTATCTTATACATTCTTATACTTTTACTCTGATTAGTAAGACTCTATACTCTCTACGGTAAAATCATTATCGTTGTAAACTTTTCTTAAGTATCATTTCAAGAACAACAATTTTGGAATCAATCAAGTTTGTAGAACTAAGAGGATTTGTAAATTTTCCCTGTTTATCATTGATAAACATTACCATCGTTAAAATTTACAATGGAATTTTTTAAAATATACAATTCACCCACTCTTGAATATTGAGCATCTACACCATTATTTTGATTCTATATTATTATCTATTATTTTTATGATATATATTGTATAAATTCATTTTAATACATTACTAATTTGGAATAATATTAATTAATTATTATTGAGAAACATTTTTTAGTTTAAAATAGTATCCGAAAAAACATCTCTTTTAATCTCATTATCAAACGTATACAAAAAAAATAATATTTTGACGATTTTTTTATAATTAAGTGTATTAAATAGTAATGAAGAACAATTTTTTACTTAAAATAATATTCAAAAAATAATGGGACTTTTAATTTTCATAAAATATTAAAAATACAATTCATTTTTCTATAAATCAGTATCATTTATCTATTTACCAAAAAAATTATGAAAATCGAAAAATTTCAACAAAATAGAAATTTAATTTGATGAATTAAATAATGAATTATTTTATTAAATAAATTTTATCAATTTTCCTAAAATTTATTATAATATATTTTTCATGAAATGAAATAGAAAACATTTTTGAAGGAAACATTTCATTTAAGAATAAACGTACTTTACAAAAAATTGTTTGATTATTTAATAAATATAATCAATCTTTGATATTGGGAATTATATCTATATATATAGATATATTTCTAAAATTTGTTAATATAATTAATACTCTATGATTTAATTACATTGATATAATAGTTATATATATATATTGGGTTGTTTATGCTCGGTGTTGGGTGTTGAATACATTATCGAACAAACAAATATAGCGGTTTTGCGTACATAATGAAATAAAATAAATTATCTTTATATAAAAACGAGAACATAATAAAGTCCAAGGGAGTTATATTATCATCTAAATTCTATTTTGGATGTCTTTTATGCTATGGAACATAATTTTTTCTTTGAAATATAAGGTTGTTACATATATATTGGTTTAAGATGAATTTTGATGCATTTTTCAATAAAATGTTTTTTTAGTTGAAAAATACTTGATTTAGAAAATTTATAATTCCAATTATCTTATTAGTATGTAATTATTACATATATTATTTAAAAAAATTAAAATAATTAAATATTAAATAAGGGAATAGAATTATTATTATTTTTATTATTCATTGTATATGGAAAACACAATACAATTATAGATAAATGATACATAAATATAAAAATAAATTTTTTGACTTCTGTTCAAAATATTTATTTTCAATACAAGATTAAATTTTGGGTTTCCATATATTGATATAAACTTTTATTTAATTCATAATGATTCAATTTAGGTCTCCAAAATATGTAAACAATGTAATTTTCTAACAAATAAATTTTAAATCTTATTAACGGCAATAAAAAATTAGTTTTACATATATAATTATTTTTTATTTAAAAAATAACATTACAAAAAAATTATAAATTTAATTTGATATATGTTTTTTAAATTTTAAAATAAAATGTCTTATATTACGTAAAATTTTCAAATTTAAAATTTTTCTATTGAAATTAATTACTATGGTTATAATATTAGATACCTTGGTAAAAATTAAAAAATCATAAAATGTTTTTTACTATGGGGGGATGGTCAAAGAAAGTTAAAAAAATTTTAAATTTATTTTTTAGTAGTTCATAACAGAAAACTCACTTTATTTCAACATATATCCAATTTTTACCCCTTTAAAATTTAATAGTTTATTTAAATTATGGATATTCAAAGGTGATTTCTAAACCTACCCTTCACTTCACTTATAAGAATTCATCAATTATAAAATATGAATACTCAATAATCCTTTTAATTTATCATTGATAATATAGAAATTTAATCTCTTGAAAACATTCTCACGTGAAAATAATGCCTTATTAAATAATATATATCATACTTTTATCATTTTTTATTGGACTTATAAGAAAAAATTCATTCCCCAATATATGTATTATCTTTTAAATAAGATTTTCATCTTATTAAAACTATTCCAAAAATTATATTCACAGTAATAATATGATTAATTAATTTTAAATATTATTCTAATATTTTTATTAATTAAATTTTGAAACATAAATTAATTGATTTCCACTCAATTATAAAAATATTATAATATCAATATTTTGGAAGCATGTACTAATGCCTCAACGAATATGCATTTTTATGTTTTCACAATAGTTTTTATTTATTTATCTAAATTTATGAATATATGGTAAAATACCTAAAATAATCCAATATAATATAAATATATTAATTTTAAAATGTCATGATGTCCAAATAAACACCTCTTTAATCATACTCACAAATCGAGTTAAAGCATGTTCATGTTTGTGTTTGTGTAACCGCCTACATGAACATTGGTATAAAAATATATTTTTTATTATTAATGGAACATGAAAAATAAAATTATTTAATATAATAATGAACTCATGGATTTCATATGGTTTTATGTATTATAATATTTATTTAAATTATTATTAATGTATCAACTTAATTCCCTGAATTCACTGATATAAGACATCATCGATTCCATTTTTAAAGAGCATAACTATAAAAATTACAAAATGCATGAGAGACTGAAAAATATATATTATATAATATTTTATCATTATAAAAATATTAACTTTAAAGTTAATATAAATGGATATCTAATTATATATTAATTAGAAATGTACTTAACCAATTAATATTATTAACACCCAATGGTTGATAAGAAGTTATAACTAACCAATATATCATAATAAATAAATATAAATTAGGTGTATAAATGTAATAATATGATCATAATTTTTTTATAATAATTACAATGTTATTTCGGATTTCTTTTTATTAATTTAGAGTGTCATCATCTAAATAGGGAAACATGTCAAAAAACATTGTCCCATATTCTCTTCATCAATAAATATTTTAATTTTATAATCACATTATTTATATATATATATTAGATACACATATTAGGATTTTTATGAATAATATAGGATTTTATTTATGGTATTTATAAAACAAAAATATGATTTTCAAGTATCCAATTTGTTTTTATTCAAAAGAATCTAATAATACAATCGGTCTTTTTGAAGCAATTATCTTCCTGAGGTTTTAATATCTCTTCTTTTATATTCTCATGAAGGATTATTATAATTTAAAATGTAGTGATTTTAGGATGTATTTACAAATTATATTATAGGTAAATAATACTTAAAATAAATATTTCTTCAAGATTCTAATAATGCTTCATTTAAGTGAATTTTTGTTCAGAACATATCCCATTTCCTTAAATAGGCTTTCCCTCTATATCTTTTTTTACTTACCACCAATGATGTCCATTAATGTATTGAAACTAAAATTTATATTATCTCTAATGATCCTTCCCCATAACCCATTATTTATATTTTAATAAATTTTTCATAGTCTATTTATCATTTTGGATTTCAATAAGGTTATTTCAAAATGTGCAAAACATTTTGCATTCATTCAAAATATACTATTTTATCATCCACATCATATATTCATTTGATAAATAGTATATATTTTTAATGGATCCATTATCAATGAGTTTTTTAAAATTAATATTATTCAATTTATTTTCACCGCATGTTTTTGAAAATACAATTTCTTTTTCATGTATTAATTATTAAAAGAAATAATTTTTTTAAAAGTTATCATTTTCAAAGTATTAAAAATTATATTTCCCCCCCACGGTAGATCTATCATATCTTGATGTTTTTATAATCATTTATATGTAATTATTGAATGAATCCTTATTGAAAATTAAAATTTTATATCCTATATTTTTTAAATCATTTCATCTGAAAGGTTTATAAAACCCATTATTTTTTCATTGGGGTTTTAGGATTTTAAAATGATTTTTATTAAGTGTAAAAAATATGTATGAATGATTATAATTAAGTGCATATATCACCACACACTGAATTTATTTATGTTTATATATCATGGGATAGTTATGATTTTACATAATGTTTTTTCCACACAAGTGTAGGCATGATTTGTTGCTAATATTTTTAGATATCAACAAATTGAGTTAGTTAACATATATATATACATAATTTTTTTTCTAGTATAGGTTTTCCAATAATTATTATATTTCATAGATTTCATTATTTTAATTAAATTTTTATATTTTTATATGAAAAATCTTATTTTCAATGAAATGACATGTTTTTTTATTATGCCTTATTTTTAATGTATTCCATAATTTTAAATCATGGTAATAATTTGTGTAACTATTGAGATGTGATTTGAGGCATTACATATCTATTATTACTCATTAAGAACCTTTTCATGATATAATAATACAATAAATTACTATTATGGTGATCATATATAGTATTATGGTCATTCTTTATTATATTTATGTTGCACTTATGTTTTCATTTAGGTCATGATATGTTTTTTCCCAGAAAATAATTTTATCTCATCCCTTCTTTGTGTCTCCAATAATCACAATATTATGATGGTTACATCATTTGAGATATCTAGAAATTTTTTATTGACCATAAATATAGTGTAGTTATTACATGTGTTATAAAAGATGATGTTTTTATAGCCATTCTCCAAGAAACTAAACCTTTAATCCATTTTGTTATATGATAGTTTGTGAGATGTATTATATAAATAAGGATATTAATGTATTATTGAGTTCAGGTTTATATTAGGTTATTATAGTTAGTGTCAAACCATGGTTTTGTTAATTTTATGTCTAATTTAGTTAATTTTTTTGAAATTAGTTTAGTAACCTTTTTTATCAATGTTATAAAACTGTACTAAAATATATAGATATATTTATATGTATTGGATGATATCCTAGAAAATATTTATAGTTTTGGGTTGATGGGTATCCCGATGAAAAAATAACTATATGTATACTATATATGGGGTATTATCATAGAAGTACCATGTGGTAAAAACTAGGAAATGGATTATTGGGTATTAACTCAACCATCAATGGGTTCATGGAAAACATACCTATCAAAAAACCTAATTTGAAAATACCAAATGATATTGTTTGGGGGATGTTGTTTTATTTACAAGAATCTATAAATTATTTATTTCCTTGTAAATTTTAGAGGCATTAGATATCCCAACATAATATAACATATGTCAGACTAAGATTGATATAGGTTGATTAATGAACATTTGGAAAACACGAAACTGTAAAAGGAAAAGTCTTTTTAAGGATTTATGCATTTTATGATTATGATAATATCACTGTAATGAAAAGTTTTCGTCACTTATGTCAACCCTTATTTTATTATTATTAGATGTGACTAGAAGGAACCATGGATGAAATGAAAATGAGGATATTACCACAACGAGTCCCACACTAAAATTTTATATAGAACATGGACCCTATTTATTTTAATGAAATGTATGTCATGAAATATGATTAAAAATGTGAATATAGTGGATGTCCCAAAAACATAAAAAAAATTAAATTTTGGAGTCTCATATAAGATCAAGTGATAATGATGATGAAGTAATTTTTCAATTAAATATCTGTACAAAATATTTTAATAAGAACCAACTTAAATGACTTATGTCACGACCCCCTCCCCACAAACTGTACCCCTATTGGGCCGGCAATGTGAGAAGAGAGATAATGACCCCCGAGTCCCGCCTCTAGTAGGCCCTGGGTTGGTGACTAGCACCGAGGGTATAATACACATACAAATGGTTGGCATTACCCTCTAAGAGAACCAATGTAGAACAGAGAGATAGAATAGACTCCAACCAACTCCAACTCATAACTAGAACATAAATGAAACCCAAGTAAATATATGAAATGTCATGCAAAAATACTACAACTAAAAGGGGAAATTAAAAGTACCCAAAAGAATGTAAAACGGAAGCGACCACAAGCCCGAACAGCTCCTCCTCCAATCGGAAGATAGTAGTAACCAGCTTGATCTCCAACCTGCTCCAAGTGACCTGAAAAATAGTTTATATATACATAGGGTGAGTATAACAGTATACTCAGTAGGATCCTCCCCAATCCTCTCGTTCAAAAGTAAAGAAATCATGCTAAAGCCCAGTAAACAACAAGTGAAACAAACTCATCACCTAAACAGGTATACTATGTTCCCAACCTCACCATGGCTACTCTCACCAAGTAACCCATACAATAATATTGCATATAGTAATGAATATCAAGGGTACCCCACTACTACGTCCCCACTGGTTTTCCACTTTTCGTCAACGACATACGTCATGTGCATCTCTCTCCAATGCTTTCCCGCAGACACCTTGGCTAAGCTCTACAATCTGCACCTCGTGAACCACATAGGCTTGCCCGCAGACACCTGGGAGAAGCACCACACCGTCCTCACAACCAAAAGTAACCAGGTATTTTCTGGGAGCCATCACAGCTCGCATAACATGTATCATACTTCGGGTATAATACCTCAAGCCATTACAGCCCATACTCTGAGTAAGGATCCTCAAGCCATCATAGCCTATACACGTTACACCTACAGTAGTCCATAGGATACTATATCCAGAATATATGTGTGTGAATAACCACAAGCCATTACTGCCCTCTATACACATATATGGGGTAACTAACCACTGTGTCTCAGGTCACAAGTATCTACCAAGAGAAGAGAGCGGGGCCAAAGGGGGTAGTCACCCATTCGACCTCCCATAAGAATGTTGGGGGAAAACACCCCCCTAGGGCTCAAAATCCCTGGGGTGTCAGTTTCCCTTACCGACAGGGTGGAGTAGCGTATATAAACACAAAAAATACAGAATATATATGTAACTCGCATCCACACTATGGGCATTACCTATTCTAAGAAACAACTACAGCTAACGTCTCTCAGACTCCAGGCTGCTACTTCTAAGACTAGGTATCTTATAAGCACACAAACATTTGAAGAGCTTAATTAGATTTCTCCGTTCTAATTTTATCAGTTCCACTGTACATTAATTAATTCTGTAAACATTAATTGAGAATGAACAATTCCACATTACACTGAATTGGCATCACATTCAAAAACAACTGCTCCTTTTAAGATTCACATCACCATTAAATTCCAGTATCTCTATCCCCGTGGATTTTCCCCATTTAAACAAACATTCATTACAGAATTACATTTTTATATTCCCAGGCATTCTAGAAAAGCATCTTAATCTTCTAAACACAAAGGAGGCTCAACACGTTGAGTAGATATACTACCCGTCGAGTCTTTGCGCCTATAGAAAGAGCATAGACCCATTCTCCCTAGAGAGGCTAAACACGGAAAGCACGTGGCATACCCCGCGCGTCTTCGCCTCCTTCGGAAGAAGGGTAGCAAGACCAGATGCCTTGAGAAGTGGGGAAAAGAAAAGCATATTAACATTCTAAGAAACCACAAGTATCCAGCTACCACATCCATCCCATTCCATCACCCCTGGTGTCCTCCCTGAAACCCACATGCATAACTGATGCATATCGCCACTCTAGGCGTCATCCACTACCATAACCACAAGGCCTCCATTCCTCCACATATCAAAACACCCCTCCATGGTCACATCATAGAACAAGTAGCAGAAAAACAACAATCACAACCATGGGCTCTTAACCCTTTAGCAAACAAGAGGGTAACTCAGAACCCTTTTACAAATTCCCACATAATCTGTTCTTTAATCCATATTGAATTGGAAGATTTGTTATTCGTAGGTTCCAATAATGGATACCTAATCAGTAAGATATCATAATTAAATAACCATGCTTACTTCCCTAATTTGATTATCCTCAAATTAGAACAACTACAACAACTACAATAACCAGATTAATTTACATGCCTCTTTATCATTAGCCAATTAATTAACAATTAATTCCGGCTTTATATTCTTTATAAATTTCTATCATGAACGAACAACAAATCAACGAAAAAATAGATATCACTATATCTAGGAACACATGAGGCAAACCGTGATCACGTTATAAAGAAACAACATGCGATCAACCAATTATTTTAATCTGGTTCAAGTATTTAATTAGGTCAATTTCATTGTGATCCAAAGGGATAAATCATGCTAATTCGATGATTCCACATATAAAATTAGAGAAGCCATGAATCCCCTACCTGGAAGAGTTCTTGACGTCCTTTATCCACATAACAGGTCATAATCCTCCTCTCGTGACAACTTATTGGAAATATTAACCGACACAGTTCGGTTGCATCCAAAACAGAGCAGAACCAATCCTAGGAGTAAAGATTGATTGTGCAACTCCTACGGAAAGGATTGAAAGGTTGTAGCGCCTCTTAGTTGAGAACAAATGGAAATAACAGGGGATAATGATATCTCATCCCTTCTTGAAGTTTTAATGGGGCGAGGGTTTAAGATCCGGTTAATTCTCCATTAAAAACAGATCACATTTACCCATGCGGTTTGACCATGTAAAATATTAAAAGCCTTAGGAATAATTAATATAGGATTTATGGCATTTGAATCGTCCTTAAGAGTCCTTAAAATAAGGCATTAAATTTATTGTACGTCAATGGAAACGTCAAAAGGGGAAAAACTGTAGGAGTCTGGAAACACTGTTCACCCACTGTTACTGTACATGAAACCGATCTGTGAAACCGATTTGTCAGACCGATCTATGAAACCGATCTGTGAAACCGATCTGTGAAACCGATATGTGAAACCGATATGTGAAACTGATCTGTGAAACCGATCTGTGAAACCGATCGGTGAAACCGATCTTTGAAACCGATCTGTGAAACCGATCTGTGAAACCGATCTGTCAGACCGATCTGTGAGACCGATCTGTTAGACCGATCTATGACACCGATCCGTGAGACCGATCTGTGAGACCGATCTCTGAGACCGATCTGTGAGACCGATCTGTCAGACCGATCAGTGAGACCGATCTGTAACTGTTCATAAAAGTGGAAACACTATTCACATAACTGGAAAATTGGCAAAGTGTTGGGGATAAGTCCCCTGGACCTCCCGGAACACCTCAAACACCAAAATTTCACAATGTAATGGACCGGAGAGGTCTAGGACATTACATTAGATAACTCTCAAAACATTCTCGTCTTTGAGATTTAAAAATCAACCTAGAAGAAAAAAGGTGTCCGAACAACCACCCCATAAGATACCTCTCAGGGGAAAACCACCATGAGTTGTTCGAAAGCTAGAACAGAACTACGACATCCAAGAGCAAGGGAACAAACCATCCATCTCCACACCATTCAAACATAACATCACATGAAAAGTATATAAATAAAAAATGAAAGGTCCAACAACAATGAAAACTTCATTACATGAATGGAGTTAAACATTAAAAAACTCTGGGTATTGAGCACATATCTGTGACTCACGATCCCAGGTACTCTCCTCCATGACACCGTGTCGCCACAAGACACGAACTAAGGGGATAGAACGCCCATGAAACACCTTCTCCTTATGGTCTTGGATTTCCACAGGTCGCTCCTCGAAGGTTGCATCATCATCAACATCGATCTATCCCCAATCGATAACATGAGATTCATTATGAAGATAACGATGGAGCTGTGATACATGGAAAACATCATGTATCCGACTCATATGAGGAGGAAGTTCAACTCTATACGCCATAGCTCCAACATGAGCTAACACCTCAAAAGTCCCATCAAACCGGGGAGAAATCTTACTTCTACGACCAAACCTTCGCTGCCCACGATGGGGAGTCACCTTCAGAAACACATGATCCCCAATATTAAAATATAAGGGTCTTCTTCTTTGATCAGCATATGATTTTTGATGATCTTGCGCTGTCTTCATCCTCTCACGAATCACCTGAACCATCTATGTTGTATTCTGCAGTAGTTCTTGTCCGAGAATTGCTGACTCTCCGACCCCAGTCCAGCACAACGGAGAACGGCATGGCCAGCCATACACGGCTTCAAAAGGAACCATACCAATGGTAGAGTGAAAACTATTATTGTAAGAGAACTCTAAAAAGGTTATGTTCTTCATCCATGAACCTCCAAAATCAAGAACAGAAGAGCGCAACATGTCTTCAAGAGTCTGGATGGTTCGATCTATCTGATCATCCGTTTGAGGATGAAAAGCAGTGCTAAGGCACAATTGAGAGACAAAAGCATGCTGGAGACCTCTCCACACCCTAGTGGTAAAATGAGGATCTCGATCAGAAATGATCATCCTAGGTACTCCATGAAGTCATTCCACCTCCTCTAGATACTGCCTCAACAAAACCTCCACTGAGCTCGACACCTTGATCACTATGAAGTGGGCCGAATTTGTTAAACGATCCAATACCACCCATATAACATTATGTCCTCCCGGAGCTCGAGGTAAACCTGTAACAATGTCTATCGAGATGTCCTCCCACTTCCAATGAGGAATATATAATTGCTGAAGAAGACCACCAGGAACACGGTGTTCGGCCATCACCTTCTGGCAGAATAAACATCGAGACACACATTCTGCAACCGTACGTTTCAGCCCAGGCCACCAAAGCTGACTCCTCAAGGATCAGTACATCTTTGTCACACCAGGATGTACTGCCAAGGGTGAACTATAGAACTCTCGGAGAACCATCTCGTGCATCGCCAAGGGAAAAAAATCCTGCCATGATACAACACTCGGTGTTGTTCATCCTCCGACCAACCATCAGGGGCCTCACCACAAACAACTCTATCTCTCCAGACATCCACCTCTAGATCACCCATCTAAGACTCTTACTCCTTCTGCATCAGGGATCACTGCATCGTCATCTGGAAAAGACAACCTCTACCCCCAACTTCTCCCATATCAAGATGCAAAGCTGATAGCTCTTCCATCACTCTCCAGGAATCACCATATTCACGCACAAGAATATTACGTGACATTTGGCTTAGGGCATCTGCTAAAAAAATCTCTTTTCCAGGTGTATACGATATTTCAAATTGATATTCTTGAAAGAACTCCATCCACCGACGCTCCCTCAAGTTCAAGTCACGTTGGGAGAAAACATACCTCAAACTCTTATGATCGGTGAAAACCACAAAGTGCTCACCAATGAGGTAATGTGTCCACAACTATAGAGCAATCACCACGGCTGCCAACTCAAGATCATGGGTGGAATAGTTGCATTCATGGGGACATAACTGCCGAGACCCATAAGAAACAACTGACCTATGCTGCATGAGAACACAACCTAGCCCTAGATGTGAAGCAACACAGAAAACATCAAACTGGACTCCCTCTGCTGGAAGAAAAAGAAATGGAGCACTTACCGACTTATCCTTTAGATACTCGAAAGCTTCCTGACACTGATCAGTCCATATGATTGCTTGATCCTTCCTGGTCAAAGCTGTCAGAGGATTCGCAACTCGGGAGAAATTGGCTACAAACCTCCTATAATAGCCTGCGAGACCAAGGAAACTTTGCACCTCTAACACGGTCATGGGAGCTGCTCAAGACACCACTGCTTCTATCTTCGAAGGATCCACAGATACTCCCTTTTGGGACACAACATGCCCCAAAAACAAACTTCTCGAGCCCAAAACTCACACTTAGACAACATCCCAAACAACTGATGTTGGTGAAGAACTCCCAAAACGGCTCATAGATGCACCACATGCTCCTCTTCATATGTGGAGTACATAGGGATGTCGTCGATGAAAACCACAACAAAAATGTCCAGGAATTCACGGAACGCAGCATTCATCAACCCCATGAAAATAGCTGGAGCATTCATCACGACGAATGGAATTACAAAAAAAACTCATAATGTCCATGATGACAACAGAATGCAGTCTTTGGGATATCCTCGTCATTTACACGCATCTGATGATATCCTGACCGCATTTCGATCTTTGAGAACAAACTTGAACCCTTCAGTTGATCGAATATGTCATCTATCCGTGGAAGAGGATATCAGTTCTTTATTGTCACTTTGTTTAATCTACGATAATCGACACACAATCGCAAACTGCCGTCAGCCTTTTTCACAAACAAAACTGGCGCTCCCCACGGTGACACACTTGTCTGAACAGAACTACACTGCAACTGACCATCAAGCTGAATACGTAGATCTCGTAACTCAGAAGGGGCCATCCTATACGGAGACATAGAGATAGGAGATGTTATTAGCTATTTCTCGATCCCAAACTCGATCTCTCGTCGAGGGGGTAAGGATACAACCTCTTCCGGAAAGACGTCAAGGTACTCTTCTACGACCCTAGGAAACACCAATTGTGGAACCTCTGAATAACTCAGCATCATCCCATCCATCATGGATGATAAGGATATAACTTGTCTATGACTCATTTGAGGATCTTGCTAACCCACAAACACCACTTTCTCTCCATATGAATCAAAGAAAATGACCTTCTTCTTGTAGCAATCCACAATAGCCTGCACCGAATACAACTAATCCATGCCGAGTATGACATCGTATGGTTGTATTCGTAAACTTAGGAAATCTCCCCAAGAGCGGTGTTGCCCCAACACTAGCTCACAATATCTACATACTTAAAACAAGTCGGCTCAACCTCCAACTGGCATAGTCAACACCAAGGGAACTAGAAGCCTCTCTACCTAATCTCACAAAGTATGGCCAAGGGTAGGTGATATGAAGGAGTGTGTTTCTGCTGAATCAAACAAGGCATACACCATGGTAGAAAACTAGAAAAGGGTACCTCGAACAACATATGGCACGCCTGGGGCTGGAAATGCTAGAGAATGAAGCTAACCAAGACCTCCTCCACGACCTCTCTGGCCATGATGACAACCACCACCACAGCTGCACTCTGCTCTCTGAGGAAGGGGACCCTCATGGGGTTGTCCTCTGCCTGCTCCATCTACCCTCTGGTGATCTAAAGCTGGTGCAACCTGCTGCTGCTGCCTCAGCTGGAACTACCTCAATGGAGGAACCTGGAGCGGAGCGCCCGGTGCATGATGACTGCTCTAAAAAGTAGGGCACTCCCACTGCTAATGATCCCGACCACAATAAGAAAAACAAGCGCCTTTTCCCTTGGCATATTCCTGAGAGTTGCTGCCTCCGGAGAAACGAGATGGGAAGGGCTGGGACCTACCCCCAGGTGAACGGAAACTCCTCTGCCCTGAAAACCAAGAACCCCGGACCACAGCTCTGCTTCATGATGAATCATGATGATTCCCCTCTCATGAAGATCCAGTCCTGGCCAAAGTCCTATCAACAACCTCTTCCCTCGCCAGCACCTCATGATATGTCTTTAGCATAAATGGGGTGACCTTGCACTGGATCTCTGGACGCAAAGCCTCCTCGAAATGCCTCGCCATGGCCTCCTCATCTGGTAACAGGTCTGAAGAATATCATAGAAGGTTTTTGAAACGGATTTCAAACTCTCGAACACTGGATCTCCCATGTCGAAGGGTAAGAAGCTCCTGCCGACTAGACGCCTTCGCAGTCGAAGAAAGAAACTCGACTCTAAACCTGTCTCGAAACTCCTACCATGAGATCGCCGACTCCTCACGACCCCCGAGGAACAAGAACCACCACTGCCTGGCTGCTCCACGCAGCATCGTCACAACCAAGGACACCTAGTGTTCCTTCTGAGCACGAATCGAACTGAAACCTATCTCGACCTCTTCCAACCAGTCTTCTGTGGCTGCATCTGAAACGGAGCCCTCGTACTTCTGTAGAATCTGTAACACACCAATATTTTATGAAAAATATTCTTTTAATTTCATTAATTTCTTATGTTTTATGCTATACCAATATTACCTTGTGCTATACGCAACACCGTATTAGCTTGCAGTATACGCAAAACTATTCTTGGATCGTGTTACACACAATTTTGATAATAGTTATTCTACGCAACATTGAGTATATATATATATATATATTCAATGTATAAATGAAGTATGGTTGGTTTATGTTTTACAAAACAACGAAGGATTCTTGCAAAGCACGCAACCCTGACTTGGCTTACATTACACGCAATCACGACCTTTCTCGATAGCGTGTGTTGTACACAATACTGGCTTTTTCTAAACAACGATATATTATTATAATATTATTATGAACTATCCGTAATGAATAGTATTAACTAAATTTTGAATTTTATAACATTATTATTCATCTTACACATTTTCTATAACATTGTATAAGAACAAAATAAATTTTTAGGGTAAAATAAGTATGTTTAAAAAAATGCAGTTTTACAGCCTTTTGATGGTGCACCAACATTAAATCTAGTTTTTGACATGTTTATAAATTCAATTTGACAAAATAAAATTCTTCTATGGAATCATGAAATAAAAATTTACTTTGGATAATTTTTTCATATTATTCTGGTAACTTTCATATTTTGATTAATAGTAAAAACACCCTATATTTTAATTATAATCAAATTTTTTCATCGCCATAATTTATATGGTAATTTTATAATATTGAATTTTTTTAAAGTATAAATAGAATATATTTTTACCATTTAATATAAATTATGTCATTAGAATTTATTTTACCTTGAATTCGTAGGTTAAATCAATTCAATCTTTTGCAATGTTTTAATGAAAAACCAATTTTCTTTCGACAATGGGATTAATTTTAATTTAATTTCTACATATTTGGTGTATTGAATTTGGGAAAATGGATTCCATATTTGGAATCAGTGGGTCCAAATTATGTTAATAATCTACTTTTTATTTTTGGGCATTGTGAATAGTAACTACGGTAAATTTTATTTACTATAGTTAAAGGTAAATAGGGTAATTAATGGTAAATATAAGATTATAAAATTACCCTAAAATTTGGAAAAATACTATTGGATGGATAAAAGTATACCCATATAACCTAAGGGTCGGATTAGATTCATTTTATGGAATTTTGTCTATGAAAATAATTTAATTATTATTAAAATCAAAGAATGTGACAACATGTCACTATCTTAAATCTTATAAGTATAATAATTTTAATTTAGTGATAGAATTCATGAAACATAGAACATGAATAGTCTCCAGAACGCTAATACATTTATCTACATCATAGGAATTTATTTATAAATTTTAGGGATTAAATAATTAACATTTATTATGACACAAAGATGATGCAGTAATTGTCTTATTAATGAAATATTGATATAATTGATGTTATAAATGCCCAAATAAATTTAATTTGAGACTTTTTATGACTTACATTAATTATATAGGTTAATATGACATGTTATTGTTGATATAAGTAACTTTATTAGAACTTATCATTCTGTTATGAATTTCATAAAAATCATGTACCAAATAGTGTCAAAATTGACATAAATTAGTTTTTAAAACAAATATTATATTATTAATTGTTATTTAATTACTAAAAATCTAAGGTTCAGCCAAATGACTCGGATAAGGATAGATATATTAATAATAAACAACTTGGGGTTCTTTTGTCTTGTTATTGTATGTTTATTAACCATATAGTGTAAGAAAACAAAAAGACACGGAAAAAGGTAAATTATTTAACTTAGAGTTAAATCTAATTGATAAGGTTAAAATAATAACCTAAACTTGTCTAAATCCTATTGGATGATAGGATTTATACCCATCCCCACTTTATATTCGAAATAAGACCCTTTGGAACCATTATAAACCGAATTTGACCTTAATATAAAATAATATTTTGAGATTTTCCTAAGGTGCCCCTCTCCTCCCTTATAAAAGGGCACCTCCTCCCTCTCCTCCTCACACCAATTTGAGCATTCATGCTAGGCCAACCCTTTCCAAAATCACTTCTCCACTTCCCTAGTATCATCCTAGAGGTTCTGGTCTTCTTCAAAGACCATCCTTAGTTCTTTAAGTAGAGGTTAAGTGACAGCGCGTCAAAAAGAGGAGGTTCAGATACGTACAAAGCATCTCGGACAAAAGGTAAGGGATAATTCGACAAATCTCATTTTTATCTGAGATTGCTTATCCGTAAATATTTACTAGGGATATTTCTATCATCCATGTACATGTTTTGTAAAAGTTTTTTCATGTATTTTTAAAGTCTTTTTAACCATTATTTTCTTTTACTACATGGTATGTAAGGATTCTTTCTTTTGTTTACGTTACGAGGTAATTTTTTACTTTTCCGGCAAAATTATGGGAAGAATTTTTTTAACATATACGGAACGAAAAGATTTTTCGGTTTTATAAAGCCTTATTTTCATGAAGCTTCCTCCAAATTATATCATGACTATTTTCAACAAAATCTTTTTCTTTTAAAATTGCATGACTTTTTGTAAAAAGAGAATGATTTTGAAGAAGAAAGGATATTTTCCTCAAGAAATCATTTCAAGTGTTTTATCAAAACCATTTTCCATCTAAGATGACATTATTTCATATGTGTATGTTTCAAGTATAATGTATCTATGATTTACATGGTTTCACTTTTCTTATTATGAAATCCATTTCTTTTATATGGATTATGTGATGATGGGATGATGTTTATGAAACCCATTTTATTAATTGGGTTATTATGAATGATGTATGTTTATTTTGTGTCACAAGTAAGAATGATTTCATTATGATATGGGTTGGACCTATATCTCCCTCCAATGCATTTGGTAAATATTTTATATCTCATGAGATAGACATGGCTGGAATGGTAGGTTATACCCGTTCAGTGAAACAGGGCTGAAACGAGGGTGACTCGGTTCAGAAAGGGACTTTGTCCACTAAGATAGTCCTGGCAATGAGTCTTGACTAATAAGAAATGATTCTCTATGATTATGTGTGTATGCTACAAAGTTTCATGTTTTATGTTATGATTATTGGATTTTCATTTCACTACTATGATTTATCCCATGTTATGAAATTATGCTCTCTTTTGCAGGTTAATATTTCCAAAATGTTATTTTCTTAAGAAAATGATGTGATTGATATTTATTTTGTTTAACCTTACTTATAATTTGAGCTCACCCTTTTATGTTTTCTTTTCCCCAGGATATAAAGAAAGGTTTTAGGTAAAAAAAGGAATATCTTTATGGGAGATGTTGAAGAGCTTTCACCACGATTAGAAGATTATATTCTGAGATTCCTAAGACACTAAACTATTACGATCCTTGTGTGTGTGTTTTTGTTATGTACTAAGTATTCTGCAAAAGTAATGTAATGTCCATGTACGTCAAGCTTCGGGTCTCTACAGTTGGTATCAGAGGAAAGGTTTAGTCAACATTTGGAAACTAGGATGCCAAAATGTTAGTGAGATCCCTAGAGATATTTCTAAGGTATGTCTAGGGATATCCCTAAGGATAAGTATACATATAGGATATAGTCCTAGAACTACGGTAACGATCTTAGAAATTAACCTAAGATGTTAGATATTAAGGGTAACCCCCCTTTACTATGTAGTTTTCCCTAGCATTATTTTTTCCTCTCACACTCTTCTTTTTGGGTTTTAGACGATGGTTGGAACCCGAAGGAACCGTGTTGATCACTGTAATGGACAATCCAATGATTTTCCTCCTGAACAAACAAGTGTTATAGAAGATGGAGTGAAAAATCTTATTGCCATACTTACAAAAGATATGAATCATTCAAGACTTCCAAATGAGCAAGGAAGGAAACAATATTCTCTTGAGTCCTTAATGAGGAAACATCCACCTTCTTTCAGTGGGTCTTCTGATCCACTTGTTGTTGAACAATGGATCAGTACCACTGAAAAGAATATTTTCAGTTCATCAATGTTTTGAACATGATAAAGTCATCTTAGCAGTATATCATTTGAAAGGTGAAGATGATCAATGGTGGAATCTTATCAAGAATACGAGGGCAAGAGATTAAATTGAGACCATGGAATGGGACGAGTTCAAGAACTTGTTTTTTAGTAAGTACTTCCCTCGTATTATTCGAACAAAGATGGAAAAGGAGTTTCTTGAGCTGAATCAGAAGGATGATGAATCTGTTGGTATATACGAAGCGAATTTTACACGACTTGAAAGTTATGCATCTGGCATGATCATCCAACCTGAAAGTAAAGTTGATTGATTTTTCAGTGGCTTAAACCCAAGTCATCGAAGGGCATTAGCTATAAGAGACTTCAGTAGCTATGAAGAAACTGTGCGTTTTGCTATCAAGGTAGAAATGGAAGTTGGTGTTACATATCCATCTCATGGTTTTGACAAGAAAAGAAAGATTGAGTTCAAGGATAAATCTCAGAATAATGGGGAAAAGAAGATTGATGTTTCTTTGTGCACAAAGTGTGGATAGAAGCATGGTGGAGATTGTCTTAAAGGGACTAGAAAATGTTTTAAATGTGGAAAAGAAGGTCATCGAACAGATGAGTGTCATAGTAATGGAAAAAGGGTTTCTTATGATGTGAATAAATCAAAGACTGCAGAGAACGCACCACCAACACGTCAATGCTTCATGTGCAAGGAAATGAGGCATTATGCTAATAAATGCCCTAATCCAAGGGTTAGTGATGATCGACATGAGCTACCGCATGAGGAAAAGGACAAATGGAAGTCACATGCGATCACCATTGGCGATGTTGAATATGACAACAATGTGGTGGAATGATTAAGTGTTTATGTAATGGGATTCCAGAATAATGTTGTATATAGTATCGTGGAATATTGGAATATTTATGTTTTGGTCTAATGTGGTATTTAAAGTGATTGAGATATTTTTGGAAATAAGATGATATGCGCATAATGAAGGGAAAACGGGTAAATGAAATGTTTGATAGTATTCATGAGCTCATGATTGATATAAGGACTAAGTGATATCATGGTTTGAGTATATAGAATTTTGAGGATTTTGGTATGTGGAATGTGTTAACTTTTAACTGAATTCATGTTTTCACTACGGTTAAATGGATATTAATTCTTCATGAGAATACATGATTAAGGTATTCACAGGTTTGTAATTTGACCAACAAGATATATCTTATGATATATGGGGGATAAATGATGGAATTCACGTGATTGTTATGTGACATTTCAAGTAATAATTTTCTTTATACTATGAGCTTGGACCGAAGTATTTTAGATAAGCCTAAATATTGGAATGGATTATGTTGGACATATGATAAGTATTGTTTAAGGATAAATCTTTTTTCGACATTACTGATGGGATTTTATAGTAATGTAGTTTTAGAAAAAAGGACAACCTGCAGGACGGGTGACATCCCATCGTGTCAGACAAGGCTGTGGGAATTGAACCCACAACCGAAGTGAGACTGGCCTTTTTCCGCCTACCACTGGCCTACAAAAAGTCCCTGTTTAGTAGAAACTAGTTTTATTATATTAAGCAGTATGATATATGAAGTATAAGTCCATTTTAGGAACCATAGATGACTAATCTCACTATAGATGGAATTATGTATTTTTTTGATAACTTTTCTAACATTTTGTTTGAGACAGATAGAATGACCGATCATTCTATCACATGATATTGTAACACATCATGAATGACAAATTCAACTTCATTTCTTTAAGAGATGAAGTGGAAATTTTCCAAAGAACGACCAACGGTGAGACTATACCAAAATCATGAATGTATTTCTTCTAATTCCAATTTCATCAACTTTAGGGAAATTATCTTGAAAACCAAAAATGTTGTCAGAGTGCTCTTATATCTGATGAATCCGATGGTACCTTAGATCGTCATATATTTATGGCATTGTGATTTCTGGCTTTTTTATAGCCATGTTCTCTACCACTCTCCATCAGAAAAAGATGGTTAGATTTCACTTCCATATCAATACTTTCACCTATGTGGAAACCCAATGATTAGTTTAATTGGGTAACCTTTATGTTTCATACTTTTGTTTTTAAATATTGGATTTGGTATTCCTTTTTACGATGTGGGTTTCTATTAAAGAAACTTTCAAATAGTAAACCATTTATAACCCCGACAGATTTCGAGGGCGAAATTCATTTTAAGGGGGGTAAAATGTAACACACTGAGATTTTATGAAAAATATTCTTTTAATTTAATTAATGTCTTGAGTTGTATGCTACACCAATATTACTTTGCGCTATACGCAACACCGTATTAGCTTGCAGTATACACAACACTATTCTTGGATCGCATTACACACAATTTTGATAATAGTTATTCTACGCAATATTGAGTTTATATATATATATATATATATTCAATTTATAAATGAAATATTGTTGGTTTATATTATACGAAACAACGAAGGATTCTTGCAGAGCACGCAACCTTGACTTGGCTTGCATTACACGCAATCACGACCTTCCTTGATAGCGTGTGTTGAACGCAATACCGGGTTTTTCTAAACAATGATATATTATTATAATATTATTATGAACTATCCATTATGAATAGTATTAACTAAATTTTGAATTTTATAACATTATTATTCATCTTACACATTTTCTAGAACATGGTATAAGAACAAAATAAATTTTTCGGGTAAAATAAGTATGTTTCAAAAAATGCAGTTTTACCGCCTTTTGATGGTGCACCCACTTTAAATATAGTTTTTGAAATGTTTATAAGTAAAATTTGACAAAATAAAATTCTTCTATGGAATCATGAAATAAAAATTTACTTTGGATAAATTTTTCATATTATTCTGGTAACTTTCATATTTTGATGAATAGTAAAAACACGGTATATTTTAATTAAAAACAAATTTTTTCATCGCAATAATTTTTATGGTTATATTATAATATTAAATGGTTTTAAAGTATAAATAGAATATAATTTTATCATTTAATATCATTTATGTCATTATCATTGATTTTACCTTGAATTCGTAGGTTAAATCAATTCAATCTTTTTCAATGTTTTAAAGAAAAACCCATTTTCTTTCGACAACGGGATTAATTATAATTTAATTTATGAATCTTTTATGTATTGAATTTGGAAAAATGTATTCCATATTTGGAATCATTGGGTCCAAGTTATTTTAATAAGCTACTTTTTATTTTTGGGCATTGTGAATAGTAACTACGGTAAATTTTATTCACTATAATTAAAGGTAAATCAGGTAATTAAGGGTAAATATAAGATTATAAAATTACCCTAACACTTGTAAAAATCCTATTTGATGGCTAAATTTAGACCCATATAACCTAAGGGTCGGATTAGATTCATTTTATGGACTTTTTTCCATGAAAATAATTTAATTATTATTAAAATCAAAGAATGTGACAACATGTCACTTTCTTAAATCATATAAGTATAACAATTTTAATTTAGTGATATACTTCATTAAACTACGAACATGAATATTCTCCAGAAATCTAATACAATTATCTACATCATAGGAATTTATTTATAATTTTAAGGGATGAAATAATTAAAATTTATTATGACACAAAGATGATCCAGTAATTGTCCTATTAATGAAATACTGACATAAATGATGTTATAAATGCCCAAATAAATGTAATTTGAGACTTTATATGACATAAATTAATTTTTTAGGTTAATATGACATGTTATTGTTGATATAAGAAACTTGGTTCGAACTTATCATTCTTTTATGAATTTCTTAAAAATCATGTACCAAATAGTGTCAAAATTGACATAAATTAGTTTTTAAAACAAATATTATATTATTAATTGTTATTTAATTCATAAAAATACAAGGTTCGGCCAAATGAAATAGATAAGAACAAATATATTAATAATAAACAACTTGGGGTTTGTTTGTCTTGTTATTGTATCTTTATTAACCAGATAGTGTAAGAAACCAAAAAGACACGGTAAAAGTAAAATTATTTAACTTAGAGTTAAATCTAATTGATAAGGTCAAAATAATAACCTAAACTTGTCTAAATCCTATTAGATGAGAGGATTTTGACACATCCCCACTTTATCTTAGAAATAAGACCCCTTGGAACCATTATAATCCTAATTTTACCTTAATATAAAATAATATTTTGAGATTTTCCTAAGGTTCCCCTCTCCTCCCTTATAAAAGGGCACCTCCTCCCTCTCCTCCTCACACCAATTTGAACATTCAAGATCGGCAAACCACTACCAAAATCACTTCTCCACTTCCCTAGTATCATCCTAGAGGTTCTGGTCTTCTTCAAAGACCATCCTTAGTTCTTTAAGTAGAGGTTAAGTGACGGCGCGTCAAAAAGAGGAGGTTCAGATACGTACAAAGCATCTCGGACAAAAGGTAAGGGATAATTCGACAAATCTCATTTTTATCTGAGATTGCTTATCCGTAAATATTTACTAGGGATATTTCTATCATCCATGTACATGTTTTGTAAAAGTTTTTTCATGTATTTTTAAAGTCTTTTTAACCATTATTTTCTTTTACTACATGGTATGTAAGGATTCTTTCTTTTGTTTACGTTACGAGGTAATTTTTTACTTTTCCGGCAAAATTATGGGAAGAATTTTTTTAACATATACGGAACGAAAAGATTTTTCGGTTTTATAAAGCCTTATTTTCATGAAGCTTCCTCCAAATTATATCATGACTATTTTCAACAAAATCTTTTTCTTTTAAAATTGCATGACTTTTTGTAAAAAGAGAATGATTTTGAAGAAGAAAGGATATTTTCCTCAAGAAATCATTTCAAGTGTTTTATCAAAACCATTTTCCATCTAAGATGACATTATTTCATATGTGTATGTTTCAAGTATAATGTATCTATGATTTACATGGTTTCACTTTTCTTATTATGAAATCCATTTCTTTTATATGGATTATGTGATGATGGGATGATGTTTATGAAACCCATTTTATTTATTGGGTTATTATGAATGATGTATGTTTATTTTGTGTCACATGTATGAATGATTTCATTATGAGATGGGTGGGACCTATATCTCCCTCCAATGCATTGGGTAAAGATTTTATATCTCATGAGATAGAAATGGCTGGAATGGTAGGTTATATCGGTTCAGTGAAACTGGAATGAAACAAGGGTGACTCAGTTCAGAAAGGGACTTTGTCCACTAAGATAGTCTTGGAAATGAGTCTTGACTAATAATAAATGATTTTCTATGATTATGTGTGTATTCCACAATGTTTCATGTTTTATGTTTTGATTATTGGAATTTCATTTCACTACTATGATTTAGCCCTTGTTATGAAATTATACTCTCTTTTGTAGGATAAGATTTCCAAAATGTTATGTTCTTATGAAAATGATGTGATTGATATTTCTTTTGATTACCCTTACTAAGAATTTGAGCTCACCCTTTTATGTTTTCTTTTCCCTAGGATATAACGAAAGGTTTTATGTAAAAAAAGGAATATCATTATGGGAGATGTTGAAGAGCTTTCACCACGATTAGAAGATTATATTCTGAGTTTCCAAAGACACTAAACTATTACGATCCGTTGTGTGTGTTTTTGTTATGTACTATTTATTCCACAAATGTAATGTAATGTCCATGTACGTCAAGCCTCAGGTCTCACAGACTCTGGAGCTGAAACTCTCGGAGTGTCTTCCTCCAAGTGTCGTCATCATCAACCTCTACCCGGCTGCGATCTGCTGGAACAGCCTGCTGGGCATCTTTTGCGCAAACCTGACGAGGACGTCGACCTAGAGCCATACCTGTAAAATAACAACTGTTAGAGCTCCTAAGACTGGAATATGTATGAATCAAAATTAATTAATTATTTATTTTGTTTTATTAATTTTAGGTTACCTATCCCAAGGTATACAAATTCAAACATAGGCACAAAGAATAATGATGTATTATCCTTTCCTAGGTCTCTACCCTACAACCAGTATAACATTGTTTAGTAGCCATCATATACTTAAAGGTCTATGCAATAGATCATAGGGGGGCCCTAAACGCCTAGGTCTCTGCCGGTCTCCAGTGTTTACCCAACTTGTTAAACATTAATGACACTGTTGCCCTACCATCCCATGCATCCTCACCTGTTCCTAACTCCAAACTCCCTCATATCTCCGAACCAGACCTCTGATACCACTCTGTCATGACCCCCTCCCCACAAAGTGTACCCCTCCTGGGCCGGAAATGTTAGAAGAGAGATAATGACCCCCCGAGTCCCGCCTCCAGTAGGCCCCGGGTTGACGAATAGCACCGAGGGTATAATACACACACAAATGTGAGGCATTACCCTCTATGAGAACACTTATAGAACAGAGAGATAGAACAGACTCCATCCAACTCCAAATCATAACTGAAATATAAAAGAAACCCAAGTACATATATGAAATTTCATGAAAAAATACTAAAACTGAAAGGGGAAACTAAAAGTACCCAAAATAATGTAAAACGGCAGCGACCACAAGCCCGAAAAGCTCCTCCTCCAACCGCAAGCTAGTAGTAACCATCTTGATCTCCAACCTGCTCCAAGTGACCTGAAAAAAAGTTTATATATATATAGGGTGAGTATAACAGTATACTCAGTAGGATCCTCCCCAAGCCTCTCATGAAAAAGTAACGAAATCATGCTAAATCCCAGTGAACAACAAGTGAAACTAACTCGTCACCTAAACAGGTATACTATGTTCCCAACCTCACCATGGATACTCTCACCAAGTAACGCATACATGAATATAGCATATATTAAAGAATATCAAGTGTACCCCTCTACTACTTCCCCACTGGTTTGCCGCTTTTCCCCAAGGACATACGTCTTGTGAATCTCTCTCCAATGCTTGGCTGCAGACACCTGGGCTATGCTCCATAATCTGCACCTCGTGCACTACATATGCTTTCCCATAGACACTTGGGCGAAGCACCACACCGTCCTCACAACCAAAAGTAACCAGGTAGTTTCTGGGAGCCACCACAGCTCGCATAACGTGTATCATACGTCGGGTATAATACCTCAAGCCATTGCATCCCATACTCCGACTAAGGATCCTCAAGCCATCATAGCCTATACATGTTACACCTATAGTAGTCCATAGGAGACTATATCTAGAATATATGTGTTTGAATAACCATGAGCCATTACAGCCCTCTACACACATATATGGGGTAACTAACCGTTGTGCCTCAAGGCACAAGTATCTACCAAGAGAAAAGAGCGAGGCCAAATGGGGTATTCAGCCATTCGACCTCCCATCAGAATGTTGAGGAAAACACCCCCTAGGGATCAAAATCCTCGGGGTGTCAGTTTCCCTTACCGATAGGGTGGAGTAGCGTATAAAAACAAAAAAAATACAGAATATATATGTAAATCACATCCACACTATGGGAATTACCTTGTCTTAGATACAAATGAAGCTAATGTCTCTCAGACTCCAGGCTGCTACTTCTAAGACTTGGTCTCTTATAAGCACACAAACATTTGAAGAGCTTTATTAGATTAATCCATTCTAATTTTATCAATTCCACTGTACATTAATTAATTATTTAAACATTAATTGAGAATGAACAATTCCTCATTACACTGAATTGGCATCATATTCAAAAACAACTGATCCTTTTTAGATTCACATCACCGTTAAATTCTAGTATCTCCATCCCCATGAATTTTCACCATTTAACAAAACATTAATTACAAAATTACATTTCCATATTCCCTGTCATTCTAGAAAAGCATCCTATGCTTCTAAACACAAAGGAGGATCAACACAGTGAGTATATATACTACTCGTCGAGTCTTTTCCTCCTATAGAAAGAGCATAGACCCATTCTCCCAAGAGAGGCTAATCACGGAAAACACATGGCATAACCCGCGCGTCTTCACCTCCTTCGCAAGAAGGGTAGGAAAACCATCTGCCTTGAGTAGTGGGGAAAAGCAAAGGAGATTAACATTAAAAGAAACCACAAGAATCCAGCAACCACATCCATCCCATTCCATCACCCCTGGTGTCCTCCCTGACACCCACATGCATAACTGATGCATATCGCCACTCTAGGCGTCATCCACTGCCATAAACACAAGGCCTCCATGCCTCCTCATATCACAACACCCCTCCATGGTCACATCATATCACAACCAAAAGAAAAACAATAATCACAACCATGGGCTCTTGACCCTTTAGTAAACAAGAGGTTAAATCAGATCCCTTTTAAAAATTCCCACATAATCTGTTATTTAATCCATATTGAATTGGCAGATTTGTTATTCCTAGGTTCCAATCACGGATACCTAATCAGTAAGCTATCACAATTAAATAACCATGATTACTTCCCTAATTTGATTATCCTCAAATTAGAAAAACTACAACAACTGCAATAACCAGATTAATTTACACGCATCTTTATCTTTAGCCAATTAATTAACAATTAATTCCGGCTTTACGTTCATTATCAATTTCTATCATGAACGACCACAAATCAAATAAAATATAGGTATCACTATATCTAGGAAAACATGAGGCAAACCGTTATCATGGTATAAAGAAACAACATGCGATCAACCAATTATTTTAATTCGGTTCATGTATTTAATTATGCCAATTTCATTGTGATCCAAAGGGATAAATCAGGCTAATTTTACGATTGCACATATACATTTAGAGAAGCCATGAATCCCCTACCTGGAAGAGTTCTTGACGCCCATTATCCACACAATGGGTCTCAATCCTCCTCTCATGTCAACTTATTGGAAAGATTGACCGACACAGTTCGGTTGCATCCAAAACAGAGCAGAACCAATCCTATAAGTAAAGATAGATTGTGAAACTCCTACGGAAAGTATTGAAAAGGTTATAGCGCCTCATAGTCGAGAACAAAGGGAAAGAACAAGGGAGAATTATATCTCATCCCTTTTTGAATATTTAATGGGGCGACGGTTTATGATCCAGTTAATTCTCCATTAAAAACTGATCGCCTTTACCCACGCGGTTTGACCATGTAAAACATTCCAAGCCTTAGAAATAATTAATATAGGATTTATGGCATTTTAATCGGCCTTAAGAGTCCTTAAAATAAGGCTTTAAATGTATTTTATGTCAATGGAAATGTCAAAAGGGGAAAAACTGTAGGAGTCTGGAAACACTATTCACCCAATGTTACTGTACATGAAACTGATCTGTCAGACCGATCTATGAAACCGATCTGTGAAACCCATCTGTGAAACCGATCTCTTAAACCGATCTGTGAAACCGATCTGGGAAACCGAACTGTGAAACCGATCTGTGAAACCGATCTGTGAAACCGATCTGTGAAAACGATCTGTGAAACCGATCTGTCAGACCGATATGTGAGACCGATCTGTGAGACCGATCTGTGAGACGAATCTGTGAGACCGATCTGTGAGACCGATCTGTGAGACCGATCTGTGAGACTGATCTCTGAGACCGATCTGTGAGACCGATATGTGAGACTGATCTGTGAGACCGATTGGTGAGACTGATCTGTTACTATTCATGAAACTGGAAACACTGTTCACAGAACTGGAAAATTGTCTAAGTGTTGGGGATAAGTCCCCTTGACCTCCCGGAACACCTCCAACACCAAAATTTCACAAAGTAATGGAATGGAGAGGTCTGGGCCATTACAACTTAAGTGTTCTAAAATATTTTTTAGTTATTGATAATAAGTCCATCAATCATCAAAATATCATAGGAAAAAAGATGGTGGTTAGAATTATGGGAGTGGAAACCACAAATCTAAATGCACTAATAATTCTTTAATAACTTATGTTAAAAAAATGGTCTTTGACCATGTTACCTTGATTACTTTAAATGATTACCACTATGATGTTTTATTATCAAATAAAATATTTAGTTTCAAACTTTTTTATTTTTCGAATTATGTTCATTATAGCATAAATCCTTATATGGATCTTTTATAATTATTTTACATTATAAATTATAAATTTCAATATTTAGTTTTTTTTCATGAATCGTGGCTCGATTAAAAAAAACCATAACTATAAGAAATTGATAGTAGAGGAAAAAACAACCAACAACCATCATTGAGTGATCATTACATCAATATAATAGTTGTTGAAACAAATGTGTCATCTTCTTCATATTCAATCAATGCACCTATTCAATATATAAGGATTGATATATCCATATTTTTCTATGGAAGAATTATGATGGTGGATGTAGAATGAAATTCTCCACCAACACAAAAAATCCCACAGGACACACAAGTCTGGTGAAAATAGAGGACACCTAGTGAAATTGAGGATAATAATTGTTTGAGAATCAAGTTCGATTCCCAAGAGAACATGATCAAATGTATAATGTATGGGAAACAATTTTTTTGTATGATGGACCGATTTAGACTCCTAAAATTCCACCCATAGTAGTGATATTAAGATGTCCCAAACCCTCCAATCATTATTTTATAGGTTTTTTTACATAAATTTTTTAGGACCAAAGAAGTTGATTGATGAAGAGAGTTGTTGCAATCTATTGAAGATGGAAATTTGGTAAATTGATAATATAGATAGTGTGTATTATGATGCAATATATATTCCTACATCTGAAATGTCATCAAGGGGTCAGAATGTTGATCTGAATGAGAAATAAATGAAGGTTGAATCATTTTTGTTGACATTATTATTTGAACTAAAATTCCGACATGTAGCTCCATATTGAGTAAGAATGGGTGGTGAAATTGGTTAATTTTTTGTTTCTACTTTTAAAATAATCAATAAAGTTTAATTTTTTTAAAAAATATATGATACTTTTTCAACATATGTTGGAACTATACACACAAATGAATGTAAAATATTTCTTAACACCAATCCATGAGAAAACATTTACACAAATTTGTAAGAAGAAACACAATATTGAGATTATTCATATTATAAATTAAAACTTATTATTGACACTTAAAAACAAAATTAAATCTCTATTAATATTACTAATATCATTAGAAAAAATACTTTATAAAAAAATAATTTAAAATATGTGGATTTAATATATTTAGGGGGTAAAGTGAAATGATATTTCACTATGTTTTGTAAAAAAAATATTTTATTAAAGTTTGTTTCACATGGAAATAATAGAAAAACCTTTATATATTTTTAATATTAAATATGACCATATGAAATCAGATAATAAATTTGCCTATATAAATATATGTAATAATGTTACAAAACCAATAAATAATGTATAAATAAATGGACTCTGGAAGAACAACTCTTCCTTATGAAGCCTAGTTTCCAAAACATCGAATGCAAGTACCTTCTAATGGGTGTTAACTTATGTATTCCCAATCCAAACATGAGATATTAATTTTTCATAAAACCATATATAATATATGTTCATGGTCATGGAGATTATAAATTGGTAAATGGTAGCTAAACCACTAAACAAAACTATAACCAACATTTTTTTCATTATTAGATATAATGAGGAGCTCATAAGGTTTTATATAAGTATAATATTGGTTCACATTGATATTTAATAAAAAATATAAATAATGATATTATATTTTTTTGAGATCCGATTTATGATAAACTATTTATATATTTAAAATTTATTTATTAAAATTATAATTTAATTTCATGAAAATTAGTTTAAAAAATTGTTTCAAAAAATTTGTTTTTTTCTAATTTTAATGTTTTCAATTGAAAATAAAACTAAATGGTTTTATGTTGTGAATACCGAGAAATTTACATAATTTTTTGTTTTAATTTTCTATATTTGTTTAAGATTAAGTTTTAGTTGAAATTTGTGGGATTTATGATAATAATAATTTCAATGATATTATAAATTTGAAACAATAACCTAGAAGATTTATAAGATAATAAAATAAATAAAATAATAAATAAATATATTATATTTATAAATTTTAAATATTATTTATATAAATAAAATTAATTCCCAACATTTTTATAAATATATAAAACTGCTAATTTGATATAATAAAATGATATTTAGTCATTATGTTAAATCGAGAATTTTCATGATTGGGTTCATTTTTAAATTTCATTGGAAGTCTAATACATTTTAATAAATTAATAAAAAATAAATTTAGGACACTAATTTTAGTTACCATGTTAAATTTTACATATATAATTTTTAAATTTTAATAATATTTAAAAAAGTAATTTAGAAGTAATGAATTTTTATTTTTAAATTTTTTTTTCATAACTGAAGAAATTTTAGTTCAATATATTATTTTAAAATGTTAAATAATATATTTTGAGTTAAATAATCATGTCAATTTGATTTTTTTTATTAAATTTATTTACATTGGATAATGAATTACTGATCCTAGTAAAAATTAAACAGGGTGAAAGCTCTTACGAATGGGGAAAGTAATAAAAGTTAACAATGAGTTTCTTAATTGGTGGTTGAGGTGTTCCCCAAATAATATCAATTGTTTTCTAGTTAATGTTTTTTTATTTCTTTGAACCTCTAAAAGTGATATCAAACTATTGGAATTAAACTTGTATTTAAATAATCCATTCTATTAAATTATAAAAACGAAAGACATCCACCACTTCAAGAATGAAATAACCTTCTAATTACTCATTTAAAATAAGCTATTGACCTCTATATATAACTATATCATGAAAAATATTCCCTTCCCACTTAGTGATAATCTAATCCTTTTTATTAATTCTAGAGTTACAAAGAAATATAAAGACTCCAATGTACGCATTATATCATCTTTATGTTTTTCACTATAATATTACTATTAAAATTAAATTATCAAGAAAAGAATAGAATGAATTCTATTTTATTATTTTTATAATACAACATTATATTAATTTTCCAGACAGTAATTACTTATTTTCATGAAATTGGAATGAAATACCATCTATCATGTGTGTGTGAGGACTTCCACCTAAAAAAGAATTAATTTTAAGGTTTTCTTCTGTATTTTTATTATTTGTCAAAAAATTACCAATTCTTGTCAACCATACTAAAATATTAAAATGATAAAATTATTATTCTCCAATTATGATATTATGTTAATCGAAATGTCTCTTTAACTACACTCGTCGATCGAGTTGAAACATTTTCATGTTGGGGTTGGTCCACCTACAAGAATGATGCTATAAAACTCATATAAGTGTGACAATGGGAAAATGATATATAATATTTATATAAAATATTAACAAAACCTTTAATTTTATATGGATATAGAAATATTATATTATATATTTAACTTATTATATAATTATCATTTTCTTCTCATTAAATCCCATAAAAAATCAAATCTTATTATATTTTCACATATAACAACTAAAAATGTAATGGGATTGTATGTGAGAATAAAATAAAAATATAATTTATATGTTATATATTATTTAAATAAATTTTATTTATGATGATTCTATCATATAACGAGTAAGGTTATCATCATTGTCGAACATTCCTAATTGGTCAATGCTATTAACATAATGGTTGAAAAATAGTTATAACTAACCAATATACACGTAATAAATAATTATAAATGTTGGAAACAAAAGGATTCATATATTAATAATTTAATAAAATATTTTATTATGTTATCAATGTATTTTAACTTGATGTTATATTGTCATCAAATTAGTATGTAAACTAGGTAAGAGTTTTTTTTTTCTCCAATTCTCTTGATTCAGAAATATTTTAATGAAAAAAACCAAATATTAATATAATGTATAATAACAAATAAAATATTATTGAATAATCCAAAATTTAATTAATATTATTTACTAACCCATATGATTTTGACTCTAAATTTTATTTTTATTTCAATTATTTGTTTTTCTATGTTCCATAATTAATAATTATATTTAAAATTAATTGTTTATAAATTATTTTAACGTACATTTTTGAAACCATTATATATTTTCCCATTTTCATTATTAAATATTATTTTAATATTAAAAACTTTAAATGTATTTTGAATTTTATTTATCCTCAAATATTTATCCCTCATGACGTGTTTTTTTAATAATACATTGTATGTTATTATGTTATTAATTCATTTTCTAAATGATTTTTTCATATCCTTGTTTTTCATGGGTTCTTTTAGGTGATATATTTAATAAACTTGTTCTTTTTTCGACAGGTTATTTATGATTTGATGGTGATTTATTTTTTATGACCCACATTTTTATGGATGACGATGGATGTGGTCCTATATCTCCATACACATCATTAGATTATGATTGTATCTTATTAGGTTTTAAGGCTTATCCATATGAATTTTTTTCACACTGGTGATCACATGAGGGGATGGGTCAATTTTTCAAGCATGGACATAATTATTTTGATCATATAAGAATGAGAATAATGATATTTATCATACATTGTATCCTCTACTTGTGGTTATTCCACATTTTAATGGTATTGATCAATAAATGATAGATTTTTTTGATATATTTCATTTATATATTTTCAAGATTATGCATTATTTATAACATATTCCATTTATTTATTCCTTGACCATGTGTTATATGATAATTTAGATATTTTTTGATCCATTCCATATAAATCATGCTTATTTAACATCATTTTATGATCTTATAATTGAATGTCATTTATTGGTAATAATATATAGTTTTATAATCTTTTTATGATATATATGTCATGTTTATGTTCTCTCCCAGGGTTTGATATGTTTTTCTGCACTATGCTGCTATACAGAATACTTCATTTTGTTTCAAATAATCATGTTATGAAGATGAATATATAATGTGAGATAACTTTAAAAGGGTCTACATTATTATAATTATCAACAAGTGTATGTATTTGATAAAAAATAATATGTTTATGCATCCAATATCTATGGCAGAAAACCATTAATTCATTAGGATATATAAATATTTGAGAGATGTATTAATTAAATCATGAATTTAAAATATTTTTTATGTTTTGTTTATCTTGAGAATCGATTAATTAAATGTAGTTGTGGTATAATGCAGATTAGTAGTAAAATATAACATTTAATAGATTATAGATTAAGATATAAAGTAATAGAAATTCATTAACCTCAGGTGTTAGTTTCTATATTCTCACAAATTCAACATAAAAACCAACCAAACATCCTTTGATCTATAATGGGAATTCAATATAATATAAATTATAAATTATCTATTGAATTTTTAATAAAAACATATAATCATATATATATATATATATATGCAGGAATTGGTGTCCCCTCTTCTCTTAAAAATGAAGGTATATTTATTTATAAATTTACAGTTACATTTCTATCCTTATTTTGGGGAACTTTTTTTCATATAAATGAACTGAATCACGTATATAAATATATATTCATGGTGTACGCATATCAAATCATTGTATCCATTTTCATGTTTTGAGGTACATGTATAGGCAATGAAAAACAATATAAACACTATATATACCACATATCACATATGGTTCCCTATAAATATAGGGTAAAACAATAATTGTAATAAAATAAACATAGAATTTTAATTTAGAGAAATATACCTTATAAGTGAATATAATAACTATTTAAACATTTTAAATTGAAATGATAAAATTATGTGGAATAGTTTTTGAAAGCGTAATTTATTTATTCATTCATAACTCTATCCCACATCACAATAATATGAATTGCATCAAAAAAATGGGATAGAGGATGGTTTACCCAATTAATAACTCATTGACCCCTTATCAAAGCGTATGAGTGAGATTGAATTCCATTACAATTTTTTTTACAAATATAGATTAATTAAAAATTGGTTTTCAAATTTTTCCTTTAGTATATGTTAGGGAATCAATGAGGAAAAATGACCAAATCATAGATTATCTAAAAATTCATTCATTATCAATGTGAAGGATTGTGTGAAACATGTTGAATATAAGATTATTAAATATGAGAGTATTTATGAATAGATTATTGAGATTGATATGTTTGAAAAATTGAAGAATAGTCCATCGTGACTATATGTTGGTAAATAATTTGAATAATAAAATAATAAATTTACAAAATCATTAAATCAATTTGACAAGAATATATCAGGAATCGAGGGGGAGGCGAGCCATCAGCTACTTAGTGGCTACAATGTACCTTTTTACAAACTACTGGATAACCATTAAAAGAACCAATTTCTCTTGAAACATCACCAAACACCAACATGTTCTCTTAAAACCAAATATTTGGTACTATAAATCAAACTACCCGCTTCACGATGAAATCTTAACATTTATTAAATTCTCATAATATAACCCTCTAGAAAAATCCAAATTAAAAAAGCTAAAAAGTATTGTTAACCTATTTTTAAAATTTAAATTTTACATGAATAATATGGGATAGTACATTATTCCAAAAATAAAATAAAACCCAAAATGAAATGCCCTCTTCTAGAATTAATCATACTGTATGATTACATATCTATTTTTTCTATAGAGAATAATTCATGTTTTAAAATTCATTTCAAATGAATATATTTTATATGGTAAATTCATATGGTTAATTGTTCAACTATAATGAGAAATATTTTAATTTCATAGGAGATCAATGAATACAATAAAATTGAAATTTGTGTTGAATAATATGTATTAACTAGTTCATTCCTCATGTAAAACCTAGAATGAAATATCATTCACAGACACAAATCCTAGTTATTCTACAATTTTTAATATTAAATTTTTTATTAATTTTTTTTAAATTATATTCATATTATATTTCATCAGTTTTTATTATATATATATATATATGAATTTATTATAGGGTATATATATAATTAATATTAATTATCTTATATATGTTGTTATAATTTTCAACAATCATAACTAAATAAACAGGTAGAACAATATATTGAAAAAATTAATTTACCAATATGAAAATGAAATTTAATTATAAATATATATTATATTAATTTTAGTATATATATTATTATAATATAAAATGTTTTGTTTATGATTATTCACCTTCTTAATATGTATGAAAGATTTATCTTAGAGAACTGAATTATATACAATTTATTGAAATGGATTTTCATTCAATATACAATGTAGTATAATTATAACAGTGAATTAAATTTTAGACATGATAAATGACTCAATTATATTACTAAGACCCTCTGACCAATATTTCAAATGCTTAAATGAACTTGGGAGACCAAAACTCTCACTCACAAATATTGTTTTCAAAATTTAACAATTGTAATCACATAATATATCATTTATAAAATTTAAATTATATCTGTAATAAATTTTTTAGTTATTTTGGAAACATTGACATAAAACATAAAAATTAATAAATACTAATTAATTTTATAAAACATATTATATATATATTGATCAATATATAGACCATCCATCCACTAAATATATTTTAGTTCACATCGATTTTATATTCAAATATATGGGTGAGATAAATATACAAGAAATGAAGAAAAAAAGTTTAGAATGGTTGATAAAATTCATAAATATAAATTGAAATAAGTCCTAAAATAATAATATATAACAATAATCAATTTTCCACATATATAAAATATTAATTCAAGATAAATATAACATTATAAACATGTGTTCCAAAGAAATACTATAAAATAATACCCACCTATAATATTATATCACAATGACCCCTATAAAAATGATTCCTATGAATTCCATGATATCCTAATAATTCAACATATATCATATCCATTGGGGATTTTTTTTAAAAAATTCAATAAGTGGATATTTATATTCCTTTATTCTCATCTCAATACATTTATAGATTTATGTAAAATACATTTATTGGATTGAAATAATTAATATCTATATCTCGTATTTAATATAAGATAAGATGTAGATTAAATATATGAATGTAATGATAATAAACTATGATTAAATGGATGTAAATAGTACCTAGATGAATATCCATTAATTATAGTATGAAAACAATCAGATATTTACATTGTGGAGTATATTATAATGTATTAAATCTATGAATAATTATTGTTATAAATGGTCATATTAGTATGTTATTGAGGTTTAAATATAATATATATCCATAAAAGATAAAAATTAATACATTTCCCTAAATATTATGCTTGTTGATCAAAAAACTATACATAATGTTTCATTTATAAGGTATGGATGTATAGTTACCCCTCAATTACTCATAATTTTGTTTTTTGGTCTATTACATAACTTCCATAAACAATGATATATAAAATTTAAAAAGTGTATTTATTCTTCTAAATGAGGTATATTGAATGGAAATATATAATGACTTTGAATAATATCAAAAATGGATAGAAAAATAATTTTGATAGAATAATATTTTAATTAAAAAAATTACATTAATAGAAATACTATAACGAAACATTATAGTGAAAATGAAGGGAGTGTGTGTGGGGAAACAAACCCCTACCTTTATAAATTTTACTTATTGTAAACTATCCCATTTCAAATTTTAAATATCTGTAAATTTTAGATAAAAATAGAAGAGAGTTTAATTAATAGTGAACTTAAGAGGAAATCATAATTTCCTAGGTGGGATAATTTATTCCATGGATGACTACATATAGGTGATACTTTATGGAAAATCCAATGTATTCTAAATTTTGTAATGTTATTTATTTAAAACATTAAATATTTTGAGAATAATAAAAAATAAAATTATTAAAATAGGTATAGTTTATAGTAATTATATTTTCCAAATGTGGACTTATTTGTATAATAAAAATAAAGTTGTAAATAATTATTTAATATTTATTATGAATATTGTTTATCAAAAATACAATACATCAACAAGCATAAATGATTTTTTTGAAAAATATCATAACATTATCCTTACATAATTTTAATGTAAAAAAATCCAAATTCTACATGAATATATATTGAGAATTTTTTTAATAAATTAAATCCCTGACGTACATGAAATTTTACAATTTTAGTGAATGTATAATTTATTTTTCTGATGAAAAAATATAGTATTTACTTTTTTATAATAGTACTTAATTTAAAAAACAATTATATTGAATCTAATTTTCATTAGGAATATTAAATGGTTATGTGGTTTTAAATTATAATGATAAAATAATGTTAAGAATACAACCATATAACATTAAAACTGAAATGGTTTGATTCAAATGGTTGAATTCTAAAATTATTATCAGCAATACAATGTTTATATTACCCACACATTAAATTCTATATATTTTTTCATATCCAATTTTAAGAGCATGTAAAAACTTCGATAAATTATCTATTAATATATTTAATTATTTGTTATTATATTTCATTTAATTTCTGTAATTGACATGGTAATTTTAGTAATTACAAGCTTGAGAGACATGAATACATATCTTTCCTTATTGATGGTGATTATATTTTCTTCTGTTTATTTCATTTTTTAATATTATGATTTATATATAATTGAAATATCCTATTTTGTTAATGTTTTACTATATTTATGTAACATAATAATTATTTCGTGGTGATGATAATTATGTTTTATTTATTATATATATATATTTCTTTATGAAAATTACATAAATTAATACTACCATAATTATTATGGTAGAATTATATGCATATAAGTATACATATAAATATATTTAAATGTAAATATATTTCTATTTGTATATATACAAACATAGATTTACATGTATGTGAATATTATTATCCCTTATATATTGTTGATGTATTTATTTAATAAGCCTTTATATATAAATATAAAATCAATAAATAAATCAAAATAGAGATTATAATGAAATAAATATTGTTATAATTATTTAAAATAAAATACTTCAAATACATGATGTATGAATTCCATATATACATATATGCACACTCTATATTCGTACCTTCTCCCCCTATTAAATCCTTTTCATTGAAATCCATATTTTATTTGATTATATAAATAACGTTGTGTAGTTAAATATCACAAAATAATCAATCTATTATGCTACATCCCATAATATATGGCTCCCCAAAATAATTTTATCATGATTTGTTGAAAACTTTTATAACACATCAAAATTTGATCTCATATTAGAACCCAATAAAAGGTTTCCCAAGAAATTTAAAACTTTATCTTATTTAGAAAATAAATATTTATAATTATCTATAATTATTATTCAGGAAGCCATGTTTCATTCTCAAACTAGTGGTTCCTCAAAATAACTTCAATATTATCATTATTATATTATGTATCACATACTACATTGTGATAATATTCTAAATTAGACAATACTGGTATGATAAATTTTCAATATAGAGTATACTTGATGGAATTATCATATAATTTTAGTGAATATACATGTGAAATACATTGAATGCATGTTAAATATTTGATGTTAAATTGAATTAAGTGGATAAGAGTTATAATAAATTAATTGTTTTTGTGAGCATAATATATCATGAGATTAACTCTAAATTCTATCATAACATCAATAATCCATTCTAATGAGACAACCCTGCAAAAATAACCCACCTGAAAACACATTTTTTTTAGAAAACCCACTTGAAATCAGATATTTTATCATCACTTGTCTACATTGATCTTATACATAATTTGATCCTCATTTATGTGCTGTTTTGTATCGTTTATCATTGTTGTTATTTATTGATTATACTCTAAGAATAAAAATTTCCTATCACCATATTCATTCCAATATAATATAGTCGAAAACTTATTTCCACAATGATCATCGAAGGTTTTTTATCTAGTCGATCACATGATAACTATTGTGTAATTTTAATTCATAAAGGGGGTGATTATTGGCCATGATCCCATTAAATTAGAATAAGATAGATGTTATCTGATTCTATAATGAGTAGATAGTTATTTCATAATTTATCTAACATTGATTGATCTTTGCTGGGATCAAAAAATGCTCAGTAATTAATTAAAATTAAATATTCTTCAAAAATATCGATTAGATCCTGGAATTATGATAAGATAAACTAAGAGAAGTATTTTATAAATCAGTGTAAAATGATCTAGGGAAGTATCATTTGATATTTTTGTGACTTTGTATTGAAATTATCAATCAATCAACCACGTCCAAAATAAAATTATTCCATTATGTTATCCTTGTATGTTAAATAAGTAAATATATTAAGATATTTTACTAATTAATCACATTTATTGGAAATTTTTCCATTATTTCATAGACTGATATCTACTCCCCATTTATTTATTAATACCTAGAAAACTATACAATATAAAAAACAACTTTACTCTTTATTATATCATACAAATAATCTCCTCAACATTACAAAAACATCATTGTACTCATTGGATGTATATAAAAATCTCATCTATGAGAATTAACCAAAAAGTTCTTCTTCAACATATTTATGATAAAACAAATTATATCCACCCAAAATAAAAAATCTATCTCATTATCATTATTAAGATAGTAATTAATTCCCTTTCACATTAAATATATATATATGAAAACAATACCACCACATTAATATCTATTGATTTTCTCTGGTAATGATTGTCCAATATCTCTATTTTATTTGGAATAATTGAATATAACATCATTAAATACCACTATATTGTTAATGATGTAATATTTAGGTAGGATATTAATTTAATACATTAACACAACTCTTATATTAATAAATAAAATGTAAATAAACACAAATTCATTGGGATCATTCCATTTTTCACATATATCATTTTCATTATATACATTTCATTATTTAAATTGCGGACTAAATGAACGGATTTCAATCATAAGAAAATCATTGAGCACTATGAAGGAAATTAAATTATTTCTCAACTATTAATGGGTATTAATTGTTAATTTTAATAATATTAATGTTTCCATTTTAATTACCAAATCTCATTGATCTGTCATTATATTTTATAATGAAAGAGGATCACAAAATGATGATATACAAGATTTAATAAAATAAATATTAAAGGGATATTCGAACTATTTATAAAAATTTTCTAGACAACCAAGAACCATTATATACATTTACATTATTATAGGTCATGTAATTTGGGTGATTTCAATAATAATCTATAAATCCTTGATTTTTGAATTTCAAATAAAATCTTCCATGATATCATCTATAATTTTATGAGTAATTAAAACATCTTTCATCTTAATTAAAACATTTTCCCTATATTTGAGTGATTTATATATATCCATTTATGTAAAATAATGCTTCCATGGAATAAAAAGTAGTTAAAGAAGGATTTTCGTTTTTACATATATATTCAAAATAATACAGGTTTGTTTAATATGATTAAATAAATCATCCCAATAGTTTATATTTGCCCAAAATGATTAAATCTTGTTTATACCAAAAATAGTATTTATTTTAACTAAGGTAGGAACGAAAATATTTTATTTTAATACTACAATAAAAATCATATTATGAAAATCCATTAAAATCTATGAAGTAATTAATACTAAATTCATGGATATTATATACATACCAAACTCTAAACATTGATGGGTGGAATTAATATGATCCATGAATTTTCAAGATATCTATAAATTTCATGATCATAAATTGTAAAAATTATAGTCCATTATTTATTTCAAATATATAATGCATGTGAAAAAATATTTATCCAAGTAAAGCATTATTTTCCTGGAAGAATATGATCAATATTTACATTGATGATTTTATGGTCGTGGTGGGGGTTCCACAAACAAATTTAATTCTTTGTTAAATTAGATTCATAATTACCATATTCAAAATATTTAAAAAATAACTTATGTGAACAGATATTTGATTTTTTTTAATATTCCTCAAAATTATTTTTTGTTTAATGAGAAAACATAATGATATTCAATGGATTTAGTTCTGTCATTAAAAATCTAAAATTATCTCCCTATTCGAGGTAAAAAAATTAGATTTATTCATTATACATCGATTACATGTGGGAAACCAAAACATTATATATTTTTCTCTATAAATGACGTGATCTAAATATAAAATTACAATTTTTTATTATTATAAATGAAACCATGAGATATATCGGTATTTGATTTCTCTATCTCAACCTTCATGATATAATGAATAAATTTTCTATAGCTCTCAAAATCATGAATGTTCAGTTTCATATATATATAGGACATTAATCCATTATTAAACATATTGATCACTCCAAATAGATCTATTAAAAAGGTCATGGAGTATCTTATAATCCACATATTGTAAGAATTATGAAATGACGAAGATTCATTGAAAATTTTCTTATATATCGGAATTGATTCTCCAATTTGGTACATATTATATTAGAAAATTCGTTATAAAAAATTATGATAAAAAAATATCCCAAAAAAATAGTCAATATCAACTTTATCCCATATATTATTCTTATTTTCCTCAATTTTACACCTAATCCATCTATAAAATATTCTCTATGAACCATATATCACAACATATATAATTATACTCTAGGAAATGTATTCTAGAATATGTATATTCATTGTATTACTATAAGTATATATGTGAACACACTAAATATAACATTTTTCTACCATATAATTATTTAATTATTAATGGTCAAGGATGTTGTGAAATTACTCATTCTGTATAGTTCTGGTTATTATTCTCAAATCATGTCTATTTATTTAATATTTTCATGATGATTTAAATACTTTTATAATGGATTTTCAATTTAACACTATGAAAATGATCATATGGACTATTTTTCCACTAATTTATGTTCCTAATTTAATTTATCCATCTTACACCAATCCTAATAAAATAAAAATATTATCTCTAATAAATACATTATAATACATTAAATGAATCATGTTAAATTGTTTGAATTTTTAATAAAAGTATTACAAGAACTAGTTATATTGAATTCACATATTCTATTGGGGGTTTTATTTCAATTCATAAAAATATTTAATAATAAATTAGACAACTATTGGAATACCCTATAAAAGAATACTATATTTAATGTTTGCAGAAAATATAATTCATTATAAAATGTAAATTTTAGTACATATATATTATTGTTAAAATTAATCAACTATGTATATCTAGGAACTGTAAAATAATACACGGTAAATGAATCCTTAATAATTATATAACAAAATATTTTATATATGTTAAAAAATTGATACATATTCAGTGCAACATAATACATTCTCATTTGAAGTGTTTTTACATGAATATGACAGGGCTAGTAAAGTATCTAATTATAGGTCACTTTAGGAATGAATGTGTTTCAAAATATATAAATCCAAATAATGATTTATCAAACATGAAATTATCAAAAAAAATTATAATAATCATGTTATCCATGATAAATAAGTAACATACAATATATATTATATAGTACACTTGGGTTAAAATCATCATTTTACTTGGAAACCCACCCAATTCATGGAATCAATATTTATTTCATGATAATACTATCCCACAATAGCATGATAACATAATTATGGAAAATGTGGAGTATCATAAGAAATAAATAATAAAAATATCATTAAGGGAAATATAATTTGTGACACCCCAGGTAAATAATGAGTATGACATTTTCACATTTATCCATATTTGTGAATAAAATATTAATATAACTTTAAATTGGACGATATGCTCGATGGAGTACCCAACACGCAACAACGAGTTTCTTGGGAATCTTACGGTGCACTCTAATAATAAAATAATATTATTTTAAATGGTAGTTAATGCCTAGCTATTGTGATGGCGGGAATGAATATAACGAACTACAAAATTATTATATATGTTTGTCAAATATTTTTACTCTTTACAATAAATGTTAGAAGATTAAAAATGCGAATGAATCCACTTTTAAGCATAAACATTGTAATATTCTTTAAAAGGTCGATTAACCGCCTTTTGATGGCGAACCACTTTTAAATACAGTTTTTGATAAATTTTATGTGTTATATTTGACAAAATAAAATTTTAATTTAGAATCAGGACATCAAAATTTACTTTGTGTAAATTTTTTGGTATTTTTCCGAAAAAGTTCAATTTTTAATGAATAGTAAAAAATGTTGTATTTTAATTCAAAACCTCTTTTTAATCTAATTTATTTATATGATTAGATTATCTTTTGAATTGGTTTTAATGTGAAATTAGAATATATTTTTACCATTTAATCAAATAGTGGTTATTGGAATTAATTTCACATTGAAACTTGACTTAAACTAGTGTCAATCTTTTTATATATATTGTTTCATAAAAACAAGCTATTTGTTCTGACAGTGAGAATTAATTATTAAGTTAATTAATGTAACTTATATTTTATTAATCTTTTAAAATAGACATCATTTTTTAATTCATAATATCAAATATAGCTTAGGGTGAATTTTTGGTAAGTTTCTGAAAAACTTCAATTTTTGATGAATAGTGAAACCACTAAGTGGTACTTATAAAAACTGATTTTCCGTTTAAATGAAATTTTGCAACATCTGTGTTTTGAATTTCAAAAATCCGACATAAATGGTTGTCATTAAGAAGTTAAATGTGGTTCAATGGGGTTAAAATAAATTTTTGGTGAATAGTAACTTATTAAGTTTTTAATCGCGATTAGAGGTAATTAGTTTAGTTTAAGGTAAAAATAATGTTTTAATAATATGAAATGACCTAGACACATTTCTTACCCTCATTGTATTATTCATGGCCTACAAATACAATCCATGGGTCAACTTGGGGACCCCATGGAGCCGCTTTGGTTGGAACATGACATAAATACCTTTTTATTTAATGTTAAAATTAAAATGTCACAAACATGAGTTGTTTAACTAAAAAAATTATTACATGGGGTTATACAAGTCATATTTTTGACTATAAATAGTCATTTGAAAGATAAAATTATTTCATACATCATAGTATTTTTTTATAGTTTTTAGAAATTAAATAAATTAAATTACTTATGACATCATGATGATGCAGCGATGACCTCATTATTTAACGATTTAAATAAAATGGAAAGATAATGTAAATTATAAGACCTACACATGTCCAAAACCTATTAGGTGGGTGTATTTAGAACCCTTATCACCTTATCATCGAAACACATAAATTTGGGACCATTAAAATCCGAAACTCATTCTAAAATAAGGTAACATTTCTTTACTTTCCAAGAGTGCCCCTTCTCTCCTCTTATAAAAGGCCCCACCTATACCTCCTTACCCACACTTACCAAACCTTTGGCTCGGCCAAAACCAGCCCATTTTGTATCTCCACATCCCTCTATAACTTTTAGATGCCTCACTTTGGTCAGTAGTCTTTCCAAGGAATCCTTTGAGCTCAAACCAAAGGGAGTTACCCGATTTAAGGTAACGTCTTCACTTGACTCCTGTTGTGTTATTTTGCTTCTCCACCCCCTAAACTATTTTTATTCATTTCTTATGTAACAACACCAGTATCTTCAATATACTAGGATGTTGTTATGTTATGTATTAGAGCTACACTTTCACACACCGTCGTCTAATGGTTAAAGAACATACTGTTTCTGTGGATGGAAAATTACTGCCTCACGAAACGATGATTGTTCAATATTATCTTAAAACATTTCATGGTGGCCATTAAGATGTCACTATATTTATATATGATATATAATATTTTTATGTTTTACTTAAGATTATCTATCTTTCATTTATGTCATTCTTTTATGTCTTCCATTATGGGTATACGTGATATCTTCATTTTAGGACGTGCGGGCTACCGCCCCCTCAAAGTGATTTGATTCTTTAATACCATATGTGGTACGTTTAAAGGATATATTTAATGATATTATATATGATACCATACTGGAATTAAAATACTATTATGTATCATTATTTTTTAATTCCATTAAATATGAAATAGAAATGGAAGTAGCGTTCATGTGTGCGTACGACTTACCGTATCCATGAACGGTGCATTTCATTTCTTAACTCTAAATGTTATGAAATATTATAAATGAATGAATATACTGGATATATATGATATATATGATATCTAAATCATGAATAAAATTCAGGATATAATTGATATTTTATCACATGATCAACTTATAATTGTAAAGAGTTTATTTTTGACTCAAGTACCAATGATCGTTAAAACAACCGTTATTAGATTAAATAATAACATAGTGTTCATGACATAGTAATAAGTGATATAAAAGGATTAATGAACTTGAAAAAGGTTCTTAAGGAAGTATAAATTAACACATTTTTATTATTCAGAAGATTAAAGAACAATCGAGTCAAGTTGGACCCGAGGTAAGGGAACCTACCCCTCTCTTTCTTTTAAAGTACACTCTTTTATGACATTCCTTTTAAGCTCATATTTCTTATAAATGGGATGTTATTTTACATTAATCTTACTATAATTTTTTTTCATATGATGAGAGAACCTATTTTCCCTCATCAATCCATTTTTTAAGTTTTGATTGACGTCGTTAGCCTGCCGAATATTCGTAAGAGATCCAACCTCTCTCTTTCTTTTTTAAGTACTCTCCTTTATGTCACTTCTTTTAAGATCATCTTTGTTATTTTGGGGGATTTTTTTTATATTCCTCTTTCTTTAAATTTTATGTTAATATGGTGATATACCCTATTTTATCTCATCAATCCATTTTTGGATGTTTTAAGTGGCGCTGTTAGGCTGCCGAGTTTTCGTAAGGGATTTTTCATCTCACTTTTAGTCCTGTGAGATTTATGCTACATTTTCCACCATTTCCTTTGAGTGGTGTATGTACATACCATTATTATAATCTTTTTGTAATATAATTTCATTTATTGGTATTTACATATTTATTTTATGACCCTTCTTCAATGGGTGTACGTTTTGAAAGTTATCCAAGTCGGTAAGGGAACCTTTCACCCTACTCTTTTTAAAAGACATAATTTGTTATGTCTTTTAATTCACATACTATTATTTTGGGATATGTTCTTATATATCCTTATTGATTTAATTTTATGACCAACTGATGAGATTCCCTTGTTATCTCTCATCAACTCTTTTTCTGAATTTGGAAGTGACGCTATTAGGCTGTTGAATTTTTGCAAGGGAACTTCTTAACCCAATTTTGATTCTTTGGGATAAACTTGTACACCTTGAATATGTCTTTCTATGATTATTTGTGAATTTCCTATGATTGTTTTACACTTAATACCCACTTATATTTAATGTATTCATTTGTCACACATAAATATGTAACAGATTTATCCTTAGTCCAAGGATACCGTCTTTGTTTGGGACTTCGTCTCAATCTCCTTTCATTGAGGCATATTTTGTTTTATACACAACATTCTTTTATACAGTGTATAAAACCCTTTGACTTTTACGTTTATTCAAAAGGAATCTGTTTCTACGGAGCGTTTACTAAACAAAAAAAGGGAATGTTTTTGTCATACGTATGTGGAAACAATGACATCTCCGCCGCCATGACCATTATTTGAGTTTCGACTTCCTCTACAAGCCATACCTTCTTTTTAAAAGAAAAATAAATACAATGTTTTACTTTTCTTTTATTTAGGTATTGAAAATGGTTTTCATATTATTTTTATATCAATTTGTTGTATTGATATCTTGTTATTGAATAGTTGAAATGTTATGTTTCCTTTATGCATGTTTTGTGAGATAAGATTATGTTATGGTTCCTGGGAATTGTTATGAAGACGGATAGTTCCGTGATAAACTAAGGGCGGGTGAGCCCGATATATCTCTCCAATGCATTGGGTAACATGAAGGAGTGAAACATTAAGGTTTCTTCGAAGAGATATAGGGAATATACTATGGTGGGTATTCCAAATTTAACCAAGAGGGTTACTCCCTACGTAAGAATGTTATGAATGCCTCAAGTTACCTTTTATGTCTTATGATTTATATGATTTATTCATGATTTTATGAGGTATGTTAAAGTGCCTATGTTATAAGGGTAAAGTATGATTTCATTCTTATTTATATATGAACTCATGTTTCTTTTCCATATTTTTATAACCCTTAAGGAGCTTTTTATGCTCATCCCAAGTTTTTTTTTGAAATGTTTTTCACAGGTTAATCTATAGGTACATGATATGATGATAGTGTCAAGGAAGTGTCAAGAAATAATCCATGATTTATTTTTAAATATGTTTCTGTTGATGGGAAAAAATGAATACTATCTTTTATGTAACCACTTTGTTTAAATGTGGAATGTAATTCAAGTTTTATGATCTAATTCTCTAAAAATCTAAACCTGAAAAGATCCCCAATGGGTAATCCGGTAATAACTCAAGAATAAGTATGGTTTAAGGCTGGGGCATTATAGTTGGTATCAAAGGTCAGTTTAGATAACTTTATAGGTTAGGGAATTCTTTAAGCATAAGTGTCATTACTATAATGGTTAGGATTTTAGAAAGTGTCCTAGTTTTAGATAAAGTGAATGAGTAAGTATATCTTAGTGTTTATCTTCCTCATTAGTACATTATGGTTTTTTTGATATATTCAAACTGACCATTTTGGTTTTAGTAAATGGCTGGATCTAACAGCCACCAAAGTAACAGTGGATGTGAAGGAAACTGTGACAGTTTTTTGAGCGAGCAACTGAATGATATGGGAGCTCCAATGAGAACTCTTGTGTCTATCCTCAACCAACTATCTGGAGACATGATTGACCACCTAAAACTTCGTGATTTCTCGAAGTCATCATATATGAGAGAAACAAATCCCTACGGAACTACATGTAACAATCATAAAGGTAAGTGTGTTCAAAAACCTATGTGTCAAAGATGTGGAATGAAACCCCTAGGAAAATGTTTCAAAGGGACAGAAATATGCAATAGATGTGGAAATGAAGGACATAAAGCAAGAACCTGCCATGGTAAAAGGAAGCATCTGGTTGACTCAAGGAAAGGGAATGAAGTTCTTTCTAAGGGATCAATTGAATGTTTTAAATGTGGTGTTCATGGTTATCATGAAAACACATGTCCTATGATGATGTTTCGTGAATGGGATCACGAAGATCGTACAAATACTCGTTTACCAATACCTAATGCCATTATGATTAAGGATGAAGAAACTGACAATGACCAATCAAAGGTATGGATTATTTCATAACTTTTGTTTTCCTATTTTGGAATCTTAGGATATGATTCATGAATTTGTTTGTAGGGAAGATGTATTTCAGAACAAGATGTAAAGGAATGGTTAATGGATCATGAAGAATGTTGAATGAGTAAGAAGTCCACATATAAGGGCTTTAAGAGTTATGGTGAAATTATTAAGAGTATTAAGTCCCTTTTGATGATGGGGTTACATTAGAAGACTTTTTATAGTATGTGTAACCCTGATGTTTAATATATGAAAATTTTATTCAAGAAATAGTTATATGTTCTTTTGTGGACATAGTTATAAAGAACCATTTGGGTTTATTTGATCCTTTCTTTTGAGGTAATTATGGGTTACTATATGTTATGATGGAAGTGAAAGGCATGAGATAAAATTGAGGTTAAATTATGTTATGGTTATTTTTGATGATTTTATCTCATTTTGGGGAATGATTTGAGAATTATATAGTTTCGAAGGAGGACAACACGCGGACCGTGTGACAACCCGTAGTGTTGGACAAAGCTGCGGGAATCAAACCCACAACCAAAGTGCAACTGGTATTTATATCCTACCACTGGACTACGTGAAGTCCTTGGTTAGTATGACTTATTATTTTTAGTTAGGTGACATTATGAATTATGATAAAGTTGATTTTGGGTTATTTATGAAAATGATTAACCTGTCATGGAGGATATGTGATTAGGTTAATTACTTTTCAATACGAGACTTTAGGAGAAGCTGATATTGTTTGGAGATAAATGTTACGATTTAACATGGAAGAATATGTGACTAAATCCTTCAAATATTGGGGCTTCAATCATAGTTTGGATTACATTGAATAATTTTATGGAAATATTTTTTATCGAATGGTCCTTTTTAATCTTTGGGTTTTGTTAGATAAATTTTGGAGATTAAGAATAGATTTTCTTTTTATAAAGGGTTATCCTTTTCTGGATTATCTGATCTTGTACTAACCTTTTTGGTTTTGGTTTTGGTTAGAGTATAAAGACATGGGTAGTATATAGTTCTCTTTTTTGGATTAGGTGATTCTCTAGAAATTGATTATAGTACTCTTAATGCGAACAAGTCTTCCTAAATACTCATCTTTTGGAGAAAATATGAGTTTGATTAAGTAATCTTGTAAATGTTGAAAGTCTGCATGACAAGTAAGTATGTTTCATTATGATTTAGTTAAGCTTGAAAATAAATTCCTCAATGAAAAGTAACATAAAACAAAAATTTAGTCTCTTAACTTTTCCTACTGGGGAATCGAATACCGTTTAACCCATCACAAGTTTGTGATTTTCTTACAGTTGACTTTCTCCTAGACATGTTTACTATAACTCTCCATCAGAACATGACCCTTTGTTTTTTCCTCCATGTCCATATTTTTATACTTGTAATCCTAGTATGGGATAACTCGGGTGACCTTTGTACATATCATTATTTATTTTAATGTGATTTTTTTACTGACTCTTGTTCCGATGTGGGATTTTCAATAAGGATTCCAAGCCCAATTTTAAAATTCCGAGGACCCAATTCCCAAAAGGGGGGAAGGATGTAACACCCCAGTTAAATAAAGTGTATTACATTTTCACATTTATCCATATTTTTGAATAAAATATTACTATAAATTTAAAGGGGACGCTATGCTCGATGGCGTACCCAACACGCAACAACGAGTTTCTTGGAAATCTTACATTGCACTCTAATAATAAAATAATATTATTTTAAATGGTTGTTAAATCCTAGCTATTGTGATGGTGGGAATGAATAGATCTTACAAAAAAATTATTATATATGTTTGTAAAATATTTTTACTCTTTACAATAAATGTTAGAGGATTAAAAATGTGAATGAATCCAATTTTAAGCGTAAATATTCTAATATTCTTTAAAATGTCGATTAACCGCCTTTTGATGGAGATCCTCTTTTAAATCCACTTTTTTACAATTTTATGTGTTATATTTGACAAAATAAAATTCTTCTTTAGAATCGAGACATCAAAATTTACATTGTGTAAATTTTTGGTATTTTTTCGAAAAAGTTCAATTTTTAATGAATAGTGAATAATGTTGTATTTTAATTGAAAACCACTTATTAATATAATTTATTTATATGATGATATTATCTTTTTAATTAGTTTTAAAGTGAAATTAGAATATATTTTTACCATTTAATCAAATAGCTGTCATTGGAATTAATTTCACTTTGAAATATGACTTAAACTAGTGTCAATCTTTTGATATATATTGTTTCATAAAAACACACTATTTGTTCTAACAGCGGGAATTAATTATTAAGTTAATAAATGTAACTTATATTTTATGAATTATGTAAAATAGACATCATTTTTGAATTGTGAATTTCAAATATTTCTTAGGGTGAATTTTTGGTATGTTTCTGAAAAACTTCAATTTTTGATGAATAGTGAAACCACTAAGTGGTACTTATAAAAACTGATTTTCCGTTTAAATGAAATTTTGCAACCTTGGTGTTTTGAATTTCAAAAATACCACATAATAGGTTGTCATTAATAAGTAAAATGTGGTTCAATGGGGTTAAAATAATGTTTTGGTGAATAGTATCTTATTATGTTTTTAATCGCGATTAGAGGTAATTAGTGTAGTTTAAGTTGAAATAATGTTTTAACAATATGAAATGACCCATACACATGTCCTACAATCATTGGATGATTCAGGTACGACAAAGACAATCCATGGGTCAACTTGGGGACCCCATGTAGCCACTTTGGTTGGAAAATGACATAAATACCTTTTTATTTAATGTTAAAATTAAAATGTCAAAAACATGAGTTGTTTAACAAAAACAATTTTTAATGGGGTTATACAAGTAATATTATTTACTATAAATAGTAATTGTATAGATAAAAATATTTCCTACATCATAGTATTTTTGTTTATAATTTTTAAACATTAAATAAATTAAATTACTTATGACATCATGATGTTGCAGCGATGACCTCAATATTTAACGATTTAAATAAAATGGAAAGATAATGTAAAATCTAAGACCTAAACATGTCCAAAAACTATTTTATGGGTGGATTTCGAACCATTATCACCTTATACTTGAAACACCATAATGTGGGACCATTAAAATCCGAAACTCATTCTATAATAAAGTAACATTTCTTTACTTTCCAAGAGTGCCCCTCCTCTCCTCTTATAAAAGGCCCCCAACTCTACCTCCTTAACCACACTTAAAAAGCCTTTGGATCAGCAAAAACCTGCCCATTTTGTCTCTCCACATATTTCTATAACTCTTAGATGCCTCACGTTTTTCATAATTCTTCCCAAGGATGCCTTTGAGCTCAAACCAAAGGGAGTTACCCGATTTTAAGGTAATGTCTTCACTTGACTCCTATTGTGTTATTTTTCTTCCCCATACCCCTAAATTATTTTTATTCCTTTCTTTAACAACACCAGTATTTTCAATATACAAGTATGTTTTTATGTTAAGGATTCGAGCTACACTTACACACACCTTCGTCTAATGGTTAATGAACATACAGTTTCTGTGGATGGTGAATTACTGCCTCACGAAACGATGATTGTTCAATCTTCTCTTAACACCTTTAATGGTGGTCATTAATATGACACTATATTTATAAATGATATAAAATATGTTTATGTTTTCCTTAAGCTTATGTATCTTTCATTATTTCATACCTTTATGTCTTCCATAATTGGTATACGCGATATCTTCATTTTAGGAAGTGCGGACTACCGCCCCCTCAGAGTGATTTGATTCGTTAATACCACATGTGGTACGTATAAAGTATATATTTAATGATATTATTTATGATACCATACTGGAATTAAAATAATATTATGTATCATTATTTTTTAATTCCATAAAATATGAAATAGAAGTGGATGTTGCGTTCATGCCTACGTACGACTTACAGTCTCCATGAACGGTGCATTTCATTTCTTAACTCTAAATGTTATGTAATATTATAAATGCATGAATATACTAGATATATATTATATATATGATATCTACATCATGAATAAAATTCTGGATATAATTGATATTTTACCACATGAAAAACGTGTAATTATAAAGAGTTTATTTTTGACTCAAGTACCATTGATCGTTAAAACGACCGTTATTAGCTTAAATAATAAAATATTGTAAATGACATGGTAATAAGAGATATAAAAGGAATAATTAACTTGAAAAAGGTTCTTAAGGAATTATAAATTAACTCAAGTTTATTATTCAGGAGATTAATAAATGATCGAGTCATGTCGGACCCGAGGTAAGGGAACCTACACCTCTCTTTCTTTTAAAGTACAATCTTTTATGAAATTCCTTTTAAGATCATATTTCATATGAATGGTATGTTATTTTATATTACTATTACTTTAATTTTTATGTTCATATGATGAGAAAACCTATTTTCTCTCATCAATCCTCTTTGGATGTTTTGATTGGCACTGTTAGGCTGCCGAATTTCCAAAAGAGATCCAACCTCTCTCTTTCTTTTTTAAGTACTCTACATTATGTCACTTCTTTTAAGCTCATATTTTTTATGTTGGATGATGTTATTTTATATTCCTCTTACTCTACATTTTATGTTAATATGGTTAGATACCATATTTGATATAATCAATCCATTTTTGGATGTTTTAAGTGGCGTCGTTAGGCTACCGAGTTTTCGTAAGGGATTTTTCATCTCACTTTTAGTCCCGTGAGATTTATTCCACATTTTCGACCATTTCCTTTGAGTGGTGTATTTACATCCCATTATTATACTCTTTGTGTAATATAATTTCATTTATGGGTATTTACATATTTATTGTATGACCCTTCATCAATGGGGTGTACGTTTCTAAAGTTACCCAAGTCGGTAAGGGAACCTTTCATCCTCCTGTTTTAAAAAGACTTATTTTGTTATGTCTTTTAATTGACATAATATTATGTTGGGATACATTATTATATATCCTTATTGATATAATTTTTATGACCAAGTGATGAGATTCCATTTTTATCTCTCATCAACTCTTTTTCGGAATTTGGAAGTGACGCCGTTAGGCTGTCGAATTTTTGCAAGGGAACTTCTTAACCCAATTTTGATTCTTCGGGATAAACTTGTACACCTTGAATATGTCATTGAATTATTATTTTTGAATTTATTCTGATTTTTTTACACTTAATACTCAATTTTATTTCATGTATGCGTTTGTCACAAATAATTTTGTAACTGATTTATCCTTAATCCAAGGATGTCGTCTTTGTATTGGACTTCGCCCCAATCTCCTTTCATTGTGGCATATTTTGTTTTATACACAACATTCTTTTATACGGTGTATAAACCCCTTTGACTTTAACATTTATTAAAAAGGAATCTTTTTTATATGAAGCATTTACTAAACAACATAAGGGAATGTTTTTGTCATACGTATGCGATGACAACGACTTCTCCGCCGCCGTGACCATTATTTGAGTTTAGGATTCTTCTACAAGCCATACCATCTTTTTAAATGAAAAATAAATACCATGTTTTACTTTTCATTTATTTTGGTATTGAAAATGGGTTTCATAATGTTTTTATATCAATGTATTGTATTGATATCTTTTTATTGAAAGGTGGAAATGTTATGATTCCTTTATGCATGTTTTATGTGACAAGATTATGTTATGGTTCTTGGGAATTGTTATGAAGATGGATGGTTCTGTGATAAACTAAGGGAGGGTGAGCCTGATATATCTCTCCAATGCATTGGGTAACGCGATGTAGTGAAACGTTAAGGTTTATCCGAAGAGATTTAGGGAATATACTATGGTGGGTATTCCAAATGTAACCAAGAGGGTTACTCCATACGTAAGAATGTTATGAATGACTTAAGTTACCTTTTATGTCTTATGATTTCTATGATTTATTCATGATTTTATGAGGAATGTTAAAGTTCCTATGTTTTATAGGTAAAGTATGATTTCATTATTATGTGTATATGAACTCATGTTTCTTTTCCATATTTTTATAACCCTTACTGAGATTTTTATGCTCATCACATGTTTTTTTGAAATGTTTTTCACAGGTCAAGGGAAAGGTACATGATATAATGATAGTGTCAAGGAATTGTCAAGAAATAATCCATGCTTTATTTTTAAATATGTTTCCATTGATAGGAAAAAATGAATAATATCATTTATGTAACCACTTTGATTAAATGTAGAATGTAATGCATGTTTCATGATCTAATTCTCTAAAACTCTAAACCTGAAAAGATCCTCAATGTGTAATCTTCTAATAACTCATGATTAATTATGGTTTAAGGCTGGGGCCTTATATAATTCATGGTAAAAGTATCTCATAACATATATTGTAATAATTAAAATGAATATAATAAAAAAAAAATTCATATCATTTATTATACCATGGTTTTTCCATAGAATATAGATATCTATTTCAAAAGTGGATATCCTAAATCATAGGATAACAATAGAATCTAGATGAAAACAACCTAACAAAATATATATGTAAAGGGTATTCCTAGTTTGGAGTATATGATATCTGTGGTAAAAAGAAAAAATATTTTGATAGTTCTTGTTATTCGAAAGGATTTTCATATAATTTAAAAATATTGAAATATAAGAGGAATACATAATTGCTACACAAAAATCTGGCATGATAGAAAATACAACAGACATGTGGTTTTTTGTTATCAAGATGAAGATACTAAGTGACTCCAACTTACATAAAATTACCCTTACCAATCTAGGAACATACAATACACTATATAGAGATACCATGATAATGATGTGAAAATAGTTTATTGTGAATGGTTTATATGATAAGGGGAGTATTTAACATAAGGTTTTATTAATAACAATGTGAAAAAAAATTATTTATATAAATTATTAAAATATATTAATTTAAAATTGTAAATTAAGGGGGATGCTTGAAGTAAACCTTACCTCACTATGCTTATGTAATTCAAACCATTTCCATGAAGACATATAAATATTTATAAATCAATAGATATCTACGTGAAATAATATTAGAGGAAATTCATTGTTAATGGTAAATTAAATTCTTATAGAATAGAAATATAGACTAGATATTTATATATGAAAATCAATAAAAAGTTTATTGTATTACTAGATTGGTGATTTGATTTTAATGAAACTGTTTATTCGTGAGAAGTATATGGTTCAAATTTCTAAATGAATGATTAAGGTAAATTAAAATTTTTAAAATAAATAACTATTATATTAATTAAAATATCATATTAATAAATTTATCTAAATAAAAATAGATAATTTTTTTTTATGAAATATTTTATACACATACAATATTTCACTACAAATTTTTTTTTCTATTTAACAAATACAGATATTGAATATTATTATCAAATTTCAATGCCCTAAATTAAAAATTGTAGTTCAATTTACAATTATATTTCTCAAATTAAATGAAAATTTATTATTAACTAATAGATGTAAATATTATAAAATTGTATATTTTTTTATTTTCCAAGGATTTTATTGTTCACATTATTTTACATATTATTTATAAATTATTTATAATTATTTATTATTTTTACTAAAATAAATAAATTTTATATATATTATATTTTTTATATTTAATTGTAACATGCTATATATTTCTAATGATCAAATTATAGTGAGATGACTGAATTATAGTATTGATATTCCATTGGTTAAATTATAATGCCTAAATAATCCCTCCAAATATATTATTAAACATTATATGCATTTTATACATTTTTTCATGTTCTAATATAATTATTTAATTTTAATAAATTATTTATATTTCATGAAATTATAATACCACATATCAATTTTAAATATTTCTAAAAAATTTAAGTGTATTTATTGTTGTGGAATTCATGGTTGTTTGTGATTGAAAATAATTTGAAACTCATTCATGATCAATTTCAATATTTATTACATGATATTACATTGTCTATTTAAATGAAATGTAGAAATATCTTATTGCTTTTGTTTTATTATAACGAAATAAAATAATACTAATGTCATAAGCTTTTAAATAATTATTCATTATTATTTTATTTCTATATAATAATTTATATATCTATTAAATTTATAAAAATTAATAGAAAAAAGGATTAAAAATCAATATATATCTTTTTATATATAAACAATAATGTATAATTAATATATGTTTTTTGAACCTAGGAAAAATAATACAAATGGTTTTTTTTAAAAAATTTTGTTTTTATTATTTTTTTGTTGATGGAAATCATGATCAGACAATGTGAGGTCCATGTATTAAATAATTTCATTATAGTGAAAATATATTATATATAGAACCATTTTCTAACTTCTAAAAATGATTTGTATAATATATTATATTTGTTATAGTTTTTTTACATAAGATATGATATTGGAATCATTTATGGATATGAATAAAACCATTACATAAGATAGAATGAATTATACAAAAATGCATGCATGAAAAATGATTGAATGTTTTATTGAGTATAATAACATGATATAAATGAATAATAAATAAGGAATATATATAGATTCAAAAAAATGAATATTGATTATAGTTTGAATAATTATAATTTCACCAATAATCTTAAAATTACATGATAAAATAACTTAAATTTCTTTCATTTAATGTCATGTATTAAAGATAATGGATCATATCGTCCCATTGAGAGGGGTGGAATTTAAAAAAATTTTATAAAATTATTCTATTATAAATTTGACACCCATTTCAGTGTTTAGAACTATATATCAGTAAATATGCGTGAATTTGTTTATTTATTCCCAAAAAACCTCACAAAATTCATATTAGAAATTAAAAAGAGACAAAAAACGAACGATTTTTACAAGGTGAAAACATTATAAAAGAATATACTCCCTTATATGTTCAAATCACTTTGTGTGATATATTCTATTACTCATTTAAAATGATTATAAATCCGGGCAGTCATATTCCTGATCCAATTGGGTGAAATAACATTCTAGAAAATACTATATCCTGAAATCCCATCATTCTACAATCATATGTGGATATTAATACACTATATCACTCTTTTTAAAAATGGTCATTCCATATGAAAACATAAGAAATGTCTTCCTTATGCTCTGAGAAGACTCTACATAAACTGTAAGACCATTTCCTAACATTGTTGATCTACTAAAAAAAAATAATAAATACCAATTTTATTCATGATATCTTTTTTCTCTATCTTATAAAAACTAAAATTAAAAAACATACAATGTTACGAGAAACATCAATGTTCATAACATATACATACTTGTTTTGAATTTTTGTTTTTCTTAATAAAATTAGGCTCCTTAAATCCAAAAATACCCATCACGATTCACTGTATATTCCTGTTTCTATCCTAAATAATTTAAATAAAAAAATTTCTTAACCATTTCACTATATTTTATTAGTTCTTGAATTTCACCAGTATTGTTATTTGAATGAACATAACAATTATATACACACCCATTCTATAAAAAAGAAGATCTACGAGTACCGTATCTTCTGATCATCTATAATTATAGTCAACTATATTCAATAACTCAAACGATATTATTGTTAAAAAAATTTAATGTATTTTTATAAAAAACCTTCAATAATCATTATGTATTCCAAAAATAAGGGAATGAATCATGAAGTCAAAATTGTTATTTTTGAATCTTGATGTCCATCTGAACATCATGAAATTATCTTTAATGTCACAAAAATTATATATGTACTCTATAAGAATAATCATATTGTCTATAATTTATATGAAATATATTACTATGATATAAACATTATTATAGAAATAATTCTAATTAAACCTCTTACTGAAAATTCTACATACAATGAATCGTTGAACTATTACTAGAAATCCACCTAATGATCTGGTTTTCATCATGCAATTCTTATAAACCACTGTCTGAACTCAAGCCTATGGAATCAATCATATTCATTAATCATTGTATCATCAATAAATATAATCACTCATGCTAATAGGTACAATAATCCTTACATTTCATTATTTTATCCTCATTTTATCATCAAGAAAAAGTGAAATTATATACATAGAATATCTTCTTGATTAAAATCATATATCTTCAACTTTTACATCATCCTTTTCTTAAATTTCATTTACCCAAATCTACATCAACTAATTAAATATTCATTATCATTATATGGATCTATCAATTATATCTGTATTTCAAAAACACCTCTGGAGTTGATTCATCCAATGTTATTATAATTATTGAATAAATAAAAATATTTTATTTAATAGCAAGATAAACATCTATTGATTTATCTTTCAACTCATATTTTTAGAAATATAAAAGATCATAATTATGATCTTTATATATTTTTTAGATTCGATTTGAAATCATAAAAGTTACAATTTTATAAAAATAGTGTATTCTTATTTATTACAAAAGTTTTTCCATTTGTAATATTTTAACAATATATATCAGAGAGTATCTTTAGTACTCTTTAAAATATATCACAAGAAAAAATATCATCTTTTTTTCAATAACATTGTAAACCACTTACATCCTTTATATCACATACACTTATGAAATTTCCAATAAGGAGTATCTTTTAGTTACAAAATCATTCCCTTATAACATCTAAATTTTCATTCTCCACCATAAATTATCTTCTAGAATCACATCAACATCACATCACGAGGATAATATTGTAACATCAAGATAATATCATCTAAATTTACTTTAGGGTAATTTAAAATATGTACCTCTACCATTTTATCTCTTATGATCTTTATTCACAAATATTCCCGAATATATAGTCTTAAAAAGGTTTCTTTTGTACGTATATCATCAAGATACTTTTAATTTTACATATTAAATCATATAACACAAGTATTTCCACATCAACCAAATTTGATTAAAAAATAATTAGAAAATGTGTTAATAGATTCTAATTTAATAAATTAATTTCCCATCGATGGTTGTTTTTACAATAATATTTAGATCATTTCACAAAAACAAACATATGTTCAGATCAATAATCATTATATGAACTTATTCATAAAATATACATATTTATATAAAATTTCATTGACTTCATATTTTATCCTAATTGAATTGTATTTTCTCCCATGTATTTATAATAAATTCAATGGATAAGGTGTTTGGGAATTTTAAACTAATCATGTGCTTTATTAAGATATTCAATTTCACTATCTCACCATATAATACATTTTAGTGAAAATTTCTTTAAATGAGTAATGGTTTTATTCAATTTTCATAATGTAACGATCCATTGATTAGTGATATATATGGATTTATGAAAAATTAATTGTGTAAAAAATAATAGTATCCATTTTTGAAAGATAAAATATCAACAACTAATTCATTATGTGAAAAAAATTATAAATAAAAATATTTCGGTTGTTCTAAAATACATTAACAAATATATCATCTAAGTAAATATAATCTAACATATTAAAAATATTAACCTTAATTAATTTTTACCCTCTTCCATATCACCTTTTGTTTTAAAAAATCAATATATACCTATTTTTTTATAATTGATTTCTCTAGATATAAAATTCAACTATAAATAGCATACCTCACAGATGGTCAAATATTCTGATTATATAAATTCATTGTTCATAATCTCATCATTATATAGAAACTCCATGTTTAGATGCTCTAATATTTTAAACAATAATGACTCCAATTATATAGTTTTGTGGTTGGTATAAATTAAAATTATTATACCTTATTAAATTTATTCCTCATAATCGGTTTTCATAGATCTTTTAAAATGTTTTATATATTATAATACATAGATCTCTAGACACTTTTTATTTTCAAGTCTTCCTTAAGGTGTAATAATTATTGATATTATTCATCATGGATGATAATAATTGAAGTGTTGAAAAAATTAATCATTATTCCATTTGAATTAACATACTACATAATGGAAATCAATTATATATGTCATATTTTAAAATATTTATATTTATTTTGAAACTCCAAACAAATTGTATCTCCTTGAATTCCATACACAATAAAATTAAATAAAACACATATAATTATAATTTGGTATCTTTTTTTCTTCTCCACTTGAGATATAAGATGATATATATTTCACAAATCATAAACTCCTATAATCTAGATAGAACTTATAGTGAACTATACAACATTGATTTGTTTTTGGTTCTATAGACTTGATCATCCACGGATAGTATTGAACTAATTTTAAATTAAGTTAAATTCTTGTGTGGGACATTATTTTACACATAAATTATAAACTATAATGAATTATTTAGTTCTTATAATATCATACTTTCTACCTCTATCTAGTATGGATGTAAATTCCTTCATACTTTTGGCACATTCTTGAATTACAACTTGTATAAATTTTCATTCTCTTAAAAAAATACTATATAATATATATTTATTTATTTTCACTTAGTTTTATTCTCTATCTCCTATTATCCCTATAGTATGTTCACGTATCATTTAAGAGTGTGACTAGATTAAACAAAATGATCCACAATTGTTTCCTATGTATTTATATAAAATAAATATAATAATTTCAATATATTCCTCTACAAAAAATATTATACATCAAAAATATCATTAATTTTGATTTTTATAATATATACTTAAAATTAATTAGTATAAAATCAAGCAACCATGCCATGAATTATTTTATGAAAATGGAAATAAATTACATTGAGTATAAGAAGTTACCATTAGAAGCTCAGTTTTCCAGGATTTGAAAGGAATGAAATTAAATAGTGTTTTGCATAGTCAAATCTAGAGATGACATCCAAAAATTATTACATGAGTGAAATAATTTACGAAATAAAATCAATCTCAATGAAATTTCTATGATATCCCTATTTATAGAATCACCACAAGTGAAAACTACCATGGATTTAAATATTATTAGATCTATTGAAGAGATCTTAAATAGCTGTTATACTTGAAATTATGATGCTCAAATCATATAGTTATTAATGTGGTATGTTATTTATCAAATATATTTTATAGTACATGAATTCTCATTTATAAATAAATTGATAAAATTAATGAGATTATTTTGATTTTTTTAATATTTTACTTTTATCATATATATTAATTGAAATTAAATATAATACATATAATTTTCTTATGAATAATATAAATCTAATATAATTAGTAAATTATAAGAAATCAATATGAAAAATAATTTATATATTGAAAAGTTAGTTTCATTGGAATATAATTTTCCCTATATTTAAATGTTTTCTAAACATAAAATTCATCATTTTTATAATTTTATTTGAAAAGAGATAAAATTATTTATTGGTTACCCATGTAAATATGAGCTAAATATTAATTTTCTATGTAAATAAATTTATTTTTTTGGTAAATAATATGAAATAATTCTTTTAAAAATGCTGTAATGATTATAAAATTATCATGGAGTATGCATAAGATAATAACATATAAAAATATTTTTAAACGAAAATTTTTTTTTAGTAAAAATATTCACTTGTTAATAATATTTTGAATTCATTTTACCCTATTAAATTCATTGGAAAAAATTGGTAATACAGTATTTTGAAAATAGATATTATTTTCTTATGTAAAAAAGAGTTTTCATTACTTGAAAAAATAAAATTTTTAAAATAGGAATTTAATTTTGTAAATTAATATTTTTACATTATGAAATATTTTTAAATTAAAATTCTTATTATGAAATTATGATTACTAATATTATATTTAATGGCCATTATAGATGTGGAAGGGTTTTTTTCAATTAATTTTTTTATTAATGTTGCGTAACTATTATTAAATTAATAAAATTTATATATTATATATAATGTCCTTGATATGATGTTTTGGAAATATAAAAAATTATTTTATCACTCGTTTAATTATAACTAAATTTTTTATAATATTAATAACATGTAATTTGTAATACAACATTTTTCAAAAATAAATATATTCAAAATATTATATTATTTTATTTAAAAGATAATTTTCCCTTATAAAATAATTTAATTAGATTATATGAATATTATATTTATTTTCAAAACATAAATCATGGTATGTTAGGTTACCTTTTATTTTTTCTGAAATATAAATTACATAGGTAAAAACTAGGTGAACTAGTGAAAACCGATGTAGTAAAATGTAAAAAACATGTTGTAAACACATAAAAATATTCAAAAAATTATATTAAAATGAGTTTAGAGGATTTTTAAACCTTATATCACCCAAAATTAGTTATATCACGATATGGATCCATTTATCCATGAATAATTTGATTACATGACAGATAAATTAATGGTTATTTAAAAAAATTCTATTTTATTCACTTATGAAAAATGCTAGTTTATTCACTTCCAGATCATTTCTCCAGCTATTAAAAATGTTTTTTCAATTAATGATTCTACTGAATAATCTACTCAACAATATACCCACTTTATAGAATAATTTTTCTTTCTAAAAGACAAATCTAAAAATATTTATGTTGTTAACTGATGGAGGACATTAAATGGGGGTGCTAATGTTCCAAACCAAGCTCTCTTATTTATTTCATTATTCTAACACATAAAACAAAATCTATAAATGAATGAATTATAAAATAACTATAACAATATTCTTGAATTTTTTTGTGGCAAAATACTATCCAATTTATAACATCCTCTAAACTATTCTAAGATTGCTCATTTGTTTTACAAACAAATTTCCAATTCCTTTTGTGACACAATCAATTTTTCATAATTGGGTTATAAGTATAATTCGAGGGGAATATTTATTGACAAAATATTATAAATTTTTTATCATTATTTAATTTTGTATCACTTCTTACATCATTTATTTTATATTTAGATGGCCACCTCAACCACACATATGTGCGGGCTACCTCCACCACAAACAGGTTAAATTTAATTTTTTTTGAATATTATTTTATTGTTTTTATAAATCTCTTTCAAATATATTTAAAATAATAAAAATAACTAAATAATAAAATGATTCACTATAATAATTATATTATTACTAATGAATAACTTTCTTAAAGATAGTCACTTATATGTAATTATTTCGATTATTATGTCTGTTTATCAAATTACGTGATCAATACTATAATTTTCTATAATAGGATAATATGGATGTATAAATACTATTGATATTAGAAACTAATTAGAATTTATTTTTTTATGGTTCTATAATAATTATATGAACATTTATTTTATTATTAATAACACTCTTTATTCGTTCAAAAATCATAAAAACCAGCTCACCACTGTGTTTTGTATCATGAATCAAAAACAAAAGTCTTCTGATGTGAAATTAGAACATTAAAATCAGTAAATGAATTATATTCCAATTAGAATAATTGTATTTTATTTATGAACCAATAATATGTAAGATGAAATTAAATCTCTTATTATGTATATAATACAAAACATAAAAATGATGCTAATAAAATTTGATGATATAAATAAAATAAAACTAAAAAAATTAATAATTTTTTAGAAATGTGGTTTATAAATAGATATAAGTATGAATAAGTATCACATAAATATTATTAATATAATGATATTTTTATATATTAGGTTATATAAATATCTTTCAATTGGGATTATGGTTGAAGATTATTTATATTCATTTTAATTTCATCTGTGATGCTAGAATATTAGAATAATTATTTCATTTATATGATTTATTCACTTCCCTGATTATTTCACATGTAATGAATGAATTTCCTTTCATGATATTTGTCACGACCCCCTCCCCACAAAGTGTACCCCTACTGGGCCGGCAATGTGAGAAGGGAGATAATGACCCCCGAGTCCCGCCTCCAGTAGGCCCCCGGTTGGCGACTAGCACCGAGGGTATAATACACACACAAATGGGAGGCATTACCCTCTATGAGAACACATGCAGAAGAGAGAGATATAATATACTCCAGTCAACTCCAACTCAGAACTGAAATGTAAAAGGAAATCAAGTACATATATGAAATGTCATACAAAAGTACTACAACTGAAAGGGAAAACTAAAAGTACCCAAAATAAAGAAAAACAGCAGCGACCACGAGCCCGAACAGCTCCTCCTCCAACCATAAGCTAGTAGTAACCCGCTTGATCTCCAACTTGCTCCAAGTGACCTGAAAAACAGTTTATATGTACATAGGGTGAGTATAACAGTATACTCAGTAGGATCCTCCCCAAGCCTCTCGTGCAAAGGTAAAGAAAGCATGATAAAGCCCAGTGAACAACAAGTGAAACTAACTCGTCACCTAAATAGGTATACTATGTTCCGAACCTCACCATGGATACTTTCACCAATTAACGTATACAAGAATATAGAATATAGTAAAGAATATCAAGGGTACCCCGCTACTACTTCCCCACTGTTTTTCCGCTATGCCCCAACGACATATGTCCTGTGCATCTCTCTCCAAAGGCTTTCCCGCAGACCCCTGGGCTATGCTCCACAATCTGCACCTCGTGGACCACAAAGGCTTGCCCGCATACAGCTGGGCGAAGCACCACACCGTCCTCGCAACCAAAATTAACCAGGTAGTTTCTGGGAGCCACCATAGCTCGTATAACATGTATCCTACGTCGAGTATTATACCTCAAGCCATCACATCACATACGCCGAGTAAGGATCCTCAAGCCATCACATCCTATACACGTTACACCTATAGTATTCCACAGGATACTATATCCAGAATATATGTGTGGGAAATAACCACAAGCCATCACAGCCCTCTATACACATATATGGGTAAAACTAACCATTGTGCCTACCAGCACAAAGATCTACCAAGAGAAGAGAGCGGGACCAAAGGGGGTAGTCATCCATTCAACCTCCCATCAGAATGTTGGGGAAAACACCCCCCCAGGGCTCAGAATCCCAGGGGTGTCAGTTGCCCTTACCGACAGGGTGGAGTAGCGTATAGAAACACAAAAAGTACAGAATATATAAGTAACTCACATCCACACTATGGGCATTACCTAGTCTTAGATACAACTGCAGCTAACGTCTCTCAGACTCCACGATGCTACTTCAAAGACTTGGTATCCTACAAGCACACAACCATTTGAAGAGCTTTATTAGATTACTCCATTCTCATTTTATCAGTTCCACTGTACGTTAATTAATTCTTTAATCATTAATTAAGAATGAACAATTCCACATTAAACTGAATTGGAATCACTTTCAAAAACAACTGCTCCTTTTTATGATTCACATCACCTTTAAATTCCAGCATCTCCATCCCCGTGGATTTTCACCATTTAATCAAACATTCATTACAGAATTACTTTTCCACATTCCCAAGCATTCTAGAAAAGAATCTTATGCTTCTAAACACAAAGGAAGCTCAACACGGTGAGTAGATATACTAGCCGTCGAGTATTTGCCGCCTATAGAAAGAGCATAGAACCATCCTCCATCGAGAGGCTAAACACGGAAAGCACGTGGCATACCCCACGTGTCGTCACCTCCTTCGGAAAGAGGGTAAGCAAGACCAGCTGCCTTGAGCAGTGGGGAAAAGTAAAGCAGATAAAAAACCAAACCAAACCACCAACATCAAACCATCACATTCATCTCATACCATCAACCTTGGTGTCCTCCCTGACACCCATATGCATAAACAGATGCATCTCGCCACACTAGGTGTCATCCGCTGCCACAACCATAAGTCTCCATGCCTCCACATATCACAACAGCCATCCAGGCTCACATCACAGCACAACAGCAGGAAAACAAACATCACAAAATGGGCTCTCGGCCCATTAACAAGGAATTCAGCCTTCAAACACAATGAGCACTCAGAGCTCCAAATCATAAGGCATTCAGCCTTACTAGCAAGCGGGTAACTCAGAACCCTTTTTGAAATTCCCACATAATCTTTTTTGTAATCCATATGGAATTGGCAGATTTGTTATTCGTAGGTTCCAATCATGGATACCTAATCATCAAGCTATCACAATTAAATAACCATGCTTACTTCCCTAATTTGATTATCCTCAAATTAGAACAACTACAACAACGTCATTAACCAGATTAATTTACATGCCTCTTTATCTTTAGCCAATTAATTAACAATTAATTTCGTCTTTACGTTCGTTATCAATTTCTAACATGAACGAACAATAAATCAAAGAAAACATAGATATCACTATATCTAGGAAAACATGAGGAAAACCGTTATCACGGTATAAAGCAACAGCATGCGATCAACCAATTCTTTTAATCCGGTTCAAGTATTTAATTAGGTCAATTTCATTGTGATCCGAAGAGATAAATCATGCTAATTCTATGATTGCACATATACAATTAGAGAATCCATGAATCCCCTACCTCAAACAGTTCCTCAAGTTCTTTATCCACACAACAGGTCACGATCCTCCCCTCGCGACAACTGCATCCACCGGAGGATGCTGCGGTATGACAGTACAAACCAACCCCAAGAAACCCATTAGAATATTGGAAATTACATGTTATTATTATGGAAAGGAGGATAGGAGATGATAAACCCCAAAAGAATGACGATACAACATACCTTATTGGAAAGATTGACCGACACAGTTCGGTTGCATCCAAAACAGAGCAGAACCAATCCTAGGAGTAAAGATTGATTGTGCAACTCCTACGGGAAGGATTGAAAGGTTCTAGTGTCTCTTATCTGAGAAAAAATGGAAAGAACAAGGGAGAATGATATCTCGTCCTTTTTTAAGATTTAACGAGGTGACGATTTAAGATCCGGTTAATTCTCCATTAAAAACGGATCACATTAACCCACGCGGTTTGACCATGTAAAACATTACAAGCCTTGGGAATAATTAATATAGGATTTATGGCATTTGAAACGGACTTAAGAGCCCTTAAAATAAGGCTTTAAATGTATTTTACGTCAAAGGAAACGTCAAAAGGGGAAAAACTGTAGGAGTCTGGAAACACTGTTCACCCACTGTTACTGTACACCTACCGATCTGTGCTACCGATCTATGCTACCGATCTGTGCTATCGATCTGTGCTACCGATCAGTGCTACCGATCAGTGCTACCGATCGGTGCTACCAATCAGTGCTACCTATCTGTGCTACCGATCTGTGCTACCGATCCGTGCTACCGATCAGTGCTACCGATCCGTGCTACCGATCTGTGCTACCGATCTGTGCTATCGATCAGTGCTACCGATCTGTGCTACTGATCAGTGCTACCGATCAGTGCAACCGATCAGTGCTACTGATCAGTGCTGCCGATCTGTGCTACAGATCTGTGCTACCGATCTGTGCTACCGATCTGTCAGACCGATCGCTGAGACCGATCTGTTACTGTTCATAAAACTGGAAACACTGTTCACAGAACTGGAAAATTGGCAAAGTGTTGGGGATAAGTCCTCTTGACCTCCCAGAACACCTCCAACACCAACATTTCACAATGTAATGGACCGGAGAGGTCCGGGACATTACATTAGATACCTCTCAAAACATTCTCGTCCTCAAGAATTAAAAACCAACCCAGAAGAGAAGAGGGGTCCGAACAACCACCCCATAAGATACCTCTCAGGGAAAAACCACAATGAGTTGTTCGAAAGCTGAAACAAAACTCAAACATCTGGGAACAAATAATCCATACCCAAACAATTCATTCACAACATCACATCAAAGGTACATAAATAAAACATGAAAGGTATAACCAGAGAGAAAACATAATTACATGAAAGGAGTTAAACATTAAACAACTCTGGGTACTGAGCACGTATCTGTGACACACGCTCCCAGGTACTCTCCTCCATGCCACCGTGTCTCCACAAGACACGAACTAAGGGGATAGAACGCCCACACAATAATTTCTCCTTGCGGTCTTGGATCTCCACAGGTCACTCCTCGAAGGTTGCATCATCGTCAATATCGATCTCTCCCCAATCATTAATATGAGATTCATCATGAAGATAACGACGGAGCTATGATACATGGAAAACATCATGTATCCGACTCATATGAGGGGGAAGTGCCACTCAATACGCCACAGCTCCAACACGAGCTAACACCTCGAAAGGCCCAACAAACCGGCGAGAAAGCTTACTTCCACAACCAAACCTTCGCTGCCCACGACGGGGAGTCACCTTTAGAAACACATGATCCCCATCATTAAACTCTAAGGGTCTCCTTCTTTGATCAGCATAATATTTCTGACGATCTTGTGCTGTCTTCATCCTCTCACGAATCACCTGAACCATCTCTGTTGTATTCTGCACTAGTTCTGGTCCGAGAATTGCTGACTCTCCGACCCCAGTCCAGCACAACGGAGAACGGCATGGCCGGCCATACAAGGCTTCAAACGGTGCCATGCCGATGGTAGAGAGAAAACTATTTTTGTAAGGGATCTCTACCATGGGTAAGTGATTCACCCATGAACCTACAAAATCAAGAACACAAGAGCGCAACATGTCTTCAAGAGTCTGGATTGTTCGCTCTGTCTGACCATCCGTTTGAGGATGAAAAGCAGTGCTAAGGCATAATCGAGATCCAAAAGCATGCTGGAGACATCTCCACACCCTAGAGGTAAAACGAGGATCTCGATCAGAAATGATCGTCTTAGGAACTTCATGAAGCCTCACCACCTCCTCCAGATACTGCCTCGACAAAACCTCCACTGAGCTCGACTCCTTGATTGCTATGAAGTGGGCCGATTTAGTTAAACGATCCACTACCACCCATATAGCATCATGTCCTCCCGGAGATCGAGGTAAACCTGTAACAATGTCCATTGATATGTCCTCCCACTTCCACTGGGGAATCACTAAGTGCTGGAGAAGACCACCAGGAACACGGTGTTCGGTCTTCACCTTCTGGCAGACTAAACATCGAGACACACATTCTGCAACTGTACGCTTTAGCCCAGACCACCAAAACTGACTCCTCAAGGATCGTTACATCTTCTTCACACCAGGATGTACCGCCAAGGGTGAACTATGGAACTATCGGAGAACCGTCTCACGCATCGCCAAGGGAACAAAAAGTCTTCCATGATACAACACTCAGTGTTGTTTATCCTCCGATCAACCATCAGGGGACTCACAACATACAACTCTGTCTCTACAAACTTCCACCTCTAGATCACCCAACTGAGACTCTTCCACCTTCTGCATCAGGGATGACTGCACCGTCATCTGGAAAAGACAACCTCTACCCCCAACTTCTCCCATATCAAGATGCAAAGCTGATAGCTCTTCCATCACTCTCCAGGAATCACCAGATTCACGCACAACATCATTACGTGACTTTTGTCTCAGTGCATCAGTAACAAAATTTCCCTTCCCAGGTGTATACGATATTTCAATGTCGTATTCCTGCAAGAACTCCATCCACCGACACTACCGCAAGTTCAAATCCCGCTGAGAGAAAACATACCTCAAACTCTTATGAACGGTGAAAACCACAAAGCGCTCTCCAATGAGGTAATGTCTCCACAACTTCAGCGCAAACACCACATCTGCCAACTCAAGATCATGGGTGGAATAGTTGCATTCATGGGGACGCAACTGTCGAGACCCATAAGAAACAACAGACCTCTACTGCATGAGAACACAGCCTAGCCCCAGATGTGAAGCATCAAAGAAAACATCAAACTGGCCTCCCTCCGCTGGAAGACAAAGGACTGGAGCACTTACCAACTTCTCCTTTAGATATTCGAATGATGCCTGATAATGATCAGTCCATATGAACGCTTGATCCTTCCTGGTCAAAGATGTCATAGGAGTCGCAACTCGGGAGAAATTAGCCACAAACCTCATATAATAGCCTGCGAGACCATGGAAACTTCGCACCTCTAACACGGTCTTGGGGTCTGGCCAAAACACCACTGCTTCTATCTTCGAAGGATCCACAGCTACTCCCTGTTGGGACAAAACATGTCCCAAGAAACGAACTTCTTGAGCCCAGAACTCACACTTGGACAACATCCCAAACAACCGATGTTGGCGAAGAACTCCCAAAACGGCTCGTAGATGCTCTGCATGCCCCTCTTCAGATGTGGAGTACACAAGGATGTCGTCGATGAAAACCACAAAAAACTTGTCCAGGAATTCACGGAACACAACATTCATCAACCCCATGAAAACAGCTGGAGCATTTATCACGCCGAATGGCTTTACAACAAACTCATAATTCCCATGATGACAGTGGAAAGCAGTCTTCGGGATATCCTCATCCTTTACACGCATCTGATGATATCCTGACCGCAAGTCTATCTTTGAAAACAAACTTGCAACCTTCAGTTGATCGAATAGGTCATCAATCCGCGGGAGAGGATAGCGGTTCTTTATTGTCACTTTGTTTAATCGACGATAATCGACGCACAAATGCGAACTATCATCGGCCTTTTTCACAAACAAAACTGGTGCACCCCAAGGTGACACACTTGGCAAAAACAAAACCACACTGCAACAGACCATCGAGCTGAATACGTAGCTCTCGTAACTCAGAAGGGTCCATCCTATACGGAGACATAGAGATAGGAGACGCTCTCGGCTGTAGCTCGATCCCAAACTCGATATCTCGTCGAGGGGGTAAGGATACAACCTATTATGGAAAGACATCAGGGTACTCCTCTACGACCCTAGGAAACGCCAACTGTTGAACCTCTGAAGAACTCAGCATCATCCCAGCCATCATGGATGATAAGGATGAAACTCGTCTATGACTCATCCGAGGATTTCTCTCACCAACAAACACTACTGCTTCTCCATCTTCATCAAAGAAAACGACCTTCTTCCTGTAGCAATCCACAATAGCCTGCACCGAATACAACCAATCCATGCCGAGGATGACATCATATGGTTGTATTCGTAAACATAGGAAATCTCCCCAAGAGCGGTGCTGCCCCAACACTAGCTCACAGTCTCTACATACTTCAAACAAGCTAGCTCGACCTCCAACTAGCGTAGTCAACACCAAGGGCACTGGAAGCCTCTCTACCTCATGTCTCAAAGCGTGGACAAGGGTAGGGGATATAAAGGAGTGTGTCCCTCCTGAATCAAACAAGGCATACACCAAGGTAGAAAACAAGCAAAGGGTACCTCGAACGACATCTGGCTCACCTGGGGCTGGCAACGCTAGAGCATGAAGCTGACCATGACCACCTCCGCGGCCTCTCTGACCCGGATGACAACCACCACCACGACCACACTCTGCTCTCAGAGGACGGGGAGCGTCATGGGGCTGTCCTCTGCCTGCTCCATCTACCCTCGGGTGATCTAAAGCTGGTATAACCTGCTACTGCTGCCTCGGCTGGAACTGCCTCAATGGAGGAACCTGGAGTGGAGCGCCTGGTGCACGATGACTTCTCTGAAAAGTCGGGCACTCCCGCTGCTGATGACCACGACCACCATAAGAAAAACAAGTGCCTGATCCCTTGGTATAGGCCTGAGAGTTGCTGCCTCCAGAGAAACGATATGGGAAGGGCTGGGACCTACCCCCAGGTGAAAGGAAACTCTTCTGTCTTGAAAACCGGGAACCCCGGACCACAGCTCTGCTTCGTGAGGAATCATGACGATTCCCCTCTCGTGACGATCCAGTCCTGGTCAAAGTCCTCTCAAAAACCTCTGCCCTCGCCAACACCTCAAGATATGTCTTCAGCATAAATGGGGTGACCTGGCGCTGGATCTCTGGACGCAAAGACTCCTCGAAATGCCTCTCCCTGGCCTCATCATCTGGTAACAGGTCTGAAGAATATCGTAGAAGGTTCCTGAAATTGATTCCAAACTCTCGAACACTGGAGCTCCCCTGTCGAAGGGTGAGTAGCTCCTGACAACTGGACGCCTTCGCAGTCGATGAAAGAAAATCGACTCTCAACCTGTCTCGAAACTCCTCCCATGAGATCACTGACTCCTCACGATCCCCGAGCAACAAGAACCACCACTGTCTCACTACTCCACGCAGCATCGTCACAACCAAGGACACCCAGTGTTCCTTCCGATCACGAATCGAGCTGAAGCCGATCTCAACCTCCTCTAACCAGTCTTCTGTGACTGCATCTGAAACGGATCCCTCGTACTTATGTAGACTCTGGCACTGGAACTATCGGAGTGTCTTCCTCCAAGTGTCATCATCATCAGCCTCTACCCGGCAGCGATCTGCTGGAGCAGCCTGCTGGGCACCTTCTGCGCAAACCTGACGAGGACGTCGACCTGGAGCCGTACCTGTAAAATAACAACTGTTAGAGCTCCTAATCCTGGAATATGGAAGACTCAACATTAATTAATTAATTATTTCGTTTTATTAATTTTAGGTTACCTATCCCAAGGTCTACCCATTCAAACAAAAGCACAAAGAATAATGATGCCTGATCCTTTCCTAGGTTTCTACCCTGCAACCAGTATCACTTTGTTTAGTAGCCATCGTAAACTTAAAGGTCCGTGCAACAGATCATAGGGGGCCCTGAACGCCTATGTCTCTGCCGGTCTCCATTGTTTACCCCACTTTCTAAACATAAATGACACTGTTTCCCTACCATCCCATGCAATCTCACCTGTGCCTAACTCCAAACTCCATCCTATCCCTCAACCAGACCTCTGATACCACTCTGTCATGACCCCCTCCCCACAAAGTGTACCCCTCCTGGGCCGGCAATGTGAGAAGGGAGATAATGACCCCCGAGTCCCGCCTCCAGTAGGCCCCGGGTTGACGACTAGCACCGAGGGTATAATACACGCACAAATGGGAGGCATTACCCTCTAAGAGAACACATGCAGAAGAGAGAGATAGAATAGACTCCAATCAACTCCAACTCAGAACTGGAATGTAAAATGAAATCAAGTACATAACTGAAATGTCATGAAAAAGTACTAAAACTGAAAGGGAAAACTAAAAGTACCCAAAAGAAATAAAAACGACAGCGACCACGAGCCCGAACATCTCCTCCTCCAACCACAAGCTAGTAGTAACCCTCTTGATCTCCAACTTGCTCCAAGTGACCTGAAAAACAGTTTATATGTACATAGGTTGAGTATAACAGTATACTCAGTAGGATCCTTCCCAAGCCTCTCGTGCAAATGTAACGAAAGATTGCTAAAGCCCAGTGAACAACAACTGAAACTAACTCGTCTCCTAAACAGGTATACTATGTTCCCAACCTCACCATGGCTACTCTCACCAAGTAACGCATACAAGAATATAGCATATAGTAAAGAATATCAAGGGTACCCCACTACTACTTCCCCACCGGTTTGCCACTTTTCCCCAACGACATAAGTCATGTGCATCTCTCTCCAAAGGCTTGCCCGCAGACACCTGGGCTAAGCTCCACAATCTTCACCTCGTTCACCACAAAGGCTTGCCCGCAGACACCTGGGTGAATCACCACACCGTCCTCACAACCAAAAGTAACCAGGTAGTTTCCGGGAGCCACCATAGCTCATATAACGTGTATCATACGTCGAGTATTATACCTCAATCCATCACAGCCCATACGCCGAGTAAGGATCCTCAAGCCATCACAGCCTATACACGTTACACATACAGTATTCCATAGGATACTATATACAGAATATATGTGTGGGAAATAACCACAAGCCATCATAGCCCTCTACACACATATATGGGTAAAACTAACCATTGTGCCTACCAGCACAAAGATCTACCATGAGAAGAGAGCGGGGCCAAAGGGGGTAGTCAGCCATTCAACCACCCATCAGAATGTTAGGGAAAACACCCCCCAGGGCTCAGAATCCCAGGGGTGTTAGTTGCCCATACCGACAGGGTGGAGTAGCGTATAGAAACAAAAAAAGTACAGAATATATAAGTAACTCACATCCACACTATGGGCATTACCTAATCTTAGATACAACTGCAGATAACGTCTCTCAGACTCCAGGCTGTTACTTCAAAGACTAGGTATCCTACAAGCACACAACCATTTTAAGAGCTTTATTAGATTACTCCATTCTCATTTTATCAGTTCTGCTGTACGTTAATTAATTATTTAAACATTAATTAAGAATGAAAAATTCCACATTAAACTGAATTGGCATCACTTTCAAAAACAACTGCTCCTTTTTAAGATTCACATCACCTTTAAATTCCAGCATCTCCATCCCTGTGGATTTTCACCATTTAATCAAACATTCATTACAGAATTACTTTTCCACATTCCCAGGAATTCTAGAAAAGCATCATATGTTTCTAAACACAAAGGAGGATCAACATGGTGAGTAGATATACTACCCGTCGAGTCTTTGTCGCCTATAGAAAGAGCATAGACCCATCCTCCATCGAGAGGCTAAACACGGAAAGCACGTGGCATACCCCGCGTGTCTTCACCTCCTTCAGAAAGAGGTTAAGTAAGACCAGTTGCCTTGAGCAGTGGGGAAAAGTAATGCAGATAAAAAACCAAACCAAACCACCAACATCAATTCATCACATTCATCTCATACCATCACCCTTGGTGTCCTCCCCGATACCCATATGCATAAACCGATGCATCTCGCCACACTAGGCGTCATCCGCTGCCACAACCACAAGCCTCCATGCCTCCACATATGACAACAGCCATCCAGGCTCACATCACAGCACAAGCATCAGGAAAACAAACATCACAAAATCGGCTCTCGGCCCTTTAACAAGGCATTCAACCTTGAAACACAATGAGCAATCAGAGCTCCAAACCACAAGGCATTCAGCCTTACAAGCAAGCGGGTAACTCAGAACCCTTTTTGAAATTCCCACATAATCTTTATCTAATCCATATGGAATTGGCAGATTTGTTATTCGTAGGTTCCAATCATGGATACCTAATCAGCAAGCTATCATAATTAAATAACCATGCTTACTTCCCTAATTTGATTATCCTCAAAGTAGAACAACTACAACAACGACAATAACCAGATTAATTTACATGCCTCTTTATCTTTAGCCAATTAATTAACAATTAATTTCGGCTTTACGTTCGTTATCAATTTATAACATGAACGAACAACAAATCAAAGAAAACATAGATATCACTATATCTAGGAAAACATGAGGCAAACCATTATCATGGTATAAAGCAACAGCATGCGATCAACCAATTCTTTTAATCTGGTTGAAGTATTTAATTAGGTCAATTTCATTGTGATCCAAAGAGATAAATCATGCTAATTCTACGATTTGACATATACAATTAGAGAAGCCATGAATCCCCTAACTCAAATAGTTCCTCACATTCTTTATCCACACAACAGGTCAGATCCTCCCCTCGCGACAACTGCATCCACCGGAGGATGCTGCGGTATGACAGTACCAACCAACCCCAAGAAACCCATTAGAATCTTGGAAATTACATGGTATAATTATGGAAAGGAGGATAGGATAAGATAAACCCCAAAAGAACGACCATACAACGTACCTTATTGGGAAGATTGACCGACACAGTTCGGTTGCATCCAAAACAGAGCAGAACCAATCCTAGGAGTAAAGATTGATTGTGAAACTCCTACGGGAAGGATTGAAAGGTTCTAGTGTCTCTTAGCTGAGAACAAATGGAAAGAACAAGGGAGAATGATATCTCGTGCCTTTTTAAGATTTAACGAGGTGACTGTTTAAGATCCGGTTAATTCTCTATTAAAAACGGATCGCATTAACCCACGCGGTTTGACCAAGTAATACATTCCAAGCCTTGGGAATAATTAATACAGGATTTATGGCATTTGAAACGGCCTTAAGAGCCCTTAAAATAAGGCTTTAAATGTATTTTACGTCAAAGGAAACGTCAAAAGGGGCAAAACTATAGGAGTCTCGAACACTATTCACCCACTGTTACTGTACACCTACCGATCTGTGCTACCGATCTATGCTACCGATCTGTGCTACCGATCTTTGCTACTGATCTGTCCTACCGATCTGTGATACCGATCTCTGCTACCGATCTCTGCTACCGATCTGTGCTACCGATCGGTGCTACCGATCAGTGCTACCGATCGGTGCTAAGGATCAGTGCTACCGATCAGTGCTACCGATCAGTGCTACCGATCAGTGCTACCGATCAGTGCTACTGATCTGTGCTACCGATCTGTGCTACTGATCTGTGCTACTGATCAGCGCTACCGATCAGTGCTACCGATCAGTGCTACTGATCAGTGCTACCGATATGTGCTACCGATCTGTGCTACTGATCTGTCAGACCGATCGGTGAGACCGATCTGTTACTGTTCATAAAACTGGAAACACTGTTCACAGAACTGGAAAATTGGAAAAGTGTTGGGGATAAGTCCTCTTGACCTCCCAGAACACCTCCAACACCAACATTTCACAAAGTAATGGACCGGAGTGGTCCGGGCCATTACAATATTTGAATGTCAATTTATTAGGGAAAAAATATGTGATTTTTTAACCATTACATTGTAGGATTTTTATATGAATTTTTCTTTATGGATATATGATTCATATTCACCACTTATTACATTTTATAGTGTATATATTTACAATGAATTTATTTATCTTAATTTAAATTAAATAAGAGGAATATTAAAATATATCACACATTTAATCATGAATGGGTTTTAATTAATTAAACAAAAATGTTTTTATAGTTTTGGTTAACTCATCTATCATTGTTGAGTAATAATTTTTATTCCCAATCTTTTTTATTCCATGATTGGTTTCATTAACCTTATTAATTTCATTAATGTGGAATTAACTTCCTCTATTTGTGAAAATAAAAATTCAATTAAAATATTTTACCCTAATGAACTTCTTTCTCACAAATTATATCATCGTTGAAAATAAATCCAATCCCCTTGGAAAAAATATCCCATACACTTCCAATTTTTTCTTCTCACACAAATTTTCTCATTTATATGTTAAAGGAAAATTATATTTTATCTCATGTGAACTAAAATTTAATATTTTCAATTTTTTTAAATTGAATTTTATTCAATTTTTATATATTTAATACAAAAAAATACATTAAAATTTTAAATGGATTTTCCCTCCTTTATAATTTTATATATAGTCTATTACACCTGTATAAAAGGAAAAATTTATGTATTATCAAGGATTAAATAATAAAATTTCGTTTAAAAAACAAATTTTTTCAATTTTTTTACATTACCATTATAAAAACTGTATTTTGAGGGTGACATGTAACTTCTCTTAAAAACATTTCAAAATAATTTTTAAATACTCAATTATTATTTCACTACCATTTTCCAATTAATCATAAAATCATTATATAAATTTGAAAAATTAATTTTATGTATTACCCTATAAATTCTATTCAACTATTTTGGGGTATTACACTTTTGGAAATCCATTAATTCTGTTATTTTCCCTAATTATCCACTATTAATAAATATGGTTTATATTATAGTTATTTTACTCCAGGAACACTGTATATATATTTCCTTCTATTTAAGGTTTTTCCACTTTATACCATACATTGATTTATTTTATAAATTATTGATTTATCAATATAACATTTTTTCTCTATGTTTTAAATTACATATATTTCATTGTATTTATTGAATAGAATTAACCTCTATATTTATGGAATTTCAATGGATTCCAATTTATTTCCATGGGATTATCATGTTATATTTATTAATTCACTATGAATAACTTCATGATTTCAATACATTTGAAAAGTATATGAAACCCATTTTCACTACATGGGATCTTTATGATTTTATTAACGACCGATTTCATGTAACAATAATATGCATAGATTATTTTTTTGGGGTCCTATATAACCCTAGAATCAATTTTCTTATAGATTATATCTCACGAGGCATGTGTAAGTATGAAAAATTTACTTTTTTATAAGTGTGAGTGCATGTGTGTGACCCATGAATGTGATGTTTTCATATGATAATGTATATAGAAAATTTATAGGGTATCCAAATGTTATTCACTCATGGATGATGTTGACTAATAGTTCCACACTCTCTTGATTCATATGTTATTCTATTTAAATACTTCTTCCATGAAACCTGATTTGTAATATATTCTTTATTTGGTATTAATTTATTTTATTAAATCAATTTAACTTGATTATAATTATACTGAAATATTTTTATTGTTTCTGTTTATTAATTGTTATTAATTATGTTTACTCTTTTTGAGTACTTGAACATTTCCATTTTATATTACATTCATTCTCCAAGTTAATATGGTGATTATACTTTAATATAAGTCCATAAGGGAGACTTTTATCAGTAAATTATAGAAATATAATAATAGTTGTAGTGAAATATATTACATATGTAGTCACATCTCAATGAAACTAACCATTTTGTTCATGGTATTGTTTATTTAGTTGTGAAATCTAATTTTCAACATATGGAAATGTAGTTAAAGAAAGACATGTCACTCTTTTTATGGTATAATTTATATCTAAGTAGGGTTGAATTATTATTTTGTATTTGTTTAGTTATTTTTCTAAATCAGATAAGAGAACAAAGGTGAAAAACATAACGATAAGTCTAAGGGATACAATTAAGTGTCAGATAACATCCATAGATAGTTTTAATGCTTGAATATGATAATTTTTTTAAATATTAATATCATATGTGAAAACTAAAAACTATAAGTTGTTGGGGAATAGAAGAACCAATGGGTAATCACCAAAATAATTGATGGTTTAGTATAAAACTAAACATCACTCGATGCATGATGAAGGGGCCAAAAACATCACACCTAGGTAAACTATCCTAGGTTGATATTACTTGTAATTCATATTTCTATTTAGGAAACATTGTGACTTATTGTAATATATTATATCTAATTAACTAATATTAAAATTACTTTGGATAACTAATATAAATACAAATAATGTAATAAGATAAGGTATATATATATTTATATGTTTTTAGGGATAATATTTATATTTAATTTTTAGAGCATATATTTCAATGATTTTTGATTTTGTAATATTATTATAAAAATTTAGGAAAATTATAGGATAGGTAATTAAATAATTATATAATTTCTTATAAGAGAACCCTACAAAATGAATTCTATATTTTATTGAGGGTTATTTACATTGAAAAAAAATATAATAGATGTTTTTAATGAGTTCTTCATAATGAGTTGTAGTTTTTCCATGAGATTGTTGAGGATTATTCTCTTTAGAGGTTAATTTGTTGACAGTCATATAAAACTCTTTTATGTTCTAGTAATGAATATATATTTAAGGAACCATGATAAAAATAGATACTATTGACAATTCTATGAGTTTCCAAATGAGTTCCATTAAAAAAATATTTTAAGTGAAAGGTGTTATGATTATTCCAAAACAATAATAAATAATTCTTATTAAGAGGGATAAAATTATAGAGTTTCTAAGAACACTACAGTAGATAAGGTAGAAGTCCCATGGACATGCATGTGATGGAGAGAACGAGTGAATGAAAATTAAATTTTGTTAATGACCAAAATATGTGATGATTCATTATCTAGTCTGTGTCTAATGAACTGTACATCGAATTATTTTTTGAAAATTAAAGCATATAAAATCAAATTTTCATGGGAAAATGAATAATTTAGGGGAAATAGTAAATGGAAAATAAGTTCAGCCAGAGGAACCACTAAATGTTAAATGTTTTAAATTTGGAATATTTTTTAAATAACAAAATTAATTTCAAAATATATGGAATAAAAAGGTTCTAATTCATTAGTAACATTCATGGAAAATAAGCGATAAAGAATCCTTTCAATCAAAACTGCTAAAGTGAATTCCAAAAATAATGTGGAGTGATGAACACTAATCATCCACTCATGAATTTGTGATGTTTTAAATTTTTTATATACTTAATAATTTATTCCAATGAGGGGTTACAAGAACAAAAAATGACCATCTTGAAGAATTGGTATCATATTATTAATAAAAACACTATATTTAATGATAACTATGTCCCATGTCTATAACTCATCCATGATTGATGTGATCCCTATAAAATAGTATAATCATTCATTGAATTTAATATAATGTGGTGTTAATAGTGGATTGGATAAATATATATAAATGATATTTTTTATAAAAGGAAAATAAAAAATTAAATCATAAATTGAGTCATGATACATTATTGGAAAACAATTGATTATAAATTCCCTGTGAAAAAATACCACAAAGATATAGTTATTAACACCAAATCATAACATGTTCATAATAAAACCATTATTGAGAAACACAATATCAGTGAAATTTATGTTATAAAAAAAATATTTCCATAATTCATAAATAATATCGTATGTGTGAAACCATATTAGAATAATATATTGATTCATGGAGATCCAAAAATATTTTATTCGTGAGTATTTGTGAAAATAATTCTTTTAATAAGTAGAAATTATATAATTTTTAGATTAAAATTAATTGCGTTATTTAATCAAACACCAAATGATCTTAATGGAATAATTCGTTTGTTAACATGGACACATAAATTACATATTAGTTGGTGAACTATATAAAATACCACTATATTCATCAAAAATAAAACCCTTATTTGTCATATCATAAAAAACATATTTCACCATATTTTGGGGAAAGGAATACTAAGAGTCTATGAGATTAGATTCATAGTTAGGGTAGATAATGAAGATACAAGAGCATAACAAGAACATAAAGTTATCAAAACATGATCATAATATTAAATAGAAAAAAAATTACATAATAATGACTGGTATCTGGATTAATAGAATGCATATTGGATGTTTATAAGACATGAATTATAAGTGAATAAATGAAATTGATCCACATGAGAATTATAAGGGAATAATATATAGTTCTGTGGCATACACATAAGTAGAGAGAATATATTACATAGTTCTTTAAGTTTAGTATAAACTATATCATAGTGAAATTAGTTCACTTCCAATATAATCTTAGTAGTCATGGTTCACTACCAAGACCATTATTGAAAAATAAATCTTTTAATGAATAGATTTCACTCCCTATTCTGGTGATTTCTATCTAATTAGATATAAATATTTTCCAAATTCACTTTTCAGACATAAGTTCAAAAAAAGTCACATAATTAAAATAATATATATATTTTACATAATATTACAAAACATTCATCATATTATAAACCATTTAATTAAAATGATTTTCTAATAATTTAAAAATATCATAAATTATGTAAAATATATAGGTCTCAAAACCCTTTCACTATAAAATATCCCTTGACAATATGTTGTTTTCATAAAAATTTACTAATTATATAACCCATTTATGTGAATATAGTTTCATAAATACAAGTAAATATTCAAAATAAACCATCAATAGAACTGATAATAATGTTATACTTAGATAATATCCCTATAATGGAATATGTAACATTAATATATGTTAACAAAGATTGAAAATTAATTTGAAAGGTCATTTAAAACATTTTTTTTGTGGAAAATAGCACGTCCACATTGATTATTTATTACTTAGATAAATTAAAAAATTATTTTATTTCAAAATGTCTTTGGATTTATAAATAGGTAGATTAAAAGTAATCACTGTTTCTAAAGTTGTAGAATTCTGTTTATGTTGTAGATGTTAAAATAAGTATTAGTTTCCAAAACCAACTAAAATCCAAATTTGAAGAGTTTGAAAAAAATTATGATTCAATTAAAAATATATTGTAAAATTGTAAAATATGGGTAAATTTAACATTTATATATAATTTTATGAATATTATAATAAAATTTTATAATAATTTTAGGAAAATAGGTTTAGAAGAAATTTTTTAATCTAAGGGATATATAAATTAAATTTTCATTAAAAAAATTCTATTAAACTATTAATTGAATAAAGTGAAAAAATGATTTTAAAAATTTATTATAATGGGATAAGAAGTTTATACAAATAGCTATGTGTTTTTTTAGAGATTTATAATACCATTTTATCATCAATAACATAATCATAAACAATCTTGATAAAAAATTAGATTATAAAATTATAATCCTTACCACTTTGGTAACCTTGAATATTAAGCTTCATACAGGAATATGACTAAATGAAAAATAAAATATCATGAAATTAAATAAATTCAAGATATTACATGTAAAAGTATTATTATATAAAACTAACAATAGATGATATGTGTATAACATTACATATATCTCAAGGAAATAAAATCAAGGAAACAATACATTACTACTTTTGTAACTTTTGAACCATAATCCCACTGAAAAATAGTTATACTAAAATGGATATGTGAGTACCTTTAATTTTCTATATAATATTCACAAAATATATTTTTGGGTAGTATATATACCACATAAAGAATGACGTGGTGAATATGGAATGTGTCCCACAAAAATAAAAAGTGAGACATACATCCATTTCTTTAAGTCTCAACATCCATAGTACCATGTCTAAAATCCTATATAATATATATATTTTTTATTTTTAAAATTTTAAAAAACTATACATATAAATATAATAACATATATTATTTTCTTATGATCTTTTATTACCCGTTCATTATCAATTTCATTTTAAGTCAGGTTATGGGGAATAACTGCTATGTTTTTCAAATATGTTTTGTTTTTCCCCCATAATTTGAAAAAAGTTATATAATATAATTAATTTTTATAAATATAAAAATATATAATAATTTAATTTTTTATTTTTTTAGAGTAATCCATAATAATTAGATATAGAAAATTAAATTCACCCTTTCTAGACATGGTAGGCCGTATATATGCATGAATGGGGTATTGATTTTTTCAATGGATTGAAAGATAAAAATATAAATAACATATTGAAATTAAAGATTAATTTTTATTTATTATATATCAAATATTTTCAATAAAACTTTTCTTATTTCCTACCTTTTAACGAATAACCAAATCACATCGCTTTATGTGTTGGTAGTCCATTGTACAAGTATGATACGTTATCATATTACTAAAGAAAGGAAATTAAAGTGTTATAGTGGATATAATAAAACTAGATATCTAATAATATCATATATATCATATGTAAATATTTAATAAATTTGTATATCCACCCGTGATTGGTCACGAGGGGAGAATAATAACATCAGTTCGCTAGGACGTAGTCCGTCCTACACATGTATGATGATTTCACATCCCATTTAATATAATTGGAGATGCATATAGGTCACTATGATATCATAAAAAAATATCATTATGGTGAATATAATGAGTATATTATATCGTTATGTTATAAAAATAACTGACGTAGGAGGATGATGAAATAAAATAACATTCTCTTTTATGTGTGTTACCTCTCCTTTCAAAAACATATTGTTGTTTTCCCCAATGGGATTCATAATATTGATTAATAACAAATAAAAGTATTATCTGATCATTAGAGGGATGCAATAATGTTATTTTAGGAGGTATAGTGAAAACTAATTGGTTTTGTAGTTTTAAATATGAGAGGAGAAGGTTTGGCCGTTTGTAATTGAGTTGAGTGGTGTAGTTAGAATATTTTGATTTAAAAGTTGAACACGCATTTTCTGTACAAAAAATATTTGTTTAAAAATGAAGAATAATATAATAGGCAATGCTTACATATTTCCAAGAAATGCATGTAGGATAATTTTTTTTTTCTTTTTAATCCCTTACCATTTTTATTTAATTCACGAGTAAATACATTTTTAACATAACCATGGTAAATAAATTTTACTATTCTTACTCTTCATTTCGGTAACAGAATTTGAAATTGTTACATCATATAAATTACCATAATTAAGAATATGGAAGAACTATTTCAAAATTTAATTTACAAAGATGGAAAAATAAATAAGAATCTAATCCCAACGATTAAACATGATGGAAGATATCTAATATGAAATGTTACAAAATATTTAAATGTATTTACAACCAATTTCAATATGAAAAATATTCTGATGATCTAAATATGTAAAAATAATATTTAATTTTTTTAACATTACTTTAAAAACAATTTTAAAACAAAAATGAGACTAATAAATTATATAAATGAAAAGGATATTTTCAATAAAACCATAATATATCATTATTCACTGAAAAATTAATAATTTCAAAAAAAACATAAGATAATTTTGACATTATAATTTAAATAATGATGTTTATTTTAGAAAATTAATTTTCAAGAAGATCTAAAATGGAATTTCATTAATTTTCATAATAATAAATAATTTTAATGAGAAAATAGTGTTTTAGAGACATATAAAGTATTTAAAAAAAAAAATATTCTATTAAAAAATTTTATATTTATTAATCCATTGTAATTTATAATTAATATTTATTTATTCATATTTCAATTATTATGTTTAATGGATAGAATTAATGATCACATTTAAATAATATTATTATTTATATATCACAGTTTGTTAAAGCACAGTATACGCATTGTGTTTAATGTCATACAATCTATCAATGAAAATCATTAATGTGTATACTACAATATATCAGAGAAATTTAAATTATTAATATAAAATAAATCATTAAAAAATTAGGGTTCACATTCTATCCACATTAAAATTAAATTATCCACAAATAATGATCAATATGATATAAACAAATAAGGATACATAGACAACATCAAATCCTCATGTTACTAGGTAGCTTTATCAATCGAGTTGTTTCAACAGAACACTTTTACTAGCTGAGTAGTCTATTTTATATTATTTTCTATGTATGGTCCATAATATCCAAAATATGGTCCACTTATGAAAAATAATTCTTCTATGGTACGACCATTGTGTTTATTACATATGAAGGAATTGGTATATTTTTTTATGGAGGTAAATGGAACACATAATGGACAAGAGAAATGTATGGTTGAGTAACCAATTGATAGAAAACCATATCAATAGTATTGACAATTTAATAGGGTCCTATATACATAGTGCATAATATTCCCTTCTTTCCAAATCTCATTACCATCTTCCATGGTGAAATTATTAGAACCACCTTGTCACCAACATTAAAATATAAATGACAAAAAATATTATTAGCATAAACATTCTACCAAATATGATCCACCTTGATGTCTTTCTAAATTTCACTATCCTTCACTTTCTATTAATCAGTTTTCTTATCTCTCAACATTTGTCATTATACAACATTTTTACTGCATGTATGTCATGACCCTCCTTCATCAAGATTAGGGAAGGGACATAAATATGTCACAACATTCCTTCTTCCAGATGAAAAAGAGACAACGACCCATTTTCCCGCATCTAGTGGGCCCCTCGGGAGGTGACCGACACCAAGGGGATTCGAATCTTGCCAAAATGGGAGGAATTACCCTTTTAATAGTAACCATGATTGGGAGATAAGATGTATCAACCTATAAAAACTCAATGATATATATATAAAAGAATACAAAGTCCCCCTGTATTCATTTTAATGTAAAACTACTAGAAACAAAATGGAAAACATCATAATAAGTACCAAAATTAAACTAATTTGTGACACAATAAAATTCCCCATCATCCAGGTTGGTATAGTCCCACAAGGTAATAGTAATATCCCTAGAAACATGAAAATAATTTTATATATATCAGGTGAGAAGACAAGTATACTTTGTAGGGAAATCCAATGTTACTCACGCACAAGTGGGAGAGGCATACTAATGCACCTTTGAGAAAATAGTAGAAAATAAAAAACACCTAACGAGGTATACAATCCACCCCAACCTCACCAAGTCACAGTCACCAAATAAAAAAATTAAAGTAAAGTAAATTATTATAAACATAAATGTTTTGGTACCCCACCACACTTCACACAAGTTAACCAATCATACCTAAAAGAACACATCTGTATGATACCACACTCTTCCAAAAGACCCACTATCACAACCTTCCTTCACACACCTAGGTCACACAGCACATCCTGAATGTAAACACCTAGACCCCAACCACATAACTCCCCTCTTGAAGAAACCTAGGCCACATAACAGCAACCTCATCCTAATGATACCTGTGAAAGTAAACATATCCCATCTTAAAGACACATGGGATTCAAACCTTACCCACATAAACCTAGGCCTCACTACCATAGTATAACCCAATATAAGGGTCTACATCTACCAATGTTTAGAAGAGGGAGTACAGAAGTGAAAATAACCAGCCATCCATCCTCCCATTGGGATGATTGGAAAGGTCATCATCCCCCATAATAATGGGGGATTTTGGTATGTAGTTTTTCAAAAAGGGTGTCATTTTTATAGAAATCACAAGGATGTACACACATATTTATGTATCAAACACTCATCCCAACCTATAGGGTTCCAAGTAACAACCAACCCAAAACACTACATTTGCGGGTACCACTAAATTTACATATCATAACGAACAACATAAGATTACAAATTGAATAAAATAAATCTTCTTGAACCCAACTCAATTTGATGTTATCATGCATTTACTAGTTTTTCTTCCCTACCCGTGCGACTACTAATGATTGTACACCAATTGTAACATCATAACCCACACACACATCATAGATGTCATCATAAATCTTTGGGTGAAATGATGACACAAGGTAACACCATCTTTCTTCAAAATTATCCAATATATACCATCCATAGAATAATAGCTGCATGAAAAGCACCACATTTAGAAAATCAACTAAACTCAAAGAGCTTACAGTCCCACTGCACACACCACTCTTTTGAACAACCCTACCATCATTCATCAAAGTCAGGCCGCACTGTCCTTCCTCTCAACATGTCACCCCCCAATCCTTATGAAAAACATAAATATTATCCCCCACACCTAAAACACAAAACCTATCACACTCACTAACATAAAAATAAAAAAATTTAATCATACAACCACAATGGTCAACCACTAACCAGATGAAGTCCTGCAACATTATAAGTTCTTCCATTCCATAATAAACTATTCTCCCAACCCAAGATTAAATTAAAACACCCTTACCACCATGTACTCACAACCAAACTCCCTTCCAAAATACTCTATCATCATTATATGAACCATGTCCAAACATGAACCACAAACATCACACAATGACACCAAACTGTCTAGTTGTATTCAGATTTAGTATCACTCGTTCTTTAATTTCACATTAATTACTCAAGGGTGATGACTGAAACACGTTCAATCATAGTGAATACATTAATTAAACTAGGTGTAAATGATTAATAAATTTCATAATTTTATCCATTTTAAAATGAAACAACAAAAAATACTCAGAAGTCATACATGTGCGTAAACAGAGGCCACCAACGTTTATAATTATTGAAGGAAGACAACCCTTACAGAACAAAATATGGATCCAGGATAACATAAAAAAATATATATAATCATTATCATTTTTATAACTCCTTATTAATTACATCTAATTTTCTTCATTATATTTAGATCCAATAGTATTCCCAACGGGGAATTGGTACACCCACCTTTGAATGATACATTATTAAAAGAGAGGTGAATGGATTAAAACATTGAAGAACATAACATCACCATCTCGTCAATGCACAAAAAATTTGGGGGGTAGAGGAAGCGGAAGCAGACTCAAAGGAAAAAATGAATCCATAACTACAACATTGTTATGAATCCTTAGTGAAGAATAGATTGGGAAAATGTAAATGAAATAAGAGGGTTTCATGGAAGAGAGGACCTCATCTTTATAAAATCTAGATCCTATATCAATGGATTGGAAATGGTTTCAAGCGCAATTATAGTCGGTTCATGGTCATGGAAACATAGTTTCACTATTTAAATGTTCTCAGAGAATTATGATATTAAATATATAATTAATATACCTTGAAAAGCCTTTAAAAATTGTCAAAAAAGGCTTGAAACTAAATTTTTGACAAATAAAATATTAGAAGGGTGAAACTGGAAGAAATGGAAAAACTATAAATGACCCAAAGATGAGTGATAAATCAACACGAGTCACTAAAGTTGATTAATAGGAACTTGTCTCACCTACAGATGTGCCACCGATGCTAATCCACTAATGTTTCTCACTGATATGACTCACCAACACCTGAATCTTTTATGTTAGACATGTTGGAACCCTGGCTCACAAAAATTTGAACTACTAATGCCTCAACCTATAAACATCCAAAATCAATGATACCCGACCCTGATGCATCAACTTTCGGACACCATTAATCACTGACACCGACCAACTAATGTCATGCTACTAACATTGAGACACTAATGTTAAACTACCGATCCTGAGTCACTGACACGTCCTAGTGTTGGAACAACTAGAATTTTGGAATGCTCTTCAAATGGGGAACTATTTCCTCCCAGATAAACCCAAACATTGTATTTTGAAATTATAATAGACTTGGGTGGTATGGCCCATTACATTCGGATACCTCTAAAACTATTATCACCTTCGAGAATTCATAAACAAACCTAGAAGAAAGAGTTGTCTAAACAACCACCAAATATGATACCTATAAAGGAAAAACCACATATGTTGTATGAAATATAAAATTAATCCTCAAAAAACAAAAACAAATCCTTCCACATGGGCTAATCGATACATCCTCAAAATACCTCATAGAAGCCCAAAATGTATGGACACATGAATTAGAAAAATCCTTCCTCCATGTAATGATATTATATATTGTAGGATGCACTGAATCTCCCTCACATTCTTAATCTGATATCAATTAATGATTATTGGTTAGGAATATGTTCTCCCCCTTTTCCCATGTTAGTATCTAATCAATAAAATGGAACAAAAAATCAATACATCTTATAGAAAATCAGGTCCAAGCATTTAATCAAAAAGAAAAACACACAGAAAAACTAAAAACAACCCCATGTACTGGGCACACATATAAACTTTTCAATACCAAGTAGTCACCTCCATACCACCATGCCTCCACAACACTCAAAATAAGGGAATGATACATCTACATAGCACATTTTTGATGATACTATATCTCCATGGTTTACAACATGAATGTTGTGTTATCCTTGATATCCATTTCTCCTTAGTCAATGAAGTGGACGTCATGTTGTAGATTCTAGAAAATTTGAGAGATGTGAAATACATTGTTGGTCCTCTCCAACTGTGGTTGAAAAACCTGTTTGTATTCCACCTTGTCAACTCATCCCAACACATCTATGGTTCTGATGAACTAGGGGGAATGGTTTATCCATATACCAAACCACCACATACCTAATCCAGGAGAAACCTTCAATAATACACAGTTTCTATCCTCAAACTCTAATGGCCTCCTCCTATGACTAGAATTCGACTTCTACCTATCTTGGCCTGCCTTCATCCTCTCACAAACAAGATGGACATTCTATATGATACTAGACAACTTGTTTTGACCAAAAACAAATGAACCCCAAAATTCTTTCTTGCCCAGTGGTTAATGACACAATCATCCATACAAATCACTGAATGGATCAAAACCAATGGAATGTTGTTATATATTATTACATGATACACTACCAAGAAGAAGTATTTCACCCAATACCCCTCAAAGAACAAGATGCATGACTGATGCATATCATCTAATGTCTAGATCATCCACTCTTTCCACCCACCGGTCTGAGGGTGAAAGGATTTGATGATATATAACAGAGTTCCAAAAGCCTATGGCAATCCCATGTAGGCTCATGAGACAAAATGTGTATCCCAATATTTGATGATAGTTTTCATAACTCCACTATATTTATACGACCTCATCCATAATCCTATGTGCTATGACATCAACTATGATTGACCACTTGTTCATAAAAAAGTATGCTGATTTCATATATCGAACCCCAAATACCCATATTGTGTTACATACACCTAGATACTTGGGTACACTTGTGATAAAATCCATATATATTTCATCCCACTTCTAGATAGAGACATCAAATGGGGTAATCAAACCACTATAAACATGATGATAAGACTTCACTTTCCGACAAAACAGGAACATCTCTAAAAATACTTCCATAACCAGCTTCACCCCGAGCCACCAATATTATTATCTAAATGAATGCTACATCATAAAAAACCCATGTTGTTCTACTAAGGGTGAGTTATTAAACTCATAGGGATGTTCCTCACACATCACAAATGGAAAAAACAGTTTCCCACCGAACACCAAATGATTCTAACCAACCTCCGACAATCCATTCTGTAGCATCAACCATGTCAATTTATTCATTCTTAAACTATTCATATATTTCATCCCACATATACACCTCCACCTACAACCTAAGTGATTATTGCACTAACATTTTAAATAGAAACTCTATAATCCCAACCATTACTACCTTTATGTTCAAGGAATCCATCTCCTCTATCACCCTCCAGAAATCCAAATATTCTTTAACAACCTCTTATGAGACATTTATCAATGGAATCATCCACAATATTCCACTTTCTTTAGTTTTAGGAGATCACAGGATCATATTCTTGATTAAACTCAATCTGCATCCATTATACCAAGTTCATATCTTAGTGTGAAGAGATATACCTCAAAATCTTGTGATATGTTAAGACCACCAAGTATTCTCCATTGTGGTGGTGTTACTAAAGAATTATCATGAACAAGACCAATAATAGTTTTACATCATTCAGTTCATAGTTACATTCATGGGGGCATAACATCCTATACCCTTAAGAGATCACTCCTCACAACTTTATGAGCACACATCCCAAGACTAGGTAGAAATAATCACAGAACACATCGAACATCACACCATATACTAGAAATTAGAGCCTTAGAGAACAGCCCAAATTCCCTTCAAATAGAGGAATGATTCCTAGAATAGATCACTTAGCACAAATTCATGGAATTTTCATTTTAGAGGTGTTAATAGCGCTACTACAAGAGTGAAATTAGGGGAAAAATCAGATAATATTCTTCCAGACCGAGAAAACTATGAAATACTACAACAATCAAACGTAATTCCCGATAAAAAAACTACCTCATACTTCTATGAATCCACCACTAAAACATAACGAGACACCATGCATCAAATTAAATGGATGAACTATTTCTGAAAGATACACTAGGACAACATTTTATAGAGATGGTGGAATCAGAAGATTTCATGGACAATCCTCATATACTCGATATGTTCTTCCTCTAGCTTCAAGTAAATATAGATGGAATTGTTGAATACATTAACATATCATTCTAGGAACCCACGAAAAATGGAGTTCATAATTCCAATAATCATGGACGGTGCATTCGGAAAACGAAATGACATAACCACAAACTCAATGTGCACATACATGCATCTAAAAGTAGTCTTAGGGGTGTCACCCTCCTTCAACTTCAACTAGAGATACCCAGAATATAGATTGATCATATAAAACAAAATTTATCCCCTCAACTAGTTGAAAATATTTCTTACACTCAAGAGAGGATAATGTTTCTTGAACATTACCTCATTCATCCTTTAGTAGTATATAAATAGCTTCAGACCACCATATTCCTTATTCAAAAACAAGACTAGAGAACCCCATGATGACACACCATTCTTTATAAAGAACTTATTCATTATATCTTAAATCTGACTCCTTAGATCCCCCATCTGATAAGGTTCCATCCGATAAGGTGCAATTAATATCATAAAAGAACTGGGCTTCAAGTATATCTAGAAATAAATGTCACGTTGAAGGGGTATAGTGAAAACTCCCCGACAAACACATCCACGATCTCCCCAAAAAATATGGGAACCCCCATCATCTCATCACCCAACCACACGAATGAAATCTTGCCCATCAAGGAATGAAGTGGCTTCACACAATGACTGCAGATAAGAAAACTCCATTCACCAATGATAATCACAAATTGGCCATCCACATATAAAAATACAACTCTCCTCTAGAATAATTCAATGACATAATTCACCGAAAACAACAATCTGATTCCATGGATGTCATTGTATGGATTCATCATTAGCATGAAGTGATCCCCACTGGACTGATGTGTCCCCAACATTAGCCTACATCATTGACAATCATCAAACCAGATGTTATAACCCCTGAATAGTGTAATTAGAAAAATGGGAACAAAAATTATTTCATTGTATAGTCTTTAATCATGGGATAGATGAGGTGAAACAAAGTATTGTGATGCTCCGTAGTCAATCAATGCAAAATAAATATTACTGAACAAAATGATCGTACCTCGAATGATATCTGGACCTAATGGAACTACAACATTTATGTTGTTCAGTGTACCATACCCACCTCATTTTCCCCTATAAAGACATCCACCTCCCCAAACATACTTTGTTCATGGTCCCGGTGCAACACCCAATGTTTTTCCCCCTCCTCTGTCTCCCCTCGGTAGAGATGGATTCTGTTATCCATGCTAATCAAACAGCCAGGGAGACAACTATATCTGGGGTGGGAACATAACCTTACCACATCCACTATAATAATCTTGAAATGATCATTTTCCATTAAGGTTATCATGTCCAATACAGGGAAAACACCTTGGTCTCAAAGCTACGTGACAACCTCGAGGTCATGAAGGACGAAACTGGAACTCCTCAAGCTGACGTCAAACTAACTGAAACCTTGAAGGACCAGGCTCCAAAAAATTACGGTTGAATGACTTTCATTTCGAAAAACCATAACAGGTACCCAACCATAGTATTCCTCATCACGAGTGCATCCAATTGACCACATCCACCATCATGTTGAACACTTTCTTTGTCAACAGGGTGAAGGATGTAACTGCATACATGAGGGAAGGACAAAGTACCTCCCCTACTCTTCTTTCCCGACACTCTTAGTCTGAAATTAGATCTGTAGAAAAGTGAAGGATATCCCTTTTCATTATCCCCATCTCCCAATAATTACATACTCTCCTACTACAATGAGAGTATATTCTACATCCTCTGGGGGATTGTGGTCGAGGAAAAAATTTCCACCAGGTTCACCATCTAAAAACTCAGCATAAATACCATTATTCAACTTCCTTGACCATAGGTACAAAATCCACAACAAAGGTGAAGCTTCTACCATCTGACTAACTTAAAATAAAACCTTATACTCTGTAAAATTTCAGATAAGGCTAAAATTGATTTATATCTAGTCAAATGATCTCTCTGTCTTTGTATCAGAATTCCTTCCTTCGTACATTCTCAGAGTCTATCACTAGAAATTATGAAGAATATTCTGCAATTGGTTGTCCCCCTCCTCTAGATCAACCCTTCAATGATCAGTTGTATTAGCCTTCTGATCCTCCGCAACCTGTACCACATAAGGATAATGACCATGTTCTATAGGTGAAATTTAAATAGGGAACTCCTAAACCTATGTAGTATGGAAATTCATTTAGGATTAATTTTAACTCATTTTTATTATAAATTTTAAAAAATTACAAAAACAAAAAAGAAACACAAGTCATCATGATGCATGCCCCTATAATAGGGTTCCTTATTTATAAGTAGTTTAGTCTCGCATGGACATTCTATATACTCATAGTCCTAGAATCAGATCCTAGTGGTCCCTAAAATCTCATTTCTTAGTTGGTTATCCCAGGACAATATCAGGCACTATGTTCACCTAATATCGTATCCCTACCATCCCATGCAATCATTACCATGCCTAATTCCAAACAACATCCTATCTCTCAACCATCACCTCATATTACATTTTTTCAAGACCCTCATTCATCATGATGAAGGATGATATGCAAAACTGTCATGAAATTCCGTCTTTATGATGAAAAAGAGATAATGACCCCCATGTCCTACCTCCTGTAGGCCTTGGGGTAGTGACCGGCTCCAAGTGTTTACAAATATAACAAAAATTGAAGGAATTAGCCTTGTTATTATAACCAATATCGGGAGATAAGATTAATAATCCTAAGAACAAATCCATGAAATATAATTAAAATAAACAAAAATCCATCATGCATGGATGTTAGAAGTAATACTATTAGAAATAAAATGAAAAATGAAAATGTAAATGCCATAATAATACTACATAGTGACACAAGAACTATCCACAACGTCCAGGATATTAAGGTCCCACATGGTCTTTGTAATCTCCTAGTAAACATAATTTTTTTATATATGTTGGGTGACATACAAATATACTCAGTTGAAAAAACAAAATTCACTCATACACTAGTTGGATAATCATACAAATTCCCCTATGTGAAAATAATGGAAAATCAAAAGAACAAAACTATGTATCTTATCTACCCCAACATCACCATGGAACACTAAATAAATAACACAACTCAAGTAATGTAATGTAATAATAATTTCAATGATTTTCTACCCCACACCACTTCACACTGGGTAAATCCTTATACCTAATGAAAATTTTCCTAATGATACCACACTCGTCCATAAACACAATGCCACAACCTTCTAGAATTCATCTAGTCTATACACCACATCCCACCTAAGGACACTTGGGCCAAAATACCAAAACCTCATCACAATGAATCCTAGGAATATATAACATATGTCATCCTGAGAAAACATGGGATGTACACAAGAACCACAAATAATTGTGACTCACAACAATAATACAACCTAAAAGAAGTGTAGAGAGCCACCAATTCCAATAAAAAGCAAGAGATAATATCCAATAACAAGGTATCCATCCTCCCATATGTATGTGGGGAATGGAAACCCTCCACCATAACAATGGGGCAGTTCACCATGTATTATAAATCACGATTGGGGTGGATATAGAAATAACTAGAAATTACATGTAGAGATATATATATATATATATCAAATAATCAGCCCAACCTATAGGATTCTAACTAATAAGAATCCCGAAAAAGTACCTTGGATGCAACCTCTAAAATCACATTTCATAACAATGTATGGTCACTTACCAATTTGATTAAATATTTCTTCTTAACACCTATTCATTTTAACACTAATAAAAATTTACTAGTTCTTCCATTAATAATCATGAGACTGCCAAACACAACACACCACATGTAAGATCATAACCAACTCACCCATCAGAAAAGTCTCTGGAAAACTCCAAACGAAAGGGCCATGGAAGGTAACACCACCATTCGTAAAAATTATCCACCATAAACCATCCTAGGTAGCCCCTATTCCACAATAGTACCACAAACAGAATAACATAACTACTCTACCCACATGTAGTCCCACATCACACTCGCCTTCTATAAAATCCCCACAATCATTATTCAATGACATGCCTCCCTTTCCTTCATCTAAATAGGTAAAACACCAACACACCTCCTCAAAGCCAACATAGTAGCCCCACATCATAAAGAAACCACACCCAACACACCCAGAAAAATAAACATAAAACAACCAAAATCTACAACCCAACTGACCAACCACTACCCATGTGCATTCCCACTACATGACATGTTTATCCAATCAAAAATCAACCAATATATCAACCTAATATTAAATTATAGAACTTGTACCACCCCGTATTCAGTGACACACTCATATCCACATCACCATAAAATTGGCAGAACGCACAAGGTTAAACAAAACCACAAAAAATCACACCAAACACTTAAAAGTATATTCATATTTAACAAAAATCATTCAATAATTTAACATTAAGTATTTAACGGTGATCATAGAAAGTAGTTCAATCATGGGGCATACATTTATATTTTATAGTTGTATAAGGATAATAAATTTTATATTTTTATTCATTCGACAATGAAAAAACAAATTTCAAAAAGTCATATAGTTTCACAAAGAGTGTCCACCAATGACAATGATTTTTAGAAGTCATAAACCCCTTAAAAAACTACATGGATCAAGGATAACATATAAAAAAAAGTTATCATAATCATAGTCTTACAAGATGCTCATTTATTACTTCTTCTTATCTTAGTATGATTTGAGTCCATCTATGGGGGATATGTGTAAAACCACCGTATAAGATACAAAATTGAAAGAGAGATCAATGGATTCCTACCTTGATGAATAAATGATCAAAAACTACTCCTTTCACAAAAAATGGGGGGGGGGGTAGGAAAGAATCAGTAGACTCTAAGGGGAAACTGAATCCACACCTACAACCTAGAAGAGACTCCATATGGAAGAATTGTTCTGGGTGCCCGAATATAATATAGAATGTTTCAATGAAAGAGAGGATATTTGATTTAAATAATCTAGAACATATATGAATGGATGGAACATGGGTTCAAGGTTCATTAATGTAGGATCATGGTCCAAACCACATTGATCGACAATTTCAATGTCCCCAGAGCATTCAGATATTAAAGATATGATTTATATCATTAGAAACACCTTTATAAACTCTCAAACAAGGCTTTAAACTAAATTTATGACATATAAAATGAAAAAGGGGTGAAAATGGAAAAAAATGGAAATGAATCATAGATGGGTGAGTCAATGACACGTGTCACTGAAAATGATTAACTAACACATGAATCACAAAAAGATGATCCATTGATGTTGAGCCACCGATTTGACTCAATGACGTGACTCACAAATGCCTGACATACTATCATCCTCAATCATAAATTGCTTACTTATCAATGCATTGACCAACCCACACCCTAACTCACTAACGCCCAAAACTATCGATGCCTCAACCTACCAACTCCACAACCTACTGGCTCCCTAAGTCACCATTGCCCAACCTACCAACATTGATCTATAATCACAAGGCCACTGACAATGAGTTAATGATGTTGAGTCACTAATGCGTTCTACAATTGAAAATACTAGAATTTTGGAAAAATCTTGAATGGTGCTACCATTGCCTCCAAAAACACCATAAACACTAGATTTTGACAATGTAATGAACTAGGTTAGTCTGGGCCATTACAACATAAGAGTTGAACAGTTTTTTCAATAGAGGGATTCATATGGATCTATTTCAATTCATGAGTGAAATCTATTATTGTATAAAAAACATAATAGATGATTGTGTTGATCCCATGTGAAATTTGAATAAATATAAAAATATATATTTATATCCGATGAAGGATAAATTTTTTTCTTAGATAGAGATCTTTTGTGGGGATAATATTTTGGGATGATACTTAACTCTTTGTCAGGATATTGCTGAATTCTTCATCATATGTTTGAGGTTAACCATGGATCCTTATCAGACTCAATTGAATAGGGTACCCCAAGCACATTACTAATTTCTTAATTTCGTATCTGTTATTATAATCAAAAGGTAAGTCTTATATGATAGAGATGATGTTCGCTAACATTGTTAGATGACCAAAAACAACCCATATTTCATTATTATCTTTAGCCATTTTGGAAAGACCAAAGAAAAAATCTATGGTGATATTTTCCCATTTCCATTTTGGTGAAGGTAACGGATGTAACATCCCATTATACATTTTACTATTATCCTTAAATTTTTAACATACTATTTTCTGAGATATAGATTCTCTAACATCTATCATCATTACATTCCAGCACAAATACACTTCATAATATATTCAAATATTTCAACATCTATTATATAGTGATAGTGAATAATTATAAGCTTCCCAAAACAATTCCATTAAATATGGTTGGAAACAATATTAATTATTAATAATCCATATCATTCCATAATTTTCATTGTAAAATTATGAATATTATGAACCTTATATTATATCACTACATCTCCGTTATGCACCTCTTAATATTTATATTGTTAGATGGATGAACATTAAATTGAGAGATATTATATTTCATCTTATCCTTCTTGATTAACAAGACCGATATTTTCAAATATGAGAAAATTATAGTTTTTTGAACCTTAGAATGGATAAACACGTAAGTTCATTTGGACTGAAATCATGAGCCACAATTATCTATTTCCATGGGTGGTAATTAATTGAGAAGTAATAATCATTAATTATGACTAACCATATTCAATATTTCATATTAAACTCTTTATATGTAAATATATACAAAAATATTTATTATCAATATATATATTACAATTTTCTTAACAAAGATAATGCCTCTATATCCTTAATGAAATTTTTATCACATCTAACTCCAAATCATGAGGTTGTAAATATTCTCCTGAAGAAACATTTTTAATGAGGAATAATTTATAAGCATGACATTATATATAAGAACTCATCCCACGACCTTCATTAATGAATAATTAATTAATTGAAACCCTTATCCAATGTAGTTTAATGAATGAATAGGTCAACTAACTAATCTTCTACATAGTTCCTTGATGATTTCATTGCATTGAGATTTCTAGAGGAACATGGATTCCTTATATGTTAATTGTGTGAGTAGATTAGATAGTAATGAAAAATTATCCCCAATCTATTGATAATATATAACTATACCATGATAAGTATATATTATAGTCACCATGGTTAGTTTGGGTAATAAAATAAATGGACTAATACTCAAATAGATTTACAGATATATCTTATTTTGATATTATATGACCTAATAATAAAAAAAAGTAAGACCAAATTCACATTTTTTGAAATTATTATAGAGGTTATACTTCCTTACAATATCTATTAAAATTATGGTGTGATCCATATGATATACCATACTATTTAAAAGAGAAAAATATCATCTATACTATATTCCACACAATGATAAAGGTATTATATAAATACTAAATTAATTAAATTCTGGATGATATCAACTGAACTTTTGAGACAAAATGGAATCACTATTTATTCAGTGTCCATAAATTTTATATAATGATATCTTTCAAATATCCCCATTACTGACAATCCATTGATTATATCCAGAATTTTGTTTAATTATGGAATAGTATGAATCTTCATAGAGATAATGAAATAGGCAATCAATTCAATTAATACAATACTTGTTCATGATCATAATCATTTTTCTTCCACCAATTTTCAATGATTATTCTTATTTGTATGTCATATTTTTTGATAAAATAAACTGGTACAATCTATGGTTACCCAATTGGATGAATGAATACCTTGTCATGGTTCCCCTAATGTTTTTTTTCAGCAATTTATTTAACTCAATTTGGGATATTGTATAGGGAGACGCTGAAATTTGTTTGGAATGATGTATTCATTTTAATAGAAAATAAGAATAATATTTGGTTGAATATCTAGGTAATTCATTTAGAAGTAAATCAATAAAACATCATATAGTGGTTGTATCATCGATGAGGTGTATCTCCAAAACCATATTATATAAAAAACCCTCTTTAATTAGATTTAACGGCTATATAATGGACTTAATTTCAACCAAAGTATCATATTTTTCATTGAACACATTGATGAACATATGTTGATTTGTAATATGAAATGTTACTTTCATTCAGCTGAAACTAATGTGGGATTTATGTAAAGAAATAAAATAAATGACAATAAATATGTCATATTGAACCATAAGAAGAATGAGAAGATTTGCAAGAATCAAATTATTATAAACAACAACAAGAGAAGAATGATATTATTCATATGTGATAATCATATCATTATGGGTTTTCATTAATAATTATACATATATTAATCTGGATGGAATATTGATACCCATGGAAAATTATTTATATTTGAAATAATGAGTGTATCCAGAAAGAAATTACATCAGTAGTTCTATAGTTGATTGAATGTGTACCTTTTTCCATCTATCTATTTCACCCATCATCAGAAATACCGAACACATGATATTTCAATTTTTCTCTTAGAAGAATTGTTTACTGAAATTGATAATCATCATTACACTTAAAATTTGGGAATTCATTAGCATAATACCCACACGCCTTAAAATTGAAACATTAGTGTATGGGTGGTTCATTCTACAGAGATTTCTCTCAATTTTTATCATTAGCTAGCTTCCACTAATAAATATTTAATTCGATTTATTAATGAACATCCCTTATAAATTTTAATCATTTTTGAAGACCTTAGTAAAATTTCATATGTGTACCTTCTCACAAATTTAACATAAAGGAATGATCATGCTATTATATCCTTTGTTTTTATATTATCCTTTTAATTCCCTATTCTTATCAAATCCATTAGATTGATACATATCTTCATCATTAATTTCCACCTTTATTTGACATAAAAAAGTCTCTTAACATAAACTTAAGTATCTTATTGATAATTTTCATTAGTGATACTATTTTACAATATGAAATAATTAATAAAAATAAATTTTAGATTGGATGATTATACTAGAACTGTACCTCACAAGTCTTGTAATCTTTTCCTCATATGTATAAATAGATTGATCATCCATTTTATTTATCTCATGAAACTATTTATATATCGTTATACAAATAATTCAAGGACTATATTTATATTAATAATACATCATGAATATATCCCAATATAGGGAGTCAATTTCATCATATCCCCCTATATTTTAAAATAGAGTATACTATTGATCTTATTAACCTACTAATTGAACGTTTGTGATATGTTTTTTTTATAGTTCAAAAATAGATTAAATATAAAATATCATTTAGGTGGTTAAAATACATTTTAGTACAACTAGAAGATCAATAGATCCCCAGAAAGAAGGAGATAATTTCCTCTTAAAGAGATCAATAGAACATTGTTCATGTATTTTTTTTGTTCAAAACATCATTATGATTCATGGATTGATAATGTTTCATTATTGTAGTAATGATATTTTTTATTCCAGCTACAACAACATTTGGGAACATAGGAAGAAAATCATTTCATAATCTATTTACCTAAACAATAACATTGTTCTTTTGGGTCTCATCCATTAAATAAAAACAAAAAGCATAGTTTGAGTAAAGAAAACTCATAATTGGGAACCACATTATCATGTAAATTGTTTATAGTGTGTCTAAATTATAACCCCTTTATTTTAATCTATATCACCTTAGGTTTATTTTAGATCAATAATTTTAAACATATAAAAAAATATTTTATGATGGTTTATAATGAGTTTGTGAAATTAAAAATCATATCCCCCAAATGGGTCAAACCACGTTTATAGAAATTCCTGTTTTCATACATCAGGTGATGACCAAGTCCAGATCCATGCCCCTATTTCATATTTATTACCAAATGATAACTTTTTTCTAGATCCCCATAAACTTGTAGTACCCATACAGGTATATAATTTATTAGAAACCACATTCCCTACGCTTTACCAAAATTCCAAGACATTTTAATATTCTTTGACTCATCCTTATAATTATCCATAGAGACATCATAAGGTATCTTAATAATGTGTTCTCATAATGTTTTTTAATGGATAACTAAACAGAAAATCTAATACTAACAATAAAAAATATTATTTTTATATAAAGGAATCACATATATTTTTTGATGGACATTAATTACATTACAGAATCAAAATATTGGGATTCAAAAAGGTATACTTACTTTATTAACATATAAACCTAATCAACGTGTTAAAAGAATAACTACATCATTATCGACTATGATATTCACAAATAGAAACCATCTTAGTAATACATTACATAAAAATATTCTTCCTAACCTTGGGAAATTAAACAAAATAATGGGTGATATGTGATTCTCATTATGGGTAATCCACTGAGATAAATATTTATTAAATTAAAAAAGTGCATGAGAATAGGAGAATGAAAATTTCCAAAAATAACCTTAAAATCAAATAGAATAATCTTGAGTCATGGAAGAAATTATTAGCATTTCATAACACATGACGCATAAAAACAACCCATAATAGAATTATATATTCATAATACATATATTTGTGGACATCTAAATAACATGATGAATATATTCAATATCATTTAGGGATAATAACACTGATTTCATAGTGTAATGATTTCACTCTACAAACCATTATAGTAGTCAAGGTTCACTACTAAAACCATCACAAGTAATAAATTCCTTTTCTAAAACATCTTCAAACTCATTTAAAATCCTTTATATATAATGTGAAATAATTCTTTTCCTAATGAATTTGATATATATATTTGTCTCACCCTTAAAATATTTACATTCATACATTTGTACGCCCCAACATCAAAAAAATATCATACCATAACCCATGAAATATAATGGGTTCATAAACATTCAACATATCATAATATTTGGAAATTTGATGGGTATAAATATCTTTTCATCATTGAATAAATATTGAGAAAATGAGTTTTATAAGAAATTAAACATTATATAACAATTAGAATAGAAATAGGTTTCATAAAAATCATTCAATCATAAATATAAACCACTAAGGGATTTAATATAAACGATATCCTTTTATAATATCCCTAGTAAGGAAGCAGGGACATCAAAAAATTTCATTACATATGTACAATTATTTTGAAATATGTTTTAATATATTTCATGAAGATAATGTCCTTTAAAATTTAAGACAAAATATTTTAAAACATGAAATATAATAAAAATTAATTTATTCAAAAATAATTTTTCAATACTATAAAGGAATATTTAAAGGATTTTTTTCATGACAGTAAATAATTCCACTAATGTTGTACAAGTTTTCAAAAATTAATTTCAGAATATTGGCAAATTCCAAAGGAATATTTTTTATAAAACACCATAACGATTTATTATAATGTTCTTAAAAAAATTTATCATGAGTCAAAATTTAATTAATATATGATTTTAATATTGGTAAAAATATTTTTCATTTTATATTTTTAAATTTGGTTTTTGATGAACTAGTGTTTTAAATTGAAAAAAAAATATAACTGAATTTTCAACCGAACATTATATTGAAATATGGAGTACATACAGAGATTAAATCAACGTGAAAATTTTATTCTCATTAATTAAATATAGGAGATTAAAATTTATTAGTTTCATGAGTGATGGATCACAATATTATTTCATATAAAATATAAGAAAAAAATACTTTTGATAAATTATGAGATTATAAAATAAAATCTTCTCTAGTATCGTATCATTAAATTAAAATCCCAATAAAGAATAAAATTAAATTAAATATAAATGTTTTTGAATATAAATAAATTAATGATGTTACATAAAAAAGGGAATGTATATTCACATCATAAAAGTTGATAGGCTTATAAAATAACATTTATCTCAAGGAAGACATATTGGGAAAATATCCCTTACATATTTGGTGACATTTGAACTACAATCCAAACAAAAGAGATATTATAAAATGATATAAAAATCCCAATAATTATCATAAGAATAATCATAATATACATTCATGGGAAGTATATACAAAAAATTAAATAAACGCATGAGGGATAATGAATGTGTCACAGAAAAAGTAAAATAGTTGTGAAAATTCATTAAATTAAGTCTTGAGATTCTTTATACGGGTATAAACCTACTTTATAATAAAAATAAGTTATGTATACAAATATTAAATAAGAATATATATAAATATATCATACTATAATATATTTTCTTACGAACCATTATTATCCAATTTTTATTAATTCCGTATTAAATTCATATTTTGGGCTGTAACTGCATTGTTTTCCATGAATGTTTTGATTTATTGTATTTTACCCCATCAATTGGTCATGGTTAAATGATATAAAACAATTTAATAACTATATAAATGTCATATATATTCTCTATATATCTATTTATAGTAATCCATAATATTTATAGACAAAAAATGATATACATTGTTAAAGGTGATTGTAGTCTGCACAAGAACATAATCACTATTTCCATTATCTAAATGGATAGAAAGAACTAATGATAAATAATATGTTATGAATAAAAAATAATATTAATGTTATATATATAATATATTTCCAAAAAAATATCCATATTACAATCAATTTATAGAAATAATGAACAACATTGCTTTGCAAGGTAGTAGTTTTCATTCAAATGATTAACAATATCATTTTTCTATCGAATGGAAAGTTAGGTGTTTATTTGATATAATATTAAAAAAAATAAAAAATATATCCTATATATTGTATATAAATGTTTAATCTATCTTTATATAAATCCATGAGAGGTGGTGAAGGAAATCCAATAACCACATTTGGCTAGACGATAGTCCACCGTACACATGAATGATGATTTTTTATCCAATATCTTGGAAGTATATATGATTGTTCATCATTAACTCAACAGAAAAAAATATTTTGTGTACCTAATTTTTTATTGTTTTTATATCATAATTTTATAATAATAAATTTAGGAGTTTGAAAAAGAAAAAAATGAAATGATTGACAAGGGGCGTTACATCTTCTACAAATATCTTCTTTTGGTTTCAACCAAAATGCTTCATATGTTGGATTTATTACCAATATAATAATTATTGGATGATTGGTGGTTAGTATGGATGTGATGTGGTCATGTACTGGCTGAATAGAATGGTTCTAGGAGTGTGAAGAGGATAGGAAAAGGGGATGCCTTTTATATGTGAGGTGAGTGGCACACAAGTATGTTTGTTAAATGAAAATTGTGTTTCAATTTTTTTCATATCAAAAAATTCCCCAAAATAAGTCATTTTCTATTATAAGACAAATAAGGTCCAAAAAATACCATGAAATATATTTTTGATTTATGTTATATTTTTAACCCTTATAAGTTGGTTTAACAACATTTAAACGTATTTTATCTTTTACCGTAGTAAAAAACATATACTATTATTAATATTAATGATTATAAAAAATAAATCTAACAATAGTATACATTTTAAATTATTCTAATTATAAATATGGAATTCTTTTTTAAAATGTACATTTAGATGTTTGTGAAAAATTAAGTTAATATTAAACTAGCAGATGCGATGAGAAATTAGTTATGAAAAATGAAAATGTTCAGAAGTTCCAAAATTATTTATTTATATTTTAAGAATTAAATTAATTAAAATGATATAAATTGGATTAATCAATAAATAATAGATTTATATTTACATTTATAACAACTTTAAAATAATCTTATAATTTTATCAAATAAAAAGGCATATTTCAAAAAAAAACCATTTTCACTATTCAAGGAAAACATGATCTTTTATAAAAAGTATAAAAACATCACACAAAGGTAATTTAGATAATATGTTTTAAAAAATGATATTTATTAGATAAAATCATATTTTTATGTGTTTGAAAAGTAGATTTTATTTTTGTTTATGAGAAGAAATAATTTTTTAAGAAAATAATATTTTCAAAACATTTAAAATCATTTATAAAATGTAAAACGAATGTTTACATTTTATAAAACCAATATAATTAATATTTAAAAAATAGTAATTAAACTTTATATATTAGTGTTTAAGTTATAGGTTATAACTATATAGTTTAAATAATCATTATACTAATATATCATGGTTTTTTAATATGATTTCTAGACTTGATGTTCTGTGTAATTAAAGAAATCTACGAAAATAGTAGTTTTATTTTAAAAATATATCATATAAATTTATATTTTTCAACAATAAATTATAAAATATTTTGGTGTTATAGTATAATTTAATATTTTGAGGTCACTATTTATTTAGTTTTGGAGAATGTAAAATCCCAATATTTTATTAGTAATACATCCATTAAATAAATTTAATATCTATGATATATTAATCCACATAAGAAACTGAAATAAAATGAAATCATTAAAATATATATTAAATTAAGTAATTTTTGTCATTAAATACAGTCATCAAATTAGCTGGTATAAAAAGAATTAACCATCTTTTGAGATATATAATGAAAAATGTAATAAATTAAATTGGGTAGTGGAAATATCCCTTATGATGAACATTTTTCCACGATTTAAAATTTTAAAAATTCAATCGGGTTTACACAATATCATTTCAATGATGAAATAAATTAATTATGTTATGAATGAAATCATATGTGAGAGAAATTGAAGCTCCTGGAAATTTTTGAAAGATCTATGCTTGTTTAATACCAACATGAGACTATCACTAGAGTTTAACTTATACCAAAATATTATGAAGATATCTTGGTGGTTTATGTAAATGATAATTATTATGATATAATTATGTAAATATTAATGACTTTGTTTATTTATAACAACTATATTACTGATAAAGATAAATTATATACTAATTACTTGATAATATTATGATATGATTTTATTTCTCGGAAGTATTAAAAAAATATTTTTATACAAACTATTAAATTAAACAAATAGATTAAATTACTTTTTTATACAAATAATTTATTAGTAATTTATTTTTTAAATGAAATTAAATAATAATAATAAATGGTTATATCATTTAAAATTAGATTTTTTATGAAAGTAGTTTTCACTATCATGTTATTTTTTTATATAAAAGATTAATTCTTATAATTTTGAGTTTTAACCTGAATGAAATAAAAATATTTATTAATTATTAAATTTAATAATATATTAATAGGACTTTTTGTAGAATTATAAAATAATTTTATATTGGTAAGTAGTATACTATATTATTTTTTTCTTATAGTCCAAACATTAAAACTTTTTAATTAAGTATGTTTAACACAAAATAGGTTTAAAATTATTATTCAAACTAAAAATTTGATGAGTGGAAATATATACATAATATAATATATTTAATTTTTAAAATACATATTTATGGTTTTGTAAACTAATATAATAATTAACTCAAAACATAAGTTTTATTCTCTTATATAATAAATTCATTTTTGTCACATTAAAAAATTATGAAATTTTTTTTACATCATTAGGTTGAAATATATCATATAAATTATTATGTTGAATTTTAATTTTAGTAATATAATTATTTTTACATATATCATAGTTAATTACTTTGATAATGGTGAAATGGTTATTTTTAATAATTTTTTTTATTATTGTTGTATAATTGTTATGGAAAATATTAAATTCAAATATTTTATATAACTATTTATATATGATGTTTTCAAAAATATGAAACAATATTAACACTCATTTAATTGGATAATATGGTTATATATAACTATATACAATTAATTGATAAAAGTAATTTTTTTTCTACATAATAGTTTGTCTATATATTTTAAGATTTAATAATATGTAAAATTTATAAAATTTATAATTTTAATTATAGAATATGGATCTAATATTGAGCTTTAAAAAATAATTTTTTTTAATATTTCATTCCTTATATTTTTTATTAAATACAAATTTCATGGGAGATAACTACTTGGTATAGTAAAAATACAAAATGTAAATATGTCAAAATGTTGTGGTAAACGAATTGTAACATGTGTAAAAATTATTATTAGATTATTTATCTAAGAAATAACCCCACAAATAATAATTATTTAAATCATTTTATACAGATACTACAAAATAGTGTCATGCTATAAAAGAAAAAATATTTTGTATTGAAAAAATTCCATTTTCATCACTTATAAAATTGGATTAATTAAACTGCATTTACATTGCTTTTAATAATAATTCTATAAGCTAAAACACAACCATTGAACCTGTTGAACACTCTTCTCACCTAATATAATCCTTTTTATTTCAAAAATACAAATATAGTGATTTTTAATGTGTTACCAAATGAAAAATATCCAAAGTGAGAGGTAGTTTTCTCAATCGAGCTTTGATATTTAATTTCATATTAAAAAAATTCCAAATCACATTATAAAAAAATTTATTATACCAAAAGTATTCATAAAATAAAAATATTTGAATATAATAATGTAATATTATTTCTATACCCTCTTCCTATTAATTCAAAAAATTAAATCGTCATTTGTGTTATGTGAAGACTACAACCTCCATAAGTGACAATCTTTATTTTGAATTACATATTTAAAAATAATGATTGAAGGAGTTATATAATTGAAAAATACAATAAGTAAAACATTTATATTATTATGAAAATATATTAATTTTTCCCTCTTTTAGGATCTAGGAAAATGAACATGCATAATTGTGCACATCCAAACTACCACATATATAAGGGAGAAATATTTTCCTTTTCATCATAAGTATTTTATAGTTCTTCTAAATCAATATTTAAGGATTAAAAACATTAAAAACATCTAAATTAAATATTAATTATTATATAATAATAATATCAATACAATATGTTCACTTTCATAGTCATAGTCTTCCATATATTATAGCTTTTTGTATATTGGGTTTGTTTAACCACCTACTAGAGAAATTCTATAATTTTGTATCATGGATGAAAATGATATGTTAACTAAAAATTTAGATATAAAATGATGAGAAAATAGGAATTTTTTTAGTTTTTATTTATATTTTATTAATATTTAACTTATTATTAAGATCCCTCATTAGTTTTTATAGGAAATTTTGAAATAAGGATGACACCAACTTCATCATCATAATTGATATCAATAATACATAAGAAACAAGAGTAAAAATATTTGAATTATTATAAAAAATATATTTTATATAAAATTATCTCCATGTAATTAAATTTTAATATTTATAAAATGTTCGCAAAGCCATTATTAAAATAGTACTACAAAATCAATCAAGTATAATAACATTTGATAATTGATGTAATATAAAAACAACTATATTATTTTGTATAAATAATAGTAAATTTATATTATAAAATTCTATATGTTGGAATACATATAATAATTAGTTTATTAATGTAGTTATTTTTTTATATAGGAAGATATAAAACTCTTAGTTAATCATTATTAAATGTATGTTTCATTACTGTCAATTTCAAATTACATGAGTCATTTTTGATATTTCACACAACAATATATTTTATATGGTTTAATAAATGAAATATTTTATTTATTTATAACTATTAACATTTATTTAATGATATATAAATGTCTATTTTATATTATTACTATTATGTTTTTATGATTCTCATGTTTCCAATATGATCTGGGTTTTTACATTTCAAATTTTTTTACATTACAATATGTATCATATTCACCATTATTTCTATTTTTTGGTCAATTTAAATATTAATAATATAATTTTTCATAATATTCATAAAAATTAATCGGTTTAATAATCCATCTAATATTTAATATTAAATATTAATTAAAATAAAAATATAAACAATTAGTAACTGTTTTTGTTTACCTAACTAGATTTATTGAGATAAAAAATTTCTTATTAAAATTTCTTATTCCATGATTGGATTCCTACACACTATGAATTTATTAAATGGTATATTATCTTCTATTATACGTAATAAATCCTATTTACTTAAGATATTTCACATTAATTAACTCTTTATCAAAAAGTATATCCTTGATGAAAAAAATAATAATATCTCATTTAATTTTGGTATCCCCTACTTGTCAATATTTCTATTTATACCCAATTTTATCTATTATATGTGTAATATAGATTATGTGTTTTATAATACGGAAATATAAAAAATATTAATGATTTGTGTGTTATAAATGGAATTTATATTCCCTTTTAATATAGTTATGGGAATTCTTCCTCGGGGTAGGGAAGGTCTAGAATGTTTCTAGAGAGATCAAGACATAGAAAAGAGTAAAAAATGACCCATATAGTGAATGACACATGGTTTGTGCATGATTAGTTTTTTTATGTGAACTGTGATATTTTTACCTAGATTGTGTGTTTTGTGGTTACTAATCCCTGAATGGGGGACCGGGAAATTGTGTGGCATTGAACATAGTCATACACATTCCAATTTCATGGTTTATAAAACCATGTGGGTGCTCCATTAGACAATATGGGTCAATTTCCATTTTGAAGGTGAACCACATTGTGGGAATATAGTTTGGAAGACTGTTCATCAAAACCATGTTCCATAATAAAAGAGGCAATATGACATTTTTTACAGCCGATCCATATACTATATAACCCAATTTTCAAACAGATTTTATCCCCACATGACTTGGATTTGAATAAAAATCTACATAATGATTAAATATTGGTTTCATATCAATAATAGGGAATATGATGTTCCATTTAGGGTGATTTGATTCTCCTAGTAAGACACTACCTCTGTTTTATTCTATTATGTAGAAGAATCATTGTAATTATTTTTCATATTTTTAGAATCTCTTAGGAAATTTTTCTATTTTGTTTTTTACCATTGTGATTTATGACTATTTTATCATGAATTGTGGACTATTTTTTATGAGTAGTTTTCAACAGAAACAAGGTAGTTTGTCTATATGATATATCTCACATTCTTGATTTATGTCTCCTGTTTTTGGTATTTGATAAATCACCATTATAATGAAAAATTTATTTTTTTATTTAGTGAAACATTGTGAGTTTAAATGATATGTTATACCCTATACTAATCCCATTAGTCAATGTGATGATTGTTTACTGGGACTATAGTATCCCATCGGTTTTTCCACTCCATTGAGCATGGTAAATAAAATATTAATTACGAAAATAATGATATATGAGATTTTCCTATTTTTTATTAATTATTGGATTATTTTAAAACAATTATTGGTTTTTCAGAATATCATTAAAATTATATTGGATATGAATTTATTACTAGAAAAATAATAAATGGACGTTGGGGCATGTTCAAAATGATAATTTATTTTTTATACTATTCGAGGGTTGAGTTATTTGAATGAATGATTATATATTTAAATTGTGTAATTATGTTAAAGGTTTTATATGTAATGGGCCATGTGGAATAATAATTGTTTTGATCGCATCCCCCTTGTTATATTTGTTTATTGAATTTCAAGTATATTAGACCTTGGAAATTTGTTTATAAAGAATGATCAATAATATTGGGCATGAAAATCCAAACACATGGGATAAGGTTATTGGATATAGAATTATTTAACCTTGAGTTAGAATTTATTTGCATGTAATTATATACCATTTAGATGAAATGATGTACAAGTAATCATTTATTATTGGTTAGGTTCCAGTAATGCGAACAGACACATATAACATATTACATGGTTTTGGTAAATGGATGATATTCATTGATCCTTATAAATCTAAGTGAATAATCAAATAACCACTTTTAGTAGAGTGTTTATCTCAAATGATGGTGTTCTTGGTTTATTTTTCTTGTTTGATCAAGGAAGTTTTATATTTAATTGTTTTACAGTTCAACACAATATCCCAATTTGAAAATATATAATATTTTATTTTTGATATGTGCTACTTTATTTATCCATTTATTATTTTTCTTGTAATATCGAATAAAGTATTATTTTTGTTTTAATATTGCTATTAACACATTTGGTGGTGGTCTAAAATGTTTTACTAAGACACATATCAGGTCATTGTTGGTACCTAAAGAGATTTTATGGTTGTAGGTCAAAATATGGGAATATGATCCATGATATATGGAAATGATAAAATTATGGGAAGAATTACAGATGATGTAACAAGATATATGTTGAGACCATTTTTCAGGATTTTATTTTTTGTTTTATTTTTTGGGTTTATTAATCACATGATAAATTCTTTTCCTGACATATTTCTCTATTGATTTATTTAATAATTACCAGGTTTTTTATATTGTTTGTTCATGTGTTGTTTGATATTAGTAACTGATAATTATTAGAAAGGTTAATTTTTGTGTTGACTATAATGTTTGTCAACTCTAGTAATGAGGGTATAGTCTAAAAGAATACTATATTAGACCCTCAATGATTGTTTTTAGCCTATAGAATTCAGGTAGTGTGCTCTAAGTCACATAACGAATCGAATCGAGACACTTGTTTAGTGGATTCATGGACTTCATTTTACACGATGTCATCATTGTGGTATTATTTAATCAAGATTTTCATTTTGGTAAATTTAATTTTAATAATAAGATTCATTGGGGCCTTTTTAATGAGCTCATCCCTGGGATCTTATAATCCAAATGTGGGGTAAACCAATGTTCCCTATGTTGTATTGTTATTCATAATATTTTCTTGTTATGGTCGGAAATTATTTCACCTTGGGTGAAACACATATGGTTTTAGGTTATTATTTTGTGATTTTTTTCATGGCACTAAATAGTGTGATGTTCATATATGCATTTCTCATATTAGGAACACATGACCATTATTGATATGGCTGGCTTATGGGAAATGAATGTTTTTTTGTTAATCTTATGGTTTAAAAAATTATTTCCAAATAAAAAAGGTAGAATTTTGAAAAATTTAATGATTTACATTTGAAATGAATAAAATGGTGCTTTATAAGGTTGCTGCATCAATTTTAAGGGATTAAATAAATTAATATGGTTCCTAATGGAATTTTTTATTTTTTTAGTATTTTATTTCCATATATATTCTTTAGACTAAAATATAAATCTTCAAGGTGCTTATATTTTTACTATTATGACCATTGTTATGCTGTGTAGAGTAACTTTTTATGGTTGGTTGGGAATATTTTTTTTCTTTTAATTGATTTATTTATTATAATGTATCATGAAATATATATATTAAATTTTTGTGGTATTCCCACCTAAAAAATAATAATTAATAGGTGAATAGAGGGTATTTTTATGAATTCACCATTGTTTGTTGGGCCAAGGTCAACATTATTTCTAAGTGGTATGGAAGAAGATTATTAAATTAAAAATTTCATTATATTTACATTTTTAATAGAGGGATAAATGGTGTGGGATATGTTGAGTATATTAAGCAGGACTAGAGAGTTTCAACTACAACATACACTAATGCTTACTAGAGAGGGTAGACCAGAGGTAACTATGATATTGATTGAATCTGTCTAGAAAATCCAAGAAAAAATATATTCCTTTCCATAGAATAGAGTCTTCATGTAGCTTATATATTATAAGGAACATTAAAGAAGTGAAATATTTAGTATCAAGATGAGAAAATAGAGGTTATGGTGTGGAATGGTTTTATCGAAAAATTATTTTAACATTTTTATTAGGATACTCTTTGAAACCAGATTGTGGTTTAGTTTTTTTGGTTTTCCCAATGATTCATTTCTGTGATGGATTATGTAGTATGATTCACCAATTTGAGATGTTCTAATATCACAATGATGGTATATGATGTATATATGAACACCCATTTTCGAGATGAGTGCATATATGATATCATGTTAGAGGATAATATCTTCTATTTGGTGAAGTATGTTGAGTTAGTGAATCCAAATTTTTTTCCTTAGGGGTAACTAATGGAGGCATATAGTGGTGGATTGGTATGATTAGCTGGGTGATCTGGTTGTTCATCCTTAGATAATAATAGGTGAATTTATTATAGTATTCACCAATTTTGTGGCAAGCTGAGTAGTAAGGATAGTGGAGAATCCTCGTAGGTAATATGTTAGGTGGTTATATATGAGTGAGTAAATACTGGTAACATTTATGTAAAATGTATTCAACCAAATCAATAGTTCCTCAATTGAACTAGAATGGGATGAGTAAATATGTTTTGTTGGAATACCCAAAACATGACTAGTGATAGAATATATAGTTCAATTTAATGTATATATAGGGGATTTGTTACCCCATATCAGTCTGGTAGTTATGTTTTCTTTTTTAGTTTATATAAGGGTAGAGGATGAGATAAAATAATAAATTGGAATAAATATAAGTAATGTGTCACTTTTTGTGAGGATATGGAAGGGTAATAGGTTAGATAGACATGTCAGTTGCAGGTAGTTCATCATTCCCATGATTGAAGCATGGATTGACTATTTACTGGTCAAGGTATGATTCTTACATATTTCACACTTTATAGTTATTTATTTTATATAATATATTCTCATTGTTTTTTATATTTTAAACCTCGAACTATTATGAGTATTACAATGGAATACTTGAGTGGATATATAATGATTGAATTTTTTTAGAAGTGAGAATCGATGGAATATGTATTTAAATGGGGTTTAACATTTAAGTGGGTGAGTATATATTCCTTCAAATTTTTATGTTATGAATCTACCTAATTTTTAACTCATTTTTTTTATTTTTTGGTATCAAAAAAACAAAACCTTTATTTTTACCACATGGCATTAATATTCTCTTCTATTAAGTGTGAAATTGACATCCTCCATGGGGAATAAAATATACATGAAGGATATGTAGGGTATGTTCCATTATTGATGAGGATTATACCACATAGGTATAATTCATCACGCTTAATTATTATGAAGTATAAAATGTGACAACCACTATTTCATTCTTAATTATAATAATTTTCAGTGAAAATTGGTTTCATATTATACACAAAAAACATTCAATATCTTAAAAACAATCAATAATTTTGTACAAAAAATGCTAAAATTTGGATTGATCCGATCCATTAGAATCATCACTCCCATAAAAAAAACTAAATAAATAAAAAAAAAATTTAATTCAACCAACATCATATAAATTGATTATATTTAATATCCTATTACATAATGGTGTAATATTTATAGAGTATGAAGGATAATTTGACAATTGGGATATTACAATTGAAAATTATACTAATTTGGTAATAATTTAACCATTATAATTAGCTTTTCAAACTAATTATTAAAATGTATAATTATTGATGAAATGAGAATTGGTGGACTCAACATGGAGAGTCTTGTTGTATGGATCCCATTTTTTAAAACATGTGTCGGAGCTAGAGTTACTGGGATTTTCCCATGACCATTTAAAAGATGAGCTTCATAAACTGATGCAATAATGAAATAACCTATGGGAGAAATTCCAGATAGTTGAAAATAAAAATCGGTCGATGTGATTTGAGTCACCCCATGAATCTTTGACAATCACACACCTTACCCTTATGTCATACAATGGTATAATAAGGCCTTATGTGTCTAGGCCTTAGGTACAAAAAGAATAATTCATTTGCACAAAAAAATTTATTCCATAAATTTCATTATTAGAATATTATTTCATAATAAAATATAATTTTAATTGATATAAATTCAATAAATTGACTTCTAGACAAAAATTTTATTTCATAAAAGATATGTTTTTATGATAAACTATGTTATTTTAAATAATATTTATTTTGATGAAATTGTTTTTAATAGGACTCTTATTATAAAAAAAGTATATCATAATTTTATTATGTCATATGAAGTTTTCAAGTGTCATAATGTTGTAAATGCCCTAAAAACATCTATTTTTTTAATAAATAATGATTTTTATATTTAAAAGTTATATTATTTTATTTATAGAATTTTTATAATAAAATGAATATCATATTTGAAATTATTAAATCTAAATTAGATTAGGCATAATTTATGAGAATGATCTAAAATACTCTAATGTTTTCATGAATAGTAAAAATATCATTTTTGGTTTCAGTTATGTTTATGGACCTCATAATTATTTCATAATGATTTAATTATTAATTAACCACATCGCATAATTAAAAACCTAAAAAGGAAATTCCAATTTCTAAAAAAGAAATTTTGATTTTAAAATCATCACCCTATGGAAAATTTAATTTTCCATGCCAAAATAAGTAAATAAAAATGACTCTCGGCTTATGTGGGTTACAATACCAAAAATTAGACATAGATTTCCAAAACTTTGTCTGTCTCAATTGTTTTGTATTTTCCATGACTTATATTTCTATGGAACATATATAGAATTTATTAATCAAATCCTACAATTTTTTATAAATACCATCCAATTTATCCAATTCCATTCAATTCTAATCCATACTCCACTGAGTTATGGTATTTCCCCCACAATGAGTCCCACCAAGGTGTCCCCAATCACCCATGTTTCAATTCTTTATGATTTAGGAGTTAATTTTAATTGTAATGTTAGTATCCTTATTTTCAATTTAATTAAAGAACATTTTTTATACTTCTTAAAACTATTATGGTTAATCTCTTTTTACCTATATTATCATATCATTAATATAAAAATATGTAATATAATTGGGATTCTGTTTTATAATCACATTTTATCTTTTTATAAAACCACATTTTATTCTCAAAATTAGGTTGAATTTACTCCTCAAAATTCATCCTTTTACACAATAAATTATATTTTATAATCATTTCTGTAATAAGAAAACAAAATTTATTTTCTATGGGTATTAACTATATGTAATAATTATTATTTTTTGTTTCGGGATTAATAAAAATCAATCCCATATTCCATTTCTGTGTGTCAAAATTGGAATAATGATTAAATTTTTGAGAACAATGGAAATTCCATAATTTAAAAAATAAACCCATTAATTAGTCCTTATTTTTTATTTATGATATTCTAGATTGTAATCATGTGGACCAAAAATAAAAAATAAATATGAAGGGTGATCCCTAATATCATTCCAATTCATTGGGTTAATAATTTAATCACTCGATATTATGTAAGCCACCATCCTTAAACATTTCCTAATCATGAATTAAGAGAATAATTCACATTGAAGATATTTTTAGGTTTATTGTTTTAGTTAATTAAGACTTAACATATACATAACAAATTTATTATTTCAATTAAACACTTCTACTCACTATACATGTTTTATAAAACAAGAAATATTAAAAAAAATAAACATGTCTAGTTCAATGATTTAGAATGCATGAATTTTCCTTGATCTCGTCTTTGACCATATTCATCTATATGTCTTGTGAAGTTTTAGTAAAAACTATATATTATCAATTAAATATCAGTAATGGATACATAAAGAAATGAAATTGTCAATTTCATTAAACAACATATATACCATGAGTACATTTTCATAAAATAATACTTTAAACTTTATAGAAGTTTCAAAAACACTTCACTGATTATATGATCATTTCTTACCCTTTTTGTAACCAAAAGATTAATATAAATCTCTTATAAAACAATATATAGCATATAAATGTATTGTAGGACATAAAAATACTTAAATGAAAGAACCATATGATTGACTTCCACACATATCACTAAATAGAATTTCCATATGACTGACTTTCATACCCAATGAATTAGAGGTTATTATATATCCACCAAACCTTGGATTATCATAAAATCACCCATCATTAGGATTATCATGTATCCACCTGTAGTTGGTTTTTCACGTACCCAACCATAAAATGTCCATGTAGCATTACAAATCATAACACATAAAATATTGACAATATCAACATTTTAGTAATAAAATTTTATTTGAAATCAAAAAATATCATTTAAAGATATTGAATTACTAAATCCATTTCAAAAACCATATTCAATACCATAACTCTCAAAAAATGTAATAAGGTATTTATTTTCATTAAAAAAACATATAGAGGAAGCCAAATAAGAATTACGAAGGTAAAGAGGACATTATTAATTCAAATGTTAAAACCATTACTGTTGTCATTTAGTAAAACTCTTCATAGAGAAATATTTACATTGATTGAATGTAAATGTAAAAAGGTTTAATTATACACCGTATAAAATAAAGGTGTATATATTATCAAAATAATCCCCAATAATAGGTAATTGAGATGAAGTCCCTTTCTTCGTGTTTGACATGACTCATTCATTCAATAATTTCAGGAATAATAAAATTACCATTATTTCTAAATATTTTAGAAAAATTTTAAATTTTATTATTCCTTTTATATAACTTATTACCATGTTTTAAAAATATATAATTATTTATGTCAATATCATTCGTTTTGTTGATATTGGGTACATGAGTTGAAAATGACTGTGTAAAAATTACAATTTTTATATGTGGTCAAAATTATATTATCTATATAATAATATATATATCATATATATCTTTTAAATGAATATTTATAATATTCAATACCTTTTAGAGATAAAAAATTAAATTCTTTGTTCATGGAGACGATAAGCCGTACATACACATGAACACTAAATTCATTTATATTTAAAATCTAATGGAATGAAATATTAGTTGTAAAAAGGTATATTATAATTCCAGTATAATATCATATTTTATATATGTTACATAAGTTCATTAACAGATTTTATTATAAGTTCCATGTATTGTGTGGATGAGTCATATCACTTTGAGGTGGTGGTAGTCCGCACTTCCTCAAAAGAAATTATTATGTTTAAACTTAAAGAAAAGAATAAAGGTATGACGAAAATAAAATTTATAAATTCATAAAGAAAATATATACCTAATATATATCATATAAATATATTTCCATCATAATGGACAATATGAGAGGCAATATAAGATAATTGAACAATCATGGTTTTGTGAGGTAGAAGTTCACCGTCCACAGAAACAGTATATTCTAAATCCATTAGATGATTGTGTGTGTAATTGTATTTGGTATCCTTCCCCGAAAACAACCTAGTATATTTATGATACTGGTGGTGTTATTTATTAAAATAATAATAAGAGAATAGTTAGTGATGAAGTCAAATATTGGAAATGAACTTTAGGTAAGATGATTTCTCTTAAAATGGGTAACTCCCTTATCTTTGTTCCCAAAATGATTTCATTAATTTTTGTATGCCTAAGTTAAGGATTTTAGGAGGAATATAGGAATGTTCAATGATTATTGGTGTATATTTTGGATGATCCATGGGTCTTGAGAGGTGTGAGTAAGGGGTAAGAGATGGTTTCCTTTTATAAGAGTGAGGAGGTGTAATTTAGGAATGACTAGAACAATTATTTTATAATAAACAAAATTTATATTTTCAAAAGGCCCCAAATTCATTTAAGTCGAATATAAGATGAGGAATTTCTAAAATACTATTAACCAATAGTTTTTAGACAATTTTTGTGCATCAAAGATAGCCTTACTATTTATCTTTTACCCTTAGTTAACTAATTTTAAAATTACCATGTCTTCTAGTATATTCAAACAATATGGTTAATATATTTACCTTACAATGCCAATATAACAATATGCGGTTCATTAATGACATCGAAAACATTTTCTATGTCATTTGGACGAATCTACTATTTTATGAAAATAATATAATTTTTTTTAAAAAGAATTTTCTTTAAAAACTCAGGTATGTCAATTTTTATTATATTCATATCAATTATTTTTTTAAAAATCCATAACAACATGATTATTTAAAAAAAAGATCATAAATTAAATTATAAAAATTTATAATCATCCCAAAAAGTTTTGTTGGGATAAAATGTTTCAAAAAACGTTTTTTTTAATATTTATCATAGTATTTATTTAAATATTTAATTAATAAGGAAATACCTACATCACCACTGAATTTTAAATATATATATTTATTTGTAGTCAAAAAATTATAATTAAAATTTAATGATATAAAAAATATTTTTTACTTAATAGTCACTATTTATAGTATAAATTATAACTTATATTACCACATATAAATTTTCACTACTAAAAGATACATGTTTAGGTTGTATTTCCCATTACATTAATTTAAAAGTAATTATCAGTCATTTCCACACATGACTGGCTCCATGGGGTACTAAAATATACAAAAGGATTCCCATTGTCAGATATATCTCATCCAATAGGCTTAGGTCATGTGTTAGGGTAATTTAAAATTATTATCATATTATTTTTTAAGCATTTATAGGATTTATCATTTAACCATGGTAAATTAAATATTTTCTAGAGTTACTATTCATAATGTCTAAAAGTAAAAGTTGTGAATTTACACAATATAGACCGATTAATTTTAAATATGGAATCCAATTTTCTAAATTAAAAACATAGATATTACAGAAATTAATATAAAACTTACTTTATATTGTCAAAACAAAAAATCGTGTTTTTATGAAGAAAAAACATCGGAATGATTGACATGTGTTTATATCCAATATCGATGTTCAATTACATCCTATAAAGATAATTTGATTAAATGATAAAAATATAATCCAAATAAACGTTTGAAAACCATTAAAAGTGAATTCTAACTATATAAAAAAATATATTAAATGGTATTTACGAGTTTTAATGCAATATATTTCAATATTCATTAAAAAATAAACATTAGACAAAAAATACCAATATTTTATCCAATGTAAATTTTTATTTTATGATTATAAATAATATTATTATTATTTAAAATAAAAAAATAATGTTGTTAAAATCTATATATTAAAATGGTTATCCCTCAAAATGAAGTAAACCAACATTTTTAGAAAAATAATTCTATTAACCGAAAAAAAAGAAATTATTATTATACCTTATCTGTAAAGAATATAAGATGAATTTAAAACATTAAATTTAATATATATGATATATTTTTCATTAAAATTAATCCATAAAAAGTGATATGAAAACACAATTAATCTCATTTAAATACATTTTCATAACAACACATCAATTATATTAAATTGGTTTTTAATTCAATTTCTAATAAAATTGGTAATCAATTAATCATATATTAAACAATTTTAAAACATATTTCCAAATTTAGTTGATACTATTCAATCCCATAATTCCAATGTCTAATAGGTAAATACCATTTATGTTGATAACAATATTATTGAATTATTTTCCAGTATAACTCAATGTTATGTGCAATGATATATTTTAGAGAATCTTGTTGTTGCATGTCGAGAATACTATAACAAAGTATCCCCTTTATTATAAAATTAACATCATATACATAAGTATTACTAGAAATATATTTTATTTATTCTATAAATAATTTCTCCGTTACATCTTTCCTCCATTTTTTAAATTGTGTTCTCACAATTTTAAAATTGGGCTTAGAAATTTCATTGAAAGTCCCATATCAAAAATAGTGTTAGTAAAATTCTATCTTTAAAATAAATAAGTAGAAGTATAGAGGTAACATGAGATAAAAAATTCTAGTATTCCATGAAAACAATGATATGGATGAGAAAACTAACTATTAGGTTTTAATTGAGAGTGATAGAAAACATGAGCGGGAGAAATTTAACCACTAGAAAAAGAAAAGCTTCTAATAGGTTAAATGACGTTTGATCCCCCAGTAGGAAATGTAAATGGGAACATTTTTTGTTTTAAGTTTCCTTTCATAATGTTTGAGAATTTTTTTAATGATATTTATTAAGATCCTAAGGAAATATAATTAATTTTAAATTAGAGTTTCATCACGTAAAATGTTTATACCAAATACTCATATTTCTCCAAAAGAATGAGAATTACAGATGACTTGGTCACACCTGAATCACTAGAATCAAAATCATTAAATTAACATGATCCAAAAAAGATGAAAAATATATTTCCCATATCATTATACATAATCCAAAAAAATATGGTACAAGATCAGATAATCCCCAAAAGTATAATCTATTATAAATAGAAATACTACTCTTAATAAACAAAATTGAAAAAACAATAACCAAATCTACACAAATAACATTTAATTCAAGATTTTTCTTAATGTTTTCCAAAATAATCCAAACTATGTTTGAAACAAAAAAATCATAAGTATTTGATTACATAGTCTTCCAAAAAATCTCATCATTTATATCTAAATAACATCATCTACTCGTAAAGACTCATCATGAAAAGTAATTAACATAATAACATATTCTCTATGAAACGTTAATCATTTCTATAAAAAAACAGCTATATGTCCGCAATAAAAAAATTGATTATTCCAAAAAAAATTACACCATTACTCATCAATTAAAATCCCAAAGTATTCTATTTTATTTAGGCATATAGTGTTCCGAAAATAGAAAACATCATCCAAAATTACCATTATCACTTAATCAACAAATCATTTTCTTATACTAAAGATATCCATTTTATTAAACATAATATTCAAATTCATCTTATTATTGATCAATAAAATCATTTAATTATAAAAATACATCATACTAACCTGGGAATTCATGTAGGCAACTGGTTGGTGATGCACTATTGTCGCCCTTCGATTGTGGGTTCGATTCCCATGGCCTTGCCGGATGTGATGGGTTGTCACCCATTATACAGGTTATGATTTTTCTAAAACCATATAATTATTACAGTATTATCAAAAATGAGATAATTTCTTCAAAAAAATAAACCTAACCTATTTTATCCTCAATGGTTATCTAATACATTTCATTTCTCATCCCAAAATGCAATAATTATTTATCACCTAAAAAATAAAAAAAATCATATAATCCCTAAAGGTTTTCTACTATATCCACACAAGAAAATATAATTCTTTCTGGAATAACATATTCAAATATTATACTTCATCGATATACACACTATAAAAATCCTTCCAATGTAATCCAATCATCAAAAGAATATTTATACTTTAGCGCATTTTGTCACCATAAAATCTACCATAACTCTTCAATCCATTATCTGTGGACTTCTTATTCAATGATAGATCTTCATGATCCATTATACATTATTTTATGACATATTCGGTAATACATATTTTTTATAAACCAAATCATTAATCATGTCCTATGATACAATAATGTCAAAAAATCAATTAAGAAATAATCCATACCTTTCATTTGTCATTGTAAATTTCATCATCCTCAATTAGGATGATATTAGGTATTTGTAAACATATATTTATAAGGTCTTACTGATACCATAACCAAAACCTCTTCATTGTACATCTATTTGTGTCATGTCCATACACACAACATTTAAAACATTCAATTGATACCACAAAAGAACTTCTTCCCCTTTCCTAGAGTCAACTTGATATTTCCTTTTTCCATATAATATTATTCTTTTATGAACATAATTAATACATCTATAGAATCTTCTCATGCCATTGATGCATTTTCTTATTTGTTTATTTCAAAATCTTTTACAGAATGGTTTTTGAATATACATACCTTTATGATTATAACATTATCATTTGTAGGGATATGTTTCTCGCATGTAAGATGCCATATAAAAATCCCCCCGGTTCAAGTGTTAAATCAAGACTCCAAATAGTAGGTTGATAATAACTACTAGTGTTCTCATTTCTGATCCCATTTCATTCAGTTAAATATTCATAAAACCACCACATTTTCTTTAACATCCAATTTTTACTTCGGTGCCTTCTAGATCCATCCATTTACTAAAACCAAAAAGGTTAGTGTGAGTATATCAGTAAATTCATTATATAATAAAACATGAGGAGGGTAAACAGTATGATATACATATTCATGTAATCTTAAACACATTCAATTTATATAAAATAACTATGAATCTTTTTAATATTCTAACCATTATGAATTTTTTACTTATTATTGAATAATAACACAATATTTAATAGTTATATATAACGAACTCTAATACCAACTGTTAGGAACCAACATTAAACACTACATAATATTTCATTATGAAAATAATTAACATTAATGATCTATTTATGTTTATGGATTTATTGAATTAGGTTATAACTTATACATAACAACATGACTATTACAAGTAGACACTTCTACTCACTATCCATTTTTTCATAAAACAAAAACTCTTAAAAAATGAAACATGCCTAGTGCCATGATTTAGACAACCAGAATTTTACTCGATCACATCCATGAGCCTATTCATCTATTATCCTGGTGAATAAATTTCTAATGTTGGGATGAGCATAAAAATATTAGTAAGGGATACATAAAAAAGAAAAATAATTAGTCTTTTAAAAAAACATTTACACCATGAGTACATTATCCTAAAAAAATACTTTTCACATTAAAGAAACGAAAAAAAACACTTCACTAAATATTTGCTCATTTCCAACCCTTTTTGTATCCAAAAGACTACAATAAAGCCCATAGAGAAAACATATAACATAAAAAGGTAACATCAGGTAAAAAATAATTAAATGGGAGAACAATACGGTTGAATTCCACACATTTCATTAAATAGAATAACCATATAGCCGACTTCCACACCCAATGCATTATAGGTTATAATGTAACCAACTATATATGGATTATCACTAAACCAACCATCATTTGGTTTATCATGAATCATCTAAAATTGGTTTTTTAGGTAACCACCCGTCAAATGTGCAGGTACCATTACATAATCTTAATAGATAAAATTTTAAAAATATCACAATTTTAGTTATATAATTTAATTTGAAATCAAAAGATAATATTGCAATATATTGAAATACTCAATCAATTTCAAAAAACATTTTCAGTACCAAACACCCAAAAAAGGGAATAATGTATTTCTTATTCTTTTAAATTCATTAAGGCTTATAGAAGAATAAATATAATGATTGTGGCAGGGGAACTGTCATTGTCAATGCATATATTAAATATATTCTTGTTTTTGTTTAGAAAAATGATACATAAAAAAAGAATCCATTTTAATGACTGTAAAAGTCAATGGTTTTTATTATAAATCACCTAAAATAATGAGTTATATATTATATAAATATGCTTCAATGAATGGAGATTGAGATGAATTCCTTTACCTTTTGTCTGACATGACACATTCATTATTTAATTTCCTAAATAATATAGTGGAGTTAATTTATACTTGTTTCAGAACCATTTTCACATTTATTATTCCATTTATATCACTTATTAAAATTTCAAAAAAATTAAAAAATTATTTATGTTAATAGTGGTGGTTTTGACAATATTGGGTAATTGAGTTCAAAATAATCTTGTTATAATAAAAAATATCCATGTGGAAAACTGTCCACTATTTCCAAAATATTACAAATATATATTTTAAATATATTTAGTATATATTTGTTTATAATATTACATAAAATTTTGAGATATGAATTGAAATGCAATGTTCAGAGATATGGTAAGTCGTACATACATATGAACACAACATTCATTTCTATTTCATATATAATAAAATGAAATATTAATGATACATAGGTAATTTATAATTCCATTTTAATATCATATTTTATATAAGTTACAGATATTCAGTAACTCCATCCAAAATACGTTCCGTGTAAGGCACGAATGATCCATATCACATTTATTGGGAGATACTTCATTCTTCCCCAAATCAAATTATCGTGTATACACATAATGAAAAGAATATAAGTATGTTGTAAATAAAAGTTAAAAAAACATAAATAAAATAAAAATATAATATATATCATATAAATACTGTGAAATTATAATGTCCACCATGAAAGGTGGTAAGAGATAATTTAACAATCATTGTTTTGTGAGGCTATAGTTCACCATCTATAGAAATAGTACGTTCTAAATCCATTAGATTGAGTTGTGTTTATGTGTAGTTCGAATCCTTCTTAAAAAAATCCAAGTATTTTGAGGATATTTTTTTTATATATTCAAATAATATTAATAGTATTTGGAGTGATGATGTAGAATATTGGAAAGTACTTCAGATAATATGCTACCTCTTTAAACTGGTAAAACCCTTTGATTTGAGCCAAAATGATTTCATGAAATTCCATCTGCATAATTTAAGGATTATAAGAGGAATATTGGGTATTTGGGAGATTGATAGAGAATTGGATGGATGAGACAAAGGGCTTGAGAGGTGTCATTAATAGATTAGAGGTTGTGGCCTTTTATAAGAGGGGGAGGGGTACATTAAGAATGTATTGAAAGTTTCTTTTATTATAAACAAAATATTGATTTTCAAATGGTCCAATACTCATTTAATTAGAATATAAGATGATTATTTTTTGAAATACTCTCAACAAAATGGGTTTATACATGTTTCAGTTTCAAATTTAACAAATCATTTATTTTTAACACTTTTTTAACTAATTATACTATTACCATGTATTCTTGTACAATCATATCATATGGTTAATATAGTTACCATAAATTTCCAATTAAACTTAAATTGTTTAATTAAGTAATTAAAGACATTATTTATATCATAAGGCTGAATCATTGTTTTTAAGACTATTATATCATTTAATAAAATATTTTTTGTTTTAAAAACTCATTTATATCAATTTTTAAACTATTCAAATCCTGACATTTTTAAAAATCCCTAAAAACCTTATTATTTCTGAAAAACATCATATATTATAAGATAACAAGGCATAATAATCCCAAAAATTCGTGTATTGCATATAAAATTTCAAAATAGAATCAATTTTTTAATTATAATATATTTTTTAAATTCATTCATTAATAAGATAATAACTACATAATAATAATATTAAAAAAAATTACATCATATTTTTGTCATAATTATATATATTTATATAATGTATAAAATTATAAATAAAATTCCATGATGTATAAAATTCTTTTTGTTTTTTAATGATTATTTATAGTCGAATGTAAGAATTTCATAACTCCATATAAAAAATGATTTACATAAACATACATGATTAGGATATATTTTCCATAACATAAATGTAAAAGTAATAAAATGTCATTTTTACACATATGTGGCCCCATGGATTCCTAATATCGTCCCAAGGATTCCCATAGTTGGATATATCTCATAAAATAGAGTAAGGACATGTGTTAGTGTAATTTAATATTATTATAATATTATTTTTACCCATATTTACAAGATTTATCTTTTAAGCAAGGTAATTTTAATATTTGCAGAAATTTCTATTCATAATGTATTAAACTAAAAGCTAAAAATTTAAAAAAAATTGAACTCATTATTCCAAATATTGAATCCATTTTCCAAATTCAAAACATAGAATTTTCATAAATTAATTTAAAATTATTTTCTATTGTCATAACCTAAAAGCGTTTTTTTAGAAGTCAAATATACAAAACGATTGATAAGAATATATTCCCAATTTCAATTTAAAATTACTTCCCCTGATAAAAATTTTATTAGGTGATAAGAATATATCCCAATAATACTTTAAAAACATTTAAAATTATTATCAAACAATATAAATAAATTGCATTAAAATTAAATTTTGAATAAAAATGGACTATTTTTCACTATTCTTTAACAAAATGATCATTAACATGAAAATAAAAAAATTTAATCCAATGTAAATATTGATTTTCCTATCATAGATAATAAGTTTATTTTAACAATTATAACATTTAAATGTTTCAAAACAATATTAAAAAATGGAACACAATCAAATGGTTGTAAAACTACATTTTCAGAAAAATAATTATTTAATCCAAAAATATATTTTATTCTTATATAATATCTTAAAATCACATAGTATTAATTTAAAACATTACGTTGAATATATATAATATATTTTTCAATAAATATAAATCCATAAAGAATGATTGGAAAGCACAATTATTTTCTCAAATATATGTTTTCATAAAAACCAATCCATTTTATTCAATTGGTTAATATGTATGTTTCTTATAAATATGTTAATCAACGAATCCTTATTGAAACATGTGTAAACAATACTACAAAATTCAGGTGATACTATTCATTCCTACTATTCCAACAACACAGAATTAACAACCATGTAAAATAATAATAATATTATTGTATTATTTTTTAGTATAAGTCCTTGTTGTCAGCAAATTAAGGTTTTATATAATCCTATTATTGATTTCCAAGTACACTATTAGATTAATCATCCCCTTTAACTTAACAATAACATCTTAATCATAAGTATTAATATAATCCATTAGTATAATTTTGTAAATACTTGGGTCATTACCGATTACATGTTTTATGATACCTTGGAGAACAACCTCGGTAGTTTCACATATATTTCCTTGGATTTGAGCATGTGAATTCTATTTTATTGGATTACATTTTTAACAAAGTTGTAGATTGTATTTACACGTGCATGTTTTATTTTTTATCATTATATGTGATTTTTTAAAAAAATATTTATATATTATGAATATTTCAGAAATTATAGTGTATGTATTTTTATTATTATTATCATTGTTGATAGATATAATTGTTATCTAAATTGAATTATTTTATAAATATGTCTTCAAATTAATTTTTATTACTCTATAATTTCACTTAATTTGATGATGTAGTTTTAGTAACTCTACAGTTTTCAGTTTTAAAAATATTCAGTAATTATTTTAATTCATCTTCTGAAGATATATGATTGGAATGAAAAATGATTGTATATAAATCCAACATGTTTATATAGATTTCATTATATTACAAAAATGTCTAAAAAGGTCATTCAAATGGTGATTATGATGTTTGAAGTTATTCTTTGATTTTTCAGAATTGATGTTTTTTTATAATGGCTTTGCTTCATTTTTTCAATGATTTTTGGACCTAAAGAAGTTGGTATTATTTGATTTTTAATTGTTTTGGAAGATAATATGGTTTGAAAAAAATATTTATTTTTATGAAATTTCTGAATCTACTTCAATGTTCTATTAAAAATTCATTGGATATTGTTACTGTTTTCTCTTTAGTTTTGTTTTGGGAAATTATGGTTTTAACCCTAAATTTTTAATAGTGATAAGTTTGGTTCATGATCTATATGTGACTATTCATAAGACATATAATATTTAACTATTCATGATTTGTTTAAAGTGTGGTTCTTCATCCATATGTTATTATTCATCATCCATACTCAACGTTACTGTACATGGATAGTGCAAAGTGTAGTTCATCATCCATACATTATAGTTCTATGTTACACTTTATGAATAGTGAAAATTATGGATCATCAACCACAATGTACTATTTATCAACCCTATGTTATTGTCAATGAGTATTGAAAAGTATAGTCTATCTACCCTATGTTATTATTCATTCCCATAGTTACTATTAATTCTGTGTTTTTAGTGTTGATTTTTATCATATATATGGACTATTTATAAGGGTTTTTATTCTAGAAAAGTTTTCCTAAAATATCAACATTACAATTACTGTGTTTTTAATATTTGTTGTGGAATATTTTAATATAAAATCTATTTAATATTTTCAGTTCCATTTTCAACACATTCAGTTGCATCATGATTATTAAATTTCAAATTTTTTAATTTAATTTATTTTTTGTTTATACATTCTATGAAATATATTGAATAAATTTAAATATTCTTTAATAGATTTAAATGGGTTTTTAAAATATTAAAAATATATTATTATATTGCATATTTAATTGAAAGACTTATTAAAATTATTTTGAATACCTTTATTATTGATTAATATTACTAGAATAAAGAGAAAATATCACTATGTTTTTATAGATATATTAATGATAGCTCTAAACTCATTTATTGTTATTATACAAAGTAAGAGGATATGTTTTAGCTACTTTGTATTTGTTATGTATATATATATATATAATTCTAACTTGATGGAAAAAATTTACAAAAGAAATATAGAGAGAGAAGCTAAAAAATTTGATAGTCTATTTTTTAAGAGAATGTGTTGTGACCATTGAACATATTATACAATTTGAATCATCCTATGACACATATTTTCATTATATAAATGATCTCCCAGGTTCCATATTAATTCCGGTTCAACTAAAATTTCTTTGAAGTGATGAGATGATATAATATTAAACAACAAGTACCTGTGAATTAATTATTTTTTCCTGTCATTCATCTGGTTTTGAGTTTATATCACCTTTTTCTATCTCCCACACACACTCTATTTTTTTATGATTTTAAATAAAATATAATTATTTTTTATTCATTTTTTATTGGGTTGTGATTCTCAGATTTTAATGCCAGGATCTAAGGATTTTGACTCCCTAAATCTAAAGTCAGGACTATTTTTAGTTTTGACAGCAATTCGAAAAATGTACGGTTGTAAGGGCTAGAACACCCCATAAAAAATTTAGTGTTATGGTTATACATGCAATAGAAAAGGATTTTATAGTTGGGTTATGATTCCCCCATAAAAATCATTTTTAGTTCATATGTATCACTCACCGTGTTAAGAGGTATAAGAGTAGATGTAGGGTGAATTCAGAATAAACTAATATAACCAAAATCCTTACATTCATTACTTTTTAGGCTGCTAATTAACCTCAATAAATAAAATATATAATTATTTTAATTAATAATTTTTTTAAAAAAATTAAATCTCTTCTATTCAACACCTTCTAGATCATATTCCATTACCCTATCCAACCTAATAATTGGTATCAAAGGGAAATCTTATTGATAATTGATTACATTAGTTATTATCTTCCTATTATATTTTAATTTGTATCAAAATAATATTTCATTTGGAAATATGAAATCCCTATATATTGTATGCTTTGATTTTATTTTTTCTACCATTTTTAGAAATTTCTTCCCAATGAAAAGATCTTATATAATGAAGGAATTGAACAATAATGATTCTTGGATTCTTATCAAGACACCACAATTTGATAGTAAGGATTATTGTTACTAGAGATCCTGAATTGTGGCTTAACTAAATTACATGAGAAATGATCATGAGTCTGTCATGTTAAAATAGTACACACTTCCTAATTGGAGTTAGAATCTCTAACTTGATGTTATGTAATAATATGTGTTTTAAATTAAAAAGTTTCTAATATTTTGTATTTTTATGTTAACATATCTATTTTTATTCATGTGTCTTATTGTAATACAATTCATGAAATTTGGAATTTTCTACATGTAACCCACCTTGTCTCTAAAAAATATATTCAGAAAAATAATTTTATGCTTCCTGTAGAGTACCATGATTTTAAAATGTGTGAATATTAAAACGTTATCCAAATGTACCACATATTTACAATCATTGTGAATGAAATGATTTCACTTGTAGAATCCATTAAATCCTAATACTAGTTGAATGAGTATAATGAGAATTATGAAATCAATGGAATGGCCAGATTGTTTCAATTGATGAATGATTGAAATTCAAAGAATACAAACTGGAGAAATTTGTTGGATTATTACTCCAAATGACCATAAATTGAATTACATAGTTATTGAAGATAAAACTCAAATAAAATATTTTGAATTTATATATATGAATGTTTTTTCTAATAAATATAATAGTTAGGATCAAAAACATTATGATAGAGAAGATAAGGTCTAAATTATGACTACAGTTTACAAAATAATAAAAAAGAGAAGTATCGAGAATCTGTTTAAAAGAAAACTAAAAAAAATTATCTAAGGGAGATAAGATATGTGATATGAATTATAATGAGTCAAATATTACATGTTATGAGTGTTAGAAGAAAGATAATTTCAATGAATACTTTCATAAAAAAAAGAATAATGATTAATATATAAATAAATACCAAAATAAATTGACCACTAGTTGAATCTATACAGAAGAGTCTGATTCCAGTGAATAATTTAGAAATGAAAAAGAAACTACTAACTTGTGCTTCATGTAATCCCTTACCAAGGTCAGTAATTATTTTTTCATTCTAAATATTATGATTCTATATTTGATTATAAAACCCCCAAATTTTTAGAATTAAATAATGAAATTTAATGACTATGAAATGATATTTTTGAAAGATATAGATTTATATAATAGGATTAATGAAAAAAATGAGAATCATGTTTAGAAAAACAAATGTTGCGGAATTAAATACTATGTAATGATACATCATATCATTCAAATGATTATGAAAATGATAAATATTATCAATATTTAAATAATAATTTGAAAAATTATGTTAAGAATCTTCTACAAAGTTTAACTTCTTTTATTGAAGGTTTTAAAAACAATCATGAGATTATTTCATTGAGAAAAACTAAAAAAATATATATACGTTTTTTTTAATAATGGAGATCATCAAAAATGTGTAAAAATCATTTTGTTAAAAGAAAAAAAATTTGTACTTTAACTGGAACATCTTTGAAATTTTTCATAAAGGGGCACTATGAGAATGATTATTCCCTTAGATATAGACAATAATTAGTCATTAAAAAAATAAATATTTCTAAATCATTATTATCTAGACTACCATTCAATTCATGAATCAATTTTTCAGGGGTACCTATAGTTTTAATTACTAATCCTATTGGACCCAATGTATCATGGGTTCCAAAATTGACAAGTAATTGATTTTTTAGTAAAAATAACTTGGATATCTCAAGAATGACATATGAAACACAGGTAGTGGATTCCCTATTAATATGAAAGGATACCCATAATGTTTTACCACATTCAATATTTGTTATTGATGCACAATTATATTTGGTGACAATTTCATAGGAAAATTAAATGAATTTGGTAATACAGGTATATCAAATTATACAATTAATTCTGAAACATTATATATTAAAGTATTATAACATACATTAATTAGTATATCACAATTATGCGATGATGGAGTGAATTTAAATATAAAAAATATAAATTTTTAGTTCATAAAGATGGTTATTTATTATTTTCTGCTATATGAATAGATAAAATTTATACTATTGATTTTTATTAACTACTAGTTAAACTTGTAATGTATTTGATTTCTTTACAGAATGAAAACATCCTTTGGCATTGACGCTTTGGTCATGTTAATTTCATGTTATTACAAGAACTCTCCAATCAATATAATTTCTAACTGCTACCATACTTAAATAACGAACAAATTCATGTTTGTGATGTAATCATTAAAGGGAAGAAACACAAAAAAAATTAGATCCATCAATTAAACAACTACTAATATGGCTTTCAATTTAATACATATTGATTTATTTTCCATCATTAAAATTTCTAACATATGGGTAATGAAATATAATTTAGATTTAATTTCAAGTTATAGTAGATTTACATGGGTACACATTCATTCTCATAAAAATGATTCATTTTATTGATTTATTTATTTTTGTAAATATGTTAAAATTGAAAAATATTGTTTGATTATTTATATTCATAGTGATAAATGATATGAATTTAATAATTTATATTTTGAAAATGTTTTTTAAAAGAATGAATATTTTGATATTTTTTTGAATCATAGAACACCACAACCAAATGATGTTTTTAAATGTAAAAATATAGCTATTATTTAAATTTATCAAACCATGATATGTGAAAATAATTTTCAATGATATTTTTTGGTTGGGAAAATTTTTTCTTCATGTTATATTGCATGTATAATTATTATTATACCTTTTCTTAATAAATCTTATTATGAATTATTCAAAAATAAAAAACATAAGTTGGAATGTTTTGTGTTTTTGGATGTAATAATATTATTTTAAATTCAAATGATAATTTAGATAAATTTGATTATAAGTGTGATAATGGTTTTTTTATTTGTTATTATCATAACAATAATGTATATAATGTTTATAATAAATGAACTATGTTTATTGAAAGAATTTTTCATGTTTTGTTTGAAAAAAAATACTGTGAAATTAAATTATGATTCTAATTCTTATGATAATGAGTTTAGAGAATTTAATTTCGAAGATGAAATTACTCCAGATAAGAATTAATCAATTTTGAGGGAGAACACTCCTCTTGAACCACATCCAAAATCATAGAATATTAAAAAATATCATCGTTTTGAAAATGTCATTGGGAACGTTAATTAATTTGGAAAAACTATAATTTTTTTTTACTTTTTTGTTTCAATTATTATTTTATTTCGTAATTTCATCCAATTAATATTAATGATGATTTAAAATATGAAAAATGGATTGTTGATAAGAAATATGAATTAAATAATTTTATAATAAATAATGATTGTACTATAGTAGAATAGTCAAAGAATAAGAATGTGATTGGAACTAAGTGGATATTTTGAAACAAGATTGATAAATCTTGATATAATTTCAAAAACAAATCCATCTCTGTTGATAAATGAAAATTTTGAGAATAAGGCATAGATTTTAAAGATTCATTTTCACATTTTTCCATATTAGTGGAAATTATAATTTTATTGGATATTTGTTGTATTAATGGTTTTATGTTCTGTTAAATGGATATAATTAGTGCTTTCATTAATTGTTTTATTACTGAAGAAGTGTATTTTTCACAACCCACTAGTTTTTAATGTGAAAATTTTCATTACTATGTTTTTAATCATTATAATGCATTGTATTGTCTTAAACAAGATACTGATTATTATTATTTAAGACTTTCATTATTTTTGTTAAATAAGGATTCCATGAATGTAAATGTTGATCCAAATATTTTTATTCAAATTACATCTAATGATATTTTAGCAGTTCGAATTTATGTTGATTATATAGTTTTTGTATTATTTATTGAATAAATAAGTAATACATTTTCTTCTTTTTTCTTCTTCTATATTTTACATGAGTTAAATGAGAGAATTAAAATGGTTTATTGGACATAAAATTTTTGAATGAAAATATGGAGTTTCTCGTAATAAATCTAAGTTCTATAAATATTTTGATAAAATATTTGATTATAATTTAAATAAAACATTTCAAATCATATGTGTAATTATTTTAAATTACATATTAAGGCATTTGGTAAATCATTGGATGTTAAATATTATAAAGGGATGATAATTGGATATCTATATTTAACTATATCATGAAAATAAAATTTCTTATTATTTGGTTATGTGATATATTCTATGATGATCCTATAGAATGTCACATAAAAACCTTAAAAAGAATAATTAGATATACTAAAGGAACTATTGGTTCTAGTTTATTTAATAAAAAATATCACTATTTTTATTTAACATATTATGATTCTAATTATGGAGGATATATAATTGATAGAAAAATCAAATCAGTTATGTTTCATTTTTGGGAAAATGATTTATATCTTAGACATTCTAGAAACAACAATCGATTTCTTTATATACTACATTAGTTGAGTATATCTCTACAGCTAGTATTTGTGCTCAATTTTTATTGATTATCAAATCCTTATGTGATAATTGTGTTCATCTTGATAAACTACCCACTTCTTGAGATTTTAATTAAACAACTTATATTTCAAAAAAACCCTACAAAATTCTAGGAAAATGAATGTTGATCTTTTTTTTGATTTTATTAAGGATCATGTGAAAAAGTGTTATATATTCTTTGAATTTATGCTGGCTAAAAACTAGTTAGTATATTTTTTTTACAGAAATGGAGAAAATTTTTAAGCATTCTCATTCACTTTTGACTGATTACAAAGGGTGATTGTTTTTCCGTGTATATGTTTTGTTTTGTTTGGTTAGATATGATTCTTATTTAAAAAATAATTCACTATTTTCAAGAGTTATTAATGTATATTGTACTTATCTGTAATATTAATTTCATCTTGGATATATACAAGAATTATATATATTTAATTATTTTTAAGGAATTATGAAAATGAATTTTTATCACACTAAAAATTCACTTATGTTATTACTGCTTTTTTAGGAACTCTTAAATTTTCAATTTTGAAAATTTTCTATTTTTATTTAAATGAAACATTTACAGATATATGTTTTTCATGAAATATTATTATATAGATATAAATTACATTTATCATTATTTAGTTATTATACATAAAATTATGATATAATGTATGAATAGTGATTAAATAGTTTGAGGAACTGCATTGATTTTGTAGAACTATTGTTCACCCGGAATATTTTTTCATCTGTTTGTAAATGATTTTATGATCTGTAGAAGTAAAATTTATATGATTCTTGGTTCTTTGGAACGATAATATGTTTTCTAAAAATATTCATTATTATGAATTTCATAATCTGGTTCTATGAGCATTTAAAAATTAATTGTATTTTTTTAAAGGTTGCAATGTAGTTTTTAGATATTATGTTTTCAACCCTACTTTCTTAAAAGTGAAAATTACAGTTCATCATCCTTAGATTATTTTTCATCATTCATACACTACATTACTATTAATATAAAGTTAATGTATGGTTCCTTATCCATAAATTACTATTAATCATCCATACACTACGTTATTATTCATGAATATTTCAATGTGTGGTTCATCAACCCTATGTTACTATTTATTATTATTACACTACATTACAATTCCTAAAAATTGAATAGTATGATTCATCAACATTGTGTTAATGTTCATAAACCCCATATTTCTCTTAATGAATAGTGAAAAATATCATTCATCAGTCGTCCATTACAATTCATTCCATATGTTAATATTCATTTCTTATTTTTTTAAATGATTTTATCCATATATATGGAATATTTTTAAATGTTTTTATAATGGAAAAAATTGTTATTAAATTTTAAAATTTTAATAAAAGTTGATTTAATGTTTTTGATGTAATATTTAATGAAAAAAATTAATAAAATTTTTCACTTTATTTATTGAATACATTTTGTGGAATCAAGAATATTTGAATTGGAATTTTTTAATTTAGTTTTGTTTTTTTTCTACTATATTCCATCAACTATTTTCAAATAAAACTTAATTGGTTTTAATGTATTTAAATAGATGTTTTTAATCTTTTTATTCCTTCATTATTCTAGATATTTTATTGTAAGACTTATTCAAATTATTTTGAATGCATTTATAAGTGATTCTTTTTAATGGAATAAAGAAAAAAACTATGTAATTTTTATTGAGATAGTTATGATAGCGTGTAGTTCAATTTATTTTGAATATTTGAAGGAAGATGAGATATTTTTTCTCATGAGTATTTTTTTTATTTATATATATCATTCCCTTTTACATGATTAAAATTAATTTAGAAATATACAGATACACATTCAAGTTTTTGATACATTGTTTTTTCAAAGATAATTTGATGTTATATTTAAACCTACTATGAAATATAAAACATCATATGCCACTCTATTTCATTATTTTCATGATCTCTCAAGTGCGGAATTAATTTTTCCATGACTAAAATTTCTTTGATGAGATGAAACGATGTAGTCCTCCATAACCAATAACCATGATTTAATTATTTTTTCTTATCATTTATTATTTTTTGAGTCTATAACACTATTTTACATCTCTCACACAAAATGTATTTTCCTATTTATCCATTTCCTGAAAAATATTATTTATATCAATTTTCTTGTGGTGTGACAACATTATTATCAATTCAAGTTCTAAGGGTTGTGACTCCCTATATCAAATTTCCATTATGTTTAGGTAGTGAATCAAAGTGTCAAGATTCAGGTTGTATGGTTTGTGACTCCCTATATAAAAAAGCACTGATGTGCTAATCCCTACACTATAAAATGATACTGTAATTGGGTTTTGATTCCATCATGTATAACATTTTTAGTTCATTCGTTTATATCTCCTTGTAGAGAGGCATAAGAGTATAAGTAGAACCTATTTAGACCAGACATCTATAAATAACATCACTGTGTTATTTTCTATTTCTATAGGTAATTAATATAAATAAATAACATTGATAATTATAATATCTAATCAATTTATTTGCATAAAATATTAATTTGGTATATTCACCCCCACTATGATATCTACCATTAGCATATCGGACATAACACCCTGGCATCAATCCTTGGTGATATTCTTATGAATGCATCATTTAAATGACATATCTTAATTTACTTGTTAGGATTCAGGTTATTTTTATTCTTATATTCCTAAGGTTCCCTTGATCATGACATAATTTCAATCCTTATATTTTTATTATTCCTTATCATCATATGTAATCTATTTTCGATACATATTACCTTACTGAGCCTCTTGGTCACAAAATTCTATTTATTTATTTCCCCATGAAATTAGATGCATTAAATGTACATAAGAAGACCTCATTAATAATCCTTTCATGTGGATTTTATTAGTTTTTTTAGATTTTCATGTATTCTATTATATATTTTTATGAAACTAAACATTAAAATATCTTATTTTTTGGACCATTTAATAAAATGGTGGGATTTTATATCTAGTATAAAAGGATAGTTTTTTTACATGTGGGGACAAGGAATATAAATCCTTAATATGAACCATAGTGATATGTTTTAATGTAGGAAAATAGCCTGGAATTTTAGTTATGTAATATATCAGTGTTTCTTCCTAAAAGGAATTCATATATGGTTATGACCATTTGGATGTGTCTCTAGTATAGATTTATATACGGGTAACAACCAAAAACACCAAATTGAGCTAGACTTGATCTAGAACTGGTTCCTAACAACATTCCTTAATTCACTATTATTTTTACACTCTTATGTGAAGTGTCTAGGTTATCACAATCTTTTTATAATTCATTATGGTGTTTATATTGAATTTTTTTTTATTTTTTTTAAAGATATACACATTTAATAATGATGATTTAGGATATAAAATACGTTTATAATTATATGATTCTGTAAAGGAACACATTTATCAATAAGGATTACTTCTTTTTTAAAATAGAGGGAAATATGATAAAATAAAATAAAAGATGAGAATATTAAATAAATTGTTAAAAACCCATCTATTGAAACTACATTGAAAAAATTAATAAGGAAGATGAATCATCTATATCATGTTGTGAATAATATGTGGAATGATGTTGAGTTTCAATATTATCCTCAATGAGAACAACTTACAATTTATTCCACCATGTGTCATTGATCGGGTTGTTTCTTTAGATACAATGAAAAAATTATTTCCGAAAAATGGATAATATGTTTATTAAATATCCTTTTGTACTCCATTGTTCAAAGAAGGATAATGTCACCATATTAGTATACCACTAAGAAATAGATGCTGATAATTGGTGGAAACTGATTAAAAATATAAAGAGGAGGAGGTTGATTGATCTTATGGTGTGGGAGAAGCTTAGGGGAATTTTATTTAATAAATATTTCCCATTTTCTATGATAATAAAAATAGAAAATGGATTCTTTAAACTAAAGAAGAATGAAAATAAAATGATAGGATGCTATAAAATTAAATTTATAACACATTATCTAAAAACTTATAGCATTGTCATGGATCGTAAGGGAATGGTTGATAGATAATTTTATGGACTAAGACCCCATGTGGGGATGAAATTAGAAAACTAGAAAAAAAACTCTATGATAAAATTTTTAATTGTTCAAGGATGGTTGAATTGGAGTTTGGAGAAGGATAAAGGACACATATGTTGCATAAAATAAAAGTGTTAATGATCTAAACATGGGGAGGAAAATTGATCATGGATATTGAAGTAACAGGTGACACTTCCCACATTTAACAAATGTGGGAAGAATCATTCCTAGGACTGCTTAATAAATAGGGAAAAATCATACAATTGTGGTGGATATGGCCATATAGATCAAAACATTTGTGGTGTAGTGAATCTTGAACTTCCCAACACTAAAAAAGGGGATGATTGTGTAGGTCTAGATTGAAGTTCAATGCTTCCTGTGTGTATTGTAGGAAACTTTTTCAATATCTATCCAAATAAATATATAGTGTAATTATATCAAATTCTATATCATATTAAGAAAATGGATCATGGTGAGGAATTTTATATCATGATGTCTAGTGTAGAGGGTCCAAAAGCTATGGTGGAGAGTACCCTTATTATTCCCTCAATTCTAGTATGTATTTTTTTGTCTCTAGTTCTACACATTCCTTAATATCCTAAATGTTTTTTATAAATATAGAAGTAATACTTGATATGAAAGAAGTCAAGTTATCTGGATAGACTACTGGATGCATTATCAAAGAATTAAGAATATATACAAACATCAATATTGAGTTTGGATAGTAAAATCTCATCGGAAATCTTGTAGTCATTCCAATGTGGTAATTCAAACCTATACTAGGAATGAAATAGATTTCAATGTATAATCAAGTTATCAAGTATAGAAGAAAAGATATATCACAATTCATGAATGCATACTTTATAATTATTTTTAAATGAGATATATCCTGAGCTAATTTTTTTATAGAATCACCCCTGTTAGATTTCATTGTGGAGATGATCTCTTACCCGGAAGACTGAAATGAATGTCTAAAATTAGAAAATACCCCCATCATTTATGAATACATTGATATATTTCTTAAAGAGTTACCTGGACCTCCCCCATAAAGATAGGTATATCTACCCATTGAAAACATTCATGGATTCAAAATGATATTAAGGAACCCCTATAGAATGAAAAATTTGCAGATATAGAATTAATGAAAAAACATAAACATATTTTTTGATGATGTTTATATGAACACGTGTGTCTCTATGGGGGAAAATATTCTATTTTTGAAGAATAATTATGAATCAATGTGGATATTTACTGACTATTGGGACCATAACAACATCACAATAAAGAATAATTAGACTCTTCCAAGGATTAATGATAGTTTTGACCATATACATGGGGATTAGTTCTTCCAAAATATTGGACATCGATCAAGATTACATCGATTGAGGGTGAAGAAGGAATATATTACGAACAATTAAAAATGGATGTTTATTATTGAAAAATGAAAAAAAAACAGTATGGGAAAAAAGATACAATCATGGAACAACCCAAAAACATAGTAAAAGAGTTACTTTATTGGTGTCTATAAGCCCAAATTTAAAATTAAAATCATCAATAACCTCCTAATGATGATGGCGTGAACACTAGATGCCAATCAATAGGATATTCCTTGATTTACAAATTAGAAGGCCCCTCTATGGAAACTAAGTACACACATTTCATTCCATTATCTGCAGTAAAGAATGCCACTATAGATGTATTAATGAAGGCACAAAAAATGCCACTACAGGTGCATAAAATAAGAACCAACATATATACAACCGCTATTGTATCATATTTATGCATTATTGAGGTAATTATCTACTGTTTTGTTTACTTGGATATCCTTCTCAGGATATTATACATCTCATATGATGTTTTCACTACTAGATGTATCTTCTGAGACTCTAACAGATCAATACATTGAAAAAAACCATTGATGTAGAAACTCATTGAATTACAGATGTAGTAATTATTAACAATGATTGAAAAATAGGCCACTCCATTTCATTGGAAAATATGTAGACAAAAACTCCAAACAATTGGCTCCAAGGAATCTGAAAGAATAAAATTAACTCAAAACATGTCCCAAATTATTATAAAAAACTCAAGAATGTAAAAAAAAATACATGTCATCATCAACCAAAGATGAAAACCAATAAATAATTAATACAAGTTAAGGGCCTAAAAATAAAAGAAATGTGGAATCCCCATAAAAATGAATTAGCACGTGACATGTGAAAATAAATTTATTCCCCACCAAAGGTCCCTTCCGAGACTCAAACCAATCCATACATTCCATTTTCATAATTGTAGTAGATACTCCTTGAAGACTCATGTAGAAATTTTCAATAAGGATCCGAAATAGACCACTTCATTCCTGTGGGAAATGAATAGACCCCAACCACTCCATGGAAGCTAAAATAAAATTAAAAACATACCAAATATGCACCAAGGTGGTATTTCAGGACCCAGAAATATAAAAAACCATACATATCAGAATCAACCACAGACGAGAAGAGATCATAAATATCAAAACAATACAATTAAAACACAAAAATTTTCATTTTAAAACCAAATTAATATGAATGAAATGTGATAGATAACACAATTCATAAAAGGGATAATTAACAAAATCCCTTTTATGAAAAGGAATAAGATCATCTGGACCATGATCATACCATGAAAAATAAACCCCATTGACACCTTTTTTTCATTAACATTAGCAACCTAATTGGATTCCCTTTAAATGTGAGGGATAATATAACTCACGAAAATGAGAGTCTCCAAACACTTAATACAATGATTTGTTAGTTTCCAAGACAAGTATGAAAGACCCATCCTAATGGCATAGATGACAATAATAGAATCAGTCCCAATCCAAAAATTATCCCAACCACGGTTCAAATATTGTTCCACTACAATGATAATGGCATTAATTTCTTCCTAATGTAAATAATTAGGGCCACATGTACCTTGAAAACACATATAAAACTCACCATTATTATTTTTGAAGACAACAACATAGCCAGAGTGACCCAGATTAACTCTAGAATGTCCGTAAGAATTAAATTTTAATCATAAAAAAATAGGTTACATAAAAAAAATTAAATGTTCCATATGAAGGAATGAATTTTCCCATGAAACCTATCTGGTTCACTAGGACAAAGTCATGAACAGAGCTTTAAAAAAATTATTCCTTGGTATGTCCCCATTATGTAGAACAGCAAGAATCGCTAATAAATACCCTTTGACCATGAAAGAAATTATATCATTAATAACCTTATTACAATAATACAAAATAAAATGAATATATACAAATGTAGCATCCAAATAAAGATCCACCAATTCTATAGAAATCATTATTGAATGAGAGCCTCAGAATAATTATTTGATTGAAGACTAATTTTTCATATGGATTTCAATGATATCATAAATTACCTTTCACATGGACTAGTCAAAAACGCAACAATTAAACAAATGTTTAAATCCTTATCTATGTTTATGGAAAAGAACACATTTTGATTGGAGTGAAATACAACATTTTTGAAGTAATCAATTAGTATGAATCATGCCATGAGATCGTCTCCAGGAATATGATGTCTAATAAGGGATAATAATGATAATATACAAATCTATAATCCACATATAACCTATATTTCAATATAACGAATGTCTATAAAATTTTTTAGTGGAAAATAATACATTGATAATAGGTTTTCATGCCAAATATTACTCGATGTAAGAGAAAGAGTTGATGGTGATAATATTGATGATATGATTTGAGAGACCCCCCATATTATCAATCTGGTATTTAATCATGGCATCTAGATCAGTATTGAAGTCATCATTCATGAGTGAATCAATAAGAGGCAGCCATTTCAGTTGGCCTTTGAAATGGTTAAAGATGAATTCCATGAAACAATCCATCTAGCATGAGATTCAATAGAAGATAAAATGGATTTAAAAGAAGGAATAAAATATGAATCTAGATGTTTAAAAACCACATTCTGGAGCCTAACCCTAAATTTATTTCAGAGTATTCTAAGAGACTCAGAATTAATATTATAAGGACATGACCTTAAACATTACATAATATTTAATTAAATGGATAATTCACATTGATGATATTTTCAAGTTTATAGTTATATAGAATTACATCATAACAGTTACATAACAAAATAAATATTATAAGTAGATGATTCTACTCAATATCCATATTCTCATAAAATAAAAAATCTTGAACAAAGAGTCATGTCTGGTTCCATGTTTTAGACAACATGACTTTTCCTTGATCCCATCCCCGACCCTTATTCATATTTTTTTCCTGTGGAAAACAGTTAAAAATCATGGGATGAGCATAAAAACCTCAATAAGGGATATAAAAGAAGGAAAAAACATTTGACCATCAATAAATATTTATAAATGAAACCATTCTTTCCAATTATAACATACCTCAGGAAATCATAAGATTTATGAACAACACATAGAAATCATAAATCATAATGGTAAATTACGACATACATAACATACTAACATTGTATAAATCATACTTATATATAGAGTCACATTTGGAATGCCCATCATAGTATATTCACTTAATCTCTTAGAATAAAAATTAATGTTTACCTCTGTCACGTTACCCAATGCATTGGAGAGATATCTCGGGCTCAGCCACCCTAGGTTTATTACGGAACAACCCATATACCTAAACAATGCCCAGTAATAATGAAATATTCAGAACACATAAAAGAAGAATAAAACAAATATAACATCTCCACATTGCAATCATAATATATCAATTCAAAATAGTGAAATAATAAATGCTTTATCAAAACATTTTTAAAAAAATTTAAAACATTTTAGAATGATATTTTTGAATCAAAGTGTCCCATAACACTAGATGATTTTGAATGAAATATCAATTTCAAAACATTCATGTCCAAATAAATAAATCCTTAAAACATTTTTTAAATCATGGACATTGATGTGATATATTTATAAGAAAAAACCATTAAAAATATAAAACCATATTTTAGTTATAGAGTTTCTATCAAAATGAGATATCCTTGAATACAAATAATTAAGGAATGTAATTTATTCAAAACAAAATAATTTCATGATAATAAAGGTATTAATTATATAATATGCCAAAGGATAGTATATAAACCATATATGAGTTAATCGATGCATATTAACAATGAAGTCTAAATTGAAATGTAAATTGAGATGAAATCCATTATAAAGATGGTATCCTTAGATTAAGGATAAAAAATTTACATAATTATGTGTGAAAAATATAAATACAAAAATTCTAAGTGGATATTAACTCTAACGAAATTATAGTTTATTAACACATATTCATAGAACGACATAATCAAGAAGTAAATGTTTAACTCAAAAATTGAAATTGGTTTATGATGTTTTCTTACATGAATTTTCCATCCTAACAACATTACTTTATAATTAAGAAAATATATTAATGATACAGAAAAGGATATATCATCACTTGGACATAAAATTTATATCAATAAGGATATATAATAACATATCACAACATAATAAGATTTAAATTAAGATTCATAATGAAAATAAGTCTGTTAAAAAGAGGACGGTGAAAGATTCCCAAACCAATTTGGTAACTTGTGAAACATACACCCCATGAAAGAAATATAACACAATTAATCTCTAAATAACTACATAATAGATTGTATTACAAAACAATACAATCATATGAAGTAAATTCACCACACAGAAGAAAATAGTGGCTTATATATCATAAATCCCCTCAAGAATAAAAAGTGAGATGAAAAACCCTTACCACGTTGTAATCAATCGATTCGTATGAGAAATGTTAATAACTACCAAATGAATAAGAAACTTCCATGAATATAAATAGAATCATGTTAATATATATCAAATGTCAGTTCACAATACACAACATGAAATATATAAGTTGTTAATAACTGAAATCTCATGGAATTAAAAGTGAGATAAGAAATCCATTACCTTGTGTCTGACTTGAATCCTAGTATCCATGTTCTTACTATATAATAATCATATGTTAATTTATACTTCATTAATAACCTTTTCACAGTTTATTATTACTTTTATATCACTTATTACCTTTCAATAATTGTTTGTTAATTATTTGATTTCGTATCAGACATTTTGTCGATGTTCAGAATTTGAGTTAAAAATGAATTTGTTATAAATACAATTTTTCAACCTGGTGAAAACTCAATTTTATACATATTTATATTAAAGATTTAGATATCATATATATCATATATAATATATATATATATATATATATATATATAATATTACATAACATTTGGTGATAAGAAATGAAATGTACTATTCATGGAGACGGTAAGATGTACGTACGCTTGAGTGCTACTTTCATTTATATTAAATATTTAATGTATTGATAAAATAAGGAAACAAAGGTATATTATAATTGCAGTATAATATCATATGATATATATGTTACATAATATCATTAAATACATCTTTATGTATTCCATGTATGTCAAGAATGAATTATATCACCTTTAGGGGGAGGTAGTTTTCACTTAGTAAAATGAAATTTCTTTATTTAGACATATTGGAAGGAATAAAGGTATGTTTGTAAATAAAAATTACAGAAGTTTGTAGATTAAACAGTATAATATAGGTAATATATAAATATAGTTTCATCACAATGTCCACCATGAGAGGCGGTAGGAGATAATTGAACAATCATTTCTTCGTGAGGTGTTAGTTTTCCATTCACAGAAACAGTATGTTCTTCACCCATTAGACGAAGGAGTGTGTAAGTATAGTTAGAAGAATTCTCATAACAATATCTTAGTCTATTGAGGATACTGGTGTTGTTATTAAAGTGTGGAATATACATTTTTTAGTGGTTGAAGATGTAAAATAATACAAAAGAACTTAAGAGAAGATGTTACCTTTAAATCAGTTAACACCCATTGGTTAGAACCAAATGGGCTTCATGAAGTGTTTTCTTAATAAGGTAAGGCTTCTAGGATTAATATAGGGATCTTGGGAGATTATTGGAGTAGAGGTTACGTGATCCAACATCTTGATAAGTTTCAGGAATGAGCTAGAATTGAAGGATTATTATAAGGGAGAGGAGGGGCTCTTTAGGAAGGCCTGAAACCATTATTTTATTATCATTTCATATTCAATTTAAAAATGTAAACCCTTCTTTAATATCTAATATAATATGACTAATGTTTGAAAAAAAATAATCCAATAATAATTGGACTGGTTTTGGATATTTTTTTTATATTCATAATCATTTTTATTTAAATCATTTATTAATGAGGTAAATATTTCATCATTATTGTGTCCTAAATAATATAATATTTTTGAGTTCCAAAAATTATAATAAATATACCATGATGTAGGAAATTTTTTTATATTTCCAATTAATTTTTATACTCTAAATGATAACTTATATAACCCAATGTAAATATTTATTTACTAAAATATATTTATATATGTCATTTTTGTCTTTACTTTAAATTAATTAATATTATATGTCATTATTACTCCCATGTGGCTCCATGGAGTCCCAAAATCAGCCCAACTATGACTATGGTTGAATATTTATTAGCCAATTGGATTAGGACACATGTTATGTTAATTTAATATTTTAATAATATTATATTTTTCTTTTATTTACTATATTTATTCTATAATCATGGTGAATAAAATATTTTCTAAAGTAAATATTCAAAATGTTTAAAAATAAAAGATACCAATTTACACAATATGTAACTACTAATTCCAAATATGGAATCCGTTTTTCCAAATTAAAAAAACAGATGTTGATGAAATTAATTTGATATTAATTCCCTCTGTTAAAACAAATAGCGTGTTTTTATGAAATAATAACTATCCAAATATAGACACATGTTTATGTCGAATTTCAAAATTAAATTACTTAAAATGTCCAAAATTACATTAAATGGTAAAACTATATTCTAATTACACTTTAAAACCAATTAAATAGATGATATAACCATTTATATGAATTATATTAAATGACACTTTTCAATTAAAATATAGTATTATTCAATATTCATAAAAAAATGATGTTTTTCAAAAAAAATACCAATATATCATCCAAAGTAAATTTTGTTGTCCCAATTATAAATAAGAGTTTTATTTTTTCAAATTGAACATATAAAAGAGAAAAAAATAGATTTAAAGAGGGTTCGACATTAAAAGGCTGTAAATTGGCCATTTGGTGAATATTCGAGTATTTATGCTTAAAATCGAATTCCTTACTTATTTTAAGCATGTAAATTTTACTGAATAAATGTAAAAATATTCAAAAAACATGTATAATCGTATTGTAGTTAGTTCTATTCATTATCTATAATACAACATCTTGGCGTTAAATACCATTTAAAATAATAATATTATATTATTACAGTGCAACATAAGATTTCAAAGAAACTCATTGTTGTGTATCAGGTAAGCCGTCGAACATAGCATCCCCATTAAAGTATAATTAATATTTAATTCACAAATATAAATAAATATGAAAATTTTCATGTTCATTATTTGCCTGGTATGTTACATCCTTCCCCCATTTTTGTAATTGTGTCCACACAATTTTAAATTTGGGCTCGGAAACATCATTGGAAATGCCACATCAAAAAAACAATCAATAAAACTATCACATTAATAGAAAGAAAGAGAAGTAAAATGGTCACCCTAGATAACCCATACTGGGATTACTTATATGAAAACATGGATATGAAAGAGAGTACAAATGGTCATGTTCTGATGGAGAGCGATATAAAATAGGATTAAGAGAATGTTAACCACTAGAAAATCACAAACTTATTATGTGTTAAACGATCTTTGATTACCTGGTAGGAAACATTAACCCACAACGTTTTTGTTTTACATTAATTTTCATAATTTTTGGGATTTCAATTAATATATTGAATAAGGACATATAATTACCTTTAAGTAGATATTAATCCTTCAATAAGTTTCTTCCAAAACCTAATCATTTCTCCACGAAATGAGAATTCATAAAAACACAGTCAGATAAAAAGCACAAGAATTATCTTCTAGAGAATCACATAATCGACAAAAGATGAAATATATATTTCCCTTGTCTTTAGACATCAACTAAAACCAAAATATTTATTTATAGATCCAATAATACACAAAAAGTACAATCAATTACAAGAAGAAAAAAAACTCTTAATATCCAAAATTTTTCGAACAAAACCAAAATTTCAATAAATACCATTCAATATATAATTGTCATTAAAATTATTCAATATAATTCAAACTCTGATTTAAGCCCAAAACTCAAAAGGATTTAGTCTCAGAGTCTTCCATAGTAAATCATAATATTTAACTCCAAAAACCAAGATTAATCTTAAAGTCTCTTGCTGAAGTGTAATTAACCTAATCACAAATTCTCAATGATAAGTTAGTCATTTCCATAAATAAACCAAATATCCACATTTCCAAAATGAAACAAAAATTCTTCCAAAAAAATTAAACTTTTATTTAACAAATGAAATCCCAAAGTAATCTATTTTCATGAGGCATATAGTGTTTCCTCAATATATAGAATGTCTTCCAAAATCACATTTATCACATAATCACTAAATCATTTTCCTATACTAAGGATATCCATTTGATAAAACATACGATCCCAAATCAACATATTCAAGATCAATAAAATCATTTAACTAAAAATAATATGTTTTACTTACCAGGTAATCCTCTTAGTCTAGTGGTAGGATATAAATCCCAATCGCACTTTGGTTATGGGTTCGATTCCAGCAGCTTTGTCCGATATGACGGGTTGTGACACGGTCTGCGTGTTTTCCTTTATATTAAACTAAAAAACAACCCTAACTTGTTTTAGCCTCAATGGCTTCCTTATAGCCATCATTTTCATCTCAAATCGTTATGATCTCCACACCTTAATTATGGATGTCTTATATATATTGTATTTTTTCACCACCATATAATAAAATGAAATAATCCACAGAATAAATAACATCATACCTTGATCGTGGTGTCTACTTGGTTTCATCATTATCTTGTTCACGTAGGTAGAAGGTCCATACATTGGAAAAATGATTTAGAGATCCTTTATAATCACATTAATCCATCATCCAAATAAACATTGTATAACATGGGTCATATGGGAGTTCACAGAAAATTAGTTTTGGTAAATGATCATGTAGGACATATAATTTGAAAACATCGATAAAAAATGAATTTTATAAAATAGTTGGACTGAGTTTGAGTTGAAACATTCAATCATTGGTCTTTTTAAAATACGATAAGTATATTCAGAGAGACTATATTTCAAAATAAAATAAAAATAGGTTGCACTAGGGTCTCCTTCTTCAGGACCTTTTTCAAAATAATAATATGCTTCAAAATCTTGTGACATGGTATAATATTTCCAAATTCCCTGATAATATTTAACATTCTTGAAAATAGGAAAATATTCTGAAAATAGGATTGATTAAATACAACCCATGATCCATGATTATATTGGGGTATAATGAAGTTTTTAGATATCTTAAATGATTTTTTTCAAGTGAGTTGTATGTTAGAAAATGATTCACAATCATCCGAACTCAACTTTTCCAATAATTATTGCAATAAAGTTATCAACAAGAGATAAGAATGTCGTTTGAGATCCTCCTACTTCCATTTATATCTAACTTTCATTGATCTGAAAAAAAAAGTTATAAAACATGGATTTAACTGAAATAATAGACATAGGGACTAACCATGTGTTTATGTAAAACTCATAATCCCAAAAGTTGTCTACAATGACCACTGATAACAACTCTATGGAACCAGCCATAAACATTACCTAATTTTGAATTAAATGGATACATTACATTGAGGATATTTTCTTGTTATGAGTTTTAGAGAATTAGGTCATAACATTTACATAACAACATGAATATTACAAGTAGACGATTCCCCTCAGTATCCATTTTTTTATAAAATAAAAACTCTTAAAAAAGTGTGATGTATAGTTCCATGTTTTAGATAGCATGACTTTTCATTGATCTAATACATGAACATTATTCATATTTAAGTCCACTGGAAAAGATTTTAGAAACATGGGATGAGCATAAAATGCTCAGTAAGGGATATAAAATAAGAATTGAAAACATTATCCCATCAATAAATATAAAACAACTAATCCATAATTTTCAATCATACCAAACCTAATGAAATCATAATATTTATGAACAACACATAGAAATCATAAATCATAAAGGTAACAAAGGACATAAATAACATACCTACATTGTATCTATCATATCTATAGAGGGAGTCATATTTGGAATACACATCATAGTATATTCTCTATATCTTTTATGAGAAACTTTAACGTTTACCTCTGTCATGTTACCTAATGCATTCGAGAGCTATCTCGGGCTCACCCCCCTTCATTTATTACGGAACCACCAATATATGTAAACAATTCCCAATAAAAATAACATATTCATAACACATTAAACAAGAATAACGGAAAGATTAAATTTCCGCATAGAAATTACAATATACCATTTAAAAATATTGACATAATTAATGACTTATCAGATCATTTTCAAAACCATTTAAAAAATTTAAGAATGATATTTTTGAATCAAAGTGTCTAATACCACATTAAAGATTTTTAATGAAATATAAATTTCAAAACATTCATTTCCATATTAATAAATACATAAAATCATTTTTAAAACATGTTCAATAGTGTGAATGATTTAGAAGAATAAACCACTAAAACATTTAAAAAGATATTATAGTAAAAGAGTTTTTAACAAAATGAGATATCCTAGAATAAATGTCATTGAAGAATAACATTTATTCAAAACATAAAAATATCATGATAATAAAGGTATTAATGATATAATATGCCAAGGGACATTAGATAAACCATATAAGAGTGAATTGGTGCATATCAACACTAAAGTCTCAATGAAAATGTAAGTTGAGACAAAATCCATTATAACGATAGTATCCTTAAATTAAGGATAAATAAATTACATAATTATGTGTGAAAAATATAAATAGAACAAATATAAGTGGATATAATTTCTACAAAATTAAGAAGTTATTCATGCATATTCATAGCGTGACATATTCTTGAAGTTGATGTTTATCCCAAAAATTGAAATTTGGTTAAGAGGTATTCTTATATGAATTTGATAGCCTAACGACATCATTTTAAAATTCAGAAAATTAATTGATGAGATAGAAAAGGATATCAAATCCCTTTTACATACAATTTACTTCAATAAGGATATTTAAGAACATATCCTAACATAATAAGATGTAAATTAAAATACATAACAAAAAAATCATTTAAAAAGAAGAGGGGGAAAGGTTCCCTTACAGATTTGGTAACTTGCGAAATATACAACCCATGAATGAAAGACCACACAATGAATATATAAATAACCACAAATTAGATTATATTACAGAAATAATTCAATCATGTGATGTACATCCACCGCACAAATTAAAATAGCTTCGAATATTACTTGAATCTCATGTGAATAAAATGTGAAATGAAAAACCCTTACCACATTGTAATCAATCGAGTAATTTGAGAAAAGATAATAACCACCTAATGAATCAAAGTATACAGTGAATTTAAATATTATAATATTACTATATATAAAATTGAAGTACATAATACAACACATTAAATATATAAGTGGTGAACAATGGAAATCTCAAAGAATTAAATGTGAGATAAGAAATCCCTTACCATGTGTCTATCTTGACTCATAGTTTCCGTGTTATTACTATATAATAAAATTATGTTTATTTCTACTTGATATATAAATTTTTTAATGTTTATTATTAATTTTATATCACTTATTTCCTTGCAATAACATTTAGTTAATTATTTGAGTTCAAATCAGACATTTTGTCGGTGTTCACAAATTTAGTTAAAAATGAACCTGTTATGATTACAGTTTGTCCATGTGGTCAAAAACCATTATCTCTATAATGATATTAATTATTTAGATATCATATTAATCATATATATCTATTGAATATATATATATATATATATCATAGTACATAACATTTGAAGATAGGAAATGAAATGCACTGTTCATGGAGACGGCAAACCGTACGTACACATAAAAACTACTTTCATTTTTATTAAATATTTAATGGAATGAAAACATACTGATACTTTGGTATATTATAACTGAATTATAATATAATATGAAATATATGTTACATAATATCATTAACACTATCTTTATACATTCTATTTATATCATGAACGAATCATATCACCTTGAGGGGGTGGTAGTTTGCACTTCATCATATGAAATTATCGTGTTTACACATATTGGAAGGAATATAGGTATGTTTGTGAATAAAAATTTCAGAATAATATAGAAAAAAACATAATATATATCATACATAAATACAGTTTCATCAAAATGGCCACCATGAAAAGCCGTAAGAGATAATTGAACAACCATCACTTCGTGTGGCGTTAGTTTTTGATCCACAAAAATAGCATGTTCTTCACAAAATATATGGAGTATTTTTTAAGTGTATTTAGAATACTTATTATAACAACATCATAGTATATATAGGATACTTTTTTTGTTATAAAATATGTGAATAAAAAGTTTTTAGGGTTTAAAGAAGTAAATAAAAAAAGAACACCAGAGAAGGTGTTACCTTTAAATTGGATAAATCCCCCTGGTTTGAACAAAATGGGCTTCTTAAAATGTTCTCTTCCTAAGGTAATGCTTATAAGATAAAGAGAGTGACATTGGAAGATTATTGGAGAAGATGTTTCATGATACAAAGGCAGGAAGAGTTTGAGGAATGAGTTAGATGTGATGGATTTTTATAAGGGCGAGGAGGGGCTCTTTAGGAATGTCGGAAACAACTATTTTATTATAACCAAATATTCGGTTTCAAAAGGTCAAATATTCATTAATATGACATTTATGATGAAATGTTGTATAAATAAAATAATTCAATAAGAATTGGACTGGTTTTGAATTTTCATTTAATATTTATAATCTTATATATTTAAATCATTTATTAATGAAGTAAATATTGGATCATTATTGTTTCATAAATAAATTAATTTATATGATATCAAATAATTATAAACAAAAATACCATGATATAAGAAATATTATTAGCTATCAAAATAATTTTCATAGTCATAATTATAACTTATATATCCCTATGTAAAAATTTATTTACTAAAAGTTATTTCTTTATATCATTTTTGGCTTTACATTAAATTAATTTATATAAAATGTCATTATTACTCCCACGTGGCTCTACGGGGACCCAAATTTGACACAAGGATGACCATGGTTGGATATATATCATAAAATAGGATTATTACACATGTTATTTTAATTAAATATCATTATAATATTATATTTTACCCTTATTTACTATATTTAAAATTTAATCATGGTAAATAAAATATTTTCAAAAGTAAATATTTAAAATGTATAAACAAAAGTTACATATTTACACAATATGGACCTACTAATTCCTAATATGGAATTAATTTTTCAAAATTAAAAAAATTGATGTGGATGAAATTAATTTAAAATTAATTCCCAATGTTAAAATAAATAGTGTGTTTTTATGAAATAATAACTATCAAAATATTTACACTTATTTATGTCAACATTAAAAAGGAAATTACATATAATGACAAACATTAGATTAAATGGTAAAATTATATTCTAATTACACTTTAAAACCATTTAAATAGTTGATATAACCATATAAATTAATTTGATTAAAAGCCACTTTTGAATTAAATTACAGTATTTTTCACTATTCATTATAAATTTTTTTTTTCTGAAAAATACCAAAATTCCATCCAAAGTAAATTTTTGAGTTGTTATTATAAGGAAGAGTTTTATTTTTTTCAAATAGAACATATAAATGTGAAAAAACTAGATTTAAATAGGGTTCTCCTTGAATAGGAGGTAGATCGACCTTTTAGTGAATATTAGAGAATTTATTCTTAAAATTGAATTATTTAATTATTTTAAGGCTTTAACATTTATTGAATAAATTTAAAAAAATTCAACCAATATGTATCATCATATTTAACTATGTACTATTTATTCTCTCCATTACTACGACTAGGTGTTAATATCCATTTAAAATAATAATTTTATATTATTAGTTTGCAATGTTAGATATCAAAGAAACCCATTGTTGTGTATCGGGTACACCATTGAACATAAAATCCCCTTTAAAGTAGAATTAATATTTAATAAAAAAATATTAATAAATATGAAAATTTTCATGTTATTTATTTAACTGGGATGTTTCAATTTTTGACATGCCTCTATATGAATGAAGACTACAATGTATTATTAAACATCTCGAGAATTAAAATACCAAGATCCCCTTCATCACAAGGTGTAAAAAATTATTACATTAAACAATATATGATTTCCTCTCAAAAATGATACCACCCCAAATGAAATTTTTAATAGAAACAATAAAGATCTTGATGAGATAGGTCATCTCCTAAAATCCCATGAATGAATAAACAATCATAGAAATAATCACATCCTTGACCAAACATAAACAACCTTCCAAAGAGAGAGACTTTCCCTTCCATGTATCAATATGTATTTTTATTTTAATAATATTATAATTAGAGTAATACACATTATACCTCCCCCAAAACATTTGAATGCCCAAATATATAGTGGGAATAACTCCCACATGAATAAAATATTCTGTGACAATGCATGTCTTCCTGGAAATGGATTAATTCCTACCATAGTAGACAAAGGACTTACTCCAACTAATAACTTGACCTCGATCTTTTTTAAAATAAAAAGGACCCACTTAATATTTATAATATTTCACTTATCCCTTTTATTGAATAAAATTATATCGTTAGCATAAGACAAATTATTGGGAACTAGAATTCCTCTACATGCATGAATAGACTACAGTTTCCCATTTCCATCCATAAAATAAAGTAATATACTATGATAATCCTCCAAAATGGAAAAATGATAGACGAGTGACGGTCACCATTCATTAAACCCCTAGAAGAAGAAAAATATCCCTTAGGGGATCTATTAACAAGGAATAATATACAAGATGACTAAAAAATTATTATATACCAATTAATGAAAATATCATCAAAACCAAAAGAATACAAAACCATATAAATGAATTTCTAATTTATTGTATCAAAAGATTTACTGACTTCCAATTTGAGAGCAATATGACCACCCCTTTTGTATTTCATAAGAAGGTCAAAAAAATTCAAGGAAATAATGAAGAAATCATGGATATTACTACCCTTAATAAAGAGAAACTGATTAGGGAATAGAATTTTAATATAAATAAATAAAAAACTCATGGAATGGATTTTTGGAAATGATTTTAAAAAATTTATTGTCCATGTTAACTAGCCTAAAAAAATTAATCTCATTGTAATTCATGAAATTTGGAATTAGAGAAAGGAACTGAGCATTCAAACCATGATTAAGAGAGAATTCATTAAAAAACAAGTAACCAACATGTAAATATCAACATGAATTACATCGTGGTATTTTGAAAGAAAAAATTCTAAAAACCATCTGGACCAAGGGATCTTACAGGATTTATACTAAAGCCTCTTCATTGATTTCAATGTCCAAATGGGTAGATTTAAGGGTGTAATTATCCTATTGATTGTCGAGACTCAGAATAATACTCTCCACTGGGTCAGCAAGAGGGACATGCCCATTAAAGATATCCATAAAATAAATTAAAAAATGCACAGAAAGATCTTTTCTGTTGTTAGAGCAATTATTCTCATTTATGACCAAATAATGTGGCTTCATACCATTCTAATTCTTTACAAGGTGTTGAAAATTTTAGAGTTCTTATCACCATCTACAAACCTATCATCCCTAAAAAAATTAATTTGAAATGAATCATTGAGATAAAAATAATAATTATGCTAGAAACAAGATGAGTCTCACCTAGAACAACATTAGAGAAGTAATTTCAAGAATTATTCTCATGCATGAGTTGAAGAGATTCCTCATGATATAAATTTTTTAGTCAATGGAGTTGAAACTAAATATAATCCATAATTTAAATATTCATTTATAGATTGTCAGATTGATGAAAAAATAGAAATCATTGTCCCTACCTTTCATAAAACTAATGTACTGTATGAAATTTATTCTGCACTCAAGATGATTGAACCAAGCATTATTACATATAAAAATAAATGGAGGTTTCAGATCTTAACTAACAAGGTTTCCAAAATAAGATGATGATGAGAATTAATTATTGACGAGTCATACAATAAATTGGTCACCAAGGATCATTAAAAGCATCATTCACAAAATTACTATTGATTCTGCTTGCAACCTATCTATCCAAAAAATTCATGTACCAAGTGTACTTATCCACATCACTAATAACTTCAATTTACACATTATCATTATTGTAGGATTTGAAATCCATAGATGAGATGAAGTTACTCATGGATATAATTTTCTCCTCAGAATTCATGGAGTTAATATAACCAAGGATGGAACACAGAATAGAGATGGTAGAGTTGAGAGATCCAATATCCATCCATAAATTCCTACTATCTTGATAACAGTTATGGGCATAAATAAAAGATCAGAAATATTGTAGCCCAAAAAAATTTAAGGAGTATGACACATGTTGATCACTATTAAAAAAACGGGTATATATTAGTTATGTAATAATGAGACAAATTCATTTATCTTTTAACATCAGATGAACATCAGTTAGTTTCCACCATGTGAAATCCCATATTTTAAAAATAGGAAATACGAGGAGGAAAAACTCTTTTGAGTTTTGGAAAACCAATGAGATGTAGCTTATGATTTTTATTAAAGAGAAGGGACCCCGTGGTATCATGATTCCCCAGTCCATGGAAATTATAAAAAATAAGATTCAAATAAATCTATGACCGGAACGGTTTAACCCTTTTTAACGCCCATACATACTTGCTTTCCTGACATAGGAGGCCTTCCATAATTTTTCTTAGGACTAGAGGCCCCTTGAAAGATATAAAATTTATCAAATGTATTGGTGCTTCCTTTTCCATATTTTTCAACAATAGTTAGAGTATCCACTGGACCTCCAGATAAATAAAGAACCAACATATCATACAATATAACATCTACAGAATATGAAACAAGAGCCACGTTCTCATCAACATTTATAGTAGTACCACCATTTGAAATAGGATCCCCAATCACCCATTCCAATATAGCTTATCCTACATTGGATATAACAAAAAACCATATTCTTTCTCCCTTTATACCAGGATCATCAGTGGATAATATAGGTGCATCGATCAATCAATCCAATACAAAAATGCTACGCCTGGAGGAAACTACTGCACCCTGATCTGGGGAAGTTATAATTGATAAATAGGACACAACATATTCAGTAAAATCCTGAGAAATGATTATTGGGAGATGCTTCTCAGTATCATATAATAAGACAACATGATCACAAATATTTTCCTCTAAATCATGGAGAAATAAATATTCATCAATGTAATTTTCTAAAAATATTTGTTATAAATCTCCATGGAGATGTTCTATTCCAAAATGTGAACCTCCATGCACTTGTTTCCAACATATTTACCCATTTTTTTAACCAATACTAGAAGTAGCAATAGGAATATCAGGAATCATAACGTGTTCAAAATATTTATAGATATCTTCCAAGGATTTCATAGAAGTAAATATAACATTATAAGAATAATATATATCCTTTTAGGGGTCATCCTTTTCTACAAAGACCATATTAATTTTATTTTGTAAAACCTCCTTCCCTAGTTTAGCTGGATATTATATGATATTTTTGAAATGATTTTAATGATTTCTTAATCCCCTATCCATGTTAACTCATAATGGATTTATCTTCATCTTGATAATAGAATGATTATAATGATTTAAAAATGTGACGAATGGATTGGTTAATTCACATTTATTAAATATACCCTCCTTCAGATAAGGATAAATTATTTTTAGTGACGAATCTATGAATGGGATTTAGTCTACCCCCATTAAAAATTAAAAAGTGGTTACATATTCATCATGACAGTTAACTCCTTATATAAATAATTATATTATGTGTGGGGTGGATCCATAGATATTAAATTTTTATCTAAAAATATGGTGGCACTTTTTTATGGTGATAAATGTCTCTTATACATCAATCCCCAAATTCTGAATTATATATTCAAATTGATGGAATTTAACTTTAGACAATGAATATGGTTTGATTTTATTAATGAGCATGACTGTTCAACTATTTATCACCCATGAAGAGTAAATTATACCACTCTTTAAATATGTATGAAAGAACCTATAGTGCTAGAAATGATGAGGATTGATGGATATCCATTGACCAAGGACCTATTAATGAAGGACATGGGAATCATGAGGTAAGGGAAATCTAAAATCCTATAAAAATATTACTCAGAAAAAATTATTTATAAGATCATGGAATGTCAATGATAAGTTTATTTTTTACAACTGATTATAGAGGAAGTATTTAATGGGATGTTTCTTGAGTTCAATATTGATCATGATGGTGTGCATGATTTTTTAACAGGGCTTTGTGTTCCATCTATTTCGTAGATAATTTTTTATCTAATGGATGAATCTCATATCAATATATTATCTATACATTTTGGAAGGACTATAATTTATATGGTATATCAGGACCATTAATTTTGTGATAATACTAAAGCAGAGATTTCCAACTACACTTTAAGGTTCACAGTTTGTCGAAAAGGGAATGAGGAGAGGTAAATTCCTAAAGGGGTAATGAATCCAACAGCCATACCAACAAGGAAGTGGGACACTATCACAACGTTACTTTTCACTATTATTTAATGATATTAATAAAAATTTTATATGAGTTATAGTAGATCAAATAAATAATACATCCCATTTTATCAAATTTTGAGAAGGTTTCTCTCTTGATAAACATGACATGATATACGCGAAGGAAGTGATGGTGTTTTATGGGGAACCACTTTATATAACTTGTAATAATGTTCCAAGGTTCAAATAAAAATTATAGATAAGTATTCAACATGATCGAAATACTGAATATAATTTCATTGGGGCATATCATCCCCAAAATAATGATCAATATGAAAGAACTATTTAGACACTAATGGAAATGATGAGAACATGACGAATGAAATTTATAGATGGATGTCATCAACATATCCCACTATTTTAGATATCATGTAAAAATAAATTATATTAGAGTATTCAAATGGAACTATATGATTCTCAATATGTAGTATGATATAAGCCTCTAACTTCAATGTATAACGTTGGTGAAAGAATGTTGCATGGGCCTGATTCTATGAAAGATATCCCAGAAAAAGCTAATTCTATCAAAAAACACATAAAACCGGCCATGATTTGGCAGAATTACTATGTTGACAACCATTTAAGGGACTTGGTGTTTGATGATGGTGAAATTTTTTCTATTTAATATCACCATGGATGAAGGTCATTATATTTGGGAATAAAGGAAATCTTATCCCTAGGTACATTGGCCCCTATGAAATACTTGACCACATATGAGAAGTTACATATCAGCTAGTACTTCCACCAAATCTATCTCATGTTCATGGTAGATTCCACACATATATCATAGGGAACTAAGTATTTGATCCATTAAAGGTATTTAATTTGGATTTCATACAAGTAGAACATAACCAATCTTATGGTTAGAAGTCAGTGGAGATATGGGACAGTAAAGACAAGGTTACATGTAACATAACTACCAACATAGTCAAAGTATAATGGTAAAACCCAAATAAAAAGAGGATACATTGGATCAACAGTAGATAATGGGACATAAGAAACAATCACCTTTTCTCAACTGAGAGAATCAATTAAAAATATTTGGGTATTAAATTTCTTATGGGTCGGAAGAATGTAATGACTTGTGTCTCTTTATAAATTATATTTTTACTGAGTTAATATGTGATATATTAAAAAAACCTCCTTAAAATGGAAAAATAATTTTCCCCCAAAATAAGAAAATATAAATCACTTCAATTCATTAGTATTATCAATCCCATGACCACCACTATATTAATGAAGCAAAATTTTAGTAAGCCAATCAACATCTTAAAAAATTATTGTAGTGAATATAAAATAAAATAATGAAGTGGTGTGGAAAGAGAATAAAGGGAAATGTTGCGTTTTGGATTTTAAAATGAGAACTATAAACATTAATTATAATTTTACCCTTATAATTAGTTATTATATGCTTGAATAGAAATGGATAATTAATGTAGAATAGATATAGATTACCTCAACCAGTAGAGCCACATCTTGTGAAGACCATTTTTTAGGACATGGGAGGTAGGTATCAACACTGTGGTTTTTCAGTGACTAATCCCAATCCTAGCTCAAACATGTTATGGTAGTACAAAATTTCCTTTGGGATAAGATATTGTGTTTAAAAACTACCATTTTATCGATGTTATCTTTGTCACCCCGAAATCTATCATCATCACACACCATGCATATTAGTCATACGTGGGTGTTACAAGGGGTTACATGTCTTTGACATCGTTACATAAATTATTGTTCATTTTTATTATATTTTTTATATAAGTTACCTGTTTGGAATAGTTTTTGTTCATATCAAATATGATTAATTTATTCAAAATTGATAAATTAATTTTTCAAAAAAACATTACCTTCTAGAAATGATATATTTTTTTATAATTAGATAGGGTATTAAAAATTTATTTATTTTAGTGAAATACTTTGTTAAAAATACACTAATTTAAATAGAAATAATTAAAAAATTTAATAATAACCTAGGAAATTTTAACGTGGAAGAAATTTAACTATGTGTTATTACCCACTATTTTATTAATAAAAATGGATTTATAAATTTAGAAGTTAAATTTCATAAATATAGATATTTATTCTGATAAAATAATCCTCATATATGAAATAATAATTTTCTAATTAGGTTGTGGTGAATTTAAAGTATTTATATAACATATGTTAATTTTACTATGATTTGAATAAATAGTGTTTTGGGTTTTTAATATGTAAAATGACATCATAATTATGTCATAACGATTTAGTGATTATTTAACTACAATATATGAACTAAAACATGTTACTTTTTTCAATATTAATTATATTAATTGATTATAATCAGTCTATATACCTTTTGATGACATTCCAAAGTATAAAATAGAAACATTGATTTTACAAATATTACATTGAAAAAAATAAAAATTTTAGAACCAAAAGATGTAATAAAAATTTATGATAAATTATTCGGTGGTAAAATAACAAAAAATTTGACCCAAATTTCCAAAACCATTGGAATAAACGTTAAAATATTATTACATAAAAAATAATTTGTTTTCATTTTAAAATTTAATAGTAAAATTCATTATAAATGTATAATGAAATGATTCATAAATATAGAAATCTTATAATATATACTATCAAAATATTAACCAAATATATTTAGTAATATATAAAATTCATGTATCTTTAAAGTGAAATGATGATATATTTATAGCATTGGATAATTAAATAAATTTTTTGAAAGTGACAAATTATGTGGTGGTATTTTTGTGTAACATAAATAATTATTTAAAATTTTGTTTTAAAAAAAAAGGTTGGGGTCGAACCCTCATTTATTATTTAGAGAAAATACTTCTTTCAAACTAGGTAGAGGGGGACCCATTACATAGCCTAAAGGCCCAAGACCAAGTGGTCTGAATACAATGTCTGAAAGCACATTTTTTTAGCCCAAAGAGCCCTTCGGTGAATAGTACCGCTACAATACCTATGCTGCTATAGAACCTGCTACAGTACCGGCACCGCTATAGTTCCTACTACAGTGCCTCCACTGATACAGTGATGTCACTGCTATATTTCCACGGCTGCTATAGTACTACTACAGAGACCTGCTACCGTGATGCTACAGTACCCTGGACATTATTCCCTACCTAGATTTCATCCATGGTCTTTTGGATGCCACGCAGGAGCCTTTACAACTTGGGTACATGCTCGCTGGAAATTATTTAATTGTTTTTATTAATATAAGATTTAAAAAAATATTTTTTGGATTAAAATACTTTAACAATTTAATATTTTATTTTACAATTACTATATGCTAATTTTTTGAGACCTTGATTATTTCTTCAATGTGTTATGAATCATTTATTGTTTTAACATTTGAATTTTTTGAATAAATATTATATTTAATTGAAAATTAAATATAATATATTCATAAAATTTATTTCAAAAAATGTAGTTAATTTTGGACTTAAAAAAAATCAGAAAATGGTTATGGTCAATTTTATTTATTTTTTTAAATTTGTACAATTTTGGTGAATAGGGAAATACAGTAATTTAAAGTATTTAAATAATAATCCAAATACATAAATTTATAAAATCTGATATAATTTACGAACCATAATGTCAAAATATCAATTAATTTAATATATTTATGGATAATTCTTAAACTATTCATAGTCTTGAGCCAAAATAATAAACTAATGAATACAATAATAAAAAATGAAACTCCATCAACTATGAATACCACCAATTCTCTTCACAACTCAAAATTTTTTCATGTTCCATTTTATAATAATTCCCTTTTAAAGCCACTTCCCCATATTAGAGACCTTCTTGTCTCACCAAAATCTAAAATCAATGGTGTTAAGGTTGATTTCAAGGAAAATAATTCAAGTGGTGAAATCCTATTTCATTGTTTTCATTTTAATTTCAAATATTTTTATAATATATCGTCTCCTTACATTATCCAAGTGATTTGAAAACTATATTATCATAAAAATAATTTTATTTATATGGTTTATGAAAAATTCATCACAGAAATCCTTCTCTTCTACCTTTTATTATAAAATTGATAATATCATTCGTGTTCTATCGATTTACCACTATCATTGACGATACACTTTTATTTTCCATTACCATATTAAAGCCCTATCAAAAAGCAATTATTATTGTTAAATAATATTTTACTATAAAATTATAACAAATATAATTATATTGACGAAATATATAAACTATATATTAAATAAAATTATACATGTTCATGATGGTCGTAAAAAACACCCAAACAAAATTAAATCATTTTTATTAATTTTTTATTTAGTACACCATACTCGTATCATAATAATATATATATATATTATAATTAAAAAAATTGGAAACATATAAATACTATTTAAATCCACTTCTTTAGTTTTTCTTCTATTTCATAAAAAATTCCATTTCTTCCAGACTATTAAAACCATGATATAAATGTATCCAAATCTATATAAATAAATAAAATATTAAAAATGGGTGGAAATATGTTATAAAACGATTATATAAGGTATTATAAATATTAATATATTTATTTATTATATTAATAACACTTTTTAAACCAAAATACAATATGTTTTAACTTGTTCTATGTGAGACAAATCCGACGTAAGTGACTTTTCTATAAATACCCACTATTAATTTGTATTTACGTAATTAAAAAGTAATGACTTTCATGATGCAATAATTCCAGTTTTATGTCTATGTTTGGATTATGGGGAATTATTTATGATGAAGGCGGGCTCTTATATCTCACTCTAATTCATTAGGTTTTTTTATTTTGAGGTCAATCATGTGGTTACTTGAAGTGTAACTACAATATTTATACAATAATATTTCCTTGAGGGTTACATGGTAATGTAATTATGAGAGTTAAAAATCATGTTGTATCCACAATGGATACAATTCATTAGTATGTAATTCCCCATTTTACCTAACTATTTTATATAATTTTTCAATGTTTTATTGAAATATCATCTTTTCACAATGTTAGTATATGAGAATTTTTGGATGGAAGTATGTCATTGTGAAAATATTTTCATATGTTTATAATTATTAATGGTCTACACATTTATTTATATATATGTTACTATTTTTTGAGTTAATCTCCAATTTAAAATTCTATAGTTGGGATTATTGATCGTTAAGAGAAAAGAATAATCCATGATGAATTTTTAAATGATGATTCGTGAAAGGATTTATTGTTTTATTAAAAAGAATTTATTATGGAAGAAATGGATACTCTTTTTATATTACCTAATTTTTATTATTAATGGTATATTTAATTGAATTATTTCCTATTTTACTAAAAATATAATTTAATATGTTATTTTTTTCAATAAGAATTTCAATTCTAAATAAATTTTCTAGATTATGAAACATTTATGGCTAGGTCCTTATAGTGGTAATTAGTGAATGGTTTAGATAAATGTAGTGGTTATGATTAGATGTAAAGAAAACTATATATTATTTTTACACTATGGTTTATTTTAAATGATATATAATTTGAATATTACCATATTTCAACATAGAAAATATATACGTTAAGAATGTGTTTTCATTGAAGTAATACGGGAGATGATGTATGATGGCACTGAGAAGACAATATCTATCCAAATATACAACCTGGAATGGTTAGAATTTGAACCGAGTTATTTCTCATAGCGCTTCATCAGTGGAAATATGCTATAAATAACAGCTATATCCAAGAAAAGGAACAATCAAAGCATACACAAAGGAACATGATGGTAGCGTAACATTGTTTGAGGAAAAACCGACATGATTTCAGTGGATCATTAAACTAGCGGGGGTGAAGGGTTGATTAAATCCCATGAAATGATATTTGATATCATGAGTTTTTTAGATAATCAAAATAATAGTCTTTTTATTTACCAATTAAAAGGTGAATTTTATTAGTGGTGGTCAATGGTCTAAAAAATCATGGATTTCTAGGAGAATTTATCCATGGAATGGGATGAATTTAATAATAATTTCCTTAAAGTATATTTTTTATGGTGTCTCAAATTTGAATGGAAAAGAAATAACATGAATTGAAACAAGAGTTCGACGATCTAGTCGCTACATATGAAGAAAAATTTAGTAGTATGGTAGAGAAAACTCGAAATACAATTCATTATATTGACTGTAAAATCAATCATATTTAATTAGGATTAAGTACTTGATATTGAAGGTTATTTTCCTCAAATTAATTCTAATATTACAAGAGAAATGTTGGATATTCTAAGAGTTTAGAAATGGGTTATACTGAAGATCACATGTAATTTGGCAGAAAACATGAAGAAGTGGTCTAGATGGAAATAAATGTATCTGAATCAATCAAATAAATATTATTGTATGAAATTCCAAATTAATGTCTACAAACATTTTTCTATAAAGAACCCTTGGGAATGCCTTAAACTATTTGGGAATTTTTTGGATGTCGAATGATTATGTATATTCCCTGCGATTGAAATGAAATTTAACTTATGATTAATATTAACAATGAAACGTCAATGGGTTGTAAATGTAGTGATGTGTGGAATTAATGAAATACATGTCCAAATATTGAATTGATTGATGGACATATTCCCAATTATAAGGAAAATATTGCAGTAATATACTGTATGACTACATCAATATATTTTTGGCCATCCAAGGAAGTGGTATCAGGAACCTTTCATAGTAAATTGTAAATTTCACATCAAGAATTGTGATATGAACTTATAGTTGATACAGTATGGGTAAAATTGTGTAAAAAAGAAATTATATAAATTTTCATATTTCATTCTATAGAATGAAATTACCTATAAACATTATTGTTTAATACTTAGAAGGTTTTGATGTAATTATGTGTATCCATCTGATATCTAGTTACCTTTATAAGATGAAATATAAATCCAAAGAAGTTAGTTTTTATAAGGATTATCATTTTGTATAAATGAATAAAACCATACAATTGATAACAAATCAGGAAGCTAAAAACATATAAAATATGTAAATAAATTTTATCACGCATCTATCATTGAAAATAATGTGACTCATCATATTAATTATATTCCAATGGTAAATGAATACCTAGATATAATTTTAAATGGGATTTCATGTGTAATAAATTATCTGGATGTTGAAATTACTATTGAATTTGTTCCCAATAAAAATTAAATATCTAAATCCCATTATAAAATAAATTAAGTTGAACTAATTGAGTTGAGAAACCAGTTGTAGGAGTTTATTAATAATGGTTTCATTCACCATAGCAATTCACCGTGGATTTAACCCATTTTGTTCATTAAAAATAATTACTGTTGAATAATAATTTTCATTGATTATATATAATTGAATAAAATTAATTGTAAGACTATGCATCTATTTCCTCATATCGATGAATAGTTTGATGATCTCTCTTAAGATCTATATTTTTTCAAAAATTGTATTCAAAGATGAGTACCATCAGGTAAAGAAGAATGATATTGACCGTCTAAAAATAAAAATACGTACTAGATATTAACATCATGAGATTTTTTGTTATTCCCATTCGTTATAGAAATTATAGGGTTGTATTTATAGTTATTATGAATATGAGATTCCATGAATCCATTTATAAGTTCGTACTGTTTTCAATTAAAATATTATGGTGTATTTAAAAAAATACGAAGATAATGAAATACATTTAAGGACTATCATAAAATATATCAACATAAAAATGTAATAAAATGAATTTATGAAATGCAATTTTTAGGTTCAGAAGATATGATTTCTTGGGAATATTATAAATAAAGATGTAATAATATTTGATCATGCCAAAAAAATTGTTTCTGAATGACCAAGACCTAAAAATGTGATAGAGATTATTAGGTTTCATGGAAGAGCAGGATATTAATGAGGTGTCATTAAAAATTTTTCACTGTTATCTAGCCAGATAATTACGTTATATACAAATGAATTATATTAATTTTGATAGAAGACTTTGATTTTTTTTTCAGGATGTGAAAAGATGATTTGTAAAGGGTCATTTTTTATCCATCCCATCCTGAAATGGTGATGTTCTCGTTTACAATAATTCTTCATTGTAGGGAAGTTGTTTTGTTCTGATGAATAAGTATTCATAAATAACGTTTCAATCAAAACAATAGAAAACATGAGGGGTTAGATTATCCCACACATGATTTGGAATAAAAAGATATGGTTTTGACTATATGAATATAGAGGAATAATATATATGGTGCCAAATGTGAAATATATAATGAACGTAAAAGATTGAAGTATATATTTACCCAGAAGGAATTGAACATAACATTGAGAAGATGGATTCAAAAGAAGATGTATTATAATTGCATGATATATTACCAAACAAAAAAACCAAAATGGTGGATTACTTGAGATGAAATCCTCATGCAATATTAAAAATAAATGTTTATAACATAAACCCTCGATTAATGATTCGTTGATTTTTTCATGGAAGTTATTTTTCTTGAAAATTATCTGTATTATTTTAGGTGTTATTATAGTGGTCTCTATCAAATTTAATTATGAATGAAAAGAAATAAATCCTTGATTTAAAAAATAGATATAATTGGATAAAATGGTATGTTTCCAATATTTAATATTGATAAATTTTGTATGTTGAGATTTATAAATATATAATGTGTCCCTTGTGATTCCCATATGAAGTTATAATTTTTATGTGAACCTCATAGTTCTATATTGTATGTTAATCCTAAAATTGCATCAATGTATAGATTCCATTAAAATTATTACTGTTGGTATGGAGTAAAAATATATATTTATTATTTTATCAAGAATTTTTTTACATGTCATTAGTTTTAATCATAGAGAAAACTAAAAAAAGGAGATGCTTCTTCCTTTTCTAGAGATAGAATGGAAATCATAAAATATATATCAATGGACATTATGGTGGGAATACCAATGAATTCTTGAGGTAACAGTGTTATTTGGGTGATTTTTTATCCAATAAACAAATTATATCATTTTCTTCCAACTCTTGATTGATATTATCTAAATAATAAAATAATATAACAATTCATCAATAATTTTATAGACATTCCAAGTGAACAATTATGTCATTGGAAGCCATGTTACATGCTTGGTTAATAGATTACTAGGGAAGTTGGGATGAACATATGTTCTCATTTGAATTTACTTATAACTACCATTTTCATTAATGAATATATATATCACATTTCATGAATTTTATGGAAAATGGTACCAAACAGAATAATTTTAGGATAAATTCATGAAAATGAAGTTTATAGTACCTGTATTAGTAGGGGATGTAAATTATAAAGTATATATTATCCAGCGACTCATGTGGTAAGCATAGAGTTGGTAGATTGGTAAGAATGATAACATGATGAAAATAATTTTCATTCATGATAAGTGATCATGAATTCTTTAAATAAATCAATGTAAAATTATTATGAATTTATGTAGTAAAGTAAAGCAAATTCTTCCGTTCATTGGACTTTTTTAATCATAGTGATGGTTCTACTAGTTTTCTATTGAGTATCTTTTACTCTTACTTTATATATGGTACACAATGTATTTATGTTTCTATGTTAAGAAAGTGTGTTCTAGATCCATCTCACATTGTATAACTAGATGTATTCTAGCTTGATAAAAAACTCACTTATAAAGAGAATATAATTCATATTCTTGATCTTAAATGGGAAGTATTGTAGAATAGAGTAAATCCCATAGTATGAATTTTTTTTAGATAACATATGGTTGATGAAGAAACACAGGAATCTCAAATTCTATGATAAAAAGGTAACCTCACATTTTAAATAATTGAAAAATATTTTTAAGGATTCAATTTCTAAATGGTTGGGAGAATGTAACAACCTGGGAAGTTAGAAAATATTTTTTTTTCATTTTTATTTTAAACAATAATTTCCCATATAAATTTAAAATGGAAAAATACATATTTGTAGAAATAAAATAATCTATAATAATACAATAGAGAACCAACCTATCATAGTATAAATATAATTAAATTATTTAATAGTGAAAATTATTATGTATTTGTTTCCTTGAATAAGTAAATAAATGTTTTGAAAGTGATAATGTACGTGTTGGAATTTTTATGTGTCATAGATGTTTATAAATAATTTTATTTTTATTTATTGATTTAATATAAATGTCATTTTCATGAAATATATTTATTAATTAATCTTTTATTGTCTGATGAGTATTATATTATTTTATGAGACCTTAATTAAATTTTCAATGTGTTATAATATAATCTATAGTTATAAAATTGGTATTTTTCTAATAAATTATGGTACGAAATTTAAAAAAATTATTCATATTTATAAATTTATTTTTATAAGATAATTTTCATTTTTTAATTGTAGAAATTAAAAAATGGTTTTGTTTAATTTTTTTAATTTTTATAAAATATTTGAAATTTTATTAAATAGTGAAAAACTATAATTTAAGGGTTCTCAATGAAAATCCAAATACAAATTTTAAAACAAAAAATATTGATCTCAGAACAATAATAATGAAAAATACTTCATTATTTTACCATATTTAGGTATAATTGTTGAACTTATCATCATCTTGATCCAGAACAATAAACTAATGAATAAAATTATCCAAAACACACATCTCCTCCAATATAAAGACTAAATGTCACCACATATTCTAAACACACCTCAACACATTACATAATGTTTAATTTGTACACAATTCCCATTCCCGATCCTCTTCTGCACATCAAATTCCATATTATCCAATAAAAATTGAAAACCAAGGGCCTTAAAGAGGTTCTCATGGGGAAACTTTTAGGAGGTAGAATCCTCTTTCATTTTCCATTCTTTTCCATTGAATTTATTTTATTTTCTTATTATTTATTCACCTCCTTCTATCTAAGAGGAATGAAAACTATAATTTCTTATACATAATATAATTTTATAATGCAGATAGAAAAATTCATTAAAAAACTACTTCTCTTCTCCCTTTTATTCTAAAAATGAGAACATCATACTTGATTTGTCTATTTACCACTATTGTAGATGATACATTTTCATTTTCCGTTACTTCCATCAAGGATGGTCATAAAAATATTATTATTTTTAAATAATTGTATTTTGAACATATTATATGTTATAAAATGTTATATAACCAATATATAAATATTAAATTAAATAAAATGATATAAATTTTTGTGGTCGTAAGCACAGCCAAACTAAATTAAATCATTTTAGTTAATTATTTTTCTAGTGTTACATCATCATATCATAAAAATGGGATATTGTATCATTTGGAATATGGAAACACATGAATACCATTTCTTTTCACATCTATATTTTTTCATCCATTCGATAGGAAATCCAGTACGAATGGACCCTGGAAACCATTAAATAAATGCTCATGGAATAATGGAAATAACTAAATAATGTTATAAATTGGTTGGAAATATGTTGTATATATATCATATATGATAATATAAATATGAATATAATTATTTAATTTTTTAATCACATGGTTTAATCCATTTTATATGACATTTGAACATGTTTTAATTAAGAATAACCCAATGAAAGGGATACTTTTTAAAAAAAATCTTTTAAATTTTAAAAAAAATTCAAAAGGATTTATCTTTATGAGTAATGTATTAATGTATTATTATTATATATTTTTTATTAAGAATTTTATTTAAATAATCAAGGATCATATATCTCCCTCTAACATATTTGGTCTATTTATAATTTTGGTTGATAGTATTTTTAATCTACGTATAATTGTGATAGTTACACCATAAAGTAGTATTAAAGTTTACATTGAATGTTACTCGTGAGGGTTACAAATAATATGGTAGCATAAATGATAAAAATAATATGTTATTAATATCACCATTTTACTAAATTTTTTACTTATTATTATTATGTTTTATATAAATATATTGTTTTCACAAAGTATGTTTATGATACTTTATGTGTTAGATGTATGTATTTTAGAAATTGATTTCATATATTTATGATTTTTTCATGGAATAATGCCTTCTATTCTAAAATTTCCCTTTGTATGTTTATTTATGCTCATCACTTTTTTAAAATGTTTTAAACATGGATTAATGATGGGTAAGACAAAAGGTAAATCCATGATGAATGTTGTAATGAAATTTCATGAAATTTTTCATGATTTATTTATTACTATTTTAATATTGAAGAAAGTGATACTGCTTTAGAAGTACACACAATGAATTTATGTTGTTTGATATTTATGAATTATTTCACAATTCATTTAATCTCATCATTGAAAATATATTTCGGAATTTAAAAAATTGAAATCTAAAATAATTTACTAGATTATGTAATATTTTGGGCCAGATCAATATAAAAACCATGATAATGTAAATGGGTTTTCATTTTACACAAACTAGATTTCCAAGGAATGTATTTTGAAATTAATAAACTAATCGGAAAAAATTTAAATAAATAACCACAAATTTCCCCATATTATTTCACATTGAATCTGTCCTCCATGAATTTATAGTCATTTTCCTCACAAGGAGTTCGCCATGGTGTCCTCATTCACCAAAGGTTCTATTACTCAACATTCAATAGTAACACTAAAAGGTAAAAGAAAATCCTTATTTTATCTTTTATTTAAGATTGGTTTCTATGTAATATAAATGTTTTTGTTTAATATTTTATTATAAATTTTATCATTCCCTATGCTAAAAACTATATTTTATCAATAAGAGATAGTTATCCCCTCACATTTTACCCTATTTCAAAAACTTATTTTATAAATGTCTATCTACAAAATATACTCCAAAAAATTTATATCTCAACATTAGGATTTTTTTGTTAATAACCAATCCTATTAATTTTTAGGGGGATTCCACTAGATGTAGAAATTATGTATTTTATTCTTGGATTAACATACATGAATCCTGAATTATATTTCTATAGGTTAAAAGTGACATAAGGATAATTTCTTTATATTCATTTGAAGTCCATGATATTGTTAAGACATACTTTTTTAATTCTCTATGAGTTATTTATGAAATGTTTGATTGTTATATATGTGACTCACATAAAATTAATACATATATAAGGTATACCCTAAACATGCTTCAATCCATTGGGTAAAGAATTTAATCATGAGATATTACACCTTTAATGATACCTTGGTGAAAATATGTGGTAAATCCCATTTATGAAACCTTGGCGACAAACCATTTGTATGCACTTATAAAAGAATATTATAAATATTTTACCCCAAATTTAATTATTATTAGTAATTTTTTATTATTATATACCTCTTATTCCCTTTTTAATTCCACAATTATATTCCTCACATTTTTATTATTTTACATGAATACATGTAAACTATTTCAAATAATTATTCCATTACAATACCTCAATCTCAACCAATCATTTTGATTTATGTCCCTATGATTTTACCTTCAGTAAATGTACAAGGTATAAAACCATGAATAATCATTTCATGTTTATTAGAATAATGTATTATGTTTTCATGTATAATTTTTCTAATTTCTATGAAACTGAACCTCAAAATATCATCTATTTTTTAATATATATTAAGAGTCTAACCCAGAAAAAAACATGGAATATATAGAGACATATTTATTTATATTTCAGTGAATACATTTGAAGTTATTTTTATAGAGTAATTGTTATGTATTCTTCCTTGGAGAGATATTGAGTTTATTATTGAGTTCATTCCTGGTGCTGATATAATTAATATTTCACCTTATAGGAAATCTCTAGAGGTGCTTGTTGAATTTAAAATTATGGTATGGAAGATCATGTTTTCATCCTTAAATATTTATTTCCATAGAACACTCTTGTTTTATTTTCTACGAAGTTTGAGTAAATGTTTTTATTGTGTGTAAATTACTAGAAATTGAACTGGAATACAATAAAAAAACTGATTACATATCCCCTATTTTGAATGTATCTTTCACTAGCTTAGGGTCAGTGTGTATTCTCTTGGAATTATTTAGGATCAATATATCACTACATGAGTGTGAGACCTTTTTATACAACACATAATAATTTCTGGAGTATATATGGCTTAATGAGTTCATTGTGATTCCATTTGGGATAAAAAATTATCATTAAATATTTATAGATTTAATGAAAAAAAATTATTTACCTATAAATTTAAAATTTGGTGTTGATTTTTAGATGATATTAAAATGTACTATTATACTCATTATGACCATTCCAAACATCTTAACATCATCTGGTGTAAATTGAGAGGGAATGAACAATATGAAAATATAAATAACTGTCATTCCAATATTAAGATGCTAAATTAAATGGGTGAAATAATATCAAAATAAGGTGTGTCAGTATATATTGGGAATGTTTGAGTAGTTTGACTAGTGGGATAAGAAGAACATTTTTATATATTAAACGAATTTTGGGTTTTTTGGGTTACAACCTAATTTTCACCAAATAATATTTTCACTTTGATGTTTCACTTTTGGTCCTGACCAAGATGGATATAATTTTTGAATGGTATGAGGAATATGAGAAAGACATAAAAGAGCTAAAGAGGCATTTTAACTCCTCCCTAATACGTTTCATACTAGAATAGATATGGAATATACATTTTACAAGGATATATATATGATTAGACATGGGAAATTATTTATTCTTGGAGGTTGAGTACAGGATTATGTTTCCCAATATTTGATGCCGCATTAATGGAATTATCCAACACATTATATTGAGTTGGATGTAGTAGTTTATGAATTGAAATTGTGGTGGTATGACTATGTGGATGAGAGGAGTATTATTTTTAGTATTCATAAGGGAACAAAATATATCTTTTATCAATGTGATTTGAGTCTATGAAAATGGATATGGGATCAGTATAAGTAATAGTTTGTTTATGAGATGGCTTATATGATGGGAAACTGAAAGACTGTTATTGATTCCTTGATCAAGAAGACACAAGCCCGACTAGTTCATGGGTTTAGTTTGAGTTTAGGATGATGAAATTGTTTTAATAGACGAATCTTGGTGACCATGAGTGATACGAGGTTGGGATCCTCATGTCTTTATATGTTATTCGAACTATTTGATGAAGAATAAATGAACATAATTATGATGATTTGGAGTTCCTAGAAGTAATGTGAAACATTGATGGTGTGGAGATACCTTCGATGTGGAATATCGACTTTGATTAGATTTTACAAATTTAAAGACACTTAATTGTGGATATTTTAATGCATGAAGATATGGAATGTGATTTTCATTCCATAATGTTTTTGGTTCAACCTAGTTTGGCCAAAATATACTATGATATATGTAGGAAATACTATTATTTGTGATTAAAATTGAGTTCACATGTTTTATGAGATTGTGAAACACCAGTCAGTAGGTAACGGTTGAAAATCAATAGTCTACTATTATGTTACAACCATTTCCCATTATTTAATTGAAGTGGGATAATGTTTTCATATATCTCTTTGTGGATTTTCTAATGACTAAATGGATGAGTGATGCAATATGGGTGATTTTGGACATGTTGACCTAGGAATCAAATATCATATTGATTCAGATAATTTTAAAATTTCGTAGTTGAGTGATTTTTATGTGAAATAGATAATTCATTTTCATGGGGTTACCAAGACTATTGTTTCATATTGATACCCTAATTTTACATTGATCATAAAAATTATCTTTGATAAGTCTCTTGGTACTCTTATTCATTGGAATATATCGTTTTTCTCACATATAGATGGGAAATCAGAATGTACTATTATTTTGTAATATTTAATTCTATGAGTAAGCATCTTTGATTTTGTCGAAACATAGGAAATTAATTATAACTTTTTTAGTTCAAATATAAAAAACATTTTTAGGTGACTATTCAGATGGGACCTTATGATGAATTTTATATTTGACCATGTTGATCACTATTATGTTGGATGGATGTGAGATAATTAGACTTTTGGTCATTAATCCCTTTACAATAGACATTATAGAATATTTATTTGATCCATAAGAATATATATATATATGAGGGTTGGAAGATGTCATCCACTAACCCATGATGTTAATATTTTGAGTTTACAGTGTGTGACCATGTACTCCCTGAGGTTATATGTTGATTGATACAACATAATATTCAAAAATAATGCATGTTATGGTCTAGATATGTTTCTCTATTTGAGATTTTGTATATAATATGACCGAAATTGTATTATTTGGCTCTTACATCTGGTCTTCAAATATGAAAAATAGTTTTCATGTATCATAAAAAAACTATTATCGTCCTAATACTTGTCATTGTATTGATGATAATAATTTTGAGGTTGGGTATTTTGTATCTATTTTTGGAGAAACTAATTTTAATTGTGTTTAAAAATGAAAAGACTCATTGGTGATGAACCTTACCATTAGTCTGTGTTTTGTTGTAGCATGTCAGGGATTATGTGAAAATGTGGGATATAAATGCTGATAATTTGGACTAACATCTTGATACCATTACCCTAGATGCAAATGTATTTTCGAAGAACAACTCATGTATGTGATTTGATATTGCGAGGTGGTTCTAATATCATAAACATTAAAGTGCTTCATTATAGTATAAATTCTGGTTCATCTCTACATTTAAATGGCTAATGAATTTACTCTCTGGGGTTGAGAATTTAACAAGTGTGTATCGATGTAATAAAAAATAATAAATATGCAAAATTTATCCACAGAGTGAATAGGGAATTGTTAAAACATTGTTGGTACTAACCCTGAACCATGAATACGCACCATAGAGAAGAGGGATGTGAAATTTGAAAACCATGTATGATGGGACATAAAAATCCTGAAACAATGAAAAACACATCTTCATGGGATCAAAATGGTTTGAAAAAACATTGAGGTTACCCATGAAATCATGATGTTCAGCTTCCTATTTAGTTTAATGGACCATATGATTTGTGCATGGATTGCAAAATTGTGCAGCCAAGCCATGCAACATTATAAAAGTGAAAATTTTTTTATTTTCACCACTGATTCTTATATAATATTAACCAATTACACACTCATTTCTATTCCAGTATCCTTGGTTTCAAACAAAATTAACCCCCATATTCAAATATTGGTTCTTCATCAATTATAGGGCATTATAAGTACCAGATAATTGAATTTAAATCCATCGGTGAGTCTCTTAATCTGATTCCAACAATTTGATTTATACAAATTTTTTTTTTATTCCTATTATCCAAAATATTATGATATATACTTACAATGATAATATATCCTTTTCATTTTAGGTAGTTTTATAATGAATTGATGATCTAATTCAAAATATTATTTTTATGAGTGTAGTGTTGTTAGTCTCTAAGTTATTTCAGATTTACATGATTTTATCAAATGTTAATAAGGTATTTGGTAATGCCCCATTACGATGAACAATTGATTTATAGAAGTGAATTATGAACATGGAATTTTAATAATGAGTCAGATTCCGTTCAAATCACATTTGGTTCAATCATTTTTCATAAATCGGGACCTAGTTCACAAATGGGGTATGCCACTCCCATACAAATTGTTACTGAAATAATTAATTGGGGGAAAGGGGTTTATGCAATTAACCCAATAGTGGTTTCTATTTATCATGGTATCATAATCCAACTTATTTATTATATTTACATGGTAAAAATGTGTTATGATTTTATTAAAGGGACTATAGGGTAATTGCCTGAGGGGAAGGTTTAACATGTTAAATGTATTCAATAACATTTAATTATGAGTTATATCAATGAATGTTGCAAGAAGTGAAATTTTTAGGGATTCAAATTTGATTAATGTAATGGTTTATGTGGAATTATAAATTTTAGGATATATTCAGGAATGATATCTCTATTTTATGAAGGCATGGTATGTTGTACCATTGAAATTTATTTTTATTCAATGGATTGTAATGTTTCACATGTCCCTAAATACCCATGGGTAAGGATATTGGGAATGTAATTCCATATCCATGATTTAGGATTTTTTATCCTAGTTATTGGCACCATTGACATAAAATGATGAACATAGAGTTCTATATTTTTTGTTAGGGTACAAGGAATAAATTTAATATGATGTGGTATGGGTAATATAGATGATGTTTTTCAGTTCTTATAAATTTAAAAGAATAAATAAATGACTCATTATAATTTTATTGGTTGTCCCATATGAATGTGTTCATAGTTTATTTATCTTTAATGGACAAATAATATTTATTGGGTCGGGTGTCATGGTGGAACTGAAGTCCCTATGTGGGAAATAGAAATTTTTTTTAATACATTCTCATTTGTTTACCTGTTAATTTTGTTCCTTACAAAAATACATAGAATTTTGGTATATATATATTAATTATTTATTTATACACTATTGGTTGTGGGAAAATTCAATTTACTCACACACTGTTCAAGTCGCTAATAGTACCGATGTATATTTTTGGGTTACAGATGAGGAAAATATCAAAGGCTTAATGATAGATGAATGAGTCCGGAAAATGATATACGGAATGTATAATGGAACTGAAAAGATGTTAGGAACCATTTAAGGTATTTTTACATGGTTTTTTAGGCATTCGATTTCACATGAAAACTTTTTGGTAATGATATATTTCTATAGAGGTTTTGGTGGAATTTACATAGTTTTTTTGTATTTCATTCTGATTCATTGTTGTTATTGGTTATAGATCATTAAAACATTTGAAATTATTATTATTAAATTTTAATGGAATATTAGTATAGTAATGTGGTTATAATATACCCATATATCATATTATACCATCACTTATTGTTGAAATAATCTAGCCTATGAGGAGTCATACATGAGAAAAGGGAACAAACCATCTTATTACATTTATTTCCAGATTATGGGATGGGATGTAACACATGTCACCTTCATATTTCCATTCTCCAAAATTAGGAGGGAGATTTTGTAATACCATTTTATGATTCCTATTTCATCAATGGTATTTCAAAATAATAAAATGGTTTTAATTCAATGATAACTTTATTTATCTTTCAATCTATAATTTCTTAATAAATCCTTTATGAAATTTTTAAGTAAAAATTATTGATAGTTCTTTCTAAAAGTAATTTTTTTTCAAATTACTTTTCCCTAAAAAAGTTACATTATAAATTTATCTATTACATCTTCTTTTATGACTGTGTTGATAATTTTATCAAAAAAATATTTTTTCAATTTGATTTAATTTATTACATTATCACAAAAAAAATTAGTTCAAAAAAATTTACATTTAGGTAATACCACACTAATTTATCATATACAATCATAGAGGTTTATACTCATGGAAAAGAATTACTTCGTTTATCTCGAACTATCATCCGTTGTGTTTAAATAAGTTTTTTTCCAATACCTTTCCTCTATGTACATACTATAATTCCATTGATTGTAGGGTGTTGACCTATATTTTATACATGATCCGATTGGTGAAATTCATTATAGTAACCAATAATATTAAAAAATATAAAGTAATAATTTTTCATGAATAATCATTACATTATACAGACACATTCATGAGAATAAAAATGGTTTATTTGCATTTTAATAATGGAAACATAAAAAAATATTCATATGTGTAATAAATCATCTCCCAATATATTAATTATAACTAAACCCCTTCCAGTATATATCATATATAATACAATTCATCATATCTTGGGGAATATAAACATAAGAATGGGTGAGATGAAATACTTATTAATGGTAAACAACTGAGATATATATGTATAACATGAACCTATGGGCATGATAATATGATCATAATACTTGATAACCGAACCGTGCAAATCAATGATCATAATCATGTGTAATTGTAAAAATATTTGACGTTTTTATGGGAATATTTATATGAAAATCATATATCACGACCCATGAAAAAATTTAATTGGCATACGAGATGCTATTTTTTCAATCACATAATCATTGAAATTAATTTCTAAAGTAGGAAATGATCACACATAAGGATATCATTATGGAATTTTTTTCACTCTCAAATCCATCATAATAGTCATGGTTTATTCCAAAGATCATCACACTATATAAAGTACCCTAGTGATCCTTGTTCAATCCCTATTATATTCCTATACATATCATGAAATATAATGAATAACATAATCAATATGAGGGTCATCGAGGTCCCACCCATAAGATAATGAAAATAATTTCTATGTGTTCCACAATATCATAAAATACCAATAATATGATAACAAATGAAATAAAATGGGTTTCAAAAACATATAATAATATCATTTCCTATTGAAAAATGAATGTTTTCATAATCCTTTCTTCATTTCATCATATCATAACCCAATAGAATATGAGTGTTTTTAATGAATTTACTCCTTGTTTAACCATCATAAAAGAAATCAGATTCATAAACATCATATAATCATATTATTACACTGTTTAGAGAAAGAATAAAAATTTTATCCTTGGATCACATCCCCAGTAAGTACAAGGTTACATCTATGAAACTCTTTATTGATGGAAAATTATTTGAATTATCATTTAAATCATTTCACATGGAATATATAATTTACATCTTAAAAAACACATTTTGAAAGATAATATTCTTTTCATGAATACTATTTATTAGAAATAAACATGGATTATTATAATGGAATGTTTAATGAAATTATTTTTCATGATGATAGTTAAATTTTCACATTCTAAACATGTTAAAATATTGATTCCATTTATATATTTGGTAAAAGAAAAAAATTTAATTTTCAATAAAAATAAATAATGATTAATTTTATTTTATAAAAAATTAATGCATTGGAAAACAAAAAATTAATGAGTAACGATTATAAAGTAAAATAATAATTTCTGAAAACTTTTTTTATAAATCATTGTTTTGGAAAATAAATGAGTTTTCGGTTGAAGAAAGGAATAAAGAAAAAGATTCTGACAAAAATTATTTTTATCAGTTGATTACATTAAGTGAGGAAAAAAGGAAAAAATATTATTCAGATGACATAAAAAAGTATAAATTTCAAGAGTTTATTGTGGTATAGATCCTACTATTTAATCATTAGAGGCATATAAATAATTAATAATGAATATCAAGGAGATAATATCATAAAACCATTAACAATTTGGTACCATTAAATCATAATATACATGAATAAAACATAATAAAATGAATATATAAATATAAATAAATTTCATTGGAATAATAATAAAATATTTTCATGGGTAATATATACAAAACATAGAAGAAATGTTTGGTGAATATAGAATGTGTCTCAGTGAAAATAAATGTGACACCCAAATATATCACTAGACATCCCAAATTCCATCTTACGTGTTAAAAAAATCTTTATAACAAATATATGTTTATTATAAATCAATTAAAAAACCATAATTATTTATATCATACCATATATTATTTTTTATGACCATTTTTATGGATTTATTAACAATTCATTGTTAGATTCATTTTTCAAAAAATAACTATATTATTTTTCATGAATGTTTAAATCTGTTTTTCTAGTTCTCAAAAAAAATTTATGGTTAAATAATATATATAATTTAATAATAGAAATGAATATCATATATATATATATATATTAATTATATATTTTAATATATTAATACATAATATATAGGGATATAAAATAGCATACACCATTAAGGAGACCCGTATGCCATACAATTTCTTGAAAACTATCTCCATTTTTTTGGTGGATTAAAAGAAATAATGGTAAATATTATTTTACCATTATATATTAGCTTTAATGGGATATATATAACCTATTTTCATTAAACCTATCATTTTTACCTTCTACGTAATGCTTTAATGAAGCACATCACTTCGTTTGGTGAGTGTCAACCATACAAAAGAGTGACACCGTCATACTTCCAAAAAATTGAATGTATGAAATTATATATGATAAAATAATAATTAATATGTATAATAATATAATTAATATAATATTAAAAAATTTAATCATTCATTATATACGTGAGGGAGAGGTGGTGATGGAAAAATAATTAGTTCGTGAGGCACTAGTATACTATACATACAAATGATGATTTTGTATCCCATTTGATTAAATGGACGATGGATGTATGTAATTAAAATGAAATAAAAAAGTATATTTAATTGTATTATACTAAATGTATTAACATAGAATATTTTAATTTTAATTGGTGGTGTTAAAGGAAGGAATAATAAAAAACACTTATTTAGTGGTGTCAACACTTTTTCTAACAACTTTTTTTTCACTAAATGACTATAAGGTTGTATTTCTGATCAAAATAATTATTATAGTATAAGATAAAGTAATTAAGGATGAGTTTTTTTAATGGAATTCCAATGTAATTTTTTTAATGTTAGAATTGGTGAGGAGAAGGGTGGCCTTTGATAAGTGAGGTGAGTGGCACAATTGTAATTAGTCAAAATGAAAAAAGTTTACCAAATTTTTTTTCCCGGAAGAGGCTCCAAAATGATCAATTATTGATTTTTTATGTGATAATGTTTAAATATTTCATGAAAATTGAATTTTTAAATGAATTGGGTCATTTTAACTCTTGTTTTATTAATGAACCCTCAGTAATCCCATGTATACCTTAACTGTGGTATGCGATTTTTTTCTATTTTTACTATTAATATTGGATTAAAATTAGTTGAACATAATATATAAAATATATTACTCTGATTCAAAATATTTAGTCATGTTTTTTTAATGTATATACATTTAATTTGAAAAATATATTTTAAAATTACGCATGCATATGACATGTTAAAATAGTGTTCCAATGAAGAAATCATTAAAAGATTAAAAATATTTTACAAAAAAAATTAAATAATAAAATGATAAAAATAAATAAATTAGTTAATCAAAATATTATTTTTATAATAATATTTTTAAACACAATTTAATAAAAATTAAACCCTATAATTCCTAAAATTAATAGTTAGTTTAAAAACCCTATATAATTCATTATTAACTGAAAATTGATCTTTTGAGGAAAATTCCAAAAAAAACATCATAAGGTAATTATGATTTCATGATTTTGGAAATTAATATAATTTAATAAAATCAATTTTATAAAATTTTAAGATGTAAATTTTTTTATTGGTCACAAAAAAATTTAATCTTCTTTTTGAAAATAATATCATCAAAACACCTCAATACTTCTGTTAAAACAATACACCTTTTTTCAATGGTTTTTCTTTATATAAAGCTATTATAATAATGATTTAAAATATATTTATTACTATTCAGATATATTATTATAATGGATATGTTATAAAAGTCATGATTATATAATAATATAAATAATATCTTCCAATTTGATAAAACATGACATTATATATAACCCAATATATCAAATAATTATAATTTTTTTGGAATATATAATTAATAAATGTTCATGTTGATACATTATATACATACACATATAAAATAAATATATCCAACTATAATTTTCACTATGATACAAAAAAATTGATCATTTTTCCAAATAATTAACTTAGTTTTATAAATAGCTTCATCAAAATGATGGTTCCACCACAAAAGATTAACTAAGGTTGTGATATTGTCTTATAGAACATTCCCTCTATGATCCAAAAACTATTCTAGATATTACTCATTATAAATAACATTCTAAAGTGTCATCAACTTTTATTTAATTATATGATAAGGATAATGTATATACTATCCTAGGACAGATACATGGAATACGCCACGAACATAATAGAGGTTTGGTGGACGGTCGTATTGATAGTCAACCATCCCAATACAATCCGGAATTTCAATGGGAATGGTATAACTAGGGATCTATTTTCTATTCCTTCCAAATATCATTACCATCTTCCATGGAGAAATTATTAAAAAAACATTTGAACATCATTAAATTATAGAATACATTACATGTTTTCTGCATTTATTTTATACTAACTCTGAACAGACTTGATGAGTTAATGAATGAATATACAATTCTATGCAATTTCATAACCTATATATGGTTCCAATAGTGTTATTTATACAAATATATTATAAATCATTGGGGATATATAGTTTATTCATATATAGATTTATAAGGATCCATATAAATGATTGAATAAATGGTATATTTGTATAAAATCTGAAATATAGGGATGAAACTCAACATTATATAAATAGAATGGTAAATACTTATGTAGAACATGAAGATAAACATCAGATCCCAATGAGACACAATTGAATGTGCTACTCCATGAAACATTACATATATCATAATATATAATCTTTTATTCGGATCAACTGATAATTACTTTATATTGGTGACAATGTATATGTAATATCTAAGGCGGTTAACTGCAACTCTTATTTCATTATTCCATTTATTTATTTTAGAATGTAAGATAAAAAACTAATGGTAATTTTTGTAACATTTTGATTTCGGTATGGATAACGGATGTAAAATCAACTTATAATTTTTTCTATTATAATTAACTTATTTACATAATAATAAACAAGATTCAATATTTGTGATATCTCTTTTCATGCCATCACACTAAAAAACTATTTAAAATATTTATACATCATTGTACTTCTAGTATGAATTGATAATTAAGAACTACGATGTTCTATTAATATCACCATATTCCAATATTTTATGAATGGGAAAATTATATGGTTCTTGGAAAATATCATTCAATCATGATCATGGTAAAATTCAGAAACATTGCTGACATTATTTTGTTTGTTCATATATTTCTTTTTCACATATTTAGTCATTACATGGATAGACTGTTGAATATTAATTGTTGAATGATAATAATTCTCAACATTCTTCATGTTTTACCGATTTATGCATTGAAAATAAAGAAATATTTGATCATATGTGATCCTCATTATGAATAATCCTAAACGACACTTTTGACATAAAGCACCGACCACCTTGTTTTCTTTCATAGGATGATAATAAATTTGAATGACTTAATATTTAATCAGCATTAACCATATTATATAGTGATTATTCAAATACTTATGTATGATTATTAAAATTATAATAATTTTTTTGGAATATATATCACACTTTTATCAATATAGATAACAAATACGTATATTTAATAAACAATTTTACATCTAACTGCAAATCACAAGTTGTGTAATTTTCAGATATATCATCAATTTTCTAAAATCATATTCTACAATTATATAATTTTGGAAAAAAACATTACCCCATTCATTCATGGGTGAATTAGAAAATATAAAAACCCATTATCAACTATCAGATAATGTAAAAATTTATTCTCTATTTAATATTCACTTCAGTAACATGAAATTGTGCCCACATTCAACTATCCAAAAAAATATAAATCTATTTAATGTTGAATTTTTTTAGTGGATTATATAGTTATGAGAAATTATCATCAAACATTCAATAATATCTAGATAATCCAAGAAAACTGTGGATCTCATCCACTATGGAATGTCTAGTGTAATACTAAATATACAGTGCATTTGATATAACTTCTAGTATAGTATCTCTTGAGATTATATGACTGCAAAATGAATCCTTTTACAACAAAATTTCCAAATTTGTAAATTTATCAAATATATTATCCTTCCTCAGGATATTTATTAAATTTTTTAGGAAATCCTAATTCAATTCCATTAACATAGAATATGTAATAATGAAATATATAATGACTACAAAAAACCGATCAAGGTAATATAAAAAAAAATTAATAAAATCCATGAATATTGTGGGGGTATTATTTAGACCGAATGGAATCACAATAAAATCATAATTTCCATACATGATATATAGTTATTTCTTGGAAATATTCTCCAACTTGACCGTTAATTTTTGATATCATAGATGAAGGTAAATATTGGAAAAAATTGAACTCAACACAATTGATTAAAAAATTCATCAATATGAGGTAGTTGATTTTTCATATTGATAATGATCTAGTTCATCACCTTATAATCATTAGAGGGTTAAATCAATCCATCATTCCATTAAATAGGGATTTAGTGCACATAAAAGATACACCCACGACTGAATTTATCCAAATACAAATGTTTAAATGGGGATTCTTCTAAATTTCATACATCCTAATCTAAACCCTCTGTATGGTGTATTTGGAATTGGAGTGGTTCCATGTATGAGTTATATTGAAAAATATTTTCATGATTGGTTGAAGGGTGGGGAAATAGTTAATAAATGCATTATGAAACTCCCACATAGTTGGCATATCCTTAATGGTTAGTTTCTCCCCAACCAACAAAGATAAACTCGCCACATGAATAAGAATCAAACCCCATACAATTAATTTAATTCCATCAAAAGATCACATTTAAAATTATACTTATATATGATAATAGTTATTATTGGAAAATAAAACATGAATCTAATTCCGTGGAAATTTATGTGGGATATAGTTTGAAATATCAAATCCATGCCAAAGATAACATCACATTCAACATTGTGAAGAATAAAGCGATTTTCAGGAATCCAATAAACATCCAATTAAATGAAATCCTAGAAATAATTTGATAACATTAAACAATTATGTATTTAAATTATAATTCTATATTTAATCCTTAGGTATGTAATCGTGATACCCATACAATATTTTTTACATATGAATGAATGGGTAGATCGAGAGTCAAATAAGACATTAACAGATGTAAATTGGAAGTAAAATGAACCATAAAGGACATTGTTATAACTATCCCCATCCAAAATAGTGATCACACATGATTTCAATTTTTCTCCCTGTTGAAGAGGCTTGGGAGATAGATCATCACTATTAACCTTAAAATTTCACAACTAGTTAGAATAATTCCCATAATCCTTCATTTGTAAAACTCAAGAGTGGGTGGTGCATTGTATGGATACATCCATCTATTTCAATCATTAATAAACTTATTGTATCTATTTAGTATTAGATTTCTTGATGAAAATCCCTTCCTAACATAAAAACATTTACTATTACCAATAAATAAATTTTCTCCTTGTTTTTTCATATTTTTTTATAGTGGAAATGTCATCTTTGTCTCTATTTGTTTTTAGATTTTCTATCAGAGTAAAATTTATTCCTCTTATAAAAATCATGATATTAATAAACAAATCTATCTTTTATTCCAAATTTTAAAGAAAATATTAAAGTATCATGAAAATTACTCTTGTATATTTTGTAGAATTCTCTTTAGAGGCATTGTTTTCAGCGATTTAATAATTGATCAACCATACATTTAGTTTGGATAGTAATTACAGAAGTGTAAATAGCTTGTATTATAAAATTTACATAATAGGTAATAATGGATTCATTATCCAATTTATTAAGCTCACAGAACTCCTTCTCCATCATAATATAAATAATATAATGAAATAAACTAATTGAAAAATAAGTTCTTGAATTTTTCCAACACATGGAGATGATTTCATCCTATTTCATGGTATTCTGGATCAGATTCAATGATTCATTATACTATCCTTCCAAATGATAGACAACCAAAATCTTTTATTCATGTTCTGATAATTGGAGAAGGAAAAATATAGTTTTGGTGGTACTAATATATTAAATAGAAACTTGTGGATCAACAATTTTGTTGATGGATAGTGTATGTTTCATTAGAAAACACTAAAATGATCATTGTTACCTTTTTTCTCATTTATAAGGTTATCATGGTTAATGGATTGAGAATGCTTCATTATAATAGAAATAACATTTTTAATTCTTACTCAGATAACATTTTTCTACTCTAGAGGGACATCATTGAATATTTTGTTCTAATCAGCATTAACACAGTTCCTTCAGGATACAATAATTGACTAAAAAACAAAAAACATTTATAGGGAACAATAATCATTGTGGTGCATCATGTAACACTGAAGAGTCAATTAAAGGATGTTTAAATCAGGAAACAATTTTTTAATCTATGAAAGCATAGGTTTATCTATGATAATTAATCAAAATAATCTATTTAATTACATAATGATGTTTGATAACGTTTTTCTGAATTCCACAGCATATCCCCTATAAGTGTGAAACTAGGCATGTAACAAGGCTCATTGTCGTAGACCAGGTGAATACCAATTCTATCTAAATGAACTCCTTTTAGAATCATTTCTCCTGGACAAATCTATTCCAGTTCCACATAAGGATTTAGTATACAGATAGATATGTAATTTCTTATAAAATAATTAATCAATACATCAATGGCTCGGACCTCTACAGTCCATTACATTGTGAAAATGTGTTGATTGAGGTGTTACGGAAGGTTAAGGAGACTTATCCCCAACACGTTTCCAAATCCCTATTTCTTTGAACAGCTCTATCGGTGAACAGTTCTATCGGTAACCTCTAATGGTTGGTGTACAGTAATGTTAGGTGTACATTAACGGTATGTGTATAATAACGGTAGTTGTATAGTGTTTCCTGAATGGTGAGGTCTGTCAGTAATCTATAACAATAGTTGTACAGTAACTGTAGGTGCACAGTAATGGTAGGTGTATAGGGTTTCTAGAATGGTGAGGTCTATCGGTAACCTATATCAGTAAAATATAACGGTATGAGTACACTAACAGTAGGTGTATTGTAACGGTAGGTGTTCCGTGTTGCTATAACAGTGAGATCTATCGGTAACCTCTAACGGCGGGTGTACAGTAATGGTGGGGGTATAATGTTTCCAGAACAGTGTGGTTTATCTGTAACCACTTCCGGTAACCTCTAATGGTAGGTGTACTGTAACGGTAGGTGTACAATAACGGTAGGTGTACACTGTTTCTAGAATAGTGAGGTCTAACAGTAACCACTAATAGTTGGTTTATTGTAACTCTAGTTGTACTGTAACGGTAGGTGTACAGTGTTTCCAGCTTCCTACAATTTCTCCCCATTTATGTTTCGTTTGAGGTAAAATACATTTAAAGCCTTATTTTAAGGACTATTAAGGCCGATTGAAAGGACATAAATTCTATATTAATTATACAAATGTCTAGGGATATTTTTACTAGGTCATACTACATGGGTTAATGTGATTCACTTTTAATGGGGAATTAAGGTTATCTTAAACCGTCGCCTCATTAAATATTTAAAATGGACAAGATATCTTTCCCCTTGGTTATTACTCTTTTTTTCAGCTATGAGATGCTAGAACCTTTCAATATATCCTATAGGAGTTGCAAAATCATCATTTTCTCCTCAAACTGGATCCTCTCTTTTTTGATGCAACGAAGTTGTATCCATCAATCATCGATATATGGTATGTTTTATCATCATTCATTTTGGGATCATCTTCTCTTGTTTTCCTTTCCATATTATATCATATAATAACCATGTTTCTAATGGAGATTTTTGGGGGTTTGGTTGGTGCGGTCGTACTGTGGAATCCTTGGTTGGATGCAGTTGTCGTGAGAAGAGGATCGTGACCAGTTGTGTGGATAATGAATGTGAGGAACTTTTTGAGGTACGGATTCATTGCTTCTATTTTATTTTACAAGAAAATATATTGTTAGCATGTCTAATCCCACTGGATGATAATAGAATTGAAATAAAAAATATTTTAAGATGCTAAATAAACTGATATCGATCTTATGTTATTGCCCTTTATTTTTTCTAGATAGCATGATATCTATAGATCATGTAAATAGTTGTTCTTTCTTGTTATAAATTAGTAAAGAACGTACATTGAGATTAATTGATAATTGTATGGATAATGATAAAGAGGCATGTAAAAAAATCCGGTTGTTTTTTTTAATTTGATGTTAATGAATAAGGGGCAGTAAGCATGTTTAATTATTTGTGATAGCTTACTGATTCAGTTTTCGAATTTTGAACCTACGAATAATAAATCTGTTAATTCATGATGTATTAAAGAACTGATTTTTTGATAATTCCTTAAAAGGTTCTATGTTACCCTCTTGATTATTAAAGGGCCAAGAGCCTAATTGATGTGATTTTTGTCTTCCTGGTGTTTATGCTTTGATGTGATCCTGGATGGACATTGTGATATGTTGGGGAAAGGAGGTGTTTTTGGTTTTTGAAAATGACACCTATAGTGTCGATATGCATCTGTTTATGCATGTGGGTGTTGGGGAGGACAGCAGGGATGATGGAATGGGATGGATGTTATTATTGGATGCTTGCTGATTCTTATTGGTTGTTTATCTACTTTACGTTACCCCATTTCTCAAGGAACCTGGTATTAATTATCCTTCTTCCGATATAGGCTATGACATGTAGGGTATGCCAAGTGCTTTCCGAGTTTAGCTTCTCAAGGGAGGATGGGTATATGTTCTTTATATAAGCGCCAAAGACTCAAATGGTCGTACATCTACTCAACGTATTGAGCCACCTTGTTTTTAGTATCATACATTGTTTTTTAGAATTCCTATGATTGTGGGAAAGTAATTATGTAATGAACAATTTAATAAATGGTGTTAACCCATGGGGATAGAGTTTCTGGAACATAATTATGAGGTTATAATTTTTAAGGAACAATGGTCTTTGGGTGTGATGCTAATGAATTTTAATGTGGAATTGTTCATTGTTAATTAATGTTTTAAGAATTAATCAACATAAAGTGGAAACGATAAAAAAGGGAATGAAATTATATAATAAATCTCTTTAAATGGATGTGTTAAAATAGGATACCTAGTTTTAGAAGTAGAAGAATAGATTCTTGAGATATTTTAACTGCAGTTGTGTCTATTACTAGTTTATTCTCATAGTGTGGTTGTGATGTATAGTATATCCTATAATTATTGTGTTTCAATATGCTACTACACCCAGTTAGAAAGGGAAACTGACACCCCAGGTATTCGGAACCGTTGGGGGTATTTTTCCCAACATTCTGGTGCGAGGATTGATGGATGACTACCCCCTTTAGCCTGGATCATTTCTGTTGGTAGTAACTTGTGCAGGTAGGCACATGGGTTATTTTTCCCCATATATCTGTGTAGATGGCTGTATTGGCTTGTGGATATTCACAAACTTATATTCTGGATATAGTTTTCAGTGGTCTATTATAGGTGTAACGTGTATAGGTTGTGATGGCATGAGGATCCTTACTCGGTGTATGGGTTGTGATGGATTGAGGTATAATATCCAATGTATGATACACATTATGCAGGCTATGGTGGCTCCCAGAAACTACCTTATTAATTTGGTGTGTGAAAGTTGTGGTTTTGTTGCACGAGGTGTATACTATGGTGATTCACCCATGTGTTTACAGGAAATCCTTTTTGGAGAGAGATGCTTACAACGTACAACTTTGGGGCAAAGTGGAAAAGAAGTGTGGAAGTATTAGCGGGGTGACCTTCATATTTTTTATTATATGATATATTCTTGTATGAGTTACTTGGTGAGAGTATACATGGTGAGGCTGTGAACTTTGTATACCTGTTTAGGTGATGAGTTAGTTTCACTTGTCGTACACTGTGCTCTAGCATGATTTCTTTAATATTGAATGAGAGGATTCAGGGAGGATACTACTGAGTATACTATTATAATCACCCTATGTATATACAAACTATTTTTTGGGTCACTTGGAGTAGGCTATAGATCAAGCTGGTTTCTACTAGATTGGGGTTTTAGGAGCTTTTCGGGCTTGCTCCTACTACTGTTTTTAATTTCTTTTGGCTACATGTAGTTTTTCCCTTTTAGTTGTAGATCATTTTCATAACATTTCATATTTTCACTTTGGTTATCTTTTATATTCCAATTCTGTGATAGAGTTGGTTGGTGTCTATCTTATCTATCTCTTCTTCATGTGTTCTCTTAGAGCGTAATCCCTCCCATTTGTGTTATTATTATAACCTTGGTGCTAGTTTCCAACCCAGGGCCTACTGTGGATGGGACTCAAGGGTCATTATCTCTATTCCCACATTGCCGAATTCGAAGGGGTACACTTTGTGGGGAGGTGGTCATGACAGAGTGGTATGAGAGGTCTAGATGAGGGATGGGATGGATTTTGGATATAGGCATAGGTGATGTTTCACGGGATGGTCGGGAAAAGATTTCATTCATGTTTAGCATTTGAGGTAAACACTGGAGACCTGCTGAGACATAGGCATTTAGGACCCCCTTTGATATGATTCACAGAACTTTATGTTTGTGATTGCTACTAAAAATTGTGGTACTAGTTATAGGGTAGAGAATTAGTACAGGATGATGCATAATTATTCATTATCCTGATGTTTGAATGTGTAGTCCTTGGGATATGTTAACCTAAAATGAATAAAAGAAAATAATTAATTAATTATTGTTCATTCTACCATATTCTAGGGTTATGAGCTCTGAAGGTTTTTTATTTTACAGTTAAGGCTCCAGGTTGACGTCCTCGTCAAGTTAGTACATAAATTTTCATGTAATATGTTCTAGCTGACCAATGTAGGGTTGATGTTGATGATGTAAACACATGGAGGAAGACACTCTGATAGTTTAGGCACTAGAGTATACCGAATTACAAGGTAATAATTTCAAATACAGTCACAAAAGTCTTTTTAGAGGAGGTTGAGATCAAGTTGAGTTCAATTCATTCTCGGAAGGAGAACTGGTTGTCCTTGGATGTGACGATACTGCGTGGAGTAGTGAGGCAGTGGTGGTTCTTATTCCTCAGGGATCATGAGGAGTTATAGATCACATCGGAGGAGTTCTGATACATGTTTACAGCTGGGTTTCTTTCTTCGACTGCGAAGGCGTCCAGTCGCCAAGAGCATCTTACCCTTTGATAGGTTAGCTCCAGTGTTTGTGACTTTGTAATTGGTTTCAAAATCCCTTTATGATATTCTTCGGGCCTGTTTCCAGATGAGGAGTCCTGAGCGAGACATTTCAAGGAGGCTTTGTATCTAGAGTTATAGAACCAGGTCACCCTATATAGGCTGAAAACATATCTTGAGGTACTAGAGAGGGGGAAGGTTATTGAGAAAACTTTGGCCAGGACCGGATCATAATGAGTGGTGAATCAGCATGATTCCTCACAAAGCAGAGGTGTGGTCTAGGGTTCTAGATTTTCAATGCATAAGAGTTTTCATTTAGACTGGGTTATGTAACATCCCCTCACATCTAATTTCCCTAGTGGAAGCAACTCTCAGTCTTATTCCATGAAATCAGGTGATTTTTTTTCTTTTGGTGGTCATGGTAATCTACAGCGGGAGTGCCCGACATTTCTGAGTGGTCATCGTGCACTAGGTGCTACGCTCCAGGTTCCTCCATTAAGTTAGTTACAGCTGAAGCAATAGCATCCGGTTGCACTAGCATTAGATTAGCAGAGGTTATATTGGGCATGTAAAGGACAACCCCATTATGCTCCCCTTCTTCATCAAGCAGAGTGCGACCACGGTGGTGGTGGTCATCAGGGTCAGAGAGGCCATGAAGGAGGAAGTGGTCAACTTCATGTTCTAGAATTTCCATCTCCAGGCGATCCAGATGTCGTTAGAGGTACCCCTTGTTTGTTTTCTACCTTGTTCAATGCCTTTTCTGATTCAGGAGTGACATACTCCTTTATATCACTTACCCTTGTACAATCATTGGGAATTGAGGTAGAGAGGCTTCCAGTGCCCTTGGCATTGACTATGCCTGATGGAGGTTGATATGACTTGTTTGAAGTATGTAGAGACTGTGAGCTAGTGTTGGGGAAACAGCACTAATGGGGATATTTCCTATGTTTACAAATACAACCATATGATGTCATGCATGGCATGTATTGGTTATATTTGGTGTAGACTATCGTGGATTGCTTCAAGAAAAACGTCATTTTCATTAGTGCAGATGGAGAGCCAGTGGTTTTCATTGGTGATCGATATCCTCATATGTTTCATAGGAATGTTCCATCCTTATCATAGGTGATGGATGAGATGATTTTGAGTTCTTCAGAAGTTCAGCAGTTGACGTTTCCAAGGGTCATAGAGGAGTACCCGGATGTCTTTCCTGAAGAGGTTGTCGCATTACCCCCTCGACGAGAGATCAAGTTTGGGATTGATCTATAGTCAGGATTGCCTCATATATTGATGTCTCAATATAGTATGTCCCCTTCTGAGTTATGAGTGCTACGTATACAGCTTGATGGACTGTTACAGAGTGGTTTTGTTTGGCCAAGTGTCTCACCGTGCGGTGCACCTGTTTTGTTCCTAAAGAAGGCTGATTGCAGTTTGCGGTTGTGTGTCGATTATCATCACTTAGACAAAAGTGAAAATAAACAATATCTATCCTCTTCCATGGATATTTTATTTATTTGATCAACTGAAGGGTGAAAGTTGGATCTCAAAGATCGAATTGTAGTAATGATATCTTCTGATGCGTGGGAAGGATGAGGATATCCTGAAGACTTCTTTCCGTTGTCGTCATGGGAATTATGAGTATGTGGTAATTTTATTTGGCGTGATGAATTCACTAGCTGTTTTCATGGGATTGATGAATGATATGTTTCGTGAGTTCCTGGAGAACATCATTGTAGTTTTCATCGACAACATCCTTGTGTACTCCACATCTGAATAGGAGCATGGAGAGCATCTACAATCCATTTTGGGAGTTCTTCATCAACATCATCTGATTGAGAAGTTGTCGAAGTGTGAGTTTTTGCATCGAGAAGTCTGTTTCATAGGGCTTGATGTGTCCCAATAGGTAGAAGCCGTGGATCCATCGAGGATAGAAGTAGTTGTGTCTTGGGAAGCCCCCAAGACAGTTTCCGAGGTCTGATGTTTTCATGGTCTTGAAAACTACTACAAGAGGTTCATTTCCAATTTATCAGGAGTTGTGACTCGTCGGATAGCTTTGACCAGGGAGGATTGATAATTCATATGGATGGATCAGTGTCCGTACGCTTTGGAGTATCTAACAGAGAAGTTAGTAAGTGCTCCAATTCATTTTCTTCAAGTTGAGGGAGATCTTTTTGAGGTTTTCTACGATGCTAAACATCTGGGGTTTGGATATGTTCTCATGCAGTAGAGGTCAGTTGATTCTTATGGGTATCAAAAGTTACGACCCCATGAATTCAACTATGCCACACATGATCTTGAGGTGGCATCCATGGCGTTTTCTCTGATGTTATGGTGACATTACCTCACTAGTGAGATCTTTTTGTTTTTCACTGATCATAAGAGTTTGAGGTATATTTTCTCCCAGCATTAATTGAACTTACGATAGAGTCGGTGGATGAATTTATTACAGGAATCAGACGCCAAAATATCCTATACATCTAGAAAAGGTAATTTTGTAGTGGATGTACGGAGATGAAAGTCATGTAGTAATGATGCACATGAATCCGATGATTCATGGAGAGTAACGGAAGAACTTACAGCATTACATATTTATATGGGATAAGTTGGGGTAGAGATTGTCTTTTTCAGATCATGTTACAGTCATCCCGGATGAAGAAGTAGAATATTCCCAGTTGGGAGATCTAGAGGTGGAGCTCTGGAGAGACCGAGTGGTTTGTGGTGAGGCCCCTGATGGTTGGTTGGAGGATGAACAACACTGAGTGTTGTATCATCTAAGTATTCTTTCTCCCATGATGATGCATGAGATTGTTCTCAGGGAGTTCCATATTTCTCCTTTAACAGTACATCCTGGCGTGAAAAAGATGTACCAATCCTTTAAGATTCAGTTTTGGTGGCCTAGGCTGAAGTGTGCGGTTGCGGAGTCTGTGTCACGATGTTTGGTCTTCCAAATGTTGAAGGACGAACACCGAGTTCCTATTGGACTTCTCCAGCCATTAAATATTCCTCATTAGAAGTGGGAGTTTATCTCAATGGAATTTGTTACTGGTTTACCTCGAGCTCTAGGAGGACATGATGTTATTTGGGTGGTATTTGATCATTTAACAAAATCGACCACTTCATAGTGATCAAGGAGTGGATCTCAGTGAATGTTTTGTTGAGGTAGTGTCTAGAGGAGGTGGTGAGAATTCAAGGAGTCCCTAGGATGATAATTTCTGAATGAGATCCTAATTCTACCTTCAAGGTGTGGAGAGGTCTCCAAAATTCTTTAGTTTCTCAACTATTCCTTATCACTGCTTTTCATCCTCAAACAGATGTTCTGATAGAGCGAACCATTCGGAATCTTGAGGGCATGTAACACTGTTGTGTTCTTTATTTTTTCGGTTCATGAATGAGACACTTACACATTGTGGATTTCTCTTACAATTCTAGTTTTCACTCAACCATTTTTATGGAACTTTTATAATCCATGTATGGACTCCCTTTTAGTTCTTTGTTGTGCTGGACATGGGTTAGGTATTCAGCAATTCTCATCCCAGAACTGGTGCAGAATATAATATAGATGGTCCAGGTGATTTGTTAGAGGATGAAGACAGCACAAGCTCATCAAAAATCATTTGTTTATCAAAGAAGGAGACGATTAGAGTTTAATGTTGGGGATAATGTGTTTGTAAAGGTGACTCCTTGTCGTGGTCAACAATGGTTTGTTTGTGGAACTAAGATTTCTCCCCGGTATGTTGGGAATTCCAAAGTGTTAGATCGTGTTGGAGCTATGGCGTATCGAGTATCACTTCCCCCACAGACGAGAAAAATACATGATTTTTTCCATGTATCACAGCTTCTTCATTATCATCATGATGACTCTCACATAATAAAATGAGGAGAGATCGATGTTGATGATGATGAAACCTTAGAGGAGTGACCTATGGAGATCCAAGACCATATGTAGAAGGGGTTATGCGGGTGTTTTATCCCCTTAGTTCGTTTCTTGTGGTGACAAAGTGGCATGGATGAGGGTACCCAGTAACGTGAGTCACAGATACGTGCTCAGTACCCAGAGTTGTTTGATGTTTAACTCTTTTAATGTAATGATGTTCCCTTTGGGATTAGACCATTCATGTTTTATTTATGATTTTTCTTTTGTTGCTTTTGTGGCTTGCTCTCTTTTGAGAGGTATCTCGATGGGTGGTTGTTCGGACCTCGTTTCTATTTTTTCTATTTAGGTGGGTTTTGAATTCTCAATGATGATAATTTTTTTAGACGTATCCAATGTACTGTCCCGGACCTCTCTGGTCCATTACTTTGTGAAAATGTGGTGTTGGAGTTGTTATGGGAAGTTAAGGTGACTTATCCCAAACACTTTTCCAAATTTTCAATTCTGTGAATAGTTCCATTGGTGAACAGTTCTATCAGTAACCTCTAACGGTAGGTGTACATTTATGGTAGGTGTACAGTAATTGTAGGTTTACATTATTTCCAGAATGCTGAGGTCTATTGGTAACCACTAACAGTAGGTGTGTAGTAATGGTAGGTGTACAGTAATAGTAGGTTCACAGTGTTTCGAGAACTGTGAGGTCTACTAGTAACCTCTATTGGTAAGCTGTAACAATAGGTGTACAGTACCCGTAGGTGTAAAGTATTTACAAATCTGTGAGGTCTATTGGTAAACTCTATTGGTAACGTCTAACGGTAGGTGTACAATAACGGTAGGTGTACAATAATTGTAGGTGTAAAGTTTTCCAGAATGGTGAGGTTTATCGGTAAAATATATCGATATCCTGTAACTGTCGGTGTACAATAATGGTAAGTGTAAAGTAATGGTAGGTTTACAGTGTTTCCAGAAAGGTGAGGTCTATTGGTAACCTCTATCGGTAACCTCTAATAGTAGTCGTATTGTAAAGGTAGGTGTACAGTAATGGTAGGTGTACACTATTTCCAGCTTCATACTATTTCACCCCTTTGTTGTTTCCTTTGTCGTAAAATACATTTAGAGACTTATATTAAAGACACTTATGGCCAATTCAAAGGACATAAATCCTATAATATCTATTACTAGGGCTCGGGATGTTCGTACTTTTTCATACTGAATTGCTTAATGTGATTCGCTTTTAATGGGGAATTAAGCGTAGCTTAAACCGCTACCCCATTAAATCTTCAAAAGGGACAGGATATCTTCCTCCCTTGTTATTCCTCTTGTTTCTCGGCTATAAGATGCTAGATCCTTTCAATCCTTCCAGTAGGAGTTATACAATAACACATTAATCCTCAGATTGGTTCTGCTATGTTTTGATGCAACCAAGCTATATCGATCAATCATCGATATATGGTATGTTATATCATCATTCCTTTAGGGAACATCTTATTATGTTTCTCCTTTTGGTAATATTTCATGTAATCTCCATGCTTGTAATGGGGTTTTTCTTGGGGTATGTTTGGTGCTGTTGTACAGTGTCATCCTCTGGTGGATGCAGTTTTCGTGAGAGTAGGATCATGACCCTTTGTGTGGATACGGAATGTGAGGAACAATTTGAGGTAGAGGATTCATTTCTTCTCTTCACTTTTACATTAAACTATATTGTTAGCATGTTTAATCCCACTAGATGACATTGGAATTGACATAATAAATATTTTAACTGGATAAATAAATTGATATCGACATATGTTATTGCCTCTTATTTCGCTAAATAGTGTGATATCAAGGCTTTCTTCAGATAGATGTTCGTTCTTGATAGAAATCTATAGAAGAACGTAAATTCGGATTAATTGTTAATTGTTTGGGTAAAGGTAGAGAGGCATGTAAACGAATCTGGTTGTTGTTTTAATTTGATGGTAATAAAATTGGCGCAATAAGAATGTTTAATTATTTTTGATAGATTACTGATTAGATTTCCCGAATTTGGATACTACAAATAATATATCTGTTAATTCATGATGGATTAAAGAACCGATTGTTTGAATTTTTTTTAAATGGTTATGAGTTACCCTCTTGATTGTTAACGGTCCAAGATCCATATTGATGTGATGTATTTTTTCCTGGTGATTGAGATGTGATGTGATCCTGGATGGCCGTTATGATTTGTGGGGGCATGGAAGCTTTTGGTTTTGGCAGTAGATGATTCCAAGAGTGGCCTGATGCATCGGTTTATGCATGCAGTTGTTTGGGATGACACCAGGGATGATGAAATGTTATTTATGTGATTATTGGATGATTTTGGATTGTTATTGGTTGATTATATGCTTTAAATTTCCCCAATTCTCAAGGTAGAAGGTCTTACATACCCTTCATTCGAAAGAGGACAATACATGCAGGGTATGCCACATTCTTTCTATGTTTAGCTTATCAAGAGAGAATGGGTATATGCTATTTCTATAAGAGGAAAAGACTCATCATGTATTACATCAACTCACTGTGTTTAGCCCCCTTGTGTTTAGTATCATAGAATGTTTTTCGAGAATTCCTGGGAATGTGGGAAAGTAATTCTGTAATGAAAAATTTAATAAATGGTGTTAACCCTTGGGGATGGAGTTACTGGAACATAATGATGAGGTTTTCATTTTGAAGGAATAGTGGACTATGTCTGTGATGCTAATGAAATTTAATGTGGAATTGTTCATGGTTAATTATGGTTTAAATAATTAAGTAACATAAAGTGGATATAAGAAAAAACGTAATCAAGTAATATAATAAATCTCTTTAAATGGTTGTGTTCTTATAGGATACATAGTCTTATATGTAGCATCCTGGATTTAGAGTGGCGTTAGCTATAGTTGTGTATAAGAATAAGTTATTCCCACAGTGTGGTTGTGAGATATAGTATATCCTATAATTGTTTTGTTTCCATTTTCTACTCAATCTAGTTAGTAATGGAAAATGACACCCCAGGTATTCTGAGCCATGGGAGTGTTTTTCCAAACATTCCAGTGAGAGGATGGATGGCTAAGTACCCCTTTTTTCCCCACTCTCTTCTCTTGGTAGTTAATTGTGCTGGCAGGAACACTGGTTAGTTTCCTCCCTATATGTGTGTAGAGGGCTTTAATGGCTTGTGGTTATTCACACATATATATTCTGGATATAGTTTTCTATGGAATAATATAGGTGTAATGTGTGTAGGTTGTGATGTCTTGAGGATCCTTACTCGGTGTATGGGTAGTGATGGTCTGAGGTATAATACCCGACATATGATACGCGTTATGCAAGTTTTTGTCGCTCCTGGAAACTAAATGGTAACTTTGTTGTGTGAACGTGGTGGTTTTGTTGCACGAGGATCATATTGTGGTGCATAGCCCAGGTGTCTGCAGGCAAGAATTTTTGGAGAGAGATGCTTTGGATGTATGAAGTTGGGGAAAATCCGAAAACCAGTGGGGAAGTAGTAGATGGGTACCCATGATATTATTTATTATATGATATATTCTTGTATGTGTTACGTGGTGAGAGTAGACATGGTGAGGCTGGGAACTTAGTATACCAGTTAAGGTGATGAGTTTTTTTCACTTGTTGTTCACTGATCATTAGGATGCTTTTTTTACTTTTTCCAGAGAGGATTTGTGGAGAATCTTAATGATTATATTGTTATAATCACCCTAGGTATATAAAAACATTTTTTTCAGGTCACTTGGAGAAGGTTAGAGATCAAGCTGGTTTCTACTTGCATGGTGTTAGAGGAGCTGTTCAGGCTTGTGGTTGCTGCTGTTTTTACATTCTTTTGTGTAATTGTAGTTTTTCCCACCCAGTTTTTGTACTTTTTCATGACATTTCATATGTGCACTTGGCTTTTCTTTTATATTCTAGTTCTATATTGGATTTGGTTGGTACCTATCTTATCTCTCTCTTCCGCATGTGTTCTCTCAGAGTGTAATGAATCCCATTTTGGTGTTTATTATACCCTCAGTGCTAGTCGCCAACCCAGGGCCTACTGTAGGTGGGAATCGGGGGTCATTATCTCCCTTATCACTTTGCCGAATCAGGAGGGGTACACTTTGTGGGGAGGGGTAGTGAAAAATACTGTAAAAAAATTATAAAATATTATCCTTTCCATTAAATAATTTTTTAAAATATCCTTGAAATATCCTTCTAAATTTACATGGTGATATCAATATTAATTCCTAATCATAGATTCAAATAGCTTAAAAAACACATTCATTGATAATTTCTATATATACTTAATATATTCACACATAGATACTACTTCTTTTTAGATGATTATTCCTTTAATTATTTAATCTCACACATAAGAATTGTAATGGTTGAATGCCTTTGGAACATAGAAGCATAAAAACATGGTCATTTGTTAATTACATTATCTACAACAGGGTAATTTATACTAGGAACCCATATTAAACATATCATATATAATACATTTATTTATAACACTTTGAAAGGAAATGTAAGGAAGGGTGATATAAAATGTATATTCATGGTAAACAAGGGAGTTATGTAAGAATAACATGAAAATATGAGAATGAAAACATAATCCTAACAATTAAAAACCATACACTAAATATTAGACATCATAATATTGAGTTATGTATAAAATATTGGATTTTTAGAAAACATTAATGATATGGAAATTAAATAACATGATCCCTAATAGAATAACATTTTAATAAGAAATGGAATTTGGAAAAAACATATTCAAAGAAAATAATTTCCATAGAAGTCAATGATAACATAAAAGGATATCATAGAGAAATGGGTTTAGTACCCAAATAATCATATTAATCAAGGTTCACTTCCAAGGAAATCATAGTAGAATAAGTCACATAGTGAAGCGGTATCACGTCCCATTCTTACCCTATTTATCAATTGAGATATAGATAATTATCCAATAAATGGAATGGATATATTGGTTCCACCACATAATTTAAATCTGACATATGTATGCCAAAAGACCATAAACCTTTCATCAAATCATAACCCATTAAATTAAATGGGTTTCACAAAAAATTCCTCATACCAAAAAATTGGGATGAGATTTAGGTTTCATAATCATTTCACCATTTCTTTATAGTAAAAACATTGGAAAGTATTAGGTTTCATAAGCATTTCATTATCGTGTAACCCCTTAAAGGGAAATATGTTTGAAAATACTCATTATATCATAAATAAAAACCATTAAATTAATGAATAGGACTGGTATCTATATATAAAATCACATATATGATCAAATTATCAAATAATGATGTCATTATATACTAAAAATTATTTTTAATGCTCTTATAAAACTTTTCTTGAAGAAAAAAACCTTCTCACTTTGAATAATTGTTTTTAAAAAAATCACAAAAATTTATAAAAAATTTATTTGAAAATAACCAGATAATTTTATAATAGCTTATTCCATGAAATTATTTTTCATGATGGATGATAATTCTGATCATGTTTCATATATTAAAATGATGATTTATTTCATAGGTTTTGAAAAATGAAAAAAAAAATTATTTCACAAATAAAAACAATATTTCTTAATAAACGTTGTCCTATAAATTTAGACATGCGTAAAAAAGACTCTATAAATTAACTTGGATACGATTAAAGAAATAATTTTTAGAACACTTTTATTAAACATCTCTTTTTATGAAAATGTGTTTTCAACCGAAGAAAGGAATATATTTTTTATAGTAAAATTATTTTGAATTACTAAGCACATAAAGAGTGGAAAATCAAGTGAAAACATGAATTATTATGAAATAAAATTTCAATAAGAAAATCAATGTGTTTTTTGCGAGGTTTATTTTATAATATCTTCATTGGAAGGAAAAACATAAACAGTCCTTAGGAACATTGAGAATGTATCTTTAAACCATTACATCTTTTGTAAAACTAAATCATAAACCCATTGAAATAATGATACTTTAATGGATATATAATTCCCAATTACTTTCAGAATAATCATAAAAAATCATTCATGGCATGTATATACACTAAATAGATGAAACATGTGTTGAATATAGAATGTTTCTCAATTAAATTAAATGTGATGTAGAAATCCATTACATTAGGTCTTGAAATTTGTAATACACATTCGAAAAATCTACAATAAATTTAATTTTATTATAAATATATTACATTAATATAATTATATATATGATATTAAAGAATATTTTTTATGACCTTTAATTGCCAATTTATTAATAATTCCATGTAAATGTCACATTTGTAGAAACACCTTCTTTCTTATGTCAATTTGGATTTTTCTCTATTGGGCCATTTATTTTGATCATGGATCCATAATCTAAAAATATTAACCATGATATAAATATCATATATATTATGGAAATATATTTCTAGAGTAATCCAAAATATTTTGAGATAAATAATGAAATACACAATTCATAGAGATGGTAGGATGTACGTACATATGAAAAATGCTTTTATTTTCCGGAAATATTAGATGAAATGGAGTTAAATAATATATTAAAATTAAAAATTATTTTTAATTTTATATTTATTACATATTTTTTGTAAAAAAACTTTATTATTTTCAATTAATATCGTTCATGAATTACATCACTTCACGAGGTTGTATTTTAATGTACACACAAGAGACATTTTCATATTTCGGCATAAATGAAATTTTTTAGGTATATGTGATACTATAATTCCACATGTATAATAATATCTTAAATATTATATTTATTTAATTATTCTATTTTTATATCCAGCTATGGTGGGTGTTTAAGGAAAAAATATCATTAGTTTTCATGGTGTTAGTCACCCATACAAAAGATTTATGGTTCTATATCACATTTGATGTTATAGAAGATGGTTATATGTCATTATCATCAGAAAAATTATTAATACATGAATGAAATTTATTTTATAACATAATTATGGTTTAATAGAAGTTGATAGAGGTGGAATATGATGTAAAATTAACTATAATTTAGGGTTATGACCACTTTTTTGGATGACATCATTTAGATTGAACCCAAATGATTCATAGGATGAATAGATGTGAATAATGATTCTTATTGTATGGGAGGAGTTAATTATTTATGTTATTTTGATTTTTCATAAATGAATCAATCGGTTTTTTAGTATTAATATGAGATGATAATGGGCGGCCTTTAATAATTGAGGTTACTGGAGCAGTAGTCATTTTTTTAAAATAGTGTGGTCTAAGAACATTTTCTCTTGAAATAGGGATAAAAAATATAACATTAAAAATCCAATAATAGATAAGTTAGATATATATATATACATCCATTTATAGTTCAATAATATTATTTTCATGTTTAATCCTTATCTTTTTAGATTAGTCCTTAATAAACACAATTTTAACATAACAATGTTATATAATTTTTTCTATTTTAACTATTAACTAAAATAAATAATTATTTTAAATTTATTAGATAATATAAATAATTCAAACTAAAATATTTTATTACATATTTCCCAATTCCATTAAAAATATTATAAAAATAGAATATAAAATTCTAAATATAGATTTGATGAGACATCATTTTACCAAAGATAATATTTTTGAATTATTAAATGGTTTTTATATAAAATTTAAATATGATATTAATTCCAATTAAATAAATTGTATTAATTTATATAATATGGGGTTAATATTCTTAATTACATTTAAAAAATTAAACCGTATATATTTTTAATTATAAATGTAGTTTCCAAAAAAAATTTATTATTCATTATCCACTGGAAAACTGATCGTTTTAGAAAAATATGAAAAATTCAATCTAAGACATGTTTGAAAAGATAATTTAAAAATTAATGTTCCAATTATAAAATTATATCTCTAAAATTTCAATGAATTATTATTATTATTGTTCAAAAAAATATATAAAAACAATTTTGTTTTAAAATATAAATTTTAAAACCTAGAAAAAATTAAAAAAATAAGTAGTTTTTTTTGTCAATTTTAGTTATTTATATAAATCCACCACATATAATAATAAAAAATAAATTATACACATATCTAAAAAACGTTTAATGAACATTTTATGTAACACCCCAAGATTTCATAGTGTGTTATTTCTTTAAAATAATTCAATAACTTGCACCACACGCAACACCGAGTTCAAGCGCACCATGACTTACCAAACAAGCCGTTCAAAAAAGGTTATGAATAGTATTAACTAAATTTTAAACTTTATATAATCCTTATAATTTTAGAATCCATATTATGAGTTTCTTAGACATAATGTAAGAACAAATTCATCTTCAGTATTGTAGTTTTACCAACTTTTAATAGTGAACCCTTTTTAAATAAAATATTTTAAACTTTTTGACTAAATGGGGACATCAAAAAAATTAAAATAAAACATCCCAAGCTTCCACGGTACGCTTTCCTTTGAATAAAACAGTAGCGTGTGTTGTACGCAACTTCGAGTTTTAACACACACCACAACCGATCAAAATAGCCGTTATGAATAGTAATACTTAATTTTTTGAAATTATATATATTTTATATTTCAAAATGGACTTCATTTTTGTATTCGGAATATCAAATTTATCCTAAGGTGAAATTTTGGTACTTTTTGGATAACTTTCATATTTTGATGAATAGTAAAAATTACTAAATTTTAATTAAAAACAACTTTTTTAATCAAAATAATTAATAGTGATAAATTATGGATTTGAGGGGTTTTAAAGTATATTTAGAATATATTTTTACCATTTAATATAATTTTGGTCATTGGACATAATTTTACAATTAAACCGAACATAAACAAATGTCAATCTTTTGATAGTTATTATCTCTTAAAAACACGCTTTTTGTTTTGACAGCGGGAATTAATTTTAAATTAATTTATGCCACTTCTGTGTTTTGAATTTAGAAAAATGGATTCCATATTTGGAATCATGATGTTCAAATTGTGTAAATAGGTAACTTTTATTTTTAGACATTTTGAATAATTACTGCGGTAAATATTTTATTTACCATGGTTAAGGGTAAATCCGGTAAATAAGGGTTAAAAAATAATATTATAATAGTACTAAATTAACCTAAAACGTGTCTTAACCCTATTGGTTGATACATGGTCGACCATGGGCATCTTTGGGTCAATTTTGGGACCCCATTGATCCACTTGTAAGTGATAATGACACTTTATTTTAATTAAGTTAAAATGAATACAAAAATGGCATAAGCTTACATCTTTTAAAAGAACAATTTTTACATAGGGTTATACATGTTGGATTTTCGATTATAAATATTCATTAGAAATATAAAATGATTTCCTACATAATGATATTTTATTTATAATTTTTAGACATCAAATAATTTAAATTATTAATGACACAATAATGATGCAATGTTTACCTCATTAATAAATCATTTAAATAAATAAGATTATAATGATTAAAATATTATCAAAAACCTGTCCAATTCTTATTGGTTGATGTTATTTAAAATATGCGTCATCTTATCTTCGACCTCAATGATTTTTGGACCATTATAAACCGAATATAATTATATTATAAAGTAATACTTTCACTCTTTCCTAAAGAGCCCCTCCTCTCCCTTATAAAAGGAGACCACTTCTACTCATTCCTCACACCTCTCAAGCCACTTGGCTCGTCCAAACTCTGCCCAACTAAGCTCCCCACATCCCTCTCCTCCTCCTTGAAGCTTCCCCTTAGGAAGAAATCATTTCAAGAAGTCCTTTGGTTCCAACCAAAGTGAGTTACCTAAATTAAAGGTAACTTTTTCTCTTCAATTATTTTCAATTATTTTGCTTCTCCAACCCCCAAACTCTTTTTATTTCCATTCTTTTGTAACAAAACCAGTATCCAAAATATACTAGGATGTTGTTATAAGAAGTATTAAAACTACAAATTCACACAACTCCATCTAATGGATGATGAACATAATGTTTCTGTGGATGGCAAACTAACGCCTCACGAAACGATGATTGTTCAAATACATCTTACCGCCTCTCATGGTGGCCATTAGGATGGCACTGTAATTAAATATGATATTAATGATATATATTTTATATATAATCTTCTGTAATTCCATTTTATTTCATACAATTATTCGTTTCATGTTGTATATACATACAATAATTTCATTTGAGGAAGTGCGGACTATCGCCCCCTTAAAATGATATGACTCGTTCATACCACACATGGAACGTATAAAGGATGGTGTTAATGAACTTAAGTAACATATATAAAATATTATATTTTACTGGAATAGTAATATACCTATGTATCATTTGGATTCGATTCTTTTAAAATAAAAATTAAATGGAAGTAGCATTCGTGCGTACGTACGGACTACCGTCTCCACGAACGCGATGAGATTCATTCTCCATCGTATCCATTCAAGTAAAATTGTCATTTGATGATTTAAAAATGATGTTTAAGGACTTGATACCATTATGGATATGAATAATATACATCCCATTAATAACGAATATGGATCACATAACAAAGAATGTAAAGTAAAATGAACCCGTTAACACCTGAAATGACGATAATTCTAAGATATTATTAACAAATCAATGTTAAAAGATCATATATGATATCATATTAAAGTAACTGATTCTTGTATTATTCAATAAAATTATTTCCCCATTATACATGAGGTAAACCTACCATCGACCAAGGAAAAAGTACAAAGTAAGGGATTCTCTTATCTCACTTTCAATTCCGTGAGATTTCCATTGTTCGCTACTAAATTATTGAAAGTGGTGTATTATGTACTTCCATTTGATATATATTATCATGATTCACTTTATATTCATGTTATTCTGTAAATCATTTGGTGGTTATTAACTTTTGTCCATGCGACTCAGTTGATTAACGTGGTAAGGGGTTTCTTGTCTCACATTTAATTCCGTGAGAATTCAATTGATCACCACTTAATTATTGCATGTGGTGTATGTGTACTACCCATGATTGTATTCATTGTGTAATATACTTTATTTTATGGGTATTTACATCATCATGGTATGATATTTCTTTCATGGGTGTTTGTTTCTTAAGTTACCTAATCAATAAGGGAATTTGAGATTTCAATTTCCACTCATTTGGCTTTACGCATATTTCATTGATTATATTACCCCAAGATTATGTGTGGAATCACTATTAATTTGATTATCTCATAATTTCAACTCCCCTTCCTGTGGATATACTTTTGATACACATAATCACTCCATTGAAAATTCTCAAGTCATTGATATGAATTTGATAAGAGTAATTTTAACTCTTTCACCATTTGTTGAGTTAAACATCCAATTCGTTGGTGTTGTTTTTACAGGAATATGTGTGAATATACTTTGATTGTTTTACACTGAATATCCAATCATATTTAGTGTATTTATATTTTTCACACATAAATATGTTGTTGATTTATCCTTAACCTAAGGGTATGGCCTTTATGAGAGATTTCATCTCAACTTACATTCCATTGAGACTTCTTTGTTGATATACACCAAATCACTTTTATGTGGTGTATATAATGTACTTTGACATTGTATATCATGAATTCCCTTTATTCTCATGATATTACAAAGTTTCGATTACCTCAATTATTTTCATTCAAGTGTCTCTCTTTTGGTTAGAATCTCTAACTAAAATACCATTTTTAAATGTTTTAAAGACTTATTCATCTAAATCTTTCTCATTAATGTCCATGTTTTAAAAATGGTTTTAAGGATTTATTTATATGGACATTAACTTTTAGACATTAAAAATCCTTTTGAAAGGTTTCAAAGTGGTATGGGACACTTTGATTCAAAAATCTATTTTTAAATGGCTTCTTGACAAATAGTGTGACTTTTAAATGTTTTCAAGAAAAGGGGGATATTTTTCCCAAATAGTTTTGATGATTATTTTCATCTATGTCAACATCCTTCATTATTCATGATTGAGGTTAATGTGATACAATACAATCTTCCATATTGTATCAAATGAGTTATATTTGACTGTGGATGTTCTATTTTTATACCATTCATGGTTTGTGGTTAAAGTATTGACATTTCGTATGCTAGTTTTAATACGAATGTTTACTTTATGCTTAAACCTATTCATATGAGGAATGCATTGGACTTAATAAGTGACGGGTGGAGCCCTCTATAGCTCCTCGATGCATCGGTAGGTCTCATGAGACAAACTAGTGTCTTGGCACAAGGCCTTGGCAAAATCTTATTTGTAGTCTTGGCACGAGGCCTTGGATATGTGGTTATGATAGTCTGGCATTATGCATTCCATCATTATGAAAGTGGTTATTGATATTGCATGTGATCATTCGACTAGTATAATATCCATGTGAGTAAGTAAATGGCATTATTTCATTTTACCTTTTCCATTTTATGCTGAAGTAAAAGTTTCAAAGGCTTTTATTTTAGTTATAAATTTCCTTAAGTGTTTATACTTTTTTATGAAAGCTTCTGCTGTAATGTTATCCTTACAGAGCATCCAAGCTCACCCCTTTCAATGTTTTCTTTTCTTTCCAGGATTATGAAGAAGTAATTTATGAATGACCTGCAGGGATAGTATGAGGGGATATGAAGACAAGATGTTTTTTTTATGATGTAATGTAAAAATTTATGGATGTATCTAGTTATTCCAAGGCTACTAAACTAATCGGTCTTTCGATACTTGATCTTTCTCATGATCATGCCAATGTTATGTAATAATGCACCGACTCTGGGTAACTAGGGTCGGGGCGTTACAGTTGGTATCAGAGGAAGTTTAGTACAAACCTTGGTAGCTAGATTTAGATAAACTTTGATTAGATCATGTAGACCTAAGATGAACTGTGAGGATTAGTATAAAAGAACTTCCTAGAATTTTGGTATTGTAATGATTTTGTGAGTTTTCCGAGCAATACATCCCTGTCTAGATACGAGCAGGTAGAGGCGGCTCTGGCACAGATGTACCTAGGGGTAAAACCCGAAAACACCGCTTTGAGCTAGACTCGAACGGGAACTGGTGCACGACAACGGGCCTTGCTGCACTCTTGGTTACGACACTCCCGGGGGATATGCTTAGGATAATTTACATTTTCTTTACAAACCGATTTAAGTAATATATACATAAGATGAGAGTAAATGACCTTGGTTAATTCCTAATATGTTTCAAATTGAGAATATGGTGACATTTTAATCTCTAAATTATTTTACAACTACTATTACTCACACAATGCTTTCTGGATTTAGTCAATGGATGGATTCCAAGGAAGTCATAGTGACTTTGAGAATGATGTACAAGGTGGGAAGGGTGGTGGAAATGAGCAACAAAATGGAATGTTGATAGTCGTAAAAGATATCTTCTTTATGCCAAATCAGTTTTCCAAAAATATGATCAACAACATATATATTAACCAACTCCCAGACTCAACAAGGAAGAGAAAGGTAATAAATGATAAGATCTCCAGCAATGGAGACCATGGAGAAAAGAAACCTCAATTTTCATCATGCAGGAATTGTGGAAAGAGACACCCAGGAAAGTGTCTCAATGGGACAACGAAATGTTTTACGTGCGGGAAGGAAGGACATAAAGTGAAGAATTGCCGAAGAAAAATGAAGAGTACTATGGAAGAAGATAAAAATGGTCCCAAGAGTCCATTTACAGTCATTTTCCGTAAATGTAGGGGACCTGGACATTACCCGAGTGAATGTCCTATTTTATAGGATATTTTCTTGCTCAAAGAAGAATCTATGTGGAAATAAATGGTTGGAGAAAAATTTAAAAAGTATTAGCACTCCTTGTTGATAGGTTTACTTTGGAATAATTTTCTCTTGTATTTGTAACCCCTCAGTTTGCCATGTGAGAATGATATTGGAGGAATAATTGTCTCTTCTCTTGTGGATATAGGTATAAATAACCATTTGGTTTTATATGATCATTGGGGTTTGAGAAAATGATAAGTTATTATAATTTGGGATGAAAATGCAAAGTATGATATAACATTTGTGGTTAAATTATGTTATTTTGAAACATTTATCTCATTTTGGTAATATTATAGAATATAGTTTTTGAAAAAGGACAACACGTAGACAGTGTGACAACCCGTCGCGTCGGACAAAGCTGTGGGAATCGAACCCACAACCAAAGTGCGATTGGGATTTATCGCCTACCACTGGACTACGTGAAGTCCCTGGTTAGTATGACTATTTTTTTTGTTAAATGATTTTATTGATCAATAATAAGATGATTTGGGTTCTTATGTCTTGTCAAATGAATACCCATGGTATAGGAAAATGATTTGGTGATTAAGTGATAAATGTTATTTTGGAAGATGTTCATTTTGTTAGGAACACTATATGCCCAAGGAAAATAGAAAACAATGAGGTTTCATTTGTAGAGTAATGGTGGATTTTTATCTACATTTTTATTGTTGATTTACAGTGATTTGGGTTATTTAGGTAAATGATTAACCTATAACAGAGAATATGTGATGATGTTAATTACTTTTAAGTATGTGACTTTAAGAGTATTTGATGTCATTTGGAGATACAATGTAACATGGGAGACTACATAATCAAATTCTTCTATGTTTTGGGTTTCAATATTAGTTTGGATTATATTAAAGGATTTTAAGGACAATTGGTTATTGAATGGTATCTATTTAACTTTGGGGTATTGTTGGTTTAATTTTAGAAATTAAGATTAGTGCATATTTATCTCAATGAATATCCTTTTGGGGGATCATTAGATCATTCACTAACCATTTTGGTTTTGATTAATCTTCAAAGACAATATAAATATATGGTTTATCCTGCATGGATCATGTGATTCTATAGAAGATTATTCTAGCTCTTCCAGTGTGACCAAGTCTTCTTGAATACTCATCGTTTAAAAAAAATTGAGTTAGTTGTGGAAATTTATTAAAGAATGAAAATCTACTTATAATTTAAGTATATCTCATAATGTTCTTAGTCAATATCATAAATGAATTCCTCTTCCTTATGTAATGTAACTTTAAAAAAAATGTTTTCCTAGATGGTACCTTAAATCATCCCTAATTTATGGCTTTGGGATTGTTGGCCTTTTCATAGCCATGTTCTCTACCACTCTCCATCAGATAATTGATGGTTAGATTTCTCCTCCATATCCATATTTTCCTACATGGAACCCTAGTATGTGTTATTTTCGGTAATCTTCATACTTTCCACTCTTTATTTTAAATAGAGGCCTCATTAATTCATTTTTCGATGTGGGATTTCAACTAAGATATTTTGAAATGTCAAAAATGTGTGATCCTAATACCCTATATTTTGTTGAACCGATGGTACTTCAAATCATCATAGATTGATGAGTTTAAGGACCTCAATTTTATACTTGTTTGTGATTGATGACCTCAACCACTACCTATAAATATTTACGTTTTTCCTCCAATTATATGTCTCTAATTGCCACCAATGTTCTCCTAATCGAGATCATAATTTGGTGGTGACCCTTTCATTTCTCTTTTCCTTATATTAAGACTAAATTTTAGTAAACCAATTTCCGATGTGGGTTTTCCCACAAATATATTTTCTATTTTCAACCTTTTATTTTCGAAGAACAATTTCAAATTGCGAGGACGCAATTTATTGAAGGAGGGGAGAATGTAACACCCCAAGATTTCATAGTGTGTTATTTCTTCAAAATAATTCAATAACATGCACTACACGCAACACCGAGTTCAAGCGCACCATGACTTACCAAACAAGCCGTTCAAAAAAGGTTATGAATTGTATTAACTAAATTTTAAACTTTATATAATCCTTATAATTTTAGAATCCATATTATGAGTTTCTTAGACATAATGTAAGAACAAATTCATCTTCAGTATTGTAGTTTTACCAACTTTTAATAGTGAACCCTTTTTAAATAAAATATTTTAAAATTTTTGACTAAATGGGGACATCAAAAAAATTAAAATAAAACATCCCAAGCTTCCACGGTACGCTTTCCTTTGAATAAAACAGTAGCGTGTGTTGTACGCAACTTCGAGTTTTAACACACACCACAACCGATCAAACTAGCCGTTATGAATAGTAATACTTAATTTTTTGAAATTATATATATTTTATATTTCAAAATGGACTTCATTTTTGGATTCGGAATATCAAATTTAGCCTAAGGTGAAATTTTGGTACTTTTCGGATAACTTTCATATTTTGATGAATAGTAAAAATTACTAAATTTTAATTAAAAACAATTTTTTTAATCAAAATAATTAATAGTGATAAATTATGAATTTGAGTGGTTTTAAAGTATATTTAGAATATATTTTTACCATTTAATATAATTTTGGTCATTGGACATAATTTTACAATTAAACCGAACATAAACAAATGTCAATCTTTTGATAGTTATTATCTCTTAAAAGCACGCTTTTTGTTTTGACAGCGGGAATTAATTTTATATTAATTTATGCCACTTCTGTGTTTTGAATTTAGAAAAATGGATTCCATATTTGGAATCAGGATGTTAAAATTGTGTAAATGGGTAACTTTTATTTTTAGACATTTTGAATAATTACTGCGGTAAATATTTTATTTACCATGGTTAAGGGTAAATCCGGTAAATAAGGGTTAAAAAATAATATTATAATAATACTAAATTACCCTAAAACGTGTCTTAACCCTATTGGTTGATACATGGTCGAACATGGGCATCTTTGGGTAAATTTTGGGACCCCATTGATCCACTTGTAAGTGATAATGACACTTTATTTTAATTAAGTTAAAATGAATACAAAAATGGCATAAGCTTACATATTTTAAAAGAACAATTTTTACATAGGTTTATACATGTTGGATTTTCGATTATAAATATTCATTAGAAATCTAAAAAGATTTCCTACATAATGATATTTTATTTATAATTTTTAGACATCAAATAATGTAAATTATTAATGACACAATAATGATGCAATGTTTACCTCATTAATAAATCATTTAAATAAATAAGATTATAATGATTAAAATGTTATCTAAAACCTGTCCAATTCTTATTGGTTAATGTTATTTATAATATGAGTCATCTTATCTTCGACCTCAATGATTTTTGGAACATTATAAACCGAATATAATTATATTATAAAGTAATACTTTCACTCTTTCCTAAAGAGCCCCTCCTCTCCCTTATAAAAGGAGACCACTTCTACTCATTCCTCACACCTCTCAAGCCGCTTGGCTCGTCCAAACTCTGCCCAACTAAGCTCCCCACATCCCTCTACTCCTCCTTGAAGCTTCCCCTTAGGAAGAAAGAATTTCAAGATGTCCTTTGGTTCCAACCAAAGTGAGTTACCTAAATTAAAGGTAACTTTTTCTCTTAAATTATTTTCAATTATTTTGCTTCTCCAACCCCCAAACTCTTTTTATTTCCTTTCTTTTGTAACAACACCAGTATCCACAATATACTAGGATGTTGTTATAAGAAGGATTCAAACTACAAATTCACACAACTCCATCTAATGGATGATGAACATAATGTTTCTGTGGATGGCAAACTAACGCCTCACGGAACGATGATTGTTCAAATAAATCTTACCGCCTCTCATGGTGGCCATTAGGATGGCACTATAATTAAATATGATATTAATGATATATATTTTATATATAAGCTTCTGTAATTCCATTTTATTTCATACAATTATTCGTTTCATGTTGTATATACATACGATAATTTCATTTGAGGAAGTCCGGACTACCGCCCCCTTAAAATGATATGAGTCGTTCATACCACACATGGAACGTATAAAGGATGGTGTTAATGAACTTAAGTAACATATATAAAATATTATATTTTACTGGAATAGTAATATACCTATGTATCATTTGGATTCGATTCTTTTAAAATAAAAATTAAATGGAAGTAGCATTCGTGCGTACGTACGGACTACCGTCTCCACGAACGCGAAGAGATTCATTCTCCATCGTATCCATTCAAGTATAATTATCATTTGATGATTTAAAAATGATGTTTAAGGACTTGATACCATTCTGGATATGAATAATATACATCCCATTAATAACGAATATGGCTCACATAACAAAGAATGTAAAGTAAAATGAACCCGTTAACACCTGAAATGACGATATTTCTAAGATATTATTAATAAATCAATGTTAAAAGATCATATATGATATCATTTTAAAGTAACTGATTCTTGTATTATTCAATAACAATTATTTCACCATTATACAGGAGGTAAACCTACCATCTACCAAGGAAAAAGTACAAAGTAAGGGATTCTCTTATCTCACTTTCAATTCCGTGAGATTTCCATTGTTCGCTACTAAATTATTGAAAGTGGTGTATTGTGTACTTCCATTTGATATATATTATCATGATTCAATTTATATTCATGCTATTCTGTAAATAATTTGGTGGTTATTAACTTTTGGCCATGCGACTCAGTTGATTAACGTGGTAAGGGGTTTCTTGTCTCACTTTTAATTCCGTGAGAATTCCATTGATCACCACTTAATTATTGCATGTGGTGTATGTGTACTAACCATGATTGTATTCATTGTGTAATATACTTTATTTTATGGGTATTTACATCATCATGGTATGATCTTTCTTTCATGGGTGTTTGTTTCTTAAGTTACCTAATCAATAAGGGAATTTGAGATTTCAATTTCCACTCATTTGGCTTTACGCATATTTCATTGATTATATTACCCCAAGATTATGTGTGGAATCACTATTCATTTGATTATGTCATAATTTCCACTCCCCTTCCCGTGGATATACTTTTGATACACATAATCACTCCATTGAAAATTCTCAAGTCATTGATATGAATTTGATAAGAGTAATTTTTACTCTTTCACCATTTGTTGAGTTAAACATCCAATTCGTTGGTGTTGTTTTTACAGGAATATGTGTGAATATACTTTGATTGTTTTACACTGAATATCCAATAATATTTAGTGTATTTATATTTTTCACACATAATTATGTTGTTGATTTATCCTTAACCTAAGGATATGGCCTTTATGAGAGATTTCATCTCAACTTACATTCCATTGAGACTTCTTTTTTGATATACACCAAATCACTTTTATGTGGTGTATATAATGTACTTTGACATAGTATATCATGAATTCCATTTATTCTCATGATATTACAAAGTTTTGATTACCTCAATTATTTTCATTCAATTGTCTCTCTTTTGGTTAGAATCTCTAACTAAAATACCATTTTTAAATGTTTTAAAGACTTATTCATCTAAATATTTCTCATTAATGTCCATGTATTAAAAATGGTTTTAAGGATTTATTTATATGGACATTAAAGTTTAGAAATTAAAAATCCTTTTAAAAGGCTTCAAAGTGGTATGGGACACTTTGATTCAAAAATATATTTTTAAATGGATTTTTGACAAATAGTGTGACTTTTAAATGTTTTCAAGAAAATGGGGATATTTCTCTCAAATAGTTTTGATGATTATTTTCATCTATGTCAACATCCTTCATTATTCATGATTGAGGTTAATATGATACAATACAATCTTCCATATTGTATCAAATGAGTTATATTTGACTGTGGATGTTCTATTTTTATACCATTCATGGTTTGTGGTTAAAGTATTGACATTTCGTATGCTAGTTTTAATACGAATGTTTATTTTATTCTTAAACCTATTCATATGAGGAATGAATTGGACTTAATAAGTGACGGGTGGAGCCCGCTATAGCTCCTCGATGCATCGGTAGGTCTCATGAGACAAACTAGTGTCTTGGCACAAGGCCTTGGCAAAATCTTATTTGTAGTCTTGGCACGAGGCCTTGGCTATGTGGTTATGATAGTCTGGCATTATGCATTCTATCATTATGAAAGTGGTTATTGATATTGCATGTGATCATTCGACTAGTAGAATATCCATGTGAGTATGTAAATGGCATTATTTCATTTTACCTTTTCCATTTTATACTGAAGTTCAAGTTTCAAAGGCTTTTGTTTTAGTTATAAATTGCCTTAAGTGTTTATGCTTATTTATGAAAGCTTCTGCTATAATGTTATCCTTACTGAGCATCCGAGCTCACCCCTTTCAATGTTTTTTTTTCTTTCCAGGATTATGAAGAAGTAATTTATGAATGACCTGCAGGGATAGTATGAGGGGATATGAAGACAAGATGTTTTTTTTATGATGTAATGTAAAAATTTATGGATGTATCTAGTTATTATAAGGCTACTAAACTAATCGGTCTTTTGAGACTTGATCTTTCTCATGATCATGCCAATGTTATGTAATAATGCACCGATTATGGGTAACTAGGGTCGGGGAGTTACATTTTATAATAGTTACTTTTTAATAATAAATTTTTTATCCTATGATGGGTTGTTATAACATTGTTTTTTTTGTAAGAAATGATATTATAGAAACATAATTTAGATAAATTAAATTATTCTTAAATACTCACAATGTTACAATATTGACATTACTAAATTCCCATTCTATATATAGAATGTAAATTCTATATTACTCATCATTATAATTGAATGACATTTATATTGATGTAGCTCAAAATCATTGGATACAAATTTATTCCATGCACCAATCATATTTCTATTATTGATTTAATAATTAAGGATTTTATCTTTTGATTCCATTTTAAAAGATTATGAAATTAATTTTATATTAATGGGTTCTTTATGATATTATGAATTAATTAATTAAACTAAAAATATATATGGATTATTGATGAATGGAGTCCTATATTTCTCTCTATTGAGTTTTTAGAAATTAATTTCTTATGGGAGATGAATACATGGGAACAAATTTATTTCGGTAAAACATGGGAGAAAATATTGGATTCATAGTGCCAATTCTTATATATGAAAATATTTGAGTCATATTTCTGCAGTTTTCTAATATTCTCTCTTATGGATCATATTTATTGACTACTAATTCAAATATATTTTCATTAATCTCTAATTATATGAAATAACATATTATAGGAATTATAATTTGTTATATATGATTTATTTTTGATGAATTTCTTATGTTATGTCATTATATCATGATTTAGAAAAATTTAATATCCTATTACCATTCGTTATTTTTAATTTTTATTTTTTATGTCTAAAATTATTGAGCATTTACGCTCAACTCTTTTCTTATTATTATATTCTATGACTATTAAGAATGATTATAACTTATCAGATTCCAAGAATGTAATATATTTTCTGAAAATAATGGATCAAAGTTCACAATTTTTGTAAAATACTTTTCTAATATAACAAGTTTTAAATGATACTAAAACAACTATTAATGGGATTTAATATTTATTGGGGAGAAGAAAATATTAAATTATGAGAATGTTACAAAAAAAATATGTCTAACAAGGGTTTCTATAATATTTTCATCTCCATGTAGATTCATAACTTATTTGTAGTCACTATAATTTCAAAAACTACAATTATGTTTATATTATTCATCTGAAATGTCTTCCACCACACCAATCCTTTACTTTCATTCATCTATTAATTTACTCTATTATTACATCATTATTACTTTAACATGATTTTGAGGGATTTCATGAATATATATAGGATGTGGAATATCTTATAGAAGTTAAATTATATTTTATTTTCTATAAAATATTTCACTAAACTATTCTTGGGAGTGTTTGATTCACTATATTTCTTTTTCATACGACCAAAGGTAAACCTAAAATATTTAGTAATTATATTATTTATCTTATTTTGTAGAATGATTACATTTGAATCAGCATAACAAAACAATATATGTGTAAACTAGAACTCAATATTAAAATGGTATCTTATATTAATATTTTTAGTAAATATATCATTATCAAAAAATACATCCAATATAAAATGATTTAACAACATCTCTGTTAATTTCCATGCCATTACAAGATATTTATTCATTTTCTCTACCTATTATATAGTAAATATATATATTATAGTAATTATCATTTTATACATAATACAAGAAACCTTTTGAAAAATCATTTCATGAGACTAAAAATAGACAAAAAAGCATCGCTTTCCATCCTTCAGTAATAATATGAATATCGTTGACCCCTTATTTTTTTAAAAACAGTTACATATATTTCCTAAGAACGTAGGGAACCCCCTTTATAATTCATTAATTACTCTATACTTCATGACTTTTTTATTTTACATGTGTTATTATTTATAAAAATTATTTCAAATGATTAATTATAAAATATATTATTCAACGAACTAGATTTAGTGTATATAGAATTTTATTAAATTATGGTTACAATTTCGTGTAAGATTTCATTGTATATAGATTTTGATAATTTCAAGATTATTTGGTTTCTTGAATGAGTATTTTAGGATGTTATAATATTTTACTGAATATTGAATAAATTACTTCATCATGAACCTTACTGTTAATATTCTTGTTGAGCATCTTATCAGTTTTATATTTTTACTACAAGATCAAATGGTTTTATTTCAAGGGTATTTTTTTGAACCTCAATAAAATTAATTCTATCATTTAAATCATTCATTATCTCATTAGTAACATAAAAATAATCATACTCTTCTATTGTGAGTATTTTGAAATTTTCTTCTCGCCATGACCTTTATTTTCAAATGGAAATTCGAGACTGAAATTGTATATTTATGTGTTTCATTAAGTGCATGGAACCTATCGTCAATGATATTTTTAACCTTTAAATAATCATTAATTATAGAATATAACGAATCATTATCCATGGGTAATTTTTTTTAATCAATAAGTATTTATCCTCCGATTCCCCATCTTCAATGATATATTTTTAGTTTTTAAAAATTACTACTAGTTATTTTTTCATAGAAATTTCATCTATTTCTAGAATTTATTTCTCATTATTTATATCGAAATAAATGAAAATATAATTGTGATATAATATAAATGGGATATCTATATGTACTTATTCTCCTAAAAGTTGTCCTCTCAACATATTTGATAGATCCTTTTTAGTTATTCTCTTAATATCTCAAACATTAGTTTTCTATAGGATTATAATCCATATATTTTTGGAAAAACCTTCCAATATGATTACCAATATATAATAATGGACCCACATTCATCTATTTATATTAATATATATTGTATAATTTATTCACATATATTTATTACATTTTTAGAGGGTTTTTTGCAATAGGAATAACATCTATATTCTCGATCCAATCCATATTGTAACATTCTAAAATCAGAAAATATTATAATGATGATGGAACAATTAATGGAAAAATTATATATCCAATAAAAATAAACATGTTTTAACTATGAATCGACCAAAAGTACAGTGTTGATAAAAAAGTAACATTGAGTGGGGTGAGGGTCCTGAATTATTCGGGAGAATGTTTACAAAATTATTCTAACTAAAACGATGACCGCCTTTTTGTTGTTTGAACCACCATCTCTTGAGTGATATATTCATATGTTCATTTTTACCCAACACACTTCACCACGAGAAAGGATTAAAATAGTGAGAGATAAAAATTCAGGGTGCTTATATATTGTAAGACCCTAATATGGGAGTATAATTATTTCCAAGGTGGGATTCATATGAGTCATAAATTTTATAACTAATATTCTAAGTTATTATAATGGTGTAATTATTACATTGAGTCCATATGAATGAACAACCACTCTCCCATATCTATCCCTTTATATCCTCTAATAATAATGATATTATCCCATTGAATCCCTGTAGTTTTTTTGAGTAATTTCTTGATGGACCCTAAACAAGGGATTCGTTCTACTTTGGTATTTTTTACATCCATTTTATGATATTCAACCTCAACAAAGGCCTATGTCTTCTGTTGAATAATAAAATATATTTGTTATAATTACCCAATTATTATAATATATATTCTAGAATCCTAACTTATGAAATATCCTCTTTATTATGAACTATTTGTGTGTAAATCATGTAGGATCCTATTGGACATTTCCATTTCTTAATAAATATTGATATATTAATTTTAGGAATTCTCCTCTATATGCCTCAAATCATGATATTCTAAATCCCAAATTATTCATTCCAAAGGATTATGGAACCTTCTGAGCTGATATATCCATATCATTTCTTATGGAATAAAAATTGATTATCATTAACATATGAATGAACTCATGATTTAAATATTATACCATGATATAATAAATCATATCTATGAGTTTCATATCTTCCAAATATTTAAAATCACATCCAACCTTCAAATTTTTCTATAATATGAGAGTGGAAAATTGTAGAAATCACTCATAAATATTCACTTAAAAATTTCAAATGGATTAAAAAAATATTGCCTATAATCCAATCATAATCATATTGATTTTGTGTGTTGATTTCCCTCCCTACATCATCTATTTTACTTTGACATCACAAAATATTTTTGAAAAATTGATTCCCATATTATAATTTTCTAATATCTATAGACATAATATAACACTGTCTAAAAATTTATTCATCATTAGATTTTATTTCTACATTGGAATGAATATTCATTAATATTAATAAATTTAAATTATGATTAAAAAAAATTTATTTTATTATAATTTATCATATTCCATTGTTCTAAATTTTTTAATGTGTATTATAGAATTTCTACAACTAGAGGTGATTTTAATAATAATAACTTCAAATCATTATAACATTGGTATAACTAGAACTTATTAGTTTTATCTTACATCATTTTCAGATCTTATAATGTATGGGAAAATTATTAATGGAGAATACTATATAGATTAAAATCAAACGTTTTCAAAATAAACTTTTTAGTTTTTTTAAATTGTATTGATCCATATCTTCCTCAACATGTTCTGTTGAATAAAACCACATCTATATCAGTCAATCAATAGTAAATTTATGTAAAACTAATTGATTTTCATCTTGGTATTTTATCAACATTACTATCATACTCATCATCAGGTCTTCCATATCAACATTAAATTTTAATTAATCAGTTTGGACTCATCCTTCAATACATACTAATGATAATAATTTGATACTTCATCCTTTTATAGTTTCTAATTCAATTGATATAAATATCCATAAAAATAGATGTTTTACTCTAATATATTATATAGAGTTTAATCACTTTCAGATTTACTTAATATCTATTAGTAGATTAATTTTATATACATTATAATATCTAACATACCAACATTTCAATTTTTTATTTTTTAATTAAAAAAAAAATATTTAACATCCTTAAAAACATCTTGTAACTCAAAAATTCTGTAATATGAGTGATGTCGAGTTATAAAATCATGGTATTATAACTATTTAATATCTATCTATCTCCTCGGATAATCTTTTATATTTATTCTAGCATTTAATTTGTATAAACACTTGTATATTTATTATAATAACTTTAATTGTTAGTTATGGGCGATCTACACCATGCACCTATTCTAAAATGTGTGATATAATATTTGATTCCCAGATTTTCATATATTCATTGTATATTAGTTCAGCTAGTATATATATATTATTGATCATGTATCTTCTAGAAATTTTAACCTATTATTTAACTACTTTTAAAATTTACAAGTCAGATTAAAATTTACTTTATAAATAGTAGGATGCAATGTAAAAAATTATATAATGAACATTTAACAGAATCATTGCTCAAAACCAATCAAATATTTTCATACATTAATAAATCATCATTTTTTTTCTTCATAAAATATTTACATTCATGCAATAGTTTAACTATATTAATCATTATTCCTTACTCATCTTCATTACATTGAAACACAATGTATTTCCGAACATCGATATTATTTATCAAGACTCCCAATATCCTTCAGTGATATCTTTTTGACATATGTATATAATATAATAGTATACTAATTTTATATCTTTTAATATTATTTTAGGAATCTTGTTTTTTCATTCCAATCAACACAATTCAATTATCATTTTCTTTATTATACAATTTTCAATTTTCATATTCCATTTGGTTCTTCAATGAATAAAACAACACTTATAATAATACATTGGATTTTTCAAAAATATTATTCATTCAATTGAAAACTGTGAACCATATGACGTGGGATATTATGAAAATTACAAATGAGCATTTTATAAGAAAATTAAAGGATAATAAATCATACAAGAATATTGATTTATTATATAATGATTTATCATCATATCATTGTAATGCATGTGTAATATTTTCATCTGATAGTTTTATCACCTGTAATACTAAATGTACTAATAATTTAATATTATGAATTTTTATGATCCCTTATAGGATACATCCATGAATACATGTGTATCATTACTTTTTAATCATTTATATAACCTCTCTATGAAAATAAATTACCTGAAATGAAAATGATTTGTAACTTTCCTTAAAAAATATAAAACTATGAATTATTTAATTACAGTGTAAAAAAAAATAGATGAAATTTTTTAGAAATTTTTTAAATTAGTCTATTATATGAGAGGAAACTAGTTACATCCCATTAAGGGGATTTGTGTATGGTTAAGAGATAAAAATTGATTTCGAATTTTTTTTTATGTTTTATTATGAAACATAAGTATAAATATAAATTTTTTTATTAATAATGTTTAAATTTTTTTACTCAAAAATAATAATTTCTTCTACAAAAACACTTATTGTGGAAAACTGAGAAACTGAATAAAATAGAATATAAATTTAGAAAAAAAACACAATACAATTATAATTATTTCAAATGTATAATAATTATTCACCCATTACAAACTCCAACTGATAGAGAATTATATCTTATTAATATCATCATTGATGTGATAATTGAATGTGGTGGGAATATTTTTTGAATTAAATATACACTCCTTCATTTTAATCATCCCATAATTAATACAAAAAATCAATTTTTGATCTTATTTATCAATCTACATAGTTTTTCCACATTGATTTCAATTTTTATTTAGCCTATATAATTTAGGGACACTCACCAGTGTATATTTAACATCTAATTTAACATCTTTTATCTCATATTTGGAATGAAAAAGTGTTTCAAATGTTTGATAATGGTCATCATTGTATTATTTATCCCTTTGTAACCTCTAAAAATTGATTGATACTTTTTCCTATAAATAAATTTAATTTATTAGGTATCCTTTGAACCATGTAGTATGTAGTCTAAATGAACCATAATATAGTATATTGTAATATCATGGAAATTAAATTTATAGAATTAATATGAAATATAAATATTTGGATATTTTTTTAGATGTTTTAGAGGGAGAAATTATATTTTTAGTAAAATCATTATAAGGTTTTAAAATAATTATTTTTTAAAATAGGTTGTATTATTTTGGGTGGATAAATAATACGAATACTCTCATCTACATTTTATGTTTTTTTTAAAAATGAAATTAATTTTTAAAATAAGATTGTTGAAAATATTTGGAGTTATTTATTTATAATTTTCTGAAAATAATTATTTTTTTATGATTTGTGAAAATATTTTTTTATAGAAAAATTATTTTCCTTCTATGGTGTTTACAATGATAAATTTTTTAAAATGATTTTATTGTGAAATTAGATAATTAATATTATTATTTATAAAAAAAATTATTGTAATAAATTTAAAATTTGATATTAGTATGAATAGTTTTAAAATTATCAAAATATAATTTTGGGAAAAATTATTTGTTAAAATTTTACTGGTTTACTTTTAATTTAAATTGAACAAATTCTTTGAATTAAAAATTTAATACATTATTATATATTTTGAAACGTGGGGTTATAATTTTAGAAATAGTTCTCTTTTTGTAATTATGAATTATAACATTGATATTTTTTACCTTTATAATTGTAAAACAGGTGAAATATTCTTACAACATTGGGATAGGGATTTAAAATACACTTAATCATTCATGTATCATACTGCATGAGTAGAGTTTAAAATTATCAATTGAATTCTGAAATGCATGGCCTCATAATTTAATTTTTATTTCATTACCATCTTTATATTGTGTGAATAAAACAATAATTACAAAACAAAACTCTGTTGATGTTAATAAATATAAAAATAATACATAAGGATAATAATACAATTATTTTAGTTATATTTTCTTATATATATATATATTAATATTTGAATTGTAATTGGTTTTTAATTTTTAGTAACTGAATAATTACATTAAATACATTGAAAACACAGATACAATATTTAATCAATAAATAGGAAAATAAGATAATTAATTTTAAAATTAATAAAATGTAGTTGCTTTTTTTGTTCAACCAATTTTATAGAGTATATCACAGGTTATGTTTATTTGAGATGTTTGTATTTTAAATAAAAATATATATTTGAATCCTTAAGGTGGAAGTAATTGAATATTTTTAGAAATGGTATTAATGATATTTTATAATAAATAGTATTTCTTAAAATGATTTTAAATTCATAAAAATAATATATAATTACATGTGAATGTGATATTATTTAAATTTCAGTTATGGACCATATATTAGTCAGATTAAATTTATATGAACATTATTTAGCACAAGATTTTACATTGTTTCTTGTCATAACTGACAAAATAAATTATAGGGGGGGAAAACTGAGAGATAATGGTAAAAAAATCTATAAAAATGTGTAATATTTATTGTAAAAGAATATTAGGAATTAAAATCATTCTATATTATAAAATATTTAAATAATAGTTACTTTATTATTATAATTATTTTATATAAAATTTAATACATTAATTAATTCCAAGAGTGCCCTTCACCACACTTAAAAATGTGCATGAATTTTCCTCCCATTCTCACACATTTTTAGCTTCATATTTTTGAAAATACATAAAATAATATTTTCATTGATTTATTAAAGTCATTATTGAGATTTGTTTCTTCCAAAAATTTTATCCCTTTAATTATTAAGGTTTAATCCAAATGAAGCTTCTCATTAATGAAATATAACTCAAAGTTGAGTATTTTTTCTTTTATTTATTTTTATACCTACTCAGATTCAATATTATTCATTATAAAATAATGAATTAAGTATATTAAATATAATAATTTTTTTTTATTATATTACAACCAACATCTACCTTATTTACATCGCATGGAATTATAAAACATTTCTCATACGTGCAATCCAATTACAGTCGATATATAGAGATGTATTGTTTTTCATCACCAATTTATTGGAAAATCATAATTTTAGATTTAAGAATTTTATATTTTAAAATATTAATATTTTATTAATGATAAATTATTATATCCATTATTTAGTTCCACTCATCAAAAAATGGAATCGACAATCTTTATTTCATACGATCGACTATTTCCACGAATGGTGTAATTAACTTTTCTATCTATAACTATAATGGGGGACATTAAATGGATTTATTATTATTATTATATAATTTATTTATATCATTTAACATTATTTATATGATTAAATCATGTTAAAATTACAATGACTTGATTTTTGATAACTAAATCCTTTATAATATATTCAATAGTGAGAACCAAAAAAACTATGATTTTATAACATAATTATAAAACAATGGTCATTGAGTTGTTATAGTTGGAAAATTAATTAAATTATATCAATTTTAATTATTCTCATATATAATTATATTAAATTTTAAATTATTATAATTTAGGATATAAGGATTTCCGTGCAAAGAAATATTGAAGTACAGTGTTTCATAACTCTATTTCCATTAATTGGGTAATAATTCTACATTATTGACCCTAATATGTCGTGAATAAAATGGACCATGACAATATTATTTTATATTTAAAATGTTTATATTTAATTTTTTTCACATATTAAATTGATTCATTTTTTTATCCCTCCAATAATATGATAATTATAAGGGATTTTTTCTAAAGATTCACACCATTGTGATATATTTGGTATTAGGTACCAATTTACACTATGTGGTGAATATAATACTAATTTTATGTATTTAAAATTAATATATATTTATTCATGAGGATTAATGATACAATTCATATTTAAAATATCAATGTGTAACATTCTGAATGTTACCAAAGAGTTATGAATTTATTTTAGAGTCTCAATTATTTAAAATGAACATATTTTCATTAAAGGAATCTTAAAATATATATTTTATAAAATTCGTCTATTTTATTATTGAATATAATTTATGTATTTATAATTATTTATTTAATCCATTATATATTTGTAAAAATATTTAAAGTCATTATTGTTTAATAGAAAATTACATCTTATTTCCATTTTTTATAGGGTATATATTTCTTCCAAGTGTATATTTTACATTGAATTAAATTTCATTCTTATCTAATATGTGGTGTTTTAAATGTTTTGAATGGAATTTTCATGAAGTAATTTTTTAATGGCCCATTTTCATGAATATTTTTATAAATAAATTTAATGTTTACATTTACATTATATGATGCTAATAGATGTTCCCACCACCATAACCATTGTTTTCAATTATTATTATCTAGTATGTTTTAAAAGATGTTAAAATTGCTACTATATAAAGTAAATTATTTAAAATTTTCATTTTCATCAGTTAAATTTCCTTATTTTACAAGAAAATATATTTTTGATTCATTTATTCTCACTTATTTTCTCTAAAATAATTTTATGGTCATCAAAATATTAATAAAAAATTCACATTTCTGTGATCATTTTTTTCAAACATCTCTATATTATTTTCATTATGGATATGAATATTTATGCTGCCATTTTCCAATTCAAAATATTGTGTTTCCCCACATGATTGAATTGAGAAATAAAAAATACTCTATAATCTTTACTCAATATAGATTTTTATTCATAAGGAATATTTCTTGTTTATTATATTTTCCAATTAATATATTAATAAATCATTAGACTTGTTATGTGATGGGTGGGCCTCAGTTAGAGATATCCCCTCAATGAAATGATTGGTTTTGACAAAAAATATAGTTGGATACTTATCATTGGGGTTACCTATATATATGATGTCCTCATAGGAGGCCTTTAATTTAATTTTATAATGTCCAACATTTTGCATTTCATTATTATGGATTCAATTATTGTGGTCTATTTTTTTATTATTATAATTATAATATAAATGGATATGTTTTATATTTATTTGACTATTAATATGTAATTATTTGTGTGAATATGACCCATAAATTTCTTATGTTTCCACTCTCAAGGGCCAGGGGAAGTGTATTATAGTTGACACATTTGGATATTCTATATCCAACATTTATGTTCTCAATGAATATACTATATTGTATTTAATATTTTCAAATTAAATATGACATTCACACATGTATGTAGTTTATTAAGATTGTTTCTTATCTTTTTCCTTTGGGATATGATATATTGTTTTTAGTACCAATATATTAATTTAAACACTAACCCAAGGATTTTATGGTTGGGAAAATTATAGTTGGCATTATAGAATGTTATGAGGAAACATTAAGAAATATATTTAAGAAATTATAGGTTAAGTAACATAACCAAATGATATATTTTATGTGTAATTCAATGTATAGATCAACATATTAATGTTTTGGTATGGAATAGATTATGTGGTTTTCTTATCAACACTTCCCTATTTTGATATTGTATATGGATGTGGCTTTGGTATAGAATCATCTAGAGGTAAGATACCAAAAAATAGTCGTTCGATTATATTTCAAACATAATTTTCGTTCATGTGGAGTGTTGTCCTACCAAACACTATATTTGATACTACCAATGGATATACATGGATTAATTCACATTTTAATCATAAATAAATACAAACTATTTGGAAAAAATATGATTTGAATATTTTATAAAAGATACCAATATTACAATTTTGATATTTTTTATATGTAAATTTGAATTTTTGTTAATTGTATCACTAATTTAAAAATTATACATTAGGATTTATAATTTCTCAATTTAATCAAGTGTGTCAAATTTTTCTAAAATGGAACATGTAGATGGAATAGAAAACATATAAATGCATTATGTCCTTATTTATTTTTTCCTTAAATATATTATAATAAATATGGAGGTATATATGAAGAAAGAAGTGAAATAATTTATATATATTAAGGAATTTGACATAGGTTAGGACCAATAAAATGAATCGTATAGAGTCAATATTGATCCATGTCATGATGTAAAAATGGTGGTGAATTTAAAGCATCAATTGCATCTATAATTCAATGGAATATGTGAGACATATATTGGTCATAAGAGTGTAAATAATATATTTATATAGAAAGGGTTACATATTATACCGAGATGATGGTTTTATTTGAACAAATATCATGATTGGTGAATACATTACCACAATGAAAACTTTAATATGCTACCCAACACTACTAAAGATATGATATATAGAAATGGATCTATAGACACATTATAAATTATTCTTGCCTATATATAAGATATAGGCACATCCAAATAGCTGGGAGTGACAATAGATTATGTGAAAATTATTTTGACCAGGATTCCTTCCTCCCACATCGCGAATCTCCTCCCTCGCCATCCTCATCGTTCCTCCCGCATCACGATTCCTCCTCCCCCGCCATCCTCATTGTTCATCTTACCCTCATCCCCTTTGGGTTCCATATCCCTCTCCATTTATCTTCCCCTCCTCCCATCCTCCCCTCTTTATTCCCCATCCTCTAGCGATATCGCCTCCCCCTTCAGCTCTGACGCACCTAGCAAACCACCCTGCCAGCTCAGATGCTGCATCGATGCCTTCCTGTCTACACGACTCATGCACTGTTAGCCCACCTCCTCGCCAACAAGACCTACCACCTCCATGTGTTCAACTCACCACCCTTTCGACGCTGCTCATGGGATTCCGTCCCATCTCTTCCTCTAGTGCACCTCCTATGAGTCGATTTGAGGTAAGAATGTTCATTATTATTGATGTGAATTCATTGGAAGATATAAATTATCTGGTTACAAGGATTTACACTATATTGGTATAAAAGATATAATTAATTTTGAAATGAGTAACCTTCGCTTCTATAACACTTCTTCATACTGGGTAATAATAAATGTACTAGAAAAAGGCCTAATTTTTCAAGTAACAATTAGGATATGGATGTTTATACACATTCCCCATTATTCTATGTTGAATTTTATTGAGTTTGAGATAATTCATATAAATTTATTTTTCTCAATTTAATTCTTCTATATCAATCATTTTCATCCAATACTATTGTCTGTTTTCATTTTTTGTGTTTTGTACATTGCAGTATGGTGATATAGGTGCATAGTATTTTATGTTATACACTCCAAAGCATGATCACAACTATCAGTACATTAATTCCTCAAAATTTATTATCGAAGGATATATTTAAGGGGTATTATAGAAGATATCCATGCACCCCAAAAGCTCTCTCAAAAATAGTTCTTCCTTGTAACCTGATTTATTATCAGCTACCTACTCTGGCTAATACATCCAATTTTTGGAATAAATTTATTTCAATCAGGCATCTCCATTTTCTCACATTTCCCATAAACATAGAGGGAATCATTAACATCTCTCATGTATAACTCCCTCTAATTAAATTCTTTAAAATATATTTCTTCTTTTTAGCTATTAGGTTCTCCATCGTACATTAGATATAAGTAACAGAAGTTAATTGCATAACATTGTACTTGGTGCCATGGAAATATAATTGGATGTTTAATAAATTCTTTGTAAAGTTCAAGTCCATCTTGATAAATAAAAATATTTTATATTATTGATGCGTGATTGACGATGGGAGAGACATCATCCCACTCATATATTCTCATAATATACTTATTTACAATCCAGTAAAGGAAGGGGTCAATGTGATGACGATTGAATTTTCTATATGGTTTGAGATGATAAACACTAATTTGAATAAATGGATTTTTAGGATGATGATATTTTGGTACTTATGTTTCAGTACCTTTTTCCAAAATTATTTGGATTACATCAAGAAATTGGTGGATCCCTTCATCAATGGTGAGGTGAAACCAATGACCATGCCCCTAGTTGAACATTTCTAATTGAGAAAGTAGAAATAAAACATAGAATCCTATAAGATAATACTAGGTTTATGTTAAGTATATTTTTTAGAAATTAACGGGTTCTTGAATCTTGGAAATTTACATATAAATATATGTTTCATTTCATTGTTTTTCTAAGACATACATTGAGAGATATTCTTACAAAAGAAAGAGAACCAAAATATATGTGATCAATTTCCGAGGAAAGGTATTGTGTCAAATTTCAATGATTTAATTGATATTTTTACTCTCAATAATTAATTTAGATTATATTTCATTAAGATAATTTTAAAGGGAGTTGTTTGGGTTGAACATGACATTGAAAGATCTCATAAAGAGGAAATATGATGACATGTTGTTTTTTGAATCACAGATTGTGATTCAATTAGTAAAAAATATGTTGTTTTAATCTATTATGAAGAATATTTTGAGGAATTATCACATTATCTATATGTTTTTGGGGGATAGAGTAGTGGATATATAAAAATATAGAAGAGACTCAAAATATGGTATATATACTAAAAATGGTCATTATCAAGATTTTTTGAGGGGATAATCACCTCAGTTGAGCTAGAATAAATAAAATCATCACGGGGGAACCATACATCTATTAAATAAGTTTGTGGAATAGAAATAGGTTTATAGAAGTTTATGGGAGACCCAATAGTGAATACTATAAAATTATTCCAAATTTTGAAGATTGTCATGTTTAATCTATTTCTGTGAAAATCATTTTTATGATCCAAAACATAGTCAAATAGAAGGATATATTTTGGAAGAGTAATTTCTAGAACATTGATTTCAAAAATGGAGTAGTAGCTAAAAATTATAGAGGAATAGAAGTTACATTAACTATATGGTGTAGTCAATAAATGAAAATTGATTATACCCAACAACTTATTATAATAGATGTTGTGTGGGAAATGAATAGAAATTTCTTATATTTTCCCTGATTGAAGTGTATGTATGTTTTTAAACATGGAATATTTTAGAAAAGATAATATATAGTTAATTAATGAATCAAATGTAATGTTTTTCATGTGATATTTTTATAATGTGCACAATGTATTAGGTGAATGTTTTTAGGTGTCGGGATCGATTGATGGAATGGAGAGATAGTTGTGAAGCTATGAGATATATAGAATCACACCTCATATTGATTAAAAGTCATGGAATCTAGTTTCACTGGATGGATTATACTATACTTTTTATCATGAATTATTTAATCAGTATTTGTAAATTGAAATAATTTTTGATTCCATGAATAAAAATAAAACAGTATTCTTCCTAAAAGTCTACTCCATTATAACATATGCTCTAAACACATGGAGGAAATCAATATCAACCCTTATTTCCAACTTAATTAATTAATGTCATTAAGATTTGTGGATTTAATTGGCCATAAAGGTTGTCTATAATTTAAGAGAGGAACATAGTGTAAGATACTTTTCTACTATTTGTCTCAGAAACAAGGAACAAGAATTAGGAGATACATTACTTCATGATGAACCAAAATTTCATCTAAAACAATACAAATCATTACTATAGCCAGGATTTATTATATGATTGGATCTTCATCATCCTATATATCCATGTTGATTATATTATTATTAAAATTCCAATAAATTATATATTTGATGAGATAAAGATCAAATTTTTTTAAGTTTCTAGTTGAAGAATCACGTTCTAGCAAAATAGATCCTTGGAATGAGGATTTTAAGGGACTTAAGTTATGATACATTATACCTAACTAAACCCAATTACATATAGAAGTTGGGGAAGTTATTCAAAATGGGTGAGGAAAAAAATGTGACCTTGGTTACTTTTATTATTTTTTTGTTTCCTTCCTTCTAATTTCATTCATTCAGAAAGTTGTAACCATGAAACCTATATTTCCTGATGACTAACTAAACATTAGAAATTTCTATAAGGTATGTTTTCGATACAATTTTTTTTTTGAATGTGCCTAATCTTTTACTTGACTGAGGAAATTTATTATCCTATTACAGGCTCTATAAATTCCAAATGAGGCTATTTTGTGCTTCAGGTGTGCTATTTGATCACAACCAAAAGATGACCAGAACTTTGTATGATATTCTACTGATAAAATGTACATGCATTGTATTGTATCTTTATATTATTTATATTCTACCATATATAATAATTTCTTATGTTTTTTGGTTCAATTACACAAGGAGATAATAGCACAACACAACACAAATAATTAACCTCTCCATGGAGCTGAGTTAGGAAGGCCCAGTCAGTGCCATATTTCAAACATGGTAATCTATTATTCCGGAATTTAACATGTTCATATTTTGGTTCCAATTTGTTCATATTTTTTCAAATAAGTCCATCTCATATTCCTTACAGGTATACAGATTCGCATTTCCCATGGTTTTCTCTAGAATAAGGGATTCCCCATGCCTTTTAATCTTCAAACTACAATGATTGATACTTCCTTTAGGTGTCTGGACAACATGGAGCTATGATTGCGCCAAACAAAATAGTTTTTATTATAGGTGATAGTATCATGAAATGCATTATTCTTGAATAATTATCATCTTCAGGGGGATATATGTGAGTTTCTATTAAAGAGTCTATATATTTCAATGTATTAATTTACAATATGATTATTTCTGACATTACTATTGCTTTCATATGTAGAAGGGATTCCCCAAGACATTATGCCATCAAACTGCACTGATGGATACATCCTCTTGGTGTTAGGACATCATTGAACTATGGTTGTGCTATAGGAAAAGGTTTTTATTCCAGGCAGTGGAAACATGAAAGGTATAATTCTTGAAGAATTATCAAATTTTTATATTTGTTAAGAATTTCTTTATTTATCTCTACACAGCTAATATGGTTTCATGTAATTCAACTCTCTTACCCTTTATATTTTTTCTACTACTCCTCCGTGGGATTTCAGCAACAACCAATTTTTGAGACCACTATCTTCTATATCATTTGTCGTAATATCAACAGAGGTATTTTTCTACACGTAGATAATAAAACATTTACCATTTCTATCCGTTCTTTCAGTTTGGAACTTATTGAATGTTTCTAAAAACTAACTATATTTAAAACATTATTATTTGTCCAATATTGTATCTACCCATAGGTTGTTCCAAATTTATTGCTCAGAAAGTTATTGTTTCAATAATAGATGATTTGGTTTACATCATAATAAAATAATAATACTGTATTGGGTTTACTACTTAGTACTAAAACACAACGTATTGTTTCTACTCTAATGCCCTATGTGAAAATTATATTGTGTTTTAACCCCAATACCATAAACATAGTAATCTCATTACATGTAAAAAACAATTACCTAAAGTATTGGACGATCTATAATTCATGATCCACCCTTTACATAATGATATTTACATACATGTATTATGGATTTCCTGATGAAAATAATAGCATATATTCTTGTTAATATGGAAGTGACAATCATGTGGCATCAAATTATGGATTTCATGATGCAAATAATAACAAAGATTCTTACTAATATGGAAGTGAAAAGAATGCCAAAAAATTGATGCTGGTATAAGACATTTTATCCACAATCTAAATAAATGTTAATAAAAACCCATATAATAATAGAATATAATGATGCTGCAATTCGAAAGGGTTGATGTTATTCACAACTTGTTGATCTGTAGGGGGTTTATTTGAGATTTCATTAATGAATGATGAAATATCAATGTTTATATTTACTAGATTAATATTTCTACCTTTACTATGGTTTTATCTAGTGTAAGGGATTCCCCATTCCATTATGTCGTCAAATTAATTTGATGGATACTTCGTCAAGGTGTCAGGAAAACTTGAAGCTATGGTTGCGCCAAGCAAAAGGGTTTTTATTCCAGGTGATGGAATCATGAATGGTATTATTCATGAATAATTATCATCTGCAGGGGGATCTATGTGAGTTTCCATTAACTAATATAGATATGTAGATGTACTAATTTACCGGATGATCATTTCATCATTTCTTATAGTTTTATTATGTGGATGGAATTACACAAGCCTTTTTGTCATCAAACTACATTGATAGATACATTCTCTTGGTGTCAGCCCAACGTGAAGCAATGATTGCTCAATGGGAAAGTGTTTTTATTCTAGGTGATGGAAATATGAATGGTATTATTCTTGATGTATTAGCTTATTTTTAAATTTGTTATCAATTGCTTTTTTTAACTCTACACAACATGATATGGTTTCATGAAATTCAACTCTTTCTACTAATCCGCATTGGTATTTTGAGAAAGGGCCTATTCTTTGGACTACTATATTCTATATTATTTATCATAATTTTAAGAGAGGTACATATATACACATCGATAATAAATTATTATCCTTTTCTATATATTTTTTCAGTTTGTGACTGGTTGAATGTTGGTGCAAACTCACTATATTAATAAAATTATTACTTTTCCAATATTGTTTCTGCCCATACTTACTTCCAAATTTATCACCCATAGAGAATTTTTCCTTATAATATAGGATTCGGTTTACATCCCAATACAATAAGAATAGTGGATTGGGTTTACTAATTAGTATTAAAATACAGTGTATTGTTTCTACTCACATGCCCTATGTGCAATGTAAATTGGGTTTTAACCCTAATAACACAATCATATTGATTTAATTATATGTAAAAAAGAATTACCTAATGTAAGGGGTGAAATTATCAATGTGGTAGGGGTGGTGGGATTCAGGTTATGTCTAATCTCATTTTAACAAAGAAGAAAACATGCTAATGACAACTGCCTTAACAAATCCTTTATTTGAACATACATGTGGCCAATAAAATCATTCGTAGTCATTAAAGTTTTCTTATAGAACCCACATGAGTATTAATTGGAGGCCATGAAAGTTGATTGGATACCTATTCATGTTTCCCTTAGCCTTGTCCATGTTTCTGGTTCTCAATATTCACTATCATCATCTAGCCAAGCGGTAAGGTTTCCATTATCAAAACCACACACTAATTATGTATCATAAGTGTTAAATTTTAAATAATTATTAATAATTTCTTTAAAAGATAGTTTACAGAACTAATGCTTCAATTTGAACATAGAATTACCATGAATGGTCATTTACAGTCACCCTCATACTACATTCATTCAAAAGAACAAGGAAAAATGAATAATTTGACACCTGATTTTTTCCATCGGACTAGTACATAGTACAAATCTATCATTTTCTAGCATTCTCTACATGGCCAGAGGGTAATGATAACTAGATTAACAAATTTAATAAGTAGGGAGATTAACACTACTACAAATTATGTAGGAATAGTAATTCATCAAACAAAGTCATCAAATCGACCCCTGTGATACTTCCAATGTTTTCAGAACAAGAAATTTCAGTCAGTGAAAATTCCTGAACTAGAATCCGTAGAGCTTCAGGATTAAAGGGAGATCCAATAATAGTTTCTAAATATAGGGTTGGTACGTGAACTCATAGGTGTTTGATGAGTTTTTAAAGAAATCATAATGAAAATCATCTTTATGGTCATCAAGAATAAATGATGAAGTGGAGGATGAGGCACATAAAATCATTTTTAGCTCTTGAAATTTCCCTGACATGGAGTATATCATTCTAAAGCATGATGATGAGATAATCCTAGAGTATATGAACTCTCCTTTCATATTATTTTTAACTTCTTTTTTCTATATTCACTTGATTTCAATGATTCGTTGTATTTCTAATCAAAATCATTTGTTCTCTATTTCTATGGGTGTAAAAACTTATCAATTGACATCAGCTTGTCAACTTTTGTTGCAAGTGTTTCCATTAATATGGTGTTGTGTGAAATCAAATCATCTGTAAAAACATGGATTGGTTATATAGTTGAAGTTTGTGTGGCTTCAAGTTTGCTGAATAATATTTCATATGTTTCATCAACTTTTTCAGCATAATTTTCTAGGCATGCTGAAGGTTTGAAATCAAATCATCTTCTTCTTCTTCCAAATCACACTTCAACCATTTATCTAATTCCAATTTCACAGAATTATCCTCCACATATATTTATGTATGTTTTGTCTACTCTATCTCTCTCTCCATATTTATTTTATGTCTATTTTATATTTCCATTAACATGTTTTGTATACGTAAAATTTCTGCTATATATAATTGATTACTCAAAAATGTGGTAGAAAAATAAATCGATATTTATAAGAAAAATAATTATAAGAAATTATATTAATAACATTTAATTGTAATATTGTGATTTTATTAATTCGTTGATTTTCTAGAAGCCAAAAACTCAGCATCATTGTCTTAAATTCTAAATCATGAATTATAATAACCACTAAAATCCACAAAATTTGGTTCCATTTACCCTTTTCTAAAAAATAAACCCCCATATTGATTTAAAATCACCAATTTCATTGGTATAAAGATAATTAGAAACTCAAATTTCAAATGACCAGTGAATAAAAATGTGCAATTGTTTCATTAATAACAATTCCAAATCAATTAGGTGTCTTAAAAACTTATAGTTTTTACTCTCTCAAAATGAATACATGGTTTCCATTAGATATCCTGAAGAAAATTTCACTTTCTTTATGCTTTTTAGCCCTTAAAAATAAACTGCGTTTGTCAAGAGGCAATATCAGTCCCAACCGAGCTTAACCATAGTTGATGTCCTTGGCAACCCTCAAGAGCCATGGTTCCTCCTGTGATATTTACCATATGCATTAATAAATTTCAATTATTCAGTTCCAGGAAAACCCACAAAAATGTTCTAAACATTAAGAGTTGTACACTTTTGATGTTCTTATACATCTGTTTGGTATATATTTGTTATATATATAAATTTTTTATACACATGGGATCTCAAAATTAACAGAATTCAAATTTTCATATTTTGTATGAATTTTATGTATCATCTTTAAATTTCAATACATGTATATTTCAATTTCAGTTTATCAAAAAATAAATATATTCTAAATTTTTTTAATCTAGATGATAATCTTTTAATATATTTATTCATTATTATACTATTTTTCTACACACTTTTAATATGTAATGTCAATGACATAAAATCTCTGTTATTAACAGTACTTCAAATACATTCATTCGTATCATCAATTATATATTTTTTGGAAAATGAAACAAATTATATTGTACCTTCTTTTACTCTTATTCAAATTTATTATAAGACTCATGTATTGGTCAATAATGGGGATTATCCGTGATGTATTTTTTTGAGGTATTTTCCTATACTTTATGATTGCTAAGAAGGCATGCATGTTTTCTTCAATGAAATGTTTTTTTGGGTGTTAATTTAGATGGACTAACAAATTTTAAAACAATTTTTTTTCTGTAGGATATGAGATAATAAGGCACAATGAATAATATGTTATCATCGAAGTACATGCATTTAATTATTTTATTATTTTTTGTTATTCCATTATTTGTAGTCAATTTTTTGAGCTATAATTTTTGTATAACTTCCCATTCCAAACCAAATAATGTAAGCATTCCTCACCCAATGGGATACTTATAAATTGAGATACTCAGGTGATGTTAAATTATTGATGTGTCGGATTTGTGAAAACATTTTTTTTTCATTTTATTGAGTATCAATCATTATATCACATGCATTGGGACTACTAGTTTCCTCCCCTACCTCATATCTAGCATCTCTTCCATGATAAGGTCACCCGACCACACAAACATGTTTTCATCCAAAATCACTATCATCCACCAAAAATTCAAAATAGTAACACATACAGTTAACCTGACCATGGGATCCTTGAGCTTCTTGTTTTATCCCCACAAATACCATTTGTTCTCCATTAGTTTTTTCTAAAATGAGTTCTCCTTGCCTTATTAAATATTCTTTGGATAATAACACAACTTCTTCGTATTTATCTCTATTGATTCATTCTGAAAATACACAAAACATTGTGTGAAATGGGTGTCTATCATCTATATTTTTTGGTCCCTATCCCCAAGGACAATCATTGTGATAACCATGTGATCGTTGTATTTTCCTACTTGTCATTACAGACATTCTTATCATGTGGGAGCTCATCATACATAAGTCCCAATATATAGATTATCATGAAGTGGTAGAGGTACCATATACCATTTCTGAACTCCCAATGATGTAAGAGAAATTTGTTGGTCCATGGTGTCCAATTTCTCAACAGCTCTGGAATGATGTCTTGATTATTATATAAATGGAATTTTGATCACTATGTTGGCCAATAGATCCCAAAACACTATATATCCAACTAAAATTCATGATAGGACAAACATACCTAGTATACCTTGGCCCCTCTCTTCACGAAGTTTCTATAATGATGTAGGACCCAGTAATATGCCAATAATACTTGAATTTAAAAGTGTTAATAGATTACATTATAAATTAGGAGTGGGGGTTTCGGGTGGTGGTGTCTGACAAGGAAATGGGAAGGGGTGCCATGGGTTTTTTCAAGGAAGGGAGGGGTGGGGGTTCCCAAGAGTGGGGGGAGGGGGGGGTATAATTATTTAATATTATCTAATGAGAAATTCAGTTATAGGAATATGATGATGATTTTGTTTCTTTTTAGGTACTTCAATGAGAACATCCAGGTTGTGTGAAAAATATAAGAGGATGGTTGGATGACTAAAAGGAAGAAAAATGCATCATATCATCAATGTAGAGTACATAATTTGGTTTTTTACTTGTTTAAAAATGTTAATTCATGTTTTAATATATTGGGACTCTATTCAAATTATTGATATTACAATGTTATGCTTGTCGATTGATTGTGTTTAAACTGTTGAATACTTTTCATGATGATGTTATTGAATTGAATCTATCTGGAGGGGGGCTAGGTCTAGGGGGTACAATTGGGAGGGGGATTTTCATGGGGAAAGGGTTATTGTGCTTCCCTATTTTCTTAAATGTCATGACATTATAGGATTAGAGTTGAGAAAATCAGGACGTCTTTGTATCCCTGATACTTTTAGTAATTTTAAATGTATGGATTATTCCTTCTTTTCTTTCCCTCAAACACTCCTGAGTACTTATATATTTGATCTAACTTGTCAACTTATGTTACTTCTATAGTTTAAAGGGATCCTATTGGGTATATTTATACTCAACCATGCACAGGAATTATGAACACATGTGTTTTGATTGATTGAAAGATTCATGGGTATAGAGATGGCTTGGATTGACATAGAGTTGGGGTGGCCTATTCAGAGTAAATTCTCAGGGATTCTAGGAGATTCATTATAGGGAATGGATATTTTTGATAATAGTGGTCAACAATACAGAAAAAGTGTTGTCCAATTTTATGTGATATATAGAGGATCCTATCAGTAATTAATGTTCTGTAAAATTTTTATGTCTTGTTTTCTTTGTATTAATCTCATGGGATATATTTGTGTCTACTGTCTCTTGTATATATTATATATATTTTAGTTGATTATATATATTATACTGGTATTTTGGATTTATCTTATGTACGGTAGAAGTCTATATTGTACTATAGATGTTTATTTTGTAGGTTTTTATTGGTTGTACTGGAGATATGTATTTTGTACAGGATGGTGTATTTTGTAGGGGGAAGGGGTGAGGTTTTGCAGGAAAGGGGTAGGGGGTTTGCAGGGTTACATGGGGGGTATGCAGGGTTGTGGGGGGGGGGGTATTGCAGGGGGTTTGTAGGGGGTCTGATAGGGGTGCAAGGTAGGGGTCTGTAGGGATGAAGGGGGTGGGTTGGCAGGGGAGGTGCGGTCTGTAGGGGTGCAGGTGGGGTGGGGGGTCTAACAGGGGTGCATGGGGGTATGTAGGGGTGAGGGGGGAGGGGTGTGTCCAGGGGTTTAAGGGGGTCTGTCAGGGGTGCAAGGGTGTTTTTCTAAGCTGCAAGGGGGAAGTCCGGGGTGCAAGGGTGTCTATCTTGGGTTTCTAGGGGGTCTATCCAGGGGTGCAAGGGGGTTTAAAGGGGTTCCAGGTTTGGTATGTCAAGGGGTGTAATGGTGGTATCTAGGGGATCAGAGGCTGTCTATCCAAGGTGCAGGGGGGGTCTGTCCTAGGTGCATGGGGTAGGGCTGTCTGTCTAGGGGGGGTGGGGGGTCTGTCTAGGGAGGGGGGGAATGGGGGGTCTGTCCTGGTAGGGTGGTGGTAGGGGGGGTCAGTTCGGGTACAAGGGGGGTTTCTAGGGTGTGGTACAGATTGTTTTTTAATGGGAAGCACTATAGCCACATTTTCAAACTCTGTCTAAATCCTTATAGACATAGTTCTCTGAAATATGGCTATATCCTATGGCCAAAGTTATTGGGCTTATTTCCATGATTTGGAACCATGGATATATCAGAAATCTCTAGTAGTGCAATGCTCTAAGATGGAAATTCCATCATAGTTTCTCCATGGTGAGGATTGAAAGATATATGTTTTTTATTTTAAGATTATAGATATTTAAAAAATGAGGAAGGGGGACATATCTTATGTTTTTATAATGAATTTTTATCCACCATTCCATGAGAAAATTAAAAAAATAAAAAAGTAAAATGTAGAAATATTGATAAATATGAGAAATATTCTTGTGTTCATCAATGATCATAACAGTAATTGAGAATATTTACCATTTTTAATGGAATTAATAAATGATATATCATAGGAATCTCAAGTTTCATCACCATGATTTTATCTTTGATTATAATTGTATTACAAAGTTATTAAATAGTATTTGTAGGGGGATAACCTAAAAAGGGGTATTTTAAATTAGTTATTCTAATAAATGGAAGTCCATTATATTAAATATAATATAAATAATTGAAAATTTAATTTTTAACCATTTCATATACAAGAATGGAATATGGAAAATAATACCATGTACTACATTGTTAGACTCCCTAAAACACCAAAAGTGAATAATTATATATCTTTTGTAGTCAATCATAGTACAAAAGCAGTTCAATTTTTTAATTTTTGTGAATATTCATATATGGTCCATTTTTCATAGTTGTACATTATGCAAGTTGAAGGATTTATTGGAGTACCAATATCAATTGAATCTGACCAAGATCAGATGACTAAATTTATGTTTTTGAGAAGTATTTAGATGTATCTTGATATAGAGTATATTTTATCACTATATATTACCCTTATATAAATGGTTTTAATGATATAACAATTTAAACTTGACATGTTTTATTGGGATCTTTTTCTATGGATTTTAAATTTTTGGGATCAATACCATCCATTAGAGTAATTTTTTGAGTATTATAGAATTGACTCAATAATTTAAATGGATTCTTATGAAACCTTATATGAAAGTCTGTAAGAAATATACTATAATAGAATGTGGATGAAGAATAATAGGTATTGTGACCTGAACCATATCAAGAAATGATATTGGAGGTTTAATAAATTCAACAGTACATAAGGGAAACTCATAATTGATAAAAAAAGATACACGCACTATATTGGGAATGATATAGAGTATGAGGTTTATGAAAAGGTATTCTGAAAAATATATCTCAAGATGTGGGATATAATATTTTGGAGGAAGTTCTAGTAAATTCCAAGGTATATCACTACCTTATAAATTTTTTATCGTATCTTTATAGTATCTTATTTCTCGGAGATTCCACCGAATCTCTCTAATATTCCCAATGAAATCCACATATCTCTCAATAGGAAGTACATAACTGATCCTTCACATATGTTAAAATTGAATTGTACTACAAAAGAAAAATATATCTTGTTTGAGGAATTATTTATAGACATTCATTCTCACAGGTATAATTTTCAATGATATAAGATCACAAATCTAATAAATGATTTTGGGTGAAACCATGAATTTTTTTTGATACATGGGAGGTCAATGATGTTGTGAAATTGTGATATCCTAATTTTCTTGTATTATGGTGATAAGATATTGAGGGTGAAATTAATTTCAAGGTGGTTAGAATGTAACACTCTATGATTCTATTAAATATTTTTCAACAAATAAATTTCATTCATTCGACACCTAGTGATACAAAAAATTAGAAGAATATAATAAAAATAATATAGTATCATATTTTAACCAATTTTCAAAAAAGGTGTAATGAATTGGAAAACAAATATACAAAAATATATCTAATTATTTTAGTTGAAGAAATTATATTTTTATTAAAGTCATTATTGTTTAAAAATATAATCTTCTAAAAAATTGTTTTACTTGTTATTGTGGTTAAATAATATAATTAATTTGTACAAAATTTTTAAAATATATATCGCAAAATATATTTTATTTTTTAAATATATAGTCCATAATTATAAATTAAATAATTTTCTATAATTTAATGAAACAATTTTTTTTATCATAAGTGAAATTAGTGATTAAAAATATATATTTTAATTTAAATAAATTGTAATGTAAAAATTCTATTATGGATTAAAAATAGAAATATTTAGTTAATATTCTAAATAATCTAATTATTATCATAGAAATTAATTTATCTTGCATTATTTTTTAAAATATTATATAATTTCAAAAATATTTTTTTTTATAAAACTAATTTTTATTTAATTATGCGGATATAATTATAAATTTAATATTTTGTATTCTATAAATTGAAAATTTAAAAATTTATTAATTAATTGGATTCATGAGAATAAAATTTAGGAAAATTTTCCATTTTATTTATCTTATAATATATAATGATCTTGATATATATTTGTCACACTATAAATGGTAAAATGGTTAAAATAGAGTTAAACATTTTGGATATGGCTTAAAAATTTCCATAACACAATCCATTAACCTTTTTTAGGAATTTATATCAATAGTTTCCATTTATGTGTTTAACATAGGGCCATCTGGTTCAATTTTTATTTGATAATGGCCATTATATTATTTTATGAAATGTGTCAATAACAAATGTTACAATCATGTATTAAATATGTTTACCATTTATACATATGGATAAAAAGATGATAATTTCAGTTATAATATTTTTTATAAATAAATTAAAATTTCAATCTTGTTAATTTATTTTAATTTATTTTTTATTTAGTTATTATAATAAATTCCAAAAAATCTGATATAATACTCATTCAATTAATAGAAAAATATTATAAATGATTTGAAAGTAACAAAATTTAGATTAAATATTATTCTCAACAAATTGAAAAGAATAATATAACATATTAGGACTGTTTAAATGATTAAAAATTTTATTCCATATCTATCTCTATGAGTTTAATGTCATTATTAATGAATATGTCGAAAACAAATATTAATATTATTTTATAATAAATCATAACTTTTTATAAGTGTAAAAATTATAAAAACATGATTTTACCCAATAAAATAATATGGTTTAATGTTTCAACAATTAACAATTTATGGGACTCTTACTTTTATAGTAATAGTTTTCAAGTATAAACAATTTAAACAATTTCTACTTTTTTCAATTTCAAAATCATTAATTAGGGGATAAAATAAGAGATATGATTTAAAATAACACATAAAAATTTATATAATTTATTTTTAAAGAAGACTTATTCTAATAATAATCAAATTCTATAAATATTTTAAATATGAGTAACATTTTTTATAAAATAATTTGTAATTAAATTTAATTATTATGTAATTGGAAGAGTCCACCTTTCTTTATGTAAAAGGGTAAATTATCTCATATATACCCCAAAGGTTTTATATAATATTGGTAAGATATTAAAAAAAATTATATCTTCCTTTAACATGTCATTAATATTATAGTACTCCAAAATTTTCATCCCTTCATTTATTAAGGTGTAATTGAAATGATGTTTTCAATGAATAGGTATAACTATAAACAGATCATTTTTAATAATATTTCATATTCATCATATAATAAATCCATGTAATAAATTTTTAAATAATTAATTTTTTATATTATTGAAAAATAAATTTAATTATGTTGATGGATCCTCTATTATCCTCCTCCTTTCCTCCATACAGAAACCAAAAACTTCAATTGTGCGTATGTATGTTTTATCATCTCCATATAGTTGTGCAATACATTTTCCCCCACCACTCTGGTTTTACTTATATAATTAGGAATTAAATTAATATATATTATATTAATTATATTATTAGGATTATCTTGTGGTTATTTGTTACTTCCCTTTCATTCGTTCGATCCATCGAAATATTTAAACATCATTCATGCATACATATTAACTATAGTTTTTTTGAATGTTATAAATCATTTTCTGTCTAAAATTTTTATAAATGACCATATATAACTAATATATATGATATTAATATAATGTTTTATATTATAGGTATGATTACCCCATTATCAATGTACCCCTACTAGAGATACATGAAAAAACATCCAGGAAAAAGGAAATAGTTATTACCTAGAAAAAATGATTTTAGTTATCAATTATTAATAAATGTGTCTTGAAAAATTATATGTGTAAAATAAATGATATTATAATAATTTAAATTACATTATAATAGAATTAATATATTTATCATTATTATATATGTGACCATATAAATTTTTTTAATAGATGCTTTATGTAAGGGTTTCCTTAATTAAATTTCCTTTCCTTGGGTCATATATCGACATAAATAATCATTTTATGCCCCAAATATGTGTAAAATTATGTATTATTATGTTATTTTTATTTATTATTTTTTTGGATTTAAATTTTTAGATATAATCACACCCCTTCTTAAATTCATAGACAAAAGATACAATATATTTAAAGGTATATTTTTTCAATTTCCACTCTACTAAGACATATTATTGTTTGGAAAAAATTTACTTTATATTTTGTATATAATTTTTTTTATTTATTTAACATTAAAATATATTTAATATTAAGGATTACTTCTACAATTCATGTTAACTATTTCGAAGGTTAATAGTTTGAATGATACCAAAAAGATATGGATTGATTTCATTGTCTTCCTTTTTTGGGAATGATATTATTTTAATTGATGAAATATAATAATACACCGTTATTAAAATGAATCTATTTTCATTCTATTATAACATAAGAAGATTTTATATGTTTTTTATATTTTTCCTATAATTATTCGCTTTAATAAAAAAATGCATCTAAACTATAATCAATACCTATTTGTCCCATTGATAGGGCATTTTTTCCAACTATTTATACATTTTCAATTCTTTTTTTCAGTATAACATTCTATGTTATACTTTAACTATTAAAATATTTTAATCAAATAATTCGTTTTTTTAAGTTTATTTTTAACATTATATAGAAAAATTGAAAATGAATTTGTAACTATTAACGTATAAAACATTAATAGACTTTCTATTCAACAAGACTATTTTATTCCATTTAACATCTTCTATATTATTTCGAATGTTATACAAATTATATTATTTGAATAAAATTTATTATAAATGTTTTCCTTTTATCCCCCAAAGGTTGTTATTTTTTGAAAAAAAATATACTTTTCTGATAAATTATTGGTAATACATTATCTCAATATTATTTTTATAGTCATTAACATTTTCATTGAATAGTAAATTTAATATAATAATTTTTTACTAGATATATCTATATTCTATGCATAGTGGATATTCTAATATCACAAACCATATAATTATTCTACACTACATGATTTAATACATGATTGAATATGGATATTTTGATATTTGTCAGTAATTTTAAATAGAGATAATTATGGACAATAATATTACTTACCAATGAAATTGATCATTCAATATATTCGGAATAAAATAGAATTATTAATTTTTTGGTGTATCACTATTATATATAACCCCATGATGAATCAATAGGTGTGAAGAGACAAATTAGTTTTGGTTTTTTGCAAAGTCCTAACCCATTTATTTCATTAACTGGGCATAACGTATCAACGTGAATCTAATGAAATATGATATTACACATTCTGAAATTATGAAATCAGTGATCTATGTCCCTTTAGCTAATCAAACAGTTATTATATCCCCAGATAATTTTATTTCTCATGTTATTACTTGTATGACATTATTGGATTATCATTTATTCTGAAAGTTTTATTCAATACATATTAATTTTATGATATATTATAATATATTAATTCATTTTATAAGAATGTGAGCTCAGCCGTTTTTTTCAATTATATTGGATGTTAGGTAGTGTATAATGATTAATATTAAATTTTATTATAAATTTAAAAATTATGTTCTTTAAGTAAATATATTAATTTTTTTTCTATTTTCAAATGTAATGAAAAATTCATTTATATGTCATGTTTACCAAGTCTACTGAACTATTTGGTCCTCATGGGATGTGATCACTCATATATAGTACCAATAAAATAATGTAACCAATGGAACATGGATTTTAGTGGTTGGGTATTTTTTCAATTTCTTCACTAATTTTATTTTACATTATATATGAACAGAGTATGTTTGATAATCCTATAATACCTCTTGATAAAGAGATTTTGGTTTGAAGATCAAATCAGGAGTGACATATCAACAAGATTTATAATTCATATTTAGTTATTTAGAAAATTATTTTCCTAGGATGGTTTTATTAAGAGAATACATAATAATTGAATCCCAATTTCTAGGATATTTTATCATCATATTTTACCTAAAATATTCAATTTTTGTTATGGTTACTATTGTTTTGTGAACGATAATGAAAACCTTTCACATTATTTTTTTACATTATTTTTTAATTGATAGTTCATATACTCCAAACCACACATCATTCTTCTACTAAATCATAAATGGAATAAATAAATATATTGTTCATTCATATCACTATTTTAATGGTAATGAGAGGTATCATCTATCACTTGGAGTTTATTAGTAAATTCAACTAATCAATGATCTTGACATTAGAATGCTACCGTGATCCATTTTATATTCTCGCATATTAACATTAATTTTCCAATTTATAAATACTATATTCCATCAAATAAATCCATTTCATCCCTTGGATATTCATGATGGATCATAAAACAATTCGATAATGTGATGTTTGAAAACAATTTCTATACACTATTTATAGAACATGTGGTGTGGGAGTGCTCCTAATCCGGAGCATCATTAACTTTCTTCACCTCATCTAATTATGGATTATAGAAAAAATGGTCATTAATGTTAGGAAAAAAATAATTATAATGGACCTCGGTTCTAAGGGAATGAAAAAACTCATGAGTGTAAAACCCTGAACCCATAAGCCTAGAGTTAGTGTACTTATTTAACACATTAGCAAGATATAATGAAACATGTCCCAATAGATAGATCAATTTATCATTCTTGGAAAATAGATTTCATTCATCAACATTAAATTACAAGTCAAACCATATACTACAACATAGTTAATCCGTTGATAATTCCAATATTCCACCTAGATTAAACTGGATAATCAATCAGACAACACTTCATGGAATCCTGGGGAAATAGAACATAAAAAAGGGGTGAGATCATATGCTTTGTGTGGATAAAAAATATAGTGAATGCTATCAAAATGAATCATAAACGTTCATGGTACGGTATATAAATAAAACACAAGCCTTATAAAACATTATTTCATGTATAATATGGAAAGAATAAATAAAATATTTCCATTTAAAATTTCACATGGACATTCATCCTATCAAATAATAACGTGCAATATCAATAACAATTCTCATTATGAGTGAATGCATAATGTCATGAATCTGAATCAAACATTTGAGGCATTGACCATGAAATCTAAAAATAAACTTTTGTGGCCTCTGTTAAATGCAAAACAAAGTATAATTGGGAAATCCCTTAGAAATTTTCATATCTATATATTCTAATAAGACTAACTGATGCATTGAGGGGCAACAATGGTCCACTTTCATTTCTTACTATTACTTGTACATTCCTCATATTAAAATGGGAAACATAATATGAACATTCATATTAAAACTAAAATATGAAGTCTTAATAGTAAATCTATAAGCCATGAATTGTATAAAAACATCACATCGACAGTCAAACATATCATAAAACCTTCAATATAATACGGAATATCTTATGATAATAATTCAAATTCAATTAAGCTTAAAATCCAACAAAAGATGTCAACATAGATGGAAAATAATTTAATAAAATCAGTAAAACTCTTTTATTGAAATATAAATTTTTTACTTTGATAACATTATAATTGTCAAAATTTATAAAATAACACAATAAAAAGGTATTTTTTTACCATTGATTCCATTACTAATTTTAATCATTTGAAATTAATTAACATTTAACAAACAATTATTTTCATATAAATAAATAGTTAAACAGATTTTGGAAAAAATTGACATTAATGAAAAAGGATTAGATGTATAAATATTTAAAACACTTATAATGATGTTTTAGTAAAATTGGTACTTATAAAAATCATTGAAAATAATCCTTTTTTAAAAAAAATCAGTGACAATGATGATAAATATGTCTTATTAAATACATATGCCTAACCAATCACAGATAATAATGAGACTGTGAAATTAACCCTAATTTATTTTTGAAAATATACATATGTTTTATAAACAAATTTATAATGGGTTTTAACAAATTATTAACATGTACCATAATCATAATAAATTTTATGATATCATATATATGATCGGATAATTACTCGTTTTATTACAATTCCATGTTAATGCAACATTTTGTCTAATAATTGATTTCTATATCACATGTGTTTTGACAGTTATTCTCGATCATGTTACTTAGATAATGATAAAATGATTTATATGTTATATATATTCAGAATATGATAATATAGAATAGATAGATATATGAAATGGGATATATTGTTCGTGGAGATGTTAGGTCATACAAATGCATGAACGTTGTTTCCATTTTCTTATCTTATTGAGTGGAAGTAAGTGAATGAAATATTTGTACATATTTATATATATATATATATCTAGTAGTTTCATTATGTCAAATATTTTATACTTATTCTAAATATATATATTTATAGCCATTATTGTATGTTGATCATGGATGTTGAATCTCATCACATCGTGGAAATGATAATTCTTACGTACGCATGAGCAAAAATATCATTTTATTAATGGAAAATTGTATAGAATATGATGTAATATAAATTATACAGGAAAAATATCATGTTATATTTATTAATTATGTTATTTATATTCATCATTATACTAGTGGAAATAATGAAATGATGAAATATAGTTTACACTAACACAAATAGAAGATAAGTCATATGTATGCAGACATGCTGATATTATTTTTATATGATAGGTAAAAAGAAGAATATTGATTTAAATAATAATAATAAAATATTATCATATATTATATGTTGGGGTTATTATTTTATAATGGTAATGACATAGTAAGAAGAAATAGTAGTAGAAAACAACATTGAAATAAGGGATAAAATGATTACCTCATCTTTGGGTGTTTCATATTGATTTTAATAAAAGGAGTAAATATGTTTGTTTTATACATAATTGGTTTACTCTAATATGAATTTAAGGATGTATGGAAGATATATGGGAAGTTTTTGGCTGATAAAAAGGCTTTATAGGTCTGAATAAAAAAGAAGCAGATGTTCCCTTTTATAGAAGAAGTGAGGGGGACTTTTGAAAAGTCATGAAATATTAATTTATTATAAATTCATATTAGGTTTATAATCCATACAATATATGTATTGTGAGTATAAATCTATTATGGGTCAAATGAAACTCATACAATATGTTTTAGACAAGTTTAGGGTATTAAAAGAACATTATATTATGGCATTACCCCTTATTTAAATAAGTTAAATCTTACCATGTGTTTCTTTATTTTTATACTATATGTATAATATAGTTATGATAAAATTTAAAGATAACATCAATAAGATAATTAATGAAATTATTAACACAATATAAGTCATTTGGATGAATCATAGATTTTTATGACGTTTATATATTTTAATAAAATATTATTTGTTTCATAATATTATTTATGTCAATTTTCACACAATTTAGTAATTTAGTTTTGTTAAAGTCGTAAATTTTTTCCTTCAATCCAAATTCACAAAATCAATTATAATATGTCATAATAATCAATAAAATTTGTGGTCAACATCGAGAAGTTCAAATAAAATTTATTTTAATAATTATAATATCATTTATTTTAATATTTCATTAATAAAGTAATAACCCCATCATCATTGTTTTATAAATAAATTTATTTATTAAATGTATAAAATAATAAATAAAATACCATTATGTAGTATTTTTTTCTTTATAAGGTCCACTTATCGTAAAATACAACATTTATATAAACTATCAAAATATTAACATGGGATTATGTACAATTTAAAGGTAAAATTACATAAAATTATAAACATTGGGTTAAATGATAAAAACTAATATTATTAATCTTTATATCCAAATAAAAATTTAATCTAACTATATAAATAATTTAGATGAAAACCCAGTTTTGATTTAAAATACAATATTCGTCACTATTCATTAAAATATGAAAGATTTCCAAAAAAACAAAACAAACTAAATTTTATATCCATCTTCCAAAGAAGAAGTTTATTTTTTAAAATAAAATATAAAAAATGTGTTGATAATTGGATTTAAAAATTTTTCTACTTTAAAAGGCTGTAAAACTAGGATTTTTAAAAAAAAGTCATTTCATCTGAAAAATGAATTAGTTCTATCAATTTGAATAAGAAACACATTTGATGAATTTTTAAATTATATTTATTATTTAAAATTACAAATGTTGTAAATACTATTAATAAAAACTTTTAAACAACTAGTTTAATAGGTTATGGTGTGTTCAAACTCTTTGTTTCGTATAATGTAAGAAATTGAATTATTTAAAAAGAACCATATAGTGGAAGATTGGCATGATACATTATCCCCAATTTAATAAATAACATCCGCACAATTTTCAAAATTTATTTTTGTAAAAATGCTTGATTAATAAAAATTCCATATTTGCAATCCCAAATCAAAAAAACGATGGATTAAACATCCACTTTAAAATAATCCGAGGTATGAATGTTACCAGAAATAACACATACTAGGGTTCCATATAAGAAATCATAGACATGAAAGAAAATATTACCATGATGATCTGATGGAGAGTGGCATAGAACATTATTAAGAGAAATTTGAAGCCCATAAATCTCTTAAAATGTGATGATCTAAGGGACTATCTGATTCAAAATGTTTTTGGTTTTCATGAACCTTTCCAAAACGTAGAAGAACATGAGAAGAAATAACTAATTGATTTCAAGACAATCTTACCATTGGTCATGCCATGAATACATTCTAATTAATCTCTTATATAAAGAAATGAATGTTGAATTTTTTATTCCTGATATGTTGGAAGATCATGTGATCCATAAATATAATGATAGTCCATACCATCTATCTCATAAAAAATGTTAGCACATGTTATCACATATTCATAAGTCTAACTACAGTGAGATAATACAATAATATAACAAACATCAATTGGAGAAAAACATATACTATCCCTAAATGGATAACATTATAAATCTTCAAAAAACATAAAATCTACATCTTTAGAAATAGGTGAACCAAATCAGATTAGAATTTATCTCCCATATCTCATAGGGATATTCGTAGTTGTGACATTCCAAACATGTGAACTCCTTCATAATATATTCCCTTGAGTCACAAAAAAACCTAAATTATAATTTATCCTTATTGAAAATATCCATGTCTACTTGTTCTAAAATATAATGGAATATTATTTATGTCTGAATAAGTTTTATACATCATCCATGATAGTTTAACCCTCTCGTTGAAAAATCCAAAATTTGTTTCCAAGAAACTATAATCATCCAATTTTCTTATTCAAATATAAAATATATGTATCCAAACATCATTATATTATCATAAGGAACATATTATGGGTTATATTTAACATAATCATATGATCTCAAAATATAATCTTATTCTCATATCTTGTTTCTTGTCTATTGTAAGTATTCTATATATTCATGAAAATACATAGAAAAAAACATTAACTGAATACCCCTTATATAATTCACTTTTCATCATTGATGGATCCAAATACAAAAATACACCCATCCATATAACATAGTGGTTATCATTGAATAGGTCCTTCCATGGATTATTAGTAATTTCTTATTTCTGGTCATTGAGTTGTGTAATTCCCAATATTTTCACATATGTGTCATTAAAATCCATAAAAATTGGTCACTCTATGACCATTTTTCCCATAGATATATCATCATCCACTCTATTTGAGGTGTTCATCAATGTTCTTATTCTATTACATTTGACATGTATAAATAAAAATATTCTTTCCTTTATGCTTCTTAAAATTTGAACATTTTTAAATATTTATCTACCTCTTAAAAAATGTTTTAGGAAAGTCACAAAGATCACATTATTAATCATATATTGTGATAACTGATTTGTTATAATCATAATATCTTTATCTCCAGTCACTATCCAATTTTTTATCTCAAAATCAATAGATTTTCCATCAATATTATTATTAATCCGATTCATTCTAGATTTCTTCATAAAATATAACCAGAAAGAACATGGTGGGAAACACATTTCCTTGAATAAATACACATATTCAAGGGATAGAACATTCAATATATGACCTCTCAGGTTTAATATCAGGTTATCCAAAATCATTACCACATTTCTAGGGTTCTCTTCTATACTTATCCTCAATGTCTATCATAGTATTATAATTTTTTTCTATGTTTTACAAATCTATTTGGATAGTCGTTGTTATACATCGTATGAAAAAAACATTAACTCCCTAACCCCAAAATCTTGAAGACCGTGCATTATTTTAAAATATTGGCACAAAATATGGAATAATGTCTAGAACGACCAATATAATTAGCAGTCTGGGGACATTGATATCATTCATCAACATTACATTAAAAAAACATATCCAAAAACATATATCATCCATTGATAATTCCATTATTCCACACGATTAACTGAAAAAATCAATCATAAAATAACTCCTAGCATCCTAGAAAAATAAAATATAAGATATGGGTGAGCTCAAATGCTCAGTAAGGATAAAAAATATAGTGGAATATATCACAATTAAACATAATATTTTAATTAAATTTACAAAATGAAAGCATAAGACTTTTAATTCATTATCTAGAGCATAATATGTAAATAATAAATCAAATATTTCCATTTAAAATTTTACATTGATATTCTAATATTTGAAAATTTACACAAAATATCTGTAAATAATCTCATAATGGGGGAATTAATAATGTCGGACAACTAGAACATATTATCGTGGCCTTGAACAAGACATATAAAAATAAATGGTTATGGCCTCATCCAATTACATATTTGAAAATAGAGGGGTAATGGAATGGCCCATTCTATATCTGGTTTGTCTCATGAGACCTACCGATGCACCAAGGGGCTATAACGGGCCTCATCAGTCACTTACTTTGTCCAATACAATCTACATATGAAAAGGGGGAAATATAACATAAAAATTAATATTAAAACAAAAATATGAAATGTTAATACTTAAATTATAATCCATGAATGGTAAAAATATTCTCATCAACATTAAAACATATCACAAACCATTTAATACAATAAATAAGATTGTATTATAAAAAATCAAACTCTATTAATCATAAAACCCGATATAGGATGTCGACATAGATGAAAAATAATCTAATAAAATAATTATAACTATTTATTAGAAATATCACTTTTTAGATTGAAAACATTATATTTCACACCGTTTATAATAGAAGTTATTCAAAATAAATTTTTGAATCCAAGTGTCCCATACGACATTGAAACATTTTAAGGAATTAAAATTTTAAAACATTTAATTCTATATAAATAAATTGTTAAAACCATTTTGAAAACATGGAAATTTATGATAATGGTTTAGAAGTATAAATATTTAAAACATTTATTATGATTTTTTAGTTAAAAATTATCTTATATAAAACATTAAAAATATTCCATTTGAAAATAATTTTACGAAACATAGACATGGATGACAAATATGTCCCAGTAAATACAAACGCATACACAATTTTGGATAATAATGTGATTGTGAAATTAACCATTAAAAGAGTCTGATACTCCCTATATATGTCTAAAAATACTTCATAATAGTTTTAAAAAGATTATTATTTCATAAAAAATCATAATAATTTTTGTGATATCATATATAATTGGTTAGTTACTCGTTTTATAAACAATTCCACGTTAATGCAATGTTTTGGATAATAATAACTTTTTTATCAGATGTGTTTTGACTAGTTCTTCTTGATCGTATTACGTAGGTAATGATAAAATGAATTATATATAATAATATTCAGAATATAAAATTATATATATCAGATAGATATATGAAATGTAATAAAATGTTAATGGAGAAGGTAGGTTGTACGTAGGCATAATTCATATTTCCATTTTCTAATCGCATTGAATAGAAATAAGTTAATGGCATACATACATGTATGTATATATAATTCTGATAGAATTATTACATCCTATATTTCATAATTATTCTTAATATATATTTTTACAAATAATCTTTGTTTTTATATTTGAAAGATAAATCTAATCGCTCCATGGAGAAGGTTATATGTACGTACGCACGAGTGACAATATCATTTCCTTAATGGCTAAAATTTATGGAATCGAATGTTATATGAATTTTAATAAAAACCCAAATTATAAAAATCGTTTAAGTCATTTATATTTATAATTATACCCATCAAAATAATTTATAGATGAAAAATATTTTACACCACAATGTGGTGACAGTAAGCCATACACATTCACGCATGTTGATAATTTTTTAAAAGATGCGTAAAAGGGGAAATATTGTTTTCCCATTAACATAAAAAATATCATCAAATTATAGATAATTGGGTTATTATTTTAATATGGTTACAACATGCTGATGAGAATTTACCCATGTGGTACAGGCTCTTTCATTGCATCTAAAAGACCCTAGATCAAATCTGGGCAGGGAATAACCTTCTAGGTATTGTAGAAGTATTATAGCTGGGTACTGTAACATTACTATTGGAGTGGAGACACTGTAGTGGTAGAGGAACTGTAGAAAGCACTATTGTTGTTGATGAATTTTATCAAGAACTATAGAAGTGTGGTACTTTTGCTGAACTGTTCACAGAGGGGTCCTTTGGGCAAAAAAATGGGCTTTTAAGCCTTGTATTCAGGCCACTTTGCCTTGAGCCTTCGAGCAATGTAATGGGTCTCCCTCTTCCCACCCTAATGTGGTCAATGATTTAAATAATAAACTAAGGATACAGACCCATAAATTCAAAATATGGTAGCAAAGTATTACTAGGATGTGGAGGATGAAATGATCTTTGAAATAAGGGATAAAACAATTACCACTTTTTTGGGTGTCGCTATTTGAATATCACAAAACGACTCCATAACATGATTTTCTAAGCAAATGGTGTCCTGTAGGATGAATTGAGGTATTTTGGGAGGTTATTTGTGAATATTTTGGCCAAGAGAGAAGTCATAGATGGTGTGAATAAAAGATAAAAGATTTGACCTTTTATAGGAGAGGTGAGGGGTACTTTAAGAAAGACATGATATATTAATTATTTATAAATTTATTTTAAATAAATAATGGCTCAAAAGTATTTTATTACAATTATAAAATGAGGATGGGTAAAAATCCTCTCATCCAATCAGTTTTATACAATCTCAGGTCTTGAACTTAAACATATCTTTTGGATTTGACCCTTACTTAAAAAATTTAACTCTTACCATGTGTTATTGTAATTTTGTACTCTTTGGAAAAAATAGTTACTATAAAATTCCAAGAAAACCTCAAGTGGATCATTAATAAAATTTTAAACACTATATTAGTTATTATGATGAATATTATATTCTTTGACTATTATTTCATTTAATAAATAGTGAATTTTTTAAAAATTCAATTATGTCAATTTTGACATTATTTAGTAATTTCTATTTTTAATTTTCAAAATAACTTGATTCATTATAATTAATGAATTCAAACTAATATAATATGTCATAAAAATCTGAAAAATTCTTATATGTCATCAAAACATTCAAATTAATTTTATTTTAATATTTATAATATCATTTATTTGAATATTTCCTTAATTAGGCAATCACTGCATCATCATTATGTCTTAAATAAATTATTTTATATAATGTCTAAAAATCTTATATAAAATACCATGATTTGGTATATTATTTTATCTTTATAATGAATATTTATATTTGAATAATCCAATTATATATAACAAATTAAAACTATTTTACTTAATAAGATAGATGTTTATGTTATATTTCGCTTTTTCTTTACATTATATTTTATAAAAGGTCATTATCTAACCAAAATTGCTCCATGGAATCCAAAAAAGACCCATGGATGCTCATGGACAGACATATATAACCCAATAGGATTATGAAACGTGTTAAGGTAGTTTTATAATATTATAATTTTATTTATTTACCATTTTCTATCTGATTTAAACTTTAAGCATGGAAAATAAAAATAATCACTGAAGTTACAATTCAAAACGTCCAAAAATAAAGGGTATATAAGTAATAAATTTTGACCTTATTATTCCAAAAATAGAGTCTATTTTTCTATATTCAAACAATATGATTGGATAAAAATAATTTAAAATTAATTCATGTTTTCAAAACAAGAAAGTGAGTTTTTATGGAGTAAAAAAAATTAAAATATCGACATGTGTTTATGTCTAATTATATATGAAAAATACATCCAATGGAAAAATGATGAATAAATTATAAAAAGAATAATAACATGAAATTTAAAATCCAATTTAAAGGATAATATATCATTTTAATTTATTTATATTAAAATTTAAATTTAAATTAAAATGATGTCATTTTCACCATTCTCTAAAATATGAATGTTATCAGAAAAACAACAAAAAATCTTCCAATGTAAATTTTTATTTGTCACTTCTAAATAATAATTTTACTTTATTCCAATTTATTATATATATATATAGTTAAAACCTTGGATTTAAAAATGGTTCTCCATTAAAAGGAATTAAAACTCTAATTTTGGAATAATACATTTCTTTGAAAATTTGAATTTTTTCTTATATTATTTATAAGAAACAAATAAGTTTATTTTAAAAATTATTTATATTATATGAAATTCAAATTATGGTTAATAATATTTATAAATTCATTTCAGATGTCTAGTTTGAGGTTATGGTGTGCTCGATCTCGATGTTGTGTGTATCACAAACTATTGTATTATTTTAAGAGAAGTATATAATGTTTGATTGGGGTCTTACAATGATATATAATAAATTGGTAAAATAAACCAGATATAATCATGTCCAAAAATGTACAGAAAGAACAAAATTATTTTTAAGTAATCTCAATGTAGTATTCTTAAACCAATATTCATCCCAATATGAGCGAATGAAGCCACATCATCTAAGAAAAAATCAATATTCATAGAATTGAATAGACTCCAGTAATCTGTGATTCTTCATTGAATCATTTTATCACTATTGGAGAAAACCATTTCATATATGTTTCTCCATTAATTGACCATGATTAAATACCTGATTTATGTTGATTAATGGTTATCATGTTGAGAAAAACTCAACCCATGACCAAAAAATGATCCAAATAGGAAAACAATAACTCTTTTTAAATCTAAATACATTCTTATTAATCCTATGTACTTGATCCATTTATTTTGATATGGATCCATAAAACAATTATGTAATACATGGCTTCATATCTAATATCAATGACTAGAAATGAACCAATGATATTTTAATACAATTTCTAAATAAATATTCATTTAAAGGTATATAGAAACTTATGAAAGAAATTAACATTTGGGTAATGAGAGGATCTAGAATCCAATAAAACTCATATGTTAAAATAAAGATAGAGATGTCATACGCATCATAGTTCTACTGAGCATTCTACAAAACCAAAGTGATGTCCATATCATCCTTAAAATATATCAATTTTTTTCATTAGTCTAAAAAAAATTATTTCCTACAATTATTCAAACTATATAGACCATTAACAATATTATTTATGTGTTATATCTTATAATGATGATAATTATATTAATGAAATTTTTGTTATGAGTATTTAAAAGTATCATATTTATTAAAAAACGTACTTTACATGATAAAACATATACAATTTTTAATATCAATTTTACATTAATTTTATATAAAACATAAAATATAAGCATTCATCTTATAATAATGGGAAAAAATATAAAACAAGATAATAATTATATAAAATATAACGATCCCCTTGATCACCAAAATTAATCATAGTCGTGAATAGAACTGTAGAAATGTACTAGAATATTAGTAATGAATTTTTAATGTTTGACATATATATATATATATATATTAGCAGGATAAAATATATATTTAATGAGTAATGAATATAATTTCGTGTTTTTATAAGATGTTGGGAACCTATACAACCATTAGAAATATTGTAGTTAGAATATTAATGTGATTGTTCGAATAATAATCTGTTGGTTGGGACTAGTAAATAAGTCAATAGAATAGTATCCTCACATTTGGAAGTGAAAATAATATTTTTGTATCTTATATTATTATAATATTACATATTTAAAAAGTAATACATTTAAATCAATGATTTAAAAATAACTAAAATAAGAATTAATTTTTTTAAAAACCAAATATATTTTATGTTTTTTGTGATTACAAATATAATAATTGAAAATAAATTTTATTTTTATGAAAATGGTTTATAAGTGGATAATAATACATATTACAATTATGACATCATTTTATGGGACCATATTCATACTTTTGAGTTGGTTAAAAATTATTCATAATATTGAAAGTTGTATTTTTCTAATAAATTGGGATTTAATTTTAAAAAAATTCTACTATTAGTAAAATTATTTTCATTAAATTAATTTAATTTTTTAAATAACTATATAAATTAAATTAAGTGGGATATATTGTTATTTTTTAAATTTGTTGTATTTTTTGTGAATAGTGAAATGTGGTAACATACACAATTTAGCATTATAAGTTGAATACACGAATTCTTGGGTCATATATGGTGTATGAATCCGATATATTGTACAAAAATAAAATGTTTATTTAAAATAGTAACATGAATCATCACTATTGGTGGTTTTGAGCCAAAAATAATGAACTAATTGATATGATATTTTAAAACATGACTCCCTATATAAATACCTCCCCTCAAAGTCCCTTATCCTTAAACCATATAATAATAGTAAGTCTTCATATTTTGGTTCAATTCATTTACAAAACCTCTTCCTCACCTTACTATTTTTTTTGAATTATCATATTACCAATAAATGGTTCATTATGATGAATCTAATGAGGAGACCGCCAAAAGAGAATGTAACTCCCTCAAATCTTTTTTAATTTATATTCTTCCTCATCTAGTAACACAAATTCTATCCATCATGGAATAAAAACTTAAGTATCATATATATATATATATTAATGTTAATGTAATATTTTAATATCTATAATCCATACTCTTATATTATAATTTTATTATAAAAAATATTAATGTCAATAATTTTTTGTTTCACTACATTCCTAATTGATGAGTTTTTATTTTCATTTACCACCTTCTTGAAAGGATTTAATTCAACAAAATGCATTTAAAAGACATAAATTTTTGAAATATATATTATATTTATTTTATGATTGAAAATATGAAAATTATATTAAATATAATTATTATAGTTCAAGACGTTTGGCAAAACCTCCAAAATAATATAACTATATAAAAATAACATTTTTAATTAATGAATCATCCAAACATTGGAAGACTTATTTACATTATTTTCTATTTAAGAAAATTTGAGATATATGAATAATATTTATTTAAAATTCTATATTTTTATTCATATTCTTCAATAATTTCAATAAAAATCATAAAGTCATTCATCATTTGAATTATGGAATGAACACTAACTGAAAAATGACATTAAACCTATTGTCGCACAGAAATGATTATGAATGAAAAAAGTAAACTAATAAAAAATTATCATATAGATATAAAATGTATTCATTTAATTAATTATGTAACCATATATTATTATACATAACATATGTTCATGTTTAGAATGAATATAAAAATTATGTTAATGGATCACACCCAAAACAAATTTTCATTGGACATAATCTATTTCAATATAAATCACATTCCCTTTATTTATGATTTAATTAAATGATTGTAAAATATATATATGTGTGTGTGTGTGTATCTTATATATATAACTATCTTAATTTCCCTTCATTTATAGGGTAATATGTTCCGAAAGTTAATTTCTCAAATCCTTTGTTTATGAAATCTCTATTGATTATGATATAACAAAAGATTATAGAAAATATTTATTTCTATGGTAAATTCATAGGATTATTCATAATGATTGATTTTTTTTGTTTCACACATAATTAGGTATAATTTCTGATGAATTCACCAATAAATCAATCTAAGGCATTAGGTAATATTTTATGTCTCTTGATATGTTACGCATGGGATTATGGAGTGAACCTAGTCTATAATTAGAGTATATCCACCATGTGATGTTGTCTAAATGGTCATCCATGACTTATTTATATGTCATCTTATATGCATCATCATCATGCGTACGTTTTGATGATTTTATTATTTCATTTTTATTATGTTACTTGACAATATAGTTATTCATGAGCCCCGTATATTATGATATCATGTTTCAGAATTTGGCTCATATACTCTACTTCGTTGTCATGTTTTTTCTCTTAAATGGATTTTTAGGTCACCCAATTATTATATGAATTAACTATGTTATAAATTTTATTTTGGGATGTTATAAATTACATATTATATAAATAATGAGAATAAAATATTTATATTGTGCTTTAGTTTATTTTTGATGTTACATTACCCAAAACTATATGGAAATTTGATGAAAGAACTATAAAAATTTTCACTTGTCTTATAAATTCATAAAGGGAATAATTAAATATATTTTCTCTTTGATTTTATTAAAAATAATTCTCATTTCATTAAAATAAAATAAGAACCTCCACATGATGATTCTATATGTATATTCTTTTAATATGGGTGAGGTTTTTTAGAACACCACTCTCAATAATATATGATTGATTAAACAGCTTTACCTCAACCTTCTAAAAAGAGTGTTTCGGTGCGGATGTGCGTCGGGTTTCCGTTTCGACGCTGTTCCTCCAGGACGTGTTCGCGTGTGCTCCCGTCGACCCGAGGGGATGGGAGCATGGCTTGTGGCCCCGCAGTCCCGCTTTCCAAAGGCGGGCGGCATCCATCCCTTATTCAGGGACGTCTGCTCCTTGATCGAAACCGGGATGATGGGACGTCAGCTCCTCCTTCCGTGGACGTCTCCTCGGAACTTGTCGCCTAATCCGGGTCTCCCTCATAGATTTAAGAATGTTCGTGAATCTTGTTCCCGGCTCCATATCTTCATGGACACCAGTTAATTACACTGCTTCCGCCCAGACGCTCCAAGGGGGTCTGGTCGGGGCAGCAACCTGCAGTGAGGAGGCCGGGTAGCTCTGGGTGCTGGGGGCGTGTCTTAACACTGCGGCTCTACTTGTCTGCCTTCCGTCCATAATAGGGCTTCTCGAAGGCGTGATGGCCTGAGGCATCCCGTGCTGGGTGCGGGGAACTACGTTACCTGAGGTTTTCCTCAGCTTCCCATGTTTAACACGGGGTATGCCGCGAGTTTAGAATCCAACGGGGATGGCATCAGACTGATCAACACGAGGAGTGGATCAGATGACAGACCCCCTTACGGGGAACCTCCGACGCTGGGGCCAGCACATGGGTGGCTTCCTGAGTGAAGTGGAGTGGAATGAAATGGCATGACCCCACCGGGATGTGGCGGCTCGGTTAAGGATCAGGATGGATGATGGAGTGAAGAGCTTTGACCCCGTAGAGGCTTCCTACGTACCGCGCGTTAGCGCGGATCAAAGTCAACGTAGTTCGGATATACAGTTTAACGTCATGCTGGAAGATGGAAAGCCGACTCACGAAGGGGTCGAGGCTACCGGGCGGAGGATTGAACCGAACCACCTCACACAGAGGGGGATGGAACGACCGGGTGGTTCAACGCGAATGTGAACCCGGGAGGGGTCCACTGATGGACGAACCGACGTGAATACTACTAGGATGACCAGGTGGTGGGCTTGATCCTCAGGGAGGCTTCCTACGTACCCTGTTTAGGACACAGGGATCAAAGTCCACGTAGTTCATTCTGTCAGGACATACGCACTGAGGGAACCTGAGTGCGGCAAAACACAGTTGGAGAGGGAATTGGGCCGAAAGTAAGAGACACCTCGATCCATGTCACGCCCTCTACTGGCTTCGGTAGTGGGAAAGCGCAATGGAGATACACATGTGTAGTCCCCCACAAGAAACTAGGGGTTTGTAATACCCTACCCCCGTGGGCGAAGGCCACTCCAATCCCGACATCCCTGCAGAGACGAGCGGGTGGGGGCCACATCCAAACTGGGGGGGACCCTGCGTGCGAGGCACGGGATCGGGTGATGCGAACGGTTTAACGTCTTTCCAGACGAAGTACAGTTTAACGTCGTGTGTTGAGGACGAAGCGGACAGTTTAACGTCTTGCCGGACGAAGTACAGTTTAACGTCGTTTGTTGAGGACGAAGCAGAGTTTGGGGCTTACACCTTGAGGAGTCCCATATGCTAGGCAGTTTAACGTCGTGCAGCTCGGACGAATGCAGTTTAACGTCATGTTGGACGATGGATGCCTGGCAGTTTAACGTCCTGCAGCGCGGACGAATGCAGTTTAATGTCATGTTGGACGATGGATACCTGGCAGTTTAACGTCCTGCAGCGCGGACGAATGTTGCCGCCGATGGGTCCGTGTCACTTCGCGCGAGCCTGGAGGGCCGCACGGGAAGACAACGCACGGTGCGGGCACCCATGATGAAGATCATCGGGCGCCATGCAGGCGGGTACCCTCAGGGGGTTAAAGGGGGCGACCCTGGCAGTTTGCGCGCAAAAGAAGAGCTTGGCGCGCAATACCGCGGGTCGGCGCGCAATTGGGCGTGCTGGGGCACAATTGGGCCAGCGCTTTGAGCGCGAAAGATGGAGATTGCGCGCACCGGGCCTCTGATAGTGCGCGGGGGCAAAAAATCATTCTTTAACGAATGGCCACTTAGTAAGGGGGGGTGCGCGCAATCGGGCTGGATTGCGCGCACCCGGGGGGAAATTGTGCGCAAGAGGCTTATTTTATGCGCGAATGCCTTCGGGTAAGGAATTAGTCAAAGGAAAGAAGTTAAATGGTTTGCGCGCGAAGCCGAACCCCGAGGCATGCTTGCGCGAAATAAAGGAGGTTACCTGAAGATCGGCATTGCGCGTGGAGGGGGTGGAATTGCGTGCACGAGCGACTCTTCGAATTCTTGCAACCTCTAAAACGTCGGGGGTCGCCTTGTATTTATAGGCAACCCCGGCCGCGGAATCTTGCCGCCGGCGCGCAATTCATGGCGCGGGCGCAGAATTTCCTTCCCGGGCGCGGAATCGGGGCCCCGGGGCGCAAGGGAGTCGCGCGGGCCGTGGGCGAGCAAAATTGCGCGCCGGCCCAACGCATTTGCGCGCATCCTGGGAGGATTGCGCGCCGCACTTCAACTTTGCACGCTGGCCTCCAAAATTCCGCGCAAGGCCTCCGGGCCTTCCGAAACGTGCCTCTGACTCCAAATATGACCTCGCTTTCCGCATCCGGAACTTCGTTTGGGAACAACAGACTTTTCCGGCGTCTACAAAAGCCCCCCCTCGGAATCTGATCGGCGAGAGGTCGCAACGATCGGGTTCCGAGGGAGACGCCGGAATGCCGAAGTCCTGGGTGGCGCGGGACTGTGGCGCGCACAAAGGGCGTCGGGTGCGAAATTCGCTGCTGTGGTTGCGCAAAACGCTTTCCGCGTAGCGCGGACACCCGGCATCACCTATAAATAGGGGACCTGGGTCCCCCGTACCGTACACAGGCCTTCCACGCGACAAGCTTCCAAGATCTCGTGCGCGAAATTGCCTTTGCCGGCGTGAAATTCGTCCGTTTGGTGCGCAAACCCATCCGGATTTCGGCTTGTTTTGCGCGAACACCCGGGGTTTTGCGCGACAGACATCCCAATTGCACGCCGTCCACTAGGATTGCGCGTCAACTCCAAAATTTCTCTACCAGCCTCCTCCGATCCCGCACGCCTCATCCCTTAACACACACGACTCCCAGAGCTTCTGAGATGGCCGCGAATCAAGTGAATGAGGGGGATGCCGCCATTCGCAGAGCTGAGATGGCGGCGAACGAGGAGGTCTACGGAGCCAAGGAGATTTTTTCCGACAATCAATACTTGTTCGACTTGCTGACGCCGGCCCAGAAGACGTATCCGCTGTTGGAAAACCTGCCACACTGGAACTACGACATCCTAGATGAGGTTCCGGTGCCGGGGTTCGAGGTTGATGCGCCACGGACCTGGGTGACTCGGGAGGACGAGCTTCTCTGCTACAACATCACCAACAATGGGCATCCTGCCAGGGAGACCAGGAACTTAGATGTCTATGTCCTGAACCTGAGGACGCGAACCATTACCGGGGGTGAGCCTACTACGGAGAACTCCCCAGCCCTCTACTCGAGCACGTATCGCCAAAGTGTCACTGACGACACCAAGGGCTGGATGAAGGACTGGGACTTGCGGTCTGGGGGAAATTTCACCAGTGAGTGGGCCTGGGCGTTCTGGGTACGTCACACCTGCGATCACTTCGCGGAGGAGCTGCGATACATCGCCCTGTTTGAGGCGGTGTGGACGTCACAGTTCCACTTCTACCAGCAGCCCGACCTCGGGCCGGAGCTGTTCACCCGCTAGTCCCCGGATACCAAAACCTTCCATACTCATCATGGGGAGGTTAGCATCGGTCTCTGGGACATCCACTGCATCGGAGGTATCCCGCTGGAGGGTTACCAATATGATGAGTTCCTGCCTCCGAAGAACACCTGGGACGACAGGTCACGGACTCCCATTCTGACATGGCATCTACTGGACCTGGCTACGCAACGGCTAGGGGTCAAGGACTTCCACAAGGACATAGCCTACAAGGAGTAGTTCGGCCAGTTCTTGGAGCACGACCCAACATTCAAGATGCCAGGAAGGGGGAAGCGGTTCCCGGCCGCGGCTCAGAGGAGCCGGAACGGTTCGTACTGGCGGGTCCTGGAGACGGGCGACTACCGCTCATGTGGGTACCGCGTCATCGAGGCCTGGGACCCAAATGTCCAGTACGCGGCGTTCCTGGCCGCCTTTTTGAGTGGGTGGATCCTTCCTGTACGGGACGCGAGGATGGGCGTCCGCCCGACGACACTAGTGATGGAGGGCGCCATGGCCTCCAACAAGAGATACAACCTCGGGGTCCCAGTGCTGGCTAAGCTGTACACCATCCAGGGACGCATCTCGCGAGGGGGGTCGCCACGAAGGATCGGTGGCCCCTTTCAATTCTTCCACGGATGGGTGGCTACTCAACTCGGTGGGTACACGTTTCCAAACGTCGTCATTCCTCCGGGCAACGGCCTGCGACCCTCCCTGCTGAACATCGCGGGGGTCGCTCCGATGACCCTAAATGAGGAGGGCATGAGGATTCGGATTGGAAATCATGCCAATTTCAACTTCGGCCCGTTCCACACTCCCGTTGGCCAGATGATCGACAATGGAAAGGGTCCGCTGGAGCAACACGAATACTTCCTGAGCATGTGGGGTGGGGTGCTAGTGGCTCGGATCGACGTGAAGGTGATCTGCGAGCCCTACGTGCCAACCCGGTTCGCCAAGCAGTTCGGGTGCCTTCAACGGATGACGAAGAGGGTATTCACTGCTGTCCGGGAGGAGACGAACCCTTGCGTCCTTCGCCAGATGTGGCTAATGTTCGCCGCTTTCAGCTCTGGCGATGCCATCACTCTCCCTCCTACCGGGGTCGATGCAGGCTTGGCAACCGAGTACGCCGAACACTGGGCCATCGCGTACCCCGAGGGGCTTCTACGGAAGCCAGTTTGGCGGCTCGAGGTCACCCGTGCGGAGACCGGGCATCAAGGAAGGAGGCGAGGCGCCGTCACGCAGGGGAGAACGGAGGCGCACCAAGCAGCAGAGCTGGCGCGGGCAGGGACTTCGGTGGCGGGCACATCGCAGGCTGCCGCCACGACTTTAGCGCCCAGAGAGGGGGCACATGCGGTGGTCAGGGAGCGGCCCGGGAAGCAGATAAGGCGTCTGCTCGAACCCTCTCACGATGCAGTCTTCCCAGCGCTGTGGTCGGCCTGGATGTCCCTACGGCAGTCGCTGGGGACCGAAATCATCTGGCAGAAAATAACCAGAGAAGGGATACATCTTCCAGAGGTCGGCCTCCTTCAGGTCGCCGACAGAGTGAACTTCCACCGGCGGTATGTGTATCTGACAGCCATGGACAACTACGTGTGCCAACGTGGTCAGCGTGCGGAGCCTTCCCTTCTGGTGAAGCTGATGCTCGGTCTAGAGCCTCCTCCAGAACAGATGCCGCCGGAGGAAGGTGATAGTAACGATGACTCCGAGGAGGAGGAGGAGACTGGGGAGGATGAAGGCTCGGAGGGAAGGTCCCGTCCGGGGAGCCCGCGGGAGAGCGAAGAGGTGGCCGGCTCCGACAATATCGATATCACCGAGCTCCTCGAGGTCCGCTTCTATCCCTACTCAACCTGCTTCGTCCATTCTCTTATGCAGCTTCTAACCCATTTCTTCACCTTCCTCAAGAGTGCACGGATGTTGGTCAGGCATCCTCAGTAGGAGTAGGAGAGGCACCGGCAGGACAGGGCGGGGGCCAGACACCCATCATTGAATTGACAAGCGCTGAGGGGTCCCCTGCTGCAATTGCTCCTGCGGCTGCCGGGATAGTGGAAGATGATGCTTTGGATTCTCGTAAGTCTTCTTACTTTACTGTTGGTGCTTTCCGTTGACGATCCGTGACTAACCATGGCATGCCTTGCGCAGTGATCTCAATACTGGAGGCTCGCCGGGCTGTCGAACCCGGGCCATTCACGAGTGGACCAGTGGCAGATATGCCGCCTCCTCCAGAACAGACTTCTCACACCGAACCGGCCCCACCAACTGCTGATTAGGGGGCAGCGGACGCCGGCGGTGCTGCCATCGGAGAGAGGTCGGGGGCTGACGAGGGTGTCAACGCCGCTGGGGCGAGAGAAGAAGGTCGCCCAGATGTTGGGGAACCTATCCCCTGTGAGGACATCCCAGGGGCGGACCCTGCAGCAGACCTGCTGGCTGCCTTCCCTGCCTACCGGCCTGCCGACCCCGAGGAGATGGACGACTCGGAAGCGGAGGCGGTCGAGGAGAGCCGGATAACGCGCCGCAAGGGGTGGAAGTGCATCCAGCGCTTCCTCAAGCGAGACCCATCGGAGTGGCTGGGGCACATGGGATCACTTCAAACCTGGCTGCGCTTCCTGTGTGCCGGGGGAGATGATGCTCAACGCCTCCATTTGACGGTCCGTGATTTCATGGCCGAAAAGATGTGCGAGAGCCGCCGGCGTGCCGACGTCGCACAATTTAGGGACATGTCGGAGAACACGCGGGCGCTCCTTGTGGTGGAGCAGGAAGTCCGGCGCCTCGAAGGGCAGGGGGCAGAGAAGGAGGCCTTCGTAGCAGCGTGCACTGAGCTTGTGGAGCAATTGACGGCCCAGCTGGATGATGCCCAGGTACAGATGACGGAGGCGGGCCAACAGATGGTCACACTTCAAGTCGAGCGGGAGCGTGCACAAGCCAGGATCAACGAACTGCGTGCTACGACCGCCGATGAAGAGAGGTCATGCAGAGAGTGAGAAGTAGCCCTGGAGGCCGCCAGCCAAAGGGTAGCGGCATTCGAAAGATTCATTCAGCACGCTAATCCCTAGGGGATTTGTTTTTGCCATTCCCAGAACATTTTGCTTCTGCTACTCAATACATCGATCCATTTGTATGAACCAATATATTTATCTGCATCTTTTGGGCTTAACGTGCTCAACCACAATTCATTGTCTTGCGGGAGCGTTAACCAAGCTTTAGGCATCCACAATTGGGCCAGGATTTCTAAAGAAGAGAGGGAGGTCATTCCTAGGAAGGGAGACCTCAGACCTAATCAATGTACCATCCCCCCATCTTGTTCCGACACACGAGAGGGACAACTCTAGGGGCGTTGAGATTTTATCTGAACATAGGGAAATGAGAAAGGGTGAATCGTGTGTCCCGAATTCAGAAATCCACGACCGTCGGCCTTCCAGGAAATGCCCAAGACGGCAAGCGGACAATGGATCAATCGACCATACTAATTCAATAGACGGACCGAAAGTCATCATTCATATTGAAGGAGGCAGATCACATGTCATCATCAATACCACTTTGGGGGTTCCTTCAGACACAAGGGTGGAAATCCGGATCAAAAGGGCATGCGAAGCATGGGGCGAAGTGATGATTTGTTCAGACAGAATCTAACGCTCCCAAAATTGCGCCACCGTGGTGAAAGCGTATTAGGCAGATGCACTAATCTGGCCGTGAATCACCCCAATTCTCAAACAGAACCTCTTTGACGAGGCAACTGTCGCTTCCCATCATTGCAATGGGGCATCCCGAGCTGAGTCAGGGAAAATATCACAACCGCACCACTCTACTAGAAGCCAGGCCAAACGACCGGCGACGAGGAGGGGTAGGACTTAGCGATCCCTGAGGATGGACCCGAGTCGAGATGCCTGGGCATTCCTACGTACTCCATCAGGCTGGAGATCAAGCTACACGTAGTTCTGAGAGTGCAGTTTAACGTCATGCAGGACGTAGAACCCCGATTAGGGAGATCTTAGTTTAAAGTCGTAGAGCTCGGACCATAGGGACCTCAAAGTACGCCACATCGTGGTCCTATCCCCTGGATATGAAAACATGCACTGAGGGATAGTGTCAAGAGTGCCGAGATTTTGCCTGGTCAGAATGGGGGGTGGAAAACGTAATGTGAATCATGCGGCCATTCACTCAAGGACTTGGGGCACCGGCGTAATGATATGGGAGTACTGCCGACCGTGGCGGAGAAGCAGCATCAATATCGCACTGACCGTTGATGGAATGAGGCAGAAAACGAGCATCAACCGCTCAAGCGCAGGATTCATATCGATTTTCTGCCCAAGGCCCTTGGGGGCACCTGCCCGGATCGGTGGGAGAGCACTGAGGCATTGTATCCTGACCGCTCACGGGGGTTCCACCCAGGGCGTAGGCGATGGATCCGACTGAAGGGGATCATGAAGCCTGAAAGGTGGAAGGAACCTGACCAAGCTGAACCTGACCCTCCTGGAAATAGACCAGAGTACTCTTGACACCGGTGGACCACTGCAAGGGGTCGAGGGACACGCCTTGAGGGTGACCCGAAGGCGGCGAATTCCCAAGAGAAGGGGGAATCTTTAAGAGGTGGGGGCTGGACCCGAAGTTTCAAACATCCGGGCGTTCCTACATATCCCATAAGGATGGGAATCAAGCCACACGTAGTTCATGAAGCACGGCGCAACACAATCGGGCACCAGTGCGGGGAGGGGTGCGGGTCTGGCCCTCTCACCCAAAAGATGCGGTATTTGATATTTCTTGTTTGTCCTCAAAGGTGGATGGTTTTTCTTTGTGCAGCGGCATGACTGTGATTAAGAAATCCCTGGCGTCGCCACAATAATCAAGCCATTAAAGGAATTGATAAATGGCGTGGTTATTAACCAGCGCCCAACGTGAGTGTCCCCTGAGGAGAACATCACAATGCAGTGCCGTTTCTCGTCGGGTGGCCAAGACGATCACAGTTTACAGTCGTGTGGTAAGACCAAGCAACACAGTTTAAGGTCGTGTGGCTTGGACCAAGCAACACAGTTTAAGGTCGTGTGGCTCGGACCATGGAGGAATCTGCTTATTGCGGTACAGCGGACACAGCGGAGGTGGGGACACATCCTAGCCCTGCGGTCACGCACAATTCCAGGAGAAGGATCCTGGGATAGGGGCCTGCATATGTCTATCAACCGAGGGGCAGAGATGCTAGACTCCAGCTATGCTGGGCCCAGAATGCGATTGTTCGGGCGACTCCTTCATCCTCATGGGGACAAGGTTCTATCTACACATGTCCCTTAGGGAGGAAATTAGCACATATCCTTGGTGCTCAGATCGTGGGAGCCTCAAAAGACACCATTACCCTGGTTGGCCTGCCTAACGTGTAGAGGTGTACTGAAGGTCAGTATGAAGAGAGAGAGTGTCGAGATTCCACTACAACGCACAGAGGCAGAGTGTGATGAGGACTGCGCAGCCAATGTTCAGAGCCTGAAAGAGCCGACATGGCGATCAAGGACGTTGCTGACCACACTCGCAACACAACATCCGATCGCGTCAGCCTAGGATGAGGCAAGCAAACGAGCATCAACCGCTCAAGCGCAGGATTCATATCGATTTGTGGCCCAGGAATCGACCCGGAGTGGTAGGAGAGCACTGAGGCATCGTATCCAAACTGCTAACGAGGATCCCTTTGAGTGAAGGCTCGAACAAGAGGAAGCGCGAGGCCTGACAAGTAACACAGGACTTGTCGGGATTGAATCCGACACTACAGGTCATAGACTGGAGTACCCAAAACATGTTAACAGATCACCGGAAAGGGTCGGAGGACTCACCATGAGAGCAACCAAAAGACGGGGTTGGACCTGAAACACAAACGTCCAGGCGGTCCTACGTATCCCATAAGGATGGGAATCAAGCCGTACATAGTTCTTGAGAGGCAGTTTAACGTCATGCAGGACGATAAGGGGTGTAAGGTAGTCCCACACACGGGGGGACGCGTACGGCGCGACCAGTAGACCTGCGTTAATGAGGACACAATCCCCCGCTCACGCCATATGCCTCGCACAAAAAGGAGGGGAACTCGGGCCAGAGGCCCAACGCGGGATAGAGATTCCCGGGAAATGGGGATGGGCCCGAAACATGAATGTTCAGGCGGTCATACGTATCCCATAAGGATGGGAATCAAGCCGCACGTAGTTCTTGAGGTGCAGTTTAGCATCATGCGGGACGAATGCAGTTTAACGTCATGCGGGACGAATGCAGTTTAACGTCATGCAGGACGAATGCAGTTTAACGTCGTGCGGGACTAATGCAGTTTAACGTCATGCGGGACGAATGCAGTTTAACGTCATGCGGAACGAATGTAGTTTAATGTCGTGTGGGACGAATGCACTCAGGCAAAGTACTGCTTGAGGAACCGAGCGTTGGTGGGAGGAGTAATACTCTCACCATCCATAGTCGCTAGGGAGTACGCGCCATTAGGATAGACCTTGTGGACGACAAAAGTTCCCTCCCACTTGGGCTCCAACTTGGGCGGCTTCCTGCCGTGGATCATTGGCGCTCTTAGGGCCAGTACTAGGTCACCCAACAGAAAAGAGCGGAGGAGAACCTTCTTATTGAAGGCTCGAGCCATTCTACTTTGATGCCTCTCCAAGATGTTCAAAGCGCAAAGCATATTCTCATCCAGTGATTCCAACTCGACTAGACGGGCTTCAGCAGCTCTGTCTGGCGCTTGCTGGTCGTAGACCACAGTGCGCAAGGACGGTAACTGGATCTCGATGGGCAGGACGGCCTCAGCTCCATACACCAGGGAATAAGGGGTCATCTGGGTGGAATTGCGAGTCGTCGTCCGATAAGCCCAGAGGGCGTTGGGGAGCTTGTCCGGCCAACTCTTCTTGTTCTGACCAACCATATTTTGCAGAATGTTAGAGAGGGTTTTCTTAAACGGCTCAATCTGCCCATTTTCCTGCGCATGATAGTGAGATGTATGGTTCGAGCGAATGATGTACTTGGCGTACAACTTCTTCAACTCGGCTGCTCAGAAATTGGCTCTGTTATCCGTGAGGATAGCGTGAGGCACTCCAAATCGAAAAATGATGTTGGAGGTCACGAAGTCAGCGACAGAACAGGATTTGACCTCTCTGAGCGGAATCGCCTCTGCCCATTTGGAGAAGAAGTCTGTGGCGGTCAGAATGAACCGGCACTTGCGAGCCGTCGCCGGAGGGTAAGGTCCCACAACGTCCATCCCCCAGACTGCAAAGGGCCAAGAATACCTGGTGGTATTGAGAGTCTCCGGCGGCCGATGCACAAATTTCGCGTGAACCTGGCACGCATGGCACTTCCTGGCGTACTCGATGTAGTCATGGATCATGGAGGGCTAGAAGTATCCCAACCTCCGAATCTGGTGGGACAGCTTCGGCCCAGTCTGGTGGGCACCGCATGAACCAACATGAACCTCTTGCATGACTCGTGGGATCTCAACTCCCTGAAGGCAGCGGAGGAGAACACCATCAAATCCGCGTCTATAGAGGATCTTCTCCAGGCCGAGACTGCTCTGGAGGACAAACTGCGATGCGCGGCGTCGAACTCGCTCGCGCTCGGCCCGATCCGATGGGAGAATGCCATGTTGGAGGTACTCAACCAAGGGCTTCCTCCAATCAGGGGCTGGTTCGACTGCCATATCTGTGGTACTCGGGGCTCCAGGCACAGGGGAAACAGTGGTGAGATTACTTACCGATGGGCCGCGATCTCCCTCCGGGATAACGGGAGCGATGATCCTGCGGTGCGTCACGCGGACGATCAGGTTGTCCTGTTCGGGCTCTGCGAGTGACTCAGCAAGGCTGGCCAAAGCATCTGCTCGACCATTCTGCGACTGGGGAATATGGACAATTTCTGTCCGAGAAGGGAACTGGGCCATCAGGAGGAGGGTGCACTCCAGCAATGGCACAAGTTCCGGCTTCCTGACAACATAGTCGCCATTGATCTGCTTAACGACCAGCTCGGAGTCCCCTTTCACACACATATGGGGCACGTCGATCTCGAGAGCTAACTCGAGGCCAGTGATGAGGGCATGGTATTCCGCCTCATTGTTGGTACAACCCTCTGACAACAGGAAAGAGTATGGCAGCACGGCTTGCTCCGGGGTAATGAAGATGATACCCAAACCCACTTTGTTGAGCTTAGGATCATCGAATCTTCTACCGGTGGGGCTCTGTGAAGCACCGTCAAAGTGCATCTGCCAGCATGGATCAGCACGATCGACCGAGAGAACGGCCTCATCAGGAAAGCCTAGATGCAGCGGCTGATCCGCAGAGGTTGGGTGAGCAGCCAGAAAGTCCGCCAATGCATTCCCTTTGATGGCCTTCTGAGACACATACCTAATGTCGAACTGCTGGATAATCACATCCCACCACGCTAGACGGCCAGTCAACATAGGCCGGCTCAGGATATATTTCAACGGGTCTACCCGAGAAACCAACTGTACCTCGTGGTGCTGCAAGTAGTGCCGTAATTTCTGTACGGCAAATACGAGCGCCAGGAAGCTCTTCTCGATGGGGGAATACCTGACTTCCGCATCAAGGAGCATGCGACTGAGGTAATAGAGGCTATTCTCTGTTCTCTCGTTGTTCTTCTGGGCGAGAAGGGCACCCAGGGACCGTTCCAGGGCGGTCACATAAAGGACCAGCGGCTTCCCGGATACAGGCGACATCAAAACCGGAGGTTGAATCAAGTATTGCTTGATTTCTTCGAAAGTGGTCTGACACTCCTTATCCCATACATAGGTGGCACCTTTCTTCATGAGCCGAGAAAAGGGCTTACACTTGCCGGCCAGGTTCGCGATGAATTGGATTATATAGGCTAAGTGTCCTTGGAACCCTTGTAGTTCCCGGATGTTGCCTGGGGGAGGCATCTGGCTAATCACCCTGATCTTCTCTGGGTCGATCTCAATACCCCGGTATCTTACCACAAAGCCAAGAAACTTCCCGGAGGTGACCCCGAAGGCACACTTCAACGGGTTCATCTTCAGGCAGCGAGACCGGAGGAAGCCGAACACTTTCTCAAGATCTTTGAGATGGTCCTGACGCTGGCGCGATTTAACCACCAAGTCATCGACGTAGCATTCCACCAGTGTGCCGAGGATTGCCTTGAATATGCGGTGCATCGCCCGTTGATAGGTGGAACCTGCATTCTTCAGGCCGAAGGGCATGACCTGGAAACAAAAGATACCTTGGGGGGCCCTGAAGGCAGTGAACTCCTCATCCTCAGGGGCCATCCAGATTTGGTTGTATCCGGAGTATCCATCCATGAAGGAGAGGGCTTGGAATCCCGCCGTGGCGTCGATCAACATCTCTGTCACCGGAAGGGGAAAATCATACTTCGGACAGTGGCGGTTGAGATCGCGGAAGTCGATACAGACTCTGATCTGCCTGTTCTTCTTCCTGACCGGCACAATGTTGTCCAGCCATCTGGGGTACTGAACTTCCCTCACGAAGTTGGCTTTGATAAGCTTGTCAACTTCGGCCTCAACCATGGCACCGTGGAATGGGTGCATCTTCTTGGGAGGCTTCTTGAACCCGCGATGGTTCACCGGGAGACCAAGGCGGTGGACGGATACCTGAGTATCTAGCCCCGGCATCTCGTCATAGCCCCAAGCGAACACATCACGGTGCTGTCTGAGGAAGTCCATGTACTGTTGCCGCTCCTCAGAGGGAATGGCGGCACCGACCAATGTGGGTCTTGGATCTTCTTCGGTTCCAAGGTTCACCTGTACTAAATCATCGACCGTGGCGGAGACGCCCTCCTCAAAGGCTGGGGGTGCATCTTCCACGTCCTCTAAATCATGTTTTTGTGGTCAAAAAATATTTTATTCCTTTCACTAAAATGAATGTGTTACTAAATTTTGAGTGTGTTCACACAACTAGATGTTCAAGGTCATGGGTTGGATAATTATTATCATGTAGAAAAATACGACTAGATACAAATGTAGATACATGATCATGATTTATAATAAAAATCCCAATCCTAACCCCTGACGTAGAGATTCCTGGCCTCTAGAAGTTTCATCAATGGTGTTGTAGTCATAATATGCTTCAAATAAACAAAAAATCCAATCACTTATCATCCTATGAAAAAATTAATTCATTCTGAGTTAAGGAATTCATTTTAAAATCCATCATTGAAATGTCCTTAATAAACCAATGATAACACAATTCTGAATCCAAGGGGATCTAAATCATGGAATCATTCTGTGGGTATTCACATGTCATATCAACTTATACCATTTCTGGGTCAACATGAATTATTTGATCCAACAAAAACTGTACCAATAAATTTTCTTCTCAAATACAATAATCAAATTTTTATTTCCTGACATATAGTTAGTGGTTTTTAAAAAATGAATGAATTTATCTTAGAAAAAGAACATGATCCTCCATGAACATGAAGTAAATTTGAATTTTATCCAAAAAAACAACCATAATGTTATTAAGGTATTAATGGGAAATCATATTCATTAGATCCATAAATACAATAGGTGAATTTTTTAGACATGATAGCATGAAAATGTTCACATGATGGATGTACCAGCTCCAAAAGATTTTTTCTAAATGTCATATTATTATATTATCCAAAGATGGTAACATGATAGAAGATCAATATTTGATAACCACTTGTTCCTTTTAAACTGATACAATGAAGAATCATTCAATGGTAATGGATACTATTTTTATAGTGAAAATATTAAATTTTCAACAATTCACTCATTATTGAAATGAAAAATCATCTTTCATAGAAAATATGACTAAAATGGTTAATGGTTACACACTAGAATGTAGAAATACAATTTATATAAATCATAACACATAGTTTTCAGATCATTTATTTTAGATTATTGCATGTTGTAAGAAGGAATAGACCCAGGTAGAGTTATGATCCCTAAATCGATAGAAATATCAACCTACATTAACAGTGAAATCCTTGTAAAATCAAAAGAAACGATGTTGGAAAACTCGATGAAAACTAGATAAAGATAACATATAATATATTCTCTCTCTAGATGAAATTAACACATAAATATCACTTTCACATACATGGGATAAGATCGTATGACTCTATATGACCTCATTTCCCATTTACCTTTAATGATACAACACACCCTACCTGTTGTGGAAATGGAGACTCATCAAGGATGAAAATTAATCTGGGTTTTATTAATAATGATCCAATCCATCCTGAGTATAGTGTCAAAGAAACTTCATGTTGATTGCCAAAAAATTCAATGGGGGTTTAAAATCATCTAAAGAGAAAACCAAAGAAGCACTTCAGAGACCCTGTATTATCTACATTAAATGGTGTGTAGTAATATCAATCAGATAAGATTAAATATATGTACTAATATTTAGTTGATTAAACAAAGGGGTTGAAATAAATGAATTATGTGATGTAGTATCAAATAATGTGGTGACTAATGAAGAATATATAGTTATGGTACATATCATGGTAACTGGAACGTCATCCACTTTATCTAGATAATCATTCATTTAATGAATAAGAGTTATATCAGATTTCTATAGTTGGATCCCCATTGATCATGTAAAATATGATTGTGATACAATTTTAGAAAGATTATATGATCATGTTCAACTATACGAAGTGATGTAACCATCACAAATAATTTAAAGTGACCTATGCATTTTAAGGGGAAAAAATCGTGGGTGACACAATGTAAAACCTCATTGAGTACCCTGGGAATCCTCACTAGTAATAAAATTAAAGGGCCTTATCCAACTACAAGTGGAGGTCTAGAAAAACCATGTTGTCAAGATCCACTATGAAAATCATCATTCATAATCTTCTATATAATGAAATTGTCAAAGCACATGGTGAAAAGGAATCTCCAATGATCCCTAACATTGAATCTAGGTCTATTTCTACCATCATCTCTTTATCCAAGACATCAAAATAAGAAGGTATAATCTACAAGGAATCCTGATAATGAATATTAAATCACAATACCAACTCAACCATTGATTATTCATCTTTATATGCCATACAATCTTTGGAGAAAAACAAACTAGCTCAATAAATTAGTTCCTATCTACCTGATTGAGTTTCAAAATCATGATATAATAGATAAAAAACATCGAATATGGATATAAATGTAGGTGAAAATAGATTTTATGTCATTCCACTTTATGCCCTAAATTTTATATGTCATCAATATTATGTATCTCTGTAACCTTCATGGACCATCCAGCATGATAGTGGCACAAGTCACTATTATTTCATCAAGTGCATCCAGGAGCTCAAAAAAACATTCAATACTGGTCATCCATTCCATATCATATTGGGGTCTTTGGAGCCTTAAAACACTAGTGAAATATACTAAAGGCACTCCAGAGAATGATAATCGATATCACCCCTTCAAGGTTACCGATTTTGTTCCAGAAAGGGAACTAGTTGTGGTTCCTATCCTAGATTATGTACAGTATGAAAAATCACATCAATAAGACCTGGACCCACACGAGGATTTTCTCAGTTTGGTTTATCTGTAGCTTCCTCTTAGATCCGATTATCATGTATTCTAAAGGAATTAGGATACAAAACATAAAAAATTAATATTGATAACATAATATCAACACTCATATTGGGTAAAATGGTAAATTAATCCCAACCGATTGAAAATTTATTTTTGGATTTCAATCTATCAAAATCAAAAGTATATAAAATAGTATATTGAATCATACAAAATACATTCTGAAACCATCCCTAGTGACATAAGGTTCAATGTAGACTACCAAAAATGAAGTATTTATAATCTTTTCCTTTGATAACAATTTTTCTTAAACCTGTTTGGATACCCTATTAACATGATTATTGATCTGTTCATAACATTCTACGAAGGGAGTTCCCAATCCCCGTGGGTTAGAGAATAGCACCTTGAATCAATAAATTGGAATGTGGTAAAATATTTTAAACATATACATTATAATATAGATAAATAACTTTGTACTAAAACTAAGAAATCATCATTGAGATGGGTACCTAATGTCGAATTGAAAAAACAACTCAAAAAGTAAAAACAAATATACCATAAAATTAAGAAAAAACCCCAAGACCAAATAGACACAAATCCACAAGACCAAGAATAAATATCTACTCCCACATCCACATGGCGTTTTATCCTTTCTTAGACAGTGAGAATATAATCAATGAACACCTGAAGTAATAGGTAGGTTATAATCTAAAGTCATTGTAGAGTCACACCAAGGATTACATAATAAGTTGTCAACATTTAATTATCCAAATAAATATTTTTATTTTAAAATAAATTGGCATGGAAGTTTAAACAAAAATTGAAAAAATTAATCCAATACTTTTAAAAAAATGGAAGTACATTAAAAAATTTATAAATAGTCATTTTATAAGAAATAATATAAATACATTAAAAAACAATGTGTTAATAGTTTTAAAAAAATTGACAAATATATTTCAAAAGAAAAAATGGGAGAAAAATATTCATCATCCAAAATTACTATATTACCAGGATCGAGGACTCCCTCACAATAAAAAATAATTCACAAAAATATATGTACACACCAACAAATACTGGCCAAAGAGGACATTGCATTACCCAATTGATAATGTTAAATTTTTTATATGTATTCTTATTAATGTAAATTGTAGATTTTTTTTCCTAAATAACTCATTAACTATGTATTATTTTATGATCTATAATAATAAAAATGTTGGGAAATTTATTTTTAGGCATCTTTAAAATAATATTCATCACATTCATTTATTTAAAATATTTGCATTTTCTTTTTAAAAACCCAAATTGTTTTGTAATAAAATAATACTTTTTTAAGTTGAACCCAATAAGATAATAAACATATCACTTCAATCCAATTTTATGAATTACCTATATGAACTCAATTACATCAAACCAACATCCATCTTTAAATTCCATAATTTTAATTAAGTATCATAACCCCCCACTATTCAATGGAATTTTCATTTTCCCCCATTTGATTACAAATAATTTTTCAAATACCGAGATAAATGGAATAGTGTTTGTAATAAAAATATTCAATGAAATTTATCTTATATCATGAAAATTGATTTTAATAAAACAATTGAGATTAAAATAATAAAATTAGGGTTATTAAAAATTCTCCACCATTACAGATCTTCATTTCTGAACACATAGATATTTGAAAACACCAAGACAAAATCATGTTACACTAAAAACAAAGCTACAAATAAGGATCATTCAACCAATTGTAGATTACATATCATAAATAGTAGGGATTGGATCCTCCAATTATGTAGAAAATTTAAAAAAAATCATAATGAATAGATAATGGGAGATGGAGAATGAGAAGAGGAATCATACTTTGTAGAGATTGAACATTGTTCCAAAAGTATGAATCTAATATATAAACGGTGAAGAGGGAAAACATCTCATCCAGGGTGATCCAAGGGAAGATATTCTATATTAGGATGACTAAATTCTATTAGACAACTAAAAATAAGGATTTAGTATTTTAAAATATAATTTCGAATTAATTATATTATTCAGACAGTTTCTTGGAAAGGGTCACATGGCTAGAGAAACCATGGACCAAATTCTAAATTGGATAGGATTTCACTTTTGTGAGATAATTTGTTGAAAAAAATGCACTAAAAATCAAAACCCTCACCAACAATGCTTACATGGATTAGATAAACAGGGCACCAACTATACATAATCCAGAATCTTCAACTATTTCCATGTTTTTTAACCAAAACAACCCCAAACAAAATCCAACCAATAAACGGTCAAAATAGGGGTTTATGAATTAAATAAAAAGTAATAGGACGTAAAAATATTTTTATTTTAATGTGTATAAATTTTAATGATATCATCCTTATTATTTCATTTTATGAATTATGATTATTTTTCCAAGGATTGTATTAAAATTCGCATATTTTCATTCTTTTTTTTGTTAGTTAACATCACCTTCAGTTATTCCCATTCTTATGATAAATGAACACTATGTTTCCCTTAAATATTATTATAATTTATCACAGTTATAATTATTTCTTGAGCCATATATTATATTTAAATTCACTGTTTCATTTGAATGTTATTTCATTAACTATGGAAATACTGAGGAGTCTTATCATTTAATGAATATAAATATTTCTTAGAAAACATTTTTTATAAAATAAATAAATTAATATATAAATGAATAAATCATTGTACATTGAATACATTTGTTGGTGACTGGTTATTGTAATCTATTATATTCTTGAATAATCTCATTAGATGATTCATCTGGCTAAATTAGATTGGTTTTTACCAAGAATGTTTTAAACTATCTTTTGCAAAGATCATGATGGTAAAGGTATCATGTTATTGGGAAACCTTATGTTCAATAATTATACATTATCTTATATAATTGTTCATTTGATACTATATAGGATATTTTCAATATGATATTATTTCAGAATTAATTTCATTGCCATTTTTTATTAAATATTATTTTATTAGTTATTTACCAAAGTATTATTTTGATTATTAATGACCTATTGATGAATTTTATTGAATAAAATAGAACATGTGATAATTTAAAAGCCATTCCACATGAAATATTATTATTTTTGATTCAAAAAATCTTCCATTGTACTTAACCCTTGCATGAAATTTTAGATTGCCATTATTTTTCATCCCTTCCATGGATATGACGATGAATTCATATATTTAGATGTAAGGATACAATGAATTTTTTATACATTATTTTTATTCCTAATGAAAAATTGGTATTTTGCATATACCCAATTTTTCAACACGACTAAAATAATTGATCCTTATGTATTTATCCAATTTTTGTGCCAATGTACTAATGTAAGGAACTATTATTTGGATTCTGGGGTTGGGTTTGTCATAGTCCTGGTATGATAAAGCCTAAAAAAAGATATAAAACTAAATTATTATTTCATTTAAAATCCATTTAAGCTTTTCCATATTGAAAATTGTATCCCATGATCATTTCATTATCTCTATATGAAACACACATGTATCCTCTAGCTTAAAATGATGGTTTACCTAAACCAATTTTCACATGTATATCTTGTACAACAAAATATTCGTTATAATTCAGCATATAAATTAATATAATGAATACATGAACCTAAATCATCCAAATAATATCCATTAAACCCATATTGAACATCCAAGATTTTAAGGTTGTCATTAAAAAAATGCTCAGGTGATAGATGATTCAAATGAAAGAGACAAGTGGCGTACACCATAACTAAATGATCGCCTTGATCCAACATTTTGATTTAACATGTATTATCCACCCATTAAATTTTAGGATAAAACTATTATTCAATATAATCTAGAATGATTCCCAAGTATTTTATTTGTTTTTATTAGATTTCTTGATGGAGTACCACCAGATTCTTTCTAGTATATTAATCTTATAAGAGGTACGACTACCCGTAGTGTCCTAGGGAGTTTTCCAAATGTTAATGAACCCCCAATATAGTTGCTAAAATATTTTAATTCCTTGGGTACATTATAAAAAAGATATAAATGTTTATTGTACATGGTAAATTTTTATATGTGATCCATGACTCATCCCTAGTTTCCAACACCTGCCCATCTATGAGACAGAATTATGAAAATAACTGCTTCCCCTAATGAAGGGTATTTTGGATTATTTCCTTGTAGAAATTGTATCATAGTTTCATATCCTAGATTAAAAAAATCTTTTCCTTGAGTACTTTTCAATTTTTAATAAAAAATTTATCTAATTTTCTTAAGAACAAAAATCCACAAATCAAAATTGGATAACAAATAACAAATATGAAATCCCATTAATACAATAATATAAAGAAAAAATTGATTTAATAAATTATATAAAAAATAATAAAAAAGGATAATGTTTATATAAATATATTATAAATTTAGATTATTTAAAAATCCATAAAATCCATGTCATATTTTAATAAAAAGAGGTTACCACCCATGGTTACTCGAGTTCAAAGATGCAAATTATTTTTATCAGTTTCATTTCCAACCTTCTCCATAAATATTGATTATCTTAATTAATTTCTAAAATAAACCATGAATTCAACCTATGTAATATCTTCACACTTATGTCATGGTATTGGTTTTGATATCATTTTTTAATGAACCAAAATAGGTACACATGAAAGGTGACATAAGTAGACCGACCATTGGGTAGAGATAATAAAATTTTGAAAAAACATATCTAATGTAATCTACAAATTTATAAACATTAGAGTAAAATTACTATGAAAATTTAACATAACCATGATGCAGAATACATAACACTAAAAAATAATAATCACAACAATTGAACAATACATAGAAAGACTAACACAATGTCTCAATATTTCCCTCCAACCACTATATTCCAATCATCGAAAAAGGTTGAATCAACCAATAGAAGTCTACAAGATACATTAAACAACTCTCATTATCCATGTCCTGAAAACCATGATTAAAATACATAAAGGATAATTTATGGTGTCAGAACAAAATAAAAGTAGGATACCACCAAAAAATCTATATAACAATGATTAATATGCAATTATTGTTTCCAGTGTCAAAATTTTTTTATAAGTAAATTATGATAAATACACTTTCTAAAAACATCCATTGGTTTGTTTTAAATAATATTATATTTAATTAAAACTATAATATGAAAATGTAATTAGTATATTTTTTCACAATAATGAATTGGAATAGTTTAACAATATTTTATGATCTAATCATTAAAATAAAATTTGTTTTAAAGGCTAGGAGAGCATTGATAAATATAATATAATGTATTAAATATATTATATAAAATAGGGGTTGTTTTTAGAAAAAAATGAAAAAAAAATTGAAAGGTGTCACAGATTGAAATATAATATTTCCACTAATTCTAAAACATCAGTTATACCTTAGGAATGAAATAATATTTGTGCACACATGTGGTCGGGCATTATAGACATTATGGGTTGAATTATAATGTGATAAATTATCAAATATATTTATTTATTTTTAATTAATTTTTAATATATCTAGTATATAAAAGTTTGTTAATGGAAAATTTGTATGTTTTTCTCTATTACTATAGATATTGTGAGAGGAGATACATGGAGGATGAAATTATGATCCAGGATTTGAGACCAATTTCTCAAATGATAATCACACCAATGGAGTTCAAGGATCTCACCAATTCCTACTTCAACTATTAATCAATAGAGAATGATCTAAACCTACGGTATTGTGTTTTTTTATCATTGTTTTATTTAGTATTATATGTTCCCATGATGAATGTTAATCGACTACAAAAATATATTGATTAATAAGTTTATCATGATTTGTAAGTGTGGGTTTATATTCATTTATTATTGGGGAAATGTTTCTATTTTATTATTTCTTCATTTTTTATTTTATTTAATATAGTTTAATTATCCCATGATGAATCAGAACTCTCTCAACTAATAGAATTATATAAATTTTGATCATAATATTTAGGTGAAGATGATCATTGCATGATTTTTATTTGGAATAATTGATCATCACCACCTTTTTCATAACATTAATGAAAGTGTTATGGAGGATAAAAGAATATTGTTAATGATTAATGATGGAATGAGATTAGATCTAGAGTCATGTCTCATTGATTTTAAATCCCAACATGATTTTTTGAATGGAGAATAATTTGTTGGGATACTATGGAATCCCAATATTTTCATACTTGAATACTACATTTTTAGACAAATATTTATTACATGATAAAAACTCATGTAAGTGGACTATAATAGTTTGATCATAGAATTACTTGAGGTAAAATATTGTTAATGTTTTGGTTTATGTATTTTACTTTCGGATATATAAATTTATCACAAATGTATAAGGATGGTCATGGGTATTCCATGAGTTTGGATATTGAAAGATGGGAAAGATGGAAATATAATTATTATTTTATTATTGACATAAGTTTAATAGTAATGATGTTCCCAACCACAACATGACTATATAAGGGGTGCACGATATGTAAAAACAATAAAAGGGAGAAAGGAAAAAAAATATGGGTTTGGAAAGAGGAATCTTATGTGGTTCTTGAATGGATTTTCGAATCATGTATGATCCATTAGTAAACATGCAGGCTACCCCCTATAGGACAGAGTGTGGTTCATGGATGGGGAATGGCTTGGCCAACCATGTGTCCAAACATTACACCCCTTTAATATTGTGAATTTAACTCTTTTCCATCTCATCCCTCTAATTTTCTTACCCATAATTTCCCTCATTTCATCCTCCAATGGTCAACGTGGTGAACCCAAAAGTCCTAGTCCTCCCATGGATCTATATATTTTGATTCAAATCCATTTTGAGTGTTTTTGAGTGTGAATAAATTCTTAAGGTCATTCAAATATACCCCATCCCTCTATTTTTTAGATTTATATTTTTATAGATTCCCTTAATGTTATGAATTACTAGAATCTTATTTTTCCAGTCGATCTTATGTTTGGTATTTGAATTTTTTTTTCAGACCTGAATCAAGGAATATGATTACGCTAGTGTTCACCTCTAGAATCAACTTTAGTGGTCTACATGATATATATTATAGTCTTTTTTGTTATATATGTTGATTTGGTTGTGACTTGGTTGTTCTGTGTTTCCCACATGGTTATCCGTGGAATAAATGATTAACTGAATGGGTAAATAATTAATTTAACACATCATAATCCCTTTGGGATATGTTGAGGTTGTTTTTTCATGTTATTGGAATCCCAATAGGTTTACCACATCATGAAAATGGAAACTGGAAATTTAATTGTAGATAAAAATTATTATGACAAAGAGACCATAGTAATTAGGTTGAAATGTTATCTTGTGAATGAAAAGAAACTCATGGTAGCTGTATCTAGTAGTTTTAATGGAATACATGGTTATTTGGAATATTTTTAATGGGTTAAATAAATCAATGATAATGTATTACATGAATTAATTGTTTTAATGGAAATACAGAAATGAGTTAAGGAATGTAAATGAGAATGTCAAAATTGGTTATGGTATGAAGATGATTTCTATATTAAAAGGACTATTCAATGTTATTTCTAGGTGTATTCATTGATTATAGGTTATTGAAATGTTTTATGTGATTAATGGTTAATAACTAATGTGAAGAGGGTTTCGTGGTTTACAGGGAATTGACTTCAAGTTCTATAGCCATTGGTTTGGTTGGAAGAAGGATCTATACCCCACCACTTGAGTGCAGATATTTTGATGTTGGACTAAAGTTGAATTACCCTTATAGTTTCATTGGATGAGGCTTCTTGGACTAGGGAACCATGGTATGAATGATGCAATTATTATTCAATTGTTTTCCCTAGTGAGTGTGGGATCTTGACTTATCCCCATAAACATAGTTTTGAATTAGAATAGTCCATTGTGTGATGAAATAATTTCTTAACCCATAGGATAAATGTTTTTAATGTTTTTTATTAGCATTGGTAACTAAAGGTAGCTAGTTGTCATCTATTTATCTTTCCACTTTTTTCAAAGTTACATAAATTGTCTATTTAGACTAGATATTTTGTAGATACCATTATTGGTGGTTAATAGAGTTGTACTCATATCCTATGTTGGCCTATATTGGATATCTAAGAAGACATAATTTCTCTAGGTCTGTATAATTGAAAAAATTAATATTTTAGAGGTATGATTTTTCATTGTATGTGCATTAATGAGGGATCCAAAAATGATGTCAAGGCCCATTTTTGGTTTCCAAGATTATCATTATGTTTTAGTTTTTTCATTCAATTGGAACTATACAACATATAATAATATATTTTTTATAATATGTGGGCTTGTTTCCTTTTTTTTGAAACGTTTCAATATTAATGATATTAGTTATTCTATTTCCATTTTATAATAAAGGTTAAATTATATGGATTAATTTGGTAAAGAGTAAAAAATATCCCCACATGACCTATTATACCCTTGATGCAAGTTAGTTGATTCTAGCATACAGGTGACATGCCTGAGGTAATATAGAGACCTAGCCCTTAGCAGATGATATATGAGATACAAGGCCAAGGATGTTATATTAATAGATTAATTTCTATGGAAACATGGAACAAAATATACTAATATGGTTAATGATATCTATATCTTCCCAAAAATATCTTCCCATTTTGTATTCTTCAAGAACATATCCTTCTAAAAAGCATTCTACATATTCCTTAGAAAGGAAACATATAAAATCAAGATCTCAAATTCTCATTAATGGTAAACATAAGAGATATCAGTATATGATTATTTCAATGAATATGAAAGTAATAATGGAATGTTAAAATCAACACAACATAAAAATCCCACACATAACCTTTTGGGGATCACAAACAAGTGTCATGGAATAAAAAATATCATTTTCAAAAATATGTTCCCTAAGAGTGCTAAATCACTTTTAATAAATTACTAAACACGGGGTTATATCATAAATGTGTAAAACCAACACCAATATAGAAATACATTTAATATTTCAAGGTATTCAACCATCACTATCATGATATTGGCTCTGGGAATATAACATATTTCTAATTTTAGTCCATGAAACATCTAATTCCCATAGAGGATATAGTCACACATTTTTCCATAGTGTTGAAGTCACATATAAATCCCATAGTGGATCGATGTTGTTGACTTTTTTCCCATTTTTTATCATGAGATTTAAATAATTACTCATTTAAGTGGACAGATATATAGGTCCCACCCTTTAAATAATCCAATCCTTATACATTAATTACATTAGATCACAAAATAATCATAATACCATAACCAATTAAATAAAATGGGTTTCAAAATTATTATTATCATATCATAACCTACAGTAAATCGATTGGTTTCATAATCATTTCATAATTTCATAATAGAGTTACTAGAGAAAAGTATATGGGTTTTATACGAATACAATCATTGTATAAAGAGTAGAAGAGATACATGTTTCTTAAGCATCATTTAATAATAAACCATTCAGAGAAAGAATAATACAGTTATTTATGGTTTATATCTATAGTAAAGAATACATAATACAAATAGAAATTATCTTAGATAGGAAATTATTTTTATTATATCCTTTTAAGATATTATTGTGGAATAAAACATTTATTTGGAATGCATTTTGAGAACACCGAACCATTATGAAAATCTATTTCATTCAAAACAATAATGTTTTATTAAAATAAATTATTAAAAATAATTATATCATTTATTTAAGATAATGTTCATTCTTCCTTGAAAAAAATTTTCATAACAGAAAGCATTTTTAAATTCATTTATTTGAAAATACCCACCAAAATTTAAAAGGATCTGTCAAATAAAAAATTGTTCATATCTATAAATAGTTTCTCTCAGGTCATACAGGTATAAAAATATTTATTTCACATTTGTGATACAATCTAAATTAAAATTAATTGGATAAATATATTATGGTTAAATGAAAATAATTTTAACAAGTAAAACATGTGTAATTTTTTTTAAAAATCCGAAGCGAAAAATAATACTTTTTTCAAATTATTTTTAGATAAAACGGTTTTGGAAGAGAGATTATTTGAGAAAATATGTTATTCTTAATAATAATAACATTTTGAACTCTTATGTATTAATTATTATAGGAAATATTGTATAACACGTATTCACAAGACCTAATAATATGATAATAAAATTTGGAATTTTTCTTAAGTGATATATCATAAAATTTCATCATTATAAACATAATCATAATGAATCTTGATAAATGATTAAATTATAACAAAAAACACATTCCACATTGGTAATATAAAATAATAATACCCATGAAAAAAAACCATTAAGTTGAAATTATAATATATTTAAATAATTATATTCATGATATGACATGTCAAATTAGATGTATATATATTTCATATAATAGTTTCGGTGGATATAAAAACATATGTAACAATGATAAAAAATTTAGACAAAAATACCTTATTGATTTGTGAACTGTTGAGCCATAATCCCCATGAAAGAGATATCCTTAAATGGATATGTAAATGACCATTACATACATTATATGTCACATTAAAAACAGTCTCGGTCATTATATAAACCACAGAAAAGAAATATTTGGTTGATATGGAAATTTTCTCACATAAGTTAAAATTCAGATTAAAATCCCTTACCTATTTGATTGAATTCCATCATACATATACAACCCTACTATATAATAAATATAATTTTTTTATACATATATTAATTTATCATAATTATATAGATACTATAATATATTATTTACTTATGATCATTTTAACTCATTTATTAACAATTTTAGGTAAACTAACCTATTCAGTAATAAATGATTTGTTTTGAGTATAAGTTTTGATTTGTTATTTTATATAATATTACATTGATAATGGTTTTATAATATCTATAATTCAAATGGTGATTTCAATATCATATATATTCAATTTATATGAATTTATATCAATACATATAATTTTTTGATTCGAAATAAATACATATTTTATTGAGACGATTTGTCATACATATGAATAAAGAATATTTTCATTTTTAGATATTATTAAAATATATAGAATTAATTGATAGATATAAATATTATAATTTTATAATATTTTTTATTGCATATATATCAAATATTTTTATAAAACCCAACTGTAATATATTCTATTTAAAGAGTGATGGAAACACATCGCTTCATGATGTGGTAGTATGTCATTCCCATGAATAACATTATCATATTACCACAAAATGGATAACACAAAAATATGTGTGAAATATATATTAAATAAAAATAATAACAACATATATATATATATATATTATAAAAAATGGATCATTACTTATATCCGAGAGTGGTGTTAATGGAAAAAATAATGATATCTGTTCGTGAGGTGGTAGTTTCCCATACACATGTAAAATTAATTTTTTAATGAACTTGATAGAAGGGGAAATGGTCTTTGGTATTGAGATTAACATAAAAAAGTTTAGTATATGGAATATAAATATATTAGTAAAAAATAATGTAAAAATACGAAATGAATTTGGTGGAGGGTGAAATAAAACAAAAGTGCTCATTGATGAACATTAACACTTCATTGGGTATCATTGATAGTTATGCACTATAACCCTTCCTTGGATAAAATGTTTCACAAAATAAGGCTTATAGGATGATATTTGGGACATTGGGAGGTGAGTATTACAGTAATAAAAAATGGAGTTAATGTTTTAAGACGGGAGGAGAGATAGTGTGGCATTTTATAAGTGGGGTAGAGGGCACAATTGGTATTGATGAAATTTATTGATTAGTCCAAAATTTTACATATGTCAAAGGGGTATATAAGTGGAAATTATTGAAATTTAAAGGATTAATTGTAGAAATAATCTCTTCAAATAGTTTTTCAAGAATTTTATAAGTCAATTTTAATTTAATATTATCATTTTAATCCCATGATGAACCTATTATTACATTAACCATGTTAGGTAATATTTAATTTATTCAATATTAATTTTAATGAAAATTATGTTTAAGTAATGTCATAATATAAATTTTTATTTATTTTAATATATAAATCCATTTTGATAAATTCCCCATTCTTCAGAGGTAAAATTTAATATAAAATTATTCTTGGTGACACTATTAAAAATATGGTTTACATAGATAAAATTTTCTAATGTTTCTAATGAATTTTACTAAAATCTGATATGAAATTGATTCAAATGCACTGAAATTTTTAAAGGTTTAGTTATTTGTCATTTTATACATTTAAATGAAACAAAAATATAATATAACTTTGAAAATAAATTATATGAAATGGAATATTTTGATTAAAATATCTTAATTTTCACAATTCAACAACATATATATTTTGTATAAAAAAACAAAAAATAAACCCTAGTGTTGTTTTGAATTTTTGATTTCGAAAAAAATTACCAAATTACTTTTTTGAATGTTTTGAAAATTTAATTAAAATAAAAACCTTAAAATATGATGAAAAAGTAGTTATTCTAGAATTATATTACACTACCATAAGATAAATATATATTAATTATATGTATATTAATAAGCAGTATATGAATCTATATTATTATTTAAATAATATATATAATATATTAATTTTTTTATATCATTAAATGATAATAATAATTTTAATTAAATAATATTCATTAACATTTTTCAATTTAAAATAGTTTTTAGAACCCCCCACCTCTTAAAAGGTAAAATAAACTCAATATAAAATCCAATATAATGTTGATTAAAAATTATATAACTGGATTAAATATTAATATTTAATAATATTATTAAATTAAAACATAATTAGTCATTTAAATTACTTAATTAAATTAAAATATAAGAAAATTTTATAAAAGATTTTTTTCACCCCTCATTGAAAAGACATTTTTTCAATATAATCATAAAAATTTAAACGTCGGTTAATAATTATAATATGATTTAAAAAATTATATTTATTTAATTATATTAATATCATAAAATTTATATTAATAAGCTATAATATCACTTATTAAAAATGAATAAAAATTAATTTAAATGAAATATATTTTTGAAGTATATATATAATTTACTAAAAAATAATTTATTTTTAATTTTCAATTTGTAAAACAATTTATATTATATAGGAATATTATATTTATATTTGATTATTTAGATTATAATTATCATACACCTATATTTAACATATAGATTATAATGATTCAATATAATATAACATTATTCTGTGGTTCGCGGAAGCTCATTGTCGCGCTGCATGTACACATTCATTTTTTTGTTTAACAAAAATATAACAGGAGATTGCATATAAATCATTCTATATTAATTATTTTGTGAAACAAAATCTAAAACTACTATTTTGTTTCATTTAAAATAATTAATATATTTAACTTAATTTTAAAAAATTATCATAAAATATTAGCGTGTTGTAGATTCGGGATGATAGAATATAGTCACCAGTGAGGGACCAGCATGAAAGACACCATATCAATGTTTTCCTCTAGGTGTGGTGGAAGAATAAATAGCAACTAAAACACATTCCTCACATGTATAATATTATAAAATTCCTTTTAAAAATAAAATTACCTAGAGTTTAAACAAAAAGATCCTAGGTAGTGCGGTCCCCACCTACAATTCTATGGATTCTACATTGTTAAAAATATCCCATGCATGTGACACATATCAGATTACTTGTTACTCATTGATTGAGGATCTCCCAGATCCCTACAGGTACATGAGAACATAAGTAACCACACACAAGATCATGAATAGTGTATATCAGAATGACCTAGTACTTGAGATGGCTTGGTACATAAGCACAACTAGAGTGCATAGGAATGGTCTGAAGTACACTAGTGCAACTCAAATTACATATAATTATGTTGGAGTTACATCTGATGTTCAATCCAACCCACTACAATCCATGTATCCTAATTGTACATGAAATGTATATAGTGAAATACATAAGATGTGATACCGAAAGAGATGGGTAGTCCGAGGGAAGACAAGACACATTGTGTACCCCAAGTACATGCCATGTACATATTAAATGGGATGTTGGGGCCCTCCTTCTATTATGTTTATAATGGTATTAGTTATGTTTATCCAATTGGTCCATCCATATGAGGGTACATTATGGAATTATGAACCTAGCATAGGATTGTGATTCCCTCAATGGGGTTTTTCATGTATAGGTTTTCAATAATCAAAGTAGGTTACCAAGATGGGATCCTCTATAATTTCTTAATTCTCACTAGGTGTGGTTTTAGTAATCCGTGTAACCAACATAAACTAATATAAGATCCAAAACATGAAGGTTTGTCAAAATAGGGTTTTCAGTGGGCCCTATGGAACTCAGTTTGATCCCATATATGTCTATATATCAATTTGGTTTTCTAGATAGTACTTATATTCAATGTAATGATGAGCATGACCTCAAGGATTAAAATCACCAATGATATCATGGATCATTGAATAAGTGTTATTGTATTAGAGTAACCTTGAATCCTTGAGATCTATCTGGTAGATAGTAGTATGGTTGAGACTCCATTAATAGTTGGTGTATTTTATGAGTATATATGGGTTATTATTCTTATTACTATGTCACATACCTTGATTATAATATATTATGATGATGATATTACTTATACCATAATGAATTATGTTATAAAATATCATGGAATCCAAATGGGAATTATTATACCTACCTCTTCATGGGATCCACCCACACGTGTTGTGTCTTATGAAGATAACATACCATTATACGGAGTCCTGGGTTGATCAGGAGTTGGCCAAGTAATGTTGAGTTATACTAAACATGATTCATGTACAATCTAGTATTTTACATCCATCGCCTCATATATATTAGGTAGGAATATTTAAATGTATTCACTATGATTATATTTATATTGTTGGGCTACCTTGTACAAATTTTATACTCTAATTAGGGTATAATGATGTATGCATGAATTCAGAATCATTTTTTATTTCAGATTTGTAATTGTATATATATTTATAAATGTGTGTGTGTATAGGTTCCTTTGGATAAGGCCTCCCTTGTGTGTGGTATTCATAGTCATAATTTTCTTCCATCCATCAGCCTATTAGAAATGTTATTTGGGTTTCACCCTTGTCTTACTACTATGCAGGGAAACCCTAGTGGGTTTTTTGTGAAATAATGGGATTAATGTAGTTTTATTCAATTTACTAGTGTTTATAGTATTTCTACTTGTGGAGGTTGGTTTTGTACATAGGGAAACAATTTTATAGTGTTTTTAGTTCTTAGTTTTGTCTAGGGAACCCTGAGTAATAGTGGTGTCCTACATATAAATTCAACAGGTCTCCTATAACCTTGATGTTGACTAAGTAAATGTTTACATTGTTTTTAGGTAAAATATTGGTACGTGCATCAAATTAGAATTATTTTTGAATAGAGGTCCTTCTTCAGTCATCTCCCTATATATTCTTATTGAACATGGTATGTATTGTCCTATTTCATGATGTTTCCACAACTATAACTAGTGAGGTTTCCACAGTAAGGTTGAGATTATGAACTAATAAGGGATTTGGCCTCCAAGAGGGTTCCCGATCATTATGAGGGTTTTCTTCCTGGGGGTAAAATGTGGAAAATCCACCCATTGAGCTGTTAATAGACAAAAAATGGTGGTTTAGGTGGATTCATCAAGTTGAAATGACCCATGGATGGATATGATAGTCCTGAAAGATAATGCATCGGTGTTCATCTGTTATCATGATCTTCTATAATAGGTATTACCTATGGTCTAGGCAGATAAGGACCCACTGATAGTAGGAATATGACCTTGAACACATCGAATTATCATTTTTAATTGATGAGGGCCTCAGGGGAAAACCTAGTCTATCAATATATATGAATTTTTAATTGTGTGTACGATTGGTCCACTTCACATGGTATTAGCCTACCCATCATGATCTAGATAGAGAGATGATTGATTGATTGTCTATGAATAAGAAGAGATTAGATCAAGGAGGTCTATAGGGTGGAATATGTGGAAGTGGATCTTGGAGTACATAGGATGGTGGGTATCACATTGATCTATTATAACCACCAACATCATCAGGATCTCTATTCATGTTTTGGGTGATGGTGTTTAGGGATATGAGAAGTTATATTAATTAGATAATTACAACATATAGGCTCTAGGATTGATTTTAGGTATGAGCTATATAATTCATCCTGTAGATATTTTATTTATAGATAGGGGTGAAAGAGAATCAATTTTTGATACATCTCTTGAATGAAATAATGGTCTTCCAATAATGTTATAAACTCAATATTTACCATTTGAGACTCATATTGTAGGAGGATGAACAATAACACAATTATTTTTTCATTCTGTCCTAACTCTCATATCCCATCAAATTATATGAGACCATTTTTAACATTAAGGTGACCTTATGATTTCATCCTTTATATAGACTCTATCTCTATAATTCATGTGATTATTTCTAATCTTATATGTAGGTTGTGGTGTTTCCATGTTTATTGGGATATATTTTTCATCCTCCAAGTGATGGATGTCCATGAAGATATGGATATGTTCATGTACATGGGGATGTCACCGATTAAACCCTTGATGTTTTTTATTACCCTTGGAACAATGCACGTTGTGAGCTTTCAATTCCATGAATGTTTTGGTGGAGTATGTGGATGGATTTCCTAAGGAAATTTTAGGATTTATCACCAATTAAATATCAATTCCTGTATAGAAATTAAACCATATATAATCCCTATATATATTCTATCATATTAGATGTCTCTTAATATGATTTATGATATGCACGTACAGTTTTACATCTTCAACTGAATGATATTTTTTAGACCAAGTATATCCCAATGGGTATTCCACGTTAAATTAGCCTTGATGTAAGATGGGTTCCTAAATTTATGTGTGTATTAACATTTCATGTATATATTGATTATTATTAATAAGTATCAACATCCTATAAATGATGAAATATTCAACTAATTTAAATGGGTGAGAATTTTCTTGAAGATTTACCATAGATTGGGCTATCACCATCTCTATTTACATGACATGGACATCCAAATGGAAACATTTGTATCCCTTGATGGTCATTATGAGTACTTTGAGATGCCTATAGGCATGATTAATTCCCTATATGTGTTTCAGTGACACATTAACTAGATCATTATGATCTTCATAAACCAGTTAAATTTAGAATACTTTTGATAATATCCTAGTGTACTCAGTGTTTGGGGAGTAATATATGGGACACATAAGGTTGGTTTTGGACATATTACTAGGGATCTACTATAATGGTATGATTCTAATGATTCATTATTGGATTAAAAAGGACCACTTTATAGGATATGACATCATAGAGGATGCTGTATGTGTTGAATCTATAACGGTCAAGGGAATATTATCTTGGGAGAAACCAAATAGTGTGACTAAGGTGTATAGATTCTTTATATTATACATCTACAAATATTGATTTTGATTAAATTATATAGGATATCTAAAACCATTTTATCATTGAACTGTAATGGTTAGAGAATATGTTAGATAAAAAGGTTACAAAAGTCTCTTCAGAAATTATGCTAGATGTTGATAAACCCCCCATATTGAGACAACAAGATTATGGTGTTGAGCATGCAGTGTTTTTTGATGCCTCCAGAGCCAGGCATGGATGTATTATGATGAAGGGGAAAGAAAAAATTTAAAATGTGGGCTAGCAGTTGATACCATATGAGAAAAACTAGTTGTACCATGATGTAGAGTGGGTAGTTGTTGTAGTTTCTCCAAACATGTTGCAACCATACCTATTGAGTGATTTATTAATCAAATATTTTTACCACATGACCCATAATAGTATATTATAATTGTAGATCATATTTTCATAGAGAGGAATATTAAATAGTTCCACAATGTTTATGATATAGAGATAGTATATATAATTATGATACAGAGAGGGTTACATTTATGTCGTGTACCCTTGAAGATCACTCCATGTAATTTTTTATATATCTTTAAACGGATTGGGGTTTAGTCTAATAGACATAATACCCATCTCCTTGGATCGTCTTGTCCAGGAGAATCCATGGCCAATGATTCTTCTTCTATCCCCTGAATCGAAGTCCATTCGTTGAATTCACCGTCGTTTATTGCATTAGAATCGCCATGATAAACGTTTCCATCCTTAGATCCTCACTTCTTAATTCCTCTAATTTATTGAGAAATCCTCGGTTGTTCATTATTACTGTTTATATAGATCGAAAACATATTATGATGATTCAAGTCCAATGGTTCAAGTAAATTGTTTGTACAAGACTGAGGTTGGTGGTTTGTGCCTTTCCGTAGTTACTCTTTGAGTTATTTGATCATCAGTGCCCAATAACCTCATTTAGGGTATTGCGTGTTTATGAATTCTAACCCCATTAATGCTTGATAAGTATTTAATGTTTCAATATAATTGGTTTTTATTGTGAATACGATTAATTTTCACATTATGGATGTGTTTCCTATGCATGTTTGATTTTGACCGTTCGGTTTAGCGTTCAAAGTTAGGATTTTTTTTCTATTTCTAGTGTCATTATGATTGAGTGATTATCTATCTAATATGTTGTGCCATGCCTTGTAGTAATTATTCAAGTAATCCATGAGGTTTAATGTGGCTGCTGCTTATTATTTGTGTAAGATATTTTTACACAGGGCTATAGGATCCTATTGTAGTGAGACCATAGTGGAAATTGGCTTTGAAGGCATTCCCAACATATCTGTTATAATTATAGAATTGTGAGAACATAGGGGTTATTGAGAAGTAGTGTTCCCTCATAGTGTCTATAGATATGTTATGATGACACATAAGGAATTGTTGTTTAGTTATTCCTTAGATTGTATGTAGTTAACCATTAAAAAAATATAAGGTGAATTGATGTTGAGTGCTTCCTGAGAGATTCATTGTTCTCAAGAAACAATATGAGTAATTAATGTTCAGTTCTTCCTCAGAGGGTCTTCACTATATCATTCTTGTAAATATATCAAGAGGGGTTATGTACTGAGAACCTCCATGGGGATTAATTGAGATTTTGGCGGAACCATTATGGATAGGTTGTGAGAACTACCTAGAGGATTGATTGTATTTGTGTGTGGTATATGAAATTGAAAAATGTAAATTATGTATTTGAAATTGTAGAATTGTTTACTTTTTAGTAATTTCTTGTTTACTACTTCATTTTCGTATTGCATTCCATATATATTCACTGACTATTAGGCTCAATTCTTTTTTTGGTTGCCTAATTAGATTTCTTTCACACCCTATTTGGGTAATGATTTTGTGCCTAAATAGATTATATTGCTAGAGTTATAGATGAGTGATTGCTCCCTTATACTTTAGGTACGTGATTACTATGGAGTTAAAGAGAATGGGACCCAGCTAGGGCTTGTTATTCTCTGATGATTATTTGTTTTCATTATACTTTGGTTTAGTATCGTATTCCATCATTGTGACTTGTTTGGATGTTTTCCATGGCATATGTTTCATGCATCATTTATATATTTTATCGTGTTGTTTATTACCTTCAGACTTCTTTGATTTTATTGTGGACTGTTATTACTACTTCTACTATTGAATATTATTGTTATCTATTTCTTTCTGCTACATTACTCTGCCAATGAGGGTCTAGTTTCCCAACAATCACTGGCAGGCTCTGGCATTTGGAAAAAGTTTCTTCAGGCCATGTGACCAAATAGGTATGGGGAACCTCTGGGCGGCACCTGGAACCAAGATGTTACAATGTGGTGTTTGAGGAGGTACTTTTTTTCTTGAAATACTGTTGGGTGCCTAAAGATAGAGATATGATATAATATATAGTTAGTAATATGTTTTTCCCTAGTGTAGCTACACCGTGTACTTCGAAAATCTAATTTACCTCCATTATTGTAATTATACTGGTTTTCCACATTTTACATTTTATTTGTTTTCATCATTGGGTGAATAACATGTTTTTTTTCTATTCTCAATGATATCATTGATGTTCTAATTATGTTGAAACCCGGTGAGATGAGTTTATTACATCTCTTGCAATATATAATCACTTTTTAGAAATAACATATCATTAATTCTTGACATTACATTTTAGGGTTCATTACTGATTGCATGTTGTTGAGATATATGTTCTACTAGATATTATTGCTATTGTGATAGATTCCATGATTGAATACCAGCTGTTTGATAGGATATTTCTAATGATTAAGGTTTAGTTTTAAAGAACGACATGCTTTGGTCATTGAGTTGTTATGGGCCCTCGTGGATCATATTTTGGTGCATCATTTCATTGTTATTATTAAATATGACATTTATAAGATTCCAAGCATTGATTTATGGGGAGTATGGCCCCTCACTGATCATTATTTGGCACTTTAATGTTTGTTTTAGTGTTTTCATGCGTTCTGGTGTAGTTTCTGAGCCATACTATTAGGAAAAACCCAAAATACATGGATTGTAATAAAAAATACAAGCCATGTATCCTTCTATTTGAGAAAAAAATATTTTTCTTATGTACACACCATGTAATGTATATATACGCCTTGTAATTTTGAACTGTGTCACTGTATGTGTGGGTAGAGACATGGGTTTCCATATCATTGGGGGGATATCCGTTTACTAGATGTACACAATGTGTTGTACAGACCATGTGTATAGCCATGTGGAAAACGACATAGCTAGACGATGGGCATATAGTACACACTATGTCTGGAACAAACAAACAATGTAGATTCATCTTTGTAACCATCCGTGTGACTAAAAACATGGGATGGTGAAGTTCTATTAGTACATGTCGTGTCCGAAAAAAACGTCATGTAGTGTGGTTCTAGGGGAACCGTTCAGGATAGTCATGAAGAAGAACTCTGACCGGGGAACACTATTCAAGTACACTCTATATTCTAGAGAGACATGTCGTTTGTATGGGTTGTTATACATCCAGGGTCGGCATAAGTACATGTCTATGTGAAGGATTAATAGAACACTCTGTGTATGGGATAGACATGGCATGTATCCATGTTTTTGGAGAACATGAATGCTTTCTTTCTCATATTCCCTTCTTTCACATCTATGTTCCAGTCTGTGAAAGTCTTGATCTATGTTGTGCACTTGATCTGGAAGTGTCATGCCATCGAGATTTCCTTCAAATGTACGCCAGTTACAGGGCTATGATCAGACATTGGACATGGCTACTCTGGGATCACAAGAAGATCCTCCAGTCATGCCCATATTGGGCCAACCGTTATATCAGATATAAGTGTTGAAGAACAATTCTGATAGGTTTTTTTGATGATGACTCGAACCTTATAGGGAGAACTCTCACCTACCTCATCTATAAAAGAATTTATGTGGCTATTTCACCAGTATAATCCTTCCAATTTCTATAAGGATAGAGGACCCTATGTTGCGGAGTAAGGGCTAGAAGCCATGATGACGATATTTGGGCATCTGGAGATTCCTCCAGAGGGGGGGGGGGTCTATATTGCTACATATATGATTTGGTATTCCACCAATATATAGTGGGATGTTATCTCATAGGTGGGATGCTATCAGGGTATGGACTAGGAGAAGTTTGAGCATACCATTAATGAATACTTATACCTAGAGACATTGAGGGCCGATCGAGCCCAATAGATCATGAGTTTGGGGAAGGGTACACATTTAGTCATGGAGTATTACTCTCTCTTCATAGAGTTAAAACAATTAACAAAATTAATAGGAAGAGATATGAAATAACTATATAGGATGTTCAAGGATAGTTTTAAGCAAGACATTGAGGCTCAGGTGAACATCTTAAGATTTACATCTATATCTTCTATCATTAATTAGTTACTGATCGTGGAGCACCACCTAAGGGATTCAGGATTGGAAGGCTAGCGAGGTTTATCATTCAGAGTTAGGGCTTCTCCACTTGATCATATGAGGCTCCACAGGGAATCTACATGTGGAGATCCGAGAAGGAATTATTCACTTTCAGGTATCCAGGTGGTATGCTACCAGTGTGGGAATGATGGGCATACAAGGCCACATTTCTCAAGATACCTAATGTATTGCCGATATTATGGAAAGATGAGGAATCTTAGGTGCTTATACAAATTATTCTCACCAATAGTTACAGACATTGGGTCTTCTATGACCCTGCCTTGAAGAGTAGCACCACTAGTTTATCATCTGTCTTAGAACTGGTGTTTTTCTGGCTGTTTAGGCCAGGGTTGAGTTGGTTTCCATGGTAACCAGTGTCCAGGAATACAATGTCAAAAAGGATGATCAGATCAGGGAGATCAGGCCTACTCATAGGGCCATGGTACAATTAAGACTTTTTCAGTGTAGTATACGTAGCAAGAGCAGGATCCTGGACCCTATACAATTCAAGGTAAGATCCTAGTAGACTCTGTTTTAGTTTCTGCACTTTTCGATACATGATATTCCTATAGTTTCATATATATTGTTATTGTGGTGAGCCTTGGTCAATATATATTTTAATTTTCTGATTTCTTTATGATGTACGCTCTGTTGGGTACATGAATGACTAGTGTAATACAGTGCGAGGAGTTACATATAGAGGTTGGTAGGTTTAACTTTTTTTGGACCTCTATGTCATAGATAATATAGGCAATGATGTCATTATCAGAATGGATTGGTTAATTACCATCTAGTATTTTGTTGACTGCAATCTCCATAGGGTTTGATTCAGATCACCAAAGGGTGTATCATTTATTCACAAGGGTGAATGGGTTGTCTAGGTGAGCAAAGCAGGACCCAAGAATCATGGGTTGGGAGGAGTTACAACCCAGAATTCTTGTATATATCTGGATGACCAGGGGACTTCGCAGATGGACATTACTCTAGTGCTCTATTATTTCATGGATGTCATTCTAGAGAACTTTATATGTTCGTCACTTGAGAAATAGGGGGACTTCTCTTTAGATCTTATGCAAGGAGCAGCATCAGTGTCCATTCAGAATTATTCGATGTCTATATCCAAGTTACAGGAGCTCAAGATATAGTTAGAGTAGTTGGTGGAAATGTGTTTCTTATTAACTTTTACTTCTCTTTGGGGTTCAACTATCATATTTGACATGATGGTGGATGGTACCCTACGTCTTTGTGTGGATTTTTGGATTTTGAACAAGTTGACAGTTAAGAACCAATATGCCTTGTAAAGGATTGATGATATCTTTGACCAAGTTCATGGAGCCTGGGTGTTCTGGAAGATTGACTTGAGATCTAGTTATCATCAGTTTCACATTAATCCATTTGATATACATCTTACCTCCTTTCGGAGTAGGTATAATATATATGATTAGTGGTAATGTTGTTCAGTCTCACAAATGCACCTGCAGTTTTCTTGTAACTAATGAACCGAGTCTTCCATATATACTTGGATTCATTTTTGGTAGTCTTCATGGAAGATATCTTGGTGTTCCCTCACACATGACATGAACAAGCTACCCATCGTGAGATCGTTCTGAGTACACTGAAAGAGCATCAATTTTATCAAAATCTCTGAAAATGCCACATTTTTTTGGACCAAACTCATTTCATAGGTCATGTTATCTCAGAACAAAAGTTTCTGTAGACCCTGTGAAAGTGAGAGAAATAGATTCCTAGAAGCATCCAAAAAAATCAGTTGAGGAATGATGTTTTCTAGTACTGTATGGATACTATATAAGAATGGTGTTATGTACTTGTGGCCAATCACATGTGTGTCAGCCTTTCAGGAGATGAAAGGGAGGTTGAAATCAGCACTAATACTAGTTTTTCTAGATCTTGGAATGATATATACTATCTGCTGTGATACATCAAATATCAGGATGTGAGAAATTCATGTACATGGGAAGGATTGTCGTATATGGGTCTTGGTAGTTGAGGACACAAGAGAGGAATTAACTAAAATACGTTCTTTAGTTGGCTGCATTTATTCATGCCTTACTCTGTAGGAGACATTATCTTTTTGAGATAATTATGTGGTTTTCAACGACTACAAAAGTCTCAAGTATATCTTCACTCTGTGTGATCTGATTTTGAAACATCGACGGTGGGATGTGTACATTCATACTTTAGACATTGAGATTGCCTATACGCAAGGAAATGACAACATAGTAGCTGATTCATTGGGAAGGAGGACTCACATACATGCTGTTTAGGAGGCCAGTAGTTAATGATAGCTTTTGGATTTATATTCTACCATCTTGTGTCTCTATTATATAAGATGCATTTGGAGGTTCATGATAGATATGGTAGACGTTTCCATCTTCTGTGGAAGGTACTCTTACTCTACTTGATCGAGTGCGAATGAGGCATCTATTAGATACTAACGGCCTAGTACTACGGGAGAGTGTGTCAGGAGAGGACCATATTCCTTGATATACCACATGTGAGGATGTGATCATGAACATTTATGGGCATGTATGGGTGTTTGAAGACATACAAGAAGAGCTGATGTGAGACTTTCATTGTTCAATTTGGGTTTTTCATCCTGGTGTCACCAAGATTCTATCATGATCTTTAGTGCCATTATTGGTGGCTAGATATGAAGAGATATGTTTCTGGGTTTTTTCATGAGGTTTTCCACCTATCCTAAGGGGAAGGTAGAGCATCAACAACCAATATAGCTTTTGCAGTAGTTACCCATTCTCAAGTGGAATAGAAACGATGTGTCAATGGACTTCGTGATATGTTTTTATGTGGACACCTTGAGGGAATGATGATTTTTGGGTTGTCATTGACACACTCACAAAGTATTCTCACTTCTTACCAATCAAGGATACCTTCAGTGTTGATGAGATGGGAAGGTTGTACTACCAGGAGTGTGTACGTCTATAAGTGTTTATATCCATAATTGTTTTAGACAGAGATTCCCATTTTGCATCCCAAGTCTAGCAGGGTTTACAAAGGGCTTTGGGTACAGAAGTACTGCTGAATATTTCTTACCATACATAGACTTATTTCTATGCCGTTTTAATGACTTAGGTGATCAAGGAAATGATTCAAGAATGCATCCAATATATTGTACATTTTTGGGATAATCATATACATCTAGTGGAGTTGGACCATAATAATAGTTTTCATGAAAATATTCAGATGAAACCATATAATATTTTGTATAGTTGGCCATACTGATCACCCCTATGTTGGCTGGAGGTAGGAGATGCAGTTATGATGGGACCTCATCTTATTTAGGAGACCACAAAACAAATAAAGTTGACTCAAAAAATGTATTTCTACTTCAAAATAGCGACAGAAGTATTTTGCAGATCGATGGATACGTGCTCAAGAGATTGAGGTCAGACATCAGGTTTCCTACGTGTCACACCGAGGTTGGGACACATAAGAACTAAAAGACATGGTAAGCTTTCACGTAGATGAGTTATACTAGTTTAGGTTTGGGAATGTGTTGGTATAGTTTCTAATTGGTTCTAATAAACTTAGAGGTATCGTTCTATGTAAAATGACTTTCACGTTTCGTAGCTATGACATTACTTCTCAGAACTGTCTCATGTCATTCAACATGAGGAGGTTGAGAAAGATGTGGATGTATCATTTGAGGAGCATTCTATTCATATTGATGATTTCCATGAAAGGTCTTCTATTCCCAGTCTGTTGGTATGATATGAGTTCTATGGAAGAATGAGCGAGTACCAGATGAGACATGAGAGAGGGAGGCCGATGTACGATCACAAGGGACAGAGCAGTTCAAGGATTCTATTTTTATTCCACCATGCTATGGATATATGTTGACCGATTTCTTTATTGGGGGAAGTTTGTTAGAAAACTTATATACTTTTTATGTGGTTTTTATTTTATAGTGTGTTGAGGAAAATAGTATAATATGTAAAATTAAATAGTACACACCCTATGCACTGGAGTACACGCCACATACCCAGTTTCCACGGGTGACTGTGTACTGACCGTGTAACGGCTGAGAATATGGCTGTGTGGAGTGACATGGAGACAGCCTAAAGAGGAGGTAAGTTAAATAAATTACATTCTATGTACCCTTGATGATAATTAAATGTAATTTCTATTTATTTCATTAAATAGATCAGGTGAAATCTAATCAACATAACATCATTCCTCTTGGATCGTCTCGTCCTAGAGAATCTGTGACTAGGTATTCTTCTCTGAGCCCCCGACTCACTATCCATTATCTGAATCGACCGTCATCAATTACATTGTAATCGCCATGGTAATCTATTACTTCTTCTAAAGCCTCACTTACTGATTACTCATCTTTCGTAAGATATCCTCGGTTGATCATTTTTAATGATTTTGCAGATCCATGGTATTATAAGGTGATTCAAGGAATAATATTCATGTATATCATCCATAAAAATCCGAGGTAGTTAGTTTCTTCTTTTTGTATTTAGTATTTGAGTTATTTGTGAAAAGGATCCCAATAACAACATTATATGTATAGTGTGTTAAAGAATTTTAACCTTGTTAATTCTTGTAATGCCTTTGATTATTGAATTGAAGTTGTTTAGTTGTAAATATGTTTAATTTCAATGATATGGATGTGATTTACTAAGCTCGTTTAATTTTGATCATTTTGTGTAGCTTTTCAAGTTAGGCTATTTTTTTCTTTCCCATTGTTGTTAGGATGGAGTGATTATCTAACTAATATGTTGTTCCAAGCCATGAAGCTAATTAGTCATGTAGTACACGATGATTAAATTGGATTTTGGTTATCGTTGGTGTATGTTTTATTTACAATAGGTTGCAGGAACCTATTTTATTGAGACCATAGGTTAAATTGACATCGAGGTATTTCCCAAAGTGTATGTTACAATTATCACGTTGCGAGACTATAGGGGGATTGAAATTGAGAGCTCCCTCATAGTATCGATACATATGTTCTGGGACCACAAGAGGAATCAACGTTGAGTGCTTCATTAGAGTGTTTATAGTTTACTATTAAAAGACATTAGGAGGAATTGGCGGTTAGTAAAAACATAGAAAGTATTTTTTTTCATGAGACCACATGGGGAATTAATTGTGGGTGTTTCCTCAGAGGGACTTCTCTATATCCTTCTTATAAATTTATCCATTGGGTTTAGCCTATGATAACTACCCCAAGGGTTACATGAGATTGTTGGTAGAACCAGAAGGGATAGGCTGTGTGAACTTCACATAGGATTTCTTGTATTTTTATGGTTGATTAATTTGTTAAATGTAAAGGATGTAATTGAAACACTATGATAGATTACATTTGAGTACTTACATGCTTAAAACATTTTTTTTATTTCCTTCCACATATATTCACTAATTATCTAGAAGAGATATTTTGGTTGTTTTCTACTGGGATATACTTCCTGGTTTTATTCCCAATATATTTATATTACTGCATGTATAGATAATGGAAAGCACCCTTCAACTTCAGATACTTGATTGCTTTGGAGCTCAAGAGCATGGGACCAAGCTAAGGCATGCGATGCTTCTGAAGTATAATTGTTTTAATTTTACTTTGGTTTTGTACCATATTCCACCATTGTGACTTTTTGGTTATTTTCTTGGACATATATATCATGCACCATTTAGATATGTCTTCTGTTGTTTATTACTTTTAGTATTAAACTCTTTCCTTGTGGAATGTTTTTTCTTCTTTTTCTATTGTTTATTACTGTTATCTATTTCTTTCTATTGTATTACTCTACAAATTATGGCAAAATTTCCCCACTATCACACCCAAAATAACTCACTGCTATTCACCATCCTCTCCTATTTAGGGAAATGCACTTGAGGCCATGGGAAAAAATGGGTATAGTTTACCTCTATGTGGCACCCAAAACCGGGACGTTACATGTACCCTCATTTTAGCATGTTATTTCTTTTGTTTAAGAAAATACATGTGACGGGGATAATGCAACACCACATTTTTAACATGTAAATAATTTGAATTTTATAAATAATAATTTTTGAGATAGCTAATGAGTTAGAATAGGATTACATGGCCCTGAAAGCGAGAATTTTTTTATAAAAAAAATATATTAAATATATAATATCATTCATATGTGTTTTTTCATGTAAAATGGAATAAGAATAAGTAGAGATTTATATGAGAATTATGAGAAGAAAATTAAATATAGAACATTGGATTTACCACTGGTGAAAACTAATCTTTTTCCACTCCAAGCATCAGGTTTGAGCTCCATCATGGGAGTAATATTAATTAAATAAATGATTCAATCAAATTTTTTGGATATAATGTAAAACAATACATAATTTCCTCTATAAATGATCATTTATAGAAAATCCCATTGGCTACATAAATAATCAAATCTATTGAGAGAGTTGATCATGGATGAGATCCTTGGAATTTGACATCAATATCAAGGATTAGAGAATGATTTTACCAAGTATTTCTTATTAAAATAGATGTTGAGAATGTTGAAAAATAAAATTCCAACCTTTATTCACCAATGATCAATAGAAACCTGATGAAGGAAGGGTTTTCTAGTTTATTCCCCATTTAATTATCCTATGATGAATATGAATCAGTTCCACTAACAAATTGATTGTAATTCAATAATTCTATGTGTGTCCTAGTTTATCATGCTATGATTTTGGGTAGTTGATGTTAATTTAATTTTTGTTCTTCATTAATCATTCTATGAAAAATTAATATAAGAAAAATAGAATAGTTAATGAGGTTTTTTCCTATTTACATTCTATGAATTTATTCCCCCATTTATTACCTATTCAATAATGATATTTTAATAGGCCAATGGTTCGACAAATACCATATAGAAGATCATTTCACAATCATTATTGTGATCTGATAGATCATCAACATAAGTTTAGTTTCATTTTTAGTAGAGTGATCAAGACGCAGTGATGATGTCGGATGATCAAATATGTAATAATATTGGATCATTGGTTATGTTTCATTGAATTGGTATTTAGGAATGAATGTATTGTTGATAATGATTTAAAATACAATTTAAATGGGATAAATCTGATCATAAGTTATTACTAAGCATAGATGATTCCATATCCATGTTTACATGTAATTATGGAGGTACAATTAATTTCAGATGTGGAATTTTCTTTGTTAAGTCAATAAGGTTTCCTTATGACTTTTCCATTCCTTCTTGTCTTGAAAATCAAAAACACCTTATACTTAAGCAAATAATATTATTACACAAATAAAGAAAATTTACTTCCTTAAGGAAATTTACCTTACCATAGATTTTCTTATACATAGCTACTTTTTCCCTTAAAATCAAAAATTGGAATCACAACCAAATTTTTGGATCCTTATAATGAAAAGATGGAGCATTCTGTTTTTAGGATCCGAATCATAGATGTGATCTGTAATATAGTTTTAATCCGACTTCCGGACTCCAAACTCTGAATCAGTTCTAATTCGAACCCTTAAGAAGTTCGACTCCGAACTCTTTAGAAGTTTGACTCCGAACTCTTAAGAAGTTCTACTCCGAACTCTTAATAAGTTCGACTCCGAACTCTTAAGAAGTTTGACTCTAAACTCTTAAGAAGTTCAATTCCGAACTCTTAAGAAGTTCGACTCCGAACTCTTATAAAGTATGACTCCGAACTTTTAAGCTGTTCGACTCCAAACTCTAAAGATTTAGAATCTGATCTCTGATGAAACCAGACTCTGATTTCCTATAAAATAGAATCCGAACATTTCATATCATAGAATCCGAACATCATTTTGATTAGACTCCAAACCTTTGACTTGCTTAAACACTCCGAACTATTAATTAGTCTTTACATACATTTTCTTCATTCCAAAACGATGTCATATGTTTAGTTATACAAAGTTTTTTATAAAAGGATGTCGTCTATTCTATTTCTTATGAACCGTTGGTTGAGTTACATGTGTATAGGTCCTTCCGAATTTCATGGAAAATTTGACCTTTGGAAGAAGGAGTCGACTGTTGGAAATTTTCCTATAAATAGGAGCTCATTTGAAAGAGCTCAGTGTTGTTGTTGCTGCTGAAGTGTTGAAAGGCTGACAGATCTTCGACTCATGTGATTACATGCTTGAAGTTATTTCTCGAGAGAGAGGCTCTTATTAACTCTCAAAGCATCGTGCGACTCTGAATGTTGGTGATCACATTCGAGGACTTTTGGGGATAGGAAGAAAGAGGTGTCGGCTACGTTGAAGTTCGAGAGCTTCCTTGCTGTGGAAGACAGAGGTTGCCAACTACCTTAAAGTTGAGGGCTTGCGGGGATAGCAGGACAGAGACTCCGATCTTCGTATCGAGGGCTTACCCTGGTGTGGGTAAGACAGACATGCTTGAAAGTATAAATCAAGGGACCTTTATCCAAGTTTGTTGGATACCATTCTCTTTGGGTTAAAAGAATTATATCTTGTTACTTGTAGTACTACTACTTGTTTATATTCCGATGCATTTTGTATTATAAGAAATGTATAACATTCTTATACTTCTTTACTTGTACTCTATTTCATTTAGATTCTATACGCTTTAAGGTAGAATCTCGTATTGTAATATTTTGTTAAGTTTCAATTTCCGGAATCATATTTCTGGAACCTAATTTCGGAATCCCTTTCCAAGTTTTCATTCGGTGTTAGAGGTGTTTTGAATTTTCTTAGTTTAAATTTGTTAAACATAGCCTTTTCCTTTTCTTAAGGAAAAAATAGTTATTCTTAACCTACTTTAACGGTTCCAAAGGAATTTTTAAAGTATACAATTCACCCCCCCCTCTTGTATTTTGAGCATCTGCATCACTATTTCGATCCAACAATTTGTATCAGAGCAGGTTTCTGAAATACATATACTTACGAATAAGTTTTTCTTGCTCACTTTGCCATTCCGAACTTTACCATTCCGAACATTCTCATTCCAAACTTTGTTATTACGAATCTTTTCTACTAAAAAGTTTGTGTATCGAAGGATTTTACTAGTATGGCAGGAATTAATGTTGGTTCGATTGATAATCTAAATCCTACAAGACCACCTATATTTGATGGTAATGACTATGAGTACTAGAGAGATCGAATGAAGACTTTTGTTATCAATACTGGAGTGGAAAACATTGTTACTCTTACTGGTGATTATAAAATTCCTGAAAATGAAGTTAGAACTTATACTAACCAGGAAAATCAAGAATATTAACTTAATTACAAGGTATGCAATACTCTACTATGTTCAATGACTAGAAATATATATAGCCAAATTTCTTCTTGTGAAGCAGCTAATTGTATATGGAAGAAGTTATAGGTTACAAACTTTGGGACATCAAAAAGGATTGAGACTAGAAGAGCTATGCTTAAAGCTGAATATCATGGCTTCAACTTTCCTTATGGAGAACATATCTATAAAGTTCAACAGAGATTCATGACTATAGTCAACAGCCTACAATCTATGGGAGAGAAAGTTTTAGATGATGAAGCTCTTGTTGATAAGATAATTGATATTATGCCCAATGAGTGGCAATCCAAGAGAATAGCTATAGAAGAGAACAGGAAGGTCACTCAAATTACTCTTGATGAGATTTTTGGAACTCTTCTACAACATGAAACCAGAATGAAGAGAGATGCAAAAAACATCAAGAAGAATAATGGAAATGGTATTGTTGCTTTTACTACATCTTGAAATCATATGAAAGAGAAGACTCCTGAGAGATTAACCATATCCTAGTCTAAGAAAGTTATTTTCCAATCCGAATCTAGTGAGAGTGAAGTCTCAGAAAATGAATTAGCAAATATTGCTCGAAGGATGAACAAGATAGCTGGCCAAAGGAATTTTCAATCCATGTATAAGAAAAAGGACATGAAAGATAGGAAATATGAAGAAGTTACTTTTTATGAATGCAAGAGAGCTGGACATAAAAGACCAGATTGCCCTATGCTCAAAAAGAAAGATTGAAAAGAAAGGCATTAAGACAGGAACAGAAAGAAATATTATAAAGCTAAAGCTAAGAATGTTCTCAAAGCTAATGACTCCTGGAGTGCTAGTGGTGGTGACTATTCAGATGAATCTTCTGATTATGAATCATCAAGATAGAAGAATCATGGTCTTATAGCCAGATTACCTATTTATAATCATTGTTTTATGGATAAGGTACGAAATGCTAAATCATTGACCAATGATTATTTGAATTCAAATGATAGTAAGTATTATAACAATTTTGATGAATAATCATCTTCTGATGAGGAAAATACTTTACCTACTTATGAAGAAGTATCGAGGTTTGCTGAACTTCTTGATATTGAGAATTCCAAACTCAATAAGAAACATGATAAGGAAAACTCTAGGAATTCTATTCTTACAAAAGAGATATCAGATCTTTCTAATGATCCTGATAGGAAAAATGCTGATTTTGAAAGTATTTCAAAAAATCTTGAGGAAGTAAGATCTGAGAAGAACAATCTTTCTAAATAATTAGAAAAAGTAATTTCTAAGAAAAATGTTTTCGAGTCTAGCTCTTGTTCTAAAACTAATGATTTTGAGGATAAAAACATGGTTGTAAAACTCAATTCCGGAATTTTTTTCATTAATGAAGTGTTCATGAAAATTTACCCATTGTAAGGAAAATTTTGATAAAATGTATTCCCAAATACGACCTTTAAGAAATAAATCCGGATTTGGTTTTACCCATGCAAAACCAATTTTCAGTAACAATTATTTTGTTCCTCAAAGTGCCCCATTTTGTACCAAGTGTTAATGTGGTGGTCACTGGGCAAAGAATTGTTCCTTAAACAAAACCCAATCTCTAGGATTTCACAAAGCATACATTTCTAAGAAGATGTGGGTTCCTAAAATTTTATTATCTGAAAATCTCGGATCCAAACAAGTTTGGATTCCGAAAGACTAATTTTCTTCTTGATTTTAGGAAAATAAAGAGAGTACCAGCAACAATACATGGTACATGGATAGTGGATGTTCCCGGCACATGACTGGTAACAAAAGATTTTCTGAAAAGATTATCAAAACGAAAGGAGGAAAGGTAACTTTTGGAGATAATGCTAAGGGAGAGATTGTTGATATTGGTAATATTGTTATGCTTGGTAAAACCTTGATTTCAAATGTTCTTTTTGTTAAAGGTCTTAAGCACAAACTCATTAGCATAAGTCAGTTATGTGATGAAGGTTACCTTGTGAATTTTAGGAATGATAAATGTTTAGTTCACAATTCCAAGGAAGAATTTACTCTCTCAGACAATAGGTAAGAGAATGTTTACACTCTGAACTTAGAAGATCTCAGAAGCCAATATTTACATTGCCTAAGTGCAACGGAAGATCACTCCTGGTTATGTCATAGAAGACTAGGTCACTGTAACCTTAGGAACCTATGTAAACACTCTAAGAAGAAACTAGTTAAGGATCTACCGGAGCGTAGATTTGATTCTTCTAAAGTTTGTGATCCTTGTCAATATGGAAAGCAACATAAATCTAGTTTTAAATCAATTGGTGAAGTCTCAACAACCACTGCATTACAGTTAGTGCACATGGATCTTTTTGGTCCAACACAAACTGGAAGTATTGGAGGCAAATACTATGTGTTTGTTCTAGTTGATGATTACACTAGGTTTACTTGGGTCTATTTTCTAGAAAAAAAAGTCTGAAGCTTTTTCATATTTCAAAAGTTTTCGAGCTCAATTTAAAAATGAGAAAAACCTTCCATTGAAAACTATTCATAGTGATCATGGAGGATAATTTCAAAATTCAGATTTTGAAACTTTTTGTATTAAGAAAGGTATTACTCATAAATTTTCAGCACCAAGAACTCCTCAACAAAATGGTGTAGTTGAAATAAGAAATAGAATTTTTCAAGAGATAACTAGAACCATGTTGAGTGAATATTCTATTGCAAGACATTTCTGGGATGAAGCTATAAGTTCTTCTTGTTATACTATATATCGAGTTTTGATTAGACCTTTTCATAATAAAACTCCTTATGAGTTATGGAATGGTAGAAAACCAAGACTATCATACTTCAAGGTTTTTTGTTGCAATGTATTCATTTTTAATACTAAATATAACTTACATAAATTCGAACCAAAATCTGATGAAGAAATTTTATTAGGATATTCCACAAACTCTAAGGCTTATAGAGTTTTTTACAAAATACTTGTACTGTTGAAGAAACAATACATGTAAAATTTGATGAGTCAGATCATTTTGTTTTTAAACCATCCCTACCTACATCCTCAGACGTGTTTTCAAAAACTGATTATAAACCTTTGATATAAGAACCTTCTAATAAGGATAATGTTCTAGAAGATACTTCTGAAACTTTTACCACAGAAGACTTTCTACCCTATGTTGATGAACAGGTTTTACAAAACCCAAATCAGGTGTTTCTTAAGAATCATCCCAGTGATAGTATCATTGGTGATGTAAATCACCCTATAAGGACTAAAAGTTCCTTATTAAATGAAGTATAACATCTAGCATTTCATTCCCAATTAGAACCTAAAAGAACTATTGAAGCTTTAGGTGATGATGATTGGATCAAAGCAATGAAAGATGAACTAAATGAATTCGAAAGGAATAAAGTCTGGACCTTGGTTGAAAGACCTAAGGAAACATCGGTTATTGGAGTAAAATGGGTTTTCAGAAATAAATGTGATGAAAATGGAGTCATAGTAAGAAATAAAGCTAGAATTGTTTCTAAAGTCTATAATCATCAAGAGAGAATAGACTATGAAGAAACCTATTCTCCAGTAGCTAGACTTGAATCTATCCATATTCTACTTGCCTTTGCAGCATTCTTTAATTTCAAACTTTTCCAAATTGATGTGAAATGTGCCTTTCTTAACGGTTATGTTCAAGAGGAAGTCTTTGTTGAAGAAACTCCTGGATTTGAAGATACAAAACATCATGATCATGTTTTTAGACTTACCAAAGCTTTGTATGGCCTTAAACAAGCCCCACGAGCATGGTATGATAGACTCACTAGTTTTTTTCTTCAAAATAACTATGTTAAGGTAAATGATGATCCAACTCTTTTTATAAAGAAAGATAAGATAAATGTTTTGATTGTTCAAATATATGTTTATGACATCATATTTGGTTCAACTCAGCAATCTATGACCAAATATTTCACATGTCTAATGAAATCTGAGTTTTAAATGAGTTTGATGGGTGAGTTATCTTTTTTCTTGGTTTTCAAATTTCTCAAAAACCAGAAGGAACCTACATATCTCAACATAAGTATATTAAAGATCTTCTTAAAAAGTATGGTTATGACAACACTAAGAGTATAAGTACTCCCATTGGTACCTCAAACTCTTTAGATCTTGATGAAACTGGGAAACCATTAGATCAAACATCTTTTAGAGGTATTATAGGAAGTCTACTATACTTAACAGCTAGTCGACCAGACTTAATGTTTTCAGTATGCTTATGTGCCAGATATCAATCCAATCCTATGGAATCTCACTTAAAGTCAGTAAAAAGTATTTTTCGCTACCTTAAGGGAACCATGGATCTAGGATTATTTTATACTTCTGGAAATGATTTTGTTCTAAAAAGATTTTCTGATGCTGACTTTGGTTGATGTAGAATGGATAGAAAAAGTACATCTGGAACTTGTCATTTCTTAGGAGATTCACTAGTTTCTTGTACCTGCAAGATGCAACATTCTGTAGCACTCTCCACTGCTGAAGCTGAATATGTTGCAGTTGGAAGTTGTTGTGCTCACCTGTTGTGGATGCAACACACAATCACATACTATGGCTTCATTTTTACTAAAACTCAAATTTTGTGTGATAACACAAGTGCCATTTCCCTCAGTAAGAACCCTGCACATCACTCCAATGAAAAACACATAGATATTAGGCATCAATTTCTTAGGGATCACACACTTAAAGGAGATATTATTCTTCAATTTATCGGAACACAAGTACAATTTTCTGATATTTTCACAAATTCGTTTCATTCTAATAGATTTGAATACATTAAACAGATGTTAGGGATGATAACAGTAAGGTAATCCTTCTTAATTAACTTTCTGTTGAAAAAGTCTCCTTACAGTAATAAACTCCTTTTCATAGGGGGGTACATTTTTTTGTTATAATAACAATTTTTTTTAAAAAAAATATTTTGTTTTTCAAACTTTTCGGAACTAAGACTTCCGGAATAGAAATTTTCGGAACTGAAATTTTCCAGATTTTTTTTTCTTTCAAAAACTTCCTGAATGGAATTCAAGTACTGACAATTTTCAGTAAGAAAATTTTCAGACTAGGAATTCGTAACGATTTTTTTCAAGACTTTTCATAATAAAGTTTTTTTAGGAAGAATATTACCAACTTCAAATAATATTTCTTGTCAATCCGAAAGTTAAGATTTCCCTACTTATAGTTTTGTAATCAAATTTTTTCTTACTGATATCTTCCTTCTTTAGTTCATATTCTAGTTTAGCCTCAATTCCAAATATTTTATTTAAAAAAAACCTCAAATGATCGGAGTTTTTTTCGGGGTTATTCTCAACCGTCAGATCAGATCAAAGTATTTTCAACCATTGGATTATCATTGTAAGACCAATGGTCATTTTCTTTGCCTATAAAAAGGGGGTCCCGAGACTCAGCCCACATCGGTTTTCAAGGTTTTGCGTCTCGAAGCCCTTCTGCTCCTCTTAAGACCAGTTCCGAACCCTGTGAAGCTGATCTAAATCCTGCAGTTTACTTCACTCCGAATGTCTATTGATGCAACTTCACAAGATATGTCAACTAAAAAACAAATTTATAAGTGGTTAGTTTACAAAGAAAGGTTAGTCCATCCGGATTTTTATAAGCATGACTCTATTATTTCGAAAAATATTAGACTAAATGGATGGGAAGACATCTGCATAGCCAAGTCAGATAAACAATATCCGGTTTACACTGACTTGTTGATAGAATTTTATGAGTCTGTTTCCTTCCTAGTGGAAGATGGCAGAGAAAAATTTTCTTTTATGTCTTATGGAAAGACTTATAAACTTTCTTACATTAAGGAAGCAAGCCTGGTTGGTATAGCATATAAGGGAGAAGCTGAATTTTGTTCTCACAAACTTCCGGATGTGCAAGGAAGTTTCGTTAAAGAAAAAGCACTATAGTGTCTTGGGCTCAAGGATGATTCAACTACTAAGATTGCTCGGCTCGCTCCGAATAATAGAATACTGCAACTATGGGTGCAAGGTTTTCTGGTTCTAAGAAGAGGTGATAAAGACAATCTGAAGAAGAGTGATATCTATGTCTTAGATTTTTTGGTAAATCTAAGAAAAATAAATCTGATAAGGCATGTCTTGGTTACGATCAAGAATATCAAAGAAGGAAATCTGAGAGCTCAGATTATAATGTATCCAGCCTTATTATCTATGTTGATTGTTCTATGCTTAGAATCATTCAAAGTTTCCTGCAAATCAAAGATCCGGAATTGCAAGCTCATGCTTGTCAGTGATGATACGCTTAAAAGAATGAAGATGGGATTTTCTAGTGAATCCAGAGAATTTTACCCCCTATCTGTTGAAGAATTTGAAGCAGCTGAAAAAGAAACACAATCTCCGGAACCTTTAAAAAAGCAAAGGAAGAAGAGAAAGTCTAAGGATGTATTTACTGATGAAAAATTTCCTCAGTCGAAGGAAACTAAATCTGCACCACCCAAACCAAAGAAGCAGAAAATCTATACAGATGAAGTAGCAGTAAAATGGAGGAAAGATACGAAAATGTGGAAGGAAGGGGATCCTCAATTCGGACTCGACCCTGCTGAGGATAAGGCTTTAAAAGAAAAGGTTGTTGAGGAGCTGGAAAGGCAAACGAAGGAAAATATGTTGAGGAAGAAGATGACTAAAGCTGAACTACTACAATCATTGCTAAAAGGTACATAGTTGACCTCTGAAAGGCTTCTAGTTCCGGAACCTATCGGAGTCGAACCTTCTTTACCAGAAACATCAGTGAAAATTTTTGTCACTCTGGAAAAGAAAAAAGGTAAAGAACCTATAATGGAAGCTGAGAAAGAAGGTGTTGATGCTGTTGAGGAAGAAGTAGAACAAGTATAAGAAGAAGAAGAAGAAGAAGAAGAGAGTGTAGATCTAGATACCTTGATCAAACAATTTCAGGATTATAAGGCTGAATCCGGAAACATAGTATCACTAGGGAAGGGAGATGAGGAATCCGGCAAGCAAAACCAAGAGGAAGAAGAAGAAAATGAGCTGTTTGATGAAGAAGAATCCTATCAAAGGTACTATATTGAAGATAGACAAGAAATACAGCAACCAGATGAAGATCAGATTGTTCAAGATTCTAAATCTGAGGAAGTTTCTCCAAATGTACAATACATTACGAAATCCGATAAAGGTAAGAAAACATTAATGGAGACACCTATTAAGGATATCATTAGAAAGAAAGAGGTTTGTGGTACCTCTAGAAGGAAGCTGATGCCAGTTCAAGAAGAGGAATCTCAGAAAGAACTCTCGGATTCAGAATCATCATCCCATGGGCATGATTTTGTGGTACAATCTCTGAGAAAGATGGTAGACACAATACCGATTATTCCAACTATAGATTCTAGATGCCAGTTGCTGCAAAAATCTATGAATCAAAAATCGGATTCCTTATCCATGGTAATGGATAAGTTTGTGAAGTAGGAAGCTGAACAGAAAAGTTTTCTAATCGATTATGATGTGCATAGGAAATCTTGTAGTAAAGTAACCAAGTGGTCTAAGAGAGTGGACAAAGATTTAGTACACTTTGAAAATTTTCAGGCTGATGTTCAAAGTGCTTTTGGAATGGAGGACAAAAAGGTTACTGAAATTTCTGAGAAGTTGACCCAGGAACAAAATGTCCGGAATCAACAGGTCATGGATATAAATGGAAAGCATAACTCAGTATCTCGGAATTGGTAATTTGAAAGAGATTTCTGGATTGAGTTTCAGCAGAGGATGGAGATGCAGGATGAGTTGTTGAATTTACAAAAAGAAGCCTTGGAGGCTCAAGAAAAGCTGTTAAAAGCTCAAGAAGAAAAGATAAAACCCTTGGAGAGGCAACGAGAGGAATACCAAAGAGACCTGAAGAAAATCAAAGCCTTGTTGAAGCAGCTCATTCCAAAGGAAAAGGAAGACAAATGAATCCACTCCGATCTTTTGTTGTAGTTGTCTTTCCTTGTAAATTTTTCCCCCAACTCTAATGAAATGATTATCTGTTCGGTTTGTCTCATGTTGTATACTAATGTTTCAAGTAGCATAATTTGTTGTCCATTCAATTCAATTATTTTTTAAAATCACAAAGGGGGAGAAGGAAAAAGAACTATTCCTAAGGAGGAGAAATGAAAAACTCTTGAGAGAAATTTCCTTAAGGAAATGGGGAGTTTCCCACTACGTTTTTTTTCATTCTTATAATAATGAAAACCCTACTCCAGAAACCCAGAATACAATCCATAGAGTTTCAATGCCTACGGGGGAGTTAGTTGTATTCACTTCTATCCATGAACAAAGGGAGATAAGTTTTAAATAGTGTAATGAATTTTTTTTCCAAAATCCATATATACATTTTCAAAAGGATGTTTGTGCTTTCCAAAAAGGGGGAGATTGTTAAGTAAATAAGTTTTTCCTTATGAATTTTCCATTCCTTCTTGTTTTGAAAATCAGAAACACCTTATACTTAAGAAAATAATATTATTACACAAATAAAGAAAATTTACTTCCTTAAGAGAATTTACCTTAACATAGATTTTCTTATACATAGAAACTTTTTCCCTTAAAAACAAAAACCGGAATCGAATCCAGATTTTCGGAGCCTTATAATGAAAAGTTGGACCATTCTGTTTTTAGGATCTGAATCATAGATGGGATCTGTAATATAGTTTTAATCTGACTTCTGGAATCTATAATCTGAAGCAGTTCTAATTCGAACTCTTAAGAAGTTCGACTCCGAACTCTTAAGAAGTTCGACTCCGAACTCTTAAGATGTTCCACTCCGAACTATTAAGATATTTGACTCCGAACTCTTAAGATGTTCGACCTTGAACTCTTAAGAAGTTCGACTCCGAACTCTTAAGAAGTTTGACTCTGAACTTTTAAGCAGTTCGACTCCGAACTCTACAGATTTAGAATCTGATCTCTGATGAAACCAGAATCTAATTTCCTATAAAATAGAATCCAAACATTTCTTAACATAGACTCTGAACTTCATTTTGATTAGACTCTGAACCTTTGACTTTCTTAAACCCTCCGAACTATTAATTAGTCTTTACTTACATTTGCTTCATTCCAAAACGATGTCGTACATTCAGTTATACAATGTTTGTTATAAAACGATGTCATCTATTCTATTTCTTATTAAATTTTGGTTGAGTTACACGTGTACATGTCCTTCCAAATATCATGGAAAATATGACCGTTGGAAGAAGGAGACGACCGTTGGAAATTTGCCTATAAATAGGAGCTCATTTGAAAGAGCTCAGTGATGCTGTTGTTGTTGAAGTGCTGAAAGGCTGACAGATCTTCGACTCATGTGATTACATGCTTGAAGTGATTTCTAGAGAGAGAGGCTCTTATTAACTCTCAATGATTAGTGAGACACCGAATGTTGGTGATCACATTCGAGGGCTTCCGGGGATAGGATGGCAGAGGTGCCGACTACCTTGATGTTTGAGAGCTTCCATGCTGAGGAAGATAGAGGTTACCAACTACCTTAAAGTTGAGGGCTTGCGGGGATAGCAAGACAGAGACTCCGATATTTGTATCGAGGGCTTACCATGGTGTGGGTAAGACAGACTTGCTTGAAAGTATAAATCAAGGGACCTTAATCCAAGGTTGTTGGATACCCTTCTCTTTGGGTTAAAAGACTTATATCTTGTTACTTGTAGTACTACTACTTGTTTATATTCCGCTGCATTTTGTATTATAAGGAAACTATAACATTCTTATACTTCCTTACTTGTACTCTGTTTCATTTAGATTCTATACGCTTTAAGGTAGAATCTCATATTGTAATCTTTTGTTAAGTTTCAATTTCTGTAACCTAATTTCGGAATCCCTTTCCAAGTTTGCATTGGTGTTAGAGATGTTGTGAATTTTCTTATTTGAACTTTGTTAAACATAGCCTTTTCCTTTTCATAAGGAAAACATAGTTATTCTTAACTAACTTTAAAGGTTCCAAAGGAATTTTTAAAGTATAAAATTCACCCCTATTGTATTTTGATCATCTACATCACTATTTCAATCCTACAATCTTCATACATAGAATATTGTAGTAATTCATTGAAAATATTAAATACATAGTACATAGTTTGGATGAAAACACGCCATCTTTCCCAATCCTATAGTTCTAGATATTACATAGAGAGAAAATCATTTCACACTTTTGGAACCTATCACAAACTTTGTTACACATGGATGGAGCATTAGTTTGTTTCCTATTGTCAAATGATCATGGATACATCTGAAAACAAAATAATTACTAAAATACATGGTCATAACCCTATATTTCAACACGCCATACTCAAATGAACGACCAGAGAACAAAATCATGTATTAATGTACACGGTCATGAATAAAAAAAATATGAGATAGAGACACAGACATAGTTCCATCGCAACCATTACATGAAATATTTATTAAAAGTGAAACAAATTAAGTGGGGGAATTACATATAGTGTGAGAAAATGTTACACATTTGTACATGGTGTAGACAAGACACGTTTTTTACTGTCAGTACATGAATAATAATTTTTCTCTAGAAATTTGATGACCTTTATCTCTTTAGTTTATATCATTATATGTTTGGTTACTTATGTTGGTCCATCTCTATGAGGGATCAATGTGTTATTACATCCGAAGCATAAATGCATGATCCCATATATGGTTTTTTTTAATATTGATTAATGAATTTCTCTATGTTACAAAGGTAAGAAACCGTATAATTTCATTATAACACCTAGGTGGGGTTAAATGATTCAACATTCCTATCATATATGGTAATATAATCGAGTAACTAAGACATTAATATAATTAGTGTATTCAATTTCCCCTATGGCCCTGGGAGAGATCGCCTATATCTATATCGATCTCTTCTAGGATATGGAAAATAATTATTGTTTAGGGTCTAATGAGAGATGCCTCATAGATGGGCAATAACCATGATCATATAGATCGTTAAATTAGTTCAATTGGAAAAAATCACCTAGAAACCATTAGAAAAATCTTATGAATAATTGAATGAATGAGACTTATTTTAAACATGGCGTCTATTATGGGTATATTTTGATTATTATGCTTATTATAATATATATAATATCCTGATTTACATACAATGAGATGATGTGATAACAATTCTTTGATACTTTATGTTGTGTGATTTCAGGGTTTCTTATTGGGTATTTTTATTCTCACCCATCGACATACTCTTTTTGATCAATTATTATCTTAGGAAAATGACTAACCTTTTTTGAAAACATGGGAGGAATATGTGTACATGTAGAATAATATAGCTAGAATGACTTTTATTCATACCATGTACTGCATCTTTTAATAGTAAAAACCTAAATAGCATGCTAGAATCATTTGTTATTTTTTGCGTTGTTCTATTTTTTCCATTGTGGTTTTGCGTAATTTAGTCTTAATATGATTAAGATATATAAATATATATTTAAATTTGGAATCAGTTGTGATTTAGTGGTCATTAGGGTATGTGTATTTGAATATGTATATGTGTATTAATATATAAAATAGGCATAACACTACCATGTGTATAAATTATTGCTTGGCACTGGTTTCCATCCCTAATTGATTTGGAGGGGGTATTGGGGTGTCACCCTCCGCTGACCCCTAACTATGAATCTCTTAATGGGTTGGTCCGTGATAGAAATGTTCATGAAAGATAATATGATGGCACAAAAAATGTTATACCTGGTAATAGAAAACTATAATCATTTGAGAAATCATTCAATAAATAATAAAATCTCATATAAGGGTAAGAACTAGTGGGATATTGCATATGGTAATGGATAATAAAATTGGTAAAGGAACACTATAACAATAATACAAAGAATCATGTTAATACATATTCATACTATATGCTGTAAATATCTCAAAACAACCCACTGTGTTGCTATAGTCTGTATGATATATTTATTTATAACCCAACACACCAATTTTTACAAATTTTATATGACTGTGAAATAGTTTAAATAAATCATTCCCAAAATTTATAATTTATTTTCATTGAAAAACATAATAACCCAAATTCATGAAACAACCATACCAAAAACCAAAAAAACACATCTCAATATAAACATCCAACATCACATTCCTAATACACTTGTATGAAAACAATAACCATGTGAATTAGTAGATTTATATGAAGATAATTCCACTACATATATCATGAAAAACTAAATATGTAGATCCCAAAATTCATATGTAGGGTTTGATGAAAATTAATTCATGGATAATACCATGAGTATATAATATTTATTTCACAATTAAATTTTATTTCTACATTTAATACAAAAATAGTTTATAAAGAACATTATTTTGAAATGACTATTCATAAAACACATTTTTTAATTTAAAACAACCAATATTAAAATCCAAAATAATAATAATATAAACATTAGTGAATAATTTCGTAAAAGATGAAAAAATATCATTTACATACACATGGGAGAAATAATAAATTAATTAATAATAACATATATAAAATCTAGAAGAATTTGGGAACTATATTATGGGAATACATACTAGGAAACACGAAGGGACACAAAGTTGTTGCAATATGATTGATAACAATTATGATTCCCACAACATCTTATTAGTATTATGACTTTCCCAAACCCTCCATAGTTTAATAGAATAAAATCCTATAATGGTTGCACAAACAAAATATGGATTATCTATATCCATAATAGTTTTAACCCAGGGTTCTCACGTTATTTTATTTTATAAAACATACTATTATAACATGATCACAATATTATAAAACACTTTCCTATGAAAAATATGACTACTCCCATGATTGAAAATCCATATTAGAGTAACAACAAAAATTGAGGCATTTTATTTAATATATAATGCTTATACATTATCTATTAAATAAAAAATAATAATAAAGAATTTTTTGTGTCACTGAAGAAAAATTCATATGAAATTACAATATTGGTATTGAAATAATTCAATGTTATAAATACATGTTTAAGGAATATACAAGATCATAATTTAATTCTTGAGATATGACCATTATATAGAGACACCTACCATGCGGATAAAGAAAACCTTGTCACCTGCCTAAAACAGATTATAATAGAAGAGATTGGGTACTTATAAGCCTATGACCATAACAAATATCATCATTTTCTCATATATCAACATATAAATTGAAATAATATCACTTTTAGGACCAAAAAATTCATGGAGAATAGAGATCACCAATAGATAATTGAAATTTAGATATATTTGTATGAAAAATATTCATACATTGAAGTGATCCACCCAAATGGATTTGGAATCACTAATGAATCATACATAGAGTCATCTAAAGGGTCATTATTATGATAGATAATGATAATAAAGGATAAAGAGATTCTTACACATAAAAAACCATAAACATTAGGTTAGGGATCCATTTCAAACAGATCATATAGGGTCACATTATTTGTCCACTTAGTCAAAAAAATCATGAACATAATTTTTGATAGCTACTATCCCATGAAAAGTGAAGCACATGAATACCTGCGAATAACAAGTTGGTTTCAAAAGAAATGATAAAACTGTGAAAATATCCATTTTATCTAACATAGCCTTTTCCTATGGTTACATAATAGTTATATGAAGACATTTTCAGACACTAACCATGACATAGTTTCCCTATAACTCATATTCCTTTACACGAAATCCCAAATCTATTTAGAACCATATAATAAATATACAAAAAATTAGTGATATATTTTACCAAAAGGGTGTTATATTTATCCCCAATATAAAAAATTCTTCACCCAAAAAGTTCTCATGATTCCATATAAAAAAATAAAAGGTCACCCTATCACATAAATGATTACCACTCAAATATCTCATGGATAACATAACCTAACTTCCACTATAAGATAACCAATGAAGTATTATTATCCTAGATGAAATTATATTGATAATTAAAAATTGTTATGGGATGATCAGGTATAGATCATTCAATATCATGTTCAATATCCTCTATTTTATAGAAGTAGAATAGTTTGTTTGATACCTTCTAAAATTGAAAATATGAATCATGTAATGAATCAGTGTAAATAGAAATGAATAGCCCAACTGATAATAAATTTTTTTAGGTTTTTAGATGATATAAAATGGGGAAACCAATTTCTGTGGAAACATACACTACTTACCCAAATTATGATGTCCTAACCAGGGGAAACATTTATTAAAATATTATTATCTAACAAAAACATCAATTAGAGATAATGATGACTTATTTATGATTTATAGTGACTCTGAGATACCATTAACCCGTGTTTTTTTCGAAATTCAGTTTCTATCATTCATTAATGAATCCTAGATCCATACCAATAATGTTCTCCCAAATCATTCTAAAATACATGACATTTACTTGACCACCAATATAATAATTTAAAAGAAATTGTTTTAAAAATTTCATCATAACTAATGTAATATGAATGCTCAACCAAAGGTAGATGTTTTCCCACTAACCATTGCAGCCATACACAAACACCCGATGCATATCCACAAAAAACTAATTGGCTCAATCAATACTACTTTATATATGAGTTTGATAAGATATTTATAACATTATTTGTGTGTCAATTTGATCATGAGAAAAATTTCAAAACTGATATGTAACCCATTGATCAATTTTAGACATAATATCATATTGAAATCAATTATGCTTCTTTGATATCTAAAATATACTTGTGTTCAATCTCTTCTATGAACATCATATTTTTAATATTATCAAAATGAGAAGAATATTAATGATGTTAAATGATCATACAAATTTAATTTCACCAACTATTATTCCCTGAAATAAAATCTATAGATATCTCATCAAACATCCACAACGTAATAGGTATGTGTTGTATAAAATTGGTTGGTATCTCATGATTCGTCTTGATATTTTAGGAAATAGGGCTTCATTAAAAGAAATACAAAATTTAATAGCTCATCCCAAACAACAAATATTAAAATATCATGTCACGATACACATGGATATTCCTAGGCACACAAAATTAATAGAAAAATTCCCAGTAACCATCATATATTGACTATGAGATATCAATATTGACCAATAAACTGTAGAAACACAATAAACCATCAAGAAAAAACAATGTACACATGTTGTCTCCCCTCTTTATATATTTTCCTTAGAATACTATCAATCAATATTTTTATCTATTATACAATAATTTTAATAATCAATTAATTAAATAGTTTTCACAGAAGCTATGACAAGACTCATAATTTCCACTATCACATTCAATATTGTATCAGGAAAAAAAAAATCATGAAAAACCACCACCAACAAATCATAATGGGATTTTGTAATTTGACAGTAGATTTATCAATGACCACATTCCCACTATGAGGTGTATTAGAAATATGAATATAAAATTCAAAACATACTCATGTCACTCCCAATATCATTAATTAATGGTTATGTGAGTGAAAATATTTTTCACTCTCTTATGATAAAAGTACAGAGTAATCCATTCACAAAAGATTTATTGTTTCCATATATTTAGAATATGTATTGAAATAACCATATCGAGATCAAGGGTAGGATAATTCATCTCATGTGTATGTAGTGGGAAAAAATCACAGGCCACCAAAAAAATTTATACATCAAAACTCAATATAATCATATACCTGAGGCATCCCAAAAAGCATCATTTCCCAAACCTGGTTCTAAGAGAATGAGGACTCTGGTCGAAATCTATCCCTCCTTCAATACCTCAAACATCCTTTAAAACTATTCATTCCATTTAAAATTGAATCCCTTAATAGTAGACAGTATCATGGGAGAATAAATATTAGAGATATAATAAATGATTATTTTTTAAAAATGATCCACGCTCGTGAAACTCAAATTATCAATAACATTTTTTTGGTTTATCATAGTAAATCAATTCATTTATATGCTTATTATTAATTTAAATTACCCCATTAGATATTACATTTCCTTAAAAACTTGAATGGGATATCATACTCACATTTAGGAACGCGGAAATATATAAGATGTTTTCTATATGTTTGAAATTATTATTTATATGAACCTATTATTCTTCTGTTAACATGGATTATAAAAAATGTAACCCTAAAAACAAATACTAATTATTCCATTACCTGATGAATGATATGATTCATCAATTCCATAAAAAATGCATGACTTCCAGTAGGACCAGATGGAGTTAAAATTAACCATAACATTCAAACCTTCATCTAGAGTTTTTATTATTATATAATCATATCATTGAGTTACAAAATGGTTCCCTGGAAAATTATAAATCATATATTGTCATTTGGATCCCCAATTGTTCATCAAAAATTTCATCAATCCTTGTCAAATGAATCTATTTCTTCATAGTAACATGATTAATATTTAAAAATGTTAGACAAAGGTGAGGGCTTCTATATAAATTATTTTAAATGATATTCAAAGATGACTATTTCTAAATGTATACAAGAATAAATACATTGGAATTAATATTCTCATGTTGAATATTAATATCTATGCACTCAGTGGTTTCTTTGTAGAATTATTTTAAAAAAATTGGACATTTTTTGGAACCTAATAATTATTGAAATCGACCTCTATGTAGGGATTTATACATAAAAATAACCTGAAAATACCATAGTGTGATCGTCCACAATATAATGAGGTATTACCACATAAACAATGGTAAGCAACATCTAAAACACATTGGTAATTTAAGTAGATCATTCTAGAATTTTGAATAAGATTCCTCACTCTCAGAAATACAGGATCCCACTCACCCAAACATTTACGAGTAACCCAAATATGAGATTGAAACTGAACATGCCAATGATAAAAATTGATTTAGGATTTTATTATAATAGTCCCATATATTTCAATAATGTGGATGAATATTTCTAGACCATGAAATAGAAAATATCATATGAACCCATGATTAGGGATCAGGATAGGGAAATTAGAACATTTAAAACACATATCGTTCCTCCTTAACATTGAATTAAAAATATCTATAATTAATTAAAAATATTTTGGGCGTAATCCCAACCCATAAATCAAAATATATAATTAAATCAAATTTGATGCCCTAGAATCCAAAGAATCTAAAACTAACGTGGATGAAATAAACCCCAAACCTCCCAAAGTGAGAAATCCTACATTATATTCGTAATTTGTATACACCAATGTATAAAGACATAATTCCTTACCTCTTACATATGATTTATTCACTGTGTGTGAATTTCCCCTTATATGATAATAATGTCAACCAAATTTTTTTATGATAAAAAATTCTTAGGAGTTTTTTCTATGATTTGATCCAACTATTATACCTTGTTAAATTATCCCACCAAATTTATTTTCAATAAACCTAACTCTAAAAAAATGGTCTATATAAAAACATAATTTCATTGGAATCAGATATGATGGATATCGTCATCAAGGGTCGATACATATAGTTCACTAAATTCCCAAATATGTAAAACCTTTCAAAGTTTTAATGGAATAAAATATAAGACACAACAAAGTAAAATTTTATACTTCATTAAAACTCATTCAATGTTTTCATAGTCATATAAGAGGTAATGTAATTTAATTTATTATGAGGTAAAAATATAAATTAATATTATGTACAATGTAAGATAATATTATTAAATAAAACATAATCAATATATTAAGGAAAATAACTAATAACACTTCTCATTATATAAATTACATGAAAAAAGAATTTATGAATAATATGTGATGAAATTATACAATAGATAATAATAATAAAATTGTTGATTAGGGGATTAAATAATTTTTGGATTCCAGATTTCTAACATCATGATATCATCACCTACATGTCCATGTACTAAGAATGTATATATTATATTTTCACATACACCAAAACCCATTTAATGTGTCTGACCAAATGATATGTCTCTTGTGAGCATTCAATATATTTAAGTGTAATATATTTATAATTCCAATCCATAACATCATTTAAATATATTCATCATATTTTTTTTCAATTTAATTCATTAATAATATGCCATATCAAAACATATCAATATTGAGTAATGAATAGAGAATCTGATTATTTCTCAAATAAATAATTAAATATTCAAAAAATGAATAAAAAGTATAATTGGGATAAATATAATGAAATAATTACATTCCTAAAACAATGAATATATATATTTAATTTTAATTTATTGAACAATGATCATATGAATGTGAATGATTCATGATAATTTTAATGAATAGAAAATAAAAAAGGGATAAATAATGACCATTAATACATCCACTTTTAAAAAAATAATTTCTCTATGATAAATAAATATATTAGAGGAAAATATTAAAAAAAATTCATTAAATAGATTTCATTATAAAAAAATTTAATCCATTAGTAGAATACAAAGGAAAAAAGTAGTTTTTTAGAGGTAAAATCCATTAACGTCATATATGTTAGAAAATTTCAATTTTACTTTTTATTATAATTTTTAAAATTTACACATTCATAGAACATAATAAATATAAAATTAAATTCTTTTAATAATACAAGGATGTCATTAATGTTCCTTAATAAATCATTTTATTAAAATAAAAATAATTTTTTTAAAATGATTATAAAAAATATGGGAATGGAAAAAATATATCTGAAAAATAAATAAATATGATTTATTCATTCAATTAGACATTAATTTAATTTATTAATGTTTTAATGATATAAAACATTGTATGGAAACATTTAAAAATGGTAAATATCCAATGTACATTGGAATATATTTAATTACTGATTAATATATTTCAATATTATATTATTGAAAACTTGTTTAATCCCATAAAATATATTGTAAAATAAATTTATACATATTTAGTAACTTTTAAATAGTATCCCTTTGATAGAGTAATCATTAATTTATAAAAATCATAATATATATATATATATTAATGATAGGTACATAAAATGGGTGTTATAAACACAACCTAAAAATATATTTGTTCGTAAAAAAAATATGTCCAAATTGAGTAGAAATTGAGACAAAATCTAATTAATCACATTCAATAATAGTTTACTGTTTCATTAAATTATTTTAAATTTTTTTAAATTTTTTTAAATATTTTATATAATTTTACTAATAGTATATTAATTTTTATTATATGATATATGGTCCTTTTATAACAACTTATCACCTTTCAATTAAAAATATATCATTATTATCATTGCTTCGTGTGTTAAAAGCATCATTTTCTCAAACATGTTTTTTCGTAGATATTACAATTCATTAAAATTATTATAGATACATAATATAAATAAATTTGATAATTACATAAATATAATATATATTTATAAAATATATCATTAATTCAAATTATGTAAAGTGAAAATTAAAAATAGATCACATTACATCATGAAGATGGGTTCTCACACATACATCCAATATATGTTATCATTTTTCAATGGAGAGAATGTTAAGAAGATATAAATTATTTTATAATTCCATAAGAATATTATTTAATAGATATAATATATTTTCATTAGTGATGAATTTAGAAGAAAAAATAAAAATGGTTATCAAAATCAAATTACAAGGCCACTTAGTGCTAGTATGATGTATGTATGCACAAGCGATGTTTTCAAGTTATATTGGAGATTTTTTTTTATAAAAATGGTTGTACCACATTTAAATTAACATATATGTTTTTAAATTATACTATATTAATTATTTAATATTGGTTACAACATATTTATATTAATTTGAAAAGAGTTTCTAAATATGATTAACACCTTTTCATAATATTTCCATTAAATCTCTCCTAGAGGGACCTAGGGTTAGTCTATTAAAAAAAGAACAAATAGAAGTTGAATAAGTGTGTTTATAAGATAGATGGAAATTTGTTTGGGTAGAAATATGTATCAATGTGGGCATGTAATTGAGTTAAATAGGTGTTCTTTTAAGGGGGAAGACAAAACTAAAATTTATAAAAATATTATAGAAATAATGATGTTATTCTCAAGAAAATTTCTTCTTGATTGAAATATATTATAAAAAAAGTTAATTTTACCAATTTATCCCCATAAAATGAAATTTATTCATATATTGGTGTTATTTTAGACCTTATATTTTTGTTTAACACCTTGTTTAACTGATTTTACTATTATATGCGACAATAACATATCAATTTTATATAGTTATAGTTTTTTTATAAGGGGAAAATTGATTCATTTATTGATTATAGATGATATTTTAGACCATATATTATCAACTTTTCCTTGTATAAATTGTTTAAAAATTTTAATAATTTAATAAAATATATTATGTAAAAAAATTAATTACATTTTTTAATTTACTCATTTAATATGTCATTAAAAACTAACAAGGACGAATAAAATTAGAATATAATCCTTTAACATATCACTAATATGTTATTATTATCTATGAAAATTACACGAGAACATAATTTAACTAAAATATATTACATGAATTTTTTTTAAAATAATTTTTTTTATTAATGGAATAAAAAATTGATGGAATTGATTAAAAAGTTAAGATATTTTTATGTAACTATTAATTAAAAATAAAATAACATGAAAAGAATAAATTAATTTTGGCAAAAATAATCATTTTAATTAATATATTACTAATTATTATATTTATGTGAAAAAATTAGTTATATTTAAATAGAGTGACATTTTGGAAATTTCATTACCTTAAATACTATAAATGTCATTACCATGATACAAGGAAATTATTTTATAAATATAGAAATTTTTTATAGATATTGATGAATTACCCTGATAAAATTAAATAATTGTAGTTTTTCGGTTGAATTTCAATACCTTATGACATTATTTTTAACCTGAACAATCTAATTTACCCTTTGTTGATGGGATAAATTTTACTAAAATTACTATTTATAAATCCTAATAATAAAAGGGACAATATTTTAGAAATTTAAACCTTATAATTATAAATATAGAATCAATTTTTCATGATATAATTTCATGAATTGACAGAAAAAAATTTCGAAATAAATGAAAGAAATGAATCCAAACTGTATTTAGAAAATTTTATTTTAATAAAAATACATATATAAAATCAATGAAATTTTTTTATTTTAATTTGATTATTCTAAATTAAATAAAAAATATGATAATTTAATCTGAAATAAAAAATATAATGGTACAATTATGTTTCTTCAAATGATGAAAATAAATGAAAATATTTGAATGCTCAAAATTTTTCATTATTCACTGAAAAATCATTGAGCACATAAAATCCTTAAAATAACAAACAAATTTAATTATTGATGTGATTATTTTAAAAATGAATATAAATTTAGAAAATTATATTACTAAAATTTTGGATTTATTTTCTTAATATTATTATTTAATTTATTTATATTATGCTATTGAATCATTAAAATAAAATCATACACGATTTAAAGATCATTTTTTATAATTTTTCCTCCTTAAAAAATTCATCCTCGTATTATCATTAATTTCTCCTCGTGAAAAGATTAATAATTTTTCATCATCATAATCATTTCAGGATCTCATGTCCACTACTCTATCTTATTATTTATCCATTGTACTTTTATAACACCAACCAATTTTAGAATACATTTCTCTTTAAATAATTATAATACGTATAAAACATGGGTTACACCCAACATGATGTATAACTGGAAAATGATATATTAAAAAAAATATTAAAACCAAACCATTATAAAAAAATGTTAAAATTTAATTTATTAATTTGATTTATCAAATATTTAAAAATATACCTAAATAATTATTACCAAAGTAATATACTTATAAATAGTTCCCATATTTTATAAAACTCATTATGTGTTTCAAAAATATATTTTCCTAAAATAATATTATAAATATATTTTTTAGAAAATAATATAAAATTTTTATAAAATTTTTAAGAATTTTAAAAAATTTAACATCATTTTTGAAGTAATATTTTGGAATTATTCTAGGGGTAAAATTTTTTTATTTCTTGAAAAAAAATCTATTTCTAGTGAATAGTGTTAAATACAATATTCTTTAACGCTATCATTTATTTTCATTGAAAAATCGCCAAAATATTTATAATAGGATACTTAAATGAATAAAATCTCAATTATTATAAATAATATAATTAATTACAAAAGAATAAATATATTATGTGATCTTTTCATAAAAATAATTTTAAACAAACAAAAACTATTTTCTTCAGAAAACTGTTCTTCCTCGTGCATAGTGATATAGTTATTAAATGCTTTCTAAAACATATATTGATTGAATTTGGTAAAGTTTATTCTATATTTGAAATAATTATGTTTTTTAATATATTGTACATAATCATTGGTCATAAAAAATTTAAAAAATTGGAAAATGTTTATCATCATGGTAAAAGTATAAATCCACACAACATAGGTTTAAACATAGTGATAAGGAAACAAATTTTAATATTAAATAAAATTTTGTGTATTTATTTATATCCTTATAAAATTATTATTGATATATATATATGTGTGTGTGTGTGTGGGATACTTTTCCTAGAGTGTGACCAATATTATAAATAAGGCTAAGAAAAATAAAAAATGTCATAATTTTAAATCTAGTAATAGCATAATCATTAACATTTGAATAAAGAATGATTTGAATGAATATTAATTGCAATTTTTATAATGATTAAATTATATTAATTTAGGTAATTTATTTATAATTTCTATTAATTATATAATTACCATAAATTATTACACAACAACGAAAGATGACTTATTTAATTAAATGAAAAACAAAAAAAATGATTATAAAAAATTAAAATTAATATAATTTCAATGAATAGTTTTGTTAATTTTTATATATTATTATATAATATTTACTTTTTAAATTAATTTATTCCAATGCCATATTTTTAGTTTTTATTTAATAAAATTAAATAAATATTTCTATATTTCCATTATTTTTTTTAAATAAATAATATTTTGAAAAATATTTTAAAATTAAAAAAATTGTTATATTCAGTGATGTGATTTAAATATTGTTTAATATATATACCATGAATCCTTTATAATTCATTTTTCCATATATTATAGAATTTTCAACCCTTAGAATTGAAATTGTTGTAATTGTTATTAAAGATATTATAGGGATTTGAGCCCAACATGCCCTTAAATTAATATTTATTTCCCCAACGCATGTTATATTTGTATGCTAAATTAGATTTAAAATTTATAATTATTGGGTAAATTTTATCAATAAATGTCATTTTTTTATTCTTAGTTTTTAAATTCTCAAATATAAAAATAATTTATTTTCATTGTGAAAACTATAAAGGTAATAGTGAGTAAAATAGAATGTAATAGGAATAAAATTTTAATCAAATGATTCATATTTATTTGTGGAGTTTTGGATCAATCTTATAATAATTAAAATCAAATATTTATATATTTTTGGGGAATTATGTATGATAGTGTCAACTAATTATTAAATAGTATTGTGTATTTAAAACACTAATTTATCTATATCATAAGTGTCCACCCCCTCTCATATCGTATCAACACGTTAAAAAAAATTTGGTTTGAAAAATACCAATAAAGATACCTTCCAAAATTACATGAACAATCATAGATTCAATTTTTTGATTGTGAAACCATGTTATGAAGTATTTTGGTGTAATCTTATAATGGTTATCTGAATAAGAGGTATTAGTGATAACCAAAAGTTCTTTATTTAGTTATTAATATATATCCTTAAATTATACATGAACATTGATTATATAATAAAACCAGTCTATTACATATAATTACATTTCATTGTGTTAATTCTATTACCTATTTCCACATCCTATTCAATCAATTTGGTAACAAAACCATCGTTTTTGTGTGTGGTGGTCTACAGCCTCATTAATTGATGTTAATTCATTTTCCATATTCACTAGTCATGGATAGTTTTTATTAAGAAACAAATATTTTATATTAATGAAATATTTATCTATCTATAAATATAATATAACAAATAAATTCTAACCTTCCAATTTTTTTAAAAGGGAAATCATATATAATTGTGGATTATTACCTCTACAATGTGATGTGATTTGTTTTTCATAAATTCATCCAACGACTCGAATATAATGATTTATTTAAAGATTTATTATGATATTTAAATAATGGTGAAAATTTATTAACTAAAAAGTAATACTTACATTCATTTTATAATGACCAATGAAAAATGGAATTTTTATTAACGTTTAAATATAGCCTACCATATCCATGATTGTAATGTAGTTCATTTTTCAAAATCATCTTTCAGGTTTGGTTTTCAAGGTCTAATTTAATTATTAAAATGTTTATTAAATCATTTTATTTATAATAAGAATTATTAAATAATGAAAATATTGACCATAGTCAACATGTCAATTTCATTCTGTACATATAAGCATAACATCAATGATATTTATGAGGTCAGCATTATCTATTAAGTAGAAAAATGTTAAATGATAATAAATAAGATAAAATATATAATAACATTTTAAATGTTTCTAAATAAATTAATTAATTAAAATAAGTTTATTACTCAAAAATATACACAATGTTTATGAAAATTCAGGTTCAATGTGAAGTGTTTCATTTAAAAAAATGACTTTTAATGATTCAGTTATATGATTTTTATTCCATTCCCTTTTTGTATAAATTTATTTTAAAAATTTATGTTTATACATTAATGTATAATAACTATATTTGTACACCATATAAGACTTTTTAAGCATTTTTAAATGGAATCAATTTAAATGTTTATTTAAGGGAAATTTTACATTAAAAAACTCATTTTAATAATGTTAAAGTATAATTTTATCAATATTTCCCTTAAATGTACTAATTAATAAAATTATTTAACTTATATGTTGTTATAAATGAATTAAAAAGTATATTTGATGTCACTTTTGACTTCCGTTAAAAAGTTCTAAAAAATCGAGATTTTTATGTATTTTATACAGAACATTTTTATGTTCATTCCAAAATTAAAATTTTATTTTATATTTTATCATATATGATCTGAATGAGATATTCTTATAGAAAAACAATTATTTTATATTTGAAATTATTTGTATGTTTAATTATGTTCTCCAATGAATATCCCTAATTCACTAAATTCTATTTCTTTTTAAAAGGGTTTCATATGGAGTGGATATTTTTATATCTCAAAATATTTGTCTTATGTGTATTAGAGATGTCTCAAAACCAGAATTTATCTTTGGGTTATAAAAATTGTCTCTATGATCCAATTTATCTCTATTTTTAAGGTTGTGAGATTTATTTACAATTATAAATTTAATTTTCCCACATGTATACTTATCATATTCACTCATCCATTAAATGGGTAATACATACCTAATTTTCATTTATATATTAACATAATTAATAAATCAGTTTTTTTATATCATTGGATTCATGATTATGTACCCCATTTTATATTCATGGGTAATTCTTATTTTAATTCCTCTTTATTGTTTTATATTTTGAACACATAATCATAAATATGTTATAGAGAGTGTGTCGCAGTAGAGGTAAAGTACATTTAGTAACTATTTTGTCTCATTAAATGTTACATATGGGATTGAGGAGTAATACTAATCCAATATGGTACGCTATTACCAATGTGATATTGACTTGGTTTTTATCCTTGACTTATTATTATTTCATTATTTGTGTTGCTTACAAATTTACAACATTTATATGATATCATGATACCGTGAGCAATATGTTATAATCTATTTTTATTTCACATGATCTTTCTATTTTATGATATCAATTTATACCTATGATTCACACATGACTCTCCGTTATCATTATTATACACATAATGGGGTTTCTAACTGAACAATTTTGTTTATATATTACCAAGGTTGTCCGGTAATGTATTATGAGATTTGAGGGATTTAGAATATCATTTGGGATTATAAAATATTGGTGTTATGTTTTAGGTCTCTTTTAATGTATTATTAACATTTTCTTCCAATAAAATAAGGACTCCTGATATTTTGGTTGTTTTATTAGATTTATATGTTAATTTTTTTAGTAACATGTGTATTGGTTTTTGGTCACAATAGATGTTATGAAAGAAATATCCAATTATTTTGGGGTATTATGAAAATCGAAAATTTGTAAAATAAAAGGGCATAATTCTAGGTAGAGGATAACATTCTTTTGTATTGAGAAAGAAGATGTTATGTTGGTTTCCTAACATTACATCCCAATAAAGATAAGGTAATTGGATATAATTTAATGAATTATGTGTATTGGTCAAATGTTTTATGAAGATTTAGTTGAGTATAAATTAACCATCATATTTAATACTGATGAGTGTCCAATTTTAATGAACCTATTTTGACATTCCTGAGGATATGCATTGGTTAATTTTGATTTTCATTATAACTTATTATGAACAATCATTAAATACAATGCTTGAAAATATATGATATTCCATAGGGATATGGGGTGAACATAATGTCTCTTTTTGATTGGTCTATGAACTATCAAATGTTAAAATTCATAAATACCCAATTTGAGGATTTATGTTATGGAATTATTAGATGATAAATCTTATTTCAGGAGGCATTTGTGGTAATGAAATGATTGGTATTTGTATGGATTTTAGTAAAAAGTAGTTTTCTAAGGAATAATTATTTTATATTCTATGGAAATATGTTTATAGTTATTGGTAAAATTTATGGTTTATTGTATATTTGATTATAAATTAAAAATATTAAATTAATATTATTTGATTTTGTGGGAAAATAATTTTTATAAAAAATATTACTGTTTACAAAGAGATTTTAGGATTACTTTTATTTTTGAAGAGGTTCATCATATTTACTTAAAACATTAATGTATTTATATTAAATTAGTTTTAGGAAAAGGACAACCCACATTTTGGGAATCAACCTTCTTCATCTGGAATATATGTAGGGATGAAGTGCATAATTGAAGGGTGACATGTGCATATGCCTACCAATAATCTATGTGATGTACTGGTTAGTTTGAAGGTATATTTTCTTAACTGGTTTTATGGAGAAATATTAATTTTATACTGATAATTATTTTATAATATAAAATATATTGGAATTTTTATCATTTGAATCGACGAATGATTTTTGATAGATTTTTAATTTCTTGACGTATCTATAACCATTAGGATTAAAATACAAAATTATTTATGATGAATGATACTACTCTTATGATGGATGGTATGAAATAATTATTGTGGATTAAACAACATTAATTTTGTGGTTATTTGTGTTTTGGGGTATATATCTATTTATTTATTAAATGATCTTTGGTAAACATTTGGGTTTGTTGAAGAATTTTTGAGATTATTACAATATTTCTCCACATGAAATATTATAAATATTTCATAGAATCATACACTATTCAAACTATTCTTGTTTTATAAAATAGATGAGGAATAGATAAAAATTCATCAATGTATTATGTGATCTATTAGACGACTATTTTGGTTCATTATGAATTAAAATTAAATCATCTTGAATACTAATCACATAGATAAAATGATGAAATTCAGATGAAATTATTTAAAGATGAAATTATAGTTATAATGTTAGTAATATTTCTTATGTACATAGTCTAGATGGTAAATGAATTACATAACACTAAGATAATAGAAATATTTTTTTTAGTGCATTCATTAATAATTATTAAATTTCTATTTCACCCATTAATGATTTATGAACTTATAGTAATTTACATTATCATGACGATGCTTTCAAGAACTCTATTTTATTAATTAGAAGTTATTAATCTATTATATGGCCATATTTTTACGTTCTACCATTTTTCCTTATCAATGAACCCAAGAACATTATATTTTAGGACTCCAATTTGAATTCCAAATTATTTTTCATGGAGGATAATTGGGAATCCCTGTGTTCGATTTGGGTTATCTCTAATAGATATACCATTAATGACCAAAATATATCCCCACGGGTGTAATTTATTTAAGGGGTTGGAATGTGAGACCCCAATATTGTAGAATATATTTTTCATTCAATAATATATTTTCTTATATAGATATTATTACATAGAACACCATATTTAAAGAAACCATGTTATACTATAAAAATAATTACACATTCCCATTATATCGTAGCTATTATATTTATTGAAAATTATATAATTGATAAATTTATTGAAATAATTTATAACTAATTTAGATAAAAATAATATTTAATTATGTGTGTTCAAAATTTCTTTTATTGTCTTTACCTACATTAGAAGTAGATTTTACATAAATAATTCATTTATACCATTTTGGTGGAAAATAATATAATTTAATCTGAATAATTGTATACATTTCATTTTAAGAATAAACATTATTTTTCAAATCCTCATATAATAATTTAAATTTGTTAAATTTTTAGGTTTTTTTAGAAATAATTTGATTTATCTATAAATTGTGAAATATTATATTTTTTGGAACTATAATTTTTTATATATGAAAATGTGGCTAAATAATATAAATTTTTTATTAATTAAATATAATTACCACTTATATTTTTAATAAAATTAAATATATTTTAATCACTAGTATACATGACCATGTTGTAATAATACATTTAAACATAAGGACATTTTTTCATTAAATTGTTTTCATGCTGCATTGAGGGAAGAATATAAAATTACTTTTAACCACTTATATTGATTATATTTTATAAAAATTGATTCATTAAAAAGATTTATAAAAACTAATATTATTCTTATGGTAATATTATTTTGTTGTCAAATTTAATAGCCAAAAAATAAATTTATAATCATAATAAAAAAGTACATCATGTTCCCTTGGATAAATATTATTGATAATTCAGTCATTTAAATATTACAATGAATTGTAAAAAAGGAATATAGAAACATAAAAACATATAGAATACATTTAATTTTTAATGGACAATTCTCCCGTAAAGGTGGGCCAGTTTACAGTTTATATAAAGAAAATTAAAAAATGTCGTTGTCATACATTTAAAAATATATAATGAATTACCAAAGGGACTGAAGAACAATGTGAACAAATCATAATTGGTTTTTTTTAAAATAATAAATTTATTTTTATTATGGTAATTATTTTCTAATTTTTGTAATTATATAATTACCTAAAATCTTTACTAGACAATGACATAATATTGATATAAATAATCTGAAAATATATTAAATTATTTCAAAAATAATAAAACTAATCCCTTTTTTAAATAAATTTTTTATTAAAATTTTAACGAAAAATAAAAAAATCAATATATTTAAATATAATTTCTTCTAATTTGATATATTTTTTCGTGTATTAAAATTCAAAACAAATGAATACTTCCACAATTGACATTAATAAAATTATTAAATAAATTAAACATTATTAAATTATTTAAAATTTAAAAAAATTTACCATAAAAATGGGGATGGAATATAGTTTTAAATCCCAACCATGGATCATTAATGACTGATATTTCCATTTAATATAATTTTCATGACCCTTACCAATGGAAATATTTAATACCACAATTATGGTTAGAACTGTGTTTCATGTGTTTGAGGCACTTATGCTGACATTAATATTCCAAAAAATAAGATATTTTTAATCATTAAATTTTTTTAATATTTTAAATTAGCGAAAACAAAATATTTTTTAATGTATATATTAATAAATTTGTAAGGATTAAATTACCTATGAAAAGAAAAAATGTCTTATCACAGTAAAAAATAGAATGGTAAAAGTGAGTAACCATAGTGGAATGGGGTATAACTTGTTTATGAATGTTTATTTTTTAGTTTTTGAGGTTTTAATAGAACTTTTATTCTAACAAATACATTATATATCAAATTGGGAGTCAATTCATTTATGGGTGACTTTCCATTATTTATTTCATTTACGTACATAAAAAATGCCACTACTACTAACATATAAAAGGGAACCCCATATTCTCCCTTATCCACAGATCAAAAAAAATTTGGTTCTTCTACACCCAACCAATATCCAGTATTTAATTCCCATACCAATTCATTTATTACTTTTTTCAAATATAGATACCACAAAGGAATAATTTTGGTGTAAACCCAAAGAGGCTTAACTAAAAGGTGGTGTCATTATTAAACAACAAATTTTTAATTCTTTTTCCACCTAATTAAAATATTCCATACTTATGATGAAATAATAAAATAATATTATATATAATGATATATTATTATTTTAATTTACAATAAATTTATCAATTTCCTCTTCTATTAAATGGAACAATAAAATGTTGTTCATGGGTATGGTGGACTTCTGCCTCCTGAACCAATATATTGTATTCTCATAAACAACAACCACATATGGTTATATTGATGGATTAACTATATATACATTATATTAATTAAATAGTTAATATTCATTATGTATAATAGATCATATAATTTCTTACATTCTTATTCATTTAATAATGATAAATCTATTCAAGTGTATGTGTGGATGACCTCCACCATTATGTGATATAATTATTTTTTAGTAGCCACATCACATAAACACTATATAAAAGTGTATTAAGATAAATACTTCCATATTTTATTATAATTATAATTATTAATGAATAAAAAATACCTACATTGTTTTAATAATGATCATTGAAAGTGAATATATTACTTAAGCATATAGGTTGCATTCCATATACATGATTGTAACATAGTGTATTTTTTAGTACCATATATCAGGATTGGTTTTAAAAATATAATTATTATATTAATTTTATGATTATTTCATGATAACAATTATTCGGATGATGATGTAATGAATCCATTGAACATAATCAATCATGCCATTTTATTTTCAACATATTTTCCAAATATTAATAAAATGATCAACATCAACATAAATGAATAATTAATTGAATATAACAACATAATTATTAAAATAATAGGGATAATAAAATTGAAAATTCATTATGTATGTAAATAATTAAAATAATATTTACATTCATGAAGATAAGTAACATATGTGACATGTCATTCTCATGTTATAGGACATATTTTTAGGAAAAATCTCTTTTTATTATTTCCCTTCAAATAAATTTTCTTTCATGTTCATTTTCTTAAAGTGTTTTATATGAAATTTTTATTTATTATTCAATGTATTTTACTATTCAGTTTTATACCATATTTTACATTATTTAAAAAAAATTATATATTTTTTAAAGGTTTTATATAGGGTATAGTTTACTATAAATACATTTTTTTAAATTTTTTAATGATTAATTACGTTAAAATCTCTCCTTCTTGTCTATTGACATAATGTAAATTCATTAATATATGGAAATAATAATTATTCAGGGTATATTGTATCTCTTTTTTTAATTCATTGAAAAATGTTTCAAAATGATTATTTTCACATAATTTGTAATGATCCTTTTGAATTTAATTATAAAATACAAAAGAGATATTTTATTTTATCATATATAATGGAAACAACTTTTTTAACTACCAAAATGATTACATAATATTTTTCTTTCATTATATAATTTATTATGTTCATCAATGAAATAATTATATTCACATTGTTCTACATATTTTCGAGAATGGTTTAAAATTTATTATACATATATATATATATTATATGGGTATAAAGTATCTATTTAAAACAACCTTAATCTTTGGGTTATGAACATCCAAACTGTTTACCAATCTATCAACATTTTTTATTTTATATTTTTCATTGTCATTTATGTATATAATTATCCTAAATTTATACATATGTTAATCACCAATCTTTTATTGGTTTATATGATATTTATGTTCATTTTTTGAATACCAATATTATGAAACATATTACCATTATAATATGAGGAATGATTATACTTCCCATTTTCCATCCATGAGAAATTATTATATTTATATGTTATGATTGAATTCAGTTTTGTGAAACTCATAATCATGGACATTTTATGAGTGGTGTTCCTAGATAGAACATCACTGTCATGGGTAAATCATTTCTCCCGAGGTACATAATATATGTGAATCAGAAGTAATCACAATCCACTATGAGAGTATGTCCTCTATGATATTATCTTGAATGATATTCATGAATATTTTCTATTTCATGTTCTATGTTGCAACAACATTATATACATTTCAATTATCTTATGATAATATTTTGTTTATATTATACTACATGTTGATTTCTCATGATCCTTCATTTTTATGTTATCATTTAATGCATATGAATTACATGTGATTATTTCATTTCATGGATTTACTTTTAATAGTAAATTTATATCACAACATTCATTTATATATTCTCCTAGTCATTCTATTTTGTTTGAGGAGATCAATGGGATTTAAGAGAACATTATGGATAATAAAAAAAGTTATTTTGTTTTAGATTTATTTTATAAAATTATGAATATCTTCCCCAAATGACACTAGGCCTCCTAATATTTATGTTCTTTTAATTAGATATGTTTTTTAAAAATCAAAAAATAATATACTTAAAATTCATTGATATCTATAAACATTACAATTTGATTCAATATATTCTTTAACATTTTATCACTTTTTTCATTAATCTGGATAGGAACTTCATAGAAAGATTAATATTGTTACAATTATATTTACTCAAATAAGATCACATGCATTGGGTCCGTAATGTACATCTATAACAATGAGACATGAAACAGAACATATACATTATAACTGGTTCCCTTGATCAAACTATAAAGTATTTTTTAATTACAATTTTATGTATATAGTGGGTTATGAATTATTTAAACATATGATTGTAGTATATTCATGTTTACAATAACTATTTAAAAGTTAAATTGAAAAATAAATTTCATTTCAATTGGTTTTACCATATCCCATGAAATAATGTGAATCTTGAGATACTATAATAGTAATCATAAATATGTGCCACATTTTGTCGGTACATCATTCTCACCGAAAAAAATGGTGTATAACTATTAGGATCAAGGGATCATATAAATTTAGTCATTTCTCGTTTTTTTCATAGTTCGTGATCTATTGTGGGTGACGTCAGGGGGAGAAACCCAAACATATAAACCCCACATGTTTGGGTAAATTGGGTAATCATATCTACATACATGTGTATTGGCCATCAGATTTGATATCATTATAAATGAGTTCTATTATATATCATATATTGATGAATGTTTAAAATAATGGTAATGATATAGTGGGGAGGAATATCATTTTGAATTTTTTAGTAGTGGAATGGAATTAGCTGAATTGTCAAGATAAGATTATTCACTTCTGAGTTAAAAAAATGTAATATCTCAGGTGCGTTTGATCGAGATTTTTATACCTATTGAAATATCGTTAAAAGGAATTCAAAAGGTATTTCAATCTGGTTAGATAAAAAGAAAATATTGAAAGAAATATTATGAAATAAGTGTTAATCATTCTTTTTGAGATGTGTAAATAAAGAGAGTTTATAGTACATAGTGTGTGTTTATATCTTGGTTGTCATTTGTATGACTATTCATAGTCTCTTTAGGTGATATCATGGGTTATTATAATATTTTTCTAGACTAAAAATATTTAATAATACTATTGATACATGGTTATATAGGCTATCATATAATAACTTATTCAATAATGTACACAATTATGATGGTGAAACAAAAAAAGGAAATGGTGGGCCCCACAATTGGGTCCATGTGTAGTATATCTTTGTTCAATCACTAATAAATATATATATTAATTATTATTCAATTAAATAATATTTGGGATGAATTTTTCTACTTAATGTATAAAAATGTTTTTTAGTAAATACGAAGAGTAATATTGATTTAATTAATACAATTTTAATATTACATATTCTTTTAATATTAATGAGAATGATATTTTGAGTTAAATTTCCTAATTTAATTAGGTAATATATTTATTATTTATTTTAAGAATTTTATATAATATAAATAATATTTATGATATATTTTAGTTCATCAAAATCATTGATTTATTTATTTTTTAGTGGGAGTTTTATTTTTTGCGGCTATGAAACCATTTCTAGTTTTTTAAGTCACTAATTTATAAGGAGAAATTGAGGCTGAATCCAATAACAATTCGTTCAATTTGAATGATGTCCTCACACTCCACTGTTTTTTAGAGATATACGGTCTCCTTATTATCATTTGATCAAAGGTTACATTAATGGATTTATGGGATGAGATCATGGTGATAAATATGACACCGAATGATTTGATGAATCATCGTGATATCATTAAGAATTTAATTAATTGTGAAAAAAATAATTAGAATATGGGTGGATAATCATGATGGGTTTTCTTTAAATCCATATAGAAATAACGTCTTATGATGTGTAACATTCGAGTGTGCTTTATTATGAATGAGTTAAAAATTATATATTTTGTTTTGTTATTATTAAATTCATATGAGTTCCTCAGACCACTATCCAGGTGCATGTCACTAGAGATAAAATGTTCCATCATTTCAGTAGATAAAAATTATAAATCCTTGTCCAAACTAACATTCACTACGAGCCCTGGTACCATAAATTAATAGAGGCTTGGTAGAATATAAATTTCTAATCCACAACCCTAATTCATTCAATAATTTCAAAATTTCAAATTTAGTGAGGTACCTTGATATATGCTTTCTTTTTTTAATGAGATTTATAACACCATTCCATGGGGATTAGTTTATGAAAATAGTGTATCCAACATGATATTCCAAATATATTTTGTGGTTATCAACATAAATTTTTTGTTTTCATTTAGCTTCATTAAATGGGGATTAATAGTGCTTACCACTATCCTTGTATCCTCCTAATTTTTAGGCCTCATATTTTTTCATTCACTAAATTCATATCAAAAATATATTCTATGAAATCTATTATTATATAATTCTTTATACAAACTTTTTAATTCTTGATTGGAATATTTTATTATAGGAAAACGCTAACAATTATAAATACAAATCCCACATACCATGAAATTGATTTTTAGATGACTACAATATGACTTATAATGTTTCATTTGTTATTTTTTCAATTCCACATTGTTTAGGGTGATAGGTATTTCTCAAATATATAAAATTTTATAGAGTCCTATAAATACATTTTTAAAAATCTGATCTAAATAATGGATTCTTATTATAAATTATTAAAACAGGTGCATATTTAATTTTTTTAATTTCATTAATACACTTCCAATAAGGATTCTTACGAGATAAATCTTTTTTTATAGTAACACATTTTTTGAATATCTATGGAGAATAATAATAATCCATATTTCATCATTGTGTATTGAATTCTTTGTATATCCACAGACAATGTTCATAGTAATTTCAGCCCATTTTCACATTGGATATGGTAGAGGTTTCATAAATCTTTTACGACACTGTATCATTGAATTTACATGATTATAAAAACAACATTACACATAGTTATCAATGTACTACTTCATAGTGTTCCACAAAATTGTTCATTCAAATATGTATATATCATACTATTAAAATGGTGTATAAAAAATACGACATATCAGAATAATATAATAAGTCCCTTTCTTCTAACATATACATTGATCAAATATCCTCCTTCCCATTTTCAAAATATCATATTCATGTATGAAGACTTCTTATTTCCCAATCCTAATGACATCATTTTTCTTTTTAGAATTCTCAAAATTATGATAATATGTTTTTATCTTTTTGAATAAATAAGGATATGAAATAATTATAAAAACTTGTGTTTATTCACATTTATTATATATTCTATTATCCATAATTACTATATTCATGAAAATATGTTCCCTTTCAAATGTAAATTGGCATAAAAACCCTAATGTTTTATACTCTAGGTATATATTAGTCAATTTTCCTACATTGAGTGGTATTATGTTAAAAAATAATAATTAATGTATAGATGAATTCATTGTGTTTTTCTTATATAGATTTCATTATCTGTAATGATGTATATTAGGCTCTTATGATTTTCATATATCCCACATATTTCCCCATAGTGATAATCTATTCCTATCTGTAATATAACTATTATAGTTTTTAATATAAAATCATGAATTGGATCATTTTTTCACAAGCCTTTAAATTACCTGATACACATGCCATGACACTAAAATTCATTATAAAGCCACAACCATGTACCTTATTCTATGAATTACTGTATATTAAAAATTTGTCAATTAAATATTATACATTAAAATAATAGTATTCTATAATATACTACTTAATTAAACAAAAAGTTATTCAAATTATTTTATATGTGAAATTAAAAAATATTTCATGTATTCCAAGTTAATGGTTTAAGAAAATTATGAAAATGTTTTAAAAATTTACTGATCACTACATTCCATTACAAAAAATATACAAACAACAATAATTTATATTGGGGTATACCATTGATTTATTTTCATTCTATATGTATGATCAACTAATATTCTATCCATATAGATAATATATCAATGATAAAAACACCTTCTAAAACTAAAATTCATATTTCTTAGATCTCCCAAATAACATAAACATCATTGAGAGTCACAAGAGTTACAAATAATTGACTCTCATGGTCCATATTGTTTTTATCATATTATACGATTCCATTTATAAATACCACAAAATATTATCAATATATTCCAGGAATAACCTATTTATTATATCCATATAAAAATCTGGTTCTTTTTTCAATCAAATATTCAATATTATAAACATAAAATATATAAAACTCAAAAATACATGTCTTTAAAATAACATTCGATTATGAAGAAAATTTTTTAAAACCAAAATGAAGACCAATGAACAAAAAAAATTCAGATCATTTTTGATGATTGAACATGTAATAAATTAATGGCAGTTGATACTTGTTATTTATTTAAATAACATTTATTTCCCTATAATCCTTACAAATACTCCTTGATCCATCATTCATAAAAAATTAATGATTATTGTCTCCACATGGTGAAACATTGTGGAATTATAATCGCTTTTTACGTAGTTCGTATAGTTTTCTATCCATTACATCCACATGGGATATTCTATAGTGTGACATTAAAATAGGTATTTTTGATGGGGTTAAATCAACGGAAAATCAACATCAAATTCTAATGTATTTCATGTTATTTAATGGGGTAAAACATCAATGAATTCCTATGAAATTTGGTAAATAATAAATTTAAAGAATATTTTTTCCATTAATAGAATTCATATATTCTCCTTCTACGAAAATCAGGTTCTGATGAACTGCATTGGGTAGATCCATACATGACTGAAGTATTAATGTCTCTCGCATAATGATAAGTAATTATACACCCTTATAAAAAATAATAATTCCATTCAATTTAAAATAAATATGTGAATTTCATTTTGAAATCCATTCTATAAAAATCATTTTATCAAAGCCTTCCATTGGTATAAATATAATTTTTTAAAATATTACTAATTTATTCATATTAACAGTAATGACAAACAAATTCATGTTGTGGTGACAATTCTAATACGAGTGTGGACAAACAAATACCTTATTAAGGTCATATGTAAATATCAAATTTTAATTGAAGAATGTAATTTTATAAAACATTAAAACATTATAGAATCAAAAAAATAACTCAACAAATTTTAGGCTATGATTTAAGTACCAATGATCATATCATTATAAACGCCATTGACATCATTAAAGATTTCATTACCCAATCGTTCTCCTCTTAGCCTATTTTTTGGTATGTTACCTTATTAAAGGGACATTTTTTAGAATAATTTGACATTTAATTATATATAATTCAAAATAAATAATTAGTTCAAATCATTACCTAGAATTTATTATCCATATTACCATTATCTTTGAACAGGCGATAGACTACTCTGAAATTCAATCATTTTATAAGAATTATCCATCCACAATTTTCTAATGATGGTAACTCAATCATTCCCTTATTATTTTATGAAACAATAATTTTTTTGGGTGTTCATTAATAATTTTCTTCAATTTAATTATATAATGTATATAACATATAGAAAATTAAAATTTTTATTTGGATGTATCAGTAAAAAAATTCTGCATATGATTAAATAGATTTATAATGTAGTTCCCTTTAGATATTTAGATTAAGGTCTTCAATAGAATTGTAAATATTTCAGTTTGGATTATAAATATAATCTCTTTTATACATGGATGTTCTTTTAATTGTATCATGTCACTCCAAAAAAAATTTTCATCATTTTTATATTAGTTATTAATTTTTTTTTGTTCTTTTCTCATAATGTAATTATTTATAAAAAATGTTTAGTTAAATAATCCAAAATCAATGTTCCATATTTTTTATTCCTCCCAGGTCTTATTAAACAGTGAACATAATGGATAAACATCACCTATATGAATATACAATTCCACCATAACCATTTCACATTCATCGAATTATGTGCCCAAAAATACATTTTCTAGAGAGTTAATCCATTTTTCTCCTACCACTAAATTAGTAGTACATCTAATGGATGTAAGATTCATTAAGATGATAATATAAAATAAATATGTGTATTATGCAATGAAAATTAAATTTATTCTCAATGTGAACGATAATTATAAATTTCATTGAATTGTTGTTTTAATATATCCATAATATACTTATATCTAAGATAAATTATAATTTCTTTCCCTATAGGGAAACCCCTACATTGACTGCATGTGTTGATTCCCTTTCATCAATTAGTATTATTCAATAAATTAACGCAAACACCATGTAAGATTATAATTATAATGAATATTAACACGTAAATAAATATTACTGTAACAGTAAATGTTTTCTAATACTAGAATGCATAATAATAATTATCATGTTTTCTACATTTATTAAAAACAAAATTATCCATGTTTCTAATAAAAATTTTCTAACTGCAACTGAAATAAATCAATCTCTATAAACCCACATGAAGGTTATAATTTATTAATATAATATAAGATACAAGGGATCACATATTTATGGACTGATTAGTTTAGAATTCTTCAACGACCATATATATACATGGTTCCAATTTTTTCATTGTATATAAAATATAAATCCAAATAATAGATAATATTTAATATCATGGATACTCATTCATAGTTTTTATCTCTTTATAATTATTAATAGGAAAATATAATGTGGTGAGATAATATTCTCAATATTTATAATTAATAAATTTTAAAATTATGATAAAATAATGTATAATCAATTTTCCAATTTATTTCACTGAAAACACATTCAATTAAATTAAACACTTGATCACAAAATGCATCAACGTATAATAAATAATTATGCAATATCATTCTTATTAATAAATTTATTATTGATAATTAAAATGTATAATATTAAATTTTATTATCTTGTATATCTTGATAACATTACAAAAAAGGAAATTCAAAAAAATAATTTATGTTGTGTGTATAAATACACTAAAACACCATTTTATAATGATATCAACTGAGTTTGTCGATTTAGTCTAATCAACATATTTTGGGGATATGGAATTCGATGCCCCACCCTTAGATACATCTCTACACAATTTCTCAAATATTAAATGGTCAATTAATTTCATGAACAATATTCATTAATAAAAAATTTCGATATTGAATAATGAATAATAAATATTAATAATCCAAGTGTTAATAAAAAAAATAAATAAAAAAACCATATTTGGAAATGGTAAATTGTATTGGGAATAATCATACGTAGGATATAAATAATACATATATTTATGATAAATACGTTTTACAATGATCATAATAATGTGAATGATTAAAGGGAAATTCAATAACCAAAAAATTAGTATGAGATAAAATATAACCATTTATTAATTTAAAATATATTTTTTATTAAATTTACTTATATTGGTACAAAATAAATGGATGTGAAATAAAAAAATTATCATCAATTAGTTTTCTCTAAAACCATTGGAAATTTGTAGAAGATGTTAATGGTGTAAAATTGTTATGTAATTGGGATAATTTATTATATATTTATACATATTAATTCATTACATTTTAATATTAAAAATGAACAATGAAAATAAATTAGACCCTTAAAAATTTTATTTCTACCAATTTAAAATTTTATGTCTTACATGAAATTTAATTAATAAATAATTTTATTAAATGAAAACTACCTTCATAAAATTTTAATGAAAAAAATGGACATGGAATAAAAATTAACAACATCAAAAAGAGAAATAATGTCAGATTTGGTTTTACAAATATCATTCCATGATTCAAGTACATACGAGAAGAAAATATTTAATTAATAATTGAAACATAATTAATATATATAGGTCAACAAAATATACTGTGTCTATGATGTATATATTATAATATTTCATTATTGAAAATAATTTCAATCCCAAAAAATTTATTATATTAATAATTATCAATACATTAGTAACTATTATATTATAAACCCATGAATGACTAAACATCTATTGAAACATTAATAATGAATAATAAAAATAAATTCATGTAAAATAATACAATGTATTAAAATTTTCACCATATAAAAATAAATTGGTCAATCATTAAACATATTTTTCAATGGATTATAAATTAAGATAAAATAACTTCACTAACATTTCCTCATAGATGAACATGGTTTAAAATTAAGTATAATGGTTTTAATGTAATAATTAATATTTAAAAGAACCATAGGAATATTTAATATATAATATATTATCATAATTTAACATATTATATATAATACTAGGGTCGGAGTTCACTCATAATGAGCCGAACCAAATTGATCACAATGATCGATGAATGAATCCTCGTACAACATAGGCTTCCAACTAGCATCCAAAAAATATAGTGGTACCAAGGAGAGATAATAACCTCATAATAAATGTTAAATAGAAATAAAATAATGTATAAATAGAGGGATATTAATAATGAAAAATTTATCAGTAGAAGTAATTCCTCCAAATAGTAATAATACATCATGATATATGTAGAACTATATACAAAATACTGAGTATTCCCGAGATATATATAAAAAATATAGATAAAAAATATATAACTATATAAAAAATAACAAAAGAAAAAAGTATATCTTAAAGAAAAATTACCCAAGTCTTGGTCTCATGATCTATAACTACCAAGAAAATATAAATTGGTCATCTAACACTATGAAATTTCCATTTTCCATGCCTGCATCAATGATTTTTTTTCGGTTTCCAAACGGTAGCCTGAACTGGTTGTGAGAGACACTCAGAAGAACACCAACACTGAAATATATTAAAATATTGTTTTGGATATTAAATTTTATTATATTTATATTAAGACAAATTGTGGAATAACATATGCTTCATAATAATTTTGTTGTGATCATACTCATCATGTGATTCGTGGCCAACCATACCTTCTTTGCTAATGTTAGTAAATCTTAATTTAAGAACCATCATGATGATAGACTCCCGAATGTATAACCAAATTATAAATTTCTAAAAAATCATAAATATTTCCCAAGGTTATATGAGTGCGACCATGTCATAATAATAGAAAGAGATGATCTATAAGGAATGATGGAATCTTTGACCATGGAGGTTCGTGCCAGCTCACAATGTGTAAACCGTGAATCCTAGATATACGAGAGTATTTGTGAATCAATGGGATCACCTAAGTAATTCCCCTGAAAATGTTCCTAACCAAGGTTATGGATCATGTCTATATTAATCCCAGGTCTAAGAATAACAGGGGGAACCAAGGAAGAATCCAAGGTTTCTCTTAAACTAAGACATTAGATTAGTCCAAGGACTACATATGAAGAATTATATTATCTATAGATGGGTTAAGTTAACTATAGATACCATTCTAATGTATTCAGTTACTATAAAATAGTGAACATTTTACAATTTGGATGTATCACTTAGAACCCTACCTAATTAATAGAGGTTCCATCATGTATGTGTTTATGTTATTCCATAATGAATCAATGAATAAATAAATTCATTGTACTAGTATAATAAGAAAAATATCCAAAAAAAATTTTATAAATTTAAATCACAATGATATCTAATAAAGTAACCTATAAATTTTCTTTAACTTCATATATATAATTGATGTCCATATACTTCCATTCTATAATGTCCATGGATAAAAAAGTATTCATAACATAAATCTTTTTATGCATGTTTTTTAATACCCAAACAAACATGCTATAAAATTTATAAAAATATATTAAATTCATATTAATTAATTAAATAATTGATTATTTCAAACCAAAAACACCATTTGGAATTTTAGTTAACAATATGAAAATGAGAAAATAGGAATATGTGTGGATAAAACAATGGTGTGGCTGATGTTTAGGTTATGGTACTCCAACTATAATCAGAGTTCATTATAGAGAATTTTTATTCTAGATTACAAAAATAATTTAAGTATTGTTGGTTTTAAGGGGGAATCATTGTTGAAAATGATGTGCGGAACAAAGAAAATACATATAATTTGTTGATATAAGATGAAAAAGTTATTGAGAACAAACTATATAGTGGTATAAGAGTAGAAGAATAAATTTTTTTTTCTGATTTTCATAGATAAAGGGAAATAAAAAACAAGAGAAACACCTTAAAAATAAGTGATATTATATTTCTCTGTAATATCACTGAAGAAGGCAATATAAATTGGGAAATGAATGTAACTAATTGAAGCACATACTAATAATTTTCCAACAAGACAACCAGGGGTGAAAATTGAGTTCCAATGAGGGAGATTCTTCAAATCCTAACTTATTTACACGGGTTAATCTTACATTAGATGAGGGATGTGAATGAAAAATTAGAGGGGAAGATGTAGATAAGAATAAAGGGTTTTTACCACTTTAAAAAATCCATGACATATTTATAACATGATTTTTTTTCACTTAATTAAATTATCTAGTTTACCCAAAGGGAAAACAAATTCACATATTGTATCAGGTCTTCCCAAAACATTTCACATCATGAAACAAATTCATGTCTTATGTTGTTATGTCATCATGGATCTATCCTAATGATATTTAAAAAAAACAAAATGTGAAAAAAGTATTGTGTTTGGTTCTAATCCAAAAATAAAAACATAACTAGGGTTTAAAAAAAATTATAATATATACATAAAATTAAAAATATTAGATTATATAACATTACACATTTAAAACTACTCCATTTTTAGTTTACATTCCAAGGGAGGTAAAAATTATATAAGGAAAACGCTTGCTACTATGAATATAGATCAGCCTCTCTCTCCCAGGACTCTACATGTTCATAAGGGTTCATTCACATTACATAGATTAATGTAACTAAATTCCCATGAATAAATGTGGTGCAATAGTCAAGGGTGAGAATAAGGTTATACTTAAAAGGAGGAAAACCACCATGTTCCAATTCATCAGGATTGAAAATATTGGAGTGTTATGAGTATTAATGACATAAATGAGAAATGTTGAACAAGTCATCCATAATTATGTATCTATGAGGGTGTTTTATCTTATATTTCACTGATCTGGACTTATATAAATCCTATATATTTCCTATAAAATGAGGCAACAACATACCATTTCTCATTATCTTTTTATTCACTTGTTTATTATATTTATATAAGAAAACATGATACTCGACCTTGAACTCTCGTGTTCCTTGATGGATATTGTAATAATATTTTTGTCTCATCGGATAAGTAATGATACACTTCCTAAAAATTTGTACCTTCTTTTATGTCTCTTGAACTAGATATGGTCTATGTTGTGAATTTCCTCACCTTCTATCCATTGTAGATGTGATCGAATTTTCTTTCCATGAATGGATTAATATGTTTTTAGTTGTTTCATCACAAAAAACTATTATTTTCGTAAAACTCAAGTTTAGGTATATGTTTCTTACACGAACATCATAAATACATGGTGAATTATTTTAAAATATCCTATGACACCTGTATAATCTACCCATAGGACCTATTGTATAAAGGGTAGTGTACTAATCTCAAATATACATTTTTACCCTATTTCCTCCAGAACAATTTGTCAAACAAAGAAGTAAAATTATATTCCAAATATAGAAAAACTATCCCAAGAACACTATGATTTAAAATAAATATTTGAGACATAGATTATACTCATCTCATACTAAGAAAGTATATTATCAATAATAAATATATTTTAGATGATCATGATTCTATAGATAACCATTCAAACTGAATCATTTCTTATAGAGGATCTTAGTATTATAGTAACAATGTCTGTGGTGATTTCATCCCATTTCAACATATAAATTGTAAATGAATATGAAATCATTTTAGGATGATGGTACTCCACCATCACTTGTTTTCATATAGGACATGTTGAGATAAATCCCATAATATGATGTTTCATCTCCTTTAATAAATAATAGAATAATATCTCACTATACAGACTATAAATACCTAGGTATAATTCCTATTGTGAATCATGATATTATATAATTAATTCCACTCACATGTCCATAGGCACCCATATATTCCAATGAACAACAAGAATCTATATTTCATCAATAAAATAACCTAGTAGTGGATACCCTCCAAAAAATGAAATGTGTATACCATAGATTCAAGCTCGAGGTCATGTGTTATCTAATTCCTCGTGTGTGGTGTGAATGTCAATTCTGGTACACCATCATTTTATTAACCAATAAGAAAAAATTTCTTATCATATTTCCTTTTGAATCACAATAATTAATATAATTTATACATGGATATAGAATAATCCAGATTGGTGATTATGTTAGTTTCATATTCATCCCAAAAAATGAATACTCGTTGGCTTTTTATGACATGAGCTTCACAACCTTCTTAATTAGGCTTATAATATCATATTTTTGATTAAAAAATTTTAAATAAAGATCATGTAATAGCCATCCTTCCCCATATAACTCTAGATATGAATATTTGTTTTAGATGATGAGAAGATAAAACATCCCCCACATTCTCAACGTCAACCGATACACGTATCAATTATATAATGTGACCTAATAAGTAAATTTTTTGTATCCAAAAGTAATGATTAATGAGATTTAAATAAAGATAGTGTAATAAACTGGCTTGGGTACCCTGGTAACCTAAAACATGAGCTGATCCAGACATGTATTAATGGGTCTTCCTAATCCACGTGGGTCAGCGACTAGCACTTGGCATTATAATAACTAAATGTGAGAATTGTTTTTCCAAACACATTATGGATGTTAAAGAAGAAAAAAATATGAATATTGAATTGAAATACATTGGGTGTAATGTAACTGATGATATACTATAATTAAACATAGAATTACTAAAATCAATGTACCTAAACATGGAAATAATCTCATGTCCCAACTCATACGTAGCTCACCAAGTCCATGGATCAACATCTAGATCCACCTCAGTGTGATACTTTATCCTTTCCCAAACCTGTATGGAGATAATCTATAAACACCCAAAGGCATATAAAGGTTTTGGGACGGAGCCCAGTATAATTTTACAAAAAGAATCTATAACACTATGCCAACATCAAATTAACTAGGAATGTGTTTTATGTTTTTAAAAATAGTGTTTTTCACATGAAGTTAATACTTAAAAAAGATTATTTATGATTTAATAGATGGATTCACATTATAAATTAATTCGTTACATTTCATTTGATAGAAATTCATTTGAAATTATTTAATTTTCCTTTAACCATATGGTGATTTGAATAATAATATTTTTTCATAGAAATGTAATAAATAAACACTTAAATATTATACAATTTACATTAATTTTTTAGGCTTGTAAAATAGTTTACAATAATTGAATATATACATTTAAAATAAAAAAACCCATTAGTGTTGTAATGTACATAATAATGTATGAACGTTCAAAATTATTGGGATCCCACACTCATTGTAAATGAATGAATGCATATATTTCTATTTGAACTCATGCTATAGAGGACTCATAATCATCTCATATGGGATATAGAGATCTTATATAATATTTTAGAACATTGTAAATTTTAATTTTCCATCCAAAAAAATCACAAACTACATAAGACTTGTTTGAGATCAAGTACAAAACAACGAATAAAAATTTATTTTATGTCTACTTAAAATACAATTTAATCCCAATCTCCATTGCAAATATGGAAATTTTACCATTAAAACAATATGGGTGTTTTTGAAAATTCATGAATTTTCAACATGATAAAACCATATGGTTTTTATAAAGGTAATTTGAATCCATTTTTTGAAAATAAGATTTTGAAACAAATTCCTGGAATTTTAGAATCCTATATCATAATTAAATTAACAAATTCATTATCTCATGAATTTGTGTCAACTCTATATCCATCCCAAAAATCCTTAGAATTGGGGTTTAGCGCAATTTTACATCAAATTCATATCATAAATTAAATTAAAATATATTTGGTTTTCAAATTTCTATAACCATGAATAATTTCACTAAAATTTAATGTTTTATTTTCAATTTAATGAAAACTACCCATTTCAAAACCCCAATCTAAAGTAATTGGTTTTTATCCAATAAACCAATTGAAATCCATTTAAAAAAAATAGAAACAAAAATTTACTACAAAAAATACCATTAAAATTAATTATAAAACTATCTATTAGTATAAATTTGTAATTAATATTGAACCAACAACCTTTTTCTTACAAAAAAACAAATCCCACAACGTTACCACTACGATGAAACAGAGTAGGACGAGATCAAGGAATTCAAACAAAAAAAATTACAACACGGAGTCTAGATCCATAAATCAAAAGGTATCCTATCAAAACATAAAGAGGTAAGGATAAATATACATTGATATAGATATAATATTAACTCAGTAAGTTACTCTGCACCCGCAAGAATGACTTATCATTGAAAAAAACCACTCGGAAGGGATTCAGGGATAAAATGTAGATCATAAAGACTCTACAATATATTGGATGATGTTCTATTGAGGAGGAATATTGTTTTCATCTAAGATGACAGTTAAGAAATATGGATTGAGCTTTTTCATTGCATGTATCTGGGTTTTATGTTTTGTAATTTAAATATTTCATATCCAATGAAATGCCTGATTCATTTTTATTAAAATGAATCATTTCAATTTTTTGATTTAAACAACTTGTAACCATATAACATGGTGATTATATTTCTAGTTAGCTTTAGAAATGGCATGTAAATTATGAGAATACAATAATTCTATGAATTCACCAGTATATGTATCTTCTCTAATCCCTCACAACCATACCCAGATAAAGATAACTAGAAACCAATACATGTCATGAAACATAATTGTATATATTGTAATACAATGCCACAACATCCACACCACAAAAACTTTCTATCATCAGAAACATAATAGTGAAGCTTTAGTATTGAAATGATGAGCCCACTGATATCTCATTAGTGCATCACATTCCCCTTTCTCATGAAAATATAAACTATTCTACCATATTACTCAAACCAAAGGTATATTCCTCCCATTAAGTAAAATGTATTTAAAATCAACAATCATAAATTTTCATTTAGTAAAATATAAATTAGGGTCATTCTGAAGAACAATATAGATGAGATTGTGATTTGGATATGAATTATAATTCTATATATTGGAGACGTGGAACAAATTATGTATCTATGTCAGCTGCAGCGTAAATTATATATGGTAATACACCTTTTAAACCCACTCAAAAACATCGAAATGTCTCAAAAAAAGCATGGAAATCATCACTTTCTTCTCAATTCATTGATAAACCTACCCTAGTGAACCATTCCAGAACATCAGGTCACAAAATATGAACTCCAACTATATACTATGATGATCGACGTGTGATTTATATAATCTATGAATTATCAACATTATCTAACAAATAAAATAAATATTCTATGTTGTTTCTTGATGAAGCTTAGTCCAACCAAGTATCTTCCACTGACCTCTGACCAGCATAATGTAGTTTTGCATGGTCTACTATACCAGGCCTCAACAATTACAATCTTGATGAAGGACTGGAAACTATTGTTATAAGAAAACTCATCCATTTATAAATGGTCAGCCCAATCCCCAAAAATGTTTAGAACACTAGGGTGAAGAATATCTTTAAGAATATATATACATATTTTTTCGAGTCAACTAGATATGGATGGAAGGATGTATTAAAATGGACCTGAGATCCTAGTGATTCCTAAAGGACTACCCAATAGTGGAAAGTGAATTGGTGATTTCTATAAGGGTATATATTTTAATGAACTTGGTGAAACTAAATAATATATTTCCAATAGATATTTACAAACGACTCATATTTGTTTATATCATGAATGTGTATAATGGGTTCATATTTAGAAATCATGTTGATCACAATTATTATAGATTTATTCTTTCATTAGTGAAAGAAATCAAATAGAATTGTATAGCCTCATTAGAGAGTGACCACTTGGGAACTGTATGCCCGCCATTAGGAGATTCCCCAGTGATGTGGAACACATCATCAATATTATGATCCTGATGAATAACTTTGGGAGGAGAGGATGTCAACTAGAAACGTTCCAAAAAAAAACCTTAGATCCATATACCATGACTCCAATATGAACAAATGGAATGAGATCATTCATGTTCCACTATTCTGATGAATCATTCATTTTGTGGGTCAAATGTATCATACATAATGAATCTAAAATGACATTCCCATATCCAAATTTATTTACAGTGACAAATTCAAATGACTGCAAGAATTCCAAAAAATTCCTCTAGAAGATATTCAAATCTTTTTTAGGGATTATATAAGTTAATATCTATTGGTATGAACACATGGTAAACATTTCTATGTAAGGGAACGATTCTATCACATAAGAGTGTGAATCATGTCTTCATTATCAAGATCATAGGTTAGATAGTTCTTCACCCATGGCCTAATATTACATGATCTATATGGAACTAAACACTTACCATGGATAAGAAGGCAACCAAAGAAAAAACTAGATGCATTATAGAAGAACACATCGACGTGACCAACCTCTCAAAGTGTCAACACTATAGGATTGGTCAAAATATTATTAATCATAATAAAAAAGTTATGAAATATTTTATCACAATATTGAATTATTCTATTCAAAGATAGTTTATTCATTGGAGAATCAAACTTTGAGATTTCTATAAGGAATTGGTGATAATAATGATCTAGACCCAAGAAGTAGTATATTTCGAAAACCCTCTACGGTTATTCCCTTGTAATAAAATCTTTTAAATTTTCAGAATCAATGATCATAACATGTTTTGACCCCATGTGTCTTAATAATTTCATTACAAAAATCAAGAAGATTCACTGATAAATGTTTTCATAATACTGGGGATTTATCCACATACCCAGAAATGTTATTAGATGATATGGATGTTCTTTATATGGTTTATATTAGACAACGATTTAATCTATGAAGAAAACCACAATGGTTTCCAGAAAAAAATGAAAATCTTTTTCATTAATTCCATAAATACAATATGATAAATTTTTAAACCAAATTGAATAACATGGTACATGTAATGACAATACCTACTCTAAACGATTTTTTTATGAAGATTGGATTTTTTGTTATTAACTTCTGTTACTAGATTGAAAATAAATATATGAGATCCTCTTTTTCCTTTCAACCTCATTAAATGGAACATCAATTCATGGAAATAGATAATTTTTCTTCACCACATTTTGATTGGTATTTTAGTAACCAAAACCTAGTAAAAGAGATCAATCATCTTTCCATGTGAAGATAGCCAGCACTTCCCATGGTGGAACACTCAAGAATATAAATATTTATCTACAAGATCACCAAACTGGGAAATCAACTCTTTTAGTTCAGCTGGTGGAATGTGGTAAAATGGAAATGATATTGGTTGAGTACATGACATTATGTTAAATGTAATATCAACAACTTGTACTACTGATACAAAAAATGTTTCATAAGGAAAACCAACATGAAACTCAACAAAAACTAGTGGGAGATCACTACTAAAATATTCCCACTCCATATCAAAAGGAAGAAATTATATTTATTTCCCTATCAGTTTATAAGTAGGTCCCGCCCTGTTTTAAATTTGGTCCCATTATCCATGAAATAAAAGGGACACAACATTGGTCGTAGAATGGTAGACCCATTGAAGATAACTATTAATCCATGATTTCTTATAAATTAGCCAATAAAACAAGAAATTTACATATGTAGGATTCATGTCAATAACCATGAAAATGCAATTAGGCACGACATTTGATAGAAATAATTCATAGGTAGGACTACGAAAACATTACTCCCTCTTTGTACTAATGGGTGTTTTAATATCCATTGCACAAGATAAAACCTCCATATTATGATGTACCACAATAACAATAAGGGTAGAAATAAATTAATTATATGTATAAGTATTAAATATATTAGTAATTAAATATGAAGCTATGCCAACAACATAACTTACAATCACTAGATATATGGCTGGTTCCTCTAGAGATTCTAACTCTACATGAATTTCTTTCGTTTTGAATAATTGTGCATGTATGACTTTCATATAGGAAGAATTAGATTTAACCAATGTTTTAAGGGGAACTGATGACCAGTTTCACTATGCGAGGTACAATTGATATAGATGAATAACATTATGTTCCGTGAACATATGTGGGATCCGCGGTTCTTGGGTTCCATAGTGAAAACACACTTTAAATGTCATGGCTTTACACATTGGTATAAAATAAAATGGCTTTCTCCTAGCACTACAAGAGGTATAAAATTAACCTACAATTGAGAACAACCATGTGAATCATCACCATTCTGTTTTCAATTATAGAATCTTACCCAACAACTAGGAGAGACTAAAAACCCAAATAACAAGAACTATATATCCAAGTTTATATCGATATTTAGAACTCTATCTAATTATTCATTATAATTTAGAATCTTCTATAGGAAATCATGAGAATGAATATCAAGATCAATTCCCAATTAAAGCTCCAATCCATTATATTCTTGTTCTATTCAATATTCATTGGTAATGCATGAGTTCAGTAAAAGATTATTTATACTCTGTCCTAGTTTTATATCCTTCTGAATCATGAAAAACACAATATCCAGGGATTAAAAAATTGGATTTAGATAGAACTAATCATATAAAATAGGCATGATATCCTTCTATAGTAATCCCTCTTGCTTCATTGTTGTTATTATAGTGTGCATCCATATCCTTATTAATACTTCCAAAAAAAGTTGTGTAATTCACTTTAATTTTATTGGGTGTGTCCAAGATCCCAAAAAATATCTCCATCATGATATACCATTAATCAACCTTATAAGGGTAATTTGAGAATTTTAATGGTGGTGGATTCTCTAAAAGGAAATCCTACAAGAAAATATCGAATATGACCCTCTGAGGATTAACAACTAGAGCCCAAATAAGAACTAGAGGTGGTGTCTATCTTAGATCATGGGCATTGCACATAATATCCTCAACCAAATTCAAATGTGCTGCATGATTCACCCATTATAGTTTAGCATCATCCTTCACCTAGGTATTATTATCACATATTTATGGATACATTGTGGTGAATAACTCCAACACACAACATGAAGACATAAAATTAAAGTCAAACAAAGAATTACAAGATATCAATTCTAATAGATACAATAAAAATGATTTGGATATCAATATATCGAAATCAATGGTGGTAATAAACAATAATTTATACATAATAAAATTCCCCTAACAACCCATAGTGATTTAATTTTCATTTAACTGAGAAATGGATAGTAACTCAATATCAATAACATCCTATGTGCAAAAAAGATCACAAAAATTCATACAGACATCAAGAAAACCCCAAAACCTAATCTCGGATAACACATTTTCAGGAACATTCCTTGGTACCCTGGTATCCTAACACCCAACCTGGTTCAGTCATGGTCTGAATGGTGTTCATGATCCCTATAGTTCAACAACTTACTCCTGACATCATACTAAATAAAATTGAGAATTATTTTTCCACGCACATTTTAGAAATTAAAAAAAAACAAGACTTTTTGATAAATCAATGAGACACAATTAGGAGTAATGTACTATATGTCAGAAATCCATTAAATGGAAAAGTACTACAACTAAAGTTCCATACTGGGAAAACATTCCATGTCCCAACTCAGACACAACAAACCCAATTAAAAATCTAATATCTATATCCACCTCCAAGTGACCATTTACCGTTGCTCGAAAATAGAAAGAGATAATCTACAACCACCAAAATTAAATTGTAGTGTGTGAGCCGATGTCCTAAAATATATCACCAAAATATTCCATAACAAGATTCTAATATCTAATTAATGAGTAATGTGATTTACGTTTCAGAAAAATCATGTTTGGAATATCATTAACTTGTTTAATAAAATAATTCTTTATGATTTAAAAGAAGTAAAACATTTAAAATTCAAGAATTAAAATTAAAATGATGGAAATTCATTTTGTAATTCATTAAAAAAATGGTTCATTACACAAAAGACACATTAAAAACAGTGTAAATTGAAAAAATTATATACAATTGTTTATATAAACTCTCAATTATAGAATGACAATTTAATGTTATAAAATATATAAATTTTAAGCACAAAAAATTTGAAAAAATGTACACGAATCTAATAATATTGGAAACTTATAGGCTATATGTATCCCAAAATCATATTTTATGACAATATATAAATAATTCCCTTTGAACTCAGGCCATAGAGGACTCTTAACAACTCTAAAGAGAATTGATATGCTGATACAATGTTTTAGATCAATGTAAATCATATTTTTATATCCGAATAACTCACTAACTACAAAATCGTTTCATGTTATCATGTAAAAAACAAGGAAAGTTAATTTACTTTTATTCTACATAAAATAGAATTCAATCCCATTCTATATTTTCAATAAACCGATTTTACCATTAAACCCCATAATGGGTTTTTAATAAAATAACATTCATTTCACAATGATAATACCCAATGATTTAAAAAAACAATTTTATATCAATATATTCCAAATAATGAATTGAATATAACTCATGAAATTTTACAATCTAATTTCACAATTAAAATCAACAGTTTAATTTCCAAATACATTCCATCAATTCCATGACAGACCCCCCAAATCATAGGAATTGGGTGTTTTCACAATTTTCCATAATATTCATTTCACAATTTAAATAAAAATATTTAAAAAATTTCAAATTTCCCAACCGCAACACATTTCATTGGGATTTATGGTTTTCCAATTTCATACCAAAAAACCATTTCAAAACCAAAAGCCAATATCTTTTTTTTCTACAAAAAAAAAATAATTGAAATTGAATTTTAACCGAATTTATCATGAACAGAATTATTTATGATGATGAAAGGGAAAATAAGGTGCCACACCCTTCATTATTTATGATGAAGGAGAGATAATTCCCCCCCCCCCTAAGTCACACCATTAATATAACTTAGAACTACAAATATAACCATGGGTATTGAATATCAAATAATTTTAATGGAATTTAATTTTTGTTGAAGTAGTTCATGAGATAAGATTGTAAACCCCAATCATCTCCAAATATTCAAAGTAAAATTAATCTAAAATCCATTCCTACATGCATGTTCAAAATTAATCCATATATAAGGTAGAACAAAACTCTAAGATAAAGTAAAAAATGAAATTATACTATGCAGCATCAATAAATAATCATGATGCCTATGATTGTGATGTATAAGAAATACCATGTTTTTCACTTGGATACATTATAAGATATTTAAATATGTATGGTAAGCATACGAGTATACTCAATAGGGAGACTAAATCAATCCCTAAACAAGTGGGGGAACATAAAAATGTCCCAATGAGAAAACATTATAACCCCAAAGAACCTACCAAGTAATACTAACCATCCTAGTGTCACCACTGAATGCTAACCAATTATCCCAGGTTATGTAATGTGATAGTATAAGAACATCAGCATTTGGTTACCCCATACCACATTCCAATGGTAAACTACTCATTCCTTGCTTTTAACGTCTTGATGCTACCACTCTTCCAATACACAATACAATTTCCACAAGCTACATTTACACAACTGGGCCCTGACCACACATATTCCCACCTATTGAAACATGTTCCAAAACAACCTTTCCTCCCACATGAAGAAACATGTGATTCACCCCGATGTCACATGAGAAAACAATCAGGTACTAAAATCCCCTAGGTATCTGAGACACAAAAAACATGCTCGAGGTATCTGGGACTATGGTAAACCATATTCTATTACAACCTACATGGATATGTGAAATTCGTATGATGTAGAATAGGGTTTGAGGGAGAAAGTCAGTAACATGTCATCCATCCTCTCACCAAAGCTACCACGTGAAGATTCATCAAGAACCCACTACCCACATCTTCTATCTGGTACAAGTTAAAATTACATAAAGGAACCATGTCCAAGATCTACTAGTGGGAAACACATGTAATTTCATTGATGATTAACTTCCCATCTATAATAGAGGGTAACATATAGATGTATTCGGGGACCCCCTTCCTCGTACAACAAGAGGTACAACTCGGAAAGTCTCTGGCGATCCAATGCGATCACATCCATCATCACGCATTTCTTAGAAAAACATTACAATTAAAAAATTCCATATCAAATATTGAAATCCAAAAAACACGAACCATTTAATTCTATGATGAAAAAATATAGGATATGATTCTTGTGAGACAAAATATGAGTTCAAAAGATAGAGATATAGATAACTAAATTATCTTCAAAAGGAACCAATTAGTAAATAAGGTTTGAGGGTTCCTATAATTAATTTATATCGGCAACACTACTTGGATGTGACGATGGATAATATTCAACTAATAGTCAATTTATACATTTACACTATACATGTGAACTAAATGGTGTGTCCAACCTTACATGAACATAGGGCATGTCATTCAAGATGTGTCCTAGTATTGGACCCCAAGTCCAAATGCATGAAACATGGATGTTTTCCTAGATATGTACTCCCACTTAGATTACCACCCATGTGATCCATCACATGGTCATCCACCAAGGGGTTCAGTTATATTTTTGTTGGAGGGATACACACCATGGCATCCATATTGATTTCTAAAACCATATTTTTCGTAGCTAAGGGGCTATATGACATGTGTTCATCACAGTACATTAAGTGTCATTGTGATTTTACAATATTATTAGATCTATAATATTCATAATATAAAAAGTATGAGTACATCAATTCCATATTAATCATCAACCGAGATTAGTAGATATGGTGTTACCGATGTATTCTAACCCTCAAGTGGATATAATCTAAATCCCATGTGGATATTTATGATGGGATATACATGACACATATATCATGCACAACCTTATCATTCCACAATTTACTTATCAATAAAAAACCATCAAAACAAACACTCATACCTTGAACTGATCTCAAATATGGACTTATTTTATTGATATAATCCACAAACATCATTTCACCAAACATTACATAATTCAACTGGGATTAGTACCTCTATAAAACATCTTACTAGAACCATGGAGTCCAACCAATAATGAATTCATTGAAATAAATGGGGAATGTAAAAATAAATAAATTATAATTGATCATTTTCATGTATTATTGGCCAAAAATTATGAATGGGGATATAGGGAAATATAAAAAATTAAAAATCAATTATTTTAGTATGTATGAAAATCCCATGTATATAATTTTGGAAGATCAATAGAAGAGGTTAATATACAAAATATTTTTATTCAAAAAGGGAATAAAACAAAAATATTAATTCCCTAACAAAATTTGAGATCATTATTTATCAAATAATATTCTTTCCTATGATAATAATATGTCATTGTATTCTCTTTATCTGTATCCTCTTTGATCAATTGATTTATCATCATTCCATTTGATCTTCCAATGATTAGAGAGGAAGAATTTCATTGGTGATTCAAGGATTATAATGCTGCATATGGGAATATCTCCTTGAATGTATATTTTTAGGAATATAGTTTATTTCAAATGAATTATTTAATAAATTTAAAAAATTAACCAATCCACTGAATGTACCACCAATGGTAGAGATTTATGAAATCCCCACACCAAAAAATACTTCGTAATGCCTAGTGAAAACAACATTTTCTAAGCTTATCCATAGTAGAAAATTTTAGATCTAATAATATATTTATGTGTTATAAATTTATTAAGGAACTATACAAACATAACATTAAATATATATCATGTTTATTAATTAATTTCAAGCACACCAGTCCTTGTAATCACATTCTAATTCATTAATTAGATATGAAAATATATATAGACATATTTCAAATTCTTAAGTGGAAATAATTATGTCTATACACATTCCATATTTAACTCATGATGGTATTGAATTAAAAATTAAACTTCATGTGGTTATGGAATATATTGAATAATCAAACTATAGAAATAAATGTTATCATAAGTATAATCCAATGTGAAACCAGTGAATCACTGCCTGAATAATATAAAAATAAGATCGACGAGGAATAAATGCATTATTGTCCAATAAGGTTGACACAGATCACAATGCTTATACCATATAACATAGCTAAATAATACTATGTATAATCCATGGGGTAAACTAATGGAATTACACTGGAAAAAGGTTCTAACAATATATATGGATGATTTCCAAAGTAAATATCACGCTCAAAATTACTAGGGACGAAGAAATCAATACAATGTGCTTCTTTTCCTACGATAGAAACAGAACTCCATGTGTTTTTTCAAAGAATTAAAATATCCACAAATTATCCATGTGATTCCATATTACTATGCATATGCATTCTTGTATAATATGTCATTTAGAATTTTTTTTATGGTTATTATCTCCCTTGTAAATTGGCCCAATGAATCATCATGGTGTCCTTTTTGTCGTCAACTAATTAACATGGGAATCCAATAATAGATCGTGATAGGGAACTACAATAACAATGAAAATGTCCAAGATAATGAGGAGTTATTTAAATAATAAAAATAATATTGAATGTATAAACCCATTAAACCGAAATATCTTAAAATATAAAATCCAGGTTTTGTACCTTATCATTCAAAATTGACAAGTTTTATTTAAGGAGTCATACCAATAATCATTTGATTCTAGATAATTATTATATAGGGTAAATATTTATAGCAATTTATAAATTATTTGTACATTTACATAAAATAATTAAATCATTGATAATGATAAAATAAATAGAATAACATGAATTTCAATTATCAATATGAAAATTGATAACATCATTATATGCTTGATAAACTCAGAATGGTGGGTCATGATAGTGCCCATGGACTCAAAATATAATAAGAGAACCTAATATGGCGTTTCTTTTCAAAAATAAATAAATAATTTTAGGAAATTTTATTTTTTCGTAAATAATGGGTAAAAGTGACAATTGGAATATGAAATTCCTTTATAAATTGATTATACTAGATTGGAAAGACATTTACCTAAAAACATTGGGAGGTATATGATAAATAATCTTCTATAAGATTTAATTTCATTTTTAAATGGAATAAATTTGAAAACTATAAAAATACCTTGATTATATTTCATATTAGCTTGATCCAAAATAATACTGAAGATTTAGAGATAAAACAATAAAATATTGTAGCAAACCCAAGATTTTTCCCAATGGGATCCAATGAGATATTAAGGGGTCTGTGCATGGTCCAAATGTGAGAGATGCATCAATTCCTAGCATTAGGCATTGGGAAAAGATTCAATGGGAGGAGGGCGATGCATGTGAAATGAGAGGGGAAGAGGGAGAGGAAAAAAGGGTTCTACCTATTTAAATAATCCACGAAATATTCACTAACTAAATATGTTTCCTCACATGAATTACCATGGGTTTCCCCCTCCAATAAAAAACAATAAATTCCATGAATGGGGTCATTCCAAAAAAATTCCAATTATGATTTATTTTTTTATGAAGTGACTTGTTCTGGAATCTAGGCATCACCTCTTTGCTACTTTCTTTCAAAAAATTATCAAACCAACCTAAAGGATTATATTTTTGGTAAAATCCAAAAATAAACCGATAAAAAGTGATTAATAAAATTTTTATGGTTCATAAAACCTAATAAAAATAATTTATAGTGTATAATATCCTGTTCGATATTAATATTTCATTATTATATTTGTTTTAGTTTTCAGGAACAATAATTTATTAGGCATGTTTTTTCATGGTGTTTTTTATCCTTCTATTATTCTTATGGATATATCATATCTAGAATTATAAACATGATATATATTAATTTATTCAGTATATACTAATTATAATAAATTTTAATCAAAAAAGAAAAACATATCATATAACTTTGTAAAGGTAGTAGTAAACACGTTTATATTAGTGTCATAACTATTTTATTATTGAATGGAAAAATATGTTATATATGATATCAATTATCTATACTAAACGTCAATTATTTCCAGATAACGTGTCACCCTCTCAATGCTCCACGTCACTGAAAACCATTAAATTCCACCTCCAAATCCCCAAAAATTCGTGGTATCCCGCCCCTTGATTAGCAATTACTTCCAGATCTGCTGGGTTCTCATTCCCCTCCATTCCCTGACTTCCATGGCCCGCTCTCATTCCCGACCATCCTCTCCAGTCCCACGGCCACCTCCGTGTGCTCCATATCATCCGCCTTCGGCTGCCACCACTCTTCCCTACCTATTAGGGTTTCCATGCCTCATTCTCCACCCATGGAATACCTCGCCACTACCTCACCTCTAGATGTTGGTGTATCCTACTCTACACAGAATCCACCAGAAATCCTCACCCGCATACAATCAGATGATCTTCCTTGCCTATGACTATTGTCGACTCCAGCTCCCACAAATTTTTTTTGCGAACATCCTCTCCATGGGATACCACTATCCCTTTCTCTTAAATAAATTCTTCATTCAATATTCATCTCCTACCCAAACTGATGTAAGCTTCAACACCCACAAAATTACCCTATAATTAAAGTACAAATTTATGTTCATTTTCGGATATCGACGATGGGTTATGATTTAATCATTGTAAAGAATCATCCCAATACGAGACGCAACACTCATACAATATTTTCATCTCCGTATGTCCACTGTCAAAATTTTCTACAGTATACACCTTTTATTTTCACTGTATTCAATACAATTTCCCATATTTTGTTTGAGTACAACATTATTTCATGTTTCATGAATTAGGTATCTACATCAATCATTCGTTCAAAAATTATTTAGAACATTCTATATTTATTGATAATAAATATCCAGTGATCTATAATAGGACTATTTCAAGACAAGATTTTTTAAATCCTTATATACCATTTTTTATTCTTCCTTCTAATCTTCTCCCCCCATGTTCATAGGTTTGTTTTCTATGTATTGTGGTTGTTCCTCTTGTGTAACTCTGGTTCTATACTGATTCTATGTTTTATTTTTGTTTCCAAAATTTTATTGGTATTTTGTATCTGACAACACTGGTTGTAGTTTTCTCTATTATTTGGGAGAAAAGAGTACTCTGGCCTACACAGTTGTATATGACACAGTGGTGGTCGAGCTCCGACTCTCTACTCTGAACGATTACCTTCAACATCCATCCATTTAAAATGATTTCAATCCATTCCTTCTCCACAACTTTAGATAGTGTTTGTATCTAAGGTAACTTTTCTTTTACACAGTCGTAAGGTGTATATATAGTTTTTAGAAATCATTTTCCCCTTATGATTCATTATTGACACATGAGATGGTTCTGTTTTATTGTCCTACATTTCTTGAAAGGATTATTCCTAGATAGATTATAATGCTGAAAACAAGTGTAGTTGTTGGGTTTTGAAGATTTCAAAATTCATAATATCTAAAAGAACACTATATCTAGAGATTTTCATTTTATAGACACTGGATTACTATGAAAATACACCTTTACTTCACTTACTTACAACTATAAAACATATTAAATTATATTACACATTCATGTATTTTCATTGGATAATATAATTCTATAAATGATTTTAAAATCATGGTAACATAGATTTTACTTATAGATTATTTAATATTTATTTTCTAATCTATTTGATTGTTACAAAAGTATGAAATTATTTCTAACTATGCTTATGTTCTCTATGGGATTCAAAAACGCATGGAATATCCCTTGTTGGAGATTTCTAATGTCATTAAGACCTATAAAGAATTATGTTTTTGAAGGTAATATCATTAATCAAGTTTCTTAATCCTGGAATTATGATACAATTTTCATTTTATAACGTATTGTTTATAGTTTTTCAGGTATTTTTGGATCATTGTTGCACGCCTCATAATTAGTTTGTTTGATATTTATATCTCATGTCGTCATGATTAGAATGGATGTGTTATTTATATGGGATTGAATTTAATGTTGTAGGATATTGTGTCCTTCAATTAGCTCAACCTATTATTGGTGTGTATGAGTTTATATATCTAATTATCAATACATCCCTCAGAATGAGTGATTACTGTTAGAGTGATTACTGTTATTGCTTACTACCATGCATCATTTTTTATTCGTAGGTACACACTATGTGAATGCATGTTATTGGTTGTAAAATCATGGATTTAACCTCTCTTTCATCTAACATACGAATACAGGTAATCTGTTTTCACTATTCACTCCACTTTATATTGATTTTTGTGAACGAAAAACATATGAAACAAAATATTATAATGATTTATTATGATTCCGTTTTCACTATCGACATCAATGTATATTGACAAGGTATTATTTTAGTATGATTATGTTGTGAATCAATGAGTTTTGTCTCCATTATGGGATATTCATCTCATATTGTTCTAATTATGCACTTCATTTTTATGATGAATATTGAATAATTTTATTTATATATTGCAGGTAACTCACCCTCCACATGAAGAGATCAAGGGAATCCTTATTATCTTCACCATCTATGGGATCTCCATTGTTTTCTTCTACAATGTATATTTCATGGATATAGTATGATAGTCAACTGATTCACCATGGGAAAATATTTTTGACAGATTTTGGGTTTTTTCAATGCCTAGTTGTTTGTAATAGATCTTAAATCATGCGATTCTATACAAAGGTGGTAATTATGCAGGTTTTTGAACTAGGCCCTCCAATAGAGGTTATATTAGCATAAATATTCCATTATTTATACATTCATGGTCTTATGATTTATTACATATTCTGAATTTTCAGTTTCATTTGTATATTTATTATCATCAATTGAAAATTATAATGAATTAGGTTTTCATAATATAGACTAATATAAATAGGAAATTTAATCCTCAATATTCATCTATTCCTTTTAATTATGACAACAATAAACTTTAGGCTTTCATATTTCAGTATTTTAGGATTTAGTAGTATTCATATACCATGGTTGACACTTTAGTCTGGACTCATCCATTCAGAAATGAAACTATTTAATATTTTCCAATTATTTATAATGATAAAATATTCTTTTCATGCAACATTCATTAGTATTTTTTCCTTATTATGAACTCTCTATTTTTCCGTTGAATGTATTATAATAAAGAAATAAACATGGTCGTTATCTTTGTTAACCAAATGAAGAAACTATCAGTTGGAATTCGATATGTTTTGAATTTTCAATTTAATATATTTATTGATATATTATTTTGAATAAAAAAACCCCACTATCAAGTGGTAATTATTCTACATGAATTGAATCTATATTAACTAAATAATTTTTGGTTTTTTGAAATTTGCAGGTACATTTTTCCCCAAAACATATAAACTGGTTTTCATTGAAACAATATATATGGATTAGTTTTCTTTAGTCACAATGACTATGAATCACATAAGGTAACATAAGACAATATTATTGGTAATTAAATTAAATTTCTTCTTGTTCTGTAAATTATTTATTAAGCATTATTTACATATTCAACTCTTATGGAAGGATAACACATGGATGTTCTAGCAGGTGGAAGCAATGAGATGACAGTTGAAGGGAGATTATGTACACAGTCAACTCTTTTGTCACATCTTATTACAGATGATACTGATCATTGTTCAAAGGCATGACAACTCTTTATGCGATCTATAATCTTTACATTCTTACCATTTTTATCATTTTCTTGAAAAAAAAATTAAATTTTCTAACAAAATATGGCATTTTTTTGAAAACATGTTTAACACGTCTGTCATGAAATCTGCTGATTGTTGTGACTTTTGAGAATCACGTGTATCATGTAATCTGTATATTTTTTGAACCAACTTTAGTTTATTGAAGACTAAAGTTCATATAAAAACATATAAAGTTTAAATTTATATTTTATAGTTGGATGATCGTATAATTTCAATAATTGTATCAAAAAATTATGACATAAAGCATTAACTATTTTTGTTTGGTTGCATGGTACTTTATAGCCTTGTGGAATAGATTATGGTAGATCCTGGTTAGGGGGGAGTGGAGGGGAGGGACTGGGCAGGGGTGGGAACCCGAGGGGAAAAACTGGGTAGGGGGAGGTGGCTGGGAAGGGGGGATGGGGCTGGGCATGGGGAAGGGGCTGGTGGGGTAAGTGGATGGGCAGGGGGAGGGGGAGGGTATGAGAGGGGAAGAACTGAGCAGGGGGGGAGGGGGCTAGTGGGGGATGGTATTGGGAAGGGGGGAGGGTCGGGGAGGCGAGGGGCTGGGTAGGGGGAGGGGATGAGAGGGGAAGAACTGGGAGGTGGTAGGGGGCTGGTGTGGGATGGGGCTGGGCAGGGGGGATGGGGCTGGGCAGGGGGGCTAGTGGGGGAAGGGGGTGGGCATTAATCCACTCATGGCATATCCCATGGTGAGATGTTTAATGTATTAATGACATGTAAATCATACTGTTTTTGAATGTAATATCATTAATCATGTTTCTTAATCCTGGAATTATTTTACAAATTTCATTTTATAACGTATTGTTTATAGTTTTTTCATGTATTTTTAGATTATTGGTGCATGCCTCATAATTAGTATGTTTGATATTTATAACTCATGTCATCAAGATTTTAATGGATGTGTTATTTATATGGGGTTGAATTTAATGTTTTAGGATATTGTGTCCATGCATTAGATGAACCTATTATTGGTGGGTATGTGATTATATATGTAATTATCAATACAACCCTCAACATGAGTGATTATTGTCACTACTTACTACTATGCATCATTTTTTTATTTGGAAGAACTGGGCAGGGGGGAGGGGTAGGGTATGGGGGAGTGGATGAGAGGGAAACAACTAGGAAGGGGGAGGGGGATGGAGGGGGATGGGGCTGAGTAGGGGGGATGCGGCCGGGCTGGGGGGAGGGGCTGGTGGGGGAAGGGGTTAGGAAGGGGGGAGGGAATGTGAGGGGAAGAACTGGGTAGGGGGTAGGGGCTGGGCAGGGGGGAGGGGATGAGAGGGGATGAACTGGGCATGGGGATGGGGGTGGTGGGGGATGGGGCTGGGCAGGGGGGATGGGGCTGGACAGGGGGGTGGGGCTGGTGGGGGTGGGGATGGGCATCTTCCTCCATTTCATGGAAACTGAAGTCGGAGAAGATATACCAACTCTCATTTTTATACAAGTAATGAATCTAGATTAATATACCATTAATTTCTTGTTCATAATAAATGGCCATTGTATATTTCATATTGTAATTTTAAAATATTACTTATTTTAAATTTTCTACCCAAGTGTGGATTGTGTTTTCATTTTTTGTGCTATTATTTATTTATGCTTTTTTTAGAATGTATAAAAACATGCATTGTATTTTACAGTCACCCTACTGTTTTATGTGGGTACATTGTAGGAGTCCACTAGATTGCAACAGAAGAGATATAATGGATGGATGGGTACATTTGGTTAAGCATGTTTGTCATTGCCTTCATTTTTACTCATTTCTAGTGTTGTGTATTACATCACTTTTCTTGGTGTTTTATTGCCCCTGCAATTAGAACTACTTTAGTTAGCTTTTATATTTTGCAGTTTATGTTCGAAATGAGGCTAATTGAAGTTATGGTAAGATTCAAATGGCTGAATGGTTTGGATTGTTTAATTTTAGAGATCATTTTCCATATCTCTTTTTTCATGGTCGTGTGATTTTTCAAGCATACTAGAGGTAGAAAGTGGTTCTATTGTGTATGTATGATATCTAAATTTTTTTTCATTTGTAACCTATTTCTACAAACATGTTCAAGTACCAGATTTCTACCAACCATCAACGACCAATACTTTTCTACTTCAGCTCCACCAGAACCAAATTGTGTTAGGTTTTTACTACCATAATTTATTTAATTTAGTTTCATTCAAAAGGGTACACCATATACTATTATAGTATTCTGTTAAAGTAATATTTTTCACCCAACACTTTTCTAAATAAACAATGTGTCCAAACAATCCAATTTTGTTTCCATGTGTTCCAATGAAAATTAAATCTGAAACAATTAATGTTTTAGTATGAATGTTTCACTGTTTATAATACTTTTTCATAATTGATCTAAACGGTGGGCTTTTGTAGATCCTACTGAATGGCTGGGTGATTCAATGATGATTTGTGAATCAGGGCTGAAGTCATCTTACAAAAACAATTTCCGGGAATGTGGAGATTCCGGACCATAAATCGATGAGTTTTGTGTCTTACATTGAGATGAATGACAGGAGAGTGGATTTGGAGTCATATTCTGCCAGAAGATAAGTGATACAACACTTTAACCACCTTCATGGCCTTCAATTTATCATATGAGAATGGGGCTTTCATCATATCTGTGGTTATTGAACCGTGGGAGGTATCTTCCATTATAATAAAAATCCCAAAGTTGGATATCTGCCTACTAAAAAATATTATTGTTGTTTCTAGAAAGACTTCCTGGGATCATATAAATTTTGGAAAGGTGGGAACCTGTTTTAAATTGTATTGTTTTTTTAAATTTCCAATAAAAAATAGGGAATCATGAGAGTTTAAAATTCTTCTAACTTAATTAACGGCATACTTTCATGGGAAAAGCAGCATAGAACCCTTCCTCTTGCACTACACATCCACCGAGCCCCAAAATGATCGTCGTGTCCTTCCGGGGCACGTAGTCATTCAGCGCCGACGATTTCTCCACTGGTGTTGACATTTCTTGTTATGAGATCCCCGACATCGAGAAAGCACACGCCGGCTTTAGGAAAGCTCTGGGCCACTAGAAGCGACACCCATGTATGTCCAAAACTAAATGAAAAATATTATTTTCTTTTTCAGTGTGTGAAGGTTGAACACTACAAGAACTAATTCTCTTTGAGGGAAGTGATCCCCATGTATGTTGGTGTGGTATGGGAGCTGATCATAAGCTTCGTGGCTCAATACATATGGGGTGAAGGCTTGAAGGAAGGGAGGATTCTATGATTTATGAGGGTTTTTGGGCTTCTGTTCCCTGTCCTGGAAGACCATGTTCTTTAGGATTATGATAATATCACCCGCGTTGGGTCTCCCCAATGGAAGCAAGCCCCTGAGTTCCCAATCTGGTCCAACTAGATAAAACTACATATCACAGTCAAAATTGGTATTTCTGTTTTATGAATAAATTTATGACTTCAACCTTGCCTGTTTAGCATGTTTTCCATGCAATGATCGAAGCACTATATTGAATATGCTCTCGCATGTATTATTATTGCAATGAAATGAAAAATCTTTTTTCATTCAGTTTTATTGAATATACTTCGTTTTATTTTTCTTATTACCATGAATGGTTTCATGGCCCTTACATGGGATATTTCTTTCATCCCATATTTCATAGTTCATTTTGTAATTGTTTTCACGCATTTTAGCAATATTTTAACTGTTATTTTATGGAATGATGACTTCTTCAGGTTTGATTTCCAATACATAATGTTATATGACCATTGATTTTGAGTTTTATTGGTCTCAAATAATCAATTTTGTTGATGTAGAATGACTAAACTACTGAATGATTTCCATCAAACTGCAATTATCAAAGCCCGGATTGAGATAAATCCTTCACTGATTAGAGCCCTGGATGATGAGGTAATCCCTACCCTGATCAAAGCCCTGAATATTTTTCTCTACTATTATTACGATGTTGTATATTACATTAATGGTTTTAGGTGTGTTCTTTGTTAGGGAGGATAGGATACTCTTCCTTAGTGAGTTGTAGAAACCATCATTTCATTCATTTATGTGGGAGCTCCATTATAGAGAGTTCCTAATTGATGATCATTTTCCAGTAATATAATTTCCTCATCTTCTACTTTTTATAATTACTATCCACTTACTATTTCACTATTGTTGAAAATCATGGTTCCTGTAATTATTGTCAAACATTTATCTCCTATAATGTGTATTTATGTTCTCTTATCATGGTTACATAACATTCGTTTGTTCTATTTCAAAGGTGACATGAAAATGAAATCTAATGTGTGTTTCCAATTTCAAGTTCTCTTACCATAATTATGATTCATTGTTTACCTATTACAAGTATGTAGAAATTATATTTTCATACATTTCTAGGAATACATTTACAATCTCATTAAATTATTTATATTTTCTATTGATCACTTCTCATATTTCTAATGAATTTTATAGTTCAGATATCATTTTTGACGTTGTGCGTATTCACATGCGATGTAATAGTTACAATTATAGAAGAGTAATTATGTTATAAATATACTATATATTCATTAATATCATCTTTATAAGCATCCCCATAAAATTTTGATGGAAAATAAGATACCTCTTTACATTCAGACAATAGGCTGTATGTATGCACAATAGATATCTTCGATTTCTAAAGTATAGAAACGAAACGAGAAATGATTTCATGATAATACTATAACACATATATATATTAATGATATGAGTGTAATTATTTTATAATTTATCAAATAGATTTGGACTATGTATTAGAGGAAATAAATTTTAAATAGTTAGTATAATTACGTCAACTATTTTGTATATTTATTTTTGATATAAATGTTCAGGGATAGTTTGAGATACATTGATCAATTTTGTGTGATGAATTGTTAGATAGGGTTATCTTTTTTTGAGAGAGAAATGACACATTAGAAATTTCTAAAAAGATTAATATATAATTTATTTATTATCATGTAAAATAATTATAAATATCTATATATCAGATTAAGAAATGATAATCATGAAATTTTCCTACCAAATAAAATTTCTATTGGGTTTTCACTAATTTTACACTATATCTATAACCATGACACCTTTGATAACATATTTTTATCCTAACATTATTAACAATGTATTGAATATTAAGGGATTATAATTTACTTATATGAAAGAAATTGGATCACAAATTATTGTTGGATTAAATTTTATTCTATATGTTATTTATTTTTGTCCTAGTTTAATATATTTTTGTTATTTAATCATTTCAATAAAAATAAATTTAATAAAATATCAATTATTTCAATTATATGACTATTAAACTATTTGACTTTAAAAATTTATAACAACGAAGCAATTCAGATATAATACATTTAAACTTCTATAATATGTTAATATTATATAGAAATCTACGATGAAATATTTCCACAAAAATTATATAATATTAATTTTTTAATAATTTATTTATTTTTATTAATTGAATAAATACAGTATTAGTGTTGCACAAAAATTTCATATAATTATTCAATTAAAATTAAAAATAAATTACCTTGATAAATATAAATAAATTTTTTTCAATATATGCTTTATATTCATTGATAATATAATAAAATACTTATGATAAAATATATAATATATTAAAAGCAAGAGATGGGCATTCTGGAACATTATTTTTATAAAATAAAAAAAATCAATTAAAATGGTAAAATAAAATATATATATATATATATTCGAATTTGGGATTGATTTGTCTGAAATCATCAAAATATAAAATTGAAATTAAAAAATTTTCGTTAATTTTTATTAAAGCATTACACAAATTATAACTATAATTGTATATTTACACTCTACTGATGTGATAAATATAACCAAAGTTAGTATTCATAATGCCAAAAAATAAAATGAAAATAATAATAAAATTTTATTCTCATTTATATAGATATGATTTCCATTTAAAAATATTCAATTTTGATAATAAATAGTGATATGTTATAATATAAATGCATAAAATACAACAAAAATATATTTAAGAACAATGTGTTTAAAGAATCAAAATTTTCTTATATCAAGATGAAATTTTTTATATGTAAATTATTTTATTTTTAATAAATTGTATCATGTAAAATTAAAAAAATATATAACATATAAATTAAATTTAAATTTATTATCTATAATGAAATGAACTAGTATCATTTTTATAAAATACAATTCGCACTATTTAATGAAAAATAACTCATTTTAAAAAAATAATTAAATTTCACATGAAGATAATTTTTATTTCATCAATTGAAAAATGAATTCAATTTATGTAATGTAGATTTAAAAAAATGAAGATTTTCGTTTTAATCACATTCATTAATAAAACTATGTGTATTGTATCGTTGTATCATTAAAATGAATGTTTACTATAATTGATGTTCAGGTGATATGCTCCCAAGGTGACTAAAATATCTCAAAGGATTGAAGGAATTGGGTTCCACCATACAACCAAGCCTTTTTATTTCACTGAATCCTATAATAATAGAACACATCATGGTTGTAAAATGACAAATAACTTGATAATACATTTATAATAAACTAACCACCCTTATTGTGGTTCATATTCATTCTATTGATACTATTTGGCTACCACATACTACTACTGATGCTCAACATAAGCCCATATTATATGAAATGTTATCCTTTACCCACTATACTATCTTAATACCCATAGATATATTATAATCATTATAATTTTTTTTAATGATTAGTGTACTAACACAATGAAAGGAATACCATATTAAATATCTGATAATTCCTCTTTGTCTAAGGAAAATAATTCTTGAGTCATTTCTATAAAAACAATTTGGACAAAACAATTGTTCTCATAAGTTCTTGAATGTTTTCCATGAAATATCATTGTGAAAAATATCATTTATGATGGAGTCCCACTATTACTTTCCCGATACTTCAAAATTATTTATGGTGAATCCCATCCCCGAGTCATACAATTTTACAATTTGTTAAAAAATTTATCATCCCATTTGAGTCAATCATCGAGTTTTTGGGGCCCTCACTCTCCAAGAAAGACTAATGTATTATTCTTTGTAAACTCTAACGTAAGGTCCACCATCCATTCTCTATTTCCAACAACTATATAATCCAATGTATGGATTGTTTATATTATTACACCCACCAATGAAGGGTATACTCATGGATTTGTTTGAGGATTATTCCTTATATATTCCACTCCGATATTTTCTACATCTTATATAATATGAATTATGTATTAAATAAATGGATGACACCTGATTATCATAGGAATACACCACTTTCCTAACTAAAGAAATCTGTAATCAATATTTTATCCAATAAAAATTTAATTTTTATGGCACCAATAGATTCATGAGTTATAATATTTGAAAATTAATCGCTCGTATTAATAAAAACCACAAACAATTTTCATATAAACAACCCAAAACCAATGTTAAATATTGAGGAAAGATCTCATACATCTTTAGCAAACATAGATTCAAATATAAATGTGAGTTGGAAATGAAGCTCTAGGTACTGACCACCAGAGTTTGGCTAGACTAAACACTTTTTGACCATATACTACAATCCAATTGAATGAAATTTCATCATATTTAAAGATATTTATTCCAATTTATTCTTTTTTGTAATTATCATACCGATTTAGAAATGACATGTCACAAAATATGGATAACATCAATGTAGAAATGAACATATAAAACATAAATACATATCTTTATAACAAAGAGAAGATAATCCAAATAGTTCAACATAGATGTTATGAAACATTTCTACAAGGAATTCCAACAAATATAAATTGCTAAATAAAAAAATAACCAAATATAAGATGAGTGTCAAAATCACATATCATTTTGAACATTTATCACCAACCACCAATCCAACTATAAAACATACCCCTACCCTGGGAATTTAGCTACATATATGTCACGATTACTATAGTTGTATTTGGTATACCAAAATATTCACACCACTGATGGAATATAAATCATGTGATGAAAATTACAAAATGGATGAAACCATGAATCAATACAATTTATGTCACCATGGATCTTTTATTGAAAAAAATATTCATAAAACGTTCTTTGTGATTATTTAAAACACATTATATTCAATTAAATAATTAAAAATAATAAACTTATGTGTTAAATCGCTGTTTTAGATCAAAACCATCCCTTAGATTTAAATGTGTGAGATAAAACTTGAATCAATACTACCAATATTAATATGATAGACATGTTGGGATTTATGATAATGGAATGCAGACTAGGACCCCTAAATTAATATTAATAAATTGAAAATTGATTCCTACAAATAACTTGTCCTTTCATTTTATATTATTATCAATCATATTAAAAAATAAATCTAATTGTTACGTAATCCCTAGTAGTTCCACACACACAACATTTTACATTTTTTATATCCCAACACACTAATTATTCCCAAATTCTATGTTATTGAAATTAATGTTTTAATGAAATTATAAAGTTTCCTATAACTATTTCAAAATTGAAGCATTACAATTTAAATAAATGAATTTTCAGTTTTCAATCACAACCATAATTGAGGAATTTCACCACACACATAATGTGTTTAAAACAATTTTCAATGGAAAAACACATAAAATAATTTTGTATGCCTCTAAATATTAGTTTATAAAATAGAACCCCCATAAGATTGAAATAAATCATATTAGAAAACCGAAAAAATGTAATGTACTATATAGTTTAGTCATAAATGAGATAGAATGATTTTATACACACACATACCCTTCCAATGGATAAATCCTAATTACCTTAAAAAATGTATCGGGAATTGATGATATCAGGTACTTATAAGACCTTATTTATAATAACCAAAATTATCTCCACATTTAACCCTATTAATCATTTAATCACAACCCATTGTATTTTCAATATTAATATTGAAGTGGATATTGAGTGTTAATCATGAGATAGGCCATGAAATCATGTGGAAAATGAGACATAATTTGATGAGATCCATCCAAATAAATATATTATTACCATGGAAATAAAGGGGAGTCTAAACAGAATCATAGTGGGCTTGGATAGACCTAAATATGGATTATAATAAGACAATAAAAAAAATGACTACATAAGTCAAGATAATTTTCCATTTTTAAAATGATAATATTGTTTCGTACAGTTAAGATACAAAATTATAAAAATAATGCACTAACCATGATTTGACTATAGTAGCATGAAAACAGAAACACCGGGTTACTTGGGAACAACTGCATAGTTGTTAAAACCATAATAAAAAACTATGAAAATTACAACTGGAACCAATAAATCCATATTTTATGGTTTCTGAATGATTACTACGAAAATTTCACAAACCAATAACCCATTCAATTTTCCCCAAAACTCTAAATTTTTATCCCTCATATTATGAAATCCAATGGAACCAAGAAATTCATACACTATTCTGAAACATAAATATACATATATCTGAACCGCCTCATAATGTTGCCGATTATCCATGATTTTAATTACATTGTTGTTAACAAAATATGATCAATAAGTGATATAAAAAAATAAAATATATATTTACACCTAATGATATCACAACTAATTAAAAGGATAAAACAAATAAATTAATGAAAATATTACTTACAACTCAAAATTCTAAAAAAATTTATTATAAATTAAACATAGTATTTTTAAATACATCACTTGTCTCAATAAATTAAATTTTGACCATGAAGTTTTTATGTTATACAATCTTTTTAATATATTGATAAATTCATTGGTGTTAATAAAAAATCAACATTTCATTATTCATCTAAAAATAAACTATTATATTAAAGTCAAGATTTTATCAGTAAGATAATTTTTAGAATATGAAAAAATATATATTCATTCCCTAAAAATCGAATTATAAACAAATCATTTTTTTAATATAATTAAATAATACATTGAAAAAAATTATTATTTCAAAAAAATATGTTTTGTAACATTAAGTGTAATGAGTATTATTCCATATTAATTTATAATTTAATTATATAAAACTTTTTTATATGTCTTAATTGGTATTAATTGGGATTAAATATATAACAAATAAAAAACATTTATTTGAGAATAAATTTTCTTTTCGAATATTGAATCATTCAAATTATTTATCATATAAAAGAATGTATAATTAATTGAGTAATATATATTTATTTAAAATTGGTTATAATATTCTATATTTGTTCATTATAATATTTATCAAATTTGTTTTGGAGAATATGAGTTACTTTTTTCATATAAAACATTATATCAAACATTGTATTAATTATTTTAAAAAATATATTCAAAATCCGAAGTTGTTATACTAATCCTCTTCAGTATCAAGATTATAAAAAATTACATTATTATACATTAAATATCCCAATATGTAATATATATTATCTAAATCGTTCAAACGTCATTTAAATTCCACTTGGTCTGATGTTGCCCCAAAACCCAATGGTTGAAGTTTCATGAAATTCTCGACCATTAACGTGATCATGAATAAATAATTTAGAAACAATCTAACATGTTTAAAACTATTTATATCCATTTTTATTAGAGTTCATAAAGAAAAAAACAATTCATGTCTATCTCCAGAAAAATCATAGTATTGATTTGGATGTATATTTTCCATTTTTTCATTATTTAATCATTTATTATCATACCTTTATGGAGAACTGTTCTAAAATATATAGAGATAATCGGAGGAAAAATAGATTCCGATATAATAATAAAAACTCTATCTTGAAAATGTTTCCATATATTATATTTCCTATATATAATTTCGTTATATACATCATAACCATTAAATTTATGCCAATACATCTCTGATAAAAACTATAACAACATTGACAAAAGTAACCCATAATTAGATGATTTATAGTTGTGATTTCATTTATCTACATTTAAATGATATTTCAATGTTATGGATTAATGAAATTAATAAAACAATTACCTTATTAAATAATAAAATTCTATAATGTGTAATTTATTTCTATAAAAAAAAATTCATAAATTCTCACTATAGTTTCATTCAGCACACTATTTATTTAGTCGTGATTACTCATTATAAATGAATGATCGATGTTTCTAGAGTTTCTATAAACCTAAGTCATATAAAATCATTTAAAATTTTGAGATTATAAAAAAAATCCAAATAGTAGATAAAAAATAAAATAAGAACTTCGACCATTGAAAAACATAATGTCCCATTAAATAATATTCCATTTACATAATAATAATTAATCTAAAATAACAAATTCATTAGTAATGAAATAAATTTTACTGAAAAAATTATATTATAAAATATAATTTTGGAATTATTAATTGGAATAAAAAAATATTTAAATTTATATGGACTATGATATTCATACAACCCTTAGAAGGATCATTATTGACACCGTTAAAATTGATTGATATAATCTATTATTTATAAAATTAGTTTTTATAAGAAATCGTTACCGAATGCGTTGGATGGATATATCAGACCCCCCCAATTATTATCCATTTTTTAACCATTAAATTACTTAAATAAAGTGGGATTTAATTTTCATCATTAAACTCATAATTTAATTTATTTCTACCCATTAATAAAATCACATGTAGTTATCCCACAAAAATTAAATGAAATATTATATTACATGAAAAGTGTTTAAAAATTTAAATGAATATTATGAATAAAATTTAAAATCAATAAATATTAATAAATTAAAAATATTCTTCATAATTGATAAAATTCATCACAAAGGGAAATGTTACTAATGTGTTAAATGATAGAAAATAATTTCTCTCTTCTTTTTAATGATATTAAAAAATTAATTTTATGTAAATCATTAAATATATACAAAAAAGAACATTATTTATATATAGTAATTGATTACCGGAAATGGAATTAATAAATATTTTGAAATTTTAAAAAAAAAAATTCTTGAATGAATATGACCATCAAAGATAAATTTTTTAATGAAAAAAGCAATCCTTATAAAAAATTGTTAACATAAGTCCCCAATCACATTATAAAGATTCTACACAAAAGAATCCGAAAATAAATAATCTATTTATATTATTGATTTTTTTTCCATGTTTCTTTCATTTTTTACTATTGATTTTATTTCATTTTTATAATCTTTTAATTATTTAAAAAATCTATATGTAACATGGGATTTTTTTGAGTCATTTGGATTACAATAACCAAAATATAAGTTATGTAATAGTAATGTTAATGTTACATTTATATTGATTTTATATATTCTATTTGTATCTTGTAATAAAGTATATAATATTGTTTGTATAATTTAGTTCTATACGCAATAATATAGTAATTGTTTTTGAATTTACATGATAATATTGATTCTAATAAGTGAAAAATAACCATGACTATTAAATTTTAATCTCAATTATTATATTTTTTATTTATTCATTATATAATCATAAATAAATATTAATGATTATATATCACACACAATATATTGTAGTAATGTTTTTCTAATCATTTTTAAAATAAATATTATTACAGTGCTATGTAGGTGGTTAAACCTACCAAAAGAAGAATCCATTATATCAGAAGAATGTGTAGGGTTATATTAATTTATAGTAACCATAATAATTTTTTTTACTGGATTCAAAAATATAATATTAAAGTGATATATTTGAATGATTAATATTTAAAAGAAATAATATAAATTGAGGATGATTATAAGATGTTAAAATTTACTATGTGTCTCAGTATGCCCTTTTTTGTAGTCGAATTTTATGAAGACCATTTATTATATAGGTTTATATATAATGATTAATTAATCATTATTATACAATAATAATTTTATAAATATCATATTAATATAATAATTCTAATTTATTTACATCCAATGATAAATGATGATGATTAAAATTTAAATATGTTTTTCATAGCGGTGGTAGTCCAAATGTTACAAAAGAAATCAATAAATATTCAATGGGTTAGTATAAAACTAGATAATGATTACTACATAAACATAATAAAAATTATATTTAATATAATATTAAAATAACTATATTATTTTATTTATGATGTATTTTTTGGAAGTTGGAGAAAAAAAAATACAAATAGCTCGATTATACAATCTCATCTTATAGGGATATCAACCTTCATGACATTATTTAATTCATAATGGGTAAGTTTGTTGGGGTGAAATACATATATAGTACATGGTATTTAATTATTTGGAGGATTTATTTATGGATTAGTATCCATAATTGGTTATAAAATTGTTGATACATGAGGTGATGAAGGGTTCCTTCATTAGGTTGGTGGAGCGACATTTTGGTAAATACTTATTTTCATAATATATAAATAATTATATAAAAATAAATTTCTTTCAAAAATAGAAAATTATAAATAAAAGATATGTGAAATAAATAAAACTCTTAAACAATCACTTTAATATTTCATTTTATTGAATTTAAACATAGTTTTTATATATATTTTCACATTTAACACTTAACTTGGTGACCAAAATTTTCCACTAAAACTAATATTTATGAATCAAAATTAAAAGTGACAAATTACCCAGTTAAAAATATAATTTTGAATATTATAATACCATTTTGAAATAAAAAATACCGAAATGTGTTAGGCAATTGTTTAATACAATAATGTATAACACAATGAATGATAGTTATTTTTAATGAATTTTTAATAAAAAAATATTTTTTCACAAAAATGACTTATAGTATCAATGATCATAATAATTATTATTTTATTAATGAAAGAGTTATATTTATATGAATTGTGAGTTATGAAAAAAAATAAAATATAAACTTTTATAATTAATTAAATGAAATGATATGGTCTTTGAAAACACAGTTTTTCAATTAATCCTATAAAAAACAGCCCATTGAGAAAAATATACAACATTATACCATAAGTAATTATGATTATATAAATTTAAAAACGATGTTTATATAATATTAAATTTCCAAAATTTATACATTTATATTTTAAATTGAACTTTAAAATACATTGAACAAAATGTAATTGGAATAAAAGTATTTCTTTTCCAAATGAAAATCGTATTATTATTCCATAATTAATAAAATTTTACAAAGTTTATGATCATATAAATAAGTATAAATCCATGTAAATAATATGAATAAAACATAATATTGAATAATTATATTAATCCATTATTTCATTATATATTTATTACTCATTATATTCTCAATCTGATTTGATAAATAAAAATTGGGTTCATGGAATGATAAACCACATTACCACACATAAATTTGGGTTTTAGTCATGATATATTGGGAAAAGGTTAAGATAAAACAAAAAAATCCATGACATTTAATTGGAGTGCTTATAATAATGTATATTGAATGTTTATATTATATAGATTAATGATCTATCTCATAAGTTATAGATTAAACTGTAAACATTTCTTTGTATGACACATGGAATTCTATATAGGTTATTAGTTTTGGGATTATTTTGGGGTGAATGAAGTGTTATTTTGTGAAAAATAAATTTCTTGGACTCCATTATACATGATAACTAAAATGAATAAATATTTTTATCATTTTAATGAATCTAACTATTAAATGTTATTAATTTATATTTAAGAAGGCTTGTGAGATTTTGATGACCTAATATCGTCATGCATGAATTTTTTTTATTTGATGTTTTATATTGATTATATTTGTACTAAATATAAATTATTTCCAATTATAATGATGATTTGTATTAAATTTATCAATTATATTAATCATAAAAGATGACATGATGAATAATTTTATAGGTTAATGTGAAATTACGTTTTATTTGACGAAGACTTCTATTTAATTTTAAAAGTATTTTTTTTAATATTACATGGATATGATGGTATTCTCTATGATTGAATTTATAAGATCCATTTGATAATATTGTATTATAATTATTAATTTATGAATTATATAGAATAATATGAGCACGATCTTATAGTTTGGATATTATTAATATTATTATAATGAATTGGTTTTCAAAAAATAAATATTAAAATGAAATTCAATTATATATAAAAAATAATATGAAATAATATTGATAAATCCTTGTAGATATTATGAAATGATATAATATATTCTATAGGATTTTCAAGTTGTATATGTGTTGAGTATGTTCAGATAATGTGCTATATTTGATAAATTTATGAATATGTATGATTTATTTAGTGATTGGTGGAAGATAAAAAAGGTGTTAAACCAGACAATGATTTATCAGTCTCACCTAAAATCATGGGTTTGAGAGAAATGGTGACATAGTTAAGTATATATTTTGAATTTTACCCATCACCTAGGATTTTTTGTAGTTGTTGGTACCCCATATTATCTATTTTCATGATCACCAATTATCATCATTTTGAGATATATTATTATTCATATTTTTGATAAAAAAAATATTATTTGCCACAACTCTCAAATTGAGGAATACAATTATGTAAATGATTACACTCTTCCCCATAATCAAATTACGTTTGAAGAAAAAAAAAAGATAAATATATGGCAATATATAGGGGTTTACCATTGGTGTTTCATTGAATATGAAATTTATAAAAGGATGTGAGACATGATAACATTGTATTATATTATATTATTTATCTAAATTACACCTCTATTACAAAAGTACTATTTGAATATGGATATATTATTTCCATCATCCATGGGTGAGATGACTTATTTTTTCAGTTTTCTAAGGAATTATGATAATTACCCCTCAATTGGTATTTATGTGTTTGATTTTGTAATATGATTTGGGAATTCTTTACTATTGACCTATAATAAGATATTGTTTATTAGGGTAATGGATTCTTAATGTGGTAATATGAGAAATGATCTATATATTTATATTATAATAATTGTTTATAAATTATTTTATTTTTTATTAATTGTTCCATCAAAATAAATATACAATTAATCTCGTATGATGTTAGTAGATTATAAGAATATTATAGATGGTAACATTAAACAAGAAATTTAGCATGTCACGATGATCATTGAAATAAAATAGTGGTTCTTTTCAAAGAAATAGAGGTTTTATGAATGAAAAAATCAATGTTTATAAGGCCCTGATATATTAAAATTTTGAGAAAATTATTACCATGTTGAAGAAAAGTTTGATTTCATGTTAGTAATATAGATATATTTCAAAACATGAGGAATAAATAAATAAATTAAGGAATGTAAATACAGTGTAAATATGAATTAACCTCAAATAAACCACCACTATAATATAAAACTATCCAGCCACAATAGATGTGTTCAATGACTTTACTACCCTTGGATTTAATTTACGACAACTAGAATGTAAATGATTTATATGAAGGATATCATATGATATCATGTAATATTTTTCCAAGGAAATTAAACATAATAAATAGTGGATCTATGAGAGGAAATGATATGATTGTAATTCATTGAGTATGATTTGGAGTAACATTTTAAAGTGAAAATAAATTTTTAATTCAATAGTGTGTTATCATTGTTGAAATTCTTAAATATATCGATATAAATAAAATAATTGTAAATAAAAATTCCTATGGTTTCAAAACCATAACATTGAGTAATTAATTTTGATTATAAAATATATTAACTATGTGGACCAAAATAATGGATACCATAGAGGGATTACCGGTGTATTCATGGTTTCCTAGAAAATAATATATTTAATGAAACATCTAACCATTATCATGGGTGTTTTATAAATTCTAATATTCTTTCACTACACCTAGAATAATGATGTTTCATTTTGTTAGTTTACTTATATAGGATAAGGTGATATATTATTGGTAAAATTAATATTTTTTATCCATGGTGGATGTAAGAAGTTAGTAAATGAATTTATGTATTTAAATGAAATGAAGTCCCTTTAATAAGGAATTTTGAAAGATTGTGGTTATGAAGTCTAAAATAAAATTGACCGTGGTTTTATAACACAACAAATGATATTTTTTATATATTAAAATATCATCTTTTTAAATTTGAGAGTCCAAAAAAACAATTGAGATTTTTTTTTCGAGGTTAAAAATTGGTTAAACATTATAATATTAAATTAACCATCTCATCAATGAAGTGAAGTACATTGTGTTGCATTTGTTGTCAATGAGGCATGAAGTTGTCTTGGAATGAATGGATGTCAAGGAGTCAAGATGTGAATGTCAATGGATGTGATGGTGATGGAGATGAAGGAGAATGGCCATGGTACTAAGATGCATGTCACTTAGGAGATTCACTAAGTGGTATTGGAAATTGTGGTTGAAACATTCTCCATGGAAATCTGACGATTGTTGAGCTGTTCTTAAAGTTCCAAGAACTTGTATCAACTGGATACAAAGTCACAACAAAGTTAGAAGACCATGCATTGTAGTGACAATGCATGAGGAGTTGAAGAAGCAAGATGATCCATTCACATGTTCTAAGTGGATGAAGTGGTTTAATAAAATTCATGCACTAACACTTAGTGCATGTGAATCTGAAGAAGTCCCAATTTGATCTCTGATTAGATCAACAAAGTTTATTGAAGAAATATTTGATTCAGGAGCTTGGTTGAAGATGAAGAAACCTTTTGAATTCCATATCCTAAGTGAAGATTATATGTTTAGGAGGATTAAGGAATTCTTAAGAAGTAGAGAAGGGAAGAAATTGAGAAGAAGAATGAAAGGGCTTGGAATTTGGCTTATACTCATGGAAAACTTTGTTTTTGACAAAGTCTTATTCTATACTTTTCCAAAAAATATGGCCAGCCCGTGAGCACCTTGTGGGTTCAACCCCAAGGCTCATGTGGGCCTAAGGCGCCACGCCCAAGGGGGAACCCGTGGGGCGAGCTCAGGGCGGCAGGGGCGCAGCCACAGACACCACAGAGGCGCCTGGGGCACGCCCGGAGGAGCGCAGTGTGCATAGTGGGCGCCAGTGGCGCGCCCGAAGGAGGCATAGTGGGCGCTAGGAGCGCGCCCGCAGGGAGCATAGTGGGCGCAGAGCGCGCCCGCAGAGAGAACCCGGTGCGGGGCGGCACCAGGAGGGGAGAAGTTCAACTGGCGTGTTGAGGCAGTGCCAGGGTTATAAGCCGCGGATAAACCGGGCTTCATTTCGATGTGGGACGCTGATTTTTCCCGCGGAAGAGATCCTGGCCGTCCGTCTCATCGCGCGCCAGATCCGAGCCGCCCATCTAATCGCGCCACTAGCGATCAAATCCAGGCCGTCCAAAGACCTGATCCGACGGCTCCGAGTCGTCTTCCACCTCGAGCTCGAGCCGAAGCCTCCCCGCGAGCCGCCGCATGAACCAGAGCCTCCCGAACGACTATTTCGAGCTCCCGACCACCTTTGAAGGAGCCGAAGGCACCCTCGTGCTCGTCTGGACAAACCGAACCCATCCATGAACAAAAAGAGACTTGCATGCAACAAATGAGGAATTTCGGTCGAGGCCGAGGCAAGCAAAGCTGCCGAAGGCCGTGGGGTGTTTATGCGTGCATGTTATGGATCAGAAGAAGGTCGTGCATGCGTTATAAGTCGTATGCACGTAGAGGAAATTAAAGAGGAAAGAAAATAAAGATTTGGAAAGTTTTTAAAGATCCGAAGATCTCGGGATTTTGAGATTTATCACGCGGATTGAACCGCCTCTCCTCTGCCTATATAAATGAGGCCAAGCCCTCGAGAATACTTGCTGAAGTTCTTGTTAAAGATGTGTGTCCCGCGAAGCCTCTGCCTCGCGAAGTAGAAGCCCCGCGCAAGTTATTTGCGCGGCTGTTGTCCCGGTGCCACCCGAGGCCCGAAGGAGTCCCATGTGCGCCTCACTTGCGCATCAGGAAGAGCTCTCTCTGCCCGCACACTTGCGCGGCAGGAGTAGCTTGCGCGCCCAAGGTGTCCTCACACCTGTGGCTTGCGCGACCCGCGGCCAGTGCACACTTGCACGCCCTTGTGGCAGTGGCACTTGCGCACCCGAGCCTCCTTGCACTCAAGTGCTTGAGGACTTGCGCGATGCCTAGCATCCAAGGCTTTGCACGGCTGCCCCTTTCACCCTGACATCATGTGGGACAGTGTGTGTGCAAAGAGGGTGAACCCGAGGCCCTAGTGTTTTGTGTGCTAAGTGAACAAGGAAAGGCCATGGCCCTAGCATATGCATAAGGATAAGGACACGTTCGGGTTGTGTGTGCAATTACAATAAGGTGGCAGTGGGTGTGCACCAAAGAAAACCCGAGGCATAGCCTTGTGTGTGCACCAAGTGAAGACAAACACCTTTGTGCCTTTGTGTGCAAAAAGAAAACAAAGAGGCCGTAGCCCTTGTGTGTACAAAATGGAGAAGCAAGTGTGTGCATAAGTGAAGTGCACACTTTGAAGAAGATTAAAAGAACAAGGAAGAACCCGAGACCTTGGCTTGGGTATGTGCAAGTGGGTAAAGTGAAGACCACCACACTTTGTGTGTGTGTGCATTTGAAAGGAAGGCCAAGGCATAGTGCCTTTGTGTGCAAATTGAACAAGTGAAGGCCGTAGCCTTGTGGTTGTGCACACTTGAAGATTAAAAGAGAAAAAAAAAGTGTGTGTGCAAAGTGGAAGAGTACAAGAAGGAAAGAGGCCAAGCTTAAGTGTCTGCAAAATGAAGAATAAATTGTGTGTGCAAAACAAGTGAAGGCCGAACCTATGTTTGTGCACTAAGTGAAGTGTGTACAGACTTAGAAGAAGGAGAAGAGGACACTCACACTATTGTATAACACACATTCAAGTGTGTAAGCAAATTGAATTAAGTGTGTGAAGTTCAGTGAAGGTGTGTGCTTAAAGATACTACACCCTTTGTGGGTCTACTGCACCAAGAAGAGGAAAGGAAGAGAGCATGCATGCATGAATGCACGTGCACACGTGAACAGTGCTAAATCAGTGGTGTGCAACTGAGACTGAGCCAGACTAAAGTGAAAGATATTGTTTGTCTGAATTTGCAGTATTTGAGAAGCCCTGATCAACCACAAGTGATCAGAAGAGAAGAGCAAGGCCAGCAGCCTTTATCCCAGGCTGCTGAGGATACTTGAAGAACTTAAAGTGAAGAAGAGCTACTCGTGCGACTCGAGGAGCCAGGAGAAGACCCTGTGGGACTCAGGGAGAAGAAGTCTTCAGTGGGATTCTAGAGCAGGCCAGTGGGACTCTGGTAACACTGTGGGACGCAGTATAAAGACCCTCCTGTGGGACTCAGGAGAGATACAGTGGGACTCTGTATCGACCATTGTAATTCTAACAGGTTATAATGGGAGAATCTATGCTGGGAAAGCATGGCAAGGATGTAGGCCTTTGGTGCCGAACCTTGTAAATCCTTGTGTCCTGTTCCTTTTCATTACTGCATTATCCGGGAAAGGTTGAGCGATACAAGAAGAGTGGATCGAGGCTTTAACCAGCCATAGAGGTTTAATTGATAAGAATCAATTAGTAAAAAGTTTTAAGGGATCACTGATTCACCCCCTCCCCCTCTCAGTGATTCACACTGATCTGGGCACTTCAATTGGTATCAAGGGGAGGTTACCTCTAAAAGATCCAAGAGAATCTTTATGGAGTGTAGATTTGAGGAAATGAGTGGCAAGCCTCAAATGGAGATATCTGCCAAGACTCCGAAAAATAGAAAGAAGAAACAGGCAAAGAAGATGAGGAAGAAGGTTGTTGCAATCAGAGAAACTCCTTCTATGGAAAGAAATGTGAATGTCACATCAGATGACAATTCCTTTTATCATTCTTCTGATGAAGCCTGCTCTAGCTGTGATGCAGATGGAAGAAACAATGATCTTCTAAATGAAATCAAATATCTTCAGAAGAGAGTCACCAAGGAAGTTGCAATGTGTATAGCTACAGGCCTCCTTGATCTTCTAGAAGAAAAATTACAGCTAGAAGATGAAGCCAATTCTATGGAAGTCCAATTGGCTAAAAGGGTTGGCATAACCAACACTCTCAGAAAGCTGGTAAATGCCAAAGATGAAACAGTATCTCTTTGCAATGAAAGATATGAAGACACTACTGAAGAATTGCAGAGAAGCCTTTCTGAGAAAGAATTATTTAAAGTAATAATCAAAGATGTTTTCCATGCACTGGAAAAGAGGCACAAAGTGTCAATGAATGTCAGAGATGCTCAACTCGAATACAAAGTCAAGATAGTGAAGGAGCTTGACAATTCATTGCTAGAATTGAAGAAGGTGCATGAAGACCAGATAAAACAGCTGGAAGAGAAATGGGAAGGAAGGCTAAGAACTGTTGAGGATGAGAAGAACTCCCTCAATATGAAATGCTTAGAACTAGAGGTGATATTGAAAAATCTGCAATCACCCAAAGCTGAAGCCTCCCAGTCAGCTGAAAGAAGACATGTTGCTACTAAAGTATGCATTGAGCAGGATGATTCTAAAAGAAAGACATCCTCTAATGAAAGGGCAACTTCTTCTAAAAAGAAGGTACCATCCATACCATCTTGTACTGATTCTTCTAATTGTGTTTCCACAAAAAGTGCAGGATGGAAGAATAATTCCAAAAAAATATGGATGAAGACAGTAAAGAAGCAGAGCTCTCCTGAAACAGCACAACAGGTCAAGAAAAGTACCCTACAATCAGAAGGACTGAAGAGGTCAAGATTCGTGGGTCAGTGTCGGTGTTGTAACAAGTATGGGAATTGTGCAAAGGATTGTTTGTACAATCCACTAAATGCCAAAGCACAGAGAAAGCGCATGCCTAGGGGGAGCAAGCCAGAAGAAAAGAAGCAGCATCCACAGCTCCAGAGACATCTGTTTACTGCTAACAGATTTGGATTGCTTGACAACATCTGGGATGTTTGAAAAAGTGGTCAAAAAGATACATGTCAATCTCCAACTGTATCCAGAGCTCAAAAGAAGAAAAGATCACTGAACCTGGCTCAAAAAGATTCCTTTGGAAGCAAGCAGAAAAAAGTGGAAGATGCTCCCAAGAAGAGTTTGAAGAATGAAGAGAAGTCCTTGGAAATGAAATCCAAGAAGGGTGATGCATCCAGAAGGACCACCAAGAAAACATGCTTCTACTGTGGAAAGAAAGGACACATCATGGACCTTTGTAAAGAAGCCATGAAACTAAATAGAAGCAGACTGAACTCCAAAAGACAATCAATCCAGAAGAAGATGGGATTGATTGAAAACAAGTTGCCTAAGAGAGGTAGCTTGACAGCATCAAAGGAACCATGTGGAACTTCCAGAACTGGGGCCACTCTTCCAAGTGATTTACTTGTCATATGGCCAAATCAGTTGCAACTTGCCAGAGAACTACAAAGAGTTGAAGATGAAGCTCTGGCAATTGCTAAAACAAAAGGGAAGAAGAAGGTTTCACATGAAGATGTTTTGAGAACCACACCAGCACAATCATTAATGAAGATCAAATGTGCAAGTGTGAAGAATGGTGAAAATGGGACATCTCGGTTGAAAGAATCTTCTCAACCTTGTTGTTCACATTGATGAACCAAGGAGGTTCCATCTTATTCCCTTATACATTGGTATTTACATGTGCTAACATTGCAGGGAATTGAAGATGATGATCATTCTCAACTGGAGGATGGTTTGGACAGAATGGAGTGCACCCCTTGAGGGGGAGCCAATCTGGAGAAGATGATGTTCTAAAATTAATATCATCTTGAGAAAGTGAAGGTATTCCAATCATGCTTTCATCCCTTGTTTCTTAATTGAGTTTATCTTGTCAATTAAGGGGGAGTATGGATTGAAGACAAATGGATGAAAGGGGGAGCTTTATCTTTGCACCTGAACTTTCTAATGAGTTTTGTGAAGCATGTGCAGGATTTAGCAAATTCATTGTTATATCTGAAAAATTTCAAGCCCCTAAGCATGATCTCACATGTGTAGAGAATGCTGGACAGCATTGAGTACCTTGGTCATATCACTCTTGTTTTCTACACCGGGTTAGCCCAAGTAGACTTAGAGCTGATTTACTAAAGGTTCTTTGCTAAAGAGAACATGTGACATCATCCCTCTCCTAGTGTTTTTCAAGAAGATACTTTTCAATGGGAGGAAGATATTTCTGGAAGAGAACCACACCACACCTTTTCATTTGATTGCCAATAAGGGGGAGAAAATATTGGCACACATATTTACCCATTCATATGTGTTGAAGTGGTGTATTGACAACAAATACAAAGGGGGAGATTGAAGTACATTGTGTTGCATTTGTTGTCAATGAGGCATGAAGTTGTCTTGGAATGAATGGATGTCAAGGAGTCAAGATGTGAATGTCAAAGGATGTGATGGTGATGGAGATGAAGGAGAATGGCCATGGTACTAAGATGCATGTCACTTAGAAGATTCACTAAGTGGTATTGGAAATTGTGGTTGAAACATTCTCCATGGAAATCTGACGATTGTTGAGCTGTTCTTAAAGTTCCAAGAACTTGTATCAACTGGATACAAAGTCACAACAAAGTTAGAAGACCATGCATTGTAGTGACAATGCATGAGGAGTTGAAGAAGCAAGATGATCCATTCACATGTTCTAAGTGGATGAAGTGGTTTAATAAAATCCATGCACTAACACTTAGTGCATGTGAATCTGAAGAAGTCCCAATTTGATCTCTGATTAGATCAACACAGTTTATTGAAGAAATATTTGATTCAGGAGCTCGGTTGAAGATGAAGAAACCTTTTGAATTCCATATCCTAAGTGAAGATTATATGTTGAGGAGGATTAAGGAATTCTTAAGAAGTAGAGAAGGGAAGTAATTGAGAAGAAGAATGAAAGGGCTTGGCATTTGGCTTATACTCATGGAGGACTTTGTTTTTGACAAAGTCTTATTCTATACTTTGCCAAAAAATATGGCCAGCCCGTGAGCACCTTGTGGGTTCAACCCCAAGGCTCATGTGGGCCTAAGGCGCCACGCCCAAGGGGGAACCCGTGGGGCGAGCTCAGGGCGGCAGGGGCGCACCCGCAGACACCACAGAGGCGCCTGGGGCACGCCCGGAGGAGCGCAGTGTGCATAGTGGGCGCCAGTGGCGCGCCCGCAGGAGGCATAGTGGGCGCTAGGAGCGCGCCCGCAGGGCGCATAGTGGGCGCAGAGCGCGCCCGCAGAGAGAACCCGGTGTGGGGCGGCACCGGGAGGGGAGAAGTTCAACTGGCGTGTTGAGGCAGCGTCAGGGTTATAAGCCGCAGATAAATCGGGCTTCGTTTCGATGTGGGACGCGGATTTTTCCCGCGGAAGAGATCCTGGCCGTCCGTCTCATCGCGCGCCAGATCCGAGCCGCCCATCTAATCGCGCCACTAGCGATCAAATCCAGGCCATCCAAAGACCTGATCCGACGGCTCTGAGTCGTCTTCCACCTCGAGCTCGAGCCGAAGCCTCCCCGCGAGCCGCCGCATGAACCAGAGCCTCCCGAACGACTATTTCGAGCTCCCGACCACCTTTGAAGGAGCCGAAGGCACCCTCGTGCTCGTCTGGACAAACCGAACCCATCCATGCACAAAAAGAGACTTGCATGCAACAAATGAGGAATTTCGGTCGAGGCCGAGGCAAGCAAAGCTGCCGAAGGCCGTGGGGTGTTTATGCGTGCATGTTATGGATCAGAAGAAGGTCGTGCATGCGTTCTAAGTCGCATGCACGTAGAGGAAATTAATGAGGAAAGAAAATAAAGATTTGGAAAGTTTTTAAAGATCCGAAGATCTCGGGATTTTGAGATTTATCACGCGGATTGAACTGCCTCTCCTCTGCCTATATAAATGAGGCCGAGCCCTTGAGAATGCTTGCTGAAGTTCTTGTTAAAGATGTGTGTCCCGCGAAGACTCTGCCTCGCGAAGTAGAAGCCCCGCGCAAGTTATTTTGCGCGGCTGTTGTCCCGGTGCCACCCGAGGCCCGAAGGAGTCCCCTGTGCACCTCACTTGCGCATCAAGAAGAGCTCTCTCTGCCCGCACACTTGCGCGGCAGGAGTAGCTTGCGCGCCCAAGGTGTCCTCACACCTGTGGCTTGCGCGACCCGCGGCCAGTGCACACTTGCACGCCCTTGTGGCAGTGGCACTTGCGCACCCGGGCCTCCTTGCACTCAAGTGCTTGAGGACTTGCGCGATGCCTAGAATCCAAGGCTTTGCACGGCTGCCCCTTTCACCCTGACATCTTGTGGGACAGTGTGTGTGCAAAGAGGGTGAACCCGAGGCCCTAGTGTTTTGTGTGCTAAGTGAACAAGGAAAGGCCGTGGCCCTAGAATATGCATAAGGAGAAGGACACGTTCGGATTGTGTGTGCAATTACAATAAGGTGGCAGTGGGTGTGCACCAAAGAAGACCCGAGGCATAGCCTTGTGTGTGCACCAAGTGAAGACAAACACCTTTGTGCCTTTGTGTGCAAAAAGAAAACAAAGAGGTCGTAGCACTTGTGTGTACAAAATGGAGAACCAAGTGTGTGCATAAGTGAAGTGCACACTTTGAAGAAGATTAAAAGAACAAGGAAGAACCCGAGACCTTGGCTTGGGTATGTGCAAGTGGGTAAAGTGATGACCACCACACTTTGTGTGTGTGTGCATTTAAAAGGAAGGCCAAGGCTTAGTGCCTTTGTGTGCAAATTGAACAAGTGAAGGCCGTAGCCTTGTGGTTGTCCACACTTGAAGATTAAAAGAGAAAAACAAAGTGTGTGTGCAAAGTGGAAGAGTACAAGAAGGAAAGAGGCCAAGCTTAAGTGTGTGAAAAATGAAGAATAAATTGTGTGTGCAAAACAAGTGAAGGCCGAACCTATGTGTGTGCACTAAGTGAAGTGTGTACAGACTTAGAAGAAGGAGAAGAGGACACTCACACTATTGTATAACACACATTCAAGTGTGTAAGCAAATTGAATTAAGTGTGTGAAGTTCAGTGAAGGTGTGTGCTTAAAGATACTACACCCTTTGTGGGTCTACTGAACCAAGAAGAGGAAAGGAAGTGTGCATGAATGCATGCATGCACGTGCACACGTGAACAGTGCTAAATCAGTGGTGTGCAACTAAGACTGAGCCAGACTAAAGTGAAAGATATTGTTTGTCTGAGTTTGCAGTATTTGAGAAGCCCTGATCAACCACAAGTGATCAGAAGAGAAGAGCAAGGCCAGCAGCCTTTATCCCAGGCTGCTGAGGATACTTGAAGAACTTAAAGTGAAGAAGAGCTACACGTGCGACTCGAGGAGCCAGGAGAAGACCCTGTGGGACTCAGGGAGAAGAAGTCTTCAGTGGGATTCTGGAGCAGGCCAGTGGGACTCTGGTAACACTGTGGGACGCAGTATAAAGACCCTCCTGTGGGACTCAGGAGAGATACAATGGGACTCTGTATCGACCATTGTAATTCTAACAAGTTATAATGGGAAAATCCATGCTGGGAAAGCATGGCAAGGATGTAGGCCTTTGGTGCCGAACCTTGTAAATCCTTGTGTCCTGTGCCTTTTCATTACTGCATTATCCGGGAAAGGTTGAGAGATACAAGAAGAGTGGATCGAGGCTTTAACCAGCCATAGAGGTTTAATTGATAAGAATCAATTAGTAAAAAGTTTTAAGGGATCACTGATTCACCCCCTCCCCCTCTCAGTGATTCACACTGATCTGGGCACTTCATGAAGTAATATTGGGAATTTATTATCCCATTGGTTTTAGTGAACATGAATTGGTGAGTATAATGGATGTATTAATAAAGGTGGTTTCATAAATAAATAATCAATATGCCATGTTTATTATGGAAACATACCATGGTCACCCAATTATGTTTAATATATGGTATCATTTTACATATTTGGGATAGATCAATAAGAAACAATCACCTATATTATTTGTTGAAAATGGGTAGTTTTTAGGCCCATTAAGAGGCTACATGTTAAAACATTATTTTCCCCATATTTTGTGGAATAATTACCAAATTATAATTATATTAAAAAATTATAAAATATAAAAATAATTAAATTTAAAAAAATTTATATACTTGTGTATAGAAATTTATTTAAAATCTAGATAAGTAGATATATTGAATATATATATTCACAGAATTAATTTATGATAAATTATAATAACACTTATTTATAGGTATTTATAATTTTTAATGAACTATTATAAGATATTATCCTAAAGAAAATTATTTTGTTAGTTTTTTAATTATAGGACTAATATATCATAAGAGGGTGTTTCTACACATCCAGAGTGGTCCCTTTTAAAAAAATTGTAATATAAAAAGTGAATAGTTTATGAAATTATATAGTACCATAAAATTGGAATTTTCTCAATGATTTATCACTTTTGTTGAATCATGTAAAATCTATATGTGTCTATATTATTTTTCACATCATAATAATATAATTAATTGTTATTTAACTGGTTAAATTTTTTTATGTAATATGAGATCAAGATATAATTTAAATGAAAGACTAATAAAAAATCAAAATCCGCGTGTATTATGGTTTATTAGGGATTTTGCTTCAACAATTTATATTAGTTCAATATTTTTTTCCATGTATAATATATATCTATGAATTTATTTTAATATATATAATGATGTTAATTAATAAAATATTCATTTATTCTATTGGAATAATTTATATATATGGAAAAGTCTCATAAGATATCAATTACATTATCTTGGTCTCCGTGAATTCAATTTTTCATTGCCTCAAATACTATTCAGAAATTATATGTGAATGTAAATAACATAAGGTAAAAATAATTTCATTCCAATAATATGGATTATTTTTTATTAGATACAATATCAAAATTAATATATATGAATCTAACATACATCACATTAACATTAACTAAATGGGAAAATCTTGTCATTTATTATTAGAGGTATAAAATTTTGATGAAGGATAAGATTAATGTTTATTAAAATAATTTTTACAATTAGAAAATGAAATTAAATGATTATATTAATGTCATCTATAATTTTATCATTGACATTATATGATTTTTTAGAGGAATTTTTTATCATATAAATTATGTTTATATTAATAAAAATAATAATTATATATTTACCTCCTTATAAAAATATATTGTGTCAAACCACAATGAACATGACATCAAAAAAATTACACTTGATGATATTTAATGTCAAATGTTGTCTTATTTGATGAATTTGAATTTTTAGAACACATGTGAATAATAATTAGGAAATATTTCATTCCATGTAAATGAAAATTTACATACTTAATATGTTTGAATAAAAAATTATGATAAAATTGAGGAGTTTATATTTCTTTTATATAATGGATAGAATTGACGAAAATTAAGGTTTGTATGTAAAATATCATGAACATTTTTCAATTATAGGATACATTAGAATATGGAATCAACATGAATAAGGATTCTATATAATGTTACTGATGACGAAGAACCATTAAAAGAGTAATTTAATGTTATTAATAAAAAACTCTACTCAAAGAGTTCATTAGACTAGTGGTTCTCGTTGATAAATAAAATAAGTAATATGGAATAAGAATAGTAATGTTGTCCGGAATATAATGAAGTTGAGTTTATTTATGATCTGGAATTTTTATGGTGGAATCTCGTAATGGAAACATGTTTGATTAAGAAACAAATTTTATCCAATATGATTTTTACAATTTAATATTTTTATCAATTTATATTCTGAAGAATAATGTTATTAAAGAATGAAAACCATAAATATAGGTACTGTCATGTAGGAAAAAATTAGTATTTTTATCTAAAATAACTATAAATTACTCATTTGATGATTTCTGTATGGTCTTAATAACATATTATAAGTAATAATAAATAGAACTAAATCTCAATATATGAGCCTATAAATTTGTTGAATAATCAAAAATATTAATAAAAAGTAGACAGGGATAAGAAAATTTGGAAATTCATGACGATATTTGATTGAGATATAATTTAATAAACCCAAATTTGTGTAAGAACTACTAAAATGATCACAATTGAATAGATACCCAGGCCCATGGGAATATATATTTCTATACATGATATTAAAATCACTAAAATTTTGGATGTAGATGTATAACATAAGGGACATAATAAAATATGTGAAATTTATCAAATATCAATGTTACCTCAATAATCAATAAACATTTCAAATACTCTAAATAAGAGTAAAAAGGTGGCAAAAAATCATTTCTATGATTACTGTTAAAATCATTATTGTTTATAGGAAATTATTACCATGGTTACGAAGGAATAGATATATCGATGATGTATATTTTATTTTATTAAAAATAAATCAATAAAACCATTTAATATATCTATATGAAAAATTAATTTTTATTATTATTGATATAATAAATCAAATTTATGTCACATTGGAATACATTGTTACCATTTGAGGATTAGAACCTAATGTAATTGGTGTCATATGAGAACGATATATGTATTAACATCAATGATTCCCTTCAAAAATAAATTCATTACATTAGAAAATGTGGAGAAAATATCAAATATTATAATGATGAAAAATTAGAGAGATCAATATGTTTCAGAACAAAACATTTAATACCCTAGATGGAGAAGTGAAAAATATAATGAATTAGTGATTGAATTTTTATTTAATAGACAAAAAAACCAATATATCTAATAGATATAATTCTTTGTAAATGAATAAAAATATATATCTCTAAAAGAATGTGATACAATATGTTGATATAATTATTAAATTTTGTATTAAATGATATCTAAACCTCATAGGATGTACAAATAAGTTGATATTTGGTGATAAAATAAATATTACACAATTTTTTAGTTGATATATTTCTATATACTCCCTATAGTATATGAATTCTTAATGACTCTGAATTAGAAGTCACATTTCATGAAAATTGTTACCTTATCAAAGTAAAAACATGATACTATTTGTTAACGGAACAAATTAATGATGGAAATTTTATCATATATATGTTTTCGATAAAATAAATTTTATTTTATTGAAGAAGTAGATATTAAAATATTTTCTTGATGTATTAGGTATACTAATGAAAATATTCAACATAATTTATACATATTAAAGGCTAAATCTAAAAATTTGTGTCTAATATTATATTTTGGTAAAATTTGAGACACATGTTTAATTTCAAATTCCATGATAAATCCTCATATTCCAAAGAAAAATAAGGCCCTAAACCTCATTGATTTATTCTATAGTGATATTTGTTTCACTATGATGGTTCATATAGAATACCATTAAATGTAACATATTATTTTCATTTAAAGTTGAAGAATAATGGGATAGATTATGTTAATGTGGGAGGATGAATATGTATTTGAGTGCATTATATAACTTGATTAGAGAGGTGATAATAAAAATTTAAAAGCAATCAACACACCTCAACAACAAAAAATTAAAGGATGTACACATCTAATGAAGTTAAAAATAACCATGAAAATCATGTATCAAATTAATATACATATTAATTGATAGTAATAAAACAAAAATATGTTATGAAAATTAAAAATATAATGAGCGGAGAACCATGGGAAAAAAAGTTTCATTAAAATTAAAATATCTTTTAACTGATGGATGTTAAATATTCAAGTCCTCTTTAGGAAAAATCATGCTATTCAAATCCTAGGATAGAATATGACCAATACAAGATATGTAATTTTTTAGTACAGATGTTGTAACACTATGTAGTGTTCTTCATAAAATATTACTTCCTAACAAGGAAGTAAACCATGGAAAATATGGTCGTATTATAGTTGACTGTATGTTTTTATGATATTATTCTCTGATTAAGGCCTATAAATTTCAAAAAAAAATTGTCAAAAAATAATGTCAAAATAATAATTGTAATAATTATTTAATAAAAATGGTTACTAATATGGAACTACTGCTCTATATGTAGTTAATGATACAAAATAATAAATAAATACAAATCTGAATCATGTGCATGATACGATAATATCAAGTGATTTAGAGGATGGATAAGGGGATAGATATTTTAATAGAAATATCCATATATTGACTCCATAGAGAAGAAGATAAGCTAATATTGATTAGGTAAATATCTTTAAAGATACAAATAAAATGATAGAAACTCTATAATTGAGAAAAATACATCTTGATACTCTATTTATTATGATGGATCTAACTTTATTTAAATAGTAAAAAATGATGAGTCTTAGTTCAAGGCCACGAATGAGGAATTATATCTAGTTTATATAAATTATATATAGAAACTATTAGGTATGCTAGAAAAATTAAAATTTCATAGGATAAAAATTTATATTCTTAAATAAACAATAATATCAAGCAAATGTTAAATGAAATTAGAAACTATTTCTGTGAGAGGGGTTTACACATGTGGTAGTTGTGGATATGGAAAAAGTTTTTTTGAAATGGATATTATAGAGCTTGTAACAATATTCATTGTTGTGGTTATCCAATGAATATAAACAATCTATTAAATTAATGTAAAGGCATTGTTTTTAACTATTATTCTCAAAAAATAAGACTTCATTGTAAAAAAAATTATAAATAATAGGTCTTATAATAGAAAACGACTATTTACATTTTGAATTTATCATTTAGGTCATTGAATAATCAGATAAATACATTAAAGATGAATTTATCATTCTGAAGTGTAGTATTTAATTATAATCATTATATGTTGTAATATAGGAATAAAAAATTAATGAGTCTATAAGGTTTTTAAAACATTATATTTAGTAGAAAAAGTAGTATTTGGTTGAAAAATATGAACAAAATGACGAGAATAGAAATTGAAATATATATTATGGGGGAGATCACATTTATCAATATGCTGAATGTTATCAAGGATGTTGGTTATACCTCTGTTTCTCATGTTATATATTGAAATGATTTTCTAATGATGTCAAAAAATCGTGATAGAAATTCTATTAAAACTCCAATAAAATCAGAAACCATATATAGAAAAAATGATTAATTAATATCAATGGATCAAAAACAATAACATATGATTTCTAAATACTTGTTGTGTTACATAGGAAGAGTAAAATACATATTACTTACTACCTATATGGTCAAATCATATTATTATTTCCCTCATAATGATAATCTTTTTTTCAAGGGGATCATGAGATACATTGTGGGAACATATGATTATTATTTAATATATCATATATGAAATTCCAAATAAACATATTGAAAAAGTGAATAGATGTAAAATGGGGAGGGGATTTAGATTATGTTGTAATTTATTAACTCAAGACACTCCACATGTTTGTGTGTCTTTCTAAATGTAAAATTGGAAAATCCATTCAATTAATGGAATGGTTTTATTAAATATACATATAATTTTGAAATAATTATCTATTAAGAAAAAATGTTTTTGGTAAAATGATGAGAATTTTGGGACTATGATGTAGTAAATTACTATTTTGATATAATATTATCAATTAAATATAAATTTAATTGCTGAATAAATAAAAGAATATAAAATAAATAATATCAAAAAAGATAGCCACTCCCATATTAATAACTACCAGATCAGATATTCATAGTTTTGTAGTGATAGTGGATAACAATGTTGCAATATTGGGTGGTAGTGGATGGGGAGATCTAGTATCAATGTATTCATGTCTGATAAGAACATATGTTTCATGGTTATGATTTGTGGGAGGAAAGTGGACATAATACGGGGAAGAACAATGAGAGGTATTTTCGCAACATTAGATCATATAGTAGTATAAGTATTTGAATTACAAAATTGAAATTCAATATGGGTTCAGAATAAGAGGGGAACAATTTAAATTTTTAATCATACATACATAAATTCAATAAAATTGCGTAAATACATATGGAAATAGAACCTAGTCAATGATATTGTCCTGGTGTACACAAAAAATGATAATATGTACACTACACCATGAAGTTTTTCATAGTGTACATACATATGTTGTGGTAGAATTCTATAAATGTAGAAATTTTATTAAACTATAACTATGGATATGGTGTTTCAACATTAAAAATAATGATGCACCATTCCATGGGGGTAAATTTTAACACTTATAGTGTTTAAATAAAATTGTAGTACACACATTATTGAATTCATATAATCCATGGTGGATGTATGACATCAATAAAGACATGGAATTTTTGAAATCACATTAAATCCTTTTCAATATAATTTTTTTTGGAAAATGGTGATGATGTAAAAATGGACCACTTGTGCATTTTGGATATAGAGTGGCTAGTGAGGCATGATAGTGGTCTGTTGCAGGATTCAATTTGTTGTAGATAGCTAAATGAAATAAAGGAACATATTTTTATATTGGTGATGTTGAATAATTTGTGGGTCTATGTGGAATCATGGAAGCACACTTATTCATTGATTACATAAATTATATGGATATAAGAGAAATCATACAGTCTATTTTAGAGTTCAATTCAACTGATGCAATCAATTTTCATCTATATTGATCTCATTTGAGAAGCATATATTCATTTGGATATTAATTCCACATGATCTAGAAAATATATCAATTAATTTCATCTATATATCATTATTTTGGAAATTTAAATGTGACAAACAATCATGCAATGATTTGTTATGGAATAAAAAAACCCAAATAGGAGGAGATACAATGTGTTTCAAATATGTTTTTATGAAGAAGGTGAAAGAGATGCTCTATATTAATAAAGGGGACTCCATACATTTTTTGACTCTTTATAGACTATCATTTTTATGGGAGGATGTTTTTTATTCAACAAATACTATAGAAAACCACAATTTGTAATCTAAAGGACAAAGGTGAATTATAACATGTATAATATAATGTGAATAATTATGATAAACTTTGAATACAATTACTCAAAAATTTTGAGTATTTACACATGAAATGATATACATGTGTGAATTGATTCTCATGTGCATTAAGTAAGGAATAAATAACATATAAAATCGTTACCCAACGATATAACTTCATCAAGAAATGCACTATCATGAGGGATGCAGAAATATTCACACTTGATCTTTGATACACAAAGTATACATATATAAATTATATGAAATTATTCAATTCATATTAACATTAATATTGTGATAGAATATTATCGTGAGAAAATAAAAAATAAAAAATATATGAAAATAATATAAATGATACATAGAAATGTTATGATTTAATTATTGAACAAGGTACATTGAAATTAAGATGACCATGAATTATATTACCCAGACATGATTTTTGAGAATGTACATGTGATATTATTTTCATGTGTTGTTTGTAGTGATTTTATAATAAGGCTAGGAATAAATATCCCCCTGTTAATTATAATATATTTATAACAGAGAATTCTGTGAGAAGTGAGTCTATGAATTATTCATAATGAATGATGAATAAAGCGAGTATAGTCGCACTGAGGAAAAATTTCATATATATGTTATCAGAGTTATTGAAAAAGAATGGAAAACCATATTAAGAGAAATTGATGGTAATTTATGATACACATAATAATTTTTAATTCCAAAAGTTATTGGTGTAATATTTAGAGATAATTTTATTATTGATCATGAAAATAAAAAGCTATATTATAATGGAGAGACTTAACATGTTACTATATATTCTGTATGCTTGAGGACCTAACCAGTCATAAAATTGGGTGGTCTGACCACCAAAGGAATACTTTTTGGGTCATTTAAGAGTATATGAATGATAATAATGAGGATTAAATAATGACATGCATATAGTTTTTTTATAGAACTGTTATAATTTCTATTAATATTAATGCGTAATTACCACTTTGTGGGGTTTAATCAACATGTAGTTGGTTATTTATTCATACTGAGCATTGTGAAAATATTTTTTTCAATGATTCATTTACATTATATACAATATATTGGATCCACCCATTTCAACATGTGATTGTGTCTAGAAATTATAATGGGTAAAAGAAAAAATAATAAATCAAAAAAAAAATTCCACACCTGATTCACCTCCTCCAAATTAAATAGTATAATCTATTAAGTAATTCGAATTATTTTAGAATAAGTATTAACCACTATATTTATATAATTTACATGCCTAGTTTCATTTATTAAAAACAGATGATGCGTATATTTTATTCCTAAAAAATACAAAAGATCATAATATTAAAAATCTTACCTTTACTACGAATGTTATGAAAGTTTAATTTTCAGCCAATACTCAGTATAACAAGAATAAAGGAGTTTCAAATAAGATTAAGATAACTATAAAATTAATGATGATCATCAACTTGATGAAGGCACTCAGAATGTTAATTTCTTAATGAGGTATAATGATAATAATTATGATGAATCATTGTAACATCCCTGGTAAATAAAGAATATGACATTTTCAAATTTATTAGTTTTTTAAATAAATATTAATTTTTTACTTTAAAAGGGATTCTATGTTCGATAGCGTACCCGGTACGCAAAAACGGGTTTCTTTGAAATCTTACGTTGCACACTAATAATATATTATTATTTTAAACTATAGTATACTCAATGCCATTGTATTGTTGGGAATGAAAGAAACTAACTACAATATTATTATACATGTTTGTTAAATGTATTTACATTTATCCAATATACGTTAGAGGCTTAAAATGTGAATGGATCTAATTTAAGCATAATTTTCATTAAAAAGACGATTTATCACCTTTTAATGGCGAACCCTTTTTAAATATAGTTATGTTCAGTTTAATACATTCTATACGACCAAATAAAAACATTATTTAGAATGGGTACATCAAAATTTACTTTGTGTGAATTTTTGTAATTTTTCTCATAATGTTCATTTTTATTTAATAGTGAAAAATATTGTATTTTAATTCAAAAGTGCCTTTTATTATAATTTATTTATAAGGTTATATTATCTTTATAATTGGTTTTAATGTGAAATTAATATATATTTTTACCATTTAATAAAATTTTGGTCACTGTAATTAATTTCACTTTGAACTTTGAGATAAACAAGTATCAATCTTTTGATAGTTATTGTTTCTTAAAAACACGCTATTTGTTTTGATAGTGTGAATTAAATTAAATATTAATTACTTCCACTTATATGTTTTTAATTTAGAAAAATAGACATCATTTTTTAATTTGGTATATCAAATAGTTCTTAGGCTGAATTGTTGGTATTTTTTTGAAAATATTCAATTTTTTATGAATAATAAAACCACTTAGTAGTAGTTAAAAAAACTGAATTTTTCATTAAATGAATTCTTACAGCTTCTATGAAATGAATTTCAAAAATACAACATACATGGTTTTTATTAATAAGTAAAATGTGGTTCTAGAAGATGAAAATAATTTTTGGTGAATGGTAACTTTTTAACTTTTATTTACTGCGGTTAAAGGTAAATAAGGAAATTCAAGGTAAATAGATTATTATACTAATTAAAAATAAACATAACACATATCCTAACCTTATTGGATGAGTATTTTACGACCATGGGAATATTTGGGTCTATTTTGGGACCCCATTTAGCCACTTGGGTTTGATAATAACACTTTAGATTAATTAATTTAATTTAAAGGCAAAAATGACATTTTAAAATATCTTTTAGTAAATTAATTTTTACATAGTGTTATTTAAATCATATATTAGACTATAAATTTTTATTTTAAAAATAAAATTATTTCCTACATCCTGGTATTTTGTATAATTTTTATATATCGATTAAAGTATATTATTCTGGACACAATAATGATGCAGTATTTACCTCATTAATAAATGATTTAAATAAATAGTATTATAATGATTAAAATATTATTAAAAAAATTTACAATTCTGATTGGATGATATTATTTCGGCCATGAGTCATATTATCTTTATCTTAAATTATTTTCGGACCATTAGAAACCGAATATAATTATATAATAAAATAATAGTTTCACACATTCCTAAAGAGCCCCTCATCCCCCTTATAAAAGGACACCACTTCTATCCAATTTCTAACACCACTCAAGCCATTTGGATCATCCAATATTTTCCTAATTAAGCTCCCTATGTCCCTCTCCTCCTCATAGAAGCCTTACCATAGGCAGAAGGAACATAAACAAGTCCTTTTGGTTCAATCCAATGGAAGTTACCCAGATTAAAGGTAATGGTCTCTCTTAAATGGTTTTCTTTTATTTTACTTCTATAGACCCTTATTACTTTTTTTAACAACACAAGTATCCTAAATATACTAGGATGTTTTTATTATAATTATTCTAACTACACAATCACACACCTCCATCAAATGGATGAAGAACATAATGTTTTTTTTGATGGAAAACTAACGCCTCACGAAATGATGATTGTTCATATATAAACAATTGTAACTCATGGTGTCCATTATGATGGAACTGTATTTATATATGATATATATTATGTTTATTTTTTTATGCTTCTTTATTTTCCATTTAAAGCACTCATTTATGGTTTCCATAGTGATTAAATATGATAATCTCATTTGAGGAAGCGCGGACTACCGCCCCCTCAAAGTGATGTGACTCATTAATGCCTTATGTGGGATGTATAGTGGATATATTTACTGATATTATATATTATATAATACTATAATTGTAATATACCTATGTATCTTTATGTTTTAATTCCATTAAAATATGAAATAGAAATGAAAGTTGCGTTTATTCGTATGTACGACTTACTGTCTCCATGAATGATGCATTTCATTTCTTACATCTAAAAGTTATGTACTATTATAAATACATGTATACAATGGAAATATATGATATATAAGATATTTAGATCATGAATATCATTCGGGAAATAGTGAATCTTTGACCACATGAACAACATGTAATTATAAGAAATCCATTTTTGAATCAAGTACCAAATATCGACAAAACGAACATTATTAACTTAAATAATTACATAATTTTTATAACATGGTAATAAGTGATATAAAATTAATAATAAACATTGAAAATGTTTTTAATCAGGTATAATTTAACTTTGGTTTATTATTCAGGAGATTAAAGAATGATCGATTCAAGTCGGACATGAGGTAAGGGATTTCTTATCTCATCTTTTATTCTGTGAGATTTCCATTGTTCGCCAATTATTTATTGCATGTAGTGTAATGTATTCTTCCATTTATATATATAATTATTATTAATATTATATTCATGGTATTATGTGATAAATTTTTTGGTCATTAATTTTTTGTCATACGACTCGATTTGATTACAATGAAGTAAGAGTTTGTCATCTCACTTTATATTCCTGTGAGATTCATGCTATATTTGACACTATTTATTTTTGTGTTTTGTATGTACATCCCATGATTTTAATTATTTTTTAATATACTTGAATTTATGAGAATTTAAATCTTAATTTTATGATCCTTCTACATGTGGCATATGTTTTGTAAATTACCAAATCGGTAAGGGAACCTTTCACCCACCTCTATTTAAATGACTTCTTTTTGTTAGGTTTTTTAAATTACATATTTTTATATTGGTATATATTCTTATATATCCTTATTGATGTAATTATTATTTTTAAGTGATTAGATACCCTTTATGTATCATCAACTAATTTTCATAATTTTAAAGTGACGCCATTAGGCTGTCAAAGTAATGTAAGTGAACTTCTTAACCCAATTTCAATTCCTTGGGATAAACATGAACTAATTGAATATGTAATCCTATGAATATGTTTTAATTACCTCTGATTTTTTTAAACTTAATATCCACTTATATTGGTTGTCTTTTTATTTCTCACACATAATTATGTAATTGATTTATCCTTAATTTAAGGATACCAGCTTTTTAAACGAATTCATATAAATTTACATTTCCATTAAGACTTCATTGATTTTATGCACCAATTAACTCTTATATGGTTTCTATACTTTACTTTGACATATGATATCATGAATCAATTTATTCTCATGATATTATAAATTTCTGATTAAATTTTATTCCTCGTTTATTTGTATTCATTCATCTCTCTTTTTGTTAAAAAATTTCATTAACATAAATATCATTTTAAATGTTTGAAAGATATATTCTTATAAATATTTCTCATTAATGTGAATGTTTTCAAAATGGGTTTAATGATTTATTTCAATGGACATTAATGTTTTCAAATTATAATTCATTTAAAAGCTTCAATGTATTATAGAATCATTTATTAAAAAAACTATTTTTAAATGGTTTTGAAAATGATTTGATAAAACATTGTTTATTTCAATATATTGACTTGATATATTGGAATGTGGAAATTTTATCTTTACATTATACATGTGTTATATGTTATTTTTATGTTATGGTTATTGGGAACTTTTTATGTATACGGGTTGTTCCATGATAAACCTAGTGTGGGTGAGCTCGAGAAAGCTCTCCAATGCATTGGGTAATGTGACAGAGGTAAATGTGATGTTTCTCCTAAGAGATTTAGGGAATATACTATGATGGGTATTCTAACTGTAACTTCATAGGTAGTTGTGATAGATAAAATGTAATTTTGATATGGATTCCATAAGTAACCTTTATGATTTTGGATTTGTGTGGGTTATTCATAAATCTTATGATTTCATAAGGTATGTTATGATTGAAAAGTATGGTTTCATGGATTTGTATTTATTTTTGGGATAATTATTTCCTTCCTTATTTTATAACCCTTACAAATCTTTTTATTCTCATCCAATGTTTTTTCAAATGTTTTCCACAGGACATAAATATTAATAGGTTCAAGGATATGATCATGGAAAATACATGCTATCTAAAACATGGAACTAGACCTGTGTATTTTTAAAAGTTTTTATTTTATATGAAAAATGGATACTTAGTAATAGTGTCAACTTGTAATATTCAAGTTTTTATGTATTAGTTATTGCCTAATTCCTTAAAACTCTAAAACTGAAATGTTTCCCAATGTGAATTATTCATTTAATTCAATATTATTTAATGTTTAAGTTCAGTCCCTTGTAGTTGGTATCATAGGTCGGCTTAGATAACATTAGAGGTTAGAGAATTCCATAATAATATGTGACATTACCATAATGGTTAAGATTTCAGAAAGAGTCATAGTTTTTTTAGATTAAGTGATTGAGTTTAAGATAACATGAATAATGATATCACAGTGTTTACCATCCTCATAAGATATTATATCATTATTTAACTGATATACTCACACTGACATTTTTGTTTTTAGTAAATGGATGGATCTAGTGGGAACCAATGTAAATATGGATGTGAAGAAAACTGTGATGATTTTCTGAATGAGGAACTGAATGATATGTGAGCTGCAATGAAAAAACTTTTGGGTATTCTCAACCGACTATTTGGAGTCATGATTGAACAACTGAACCTTATTGATCTTTATAAGGCATCATATATGTGAGAAACAAATACCTATAGAATTTCTATAAATAATCATAAAGATATGTTTGTTCAAAAGATTTTGTGTCAATGATGTGGAAAGAAACAACAAGGAAAATGTTTCAAAATGACATAAAGATGCTAGATATGTGGAAATGAATTTCATAAAGCAATAACTTTCCATGGAAAAATGATGCATCTAGTTGAATCTAGGAAAGTGAAGTAATTCCTTTCTGAGGGATCAATTGAATGTTTTAAATGTGGTGTGCGTGGTCATTATACAAACGCATGTCCTATGAAGTCATTTTGGGAATGGGATCACCATTATCATACAAATATTCATTTACCAATACCTAATGGAATTATAATTTAGGATGAAGAAACTGGTAATGACCAATGAAAGGTATAGATTATTTCTTAACATATGTTTTCCTATTATTGATATCTTAGGATATGATTCATGATTTTATTTGTAGGAAAGAATTATTTCAGAATAAGTTGTAAAGGAATGTTTAATGGATTATGAAAAATGTTTAATGAGTAAGAAGTCAACATATAATGGATTCAAGAGTTATGGTATAATTTAGGATGCTGAAATGCTTAAAAGTATTATGGCTCTTCTGATGATGGGATTATATTAAAAGAATTTTTAAATTTTGTGAAACCCTGATGTTTGATATATGAAAATTTTATTCAAGGAATAATTATCTTCTCTTTTGTGGATATAGTTATAAAGAACCATTTTGGTTTATATGATCCTTGAATTTGAGGGAATTACTGATAAATACAGTTTGTGATGAAAAAAGAAAGTCATTAGGCATACTTTGTGGTTAAAATATGTTATGGTTATTTTTTAAAAAATTTATCTCTTTTTTGAATGGTATAAAATTATGTATTTCTTAAAAAGGGACAGCACACAAACAGTGTGACTACCCGTCGCATCTGACAAAGGTGTGGGAACCAAACCCACAACCAATGTGTGACTAGTATTTATCGCATACCACTGGACTTCATGAAGTCCTTGGTTAGTATGACTAATTATTTTTAGTTAGATGATCTTAGAATCATGAATAAGATTATTTTTGGTTATTTATGGAAATTATTAACCTATCATAGAGGATATGTGAGTAGGTTAATTAATTTTCAATATGATGATTTAAGAGTAACTGATGTTATTTGAAGAAAAATGTTAAGATTTACCGTGGAATACTATGTGATTAAATCCTTCAGAGATTTGGGTATCAATATTAGTTTGGATTACATTAAAGAATTTATGAAAAACTGTTTATTCTATAGACTTTCTTAATCCTTGGGTTCTTTTTATTGAATTTTGATGATTAAGAGTAGTATTTATTTTCATAATGGATTATCCTTTTGGTGATTATCTGATCCTATACTAACAATTTTGGTTTTAGTTGAATTCTAAATACATTATAAATAGATAGTTCTCCTTTTGTGGATTATGTTATGAAATAGAAGATGATTCTTGTGCTTTTGATGTGACTAAGTCTTTTTGAATGCTCATTATTTATAGAAATGATTAGTTGTTGTAGAAACTTATTAAAATGTGAAAATCTACCTGAAGGTAAGTATATTTCTTATTTTTTTATTCTACGTAGAAGATGAATTACTCAAAGTTATGAAAATTAATGTAAAACAAAAACATTTTTTGTTTACGTTTCCTACTGGGTAATCAAAGGTCGTATACACACATTATAAGTTTTTGATTTTCTTATGGTTAACTTTTTTCTAATAATGTTTCTTATCACTCTCCACCAGAACATAACCCTTTGTTTTTCTCATCCATATCCATGTTTTCATGGAATCTTATTGTGGGTTAACATTGGTGACCATTGTACATCTCTTCCTTTCTTCTGAAGTGATAGTTTTACTGACTCCTTTTTCCGATATGGGACTTTCAATAAAGTTTCCGAGCCCAAATTTTAAAATTGTGAGGACGCAATTCCCAAAAGGGTAGAAGGAGGTAACATCCCAGGTAAATAAAAAATATTACCTTTTCATATTTATTAATTTTTGAATTAAATATTAATTTTACTTTAAAAGGGTTGCTATGTTTGATAGTGTACCTGATACGCAAAAACGGGTTTCTTTGAAATCTTACATTGCACACTAATAATAAATTATTATTTTAAACAGTAGTTACCTTCTAGACGTTGTATTGGTTTGAATGAATGAAACTAACTAAAATATGATTATACATGTTTGTAAATGTATTTACATTTATCCCATAAATGTTAGATGCTTAAAATGTGAATGAATCTAATTTAAGGATAATTTACATTAAAAGGACGATTTATCACCTTTTAATGGAGAACACTTTTTAAATAAAGTTTTTGTCAATTTAATACATTATATATGACCAAATAAAATCCTTTTTTAGAATGGGTACATCAAAATTTACTTCGGGTAAATTATTTGAATTTTTCCCATAAAGTTCATTTTTAATGAATCGTGATAAATATTGTATTTTAATTCAAAAGTGCCTTGTATTGTAATTTACTTATATGGTTAGATCATCTTTATAATTTTTTTTAAGTGAAATTAAAATATATTTTTACCATTTAATCTAATTTTGCTCATTGGAATTAATTTCACTTTGAAATTGGACATAAAAAAGAATCAATCTTTTATAGTTATTGTTTCTTAAAAATATGCTATTTGTTTTGATAAAGAGAATTAATTTTAAAAATAATTAATTCCACTTCTATGTTTTTAATTTTTAAAAATATTCATTATTTTTTTATTTGAAATATCAAATATATATTAGGCTGAATTATTATAATTTTTCTGAAAAACATCAATTTTTTTTGAATAGTGAAACCACATAGTAGTAGTTAAAAAAACTAGCTTTTTCATTAAATGAATTTATACGAATTCTGTGAATTGAATTTCAAAATTATAACATTCATGGTTGTTATTAGTATGTAAAATTTGGTCCAATAATATGAAAATAATTTTTGGTGAATGGTAACTTTTGACTTTTATTTACCGTGTTTAATTGTAAATATGAATTTTCATGGTAAAATGAATAATATACTAATTACAAATTAAGTTAACACTTGTCCTACCCATATTGGATGAATAATTTCCGACCTTGGGCATATTTTGGTAGATTTTGGGACCACATTGAACCACATTGGTGTGATAATAACACATTAGATTAATTAATTTAATGTAAAGGGAAAATGACATTTTCAAATATCTTTTAGTAAATTAATTTAAAATAGGGATATATAAATTATATTTTACACTATAAATATTCAATTAAAAGCTAAAAATATTTCCTACATCATGGTATTTTTTTATAATTTATAGACATCGAATAAATTAAAATATTCTCGAAACAATAATGATGCAGTATTTGCCTCAAAAATAAATGATTTAAATAAATTAGATTATAATGATTAAAATATTATACAAAACATGTCCAATTCTTATTAGATGATTTTATATCGACCATTAGTTATATTATATTCATATTTAATTATTTATGGACCATTAGAAAACGAATATTATTTTATAATAAAATAATAGTTTCACACTTTCCTAAAGAGCCCCTCATACCCCTTATAAAATGAGACCACTTCTAACCACATACTCACAACTCTAAAGCCATTTGGATAGTCCAAAAACATCCCAATTAATCTCCCTACATCCATATCCTCCTTATACATTGCTTACAATAGGAAGAAAAAACTTCAAGAAGTCCTTTTGGTTCAAACCAATGGAATTTAGTCAAATTAAAGGTAACCGTTTCTCTTAAATGGTTTCCTTTTATTTTAGTTCTACAACACCTAAAATCTTTTTTATTCCATTATTTTGTAACAAAACCGGTATCCTAAATATACTAGGAATTTTTTATGAGATGTATTCTAACTACACATACACACACCTCTATCAAATTGATGAAGAACATAATGTTTCTGTAGATGATAATCTAACGCCTCATGAAACGATGATTGTTAAAATAACTAAAGCTGCCTCTCATGGTGGCCATTTTGATGGAACTGTATATATATATGATATATATTATTATTATTTATTCTTTATTCTTTTTTATTTTGCATTTATAGAATTCCTTTTTGGTTTCCATAGTGGGTAAATACGATAATCTCATTTGAGGATGCACGGACTACCGCCCCCTCAAAGTGATGTGACTCATTAATGACTTATGTGGGATGTATAAAGGATAGAGTTATTGATATTATATATGATATTATACCGGAATTATAATATATCTATGTATTATTATGTTTTAATTCCATTAAAATAGAAAATAGAAAAAAAAAAGTAGCATTCATGCGTACGTACAGCTTACCGTCTCCATGAACGGTGCATTTCATTTCATACCTATATATGTTATTTACTATTATAAATACATGTATATACTGGAAATATATGATATATATGATATCTAAATCATGAATATCAATCTGAAAATAATGAATCTTTTGACCACATGAACAACATGTAATTATAAGAAGTCCATTTTTGACTCAAGTACCAAATATCGACAAAACAAACATTATTAAATTAAATGATTAAATAATTTTTATAACATTGTAATAAGTGATATAAAAGGAAAAATAATCCTTAAAAAGGTTCTTAATAAAGTATAATTTAAATGTAGTTTATTATTCAAGATATTAAATAATAATCGAGTCAAGTCGGATATGAGGTAAGGGATTTCTTATCTCAAATTAATTCTGTGAGATTTCCATTATTGCCAAATATTTATTGCCTATAGTGTAATGTGTACTGCGATTAATATATATCATGATTATTATCATTATATTCATGGTATTATGTGATTAATTTTGTGTTCATTAACATTTGGTCATACGACTCAATTTTATTATAATGAAGTAAGAGTTTTTCATCTAACTTTTTATTCCCGTGAGATTCATGCAATATTCGCCACTATTTCCTTTTGTGTGGTGTATATATTTCCCATGATTGTACTCTTTGTGTAATATAATTTTATTTATGAGTATTTAAATCTTCATTTTATGATCATTCTTCAATGTGGTGTATGTTTTGTATGTTACCAAATCGGTAAGGAAACCTTTCGCCCTCATCTATTTAAAAGACTTATTTTTGTTATGTCTTTTAAATTATAAATTATTATATAGGTATATGTTATTCTATATAATTATTGATTTAAATTATATTTCCAAGTTATTAGATACCCTTTTTGTATCATCAAATCATTTTTTTAATTTTAAAGTGATGTCATTAGGCTGTCAATGTTTTGTAAGGGAACTTCATAACAGAATTTCCATTCCTTTGGTTAAACACGAACTTCTTGAATATGTAATCATATGAATGTGTTTGAATGACCTCTTATTGTTTTAAACTTAATATCCAATTATATTGGGTGTATTTATATTTTTCAAACATAATTATCTAAATTATTTATCCTTAATTTAAGGATACCATCTTTATAAGGGAATTCATATCAATTTACATTTCTATTGAGACATCATTGTTGATATGCACCAATTGACTGTTTTATGGTGTATAAACATTCCTTTTACTTATTATATCATGAATCACATTATTATCAGGATATTATAATGTTCTGATTAAATGTTATTCCTCGTTTATTTGTATTCAAGATTCTCTCTTTTTGTTAAAAAAATTCTTTAACATAAATATAATTTTAAATGTTTTAAAGATTTATTCTTATAAATATATCCCATTAATGTCCATGTTTGAAAAATTTGTTTTAGGATTTATTTACATGAAAATTAATTTTTTAAAATGATAATTTATTTAAAAGCATCAATGTGGTATGGGAAAGTTTGATTCACAAATATATTTTTAAATGGTTTTGAAATGATTTGATAGAACATTGTTTTTTAAAATATCTTGATTTGATATATTGGAATGTGGAAATTTTATATTTCCTTTATAAATGTGTTATATGTTATTATTATGTTATGGTTATTGGGAACTTTTTACGTATATGGGTGGTTCCGTGATAAACCTAGGGTGGGTGAGCCCAAAATAGCTCTCCAATGCATTGGGTAACGTGACAGAGGTAAACATGATGTTTCTCCTAAAAGATTTAAGTAATATACTGTGATGGGTATTCCAAGAGTAACTCCATATGTAACTATGATAGATACAATGTATGTTTGATATGGATGTCATAAGTAACCTTTATGATTTATGATTTTTGTGTGTTATTCATAAATCTTATGATTTCATAAGGTATGTTATGATTGAAAATTATGGTTTCATGTATATGTATTTATTATTGGCCTAATATCTTCCTCCCTTATTTTATAACCCATACTGAGATTTTTATCCTCATCCTATGTTTTTTGAAATGTTTTCCACGGGACTTAATGATGAATAGGTTCAAGGATGGGATCAAAGAAAACTCATGTTGTCTAAAACATGGAACTGGAAATGTGTCTTTTTAAATGTTTTTATTTTAAGAAAAAATAGATACTGAGTAGTAGTGTCTACATTTAATATTCATGTTTTTATGTAATATTTATGGACTAATTCTATAAAACTCTAAACCTGAATAGATCCCAAATGCGAATTTTTCATTTAATTCAAGATTATGTAATGTTTAAGCCGGGGTCCTTATAATCATGCTAAATTTTTATTAAGATATTCTAAATATTGAATGAATACATCATTTCATAATATTCCAAATGAATTAGAAAAATGTATGATTGGAGTATTCATGGATGTTCCGGATGAAAAAATTTGAATTTAGGAAAAATATAATGCAATAGAAGAAGGATTGGTTGTGAAGGTACACAACTACAGAACACATTTAAAATATTAAATGGTCAAAGAAAAGTTTCTAATGATGGACAAAAAAATATTATCAGTTTATGATATAGAAAAAATTGAGTGTAACTTTTTAACAAAAAAGAATCTTCAGTTGAAGAATATTTGAGAGTGAATGTGTTTGACAAGTATGTGTGGAAATTGTTTTTATAGAATATTTCAATGTAGTTAATAATATAAAGAAAACATCAATCAATGTCAATGGTTCTAAGAAGGAAGTTAAAGTTAGAAGAATTAGGGATATTTTAAATTTCATTATAAATTAAAATTTGTTTTGTAAACATGAGGCTAAAATGACATTGATTCTTTCGTAATAAGCCTTACAATCATTTAGACATTAGAAAATTTCACATAACAAAAAATGTAAAAATATTACACGTGATACAATTAAATATAGAGGATACAAAATTTGATACATCTAATAACCTGAGAAAATTGGTTTCCTTGAATGATTATTATGATAATCTTATTTCACAAAATGATCAATCTAGTGGAAAAGAGACCTTTCGATTATCAAATGATTAATCTTTGATATTCCCAATACTGAATATAAACATTTTCTTCTAATTAATATATCTGTAACAATTCTTTTTCTAATTATTATCAACTATTCTAATTAAAAATATGAAAAAATGGGAGAATAAAAATACTTCAAAATCCTTTAAATATTCAATGGTTAATGTAAAGAAGTGTAACAATTGTTCTTCTCCAAAGGAATAAGGAGAGAGAAACATACTTCCAAAAGTCATAAAATATTTATATGATAGTCATAATGTTATATAGAATAATAAATCAAAATAAATTTTCTAAAATTGTTGATATTGGATGTTTTAAAATCAATCAACAAATTGGTTTCACAATTTTTCATTGTATAAAAAATCAAGAATCCCTACATTTAGAGGGATAATAGATCTGGACAGAAAGGAAACATTCAAAACAGAAAAGTAATTAAAAATGGGAATGAATATAAAGAAAATAGATATGAATACTTTGAAAATTTATTTTATTTAAAAAATATATGTTCTCACTATTATAATGAGCTTATTCATTTACCAATAATGAAAAAATAATTATTAGATGTAGTGCGAATACCACAAAATATAGAAGAATAAATGAAAATAAGATCAATGGTTATCTATCAGATGTAAATTAAATAATAATACTATAAAACTCATAATATAAAAAATTATTTTTTAATGATTAATGTGATTTATGTAACCATATAAAAAATTTTGATTTTATTATTGTCTGAAATGTACCATTATATAACAATGTGAACACTGCATGGATAATAGAACCAAAAAATGAAAATGTAATTGAATGAATAACATATGAAGAAAAAAAAAGGATTAATTTAGTGAATCAAAATATCTAATTATGAATATCAAAATATTCCAAAAAAATTACTTCAGTAATGATAATAATGGCTATTAAAGCTGTATTATGATTATAAATTACTTAAATAAAAATATTAGCATTGTTTCTTATATAATAATAAATCAATATGAACAAAATAAAAGATCATTTGACATTATAAGATACAAATTTTAATGGGTAAATGTATTCTACACACAATGAAAAACCTAATCATGTTTCTAAAGAAAAATTTATTATATAAAAAAATAAATTAAGAAGATAGAAAGTTATAGAATGAAAAAAAAACTAAAATAAATTTAAAATGAAACATGAGGAACACAATTTCATCAGATATTGTATCTAGGATTAAAAAATCTAATCCATATTTCATTAATAGAGAAGAATTAAAGAACTAATGTATTTCCAAATATATATTCTGTTTTTTTATTAAGGGAATGGATTTCGAGTATTTTATTTTGAGGGAGAGTCGAATATAATAAAATTTTACAAAATATATTAATTTTAATGTAATCTATCATGGAGAGAAAATTGAAAAATTAATCCGCTCATAAAATTTCAAATAATCATTTATGTTTCTTTGAGTTTATTCATGTTGAAGTATAATTGTATTTTAATGTTATTAAGTTCATATATTAATGGATAAAATAGATGAAAAACCACAAGATATATCATTCTCAATGGACATATTATTAATATATATTGTTATTATAACATATAAATTGGATAATTATATAAATTAAAAATAAATATATTAAATAATATCATCAATGAGTTATGGTGACTATATTCTCATACTATTAACAAGAAAAAATAATTGTAAAATGAGTGTTTTATCTCATTATGAAAAAAAGTAAAGTTACTTGAAAAGGAAAGTTCATTATTTAACATGAATATTTTTTTCAGATTTTTGAGATGAATGTAGGATATTAGTTAAAAATATTTCTGAAAATACTAGATTTATGTATTCAATGATGGTATCATAAGAAAAAAATTTATTCATAGTATTAATATCAAATTTTATAGACCTTGTCTTTTATATAGTACATCTCATACATTTTCAATGTGTAAGATAATTTTATCACTTTTATATTAATATTTTGATTCCATCATCCTCTTGAGAAAATCATAATCAATGTGTTATAATAGATAAAAATGTTAATAAAATATGAATTTTATGGATTATGATTCCCTTGAACACTAATATCAGTTGTTTTTTTCATTTGTGGGAAAATATAAAAATGAATTTACAAATAAAATTGGAATTGATATAAAATTAAATGGTGGATATTGAATATCCAAAATTGTTTACTAATGTGGAATTTTTTTTCATTAATTTTATAATATGAATGGTAAATGTGTTTCAAATATGATGATATTTGAATCACATATAATTTTAATAAAATAATCCATATTCAATAGTATAAGTGAAAAATATTTAGAAAACTATGAAAATATTGGAATCTAAAGATATTTGATGAGATATTTTACTGTCAATTTGAGGATAAAATTATAAAGAAACATGATTATTTTAGAATATATTTGTAGATTCTATTAAAAAAATTATAGCAAAAGATGAAAATGCATTTCATGTGAAGAAGGATGTAATGTTGGAATATAGTTCTTATTAGATATCATATGTAAGAAATCCTAAGGGTGGGTAAGGGTTCCTTCCAGATATCATAGGTATGATGTGACTAGTTTGGTGAGTTGATGATGTGTAATGGGTCCCCATTCCTCATACCTAGCTCAAAATAATAAATGAAAATGAGTTTTTATATAATTGTTCCTGAACAAAACATTGGTTTATAAGAGATTGGAGGTCCACACTATCGAACAACCATCATATAAATGAAACATTTAGAGGAAAAATGAATGAAATGTTAAATCATTTCCATCTAATCAAGAAAACCAATTTTATTATAAAATGATATCATCGAAGAATATCTTTTTTCACCATGATCTAAATGGTTCACCATGTGAATGATCTTTTATGGAATTTGAGCATAATTTAACCATATTGGATATTTTATTTTGATAAAACTAATTAGTAACATCATTATATTTAATAAATTAAGTACAAACCAGGGATATATATTGTAAATAATTTTTTTTGGAATATTTTTTCTACCATAGAAGTAAAACATGATATATGTCGGTGAAGGTGTAGGAAATAGGTGTTGATGATTGAATAAGATGTTGCTTCCTAAAAATAACGCTATAATCGATCCTTTTTTGAGTCCGATAAACTAAAAAACGAGAGATGAAGAAGATTAAAACAGAGTATATAAATTCTCTATATTTATGTTGTGGGGTCTAGGTATTTACATGGAGTCATTCTATATATTCAGATTTGAATGGGGATGATTTTTTTCCATGATTTAGTGTATAAAACCACACTATCTTACATAAAAAATGGAAAATATCCCCCGTTCACAACTATGAAAATAATTTTAATAGACCACGTATAATTTTATGAATAGAAAATGAGAATAAGACATGAAATTATATCTATGCGTGATGGGTGTCTTGTGAGAATTATTTTAGGAATAGATAATATATAACCTTGTTATGTAAAGAAAATGTTTCATCAGTAAAAGCACTATAATGATAGAAATTAAATATCGATATGTATTATATGATACATACAATACACCTACATGATTCCTTTAAGATGGATATTGGAATATGAAATTGATCAGTAAGCTATGGATTCATAATAAGAATATTACCATAGCTCTTTACATGAAATTTAAATAAATAATATATAATGGTTTGGAGCTTATTCATTTTTAGTATTGAAAAATTTACAAGGATTTTGAGATTACCATGAATTGTGTTAAAATACATTAAAATTTATAATGTACATGTGATATGATTTTCATGCATATTTTGATGCGATTTTATAATTAATTCAACACAAAATTTAATTTTGTAAATACAGAGAAATTCTTTCTAGAGTCTTCTGTGATTTTGGAGGCGATGACTTGATCTGGCATAAGGAATAATTTCTTATGAATTGTTGCAATGTTGAAAATGATCGTACATACATGATAAAAAGTATTGATCAAGACCAATAAACTATATTAGTTTCTGTTGAAGCTACATTATGAATTATATGATTATGAGTGATCTAGAATTATCATGTAGAAAGATCAAGATACCATCTTATTTTAGATCAAGAGATGAATAAGTGATATTCTTAATGGGTTGTTTATTTGGTTGCTGAAGATGATCGATACTATAGGGTATTAGCAATTGATATGTTTGGGGGATCTAACAAAAATATTAAGAATAGAAGGATCATTCATGGGTATAAGATGGTTTTTTAGAGTATAGAATACTATAATGTATCATCAGTTACTTCATAAACACATATAATTGATTGAAAATATTATGGTAGGGAATTGGTAGTTGATGGTTTAATCAAATTTTAATGAAGTATTTATATATTATAAAACTATTAAATATATTGAATTCTATGTTTCATTTATAATCTAAAATGAAAAAATGATCATGTTATCTAAAAAAGGGGAATAGGTTTCAAATTAAAATAGGAAAAATTAATGGAAAATAATTGTATAATGTGAGACTCAAATGACCCAACAACTTTAGCATGATCCATTAGTAACAATATATGTGATTAAAATAAGAAATTTAATAGAACCATTCTATAAAGGAAGTAATTCGGAACATTGAGTTATCCGGTGTTGAAATGTACATATGGATGATAGCAAGGTGGAGTCATAATAGTATGTCGTTTCATTTGGAATAAATCCTTACACCATAGACATTGTTGAAATTTTTTGGGGGATGAAACTTATATATATATTGGATGATATCAATGCATTTTTTGGGAATATATTGATATGAATTAGAATATAAAAATAATTGGTGTTTAATGGGTGGTTATTAAGACCCATTATGTGGCTACATGTGGAAAATTTATTGCCTGATATTTTATAGTGAATTATTCAAATTTATATTGAATAAAATTTAAAGATGGAATTAAAATAATTTCAAATGATCTAGAAAATAATTTTTTTTTTCGAAATATTGTATGAGTGTTAAATGATCTAACAAAGGAAAACATGATTTTCCTTTATTATTTCCTTATCCATGTTGAGTTTAAACATTCTTCCCAAAACAATTAGGGCATGATGACTGGTGTGGGGGAGTTTACTATGTTTAATAAATAATTGAGGGTGAGTTCACTATATTGTTTTTCAAGAAACCAAACTAAGGTTCCCACAACTATAAACATGTTTCAAGCCATATATAAAAAATATTGTTGTCATTTGGGTGTTTAAACCAAATTAAATTTAGGAACTCAATTTCAATGACTGGATGGGTGGTGAGACACATAACACCCTTCCATGGAGAAATAATTGCATATACTATAAATATATTATAACTTCAATATATTTCCCTGAATCATTCCAAAATGTGTATGTGGGAATCATTAACCAAATAAAATAATTTTTTTGTAAATTATTTTACATGGAAAGAGATAATTATTAATGAAACAATATATATGTATTAATGATCCACTAGATTATTCCCATTTTTACTCAACAATGAGGGAGAAATTCTACTTTAGAACTATATAATTTGGAAATCTATATTTATTTCCGAAAATGAAATAAATATTTGTTATAGATTCGTGATTAATATTTTGGTATATGTCCTACATATATTAGAATAACATTAATTGTGATTGATTTTATAGATCTGTCATTTTTTATGGTTTATGGAAACACTACACCATGCAATTTAACACCATTATTTAAGGACTATTTGAGGGTATTTATTAATTGGGTATGGAGGTGGTACTTATGAAGGAATCCTATGTATCATATATATAACATGAATTTGATGTTTTTTATTTTTTTATTTTCTCATCGAACTGATGGGAAAGGAAAAATAATAAATAAAATTGTGGGTTATTTCCAAATTTTATTGAATTATTGGATATCCATAGGGATATTCACCGTGGTGGAATCTTATTTGAGGATAAATTTTTAACATATTATTTAATAATAGTTAAATAATAAGTTATCTAAGATTTGGGTGATTTTTTTGAGGCTATTGACATGATAGTTACATGTATATAATATTGAATGAGTCATTTGAGGTGTGAAAAATAAAATACTAAAAATAATGAGAAGATAAACATAGTGATGTGAGACTTACTAATTGAGGATTCCCTAGTAAGAATCTTGGGCCTCATGTCTGAATACTATGTTTCATTTGTACAAATAGATTAATAGTATTCATATATCATTGGTGCATATCTCACTAATGGGTTGGGATAGGTAACTTGAATTGTAGATATTTTTTCAATCCCAATGATTTAGTTTTAATAGTGAAATATACCAAGATGGATTCTCATGATACACAATTAGTATTTTTTCCCTAACCAATAAACATTGGGGACAATAAGTGAATGGTGAAGAATACATATATGGGATGAAAATCCAAATAGTTTTATGAGTATGTTCTCTCAGACCATCTTGGAAAGGTCACATATGATATATTGAATAGTCTAGAATAGTCTGATGGTTGGGGGGGCCCATAATTCGAGGATTCATGTTGAGGTATTCATATAGGACAATGTTGTCATGTATGTGGGTGTCATCCAAACATTCATAGGGTGTATACTTGTCATGTCAAAGTGTCTTCATATGATTTAAACTAAAATGTCCATTTTAGTTGGAGAGATCTATATTTCACATGGAGATGTCACATCATGATGTATCTAACATATTTGAGGACTATCACATGATCCAAATCACATGTCCATATGTTATAACATGATATGAATGACATATCTCGAGGATAGTTGCACAAACATAGATGAGATATCTGGAGGACCAAACATGAACTATGAGAAATGTGAAAGGGTCATCGCATGATATAGCTGACATGTATAGGGGACTGTTAAATGAACATATATGAGAATTCAAGTGGTTATTGCAGAAATTTTCTATCATTCCTGGAGTATTTTTTGTGAACCTGAATGATATATCTTTGTGTCTTAATTTAATCTAAAAATATACTTGATGAAGCGCATGACCAGTCCAAATGAATATTAGTGTATTCATCATCACATGATGCTTCCACCATTTCTATCCTTTAGATAATTAATTCATTAATGACTCATAGGTGTTGACGATATGAGGAATCACATGATAATGTAGAATGGTAGGAACTCATTCTTGTATATTCATCAGTATTCTTGAAGTAATTCAATTTATCAATAAAATGATCATACAAATAACATAATTTTTTTAAAATTTTTTAATCTGTTCACAATACTAATTTAGTGGATCAATCAGGTGATGACATGGTTCGTTGATCCATAATCCATATATCACCTGTTCTCACATGTTTGTGTTTTTTAAATTTGTGGAGGGGATATTTTATTGGAATCTCCACACATGATATTATATTCTTTTCACGATGCTTAATGAGATCATATTGTCTTCATTTAGTGGAAGTAGAATCGGATCACTCTTTTTTTAATGACACATCTACGATTAATCTATGAATTCAACATTAACTCAAATGATAAAAATAAATTTTTTGACTACTTCTTATATACCATCTTTTTTGGAACCCATGTATCAGCAAAGAGCATTTTCATGCTAAAATCAACATACCAAACATTGTTCCGGATATGAAATCTATATTTCTGGGAGACATCTCATTATTTAGATTGAATATTAAGGGGCCTTCCATGATCAGGATGACATGTCTATGGACCATTTCATGATTAATCTATGATGTCGAAGGGCCATCACATGATCATTAAATTCATCACATGAAGTACATAACCATTTTTAATGAAAAACATTACAACTATTCTTGTCACAAGGTTACTATATTCTTCAACTCTAGTTTTATAAATCCATTGTTATTCTTCCATTGTTTTTCAATCAGTGAATTACATGATCAAAAAAAATTCTTGGGTCCTTTACACGATGAATGTGAAATGCGTAGTGGCCTTCATATAATAAGGATGACATGTACCTAGAGATTTTACAAGATCGATGAACATACCATGTGAGTCCCCTCAAACATTTTAAGGAAAATCTGCATAACTAACTTCTCGTGATGCTTCAACCATTTTTATATTTATTTTTTATATATATCAGGTGATTGTTATATATATTTTTTTATTTTTTACGATAAAAATGTATCATCCAATGGCCATCACGTGATCAAGAAGGATATTTTCATTGGGTTCACATGTTTGGGAAGAATTTTCAGTGGGTATTTAAATAATCATGGAATGATCAGGAAAAGGATGTAACCCATTCACATATTTTTCATAGTTTCATGAGATATATATGACCTTGGGGATATATCCACACCATTATAGGTTTCAAAATTCATTCATTTATGTATAAAATAATACCTATCATAGAATGATTTCGTAAATCCTAAAATTTACAATTCTATTTTGGAGGGTGTCAACAAATCCCCCCCCCCCAAAGAGAGATGTTTTAATGAACATAGACTAGTTTTATAGAAGTTATTTCCCTCCACATTCTTATCAATATCATATGGTTCATACTTTGAGTTTCTTTTGGTCTTCTAATATATTGTTTAATTTTTACGATGTTTAATAAAAATGGTTTTGTGACAGGATGATCATTAGAGTTGTGACTCAAGTATTGAGATATCCCATAATTTACTATCTCTTGTTATATCATTTCTTGAATTATTTGTGTAACCTAGTTTTGATAACTATTTTACATACTCGATCTTGAGATCATGATTGTTGAAGTCTTATCATGATTTCCAAATACTGATGCCTTGTGCAACAATCATGCTAATTAATTATTAGTATATCATATGATGTATGATTCATGTCGTTTACCATACGATTACATTTTATATTCATGTAATCTATTGGAGAAACATAATCACCTAGTTCCTATGAACATCCAATGATCATATTTGTTGACATATTCTTGATGATTCACACTATTTTTTATTTTTTAAGGTTACACACATGTGATGATTACTAGAATGGGACACACAATTCGCCTAATTAATCGACAGTATTCAGTTTATTTGAAATAATTTATCAGTCTACGTCACCATTTTTTCTCTATTCTTTAAAAAATTTATTAGTGGTCTACAGTTCATAGATGTCTCTAAATGCGGCCGATCAGAGAGAAATGATTGTGGGAAACCATAATTCAATCCCTTTGTTCTATTTCCTTTCCAACAATGATATTTTCAATGGGATTATTCAAACTAATCATCAAAACTATCCTACATTTAATTGAATATATTTATATAGATTCAAGCATTTAGAAAACACTGTCATTTCTAATCCATACTATGATACCCAATATTAATAGTATCACCAACCTCTACTATATTTATATGATAATCTAAAGGAAAAGTCATTTTATTATTTTGTTGTACTAAGGACTATCATATACATTGGAAAATTACCATATTGATCAAGATGGATGCGATCATTCTTATCAACCAATTTCATAGAGTTAATGAAAAATACTCTTATCTTCTATGTATATACCAAAATTCTGATAGATATTAAGTCATATATGAGCCCTAGTGGTAAAAATTATGATGAATATGAATGGTCATTTTAGGATAGAAAGTGTTGTAATTAATTCAATAAAAATTAAAATATGATACATTATTATGAGGTGACTTGTACTTATTTTATTGTCATGTATTATGAATTAAAACTCTTCTGAGGGATTAATTATCATAGGTGACCTAGGACACACTCTATTCATCTGAACCATTTTCTAGTGGGAATAATCATATGAGGTATTTATATACATGTAGTAATACACCCCCTTAGGTAAATGTACAGTGATTCCTTCATTATTTAAATTTTTGGTAGAATCCAAGAAGACACCAATATTAGCATGATACATGTTTATCATTGTAATGGAGAGGATAAAATGAGAAAAAGGTTTGTTTGATTATTTATTTCAATGATTGTTATAATATATTATTCATTTAATGAAGGACTGATAAAAATACTACACCCCCTCATCGATTCCCTTCTAAATATGTTTCACACCACATAGAATCATATTATGCCATAATTAAAGATAATGAATATGACTCAGGGGAAATTGAGTGAGAATATATGTATACCCATGTCTTCGATTAGTGGTTTATATGGGATTGTTTTTAAATTGGTTGATATTTCATATATAGGATGCCTTATTAGCCATCCATGTATTCATATTATTAATAAATGAACAAATAGTAAAGGGGTTACACCTCAACATAGTTGTTATAACCCCTAATTACCTTTTTTAAAATTAGGACATTGTTCAATAGGTTATTATCCCATTACATATTGAGGCCATTTTCAATTTTTATTTTTTTATATTTTATATCACATTCAGAGTTACAAATATCTAATTATAATGATATTTATTTTTCCATGTTTGTTTGTGGATAATAACTAGTTCAAGTATTTATTTTACTTTCATAGGTACTAGAGCCCTGATCAGTGTGTTGATCATGAATAATAATTTTAATTTCATATCATAACCTACACCTATTAGGTTGATTATTGAAAATTTATTTCATTCCATTGATGATAGTTCATATAAATTATCAATCATAGATGTTGATTTATAGATTTTATTGATGAGATCATCATTTGTTATCCATAAAAATCATAATAGTTCTCATTCATGTATATATGTACTTAGAGTGTGTTTTCATATTCACTTATCTAGTATTTAGGGAGAACAAAATAGAAAAATCATTCATCAATTAGTAGACAGAATTATGTGTGACTATACAAATGAGAAAATCATACATTCACAATATTATTCCCTTATTTAAATGTCTTACAACTATAAACAATATATAGTGGATGGATTCTATATTGTTATGGTGAGTCAATTAGTTCATTAATAACCAAATCGACATGACTTTCCAATCAATCTATCCAATTTTTTTAATGAATTTCATTCATGTCATGAACCAGGCTGGATCTTTATCTGACCTGGTGCCCGACCCGGTCTGTGATAGGGCTCAAAAGGCATTCCCAATCCCTATGGGCTAGAAACTAGTTCCCGACATCAAAATAAACCAATTGGGAACAGTTTATCCCATACTGAAGATTATTGAACATAAACTGAACAAGAAAATATATAAAGGAAAATAAACTAAACAACTTGACATCGGAAAAAGGAATAAACAAAGCAATGTGACATATCTCATGTGACCCTGTGGATCACCATGGTACATATACTACATTTGCTCCCAAAAAAAGCGATGCAAGACTGAAACCTACAACTGAAAAGTAATATAGGTGTGAGCACCGAGATGCTCAGTAGGAATGCCAAAATATAACCACGTCCTATGCCCCTGCCTTTAGTAAGAAATCCAATCATGACAGTTTGAAAATAAGGTATAATAAATAAATGTTTCTCCTTTTTAAATTCAAGTAACAAGTATTCATATTTAGGTCACTCATTTTACTCCCACTACAATTTCAAAATTTGTTTCAAGCATGCATTAACATTTCAAAATGAAAAGAAACCAGTTTGGATTAAAATATGGTTTTCACAAACAAGACATTAATTATGAAAAAACTGAAAAGAATGTTACATCGCTAGTAGCATGTCACAAATGAAAACCATGGGTAATCACTATAGGAATCTTGAACAAGTGGTAACCTAGAGACCTCATACCATGGTGAAAAGTGGCTTCGAAAACCACCACCCTCAGAAAACATGTCTTAGAAGGCCACGTCCTTGAGAAAACGTGGCTTAGAAGGCCACGACCCTCAAAAAATGTGGATTAGAAGGCCATGACCCTCAAAAATTCATATGTTTAGTTATTTTTGTGGCATCAATCCTGCTACAAAAACTGGGAAGAACCTCTACAGTGTCATCTAGCGTACTAGTCTTGGTCACCCACATTGATACCCAGGTTTCCCATTGTTCTCTATTTCAAGTGGTGGTGAGTTTTTCATTATCATTCTAACATATATGAACATAACATTTTATTTATCAAAAACTCATTCAACCTCTCACCACTGTTCTCCTTCCTTATGTGCATTCCCACTCTTTAACGTTACACAATGCATAAAATTCAATGTTATGCACATCATAACACTTCCAACATACAAGTAATTTCTTAAAACAAAGGGGGCGTGCCTCAAGAGAGGTTTTTATTTTTCATAAAACGTTCTTAAGGATCCAAATGGTCTTTATTACATAAAGTGAATACCTATTACAACTATCCAGCCAAAAGGCCAAACACCTTTGGAAATACACATTACTAATTCAAAACCACTTAGGAAATCATTTTTTCAAGAAAAGGACACATAAGGCCGATAGCATTTAAATTAATTTTCAATTTTCAAAGGAAAGGCATAATCATTTCTAGCAACTGTAACCTGATTTCATAGCATGTCTATATAGCGTAAATGAAAAACATATTTATAAAACAAGCAAGAAATTATGAATCTCAAATTAACGGAATAGGCATAGATGACCTACCTCAAACTTGCCGCTATTGGTCGATGGCCACTCGAACCAACACTTGGCGCATCCACAAACATGCTTTTATACATATATATACACACACCCCTAGCTGCATTGCACATATTCCCTTCACCATGAGGGAATATGTACAAAGAGGGCATATATATATATATATGCCTTACCCCATGCATGTACATGTAGGATACCTCAACCTGCGGCCCAAAACCATCGTAGAAAGGACAAACACACTAGACATATAATTTAATAAATTAATTAAACACTTAAATGATCCTTAAAGCCTTTCAACCTAACAAATCAAGGATTTTCACCAACGATTCACCACTTACATAACTCATAAAATTCATTGAAAATATTAAAAGAAAAGAAAAAAATCAATTTATCCATTTCCAAAGGACATTTCAAATCACCACATAAACCGGATCAAATTAAAAAACATGCATTTCATTGTTTAAACCATTTATGATTTACATTTGGAATACACAATAACCTAAACATACCAATGTATGCATTTCCCATTTAAAACCCTACACCCAAATCCATTTTCACCATAAGTGTTATTCAAAACATGATTCACACCATTTGAAAAACTAAATAAAACAATTGTACAATTTATAAAGCACCTGAAAGAGGAACAACATGGTTTTACACAAAAAGTATACGCAATTTCACATTAAGAAAACCATTCCAACCCAAAATCATATCAAATTCATTCAAAAACTATTTTCGCATCACTTTCATAACTAAATATGTTATTTGCATAATTTATAAAACATTAAAAAGGTGCACAACAAGTCTTAACACGTGGACCATACCAAAATTCCCAAAAAAAGGTCACTTTAAAATTAGAAACATTTTTGATTTTTATCAAATTCCAACTTCGCACCACGCGCGAAAGTAAACGAACATGTAAAATTAATTAAAAAATATAAACTCAATAAGAACAATTATTTTCATGTAAAACCTCCCAATTTCCAGTGAGATAAACTATATTTAAAACCAAAATCATAAAGAACCTTTGCTAAAACCAATTCTGCACCACACAATTAATCCAGTTGAACCCCAAATCGACCAATGAAACCAAAATTATCAAGAATTAACCATAATAGGTATTACCAACATTGAACACAAATTCCCACTCAAAGACAACTTCTATGGGATAACACACACCAATACCATGATAAAACAAAATTCGCAGCCATTGCACGACATAATAAACCGACAACAATGTTTATAAAACACAACAAAAGGCTCAATATGGGTTTCAACAAAATAAAAACATTCATATCAAATAAACATGCTACTAAAAACATTGAAATCATATCAAACCATGTGTAAAACTACATTCTCACCATGTAAACAAAAAAATGAGTATGAAAAATTTTCTAAATAAGAGAACTAATTCATCAAAAAACACTAATACTCGAAAACTCTCACATTCGGTGTCGAAACATCCAAATTTCAGTGAAAGACATAAATTTCCCTACATTCGCACCATAAGGGACCAAAGATGAACCCTAAATAACATTAATCAACCAAAAAGTGGAACCCTAAATATGATATGGTTTGGCCATGATATGTGAACCCCATGAAATCCAACAAAACACCAACATAGTGAAATGTGAATGAAAAAGAGGGCTCACCGGAGTAAAGGCGGTGGCTCGTCTGAGGAAGGAAGGTGGCTTGCCAAAGGACCTTGGGAAAATGGTGGTTGCACAATATGGAGAGGGGCTCGAGTCGGCTGGGTGGGCTGGGCTGAGGGGATCGAAGACGGTAGGGTGGTGCAAGTTCCTGGGAGAGTGCGGAGGGGCAAGACGGCCGGCCAGATGCGTGTTGTGGCCGTAGTGTGGGACGATCTGGGCTCCGGGTGTGCATAGGCGAACGCAGCGGCGAAGGTGGGGGCTCCCAATGTGGTAAGGGAAATTGGGGGGGGGGGGGGCGGCTCGGGTAGAATATGTTTTCCCATTTTTTTGTAATAATAATAATAATAATAATAATAATAATAATAATGTCAAAATAAATAATATTAATAATAAGTTAATAATAATTATAATACAAACTAAATAATAATAATATCATTATTATTGTAATTAAATTGTTTTCCATTTATTTTATTTTATATTCATTTTTTTTACTTCAATTAATTTTTTTCAACATTAAGAAACAAAAAGACTCAAATATAAATATAAATAACTTTGACTGAGATAAGTCGGGTCAGGTTGTGACAATTCTCCCCACCACAAAAACATTCAGCCCCCATAAAGTCACTCATCCAAAAGAGGAATCAAACTCATGGTCGATACTGAATGAGACCAACAAAACATGAACCCGACGTGACTTTTCACTCCATTAGTCACACCTGACCAACTATAATGGAAAACACAACAAGAAAATCTATCAAAAAACAAGGAGGATTCTCCCCATCATAACAACCTAACTAGAAAAACAAACATTGAGACTCTTAGCATGGGCTATCTCTGGAATTGCTAACTTGATCCAAGAGGGAACCACCACCTAGACCAAACCTCGAAGAAGGCACGGCAAGATTCGTGGTGTGTCTCCCCATCATTTAAGAACTGAACAGATAAAGCAAGTTAGCACAGACCTATACGACAATCCTAGCACAAACTGACACATGAACTCTCTTCATAACCCAGACCCCCACCACATGGGGTCATCCATGAAAGACCTGAAACTAAATAGCGGACCAAACCCATATTCATTATTTCCCAAGACGCATCTGTCTCCAAAACAAGCAAATCCTAAAATAAGAACGGGTCACCCATTGAGCAAGCCACATGAGAGGGATAATCATCGTGAGACTCACAACCATTAAGAGACAACACCAAAGTACATATTTGAGGAAGCACAACTACTGAAATTACAGGAAAACTAGATCACTGTGCCTTTTTTACAACAAGGTGTGGTATTCAATGAACAAAGACCACAATGAGAAAAAGAGACATCTGTGCCTCTATAAGAAAAACAGAACATTCATTGATGGGAGAGCTACCACAGGGAAATTCATACCATCCACATTTCAGCATTGGATACACAAATTAGACCAAGGTGACCCACACCCAACAATTTCTGACTTTTGAAGAGCCTCACTCCAAGACTTGTGGCTGGAACACTATTGTCATCAATCATCTGTTGCCCTGCAGACAGATGCTGACATCCTTCGGTCGAGACTCTTGCTGATTATACCACTAGCAGAACCTCTCCAAATGTACCAAATGGCCATACTGGCGACAATCCTTAAGAGGATTATGACAAAGAAAATTAAAGTACCCAAACCGACCACACTAGAAACAAACAAGGTTTGTCCCAAATAATAGAGGATGGGATTGACAATATGATTTGTCTGAGATAGGTTCTTCTGATTCCCTCTCATCACCAGATGGGGAACCTTCTCGAACACCAAAATGAAATGGTCTTGGAACCCTGGACAAATACCCCACACAAGAGAAACTTTACTTGATTCCATGATGCTACTTCTTGAGAAAATGAAATCGACCCCTAGGAATTCCCACGTAGGCCTCCACTGCTCGTTGGCCTTACATGACACTCACTATTTCTAACACATTCCTCGCCATCACTTTCTTGGGTATAACCCATCAGAAAAGAGTGGTCTTAAACACCTTCCAAGAAATAACATCATGAAATAATGCTAGAATTATTTCCTCTACAAATCCAATGTTTCACCTTCAAACATACCTGAACCAACATGGACTCTCATAGCTTTGGGAGTTTCCAATAACCTGGAAACACCAACAATTTCACCAAGCCAGTCTGCTACCTTTTATAGACCATGATCACAATATAAGGTGGAAAATAATCGAAAAGAATTCAATTCCCTCACTCCGCTAATAGTCTGGGTAGAACCAACAACTATAAGAGGCTCACCAAAAACTTTTGGGACATTTCTGGGCAGCATACTCAAAAAAAAGAGGCCAAAATCTGAATCAAATCTCCTTATAAATCAAAATTCCACCCCTCAATCACAAACTAAATCTCAAACTCAAATCACTATTCCATCCACAATTCAATATTTCAAAACCCAGAACCCACAGAAAAGAATACCCAACACAAAAAGAGACCTAAAAACAATTTCTCACTCACTTTTATAAAAATTTGAAAAACCCTTTTTGAATACCATTTTTATGCAAACAAAACAACTTAAATATCCACCATTGGTATCCCATAAAGTATCAAACATCAATATCCTTTTTCTATCTCAAGAACACATCCACTCACATCTCCAATTTCTCCACTTTCCACATGTGCACCTCAAAGTATGTGATCACTCCTACGAGTACCAAGGTTCAATTCAAGACACTATTTATTTCCAAAACAGAACATTCATCACAATGAAGAAATTCCCAACCAATTTTTGAAAGTCACTTATCAATAAAGAAACACAATTCCAAATTCCAAAACGTTTTCCATTTCAAAAACCATTTTCCACTCCAACAACCATATGACCTTTTGAAAACACTTTTACAAAAATCCATTTTCATTTTTGAGATCTACTCACACCATCCAAACCGAAGGTCCAACATCACTCACATCAAAATTTCCAAAAACAAGGGACTAGTGGCTATGACATCCCGGTAACATGGCTTAGCATACCATGCTCTGAGAGGGCATCCACCATAGAAAGTATCTTGAACAGTTCAATCAGGTTGTACATGGGTCGCTACTCTATGAATGTTTGTCGTGTAACACAAGCTCACTTCTATTGTCATCCCTCGTCCACATAGACCAAGCCAAAGATGAAAAAATTCAAATACTGAACTACCCCTGGAAACTCGAGTCTCAGGATGGGCTAGGGTTCATGACATCCTTCCTGCACCTAACTCTTCAGTCTCGACACACCTAATCACCATGATAACTGAATACGAAAATAATGAGGGCCTCCTCTAAAACCATTTTGTCAAGAACCAGGATGGATCGTCATCCGATCCGGCGCCGAACCCATTACGTGACATGGCCCGATGGGCGTTTCCAATCCCCACGGGCTGGAAACTAGTGCCAGGCATCAAAATAAACCAATTGGGAACAGTTTGGCCCATAACGAAGATAAATGAACATAAACTAAACAAGCAGATAAATAAAGGAAAATAAAATAAACAACATGACAGTGGAAAAAGGAATAAACAAAGAAACGTGACATACCTCAGGTGACACCGTGGATCACCACAGTACGACAACTACACTCACTACCAAAAAAAAGTGATCCATTTCCGAAACCTGCAACTGAAAGGTAATGTAGGAATGAGCACCGAGATGCTCAGTAGGAATGCCAAAATATAACCTTGTCCTATACCCCTTCCTTTTGTAAGAAATCAAATCATGCCAGTTTGAAAATAAAGTATAATAAAATAATTTCTCTCCTTTTAAAATTAAAGTATCAATTTTTCATTTTTAGGTGAAGCATTTTACTCCCACTACATCTTCAAAATAGGTTTCAAGCATGCATTAACATTTCAAAATGACAAGAAACTAGTTTGGATTAAAATGTGGTTTTCACAAACAAGACACCAGGTATGAAACACCTGAAAATAATGTTACATTGCTAGAAGAATGTCACAAATGAGAACAATGGTTAATCTATATAGGTAGCTAGAACAATTGGGAACCTAGAGACCTCACACCTCGGTGAAACATGTCCTAGAAGACCACAACCCTTAGAAAATGTGGCTTAGAAGGACATGAAACTAAGAAAATGGTACTTAGAAGGCCACGACCCTTAGAAATTCATATGTTTAGTTAGTGTTGTTGTGTCAATCCTGCTACACAAACTGGGACGAACCTCTACCATGTCATCTAGGGTACTAGTCCTGGTCACCCACCTAGATACCCAGATTTCCCATTTTGATATATTTCATGTTTTGGTGAGTTTTTTTATCATGCAAACATATATGAACATACAAAAACTCATTCAACCTCTCACCATTTTTATCCCTCTTTAAGTGCATTCCCCCTCTTTCACATAACACAATGCATAAACTCCAACTTTAGGCACATCATAACACTTCCAACATACAATTCATTTTCTAAATCTAAGGGGGGGTGTGCCTCAAGAGAGGTTTTTCATTTTCATTAAACGTTCTTAAGGTTCCAAACATGCTTTATTACATATAGTGAATACTTTGTACAATTAGCCGGACAAAATTCCAAACACCATTGGAAATACACATTACTAATTAAAAACCACTTAGAAATCAATTTTTCAAGAAAAGGTCACTTAAGACCGATATAATTAAAAATACATTTCAATTTTAAAAGAAAAGGCATAATCATTTCTAGAAACTGTAACCTTATATCACAGAATATATATATAGTGTAAATGTGAAACATATTTTTAAAACAAGAAAGCAATTATGAATCTCATATTAAAGGCATTGACATAGAGGACCTACCTCAAACTTGTCACTATTTGTCGATGGCCACTCGAACCGACACATGGCGCATACACGCACATGCATTTATATATATATATATATATATACACCCCTAGTTGCATTGCACATATTCCCCACACCATGAGAGAATATGTACAAAGACGGAATATATATATATATATATATATATATATATATATATGCCTTACCCCATGCAAGTATATATAGGATGCCTCGAACCCACAGCCCAAAACAATTGTAGCAAGGCCCAACACACTACACATATAATTTAATAAATTAATTAAACACTCAAACGATCCATAAAGTGTTTCAAAGTAACACATCAAGGAATTTCACCAATGTCGCGCCACTTACATAACTCATAAAAATCATTAAAAATATGATAAGAAAATCACAAAATCAATTTAACCATTTTCAACGGCCATTTCAAATCATCACATAAACTGGAACAAATTCCAAAACATGCATTTCATTGTATAATCCATTTACGATATAAATTAGAAAAACAAAACAACCCACAAATACCAAATTATTCATTTCCCTTTTAAAAACCAACACCCAACTCCATTTTCAACATAAGTTCCATTGAAAACGGGATTCATACCATTTGAAAAACAAAATAAAACATTTGTACAATTTATAAAACACATGAAATAGGCACAACATGGTTTTACACAAAAATTATATGAAAATTCACATTAAGAAACCCATTCCAACCCAAACGCATATGAAATTCTTTCAAACACTAGTTTCACATCACCTTCACAATGAAATAAGTCATTTTCATAATTTAGAAAACATTACCAAGGTGAACACCAAGGCTTAATAGATGGACCATAACCAAATTCCCAAAATATGAAAATATAAATTTAAAAACATGTTTGAGTTTTATCAAATACTAACTTCACACAATGGGAAAAAGTAAACGAACATTTCAAATTAATTAGACTATGTAAACTAAATAAGAACAATTATATGCATGTGAAACCACCCGATTTCAAGTGAGAAAAACTATTTTTAAAACCAAAATCATAATGAACCTTTGCTTAAACCAATTATGCACCATACAATTCACCCAGTTGAACCCCAAATCGACCAATGAAACCAAAATTATCATGAATTAACCGTAAGATGTATTACCAAAAATTGAACACAAATGCCCACTCAAAGACATATTATACGGGAAAACGCACACCAATAACATGATAAACCAAATTTCGCAGCCCTTGTGCGACAGAATAAACCAACAACAAAGTTTATAAAACACAAAAAAATTCTCAATATGGTTTTCCACAAAATAAAAACATTCATATCAAAAAAACATGCTAATAAACACATTGAAATTGTATAAAAACTCATGTAAAACTACATTCTCACTAATTAAACAAATAAATGAGTATTCCAAATTAACTAAATAATAGAACTAACTCATCAAACAACACTAATACATTTAAACCCTCACCATCGGTGTCGAAACATCCAAATTTATGTGCAAGACTTTAATTTCCCTGTATTCGCACCATAAGTGACCAATGATGATCCCTAAATATCATTAATCAACCAAAAAATGGACCCCTAAATACATTAGGGTTCGACCATGATATGTGCACCCCATGAAATCCAACAAAACACCAAAATAGTAGAATGAGAAAGAAAAAGAGGGCTCACTGGAGGAAAGGATGTGGCTCATCGGAGCTAGGAAGGTGGCTCGCCGAAGGGCCTCGGGCCAATGGTGGTCGCACAAAATGGAAGGGGCTCGAGTCGGTTGGGTTGGCTTGGCGGCAGGGATCGAAGACGGAAGGGCTGTGCGAGGACCTAGGCGAGCGCGGAGGGGCGATCGTGGTGGGGAGAGACGGCCGGCCGGAGGCGTGGTGTGGCCGGAGCTGGGGATGTCCTGGGCTCCGAGTGCGCATAAGCAAATGTAGGGGAGGTGGGGGGGGGGGCTACCGACGGGGTAAGGGAAATGGGGGGGGAGCTTGGGTAGAATATGTTTTCTCATTTTTATCTAATAATAATAATAATAATAATAATGTGAATATAAATAATATTACCAATAAGTTAGTATTAATTATAATACAAACTAAATAATAATAATATCATTATTATTGTTATTAAATTGTTTTCCATTTATTTTATTTTATTTTATTTTTGTTTTTACTCTAATTAATTTTTTTATCTTTAAGAAACCAAAAGACTCAAATATAAATATAAATAACTGCAACTGCAAAAATTCGGGTTGGGGTGTGACAATTCAGGACTTGGGAAAGCCCTAAATGAAGATCACATCATATAATGGTGGGTATAACATAAAAGTGGAAGTTTTTCTTTATGATGATAACCACTCATTAGTCGTGAAAGACGATACACCGATTGAGAGGGGAGATAATGTGACTTATTCCATCGATTACTCGTCATCTCAAAATATCATTCAATAAAAGAAATTATTACACAAGTACATGCCAACATCCATTATTCAATCCCATAAACTCTCTAATGTTTTCTATGAGAAGTAGATATCATGAATTCTAATTTTGTAGGTGATTCATTCCATATTACCAAACCCCAATTGATAAGATTCTTTAATTATTAGAACACCATTGTATTCCCTTTTACTATTATAGAGATGGGAGATTTGACTATTGAAAATTATATGATATATTTTTATATATTTTCTTAGAGCAGTAACAATTGGACAACAATGAGATGTACATTTTCATATTTATTCTATTGAATTATCTAGTCCAATAAATATGGGATGCATTGGTTTTTTTAGAATAGTTGAACCAAATAGCATCATAGTTGAATGTCCAAATAGATATCAGGAATTTAGTTATATTTGAATAATAATATCACACAACTTTCCTATGGTTTTATATTTTATTATTATCATCATTATTTTTGATCACTCATTATGTTGGTGAGGACTTTTAAAATTTTATGGAGGCTTTTCATCCATTGGATGTAATTTATAAAATACAATACATGACACATCTGTGCAAAATTGACACATATCTATAAACATTAGATGATTAATAAAACTCAAAAAACAAAACTCTATTTTTATATATCCATGGAAATATATATGTTTATTAATATCATTATGAAATCATTTGAGATTCTTAGGAATATACTCATTACACTAACCATTGAATAGTATCTTTGAAAAACCCATTCAATGTATTCATGAATCATTCAATAATTCATTCATACATCACATGAATCGCATTTTAAATAAATTTAAATAATTTATAAGACAAAATGAAATTATTCATTTATGAACTCTATGTGACCCTAAATGATTAAAAAAAATTATTAGGTTAAAGAAAACCCCTTTTGAGAATTTAGATTTATATGATCCATTAGGATTGGGATTACATGGTTCAATAGGATAATTTATTTTATTATATCACATAGGAAAATTTATATAAGTCCTTCCTAATTCAAAGGACATAGTGAGAAAAGATCAATTTGGGTTAGGTCCAAATAATAGTCCCTAAAAAAATTATTTCTTTTATTATTATCACAAAAAATTTCCTATTAATCATATGGGGAAATATTCATGGGAATGGGAGTGGATATTTTTTAGGATTCCTTTTTTTGGGATTTCCTATAATATATTGCTCATTTTTTATTTTGTATATTATTAATGTTTCTTGAATAACACAATTTATGTGTCCAGTGACTTGAGGCTCAAATTTCATATAAGGTTCCATTTTATGTTATTCAATACGGACATGATATTAGGTCCTCCAATTATCAATTTATAGGAATTTCATGCTGGAAATTTGACTACATATAGATTTTGGGTCATGTGGTGAGGTCCCCCAAAAGGTCCATGAGTGGAGTACCACATTACTTCATTGATAATGGGTACAATACGTGGTGATGTAAAGATGATGATGTCATGTTCAATTGAATAAACAAGTTATATGGACTGTAAATTTGTGACTTTGAATATATATAATAAAAAATTTGGGATATTTGATATAGATACATCATTAGTAATTGTAAAACGAAGTGTCTCATGTTTTCAAAACTCTAGATCTTGTATAAAATTGGGAACATTATTCTACGAATGGTAAATACAATATTTTAATGCTCCCTGGCATTTTAATAATGACAACGGAATCATATTTGGTCACCTTTAGTGAAATCTTTCCCTGTTACTATTACAAATGATGGATGAACCAATAGAAATTACTCATGACTAATTATTTCTATGATAATTTCATAATTTTATAGAATTGGTGAGAATAATATTAGGATTCAAAAGTAATAATGTTACTAATGGAGAATATAAAATTCATGGTGGTTTTTAGCAGTAAATATTTGTATCGTGACATAGGGAATAAATTATTGTATATGAATATGTGATAAATAACCAACCTAACTTCTTATAATACAGTGGGGTCTACAAATATTGGCTAATAATTTTCTACAGTCACAAGATAAACCCCTCAAGATTTATTTATTTTCTTATTTACTCATTTTGTTTTATACCAAACTCAGAAGATATATAATTTTTCAAGTGGTGACTTGATTTTTTTAGAATCCAAATTTTAGGTTTTTATCCTAGGATTTTTTATGTCAAATTCATAAAAAGATTTGTGTGATGTGATTTTGAAATATGTTAATTTGGTTTAAGTTAATCTTGCATGTGAACCTGGTATCTATAAAAGGTTACACAATAGAATAATTATGACTCCTATGGTTGAGAGGACCCATAATCCATTCCACATAGCAGATGAGAATGTCTGAATTCATTTATAAAAGATTTGTAATAATAATTTATGATATGAATGATTCATTACATACCTGATTATGGATTATTCAATGATGAAAATTATTATTTTGAATATTTCAGGTCATAAAGGGATCTGAAATCCCTTCATAAAGGAAATGAAAAAAAAATATTTGACATGCCAATGCATCATATGTAGGTGCTAGGGGAAGGCATGAATTGTAAACCAAATATTTCTATGATGTTGGGTGTTCATTTTCCATGATGCAAAGAAGGATTTCAAAAATCCATGTAACATAAGACATGCAGTTTGGTATAGAAATTCAGGTGTTTAGAGAATAGATGGATGTAACTTTAACTTTGGTTAACTGTATTCAAGGTTTTTTTACATTGATTTCAGTGATAATTCTATATATTTTTAATATATTAACATTACTCAGAGAAGAAACATCTATCTTGAAATATAATTTCATTAGATAAAGATATTTACCTTTTATTTAAATGTTATGTTAGAATAATAACATAACTAATGTGAAAATCTATTATATATATTTATGTTAAATGTGCCCTAGTTATGTTATTTTTGATGAAGTGTTAATCACATATCCATTCCCATGATCATTGGTGGGTATCCATGTAGAGGATCCCATCATGAAAAAATAGATCTCATATGAAATTATTTACTCTTCAAAATTGACTCATATATAGGGTTAATGAGACAATATGAATTTGTTATCCTTAAGAAGATTATGGTATTCCATGTTTTTTTAGAGTTTATGGGATAATGGAATTTATAAGTATCTGTTCCCATGAGTTTCATTAATAACCTTATTTGGGAAGTAATTATTCCATAAATAGATCCATTATTGGGATCCATCTATGAAGATAAGAATAATATGATGTGGAGAGGATCATGATTCCCCAAAAATGATTTCACAAACTATTATTCTATTGTATGATGCCTTACATTATATTTTTTTATATTGGTAAGTTTCTCTCATACTGGGAGTGGATTTCCCTAGTAGGGGGCATTGAGTAGTCCGTTGACCATCTGTGGCTGACATCATCTAAAAAAAATCATACACATATGATAATTTTGATAGTGGAAAACGTGTATATGGGGCCATCGTGATATAAATTGTCTACACTACATATCATGTTAGGCCATGAATAATTATGCATGAATATCATTCCAAAAGAGACTCCCTACATAGATTTAAATCATATAGACCAAGGGTATATTTTTTATCTATCCCATTGGTGAGCCTCGACATTATTTTTTGGATATACTATCCACTATGTAATTAAGGATAATACACTGGGGATGGTGATTTCCATATTTTTTTCCAGTATGAAGAAGAAACATTAATCCCAATAAAAAATTTGAGGATATGATTAACCTCAATATGAAATTTTAGGTTATATAGGATGGTTTGTATGTATTTTATTTTAACATCATGCTACTATGACACTATCATATTATTTAATGTCAATTATATTGGATGTCATCATATATTTATACATTTTGTGGTGAAGATGATATCATCAAAATTAATTTTAGCTAACAAGGATGTTGTTATGTAGTTTACCATTCTTTGACTATGAGGGTGTCAATGAGAGGATTGAATTACTCATGAAAATTATGTATTCAAAGGATAAGCATACTCTGAGATGGAAGGGTATAAAAATAAAATATTAAAATATTAATTTCATGAATGATAGAATACATAGATTTTAAAAATTGACGGAATCTGAATCCACGAGAATTGTTGGGCTAAGAGAAGTGTAAATCATAACCCCTAAATATATAATTTAACAAAATATACAGACCCATGGGTAATATGTTAAAATTAGTAACGGAGGAAACCCATATTAATGTTGTTGGGATAATAGTATCTATATTTATGAGAGACCTAAGCTCAAGGATATAGTCATCCACTAAGAACATGCTTTAGTGTGGAGATATTCATTAGTCAAACCTAGATGGGTATCTTTAGATTTATTATTCCCTATTACCAGGTCACTATTAGGGTATCTAAGGCCATTCTATCACATGATCATTTATTCCAATGATAAGTGTATCATATTAAATAATTTTTCTGTACTGACATAGGAATCAGATTTATGATGTTGTTTCATGGGAAACACTGAATTCAAAAAGTTTTTAGGATCCTTAAATGATTATCCATTGTTTATTGAGATCACATAGTGAAGAAGGGATAAAATGTGTGTTCTTTGAGTGGAAAATTATTAAAAGTTATGATTATTTCAATGTAAAGACCAAAAACTATATATTTAAAAATAATGCGACTATGAAATTATCGTGAAGAAAAAAATCTAGTGACTAGGTAATTCGTGATCAGGTTAACAAAAAGAAAACTGGGAATGGTTTTAAATAAATAGATAGAGTGTAAAATGATCACATTCATCAAGGATGCATTATTTATTCTGTATGATCATTTTTTCTCACTCATCTTGAGGAATATGATAATAAATATTAACCATTTAATCCATGAGAGTGTTCTGTGATATGGAATCAGTGGGATTATCCACATTTCTGTAAAATCAGGAATCCCCGAAAATTTTCTTTCTAATCAAGGGATATAGTTGGGGTTTTATGGATTCATTACTAGATATGGAATAGAGGATTTAATTGTCACTATGTATCACATAATATGATAATGAAGACATATTTAGTTCTTATTAAAGAATATGTTGAATAATTCTTACTCTTAAGTACGGTAAATGAATTTTTTTTTTCTTTTCCTCTGATGAGAAATATATTGGAGATCGTTCCATCACTACACATAAAATGAGAAATTAAATAAGACATAAATTGTTTCATATAAAAGGAATATTAAAATATACGTTACATTTCTATGTATTGAAGTGGAAATGCCTCACTCATTCATAGGATGCTCATGGTCTAAAGGCTACTATATTGATCTAATAATAATGTATGGATTGATTCATATATGAATATGAATATTATATATGAGAATACCTATTTATCTTTTCATAATAAGAGTCATGTTTCATGTATTTAATATATTCAAAATTGACGATTTTGGTTCTACTGATACCCATAGAGGGGAATTTTCATTTCATATTTTGAATAAGACCAATGTTTTATATCAAATTATCACAACATATCTGGTGGTAATAAATATCATTATACACATTGTTAGGATAACATCGACCCATATAAATTGATCTCATCTATAAGGATGGGTAATTTTATCACTATGACATTACTAAAGCTATGATTTTAGACTTAACACCACTATATATCTTGTGGAAACCGTATGTAGACACAAATTTCTGATATAAATAGTGTTTAGTCTAGATTATTTCTTTCATCACATGGATTATGAATGTATAAATTACCGAGTTGTTCTTGATCTGTATTGGACATGGAGACATAGGTAAAATGTATCTGTAATTTTAATTTATAGAGAAAAAATTATTTTTTTATGATTGGAGGGGCCAGTAATATATAAATGGATAAATATATTTGGGAATAATATGGGAGTTCTCTTATGGGAGAAAAATGTCCCATAGGGAATTTTATTAGAATTGTGTAATAAAATAGAGAATCTTACATGGGTCATAAAATGAAAAAACATCCCCTAGGCATAAACACATTGGAATTGTGTTATTCACCTATTAATCTATATGGGTTCCATCAGGATTGATTATTCACTATTACCAATATTCCGAAAAACGAAAGGGGTAAATTATCTTTCACGACCGGCCTTCACTAAAAGGAGGGAAGGGTCTGCAGATTTCTAAGCCCTTCTTTATTTATGTTGAAGTAGAGATAATGACCCCCGAGACCTGCCTTCAATAGGTCCTGGAGTGGCGACTAGCACTAGGGGTATATAATCACACATAATAAGGAAGGCATTACCCTTTTTATTTTAATTGGATCAGGAGATAAGATAGGAACCCCAACAACACCAAAGTTGAAAGTAAAGGTAAAGCCGAAGTAAACCATTGCCATATCCGTGTTCTAAAGTCAATATCACATGTACAAGGTGACTAAAAAGGTACGGTGCCAAAAAGAAAATAAAAATAGCAACTGCAACTATCCCAAGGACTGAGCTAGTATGCTTCCGCACGATCCATGTAAGTCTCCTGGAAACCTGAAAACAGTTTTATATACGTAGGGTGAGCATACAAGTACACTCAAGAGGGAAAACCAAATACTCTTGTGCACAAGTGAGAAGAAAAACTAACGCCACGTGGAAAAAGATATAACCAAACACCTAACAAGGTAACTATCCACCCAATCCTCACCAAGGCACACTCCCAAAATAATTCAAGCCAAGTAATGTATAATAATAGCACATCGATGTTTGGGTACCCCGGTCCGCTTTCCCACTAGTAATTGAATACATCATTCGCATCAGACCAATCCCGTAATTCTCATCGCAGTCCCACTGCCATACCCTTCGAGCATACACCTGGGCCAAAACAACACATCCCGCCTGCAAACACCGGGACCACAACCACTAACACGCCCCCAGACACCTGGGCCACAACTGTCACACATAACCATGCCTGCAAACACCTAGGCCAAAACAACCACTACCACTCCCAAAAACACATGTTATTGAAGAACTACTGCCATGCCCGAAGACAGTTGGGCCTCATCCAGAAGATACTTGGGAAACCACCTGCCCGCACACACCTATGCCAACCACCACACTACCCTTCCCGATGATTCTTGGGATAATAATGGACATCAGGCCATCACAGCCTGCCCTAAGATACTTGGGCTATCCGGGAAAGGGAGAAAAAAGGGGCTAGTAACCAGCCACTAATAGAAGTGTAGGTAAAAACACCCTACCCCATGAAATGGGGGTGTTCGGCATTTAGTTCTCAACATGAGTGGGGTGAGAATAAGAAACACAAAAACTACAAGTATATTCATTGGTAACAAGCACTCACCCAATCTAGTTTTTTCTTCAGCTAGCCTAAAAAACACTATCCTTACTATTCATTCATAAGAGAAGAGAACAACACCCATGACCAAGTCACAACTCACATCAAACCAAAACCCCATTAGTCCCATCCTTGTTTTAATGTTCAGAAATATTGTTTAAATAATTTTCTACACCTACATGGGTAACTAGTAAGCATAAGCACAAGACAAGGAAAGAGTATATCCAACTGCAATTTAAGCATTCAGAACATGTTCTCTTGAAAAGTCAGAACAATAAAGAGATAAGGGAGATACCTCGAAGTACTGGAACCAATGAAAACCCCAATATACAGACCCATGTCCCCAAAATCCAGGAGCTAATGGTTTCTCAATCATAAGAGGATCCCACCCCAATTCATGATACAAACATGGGATCCCATCCTCACCCACATCACCCCCAGCAATATAAGCCCCTATCCAATAGTGTAGGAAACAACCTAACCAATGCTACCAACACAATGCAGACTCAACAGGTACTTTTAGATTCAAATGATTTAACACACTCCATGATTTAAATTCCATTTGGATTTAACCAGGGGTATCATAGAAGGTGTTGATCTGAGTGTTTTAAATTTATTTAACCGAGTATACTTAATTAACCATTTCCATGTTACGTTTCTTTAAATATAAAAAAAACTGAGGGCCATTAGTGCACAGAGAAAGTCCCCCAAGGGCCATAATTTTCAGGGAGAAAAGGCCCGTAAAATTCACAACATATATCAAAATAAAAGAGCACAACAGGTCATCGATCACAACCCCTTTCATTCTTTAATGGTTCGTTCATTATCTTCATTTAGGTTTAATCAATTCCCATAGAGGCAAAAGCATGCCCACCATAATGGATACACCAAAAAGAGAGTGAAGGGTAATGTCCCTAACTGACGATCAAGGATTGATGTTAAGTCCTCCCATGGAATTGGAAAATATGAGTGGCAGGAACTCCACAGAACGCGATCAAGGAAAACTTCGGAGCAGGGGTACAGCTCGTCGGGAGGAAGGGTACTCTGAGAAGGATGATCGAGAAATGACACCTATGGAGAATCCTTTAAGATATAAAGGCTGATAAGGGCTAAGATACAGCATGCATGGGACGTTTAATATATGGAGAGAAAAAATTGAAACTGTGTAAGGAGTGGGACCATGGGTTGACCACACAACTGGGAAACCCCATACATCATTAAAGGGTCCCCGCCTTTTGGGGAAGTTTAAACCAACACACACTAGGGTAATTTACCAATAATTTAATTAAACAGGCATTAATGGGCTTTAAAATAGGCTTAATGGAGTCAAAACATGGTTTTAAAAACCAATTTGTGAAAAAAAGTGCTACGGGAAAAACTATTGGGGGTAGGAGACAGCTACCGATTGACGACATCTACCAGTAGTTGAGAACTACCGGTCACCTAGAGCCACCGGTAGCTGAGGGCTACCTGTATCCTAGAGCCACCGGTAGCTGAGGGCTACCAGTTGGTGATAGCTAATGGTAGCTGAGAGCTACCGGTATCCTAGAGCCACAGATAGCTGAGGGCTACCGGTAGTTTATGGCTACCGATAGCCGATAGCTATCAGTAGACCGAGGCTAGTGGTAGGCCAAGGCTATCGCTAAGAGTCATCGAGAAGCTATTATGGCCTTCCAAACCTCCCGAAACACCTCAACATCATATTTTTTACCATGTAATGGACCCCAAAAAACCAGGACATTACATCAGATACATCTCAAAGTATTCTCGTCCTAGAGAATATTAGAACAACCCAGAAAAGAGAGAAGTGGGGTCCAAACAACCACCCTCTACAGATAATTCTCATGGGAAATACATGGAGTTGTTGGAAGGCTGGAACCGAACCCTCCCCCCAACATCCAGGAATAGTCCTCCAAGAGTTATCAACCATAAAATTCACAAAATGCACTAGGATCACACTTTCCAACACATGAGTTAGGGAGTACCATCCTACATGTCAGGATATTATCCCCTTTGGGCGGCACTGACTCGCCCGCACTGGTTTAATCGCATCCACATTAATGCATCCTGAATAGAAGTCATGATTCCCATCATCACACATTCGTACACACTCACATAGAATACATGGAAGAGATTATATAATAGCTATGAAAAACAATCATTTCATATATTAAAGAACAATGTACAATAATGTAGTCAAAATAGCTCTAGGTATTGAACGCGTAACTGGGCCTCGCACTCCCATGTGCTCTCTTCCATGCCAACATGCCTCTACATCACACGAACCAAGGGGATGGTTCATCCACGATTCATTTTCTCCTTATGATCCTCGATCTTGACTAGACGTTATATGAAGGACACATCGTATTCAACATCTAACTCTCCCCAATTGATGGTGTGGGAGTCTTCATGAAGATATTAGCGAAGCTAGGACACATGGAATACATCATGTATCCTCATTAGAAGCAGTGGTAGCGCTAGCTGAAAAGCCACTCCGCCGCCCCGCCACAACACATCATAGGGTCTGATGAACCTGGGAGAATGCTTACTTCCCCTACCGAACCTCCGCTGTCCACACCGAGGGGTGACCTTCAAGAACACGTGGTCCCCGACCTCGAAATCCAATGGTCTCCTACTATCTTTGGCATATGACTTCTGCCTGTCTTGAGCCGCCTTCATCCTTTCTTGTATAAGCTTAACGTTTTCAGTCATGCTGTGCACCACCTTTGGGCCATGAACACCTGCTTCCCAAATCTCAGTCCAGCATACAGGTGAGTAACACGACCTTCCATATAGGGATTCGAATGGAGCCATGCCAATGGTATAGTGATGGCTATTATTGTAGGAAAACACTACCAGATGCAAGTGTCACACCCATGATCCCCTAAAGTCTAGAATACATGCACACAGCATGTCCTCCAAGGTCTGGAAGGTACGCTCCGCCTTCCCATCTGTCTGGGGGTTGAAAGATGTACTAAGTCGTAGCTGAGTTCCAAAATCATGATGCAATACCCTCTAGACTCATGTGGTAAAAGAGACATCCCTATCAAATACTATGGAACTCGGAACTCCTGGCAACCGTACTACCTCGTCCACGTACATTCGTGCTCGAGCTTCCACTACAATCAACTCCTTAATCGCCAGAAAGTGAGCCGACTTCTTCAAATAGTCCACCACTACCCAGATGGCATCGCATACCCCTTGCACCTTTGGTAGTCTCGTGAAAAAATCCATCGAGATGTCATCCCCCTTCCATTCGAAGACATCTAAAGGTTGCAAAAACCCGCCTAGAACACGGTGTTCAACCTTTTCTTGCTGACACACTAAGAACTTGGCCACAAACTCTACCACTGTTCACTTAACTCCGAGCCACCAAAGTTGTCTCATCAGACCCTAGTACATCTTGGAAACTCATGGGTGTACCTATAGGGGTTAGTTGTGGAACTCAATAAGAACCTTTCCATGCATCGCCTCTGGAACTATCATTTTCCCCCAGCAGACATCTGATTTTGACCATATTCATTCCACCATTCTAGAGCATTGCCCCGGTCAACTCAGTCACGCATCACTCTGCACTCTTGGTCTCCCCACTGAGATTCCTCCACTTTCTGCAATAGAGAAGACTGCACTGTCATCTGATACATGCAACCTCTACCACTATCCATCTTCGCATCCAGGTGCAATGCAGCAAACTCCTCCATCGACTTCCAAGCGTCTGCTAACTCTCAGCCCACATCCATTTATGACCTCCTTCTCAATGCATCATCCAATACATTCCTTTTTCCTGAAGTGTATGATATCTTGAAGTCGTAATCTTGGAGGAAATCCATCCACCTTCACTGCTGTAAGATTAGGTACCACTGGGAGATGATATATCCCATGCTTTTGTGTTCTGTGAAGACCACAAAGCGTTTCCCAATGAGGTAATTCCACCATAACATCATTGCAAAAATGACTGCTGCAAGTTCCAAATCATGGCTGGCATAATTATTCTCATGAGGGAATAGCTAACTAGACCCATAAGAGATCAACCTGTTTTTCTGCATCAACACACATATGAGGCCTTTCCATGAAGCATAACAGAACATCTCATACGCATCCCCTTCTTCTGGTAGTCTCAGCATTGGGGCAATAACCAATTTCTCCTCCAGATATCTCAAGGATTCCTCACACTGCTCACTCAATATGAAAACATGTACCATCATGGTCAAGGCTATCAAAAGGGATGCACCTAAGGAGAAGTTGGTTACGAACCTCTGATAGTAACCTGCCAGCGCGAGGAAACTGCAATCCTCTGCTACATTCTCAGGTGCTTCCCAAGAAAAAACCGCCTCAAGCATTGATGCGTCCACCGCTACCCCTTGTTAAGACACTACGTGCCCAAGGAAGTGTACTTATCGCATCTAGAACTTGCACTTAGATAACTTCCCATAGATATGGTGATGTTGGAGGACCTCCAAAACCGTCCTCAGATGTTATGCATGTTCTTACTCTGATCATGAATAGATCGGGATGTCGTCGATGAACACAACTATGAACTGATCCAGGTAATCCCGGAAGACGAAGTTCATAATTCCCATGAACACAGCCAGGGCGTTCGTAACACCGAAAGGCATGACTAGAAACTTTAAGTACCAATATATGCACCAGAAGGCTGACTTCGAGATTTCCCCCTCCTTCACCCTCAACTGGTGATATCCCGATCGTAGTTTGACCTTCGAGAACCATCCTGCCCCCTTCAGCTTGTCAAAGAGATTGTCCATCCTTGAAACATTGTAACGATTCTTGATCGTTACCTGATTCAGACTCCTGTGGTCTTTGCACAACCTGATACCACTATCTTACTTCTTTTTGAACAAGACTGAAGCACCCCATGCTGACAAACTCAGTAGAACAAAACCATTCTTCATCAGATCGTCGATCTGAATCCGCAACTCTCGTAGCTCTGAAGGAACCATCCGGTAGGGAGCCATCAAAATCAGACAATCACCAGTCTACATTTCTATCCCATACTCAATATAACATTGAGGGGGTAGAGTCTTCACGCCCTCTGGGAAGAAATCCATAAAATCACTGACAATCCCTGGAACTTCCACCATCTCAGAATCCACTGACTCTACTGACAGCTGGGCTAACAAGTAGAGGAGGGGTTCCTCTCGCCTAATGCCCTTCTGCCCACTCCGCGCACCGGTGAAAGAAACACATCGGCCACCCATGTCTAGGGACACAATCCTTCTTCAAGATAATTCGATGATGGAACACACAGAGAACAACTAGTCAATTCCTAGGATGACATTGTATGGATGTATCTATAACAGTAGTTGATCCTTGACCAAATGATGTGGACCTATCATCAGTCTACATACTCTACAAACATATAACAAGTCAGTATGACCTCCGAATGGTGTGCTCAGCACCAGGGGCACTGTAAGACTCTCGTCATCTAGAACCAGAGCATGGGCCAGACCTGGTGCAACAAAGGAATGCGAAGCTACGGTATCGAACAAGGAATATAAAAGGGTATTGAACATACTGATCATACCTTGAAAAGCCTCTGGTCCCGCTAGAACTGGTGCCTCCGTGGTGTACAACTGTAAACTCCCAGTTCCCCTGCCCCTCGGCTGTTAGCCTCTTCCCCGACCATGCCCCGGCGAGGTCCCGGAGGAGAGCCCTGAGGTCAGCCTCCCCCTACAACGTCTGCCCTCGGAGGAGCGGGATCTCGCTGCCCCTGATGCTACTGCTGGAAGGGCCGAGCTGGAAGCTGCTACTGAGGCGGGTGCTGGGCCTGTCCGCCACTTCCATACTGAACTCAGTCCAGGCACTGATTCCGGAAATGTCCATGGCTCCCTCAGATGAAGAACCCCAGTCCTGGGCCCGAAGGGAATTTGCAAGGACCGGGGCACCGGAACTGGAACTGCTACATCCTACTCCCATCTGGTCAGAACCTATAGGGTCCTGATGCGGGAGGTCTAGTGCTGGCGTCCTTTCCCTTTGATAGTCCTAGCTAAATCTCCTCTCGGGACATGCCGCCCAGCGTGTGCATCCTCTCCACCACCTCTGCCTTCTTCTGGACCTCCAATTATGTCGGCAAGGTGAAGGGGGTAATGGCCTACTCGAGGGATGGTCGGAGCGCCTCCTCTAAATGACTCGCTCGAGACTCCTCGTTAAGAAAGAGGTCAAGAGAAAAGAGGAGGAGAACCTTGAACTTGATCCCCAGTTCCCTTAATGACATACTTCCCTTCTAGAGGGAGAGTAGCTCCTGCCACTTCCCAGTTTTAATGGTAGAAGAGAGAAATTCTGCCCGGAACTCCTTCTCGAATTCAGCCCATTCCAACTCAACCTCCCTCCTCTCGCCCTGGTAGAGAATCCACCATTGATGTGCTCCTCCCCGCATCTGGATGAAGGCCAGAAGAACCCAGTACTCGGTCAAAGCCTGGATCAAATCGAAGGCTATCACCAGCTCCTATAGCAAGCCCTCTAGGGTCTGTCACTAGAAGAATCGAAGTGTCGTCTACCACTGGTCTTCCTCCTCCTCTCGATCAGCCCTCTGCTGATCGACAATGTCATCTTCTTGTGCCTTGATCGCCCGTACAACTCGTCGTCATCTCCTGGGTGCCATAGCTGCAAGGTAAACGAAGAATACCTAATCCCATGTAGTTAGGAATATTGTTCTTAAAACTTCATAAAATTCTTATTTATTTAGAGTTCCCAAAAGTCCACAAAAAACATGAGAACACAAATCATTCAAGATGCATGTACCTTTTATATGTTTTCTACCATACAATCCGTGTGGCCTCACTTGGATGTTTGGTAGGTCCAGAGTCCTTACATCAGATCACAGGGGGCCCTAAAATCCCATGACCTAGCCAGTCTTCCCTGGCCTAATTCATGCACCAAGGTCACCCAACACCATTTCCCTACCATCCCATGAAATCATCAATGTGCCTAACTCTATAATCCATCCAATTTTACAACCATCACCATTGATACCATTCTGTCACAACCCGCCCTCACCAAATGGAGGGAAGGGTCAGAAGATTGCCAGGCCCTTCTTTATTTATGTTGAAGGAGAGATAATGACCCCTAAGACCCGCCTTCAATAGGTCCCGGAGTGGTGACTAGAACCAAGGGTATAAAATCACACACAAGATGGAAGGTATTACCCTTTTTATTTTTATAGTAGAAGGAGATAAGATAGCAATCCCAACAACACCAAAGCTGAAAGTAAATGTAAATCTGAAGAAAACCATTCCCAAATTCATGTTCAAAAGTAAATGTCACATGTACAAGGATAATACAAATTTAATGTACCGAAATAAAATAAAAACTATAACTGCAACTATCCCAAGGTCTGATCTAGTATGGTCCCGCACGATCCATGTAGTCCTCCTGGAAACCTGAAAACAGTTTTATATATGTAGGGTGAGCATACAAGTACACTCAGTAGTGAAAACCAAAGACTCTCGTGCATAATTGAGTAGATATACTAATTCCCCATAAAAAATGATAACCAATCACCTAACAAGGTTACTACCCACACAAACCTCAACAAGGAACACTCCCCAAAATATGAAAGTCAAATAAGTATAATAATAGCACATCGATGTTTGGGTACACCTCTCCACTTTCCCACTGGTTATTGAAGACATCGTACACATCGGACTAATCCTGCCATTCTCATCATACTCCCACTGCCATACCCTGCCCGCACACACCTGGTCCACAACCACACATCCTTCCTGCAAACACATGGGCCACAACCACTAACATGCCTGCAGACTCTAGGGACACAACTGTCACACGTAACCATGCCTGCAAACACCTAGGCCAGAATAAACACTGCCACACCTGAAAAAACCTGGTCTAGAAGAACTACTTCCATGCCCGATGACACCTGGGCCTCATTCCGAAGATACTTGGGAAACCACATTCCCTCACACACCTTGGCCAACCACCACACTACCATGCCCAAATAATCTTGGGATAATAATGGACATCAGGCCATCACAGCCTTCCTAAAGATACATGGGCTATCAGGGAAATGGAGATGAAAGGAGCTAATAACCAGCCACAAGTGGAAGTGTTGGGGAAAACACCCCCCCCATGAAATGGGGGTGTTCAACACTTAGTTCTCAACTTGGGTGGGGCGCAAATAAGAAACAAAAACACTGCAAGTATATGTATAGGTCACAAGAACTCACCCAATCATGATTTTTCTTCATCCATCCTAATGAACACTATCCTTACTATTAATTTTTATGAGAAGAGAACATCACCAATGCCCAAGTCACAACTCACATCAAACCAAAACCCCATTTGTACCATACTTTTTTTCATGTTCAGTAATAACGATTAAATAAGTTTCTGCACCTACTGGGGTAACTAGTATGAATAATCACAAGCCAAGGAAAGAGTATAGCCATCAATACTTTAGGAATTTACACCGGCTTCTCTTCCAATGTCACTATAACAAAGAGATAAGAGAGATCCCTCGAAGTACTAGAACCTAAGAAAAACCCAAGATATAGCCCCATGTCCCCAAATTACAGGATCCAACAGCTTCTCAATCAAAAGAGGATCCCACCCCAATTCGTGATACAAACAGAGGATCTCTTCCCCACCCACATCACCCCCATAAATCTAAGCCCCTATCCAACCGTAGAGGAAATAACCAAACAAATGATAACAACAAAAGGCAGACTCAACATGTATTTTTATATTTAAATGATTTAACACACTCCATGATTTCAATTTTACTGGGATTAAACCAGGGTTATTATAGAAGGATAATATCCTTGTGCTTTCAATTAGTTTAACTGAGTATACGTAAATAAAAAATTCCATGTTATAGTTCATTAAATATCCCAGAAAAAAGAGGTTCATTAGTGCATAGAGAAATACCACCAACGACCATGATTTTTAGTGAGAAAAGGCATGTTTAATTCACAACATATATCAAAATAAATGACCACAGTAGGTCATCGATCACACCCCCTTTCATTCTTTAAAGGTCAGTTTATTATCTTCATTTAGGTTTAATCAATTCCCACAGAGGCGAAAGCATGCCCACCCTGAATGATTCAATGAAATTAGAGAGAAGGGTAAATTCACTACCTGATGTTAAAGGATCGAAGTTAATACCTCGTGTGGAAACTGGAAAAAATGAGTGGCAGGAACTACACCGAATGCGATCAATGAAAACTACAGAGCAGGGGTACGGCTCATCCGGAGGAAGGGTACTCCGACTAGGATGATCGAGAAAAGAAACATAGGGAGAAGCCTTCAGGTTATAAAGGCTGATAAGGGCTGAGATACATCATGCTCAAGAAAGTTAAGACACAGAGGGAAAAACTCGAAACCACGTAAGGAGTGGGATCGTGGATTGACCATGCGGTTGGGACACCCCATATGTCATTAAAGGGTCCCCACCTTTTAGGGCGGTTTAAACCGACACACACTAGAGTACATCACCAATCATTTAATTAAACGAGAATTAAAGGGCTTTTAAACAGGCTTAAAGGTGTCAAAATATGGTTTAAAAATAAATTTTATCAGAAAGGAGGCGCTACTGGAAAACCAGTGGGGGGTAGGAGACATCTATTTGCTGGAGACAACTACCGGTAGATGAGAGCTACCGGTAGCCTAGAGCCACTGTTATTTGGGGGCTATCGGTAGCCTAGAGCCACCGGTAGATGGGGGATATTAGTTGGTGACAGCTACTGGTAGCTGAGAGCTACCGGTACCCTAGAGCCACCAGTAGTTGAGGGATACCGATCGCCCAGAGCCACCGGCAGCCTAGCGCTACTGGTAGTCGAGAGCTACCGGTTGACGAGAACTAGTGGTAGGCTAGGTCTACCGATAGACTAAGGCTTTTGGTAGGCCAAGGCTACCACTAGGAGTCACCAAGAAGCTGGGATGGCCTTCCAGACCACCCGGAACACCACAACATCAGTATTTTTTCCATGTAATGGACCCCAAAACCCGAGTCATTAAATTATCAACGATTATATATATTTATACACAAAAAAAGTGGGGCATAAAATTTGAATGGTGGAAAAATGTTGTGTGTCCATATTTATCTTGTTTCTCAATGAATTTAAGTCTTTATAATTTATATATTATTAAAACTTAATGGGTATTTGAATGAGATGCCAAAATAATTCATTGAAATTGGGAATAATGAGTAGAGTAGAAACATCAAGGGTATCTAGATCTAAATGAATATATTTTTTATGAAAACTCTTATTCATATCCTAATAATATATGTGACAACTGATGATGAGAAATTGACGGTATAGGTCGACCGTTGATAGTGATGAGAACCCATATTCTACAAAAATAGTCCAATAGCCCTTGGATGTGTATGGATTCCCCTTATTTGAAAAGAACATCCACTAAACATAAGATTTAAGGTGTTTTGTTATTCACCAGAAAATCATAGGGTGGTTAATTTGGATTAACCAATCCTTATTACCAGACACATTTAGGAAGAAACCATGAATACGATGGTTTATGGATTGTGTGGTTTCAATAGAATGGTACCAACTCTAGGAATTGGATACTATTTTCTCAAATACCGAACATATAAATGTAGAGAAAGGATAATGGAAAAATAATACATGTTTCAAGAACCGTAAAGGATATTCCACCATTTATTGAACACATTTGAGTGTGAATTGATAAAAAAGGAATTCCACAATACATAATCATCAAATAGGAAAATAGTTTGTTAAGTAGACCTATTTTAATTTCATTTATCATCATGTAACTAGGATGTTTTCATGACATATAATATCAGGTGACTGGGACATTGTATTGAATTTGTTTGTTATGAGACTTATATTCGGATCCTTATCATTTGATATGATTCAATTTAATCAGTCTTTTCATTGCAACATGTCAGGTTCTATATGATTATAAAATTCATTTTCAGTGTGAAAAAGAATGTCTAACTTTGATGTTGATGGGATATAAGAGAGTGAATGATGTGGATTATGGGAGGTGTTAAAAAAAAAAATAAGAGACTCAATATATATCCATATTTCATTGAGGGACATGGGTGAGAGTCATCATAACGCATGGTTCAACCTGAAATGAAAAATATAGGCATCATTTTATATCATGGGGTAATATGAATCACAACATAAAATGTTGTTGTAAAGAAAAATTAACACATTTATTAAGGTCTTGCATATGGGTAGATGATTATTTCCATATTTTTATTGTGATTACGATTTTGGAACTAGTAATCACTATGTATGTTATAATAGGAAGCAACTACACATAGATCAAGGAAAGAAAATTTTAGGTACAAGTCTAACCCATACACATATAGGGATTAAATTTTAATTTATTTTTTATGTGGATGAAGTATTTTTGGATCTGGGAAAAACTATGAATCCAGAAATAAAAGTAATAAAGACACTAAAATACTGTAATGAATATTTATATAAATGTCCAACCTATATATGGGGAGGTACATTTTTTTAATGTTCTAAATTTGGACCCAATATTTGGTATATATGTGTCACTATGAATCATATTTCAATAGGATTCAAGGCACACATTATTGGTGAAAAGAAAATTTCTCTAGTAGTTTTGAGCCATACATATGGAGGGATGATGTCTTATTATTAAATAAAGATCCATTATTTGTGATTTGGGTGTCATTACATATCTAATGTTAAGAGTAATATGAATAAATATAATTAATAAAGAAAATTTTTTTATTAAATATACGAACCATACAATGGTTAAGGTGTTTTATATTTATCATATTCTTGCATGGTCGATGATTTGGGATTTGGGTGTTAGTATCCATATTTGAAAAATTACAAACATTACATAAATTCTTCTAAGAATGAAAATTCTCCATAAGGTACTGGCTCATACATAGAGTGGGGAACCTTTTATTAAAATTGTATATAGTCCTAGTATTTTTTATTTGGTTATCACAATATATTATATGATTATAGGAATCAATCCAAATATATTTTTAGAATGAAAAATTACATGCACAGGTATAACCCATATGCATGAAGGGGACATTAAACCATTCATATTTCTATTAGATATCAAAATTGACACATCAATGTTACATTGTATATTTTTCTAATAATAATCAAGAAATCAATAGTTAATTAAGGAATTATTTATGTGGATTTGACACAGACACTTGTTTGTGCTACTTTTTTTGTAAAAAATATATAGATAATATTTAGAGAATCGATCATGAGGTAACATACTCAATGTAGTTTAACATCATGTTATAGGACCTCTTCAATATAAATAAATTTCATTCAGTGGAATTTTTTATGTATTTTGACATTATGTTTTAAAGAAATCTCTCATGCAGTTTCACATCATGTACTATAATGTATTCAATGTAGTTTAACATCATGGTGTTTGAAGGGATTTTGTACACATTATTCTAACCCTGTAATGAAACCACCAATATATTTTATCTTCATAACTTAATGATATAAAATGAAATAAAGTTTAATTTATTTTTCCATGATTTGGATCATGATGGATGTACTATTAAATAATTATTATAAAAACTACAATTGGAAGGGGTGATAATGTTGTACCCGTCTAGCTTGATCAATGTGTAAGAATTGTTGGAATGGTCCTTGTGTATGATGTACGGTTCATCCCACTTGGGTATATCGTTTTGGGTTTTTTTTAATTGGTATCACTGGTTCCCTCGGAACCAATATTATTCATCTTTGGAGGGATGAGAAGAGGTAAAAAAAATTAATAAAGGACCTAGGGATCTGATTTTGATAATCATCAAGATTATGGAGTGTCTTCAATATTTTCACATCACGACACTATAACCCATCCATAATTTTTTTTTATTTTACAAAATCTGAAATTTGTTAAAAAAAATTGAACTAAGGGAAAATATACTAAATTTGGTAATACTATATTTTATCCATAAACAAATTAATATGGATTCACATGTGTGGTTATCTGAATGGTGATATCGTAAGACCATAATTCATGAATGACAATGTTCATATTAGACATATAATTATTTTTCACAATTTTCTAATTTATATGTTATTGAATCTTATTGAAGACCTCCATTTATCCATTTCCCCCCTACATTATAGCATGATAAATGGATAGATATGATATTGTACTACTTGTATAATTCTTTTAGCTCAGAAAAATTGAAGTTGAAACCATTGTATATAAATATAGTGTAAGGGTAACTAAAAAATTATAATATTAGAGTTGAAAATATGATGATATTATTTATCATAACATTCAATAGGGGTATTTCCTCATATTATTTTGAAATTAAGTCAGAATCACTAAGGATGAACATAAACATCTTCATTGTGTTAAGGGGATATTGTTACACAACGTCAATTCCCTAAATAGAAAACAAATAAATATACATTACTATATGAAGCCGCTCTGGGGGATGATGAGTGAAGTTTGAATGAATTTGATATTCACTAAGAATCCTAGTGACCTCCATGCTATCATATAACATTTTTTTCGAGTAGTAACAAATCCTTTTAATTTAATGTGAGAAGCTAGTTCGGACTGGTGAATACTACAAGAAACTTCCTTCACTTCTTGAATGATGACATGAATCACTCATTATGCAATGTATCATTGGAAGAATCTATTGAAAATTAATTTATAAAGTTTTTTCTTTATATTTAGTCCAACCCAAAGTGTTATGAATACTTCCCAATTATGAATCTATTCCATTTTGGATTAATTTAAGGATTTAATCCCATTATCAAAATAATGTAATATTGTTTCCATCCAACCCCGGATTGAAAACAGTTCATATTTCTTTGTGGATGTGTTGACCTAATTTATTTCCTCCATCTCAGAAGAAATAAATACCGAGACCACCCTTCAATGAAGAATGTGGGAAATTAATTTCTCCTGGTTTATATTAGCCAATACTATGGATTTTTTCAAGATTATTTGTAGACATGATAAATTTATAATTGCCTGTCATAATAAAATTTTGTTGGAAAATGTAATGTTTCCTTAATTCCACTAATTTTGTATTAGTGGAGGGATAATTCATCTTTCATGATGTAATACTAATTATTTATCTATTTTATTACCATTTTTGAGTTCCATATGATATTTAAATATTATATCTTCAACTAAAAGGATATATTCAATACAAATATAATGTATTAGAACATTACCTTATTAGTAATTAAGCCATGATAAATTCAAAAATAATAATAAAACATTAATTGTCATGGTAATATATTATAACCCCAATAGAAGACCAATTGAGATTCAGTTTTTCAACTCTCCTTCAAATAATACAATATGAGGTTCCGTGAAAATATGTATCACATGTTCATGGAGTGTCATTAAAATTGATAACATTTTCATATAGATGTTCAATGTCTTCTATAATTATTTCTAAAGAAAGAGGTGTGGGGAAATATTATAGGGAGATTCCTTAAATTTCATCTTTGATAGGAATTATATGTCATTCTATAGAAAGATAACTTCCCATCAGGCTAAACAATCATTTAACATTGGATGACCATGAATTTACTTTAATGAGACAACTTATGATACCATGTGGGATTTGTGATTCTACAATTAATGCCTCATATTTTCTACAATAAATAAGAGTGAGAGATAGATCATATAAATATCAAAAAATCTTTTCTCTATATTTACCATCATTCTATTGAGAATGTAATATTTATTTTCATTCCCCAAAACTTATATTTTACTAGGATAACACTATGAGTTTCTAATATAGATAACACATTTGGGATAATTGTAATTCATTATAAAAGTATCTTAAATTATAGTTGATACAATATATAAAACATTATCATCTCAAAATCCTCTTATCAGTCCTCATCCCATCTATATGAAAATAACCTATTAATAAATTTTGTGACACTATGGAATTTTTTAGTGATATAATAAAACTCAAAATATATGTTAGGATACATTAGCATCCCCATAATTCATGAGTATTTGGAGGGGGTGGAGTTTCTATGATTGACTTATTATTTTATAGATTATCCTCAATTCCATGGTGGAAAACAAAAATTCCATGTAATATCTTTAATGATATATCGAAACAGACATCATAGGATTCATCTACAAGATATTAATCTAATATTTTTTTACACATTTCACAATTATATATGATGTGATCACAATACGGTAAATATTTAACAACTAGGTCATTGATAAAAATTTCCATTTTTTTCATGGGTGGTTTTAAGATATTGCAAATGATGTTTTGGTAATTTGAAAAATCAGTTGTTAATATAAAGGGAATGAAATCATAGAAGAATATTTTAGGATGTGTTATATATGGAATGTATTCCTTATCATCAGGGACATATTTAAAATATTATACACTAAAAATCCTTCTATAAAATAAATGTATTGGAAGATAGTCATTTCATTGAGAAATGTTTAATTAGTGGAAGTGGAAAATTATACATAAATTAATTGTTAATTAAAATATCTAACATAGAATAAGACCCTAATCTTCCCATTCTTTTTCATTTTGGGGATGATTTTGAAAAGAAATTTTAGGTACCGTTATTATTGGAAAAAGTTTGATGTTATAAAATTGTCGTATTAAAGTTCAATATTAGTATCCTGAGAGGGGTTGAATAATCCTTGATTATTGCATGAAATATTGATGGTCATTGAGAAATTCTAGTTGATGAGTATCCCAATAGTGGATTAGCAAGATAATTTGAAATTAATTATAGGAGAACCTATTTTGAATAAGATTCAAGAATGAAATATTAATCCATTTATCCATGAATGGGATTTGAGAACTACTCATTATAGGTTATTGTAAATATTCGGTTCCTATATTTTCCTTCATGAGATCATAGATAGTGGTAGATATGACTTCCAGAAATTTAGCGGTGCATTTTTTAAGTCATCATTTTTTTATTTTTTATGTTCCTATAGATCATTCCCGAAACGTGGTGGATAATTTTGTGGTATCGTTCAATATATTGAGATAATATAGTCAATTAGGAGAGTCATATCCATCATAGACCAATAGAGTCTATGCCTATTGTTTTTAGGTATAAAATAATTCAATTACGCTTCAAAGTGGTATTAGAGAGGTGTGGAGATCCTATATGAAAAACAATTACTTTAGGGAATTTTCAATTCTTATTAATGGAGAATGAGAATTATTGGATACCTAAACATAATTAATCATTATTATATTTGGTGAATATACTTCATCAAACAAAATTAAAATCCCATAGAAATGGGAAAATTAGGTTTTTAGTTCTTGATAGGCCACTAGGGTTTAGCCTACTTCCTCAGTATATTTTATATAAAGTGTATAATTTAGATTGAGAATTCAACAAGGAATCAAGGAATAGTTCATATGATATTATGAGTGTAAACCTGTATATCATAATCCCCCATTGGGTTTTCTCCTTCATTATTTTAGAATCATTCCATAGAATATATATAATCACATGACTTAATGGGGGTGATGTTACCATATTGTATGCTGACCATTACACTGATAGAGTTATTCAAGAATTTATGAAATTTTAATGTTTAAACCACATCGATATGAATCAAATTGCACCCAAGAAAATTTTTTTATGTCATGTCTTGCTGGAATACCATAAAATTAGTGTTAAATATAAGATCCCCAAACTAATCCCTTGAGCATCTTGTCTCAGATGGGGATGTGGTCTCTCTTCTCATAAACTAAAATGGATTTTTTTGTTGGAGGTACATCCCCATCACTATACCCAAAATATCTGATTATATAGAATGGTATGTGTTAATTACTGATGCATTTAAAACAATATATTTTTGGAAGTTGGTATTATCATTATTTTTAAAACTTTATAGTGGTCTTACAAGTCCATTGATATCTTCATCACTAGTTTATTCTCTTATGGGAATGTTGTCATACAATTCTTATTGAGAAGTATATACTCAGTTAGCCCCATTAATATTTTAATCTGTCACACCTTTCATTTCTAATTTTTTTATTTTGCTAATTTTCCTTGCGTCGGGTATTTAGGGTCGAGGACCGACATAAAATTTCTATGTTCTTATTTAAAAATGTGTATTTTGACCTTGACTGCATCCTGCGCGCCGCGGTCAAAGCCGTGCGGCCTCGCTTGGGTCGTCGTGCGACCCCGCCTGGTCACTGCATGCCTTGCCGATGTTCAATTAACAAAATAAGATGAATTACGAATGGTTATGATAATAATAGTATTATTAATATCGCATGAAAATACTATTATTATTATTATTATTATTATTATTATGACTGCTTCAGGTTTAGCATCATCGGGCGCACGGGCAGGGCACGGTTCTGAGACCGCACAGTCCGCCTGACTTTCAAAATGAGTTAAAAACATAACCGAATAATGAAATAATAATGAATAATGAGTTTTAAGTAAAATGGAAATAACAATTTTAATAACTTTAATAAATTTCTTTAATGATAATAATAAAAATATTGTTTGAGATTAATAAATGTTATGGTTATGATTATGTGATGCTATTAAATTTTTTTTTATTATTATACCACTTATTTCTTTTATTTATGTTATTTCTTATTTGTTTATTATTATTATTATAGGTATTATTTTATTTTTATTTCGTCTATTTTAGGGTTACATTGATTCTTTTTTTCTTTTATTATTTTTCTCTCCCTCCCCACACTCTCTCCCGTCGGGCCCCTCCCCTCTCCCTTTTGCGTTTTCCCCCTGGAAACCCTATGCGCCACGCCCTCCTCTCCCTGCAGCCTCCTTCAAGTGAACCCCCGATGCCCCCCTGCTCCTGCTCCGACTCTCACGTCCGGCCACCGCCTCCTGCTAGGACCGCTTCCTCCACCTTCGGCGTGCCTCCTTTTCCCGTCACGCGCCCGCTCATCGGACCAGCCGCACCCCCTTCCCCGTCGCGCGCCGCAGCTTGGATCTCCCTTGCTTCCCTTGTCTATCCGAGGTGAAACCCTCCTGGGACCCTTGTGGCGCACCCCTTGTTGCCTCCTACTCAAAATCGGGTTGCATCCCATGGTGTACCCCTTCCCCGCTTCTCTATTCCGTCACTCCCCATCCCCCATGGCGCACTGCCTCCCCACTCGGACCCGCACAAACTGCCCACCGACCTCCTCCTTCCGCATAAACCCTTTGCGACGACTCACCCCCCCTCCTCCCTGGACCTCCACCAGCATAGCACCACCATCCGGAAAACCACACTGGGTTGTGCATTTGAGTTTTCCCCCTTTTTTTATTTATTTCATTCATTTATTTTCTATATTTGAAGTTGGTTCTACAATGGGATTTGATTCTGGATTTGAGGTTTAATGGTTTGTATTGGGGCTTTAATTTGAGGGTTTTGGGTTTGGATTCATGTTTTTTTTTGTTCGTGTTAGGTTCAATGTGGTGCAAACGGCACGTGATTGAAGTTGTGCGCTGCAATATGAAGTTTTCACACCAATGTTGAGGATTTATACATGCCGGTAGGTGGTTCCATGCCATACCATCTTTAGATAATTTAATTGCTCATTAATTAAATTATAATGTGTTCTAGTGATAAATTGCATGGTGCGAATTTTATTTGTGGACGTGTTTCGATATGCATATTGATGAATTTGGGTTGTTTTTAAGTAAATTCCAAAGTTTTCATGTGCGTTATATTGTTGGAATTTTCAGATGCGTTATAGTTAATTGTTTAGGGTGTACAAATTGTGTTTTCAAGAACGCTTGAGGTACGAATGTTATTAAACAGAGTTTTTCAAATGAAGGTAAACTATTTCGACGTGTTAATTTTTATTGTGAACATTGAGTATGTTTTAGGGGTGCGAAAGTTGTTTTAGAGGGGTTGGGATGTGCAATTGATTTTCAAATGGTCCTGGCATCTAAAATTTGTGTGTTTTAAATTGAGGTCTTGTGGTATGCATATGTGATGTTTTATTAATTGAGAAATTGTTTAATTAAGTGTCTTTTGAGATGCGGAACATGGTTAGGAAGGTTTTCGAGGTTGTTTGGTAGGTGAGAATTTTGTTTTCATGTTCTATGAGGTGTCTATGTAATTAAATGTAGATTTTCAAAGAAAACAAGTCACTAGGGGTCTGTTTGTCGTGTTGTGTACTTTTGGAATTAAATTGAAAATCTTTTGAACAATGGGAAAACATGTTTTGGTATGTACAAGCTGCACTTTTGGTTTTGAAATGACGTTATTATATGAAATCGAGTTCATCTTTCCTATGTTAACCTTTTCTTTTAATTTTATGTGTTTTATAAATTGTTAATTTCACTTATTAGATTATCTGTGGAGTGCGAGAGTTGTGTTTGACAGAATTAGGTGTGCATTATGTTTTTAAAGGGATTCTTACATGTGGAATGGGGCATGCCTCATGTGAAAACTCTTATTGTGCTATTTAGAAATGTTCATCAAATTGTTTAAATATTTTACCAAGTCATGCAATTTATCCGAACAATGTCATAAAATGGTTTTGGTGTGCGTCTGTTTGCTTTTAAATGGTCTTTGGGTATGCAATAAGTGACCTATATGTGTAAGGTTTTGTTTGGTTCGGGATATGTGAATGTGATGTACCTTATGTGAATGTGAAAATTTATTGAGCACAAGGGAAAACCCTGGGTATCTAGGTGGGTGAACTAGAACTAGTGCGCTAGTGATCCAGATGGGTATCGTCCCTTTTTCACTTAGCTGGATTAACGACTGCAACACTAACGAAACATGATATTAGAGGGTCGTGGCCTTCTAAGCCACGTGATATGAGGGTCGTGGCCTTCTAAACCACGTTTTCTGAGGGTCGTGGATTTCTAAGCCACGTTTCACCGAGACACGAGGATTCTAGGGTCTCACTCGAGCTAGATGATCCATAGGTGTTTTACCTATAGTGATCTACCATCTATGGCATGGTGCCTTCCGTCGGCATATGGAGGACCATTTGGGTGTTAGCGTGTGTGTGTGTATGTGTGTGTATGTGTGTGTGAGTTTGTGTGTGTGAGAGTGTGTGTGTGTGTGTGCCCATAATGAACTTTTCTCTTCCCCTTTAAAATTGTATCTGTGAAAAGACTTCTTTCTTTTGTGTTTCTAGTGTTTTCCTTTTCCTTTTGGTTTGTAAATATTTTCTTCAAAAGAATTTTGAACATATAAATTTTAATAATCACATTAAATTGTCTCTTGATGTTATGGTATCAAACTTATTCTCGGTGGCATCCTACTGGGCATGTAGCTCACACCCTACATACACACTTGGTTGTATGTAGTTTCTTGTTTCTTGTGTATTCCAGGTTATGCATTGTGATCAGTGATGGTGGTTCATGTTGCAGTTGGTCTTCTCATGCAGAATGGTGTTGATGTGGCCTCCCTTCTGCTGGGAGGTTTGAGTATAAGTTTTAGTGTCTGCTGACGTCTTTTCTTTTTAGTTATTGTTTCAAGTTGTATACTTTAAACTTGTTCATAGTTTAAAGGAATGTTTTTTTGTCTATTTCTAATTTCAATTTATCGATCTGGTTAGTTGTTTTTCTGTCTTTTATCTCAGGTAAAATCATTCCCATGTGCTAGTTTTGATACCCGGGAACTTGTGCCAGCCCGTGGGGATCAGGAACGCCCATCGAGTCATGACGCGGACCGGGTCGGGCGCCGGGTCCGATGGCGACTCGGCCTGGTTCGTGACATAATGGTATCAGAGGGAGGTTTTCTCTCTTGGGTCGTTTCCTTTTGGGATAGAGTCATGGTAGACTTGAGTTAAGGTTGTTGGGACTCAACGTCCTGACTACGAGAAATGTATCTGGCCAGCACACCTCGTGGCGGGACTCGAGTTACCAAAGTATTTTGAGGTTTGTCTGAGTTTTTGGTCCTTGTAAATGATCATGTCTAAGGGAAATGAAAAGGGAGGAAGGTCAGTGGGCTTAGTGAGCTCGCAGGGTCCGGAAATCCTTGTGGAGCCGGGGAAACTTTCCTAAAATACTCTCTGAGGCTAGTGGAGAGATTGGTGTATGGCCACCAACCATATTTTCCAATCACCCATTGTCCCTAGTTTCTTCCTGCTTTGTTTCTCGTATCTTTGTTTTTGAATCGTGGAAATTTGGTTTCTTATGTAAAAATGTTTTTGTCTTGGAAAATGTTTTCAAATGAAGCACTTTAAAGATGAAATGGTGTGCGAGGTTTGAAAAGCGTGGGTTGGATGTTTAGGATTTGAGAAAAAGGAAAGGGTTTGGTTTTGATCCTTGGCGTTCTCGTGGGAAACCACATGGGTGAGTATATACAAAAAGGGGAATGGTTAATGGCACGAGCGGATGAGTGCTTGGATGGATATCAGGTGGGTGCCAGTGCGGCATGAGAACATGCATGTGCGAGGCCCATGGGACACCATTTGTGTTTGTGCAACCCACTGGCTTTGCTTAATTTCAAAATGTTTTGTTAAAGGAAAAATTTGGTGTTTTAGTAAATGGTGTTTGTGTGGCGTGTCCTTGTGTTTTTTAGATGATGGATGTGTGGCGTTTTGAGCTGATTATTATTTCTAAATGGTTTGTGTCCCGAGTTTGAGTTCTTATTTGTAAGTGGGTATGCAAGCGTGTGGTTAGTAAATTCATTTGAAGAGTACATCGGGTTGCCCTTTCAGTGGTTTCCCCTGCACGTTTGGTGTTTTCTTGTGGTATGTCTTAACCATTGGCCGGCACTCCAGTTGATTGAAGGACTCTCTTTTTGAATTCTATAATTGAACCCACCTCTCCTTTTTACAACTAGGTGGATCCTCTCATAGCGGGACGACAGATGCGAGGGGAGTTGAAGGTAATTTTGTTCATTTGAGTTGTCCGAGTCATTGGGTATGAGGTTTTACGTCGTCATGTTTGAAGGTTCCCCCTGGAAACGGCGAAAGGAAATATAGTGGGGATGGGTGAAGGCGGTTCATAATTTTTAGTGTTGACCAATGTCTTGAAGGGATTTGTAGTATTTACACCGGCCACAAGGGTCATGTTCGGTGACTTCTTGCAGCGTGAGATCTCTTTGATAGTCAACGGTGGTTTGGAAGCAACCCTAAGTCGTCGGTGTAGCCTATCGTTCTAAACGACCTCTGGTCTTTGGTTTGTTTTGTTTAAAGAATGGTTCGTGTTAGGCTACTAGTGGGGCAGACCCAGTCACATGGGGATGCTACGTTCAACTGTAGGAATCATGTGTTGTTTAAGACCCAGTTTGAAGTCCCTCTCTGTATAATGTTCCTCTCAATAGAAATGATCATGTTCAGGTGACGATTTGTGGTGTCGTGCTCTCGTCTAGTGTGACAAAGGGTGATGTGCATGCACCATTAAAGCTCTTGTGTTGGTTAATGTTCAGTGTAAAACCAGTTGGACGTCGTAATGGGTTGTGGTCGCTGGTGTTTCCTTGGTTGCAGTGTGGTTGCGTGTGACACCAAAAGGAGAAGCTCCGTTCGGAAGTCTTCCATGCCTGACTATGAGGCAGATGATGCTTCAAACATCATGTCTCTAGCCATAGGACTCGGAGTGAAGATGGCACGTGGTAAAGACCCCCATGTGTGTACGAGACCCAACCTTTTATCTGTCATCGGTGTGAAAATTAGAGGCAGTTTATATTGTTTCTATGGTTGTTCCATTCCAAACGAACCATCTGGCTGTGTAAGGTTTCCATGACTAGGTGGAGGAGTGTTCTTCATGTTGCCTTAAATTCTTGGGGGTTGCGTCCCACTGGATGTAATCACTTTATGGGTCTTTATGGGGTATGTTGGTTAATTCAGTATCAAAGTTGAATGAGGCTCATCTAGGGATGTGGAGATTCCAGTTTTTCTTGGGTCATGCTGTTGACGCCCCAGTGGTTGGGCCCCTCCCTCCCCACCCCTTGTGGTGGGGTGTTTGGTCACCATCAATAATTTTTCAATGTTATGTATCCTCTGTTCGTTCTAATGGCGGTGATACCCATGATGGGTCTCGCACAAAGGTCTCTTGAATGAATCAGTGTTGGCCTTTCCTTAATGGTGGGGAGTCCACCCATACCTCTCCATATTGGTATTCTAGTCTCGTCCTAGGCGTTGGTAGGTTCTTAATGGTGGGGAGACCCACATTGGGTCTCACACAAATATCTCTTGAATGAATCAGTGCTGGACTTTTCTTTAAGGGCGGGGAGTCCACTCGAACCTCCCCGTGTCGGTTTTCCAGTCTCGTCTCGAGCGTCAGTGAGTTTCTAATGGTGGGGAGCCCCTCAGGGCCTCCCCATGCTGAAATTTTTCTTCTGTTTTTAAATATGGTTTTGTCATAAGTGATAAGTATGTTCCATGGACGTGGTCTGACTTTTTCTGCTGATTCCAACAAAATGGTGCGATTTTTGTTTGATAATGTTTGATTTGTTTCGTCTGATGAGGTTGGTTTTCACGGGTGCGAGAGTCGTTTTCCATGATTAGTCAACTGGAGGTGTTTTAACCCTTAGGGGTGGGAGACACATATGAGGAAGTATTTTTACGCATTTCTTGAAGTTTCCATTAAGTCACTCTCTCTGAGCACGGTTTTTGTTTGCCTCTCTTTGCTTGATGTTTGTGGGGAGCCCCTTTGAATCTAAAGGGAGTGTATATTTTCTGTTGTGGGGTTTTGTTCTGTTTGTGGCTTTCCGGGGACCGAAAGCCTTATGGTGGGGAGAATTGTCACACCCATCATTTCTAATTTATTTATTTTGCTAATTTTCCTTGCTTCGTGTAGTCAGGGTCGAGGCCCGACATAAAATTTCTAAGTTCTTATTTAAAAACATGTGTTTTGACCTTGACTACATCCTACGCACCGCGGTCGAAGCCGTGCGGCCTCGCATGGGTCGTCGCGCGACCCCGCCTGGTCACTACATGCCTTGCCGATGTTCAATTAACAAAATAAGATGAATTATGAATGGTTTTGATAATAATAATATTATTAATATCACATGACGATACTATTATTATTATTATTATTATTATTATTATTATTATTATTATTATAAAGACTGCTTCTGGTTTATCATCACCGGGCGTATGGGCAGGGCACGGTTTTGAGACCGCGCGGTCCTCCTAACTTTCAAAATGAGTTAAAAACATAACCGGATAATGAAATAATAAGGAATAATGAGTTTTAAATAAAATGGAAATAAAAAGTTTAATAAAAATTAATAAATTGTTTAATGATAATAATAATAATATTGTTTGAGATTAATAAATGTTATGTTTAAGATTATGTGATGCTATTACAATTTTTATTATTATTATACCACTTATTTCTTTTATTTCTTTTATTTCTTATTTGTTTATTATTATTATAGGTATTATTTTATTTTTATTTCATTTATTTTAGGGTTTCGTTGATTCTTTTTTTTCTTTTATTATTTCTCTCTCCCTCCCCACACTCTCTCCCATCGGGCCCCACCCCCATCCCTTTTTTGTTTTCCCCCTAGAAACCCTATGCGTCGTGCCCTCCTCTCCATGTGGCCTCCTTCCGGCGAACCCCCGACGCCCCCCTGCTCGTACTCCAACTCTCACGTCCGGACACCGCCTCCTGCTAGGACCACTTCCTCCACCTTCGGCACGGCTCCTTTTCCCGTCACGTGCCCGCTCATCAGACCAGCCGCACCCCCTTCCCCGTCGTGCACCGCATCTCAGATCTCCCTTAATTCCCTTGTCTAGCAGAGGCACAACCCTCCCGGAACCCTTGTGCCGCACCCCTTGTTGCCTCCTACTCAAAATCGGGCCGCATCCCATGGTGTACCCCTTCCCCGCATCTCTATTCCATCACGCCCAGCCCCCATGGCGCACTACCTCCCCGGTCGGACCTGCAAAAACAGCCCTCTGACCTCCTCCTTCTTCCTAAACCCTTCGCGACGACTCACCCCCCTCCTAGACGGACCTCCACCGGCGCAGCACCACCATCCGGAAAACCACACTGGTTTGTACATTTGAGATTTCCTCTTTTTTTTTTCATTCATTTATTTTCGATATTTGATGTTAGTTCTACAATGGGTTTTGATTCTGGATTTGAGGTTTAATGGTTTGTTTTGGGGCATTAATTTGAGGGTTTTGGGTTTGGATTCATGTTTTTTTTGGGTTCGTGTTAGGTTCAGTGTGGTGCAAACGGCACACGATTAAAGTTGTGCGCTGCAATATGAAGTTTTCACTCCAATTTTGAGGATTTATACATGCCGGTAGGTGGTTCCATGCCATACCATCTTTAGATAATTTAATTTCTCATTAATTAAATTATAATGTGTTCTAGTGATAAATTGCGTGATGCGAATTTTATTTGTGGACGTGCTTCGATATGCATATTGATGAATTTGAGTTGTTTTTATGTAAATGCAAACAATTTTCATGTTTTTTATATTGTTGGAATTTTCAGACACGTTATAGTTAATTTTTTAGGGTGTACAAATTGTGTTTTCAAGAACGCTTGAGGTACGAATGTTATTAAACTAAGTTTTTCAAAAGAAGGTAAACTATTTCGACGTGTTAATTTTTATTGTGAACATTGAGTATGTTTTAGGGGTGTGAATGATGTTTTAGAGGGTTTGGGATGTGCAATTGATTTTCAAATGGTACTGGCATCTAAAATTTGTGTTTTTTAAAGTGAGGTCTTGTGGAATGCATATGTGATGTTTTATTAATTGATAAATTGTTTAATTAAGTGTCTTTTGAGATGCGGAACATGGTTAGGAAGGTTTTTGGGGTTGTTTGGTAGGTTCGAAATTTGTTTTCAAGTTCTTTGAGGTGTCTATGTAATTAAATGTAGATTTTCTAAGAAAAAAAGTCACTAGTGGTCTGTTTGTCGTGTTGTGTAATTTTGGAATTAAATTGAAAATCTTTTGAACAATGGGAAAACATGTTTTGGTTTGTACAAGCTGCACTTTTGGTTTTAAAGAAACATTATTATATGAAATCGAGTTCATATTTCCTATGCAAACCTTTGATTACTAATTTTAAGTGTTTTATAAATTATTAATTTCACTTATTAGATTATATGTGGAGTGAGAGAGTTATGTTTGACAGAATTATGTGGGCGTTATGTTTTTAAAGGGATTCTTACATGTGGAATGGGGAATGCCTCATGTGAATACTCTTATTGTGCTATTTAGAAATGTTCTTAAAATTGTTTAAATAGTTTACCAAGTCATGCAATTGATCCGAACTATGTTAAAAAATGGTTTTGGTGTGCATGTGTTTGCTATTAAATGGTCTTTGGGTATGCAAGCAGTGACCTGTATGTGTAAGGTTTTGTTTGGTTCGGGATATGTGAATGTGATGTACCTTAAGTGAATGTGAAACTTGATTGAGCACAAGGGAAAACCCTGGGTATCGAGGTGGGAGAACTAGAACTAGTGCGCTAGTGAACCAGATGGGTACCGTCCCTGTTTCACTTAGCTGGATTGACGACTGAAACACTAACTAAACATGATATCTGAGGTTCATGGCCTTCTAAGACATGTGTTCTGAGGGTCGTGGCTTCTAATCCAAGTTTTCTGAGGTTCATGGCCTTCTAAGCCACGTTTCACCGAGACACGAGGTTTCTAGGGTCCCACTGGAGCTAGATGATCCTTAGGGGTTTTACCTATAGTGCTCTACCATCTATGGCATGGTGCCTTCCGTCGGCATATGGAGGACCATTTGGGTGTTAGCGTTTGTGCGTGTGTGTGTGTGTGTATGTGTGTGTGAGTGTGTGTGTGTGAGAGTGTGTGTGTGTGTGTGACCATAATGAAATTTTCTCTTCCCCTTTAAAATTGTGTCTATGAAATGAGTTCTTTCTTTTGTGTTTCCAGTGTTTTCCTTTGGCTTTTGGTTTTAAATCCTTTATTCAAAATAATTTTGAACATATAAATTTGAATAAGAACTTTAAATTTTCTTTTGATGTTATGGCATGGAACTTATTCTCGATGGCATCCTACCGGGCCTGTAGCTCACACCCTACATACATACTTGGGTGTATGTTTTTTCTTGTTTCTTGTGTATTCCAGGTAATGCGTTGTGCTTAGTGATGGTGGTTCATGTTGCAGTTGGTCTTCTCATGAAGAATGGTGTTGATATGGCCTCCCTTCTGCCGGGAGGTTTGAGTATAAGTTTTAGTGTCTGCTGACATCATTTCTTTTTAGTTATTGTTTCATGTTTTAGACATTAAACTTGTTCATAGTTTAAAGGCACGTTTTTTGTCTATTTCTAATTTCAATTTATCTATCTGGTTAGTTGTTTTTCTGTCTTTTATCTCGGGTAAAATTTTTCCCATGTGCTAGTTTTGATACTCGGTCACTTGTGCCAGCCCTTGGGGATCGGGAACGCCCTTAGGGTCATGTCGCGGACCGGGTCGAGCGCCGGTTCAGATGGCGACCCGACCTGGTTCGTGACAAAATCTCTCTCAAATACCTATGGGTTTCCATGATCCAATAAGTGTTATTCTATGAGTTATTTTTAATGTTTTAGAGCATCTATAATTGATTTCTTGGATGGGAAATCCCTACATATTTTATGAGGAAACATTTTTTTCTAGATATATTTGATTTGTATGGTTATGGTTTCTTATTATCATGATGCATAAGAGATGAGATTTTTTATTTTTATTTCCCATAAAAATAAATACAGTTCAAGGGAAAATCTATTAAATATGGAGTAAATCTAACAATCTTATTGCTTTGTTTCATTGATTAGACAAGTCCTACCCTCATCTCAGTTATATAAAATTATCATGTTTGAACAACCTATGGAGGGATATGGATAATATACATGTTTTTTAGGATAGCATAAGTATTCACCCATGGTTCATACGTTCTTATCTATCTTTTTCGTGATTTTTTTTAAAATATTATATTTGAAAATGCCGATATTTTCCATTATACCATTAACTTATAAATCATCAACTTCTTTATTACAATCTATATAAGAAGAACCCGTACTATGAGGTGTATTCATCATTAGAGAAGGGATCAATTCAGTGGAATACATTAAAAAAATCAAATAGGAGATCTCCATTCAATGAGGGTTATATTTTGTGGGCTGGTTCCCATTCTCCAGATACTAATGGATGAAATTTGGATGTTCTAGATTTTATGACAGATATTGTTGCAACTATTTTTTATGGTTTTTTTATATTTCCGTTGATTACATATACCTCAATGAGACATATTCAACGGTTTATACAAAGGTTTTGCGGTCATAACTGCTTTACAGAACATTTCAATAAAAGAGTAATGAACTTGGTCAATTATATTACAAGCCATAAAGCTATCATGATTCCATTCATTCGTAGGCAAGACATCATTCCAATTTCCACTACTATAAATACGGCCTTTATCAGTGGTAAAAATGGCATTTATCAGTGCTAGAAAATTGCTGATAAAGGTGCGAAGATAAAGGGGGGTCCCCTTAATCAGCGCTAAAAAAACGTTGATAAAAGTACCCCTTTATCAGCGCTTTTTTATCACTGATAAAGGGGTCATATATCAGCGCTTCCTTTATCAGCGCTTTAGTTTTAGCGATGATAATGGAGGCTTTTATCAGCGCTTATAAAAACTCGCTGATAAAAGTTTAAAAAAATTTAAAAAATTAAAAAAAATTAAAAAAAATTAAAAAATACTGCCAATCGGGGGGGGCTTTTATAACGCTTGAGCCCCCCTTTTACAGCGCTTTTCTACCCATGTACAGCACCCCACGCACCCCATGGACCCCCTTCACACTTTAACAGCGTTTTCTGCTATATTCCCCCATGCCTGCGCGCCCCTGCCTCCCCCAGGATTTGAACTCGAGACCTCCCCCCTACGCGCCTAGGCCTTTACCACTACTCTATTTTGATTTTTCTTCCAATTCAAGATATTTATATATATATATATAGTTATATTAATATACATAGTTATATAAATATATATATATAGTTATATTAATATATATCTATATCTATATATATATATTTAGTTATATTTATTTGTACAATAATATATATTTATATTAATATATAAATATAGTTATATTAACATATATATAGTTATATTAAAATATATATAGTTATATGAATACATATATATATATAGTTATATTAATATATATATATAGTTATATTAATATATATAGTGATATTAATATATATATTTATATTGATATTAATATATATATTTATAGTAATACTAATATATATATATGTAGTTATATTAATATATATATAGTTATTAGATTATTATATATATAGTTAGATTAATATATATATATAATGTTAGATTAATATATATATATATATAGTTAGATTAATATATAGGTATATAAATATTGATTTATTTGTATTTTAAATAAAATGGATGTTAGTTATTATTTATATAAAGCTAATATATTTTATATGTAAATATATTTTATTATTTATATTTATAATTAAATTTTTTGGTGTGAATATTTAAAAAATATGTACATATAAGTATATATTCGATTATAAATAGTAGTGCATTATAAAAAACGATAAAATTTCAAAGGAATAATATCAATATGAATCTAATACCTTGTAATAAATTCAGACCCCACCAAAAAAATCTAATAATACCCCCTTAAACGAGGCTGAAAATCCAAAAAATTTTAAAAAATCGGGGTACCCCGACTAAAAACTCAGTTTTGAAGGCCTTATGGGCCTCTTTTGGCCTCGAAAATTTCTTAATAGGGGATTTCCGATGTCACAGCGACGTAGAACTTGTCGCAGGATTCGATTTGATATGTCGTAGAGCTCAAATGGACAACTAGAACAAAAGTTATGGCCGGTTGAAGTTTGAGTTGTGTTTTCAACATATTTTGGATCTTTTTTTAATTTTTTTAATTTTTTTAGTCTTAAATTTGTTATTAAATGACTATTACTCCATAATTATTAGAAAATTATTAATTAAAAATATTTTTTTAATTTTTTAAGAAGCCATATTCCCTAAATATCTTATATATTAATTATAATAAGTGTAAATGTACATTTATACTTATCAAAAATATATTTACAAATTATATATTATATTTATATATCAAGATAACTATATTTATATATTAATATTTTAATATATTTTTTTAATTTTGTTTTTGAATCCAACCCTTTATCGGCTCTTCTAAAAAAAGCACTGATAAAGGCCCCCCCTTTATCAGCTCTACTAAACAAGCACTGATAAAGGGGTGTGTTTATCAGTGCTTTTTTAGCGATGATAAAGGCACCCTTTATCACCGCTTTTTTGAGCGCTGATAAAGGAACTCCCCATTTTCAACGCTTTTTCGTTAGCGCTGATAGGGGGGTGCTGCGAAAAACTGTTTTTGTGGTAGTGTACATGCATATTCAATTTGGGTGAAGGATACCCAGTTCACCTATGTTTGGGACATTCCTAATACAACCTATATAAAATAATCCATGGTATGGTGTATGTATTTTAAGGAAAATCAGTATGGTATGGTGTGTTCTAGCCTCCTATGAAAAGGGAAATAGTCAGGGTGGTCCATGAAGTCGACATCATTGGGATTATTATGTTCTGGTAGCATGAGGTAGTTACATTACAATGTTATAAGGGAATAAACAATAATTTGTTAATTTTTAATGGAATACACATATTTCATACATTCTTCAAATAATGGAAAAATATTTTCACTCTTCACATTAGGTAGAGTATTTATTTTGCTGTTATTGCTGCTTGGTGTGCATTGATAGGGTATTTGAGAACATACAAGGTTTCTGGATGAAACATAATATTAGTTTGAAGGAAAAATCAATGATTATAATATACCGTGATTTTTTCCATTTTTCATGTTCATAGGTTTCAATTTGGGATGATTTCATTGAATGGAATCTTTTGGGCATTTGGTTGGTTTTGGAAAACTCATGTAATCCTCTTGATTATTTAATAAGGATTGATCCTGTTTTTTGATCCCCATTATTATTCTCACCTCAAATTTTTAAAATATCTCTTATAAGATTATAATACTATTTGAGTGCATTAACCCATTACACAATGTGATGTTATGAGAGAACCATTGATTTTCATACTGATTTCAATTGTTGAGGTTGAAAACCATCAATTACAATAACATGAAGATGAATTTATAATGGAATTTACAATAAATATATTATTGAGTCGTACCCTACTATAAGGATATTATACCAGATGAATCAGAAAAGAACAATATTCTACATAAAACAACTCAGTTTCATTACTTATTTTAGTGTCAATGTCCAATTTTCAAGTCGTATTGGGACACGAAGAGCATAAGGTTCTTTTCTTTATCTCCCATGTCATTGAAGGTAGAAGAAAACAAAATACCTAATTTGTATTTGGGGGATATTATCATCCACTTATTCAGGTTAAATATTCATTTTCAGGGTTCTATGTGGTGATTATCCCTTCTGTGGATTGAATACGATTAGGTTGGGATACAATAGTGCTAATGAGATCTGTCAAAATATTATTTTGGACCACCACTCATTTATAGGGAATAGATTATTAGAAATTTTATGGACCCATTTTATATACAATTGATTGTAAATCCATTCTATCAAAAAATAAAAACCATGATTTGGGAAAGGCTATCACCAAATAAGAGGTATGTCATTATAACCTTCATCTTCCTCATTTATGTAGAGTTGTTTTCTGCAAGAAGACATAGACTGAATCTTGATATCTTCTCAAAGTGGAGGAATAGATATATCCTAATTTTTATTAGGATGTATATTTAACTCTATTGATAGGATTTATTCTCTACATGGTGGTGAGTGGGATGTGTCCACAACATTAGTAATTTTTATAATTTCATTGAGAATTTTGAAACTCATAACTCAATGTTTAATGTTTCTTGATCCTTATCTTATTTTATGTTTGGGAAACAATAGTTTATTCATCTACATTACCTACCTACTCGGTAATGGATTCCATGTTTCATCCCTTTATTTGTATGTCTTGTTCTTTGTCATTTTCATGATTTATAGTGAAAATTTTCAATGATGCATACCTTTAGGTAGTACTGAACCGATTACATATGATTTATAATGGTTATTTGGATCCTATTTATCATACATGAATGGATTACTCAAAGACATTTATCTAACTCCGGGTCTAATTGGAAAATTATTCTTATAACCCTTAAGAGGGTTTATTTCAATTTCTAATCATTTCCCTATCTCGATTTTACATATTTACCTTAAAGTGATTCCTTTCAAATTTTTGTTGGTGAAACCATAATAATGAGTTGTATGTGATGGTGGGATGAATGAATGTGGTTCTGGATAATAGTCTTCACCTAATATCCTAGAAAACACAAATGATTTTTTTGGATAAATATGATGATAATTGTTCCTTAACATTTCGAATGAGGGGTGATATAGGGACCCTATTTTGAATCTTTTTTGATTAAATAATATAGTATTTAAGAATACTTGGAATAATATTGAGATAAAAATTTCCCCATTTCTAGAGGAGGGGGTTTATTTTCAACAATCATCAACTTCTGTAGTACCACGATAGGCTGTGATTACTATGGTGGTGTTCACTCAGATTAAAATTAACTATATCAATAGGATGAAGAAGATTATGGGCTTCCATTTATTTCTCCATAACCCTCTAGAGGTGTAATGATTATAGTGGTGGATATTATTATAAAAATTCCCCCTCATCCCTATAGATATGGTTTTCTCTTAAATAGTTATTATATTGCATTCTGCTGCATTAAGCATTTTTTTGGGGAATCTTTCTCATGCATGGGCCTGGTGAAATGTCATCATGTGATGTGAGTCACTTCCTCTATAAAAATGATGGGTAGTTGAAAAATGTGAAAACTACGTTTGTGGTGTTTCCCACTAGTTTGGAGAAGAGTATTTAAGGTGTATGATGGAATCTTTGTCTATTCAATTGTGACTTAATTCCACTATCAATGTTGATGATATATACTTAAATGACCATCGATATCATGTGTTACCAAGTCCCTTAATCTCTCTTAAAGTAATGGAAATAGGGTATTCCATATTTGTCTATCATTAGATTACTAGAGGATAAAATATAGTGAAATGACACATAACTGACCCATCATCGGTTAAAAACATCCAATATGACTATAGAAATCGGATTATGGAGTCTTCTAAGGTGTATATTTATACATTCCATACATTTATTCCATTCGCCTTCCATCATGGGCCTTGAGGCATGGGTAATGTGGCCATGTATAGCATACAGAATATTTTATTTATGATGTGGAGGGTAACATTATATCCTTAATAATGGATGTGTATAACCATGAAACACTTATGGTTCTCCCGCATATTCAACAATAAGTAAGGCATGAATGCCTATTCTGGATATTCCTAGATCATGTACTCATATATAGTGACTATATATAACATGGATGAAAGGTTTTTTGTATATATAATTCTTATTTCCATGTTATCTTTATGTGTATTATTGATATATTATTTAACCTAGTAAGACCGTAGTGGTCATTTCCCTATGTCACATTCTGAACATACAATGATAGTTTAGATAGTTGTTTGGGATCAATATATAGTTATACCTAGTGTTTTTAGAAATAAAATATTAAATGTTTTCATTTAAATTATACGATTTCCTTTTCCAGGTGATAATTATAATGGGGAGGATGTCCATGATAGATATTTCAAGTAGGGTCCTAAATCCCCATCTATATACTTTGGTGGGGACTATTGATAATGATATTTCCATCTAATATGGATGCAGATTTGGAAGACCCATGTGGTGTTGAATATATGTGCTGTATTTCCTTGAGAAAACTAGCATTAAGTAGATCTGGAATATGAGTTTCAAGAGAAATTGTTGTTGGAATGTGCTAACCTATATTTTCTGGTTGTGCATGGATATGTGCCTCCATTATGACAGTCACAATAATATATAAGTTATTTTCTATTATTATATTAATATGATGTAATTTTATATAATCATCTACAATATTAAAGTAATCATATATATCCTAGTTTGAGTTATGATCCATCTCATGGGTGGTTACAATAATATACTTTTCAACAATGGTTGAAGTGGGGGATGATCTCATTAAATAGATGCATTCAACATCATAATATGATGACGGAACATCAAAATTGGATAATGGTTATAAGAATTCAATTATTTTTCAATTTATGTATTCTAGTGTACACATTCATCGGGGGGGTTGGGATATTTTCCTTTCTACCATACAATAATGGAGTTTGATAACAATCTTCATCCATATAGATATAGGACCTCCATGTGGTTATTTTCAACATGTAATATATATATTCATTTATAGTGGGGATATAATCCTTGTCATGGTAATTTTTTATTTATCACTGCAATTATTTGATAGGAATGTCTTCCTGTATAAAAAGATTTTTAAACCATGGTTGGAGATAAACAATTAGAAAATGAATACGAGACTTGTATAATGCATGATACATTATCAGTATATTCGAACTATCCACATAGTTGGGATCTATAATGTGATTGTTCTTTTCTGTTTCCACCATTTCAAATAGGTCATAGTGATGTGATACTATGGCTATTGGGAAATTATTATATGCATGTCCTTGTATCTGCATCAATTATGGAATATTCAGGTAGAGTTCATCTATTTTTAAAAGGTTATATTGGAACTTTAGTGGAGTATCTATTTTTATATAAACATATAAATTCACAATATTCATGTTATTTTTGATGATATATTCATGTTATGTGGGGAAATAATCCCACTTTTTCCAACTAAATCCATCAATCATGATGATGGGTTTCATTAATGAGGGTGGATATATGTGCCTCCCTCATACTAGTTGTTGCAATATGTGGATGAAATGATATGTGTGAGAAGGGATATGAGACAGCTCGATTACAAGAACGGACCATGTCAAGAAGGATTATTTCTAGATGTATAAATTATTTCCACTCCCATTGATTTGTCGCTTATTGTTAATGTAGATATTGGAATGAGTTTCAAGGGTTTTCTCCTTTTTGGTAATTCCATAACTTTGTGACTGAGATACATTGGAGGGATTGTTGTTATTAGGCTGGCTGAAAGTATCCCTCATAAGTTTTTCCATATATGAGATTAAGAGGTAGTCTAATCATATTTCTAGCATCCTATTGTAATGGTGGTGTTTATTGTCACACTTTCGGGATATGATTGTGAAGTTGTTGGAATTTGGGAAATGATTCATCAGCTTCATTTCATAATTATTTTAATGATATGGGATATTATGATTCAGAACATTTGTTCATATACATGTAAACTTAAAATTAAATATCACACATCCTTGGTATTATTCCTTGACCATCATGTTTTCCACTCAAAGACGAAGGTGTCCTGTGTGTGACATTGATATGTGATCCAGAGAGGTAGCTGTTATAGGTGAGGTTCTTGAACCTTCACCTGATGAAGAAATAATCTTGGGTAAAGGAGGTATTTTTGAGACTAGTATATTTATTCAAAAATATGATAAAAAACAATGTCTCTAATAGATTCATGATAACAATTAAGAAAAAATCTCACATATATAAATGAATTATTGAACAATTTGTTTGTTTTTATTGGTGTTTCAACAATATAAATTGCTTGGAATGTATTAATTGAAATTACATATTTTATAGGAATTTATAATTAATTTTTGTAACAATATTAATTATCATTGGGTTCACCATTTTTTTGTTAATGCGGTGTGTGGGAGAAAAATGTCATGTAATTTGAAAATAATCATTCTTTTATTATTAAAACATTTATGTTGAGATCAAAAATTATGTTCCTGATCAATCATAGTGCATGAAAATAGGTGGGGGAGATTATGGATTCAAAATAATAGATGTTGGGTTCACTATTTTTGTCTCTCATTAAAAGTTACAATTAAAACAATAACCAAAATAATTTATAGTATTTATATCCGAAAGAAATCTGGGGAAAACTAACCAAAATACGATATAAAATGGTACATGAACTGGTTTTCCATAAACCTGAAGAGAATTATAGATCTCCATGGGCTGGTGACAAGAACCATGAAATCAATAAAACAAAATTATATATGATTTCTCTTAAAAAATATAGTATAATTATTCAATTATGATACATCATCAGATATAAAATTTAATATATACATATCAATTTACAAAGGGGAAATAATGAAACTAAAATGGATGTATAAAAAAACCTTTCTTTTGATGGTCCATGAAGACTCACTATGTCCCAATTCACCAACCCTTGTTCTCCCTTTTTCAAAACCACAGATAAAGGTAAGACCACAAACACCAAGTTTAAGATAATAATGGGATTCCAATCCCAAATTTACATGAATGGTGTGACCAAAAGGTCCCAGTAGGACCCAACATAAATAATATGAATTTATATGAAATCATAATTCAGAAATTCAAGATTTCGAGTAACAATAAGAGAGTAAGGGAATTAGTTTAAAAATTGAGTTTTAAAATTTTAATTAACATTTATCAAACTAAAAATATAAACCATGCCATTCCACCATTTCAAAATAGATCATTTTCTTGAAATGATCTAAAAAACATTTTTTAAACTAAATTACGATAATATATAGATAATTATAATATACAAAAAATATATAATGATGATTATGATTCTATAAAATAAGGTTTTGGTGGATACTAACTATAAATGAAGTAAGGAAGGAATTTCTCTTGTGAAATAGTGAAAATAATTTTTGTGATGTATCGAGATCAGTTATATTGATGTCATTGGTATGACCAAGGAATGATAGTGAATCTACCTCAAATTATTTAATCAAATAAATATAGGAATAATGGTCAAACACATAGTCTCAAGGGTCTCAATAAAACAAATTCCATGCACACCTTCTTTCATGGCCTCAAATCCATAGTCTGAATGTTTCACATTTTCTATATATCCACTATAATGTTGTGTGTTCACTAGTGAATCATATATTTATTTCCTCCCATTAAAAAATCATTGTTTACATGAATAAAAAAAATGGGAATGATATACATGTTGTGAGGATAACAAGAGGATCATAATTGGAAACATCTCATACTCACACCCCAAACTCATTCAAAAATAAAAACTATTTTTCAACCGCAAAATAATGGGATGAATAAGAAAAAAATGATATCATGAAGTCATTATCACAAGGGATAATTATCGTAATGTTCCAATCAGAACATCATGAATATTAAATTTCAATTCAATAACATTTATAAAATTCAATATTCCAAAGGGTAACAATACTTGATTCTTATCACAATTTAGTATAAAAATTACAACTGATCCTTTAAATAATAATTTATATTATTAAACATGAAGTATTATAATTTCCAAAATGTATTGAATACATATCAAAACATGGTATTACACCCTCGTTCTAGGAACATATGTCATTTATTTTAAATAAACCAATAACACCAATTCCAAAACCATTATAATATCCATTAAATTGTGTTCTAGGTCATTTTATATGTTCAATAATTCTTATCTATTTAGAAATAAAAAAAATTTCAATTAATATAATTTTAAAAAAAATATGTCTATTTAATAAATTAAAACTCATACCATGGCCCTAAATATAACAAAAAAATCCATTACATGTTCATTGACAAAAAACATATAAATAAAATATTCATTTTTTTAGAATTATCATTATTATAGCAATTAATTTCATGCAATGGTCAATTTAAAATAAAATAGGTCAATTTTTTTATGGAATCATATAATAATATTTCCTAAATAAATGTTAGAAATTTTTAAGTACATGTCTATGAGTTATTAAGAAAAAATGAATTGAAAAATGAATAAAATTATAGAAACACATACTTGTATTATTTGGAATCCAACCGCAACTGATATGATATTTGTGATTGTAACACCCTATTATTTTGGGAATTATTATTTTCTAAATAATATAATATTTCAATATTTTTCATTTCACATGAATCTGTAAAATCTTATATATATATCTTAAAGAACTAATTCAAACATTCATTTCAGATGCAATACCATATTGGCTTGCACAACAAGAAATACTGACTGGGCGCACGATGCACACAACAATTAGTTTCTATGAAAAATCTATTTTTATTGTTATAATTATTTAAATAATATAAATATAACCTATATTTTCAACGAATTAAATTATCCTACGATTAATTTTTTTTAGATTGTATGAGAAACTTTATTATATGATAAATGGTGGAAATTATTGTCTTTTTGTTAAAAATTACCTTTCTATACAATTACATATAAATGATAAATTATATTATAAATATGGTTTAAGTTGAATTTATATTAATAATATATCCATTAAAACAATTAATTTCATTAGAATCAAAGTCACATTGAAACTGAATAAAAAATATTAACAATGTCTTGGACTTCTATCTTCTTTAAAACCCCACTATTTTGTCCCGTATACAAGATTAGAACTAATCTTAATTTTTCAGCATCTGTGATTGGAAATTAAAAAATATTATATAAATGATTTAATTAAGTATAATATTTATACACTAATAATAACATGTTATTTTTTTACAAAAATTATTATTAAATGTTATTAAAGGTAATCACTGTGGTTGATGATACATTAATCCAAATAAGGGATAAAACATTAAACCTACGGGCCTAAATGACCATGAAAATGGTATAACATCCATTTTAGGTCCAAATTTTTTGAATAATACTTCAATTATTGTGTTTTTATGGTTTTATGATAATTTTTTGAATTATAAACATGTGCAAATCTAATTTGTTTTATAAAACATCCAGGTCAGTCTTTCCCTTTAAAAGGCCACAACCTCAAACCATTAATCAATACTCTCAAGCCTCTTAAGTTCTTACATTACCAACCCAAATTTCCACCCCAAAATACTCCATTAATAAATTATTATTCCTTTGGGAATAATGTATTTAAGGTAATCCTTTTCGCACAAACCAAAATAATTTACCTGATTAAGAGTTAACATCTTCTTTCAAACTCTTTTACTTTATTTTCCTTCTCCACCACCTATACACTATTTATTCACTTATATTGTGATAAAACCAATATAATAAATATACTTGTATGTTTTAATTTAGTTTTCCTGACCTAAATGTACACATACCCCTATCTAATGGATGTTTACCATAATGATTTTGTGTACGTTGGACAACTACCTCCCGAAACAATGATTTTCAATTTCTCCCTTGCCACCAATAATGATGGCCATTATATTGGATTATATTTTTATATATGTAATATAATATATTTAATATGCATTTATCCTTATTTATTCCATTTAAAATACACATATACTAACCATCCATTTGGATTGAATATGATAATCTATATTTAGAATGTATGACTACAACACCCTCAAAGCATTTTGATTTGATCACACACCACAAGGAATGTATTAAGGCTGATTTTAAGGAACATTTAATATAAAAATACGATATAATAATTATTCTATAATAATTATATATTTATATAAATACACAAACATATATATATACATATATAATTTTCATTCATTATTTTAATACGACAATAAAAACCTGAATCATTGTTCATGAATACGTACGGCTTACCATCTCCATAGACGATGTATTGGATTTCAAACATCTACATGATATAAATTATTATAATATATATATACTAGATATTAATTATATTTATAGAATGATATAAATTTTTTGAATCATGCTATAATTATTAGAGTCAACAGTATAACAAATTATGAGACATGCGAAAAACAAATCCAATATTAAACAATGTGAAACATTAACAAACAAACGTTAACAAGCATGTAATATAAGGTAATAGTCAACCCATAAATAGAATTATGTATAATTATATTTTTAATTAAATTATAATAATAAATGTATATTCATTATACATGAAGCTTGTATGAGTACAAAGAGTGTTTAGATACAAGGTAAGGGAATTTCATCTCACATTTAATTTCTGTAAGATACAACATATGTTTAACTGTCATTTATTTTTTTACATGTATGTACTATTTATGACTTTATTTTATTTATCATGTAATTATAATTTTGTGTATTCAAATTTTCATTTTACTATCCTTCTTCTATGAGGTTTATCTTTCAAAAGTTACTGAATCAGTAAACCAGTTTTGTCTCAATTTTCATTCATTGATTTTCATGTTTTTTTATGAACTTAAGATCTTCATTAAGTTGAATATAATTATATTTTATATTATATAACATTAATATAATTATTTTTATTATATATGAATCTTTATTTAATTTCCTTAATTTTTACATGGATAGTATGATGACAAATTACTATGTTAGAAGAGTTTATTTAGACAATCTCATCACTTTTTGAGATAGTTTATCTTATTGCTTCTGTTAAGGAATTATTATGATCCATCTCTCTATTATATTCTCTAGTTTAATTCATATATGATATTTCATGATATATTCATGTATTATTACCTTATTACTCTATTTAATACATAATATTGTTAATAATTTGTTTTTAGGAAAGCCGACAATTAATCATTATTCGGTCAGAAATCTATGTCTTAGAAAATAGGGTTTGAAAAATATTATAAAATTGTACTATAATATTATAAATAAATTTATAATTTTTTTTTATTTTACCAATCCCATCAATGGAATATTCTTGTCACTTATTGAATATGTAATTCCTTTTATCATTCTAACTATGCAAAAAAATGTTTTTTTTACTTCGTACAACACGTATGAATTTACAGACTACCATTCCATTAATTATTTATTGTCATTATTAAAATGTTAATCTTGATGAAATTATGTAATAGTAATTTTTGAAGAATTTTTTTTGAAATGGTTTCAAGTCTTCAATATATTTTTTCCATATATTCTGTAAAAAATTAATTTTAAATGGTTTTATATATTAAAAAGCCTTTTTAATGAAGAATTGATATTTTCATCAAGAAATGTATTTGAAAGATATTAAATTACTATTTTACATCTAATATAACATACATTTATGTTCCTCATGAACTATTTGGGAATTATCTACAAGTTTTATTCATATCCTTTCATTGGATGGGTCAGGATTAATGTCATGGACTTTACGAGACCTATTTTTTCATTCAAAAGTTTTAGGTTTATGACATCTATTTCTCATTCTTGGGTTATGCTTCAATTAATTAGTAAGGAAACCAAATTTTTTCCCTTGGTTATGATTTGATGAAATTTTAATGATACACATTTAAATTTAGTGGAGATTATTTCATGATTATAAGTCCTATACATTTTTATGGGTCACGATACAATGAATGATTTATTATATTGTGGTACAAGTGTGAATGATTTTAATATGAGATAGGTGGGACCAAAATATCCCCCCAATGAGTTGGGAAATTATATGTTTTATATGATATAAAATGGTTCATAGGTTGTCACTGAATCCTAAAAATAAATACGGTTTGTGGTTGTAGCCCAAGAATAAATGGAATTAGGGTGTTTTGATTGAATCCCAAGCCCAAAAAGAATGATGGTGTACAGGATGTAGGCCAATACCAAATGAAAGAGGGTATACATGTAGAAACCCAAGCCAGAAAAGAAGGATATTCATGGGTTGTATCCCATGTTTAAATTTCGGTGGTACATGGATTACTAGCCTAAGCAGAAAGTTCGAACATGGGTCATATATGAAGCCTAACATCTTATAAAGGTCCTGGTAGGTATCCCTAACACAAACGGTCTTATTAAATATGTATTGGAAAAATACTATGTCTAATTCCATAGTTATGATTTCATAGATAATTATGTTAATTTCATTATGATTCATTTCTTATGAAATAGAAATCTGTATCCTAAAGATAATGTTTATGTCCTTTGGTATGCATCATATCATCTAAAATTGTTACAATCATGTTATCATACAACAATTTTCATGTTTATTAACACATGTAATCTTTGTTTTCCATTACTGAGCATCTATGATCAACCATTTATTCTATTTCATATCACCAGGTTATAATGATTGGTTATATGTAGATGTACTAAATTGGGATGGATAATTTTTTAGTAAAATATCCTTGAATTTTGGTAAAAGAAATAGTGAATGGTTCCCTGAAATACATCAATGTATGGACACTAAACATTGATGTGACTCAATCAAATATGTTCGTAGATGTAATGACTAAAAAAAATATATTTCGGGCATGACTCAGGGTATTATTGTACCATAAAATGGGCCATGATGCACATCTGGTTTGACACATCATGGGGGGTATGCATTTTAAATTCCCAGACACTTCTTGAAAAATCATGAAGGATTTAAATATAAGTTAGATAGTAATAACCATAGATAATCCAAAGGTTTCATATATTACAAATGGCTTCTTGATATATACATCATATAAGTAATTTATTTCATTAATATATGGTTTTATGTTATGATAAATATATCTTACACTATTATACTAGTTTATCCAATGAAATAAACCAGATGGAACTAGATTAATGTTGAATGAGATGGAATATCTTTTTATTAGTATTCAAATGAAATGATTAGTGGATAAAAGGATATTTATATTCTGAAAAATACTCTATTACGGTGTATGATTAAATATATTAGAATGCAGGAAATTTCTAATATGTTGAATAATAGAATGTTATACTTGAATAGAACGACACATAGAAAAAAAATATGCGTAATCGTCTTGTATTACTAGCAGAAGGGATGATGAACTTAAGGAATACCTAAAATGGAGGGTAATATGTTATCTGTGAAAAAAAGGTTCTGTGTGTGACGATTTGTCAAAGAGATCAATGTCTTATCTGTGGAGAACATGGGAATTTCCCAAAATAATTCATTGAGCTATGGATTTACATATAACCCATGTAAGGGCCCCTTTCATTACAAACAATAGAGTTGATAGATTTAAGTATATATGTATTGGGATTCACGAATTAATACTGGTGAGTTATGTGTTTATTTTATAGTTTAGTTTTTTTCTAATGATATAGAAGAATATATTGAATGGACATGATGGACTAGAAAGGTGATTACAAGAAAAAGAAAAATTTTGATTTTGGGAAGGTAATCCTTAATTGATTCATGGAATCATGTTATTCATTTTTAGATAAATATATACATTATAGGAATATCTAAATTATAGGTTTCAAATTGACCAGGAATTGATAATTGAAATAATTGTCTATGTCATCAAATTTAAAGTTGACAACTTTGTAGATTTATGTAATGTATCTAGTAATCACTGAAATAAGGAAGAATAAATTTTTTTCCCAAAGGATTTATGGTAATTTAGATTACATCCATGTTTTTATAGAATTTATGATTGGATCATTCACTTGATTAGAATGTGACCAAAAAGTTATAATTTTTGAAATACAAGGGAATCCATGTTAAACTAATTTCATGACTAATTTTCTAATGTTTTGGATTTTCACTTTTGAGAAAGGTTATAAGGTTTACCTTTCTTTAAATAATTAAGAAAATATTTCAGGGAAACTTTTGTGAACAGTTTTTTGTATATAACCTTGCTCAAAATATCTGTATTTATTAACCCTATTTCAAAGATGTCAAACATTTATATTTTTGTGAATATGAAATCATATAATTTGGGTGACAATAAATCTTTTCTTGCAATGCCGTGGATCTTGAACCCATGACTTAATGATGATAAGTGATTGATTCAATATGTTGGCCTACAAGATATCAAGGTTAATGTGTATTTATTTTTAAAGATAAAATATTAATGATGATCTAATAGTTTTAATTTTTATTTTTATATATTATTGCATGTTGTTTTTAAAGACAATTTGTTAGTTGTTATATTATTTATGGGGCTTATGATCCATTAAAATCATATTTTACTACTTTATTGATAAAATTTAATTTTTGGACATTCATTCCAAGAGGTAAATGATGTATTTGAAAATTTTCAAATCTTAACCTAATATTTAAATTTGTTTTATAGAAATTAATCAACAATTACTAAAGGTAATAAATTTGTTGCCAAAACATGTTGCCTGATAACAAAAAAAATTGTTCAACTAATGGAATATAGATTCATCACATATTTATGAATTTTAAGGCCTATGATTTACATAGATCTATCACATTTGTGTGATTGATTACCTCATTCACTCCCTGTAAATATTTACTCATTTTCTATATGTCGAATCTTCACTCCCAACATATTTTCTTCTATGTGAAAAAATAGTTATATGATTCCTTGGGTATCCATTATGGTTGAAAATTTTACTTTTATTGTGGGATATTTTAGAATCTATTTGTATGAGGATGGTTTTTATTAATCAATCTTTTATGTATCAAACTTTTTATAATCTACACAAATTTAAATTGAGAAATTCATTTCATGAGGGTATAATATATCACCTTAAAAACTTATGAATTATTTTATCCTATAATTTATATTTTCAATATTTTTTATTTAATAGGTCAATTGAAATAATATATATATATATATATATATATATTAAAACTATGTAAAATAGTCTTTTCACACATAAAAATTTCTTAACTAGCGCTATATTCAACACCATCATGATATATGATGCATGAGACAATGGTTTCTACAGAACATCACTTTTTATAGGTTTAATTATTTATATATGATAATTATAACCTAGCCATTAAAAAGAATAATAACTAATATTCAAATAGTTTTTTATATAAATAAAACATATTGATAATGAAAGATAATATTTTTTCTTTCTTTTTTATATTAAGAAATTTGGTTTCTGGAATGAAACAGTTTTGATAATAAAATTAATTTTACACACATTTAATAATTTAATTTTATCAAATAAATTTAATTTTAAAATTTTTAATATCTAAATTAGACATGGGTTAATTTTTTGGATTTCTCTTAGAAACATCATTTTATGAGGAACTGTGAAGAATAAATTTTTTATTTAAAAATTGCATTTTATTCAAATTAATTATCGATGATAAATGATACATAAAATATGTTTTAAAGACTCATTATATAAATATTACATCCAATAATATAATTAAATTCATTATGATCAACCTCACTTTGAAGCTGAATAAGAAATAAAATCAATCTTATGAACAATTTCCAACTTTAAAACCCTACAATTTTGTACCATATGCAGGATCAAAAATAATCTTAATTTTTACACATATATGATTGGAATTTCAAAAATCTTACATACATTATTTTTTCTATTCAATATCAGGATTCTTATAAGATCATGTTAATTTTTTACCAAAACAATTAGTAAAACAAATTAAAATTAATCATAGAGGTTACGACCAGATTAACATTAAATTTAGTATGAAAATGTAAAATTAAGGGCCCATTTATTGAGAAACTTATCTAATACCCATTTTATATTCATATTTCGTCTATAAACCTTAATGTACAGATTTTGTTTTGTTGGGTAATACTTGTTTATGTAGGAACATGTGCACACCTAATTTGTTTCTAAAAATTCCAGATCAGTCCTTTTCCTTCCTTATAAAAGGCCACTAGCTATAACCATTCTGTAAACCTCTAAATACTATTATTTACAACGAATCCCTACCAAAATTTCCTCCCCAAAATCCTCCCATCTTCCTTTAATCCTATCTTTGCTAATAAACCCTCTCAGAAATTTTTTTTGGAACAACCAAAAGTAGTTAACCGATTAAGATGTAACATCTCATCCCAAACTTCCTCCCTTTATATTACTTCTACACCCTTATACTCTCTTAATTCCATTATATCGTGACATAAATAGTATCTTTATTATACTAGGATGTTGTCATGAAATTGTACTTACCAAAACATACAAACACATCCATCAATTGAATGTTGAACATACTATTTCTATATACCGAAAACTACAACCTCATGAAATGATGATGGTTCAATTCCCTTATAAAACTATAATGATGGACATTTTGATTGATAATATATTTATATATTCCATATAATATTTTTATTATGTATCTGATCTTATATTTTTCCTTTTACAAAACAAATCACTTTACTATTCATTTGTTGTTTATATGATAATCTCATTTGAGGAAGTGTGGACTACCGCCCCAGCAATGCAATGTAATTCATTCACACACCCCATGGAATCTTTAAAGTATTGTTTTAATTAACTTATATTATTTATATAACCTTTTAATAGTATGTTAATAATGATATATATATTCATACATATATATTCATACGTAATTTACATACTTTCTTTTAATACAATAATAAAAATGGAAACAACGTTCATGTGTACATATAGCTTACCGTCCCCGTGAACAATGTCTTCTTTTTTGTACATGTATGTGCTATAATTTATTATAATACACATATGAAGAATATAATTGATATATATATACTGATATAAATTCTTGAAATGTCATATTAGTATAAGGTCCAACGATATAAAAAATTAAGAGACATTGAAATAATAGAAAGAATATTACCCAATGTTAAAACATAACATAGGATTGTTAACAAGAGTGTAATATAAGGTAATAACTAAAAAATATTTGAAATTATGAAAAATTATATGTTATTGTAAAATATTTATAATAAACATATATTTATTAAAAATTAATCTTATAAGAGTACAAATAGTTTCAAGATAAATGGTACGTGGATTTTTTCTCGCTTTTAATTTCTATGATATACATGATATGATCCCCACACATTTTATTTATGCCTATTAATTAATAAAAAATTAATTTATTAAATTTATATTTTACATAAAATTTTGGGAATTTAGATTCCCATTTTATGATTTTTCATCAATGTGTTTTTTCTTTCAAAAGTTACCCAATCGATAAAATAGTTTTTCCACAATTTTATTTCATTCATATTCATGTTTTGTTATGAAAACAACTATTCATCAAGGTATATATAATTCTATTTTAAATGTTATAACATGAATGTAATTTTTTCCAAATGTATTAAACTTCATCTAATTTTATTTATTAAATAGAGAGTATGATCCCTAGTAACAGATTGATAATAGTTAATGAGGCAATCTCATCGCTTTCTGAGATTGTTTTATGTTGTTTCATTCTATTATGAAACACTATGATCCATATCTAAAGTATATTCAAGAATTTTTTAAAAATATTTTATTTCATGATATAATCATGTATTATTAACATATTCTACTATTTGGTATATTATTTTGAAAAGAACTTGTTTTTGGAAAGCCTGACTTTACCCTTTCTTCGTCCAAAAATCTATGTTTTCTAAAAATGGATTCCAAGAATATATTAATGTTATCCAATATGATTTTAAATTAACATTTACTTTTTTTTAGTAGTCTATTCTAGTGAATCTTATTATCTCTTTCTGAACAAGGAATTCCTTCTAACCTTTTAACATTGGAAAATGAATGTTCTTTTTTTACATTACAAGATGAGTATAGATTTACCCACCATTATTCCATTGATGATAACTTTTCCTTTTTTAAATCAAAATATTTATTAAATTTATTTAATATTAATTTTGAAGAAAAATTATTTTCAAATTTGATTCAAGTCGTCATTATTATTTGTCAAGGTATTTTCTGATAAAATATCTTCTAAATGGTTTTATGTGTTAACTGTAATTTTTCAAAGAAGAAAGGATATCATCCTTAATAATAATTTTTAAAATATATTTCAAATTTAAATTCCTTATAATATTAAATACATTTCATTTTCTCATTTCAATTTAAAAATTTCTCTAAATTATCCATTCATTTCATTTATATGAATGGATAATGCTTAATATCATGGTGTTAATAAAACATATTTATCCTTCACGGGTTATATTTTTAGGAAATCCATTTCGCATTTACTAGTTATGATTCGATGAAATGTTAATGAAATATATCTCTTTTAAATAGTCTAGGATGTGATGATATTTTAATTATAACCTTTTCATTTTAGGGGTCATGATTTGATGTTTATTAGAACTATTCACATTTATGGGTCATGATATGATGAATGTTTTTTATCTTATAGAACTTGTGAGAATGAATTTACTATGAGATGGGTAAGACCTATATCTTCATCCAGTGAATTGGGTTATGACATGTTTTATATGCTCTCAAAGGGTACAATGGTTGTTAGCCAATAATGAAAAGATATAATTTTTACATGTTGTAGCCCATTCTTGAAAAGAAAGAGGGTGTTTTGGTTATTCCACAAACCAAAAAAGTTAGAGGATTTACATGTTACATTCCAATCCAAAATGAGAGTGGATACACTGGTAGTAGCCCATTACTAAATACAAGTAGGTATGTGGTTTATAGCTGAATCCTAAAAGAATGTGGTCACACATGTGATTAGATAATAAAAACACATATTTTGATTGAATTTTATGGGTATTAAATGTACATTATTCATTTTATGGTCCTGAGTTAGTGGATTTTAATGTTGAACATCCATTCCCATCATTTGTGCACTTCATGACTAATATGTGCCAATTTATGCCCAATGTGTTATCTAATTTTAAAGAAAGGAATTAACCATATATTAATTTGATATTTTAGGAAATCGATATAAACATAAATATGAACATTTTTCATTCAGGGAAAAATGAATTATTTATAAAGGATGATGGGGATATTTGGGGATGAAAGGAAACAATTCCGGAGAAGGAAGATCGGATATCATCCCACAGATGGGAATGTGGGGCCTACAATACAGGCCCAATGAAGCCCAAAATTCATTGGATGCTAGAATACATATATAGTAACAAATAATTCTTAAGGAGATAGTTCTACTTCGTAATAAATTGTGGTGATTAAGGCGGCCCAATTGGAAGATTCAATTCTAGGCCAGATTCTGCGTCCCAGAAAAACAGCCCACTATTTATATCATATCACACGAACAGATTATTATTTTTGGCTGAAATTTCACAGAATGTTAGGGGAAATCCGGGGATTAATTTACGTATTTTAGGGCCCACAAAAATTCTGATTTATGGAGGGTCCTTTCGGCGCATCTTTCCATTGGATGCAAGCTGGCTGCAACTTCAGGATAAAATTGGAAAAGTCTCTACATTAATGTTCCACACACCTTTCCCCAACACAGTTAATTAAAGGCACATGGGATTTCGGGGGCTCAGCAAAGGAATAATTTTTTCCTAATTAAGGATGTAGTGGATTAGGATTTAGGGATCATGGAGCATTGTTTTGATTGTAATGTCATTATATCAAATTGTGTTTGTAGCATTTTCACATACCATTAAGTTGTTCGAATCACGATAGTTTTTAATAAACGTTCATCTCTTCTCTTATTCTGTACTTATTAATATCAACTTGATACTATTTCCTCATGCTTTGAACTTTTTCACACCAAACCTTGTGGTTTTTTCACACAATGGGGGAGTGATCGTTATTTTTGTTGCTTTTAATTTTTCAATTCCACCCTCGTATGTCTACTTTCCCCTTCCATTGAGAACTTGTCATCAATGTAGGGATAGATTTTTTATGGGTTGATCCAAGGTAGTAGCAAGGTGACTGATTGAATTTTATTTCTCAATATCTAAATGTTATTAGTATTTTTAAGTTAGTTTCTTTCATTCAATGATTTTTATTCTTCCTCTTCCTTATTGAATTTATTCACTCCACTTTCATGTCATAATTATATATTTTACCTTGGAGTGATCATGAAAATGATCCTACAAGTGTATTGGGGATTAGAATGTGCTTTTAAGGTGTTTAATATGTATGTGATTAGGTTAGTTTAAATTTATTTCATGAATCCTTCTCAAGATAATGAAATTTAAATAAAAAATTCAATCAATCCACCCCAAGCTATAACCTAGGAACAAGTCATTTTCACATAATTTTAATTCACGTAGATCTTTTAGTTCTCTTTTCAAACCATCTAAAATCAACCCAAGTTGGCCACTTTATATCCAAAAATCCATCTCTTTTTATTGAGTGTCTAAAGGTTCTTCTTAGGTCTATGAGGATTCGACAACCCATGCTACAATGAACGAGACCACTTGGCCATTAAAAGTTGGGTAAATTTCTGGGAAAACAACATGTTTCTAGGAAAAGTCTAATGTAGGTAAATGGGTCGTAGCCCATGCATTACATGTTATAAATGTCTTGGTAGGTAGCCTGACATAAAATGTGTTATTCATATATGTATTCCATAAATCATATTTTTTGTTCCTTATTTATGATTTCACGGCACATCAGTTTTATTTATTTTTTATTTATGTCTTATAAACATAATACTTTATCACATATCTCATGTTTATGAACTGTGATATGCATGTTATGATCTCCTAATGTTACGATCTTGTTATAATACAACTATGCCCACATTTATGCTGACATGTCTTTGTTGTTTACCCATACTGAGCATATAAACGTGCCATTTTCATATGTTTCCTTTCTCTCGGTTATGAGAAATGTTTTTAGGTATAATTACTAAAGGTGGAGATCTTTATGTTTATTGTGGAATGTCTTTCTATATGATAGAATATTTTTTCCATGTTCACAAAGACACTAAACTATTATGGTCTTCTAGCATGTATATTTGTAATGTACTTAATATTCATATAAAATGATTTAATATACATTTATGATTATATTGGATCACTATAGTCACATCTGATGTTGATCACCTAATCATGGAAGATATATATCAAAATAAGTATGAAGATAACCTAGATATAAAATTCCTTAATAAATAAATCCAGATCCAAAAAAACACAATTCCATTATAACCTTAATGAAGGAAGGATGAATAGTATAAGGGAGATCAATTTTATAGAAGAAATGAACACACTGAAATAGATGATATCTACCTTGAATGGTGGTTTGATATTCCAAGAGATGAGGTTTTGGTGGTCAAAATTCTTCTTGGGGGCTCCCAAGATACAAAGAATTAATTTAGGACATAGTGGGAGGATTTTTGTGTTTATTAATTTGGTTTTTTGAATTTAGATACAATATTTATTACATTAGTTTATATTACCCCAAGTTCTCGGAACTGTTGCACAGTTAATACTAACCATTAACAAACTATGAAAACCCATGTTCCCTGGTTCCACACATTTTTTACACCATAAATAGTTCATTAAACATGTTTCACATATTTTTTTAATAATTAGTAGATTATGAACAAACACTGAAACAATCTTCAAACTTTGTTTAACCATGTGAAAATGATGAACAAACCAGGATACGTAGGTTGTACACTTTTTTAACCACGTAAAAACTATATGAAATCCATGAAAATAACAAGAAACATTTAAAAATTATCTGGAAGAATACTAAAAAATTCTTTCAATGAGAAAAAAACATTAGGCACTATGATAAATGTCTAAATACACATAAAAAAAATAAGTAATGATATATTACAAACTACCCACAATATGATTTTTTTTTCAAAAAGATTCCAGTCTGAATAATAGAACAAGATGATACAAGAAGGACTTCGTCAATAATTTTTTGAGGTGAACAGTTCATAATCTAGATGTGAGACTCAACCTATTTTTAATAACACAAAAAAAAATCCAAGATTCTAACATCATGATCATAACATGTATCTACATAAGAGAAGGACTGGAGGCCTAGAATAGGCATCCTGACCTTTTACTGATTCACAAAAATGGTGTAACAATAGAAAAGATTTACCCTTAGACCAAAATAATTGATAGTTCAATTATTCTATATGGATAATAATTAATTATAAATCATCCACAAAATAGGTAAACAACAAAAAATAATTTTTAAGTTGTTTCACTACTCAAATATAAACAATGATTATTCAACAATAAGCCTCATGCCATAATGAGATCATAAAATCAAATTCTAACACCACAATTTACATGGTTAATCAAAAATCTAAATCATCCTAGTTACATAGATATATTTGCATATTTTATTCAAGTCCCAATGGAATGTATTCACACAACTAGGTTAGTACCCAACTGGTCACTTTACTCTTACAAGTAAGATCATTCATCAAATCAAAATTCAGAAAATACCATCATGGAAAAACAAGTTAAAACCCAAGGAAAATATTGAGAATAATATATCAAGGAAAGGATCCACTATTACCATTAAAATTCAAAAAATAACCCAACCATGGTCCACAAGTTTTATGCACAATTATCCCAAAACCAAATGGTTTCAGAAAAAAATTAATACAAAAGATGAAAAAACTCAAACAATTACCACATCCACATTAGAAATAAAAAATAGATCAATATTTATAATTTAAAACTGTAAGAACTTAAACTGTTAAAAATGATTCATGCCAAGGAATTTGGATATATATCCATTATAATGAATTATCTTATTCCTCAAATTCAGTAGTTTATATCCCCAATAAAAATTTCCCTTTCTCAATTTCCAAACATAAAAAACCTCAAAATGGGACATAAGTAGAAGCATTTAAAAACATTATGTTATTTCGAACCTAAATTTATAGAATGACCAGGTTCTCTATATTAGAATCAATAGTTAGTAATATTTTTTAGCAATGATTTAATTCTTCCTTAATCATGAATGTTTCATTATTCCATTGATATAGTTTTTCTATATCCACTATATTTGAAGAGTCCTTTTTATAATCTCTAGAAAAGAGATAAAAAATTCAATATGTGGGGTAGTTACATGTTTTGGTTTAAGTAATTCACCAAAAGGGAAAGAAAAACTAAATTTATTTCCTACAAGTAATTGTATAAAATAAACCAAACTTGACATATTATAGGAGTAGACCACAATTTTTAGATCATCTTGATTGAAACTCATGAGCTAATAAAAATTATCCTTCTTTAATTCTTCAGGAAATTTTCATTGAATGTTGACTCACTTGATGAATTCCCATGGAATTATTTTAAACATAATAGAGGTTATACTAATGTCACACCACTCTTGGATATGTCCATCAAATAAGTAGTGGATATAATTGTCCTTAAAAATTTCATGATTCTTGAGAGAATCAATGATCACATCAACATATTTAATCCACTAAACTACATCAAGAAAAAATCACACACAATAATAAGATTGTGGATGAAAATCCAAGAATTCATGTATGGGGTGAAATGTGTGTAATTTATCTAGCTCCACCACATGATATGCAGTGTTGGATATCTTTTACAAGGGATTGTACCTATAGAAAACATGAAGAACTAACCAAATAATTGGATCATTGGTCCAACATTCAATATTTTATGGAGGATTTTATAGGATACATTTATAAATAGAACAACCATAGAATTAACAATTTAAGTATCAAAGAACAATCAAACATATAAAAAATTTATTTAATTAAATTCACTAGACTCTTTAATTAAAAAATAATTTCTTTCATCTAAAAAATTATTCCACTATTTATTAAACATTACATTTTTCCTTTAAAACTGATTAATCATTCTATAAATGAATTATATTTTTAGACATCCCTTAACAACCCTTAAAAATTATTCCATGGTATCAAATGATTTAATAAAATTTTACAATATTCAAAACCATTTTTATTTTAAATCCATTACAATCCAAAGTTCATTTATTAAACAATTTTTTATCACATTATATAATATTCATTAACAATTAGTTTTTCAAACCGATCATTTCACAGAATATTGTTTTTAAAGCATTTCTAAAATAACATAACTGAATATAATTTATGAATAAATTAAATTTTTACACGGGATTTTAATTTATTATCTATAGAATAAATTAAATATAAAAAATGAGCTTGAATCAACCCGCATCCATACCACACACAACCATCCATAATTAAGTGAAGTCAATTGTTCGAAAATCAATGAGGTATCTTGTTTATATGCATGTTTTAATATATAGGACTTTTTTAATATGGACTATTTAGCCACAAACCATCCTCAAAACTATTTAAGGTTGGATATCCAAATTGGCCACACAAATTCCAGAATGTTTACTGAATTGTGAAAACATTGTGCCACTGTAGTCATCATTTCATTTTAGTTAATAAAACTCAAAAGAGTTCTCCAAATTAAATGATATTCTCATTGGAAATTTAAATATAATTTATCATAGAAAACTCTATTACTCAAATTAAATACTCATGTACCAATTTCCTTGGTAACTTACATCTCATCATAAATGGGTGGTGATCAAGAACATGCTCATAGATTATCTCTAGAGTCCCGACACTATCTTAATTACATTTTTACCATTAAATTCCCCTAATATAATTACAATTTTAGATTCAACTAGTTACCTTTATGGAAATAGATTCTTTCATACTGTTTGTGATGAACCCACCCAAAATACAATCCAAACAGGTAAATGAACAGATTCTCCACAAGCTCAAAAAGCATTCCTGATCTCTAAAGGCCGACAATAAGCACCTAAAATCAATAGAACATATTTGAGAATGATTTATCCCACTAAATACAAAATCATTGTTTGCAATGTTGAAAAATCACGAGATATAAAAATCAAGACATACAAATCAATGTACTAAGAGACACTAAGTGAATTGAAAGTGGAACATAAAAACCAATTCCCACATATTATTGGTACATAACCACCAAAAATGTACAATTCACCAACCCATGGAAACCCATACACAAACCCCCCATTGAAGTATATTTAATTAACACCTTTTATAAGATAATAAATCCCTTCAAACAACAAAATGGATAAAATGGTTTTGAGTTAAAGTGCCTAGTAAAATTACCCCAAATATTATATGAAATTACTTAAAAAGGTAATTAGTATATTATAAAAAATGAGTATATCTCAGATAGTTATTGGAATCAATTAAAAATAGATTTTTAAGTATTTAAGAAAATATTTCAAACTAAATGTATAAAACATTCCATTTCAACATTTTAAAACTAAAAATTATACATAAAATATTTTGAAAAATATATTTTAATATAATGTAAGATAATCATAAAAATATGGGATTACATACATTATATGGAAGATGGAACCAAATTCAACACAATTTAGTCACATTTTGTAATAATAACAAATTATGCGAGCAAGGAAACTCCAGTGAAAAGTTTTGAATATTAATGTTGTCATGTATCAAGATCTATTATATGGATTTCATGGGTACAACCTAAATAAGATAGTGATTCCACAATATAATATCTAATCATTTGAAATTATTACTAATTTCATGACATACACTATTTACATGTGTTTTAAGAAAACCATGTCCACACACACCTGCTTTCTAGGGCACATGTACATATCCTAAACCTTCCACGTTCTCAATGGATCTATATAAAGGCTATGAGATTGCTAGTGAATCGTATATATATGTTATCACATAAAATTTACTAGGTTTCCATTAATCATACAAATAAGGGTTGAGTTATATAGTTTATGAGGGTCACAATGGAATCCTTATTATCAACATATCGCAATCACCGCCAAACTCTCACAATGAAAATAATCCCCTTCCATCCCCCACAATAACGAGATTTGTAATAATAAAATATATTATAATTGAGGTATATTCACCTAGGATAATTATAATAATGTACCAATTGGGTCATCTGTAATCATCCATTTAAGTTCAAATCATTTAATACAATTAAATATTCAAAATGGTAACTATATGCACTTCCTTTCACACTTTATCATCAAAAATAACAACAGGACATTGAATCAATCATATTTTTTTTATGGAATCCATAATAAATTCAAAAAATAAGTATTAAATATTTAAATGGTAATAAATTAATTTAATAAAAGGTGTTCAAACACTATTTCCATGAGGATAAATCATTTATTTAAAATAAACAATGAAACCCAATTCCAAAATAAGGGTGAAATAATTCAAAGTTTTTTATTGGTCATTTAATAAATTAATAACTTTTAAAATATTTAAAATCATCAAATTATTTAATTAATATAATAAAAATATATTATTTACATTTAAAAAATAAAAACCTATGTTAGATAACTCAATTACCCAAAAAAATATTAAAAGTCGTTTAAAAATAAATCAAAAAACATCGAATTAAAAAATCAAAAAAGGAGTGAAATATAATTATTATAACTATTTAATTCATGAAATGATCAATTAAAATGGAAGTTGGGGAGAGAGTTTTGTATTAGGGAAAAAATTAAAAAAAATAAAAGAACAAGTGTTAGAAATTATGAAATATGTTTCTATAATTTTTCAAGTAACAATGAATCAAAAAATAAAGGAAAATAATATAACGAGTAACATAGAAAATTTCGAGTCCAACCATAATTGTTATCATATCTGTCTCTAATGATATTTATGACATGATATAGGATTATAGATATCAAAAGAGGAGATAAGAGATCCTAGATCTATAATTCCAAAAACTAATTTACCAAGATCCAACAAAATGAATGTCTATAATATAATTTAGGAAGAAAGAATAAATAAAATTATGGAGATCCAACATTATAAAGAAAATAAATCTCAAAAATAAAATATATATCATTCTATTTCCTCTTTGACATAGTAGGAGAATGGTTTGGATATCCAAAATGTCTTCGGCAGTCACCTAAAAGCCAACAAATCAATTTAGGATCAAGTGGGAGTAGTTTAAAAGTAAATATATGGGTTTGTATAATATAATTACAAATTTTCTTAAAATTAATTATCATTCAAATGGTTTCCTATTCCATGTAACAAAACCATTAATATCTTTGCACAAACAATGAATCACATTCTTCCAATGATTCCTTGATTTTTAGACAGTATGCCAACTATGCACAAACTATGTAAAAATTTAATGATTTTTAAAACATTGAGAAACCATTCAAAAACCATGAAATAAGTTGAAAAATATATTATTCTATGCACAAACCATGAGTTAACCATGAAACACTATATTCAGACATTACTTTAGATTGAAAAAACTATGCACAATAAATGGATATGCCTAGAAACTATAAAAAAATGGCGCAGTAAAATATTAAAAAGAACAATCAAAGATATCAAAAATATGGGAACTAAAATAATTTTTAAAAAAACATAAAATAAAATAATTTTATGATACAGTTGGGGTAATTTGGTATTTCATACCCAATAAAACATTGGATCTCACATTGTTTTATCGGATAATAGGATGAGATCATTGCACCCTTTCTGTGGAAACTATTGATTACTTTTAAACACTATTTAGTTTATGATATGTTCATGAATAAATCCTGAAATCTAATGTCATACTTATTATCCTAATAAAACAATCAATTGGTTAATCTTTATACATGATAAGGGTATTCTATTAATGAAGGAATATATTTATATTAATGTTTGTTTAACTAATTTTATTTACATTTTAACAACAAGAGTGTGGTTTTAGATTTGAGATATATGATCCACACTATGGTGTTTATTTCCATCCATAATAGAGATAATTGTTTTAGGTTGGGATTGTACCTTTTACATCTATCATAAAATAACTGTGTATCTATGAATACAAAAACAAATGTTTTTTCAATGATTATTTTCATATGATAGGACTAAACTGTTCAATTTTCTATGAAATGATAATGTTTTATATGACATAATTAATGATGTTTTTATAGAGATCGATCCTTGTAAAGGAATCCTATAAATCATATATATATATATATATTAAGAATATGTTCACCAACATTATTTTTTCTATATCGTTCTGATGGTAAAAGAATAAATTTAATTACTTGTGACTATTATTTCCTCTGATTATTACAATATCGTAATTCATTAAGGACATACACCATAGAGGATACCTACGTAAGGAAGAATTTTTAATATATAAATAAATAGTTAATACCTATTATAGTTTTCCCGATATGGGGGAATTTTATTATGTTAGTAAAACTATAATTTAAAATTTAGAAGCTCGCATGGATGATGTTTACTGTGAGAATGAAGAGATAGAAAATTATCTTATTAACTGCACGTAGATGTGGGACATATTAAATTAATTTAAAAACCTTATCCTCAGTAGGCCTGAGTTAATGGTGAGATTATTAAATCATTATTAGATACCATTAATCCCATTATTAAGTACCTAACCATATATTAGTCTTGAAAAACTAGATTCATATTTGAATCATGTACTGGAAATGAAAAAAAATTACCTCATAGTAATTTATAGATACAACCATTATTATCCAAAAAAATATCATAGAAGACCATTCATGATATTATTATTCAAATCCCAAGGAAAATATATAAAAGATATATTGTGATCGTAGATGCTCAGTGAGAGTATTCTAACAGTGGAATCTAAATATTGTGGGAATAATATTGTAGGAATCAAATACTGCCTAATAATTCCATATAAATAATATCATGAGCTAAATAAAATCTATGGAAATAATAGATAATCTAATAGTAACATGTAAATTAAAAAATACTCTCATAATAATTAATATGAATAATTCCAAACCATTTAAACATACCATTAATGCTCCTTTCTAAGGTATATTACATAAATAAATCAGGCCTCTTCCATTATAAAATATTGTTTTTCGGATAAGACCAATCGATGCATCATGGGGATATAAGGGGTGGAAGATACCACATAACAAGTAAAATTAATTCAAAATATGAAATGGGTGAAATAAAATTAAAATTCATTTTGAATCAATCATTCAAAATTATAAGAATAACCTCAATAAATAATCATAATCCAAACATATCCAATGTATCTTGGATAAGGATATAAAAATAAAAAATCTCCATAAAAACAAGTATAGAATTGTTTATAAAATATAAAATGTGGAAAAAAATAGTAATACAACATTAATTAATCATTATATACAAATTATAAGGCATATATTTAAATATATTAAAAATATTATCAGACATATTTTGTCAAAAATATTCTTTTCATCTTGATGTATCTTATTTTCATTGAAATTTAGAATATATAAAAAAAGAATTTTTTAAATGAATAGAATCTTCTACACATTCAATATAATATTTAAATAATTTTGGAATCAAGATGAATGGAAAATTCAATAATTATGTATATGTTAAAAAAACATTTTGTGCCTTGTTTTTTTTGGAAAAGTCACAATGTTTATTGTTTTGGAAAAATACAAAAACATTCCATTCATACCATTATTAAATAGTAAAACAAGGGTATAAATGACTATTAAATAATATTACTAGATAATTACAAAACAATATGAATTATTTTTAGAAAAAATGGATATGGAATAGATATATTCCCCATCAAATAATGAAACATAAGAAACCCTGAATTTCAATGAGATTGTAAAATAAACCAATTCAGGGGTCCGATTTTCTTTATTAGCTTCCGAAAAAACAATATAATAAATAATTTTACATTATAAAAATATTACATGACCATTATCAAATATTTAGTTCAACATATTATTTACTTATACTGTTTTATCACCAATTTATAAAAAACATCATAATGAAATTAGTATTCTAGTTGATAACTACTTCAATTTATTGTTGTTTTGTTTCAGAGGTATTTTTGATTGTACAATGATAATTTAACCATCATATAAAAAATTTATACATGAAATTAATATCATATATATTCATTATATATGTATTTATTATAACTCATAACCTTAATGGATAGAAAAATGATGAACACTAATCCTGGAGAAGGTATGGCATACATACGCATGAATATTTTTTCCATTTTTAACAGATAAAATGAAAGAATATTGAACTTTAATTCATTATTATATAAACATATTTATCTAATATTTTTTAAATATAATCATTATATCCATCTTTATGACCATATGATTCAGTTGGTGAGGATAAAAGTCAACACCATAATTAGTAGACGGTAAAATTCATGTATAGACGAGTAATGATTTATATTTTCATTGGATAGAAAAGATATGTAAAATGGATGTAAAATAAAAATATTAAAATATAATTAAATTTATTATTCTATATTTATTTATTTATAATATGTACAACCCATTAATATAATTCCTAAAATGAATTAAAATTAATTGTTTTTATAAAGACGATCTCCTTATCTAAAAAAATTCATCACTGAATGTCTTCTTAGGGACACTAAGGTTGCTATTTTTATGAGGTCGTGACCCTAATAATATGTATAATGATGTTGGAAAGATATATTGGTATGGTATGGTCTATATTGATTAATGACTATGGTGAGATGAAGTGATGGATGATGGTTTTTTTGATGTTGGGGACATTTTGGAAGTTCGAAACTGATTAAATTACAATAAATTAATTGTAATAAAAAAATTCATTGAAATTAATGGGATTCATAATATAATTTGTGATATCATTTTAATAATAAAATACAATATTAAATAAAGGAACATTTTTTTTGTAATTTTAAACCTTATAATTTTTATTAACCTTGTGGTTATTTATGTTTTACATTAATCTTGGTAACCACTTTTATAATCATAAAGGGTTAATAATAGTAATATAATTGTTAAAATGTCAAATAAATGAAAAATGTAATACTTTTTCAACTATATTCTATTAAAATTTAATAATATTATATGTTAATAAATTTTAAATTATATATTAACATTATTTTGAAAAATTATCATTATTTTAAATTTTTACACTATTAATTTCAATTAACATTAAATACATCAACACAAAGTGTTAATTATAATAAAATTCCAGAAAAATTATATAATAAATTATATAGATGTACACAAATATTTTCATGTTAAACCATTCATACTTTATGTAAATTAGATGATTCTAAATCATTTTGTTTAGTTTCTAGTAAATTAATTAAATACAATATTAGAATTTCATAAGAATTTAATGAAATAATATAAGATAGAAATGTTAAAAATAAATTTTTATAATGAAAATTATTTCGTTAGTATCAAAATTACCATTTATTTTGATTCTTATCATTATTTTGTCCCTTTGTGGACACATAAAATATATTAAAAACAATAACAGTGACATTTTATAATTATCTATGATTTAAATAATATATTAATCTTTTTTATAGAAAACATACCATTAACAAACATAAATTAAATACCATTATGATATGTGTCAAATATTTTTTTCCCCATTATATTTTTAATGGCCTCAACACTTTGTATTCACCTAAATTAACCCAATTTATCTTTTAAAGTGGTGATACATTTAAAAAAGTTATGATTCATATTGATCAAAGAAAAAAGTGGCCAAATTTCCAAATTTGACAACAAAAATTTTATAGATATAATTAATTTTATCATATTCAATATCTATATGTGGAAGAAATTAATAATAAAACATTTTTTCAAAATGCGATAAAAATTACATTTTAGAAAATGTACTTTTCAAGAATCATCATCATTATAATTGTTATTTATTTGTAATGTAGTTAAAGTAAAAGAAGGAATAAAATAAACATAGCGATAGGTAGGCCTTGAAAAATGACCTTTGATGTCATCTCCTCTTACAATATTTCCACCTCGGCTCTTAATATGTTTTTGATTGAGAAGTAGTAGACACTTGATCGTGGGGGATCCATGGATGCAAGATGGTATTCTAAATTGTTTCCCTCTATCCATGCTTGGATCACATATTTATTAGTGTTGAGGAAATAACAAAACATTATAAATATATTGGAGAACATTCGAGGGATGAAACATTTTTTATGTAGTGATATTTTTTTAAAAATAGAGCATGTTTTCATTATTGTTAGGTCAATATTCTCAATGAATCATATGTGTAATCTAGTGATAATGGACTTTGACTATGTTTGTAGGGAGTGTTCAAAAACATAATGGGAATTAAAATCTTGTATAATATATTCCAAGGAGTAATGATCTCCCCTCCAGACTTGATTCCCAAGCTACATGATCTATTAATGATCAACATCAAACCCATAGTTGGAGGGAACTAGTGAACCTAATGGACCTAGCATACATTTTTATTGAAATGATTAGGAGAAATGAAAAAATGAAATGGGGAAATAGAGTGAGAATTAGTAAAATAATTAAAGATTCTAACCATGTTTTTTATAATGTTCTTTATTTTGATCATAAGAGACTTCCTCATAGCATGATCATCCCTATGGAGAGCTATATTTTTGTATTTCTAGATTAACCAACTGCTAGAATTCATTACCCTTTCCCAAGCCACCTTTTCTTATTTCAGTGTTCCTACGTCATGAAAACATCATTCAATAAATAGATCCAGGAAAATTTCTAGAAATGATTAGGTAATGAATTCACCAATATCATTCCATATTTTGTGTGCCCATTTTCAATAAAAAAGTAGAGGTTCTAACCCTCCTGTTTATACGCATTGAAAAAATATATCTTAGAGAAATGATATATGCCAGTTTTGTTATGTTATCATCAGTCTGCACCTCATGGTTTTGTATTCTCTATGATTTGAAATTATATATAGCGGATATTATTTTTCAAAATAAAGTCTCACCGCAACTATAAAAATCATTATTTTTATAGAATCTCCCTCTAAATTTATTTATTTAGAAGGAAAATAAATTTGAGGTCATAAAATCACAATTTTCAGTCTTTTTATAAATGTTTGCGATCTTGATACTTTATTTCTAAATAGTAATTTAAAAAAATTAAATTGTTTGTACATGGTCTCGTCCGTGATGTATGTTATTTGAGGAGGATAAAATGGGAATCCAATTTTGGAACCTTCCTAGTTATTCTGACAATATGAAATATCTCCTTTCACATTAATCTATCATGATTGTGGTTTTAGGGTTACAATATGAAGGAACATCACTCACCATAATATAGTGGAATTTGATATCATCACCTACCCATTTCCACTATATTTTTTGACAACACCATCCCCCAAAGAGTAAATTCTTATAAATCCTCCAATTATATAATTGAATTCATTAAATTGATGGTGATGGATAAGTTATATAAGTTGAAACACCCTTATATAATTTTCTAATACATCCAACACCAGTAGACCCAATACCATTATCCTTTTGAAAATTAATCTCATATTAAACAAAATAAGATCGTATAAAATTAACTAAAAACACATTTTGGAACTCTAAAATACACAACATAATCGATATTAATGGCCTTTAACAAGCTTTTAACAAATCATATCCTACCTCTAAAACATAATATTTTTTTCCAATTCAAGACTCAGGCCATGATCCATCTCCCAGTGTGGTCAAAGTGCTGAATCTGTTGTCTAGCTGAAATAATTGGTTCATCTGAAAAACCCATATGAAGTCATCCCCATTTCATTTTTCAGATGTTTTATAAGGAGTTGACCCATCAATATGATAAAATATTTGAGAATTAAATAATTTTATTGACACTATTAATGATCTGGCCACTCCTAGGAGAGTACTCATAGAGAACCGTATTGATGCCTCCGAATTATCTTTTTTCAGTTATTCATAATGATAATCGAGACATATGTGAATGTTGGGATGAAAACACCAAGTAGAATCAACCATATTAGATATTGGTGAATGTCTCTATAGAGTATTCTTCTGTTAATAAGTCAATTGAGGACATCATGACTGATGATTAAATTTATCCTAGATAATGGATCTCCATGTCTCAGGAAATGCGGGTTCTTAAACAAGCTATAACTCCTCCCTATGAATGATATTTCCCACTAAAATGAACTAAAATATATGAAAATTAAATTTTATGGCCACATCGAGAAACCCGCAAATTTTAACACATATTTCATGAATCTCCCTTTAAGTATATATTAGTTTGTATTCATGCTATGTTTGATTAACAATTTAGAGTCTTGATTCATAAGGATGATGTCTGAAACCACCATTTGTAAAAAATCTATATCTGCTTTGATTAATGGATCTTTTACAAATTTCTGTTTATCTACCATTATCCAATGAGGATGATTAATGTATAATCTTATTTTTGATGACAATTTCAATAACTTTGTACCTAATTTTAAACATTATTATTGACCTATAATGATGGAGGGAGGGAAGATAATTAATTTTTCTTATAATAATCAGGGTCGTTACACATGGGACATGCGGTTAACTCAACCCCCCCTAAAGAAGTCATGAAAATCATTTATAATGGTTATCCTGGCCACATATTAGTATTCATTATAACCAGTGTTTGGGAAAATACCTGGTCCAGGGGCACTATCAGGATTAAGGCCCTCCATGTCCCCATTGGCTAATTTTTTTCACATGCATAAAAAATAATATTACAATGTTAAAAATTTTAATATATTATATTATTAAATAAAATTATTAATCATTTTTATATATTTATATTTAAAATGATAAATTTCTCACCCAAAAAAATATTCTAGAAGAAAATTTTGTTTAGTAATTATATATATATATTTTTCTTCAAAAAATGACAACCAAAAAGTATATTTTATAATTATATTAAACCTATATATTTTTTAAGAATAATTACTACTAATTTTTATAAATACTTATTTGATATCTATATTTTTGTATTCAAATAAAAATATTAGTTTTTTTCAACATGGTGTTCTGTGCAATGGTCATTACTAAAGATATTATATTTATATGAAAATATGAAAATTGTATAATTATGGGGTGTGGAAGTATCTCCTAATTCAAAAATTTCATTATCAAAATTTCCCAAATTTTACCTTTTAAATTGATTTGGTTAGTTATTCTCCTTAAATTTTTCAAATTTCTATATCACCACAGATATTAGTAATTTATCTGAAATAGCATTTTATCTGAGTCATACAATTCATCGACAATTGTTCTATACTGTCCATAATCACAATAAGATCCTTAATTTAAGATAAATATTAATTTTATTATTTTTCATTAGAATTGAGAAAATTCTTCTGTTCTAGCATGTACTTCCTTTATAGAGTGATATTGAACACATATTTTTATTTAGAATGTTTTGGTGGAATTTTAAAAAAGTGTTTTAGAGATCAAATTAACTTTATTATTTCATAATGGATTATATATATGGGGCTCATTTTTTCTCATAAGGAATATTATAAAAACCTTTCATGAAGACCCCTTCAGGAAATCATGATCACCAACATGACATTCGGAATATTTTATCCAGTTATTAGAATAACTATATTGAATACATTCATATGATTTTATATAGGTTTTAATAGTCTTTACCTTTATTATTGTCTAATCCAAATGTTATATTCCCTAAATCTCCCATTGACTAACATCATCCCTACATTAGGTTGCACAACATATACATCCATATAATATTTCATATGGTTCCATTTGAATTCATGAATGGAAGCTGCAGATGTAGGTTAATTATACGAAGATTAAATAATGACCCAACATATCATTATTTTAATGTGAGAACGAACTCAACTTGTAATTTAATGTTAATATAGTTATTTCTAAATTTCATTCATTTTGATGGTGATAATATCATTTCATTTTAATTTCAGTATAATGATTTTTCTTGAATAATTACAAATGATTTCAATATTAATTAAAGTTATTGAATAAAAATATATGAAATAAGTTCACCATGATTTTTAAAAAAATCATTAATACAATGTTTTTAAATGAAATATAGTATAAGATCATCACTTATATTTAGGAAATGTTCATAGTATGTAAGCTGATCAATAATTACCCATATAAAATCATTCATTCTTGCAATTTTTAGAAATACAGTAACAAATTCCATAGTAATGCCTTTCCACTTCCATAATGGAATATGTATAGGTTTCAAGAGTCCTATAGGATTTTTCCCTTAACCATCACATGTTGGAAAACCAAACAACTTAATAAAAAATAAAAAATTTCCCACTTCATATAATCCCACATAAAAATTTCCTTCAAATCATTACACATCATAGTCTATTAACATATTAGAGAGAAATTGGACCAATAATCATTATACCAAAAACCCATTTTTAGATTTTATATAAAGGATGTAAAAAGATTATTTAAAAATATCATAGATTCATCTTCTTATATGAATCTATCCAATTTCACATCATTTATATTACTAATTTACTTTCCTTAATTTACATCAGTAGACTGATAAACTTTTACATTTACCAACAATTTAGGTTTGATGTTTACTAAAATAAGTACTGATGGTTCCACTTCCAAAATAATTATAATATCCATATTTACTAGTTCCATGAATACAATATCCCTCTCAGACATTATTTTATTCAAAAATCTTTGATAAATCCTTCTCAATGAATATACTATATTATTTTTCGACCCTAGGTGGCAGTTTATTGAAAATTCATAATCCCTTAGTATCCCAAGTCATCATTATTTATTCATTTTAAGATATTTCTTTTCTAATATGTATTAAATACTCTTGGGATTTTTATATATTTTTCATCTTTGACTTCAGTGATAGTGTCTCCATAACATTATAGATAATATTATGGATAATAACTCAATATCTTGTGTTAGATAGATATTTTACTGTTTTTTTATCTTCCCCGATTCATAACAAACAACCCTATCATTTTTATAAGGACACAAATAATTCCCCTTAATTATAAGTTTCATTATATAAATAATCAACCATTTTCCAAATATTTACTTAAAATAGGAGCGTTCAACAATATCATCCTCAATTCTTCAATTCATTCTTTAAATTCAACTGTCCAAATAATTTTACCTCCATTCATAAAAAGCATTGTTAATCGGTTAGCTAATTGATAATGTTTTTGAGATAATTTTTATAGTAACCTACAAAAATAATGAAATTAGGTAACCTAGTTATGATTTTTATTACATGAAATTCATTGATATCTTGTTATCTTTTCATGATCAATTTATATTACTTTTTTGGCAAAATATTTCCAAGATAATAATATTATTCAATACAGATTTGACACAATCTAAATTTCTCATTTTATTCATTTCATAAAAGAGTATTAAGAATTATCAACATGTTTTTCTTGCATTTCTAATAATTCATGGTGTGCACCAAGATATTATTATTAAATAAAAAATAAATTATACAGATATTCTTTAAATAATTTTTTATATCATTGTATATGGAGGTTTCATTATTCAGCCCAAATGAAATTACTATAAACCCATAATTTTTATACAATGTTTGAAACAATATCTTGAAGGTATCATCCTTAATTACTCATAGTTGCGGATAAGAAAAATAATATACAATATTTGATAAATATTCAACACAATGAAGTTGGATGAATAAGTCATAAATGCATGGATGTGCATACATGTTCTTTATCAGAATATAATTGTTTTCCTTAGGATCAATGAAAAACCTCACAAACAAATAATTCTTAGAAATGAAAAGAATGTGGTCTCCCCATGGAGACACAATAATGAAATTAAATCATTTGTCAATAAAATTCCTATATTTTTTATTCAAATCCAATTACTGCACAATGCACATTCAATATGGATACATTGATATTGATCATTATAATTTGGAAATCAATCAAAAAATCAACTTCCAACTCTTGTAGATATTTATGTAATTGGTCAAGAAAAACATCAATTCATTCTTATACAGTGGGTACATCCTCGATTTGAATATTATTCTTTTTATCATTAGGTTATGTCTACTCATACTCTCCCTAAATATCAGGTAAAATATATAATATAAGTTGATATATACATGAATCAGATGTATAATTATACCATATAAATACATGGATATTTAGATCATCATCAAAAATAATAATTTCCTTCCCTATATAATATATTTTTTAATTTTATTTTCAAATCTATTAGATACTATGTATTATATCACAGTCAAACAACCATATTGTCCTCATTCATACCATGAATACCATAATACATTTTGAATTATTTTTATTTCATGGTAGTACAAGAAACTATATCCTTATATATTGAGAATATTTAGGGATATGTAAATATGATGAAGAGGATTAAACAGATCAATAAAATAATCAACCATCCAATTCTGATTTCAAACATAGTTTTATACTGTCGTTTAAAACCATGTATTTTGGGATTCAAGTATAGAAGAATTATGATCCTATTTTTTTATTTTGACTTAATAATTTTCCCTTCATATATTCCTAGTATTCATGGGAACATATTTTTTATGAATCGTTCCTTAAAATCTAGAAATTAAACGTTTTCATTCTCCTCACCCCTAGTGTTTAAAATATATTACAACAATATTTTCAAATTTCCTAACAGATGATAAAATCCCCTAGAAAAATTCACCCTTTTATTACTTTGCTAGGTGAGAAATATCTTATCTATGTAACATTTCCATTTATTATCTACAAATAGACTCTTAACCCCTTTTAATGAGAGTTTTTTGTATGAAGTGGTAAAAAAATACAATAACATGTGGTGGATCATGTTGATTCCAATAGGAAATATTGTTTCCCATAAACTACATAAATATTTCCAGTATAGTCATATAATATTATGCTCATGATCTAATATCAAAATCTGTAGTGGATGGGAACAACATTAATGTATTATGATCTTTAATTATGTGTTTATTCCATCTATTAGGGCCCATTTCTAAATAATGTAATGCACTTGAATAGATTAAGAAACACAATTTTAAATTTTTAAATAAAGAAAATTATACCATAAATTAGAAATTGAAAAATAAATAATATTCAAATAATTATCTTAGTTTCTTTGGGAATATTATCATATTAAATTATATTGTCACATTTCCGAAATCAATGTTTTCAAAAATCAAGATCCCAAGTGGACAACAAAAATTATTCTAATCCTTAACAATAATGACCCAAACCCAAGGAGACTATATTTAGTTGTCACATTATTACATTTTCATTAGATACAAATAAACTATTTATAATTTTACGAAACAAAATAATTTTCTTGTATAAATATATATATACTTTAATTTTATATTACAAATGATAACATATAAATCAATATAGTATTTTCATGAGAGAACTATTATCCTAATAAAATATACGTATAAAAAAATAATATACATCTTCAAAACACATTAGAATACATATATGAAAATGGGTCAGCTCTGAGGGTCATTAATATTATCCTTACAATAGAAAATACAAAATTAATAATTTGGATGAAAATAAATGGAAATATAATAAATCCCTATAAAAAATAAAAATTTCTTATAGCATTACCTGGATATCATATTTAATGATATACTGAAATGTAATTTAATAACTATTACCTACATGAGGAAATTATATAATATGAGATTACATAAATATACCGTCAAGGCCCCATACCATGTAATATATCATAAATTTATATGTCTAATGATAAAAGTCGAGATTGATTATGGCATGAGTACTATTGATTGATCAAGGTGATATAAATAACTACATCACATAATAAGTCCAGTTAATTCCTAATAAGAACTGGTTATATATAAATTTACATTTTCATTAAAAAACATATGAAATGTTAATAATTATCCCAACCAGTAAACCTAATCCAATTATATCAATACTAATATGGTAAATTGTAATAAAATAGCACATATCTAATCAAAATAATCAAAAATAATTAAAAAATAATTCTATATGTTATCATAATATAATAACATTGTTAAGGAATATCTATATTCAAAATATATTAGCATAGATAAAAATGATTTAAAATTTTCAATTCAATTTTTTGGTGAAAATTCTCTTATCACATCGAAATGGCTTTTTTACAAAGCATAAATATAAAATAATTTGTTTCAAAAAATAAATGTATAATTATAAAGGTGTCTTCAATGAAATCATTTTTCCCAATGGTGGGAAATTCAAATCATTCCATATAATTTAAAAAATATTCATGTGATATTTATATTTGAAAAGTCACAAAGTACATCTAATTAAAATACCACAAAATATTATCATTCAGAAAATATATAAAAATTTAGAAAAATAGTTAAAATTTATTTTTTAAAATTGTAAAATTATATAGAAATAATTTTTGAAAAAAATATTAAAAAACATGGATTTGGAATTTTAATATTCCAAAGCAGGGATATAATAAAAAAATGCGGAAATATGATGAGATTATGATATAAACCATTACCTTTTGTATCCATTTATTTGTATTGGTTCAAGCCTACTATATTAGAAATATAGTTTTATTATAAAACTATTATATAAACATTACCATATATATAATAAGTTATATTATTTTCTTGTAACATTTGATCACCCATTTATTAAAAGAATCAATATTATATTTTTATTCTAGTTGATAGCTTATTCGTTTCTTCCAAAAAAATATGTTAGAAGTTTTAGTACTTGTATTGTAATCATTGTCCATTCATACACATAATGCTATTCTTGGTATAAATATATAATATATATAATATATTTTTATATATAGTAATCTATATAAGTTAGTGATAAAAATCTGAATAACACTTTTAATGAAGATTTTAGGTCATACATACACATGAATGCTGTATTCAATTATTAATAGGCTGAAAAAAATTGAATAGTATTTAATATTTAACGAAATACTAATTTAATAAATATCATATATAGTCATTATTTACATATTTATTACCAATTTAGTAAATAGTTTATGAATAATAAATTAAACCATTACATTGAGATGACTAGACATAGGTATAAATGTGAAATGTTTTCATGTACTATAATATTCTTAATAGATTAAAACCAGTTTCACTAAAAAATAATGACATTTAGGAATTTTTATTATTTTATAGTTATTAATTTAGAATTATAACAAGACACTAATAGTATGTAGAAGATGAAATAAATTTAATGATTTTTTAAATATGATTAACTTCTCTTAATAAAAAATCTTTTTGATCTCCTCATATTGACACTATGATTGTAATGTTTTGATTAAGAAGACATAAAATCATTTGAAAATGATTTTCGGAAGAGATTTAGGTAAGTGATAGTAGAACACGGGGCTCAATGTGGTGTGAATATCTGATGATGGAGGTTCCCTTTTATAATTGATGTGAGAAAAACTTCATCAACCTCTCAAAATAGTAAACAATAATAATATAATTCCCATCAAAATTCCATAAAAAGGAATACTATTAAAATATATGGTATTCTAGAGTTATTTAATGCTTCACTATGTGGTATAACCTAGGGATGAATCAGGGTATGATAGATAAACCTACTACCCCTTTGGACCTTGTTTCATCGGTAACAAAACACACAACTCTCTTTCTCTTGTAGAAATATATGAAATGAAATAAAATTATCCACATAACACAACGAAATTACTAGGACACCCTGACCATGATGAATCCATGTATCATACAATAAAAATATTCTAATGTACGAAATCCACTAATGCTCACTACCAATTACATGGTTCAAACTAGATCTATTCAATGCCCAGGCTCAGTGCCTTTACAGTATTTATGGTATCCTCACTAAATTACCAAGGGTCACTCAATATCCACCATTATATGGATCACTACCTGTGGAAAGGACCACCATACTCATATTTTTTTATATTCACTTGAAAGTGATCCACTCATTGTTTAAGGGCATGTATGTCCCTTCATTTTCTTGAAATAACTTAGCCTCAACATTTTCTAGTTTCTATGATGAATTTCCTTTTTAACCTATAGATGAAATCCATTTTCCCATGTACTATTAGGTTTGTTGAAATTTTATTCCAACACTATGATAGTGATTTTATAGATTACATAACTCCTCCATGTGTAGTGTAGTTGGTATGCTTTGCATACCACCTTCTCCATGAAGTCCATCAACGCACTGCCTCTGCTTCCCCAACCATACACCGCTTCTGCGTAATTCATCTTCCATCCACATCTATAGACCACTTATATGTACCACGTCCACATAATTACGTATCTTACAATACTAGCTTCTTTTGAATTCCTTCTTCTGGAGGATGCTTCTTCGGCAGACCAATTCTTCTCCTTTCATGGAATACTCCTCAGAAAATTCAACACCCTTCGCAAAATTCTTACATGATAACCACATTCAGACTTAAATGAATTTCTATAGAAATGATGGGTTATTATGAAAAAATTCTCTATGTAATAAAGGGAATAACAACCCTTATATATGAAAATAGGTCCAAAAAACCAGCAAATTTGATATTTCCTAAATCTTAACTACAGAACTCTTTTTTTGTGAATTGAATCCCCACACAGTCCACATACTAAAAATCCCCATTTGAAGCTTCTAAAATCACATTTCATTTATTTGAAACTAACACGCAATGAATCTTATCGAATCACTACTTTCTTTCCAGAAATGAAAATCCAAAATGCATTTGACAAGCCCCTTGGGAAATACAACCCATCTCATGAACATCTTACATGAACTATATTCCTTCCATGAAAAACAAGAGGAGACCTTCAGGGAATGTTTTATAACAATATACCAAATTTTGGTTTTTTAAAACTATTTCATAATTTTATATACTTTTAATAATTCATTAAGATTTTGTCGGTGTTATGTTTTTTTTATTAGGATAGTGTCCAAGGAATTCATTAAAAAATACTCTAAGACCGCATGGTGCATGCTCGATGTGAAATACATGAAAATAATTCAAATTTAATCAATGAATAACTTAATTCCATTAAAATACCACTCTTATATATTTATAAGAAACCATAGATATCTTAATATGTATCTTATGATCGATTAAGTCTAGCTTCATCAGATTTAATACTCTCACTACATCACTTACCCCAATAAAAACTCCAATCCCCCTATCTCACTACTCCACCTAGAAATATATCATAATTTATTTATTAAGCCATTTTATTACTTGTAATAGAAAATTTTATCACCCTTTTGTCAATGAGACTAAAGTGCATTCCATTTAGGTCTGAAATAGGTTAAAAACACACATTATCAGAATAAGGGAAAAAGGACCACACCACGGGGAGAGGGGTCCAACATCCCCACATTTTCAAATGTGGGGAGTGGAATGAAATTTATAACCAGTATATTCCTTTCAAATCCTTATTTGGTTAATTCCATTTTTAGAATGTCAGCAACCTCTTGTTCTATAAGCACATACTCTAACATCACAATCCTTTTATACACATTATTCTTGTGTAAGGATACCTTATTTTAATGTTCTTTTTTTCTTTGATTGATATAATAAATTTTTAATATGACTAGAGAACTTGAATTATCAAAATGGATTATGATATGATGATTCAATTCAACACCCAAATATGTAAATTATTGATTCATACACAATAACTATGATAATGAATGAGTTTATAAAATATTCTATCATTCTTAGGAGATCATTAAAATGAGATATTTTTTATTCCTTTTCCAATTAATAATAAATACACCAATATATAAAGCACATATTGATGTTAATTTCCAATCATATGTTGAACCTATCCTATCTCAACCAATATATCCCAATAGCTATGGATGAGATTTTTCATTATACATCAACCAAAATACATAGTTCCCTTGACATAACAATGTATTCTCTCATATGTATATCATGTGACATTACATGTGATTAAATTGATACCATGATTCTTGAAATGTGGAAGAAAAATATCTGGTCATTTCACTATTGACTACAACTGACATCAAATTATCTTCATGTATTCTATGATATTGGCCTTTTTCTATTTATCATCCTAAGATAGTTTCATATGGGTTGGAACAAGAGCCTCAACTCCTCAGAACTATTCAATTGAATCATTCCAAAAATGTCCTGTTACTATTTAGATTTATAAATTAATGTACCTTTTTTCCATTTGTTACATGTAAATAGAGTACCCTAATGGCCTAATGGCCTTCATTTTTATTGATTTTTATAACCCCCCTTTCATGGGGTGAGAATGAAACCCTTATAAGGCCCGTAAGCTTAGAGATTACAATGCCCGTAGGATTAGGAGATTACATGACCTGAAGGTCTTTAGGAATTAAACCAAACTATCACCAAGGAACTGCCCCTCCCCAATATCTGGGTCATGATAGTAGCTTTCTACCTTTTAATGGCTGTCTAGTTACGATTCCTATGCAAGAACATGTTGGTCCCGATGGCATGGCCATACCCTCTTATTCTGCCAAATACATTTGGCTCTACTCTAGTGAGTGCACCTGCTCTAAATTACCTAAAGGGGATAATCATTTTTTTAGTGTGTCTAGGGAAAATACATGTGGCCTGAAAGCCTTGAGGTGGCCCAAGGGCCTTAAAGTTTACCCGAAAGCCATTTCAACCCAAAGGCATGTGTGGCCTGACAGCTTTAAGAACTCCAAGCCCAAATTGGTGGCCCAAGGTGAATATTTCCAGCCACTACAGCACCGAACAATACCTACTATAGTTGATGCTACAGTGCCAGAACGATGTACAGACTGCTACAGTACGTGTACAGTGTACAATCCTGCTATAGTAGCCGCACAATGTACAGTATCTGCTACAGTACCTACTCTAGTACTACTACAACACATCGAAAAATGCCTCTACCTGGTTTTGAACCTAGGTCATGTAGAAGAACTTAAATATACCACACCAATTTGGTTGAGGCTCATGATTTAAACTGAGTAAAAACAACAACTCACCAATCATTGACATTCCAAAATCAATGTTCATTAATTCTGAAAACTATTTGCATTGCGCTTCGTCTGATCCTTGAAATATTATTTCATCAATATATACTATCACCATAATACATACTATTATGGTAGAAATATAGATTGTAATAAACTCATCAACATTGAAAACCATTATTTTTCAAAAAAAATTATAGCCTTGAATACCATACTCGGAGTTCGTGAATAAAATCATATGAATCCTTATTCAGCTAACACAATATGTTATCATCTTCATGAAGGATAATACCATATAACTTCTCAATATAAACATCTCCTTATAGAACCACATTCATAAATCTTGATTTTACATCCATCTGGAAAACCTTGAACATTCTTTGTAAAGCTTTGGCTAATAATAATGGAATTGAATCTTGCCTTGATAAAAGTGAAAATGTATCATCAATATAAATACCATTAATATAGGAGTACTATTATCACAATATTAATTATTTATTTCAAATGACAACACCATTTTCATTCATTTGATAATGAAAAACCCATTTAGTCAAAATGAAAATTTTTTCTACTGGCCTCAAACCATCACCATTGTTTGATTCATCTAAATTTGGTAAGCCTCTTCATTCATATCAGGACCCCAATTCTCATATACATCAAATTCACTAAAACATTTTGGATTTAAAAATGGTATATATTATTCTTTCTATAGAGTCTCTATCCTCCATGTCTACACAATAACTGTATGATCACTAATTATGATTGTTTTTCACTTTCTTCTTTTCCCAATGGTCACTATTAAGATACTGATTTACTCTCATCCTTCTCATAATATGAGTCTTCTTATAAATCATCTATTAGAAGTTGAGCATCCCATGATTTTGTTATATCTTCATCATTATCCTCGAGAGACTAATCAGGTATTTTCTAACGGTTCTTCTCAATCTATACTATGGTACGTCGTTAATTTCAACAATAATTCCAAGACTCTTGTAGAATAATTTATATAATTTTATTTTCATAGAGTATCGAGTTCATAACCATCATCAATATGTGATTCAAACATCTGATGATTCTCCTTCATGAAAATGAAGCACATACAATCGATGATTTGAATATACTTCATCAATAGAATCCTTCCATACGATAGATCATATAAACTCCTCTATTCTTTCAAACAAATAAACTCTCTATTTGATATGTACACTACTGTCATCATTACATCTTTCCGAAACAACTTTGCAAGGTTTTTCTCAATGAGAATTGTTCTAGTCATGTTTTTGATAATCCAATTTATTCTCTAGACAACATCATTATACGATTTAATTCTTAATGATGAAACATGATGTCATGTCCCATGTTTCTCAAGATATTCCTCCTCTACTAAATTTGTGAACTTTATTCCATTATCGGTTTAGATCGTCTAGCTTTTTTGACCTAGTATCTTTTCGAAATCCCTTTAAAAAAAATTTGTGCAATATTATACCACAAATTTGTGGGTGATGATTCAACCCCATTACACTATACTATAATCTTCAACGAAAAGAACATAATATCTTCTTACATAAATATCCCATTGTGAAATTGTACCACACACATCAATGTGAAACAAATATATAAATCTTGTCGACCTTTTCTCTTTTTCATTATATTTTTTTAACATAATATTCCCTTGAGTGGAGGAAACACATGTATGTGTAAAATCATGGGATAATCAAGGGAGATATTGAGAAGAATCATACTTTACCAGATATTCAAATGATGTTTTACTCACATGTACATGAGGTTTGTTCCATAACTTACATTAATCTTCCATGGATACAAAGAACATATATCTCGGTACACACTTGAGGTTTAGATTCCTTTTTTAATAGTATAACTATAAAAATAAAACTCTTTGGTTTTACTTGATGACATATAATTTCATGGAAACTCATATGGTGGGTCATGAGTCACACAATTGTCTAACAAATAATAAGTTGCCAGTAATACCTTTAAGAACCAAGATATCCACAATTCTAAGGTCCTTTCCTCCTTAACATGGCTTTCCTAGAGCCATTTATTTTTAACCCTTCATCATTACAAAATATTAGAATACCTTCTGCAACGTACCAAATTACTATCACTATATTCTTATTTCATATCATATGGGATGAAAATCCACTATAAATAGTCTAAATACCTATGTGATACAATTACTTGAATGTAATTTTTTCTACTACTAATTTCATAGATATTTTATTTTCAATCCCTCTTATTGAATTCATAAAATGTATGGATTGAAGCTGTAGAAACTACTTGGAATAAGATGGACTAGCTTCATCTTGTAGATATACAAATATTATTTTTTTCATCTCATGTGATGATACATTTTTTGGCTGCGTATAAACAACAATAATTTTCATTGAAAAATTCTTATGTATTGATGAGAAAGATCATTCAATGTTTTTGAATCCTCTAAACATGAAATAGTGACTATCAAATGATGACCTGAAAATTTTAGCACTATATGACTACCTATATTAGTCATGTTTACTTCAGTACCACTTTGCAATGGAGCAATCATTTTTTGGGTTTACTATCCTTCAAAACAATTTCATATTATGTGGGGCACATTCCTGTGGGGTAATACTGCACCACTAGTTATCCCTTGGGTTCTCTGAATCATATTATTCAACATCGTACTAATATAAATCATGAATATCAGACTAGGTTCTTACGGTCTAACATTAACCATTACTATTTTTCTATTTAAAAAAAATTATACTATCATTATCTTTTTAATTTTAATGTATCTTTTGTTCTACTATACAACCATGCTCCACATTCATCCTTTATATTGCATGTATTATCTATTTTCCCAATATTTCTCTATGATTCAACATATTTTGTTGATTCTTAACGCATTGTCAAAGAATGATGAATTACTCTTTATGTTCTTAAATATGTTTTATCATATATTTTTCAATTTCAGTAAAAGTATTTATTTATCTTATCTATTATTTATTTTTATTCTTTTACTCTACATGTTTTTTTGAGCTTTCTAGGATTTAAGTCTTCCCTTTTTCAATTTCATCATTCATCTACGACTTCTCTTCATCCTAATGCATCATATAGAGCTTTTCATCATGAACCACATTTTTATAATTTATTTTTTTCTCTCAAAACATATATTTATTTATGATAATATTATAATTTATCATGAAGGCTAACTATTCCATCAAAACCTTCTTCTTCATTATCACATTCTTCTTTTGATATAGATTTTTTTACAACATCTCCCAATCATCTACCTCATGATCTGTATAGTCCTCCAATTATCCAACCATATATTCATTTCATGCTATATTTTGTTTTAAATAAGATTATTCTTTTTTAAGAAAATTCCCTTCGCATTTCACCTACCTTTCACAGTGTTTGAAAACTTAATTTATGGAATTTAATAATTTTTATCATTTTCATCATCAATGTATTTATGACAAAATTCTACAAAGGTAAAATATTTCCACATCTAATGAATGCGACTGAATGATTACCTTTGACCTTTTCTAATCATCTTTATTGATTTGAAGGGATAAATAGCATGACTTCAGCCAACTTATCAACCCCCTAATTTAATTCAATAGGGAGATTCATTATGGCCTAGAGTTTTACTTCATTGTACTTCTAGTTTCCACATAATCATTATCATTATTTATTATTTTATATGAAAAAAGAGTACAATGAAAAAACTTCAAATTTCAGCTCTTTTAGATCAATATCATCAAAAAAGTAATTATTCATATTAAAATGAGGTGGAATATTCTTTATGATACAGCTAAAAATGTTTTTATCTTCAATAACATCTCCAATATAAAGCATGCCTTCAACTACATCATTCACAATTTCAATGAATGAATCAAAAGATTCATTTTGGATCATTCAAAGATCTTCATACATGTTCCACAAAACCAATAGATTTTCCCCTATAACTGTTGAATATTCTTCATGGATATTCAATTGATTTTCTAGCAAATCATGTGATTATTTACATGACATCACCTTCATTTAAATTTAACATTATATAGATCCCCCTGAATAATTGATACCATCAACAGTGATATCCAATTATATTATTTCATATTCTAATAAACCACTTTAAATGATATCAGTCGATATTACATGCATATTTTTTGTGAGGAAATCCATTACTATTTATCAGAATTATTGTTGACTCTGATTCTTCCATATTTGAAAATTGTTTCCTTCGAAGATGTGAATTTATTTTTGATTGACTACTTCCAATTATTATACAAAGAGTGTACCATTGAATTTTATCATTTCCATCAAACATTTGTTTTTAGGTCTATTGGGACAAATACCCTAATAACTGTGTGAATCAGGGTTTGAAAAAATACCATATTTCCCAATTAGATCTTGTTTCATCATTATAGAATTCACTCTTGTCACTTTCTCCTATAGAAATATATGAATAGAAATAAAAATCATGATCATGACACAACTATCTTAATCGGTTCACCCTCAAGGGGAAATAATCAAGGGGTATACATCATCGATGTGTCAATGAAAAAAATCCAGTAAACCTCACTACTAAATATAAAGATCATGATATATCACAATTATGAATATGATCACATCCTTTACAGTATTTAGGGTATTCTAAGAGAACATTAAATGGTCACCCCTAAGTATCTTTCTCAAGATCACTGCTAGTGGATAGGAAAATCATATTCCACTACATTATTTTTTTAATCATGTAAAATATCCAGTAATAGTTTAACAAACTTTAGGACCCATAATTTTCAGGAATAAATGAATCCTACAATATAGTTAGATTCTCTGTTGATGTACATTTTTCAACAATATATGTAATAATATTTTCTTTATTTTGATAAGATATCAGGAATTTCATTGGAATCATGTTTTATTGATTTTGAATGCTTTATTATGTCCTAAAAAAACCACATTTCTTATTATTTTCATTCCACAGAGGGTATTCATCACAGACTACATCCCCCACAAACTAACTCGGTGAACTTCATCTGCCTCTTCTACTGTATACTGCCTCCACATACAATCTTTTCATACTACCACTGCATACCACTTCATTTTACCATTTCCATGTACTACCTTTGCTTAACAATTCTACTTCTGTGGAATTTCCTTATTCTAAAGAATTCTTCTTAGATAGAGAACTTATTCACTTTTCATGGAATCCTCCTAAAATACTTATTTAACCCTTCATATTATTCTCCCCCATAATTATCATTATGAATTCACCAAATTTGGTATGTAATGAATTTTTTTTGAAAAACTTTCTATATGTAATCAAGTGACTGACACTCTTTATATTGGATAATTGAACCAAAATACCAACTAATCCGAGATTTTCTAAATCATCACTATGAACAACATCTTATGTGATATCTTTCTGTATTCAATCTTTGTACTACACTTCCTAAATCATAGAGGACCAAATCTCCATATCAATTCCAAAAAAATCCACCCTTCATTTCTTCTCACATCATCATATAATTTTCACAAATGGAATGACATCTCACATACCACAAGCCATAGACGACCTACATGCGATCATGTGAATCGAATTAACAAATTGTTCTCTATTGACGAACGACGAGACTTCTTGTGAACCATTTTTCCATTCGTGAACCATTCCATGTACCTCATTTTTTTATGTTAATACTATGAAATAATATAATTTTAATGACACATTGACGTCTTTTTCGCACTAGGTATAATTCCTTATAAAAATATAATTTAGATGGGTTTTGGTGTCATTTTAAAATTTACCATTTCAATTAACCACATGGTAAATTTTTTGGACCTACACTATAGTAAAAATAATTGTAACCATAAAAGGTAATTATTGATATTATAAATTGGATAATTAATCATTAATGGAACATGTATGATTTTATAAATAATATTACTTTCAAATAGACGGAGTTGATATTTTTATACATCTGAAATAATTTAATCAAATATTATTTTGATAAAATATAATTGATGTCAATTTTGACACTATTAATTTTAGTTTACATATGGTACATCATGAAAACGGTGTAATAAATATATAACTCTTTAAAACCTATCATATTATTCATATAAAATTATTGAAATAATTCCATGCATTAAATAATTCAAATTTTATCCAGAAAAGATTTTTTAAATAAATGATTTTTAACAAACTAAATAATTTTCTATAATTTCACAAGAATATAATGTAATTATGTAATTTATAAAAATTAATCATAAGTAAATATGAAGAAAAATTTAATATCAAAATAGATATATATTCTGGTTCATTACTTTCTTTTTCCCCTATTTGGAAACATTAAACATAATATACACAAATAAAATGATATTTTCATACAATCATATATTTAAATAATATTTATGTAATTTTTATAAAGACATGTTTTTTTAAAATTCATATTAGATCATAATGTTCTAATAATTTAATAATAAAACTTAATAAAAATTATGATGAAAATTTATGGCCTTATTACCTAGTTTTATTCTAAATTATTCATATTTATCAATTAATGATGTGATATATTTTACTATAGGTACTATTAATTTTTATAAATTCTAAAAGACACCTAATTATTAAATTTAAAAATAATATTATAAATTGGTTTTGAAATTATTAAATTTAATATATATAAGCGGTAAATTTTATTTTTAAAATAATTACAATTCAATTTTCAAGATGAAAATTATATAAAATTAATATTTTAGAAATAAAATTAGATTATTCATATCCAATTCATACTAAAATTATAAAATGATTTATAGAAGATTTGATCTAATATAAAATATAATAAAATACATCATCAATAATGACTAGTTAAATTTTTTAATACCTACTATATGCATAATTTTTTTAGAATGCACTTTATTAAATTAATTTTCTTATTTATAGTTTCCAATTAATCGATAACAATAGAAATAATTCTTAAAATTTTAAAAAAAATTATTATAAGTTATATTTGAAACTTAAAATGTAACTAATATATTGTAATATTTACATTTAATATTTTTTATTATTATGATTATTTTCATGAAACCCCACATTTTAGAGTGATTAAATATATTTAATATGGGACATAAAAAAATCATGTGGTGTTACAATTATGAATCCCTTTTTTCCTGCTCGAGCCTCAAGAAAGAATCCAAAATATCCTCTGTATAGTTGAAATATGATTATGCATAGCTTAGGGGGACATTATCCCCTTGATGGGTTTCGATATGTCCTTACACTCTGATTGATTATTGGTATCCAAATGGTTTATGAATGTTAAAGACATATACACAGATAGATCGCTAAATGAGATATGGAGTCCATATCCTCTAATTGAGAAAGAGTGTTTATCATGGTTGATATATTGCGCCTGATTTGGATGAACGAAGATCCCATATATATGTATGAGTGCATGGACCGATCCTGTTATAGGAGATTACTGTATAAAGTGTGAATTACTGATCAAATAATCATGGTTTGGGTCACAATTTTTGAGGGTGAATGTTGAGGTAATCCTAATGACCATAGAGGACATGACAATGGTTTTATTATTGGAATGTCCAGGGTGTTTTGCAGTCATGTAAATGATTCTTAACAACAATTATGTTGAAATGTCTATAATAATTCATGAGAACTATCTTACACTTATATTAGTGTCTGCATGATCTATTAGACATGGCTAATGACTGTATCATGAACAATATTATTTTTATAATGGTGTTCACATAGTCCTTATAAAATTTCATGAGGACTAGAACATGATCCTTAGGAATATGAATAGAGGAATTCATGTAAACAATTTTACATGTCTAGGGGTAATCACATGATATGGAATACATGTCTAAAGAACTCTCACATAAACCTGGATGACATGTCTATTGACCGTCACGTGATTGAACTCACTTGTCAGGATTAAATAACATGATAATCGAGGAACTTTTCAGTGTTATTTATGATATATAAGTATAGATCTCATGAATATAATTACACAACCACATGAAAAGAATCATGTCTATATTCACATAATGCTTGCACTACATCATTCTTTTATCACCTAAATTCCACAGTCTTCATTTGGTTCTACCTATGGACACATCGCGTGAAAAAGTTTAATTGAAGAAACTAATTCATGTACTCCTTATGAAATGAAAAAATTATTTCATGGGATTAGTGTGGTAATTATGATAAGCACACAAAGATAACATAGAAACTATTATGTCGTTAACAGGACTACCTAGTGAAAGACATTTGTGCTGGCGTGGCTCTCTGCCCCCAAAAGTCACCTCTCACCTCTGTTGCATCCTATTTTATTTATATTATGGGGGATTTAAAGAATCTATTACCCATATCAAAATCCTTTTTATGGTTATTAAATCATATATTTTTTCTTATCTCACTAGAGGTATCATCACATCACACATTTCCTATGATCCACCTATGTGCAATCCATGACTTCATATTTACTTCGAGTGATTAATATAGATTTCATGAAAAATCACCCATAACCATATTAAATGAACACATGTCTTGTAAAATATATTCTTCATGATATAATTCACATGTTTAATATGTTTGATTAGTTGGACCAATATATATGAAAACATTAACATGATTTAGTTAGAATTTCAAGGGGCCTTTGCATGACATGAACATCATGGCTTGGTTCTATTATGTGATAATGCTAGTATTACATAGGACCAACATGTGATTCGTAAACTAATCATGTGATGTGCATGAATCTATTTCATTAATAAAGTGTAACACATCATTGCATCAGGTCATATTTCATTCAGCTATAATTTTATAAAGCCTATTTTGGATTACCATAAGTTTTATATTACAGAATTTCCTGACCAAATGGACATGTTTGACATCCATCATAGGATGAAGGTGACATATCAATAATCCTTTTATGATGAGGTAGGTATGTCCCTAGGGAGTTAACATAATCTATGAAATGGATAGGTTTACTAGATCAACACATCGTATGGAAATCCGCATAACTCTCATATAAAGTAGAATAAACTATTTTCTGTTTTTTATAAATGGAATAGGCAATTATTAGTTGTTTTTTATCATCCATGTATTAGGATCATAAGGAATGATCTGATGGAATTTATATAATTATTTAATGAGGTTAATTGGGATTCTTAATGATCATTAAGTCTTTTTCAAAGGTCTTTATATGATCATGAATTGATCACATGACTTTCATAACCACATTATGTGCCATTATTTAGTTAATGAAATTCATCAAACCATGGAACCTAATCCCTACGTGGCTATTTTTAAAATTTAATTCCTTTTTAGAAAAAATAATAACGGCACATTGGTGATTTATTCAATCGTAAAATTTATATTTCTCATTAGGAGTACATAAACAATAGTGATTTGGGAGTAATAATGAAAATATTTCTAAGAAGTTCCATTGATGACCAATAGTTGATAAAAATTTATAATATTGATGAAAAATAAGGATATTTTATATATTATTTATAAATTTTTATAATAAAAAATTTAACTACATAACATTCCTCAAAGTAGGAAAAAAAGTGAAAATAAGAGGTAGTTTCTATAGATAAGATTTTTTCCCATGTGAAACAATTATAACACTAATAGTTTGTACTGTTAAAAATAATTTTTTTCAACATTAGAATATTTCATCTACTTAATGTTTGATTTTTTTCATTGTTATTTCTATATTTAAATAATATATGCTATAATGAGAATTAGAATAGTGTGAATTGCTTTTTTGTGCTGAAATTTATATACATATGTAGTTATTTGATGGGTGTGAGAGTCCTGAGCTATGAATAGCCATGGTTTGAATTCAATTCATCAATACTAGTTTAATTTTTTTATGATATGTGTATTATAAATTTTGATTTATGTACATGTTATATATTCATTATGAATGTACACATCACATATCATGAGATTCAACTCTTTTTTTGAGATTTGAAAACATTATTTATTTATTCTACGTATTTCTATAAATTTGTTGTTGAATATACACTAGTAAAATTATTAAATGTTCATTGAAATTTATTATAGATGGAATATTTGTTTTACTAAATCAGATTATTTTGTAGGGAGGTGGAAAATTTTCCCCATTATTATATATATATTTCCTTACGTTTGTTCATAATGTCTTACATATATATGTGGTTTTGTATGGTATTTACATATTATCTTTTATTATGTTAATATCTATTTAATATTAATTATTTCCATACTAACTATAATTAAAATTTTATTTATTTTATCTTTTTATGAATTTTCATATTTAGAATGTGACTTGTTATAATTTTTGAAAATGGATCCTTTATTTTATGTGGATAAAATAAAAATAGTTAGAATCCCAATGCCTATTAGAATTATGAATTATGTGGTTTTTTATTGATATACCTAGACATGATAAATGAGAAGAAATGTGTAAGGATTGAGTTAGGTGTTAATAATATATAAGGGGTTGTTTGGTAAACTATGAAAGTTGAATTATTGTGTTACAATTATTTTATTCATTACAAGGATCAAAATTATATTTTTTAGTGATTGATTCATTCTAATTAAATTTCATTGTCTACCAACTAACAGTTATACAATAAACATTGGACGCATGGTAAACTTAGGATCGAAGGAGAATCATATAGATTTAGGTGATTCAATATGTCTGTTTGATTTGATTAATTTATTTATAATAGTTTAAATGGGTTAAATTGAATAAATTTATTTAAATACATATATCATATGTTATGAGTGTAATAATATACTTTTTATTGAACATTCACATTAAAAAAAGTGATGATGTATAAATATAAAATAATATGATAAAAAGGTCATTTTAATGATATATAAATGATAAAAAATGTTTAATCAGTATCACCATATGAAAATTAAATTTTTATATCCCAATATCATTTAGATGAAATTGACAGTTAATAGACTCACTCTATAACTAATTTTTAATAATCTGAAACCATGAAGATATTGTTTTCTGTGGGCATACCATTATTTAAATTAAAGGAATAATTTTTTCATACCCATTATATGTGAAAATATTGAACTAGATATGGGAATAATTAGATATTATTTCCTTTCAAACACCCTTTGATACATTAGATTCTAATAAAAAATATCATATAAAACAACATCATTATTCAATATTATAAAAACTACAATTAATAACTGGGGAAAAAATTGTTATGAAACATGATAGTGGTAAAATGTTATAGATAAAATAAATATAATAACCTTAATGCAATCAGATTTAATCAATGTAATATTTTTCATCATCATAGAGATGTTCAAATATATGGACATGACATTATTTCTGTATCCCCTTTCCTAAAAGGAAATAGATATTTTCTTGTAATTAGCTTCACTAAATGAATGTGCACCTCATTTTCTAGGAAAGTGGCCCATTATATTATATTGATCTTCATATCTATATCCAATGTTTCTCCATCAAAACACATATGGCTATTTAAAACATTAAAAGATATATTTTATCATATATAGAGAATTCAGTAGAATTTTTGATAAATGTTGAGTCCAATAAGGGGGTTGTCATTGATCAATTACATAATAATGGTAATATGTCAACCATAACTTACTAATAGTTCTTTGTAGGACTCACCCTAAACCAAATATATCATTGACCTTCCAAATATATTTCTTATTACAATACTATAAGCCACCTATATAGTTGATCATTTAGTACTTCAATCAATACATTCAATATCATATATTGATTGAAAATTTACATTCATGAAAATAGGTTCTATGAATATTTTATCCATTATTTGATCATAAATATACCCATTTTGATGTTCTCTTATCTCCCTTAATAGATATTCTGGAATGGTTGAATGAGGGATGTTTCCTCAATTGTGGAAACCATTTTATTACATTTACTATTAGGATGCATTTTTTATTTTTGTTAGGAAGTGAAGTAAATATGACATTAATATACTATGGGTTATTGAAATTATATTAATCTAACATCCATACAAATGAACCCAATGTCCACAATAAAAGTTCAAAAAATAGATGAATTTTCAATGCTAGATAACCTAAGGGTTTCATTTCTCATGGATGAAAAAATGGAGGTAATGAATCATTGGGATTCAAGGGAGAAGTTGTCTATGATCATATACAAATGAGGCATCAATTTAAACAAAACATCAAGAGCAATGAATGTTTTTCATTATAAATTAGCACGGTAGGTCATGGTGGGGATGTAAATGAGGTGGAAGATAATTGAAGATAATTATGGAGTGGAATTGAGTATTTATTGATCGTGGTTTTCAATAATATATAGAACAATTAAATAACTCCATGAGCCCCTTTAGCCATAAAACAGATGGATTCTTAAAATAGGTGATTATAGTTTCTGGCAACAGGATTGGGGAAGAGAAATTCTATAGTATCAAGGTTATACTTCCCATATATTTATTTTAGGTATTTTTATGAAAATATAAACTTCATAAAAGAAATAATGAATTATATCAAATGAGAAGTACATTACATCATCATTCACAATGAGGACCCAAATATAAGCATCTTTACGGGCTCATCTTCATGTGAATTCTCAAAATTTGGATTCTTAGATTTTTAAGGGAAACTGATTATTTTTATGAGTGGGGGAGACATTTTCGTTCAATGAGATCACATAAATGTATAAAATCATTCATTGGTGTGTTATTAACAAGGGTCTTCATACTAAGTACAATTTTCAAAGGATGGGTATTCAACAAGTCTCTATGTGTCATTGCTATAGTGTTACGAATACTAAGAATATCATCCACTTCATCATAAAAAATTGAATGTGTCCCATGGGTTTGTCCATATATTTGATTTTTTGAAGATAGAAAACCCAAAAAACTATGAATGATACATTACCCTATACTTCGTTTCATGGTGCTTGCAACAACAGTATACAAACAAAGGTTCGAGTGATTTTACATATTGTCAGCTGATGAAGCTTGTATTCCTGAAGGAATGATGTGTGGAAAAAGAACATAATATAGAGAATAACTAGAATAATGTTAAAAATTGAGAACAAAATGTTGTATTTGAACAGGTTATGAAAAGTATGTGAGACACCCCGCTCCAGTATCCCCCTCATGGTGCACAAATCACTCAACAATAATAATATAACTATACAAGGATGGTGGGTATCCTAGAAAACACTTAGTCTGAGATTTAAAATCAACATGGATGGATCCTATCACATGGGTATCGTTCGAGTCATAGGGTTGGTAATGTATATGCGGGACTCCGTAATTAGGGCCTTTGTGGCTTTCTGTCATTGCGGTGACTCTCTTCAAGCTAAGGCTCTGACAGTGGCTACATGTTTAAAAATTTTCATCAAACATAACATTATCATTGAATGTGTGGAGACTGAATCGTTGATATTTCATAACCCTTTTACAATTCATGACAATACTCCTAGGAAATTTTCATACCCAATTAGAAGGTGATACATGTTCTTGGACAATAACAAGGAGATTGATCACACATGGAATGGGGCTACATGTTTGTTGATTTAATAGCCTCTTAAGTGACTCCTAATGGGAGGATATAACATTATTCTAGCAGTGGTTTTGTTCCTATCAAGGGGCTTACTTTTTTGAAATTTTACATATTGGGTATTCAGTATTTCAGATCGCCGTCACGGGATATTGTGTTTGCATGCATCACCTTTCATAAAAAACATTATTCGTTATTTATTTTATTGATAATATAATAATATTGGTTCTATGGTGGATGTTATATATTTTGGGTTCTATCGATGAATTTAATATCAATTTCTTAGAGCATTAGTCCAGCTTTTATTTTATTAGTTTCAGTAGTATCATTATTTATTTTTTTATTCCATATTATAGCTGAAAAAATGAAAAACAAAAATTTTCTCGGAGAATAATTTTTTATTAATGAATATAATTAAATATTAAAGTATTTAATAATATATATTTTTATTACGAATTATACAGACTTGTTAGGTCTGAAATAGGGAGATTTCATATTGATTAGATTATCTTTCCTTTCTAACTCAATTAATTTGTTTTAGAATTTAGATCGACATAGAATAAAAATATTATTATTATTAACTAATTACTATAATATTATGAAGTTAATATACTCTTATATTGTAATGTATTTATTGACATGATAGAAACATATTGTCATTTTTTCTAGGATTGTAGTTACCACCTTGGATGGGGAATTAACATGAGAAGATGAACTCATAAAATAGATATATATAATTGTTTTTTTGAAAAAATTGGTGCTTCGGTCAAAGACCAAAGAACATTTAATTGAATAAAGAGTCGAAAGGAATACAGAAGATGGAAGGAAGGGATATTTTTACAATAGTTATCAAATAGCTGATGTATATACGGGGGGGGTGTCCATCCATGTGATGGTCTGATGAACACCCTTGTTGGAATGGGTATCAGCAACAACGTTAGCCTCTCTGATTGTATGAGTGGAAATGTAGTAGATTTCATGCAGAGTGTCTAGGAATTGCATCCAAAGATTAATCAAGGGATAGGAAAGGTGAGTCACACCATTCCAAATGGACTGGAAAATGGTTGTAGAATCACATTCAATCCATAGTTTCCTCCATCCTTTTTGAATGGGAAACTTGACTGCATGAATTACTCTCATCATCTCGGCCTCCAATGACGAAGTTATACTGTATTTACTAAAGAAACATCCCTGACACATGCCAACAGAATCTCTGAAGATTCCTTCATAACTGGAAGGTCCAGGATTTACCTTTGAGGCACCATCCACATTAACATTGATCCATCCTGGCATTGTCGTTTTCCAGAAGACTTTAGAGGAGTGAAGAGGTCAATAGTATATTCCATCAACTCGAAGCATTTGTAATATCTCTCAATCATCAACCGAGTTGTTTCAGTGAGCTTTTTGGATCGATGAATCTTCTCGAATTGCAATGAGGATCTGTGCTTTCCCTAAATTAAAATTTAATGAGTATTTATTGTGTAGAATATCATTTCTGTCATACCAGATCGCATATAGGAGCTCAGCAACATCAGCTAGGAAAATGTTCTTAATTTCCTGAAATGCTTAGCACTAAACACAACATATCAGGAGGGTGAAAATTGTGTCAGGGGTATTCCATCTGCAATTAAAAATGTCAAAAATATATTTCCAAAGAACGGGACCTATAGAAATAGATAAAAATAGATGTTTTTGTCTTCCCTATGTTGATTACATAGGTAACATTGAGATAATAAATGGATACCAAAATATTGAAGGAAAACCTCAGTGGGAAATCTGTTATGAGCAATGCGCCTAATTAGAGTTATTCTAGAAGGCTTCATCCAAGTCTTATTGAAAGAATTTAACCATGGATAGATGGATTCAATTCCAAGAAAGTTGTGTATATTATAATTTTTGGAGTCAAGAATACCATTTGCAGCAGGTTCCTAGATAAGAAAATCATCACATTTAATAAAAGTATAGTTATGAATGATCTGAGAAGCATTGTTAGGAAGGTTATCCCTATGGGAATGGAAAACATCATTAATAGTGTTACTAGTGTCCACTATAGTGGAAATAGGGGTAAAAATCGAGGTCAGAGGAACACCAGTCCAATTGACAAGCCAGATATTTATATTGGATTCTGAGCTCACAATTTATCTAGAGATTTCCATGATCTTATGATAAGTGTACCTAATTGATGGACATATCGAGGAAGATATATAATTGAGGTCCCCCCTACTAAGTTTGGGAATGAATCTGATTTTAATAATTTCAATATCCTTCGAGTCAGTATTGACCAATCTCCAAGTAATTTTATCTTGAAGAGCATTATTAAACATCTTTACGTTTTTAATTCCAATACACCCCTTTTCCAATGGATTGCAACTAGTTTCCCTGGGAATGGTGAGAAGTTTTTTCTGAAAGATACTTCATATCCAGATGAAGTTTTAAATATAGGTGTTAATTCTTTTGAGAGTACCAACATGCCATTTATAAATCATAAGGGAGTATACCATTTTGGAGACAAAGGATGATTTGACCAAGCTGATTTTTCCAGCCATGGAGAGAGATTTTCCTTTCCAATTAGAGAGTTGATTAATAATATGATCCACTATGTTAGAAAAATAAATAGTTTTTGGTCTTACTCAAAAAAACATACCCCCAAATAAGTGAAGGGAAGAAACCTTCTTTAATACCAATATTGTTGGTAATAGTGTTTTTTCCTTTGCATGGAGAAGTTTTTACCAAAAAATATGTGCGATTTATGCCAAGAAATGGCCTGACCCAAGTCATTATCATAGTGAGTAATGGCCTATTTAATATAATTTATATATATAATAATAATCAATTATATTAATTTTATTAATGGCATATATTTCATTAAATATATATGTTCATTTATTATATATATATTTTAGATATATATTTGATTAAATTTTTATAAAAGTAATAATATATATAAATGTTGATGAATAATACATAAAATCATATAGTATAGATTATAAGGTAAGGAAGATAATATTATTATACTCTAAACCATATTAAATATATATGTGTGTGTAGATATTGAAGTTTTAACATTTTCAAATTACTTATTCTCTTTTTATAACCTTTTGGGTAAAATTTATTGTTTATAAAAATTATAATTTGATGAAAATCATGAGTTATGAAAAATAATGCGAAAAATTAGATAAATAGTACTACTTTGGCTCTCAATGAATATAAAATAGGTGATGGTTCCATAAAATGGAATAAAAAACCATGGTGATACAACAAAGGGATGAGGATTATTTTTGGTACTTTAAAAAGTGGTAAAAAATGCTATAAATACATATGTATCATAACATTAACAATTTTCATTGGCTATGTGAGGAACATTTTTATGATGGTGACCTTTCCAATCTACTTTATACATATTTCCCAAGGTATCCATATTTATATGTCATTTGGGATATGTATCTGAACAAATCAACTATGTGGGGGGAAATCAAAACAAATATCAAATAGTTATAAACTATTCATATAAAATCACGCATGTAGGAAAATTTTGAATGTATATCAGGTCACTATGGGTAAAACATAATTCTTCTAGACTGTAATAAAAAATACATGACCTATAGGGGAATGGGATTCATGAAAATTACATAATGAAAATCTTCTTGGATAATTTTTAACCCACTAAATATGGATACATTTAAGGACCATTTTTGTGATGTTACACAGTAAAATTTTGATAATTTTAACTTAATTAAAATCATGATATTATGTAATAATTATATCATGTTAACATATCAAGGATGAAATTTATTGTATATATCATATTACTATGTTTTCTATTATAATTATTATTATTGATAAGGTTTTGTACTTGTGAGGTGAAAATAAATTATTAATCGATAAATAAAGGAATTATTATTTTATTATATTAATTTTATATATTTTTTTGGCTTAAGATATTATCTAATGTTATAAATTATTAAATAATCGTATGATATTTTCTTTAATATGGTTTCCACTTATAGTGTTTCTCAGTTACAATTACTTGAAAATATTAATTACGATCAATAAAATGATGAATAAAAATTTATAACTATTGTGAAATCGATTATATGTGATGACTATATATAAATTTAATATAAATATTTATTTTTTAAATATGAACATAGATTAAAAATTATGATTAGATATTAATGACTTTTAATCTTAACATAAAATATAAACAATGATAAAAAAAATCTTCATTTTATGATTATGTGGGTTGATGCCATGACTTTCATAGGATAATGTTGATTTATCAAGTATAATAAATTGAAATTAAATAGATGAAAATGAATTATTTTTTGGAAACTATGAATATTTAATGGAAACATTTAATTTTAATAAATAAAACATGAATTTGTTATGTGGATTTCCTCAATTGAAGTGGTGTATTTATCTGGATGATTAGAAATATAATATATGATAACAATGAGGATATATCATTAAAATGTATAGATTGTATTATGATTTTGAGTATATTTTAATTTGATGTGGATATTTTTATTTATAATATAATATCTTGGTTAATGGAAAAAAATTAAATGAAATTCATTATCATAGGATTTTGAAAAAGAATTTTGTTATGATGGGATTTTGTTATAATTATATTGAAAATTTCATGTCGCTGATAATTGGATTGTTGGTTTGATAGAGTGTCCATTTTTTATTAAAAATTACTTTATATCTGATTAAATTATGTGATTTTTAATGTTGATAGTGGATGTAAATTATATATATTAGGTGGAATCCTTGAAATCAATTAGCTTTTTTGATTCTCCATGGGATAACCTTTTTCACTGATTACGTGAATTATAATATTTCAATTGAAGATTCATAGTTAGGTAAATTCCTATGAATAATGGAAAAAATATATTTTTACAATGTACAATACTCAAAAATAATGATTATATCCTTTTAATGATCTAGTAAAAGACATAATCATGATATCAAATTGATCAATGTGTTCAACACAACAAAAGTGTTTTTCATTGAATTCATTATTCATAATATTCATATAGAACTATATAATTTCCATTAAAATAAAGAGTTGTTAATAAATTTTTTATTTAACAATAAGTAAGGCTTCAAGCATATTATGATTTAATCTATTTGTTGTGACCCTTGAGGTTCAGCGTCCTCTTCCATTTATTCTTCTCTAATTTTTACACATCTTCATCCCCATATCCTCTCAATATTTTCAATGTATACGCTCTATACACAGGAATAGAAATAGTCCCACACACAAACACACCATATATCTCATACTATATTTCATATTATTATTTATAAATTGTCCATTTTACTTACAACAACAACATATTCCTATTCAGTCATATCTAAATTTAAATATAATTCTGAAATGAATAATATCTATCGAACTCGTATAATTAATTACATTTTTTATAATTAATATGGAACCGATATTCACTATATTAAATGAGTGACATATTGAAATATTTGATTTGAAGTAACCCTTGAATAAAATATTAGGGAACATATTAAAAATAATCAAATATGGACTCTAATATAAATCATACTGTTAGATTTCATACCAATGTAGATAATCATAATCATAGAACAGACGTATTTTTTGAGGAGAAATTATTTGAATTTCCTCAACAACATCAAAAAAATCATTTCTATTTGATGAATAACTATTCAATTTTCTTCATAATCACAAAAACAACAACAAATTCATCAGAATCACAAAAAATTCACCACCTGATCACAAAAACAAGATTTGATACAATATGATGTGATTCCCTTAGTTGTGGTGAAATCCCTTAGTTTCCAAATCCTACTTATTTTAATTAAACATGTAACATTTAATATTGATTAAGGATTCAAGGTGTAATTACCACACCTATAAAATATTGGGTACATGGAAAATAACTAAACATAGAATACATTATGATTCCCATGCTCGTAACAAAAAAATTAATATACCATCACATTTATGGAATTAATTATGGAATGATAAAACTAGTTAATGAATGATTGAATGTATTTATCTATAAATTTTATTCTAACAAATTGTTCAATAGAGGGTGAATCTAGTGGGGGTGTTCTGATCTCGTATAGAACACTAGAACATCCCTAAAAAACTATATTTTAAATTATATATTTCTTCAATATAATGATAATCTAGATAACTATCCTAGAATCACTAAAAACAACATGGGTGACATGATCTTTTGAAAAAAAAATAAAAAAATCAATAAACCATGTCAATTTTAGCATCAATACAAATTATCTATCATATTCTCATTTAAGAACACAATAATATATGGGGTTTTTATTTAATATTATTAAAATATTTATAAATACTCTTATCTCATCAATCCCCCTCATATTGTAATTAGTTTTGACAACATGGTCTTTTATTTGAAAACATTATATAACATTTACCCTTTAATAAATCACCATTATCCATTTTAATATATCATAATTCAATAATTCTATTCCTATAAGAGAAAAATAATATTGGTAAGTATGAAATATGAATAATAATACACTATGATTTAGTTTTTAAAAATAACATCCACCAAAATTATTGATTAATTCATATAATCATTATTCACAAAATATAAAAATTGTTTGGCTATTTCACAGAAAAAACATCTTGTACACATGGTCACTAAAAAGATTATATTAGTTATCACATATAAGTAGTATGTAATAATGATTCATAGATTTCCCATTTTAATTACCCAATGAAAATTGACCCACTTGATTAATATTTTTCACTCCCTTTGGATTAAAATAATAAAATAATTGTTTAGATAATGAACATAATCTATTTACCTTTTCCTTAAATCAATTATTAGTGCACTCGAATCATTTTGTTCACTTTCGAAAATGAATAATTTATCATTGATTTTGTGAGTGAAATAAATATTTGATCGTAATTTTTTAATAATAAAATTATAAAAATTCATGAAAAAACAACACCATAATAATGTTATACAATATATCAATGTGATTGGTCAAAATTGATGATTCAGATTTCTCAATAGACTGTTTTATATATTTTTATCACATTCATTGAGTGGTACTACATCAAATCAATGTTAAGATCTTGTAACTGATTTTTTTTCCAAATCAATTATCTCAACTTGATTTTTTTTCAAGAACAAAATCTATCTTAGAATAACTAATGGTCACTAAATTATAATTATTTTTATGTGTTACACATAACATTGTCCATATGAAAAAACTATACCCAATTTTTACCTTCTATCATAAATATTTCCAACCTAATTAACATATGTATATCCAATGTGATTAATACGTAAATTGATATTTAATTACAATCCCTAACAAACAATGAATATAATATATATAGGTATAATATTTATATATGTAATATGAAAATAATTGGACTCTCTTTGAAATTGAAAACATAATATAGTAGTGTAAACTAAATAAGATAATGTATATTTCATATTTATTATAACCCAAATAAATCATCCAAGCCCTTTCTAATCATCTAATATTCTAGCTTCATTCATAAAATTATTTGTTTCCCCTAAATGATGGGAATAAAAAAATATATTAATCCATCATAAAAAAATTATCATTTTTTTATATTTATCTTTTGAATGAATGATATTATATTCATTTTTATGATGTTTAAAACCTAATATCTTTTTCAACAATTTATGAAAGGAAATAAAAAAATTCATTATCCCTAATAAAACTTCCTCGCTGCACACTCAAGATTTTAATTACAAATAATCTTATATAAATATCACATTAAAAATAGGGGAAACCTCATTATGATACATGTCCAAAAGGTATATGTATACTCATTATTTAATGTGTTATAGAAACTTTTTAATGGTATCAATAATTGAATGAAATTTTATTGGAGACTATTTTGAATAAATATTCTATTGTATATCTTTATATAATATCATTAAATTTCTCAATGAAAAATTATATTTTCCATAGAGAAATTCATTCCATCCTCAAAATATATATTAAAAAAATATGATCTAAAACCTGTTTAAAATATCATTTCTCATTTTATGATTATTTAATAGAAATTAATTTTTATGGTCTCAACCCTAGAAATTGTTGTGAAGGAATCACAATAATAGATTACATCTTTCTTTTTGTATCATTTTTATGGAATAATTTCCCTGTTTTTCATCTAATAAATTTTTTTATTTCACTTGGTAAGGACATCATACTTAATTTAAATTCCATAATTGTTAGTTCTTTAAGGTAAAACATCTATTTATTATTATTCTAGATATAATATATCTCCAAATTCAAATCATTAATACAATCTTGACTCTTCAAAGATTATTTGACATATTTTTATCTAAAATAGAAAAAATGAAATATGTTATGTTTTCATCATTTTTATCATCGATTAAAATTTGTTTCCTTAATATATAATGATATATTGAACTCTTAATGGATTTATCATCATCAGATAAGATTAAAATTATTATTAATCATTAATAATATAGAAGGCATTATCAACTAAATGTGATAAATTATTTCAATTTCAGAAAAAATTATAACCTTCATCAGGGTTCTAAATAATTTCTATTATATCACATTCTGCTATGTATCATTATTCATAAAAAAATCTCATTTTTTAGAATATTAAAACATTAATAGAAAAAAATAAAAAATAAAAAATATTTATTAATTTAGTAGTGATATCTAATTGTATTTAGAAGATAACATATGATGATATCTTAAACTCAAAATTATTGTGAAGTTGAAATATTTTCACATATACTTTGAAGATATAGAGACTAAGAAATACCTTATCTTATTTTACATGTTGCGATCATCAAATAATACATTTCATATATTAGAATATTTTACTTTCATTGGTTTTAATGTTAATAGTTAATATTAATATCTTTTTCTATATAATTCCTCTAGAGAAATAAATAAGAATTATTCATTGAAAAAATTTCATATGTAATTTAATATAATATCATAATCATATATTCAAAAATATACACACAATATTCAACACTATTAACCATCCAAGACTCATTCATGTTGAACTAACTCTCGTTATCAAAACATAATTAAATACAATTATTCATCATTAAGTAAATTTAATTTTTAATCGACATTACACATATAAAATTAGTGAATTAATTAATAAACTAGATGAAGAAAATAATTATATTTGGTTACATTTTCCCCACAATCCCCCAATCACCTTAATAAATGATCTAAAAAGGGTGATATAATGGTATCTTAATATTGGTGAAAATTAAAAAATTTCCACTCATTGAATGTACAGGAATTATGATATACTAATTTCATCCTCATATGATCATCAAAAACATTCATTTAATGTGTAATAATTCCTATACAATTTTCTTCTAAATTTGTTAGTAATTTAATTCACACAATTTATTTTCATCCTATAATACCAATATGAATTAATTTTATCCATGACCATGACAATATTTATTTTAATATTTTTCCCACCCTCAAGTAAATACACATATATATTTTACCCTCTTCACTAAGAATTCATTCATTTAAAGATGTATTTTTTTATATTCATAAAATTTTTAATACAAACATCATTCGTTATATTTAAATACATATGTAAATAAGGTGTTCTTAAATATCATATTATTATACAAAATTACCTCTAAAACAAAACCTATTTTCCATAGAACATTTAAAAGGGTCAACATTATCTACTATTAATTCCCATCCTAATTTATGATATAAAAATATCATATCAAATGTGAAGTGCATACACATTGAAAGATAGTCATACATAATATTTATGATATATTTATTTCTCCTTATGAAAATCATTCATTTTATTATAATCTATTTTTCCGTTATGAATAATATTTAATAATATTTTTAATACATACATTGGTATGTATAACAATTATGAACTATAATATATATTATAATGGTTAGATAAAACGTTAGAAAAGTTCATCCAATGATTAAAAATTATTCTAATTTAAAAAAAATTATTAAATTTTAGATATTTTAATTTTAGTATGAATACTCTCCATTAATATAAAACAAAAACATATTCAATATTTAAAATTTTAATTTTAATTTATATAATATCATCAAATTATTTTTTCAAAGAATCTGACGTAGTAGAAGGTTATGAAAAATTAATCTATTCCATTAAACAATAGTTGACATCTACAAATAGTTTTATATTTTACATCATATTTTATATAATAAATCATGGACCCATATAACCCAATATCTGGGTATTAATTAAACTAATTCCTCATCATTAAATTTTTTTCCCATCCTTTTGAAATCTCTATTTCTATAACATCTCTCATCCATGATATGATTCCTATAATTTTAGTATTTCTTAGAATCTTTTTACACTTCCGAAGTATTTTCATTCACTAACCATGACTTTACATTTAAATTTTCCATAATCCTCTTCATTGATCTTATAATAATCTATTTATCATAAATATAATTGTTATATTTGCAGTCACTCAAATATTTCTATAATTTTATCATTTGTAATGAACAACTCGATGCTTCTAATATTTTTTATTTTACTTTCTGTTCAATTCAATAATTTTATTTCTTTTTATATCCGAGTGAATTTTCTAAAAATCCAATGTCACTTAATATAATTAACATATTTTAAATAATTAATGAGTCACTAGTTCTTCGTGTTTGAAAATATTTATTTTTATTTGTATTGACATTTTAAAATTTTAATATTAATGAAAAACATTATTTGAGTTACAAATTTCCAAGATATTTATTTGTGTTTCCATTCCTCTATTCTATTGATTCTTTCATTGCTAATATAGTCATCATAATTAAAATTTTCATTCTATAATTCCTTAAATTTTAATGGTAAAAATCAATATCATAATTTTTTTTGATATTAAATTTAAATTGAATTAAGAATTACAACTTTCTAATTGATGGAATACATAATTATAGTTAAAAAAACATACCCATGGGGCCTTATTTAGAGACTTATTACATTATTGTGTATGACCAAAACCAAATACCCAACATAGTCTATCTCATAATACCTATAAATGAATATAGTTTTTATAAAATTCCAGTCCACACCCGTAATGTAATAATTTCTATGCCTTCATTATATGAATAAAAAATAAAAATTTATCAGCATGCCTTATAATAAATAATAGTTAGTATTGGGAAAAATATATTTGGAAATTAAAAACACTCCCCAATGAAATTTAAAAGAAACCATAAATTGAATTTTTTTGAGATTATAATTGTATTATAACCTCTATAATTTTAATAAATGGTTGTTGAGATAGAAGATAATTCATTCACAATGTAACATGAATATTATTTTATGGGAAACAACTTTTCATTTCGAAATTACATATATAAAATTTTAAATTTTCATAAATATTTTTGAAAATAAATTATTTTCAATATAATATCATATGGCTGAAATAAAATATTAAAATAAATGATAATTAATTATGTTGGAAAAATTAATTTATTTGGTGTATATTAAAACAAATATTTTATACACAACATTATAAAAAGGATAAAACTATTTTTCAAAAAATAATACTTATTTTTAAAAAATTATTAAAATAAAATATTGGAATAAGTGAATTAAAAAAATTATTTCAAAATATAAATTTATTTATTTATTTTTTTAGTGATAATATGGACGTAGAAGAAATGGATTCAGAGACGAATGAAAAATATGGTTGCTTTTCCATAAAATCATTATCAAAGTATATTTAGTACGTATGAGAGGAAAATGAATAGAAAATTATAGTTGAATGAAATAAAAAAATTGGATTATAAAAATTTGGGTTTATAATAAAAATATAAAATAATTCATCAATAACATACATAAACATTATAAATACATAATATATATTATATTTTAAAATAATCCTTTACAACAATAGTATATTTTGAATTAGAATCCTCGTGAAATAAATAAAAAAAATGAAATGTAAAATTCAAAAATATAGTGGGATTCATGATATATCATTTAAAATGGGTTTATATACACAATCGGAAGAAAACATGTGCTGAATATGGCATATATGTCATGGAAAGAAATTTAAGATTGGAACAACTTACCTAAGTTTTAGATTTCGTATTATGTGATTTTGGAATTTTGTATTGTAAATTAAATTTATTATAAATCTATAATATGACCATATATGTACATATCATGTAATAAATTTTCTACTTATAATGCTTTAATATCTATTTATTTATAAATATTTATTAAAATATTCTTTTAGTGTGTTGACGACCTCATTTCTCATGATGATTCAGTAATGTAGTTTTTTATATTACTCTTGATAATGGTTACATCATCTAAAAAATGTTATTAATGATATAATATACACTATATATAAATATATATATATATATATATTCTTCTATTATATATAGAGAGACAAATATTAATGAAACTTTTAACACAGTTAGTAGGTCATGCGTACGAGTGAACAATATTTATAGTTTTCAATGGATAGAATGAGAGAACATAAAATTAATATTCAATACTAAGGAATAATGATAATATAATATATTTAATACTTATTAAGTTATTACATCATCATAACCACGTATTTTTTATGCTGATGAAAAATGAAACAAATCACCTTTTGTAGATCGTAGTCCACACGTACGACTGAGCGATGTGTTCATTCCCCATGAGATGTAACAAAGGTGGATAACAGGGTTTTAATTCTCATAATAAAATATCATAACAGTTAATATAACAAATTAATTATATTATAATTTATTTTAGGTATTTAGATAGTTTTTGAGAATAAAAAAATAAAAAACACCCATTTAAGAGTAATTTATCTTTATTGAGAAAACACTTTTTACATATATAGTATGCCTTGATGAATGGTATTTTCACAAGAAATTAATATATTGGATGCAGTTAAGGATGATAATAAGGAATATTTTTTTATCTGATGAGATATAATGCCTAAAATTTTGAGGAAGAAAAAAATAGATCCCTTATATAATTGAGGGGAAAGACACTATTGGCATTAATTAAAGTAGTTAATTAATATCTGTTAATTTATATAATAAAGTGACACAAAATTGTACCATTGAGAAAATATAAATATGATAACTCAAAATATAAAATTTATTAATATTGAGGTTGGTTTTAGTTAATTATATAACATTATCTCACAATTATAACATCAATTACTATTTTTGAAAATCACTAAAATATTAGTATTTATAAAAATATGGTGGTCATTAAAGGTAATAATAATTAAATAATGCCCAATAAAATAAAAATGAGTTATATATTTAACCATATCTAATAAAAATGATCAAATAATTTATTCTTATGAAATTTAAATCATTTAATAAAATATTGATTATTAAAAAATATAATTGTTAATAAATTTAAATATACATGGAATATTATAATGTAATATTTTCCAACACATGTAAAATGGTTTAAAAAAATTATTATTATAAATGGTTTTTATCCATATTTAATCATAAAATAATATTCATAGATATTAGATATTATTTTACAACTTATCATTTGTTTTAATCCTTAGTTTAATATATTTAAACCTTATCCCTCATAAATTTTTAAATCAATATTAAAGTTTAATACTCTTCCTATGTGGTGAAAATTTGATCATAAATAACAAATTCATGGAATTTTAACTAATTTATATTCCTAGTTGTCTTATTTTAATATGTTTATGATTTTGATAAATGGTAATAAAATATCATTAAAATCATTTATTAGACTATTCATTTAGTCTTATACTATAAACAATAATTGAGTAATGGATTATGAATATAGACTCTTATGAAATAATATTATATGTAATATGATTTAATAAAATTCATTATACTCTATAAATCATCTAAAAATAGATTTATATCTTTTCAAATGAATTATTTAATTTATTAACATTAAGCACAAATGCTACATAGACATCGCGTAATAAATTATTCTAATTATATCATCTCATAAAATTAAAAATAAATTTTAATAATAATTGGATGAATTATCTAAAAAATAAAAATTTAATACAAAACATATGTCATTTTTATCCTTGTAATGACCTGTAAATTTCTAGGAATTTCTTTTCTTAAATAAATTAAAATTTAACGAGTATGCGGTTTGTGATAATACTTGATTCTGAGGCCTGGTGTGCCCGAAATCAATTTCTAAAGTTTTGTTCATGTACATTCAGAAAGAGTACATGTGGATTTTTCTATTTTTGAACTGGTGCATGGAATCGAAATCCAAATACACTGATAAACTCGCAGCGCCGGTATTCTCTTAAGGGGACCTTTACCGCATATGCAATTTATGCGGGTTGAGAGTTACTTTTTTGGGGATTCAGAATAAAATAAATAAAATTGTAGTACAAACTTTTATTTAATGATGTTAGTTTTATCCAACAAGGGGATGTTATATGTGGGGCCCACACCCACCTAACCTCCCATGAGAGTATAATGTGAGGTGGGTCCCACAAGAACCCCTAGACCATTTAATTCCCTTAAACCCCAATTAACTCCCATTCATTTAATTTGGCAACTCCTCTCTTTTAATTTTTAAACTCTTCACCTCCCCTCATTAGGGTGGAGCCTTTCCATCTCCCTCCCTTTAATGTTGCCAAAAAAATGCTTTAATTAATTAAATTGTCATTTTGAATTAATTTTATTTGTATGGAATTTCTTTATAATTGGGGAAGTCTATTATTATATTTTCTTTAGCAAATATTTTGGTGGGGAACCTTTGGGGAATTAGAGAAGCTTAGTTCGTCCACAAAGAACATCATCCTCTATCGGAGAAGAATGCTCCACGACTTATCCTACATTCTTCTTCCTCCACTTAAAGGGAGAAGACATCGCTCAAATGACGTGTTACCTATGTCAACGACTCTTCCTCCAACATTGACGGGATGACACTGTTTTCCACAACTCCCGACTACCGCGACACTCATCTCTCACGGCTTGACGACGTGCGACGAAGATTTTCGAGGTAGGGTATTTTGAAAAATTCTACATGAATAAATTATCTTGTTCATTTTGAATCTGTTGAAATATCTTTGGCCAACTGCTACCACTAATGCGGAGGGAACAAGACGGAAAAAAAAGCTCGACGACCCTTCGCTGTTCCATGATTTTTATTCGCGATGGAAGCATGTTGGAAGAGGCGGCGACGAGCAAAGGTGGTGGCCGCGTGGTGGCCGCGTGCGGAATAAATGCGTCCAACATCCCTGGGCCACTCAGCCGAAGAATAACTGGCTGGCTATAGCTTTGCATGGATGGTGGAACTGTGGGGCCCCACGGTGCTGCGTAGCAGAGGACGGCGGCCTACTCTCCACGGGCTGCTTTGTTGGGTGAACCGTCCGGCTCATAAGCCGGCCGGGTTAGAGGAGGTCGCGGTGTCGCATGAAGAGTAAAGAGGCCCACCCAAGAGGTCCACTCATGTGGGGGAAGCCTTCCGGCTTCGGCTGACCGGGTAAGAGGGTGGTTCCGCCCACCACCACTGTTTCGAGCTGTTAGTGGGGGCGGGGGTTGCCCCCCCCCCCCCCCCCCCCCCCCCCGTTCCGCGACGCTCGACCAGCTGGCGAAGCCGCGGCCAACGACTAGCCGGACCACACCATTCGGGTCGGGCCACACCCTTGCGTGGGTCGGGCCGCTAGCCACAGGCCAGACCATGCCCCATCGGGATGGGCCACGCATTACTGGGTCGGGTCGACCCCTTAATTGGGTCACACCCGCTGAGCCCGGACAGGCCAACCTGCTAGCCCACCAAGCTTAACCGCCTGGGCCTGTTTAACAAAAACAAGAATAACTTCCAAACCGTGCATCTGATCGACGCGCCGTCTATGGAACTGTAAATCTCGCGACAAGACTACCCTTTTTCGATACTCTTTGTGAGTTTTAGTCAATTTTGGAAAAAATGGTTGGGTTGGTTCGAAACTAAAACCAACTTGTCCCTAAGAGAAGAAATGCTTATAACATAAGGACCAGACGTCCGATTGACGTTCCATCAACAAAGTTGGATTCCTTTTATTGAGACAGTTCTTTTGGAATACTACACTTGAGGTTTGGACTTTGTTGGGGTACGGTCGGGATGGTTTGATCCTAAAAACCAACTAGGCCCCTATAACGAAAATTCCAATAACTCTCAGACTGAGCATCTGATTGAGACGTCGTCCATTGCATAAAGACCCATATGACATGGCAGTTCATTTGAGATACTTCTACTTGAGACTTAGTGACACTTGTAGTATTGTCTTGTGGCTCGTGGGGCGGACCCTACGGGTGACGATAGAGCCGATTGCAGAGATCTAGTAGCTGGAAGAGACATGATGACAGCTGATCGATCAACTCAGAGTGATTCAGATGGCCTTGTGTGGAGCACCTGGTTGTATCAGCAGACCCGCGTTACTCGATAGAAGAGTACCTCAGTAGGCTATGAGGGGGAGTGCTTGGTTGTAGCGGCATACCCATGGTGGGAAGTGCTTGGTTATAGCAGTAGGCCCACAGTACTTGACAGGTGGAGTACTTCAGTAGTCCGTGGTTAGTGGGAACCGCTTCGTTGTAGCGGTAGGCCAACTGTATTGGTCAGAGGAGGAGTTCTCTAGTTTCCGTGGCTTTGGTGCCGTGTATAAAAATCCTTGTTTGAGCTGAGTTAATGTCCTTTGTGTTTTCCTCATGATTGAGATGGGTAACATGATAACATAGGTATATGTATCTGCATATACCTAATTAATGGTTTTCTATTGAAATCATACATTTTGGTTTATCCATTTTGGATTTGGTGAGACCTTGAAGGTTTTGGGGTCCCTACTGAGTATCGTTATACTCACCCCTACACGTGCTACACATGCACCTCATTGTGTTGGATTTAGATGACGGACAACACTGACGGAGGCCGAGAGTGACAGGACTGGACGGTACCCGGAGGTGGACCACTAGGTGTGACGGCACATGGAGCAGACTGATAGACGTGGTGTTCCTAGGAGGACATATGGACCTACCCTTTAGGTAAGAACCCGGAGGACGATCCAGGAGATGCTTTCACCATTCACCTGTTTGACTTTTTCAGGTGTACATTCTTTCAGTTGTATCTATAATTTTTTTGGGCTTGTATTTCTGGCCCCTTTTTACTTTCAAGACACTTTTTATACAGCTTTACTTAGTGTTTTCTTCTTCTTGTACTCTGGTTGTGTGTGTTTATGATTTATAAAAGTAATATCTTCCCATTTTTATGGAATTATGTCATTGGTTCTATTTTCCAGCCCCTGGCCTATGAAAGGCGGGTTTGGGGTAGTCACAATATAGCCCACAGGGGACGGGTCCTGAAAAATTGGTATCAGAGGAGTCAGTTCTACAAAGGAACCCTCGAATTTGATACTTCTTTTCTGTGAAGAAATATTGTTAAGGGTACCGAGTGTGGATTTTAGTTCAGGGAGTCCAGTGTTGGTGTGGCGGCCGACGTATCCATACACCCAGACACTAACTTCTGATTTCCAACTCAATTCACAAAAACACTGACCGCGTGTGTGTCTTCAAAAGTTTTCATTATGTTAGCTCAACCAGGTCATCGCACTAGGTATAGTATTTTGACAGTGTCGCATATGTTGTTTCAGGATGCCTCCCCTCAGATGACTAGTTAGATCCCTGAGAGTTGTGCATACTGACATCCTGCCAAGCGATGAAGCCTCAGTAAACGACCATCATACAGTTGAGGCACCAGCTATACTACCACCTGTTGGGCCACCGGTGCCACCAGCCCCAGTATTAGATGATGCACACCGCTTGAGTGTGTTTCATGAGTTCTAGCACTAAAGGCCACCCAGATTCTGGGGTGAAACGGACCCACAGGCTGTTGAGGATCGGATGAAGGTTGTGGTGAGAGTCTTCAGACTAGTAGGGACACCATCCGACTTCATGGTGATCCTTTCTGGTAGATTCCTTCAAGCAGTAGCAGGCAGATGGTGGATCATGATGCTCCAGATGCATGATGAAGAGTCACATTTATGGGAACACTTCGAGAGCCTGTTCCAGGCAGAGTTTGTACCAGCCACCCTTCGAGCGATGCGTATACATGAGCTACTGCATCTACATCAGGGTCACATGATAGTGGCACAGTACTCATTGAGGTTCACCGACCTCTCACGCTACTCCACTGATATAGTACATGAGCCATTATTCCGGGCTCGGACCATCGAGCATGGAATAAGGGGAGAGAATAGAGCATCAGTTGTCTCCCACAGTATCCCAACACAGTCGGGGGTGTTGGTGCGATCCATCCTAGTGGAGAGTTTCCTTTCTGAGGAAACCCTACCAACATGACCCACTACTAGTAAACATGCAGTGGTGTATTCTGTAGCTGGAAGTAGACTGATGACGCATGGTTCCAAGAAGATAAGACCCACAGGTGGACGACCACATTACTCAAGATCTTGTGTTCAAGTATCCTGGGATGGAGAACGACATACTAGGAGTGGACAATGTTACTCTTGTGGGGGGATAGGTCACATGGCACATGGATGTCTGACCCGCCATACAGAAGATCTGCAGATAGATGAAGGTCCTCTTATACAAAGGCAAAGGTTCTATCGAGACAGTCCACAGGGAGAAGTCGGATGCGGCAGGGGAGATGGTCGTGTAGCTGGGTGTGGAAGACACTTCGAGGTGATTCCAACACAACCACCAGGAGGTCCCCTTGACCACAGGGAACATGTGGACAGGGGATATCATAGCTTCAGGAAGCTGAATCATAAAACCATGGAGATTTGGAAGCAGGTATACAATAGCCTAACTAGTTCCTCGCATATAGGCCTTTGTTCACAATGTTTCTTGTTTCGTTGATATCCTTGTTTGTGGTTTCTTTGTTTTTTTTACATTGAGCTGCAGTAATAGAAGACACTTGTCCTTGTGAAATTTGATTTTCTTTTTTTTTCTATGGTTAATACTATGAATTCTCAGTTAAAACTGTTGACTTGACCCTCACTTTCGAGATTTCTTCTCAAGGAGACATAGTGATCACACACTGATGCCGATAGTGTGACTCAAACCTTGGAGGTGAGAGTAATGTTTGGGTCTCTTGGTTGTAGCATCGAGGATTTTCTACGTCGTCCATGACATTAATTAGTAAAATCCAGGCCAGGATTGACTATATTATGGAAAGGACGTGGTTCATCTAGGGGATGATACTAGATTTCTATTTTCGGCGGTGAAGAAATATTAGCATGTCTTCTATATCATAGGAAAATAAGGGTGTAGATGAGATATTTTGTATTTTCTAGACTCACCCATAGTTCACTAGTCGAATGCTTTATAGTCACTTCCCCACTTCTTCAGCAAGTCAGGGAGGCGCGGCGTGGAGACGTTGACTGTGAGACACGATGTTCTGGGATAATCTCAGGGCATAGGCCTGATGGGTTTTATAAATGTAGTGAGTCATCTCCTGAAGGACCAGGGATGGTTCAGGCTATGACAGAGAAGGTGCAAATCATCCATGAACAGATGATGAGTACACAAAGAAGATAGAAGTCCTAATATGATTGGAGATGGAGACCACTAGAATTCGAGGATGGCACCTCACGTCGACGGGGTCTATGGAGAATTCGTTGGGGCGGAAAGATATCTCCCGGATTATTTGGAAAATTCCAAGTCCTCAGCAGAGTAGGCGAGGTGGCTTACTACCTGTCCCTTCCACCTTACTTGCACCGGGTGCATGACGTATTCCACATATCTCAGCTAATGAGATATGTGCATGAATCATCCCACATCATCGATCACGGGGAGCTTGACATCAATGATTGGGAGACTTTAACAGAGGTTCTGGTGGAGATCGAGGATCGACATGAGCTGTTTTTATGTGGATGGTGGATTCCTCTAGTACGCATTCGCTGGAAGCACGAGAACCTCTAGGAGAGAACATGGGAGCGGGAGGCTCAGATGTGTGATCTATACCCCCATTTGTTTCCATATTATATGTTGTAGCTTTATGGGGACGTAAAGCCCTAAGGTGGTGGTAATGTAATGACCCAGAAAATTCAAGGATTATTTTTCTTAAATACGTTGGAATTTTACTTGTCCACAGTTTCTAACTGAACTTTAATACGAGGCCCGATGTTCCCGGAATCAATTATTGAAGTTTTTTTAGGTTACATTCAGTAAACATACTTGTGGAGTTTTCTATCTTTTTAATTGTTGCTTAGAATTGAAATCTGAGCACACCGATGAACTCGATGCACTAGTATTCGCTTAAGGGGACCTTTACCGTATTTTCTTTTTATGTAGGTTGAGAGTTAATTTTTTAGGCATTCAAAATAAAATAAATAAAATTTTAGTACACAATTTGTTTTAAAGATGTTAGTTATATCCTAAAAGTGGAAGTTATAGGTGGGGCCCACACCCACAGAACATCCCATGAGAGGATAATGTGAGGTGGGTCCCACACGAACCCCTATACCTTTCAACTCCAATAAACCCCCATTAAGTAACCTTCATTTAATTTGGAAACTCCTCTATTTAAAGTTTCAATCTCTTCAAGTCCACTATTTAAGGGGGAGCCTTTCCATCTCCCTCCCATTAATGTTTCCAACACGAATGAATTAATTAAATCAATTGTCTTTTTGATTAATTTGATTTTAATTTAATTTAATTAAAACGGTATAATAATATTATAATATTTTCATTAGAAAATATTTTGGTGGGGAATCGTTGGAGAATTAGAGAATCTTTGTTCTTCAACTAAGAACATCATCCTCTCTCAGTGAAGAACACTCCACGACTTCCTCTATCTTCTTCTTCCTCTGCATCAAGGGAGAAGAAATAGCTCGGGGGAAGAATCACCTTCTTCAACGACACTTCCTCCATTGTTGACGGGACAACACCGTTTTCCCTGATGCCATCCTCTGTGATGCCCGACTGCCACGACGCTCGTCTCCCGTGGTTCAACGACATGCGACGACAATTTTCGAGGTAGGTGGTTTTGAATAATTTTATGTGAATAAATTTTCTTCTTCATGTTTAATCCATTGGAATGTCTTCGGCCAAATATTTCCACCTAACACGGAGGGAGTGGTCCGAAAAAACACAGCCCGATGAACTTCTGATGTCTCCTGATTTTTATTCGTGATGGAAGCATGTTGGAAGTGGTTGTGACGAGCAAATGCGACAGCCTTATGTCATCTGCGTGTGGAAGAACCACGGCCAGCATCCACGTGCCGCTAGGCCGATGACGAACCAGGTGGTCGTAGCCTGCGAGACTAGTGGTGCCACGATGCCCCATGGCACCGCACAGCGGTGGACCGCTTCACGCTCTCCGTGGGATGCTTCGGCGGGTGAACCAGCAGGCGGGGATGGAGAAGGTTTTGGCGCCACCTAGCGCCATGTGCGGAGGACAGAGGCCCGCCCAAGAAGGCCTCTTTCACAAGATAATATGGCTGTCTTCGGCTGGCTGGGTAGGAGGGCTTCCCCACTTGGCACCGCATGTTCGAGAATTCAGTGGGGGCGTGCCCCCCTGTTCCGCGATGCTCGGCCCGCTGGCCGAGCCGGGGCCAACGGCCGGGCAGGCCACGCCGGCCGAGTAAGGTCGGGCCTCACCCTTGAACGGGCCGGGATGCCTGCCAAAGGCCGGACCATGCCCCACCAGGATAGGCCGTGAATTATCTGTCCAGGCTGACCCATTAGCCGGGTCAGACCCACCGATCCAGAACGGCCCTACCCGCCTGCCCACCAGGCTTGACCGGTAGGGCCCGTATCACACAAACAAGAATAACTTCAAGACTGCGCATCCAATCTACACGCCATCTATGACAATGGGAATCTCGTGATGGGGATGTCATTTTGTGATACTCTTAGTGAGTTTTGGACAATTGTGGAAAAACGGCCTGGTTGGTTCAAAATCGAAACCAATCGTGCCCCCATAGCAGAAATGATTATAACTTAAGGACCGAATGTCTGATTGATGTGCCATCAACTACGTTGGTTTTTATTTGTTGAGAATGTTTAATTGGGATACTCCACTAGAGGTTTGGATATTTTTGGAGTACGGTTGGGTTTGTTTGATCCTAAAAACCAACCGGGCCCCTAAAACAGAAATGCCAATAACTCTCAGACTGAGCGTCTGATTGAAGCGTCGTCTATTCCGTTGAGTCCCCAAAGACATGGTGGTTCCATTGAGATACTTCTACATGAGACTTCATGACACATGGAGTATTCGATTTTGGCTCGTGGAGCGTACCCTACTAGTGGAAAGCGAGCAGATTATAGAGACCTAGTAGCTGGCTGAGACTTGACGACTACTAATCGATCGACTCAGAGTGATTTGGATGGCCTAGTGGGGAGCGCTTTGTTGTAGAAGCAGACCAACGGTAGAGGTGTGCTTGGTTGTAGCGGAAAAACAGGAAGTACTCGATAGAAGTAGTACCACTATTGGATATGAGGGGGAGTGCTTGATTGTAGCGATAGAATAATGGTGGGAAGTGCATGGTTGTAGAAGCAGGCCCACAATACTCGAAACCTGATGTACATCAGCAGTCCAAGGTTAGTGGGAAGCGGTTGGTTGTAGCATCAGGCCCACTTTAATCGATAGAGGAGGAGTTCTCCAGAAGAAGTGGGTTCGACGTCGTGAATAAAAATCCTGGTTTGAGCTGAGTTAATGACCTTTTTGTTATCCTCATGATTGAGATTGGTTACTTTATAACTTAGTTATATGTATGGAAATATAACTATATAATGGTTATCTATTGAAATCACACATTGTGGTTTGTACATGTTTGATTTGGTGAGCAATGAGGGTATCAGGGTCTCTACTGAGTATCATTATACTCACCCCCGCACGGGCTACGCCCGCACCTCGTTGTGTTGGATGCAGACGACAGATAGCTCTGACGGAGGATGAGAACGCCAGGACTGGATGGTACCCGGATGTGGACCACTATGCATGAAGAAAAACGGAGTGGACTGATAGACTTGGAGTGCTGAGGAGTACATCTGTACCTACACTTCATGTAGGAACCTGGAGGATGATCCAGGAGCTGCTTTCACAATTCATCTGTTTTCCTTTTTCAGTTGTCCTATCTTTTAGTTGTAGCTGTACTTTTTTTGGCTTGTATTTCCGGCCCCTTTGTACTATCAACACACTTTTTATACAACATTACATAGTGTTTTCTTCCTCTTGTACGCTGGTTGTGTGTGTTTACATTTTATAAAGGTAATGCCATCCCAATTTTAGGGAATTACGCCTTTGGAGCTAGTCTCTAGCCCCTGGCCTTTGGAAGACGGGCTTGGGGTAGTCACGTTACGGGCCCTGGGGGTCGTTTCGGGAAAATCTATATCCCCAACGATTAATGATATTAATTTCATGTGGGCCAAATATTTTAATTTATATTACAGAAAATAATATAAAATTTATAATCCAAGGAAAAAGGAATTAAATTACCCCATTTCAGATTTCTGTATGATTTAGGATGATATATATACAAAAAATTGATATTTAAATTATTTGGATTATTTTTTAAAACATATCATATTATTTTCCACCATAATTACCCGATTTAATTTTACCATGGTAAAAAATATTGACCATTGAAATAATTCAAAGTGAAAAAATTAAAAAGAAATATTTAGGAATTTTTATCCTATTTACTAAAAATATTGAATATATTTTTCATGAATCAAAGAATATTATTGGTATATTTTAATTTAAAAATAAACCCATAAAACATAACACATATCAATTTTGTGAGAATATTTTTTTTTAAATACAATTTTTTTTATAAAAACCCTAACATAAAATAAAAACAAAACAAAATTATTTATATTTCTAATAATAAAAATAAAATAAATTTAATTTTAGGATTATTTAAAAAAGTGACCTTTCAAATTCCATAAAAATCATCATATTCTAATAAAAATCATTATTTCTCACTATTCACCAAAAATAAATATCTTGAGAAAATTATACAAATTCACTATAATCTAATTATGACATACTGATATCAAGAATGTGGATCATGTTTTGAAAAATAATTCCTAAAAATGGATGTAGTTAATTTATTTTTATCCACAATGAGAAATATATATAATTTTATAGAAAGCAATTGTTGTTATAGTATATTATGATTTTACTATAAATATATATCTACATCTAAAAACATTAAAAATTATGTAATGTTGTTTTTTCAATTATTTATTAAATTTCAATTGAATTTTTATAAGAGTATATTATATAACTATTCATTTAGACATTAGGTTTCATGTATCACAAGTTGTGTAAGAAATTAATTTATTATAATGGAAATATATTATAAAATGTAAGGATATAAAATTCTACCCCTTTAATAAATTGATCCTTCAAAATTTCATTTTGTTTATTAAAGGGACAATATGTTAAAATAAATTTTTTCAAATACCACATCATAGAAATGAATAATTAAACATTCATTGAAATAATAAAGTGTGAATCCTAAAGGTTAAATAAAATATTACATAATAGAGAAAACATATAACGAAAACATTAAAGGTATGTTAAAATATATCCATAGAGGAGAAAAAAAAATCCAAGGATGAAAAGAGAGTCATATAGAATTTGGTATTTATAATTTCAATGATCATAAAACAATAAATTATTTGGTGTTTAAAAGGCCATTGATTTATCCAAAATTATTGTAATATAATAGAATTTTTATTTCATTATCATTTTAATTGAATTTAGGGATTCCATTAAAATATACATAAATAAAATAATGAAATATACTTGTTTTAAAATAATAATTTCATCCATTAATAAATTTCAACTACATTGTCAACATTTCCCATAAATCATGATCATTCAAAGGGAATTTTCTATGTTTGATGTATTGAATTCATCTTTTAATGTATAACATAATGAACAAAATAATTAAAATATAATCCTATGATATTTATCAAGACCAAAATGGTTATCGCAAAATATGATAATACTAAAAATGGAAAAAACATAATAATAATAGATAAAAAATTAGTCTCCCAAATTCATATATAAAATAAATAGTTTAGCATATAGCATTGCCAAAATATATAAATCAATAATACAAATACACTTAAAAACATCAACACTAAATAATTTTTTCCCTAAAAAATTATTACACCTTTCATCGTACAAGTAATAAATTGTAATAGAAATATTACAAAACAAATAATTATTCTATAAATAATGGTTATATATCACTCAAACCAATAAATAATATCTCAAAAAAACATTATTCATCTAAAGATCCAAATAAGTTGAAATTATTTGATACTATAATATACATCCCAAAATAAAATTAATCATTAGAAATAAACTAAAATAATTAAAAAACTAATGATTTACAGAATACGACATAAAAAATGATTATGGTAAAAGTTTTACCATTATCACCATTCAATTTTTTTCCAATCATGGGGGCCTTGTTGGAATCGAAAAGTTGTCTCCCATCCTACTGGATATAAATATTTTTAATATTTTTTATATAACTACTATATTGTTCCCAATAATATGATGAATATATAATTACTCAAGAAATAACATTTAAATATATATGATTTTTAAATATATATTTTACCGCAAAATTAGATAATATTAGTTGACTATTATTACATTTCACATTAGTGATCATATTTGTAACACCCTGAGCTTCCACGATAGGCTTCTCATTCAATAATGCAATGGCTTGCATTGTACGCAACTTCGAGTTCTAAAACACCGCGACTAATAAAAGTAGCCGTTATGAATAGTAATAACCACTTTTTAAAATTATAGAAATTTTATATTTCAAATGGACTTAATTTTTGGATTCGGAATATCGAAAATAGCCTATGTTGAATTTTTGGTATTTTTCTGAGAACTATTAATTTTTTATGAATAGTGAAAAATACTTAAAACATCTTTTTTAATCAAAATAATTAATAGTGATAAACTATAATATTTAGTGTTTTTAAAAAACAATTAGAATATATTTTTACCATTTTATCCAATGGTGTTCATTAGAATTAATTTAACATTAAAATTGGACATAAACAATTGCCAATCTTTTGATATATATTGTTTCTTAAAAACACGCTATTTGTTGTGACAGCAGGAATTAATTATAAAATTAATTAATGAAACTTATATGTTTGGAAATTTTTAAAATAAAAATCATTTTTGAATTTGGAATATCAATTATATCTTAGGGTGAAATTTTGACATTGTTCTGAAAAACTTCAATTTTGATGAATAGTGAAACCACTAAGTGGTAGTTAAATAACTGATTTTTTCGTTTAAATTAAATATTACCACTTCTGTGAATTGATTTTCAAAAATACTACATACATGTTTGTCATTAAGAAGAAAATTGTTGTTCAATGAGATTAAAATAATTTTTGGTGAATAGTAACTTTTAAGTTCTTAATCGCGATTAGAGGTAATTATTGTAGTTTAAGGTAAAAATAATGTTTTAATAATATGAAATGAGATTGAAACATGTCCTAACCTCATTGGATGTGCCATGGCCGACCAAGAAAATCCATGGGTCAACTTGGTGACCCCATGGATCCACTTTAGTTAGAAAATGACATAAATACCTTTTATTTAATGTAAAAGTAAAAAATGACACAAACATGAAATGTTTTACTAAAAAAAAATTTACATGGGGTTATACAAGTCATATTTTTGACTATAAATAGTAAATGGAAATTTACAAAGATTTCCTACATCATAGTATTTTTTCTATAATTTTTAGACATTAAATAAATTAAATTATTTATGACATCATTATGATGCAGCGATGACCTCATTATTTAACGATTTTAATAAAATGAAAAGATAATGTACAATCCAAGGCTTACACTTGTCCAAAGACTATTTTATGGGTATATTTAGAACCATTATCACCTTATCCACGAATTATATAAGTTTGGGACCTTTAGAATTCGAAAAACATTGTATAATAATGTAAAATTTCCTTACATTCCAAGAGTGCCCCTCCTCTCCTCTTATAAAAAGCCCCCACCTCTACCACCTCATTCACACTTTCAAACCATTTGGCTCAGCCAAACTCTGCTCAAATACTCTCACAACTTCCCCCTTTTACTCCTAGAAGCCTCACTTTGTGAATAACTCTTCCCAAGGAAGCCTTTGGCTCCAATCAAAAAGAGTTACCCGATTTTGAGATAATGTCTTCTCTAATGTTGTTTTGTATTATTTTTCTTCTCCAACCCCCTAAACTCTTTTTATTCTTTTATTTTGTAAAAACACCAGTATCATCAATATACTAGGATGTTTCTATAAGAAGCATTCGAGCTACACTTACACACACCTACATCCAATGGTTAAAGAACATACAGTTTCTGTGGATGGCGAATTTCTGCCTCACGAAACGATGATTGTTAAACACTCATATAACACGTTCAATGGTGGACATTAAGATGTCACTATATTTATATAGGATATATAATATGTTTGTTTTTTACTTATTCTTCTGTATTTCTCATTTATGTAATACCTTATGATTTCCATTATGGGTAAACACGATAATTTCATTTTAGGAAGTGCAGACTACCGCCCCCTCAAAGTGATGTGAATCGTTAATGCCATATGTGGGATGTATAAAGGATGGAGTAAATGATATTATATATGATATTATACTGGAACTATATTATACCTTTATATAATTATGATTTCATTCCATTAAATACGAAATAGAAATGAAATTAGCGTCCATGCGTACGTACGGCTTACCGTCTCCATGAACGGTGAATTTAATTTCATACCTCTAAATGTTATGTAATATTATAAATACATGTATATACTGGATATATATGATATATATGATATATACATCATTAAAATATTTCTGGATATAATGGATATATCACCACATGAACAACTTGTAATTATAGGAATATTATTTTTGACTCAAGTACCTAAGATCGACAAAATGACCGTTATAAACTTAAATAATTACATAATGTTCATAACATGGTAATATGGGATATAAAAATAATAATGACCATGAAAAAGGTTCTTATGTAAATTGGAATTAACTCTAGTTTATTATTCAGGAGGTTAAAGAACGGTCGAGTCAGGACCGGACGCAAGGTAAGGGAACTTCTTAACCCAATTTCTATTCATTGGGTTAATCTCCTACTTTCAAATTATGTCATGATATTATTATGTCCTATCTTGTATTTGTACATTATTTATGTGCACTTATAGTGAATACACATTATAGATGAACTTTATAAAAAATGATCTTTTTAAGGACTTCGTCTCAATCTCCTTTCATTGAGGCATATTTGGTTTTATACACAACTTTCTTTTATACGGTGTATAAACCCCTTTGACTTTTAAGTTTATTCAAAAGGAATCTTTTTATATGAAGTGTTTTACTAAACAAAAAAATGGGGATTTTTTTCTTTCCGTACATATGCAGTGACAACGACTTCTCCGCCGCCGTGACCATTATTTGAGTTTCGGATTCCTCTACAAGCCATCACTTTGTATTAATGAAAAATAAATACAATGTTTTAACTTTCTTTTAACTTGGTATTGAAAATGGTTTTGAAAGCGTTTTTATTATATCAATATGTTTTATCTTGTGATTGAAATGTTGAAATGTTATGTTTCCTTTATGCATGTTTTATGTGATATAATTATGTTATGGTTTATGATATGTTTAAACCTATTCATATGAGGAATGCATTGGACTTAATAAGTGACGTGTGGAGCCCACTATAGCTCCTCGATGCATCGGCAGGTCTCATGAAAAGAACTAGTGTCTTGGCACGAGGCCTTGAGAATATCTTATTTGTGGTCTTGGCACGAGGCCTTGGCTACGTGGTTATGATAGTCTGGCATTATGCATTCCATCATTATGAAAGTGGTTATTGATATTGCATGTGATTATTCGACCAGTAGAATATCCATGTGAAGAAGTAAATGAAATTATCTCATTTTACTTTTTCCATATTATGTTGATGTTCAAGTTTAAAAGGCTTTTGATTTAGTCATACATTGCCTTAAATGTTTATGTTTATTTATGAAAGCTTCCGCAATATTGTTATCCTTACTGAGCATCTGAGCTCACCCCTTTCAATGTTTTAACATTTTCCAGGATGTGAAGAAGTATTTTATGAATGACCTGCAGGGATAGTAAGAAGAGGATATGAGTGTGGACTATGAAGACTTTGTTATTAGTTTTTCACTTTATGATGTAATGTAAGACTAATGAATGTATCTAGTGTTTCCAAGGCTACTAAACTAATCGGTCTTTCGAGACTTGATCTTTTGTCATCATGCCAATGTTACGAAGTAATGCACCGACTCTGGGTAGGTGGGGTCGGCGCGTTCTAGTTGGTATCAGAGGCAGTTTAGTACTAACCTTGGAAGCTAGATTTAGATAAACTATGATTAGGGCACATATCCCGAAGATAGACTTTAAGGATTAGTATAGAAGAACTTCCTAGAATTTTGGTATTATAGATATTTTGTGAGTTTTCCGAGCAATACATCCCTGTCTGGATACGATAAGGTAGAGGCGGCTCTGGCATAGATGTACCTAGGGGTAAAACCTGAAAACACCGCTTTGAGCTAGACTCGAACGGGAACTGGTGCACGACAACGGGCCTTGCTGCACTCTTGGTTACGACACTCCCAGGGGATATGCTTAGGATAATTCTAATTTTCTTTACAAACAACTGTGAAGGGTTATGATTATATACTTCCTCAAAAAAACATTCCTTTTTACTATTATGGATTATATCCATAAATAGTTCAATTTATGTAAAGTGTTTTACAAATATGGAATTATGTATTTTAATTCATAAACTAATCTAGTTTATACCATTGTTTAGAAATGAAGCCTAGTGGAAGGAATGGAAACCGTATCAATGCACACACTCCGTGTAGGGATTTACCTCCTGCTCAAGATAATTATTGTTGATTTGGAGATACAACTGGTGCTGATCAACTTATTACCATACTGGGACAACTCACTCAGGTTATGGATAATAACCTTACTCGTATGGAGCACCTGATCCGCAACGTGGAGGATCAATGTTAGAACGCTTCATGAGGCAACAACCGCCAACTTTTAATGGGGGTACAAATCCATTAGTAGCTGAGCAATGGATAATCTCCTTAGAGAAAATATTCCATGCCTTGTGGAGTAGCGAAAGGGAGAAGGTTGTTATGGCAGTTTACCGCCTCACTGGAGATACCGATCAATGGCGGTCATTGATTCAAAATGAAAAGGAAGATGATGACGTATCAAATATGGAATGGAGGGAGTTCAAATAGTTTTTCTTAGAAAAATACATTCCTCCTCATGACCATCGAGCAGATATGGAAAGGCAATTTCTGAGTCTGAGACAAAAGGAGGATGAGAATGTCGCAAAGTATGAGGACAACTTTACATGGTTGGTGAGGTATGCTGCAGATTATATACGTAACCTAATAGGTAATATTGATCGTTTATTTGATGGGTTAAAACCATTTCTCCGTAGAGCTTTAGTATCACAATCTTTCTCAACATACAAAGATATTGTCTCATGTGCTATCTAGACAGAAAAAGAATTCTCTAAGTCTTATGACAACATAGTAAAGTAAGAGAAGAAGATAACGGTGGAACAAGAGATAGATAAAGGGAAAAAGGGAAAGAAGGATTTTCCATTATGTGATATTTATTGAAAGAATCACCCTGGTACTTGCCTAAAAGGAATGGGAGTTTGTAATAAATGTGGAGAAAAAGGTCACCAGGCGGGTGATTTCAAGGGAAAGAAAGAGGCTATCAATGTTGAATGCTACAATTGTAGGGAAATGGGGCATTATGCAAATGAATGTCCAAAGCATCAGGTAAACTTACCTCAGAAAAGGCCAAGGGATCAAGGAAAATCTTATGATGTTACTACAGTTGAAGCGGAATAATTAATGTATTGGTGCTTTTGGACTCATGGATTATATTCTGGTTATTAGAATAATGTGATATATATATATAAGGATTGTACTGAAGTACTTGTTGTTTCATTATGGTTTTAATATGATGAAGGTAATCATATTTTTAGTATGTAACAATAAGAGAAACTTTACTTTGTTTGGGGAATCTGATAAATTGATTTTGGAATTAAGAGACCTTTTAGAGAAAGTCTGGACAGAGGTATTTTGGATAACTATAAAGGTTGGAGTGGATTAAGTTGATCTTTGGATAGTATTGTTTAAGGTTAAAAAATTTATGAAGATTATTTTTGAAATATTATAATACTATAGTTTTAGGAAAAGGACAACCTGCAGGGTGGGGCATAACCCGTCGTGTTAGACAAAGCTGCAGGATTCGAACCCACAACCATAGGGCGACATGCCTTTATTTCCTACCACTAGCCTACAGGAAGTCCCTGGTTATTGCAAAATAATCTTACAAATATAAATGGTATATGTTAATATTTGGAACCTTATACAATTAGGATAAGTATAATATTTTTGAGTTCTATTGTCTTTTTGAGTGAAAGATGAGTTGAAAGTTGAAACTCTAATTGTCAAGCATAAATATATATATACCTATCTCTTATTCAATGAATAAATTAATTCTTAAACTTTAGTAAAGGGATATTAAACCAAAAAAAAATGTGTTATCCTAATACCTTATGTCTTGTTGAACTGATGATATTTTAAATCAACAAAGATTGAAGGCTTTGAGGCCCTCAATTTGACAGTTGATTGTGATTGATTACCTCAATCACTCCCTACAAATATTTACATTTTTCCTCCAATTATATGTCTCTAATTTCCACCAATGTTCTCCTAATCGAGATCATAATTTGGTGGTGACATTATTATTTCCATTTCCCTCTTATTAAGGCCAAATTGTTTTAATCTTATTTCCGATGTGGGTTTTCCACAAAGGTATTTTCTCTTTTCAACCTTTTATTTTCAAAGAAAAAAAATAAAATTACGAGGATGCAATTTATTGAAGGAGAGGAGAATGTAACACTCCGAGCTTCCACGATACGCTTCTCATTCAATAATGCAATGGCTTGCATTGTACACAACTTCGAGTTCTAAAACACTGCGACTAATCAAAGTAGCCGTTATGAATAGTAATAACCACTTTTTAAAATTATAGAAATTTTATATTTCAAAATGGACTTAATTTTTGGATTCAGAATATCGAAATTAGCCTATGTTGAATTTTTGGAATTTTTCTTAGAACTTCTAATTTTTTATGAATAGTGAAAAATACTTAAAAACAACTTTTTTAATCAAAATAATTTATAGTGATAAATTATACTATTTAGTGGTTTTAAAGTATAATTAGAATATATTTTTACCATTTTATCTAATGGTGGTCATTAGAATTAATTTAACATTGAAATTGGACATAAACAATTGCCAATCTTTTGATATAAATTGTTTCTTGAAAACACGCTATTTGTTGTGACAGTGGGAATTAATTATAAAATTAATTTAATCAACTTATATGTTTGGAATTTTGTAAAATATACATCATTTTTGAATTCGGAATATCAATTATAGCTTAGGGTGAAATTTTGGCATTGTTATGAAAAACTTCAATTTTTGACGAATAGTGAAACCACTAAGTGGTAGTTAAATAACCGATTTTTCGTTTAAATGAAATATTACCACTTATGTGATTTGATTTTCAAAAATCCGACATACATGGTTTTCATTAAAAAGTAAAATGTGGTTTAATGAGATTAAAATAATTTTTGGTGAATAATAACTTTTATGTTCTTAATTGCGATTAGAGGTAATTAGTGTAGTTTAAGATAAAAATAATGATTTAATAATATGAGATGAGCATGACACATGTCCTACCCTCATTGGATGTGCCATGTCCGACCAAAACAATCCATGGGTCAACTTGGGGACCCCATTGAGCCACTTTAGTTAGAAAATGACATAAATATCTTTTATTTAATGTTAAAGTAAAAAATGACACAAACATGAAATGTTATACTAAAACAATTTTTACATGGGGATATACAAGTAATAATTTTGACTACAAATAGTCATAGGAAAGATAAAACGATTTCCTACATCATATTATTTTTTTTAAAATTTTTAGACATTAAATAAATTAAATTATTTATGACATCATTATGATGCAGCGATGACCTCATTATTTAACGATTTTAATAAAATGAAAAGATAATGTACAATACAAGGAATACACTTGTCCAAAGACTATTGGATGGGTATATTTCGAACCCTTATCACCTTATCCACTAATTATATAAGTTTGGGACCTTTAGAATCCGAAAAGCATTGTATAATAATGTAAAATTTCCTTACATTCCAAGAGTGCCCCTCCTCTCCTCTTATAAAAGGCCCCCACCTCTTCCACCTCATTCACACTTTAAAACCATTTGTCTCGGCCAAACTCTGCCCAAATACTCTCCAAACTTCCCCCTATTACTTATAGAAGCCTCACATTGGGCAAAACTCTTCCCAAGGAAGCCTTTGGCTCAAATCAAAAAGAGTTACCCGATTTTGAGGTAATGTCTTCTCTAATGTTGTTTTGTTTTATTTTTCTTCTCCAACCCCCTAAACTCTTTTTATTCATTTATTTCGTAACAAAATTAGTATCCTCAATATACTAGGATGTTTCTATAAGAAATATTCGAGCTACACTTACACAAACCTACATCTAATGGTTAAAGAACATACAGTTTCTTTGGATGGTGAATTTCTGCCTGACGAACTGATGATTGTTCAACACTCATATAACACCTTAAAATGTGGCCATTAAGATGTCAATATATTTATATAGGATATATAATATGTTTATGTTTTAATTATGCTTCTGTATTTATCATTTATGGCATACCTTATGATTTCCATTATGGGTAAACGCGATAATTTCATTTTAGAAAGTGTATACTACCACCCCCTCAAAGTGATGTGAATCATTAATGCCATATGATCGATGTATAAAAGATGGAGTAAATGAAATTATATATGATATTATAATGGAACTATATTATAACTTTATATAATTATAATTTCATTCCATTAAATACGAAATAGAAATGAAAGTAGCATTCATGCGTACGTACGGCTTACCGTCTCCATGAACGGTGAATTTCATTTCTTACATCTAAATGTTATGTAATATTATAAATACATTTATATACTGGATATATATGATAAATATGATATCTAAATCATGAAAATAATTCTGGATATAATGGATATATCACCACATGAACAACTTTTAATTATAAGAATTTTATTTTGGACTCAAGTACCTAAGATCGACAAAATGACCGTTATAAACTTAAATAATTACATAATTTTCATAACATGGTAATAAGGGATATAAAAGGAATAATGAGCATTAAAAATGTTCTTAAGTAAATAGGAATGAACTCTATTTTATTATTCATGAGGTTAAAGAACGGTCGAGTCAGGAGAGGACGCAAGGTAAGGGAACTTCTTAACCCAATTTCTATTCTTTGGGTTAATCTCCTACTTTCAAATTATGTCATGAAATTATTATGTCCTATCTTGTATTTTTACATTATTTAAGTGTACTTATAGTGAATACACATTATAGATGTACTTTATAAAAAAATGATCATTTTAAGGACTTCGTCTCAATCACCTTTCATTGAGGCATATTTGGTTTTATACACAACTTTCTTTTATACGGTGTATAAACCCCTTTGACTTTTACGTTTATTCAAAAGAAATCTTTTTATATAAAGCGTTTTACTAAACGACAAAAAAGGAATGGTTTTCGTTCTGTACATTTGCAGTGACAATGAATTCTCCGCCGCCGTGACCATTATTTGAGTTTCGGCTTCCTCTACAAGCCATCACTTTGTTTTAAGGAAAAATAAATACAAAGTTTTAACATTCTTTTAACTTGGTATTGAAAATGGTTTTGAAGGCGTTTTTATTATATCAATATGTTTTATCTTGTGATTGAAATGTGGAAATGTTATGTTTCCTTTATGCATGTTTTATGAGATATAATTATGTTATGGTTTATGATATGTTTAAACCTATTCATATGAGGAATGCATTGGACTTAATAAGTGACGGGTGGAGCCCGCTATAGCTTCTCGATGAATCGGTAGGTCTCATTAGACAAACTAGTGTCTTGGCACGAGGCCTTGACAAAATCTTATTTGTGTTCTTGGCACGAAGCCTTGGCTACGTGGTTATGATAGTCTGGCATTATGCATTCCATCATTATGAAAGTGGTTATTGATATTGCATGTGATTATTCGACCAGTAGAATATCCATGTGAAGAAGTAAATGGCATTATCTCATTTTACTTTTTCCATATTATGTTTATGTTCAAGTTTAAAAGGCTTTTGTTTTATTCATACATTGCCTTAAATGTTTATGTTTATTTATGAAAGCTTCCGCAATATGGTTATCCTTACTGAGCATCTGAGCTCACCCCTTTCAATGTTTTAATATTTTCCAAGATGTGAAGAAGTATTTTATGAATGACCTGCAGGGATAGTCAGAAGAGGATATGAATGTGGACTATAAAGACTTTGTTATTAGTTTTTCACTTTATGATCTAATGTAAGACTTATGAATGTATCTAGTGTTACCAAGGCTACTAAACTAATCGGTCTTTCGAGACTTGATCTTTTTGATCTTACCAATGTTACGAAGTAATGCACCGACTCTGGGTAGCTGGGGTCGAGGCGTTACAATATTAACCCTAATGGTTAAAAACTACTCAAAACATATGTCTTGAAAATATGGATGAATTATTATTAAAATTACCTTCTCGATAATTTATATACTAAACCAAAGGGTTTAATTCGTATAAATTTATCACAAAAAATACTTAATTATGTTAAACTCTAAACTTATAAAATATAAAAATTCATATATATGGAGAAAAACATACTATATACCCAAGAATTAGAAACCCATGAATCATTACGTTTATCCCATATAACTATGATATATCATTGAATTCCATATTTCTTATTTTCTCATACATTGTAATGCTTCTTAAGGGAAATGTGAATTAGCCCATGTATATCCCCTGAGTGTTTCATACCATGTGCACAATAATGTAACACTCACAATGAATAATAATTTTTGTTTAAATATATATAACCAAAATTTTATATGTTTATCACCCATATATGCATATCGTTCAAATCCACATCCACTTTTAGTATCCATAAATGGATTTATTCTTAATGAAAACCCCATAATCCCTATGATACAAAAGATATTATGATTTTATACTATTTTTAGACATATCCTAAAATTGTTTTATATGGTATTCTTCTATAATAATAGTTTTCCTAGTTTTAGTTCATAATGATTATACTAAAATTTCAGTTATACCAATAATTATTATCCTAAAAACAATAGCCTATATTTTGTAATAAAATTAAAAATTAAGTCTCAGTTTATGATATCACATCCCAAAGGACTAAATTATATAGTATCCTTTGTAAAATAGATATATACTATAATATCACAATAAATTTTAAAGAATAAAATATAACATAGTATTTTGTCCAAGAATATTTTTTACATCTATCATATACATGAATATCTATAACGATACACTTCATATAAATTTTGGGAAAGGGAAAAAATAATTTGTAAGACATATCCTCTTTAAAGGAAGGCATATAGTATAAAGATTCATAAAATTAATATGGAATGAATAATATGGATAGATTAAATGATGATTGTAAAATTTTGTATAAATAATAATTTGTTCTTTAAATGTATCTATGAATATCCTAAATATTTTAACAATAAAATGGACATTAATCACTGATTTCATAATGATGGAATAAATAATGTTGGAATTCATAAAAATATTGATGAGTCCTCATTTGAAAATATCCTTTACAAATGAAAATGGAATAAGAAAAATACCCATACACCTTTGTTTCATGAGAAATATTAATTATTTTAGGTGTTATTTAATTCAAGGAATAATATATCATTATATTAATAAACCAATAAAGCATAATCAACATTCCTTATAAACTATAAATGTCGATATTAAGAAGACTAAATACAATATTTCATAATATTTTGTAACAAATCTAATAAAAATATATATATAGAAACATGTATAATGGTATCATTATATTTAAGAATAAATAAATGAAAAAGGTACAAAATTATGATTACATATAAAAAATAAAATAAAATTTTCACTATAAATGTTTCGGAAGAAAGTTTCTATTTCATATTGGAATCAGCGGCATTAAATTTAAAAAATTCTTAAATTTGATGGAAAATTTATTTATTTAATTATAACGATTGAAACTATTAAAGGAGTATTGAATTACAGAATTATTTATGTGTTATTTATTATATGTTTTCATGGGGAATGTTAAAACTACTATATCGATCAAACATTCGATAAAAGTTGCATTGTTTGGAAAATGACAAAATAAAAAATTGAAAAAAAAAATATAAATTTAACTAACGGGTAATAATGAATTTCATAAATAATAAGATTACATTTAAATAATAATTCAAAATATCTTTCTAAAAATATGTGTAGTTAGGGGAAATATTCCCAACTAAAGGTAAGAGAATATTAGTTTTCCTGAAAAAATAATTCAGTATATTGATTTTTTAAGAGGGGGAAATATAAGAATATTTAAATCTTTTTAGAATATATGTATAAAATTTATGTAGATTTTTTAACGTATAAAACTATATAATTTCCCCTAAAAATTATTATACATATATTATCGTGAATAAATAAGAAATGGTGAAATAAAATCTTACAAGCTTGGTATAAATTAAAATATATTCATCTTTAAATAAATAATTTTAAATGAAAATTTATATACCCCCAATATAAATAGATTAAGGACATGTGATATCAAAAGTTAAGTATGTAAAAACCATTAATGAAATAAGTGTGTATTATTGCATTTGTTTCACAAAGATAAATGTTAGATGGGATATCTTTACCTCAAACCCAAAATTCATTATTAGTATTTTTATCCTCATTTAAAAAATGCATTTTATAATAAATCAGTAAATAATATAAATACTTATAATATATTGTATGGTTACCTAAACAACTTCGATAACTGTTTATTAATATTTATTTATTAATATTTACATTTCAGAGTGATAACTTTCTAGATATTCTTGTACATTTCAGCTGCATTGTTTCGATCCTATAGTCTAGATAATAGTTCCATCATCTCAAAATTGTTATTACTGATATAATTTTCATATATATTAAATATTTTTTTTACATAAAATAATCCATAAATGATATATATAGAATAAAAATTATACCATATATGGTGATGAGATGTCGTATGTATGCATGAACTATTCGTTTTTCTTTTATACGAATAGAACAAGTGAATGGTAAAACATAATTCATTTTATTAAAAAATAACTTATATAATACATACATATATATATATATATATTAATTAAATAATAATAAACATCAATTTTATGTGGAGGTTAAAAATAAAACACGTCACTTCATGGAAGTGGTAGTACACATAAATGCACATGAGATGTTTTATTTTCCTATAATGTTTAAATAAGTTTTACAGTGGTTTATCCTTTATCATAACAGAATTTAAGTTCATTGGTGGGAGATTCTTACTTGGGAACATTATTGTGATCGAGATCATTGGGTTTGACCTAATATCAGGGATGATATATCTAGTTACATTATATGATCATATTTATTGTTACATTAAAGTACTGACTTTCAGATATGTTTAAGGTGATTTATATGATCACTATAGATACTGAAACATACATGTAGTGCATATAGGGATAGTTATTTATTAGTGAGGAGAGATCACAATGCATGTGCCATGTATAGTGCATGAAAATGTGTGTATAGAGATTGAATTCAATCCTCCTATGCTGGATCAGTTCCAGGATGATTTTCCAAAGATCTTCTCAGGGATGCCACATGAGAGATACGTTGAGAACAAAATTGAGATGATTCTTGTATGAGATATAATTTTGATTCCAATATATAGTATCTAACCCAAGAAATATCAAGAATATAATTATCAGTTTTTTGAATTTTATAATAATGTGTCTAATCATCCTTGTACATCACCTTGGGGTTCTTTAGTTTTTATTTCAAATAATTCAAAAATTACATTGCTGGTTTCATTCAACTAACAGATGTTGAATAATAGAATAATTAAGAACTGATATCCTCTTCCACGTATAGATGATGTTATTAACCAACTGAATTGTGATTACATATTCTTTGAAATTGATTTTTGGTCCGGGTATCATCAACTAAGGATGATACAATTTTATATACCACAGACTATTTTTAGTAACATGTATGGCTGTTATGACTTCGTCATAATTAATTCTGACACAAAAATTGAAGTGATACATCTATATACAAAATGAATTCAATATCTCATATAATCCTAGATCCGTTTGAAATTATTTTTTGGGAAATATTTGTGTACTCACAGACTCATGAATATCATGTGCAAGACCCTAACAAGTCCTTATGTACATTGAGAGAGCCAAATATATACTACAAGCTACCTAGATTCCAATTCAATCACGATAAGGTACATTTCATGGGACACATCATCTCTAAGGTGGGTGTGAGATTAGAGTAAGATAATGTGAATCCACATTTACCTTGGGATTATAGCGTGATTTTTTTTTGAAATCGTGTTCATTTTGGTTTTGTATCATATTACATAAAGATTCTATTGGAAATTTCATTCGTGGAAGAACCACATTAATTCATGAAAACGAATGATGTTAAAAAAAATTTCATTGTAATGTGATAATTATTTCTCGGTGTTTATTATGAAATTGAAAACTATATATTTTTTGAGCCTTCCAAAAATGGGATAGGATTATACCATATTTGATGATGCATCAGGTAATAGATCTCAGGCGGTGTTGAGGAAGGGAGACCGAGTTATGCCATCCCGATGACTATAGTTAAAGGCTCATGAATGAAAATACAATATGAAATACTTCGAGTTGACTGCAGTGTTATATGCCAAAATTAATTGTTGAATTACCTCTGGGGTGAAAATTTTATAGTTTATACCAGCCATAATAACATAATGTTTATCTTTTTCATATGATATTTATATCTTTAACACAGGACATGGTTCAAGTATATGAAATATATTTATTTTTAGTTGGCATATATTTCATTCAAAGAGAACTATGTTTTAGCCGATTTATATAAATAGAAACAGACTAAGGTAGTCTATGAGTCCAGTTTAGAGTGAAATATTGTAGCCTGGTTCATTGAAATGCATATAAAAATTTAGGATTTCTAGGGAATGATGAACCTCATATCATGATTAGATGAGTCCACACTCATGATATAGATAATGGAGGGGAAAATAAGGATCTTGAATATTTTCCCTTGAGAGAAATCACTGATTATGTAGAGTCACCATTTAAATTTACTACCAGGGATGATGAAATAATTTATGTTTAGGGAAATTTTCTAGTATATACTTTTATGAAATAATTGTTCATTTTTTATTTCCAAGAATTGATGGGGGGTGTGAATCATGGATTGACAAAAATATTTCAGGAACATTTTTAGGCAGAATTGGTTTCTAGTATGAATGAAAAAGGCTTCATGTTTTGTGAAGACATGGTACAAATTTCTGTAAGTGAAGCTAGAGAATTAAAATTCATAGGTATTTAACAACTATTTATCTTTTCCTAATGGTAATGGGATAATTCCACTCTATATTTCATTGTAGTTCATCATATTAAACCTTGAATGAAGGACATAACAATAGTAATTTGGGATCAATTGACCAAGGATTCACATTTCATACAGATCTGAGAGGATTTAATCATTCTCTGGATGGGTAATGTCTATGTTCCTGATACAAATTATTTTTCGGGAGTACCATAGAGTATTTTTTTATATCATGATTTTATTTTATATTCATTATTTTTTTATGGTTATAGAGGTTTTGGGTTGATCGGTATAACAAAGCATGAATTTTCACCCAAAAAATTATCATAAATTAGAGTGTAATACCTAGGTGCTATACAAAATTGAGACCATGTGTCGTTGATTTTATTTCGACATTGTTGAAACACCTAGATATCATTATGTTAGTGTAAAAAATGATACTGGGAAAATATTCATATGGAACATTGTGATTCATTGAATGATATCTCATGTAGATGTATATTATGATGGATGTAGGCCAGTGAATAATAGTTTGTTGGGAAGATTCTCATGTAGTAGACAATATAGAATGTTAAATTTATTCATAAATTTATGGATAATGATTACTGTAGATATAATCTATATTCTTTTCAAAAATGTCATTCTCTTCAGTTTTTAATTGGTGATTGTGTTGTCATGTGGTTTTCATCATGGATGGATCATTTTTTAAATTGAATACATTACAAACAATATTCCATGTATGTAATGACATTTGATATTTTCAAGAGGATAACATCAATAGTATACCAATTATCTCTTCCACAATTTTATAATGGCATGGAAGAGGTTTTTTATTCGTTGTAACATCAAATGTATCACTACGACAAATCTCGTGTGATCGATATTAATGATGTTGATGATTTGGTAGATGTATTTTTAGAGGGGTATCTAATTCATATTATTTATTGATGTGAGACTATTTTGGTAGGTAAGATTGTGTAATAGACCATGTTTCATGGGATTAAGGTACTATTTATGATGAATAAGTTGAGGGAGATATAGATATGCGGGCCCAGTGGCCTGATCACATTACTTTGGAATCCTAGTGATGCCCGAGAGTAAAATTAGGGGATTAGATTATATATTTTTGGTAGTAGTAATGATCTAGAACATTATAGAAGGTGATTACATGTTAAAATTTTCATTTAACATTCACTAAAAAGGTAAATCATGTTGTTTAAGAGAATATGATGGTTATTGGGGGGTCATGGTGGTTTGGATAGTGAAAGTGGGAGATAATGGACATCCCATATAGTTGAAGGGGTGGTATATGGTTAGTTAAATTTTTTCCAATAATTGTGTGTGGGTTTTGTGTCCCATATATAATGGACAAAGAAGCCACTATATGGTGTGAAAACCATGTGGGCCTCCTCAGAAAACTGTGCGTCCCGAAACCCAACTGGGTAATGAATGTTAAAGGATAGTAACACTGATTTCAAAACAAATTGGCTCCCCCATGAAACCATGTGACATATCTCCCTATTGGACATATTGATCCACATGGTTGGTGCACGGTTTGGCCATCTATGTGGATAAACCATGTGTCCTTTTAAAAAAAGAGTATACTAAATTTTTCTCTCCTAGAATTTGTGGGTTCTTACACAATTTGTATCCTTTTTTCACCAATAAACAACTAGGCGTTCAAATTAATCCTCCCATTATTCAAATGGGTTATAATACAATGAATCCTGTAGGTTTGGATTGTGGTTGGGTGTTAATGGATGACTCAATTTATTCTATAAATCATCATTACAAAATATTTAGGAAGATGCCTAGTATAATCATTATTATTCCTCAATTTCCTCTGAAACCCTCTATTATAATATATTATAAGTAGGATAATTGAATGATTTTTGTGTATGAATTATGTATTATAGTTAGTATAGTATTCATCTACAATCTTACCGTATGTGGTCTACAATTTATTTCCCATAGTCGTGATGATTTTTTTTTTGTATGTCGATGTGTTTTCATACCGCTTTCCACAACATTTGGATTCATTTTAGGGAAAGGATAGTTTGATTAATTAAATGATTAATTGATCCCCAATAGAACGTTGTATGATCTGTTGAGGTGGACTTGGTCAGGATAAGAATCACCCATTGGGTGTTCTACTCCCTTGGAAATGGAAATAGTTTATTAAATTTGTAATTTATAGTTTTATAAGTCCAGTCATATGATATTTTAAAAAAAAATTAATCATGATGATATTAAATGAAAAAATGATAATTTTATATGTATTTTCTATATGAAATAATCAGAAGTTTTTCCAAACTATAGTTTATTAAATATCTTATGGAACATAAATGGTTAATGTGTTTAATGGATAATGAATAATTCTAATGTGAATTATTTATATGAGTGGGTTTTTATACTAAGGATCTAGTACCATGAATATGGATTGATGGGGTCCCTAGGCCCCACCCCTTGTAATGTTTTATTTAGGTGCTCTGATTAAGGCTCTACACTCTTGAAGAATGAACATTATATTATTAACTAAAATAAGGTAATGAAAAATATGTAAATAGATATTTTTATTAAAAAAATTTCCCAATGATATAGTTATATTGTCTCACATATTTTTCTATTAAAACTCTATAGTCCAATGATTTTTGGATGAATATAGGAATTTCATGAAACAAATGATGAAAAAGGTAAGTGTAAATCCTATTAAATAATGAAACCTTGTTTACTTTTTGTTTATCATATTTCTAACCAAACATATTCGTACACTATTTTTTAGTAGGTATTTTATTGATAGTGTTCCTGGTGGACTACTAAATTATACTCACACCCTACTTTTTCTACTTATGGGTACCCTAGAACACTTCATGGTTATAGTTCAGGACAAGTTATAAGGCCAAAAGCTTGGGGATAGTTTAGAGAACAAGGATGAGTGTGAAATAGTGATCTAGATAATGTTGCGTGAAAATTTTGAGTGATTTATTTTTGGATTCCTAGTACACTTGGAACTATAATACATGACTAGGAATGTTTTTTTCTCATCTTGTACCTAGTTTTTGGGAAATTGATTTTTTATTTATGTGTATTTTTTTTCTATTTTAATCTTTTATTATTTAACTTATTGTGTATTCATAGGATATAAATACTAATGTCTCCACATGTCTCTCATTATTCCATCAGTACTATTAAGCTATCTTTGGACAATGGTGAGGCCTGAATGAGGTAATGTGGTGAACATGCCCATGGCACCAACTTATTGGCACCAAGGTAGGGTATTTATAAGAAGGGTTTGTAGGATCCATCCCCTAACATCTAGGATGTGGTAAGGGAATTTCAGAAGATATTATTTAATGTTTTTGTATATTCATAATCAAAAAATGTTATAAGAAATATGGGAGAAGAATTTCATGTTAATTAGTTATGGGAGAGACACACTTGTAAATCAATAAAGTGTAAAAATAATATTAATTAATTTTTTTGACAAAGTGACTCTAAATTAACATATTTAAAAGATATTATTAGGATAATAATAAATCCTATAATACAATAATCGTTTATTGGTTTTTTCATTGATTTTTAAAAATATAACTGTTTTTAACACCCATTAATCCTTTGGAGAATTAAAATATTTATTTTGTTTCATATTATTTGTGCTTCATGAATTTTTCTATAATGGGTTCCCATAAATAAAAGATGTTTATTCTTCAACCATATCCCATTAAAATGAATGAATATGATTTTTGAATGAATTTTAGGTAATTTAATAAAATTATTTTTATTTCAGAATACCATTAATGTCATATTTTTTAATATAAGAAATATTATAATATAATATGTAATTAGTATTAAAAAATTATACAAAAATGTCATAGATTTAAATATTATAAGGATGTAATTTTAATTTAACATTCCAATAAAGATAATTTAGGTTCACATTTTATTTTAAACCATATCATTTTTTTAACACCATGGTAAAGAAATTATTATATTGACAATGGTATTGTATTTTTTAAGTATAAAAGTGTAAAAAATTTACAAATATGTGGGAAATTAGATATCAAATGTAAGAGGTATGAAATATTATACCATTACTATTAATAATTTTCCAATATGAATATTTAATATATTTTTATTAATTTCTGATATATTATTTAACAAAAAATATCATTAGTTAAATTTTTGACACAATTAATTTAGTTTGACATTGAAGAAAAAACTTTCATAAAGCATCTTGAATATAGACATTTGGAAAACTCCATTATATATTATATTGAGCTATAAAAACCATTTTAAAAAACATATATCTAAAACAATATTTCTTTGTGTTTTTTAATCAGTTTCTTGATTTTTTTTACTACATCACCAAGGAATATAGAGTTGTTACCTAATAAATTTAGTAAATTTTTTAATATATAAAAAATTAAAAAAATAACATAATAAAATTTAAACTATCATTGTAATAAACATTTATATCAAGACATATATCATTTTTATCCGTGCAACAAAATATATTGAATATTAAATAAAAGTGTGTGACATTTTTAACATTATATTTTCAAAATATAACATAAATGTTATATTCAAAGTAGAGTTGAATGAAATTGATATATTTTTTATATTTTGATTGATTTGTATGAAATATACTCTAGACTATAAATAATAATAGGTGTTAGGTTAATTTTTAGAATAAAAAAAATTATGTTTTACCATAACTACATGATTTACCTTTACCATGGTAATAAAAATAACATTGAAAAATACTCATAGTGACCATGAAATATTGATTATAAAAAAGTAATCATTCATTCGTGAATAAATTAAAATCATTCAATGAATTTAATTAAAAAATATACCCAAAAATTAGGATAAAAAATATTTTTTCTAGAAAATGTTTTACAAAGTATAAATGTACTTATATTTAAATAAATCATATAATTAATTATAATGACCATAATTAGATTATTCATAATATAAATAATCTAATATTACTTATGAATCCATTTCCACACAATTTTAATTTTTTAATGATTCAAATTATTAGGCATTGTTTATGAAAAATATGTATTTTACATCATTCAAAAAAAATTTGTTCATTTCATAAAATTACCAAATATTCAATATGAAATAATTGATACATTGTTGTTTAATAATTTAAGCCCATTTTTTCAAATTATTTTTGTTAATGTATCAAAAATAATTTAATGTTTTTCCCAAAAAAAATGAAAACTATTTTATAGAAAAATATAATATTAATTCATATTATTACTATACAATAAATATATATTCCGAATCTATAAATTTTATATACATTTTTTCATCCATTTCATTAAAAACCATTAATATTTAGTTTATAATTTTATATTTTGTAAATATTCATTTAGACTAATGTTCATGTGTGTCACTAGATATTAACAAAAAAATTTATTTAGAGGTACATATATTATAAATATTATGGTGTTATAGATGAAGAGTATAAATAATTATTAATTATTTATTGTAAAATTTTATATAAAATGTAAAATTCTAATATATTTAAAATAAATTGTGTCTTGTTTCATCGATACGTTCCCTTTCCACTTCTCACCCATCAAATAATGAATTAACTATTTTTTATCAAATTTAATTTAATCATTTTATTATTTATTTGATTATTGTACATTTTCCTTAAACTGTTTATTGTTCTAATGTTATTTAAAATATTAAGTATAATATTTCCTTATCAAAATTACTCTTCTAATTTAAATACCATTTAGTATTATTATTATCCATCCCCTAGAGTGACAGCCTATGAGAAGTTCAATGATAGTTGTCCTCATTACTGTGTCTCTTCCATTTCTCTTATCATTATACACGTGATTCAGATGTTTGTTCCATAGTGTTATTCTATCAAAGTATTAATATCACATTCCTTTTTATCTAAATCATTCGATGCGGTGACTAACATTCACCATTGTATGTGGGTGCCCTATATTGGTTTTAGAGTCCATCTATATCATATTTTCAATCACTCATTAGATCTGGGGGCTTATTTACCCCAGATAGGGTGTATGTTCTTCACTAGAGGGCTTATTGTGTAGTAGTAGGATACAAGGAATATGTTGTTCATTCTTGATCTATCACCCCTAATGTACTTTGATTATGGCGCATATCTCTATCTACATGATTGTAAGGTAATATCTCTGGTAACAAATGAACATAGGTGGTGGTATGGCTTGATCAACTGATTCTTCATCTCCTATAGTGGAATCATGATATTATAAGAAGTAAAATTGAGTTGTGATTATACAATCATGAATATAGTTGAATTGATTAAAATAAATATTTATTTAAACATGAATAAATGTAAATAAACCACATCCCACACTCCCCCCTTTATTTCTCACACATGGAGCTCTAAAGGATCTCTTGTATAGAATAGTCTTTTTGCACTGAATTATTTATTATTTTAAGGATACCTATGCCCTATTTAAAAAGGCATGGTTATAGGTATGATTTTTGAAACAAATATCACCAATCCATAAAAAATATCTTCATTTCATGGTGGGTGGAGTTGGTGCACCTACCACCTAACAAGGCAGTACGGAAAAACACCACCATTTCTACTCTTCTGGACATGATAAACTATATCATCTAAAAGGTTAAAGATTATACGATGAAACAATATTTTACAATATATTCATCAGTTTCCCGTTTTTCTAGACTGTCCCATGTAGCAACAGGTGTTGATCCATGATATCACATATCAACTGATAGTGAATGTGGATATGTTTCATCCGAGAATGGTACCTAGATTTCATTGTCAAGTCTAATTCACTTTGACTATCAAAATTAAAAATGTTCAACTTTTGTATGAATATGATATATTGGATAAAACTCCATTTCCCCAACATCTCATTTCTAGCTTCCAAAGAAATAATGCATTCTACATAAATATTGGATACGGAAATACACTTCTACAACCTTGAAAACCTTGCTACAACTCCTCCTATAAATGTATATATGTATCATGATACATTCTTCCTTGTATTAGGATCACTTTTTATATCTAAAACAGTATAGCCCTCTAATATAAAAGAATCACACCCTTATATCAAACATATCATTCATGTATCTTTAAGAAATATATGAATCCACCTGACTACTTCATATTTCTACTTCCAAGGATTAGAGAGAAATTGAATCATGTTCTCAGCTAGATGGGAATTGTCAGGCCCTGTACTCACTATAGTATAAATCATGAATCCAACTACATTGTAGTATGGTATCGTATCCATAACCTCAATTTCATCCATGGGAAACATGAATAAAATCTTGTGCAATATTAAATGGTTATTAAGTGGGTTCTCACAGGATATGATTTTTCCATGTTGAAGTGTTTTAGAAAATATTCATCATACACCTCCTATGATAGGGATAAATAACTCATATCTGTTTCATGGATTATCTTCTTTAAAAAAAATTCATCTTTACCCAAGTCCTTCATATCAAATAATTTTGAAAAATTCTTTATTTATTGGTTAATCTTTATTGCATCGTTCCCATTGATCAACATTTGAATAACATAATATGACAATGAAAAAATTCCCCATCCTAAAATATTTTGTTGTAAACACACATGTCCATCAATGCCCACTTGTATCCACGAATCACAATAAATTAGTCAAACTTATTATAAAACATTATGGGATCTTATTTCACTTCGAACAAGCTCTTCATAAATATGCAGATGAGGTTTTATTCTCTAGAAACATAATAAACATTAAGCTTCTTCATATATATCCTCTTGATGAGGTCACCTTTTATAAAATCTATCTTTAAATACATATTTTCATGATCCTTTTATAAGTTATCTCCTAATCTATAAATAACATGGATCGTTACCATATTCACCACCAGTGAAAAGATATCTTCAAAGTCCACTCATTTATTATAAAGTTATCTAGAGACCACTAACCATGATTTGTGTCTTAACTCATTTTTTCATAACTTTTTCTCCATCCTAAATACCAATTTTTCATTAGTGCATTATTACCTTTGGGTAGTTCCAACAATATATATGTGTTATTCTTCATCTAATACAACATCTCATCATCTTTTTCAATGAAAATCGTTGAATTTTATTTAGATGAGACACTACATCATGTTGTCCTTATAGATCCCCCTCATAAGACATAATAATTAAACATTAATCCAAATATATTTTTAATATAATCCTTCAACATGAGGCTATTCGATCCTACGAAGTTTTAGATATATGAGGACCAACATCAACTAGCTCATTTCCTAGTTTGGAAATAGAATATTGAATGGAGTGGGTCTCCCCCTATTCAGTATCCCCTTCCACTATATCTGGCTTTCTATCAATGAGTATTTTTGATCCTCCTTCTCTTCATTTAATAATAGATTTTGTATAGGTGAAGAATCATGAACTGATTACTCAAAACAATAATTTCTATAAATTAGAGGATTTTAAATTTCATAGATCATATTGTTCTCATTGAATATGACAAACTACTTCAGATCACCTTCTTCAAATTCGAGTCTCAATTATTGTATCCCAACTACTCATCTCCATAATTCATATTGATTCATAAATTATATCTTCTGTATGACTTATTCCATAACTCCTTCGATACATGTGAAAATTCAAAACAACCAAATAATCAAAAATGTGATTCAGGTGGATTTTTAACGGATCATCCATTTTGGGGAATCTCAAAATTTCATGGCACTAATGGTGATTTGTTGATTAGGTAGAATAAAACATGATCATCATTTCCCTAAAATGGATCAGACAACATAACCAACTCATCATTCTTCTGACCTTTTTGATGATGGATTTTTTTATCGTTTTTACAAATTTTTTATGTTGTGGAGTTAATGGGACCATCCTATCATGTCTAATGCTCTAACTACTTCAATATGAATAAAATTATATGGATGTGAACTCTCCATCATTTTTTGTACAATAAAACGTTATCTTCTTCCCATTTCACACTCCACCATGTTGTGGAACATCGTTATTTATTCACGTACATGATAATTCATACAAAAAAATTTCACCCACAGACATTGAGATTCATTATCGATAAAGAATAGAAAATATATTTTACCTCACAATGAATCCAACTACATTGGTCCACATACATCATAGTGAACTATAAATAACAACTTTGATCTCTTAGACGAAGGATTAATAAATGGTATGCCAAAATTCTTCCCACACAGGAAGTATTTTCAATGATCAAGTGATGAATCCTTGTCAACACAGAAGTGATACATCATTTTTAGGGTAGAAAACCTTTTTTCAATCACGTGGATGAGTATCTAATGTCACATATTGGCTAAATTATCATATTCCACAATGTTGATTAATCTTAATGTATCTTTACTTGAGTTTTGTATATTATAACACATATGGGTACTCAAACAATGATGATTAATCCTCTCTTCATATGTCATGCTTTATTAATAATGATGTTTTCATAGCATGATTAATCAAAGGCAATACCAGATATGTGGTTATGTCTAATTCTTGGATCATTATGAACATCCTTCAAGGTGATTTTTTATCCTACATTTTTTTAACTTGGATATCAATTATGAAAATAATTTCCACTGAACATGTGTTCTCCATATTGACTTCACAAATTTCACCAGTTTTTGTGTCATAAAATATTAATAATATGGAGTGATGTGGTATGATGAATTATATTTGACCAACCATTATGTGTCATCGTCTAATGTATGATATCATGCCACTTATTCTTCTTTGGAGAAAATAATAACTTCTCTATTGATTCTCACATTTGAATCTCCATTTCATATTTCTTGGTTTTTTAAAACATCCATTTTGTATAGATAATTTTAGAAGATATATTTCATGTGACACTCCATGCCTCAATTGTAACATTTGTATGTTGGCCTCCTATCCTCTATGGTCTTTCCTCTCCTCCTTCTATAGACTACCATTCCATCCCCTTGCTCTCTTCCATGTTGTCTCCCTTGCCTCTGCAGGATAAAATCATGCATCTGGTCATAACATTAATCATACTTTTGCGCCTCCTCATTTAAAAAAAATCATCCATTACCATTTCCATGGTATGTTTCCCTCTTGGGACCGAGACATTGAGTGAGGCGATAAGTATATCATAGATTTTGGGAAGTGACCAAAGTAGGTTGTTCAGTTTATCATCATCATTAAGAGTCTTACCTAAATCCACTAATTTGATCACCAAGCTTTGGGACTCCCTAATTTTCTTAGCTATAGATTTTAGAATCTATAGTCGAAGATTAAACATTTCCATCAACAGGAAAATAGTGTCCCTTGCAGTCATTGACTAATACATATTAACCAACTTCAAAAAAAAAATTATACACAGTTTCATCGGAAAAATTATGGAAGATTTGATGATCAATCTACTATATAATTTTACCAATATTTTTGTTATTCATATTTTCTACTCTTCATCATTAGTTTCACTAAGGTTGGCTCCCAAATTGACATGGGGTCAAAATTATATATCACAATAATGAAGTATTCCATTAATGAAATCCAAATGATGTATTTTAAATAAGTCTCCATTATCATCCTTTATATAGATGGTGATATCATTGAATTTCCATTCGTTAAAAATTAATAAAGAATCTTGAAATCATGAGCTCATTGTTGCATCTAGAATGGTTACATATAGCGGAATAGACTCATGGATCTTTTAAATATGACACTGATTGATACTGATATGGTGAAAATAGTATCAATGTCAGAGATCGACTAATGACTATGTGATGATGTAGTGTGCCAAAGAAGATTATATAATCTCATCAAAAAACCCACCAGTATTTGAACATTAAATTATTCTATATCAAGGGGGTATTGTATCATTTAATGTTGGAAAAATCATATTCTAGTCATAGGAATCTCATTTTGTCACCATTTTTTATGTTTTTAATTCTATTGAAGTCATCTCACTATGAACTTTCAGAACCTTCCATCAAAATATGATTTTGAGAAACAATAATTTACCCGTCACCAAGAAATCATTAGTTTTGGCTGTTGTTTCACCAAAAAATTCGATGATTCCACTTTTGTGAATCACTGATCATGAAGATAGTGGAATGGAGGAATATAAATATGCATTTAAACGGTAATAAATGTTACAAAAGACATATCCCACACACCTACCCTTATTTGTTACACATGGGGCTCTTACGGATTCCTTTGATTGAAAAGGTCTCTTAGATCCTAATTATAGATTTCTCAATGGTGCCATATTCCCTCATTATATAGTAATGGTGGGAGGTTTCATGTTTTACACAACTACAACCAATACCTAACCAATCCCTACCAATCTATGTGAGAGTAGTTATTACTCCTTCCACCTAACATGGATGCTGAAAAAACTCAATCATATGAGTCTCTTATCTACTTTTTATGTACGAATGATGGTTCTCTGAATATGATGAAAATTTTAAAGACATAGATCTATGTGGAGATAAATTTTTACTAGACTCTCCCATTATAGATAATTTTTCATCCTGATAATTCATTCTCCTAGTGGAATCATATCTTTTATGTTTATCAATATAATTTTTGTTTGGGGTGTCATTTCCAAAGATAAACAATTTCAGTCTACATAAGGTACTAATTTCTCTTCAAGGTTCCTCTCATGTGGCCTATCCTAAAACAGTTCCAATGTCATCGGGGGTAGATAATGGTTTATAATAGATATTATATGTGGTTTCTATGTATTCACCAATTCATGTTTGTAGTTCTATTGTGTCATTGTCTCCCTAGTGGTGCTTCTAACATCTATACCCCTCCTCCATTTGGGCCTTCCACATCCCATATCAGGGATGGTTTTTCAAAGACTAAACATTTTGGGGTACCATCAGGGGAGTGATAATATTATTTTAGAGCTAGTGGATTCCACTACATTGTCACTCTCTTTTAGTGTTAGTCCCATTTGGAGCCATAAAAAGTCGGTGGTTCAATCGTTTCTCCCTAAGACTATCCCCAAGGATAAGGAGCTAGTTTCTTCTAGTGGATCTCCCCTGCATAATTGTATTGATTTTGATGTCTTATTAGGAATAAAATCCCATGATTTTTATTATGTGGTTCCATTAATGTAATTAAATTCTATATGGGTTCTCCTAGTTAGGTTTGTAAAATTTCAGAGTATAGGAAATTTATCGATGGCTTATTGTAATTTTCTTATTGTTCTTCAATTCCCATGTCCTCCATTCAGCATCATATTATTAAATGATTACCTTCTCAGTTGTAACATAGGTGGATTATGTTCCTATTTGATGATATATCTTATATACTCAATAATTCTTCATAGTTACTTTTCACTTCTATGAGGATAAAACCAAAATAACAGCTGGCCATGATTTTGTAGTCATCGAAATGGTTCGGTGTTTAGGATTTCTTTTATAGTACTTATTTTTATCATCACACTTATATTTTTTGGAATATTTATATTATAGTGGATTGGGTTATGGATTTTAAGAATTATATTACTATCATTGTCAGTTCGAGTACCTCATCTATTTTATTTTGATTCATTTTTGGAAAATATGAGTCCCCTAAAAGGTAGATCATTTGGATAAAACAAATATTTGTTGACATAGGCTATGGTCACTGGTTTATAATAGTAATCTTTAATTCCATTTTAAATTCCCTATAAAATCAAGGGGTTATAACCATTAATATAATTATATAATTGATTATTTCATATCTAAATCTCATAATAGAGATGTATACCTGTGATATACAGTTAATCACATCACCTCATTCAATAATCATGAGGGATTCGCCATATTTTGTTCATATTTAATTTTTTTCATAAATAATTCTAAAATTTCCCAGCAACTTAGTACATCAGTTCATCACATAGTTTATCCCATATCTGAACACTCGCCATTTCAGGTCAAAATAGAAGTTCAAATAAATGTTTGTAAGTGCTTATTCTCTTCATATAGTTGGTTTTTCGACCCATTTTTTCTTTTTGAGGTGATGAAATCATGGGATTAATTCATTTAAGGAAAATCATGGGTTTAGTTGGGATATAATATTTTTTGATTAATGGTTTTTCTTTAGTCATTTGATAATTGGAGACCCTCTCATTGTAAGGGTGTGTATTATATCATGAGGGAAATTTTCATCCTTTAGAATCGACTTGAATAAGGATATGAGGAAGATATTTTTATGTAAAGGTTAAAAAATGTTTTTACTATTATAGTTGATATTGGAACATTATAGGGATTTCTAGTCTCAGTCGAAGTATACATCACTTCTATAGGAGAATAAAAAACTACTTACGACCAACCCAACATCAAGGAGATGTGCCCAACCACCAGCACAAAAAATCCCCTAGAATTTGGTAGGTGCAATGGGGACCCTGAAATTTTTGGTGGTATAGTAGTGATATATTTTAAATCATTTATCATTTATTTTATTCCATACATGTATAATGGGTATACGGTTGGACACATTGAAATTAATTCTTCCATTATAATGGTGGTGATGGATTTCAATAATGTTAAGTTTGGTGGGTTTCCCAAAGAAGGTTATATCTTGGATTTTTTATATACCTTATCCCAGTGATCTATCCTAGGCCAAATGGTTTCCCAACAGAATTCTATGTGATCACATTCTATCTATTGAATAATTACACCATTGAGGTTATTCATTCCCCCATTCAGGGAGGATCACTTCCTCATGTTTATTTTACCATCACATTTATACTCATCATGATGATTAAGGTCCCCTAGACAATATATATGATTCAAAAAATTTATTTGTGTAACTTCAAATACAATTTTTTTCTAGCTTTCTCAGAAAATGGATGTATGATTTTCTTCCCATGTGGATTTCTAGAGAATATATTAGCTTTTTTAAGGGTCAATACATCTAAGCTTCCATATTTTATGCTCATGAAATGATTGGTAACATCAACATGAAGCCCATATGATCCATGATTATTAGTAAACCTGATAATTAAAATTGTCATTACATGATCAAATGGAATTTCATTCTCTAGGTTCTGATCTTCATGGGCTTCTCCCATTTGGTTTTGGATATTCTTTTAGAGTTATGAAACTCCTAGTTGATAGAAATATTATTCATGGGTATGAAGTTAATATTCATGGATATGGTTAGATGGTTGACCCAGGGGTTCCAGCTTCTCCTAATCCCTTCATTTTGGTTCAGGATTCTTTATTTTAGAATTTAAATCAAAATATCATTATTGGAAATTTCCAGACCCATTAGTTAAGGTTTCCTTTACTTGTTTTTCTAGTATTATTTTTTGTTGATGTTGTGGTGTTTTTCATTAATTCCAGTAAGATATACCAAAAGAGAATTAAAATGATTATTTAAGAATAATTTAAATATAATGGAAAATAGATTAACTGTGGATAAAGTAGTGTACTCTATTATCCTTCGTTCCCCTCATGTTATCCCAGTCAGATTGAAAATTAATTGTGTATCCACTGGAGAACCTTTCCTATAGAGTATTGTGGATCTCCTGAAACACCTGTTCGGATTTGTATCCATCACTCGGTGGGGATATTTGGAAACTTTATCATCTAATTATTAATTAAATAATTAATTTTATATTTTTTGCATGGAGGATAACCTTGGATAATCATTTTTACTAAATTCTGATGCATGTAATCATGACATGAAAGGCACCCAAATGTGTAACAAGGAATATCGATAGTCCTATGATGCATTTAATTTGGGATTCCCATTAAAATGGATACTTTAATTATGCCTCTTGGCATGGGCTAGAAAGGACATGGGATAAAGATGGTATGACTTAAAAGATGTATCATGTATGATAATCATCATGCATGCCAAGATGGCTAGGGAGTCTATCAATGTTCATTCTCTTTGTGAGTAATTTCCTCAAAAAGAAATATTGATTGGATTTTAGGCACCAAAGGGTAAATGGGTCTATATTTTTTAATTCAATTCCGGTTCATATTCGAGTTATCCTAGATTACTCACATTTGATCATTAGGTGACGGTAGATCGACATCTGGAATCATAACTATGATGATGATACTCTGAGATTTATGGATATCTTGATACTATATTTTTCTTCATATAAAGGTAGAACTTATCATTTTTTCATAAATTAAGTTCGTAATTAATATAAATATTATATTTTTCATAACATCAACATTAACAAGGTGTATAAAATATTTTTGTTCACAACAACCCCTTCAGGTGTTTCATCTACTAGAGCCTATCATGGTGTCAGGCATGACACCTCTGTTCACATTACATGGGGATATATTCATTGGAGAAATTATTTCCTTATATATATAATACTTTTTTGTATAGAAGTAAATAGTTTTCTCTTCCCACTAATGAACTAATCCATCATAAAGGTGTTCATATTTTCAATAATTTAACCCATTACAAGAACCCCTATGAAGTCTTAGTTTATCATCTTTTTTTTTGTGGAAAATGGGATACATCATTGTTGCATTATTTTACCGTTTTTAATTGCATTGACCACATCTACTAAATCTGAACTAGAATCGTTTATCTCTTGATTAAAAGAGACCTTAGATCAACTATCTATTGTTCCAATATATATCAAATTCTAATATTCAGGGCCCGGATTAAGAAACACAATATCTTTCAACAAACATCTCAAGAAAGTTAATAGAAAATATATTTTTTTCTTCACAGTTTAGTAGGGAGAGTTTATTTTTTAAAATATTTTAGGATCTCTTTCCCTTTGGTACCATTCTATTGTGAAATTGTATCCCATAAAGATTCAATATTTTGGGCCCCATTGATCTATCACTATTTCCTATCCAATCATATATAAAAATTCCAATTTGAGATAATATTTTATCTATATATTTTTATCACATTGTCACATTACTCATTATGTTTAAGGACGTCAGTAGTAGCATCTAAAGAAATATATAATGATTGATTATAATTAAATTATGATCCGATATTTCATAAATAATAATTTTCCCTTTGAGGGTGGATATCTAATTTATATTCACTTAATAAATGTGGTCCCTATTAATTAATGAAATTGAAAAAATGGAACATTTAAAATTGAATCAATTCATTGAAAACATCTAGAAAATAATTTTATATTTAACTAAGATATCATTGATACCTTCTGTAAAGAACCAAAATAAATAGTGAGAATTCATGGGGTGAACTAGTGATTTAAATTCCCTTTTATATTTATTCATGAAACATCATTTTGAACCTTTAATTTAAAATTTAATATTACATTCCATGATTAAAACTCATTTTAATAAATAATATAAGTATGAATGATATATTTTTACAAGGTTCAACAGATAAAAAGTATGTATAAGTAACTATAATTATCTATAAAACCCCATGATTTTATGAAGATCTAGTTCTAATTTGTTTCATATAATTAGTTGAGTTATGTAATTAGATTAATGATAAAAAAATAAGTAAAAATTATTTTAATATACTTCTACCTGAACAATGATAAAAAATTCATATATATATTTGTAATATAGGATTGAAATAGAGTGTAGTGAAATTAATTTTTTATTTTTCTTTATCTGCATCCCCTCTTTCATAATTGAATACTAATTCAATTGTTATTCTTCCCCATCGTTTAATTTTTATCATTTTTTGCATTCATAATACACACACAAACAATAAACCATACCATACACATATACCTTCTTCCTATATCTCTATCACGATATCCTAACCATCTAAAAGTTAATATTGTACAAATACAGAGGTTAATATATCACATTATTCAAATATAAATTAAAAATCACAATTTAAATGAATATCATCTTGTATTCTATGTCATATTCATTATATTTTTTCAAATTAATAATTGTATTTTAGTCACCCTATGATATGATTATGGGATAAAATTATCCAGATTTGAGTAATACCTAAATAAATAATTAATCCACTTGATCAAAATGATTTTTTATTGACATTGATAAATATCATTTTGTGAAAAATTTCATTTTTTCATGACCATCACATTCATTATAAGACCATACACTAATCAGAGATAGAAAAAAAATTAACCAATTAATAGACCTCTATTATATTTTTAACATTACCATATAAGTTATATCATTTAATTTTATGGAAAAATAATCTACAGTCGAACCAAAAATGCATGGAATGATCATTGCCATGTGACATTATGATTTATTGTCATGTTTTATCCATTACAATTCAGTCATAGGATTTCCAATTTATTTTAAATTTCCAAAATCATATGAATTTTGTCACCTATTTATAAATCTTGAGGAAATATTCTAATATTCCATAACATTAAGTATTTTAAAGATATTATCTCTTGAAATGTGTTGTGATTTTTGTGTTTTGAATGAGAAACTATGAAAACCAAGAAATTTATTACTTAAATAAAAAAATGATCACCTCTACTACAATTATATTTAATTTATTATAAATTTATTTAAATCATACACATCATGTATTTTTGAATGACAACATTCATTATGGAATTTTTTTCATCCCTAGTAATAGAACATATCTAATAAATAATCTTGTAAATTCAATTTTTTCTTCATGTCAATAGAAACAAAAAATTAATTTAAAACTATTCTATCAAAAAATAAATCAATTAATATTTATTAGGAATTATATGATTTCAAATATCATCATATAAATATTTAGAATGAAATTTATTTAATAATATACACTTATGTATTAGCCAATTATAACCACCCCATAATGACATGTTTAATAGAAAATAATCACATATATCCATTAGAAATTTAGGATTAGTATTATAGTGGATAAATAAACCCATTACATTAGAACCCACATTTTCACTAAATGTACTTATTTTTACCCAAAATTAATATGTAAAATGTTTCCTAGATTCGTTAATGAAAATATTCTATAATTGAAACTTTTAGTTAATTATTTTTCATATCAATACCTAAAACAAATAAATTCATCTAACATTGTATGATGAGAAAATAAATCTCAATAATGCGTATAAATTTTAATAAAATCTGTTAGTTCATTCTCCTCCAAAGATATATTTTTATTTTGGAAAAACTTCTTTTTTATATGTAATAACATTAAAAATTAATCCAAAAAATGGAAAACAATCCTAGGAAAAATATTTAATAATTAAAACCACTTCAAATTTATATTATGAATTTGAAGATATAACTCAAACAAAAAACTGGCCACAACACATTGTAAAATTTCCGAATATCAAATACGATAAGCAATTAAAAAATTGTAAACAAATTAAATATTTCCCCTTTTTAAAATAAGCATTGAGTTCTTATAAAAACATATTTGGTGATATCAGAAACTTCTTCACACAACTAATTAAATAGATATGTTATCGTGAAATAATATTTATGTAATATAATATTATTTAATGATTCTTGAGACAATTCCCTTTTAATTACTCATATTACCATCTTTATAATAACCCTTTAAATTGAGTAGCACATTTGGTTAAAAATATATAATTTAAATTGAGAAAAGTAATTTTTTATAAATTATTGACCCATATCATTTTCATAAATTTCAGGATCTATAATGACTATTAAATTTATCTAGAAACTATGAAATAACATATTTAACGTTAACAATTAATAATAATAATTAATATATACATATTATTAATATAAAATGAATTCAGAATAATTGGTTAAAACATAAGAATTTAATAAGAAAATGAAACTGAATATCAAAATATTTATAATGATTAGTAAAAATATTATAAATAAAAATCAAAAAAAATATTAATGAGATAATGTTGTGTGTTAGACTTCAAAATATTCAATTATCAATTTCCAAAAATACCCCATATAATGAGTGCTAACATTCTTGATACCACATTTAAATTCCAAAATATATAAATTATATTTATTATTTACACCATTAAGAATGGTATTTATTATTATAATTTCATTTTATTCATTAATTATCATGTGTTATTTATTTATTAGATTAATATTCCATACATCCTTTTATTTGGTATTTTCCATTCCATTGATCCCAAAGTACTTCACTATTAATTTAATAAATGAGCTGTCTTATCCCAATGGTTATGTAATATCAATATATGTAAATTATATCATCATATTAATTCCTAAATAAGTTTTGTTTTATAGATTAGCATTTCATTATAATTTCAGGAAATCATCTTGAGAATGTTATTTATGATGATCAGAAATAATACTTTTTGATTCAAAATAATTTTATTTATGAGTATATTATAGTTAGATATTCACAATCAATACATTATTTAATTATTAATATTATATGTAATAAGGAAATATATTCTTATTAGTATACATGTAATGATTAATTAAAAATAAAATAACATTTTCCCCTTATTTAGAATTTTACCAATATGGAGGGAAGATATTTTTGTAAATGGTTTTAAAATAAAAATGGATATCAAATATTTTACATTAATAAAATTATTCTTGAATGATTATAATAATATATAAAAATTACTTTTAAATGTTATAGGTATTATGGAACGGTTTTGATATGGGGAGAAATGAAAAACCTGTATTTTAAAAACCAAAATTTAATAAATGTATATTTAATGAAATAGCGTTCTGGGAAATAGAGGGATTCATATCACATTAAGAGTCGATAAGAACTAATTTTATATAAAAAATCTATTCACATGAATAATGTGAGGACTGGTCTAGTGCATCTATGTGACACGAGAACAAATCGTGGAGGAAACATATATCTAGTGTTGTAGCAGTATAATAGAAGGTACTATTGTAGGCCCAATATAATGAACTATAATACGTACTTTTGTGTGAACTATATGAGAAACTATATAAGATATTGTTTGATATCTTAGTATCCATAACATATCATCCATTTGGGATTTTGTTCCACTAGTTCGGACTTTGGCTCCAACTTGTTTTTCCGGCCACCCAATGCCTTCGAGCCAGTAAAGATCTCTATCCACATCAAGGCATTCGTTCCAGCATAAGGCCTTTAGGAAAAATTATGAACATCTAGCTGTTGTACCCCTATCTCTTTGATTTTAATGATCACAATCACTCTTATTTTGTTCTAACTTGTTTTCAAGTGTTATTTTTGATAGGCAAAAGGTTGCGAAGGAGTTGGGAGAAGAAGGACTGAAAGTAGACTCTCTGAGTCTACCGGCCAACCGGTGGATTACCACCGGCCAGCCGGTGGTCTCTGGCAGTAGCAATGGTTTCTGTCCAGAGCCACCGGTCAGCCGGTGTTAGCTCCCCGGCCGGCCGGTATTGTCACCAGCCCGCCGGTGGCTGACCACCGGCCCACCGGTAGAACCTGGGCAGAGAGCTTGCTCTCTGTCTGGAGCACCGGCCAGCCGGTGGCTCAGGACCGGCCAGCCGGTGGAACACTGGCCAGCTGGTGAGACACCACCGGCCTGCCGGTGTGCCCAGTCAAACTAGTCGTTGGGCTTTGACCAGACTTGTACTTTTGACTCCCAACGGCTCCGAAGGCCTCTCCAACGGCTCCGAAGACCCCCAACGGCCATTTGGGTGTTCCTCTCCTATAAATAGAGGACTAGGAAGCCTCGGAAAAATAGAGTAGCCCACGGGAACATTTTTCGATCATTTGGAAAACCTCAGGCGCATTCCTTCAAGGATCCCCACCTTCTCCAACTCACTTCCACAACCAAGGAGCACCACCATAGAAGCTTGGGAGCGCTCTTCATCATCACCAATCAATCCATTAGCGCCCAAGACTTCTCCTCTTTACGGTTTTTATTGTTTTATCATTTTGAGCATTATTTTGAGTTTGTGCATACAAACCCTTCTTTCTCTCATCCTCCCGTTGTTTGGGTTTTCACACCACCTTCATGGTGTGAAGAGGTTAGTCAACCCTTCCCTGTAAAAGACTTGAGTCATAGGTGAGCTAGCCTTCAACTGTAAGAAGGCTAGTGGGTTTCTTGCTACAACCAATAAAAAGAAAGCTTAAATAGGTTTCTAGGATGCCTTAATGTCTAGTGGGTTTCTTGCTACAACCATTAAAAAGAAAGCTGTCATATAAATCTCTCAACGGTTGAGTTGGGAGCGATACGTAGGCTTGGGTTTTAGGCCGAACTCTGTTATCAATTTTGTGTCTTGCCTCTTTTATTTCCTCTATGCTTTAACTTTTTCTTAAATTGTTAAACTTTTTTAAAAGGCAATCCCCCCCCCCACACCCTCTTGCCATCACTCTCCGTCCCAACAATTGGTATTAGAGGGAGTGTTTCTGTAATACCTTAACGAGTTTCAAATTCAAGATCCATTGTGATGGATTCATCTTCTTTCGCCCCCGAAGGTTATTCATTGGGTCATGCTCCTTTTTTTGATGGAACTGACTATACCTATTGGAAAACCCGCATGTCTACTTTTCTTAGAATTATAGGTTATCCTGTTTATATAATTTTCATGCATGGTTACTCTATCTCTTCTCCCGATGAATCCAAATGGACTCAAGCCGATATTAAAAATTTCAAGCATGATGGAAAAGCCATGAACGCTCTTCATTGCGGGCTTGATCGTAATGAATTCAATCGAGTTTCCACATGCACTTCATCTCATGAAATATGGAAACTTTTAAAGTTTACCCATGAGGGGACCAACAAAGTTAAGGATACTCGATTGGATATGTACCATCAAGATTTTGAGTCTTTTACCTTGCATCCGTCTGAAAATATTACTGATATGTTTACTCTCTTTACTGATGTTCGTAATGGGAGAAAGTCTATTGGAGATGATGTTTCAACAGAGATGATGGTCATGAAGATCCTTTGGATCTTACCAAGTTCATGGGCACCGAAACTCACGGCAATTCAAGAAGCGAAGAATTTAAAAGAAATGCCGGTCGAAGAGCTCATCGGATCCCTCATGACCTACGAGATCACCATGAGGAGGAATGCTAAAAAGGAAGGCAAACTCATCGAAACTCTAAAGAACATCGCCTTCAAAGTTCAAAAAGAAGAAAGCTCCTCCTCCTAATCTTCTTCCTCTTCAAGCGGCGATTCAGAAATCGAGAACCTTGCCCACAAGATGCACAAATTCATGAAGAAGAACAAAAAGGAGAAATCTCGCAAGGCTCGAAAAGAAGAACTCAACGAAAAATCCGAGCCCGAGGTAATATGCTATGGGTGCGGCAAGAAAGGCCATTATAATCTCTATTTCCCACTCCACAAGACAAGGGCCAAGCAAAAGGAAAAGAAAAAGGCATTCCAGGCCACTTTGAGTGATAGCTCCTCATCCTCCTCCTCCTCAAAAGACAACGGTAAAAAATGTCTAATGGAATATCATGAGGTAACCTCTTCCGACTCCTCTTCCTCTTGTTCTTCCAATTCATTCAATCATTTATCTTACGAGTATCTCCAACATGCGAGAGATCAATTGGAGGAAGGTTTTCACGCACTTTCTTCCAAATTTATTGCGTTAAAAAAGAAATTCAAAAGTCTTTCTTCCGAAAAGGATCAACTTCTCAAAGAGAAGGAAGACTTGTCCCTCAAGATCCAAAACGTTCCCGATGTTGATTCTATGGAATCAACAATCAAGGATTTAAGGAAATCCCTAGCTAAGTTCACCGAAGGTGAACATAACCTTTTGAAGCTCCTCGGTTCCCAATGCATATCTAGAAACACCCAAGGTCTTGGCTATTCCAATAAAGCTTCCTCTTCCCATGCTCCTACTATTTTTGTAAGGGGAGATCCCAATATAAATTTTGCAACTATTGTAAAAAGATCGGGCACTTAATTTATGAGTGCGACTGCAAAAATGCCCGGTATGGAATGCCCAAAACCATTTCCTTTAACGATGAATTTCATAGGAGAAGACCCGCCACAAGACAAGTTTGGATTGAAAAATCCATTTTAGCGAGTCTCTCCGGACCAAAGGGGGAGATTTCCTTGGTTTATTGGGGGAGAAATTTTTCTCTCATGCTTTGCTTTACTTTTCAATTTATCCTTTAAAGCATGCATTTCATTTCAGTCTTTTACATTGCTTGTTTTGGTGATTGTGATCATCAATATAGGGGGAGATTGTTGTACCCCTCTCTCTTGGATTTTAATGATCACAATCACTCTAATTTTTTTCTAACTAGTTTTCAAGTGTTTTTGTTGATAGGCAAATGGTTGCCAAGGAGTTGGGCCAAGAAGGACTGAAATTAGACTCTCTGAGTCTACCGGGCAACCGGTGGATTACCACCGGCCAGCCGGTGGTCTCTGGCAGTAGCAATGGTTTCTGTCCAGAGCCACCGGTCAGCTGGTGTGAGCTCCCCGACCAGCTGGTATTGTCACCAGCCAGCCGGTGGCTGACCACCGGCCAGCCGGTTGAACCTGGGCAGAGAGCTTGCTCTCTGTCTGGAGCACCGGCCAGCCGGTGGCTCAGGACCGGCCAGCCGGTGGACCACCGGCCAGCTGGTGAGACACAACCGGCCAGCCGGTGTGCCCAGTCAAACTAGCCGTTGGGCTTTGACCAGACTTGTACCTTTGACTCCCAATGGATTTGAAGGCCTCTCCAACGGCTCCGAAGACCCCCAACGGCCATTTGGGTGTTCCTCTCCTATAAATATAGGACTAGGAAGCCCCAGAAAAATAGAGTAGCCCACGGGAACATTTTTCAATCATTTGGCAAACCTCCGGCGCATTCCTTCAAGGATCCCCACCTGCTCTAACTCACTTCCACAACCAAGGAGCACCACCATAGAAGCTTGGGAGTGCTCTTCATCATCACCAATCAATCCATTGGCGCCCAAGACTTCTCCTCTTTACGGTTTTTATTGTTTTATCATTTTGAGCATTATTTTGAGTTTGTGCATACAAACCCTTCTTTCTCTCATCCTCCCTTTGTTTGGGTTTTCACACCACCTTCAAGGTGTGAAGAGGTTAGTCAAGCCTTCCCTGTAAAAGACTCGAGTCATAGGCGAGCTAGCCTTCACCTGTAATAAGGCTAGTGGGTTTCTTGATACAACCAATAAAAACCAAGCTGTAATAGGTTTTTAGGCTGCCTTAAAGTCTAGTGGTTTTCTTTCTACAACCATTAAAAAGAAATCTTTCGTATAAATCTCTCAACAGTTGAGTTGGGAGCGGAGACGTAGGCTTGGGTTTTAGGCCGAACTCCGTTATCAATTTTGTGTCTTGCCTCTATTATTTCCACTATGCTTTAACTTTGTCTTAAATTGTTAAACTTTTTTATAATGCAATTCACCCCCCCCCTATTGCCATCACTCTCCATCCCAACACTATCCACATGTAAGTGTTATTTAATGGAATTTATTTATTCTACACAAAGAAGGCACCACATGAGGATTCAGGGAAATGTGAATTCATGAGACTAGTGGTAAAATATTTTGATGAATGAGAGGGTATGAAAATTTCTCTCAGCACTCACCAATTAATTAATCAAATTCCTAGATGAATATTTGTGAAATAGTGGAGATAAGACATCATTATTTATACCAAGTGGGTTGTGAACTTCCATGTAGTTTGAGCCAAGATGATTTCTTATAATACCTTTAGGTCATATAATGTCACAAACCATATGGGGAATTGAAGGGTTCCCTTTCATACCTTAAATGGGGTATTGTAAAAAATATATAAAAATATAATCTCATCAAGACATTCAGAAGAATAAGGTTAATTTTAATATTTTATGTGGTAAAAATTATAAAATAGAAATGGAAAGATTGAGTTCTAAACAATTACCATTATATTTGAATCGTCCTTTACTAATTGAATCTTAAGACATTGAATAATCACTTTTTTGACAGAACATATCAATATGATGGCTTTAATGGAGTTTTATATAGTTACTCTAGTAGAATATTTAGTTCTAAATGTTGTTTAGAAATATTTTTATAGGGTTGAATTGGTAACATTTTATAGGTAGTATTTGATATTATTTTACCAAACATTCAATCAATAGGATTGATGAATGTATAAAGAATGTGGAATGTGGATAAAAAATAGAAAAACAATGATATATTATTCCATTAACTTTCCATAATTCAATAAATAAATAGTATAATTTTTTTTTAATTCTAAAATTAAGATTTTTTAAAGTGAAGTTAATATATATCTTCTATGTTAATTTGTTTAATTTAGTCTAAAAATATCATGGAAAACATAATTTATATATTATTTATATAATATAACATTAGTAATTACATATATATAAATCCCCCCACCGTTATTCATCTAGAAAAATGTTCATACATATTTTAAAACCACCATTTTGGTAAATTTTAATGCTCCTTTTCAATATTATATAATCATTATGAAAAATTATTCAATTATTTTAATAAAACGAAATTATTTTTCATAATATAATATAATAATACTCATTACTAACATATAATAATTTGTATCATATTTAATAAATTATTATCCGCATCATGATAACATTTTTATGGTGTTAACCATGACATTTATTACCGTACACACAGAAATGAATAGAATTTCAATTACCATCGTTTTATATAAATATAATATTCCAAAATAAAAACCATGATCCTTGATTAGAAATAATATATATCATCAAATTTTAAATATCCTTTTCCTTCTTTAATATTATCTAAATTCTCTCAATTTTGAATTTTAAAATACTTTTGATGTATCATGTTAGATTCGATAATTATTTCGAAATCTATCGTTATTTAAAAGTTTTTTTATAAAATTATTAGTAAATATATTATCATTATAATGTTATTTCATTTAATAAATTTTATATAGTTGAAATAGATTATTTATATAATTTTATATATGAATATAATAATAAGATTTAGCATTACATTTAAATTAAAATTCATATTTTAAAAGGAACTATATTTTCAAAAGTACTACACTTATTCATAAACATATATATTCCAAAAATTGAATTAAAAAATAATTTCATTAAAATAATACAATAATAATGATTAAAAATTATCATTTGTAATCATTTATCAAATTTTTTTAATAAGTAATAGTTCTTATACTTTAACATTAATTTTTTTTTCGCCACATGATTTTATTTATTTTGGGCTGTTGAATTTTTGTTTATTATAAGAAAAATTTCATTAAAATATAATCCATATATTAATACTAAATGCATGAATTTAATATTATAATCATTTAATAATATGTATAAATTTCATTTAATTAACAAATATTTCTTTTTAAACCAAAATATGATATCCAAATTTTAGTTCATGCAATTATATTTATATATGATACTCAAAATTTTGTATATAAATATTATTCATATAGCTAATATAAATATTAATACATAAATAAAATTATATGAAATTATACATGATAAAAAAAGTATTCAACTCCTGACTAAATGAATTTTTATGTAATGAAATTTTATTTTTCATGTAAACATTATATATATATAACACCATAATATTTAATTTAAATTAAAAAAATAGTATATAAATTTTTTTGGAATGCATACATCATCACATACAATAAATTCCATCATCATAATTTTATCTCATTAGTAAAACGTTGGGAATATATTTCATTCATTACTTCATTATGTTACCATTTTTCTTCTCTAACCATATTGTTTTTCCCAAAAACCCATAAGAATATAGGATTCCATACATAAAAATACATCCTGTCAATGATTAAAAAATCAACAGGTCTTACCATATAATAATGGTTGTACTCATGCTATACCATATCAGAGAGTAACATATGATATGAATCATAAAATTGTTCCTTAATAAATAATAATTAAAAAGTTATGTAGTTTTTATACAATTATAAATAATTATATTAAAAATACACTAATCTATCAAAACCAAGATTTAATAGAGACTATTTAATTTTTTTCTTCATTTTCGCTTCTTATTGAAATAAATCAAACAATTTCATGATTCTATTTCAAAAAATCACGATCTCTTATCCAAAATTAATTCTATTTCCAAAATTTATCTTTTCAATACTTTTATATATGTTATGAATTTTGTATATAATGTTACATAAATTTAAATTATATAACTATAATTGTAACCATTTGATGACACAAGAGCATAATTTTCCAAAATTCACCCCAATAAGTGATATTTCTGCACCAATTACGAATATTTTTTTTAATGATTCCATTTATATACCTGAATAGAAACATTTATTATATGAAAATTCAACCAATGAAAAATGTCTATCCCAATATATGTGAAATTATAAAAAAAAATTCTCGTTGCTTATCCAAAAAATTTTAATTTTTATATTTCAATTTTTCATTAATTCATATTATTAATATTTATAATAAACATATCATTGTACTTAATGTCATATAATATCATTTCTAAATTGGATGTGAGACTTTTACAAAAATTGGGAATGATAAACTATAAAATCCGTCTCTTCCTCCTAAAGGTCATGCCCTAGATAGAAGGAAATTAATGAGATACATTTGCCTCAAATCGAAGAGAGTTACACATTTTTAAGTGGTAGCATCTACTCATAAATTAATTTCCATTATTTTACTTCTTCAAACCCTATTATATTATATACCATTGATTAAATATCAAAACCAGTGCACTATATATACTAGTATGTCATTACGAGAAGGATTCAAACTAAACATACAAAGACTTCTACCTAATGGATTTAGAACATAATGATTCTTTGGATTGGGAACTACTGCCTCACAAAACAATGATTATTAGATTTTTTCCGTACCACTTTTCATGGTGGCCATTATGATGGATCTGTATTTATATGAGATGTATATTTTATTTCTATTTTATATATTATTCATTATTTTTAATTTATATCATATTTTTATGGTTTCCATAATGGGTATATTTGATAATTTCATTTTATGACGGGCATACTATTGCCCCCTCAATGTTACATGACTCATTCATGCCATATTTGGAACGTATAAATTATGGTGTTAATGAAATTATCTAACATATATAAAATATTATATTATATTTAAATTATAATATACATATTTATCATTTAGTTTTCATTTCATGAATTATGAAAAAGAAATTAATGTAGCTTTCATTCGTTCCTACGACTTACCGTCTCCATGAATAGTGAAATTTAATTATTATATGTAAATGTTATGGACTACTCTAAATAAATCTATAAAATACATATATGTAATATATGATATCTATATGTGAATACAATTATTTAAATAATGTATTTATGACCACATGGACAATTATTATTTCTAACATGTTCATTTTTTAGTCATGTTCTGGACATCTAAAAATGTCTTATATGAACACAAATAATTAACTAATTGTTATAGAAATTTAATATCTGATATTAAATAAATAAAAACATGAAAAAGGTTCGAAATACATAATAAATTAACATATGTTTATTATTCCTGATGAAAAAGGATCAAACGAGACAATTCAGACTCGAGGTAATCGACTTCGTCTAAATATCCTTTTATTGAGGTATAATTTGATTTATACAGAAAATTATTTTATACAATGTATAAACTCCTTTGAAATTTAATTTCATTAAAATACAATTTTTTTTCTATGCATCGTTTTACTAAATATAAAAGGAATTATTTCTTTATTTCAAACACGGTGACAACGACCTTTCCTTCGCCACGAGCATTATTTGATATTTGGATTCCTCTACAAGATCTAGAGTTTTTTAATGAAAAATAAATACAATATACCTTTCTTATGTATTTTGGTATTGAACAAGATTATTATAATTGATTGATTATGTCAACATTATGAACTGGTATCTTGTGATTGGAATGTGGAAATGTTAACCTTTTTTATGTATTATGATTATGTTATGGTTCTTGGGAATTGTGTATGTATATCGGGGGGTCCGTGAAAAGTTTAGGGGGGGTGAGCCCAAGATATCTCTCCAATACATTGGGTAAAGCGAAAAAGGTAAACATTAATGATTCTCCTTAGATATATATAGAATATACTATGATTAGTATTCCAAATGTAACACCATATGTATCTATTAATTCTATAATGTAATTATAATATGGACGAAACAAGATACCTTTGTGATTTATGATTTCTATGTGTTATTCATAAATATAATGATTTCACGAGGTATGTTAAAGAGCTTATGTTTTGTGTGTATCGATGGAATAATGTGTTCATTGTTTATTTTATAACCCTTGCTAATATTTTTATGCTCATTCCATGTTTTTGAAATGTTTTCCATATGGTATACGTAAGGGTAATGGAAAAGAAAAATTTAGGAAGTATTATATCAAGAAACTAAATTCAAATTTTATTTTAAGAGTTATTATTTTATGAAAACATGTATATTGAGTGAAAGTGTATACCTTGTAATATTTGAGATGTAAATAACTATTTATGGACTAATTTTAAAAAATCCAATCCTGAAAAGATCCTCCATGTTAATTCTTGATTTAACTCAAAATTGAGAAATGTTTTAAGGCAAGGGCCATATATTTTCTATCAAAGGTCTCTTTAGACAAAATTAAGAATTAGAATATTGTTAAATTAATATCAATAAATTAATTAATTGTAATATTGAAATGATATTTCATTTACATAGTACTATTTTTCTTCGCCTAAGATGATGTTGTGTTCGGAATGAAATGGGGAAAAAATTAAATGACGACATTGAGAAGAAAACATCCTTCAAAATAAAAAAACTGAGATTTTCAGAATTGGAACTGAACAGTTTGTTGTAGTAATTGAATTATTGAATCAGGATATAAATTGTGTTGGTATCCATGCACGAAATCTTCTAGATCAAACACAAAAGAACATATTGGTAGTTGAGTATTTCATGAGGAAACATCCCCCATAATTTTGGGGATTATCTAAAACTATGCTAGCTGGAGGAAATATTAACGCACTGGAGATGATTATTGATGAAATGGGGTGTTCAAAACATCATAAGGTTATACTTTATGTTTACTATTTTTGAAGTTGATGTCGACATGTGGTGGTCGATTGTTAAATACATCAGTGGTAGTGAGATGATTTTTTCTCTTTGTTCAGATGAATTAAAAGGTATGTATCTTATGAAATATTTACCAAAGGTGGTTTAGGTTAGGATGGAAGGGAAGTCTTAGAATTGAGGTAGGGGGATGAATCTATGCCTACTTATGAAGATAAATTCACTAGACTCACAAGGTATTCTCAAAATTTTAAATGATATCATGACAGTAAAATCAATAATTATAATCTATATTAAATCAAAAGTATCGTTGATTTTTAGCTTCTCGTGAGTAAAAAACTTATGAGTAACATTTTCGATGTGCGGAGAAGGTGGAAATAATGTTTTTTGATTATTAGTTTTTCATGGAAAAACAACAGAATATGATGTAGAGGAGGGAGATGAAAGGGAGGAACTCTTCCAAAATGTTTGATGATAAGAAACTTATGTTTATAATTTGAGAAAATTGTGGTGAAAAGAACACTGGGGAATGCATTTTGAATTCTGTTAAGTTATTTTGAGGGTGTGAAATAGGATATATTGCTCATAATTGCACTGAAAAAGATTAGGGTAATGGTAAGGCAAAATAATATTTACTATTAGTAAAATGTTATAAGTGCAATCAAATGGGTCATTTTAAAAATGAGTTTCCAATGAAGAACTAAACTAAATGAAATAATTTTTAGTACAAGTAGAATCACATGGGGAAATCCATTGCAATAACATCAGAAAATGTTGGGCCATCCAATGAAGTACTATCAGGTACACTATTTATTTATTCAGCTATTGGCATTGTGTATTTTGACCCTAGAACTATACTTTCTTAAATTTAAGTGAAATTTTCTAAAAAATTGGGAGTCCCATATTAGGATATGAATCATGATCTTTTGGTAAAAACACTAGGAATAAATGTTGTGATAAAATGAAATTATCATAAACTTCATGTCCTTTTCTGTGTAAATAATCTACTTGAAAAAATTATTTTTTTAAGAAGTATAGATTGATGTCAATTGTTGTATGGATTATATATTTTTTTTTCTTTCTATGATTGACCATAGAGATAATGTGTATTCCTTTTAGAATGAATTTTGATTTTTGTACATGAATAATCCCATAATTATGAAAACATTTCAAGAATCTAAGAAACAAATTAAAGATGGAAATGAATGTTAAGTAGCACATATATAAGAAAACAATTAAACTATAGATTAATGATGTTATAATGGTAAATGAGTATATTTATGTTTTTCCTGATGAGTTTCCTAGTATAATACCTGAATATTTGTTGAATTTATAGTTGACATAGTTTCTGATGGTAAAAAATTTCCAAACACCTTCATTGAATGACTCAAACTGATCATTTAGAGTTAAAGATGCAATTTCAAGAGTTATTAGATAAAGGTCTCATTCGACCTAAAATATAAACATTGGGAGATCATGTCTTGATTGTTAAAATGAAATATTGGTTAATGGGTCATTCATTTGATTATAGATACTTTACTAACATAACTATTGTAATCAAGTATCATTTTCCTCAAATCAATTATTTGTTCGATAAACACCTGATAGTACATTATTTTTTGAAAATTGAATTGAGATTGGGGTACCATCAGGTGATCATAAAGGAATCAGACGTTCCTAAGACCACGTTTTCTTCTAGATATCGCAATTATAGATTTGATGTTATGCCTTTTTTGTTAACTAATGAACCTGCTATATTCATAGTTCGTATAAATAAAATTTTCTTGGAGTTCAAGGATAAGGTTTTCGTTGTGTTTATTCATGATATAATAGTATATTACAAATGTGAATAGGAATATAAAAGTAATTTAATATTTTTCATGCAAACCATAAAAAAAATTAATTTTTATGGGAAATTAGGAATATGTGAGTTTTGGTTACAAAACAAATTCATTCTTTGGAACCAATTTTTTTAAAAAATTGCATAGCTGTTGATCTGGTTAAAACAAAACTTGTTAATGAATGGAAAAGACCTACAAATATAACCGAAATTCCCAGTTTTTATGGTTTGTAATTTTATTATAGATAGTTTGTTGAGAATTTTTCTTGGTATTCTAGCCCACATACTAAGTTAACATGAAAAGGTTTTATTTTTATTAGGAAAAAAGGATGTGATGATTATTTTTAAGAATTGAAAACAATATTGGTAAATTATATAATATTTGAATTATCTTCCGAAAATGGTGAGTTTGTTATCTAAATTTATAAATCATTGAAAGGAAAAAGTTGTATCCAAATGCAGAATAATATATTAATTCCTTATGCATTATATCATTTGAAACATCATTAGTTAAATTACCCTACAACTAATCCAGAATTAGATTTTTTTGTTTTTCAATTAAAATTTTTGAGGAATCATTTGTTTGGAATAAATTGTGAAATATATACTGATCACCAATGATTTAAGTATATATTCAATCATAAGGAAATAAACATGAGATAGAGGAGATTGATAGAATTAACCAAATATTATGATTTCATGATCCATTTCCATCCTTTATTGTAAAATAATGTTTCTGCATCTTTGAGATGAAAGATTAATGCTACATTATTATTGTTACATTGAAAATAATATCATTCGATTAAGGATTTGATGAAATTTTTCCTAGATGTTGTGGGTGCATAAAATTACAATGTTTTGTATCAGGTGGATGTGAAATTGTCTCTAGTAGATATAATAACTCAAGTGCAGAAATAAGACAGTGAGTTACATAGATTGATGGATTTGGTTTTGAAGGGTATGTTACCAGAATTTAACATTGATAATGACACTTTTTTGGTTAGTAAATAGACTATGTGTTCCTTGAGATTACTTGTTGATGAAATATTTATTATGTGAAGATCATTGTTCTCCATTTTAGTCCATCCATGGAGTACTAAAACTTATATAGATATTTTGTAGTATTACTAGTGGGATGGAATAAAAAGAAATATTAAGGACTTTATGATGAAGTGTTTGACTTTTCAACAGGTTGAAGATATGTAGAAGTTACCAAAATGGATGATTCATATTATACCGATTCAATAGGGGAAATGGAAAAATACATACATGAACTACATTGTGGGACTACCGAAGACGACTCAATTTAATAATGAAATTTGTGTTATTGTTGATCGATTGACTAAATCTCCCCATTTCATTCCAATTAAAGATACTCTTTCCCTATGTCATATTTCTAGGATTATCTTAAAGAGATAATCATGTTACATGGAGTTCCACTCTCTATTGAATCAAATCATGATCTTATGTTAACTTTGAACAATTTTAAAGGCCTTCATAAATATTTAGGTAATAAATTAAATATCAATACATCGTTTATTCCTCAATTATTTGGGCAATCAGAATAAGCAATTTATATATTGGATGATATTTTTCATGGTTCTTCAATTAATTACTATGGGTGTTGGGGACAACACCCTTCTTTGGTTGATTTTTCATATAATAATGTTTTTCATTCCAGTATAAATATGGACTAATTTGAGGCACTATATGGAAAGAAATGTAAAATTATTTCTTTTTGGGAGGTTGTAGGTGAAACGAAGTTGATGGGACAACAATTGGTAGAAGAGATGGGGGATAATATTCAGTTGATACAGAAACACATAATAACAACTCAGAGTAGGAAAAAAAATTTATGTGGACAACTAGAGGAAGGATTATTCATTCGATGTAGGTGATCATGACTTTCTCAATGTTTATCCTTGGAAAATTGTAACGTGTTTTTTTAATATGGGAAAGCTGAGTGGGAGGTTCATTGGACCCTATGAAATCATGGAAAATGTTTGATCAGTTCCCTACATAGTGTATTTTCCCATATTTTTATCCCATGAACTAAATTTTTTTCAATATCCAATGTTGAGAAATTATATGTCGTATCTATATCATGTTTGGAGTTCATATGTTGTTCTGTTGAAAATGAAAATTTCTTATGAGGAGCAGCCAATCCATATTCATGAATAAAGAGAGAAAGTGGTTTAGAATAAGTCAATTCATCAGGTAATGGTTTTTTTGGGAAAACCATATTGTTGAATTGGAAACATGGGAATATAAGAATGATTTGAGGGATAAATACCCCCACTTATTTTATAATTGATTAAAATTGCAAGGATTCAATTTCCTAATTGGGAGAAGGATGTAACATACCATGAAAATAAAGAATATGACATTTTCATATTTGTTCATATTTTTTAATTAAATATTAATTTTACTATAATGGGGGTTCTATGTTAAATGGCGTACCCAAAACACTTCAATTGTTTTCTCCAAAATCGTATGTTGCAAACAAGGCTGAGTCATACTAAGGTAAATAATAATAATATAATATTATTATTATAAATAGTAGTTAACACCTAGCTGATTTATTTTTCAAAACTATAAACACTAACCTTATAATAATTAAACATATTTGCTAAATGATCATACAATTATCCAGTAAAATTTAGAGGATAAAAATGATAATGAATCCTATTTTAACCATAAATACTGTAATATTTTTAAAAGGCAGTTTTAATGACTATTGATGAAATAAACTTGATAAATCTTGATTTTTTAACATATATATGTTTCTATTTAATGAATAAATTTTTATTTATAACTGGGACATAAAAACAAACATTGGGTAAATTTTTCGTATTTTTCATATATTGCTCATTTTTTTAATGAATAGAGAAAAATACTGCATTTTAATCAAAACTATATTCTAAAATAATTAATATATATGATTAAGAAGTCCTTTTAATTTGTTTTGAATGTTAATTAAATTATAATTTTATCATTTAATACAATGTTGGTCATTGGAAGTAATTTCACTTTTCAATTACACATAAACACATGTTAATATTTTGATAGTTATTATTTCTTAAAAACACCATTTTTCATTTTGACAATGTGATCTAATTTATATATATTTTTCTAGCATATTTTTTTTGAATTTGGTAAATGGATTACATATTTGGTATCATGTGGTCAAAATTTTTTAAATAGGTAACTTTTATATTTTGATATTTCGAATTATATCTTGAGAAAATATTTTATTTAACATGGTTAAAGGGTAAATCTGGTAAATAAGTGTAAACAATAAAATAATAATAATATTAAATTACTGTATAATATGTCTTAATACAATTGGACGAGATATATCTGACTATGGGAATCCTTGGGTCAATTTTAGCACTGCATGGAGCCACTTCTCTATGAAAATGACATTTAATCACGTTTAATTTAATGATAAGGAAAATATAGCATAAACTTGTATCTTTTGGTAAAATAAATTATATGGTGTTATATATATTTTCCTTTCGACTGTAAATAGTAAATATAAATATAAAATTATTTCCTAAATCATGTTATTTTATTGATAATTTTTAGGGATTAGATAAATGAATTCAATTGTGACACAATGATGATACATTGATTTATTCATTAATAAATGATTCAAATAAATTGTATTTTTTAACGTTAAAATAAATTAACTTTTCTTATTTTGATGTCATTTAAGATTTTTTTGGATGAAAGGTACATTTTATCATTGTATTAATGATGTTTTTTCGAATCAATCTCGTTTTTAGGATGTTTTCAAATTTCATGATATAGATAGTGTCAAAATTGACATAATTCATATGTTAAAATATAAAATATTTTATTAAATACTATAACATTAAATAAAACAATATTAAAATGTTTTTTGTTATCATATGATTAAAATGTTATTATTGACTCTTTGATTGTATATTTTTTAGGTTTTTCTAACTATTTTGATTATCAAAGTGTTAAATGCTTGATAAAATGGTTAGAGTAAGTATGGTTAAAAAAAGATAAGGATTAAATATATCCAAAACCAATAAAATTATTATTTTATGATTTTAGTTCAAGTTATATTTATCATACCTTCAATTTCAAGGAGTTTTGGACCTTTTTAAATAGAGAATAGTTTTATAATAATATAATACATTCAAAAATTCATAAAGAGCCCTTCCTCCCACATATAAAAGGCCAGCACCTCTAATATACTACACACACATTCCATGCCCCTTTTTCCCTCCCAAATCTACTTCAAGAATATTTTAACATCTCCCTATTAATAATTGATGATTTTTCCTAGGCTTATCGAAATTCAAGTAAGGTTTTGGGCTCAAATCCAATAGAGTTATGTGTTTTTAGAGGTAGTGCCTTCTTTAATATTCATTTCCATTATTATACATATTCACTCCCTCTTCTATTCTGTCTGATTGACTACATTACACCACATGTATCATAAATATACTAGGATTTTGTTATGATATGTATTGAGACAGCACTTACCCACACCTCCATCTAATAAATTTAGAATATATTTGTTTCTATGTATGGCGAACTATTGTCTCATGAAATGACAATTGTTCCATTTTCCTGTACCACCTCTCACTATGGCCATTATGATGGAACTATATTTATATGTGATATATTATATTTATTCTATTTATATGATTCTATATGTTTTATTTATGTCATACCATTATGGATTCCACAATTGGTAAATAAAATAATTTAATTTGAGGATGTGTCGACTACTTCCCCCTCGATGTGGTAAGACTAATTCATGACATACATGGAATGTATAAATGATAGGGTTAATTACCTTATATAACATATCTAAAATATGATATTATAGTGTAATTATAATATATCTATGTATTATTTTGTTTTAATTCCGTTAAATATAAAAAATAAATTAATGTATCATTCATGCGTAAATAATGATTATCGTCTCCCTGAACGGTGCATTTCATTTCTTTTATACAAATATAATTGAATATTTTAAGTACATGCATACTGGATATATATGATATAAATGAAATATAAACCATTAAGTCAATTATGGAGATAATTAGATTTTTACCCCATGGACAATTTGTAATTATAATAAGTTTATTTTTATCTAATGTTCCTAACATCGGCAAAATGTCCGACATGAACTAAAATAATTAACTAACTTTTATAGAAAGGTAATATTTGATATAATGGGAATTATAAACATTAAAAGGATCTGAATGAATAATAAATTAACTTCTATTTATTATTCAGGAAGAAAAAGGAATATATAGGACATGTTGGACTCGATTTAAGAGAATTCATCTCAATCACCTTTCATTGAGGCATATTTTAATTTATAAAATACATTGTTTTATACACTGTTTACACCCATTTGAATTTCCATTTCATTCAAATGGAATGAATTTTATATATATTGTTTTTCTAAATGTCAAAGCTATTGTTTATTTTCATCATACACAATGAAAACGACCTTTCGGTTGCAGCGAAAATGTTTTGATATTTGGCTTCCTCTATGAGTTGTAGGGGTTTTAAAATGAAAAAAATAACATATATATCCTTTTTGTGCATTTTGGTATAGAAAATATTTTTTTAATGGATTGATTATTTTAATATATTCAACTGATATATTTTGATTATAATGTAGAAATTATATCTTTCTTACGTGTTATGATTACGTTATGGCTCTTGGGAATTGTTTACGTATACATGTTGCTTTATGAGGAACATATATCGGGTAATCCTGAGATACCTTGACAATGCATTGGTTAAAATTATGGAAGTAAATATTAATTACTAATCTATGATATTTATTGAATATAATGTGATGGTTATTCCAAATTTAAATCCCTATGTTTTTTTGAAAGCTTAAATGGATGTATGATATAGATGCCACAATATTCCTTTTTGATATATGATTTTTCTGTGTTAATCATAAGTATAATGATTTAATGAGTTATTCTAAATGGATTAGGATTTAATGTATTGATGGAAAAATATTTTTTTTTATTTTATAACCCTTAATGAGTTTTTATGCTCATACAATGTTTTTGAAAAGATTTTCACAAGTTTAAAAGAATGGTCGTAGAAAGGAATAATTCAAAAAGATAAATTTCAAGAAAAGAATTATAGTTTTCGTTTAATAGTAATTATTTAATGAAAAAAAATAGATACATTGTATATGTGTCTACTATGTAATATTTGAGATGTAATTTTATAGTTATGGATTAATTATATAAATTTCTATAGTTGAAAAGATCCTAAATGTTAGTTCTTTATTTAACAAAATATTAAGTAATGTTTTAAGGATGGGGACTTATATCTATACTCATAGATTATCCCCTCATAACAATTATAAAATATATCTTGAAATCCTCGGGAAAAAATATGAAAAGGGTGATTGTAGATTATTAGTAATGTATTTTATATTTTAGAATCAAAATAATCCATGAATAATATCGAAGGATTAAAAAGGAAATAAAATAATTCCATAATATATTGAGATAAAAAATTAACCAGTGATTTAATTAAAAATAAAATAATTGCCAAAAAATAAATACATTGTCTCAAAATGAGGGAAATTTACAATTAAATATATCCTAATCATATTATTGTTGCCTCATTCAATAAAATGTTACATTAATTTATAACACAAAGCCCTATACCAAATGTAGTTTTTCAAGAGAATCCTACGGATACATCAAGGGTATATAATGTGAACCAACTATTACATACTATGTACAATCAATTCCCTATATGAATATGGATAATAATTATCTATATAAACATTCATAATTAATATTGAACATTAAATGATAATATTTTACCTAGACAATAAACAAATTAGAAACCCAACAAAAATAATAAAGAATATATTAGCAAAATATCACCTCTCCAATCAAACTAATAATATACCATAAAAAACATATGGTATATTTTAACATATAATAACCTATTTAAAGACAATATATTTAAAAAATTATATTGTAATTGATTATGATTCATTAAAAATATCATTGGAAAACTCTTGATAAAATATCCTTTTACGTGTAAAATATATATTTTTTCAAAAATACCAAAATATTAAAATAAAAATTATATTAAATACTATTATAAATATGTACAAGAATCATACATTAATTAATTCATAAATATGGTATGAAAATTCACTAATGGTTTATATTTTAAAAACAATTCTGTCAATAATTTGGTCACAAATGTCAAAAGGTACCTCATTTAGAAATGTAAAAAATATTTCTTTCAAATTATTCCTTAAAAATTAAATCAGGGTAAAATAATTATAAAAATTATTTTATAATGTCCATTTTTTTGAAATTTTTTTATGAAATAGGGACATGGGAGAGAAATATACCATATTGGAGACTTAATCATAATGAAACCCAAATAATGATGGGATTGTGAAATAAACCCTTACCTGATATGCGACATCCATTAAACAGATTCCAACACCATGTACAATAAATATATATTTACTATAAATATATAACAGATATTTAATGATTTATATCATTCCATATATTATATATATATAATTTTTTATGTCTTTTTTCATAACAATTCATTGTTAATACTAACTATTTCAGGTAATCACATACTAATTTTTATGACTTTTTGGTAGTTCAGGAATTACTACTTTGATAAAGATAAAGTAATATATATATATATATATTTATTATAAAAATATCATATGATTATTAATTATATATTTATTTCAATTAATCCATATATTTTAGATATTTAAAAATGTGTTACATCTTTCATGGTGACCGTAGTAAATAAGAACACATTGATGGCATCTCTATTATTAAACAGATTTAATGGAAGAAAGATAAATAATAATAATAATAAATTGATTAATTATTATATATAAATTTTATATTTTCAACAAATCCATCCTTGTTAACATCTATGTAAACTTGAAATGAAAATTAATCCCACAATATTGTGGAGGATGTATTCTACACATACACAAATATCATATAATCATTTACCAATGTTTTTGAAGTTAATACGATATATATTATATTATTTTTAATAAATATAATTATGGTTTAAATTTTATATATAAAAATTTATCCTATCCTAATTTCAATGGATAAAAATTGGTAGTAAAAAAGTAATTGTATCTCTATATAAAGATAAGAATCCATACATATGGACAAGTGATACTTTAAATTTTATTTGATGAGAAAGAGGGTGGTTAATGGTGGTATCATATTCATAATTAAATATTAGTATATTCATAATATTGAAGCTATTATATTATAGTTAAATATAGATATTTATAAAAGGTATAATAAGGAATATATTGATTTTCATTGGGTAAGATAATTACTAATTCGTTTAGAGAATTTATATAGAACCTTTCTTAAGGTATTTGTGGTTTGAATATTAGTGAGACCAGAGCCTCAAAACCCTATAAACATATATTGATAAGATAAATTGAAAAACCTTTGTTGAACTATATGGCTCAGTATAGTGTGATAATGTGAGGGTGTTTGTTTCCTTTAATAATTTAATAGAGGGGTGCTTTTGGAATTTTAAAAATGATTAAATTATAAAATAATCATTGTCATGTAAAATGACAAAAAATTGAAATGTTTTATAATATATGATTGGATTGGTTTTTAATCCCATAGAACAATAGAATATAGTCTTGTCTTGTTGACATTTTGAACATTATCATTTTGATTAACTCATTTTATATTAAATTTTGACCTTCACAGTGGTAAACAATACTTTAATAACAAAGGTTAACAATGATAAAATGGAAAATAACTAATAAATAAAATATATCGTATTTATTTAACACTATTACATTAATAGTGCAAATATAATAGTTTTATTAATTTTAAATAATTAAATATTAAATATAGTTATAAATTACTATTATGTCAATTTTCACAGTAATTAAGGAATTCTATTTCAAAAACATCATAAAAATAAAGAAATTTAAATATAATGATATAAAAATAATATAACATATGTTTTGGATTTTTGAAAATAATTTACCACATTAAATAATTCAAATTATATCAAAATTAAATTTTTCAAAATCATTTATGTATATTTTTCTATAATTAAATAAATACTATATTAGCATTGAACAAGAAATTAAAGGAATATTATAATATATAGAAGGTAAACATAAAATTTTATAATGAAATTTTATAATTAAGACCAAAAATGAAATTTAATTTAATATATATGTTTCTATTTTCCATATAAGGACACATAAAATATATTAATAACAATGGGATTTATGTTTTCCTAAATTATTAGATTTATGTCATATATATTTAATTTTTATGGGAACATGTTCATAAAAAAATAAAATTTGAGCCTAATGTTAAAAGTTTATAAATCTTTGCATCATATAAGATTAATTATGATTAAATATGTCATTATCACTTATTTTTAACAAAAATTATCCCAATTTACTCTCTATTGAGTTAATACATTTTACCTTGGTTATATTAATTTTCGACAAAAAATAACATGGTGATAATCTTGAAATTTGAAATACATTATTAATTAAATGTTTTTAATTTTATCCTATTCAATACATATATGATGAAGTAATTAAATTTAAAATTATTACATAATGTTTTATTAAAATTGAATTTTAGGAAATTGGGTTTTGAAGAATTATTCCACCTCTAAGGTGGTTTGTTTCGAGTTATTATGAAATGGTCCGATGAGAATCACCAGCTGTATCTATTTATTGAGATAGATTCTTTCCAGGTTCACCATTTTATTCCTTTCAACCCATTCTATTTCATTATCCTTTAAATAAGGGTTGAATAAACCTCACTGGATTAGGAAAATTCACCCCTTTATCATTTGGAAAGAGATTCCATGGTCAGTTTGTATTTGCGGGCAATTGAATTATGTCATGTACTCATGGAACCGATCCTCCTTTGATAAAACTTTTTCAAACAGTCTCAAATGGGTTTATTTGTAGTTCCAGAAACACCAAACAACACTAATATCCATGATTCATGGATCTACATTTCAAAGGAAGATGTTCATTGGCTGATGATTCAGCCAACAACATTTAAGGAATCCACTGGTTGAGAAGTTGGGATGTCAGTCTCATCACAAAATTTTGGGGGAATATTTTTTTCAATTATGGGACTCTATTATAAATTTATTTCATATCATATGTTCTTGAATCCTTTACACTTTCCCGAAGTGTGTGTCCATATGTTACACCTGGTGTGCTGTAACTTCCTAGGCATGCATATATTTGATGTTATGAAGGAACTATTGACTTTATCCATACAATAATTCACTCTATATTTTATCATCATCCAAGGGGATGGAAGGTGATTTGAAATTGGGATTGGCCCAATATGATGGTTTTCCTACCTATCATCAAGGGATGAATAAAAAATGACGTAGTTCAGAATTATGCAGGGCTTATGCATTGATGCTTCCCATTTGGGAGAACATGGTTGGGTGATCCCTTATTGGAGGTCACCCTTTTTGAGCTTGGGCCTTCGAGTAGGAGTCCTGCATATCATGGTTTGATCCAGAATCATAGTTATCATAGTTCATATTTTCTGGGGCTTATGAATTGAAGATTCCCATTTGAGGGTCATGATTTGGTGGACCCATTATGGGAGGGCACCCATTTGAGTTGGTCCTTCAAACAGTTGTCATATGTATCATGCATTGATCAGGAATTATAGTTCTCGTATATTATATTTGTTGGGGTTTACACATGGAGGCTTCCCATATAAGGACACATGATGTAGTAGTCCATTTTTTGGAGGGAACCCTATTGAGATCGAGACATTAAAGAGGCACACTATGTGTCTTGGTTTGACTAGGAATCATATTTATCATAGTTCAGATTTGTGGGGGTGTTTTAATCGTCACATACCTCTAAACCCATGGGAGTTGTGCTCGGCCTGAAAATCTAGAGGATACGAGAGATCCAACCTACCACTTTCTCAATATCTTATTAATGAATGATGGAGAGCCTATGGTAGAATAGGTAGGGACGATGGTGCAAGAAGGTACAGATCAAAGAAACCTTTAAAGTGAGATGACATTAATGGTTATGTGGCCCATAACAAAATGATTGGGGGATAACATTAGTGGGAGTTCCCATGACCATCATTTGCAGTATAATATTGTTTAAAATCATATTTCTTGGACAATGACATCACATTTTATCAACATATGGATGGGAATATTTAGATTCTTGTAGTTAAGTGTCATGTGATGATCTCTAATTTCAAAAGAAACAATGATTAACTAGAGGAAAATCATGTATGGATGTTTCGACCTGCATCGAACATGAGAGGGACAGAATGTGTAAACCATGATTATAGATGAACCCATATTTAGAGATATGATCTGAGGCTTTCAAGTCAATGATTCATACAGACTTAAGAGAGGGAACTCTTGAGGACCAATTATTCACTTATTAACATGTCATTTTTGTGGGCAAAATATGCAGAGCCTTTGAGGAATGATGTTCCTTGACAAGAAGAGATGTTTTGAATACCCTGACGACCGATTATTATGGCCTGGGATGTTTATGAAGATCTAAAATCACCTAGTGTAATACATTTTAAAGTCATATATCTTGGATGATAGAATAATAGTTAAATTTCATGTTTCATGGACGTATATCGATCAACTTAATGTCATATTCTAGGTGTTATAACTCAAAGTCTACGGTAATTGATTTTGGACTGTTTGTTATAGAATCAAATGATTAACAATTGGATAATTGGGATATAGTGTTTTTATATGACTTGACTATGAGAGGGATGAAATGTGTAAACTGTGACTCTAGGGATGATCGTATCCGGAGAAATGATATGGGGCATGGAATTCATTTAAGAATTCATAAGTAAGAAATGACTCTCTTAAGGATGAATTTTACTCTAGTTGACAGACATTTTTGTGGGAATTATATTTATAGCCACTTGGGAATGATATGTATATACAATAAGGGTTGTCCTACAGACACTATCCTTCCACATATGATGACCATGGAGGTTTATATGGATCTTAAATCACCAGAGACACATTGTTTGATAGAAGTGAATAATGTGTCTGAGAATTTCAGATACATTCGGGCTGTGATTTTTCATTGTGATTTGTGTTGACCTATCATATGAGGAAGGAAATAATGTTTTTGGGTGAGGTATGTTCAATGTATATTCTAATGGTATTTAAGAGAAAAATGTCTGGATGGAGTAAAGATGAAACACATTATGTTTCCGACCTATCCCGAAAAGATCGTTCTGTGACTCTCCAATTTTAACGGGGGTCAGAGATGGTTTAGAAGGGACCAGCCCTGAGGGCCGTGACTGCAGCCCGGTACTAATCCCATCCATGGGAGGATTACTAAAATCATACAACATTATTGTATAATCATAATGTCCCTATATGTCATAAAATTTTGACTTTAGGATATATTCATTATTTATGTTCAATATTTTGATATCCATAGAGAAGGGAAATCATAGTAAAATATTGAGATTCTTGATTTTGGTCAAATAAGTCATCAATAATGGGTAAAGGATACTAGTTAATTGTTTTAATTAAATTTATTTCCATAAAATTAGTGCACAACCTCATTGTTCTATCTTTGTTATAATCCAAAAAAAGTGTTGGCCATTGTGAAACACTGTGGAATAAAAATCCCTAAGCACTAAATTAATGAAAAAAATGTAATTCTTCCTCTATTTGATATCATAGTAATTCCTTTAGTAATAAAACAATGTATTCCTATAAAATATGACCATAATTATTTAGATGATTTTTTTAATCTATAGGGTTTGTCTTCTCTACATCTACACGAATCTCATTTTTTAGTGCAGATGGAGGTGGATCCATATGGGTCTTATCTAATAATGTCTCACATCTAGAGATATAGAATTTCCAGAATTCTAAATTAATTAAAATTTCCTTATCATTGAAAAAAAAATTAAATATATTTTTAAATATACTCTATGAAAAGGATTATATGAAATTAAACCATATTTATGATCATAAATTTAGAAAATGGAACACATTTATGTCTCAAAATTTGAATTTCATGGCACAAAATTTTTACAATGATAATTCCATAACGATTTTTAACTTTTAAGTCTCTTCATGAGGTGAATTTGATGTGTGTAATTGTTTTGATAATAGAGAATATAAAACCAAATATGATGATCTAGAATCATCTATATCATTATCTAAATTTAATGATATCATTAATATACATGCCACCCTAGAATTTAGAGAGTCATACTCGCCTATTATGATCTCATAATCATGGAATTTAAACATTTCAATCTAATGGGGAAATCTTCATAAAATATGAGGACAAAAATTTAGATAGTTTAACATTTTATTATATCTAAATCTTTTCACATCGACAGATTCATTCACCCCCATACAAGGATGGGCCTAGTAACTTTTTTATCTACAGTTGTAGAAAAATCACATTCCCAATTGGCGTGTTCCATTATATTTCATCAAAATTTCAAGATGGGAATCCATCCCTTATATTTTTAAATATTTCCTTATTTTAAATTTTAGAGTAATAATCATCCCTGTTATTACATTTCTACATTTATATTCAATAAGTCATGAAGAATCCACTCTTGTTCGTTATAATACCTGATATAATATCCTCATATGATGAGAATGCTTGGTATAATAGTTCCATATAAAAAAATTTATAACCATATCAATCAAATGGTAAATATTTCTCTTTTTATTACATTAATAGTATACATTATGCCATCATATCCCTGTAATGTTGGATTCATATGTGGAAGAATTATCAAAATAGTTATTCCATGTACTCAATATTTGTAACACCATATGTTCTAGAGCATTTCAAGAAAAATATTTTTCCATGAAACATCCCTTAAAAGTATACCATTATAGGTCTTTAATTTCTTCATCCTCTATATTATTTGTAATCTATGACCACCATTACTCAACATATCATGTGAGATGATAAAATTATATTAAAAACATCCATATTTAATTGAATAATAATTATATAAAAATATACTATTTGGAATTATCAATTTAAATGTTATTATTGAATTTTTTTCCTATTGAATGGGGGAGGTTGTTCATTCATGCGGTGTTCTAACAGTGAAATAAATGTTTTTCATCAACATGATACTTCATAAATGTATGGTAGTTACTCATAACATTATTTGATTGTACCAGTATTGTAATAAGGATTTTATCTCCAGCTAAGGTTATAGCTCGAACATCATTCTCATTCCTAGGTGGTTAATCCCTACACAGATTACATAAATTTATATATTTTTATTTCATTTTACTACGAACCATTTTTTATGACGGAATAAATTATATTATATTATAAATCATATTGTATAATTGAAAAACTATTGAAATAATTAACCTACATTTTAAATTAATGTATAAAAATATAAAAATCATATGTTTGGTTTCATTGGGAATATTTGTCAATGTCCATTATAGGGGTTAATTTCCCAATTATAAGAATTAATAAATTTATTTCCCATTTTCTAAATATTCCTAATATTATACATAATATTTCAACAGTGACCATAGTAGAACAGAGACTATGGTTTCTTTATAAAATTGAAATTTTATATAAATTATCACACCCCAAATTATTGAATAGTATAATGTTCTTAGAAAACAAAATACATAATTTAATCGTACATAATAATTGAGCAAATAAATAAAAACATATTATCTCCACTGTGAAAAAAAATATACTCCAACATTACCTTTACATTTCATTTATAATAATATTCAGGTAATCCTAGAAAAAAAATATGAAAAAATTTTATATCATATTTTCATATTGTGTATGCATAGATTGAATGATAAATATGGAATGAATAATATGTTAGGACTAAATGTATATAAATTAATTCCTTAATCACTAGAGCTAAAAACATATCCATATATATAATAACTAATCAATTTAACACATGGAAATCAAAAACTAAACTCTTAATATGATAAATATATAAATCTAGACATCCTTAAAATACAATTAATGACTTATTCAAATACATCATACATAAATGAACAATAATCTCACGAAATACCCAAGCCAGTTTGTCTCATGAAAAATACCAGTGCATTGAAGATCAAAATTTTACCATGAACATCCATTACTAAGTATAATGAATTCCTCATATGAAATGGGCGACACGTAATCAACAATAGAATTCATAATAAAACTAACATAATAAATTGGAATATTTTCACCAACCAAAAAATATATTAATTAGACTAAAAATGTAACATGGAAGACTCTATAAAAATTGAGCATGTGTAATAAAAAATATCATAAACCATAAAATAAAATATAGAAGATGGGACAATAAAATAATAAACAACATAGATAATATAATTCTCCAAAAAATGTTGGCATATATAAATATACATTAATAAATAATTTTAAAATGTTTTAGGAATGTACCCTTTTCACATTGAAAAATCATATTATTTAAAAAATCGAACAATAATATAGGAAAAAATTCATTGAAATGAAACTTATATATTTTTATTGTTTTATTTTAATAATTAAGTAGTCATAATGGCCCAAAAATACTATCATGAAATATATGTTTAAAACACCTTTCCTTCCCTATTTTTTTATAAATTCTGAATGTACCTTTTTGGAAATGAAAAATTTATTCGATTTATCCAATTTTTTAAAAATTTAAATAAGTGTTAAATATACTATAAAATAATACAATTATAGTAAATAAAATTTGAAAATATATATTGGGGACATGGAAATGGAAGGTAAATATTCCATATTGGAGACTTAACAATTAACAGTCAGAAATAATGATGACATTACAAAATAAACCCTTAAATGATGTTTTAATTCATCATTATGTGTTATAAAAAATGAATAATTACTATATATTTATATTAATTATATTCTATAACATCATAAATATATCTTTTACTTGTTACAAAATTTTTATATTCACTTTTCACCTCATTCTTAACACATCTTTATAAAAAATAAATGTTTCAGGTTATAACATCTTCGTTTTTCATGTATGATATCATTTTCTAGTACATGAAATTAAATATTGAAAAAGGATACATATTCTAACGAATTTTAATAATGATATAAATGTTAAATTTTATCATTGTTTATGTATTTTAATTAGTCAATAAAATATAGATATAGAAAAAAAATTCACATCATTCCTAGAGACGTTAAGCTATACACAGGCATGACCATTGTTTTAGTTTTTATATTAAATGATTTTATGAAAGGTAAATAATATGTATAATTTATACAATAATTAATATATACAAATCATATATTTCCATCAAATCTAATGGTATTACTATACATATTAAATAAAAATGAAAATTTATTCACATAACATTTTGTAAGTGGAGGTCTACAGGTATGCACATGAGACCATACCATTAAGAAATGGTTTTTAAGATAATATTATGTGTATGAATATATTATGTAATATGTATACATATGTTATGAATATAAAATATAAATATCTTACCTATCATAATTTTCATCTTTAAAAGATTGTAAGGAAAAATTAATTTTATCGTTTCATTGAGATGATATGTTTTATGTATAGCCGAGTGTTATTTTCAATAATAATTTGGTGGGGAATAGGGTGGGAGATAGTGGTTTAATAAACATAATAATTTTTATTTATTTTGATTATAATGAATAAATTAATTTATGAAATCTTATATGAATTTATAATAAGTAAAATAATGAATAAAATTTAATAGAGCGGGAAAGACAATTAACTATTCTTTTGATTTCAATAGTATTGACAACTATCGTAAACATAAAGGAAATATAAAGTTCCCAATAATTGGAAAATGACTCATAACTGGTGAATGGTTTAATTTTTAAACTATATTTGAAACCCATTACCAATGAAAATATTTTTATTAAATTTAAATATTTTAATAAAATATTATTTTGATAAATTATCATTAATGTCATTTTTAAAATATTATTTTAATATGAAAAAATATACATCAAGAGAGTGTGTAAATTTTACTATAATGAATTTCATATATTATAAAATTTAATATAAAATTATAATATTATTTTGAAACAATAAAAAAATTAGGTTATATAAAAAATAATATTTTTAAATTCATATTTTTTATTTTAATTATTATTTAAATATATAATATATTATAAATTCAAAAGAATTTAATGTAAATATATAATTTATAAAAATTAAAATAATGATTTTATAAATAAAATAATTTCTTCATGATCAAAATTTATATTTTTTTTGTTTGGATATAGATTATATTTAAAAATGATTTTGACAATTTGTTTCTCTATTTTATTTAAAAACTATATAAGTCATTTTCAGGGAAAAATATACATTAGACAACTCAAAATAGAATATAAAGTGATAAGAATAAAAAAATATTAATAATATAAAAATTATTAGGAATAATAATGGCCATATCACTTAGTTTTATAAAAAATTGTCGTTATTTAAACATTATAGAGGAGATAAATCATTCGAAATTTACCATTTTTTTTACCAAACAAAAATGTGGTAAAAATAAAAAATCATAAACTTGTAATTATAAATATTAATTTAATTTCATAAATAACACACCTATAAGTGGATGAAATTAATATTAAAACAAGACAACAAAATGCCATAAAATGATATTTTAGTATATATATTTTAATAATAAAATATCATTTATTCTTATACAATGAATAGTAAAAAAATTGATGAATTTTAAAACATATGCTTGATTATAATATAAATAAATATAAATAAAATAATTTTAAAAAAATTAATTCAAATAATCTAAAAAAATAAGTATTTAATTATTTATGATATTAATGGATTGCATATAAAATAATAGTTCTTTTGAATAAAACTTCATTTATTAATTCTTTTTTTTTATTTCTGAATGTTAACGATATTTGTTTATAAAACTATATGCATTATATTATCTATGATTTTGTTATATCTAATTATTTATATCCATTTATCGACTGTGTTATATTGGTCCCATAACAATAAATCATTGCCCTTTTGAAATTTGTTTATTGTGAAACATATGCTATTGAAGAGATTAAATTTGTTTTAAATTTATATTCCATTAAATATTAGGGGGTTTAAACATGAATCCTCTAAAGAATTAGGTCCCCCAAAAATTATTTTATTTATAATAAAGAATCTATTGGGAGAATTATATGACACAATGTCTCACAAATACCACAAATAACCCTTCATAGAAGGACATGAAGAAGACTGTATTCATGTTTTTTCTAAAGAAACAAGTTTGAAGCATGGTTAAAAAACAAAAAAATGTAAAATTAATTTATTCAAAAAAATGAAAATTGAGTGAAATAATAATAATAATTAAGATGTGATAATTTAAATATATGTTAAGCATGAAAATAAATACTATTGTGGAAAAAAAAGTCAGCTCAAGAAACTCCTTGAACAGTGATAGAATAACCCTAATGTGAGATTCATCAAATCGTAGATTAGGGAAAAATGAATAAACAATAGGATGATATGATGGAGAAGAGTTTTAAATGAAGTTATAATACATTATATCACTGAGATAGAACACATCTATTTAATGCAAATTCTTCCTTCATGTAAGTTTTATCATGATCATATGATATAAAACCTTTTTATTATAATATGACTGTAGAATAAAATATAATTCAAAAAATACGCAAATATTTAATAAATTTTCTAAAAAATAAGTAATCATTTTATGTGTAGTCAAATATACTTATATTGTTCCAATGGTCCTCATCACATTTAGAATATAATATAATATTATTAATATGAAGTATTAATTTTTTAACAAAAATATACTCCGAATAATCTATCCTTCGTATCAACAATAATTTTTTGATAAACAGTTTATCGAATGTTTATTAATTCAATATCAAAATGGTTATACATTTTCTGGAATTATTCCATAAATATATATTATTAATTTAACTTAATATTTTGATATATATACAGATGAATAATTATTTTTTTGTATTAAGCTCTCTAAAGCATATCCATATTGTCATCAATCTGTGGAAATGATACATATTAGTGATTATAATTTATAATAGTTCATTAAAATAAATGTAAACCTCCATAAAACCATAGTGTTTTCAAAAAATAAAAAAATGTAAGCCTTATTATAAATATCTATGATGAATGATACAATTATTAAAAACATATTCTAAAATAAAAGATTGAGTGGATCGACCTTTTACATGTTTCCAAATAATGTGTCACTTGGAGGAGTTGTGATGGAATTATAGAGGGGTTTGGGTGTCGAGAACATGAAATATGGTTCATTATTGAAGTAAAAGTAGGATTCTCATGGTGAAATATTTTTGGATTTTGTAAAATAAATAAAATGAAGAGGTGACTTTTATTGGAAAAAACCAGCCATGACGTGTTACAAAACGTGATGTGTGATTAAATTTTATGTAATCCCCAACTACTGTATGTTTTAAACTTTTTGGTTGTCAGACCTATGACTATAGTGGATTTATTTCAACTCTTTGCAACCCAGTGGTCCCTTCTTCATCGTTTATGAGATTCCATCATCAAGGATTGATTTCTAGCTCTTTCATTTGATCTATAGCAACCAATCATTGATATAATTTATGATATACCTAAATAATTGTTATTTTATCAATATGATTTATCATGTTTCACATTGACATATTATTTCATGTGATCTTAATTTTTCTTATTGGGGTCTCTATTGGTTGTTCATGGTGTAGAGTTGCCTCGACATCATCAATTGGATGCAGATCTTTTATGAGAGGTAATCAGGATCTGTTTTGTTCATTCATTATCATGTAAAGAACATAAATGACCTTTAAATGTTGGGAATGTAGGGATTATCTATATATTTATATAAAATCGTAGATTTATCATGATTTAATTCCAATTATCACAATTTAATTGACCTCATTAAATATTTAATAAATTTAAAGAATTGTTACTTATCACAAAGCGATGTTATCACTTTTTACCACGATAATAGTTTTTTTTTTGATTTTCTAAATAGTGTCATATCAATTATTTTATTGGTATAGATTTATTCTTTGGATTAAAATAGTTATGTAAAATAAATATGAAATTAATTTATAAATAAATGGACAAGTGATAAGGATTCATGTTTAATTAATATAGTTATTGTTCTATATTGATGTTAATCAAATTAATAAAATTACACACATTTAATTGATTGTTTGTTGAATTAGATGGTTTTTTATTATTTTAGTTCAAATAATTATAGGAATTTTAAATAAAATATATAATTAATTTATAATAAATTTTCATAGATTGTTTCTTAGGATTCCCATAGAATAAAGCTGTGAATAATGAATTTCTTAATTCAAGATAGAGTAAGAACCAATTATGTGTTAATAGATAATGCCTTTGTAGGTCCGTTGTTTCCTATTTACATGTTATTGAAAATTGTTGTATTCTTTGCATCCATGAGTGTTCATTGTGTAAAAATATTTAATACATTGTTTTAGTACCAAGATCGTGATTTCTTGTTTCTTTCCTACAGTTGGCGATGTAATGTTAGACTGGGATGGCTAAACATACATGGTTATTGTGCTTTATGGGGTTTTGATACCCAAATGTTACACGAACCTAGGATGGATGAGCCTATAGTGTTATTATGGTATGTGGGGTATGTAGGAAGGGTTTTTGGGGAAGATGTTGGTGCATGGAGTAGTGAGATGTGTCATCAAATTAATGGGTGTTAGGGTGGATACTGAGGATGACAGAATGGGTTGAATATGGGCTTAACCATTTATAGGACTGTTGATTACATGATGAATCTTTTGTTTCATGGTATAAATTTTTTCAACATTTCATGAGTTTGATGGGGTTTTTACACCCTTATAATAGTGGCGACGACACTTTGGCTATGCCATGTTCTTTCAGTTTTTATATTCTCCTGGTCAAATGGGTGTACGATTTGACTATATGTTTAAATGAATTGACATGTTTTTCATCATCATACCGTGTTGGTCCATCTTATTTTTTGATTCCATTGAATGTTTTCTTAGAATATTTGGAATTAACAAGCATTAATGATGATCGAATTAATTAATGAATGTTTTACCCATGTGGATAGATCTAGCAAGGATGAACTACCATGTTTGTACTTCTGAGAATATGTGGAATTTGTTGGCTAATTCCTATAGGTAATAGATCCCTATTAAGATGATAATTAAATGTAATGTTGAAATTGTTAATGTTTAAGAACTAATTTCTATAAAAAAACAAATAAAAAGTGGTCAAGTAATTTAATGTTTCTATATAAATCGATTTCTGTTAATAGGTTATATTGTCCTAGCAGAGGATGTTTGGATTCCAAGATACGTTAGATATAGATGTTTCTGATACTATGATATTCCTATAATGTGGTTATGATCTATATTATATCATATAATTATTTATTTCTATATTCTACTCTACTATGTTGATTAGAGAAACTAACTCAATAGAGATAATGTTCCCTATGGGGGGGGTCCCTAATATCCTGGTGGAAGGATTGATGGATGACTAAACCCTTTGCCACTACTCTCATCTCATGGTAATTAATTTTTCTAGCTACATGGTGGTTAGTTTTATCCATATATGGGTGTCATGTTTTGTAATGGCTTGTGGTTATTCCACTCACAAAAATTGTTGATATAGTTTCATACATCCTACTATAGAAATAACATGTATAGGTTGTGAGGGATTGTGGATCCTTACTCAGTGTGTGGGATGTGATGTCTTGAGGCATATCACCTGATGTATCATACACAATATTCCATCTGTGGGGGTTCCCACAAACTATCTGGTTACTTTTTGTTATGTGGATTCAGTGGTGTGTTCCATGAGGTAGAGGTTTTTCGTACTTTTCTAATGTGTCTTTAGGATAGAATTTTTGGGGATAGATTTGTATGATGTGAAACAATGGAGAAAAGGGGAAAACTATTGGGAAATTGGTATTTGTGTACCCTTGATATTCATTATTCAAATATTATCATTTATTCTATAAAAGGGGAAAATATCCTTGGAGTATCTAGGAACGTATTATACAGGTTTATGTGATGAGTCAATTCCACTTTTTGTTAACTATGCTTTATCTAGAATTTTTCACATTTTCATGATATGATCCAGGGTGGATCCAAATGACTATACTATTTAACACACACTATTCGAATATAATATATTTTTATGACTATTTGTGAATGTTTGTTATCATTTTGGTTACTACTAGATTTTGGGTTGTTAGACCAATTTGGGTTCAGTGGTCGCTTCCATCATTACATTATACTAGTACATATAGTTTTTCATTTAGGATTTGTTATCCATTAATTACGTTAAATACATGTAATTGGGATTTACTAGAACTTTATGGTCTGACCATGAGTTCTTTAGTGACCATTATCTCCCACTATTTCATGATTTATCATAGAGATTAATTCCTCCCATATACTTATTTATTATTCACTTGGTGTTAGTCATCAAATTGTGGCCTAAGCGAGGAAGGTCTATGGAGAACACTATCTATCTTCTCCAATTTATGGCCCATGAAAGGTACACATTGAGGGGAGGGGGTCATGACGGTGTGGTAATAGATGTTTGGTAGTGGGATACGATGGAGTTTACATATTGGAATAGGTGAGGGTTCATAGGGTGGTATGAAAATTTTGTTTTCTAATTATAGAATGTGAATTAAACATGTAAATCCTTCTAAGACAAAGTTAGATGGGGACCCATATGATCTGATTCAAAAACCTCTATAATATAATGGCTAATAAATGAAGTGATATTGGTTTTAGGGTTGAGACTTAGTAAATTATCATGAATTATTTTTCTTTGTGCCTGGGTTTTAATGGGAAGAACATGAGATATGTTAACCATAAAAGTATTAAAAAAATTAATTAATTATAAGTCATCAATATTCTATTTCTCGGACCACCAATTTTTTTCATCCATTGTTATTTATCTTGGTCAGTGTCCTCATTAGGTTCGTGAAGATGATGTTCAGTAGGTTGTGGTAGCAAATCATAGAAGATACGTGGTCGAGGTTGATGACACAAGTGGAATGAATATCCATGAGGTTTAGTGATAGATATTTTAAAGGAATGATGGATCCATTTGATATGAAATCAAATAAAAGTGTTTTGTGGAGGTTGATATAGATTCCAGTTATATTTTTTCTCATAAAAAAATGGGTTTCATTGGGTGTGACGATGCTGCATGGGGTAGTGAGGCAGTGGTGGTTGTTGTTCCATAGAGATTGTGATTAGTCGTTAGAATAATTATAGGAATTATAATACAATTTCAAATGGAAGTGTTTTTCTTTGAACATAATGGCATAAGTCATTAATGTCTTCTTACCCATTGGCAGTGATGATCCATTGTGTGAGATTTATGGAACACATTGAGGAAACGTTTGCGATATTATTGGACCTATAACAAGATGAGGAGGCTAGAGAGAGTAATTTAGAGAAGGATTTGGGGACAACAAATCTAGTTAATGTTCAACCACATTTGTGGTGAAGATGTATCATGAGATACTTGAGAGAGTAGTGGTCATTAAGAGAAGGAATTACAGAACTAGATCGTCATTAGAGGGGAACTGTTTGGATTCCCCGTGAATCAATGATATGATATAGGTTTCCTAGTGGTTTGGAAAAATGAAATTCTGAATAGATTGGGGTAGGTCCCATTCCTTAAAGTCTCATTTCCCCTCTACTAGTGTCCCTCAAGCCAATGGTAAGGTATTAGACACATTTTTTCTTTTAGAGGATGTGTTCATTCGTGGGGAGTGTGCCCAACGATTATAAGTTGTCAGTGTGATCCAAGTGTTCTGCTTCGAGTTCTACTGTTGAGGTAGTTATGGCTGTGGTATAAATAATTGGTTGCACTATTTCATGATTGGTAGAGAGTGTATGGTTCAGTTAGAGGATAACCCTAATATTCTCCCCATCCCTTGATAGTATAGTGAGTCCATCGAGGTGGTGATCAGTAGGGTCAGAGAGTTCGTGGTCAACTTTTCCTTTAGTGTCTCTGGCATTGGGTGAACCATGTCTTATTATAGGTACCCTTTGATCGTTTTCATATTCGGTTCATACCATATTAGATTCAGGAGGGACACACTCATATATATCACCTAACCAGGTCCATGAATTTGGGAATGAGATTGAGAGTCTTCAACTTCCTTAATAATTGACTAAACAAGTTGGATGTCGATCTGAGTTGTTTGAAGTATATAATTACTATGTTCTAGTGATGGAGATACACCAATCTTGGGGTGATTTTCTTTGTTTATAGATACAACAACATAATTTCATCCTTGGTATGGATTGGTTTTATTTAGTACAGGATATCATGGATTACAAGAAGAGGTAGTTTGTGATCATCAATGTTGATGGGGAGACAACAATGTTTATTGAAGAACAAGACCCTCATATAGGCTAGAGGGTTGATATGTCCTTATCATCCTTGATGGATGAGCTGACGAGGAGTTCATTGGATGTTTTTTTACATTTTTTCCTAGGGTCATGGAAGAGTAACTTGATGTATTCTGAGAAGAAGTTGTAGCATTACCCAATCGATCAAAGATGGTGTTTGTGATAAATCTTCCAAAAAGTCTATCTCATATCCTTATGTATCCTTATATGATGGTTCCATATGTGTTTCGGGAGGTGTGTATGCAACTCAATGGCTTGATGTAGTGCAGTTTTGATTAACTAATTGTGTCAATATAGGGTGCAGCCATTTTTTTCATGCATGTTGCTTGTGAATGTTGTGGAAGTGTATCAATTATCATTATTTGAACAAACTGATAATGAAGATCCTCTACACTTTTCCATAGTGTGATGATTTATTATTTGAATTGAAGTGTGAATGTGTGTTCTAGATGATTTATTTTGATTAGGATATCATTGTATTCTTGTAAAGGGTATGGTAATTCTGATGATTTCTTTGTGTTGTTGTCGTGTTCATTAATGGTTCATTCTGATGCCGTTTGGTGGGGCGGATGCATCAACATTGTTCATCGGGTTAATAAACTCATTGTTCAGTGAGTTAATGGATATTTTCATGGTGTTTGTCAATGATTAAATCATTTTTTGATCTCTTAGGATTATAATTAATATCATATACATGCCTCAATGGGTGTTCTTCATCACGAGGCATTGTTTGAGATGTTTAAAATGTGTGAGTTTTGGTGTCTAGATTTATACATTATTTTTTATGTCATATCCCAACAGGGAGGATATGTGGATACACTGAAGATAGAAATAGTTGGGTCTTGTGGACCTCCTAATACTATGGTAGAAATGTAAAGATTTCATGGAATATTTAGCTATTACAGGAGGTTTGCAGCCAATTTTCATCAAGTTTTTACTCCATTGATAGTGTTGAATATAATGGAATAGGTGTTCTTGTAAAAAAATCACTACTAGGAAACTTTTTAGTAGATAAAGGATAATTATTTAAGTGACCTAGTTATTTTATCCAACATAAGGTGTTCAATTCGATGTTTTATTTGATTCTTCACATATTGGTTTTGGGTTGGGTTATTATGTAATAGAGATCAGTCATTTATTATAGGTTTTGGTAGTTGAAATCGCACTACTGTAACTATTCCACCCACCGTCTCAACCTGGAAGAGGTTGTGTTGGCTTTGATGTATTGGGTATGTTTACTCATTGGGAACTTCTATTTGGCCTTCAATGATTATTAGATCATGAGGAAGGTTTTCCCCCATCATGATATTAACATGTGCCCACTTTGGTGGATGTATTTCATACATGATTACGACATTGATATTTTTAATACACCTAGGAAGGGAAATTTTGTGGATGATATATAGAGTAGGAAGTCATGTGGTGCTGTAGTTAGAAAATTATGAGATCCCTAGATTGTAATGGATGAAAAATCAGAATTACATATATATATATATAAGTGAAGATGAAAGAAGATGTTCTATTTTTTAGATGATGGTGTAGTCGTCTATGGTGTGATAGTTGGAAGGGTCACAGTTGGGGGATCTTGAGGTGGAGGTTTGGAGAGAATTATTTTTTTGTCGTGAGGCCCATGATGGTTAATCAGAGGATGAATAACATCAAATTTTGTTTTAGGGAACGATTTTCAATACTTTTGAGATGTGTAAGCTGGTTCCCCTCATGGGGGAAAAAGGTTTTGTCAAGGTAGTAAGCTTTCTCCTTAGTTTTTTTGTCCCTTTTAAGTGTTGTATCATGTTGGAGCCATTTCATATCGGTTGAACGTCCCCCTCAGATGAACTAGATACACGATGGTTTTCACTTGTTGTTGATCTATTGTTATATTCATGATGACTATCAGATCAATGATTAAGGATCGTTCTATGTTGAAAATAATGAATCCTTTGTAAAGAGGCCTATAGTGATTTAAGACCATGAAGAGAAGTGTTGTTAAGATATGTTTCCCCCTTTGGGTCCTAGACATGAATAGTGGCATACATGATTATACCAGGAAATTTGAGTCACAGATACATACCCATTTCCCCATGTGATTAATTTTTTATAAATTCACTTGTAACGTTATATTTGAGTGGTTGTAAAACATTTATTGTTATGAGATGGCTATCTATTGTTGCCTTTAGTGGTTTAGTGTCTGTTGAGGGGTATTTCCCATAGGTGAGGGTTTAGGAGCAGCTTCAATTTTTGTTGTGGATTTGAAATTTTTCCTCTAGTGATGCGGTAAGCTCATGGGGTGGAAAAATATTTGAGAGGTATTTTCCATTGTGGTTATTCAGATTATGCCTTTATATTTTCACTCTATATTGGTTTTGGATTTCCGTGGTAGAGAATGTTTTGAGGGGTATCTGATGTGTAATCCTAGATCTGCATTGATCAACCCTTTTCATGTTTAAGAATTCATAGAAACATGGTTGAGAATCATAGGATGTCTAGAAATGTTTCTATTCTAGGAACTGGAATTAGGGGACTTTCATGGAACCAAAGTGCGATTAACATCGTGTAATATTTTTGGGTCTGAAAATTAAATTAAATGAATATGCCATAATTTTTTTTGAGAACCATCATTGATGTATTACACAATGTGAAATGGGATTACATGTCAATTGGTCCACCGATTCTATATATTTTAAAACAATTTTCTGTCACTCGATTTGTTATACCCTATGGATGCAGTGGATCTCTCTCAAATCTAAGTGACACATCAAACAACACTTCTTTGTTTTTGGGGTTCCATCATAAAGTATTAGATTTAATATCCCTCATTCAATCAGTTGAAATATATTTTTAATCTAATGTAAAATCATCCTTAGCTTCTGTGGTTTATTCATTCAATTTATTCACACTTCCCTTCTCTATTTGATAGAAACTGATATCCATGTTTTTAATAGAGTTTTTCCTAGTTTTTGTTGGTATAGTGGTTAAAAAAATTCAATATATTAATGCATTTCTTTATTTGTTTATAATTATGTAATTGATGGAAAATGGTAAAAAACCTAAAACTAGAAATTGATAATTACTTAAAAAAAGATAAAGAGTCATGTTTAATTAATATCTTTGTTGATGTACTTTTATGTTAATCAAATTAATGTATTTATTAATGATTAATTGATTAGTTTTTTAACATGAAAAATGATGATCATGATGATAAAAGAATTATCAGTTTGTTAAATTAATTAATTAAACACATTATGATAGAATGTGATTTCTTTTTTGCATAGTATTCCCATAGTTAGAAACTACTAATAGTGAATTAGTTAATTCATGATATAATAAGAACTTTTTGTGTGATAAAATTAATTTCCTTTATAGGTAATTAAGTTACCACATTCATGTAAAAACATGCACCTTATGATTTGGAGTAATGAAAGTGCATTGTGTGTGAATGTCGAATGTATTGTTTTTTGTCCAAGATCCTAGTTTTTTTAAGGCTGATTGTGATGTGATGTGATTCTTGGATGGGTAAAACAAGATAGATATTTTTTTTTGTATGGAAGTACCACATGTGATTTGAGCCTGGGATAATTGATCATTGAAGGTTGTTGTGGTATGTGGTTAATGGATTAATAGTTATTTTACTATAGGTGACACTTAGTGTGGTGAGATGCATTTAATGATGCATGTGTGTCTAAGAGGACACCAGTGATAAAATAATGGGACAAATTTGGTCTTACATGTTGATATGAATGCTGGATTTTTTATGAATATGTTGTTTGATTATCTTCTTTTCTCTCCCAAATTATTTAGCTAGAGGGTTTTTCCCCCTCTTCCAAAAGAGGAGATGACATTTGAGGAATGCCACATGCTATTACTTTTCAGATTATATTGGTTTTATGGGTCCACATTACTGATATTACTATAAATGACCTGATGGGTACTTCTTCTACTCACTTTGTTGATCCCCCTTATGTTTGGTATCATGGAATGTTTTCCTAGAATATATAGAAATATGGAATGTGGTCCTGATTGTTGAATAAATGAATGAAGTTTTCACCCAAGTGGTTGTAGCATGATTAGATTCTATGATGAGATTATAATTCTGAGAAATTGTGGAATCTATTTCAATATACACAAATGTCATTTGTCATTGTGGATATTATAATAAAATGTAATTTGGAAGTGGTTAGTGGTTAATTAATCATTAATAATTAATTAATTTTTACAGAAACTGATAAAATGGATAAATTAATATAACAAAACCTTTTAATTTTTTAGTTGCTTATAGGATATTATGTCTTAGCATTAGTAGTTGAGCGTCTGATTGACGTTAGTTACAGTTGTTTTTGTAAAGGTTATTCCCATAGTGTGGTTACAAGCTATATTATATCAAGTACTTTATGTGTTTGTATACAGTCCAATACTCTTCTGGTTAGGGAAACTAGTGCCTAGGGGGTTCTGATCCATTAGGTGTGTCGTTTTTCCCAATATACTGGTGGTAAGATATATGTATGACTATCCCCTTTGGCCCGAAATTCTTCTCATGGTAATTACATGTGCAATTATACACTATGATTATTTTTCAATATATATGTCTGTAGAGTGATGTATTTTCATGTGGTTACTTGACACATATATTATGGATATAGTTCCATATGGACTACTATAGGTATAACATGTTTTGTATATGATGTCTTGAGGATATTTACATAGTTTTTGTGTTGTCATGGATTGAGGTATAATACCCGAGGTTTTATACTCGTCATGCGCACTTTGGTGTCTCCAAGATACTACCTGGTAACTTGTGGATATGTAGATTTGGTGTTGTGTTTCATGAGATTCATGTTGTGGTCATTCACAAAAATGTCTTCCGGATATCCTTGTGGAGAGATATGGACAAGACACAAAATGTTCTGAAAACCTAGAAAACCAGTGTGGAAGTGGTACAGGGTTTCCCTTGATATTCATTCCTATAATATTCTATGGTATAATATACATGGTTAGTGTATCTTTGGTATAGATTGGAACATCATATACATATTTATGTGGAAATTTTGTTTCAATTGTTTTTCACTACGATTTACCATGATTTATTCAAGTTTTCATGATAACCTCTTGGGAGGATCCTACTCTGTATACTGTAAACATCACACATTGTATATATACCTTTTTTTTCAGTCCAATTGTACCAGTATGGATATTAGGTTGGTTATTACTAGAATATGGGTTGAATTGGCTGTTTGGGTTTCATAGTAACTGTCATATTCTATTTTTTGGTATTTTTATTTTTATTATCAGTTGTTGTAGTTCATAAATGACATTTCATAGTTGTACAATGGTTTATCCTTGTTTTTGGGTTTTGATTTGGATTTTCTTGTTCTCTATATTATCTCTCACTTTTTCATGTTTTCTCTTAAAGGGTAATACATCCCACCTGCATTTTTGTTATACCCTCGGTGCCAATCGCCTACCTAGGGTCTACTAGAGACGACACTCAAGGTCACTATCAATATATTCCCAATATATAACACAAGAGTGGAACCCCTTGTGGGCTGAGAGACGTGAAATTATTTTAATTGTATTTTTTTATAATAGTTATAATTTATCTATTTCTTATGAGGTGTTTTAAAATGTCTTAGCATTAGAATCAATGATAAAAAATAAATCCACCTCCTAATCGAAAATAACACTATGAACAACCTGAGTAAATTAATTGAAATATATATTAACCAATGAAACCTCATTATGTTATATTTTTACATTCCATTCATTGACATGATATTCATAACCATTTCCTCTTTATTAAATCATTTTCAATGATTCTTAATACCATTCCACTAGTGAAAACTCATTCATAAGTATAAAACATAAAAATATTCAAAAAAACATACAACATCTTTTTCTCACAATATATCAAATCATGATATCTTAAATACCACTCCATACAAAAAATAATCTCAAAATAAAAAATATATATAAAAATATTATATGTTAGGGAAACATTTAAATTGATGATTATTGTAATATTCCAATAAAAATTTCATTAATACCACAAGTATGAATTTTACAAAAAAAATTAGTATCTATTTAGTGATATTATATTTATATTTTAAAGACCTGGAAATTTCGAGGAAATTTTTTTCATAAATTCTTTGGGATTTTACCAGTATGCAGTTTTTTACGGAAACTGATTCTGAGGCCCGGTGTGACCAGAATCAATTTCCGAAGTTTATCTCGGGTACGTTCAGTGAACGAAGGAGCGGGTTATTCAATATTTTGAATAGATGCTCGGAATTGAAATCCGAGGGCACCGATTAAACTGAAGCTCCATTAATATTTTAAGGGGACCTTTACAGAATATGAGTTTTCTTGAGAGGAGATGTCAAAAAAGGTGGATTAAAAAAATGAATAAAATTGTGGTACAATTTTATTTCTAACTAAAGTGGTTTAATACTACATGGGGAAGTTAGGGTGGGACCCACTAACATCCTAACTACCTGGGTGAGGATAAATGAGAGGTGGGGTCCGCATGATCCCCAACTCTGCACTTTTCATAAACCCCTTAAACCCCCATTAAACCACTTGTATTTAAATGGGTAACTCTTCCTCTCGCCACTCTCCCACATTAATTCATGCCAACACACACTTAATCAATTAATTTAATTATGTGTTTGTTTTTGTAAATTTCAATGCATGACACGAATTAATAAAATAAGAGAAGATTTATTTTATTTTGGGGGTTGGCTTGTTGTGGGAGGATTTTGGGCGAGAGCCTTTGTGTGAAGAAAGGCAGAAGTTACTCCTTCGTGAAGAACATCTTCCTCCCACGAATAACTCCACCACTTCGATGAAGAACTATGTCACCACAAAATGAGACAACGTGCCTTTACTTATTCTCTCTGTAACTAGTGTGGAGACTTCATTCCCTCTTTGGATGCACGCCAACGACATCTTCTGGGACGCCCGGTGAATGTCATTGGTGGTAGAGGTAGGGGAATTATATTTTATTTTCTCTTTACCATTTGAGAACGAATAGAACGGACCATACTTTGCTCGGTTGATCCGCAGATCGCTCATTCATACGGGATGGATGCAGGGTTTATTTTCATATTGGAATTGAGTTTGATCTAGATTGAAAACCTCTAATGCTAAGGGAAAGAGATAAAAAACATTCTAGGACCCTCCGAAGATTGTTTGTTGATGCGTGGATTGACGGTTGATGATGAAGCAGGACCGCAACGGCGATTTGAAGCCGTCTCATTGAAGAACGGGTCCCGAGAGGACAGTTGGCGAAGACAGCAGGAAACATGGACCACCAGAGCACATCATGTGGTCCGTCGAAGGTAATGTCGGTGCGCCGTGCCGTGGCGGCACTAGCGATTGGAGGCGGCGGCGCCCCAGCTTGCCACCAGTTACAAAAAGGGGCAGCACCCCTTGTGTTCCACTCGGCTAGCACCGCGCCGCGGCCCTCCAGTCAGGCCGGACCGCGCCTCATCGGGCTAGGCCGCACCAAACCAGGCTGGACCCGGACCCGGTTCGGGTCGACCCAACGGGTATTGGGCCGGGTCGGACCGGGCCCAAAACACCTATTTTCGGACAAGGTTCATTCAACGGCTCATATCATGGGATAGGAACATCTGATCGACGCACTGTCAATTGTGTAGGATTCCGTGGATCGAGACGTTTTTTTGGTATATTACACTAAATGTTTCTGTGAATTTTGTGTATGACTTGGTTGGTTTGATCAGAAAACCAACCGGTCCCTCGGAGCAGAAACAATTATAACCTGAGATCCGGGCATCCGAATGATGTGTCGTCGACTTTTTTGGATTTCACTAGATGAGCCAGATCTTTTGACATAATTAACCTAATTTTTGGATGCAGTTGGAGTAAGGCCGGGTTGGATTGTACCCGAAATCCAACCGGGCTACTAGAACGGAAAAGATGATAACATTTAGACCGAACGTCCATTTGACGAACTGTCAGCGACGTTGGTAATCATGCTGAGAAACGGTCCCTATGAGAATACCTTATTTGTGTTCAGGGTACATTTGAGATATTGTTGGGTTGGTTCGTACACGAAACCAACTGGTCCCCTAGACTAAAAGGCTAATAACTCATAGACCGGGCATCTGATTGACACGTCTTCTATTGCGATAAGACCCCTATGAAAATGAGGTCCTTTGAGATACTTCCACGTGATTTTACATGAAACTTTCAAGTATCGACCCATAAATCGGGGAGCGGACCCTCTTAGAGACAAGCATACGGAGTACGAAGACCTTATAGGTGGCTGAGACTCGATGACTGCTTGTCCGATTCGAGTAGGAGTGACTTCTGTAGCATAGTGGGGATCACTACTATGTTTGGGTGGAAGACCCATAGCGGGGAGCACTACTTTGTTTCGGTGGAAGACCCACGGTAATCGATAGAAGGAGTAACTCTGTAGGCTATGAGGGGAGAACTACTTTGTGAGCTGGCAGACCCATGGCGGGGAGCACTACTGTGTTTAGGTGGCAGACCCGTGGTGATCGACAGGAGGAGTACCTCAGCAGTCATAGAATAGTGAGAAATGCCTCGCTGTTGTGACATTATCACTATATTCATCAGAGGAAGAGATATTCAACAGTTGTGGCTTTGTTATCATTAATGAAAATCTTGGTTTGAGCTGAGTTAATGACCTTTGTGTTTACCTCATGATTGAGATGGGTCACTTAATAACATAGGTATATGTATGGGCATATACCTACATAGTGGTTATCCGTTGATTACATAACCATATTGCTTACTCATTATTGAGATGAGTTACTTGATATCTTAGGTATATGTATGGGTTTATACCTGAGTAAGGGTTATCTGTTGAGATCCTTCATTGTGGTTATCCTTATTTGATATAGTGAGAACTTGAGGGTCTCGGGGTCCCTACTGAGTATCGTTATACTCACCCCTTCACGGGCTATGCCCGCATATTGTTGTGTTGGATGCAGAAGACAGATAACACTGACAGATACCGAGTGTACGAGGACTGGACGACACCTGTAGGTGGACCTCACGATGGGAAAGTACCTAGAGATGGACCTCACAACAACTCGATACCCAGAGGAGGTTGACGGATGAGGGTCCTAGGGAGGCTATATGTACATACCCTTCAAGTAGGATCCATGGTGGATGATCTAGTAGATTCCCTATCTATACCTACACTTTAGGTAGGATCTGAGGTGGACGACCAAGGAGCTGCTTGTCACCTTCCAGCTGTTTAGTATTTTCAATTGTACTTTACAGTTGGGCTTGTATTTCTGGCCCCCTTTACTTTTATTACTGCTTTGTATTCAGTTTGACTTTTTGTTTACTTTTTCTTGTACTCTAGTTGAATGTGTTTATGTTTTATAAAGGAAATGCCTTTCAAGTTATCGAGATTTATGCCTTTTGTGCTAGTTTCCAGCCCCTGGCCTATGGAAGGTGGGCTTGGGGTAGTCACGACACAGGCCCCGAGGACGGGACGTGGATAATTGGTATCCGAGGAGTCGGTTCTACCACTGAAATTAGGACTATGATAATTTCTTTCTGTGAAGCAATATTGTAAAGTGTACTAAGTGTGGTTTTCAGTTTAGGATGTCCAGTGTTGGTGCGGGCGGCCGACATATCCATACACCAGGACCCTATCTTCTGATTTTAAACTCAGTGCATGAAAAAACCAATTGCGTGTATGGATTCAAATAGTTACATCAAGTCATCTCAAACCAGTTCATCTCACTAGGTATAGTCTTTTGACCATGTCGCATCTGTTCTTTCAGGATTCCTCCCCGCAGACGACAAGCTTGAGCCCTGAGAGTTGTATATACTGACAGGCTACTGAGCAACAACGCCTCAGTACATGGATCTCATCCAGTTGAGGCACCAGTGGAGTCATAAGAGGTACTACAACCCGTTGTGCCACCGATTCCACCAGCCCCAGCAGTAGGAGATGCACTCTGCTTGAGTGCGCTACATGAGTTCCAATGCTAGAGGCCACCCAGGTTCTAGGGAGATATGGACCCACATGTGGCTGAGGATTGGCTAGAGGCTATGGTGAGAATCTTCAGGCTAGTAGGTACACCAGTGGACTTCATGGTCATCCTTGCTGTCAGCCTCCATTAGGCTGCAGCAGGCGGATGGTGGAGCCTAATGCTCCAGATTCATGACGAGACATCACTTCTATGGGAAGACTTCTAGATCCTGATCCGGGCATAGTTTGTACCAGCCACCCTTCGAGCGGTGCAGATACAGGAGCTACTTCATCTGCAGCAGGGCATCATTAATGTAGCTCAGAACTCAGTGAGGTTCACTGACCTCTAGCTTTACTCTACAAACATGGTACAAGAACCATTCTTTAGGGCCCGGACCTTCGAGTAAGGACTGAGGCATGAGATCAGAGATTATACGATCCCTATTCGCATATCGACACAGGCAGGGGTGTAGGAGTGAACCCTCTTGGTGGAGAGTTTCCTTGCTGAGCAGACTCTAGCAGCAGGACCCACCACTAGTCGACTTGCAGCGGAGTCTTCTACTGCTGGCAGTAGACAAATGATGTAGATATCTAGGAGGGCCAGAACTATAGGTGGTCGACTGCATGAATCAGTATCGGTAGTGCGAGGCACCAAGGGTAGAGAAAGAGCCATACATGACATGTTGTGTTACACATGCGGCACACAGGGTCACATGGCTCGTGATTGTCCGACCTACTACTCAGAAGATCAGCAGATAAATGAAGGACCTCCCAGGTAGATCCATAGGTTCAATCGTGATGGACCGCAAGGAGAAGGAGGTAGATGTAGAGGAGATGGCTGTGCAGATAGAGGTGGACGAAGCTTCGAGGTATTGCCACCACCACCACCCGTAGAACCACCCCGACCGCAGGAAATGGGTGGATATGGGAGAGCTCAGTTGTATGAAGCTGAAGAATATGACTAAGAAGCTCGGGAAGCGGTTGGACAAGAGTGGGACTAGGCATGGAGACCCTTTTTCTTGGTGTTTTTAGTTTCCATGTGGTCACTGTTATGTTTTGTTTGTTTATTTGTACTACGAGCTGCAGTAATAAAAGACACATATCTTTTTGACGATTAAATTCATATCCTCTTTATATGGTTGATACTAAGAGGTTTTGGTTTAAAACTGTTTACATGATCTTCAATTTAAAGGTACCTTCTGGAGGAGACCCGGTGACCGCACACTAATGACGATAGTGTGACTCGAACCTTGGAGGCCAGAGTAACGGTTGGATCACTTGGAAGTAGTGTAGAGGACTTACGACGTCATCCATGGCCTGAAATAGTTCCGTTAATGTCAGGATTGAATGTATTATGCAAAGAAAATGGTTCATATAGGGGATTAGACCAGATATTAATTTTCGGCAGAGGATAAATCCCTGTAACTCTTTGGTGGAATGTAGACGTAAATGAGTGTAGATGAGTTCTTAAAATTGGCTAGTCTAAACCATTGTTCGTTGAGCGAACGATTTACAGTTCTCTCCATCTCAAATAGTCTCAGGTGTATCTACTCTCAGAAAGACATGAACCTGAGACAATGGTGATGGACTAAATTCCTCCAAGAATATGAATTCGATATAGCATATACTCCTGGGGAGGATAACGTTGTAGTAGATGCTCTTTGTAAAAGATCCGGCGTTCAGCTAATAGGTGTGGCGAGACAGTGGCTAGCAACGTTTCAGATATACTTTGTGGATAGTGATGGGTTTAGCACTTGTAGAACCAAAGATAGTTTAGGCTTTGATGGAGAAGGTGTGGATCATCCAAGAGAAGATGAAGACTACACTAAGAAGACAAAAGTCATATGATGATAGAAGACAAGACCACTAGAGAATGAGGGTGGTGACCACATCTTCTTATGGGTCGAACCTCATTGAGTTCTAAGGAGGTTTGGCCTAGGTGGAAAGAAATCATTGAGGTTTATCGGACATTTCCAGGTCCTCTGCAGTGTAGGTAAGGTGGCTTACCTCCTAGCCATTCCACCACAGATGCACCGGGTCCATGACGTCATCCACGTATCTCAGCTGAGGAGATGTTTGCATGACCTATCCATCATCATCAACCTTGGAGAGCTGGACATCGATGACGGGGAGAATTTCACGGGGTTTCAGTAGAAGTTGAGGATCGAAATGATCCGGATCTATGGGGATGGTCAATTCCTCTTGTGCGCTTTCGTTGGAAGCACATGAACCTCTAGGAGAGCACATGGGAGCAGGAGGCTTAGATGCATACACAGTACCCTCATTCGTTTCCCTAGATTATGTTGTAGCTTTATGGAGACGTAAATCCCTGAGGTGGGAGTAATGTAAAGACCCAGAAATTTTAAGAAATTTTTTTTCTTAAATTCTTTTGAATTTTATGAGTACGCAGTTTCTGAACGCCACCTGATTCCGAGGGCCGGTGTGCCCGGAATCAGTTTCTGAGGTTTAGCTCAGGTACGTTCAGTGAACGAATGAGCGGGTTTTTCTATATTTTTCCCCGATGCTCATAATTGAAATCTGAGGGTACCGATGAAACCGTAGTGCTGGTAATTGCATAATAGGACCTTTACTGAAGATGTGTTTTCTCGTGAGGAGATGTTAAAAAATGTGGTTTAAATAAAAAAATGAATAAAATTTTGGTACAATTTTGTTTCTTACTATGGTGGATTTATACTACATGGGGAAGTTATGGTGGGACCCACTATCATCCTAACTACCCATGTGAGGATAAATGTTAGGTGGTGCCCGCACGAGCCCCAACTCATTAATTTTCATAAACCCCTTAAACCGCCATTAAAACCCTGGTATTTAATTGGGCAACTCTTCCTCTCCCCACTCTCCCACATTAATTCATGCCAACACACACTTAATCAATTAATTGAATTATGTGTTTGCATTTTTAAATTTTAATGCATGTCATGAATTAATAAAAATAGAAGACTTATTTTGTCTTGGGGGTTGTCATCTTGTGGGAGGATTTTGGGAGAGAGCCTTTGTGTGGAGAAAGACAGAAGTTCCTCCTTCATGAAGAATGAGATCCTCCCATGAAGAACGTCACCTCTTCTACGAAGAACGTCATCACCACAAGGAGAGAGGAATTGCATTTCATTCGTCTCTCCACAACTAGTGTGGAGACTCCATCGCCTCATTGGACGCAGGCCAACACCGTCTTCCGTGACGCCCGACGAACGTCATCATTTGTTGAGGTGGGGGAATTATATTTGATTTTCTCATTACCTTTTGAGAAAAGAATGATGAGAACATACCAACCTCTTCCTGGATGATCCGCGGATCTCTCGTTCATATGGGATGGATGCAGGGTTTATTTTTGGATTGGAATTGAGTTTGATCAAGATTGAAAACCTCTAATGGAGAGGTAACATACTAACTATCAACCCCGGACCCTCTGCAAATGGTTTTGTTATGCATAGATTTATGGGCAATGATGAAACAGAACTGCAACGGTGTTTGGAAGCTGTCGCAGTGAAGAGTGGGTCCCAGGAGGACTGTTGGCAAAGACGGCGGGAAAAATGGACCATCGGAGCACGTCCGGTGGTCCGCGGAAGGTACTGCCGACGTGCCGTGCCCGCGCGGCGGCACCAACAACTAGAGGGGTCGGCACCCTAGCGCTCCGCCGGAAGAAACCCCATCCCGGCATAGCCGTAGCTATGAGGAGCCGGACCCCGTGGCTGTGCTGGATACATGAGGCGGGGCGGTGTCAGCTGGCGCCGCCTGTTACAAAAAGTTGTTGTGCCCCTTATGTTCCGCCCGACCAGCACCGGTCCGTGGCCGACCATCCAGGCCAGGCCGCGACCAGCTACGGCCCGGGCTGCACCAGTCGGGCCGGGCCGGGCCCAACTGTGCTAGACCCGGGTCTGGTCGACCCAGGGGGTATTGGGCCGGGTCGGACCGGGCCAAAACCCCCTATTTTCGGACAAGGTTTGTTCAAAAGCCCATTTATTAGGATAAAGACCTCCGATCAATGAACCGTTAGTTTTGTAGGATTCCTTGGATCGAGATGGGAATTTTAGTATATTAAACAAATGGTTTCAACGAAATTTGGGTACATTAGGGATGGTTTGAACACAAAACCAACCGGGCTCTCGGAGCAGAAATGCTATTAACCTGAGCTCTGGACATCCGAATGATGTGCTTTCGACATTGTTGGATTCCTCATGATAAGACGGATCATTTGGAATACATCACATGAGGTTTGGACATAGCTGGAGTAAGGCAGGGTTGGATTGTACTCAAAATCCAACCGGGCCCCTAGAATGGAAAAGTCGATAACTTTTAGACTTGATGTCCATTTAACGAACCGCCAATGACATTGGTAATCACGTTGAGAAACGGTCCCTATGAGTATACCCTAAGAGAGTTCGGGGGTATAGTTGAGATACGGTTTGGATGGATTGTACATGAAACCAATCAGGATCCCAGGACTAAAAGGCTAATAACTCACAGATAGGGTGTTTGATTCAAGCACCTTCTGTTGCATTGAGACCCCTATAATGAGGCAGCCCATTGAGATACTTCCACGTGAGTTTACGTGACACTTGTAAGTATCGACCAATAGCTCGTGGAGTGAACCAACTCAGAGAAGAGCGTACGAAGTACAGAGAACTTGTAGCTCGCTAAGACCTGATGACTGCTTGTCTGATTCGAGTCGGGGTGACTTGTATAGCCCAGTAGGGAGCACAACTATGTTTGGGAGGCAGATATATGGAGGGGAGAACTACTGTATTTGGGTGGAAGACCTGTGGTACTGGAAATAAGGAGTACCTCTGTAGGCTATAAGGGGGATCAAAACTTTGTGAGGTGGAAGGACCATGGCAGGGAGAACTACTGTGTTTGGGTGGCAGACCCGCGGTGCTCGATATGAGGGGTACCTCAGTAGTCTAAGAATAGTGACCAGCTCATCGAAGTTGTGATAGGATAACTACACTCTTCATAGGAGGATCTCTTTAGCAGTTGTGGATTATTTATCATTATTGAAAATCCTTGTTTGAGCTGAGTCAATGACCTTTGTGTTTACCTCTTGATTGAGATGGGTCACCTGATAACATAGGTATATGTATGGGAATATACCTATGTAGTGGTTATCCGTTGATTAATTAACCATTATGCTTCCTCGGGATTTAGATGGGTTACTTGATAACATAGGTATAAGTATGGTCTTATAAATAAGTAAGGGTTATCTGTTGAGCTCCTTCATTGTTGTTATCCTTGTTGGATTTAGTGAGAACTTGAGGGTATTAGAGTCCCTACTGAGTATGGTTATAATCACCCATGCAAGGTTTATGCCTGCACCTCTTTGTGTTGGATGCAGTTGACAGACAGCGCAAACACAGACCGAGAGAATGAGGACTGGACAAAAACTGGAGGTGGACCTCATTATGAGATATTACCCGGAGATGGAACTCACGACGAGTCAGTGCTTGGAGGAGGTTGACGAACGAGGGCGCTGAGGAGGCTATCTATACCTACCATTAAGGTAGGATCTATGGCGGATGATCTAGGAGTTGCGCTATCTGTATATACCATTCAGGTAGGACCTGAGTTGGATATCCCAAGAGCTGCTTGGCACCTTCCAGCTGTTTAGTGTTTTTCCTTTCACTTTACAGTTGGTGTAAAGACCTAGAAATTTCAAGGAAATTTTTTCATAATTTCTTTGGACTTTTACAAGAACGTAGTTTCTGACGGTGCCTGATTCCGAGGTCCAGTGTGCCCAGAATCAATTTCCAAAGTTTAGATCTGGTACATTCTGTGAACAAACGAGTGGGTTTTTTATCTTTTGAACCGGTGTTCGGAATTGAAATCCGAGGGAAGTGATTAAATCGTAGTGCCGGTAATTTCTTAAGAAGACCCTTCCTAGAGTTGCGTTTTCTTGGGAGGAGTTTTTTAAAAAAAATGTGAGGGATAAAAATATAATTGTTTTACAATTATATTCTCATTTCTTGTTAAGTTGATTAAGTGTTGTGTCACAAAACTTTGTCCCTCTCTTATGTGGTTATAACCTATGTAAGGGAGTTAGGGGTGGGACCCACTTGTATTTAACTACCCATGGGAGGATTAAAGGTGAGGTGGGCCCACACGATCCCCACCCCTTCACATTCCTTAAACCTCCTCTAACTCCCCCTTTATTTGGGTGACCACTCATCTTCCATAACTCACTCCAACCCCCCTTGTGAAACACCCTATCATTAATGATTCCAACACTACTTCATTTGATTTTGACAAGGTCATGATTAATTAGGTTATGTTAATTCATCATTGTGAAATGTTTTGAAAATGCATTGGATGGGTAATAAAATAAGAAGAGTATTATTTTATTAGTCTTTGGATGGTTGTGTCGGGGATGGGAGAAGATAGAACTCGTCTTCTTCGTTGAAGAACGCGAAAAACATCAAGAACCCGATGAAGAATTCCATAACCGCAAGTAGTGAATGACGTGTCGTTCTTCTTCCCTCTCCACAGCCGGTGACAGACGCCTTCGTCGAAGAACGACGACGTGACGCATCCTTCATCGGGCGAACGCTGAAGACGCTTATGGAGCCTCGATCCACTACGCCGTCTACCACGACGTTCGACTTCCGTGACCCGACGACGTGCGACGTCAATTTCGAGGTAGGGGGTTTGATTTTGGTTCATGAGACTTTCTTTATCATACAAAATCAATTTTTCTTTAAGCCGCTTGATATCGGATTAATGGGAGGAGGTCGGACCGCATGAACACACCCGACCCTCTTCCCCCTTCGTTATTTTGTTTTTCGTGGATCGATCAAATGTGGCGTGGTGCAACGGCACCGTGTGTAAACAAGGAGGATCATCGGAGAAGAAGCATGGTTCCATTGCTCAATGCCATGGAGGCTTAACAAAGTCGCGGTACCGTCACGTCGTGCCAAAAAACCACGAAGAGATGTGGTTTTTTTATTTGGCATTCGGATCGACGGGCCATGGAATAACATGCCAAAAAGGTGATTTGAAGTCTTTATAGTGAAGGGAAGGTCCCCGGAGGACCGCAGGCAAAGACAGAATTGAAAATGGACCACCAGAGCAACTCCAGTGGTCCGCGGAACGACCTGTCGGTGCGCCGCCGGGAAGGGGCCGACGCGGCTTCAGTCGTGGCGGCAGGTGGCTCGTCCCTCGGCCGCGCGGGACTGAGGGAGACCGGGGGGGGGGGGGGGGCGTAACCCCCGCACCCACTGGCCACCCGGGTGCCACGCCAGGGCCAGGCCAGCCGGCTGCCCAGTCCGGGCCACGCCCTATTGCGCCGGACCCAGACCCAGGTCGAGTCGACCTGGTTTGGGCCGACCCAGGGGGTCTCGGGCCATGTCGGATCGGGCTTGAACCCCCTATTTTCAGACTATTTTCATTCATTTTCCCATAACATGGCCTACGGACCTCTGATTGATTCACCGTCAGTTGCGATGCAATCCTTGGATCGAGACGGTTGATTCGGTTTATTACACTCAGGGTTTCTGAGAACATTGTGTATGGCCAAGTTCGTTCGAACATGAAACCAACTGGGCCCTTAGTGCGGAAATACTTATATCATGAGATCTGGACGTCCGATTGACATGTCGTTGAATTTGTTGGATTCTTCTTGATGAGACAGACCTTTTGGCATACTTCGCCTGAGGATTGGACGTAGTCGGATAGTGGTCGGGTAGGATTGAACCCGAAATCCAACCGGGCCCCTCGAACGGAAAAGTTGATAACCTTCAGACCAGACGTCCATTTGGCGAACCATCAGCGGCGTTGGTGATCACGTTGAGAAACAGTCCGTATGTTTATACCCTATGAGAGTTCGGGGTATAGTTGAGATATGGCCGGGTCAGTTCTCACACGAAACCAACCTAGCCTCGGGGACGAAAAGGCTAATGACTCACAGACCGGGCGTCCGATTGACGCGCCGTATATTGTGTTCAGACCCCTATGACGAGGTGGTCATTTGAGATACATCTTCGTGGGACCTTGTGATACTTGGAATATCAACCAGTAGCTCATGGAGCACACCCGCCCGGAGATGATCTAGCTAAGTGCAGAGACCTAATAGCTGGCTGAGACTTGATGACTGCTGATCGATCGACTCAGAGTGATTCAGATAGCCTAGTGGGGAGTGTTTGGATGTAGTGGTAGACCCACAGCGGAGGTGCGCTTTGTTTTAGAAGTTGACCCATGGTACTCGACAGAAGTAGTACCTCTGTAGGCTATGACGGGGTGCGCTTGGTTGTAGCGGAAGACCCATGGTGGGATGCGCTTGGTTGCAGCGCCAGGCCCACAATACTCGACATGTGGAGTACATCAGCAGTCCAAGGTTAGTAGGACGTGCATGGTTGTAGTGGAAGACCCACTGTACTCGACAGAGGATGAGTTCTCCAGCAGTTGTGGTTTCAATATCATGAATAAAATCCTGGTTTGAGCTGAGTCTATGACCTTTGTGTTTACCTCAGGATTGAGATGGGTCACTTGATAACATAGGTATATGTATGGGTATATATATAAGTAGTGGTTATCCATTGATCCATAACCTTTTTGTTTTCTCATGATTGAGATGGGTTACTAGATAACTTAGGTATAAGTATGGGCTTATACATAAGTAAGGGTTATCTGTTGAGATTCTTCTTGAGGTTATCCTTGTTGGATTTAGAGATCCCATTAGGGTCTCGGGGTCCCTACTGAGTATCGTTATACTCACCCCAACACGGGTTATGCCCACACCTCATTGTGTCAGATGTAGACGACAGATAGTGTTGAAATAGGCCAAGTGTTAGAGGAATGGACGGTACCTGGAAGTGGACCTCATGATGAGTCAGTATCCGGAGGTGGACATCACGATGAGACGATACTCAGAGGAGGTTGACGGGCGAGAGCATTGGGGAGGCTGTCTGTACCTACCCTTTAGGTAGGATCCGTGGTGGACGATCCAGGAGTTGTGCTATTTGTACCTACCGTATAGGTAGGATCTGAGGTGAACGACCTAGGAGATACTTCTACTCTTCCAGCTTCTTGTCTTTATGTTGTATTATATTCAGTTATAGCTGTACTTTTCAGTTGGGTTTGTATTCTGACCCATTTACTTTTCAGCACTTTCTTTTGTACATAGTGTATTACATCCTCTTGTACTCTGTGGTGTTTTGTTTAATTTTATAAAGGAAATGCCTTCCCAGTTATTAGGATTTATGCATTTGGTGCTAGTCGCCAGCCCTTAGTCTATGGATGGCGGGTTTGGGGTAATCACAGCAGGGGCCCCGAGGACGGGTCGTGACAATTGGGCTTGTATTTCCAGCCCCATGTACATTCAAAACTTCTTTGTATTCAGTTTTACTTACTGTTTACTTCCGCTTGTACTCTGTTTGAATGTGATTATGTTTTATAATGGAAATTCCTTCCCAATTATCGGGATTTATGCTTTTGGTGCTAGTCACCAGCCCCTGCCGTATGGAAGTCGGGCTTGGGGTAGTCACGACATGGGCCCCAAGGACGGGTCTTAACATCCATGTTAGTAAAGTATTATTTTATATAAATTAATGTGTTGACATGGAACCATTTAATTAATTATTTTAATTTGAGTAAACATATGATATACCTTTTTGTAATTCAATTAATTGTCCAAAATAAATCTATGTAGTATAAGATGAATTTCCCAAAAAAATCATTTTCCAATAATCATTAGGAATTATTCATTGATTGATTTTCCATTGAAATATATTTTCTTAATGGATCATCTCAATAAAATACAAAATTATATTTCTCATATAAAAACCTTCATATGACATTCAATATCTTTTTTCCCGTTATTTTTTTGATTATTTCACATTATGTAGTAATACATATCTAAATATACAAATTTACCACAACCAAAAAATTTTCAAAACCCCATAAGACAATAAAAAAAAATTTATGACCAAATTTAAAACATCATAGAATCTAAACATAATAATTTTTTGGAGGTTGTTTTTCTATTTATTTCACATGGATTACTTCTCTAGATTTAGGTCTTGACACACATATAATTGGACATACACTATCTCAATCTTCTCAACACATTAAATAATATCGCTATTCCTCAAAAATTTATTAGTAACCAAATAACACCTTAAACATGGTATAAAATTTTGTAAAATCTATCATTATTACATTCTCGGATAAGAATAATATAATGAGCATTCATTTCAATTCAATTAAATTTCAATTAATAAGACAAAATTAAATATTTATTATTTTTCTTCATCTCTATAAATTGAAATATCATTCATTATCAAACCACTTCTGGAGAATATTTTTCATGAAGAATATCACTATAGGAAATCCCTTTTTTAGAATTAGTATATTTCCTATAAATTTTATTATTATGGAATGAAAACAAGAGGTCATTTAAAGGTACAAAATGATAATATACCATAGTTGGATACCGATTCCCTAAATGTCCCAAAACATCAAATATCCTTTCCAAATAATTTATTTATCCTTCAAATTGGATCAGATGTAAGATTCAACAAAATTATTGATGATTTTGTCACAAACAATCCAACATTATTATCATATTACACTATATAGAACATGATAACTTCTTTTACAAAATAACAGTACATATGGAAAAAAATAATTGATCTAATGTAGCAAAAAAACCCATCTCAAAGGCCAAAAAATTCATGTTTCTTATGTTTAAGGGTTTATACTATAGTTTTCGTCCACTTTACTAATATTGATAACTCTATAGTAAATAATGGTAAAACCAATTTAGATTTAATGAAACAATTTAAAGAACTTTTATTTAATCAAAAACTTATTTATGAAAATATAAAAATTATTTAATTATTTAGACACATAATACATATATATAATACTTAAATTCTCTTTCATTTTTCCCTCACTAATATCCAAACCTATTATATTATCTATAATATGATCAGTAATGAAGAATAAAAACCTATTAATAAAAATTATTAAATAGATGATTTTAATAAATATCTTGAGATATATCCCCATTAAATTTTGGTTAATAGATTTTTTGGAATATGAATTCAACTAGAATTTAAAAAATTTTAATATGTGTCCAAGATATAAAAAATAATATTCATCAAATTATACACATAAATCATTCAAGGAAATTAACAATACAAATATCATTGAAATTATAATGGGCTAAAATCATCTGTAGAACAAATAAAATTATTCAAAAATATAGGATAATGAAATAATTATCTATATGTGGTATAAAAATAATGAAACCCTATTTTTCCATTACTATAAAAGAAATACCATGAAATACATTCTTCATAACATTGTATACATTCATCTTGTATAAAAAACTATTGACAAATGATTTTATAAATTTTTTTAGGATAATTATATATAAAATATTGTATGAAATTGTAAATGAAATAAGATGGTCAGGAATGATTATTTTGACAAAATATTCATAATCAACAATAAAATGAAATAATTGATTCTGTTATGAATAATATATTTTCATTAATGAGTAAAAAATTACCCAATACACATGGGGTTTAATCCACTACCACACATCATTATAAACAATACAAAAATATAATAATATAAATAAAACACATATAAGTTATCATTTAAAGCCATAAAAACAATAATGTTTACTAAAAAAGTGTTTTATTGAAAATTACTTAATTAAAAAATTAGTTTTTAATTGTGAAATGAAATTAAAGCATAGATAATATATAAATACTAATATGCATATAGAAAAATTAAAAATGATATATTGGGGAGTGAGAGAGTTTATAAATATAATTCAGAACATATAATGTAATTGATTAAACGAAAACCCCGTATGTTGAATTAATTCATGATTATCAAGTTGTAGATTATTTTTTTTATGTTTTATGATTTTCATGGACTTATTAGGAATATTAAATTGATATAGGAATCATATTTTAAGGTCTCACAAATTTTTATGATGATAAATTAAGAAACATTGGGTATGCCGGTTGATTCAGGTGATGGATAAATTTTATATTTTTATTCTAGAACAATAGGGTTATCTTCCATATACAAATTTCATATTAAAGTGGGTATTATGATGTGGAGAACTGTTATAAAAAAATTCATTTTATAATTTCTATAACGACACATGATTATAAATCAATTAAATAAATACTATATTTGAAAAATTGATTCAAATGATACAAAAGACTAATTCGAAACCTAACTAAAATGACCAAAAACATATTAAAATTTCATTAATATAATAATAATAAATAGATAATATATAAAAAACATGTACTATAATTTTATACATAAATATATATATATATTCATTATTATTATAAAAACGATAAATATTGAATAACCATTTAAAAAAGGAGTTGAATTTTATTTTATCATACAGAACTCATTTTTTGTAGTTAAATGGTTATTATAATATTTATGATATAGGAAAATAAAAAAATAACTCAATATTCAATTATTGATAAATATATAATGAATAATTTTGACACAAATAATTTTTCAAAAGTTTAATTTTTCTAAAAAATAATGTTTCACTAAATAATGTATTTTCTTTTTGTAATAAATTAATATTTAATATTTAAAATAAATTTATCATCATTTTTAAATTTTTATTACATTATTATCTTATGATTTTTTATGTAATATTTTAATTTCAATGTGAATACAACACAATAATATTTTTAATAATTCAATATATTTTAGATTTAATTAAAAACATAATTTGTGTTATTATAGAATATATAATGTTTTTTAGAAAATTAAATTAAATAAATTAAATATTTATTATTTTATAAATAATTTTTATCATTGGTAGAAAAATAAAAATTTAAAATGATTTTAAATTTTCGAGTTTTTAAATGATTTTGATTTGGTAGGGGATGTTATGATTATCTATAAATGATTAATTAGTATGGTAAAACTAGTTACCATGATAATGGTCAAAGTGGTAAGTGTAGGCTAAAACAAGAGAGAATGTCCACAAATATGAATTAATTTTTTCGGGGTATAATATACTAATATTTTAAAATTGATGATATCTTATTGGGTACATTTTATTCAATTTCAAGATTAAATGAACCAGAGAGTATTATCATTGACATATTATCATTATAACCTATAGGTTAAATTAGAAATTATGAATTGTAAGAACGATATTATGAAATTTATATAAGTATCTTACTAATTAAAAATGAATTGGTTAGTTTTACACAAAATAAAAATCAATTTGTGTTCAAATTCATTATATGAACCAAAAAAATATTTTTCATTCCAAATTGTTTTTTTATGATTTTATAGTGTAAAATAATTAAAAATACTTATTTTAGAAACTATTTCTATCATGATATTTTAAATAACAGTTTTGTTTAAAATGGAATCAGATTAAATTTATGTTCTATTATATTATTAATAATATATTTATGTTAAAAAGAATCAATTACATGGTCTAATTCAGTATACAATAATGTGTATGCATCAATATATTTTTTTGAATCTGTTTTTCATAACAATTTTGAATTTAATTTAAAATTAAATATGAAAAATAATTTTAATATAATTTCATAAAATAGAATCCATAATTTAAAAAGAAAAATTAATATTTTGTAACAATCTTTTCCTTTATGATAAAATTAATAGTAAATACTTTTGCTATAGATTCTTAATATATATATATATATAACGCGATATATTTTTGAATGTTTTAGATTCAAATGAAATTGTATTAATATTGTTTTTATGTTAGATTATGTGAATATATTGTAAATTTTATAAATGATATTATTTACAAAACATGATAATATTTAATGAGATAATTTTTAAAATCCCACCCCTCACATGTTAGCTTTTTAAGAGCTGGGGAAATCACCAGGCCTTAGGTAATATCACCAATACAGAAAGGGTAGAAAATAAATTCAAAGGAAATCATAAATATTTGGGGGATGATTTTCAGATTTAAAATAAAACAACTAAATCACTAATATAATAACACATCAACCCCAATATGATGCACATGATCAGTGTAATAAATCTCATTGTTACAAAAATTAATAAGAAAAAATAAAATAACATTGAACCATATTTATAATACAAAGAAAAATTTAAAAAGAAAAACTGAATAACATCCAAGACATCAAGTAACAACTCAAAACAATATCCATGCCTATTGAATAATCCACACCCAATGTATCATGGTGCATCCCTATAGAACATAGATAGCTTGACATTAATTTTTTATCTATATAAGGCACCTTAAAATGACAAATCTTCCCCCATGAATATTGTGATTATAAAAATTAGTAGGATTTCCCCAATGACATCCCTAATCACACCACTAGGGTATAGAACTTTAGCATAGTTATTTAAAAAAATTAATATAATATAATATAAAATTGTTTATATTAAAACCAAAACAATTTTTAATTAAATCATTTCTCTATTGAAGGAATCCAAACAAGAATTTTAGGACATTTATCGTAGATTAGATAAAACACAAACCATTTAACACATAAAATCCTACATGGATCAGTGGACTTCCCTATGCTCATGATTTTTGAGTCGTCCTATCAATAAAAAATCTCCTATTAAAAAATTTTGATAAGAGAATGATCATACCCAAATACGTTCTACTTTTGACGAGGGAAAATTCAAACCCTAATATGCCCTAGATACACATGAACACATGCCAACCATTTTATCCATCATCATAGATATACTATTTCTTCCAAATAACTATTATTAAACTAACCTTTTATTGAAAAATAATTAAAAAAGATTTTCCATAAAAAAAAATTAATCAATTTAAATCATGAATCTAATTTCATGTTCCAAAAAAACCAATTTAATAAATTTAAAAAACCATCCCAAAATAGTGTTTCTATAAACATTTTCCAAGTAGTATCTAACACATGGTTAGTGCACTATTTTTCTAACCGTGTGAACTAACCATGCATAGGTTTAGTTGAGATCCAAATAGGTGGATGTAAAATGTATTTTCCACTAAGTGGCTAGTTCATTATTCTAAGCGGTCTATTTTTCCAACCTTGTGAACTAACCATGCATATAGTTTGGTTGAGAATCTATCCATTTTTCTTGTGTTTTATTCATTCGTTGGTATTTTTTTCAAAAACATTGAATTTGGATGACTATTTACTGACTCCACTTAGATGAAAGGATTAGATTTTAATATAATTGAATGTGTGGTTTTTAATTTATAGTGATTTGTTTGTTGAAAACTCATTCAAAACGTTTTTGATTGATGGTTGTAAAATCGAGAAAATTGGGGATTTTGATTGAGTGATTTGGTTATTGGTTTTTAATGTGGATTTTAAAAAGGGTATTTTCCTAGTTTGTTGGAAAATGTTTTAGAAGTAGTTGTTTTCAATAAAATGGAATGTTCAACGAAATTAAATGTTTCTCTGAAATTGGTTGTTCATTGGTTTTCAATAAATGTTCAGTTCTTTTTCAATGTGTTATCACGGAAATGGATGTATTTGGAATAAGTGTTGTTTGTGTGATTTCCATCTTAACGATCCTATATTAAGGGATGAATACAATTTATTTACAAGGTAACTAACCCGAATTTGGGGTGTGTATCATTGGAACACAAGGTAATTTGACGAGAGACCTCTCATGAGTATGGGACTGTCAAGCAAAGCATGCATGTGTGGGTGTGTGGTGAAGCATAGAATAGTTTTTACAAATCATGATAAGAATTGGTTTTTCTCATTGATTTGTTATTTTTCTAGAAAAATATCTTGTTAAAAATTGGTTTCTTTTATTTTTGTTTCCACTTGGTTGAAAATGGATATTTTGGAACATGTTATATTTTGTTATAAACTGTTTTGGCAAATTATTTTAGATAATATATTTTATATATTTGTGGATAACATTATTATAATAGTTTAGGAGTTGGGATATCATTGGTGATAGATTACTGAGTTGTATACTCACCCCTGCTTTGGAACTTCGGTGCGTTTGCAGATGATATCATCTAAGATAGGGAAGAATCAAATGTTTCCTAGGTTGTTAGCACAGCCTTATGATACATGGGTTCTTAATAGATTTTAGAACTTGAAGCTTGTGGATCATGGAGTCTTGTGGTATCTTGAGAGTATTTATTTTTTATCTGATTTTTTACTTTCATATGTGTTTTATTCTCTATTGTTCAGTATTTTTATATGTTTTTTATATATATTAAGTTGTTTTTTTTATTTTGTTCATTAATCATTTAATGAATGGATAGGTTATGTATTCTTTGTTTAATGGTTTATTTATTAAAGTTTAAATTGTACCCCACATGTATATTAAACCATTATTAAATTATTTTCAGCAATTTCCAACATGGGTATGTCTCTTAATTCCATGAAATGAGCTATGGTACACTCAATTAAATGAGAATTGGTGGGTAATTACATATGGTATCAGGTTGGTCTTTCCATTATTCTATAAATTTTATCACCTTTTTCGGTCCCTTCCAAACAAGTAGTTATCAATATTTTTGGTCTAGGAGATTAAATTATATCTTTTATATTCCTAGGTTTGGAATCATTGAAAGGAGTAGGATTTGTCAGAATGAGAAACGAATAACATATAAGGACATATCGAACCCTCTTATGTTGAACTTAAAGATACCATGCAGTTGGGAAAATAAGTGTTTGGAGACACTTCCAGGAACGTGGAATCTCATAGTCTCGGTTTTATCCAATGAGACGAGCATGAAACGCTTTGTAGAGGACTGAATTCTCACTAGTGCTACATAATATATTTGGAGTGACGAATAATGATATTGTTCAAGGTTTACGTTTTTTAAAAATAAGTAATTTTTTTTCAAATTACATATTTAAAAAAAATGATATTACCTATTTCTTGAAAATAGATTAATTTTCAAAAGCACGAATGAATATTTTAAATATTTTTAAACATAGAATAATTTATTTTCGGATAAAAATGTTTTCATAGTTTATGTGATATTATTTGAAATGTTATTCCATCATTTTATAGAGAAAGTTATTGACGGAGTTTGAGGTTGGTTTAGAAAATAGACTTGGTCGTCATCATCGAAACCATCCTGAAGATGCAGCAGAGAATGTTGTTACACATGAAACATGGGTGAACCATGTTCTGGCATAGAGTATTGTCCATGTTTTTTATTCTGTTGATATGGGGAACTAGAGTAATGATTCAAATTATGTGGATCATACCTTCTAGTTCATGAAGCAATATACATCAAACTTTTTGGTTTATTATGAACTTGAGAAAGCAGAGTTGAGGCCTCATTGGATGAATCGTACATTTGATTTCATCACACACTAATGGAGCTAATGTTGAAGCTGGTGATGTATATTCACAGGGATCTTGAACAAACAATCATGGTATTTTTCAGTGCAGGCTAAATTTGACAATGTCCTTTTATAGGAGTATTTTAAAGAATTATTCAACAAAAAATTCTATCCTCACATATCCATGATCCATAAAACGACGAACTTTATCAGCCTGAAAAAAGAGATTCTCTCTATAACAGATTATGTGTCTATGTTCTTGAATCTAGTGTATTTTGCACAAGAATTCACTGTATGTGCATCCTTGAAGGAACACATCTTCGAATGTGGAATAAGATAGGAGATTCGATTGAACATTGTGGTTCTCTATATTCCAAATTATACAGAGACGATGAATAGAGTAACTATGGATGAATGTGATATCTCAGGATCTATTGTAGGAGGTATGAAAATAACTTAATGAAATGGTGGGAACTCAATCTATTGGAACAAGCATAAAAAGGACACATATTTCGAAGGTGGACGTGGGAATCATAACCAGATGGATTTATCAGTGAACCTTCCACCACAGGCCCAGAGAAAAGCAGTATGCTTTCAATATGGTTCACATGACCACATAAAGTGACAGTGTACAGAAAAACCTAGAGGATTTCATAATTTCCATAATATGGGGTATCTTTAGTGGTATTTTCATAATTCTCAATGGTCAGGTGCTAGATAAACCTCTCACGCATCACAAGCATCTTATCCTTCGACAGGGAGAGGACAGAAAAATCAATGTAATTAGAAGAGCAGAGATAGCCAAGGTGAATCTAGATATACAATGACTCTTCAACTAGGGAAATCTCTTAATGTCAACAAGGAGAATAGTGCAACAATAAAAAATTTGTATATAGATGAGAAGATGTTTTTCTATGATCATCATGGACCATCAATAGTGAGAGGTAATATTATTTTGAATTTGACCATTTTGTAGTCAATCCTTTGTGTTTAGAGAATGTCAAGCCTTCGTGTTTAGAGAATGTGTTATAAGTGTTGGTGAAGTGGAGAAAAAATGATACTTCTCAATTTTGTGCCTGGCTGCCGATCATGTAATACATGATATGGATTGGTTGAAAAGATTTAAGGCTCAAATCTTCTGTTATAGGGGAATAGTTTGTTTTATGACTGAAGAAGCCATCGCGTATATCCTTAGAGGAGAGGGAATGGTAATGAAAGGTGAAATGAACTTTTGGAACCTATGGGGGGAAATATCTCTTACTAGTTGTCATATTTGACCTTGAAATCAATGGAAGAGATTGAGTGAGATAGTTATTATGCAATCATGGATCAATTAACAGATTTATTTCTTGACAACATATCATGGTTACCACCTATATGGGAACTGGAGTATAAAAATAATCTTTATCCGGGGACAAGTCTGATTACTCTTCCATATTATAGGTGGGAACCAAAAGAGATACATGAATAGAATGTGTAGTTGGAGGATCAATAATGAAAGGGTTTCATTCGACCAAGTACATATTTTTGGGCAATAATGATCTAATTATTTACAAAGTAAAATGGAACTCTTCTATTGTGTATTGATTATAGAAATATTAAAAAAAGTTACAATAAAGATAAAATATCCACTTCCACATATTAATGATCTACTTGATCAATTATGGTTAGCTCAATGTTACTCTAAAATTGACTTGCGATTGGGATATCACAAATTCTGAGTTCGTAAGGAGGATATTCTAGAGACAGCTCTTAGAAGAAGATATAGCCACTGCAAATATGTATTCATGCCTTTTGGTGTAAATAATTAACATGTGGTATTTAGAGATTTTATTAATTACATGTTTCAATAATATCTATATTCTTTTGTGGTATTTTTTGTGGATGAAATCTTCAAGTTTTCAATGAAAATGGATGACCTTGATATGCACTTGGAAAAAGTGTTAAAAATTATGAGAGATCACTGTTTGTATGTGAAATTATCAAAATGTGATTTTTTGGATTCATGAAGTATGTTTTCTAGGCCATGTCATTTCTAAATTTAATTTTGGTTGATCATTAAAATATAGAATCTGTTATCTCAATGAAACCAATGAATAATATCTTAGAAATATGAATTTTTTATGGTATAGCAGTTTACTACCAACACATTGTGTGCGATTTATCATGACCTTCTTCGCCAATGATCGCTTAGAAAAATAATAATTCCTCATTTTCAGTGAACATATGGATTACATATGTCATTCCAAGAGCTTAATGTTAATCATTAAATGGAACGTATCATGATTTTTCTAGAATCAGGACACATGAATTATGTGTGTTGAGACACTTCAAGATTAGTTTTTGGTTGTTTTCTATTGCATGTAGACGTTGTGGTTTCTTATGGTTAAAGGTAGTCGAGGGTGTATGTGAATAATTACCCAAAAAATGATTTTGAGTTAGAAAAAATCGTCCATGCATTTAATACCCAGGATCATTATATATTTGGTGAGATATTTATTGTGTTCACAGACCATAAAAGCATGTAACACATTTTCTCACAGTGATATTTGAATATGAGGAAAAGGATATGGTTGTAATACCTCCAAATGATTTTTTATGACTTCATGTACACACAAAGAAAAGAGATTCAGTGGAAGATGCATTGAGAAGAAATACATATATTCAATTGGATAAAAATAAAATGATTATCCGATCATGATGTCAATACATGCTGAAATTCATGTGTAATGGGATGACCGAGGTGATGTTATAGTTTTATTTTTAGCTACGCTTGTTCCTGATTTGGTAATTGTGGTCAAATGGGCACGAACAACTAATGAAGAATGTCTGGTTATTAGTTAAAAACATAAGGGAGGGGCAACCATTGAGGGATGGAAATTTGATGGGAGTTCAATATTCTGATTCAGAGATCATATGGTTGTACCTATGGATGGTCATTAAAAATTTCTTCATGATAACCACCATTCGAGATGGGATATACATCCAGGAGAACATGAGATGTTTGATGTGTTAAAGACCCATTTTTGGTGGAGAGACATTAAAACAATAGTGGATGAGTTCGTCTCGAGGTTCATAACTTGTCAGAAAGTGAAATCATACCATCAGAGACCAATAGGTATGATTCCTTATTTACTTATCCCAGTGTATTAATAAGATCAGATATCAATTCATTTTGTTAAAGGTCTTCAATGAACGGTTTGAAAACATGATGCCATATTGGTGATAGCGGATCATCTTAAAATGTCACCCAATTTCATTCAAATTTGAGAAATCCATACGCGGTTGGATTATTGATAAATCTATATACATGAGGTGGTTAAGTGGAATATTGTGCTAGTTTCAATATTATCAGAAGGAGATCTAATGTCTATATGTCTTTTTATAAATTCCTTACAATAAACCCATGGGAATCATTTGAAAATGAGCCCAACATACTATCGTTAGACTGATGGAAAGTCTAAGAAGACAATAAAAATGATTAAATTATTGTTATAGGCTTGTGTAATTTATTATAATGGAATAAGGGAGGAGAATACACCCATGGTGGAGTTCTCATACAATAAAAGCTATCAGGACTAGATACACATGGCCCCGTTTGAAGCATTGTATGGGCGTCCTTGTTGTTCTGCACTATACTTGGTGGAAACAGGTGGAACATCACTACATAGACCAATCCTTGTCCAAGAAACAATGGGGAAGATCCAACTAATAAGAAATATTATGGAGACGACCCATAGGAATCAGAAATCATATGCATTTTACCGTCATATTCCATTGTCCTTCCTTATGGATGATCATGTATTCTAAAAGATGTATCTGATTAATGGACATCATAATTATGGGAAGTAAGGAAATTTTCCTCCTATATAAATTTTCCCCATTGATATATTTTGATAGGTTGGACATGTGTCATATTAGTTGGTACTACCACCAAAGATTAGTTTGGTTCATAGTGTGTTCTGTGTTTCTCAGTTGAAAAACTAGCAGCTTGAAACTTCCCATTGGATTAGATTGGATAACATTGACCTAGAGTCAGATGATTCATTGATACATATCTTGGTACAAATTGTAGATAATAAATGTAGAGACTTGAAGGTGAAAATCATCAGTCTGGTGCAGGTTTTATGGAAACAAGCTCAGATTAAGGAAGAGACTTGGGAACATGAAATTGAAATTAAATATCAGTCTCTAGAACTTTTTTTGATGGGTGAGGGTTTTCAACATTTAGATGATAGAAAGACCAATGGTGGGGATAATTATTTACCCAATAGTTTTTATAATGTAATCATTACTCGATGCTTTTTATGGTTATAATGTTTAATGTTGATGGATGGGAGGGATGAGAGATTATAAGAGTATCTTTTGAGGAAAAATGGAATTCGCACTGGCGACACACGATATGACTAACTGTGCAGAAAAACCGTGTGTAACATTCATCTTGAGGTAGTGGCTCCAGCATGGTTGGATCATGGTCAGGGAGACCGTGCAAGGAATCTGTCTAGGTATTAACTATCACATGGTTAGCATATAGTTTTCCTAATCGTTCCAACTATTTGTGTGGATGGTTTAACTGATATCCTAAAATAGTTTATGTTATGAATTTTTTCCTCAATGTGGATCGTTTTTTTATCTAAGAAGTGTTAACTCAGTATTTCAATATTTCTCTTCCCAATGTAGGTTCTCTCATCAACTATGGGGTGATTTGAACGATTCCCAAAGTGAATCAAAGAAGTATTCTTAAGGTATGCAATCTTTCTTCTTCATTCTTGATCGGTGTCTATGATTTACTTATATGTACTTCTCATATTCATTTGGATTTATAGATATATGGTCTTTATGTGTAGATATGGGTTTTTGGATGACAAATATTATGTGATTTGGTCTTGATCTTTCTATAATAAGAGATCTAAGGAGGGTTCTTAGAGAATCAACCCTGTATTCTTGTATGATTGTCGTTCATTGGGGTTTTCGTCAAAACTGTTGAGATAAGAGTATTATTTATCTAATACACATAGTGTAACTGATAATAATGATTTCAAATTGTATGTGTGGAGTTGAATTTATTATGATTTGGTTGTTGAAAATTATTTGGAATCTTTCTCGAGTGATGGTTCAGAAATATGGAAAATTGGGGATTTTAAATGAGTGATTTGGTTACTGGATTTAAAATGAGGATTTCTAACAAGGTATTTTTCCTCGATTGTTGACACATGATTGAGAATCATATGATTTCAATAAAATTGAATATTTATTGAAATTAAATTTTCTTTTAAATTGGTTGTTATTTGATTTGAAATAAAATTTTAGTTTTATTGAAATGGGTTTTTGTCGAAATGGAAGTACTTTTCATAAATGGGGATAGTGTGAGTTCACGCATAACTATCCCTTAATAAGTGAAGAGTAACATTGGGATATAAAGAACATGACCCTCGATTGGGGGAAAGTGTAATTGGGACACAAGTTAATTGGACGAGAGACCACTCATGAGTACAGAACTGTCAAACGAATCATGCATGTGTGGGTTTGTGGTGAACTATTAGATGGGTATGACAAATGATGATATGAATTCGTTTTGATAAATTGAATAGTTATTTTACATGATAATAACTATTATTTAAATTTTATTTATTTAACTTTTTATCACTTGGATGCAAACAGTTTTGTTGGATGTTGGTATATATGGATATAAACTGTTTTGGTGAATTTTTTCCTATATAATGTTTTATATAAATTTAGATAACTTCTCAATCCTAGTGGCGTTAATTTGATAGTCATTGGGTAAAATATACATTGTTTTATAATAACCCATGCATTTGCACATTAGTGGTTTTGCAGATGTTATCTTTCAAAATATGGGGAAAGGTAATGTTTCTCATGCATTTAGCATTACCTCATGATTCATGGGTTTTTAGTTGATTTTGGTGTTTGTTTATAGTGGAAGATTTAGTCTTGTGGTATTTTGAGAGTCATTAATTGTTAATACTGTATTTACTTTTATACTTGTTTGGTCATTCATTTGTTCGCACATTGATGTGGTTTTGAGATACATGAAGTTGTCTAGTGATATTTCATTTGTTCATGCATCATTTAGTGAATGGATTGGTTATGGATTTAGGTTCAATGGTTTATTTATTAAAGGGAAAATCATCCCTAAAATTTATGTTTAACACTTCAGAATTTATTTCCTGCCCCTGGCATCTTCAGGATTAACTTATGTCCAATAATGATTCATTGTACTCTCAATACAATGAGAATTGGTGGGTCGTTACAATATCAAATATTTTCTATTAGGAATAAACATGGATTTAAAAAATTATTTTCCAACCATGCTCCTACCCAATGGGATATTTTTTCCATTACAAAATTCCCTAGAAGAGTTTCATGATTTATAATGACCGTTATCAAACTATGAACCTCTCCAAAATTCTTAAAATCATTCCAAAAATAATCCAAACCATTGGAACCTCAACTAAATAATTTATATAAAAAAATATTTAAATATCATAATCCCGGGTTTTTGAATTCACCCCACCATTGGACATTACATCACTATAGTATTTAGAACAACCAATTACTGAATAGATTTTGTCCCATTAATCAAACAGTTCCTTCTGATGCTCCCACATTTGTTCTGAAATATGACCTTGTTTCCATAAATCCTTCCATAGACTAACACTTTTTCCATGAAAAACATTCCCTTTTCTATCAATAAGTCACATTGGAAGATGTACCAATATGTCATCCAGATCTAGGCATACATTATCTCATTTAATCACATATTCAAGATTATCTTGATACGTCTTCAATTGAAATACATGAATTGCATTACGTTGTAAACTAAAAATTTGTGGAAATGTAACCCAACATTCCATCTCACCACCCCATTAAATTATCTCAATATTTGAATTGTATTGAGGTGATAAATTTATTTTATCCCAAAAAGACTATTCCAAATCCTTTGATACATTTTCAGAAACAAATAATCAGTATCCATAAATGAATGAGACAATCAATGATGATCCCGAAATGACTTGTGATGAATCTAAGTCATCTCCATCCATTTCTTGGTCAACTAAATCTTTTATATTTTATCTTATATAATGATTGGTACAAACAGTGAGGTCTCACATGTTTCCAATGAAAAAAGTATAAATTGGTAATGACACTCATACAATGCTTCAATAAGATCGATGTGCATCGAGGCATGAAATTTTTTGTTATAAAATAACACAAGTAATTGAATGATATCATCCCATGATCCATAAAAATAAATTATAAAATCTTTAATCAAGTATTTCAATGTTTTCATCATCAATTCATATTTTCCACAAATCCGAGTATTTAACACCATTCTAAAATCTAACTGAGTGCTAAGGGAATGAAACAATGAATTATAGAAACATGGTGTAAACCTCATATCATAGTCCGAAACAATCAAAAAAATAACACGTATTATGTTTTAAAATTATTGGAAATAGTTTCTGAGAAGTCCTCCACTATATAAGATTTATTAATTGGGATGAAATGGGCCAACTATGTAAGATGTTCCACTATAACCGATATGGTATCGTGTTTTAGAACCGTCCTTGGGATACAGATATTAAAATTCATGGGTATTTATTCTTTTCCAATTTGGAATATGTAATGAATATATAATTACCACTAGAAACTGGTGATTTACAGTAATATTTTGACATGTGAGGCCTCTCATAACAAACTCACCCATCATTATTTTTCTACAAACCATATGAAATTGTGCATTCAATTCCTTATAAATTTTATTATTTGATGATGAAATCCCTTCTTGAAGGATTATAATAATGAATAAGTTATTCTAAAAAAGACATTGGTACAACCATCAGATTTCAAAATAATTGAATTTAACACCATGACAGTTCAATCCCTAAATTGTATCCTCTTCATAGTGTTTTAACTTAATAGAATAAAATTATAAATCAAATGTTTGTTCCTCTTTATCCTTATCAACCAAATTATAAATGAATTAATCCTAGAAAAAAAACCACAATACATCTTCTATTTTGAAAATTCTTGTGCATGTTACCTATCCACAATAAAGGATACCACTTATATAACGCCTCTTTCACCAACATCCATCATAAATTTCATCTTAACACATCAACCACCAAATTTCATTGGTGCAGTGTATAAATTAAATCATATAATAAAATTAAGTAATAAGTTTTCCATCTTACATGTCTCATATTCAATTATCTTTAATAAAATCTGTTTAAAGACTGATGATCCACAGACACAATAAAATCATGACAAATTTGGAATTGAACCATGATTTCAAATCATATAATACAATATGAAAATATATATCATGTGTTTTGTGGTTATTATTATTAATATATAACAACTATGATCCATAAGAAATGAAATGATCTCCAGACATGAGATGAAATGCCAAAGGTGATCCTAGAGAATCAAAACACAAAACATAACATTATCTTGATTTCTATAATATCAGGATATGTGTATATGTAATGTAAAATTAATCTATTGAAATAATTTTATCATTTATAAATACATCATAATGGATCTTTTATCCCTCTAATGATATGATGGGTGAAGCTAGTCATGAAAATACTTACAAATAACTGATAATTACTACCTAATATAAGGAAGATGTATATTTTGATGAAATTATTTTGTGGTTTCAAAGACATCACATCTTCTATCTTTTTTGGATCCATAAAAATAAATATTATATATATTAAAAGTCCAAGTAATCAAACCCCTTGTATCCAAAAATCACGCATTGAATTTTTGGCATTAAACTGATGTTCTCACAAGATTCCCATTATTTTCAACATGTGCTTCTCATTCATAGAACTTTACCTAGACTATAATGGTATGTCCACAAAAAACACCACCAAAAAATAATCAAGATACCTTAAAAATATTTGATTCATAAATTCCGTAAAATTAATTGGTGATTTCGTAATATCAAAATGTTTAACCACAAAATCGTATTGGACATATCTACTCCCTGTAAATGTCTTTAGAATATCCTCATTATGAACTAGATATTAATGATATCCAAAACCCAATACAATTTTATAGAACCACTGTGATCTGAAAATATTATATAATAGACCATAAATTCAGGGATGTTGATACCAATTGTTTATCAAAATATGGTTATCCTTACAATCATCAACAATAAAAGGAGTGTTCTATCTTCTTTTTTCACAACCTGGATTGATGCCACATAAAGAGATTCACTAGGATGACTAAAACTCTAATTTCCAAAACATTAAAGTTTAAATTCAATTACCTTAATTTTTTGGTGATATTTGATAATATAAAGTGGGATAGGACTAGTCCATGGTACGCGATCAACCATAATCTCCACTTCTCTTGTCGGTGAAAACCCTTATAATTTTTTAGAATAAACATTAGGAAAACTGATCAATAATTCATTAATAATAGTTATCCCCATTACCATAATTTGATGCCAAGGTAAATATACAAACATGTATAAGATTATTCAAAATTCTTGTGCTAGAAGTTATTTTTCAACTGTTTTTACATTAGGGTCTCCTCGATGGTAATGAATTACACTGTCAACAGTTGAAAAACTAACTCATCAGGTATGAAAGTTGATGTAATATTGGAACATTATTAAAAAATACATAAACATAATTATATCATATAAAACCATCTCAAGCATAGTAATATTCTGTACTAACATTTCTTCATCAATAGTTTTTAAACACATATATTCACAAAATGGATTAACATTCATTTTAAGGAAGAGGATTTTTATGTTTTAAAAGAAAAGGAATTATCTCAACAATAAAACCCGTAAGATCAATGAAATGATAATTATTAATGGAATGGGATGTACTCGTATGAGATAAATCTTTTATTATATTATAATTCAATGTAATGGTACCATTCCATTACCTCTTTCTCAAAATACAACATCTAAAATACAACAAAAACGTACATGAAGATTGTGAGTGTAAAACTCTTTAGTATTTTTCCAATGAATTTCCCTCTCATGAAAATATATTAGAACATGTTTATCATAATTATATATTAAAAATTAATAGAATTTTTTAAAAATAGTTTATATCAGAAACCAAAACAAATTTTTTGGAAAACAGTTTTCCATGGAATTGAATCAATTGTGTCATTAAAATAATTCCGTAGTCCATTTTTAATAACCCATTCCATTCCACACATACACTATAAATATCCACCCTTATACATTTAATAATCATGATAAAAGTCAATAATATTACTCCAATTTAAATCAATGATATTTTTGGTATTAATGATTTAGAGAATTAGTTCATAACATATACACATCAGATTGAATATTACTATTAGACACTTCTACTCACTATCCATTTTCTAAAAAAATAAAAAAAAATAAACAGGTTTTCTTTCATGATTTATATAGAATCAATTTTTATAGATCCCATAATTGATTCTATTCTTCATTAAGTCCTTTTATTTTCATAAAACATGTGATCAGTATACAAATATTAGTATGGGATACACATAGAAGGAAAACTTTTAGTCCAAGGATAACAGGACAACCATGAATACTAAATCATAATGTAATACATTTCAACATTAAAAATAATTAAATGTACTTCACTAAATATAACCTCATTTCATAACCTTTTTGTAACCAAAGGAAGACCGTAAACCATTGAAATATAAATATAACATATAAAGGTAATAAGGGACATACACATACGTAAATGAAATAATCATTTTGTCGAATTCAACACATATGACTAAATAGAATTGCCAAACATCCGACTTCCATAACTAATTAATTGGAGGTTATAATGTAAACAGTAATCCTTTGTTTATCATAGAACCACCCATCGTTGATTTATCATGTAGCCACCCATCTTTTTATCACATAACCACCCATAAAATGTTCATATACCATTGTATAATCATAACACATAAAATATTTCAATTATCAACAATTCACTCCTAAAATGTCATTTTCAATCACAAGTGATCATTTCAAGATAATAAAATAGTAAATACACATTCAAAACCATTTTCAATACCACTATTTACCAAAATGGAATATGAGATTACTTTTCTTAAAAAATAATTATGGATTATAGACGAATCCAAATATCAAATTATAGTTAAGGTTGAAGAGAATTTATTTTCACTGCATATGTTAAAAACATTCCTTTTCGTCAATCAGTAAAATGATTCATAGAAAATGATTCCCTTTGAATTAAATTAAAATTTAATGGCATTTATTATACCCCGTATAAAACATGGTGGTGTATATTATCAAAATATGCATCAATGAATAGATATTGAGATGAAGTCCCTTTCCTTGAGTCCAACCGGTCACATACAATCATTATGTTCCTGAATAATAATCATATGTTAATTTATACATTCATGAGAACTTTTTACAAGTTTATTAATAATTTTATATCACTTATTACTATATTATTAAAATTACATAATTATTTATGTCAATATCATTAATTCTATCAATATTTGGTACTTGAGTTGAAAGTGAACTAGTTATGATATAAATTGTCCATGTATTCAAAAGTACATTGTATCTATAATTATATACATGATTTAAATATCATATATATATAGTACATATGTATTTATAATAGTCCCTAACATTTGTATATAATAAAATAAATGAACCATCCATCGAGACGGTAGGTCGTACATATACATGAACGCTACATTTATTTATTTGTCATATTTAATGAATAATAATAATACTATATAAATTTATATTATAAAACCTATATTCTATTTATGTCATTTATTTCATATATTTTCAGTAAAACCATTCTTTATATGTTCCATGTATAGCATTAATGATTCATATAACTTTCAGGGGAGATAGTTCACACTTCCTCAAATGAAATTATCATATTTAAACATCATAAAAATTATCAATATTTGTTTATATAAAAACTTCAAAATAATGGAGACAATATAAATATAATATATATAAGATATAAATATAGTTTTCTCATAATGGACACTAATAGAGGAGGTTGGATAAAATTTAACTATCGTTGTTTCATGCGATAGTAGTTCACCATACACAGATATAGTATGTTTGTATCCACTAGAGTGGGGTGTTTGTATGTGTAGGTCTAATAATTTTCATAAGAACATTATAGTATATTAGGGATAATATTGTTGTTATGAATTAAAAAATAATAAGATAACATGGAGTATATATGGAATATAAATTATTATAACTTGAGGGAAGACTTTACCTCTAAATCATGTAATTTTTTTATTTGTGCTAAAAGGGTTTCTGAATTGCCTTTTTGCAAAGGATAGGATACATAGAGGAAGGAAGAGAATTTGGGTGCTTATTTGAGCAAAATTTGATGAACCGTGGGGATTTAGATGTTTTGGTAGGTGGGTATAAGTGATATAATTTTATAAGAGAGGGCGGGGGCACGTAAGAAATCCCTGGAAATATTTTTTATTATAAATTAAATTTCAATTAGAAATGGTCCAAAACTAATTTAATCCTAATATACGATGATTTTGGTACTAATCACAGTCATAAAATAATTTTTACATAATTTTTGAATATCTTGTTTATCCATATTATTTTGGTTTAACAGTTATTTCACCTTTTTTTAATCATATAGTGATATAATGTTATTTACAAATTATTGGTTAATTTAATTACCATATCATGTCAAAAAACCCAATTAATGTAATTTATGACAATTTTTATGTTATATAAATAATTTTCCCAAATAACATATTTTTACTAATTGAATATCATTTAATATAGTATATTATATTTTAATTAATGAATTATGTCAATTTTTGACGCTATTCATACATGACTTTTTTTCAAATTCATAACATGTTTATTCATTAGAAAAAATTGAATGAATAATAAAATTTCATATTCACCTATATAATTATTGAATGAAATTAATTATGTCAAATATTATTTATATTAAAATTTATAATATCATTTTTTGAATCCTTTATTAATGAAGAAATCACTCAATCATCCTTATGTCAAAAATAAAATTATTTATTTATGTATAAAGACATTAAATATAATACGATAATGTGGAAAAAATTAATAGATTTATAATGAATATTTTTAGTCAAATAGATCTGTTATATAACACAATATTTAACTTTTTTAGTAAAATATTCAGTTTTATGATATGTTTCTTTTTACATGGAATTAATTATTCTAAGTTGTCATGATCACATACAATTGGATCTGTGGTGCACCAAAGTTTTTCAAAGGATTACCATGGTCATAAATATCGCATAAAATAATATAAGAGTATGTTTTAGAGTAGTTTTATATTATTATAATTCTATTTTTTAACTTTATTTTCAATATATACAATTTAACCATGGTAAATTAAAATAATTACTGAATATAAAATTCATAATGTCAACAAACTCACTATTTAAGAAATTTGGACCTTTTGAATCTAAATATTTAATCCATTTTTACAAAATAAATACACATAATTGGAATAAATTAATTTAAAATTAATTCTCATTGTCAAAACCTAAAAACTTGTTTTTAAGAAAAAACCACTATCAAAATATTGACATGTGTTCAGGTCCAATTTAAAATCAAAATTTCATTAAATTACAAAAAATTGGATAAAATGATAAACAAAAATTATCTTGTTAAACATTAAAACTAATTACATGAACAATTTAACAATAAAAATTAATTAAATAAAATGTCTATTTTGAATTAAAGTTCATTATTTTTCAATATTCCTAAAACTATGAATTTCATCAGAAAATATCAAAATTTCATCCAAAATATATTTTTATTCCTCTCTTCTAGTGAATAAGTTCATTTTTTAATATAATACATATAATGTTGTAAAAAACAAATTTAAAAAGGGATCCCCATTATATGGGGGTAAAACTGTATTTTTGGAAAAATAATTCTTTTATATGAAAAATTGAATTTCTTATTATATCATATCTAGAAAAAATATAAGATGAATTTAAAATAATACCTTTAATATATAAATTTTATTTTTTCCATTAAATAAATATCCATAAAGGGTGATATGATTTTATAACACACTTATTCTCTTTTTAAATATGTTTTCATAAAAACACAACATTTATAGTCAATCTATATTTTATTCCATTTATATTTTTTTGGTAACCAATGAATATTTATATAAAAATACACAAATCATATTTTCAATATTTAGTGAATATTATTCATTCCTTATATTCTACAAGCTAGATTATATTAGTACCATTTAAATATCTACAATTAATTATGCGTTTAAATTTTTTTAGCATATCATGTATGATAGTTGACGCAATGTTTCTTTTTTAATAATTATGATGTTACATAATTCCCCCCTTAATGAAATTATGTCCTCACAATTTAGAATTATTCCCTTGAAACATCATTAAAAAAATCCCACATTGGGAAAATGGTTAATAAAACAACAAATTAAAAGAAATAAATAGAAGTACAATGGTCACCTGAGATAACACATATTAGTTTTCCATGTATGAAAACATGGATATTGAAAAAAAGAAGATATCATGTTATGATGCAGTGTGATATAAAAACTTTTTAGGAGAAATTTAACAACCAGATAACCCTAAACAACTAATGGGTTAAATGTTCATAAATTTCACAGTTGGAAAATTAAATAGAAAACATTTTTGTTTTAAGTTTATTTTTCATAAAGATGACAAATTATTTTACTAGTAGAATATGTACATAAGGAAACATAATTAACATTAATGTTGGTTTTATTTCATTAATATATATCTACCAAAAATATATATTTTCTCCAAATGATGCGTATTGAAGATAACTTCATCAAACCTGAAGCGCTGGAATAAATCTATTGAGAATATCATAGTCCAAAAATGATGAACTATGATTTTCCCCTATCTTTATATAATAACACAAAAAAAGTTACAAAAATATCAGTTAATCCCCCAAAAGAATTATACATTATAAAAGGATGTGCAACTCTTAATCTCTATTATTCAGTAAACAATAACATATGTTCATGAATGACCAAACAATAAACAATCACCCATTAAATTCTTCAAAATAATAAAAATGAAAATTTAAACCCACTATTCGAAAGGATATGATTGTGAATAATTCCATGATAAATCTACAAATTCATCATTTAATAAAATTGACTACTCTTAAAGTCTCATATTTAAAATTAAATAACTTTATCAGATATTCGTCATGATATTTTAATTATTTACATAAATAACCCAAATATCAATGTGTCCACAACAATAACAATGAATCCTAAAAAATCAAAGATTAATCCAGAAATTAATTCCCATAGAATTCTATTTTACATTGGCAAATTTTGTTTCTAAAAGAGAGAACGTCATCGAAATTTACATTTATCACATAATCACAAACAAAGTTTCTTATTCTAAGGATATCCAATTGATAAAAAATAAGTTCCCAAATATACATACTCTTGATTTAGTAAAACATTTTTCTAGTAATTCATACTACAATTCCCACAACCTTTCCTGACACGACAGGTTCTTACCCATATTATAGGTTACCAATTCAAAACTCCCAAAAATAACCCTATCATGTTATAAAATCAATGTATATATATTACCTCTCATTTTCATTCCAAATCATAATCACCATAACATCTTAATTCAGTAATAATTCTATACATTGGCCTTTTCTAACCTCTATGGGAAAAAATAAAATTATTCTCAATAGAATGGAAATCATTAATTGATAAAGGTGACCACCTGGTTTCATCATCATCTTGTTCAAGTAAATAGAAGGTTCATTAATTGAAACAATTATTTAGAGATTCATAAAAATTATTTCATTCCTATATCCAAATACACCTTGTACAACATGGGTCATATTGGTGTTCATAAGAAATTAATTTAGAAAAATAATTCTGTATGACATATAATTTTAAAACATATGATATAACATTTTGTAACACTTCTATAATGTGTTTGAATTGAAATCATCAATCAATGGTACTTTTAATATAACATGATTATGTACTGATAGACTAAATTTTAAATGATAATATATTTAGGTGGTGCAAGGGACTCCTTCATCATCACCTTTTTCAAAATCATAACATGCTTCAAAATCTTATGATAAGGTAAAATATTTGATAACTAACTTGATAAAATTTACCTTTCATGAAAGCTTATGAATATTGATAAAATTGGATTTGAGTCAATAAAACCCATGATTTAGTACTGTATCAAGGTATAATAGAAGTGTTTGAAATCTCAAACCACTAAATACAAGGGATTTGTATGATAGAAGGAGTTTGATAATCATCTAGACATGACGTTGAAATAATTAGCGCAAGTTAGTCAATTGGAATAGATCAGAATGTTGATTGATATCGTAATACTTCAATATGTAACTAGATTTATACGATCTGAAAAAAAATATTAAAATAGTTATATAACTAAATTAATAGACATAGAGATTAACCATGTTTTTAACAAAATCTATTAATCCCTAAAGTTTTCTAAATCATGATATGATGCCAACTATAAGGCCACAACCTTAAGAATTAATTATTCTTAAGAGAAGTCAATAATTTGACATAACTTCACATCGAATATTCATTATGTTTTAGAGCATTATATAATTAAGTTATAACATATACATAATTATTTAACATTACATGTAGACACTTCTAATCACTATCCATTTTTTTCATAAAACATAATCACTTTAAAAATATACATGTTTTGTTTCATGTTTAAAAACGTATGACATGTCTTTGTTCACATCCTTGACTTTATTCTTATTTATGTCTTGTGAAAAACTTTTCAAAACATGGGTAGTTTATAAAAATATTACTAATGGATACACAATGTATAATAACTGTTTGTCTTGGGTTTACATGAAAACAATGAATACTTTATCATAATGTAATACTTTTTACCTTTATGAAGTAGTAAATATAAATCAATGAATATATTCTCATATCACACCCATTTTTTATTAAAAAGACTATCATAATATATCTAAGAAAACATATAACAAATAAATATAACTTTTTACATTAACATATTTAAATGGAAAACAATATGGCCGACATCCACACATATCACAAAGTTGACTAGCCAATTGACCAACGTCCATACACAATGAATGGTTTGTTATAACAGAACCACATTTCTTTGACTTATCACATAACTACCCATCATTCGTATATCACATATCCACTTATAATTTTATTATCATGTAACAACTCGTCTAATGTCAATGTACTATTATATGATTATAACACATTAAATATTTCATTTTTCAATATTTCACCCAAAAAATTTCATTTACAATGACAATAGATCATTTCAAGATGATAAAATATTAAATATACTTCCAAAACCAATTAAAATACCACATCACCCAAAAATAGAGTATGTAATATTTTTCTATTAAAAAACATTTTAGCTTTGAGAGGAAATGAAATATCGAAGAATGGTTACGACGACAAACAAGTAATTATTACCACTTACATTATAAAAATTACTTTTTTTTGTTTATAAAAATGATTCATGTAATTTTTTTTCTATTGAATGAAATTAAAATTAAAAGGGGTTTAATATACACCATATAAAAGAAGGATATCTATATTAACAAAATACACCTCAATGAATGTATATTGAGAAGAAGTCCCTTACCTTGAGTTTGACTCATCACGTACAATTGTTATGTACATAACAAATAAAATTAGGTTTATTTATACTTTCTTGATAACATTCCTCATTTTTATTGTTCATTTTATATAACTAATTACCATGTTTTAAAAATTTCATTATTATTTATATTACTATCATTTTTTTGTCGATATTCAGTGCGTGAGTTAAAAAAGAACTTTCTTTCATGTAAATTGTCCATGGTGTCAAAGGTACATCATCTAAAAAATAAAATTTAGGATTTAAATATCATATATATCTAGTATATATGAATTTTTAATATTCGATAACATTTGCGGAAAATAAATTCCATGCACAGTTCGTCGAGATGGTAGGTCTTGCGTATGCCTGAAATCTAATATATTTTCTTTGACATATTAAAAGAATGTTAATAAAATATTATAAATGTATATTATAATAAAATTAGTATATTTATGTCATTTATTTTATCATAGGTTTAATAAATCAATCCATCATAAGTTTTTTGTATAGTATGAACGAGTCATGTCACTTTGAGTGGGTGGCAGTTCACACTTCCTCAAATGAAACTATCCTATTTACACATCCTGGAAAGAAAAATGGTATGTTTTATATAAGAATTTTAGAATCACAGAGACAATTTAAATATAAAATATATCGTATATAAATATAGTTCCATAATAACTAACACCATGAGTGATGGTAGGAGAATATTGAAAAATCGTCTTTTCATGAGGCAGTAGTTCTCCATACACATAAACTATATGTTCATATATGTGAGATGGATGTGTGTATAAGTGTAGTTAGAATCCATCTCATAAAAACATTATAGTATATTTAAGATGCAGTTTTTCTTATGTAATAAAAAATATTAAGACAATATGGAGTGGAGAAGGAACATTAATGAAATGAACTTAGGAGTAGATGTTAACTCTAAATCATGCACCTTCTTTTTATTTGAGCAAAAATGCTTTCTTGAATTTGTTTTTTCCCGAGGAATGGAATCTAGGAGTAAGTGAGTGATTTTGGGAGTTTTATTTGAGTATATTTTAGATGATTCATGCGGCATGAGAGGTGTGAGTACGTGGGTAGAGTGGGTAACCTTTTATAAGAGGGAGGAGAGTCACTTTAGGAAGGTAGAGAAATATTATTTTATTATAAATTAAATTTTAATAAAAAAATCTCAAAAGTTTATTAATTGAAAGATAATATTTTTTAACACCCATTATATAATAATATTTTATCATGATTTGATTTTTTAACCTTATCTTTTTGGTTTAACCCTTATTTTTCCTTTTTAAATCATATAATGATATCATGTTATTTACACATTTTTGTATAATGTAATTACTATATCTTGTCAAAAAAGACATAAAATTTCAATAATGACACATTTGAAGTTATCCTAAATATTTTTCAAAATATTAATTTTTTGGAATTTCATATCATTTAATTAATTATTTTATATTTTACGTTATTAAATATGTCAGTTTTTTGACACTATCGTACATGATTTTTTTACAAATTCATAACAATTTTATTCATTAAAAAACATTAGATCAATACAAAACATTCACATAAAACAAAATATTTATTTTATGAAATTATATATGTAAAATAATATTTATTTTAAAATTTATAATATAATATAATTTAATTCTTAATTAATTATGCAATCATTGAAAATGATAGTGTCATAAATAAAATTATTTATTAAATGTCTACAAATTATCAATAAAATACCATTATGTAGGAAATAATTTTATATTTCTAATGTATATTTTTAGTAAAAGATATTAGTTTTATTACACAATAGAAAAGATTTTTTTTATTAAAATGAATTGTTTAATGTTATATTTCACATTAATTTAAATTAATTATTACAACATGTCATTATCATACCCATTAGGATATGCGGGGTACCAAAATCTACATAATGATGCCCATGGTAAGAAATATCACAATATATATGATTACAACATGTGTTAGGGTAGTTTAATATTATTATAATATTATTTGTTACCCATATTAATCTTATTTACAGCTTAACCATTGTATATAAAAATATTTACTAAAGTTTTTATTGATAATATCAACAAAATGAAAAGATCTCATTTAAAACAATTCAATATTGTATTAATAATATAGAATCCATTTTTCCAAATTCAATGTTGAAAATCTTATGAAATTAATTTAAAATTAATTTTTGTTCTCAAAACCAGAATGTAGGTTTTTTAGAAGTAAAAACTATCAAATGAATGACATATGTTTATGTCAAATTTAAATTTTAAATTTTATAAAATGTCCAAAATTGTATTAAATGATAAAAAAAAAATCTAATTATACATTAAAACAAGTTAAAATAAAAATATATCTATATAAATAAATTATATGAAAATGAAGTTTCTAATTAAAATGCATTATTTTTCAGTATTCATCAAAATATGAATTCAATCATAAAAATAAAAAAAAATCAACGAAAGTAATATTAATGTACCGATTCTAAATAAGATGTATATTTTCTCAAATATAACATATAAAGGTGTCAAAACCTAAATTTAAAAAGGATTCACCATCAAAATGTGGTAAAACAGCATTTCTAGAAAAAACTACCTTTAACTGAAAATTTGAATTTATTCTAATATCATATCTAGAAATAATATAAGGTGAATTCAAATCATTAAAATGAATATATAACATATATATTTCATTAAATAAAAATCCATAAAGGTTGATATGATTTTATAATATAATTATTCTGTTTTTAAATAGGTTTTCATAAAAACAAAAACATTATATTCAATAAGATTTATTATAATTTCTGAAAATTCTGTTAAAAAATGAATCATTATTTAAACATTTGTAAATCATATATTCATAATTGTCTTGATACAATTCATTCCATAAATTAAAACTTCTCATTTATAATGGTGACAATTAAATAATAATATTTAGTTATTCATTTGTGCTCAATGATGAATATCAAGTACGCTATTGAACATTGTGTTTCTTTCATAATACTCAGGATAATACATACAATCATGGGTACAATAATTAAAATATCAATATTTATGAGTGGACAAAAACTACATTAAAAAATACATCACTTGGTGAAACAATTTTATGGGGGTGTGTTCAAGCCCTTATCTATCCCATTTTTTCAGAGACAATTCATTCAATCATCCATCCCAAATGCACACAAACAGACACCGTTGATTTATTAAAAATTCCAAGAAACAAAAATGTTTTATAATTATTTCAATAAAAACTTTTTTTATTGAAAAAATTTTTCATACAATATTCCATGAATTAAATCTAAACAACAATATTAATAAAAACATTTTAAAATCATGTAACAATGTTCACTTTCCAAAAAACAAAAAATTTCTTCAATTTCACAATTCATCACTAATGGGGATTTCTTTAAAGCCTTTCATATCAATTACATAATTAAACTATAAAAAATAAATCAATTTTAAATACATATTTCAGGTTCTATTTATGAATAATTGGGATTACAACCACATAACATGCAAACATCATAGAAAACTAAGAATTACATAAACTCATCAATAAACTAGATTTGGTCTTCAAAATATGATAGCTGATCTTGTTTCCTTTAATAAAAAAATCCCATCTCATCATGAGTGATATCAAATTCCATATATATATATATCCCCAATTTATTAGATAAACTATTCCATGAACATGAATTAAATAATTTTTAAAAATAAGATGTACCTCTATAATTTACAGATGAATCTTGGCATGCTGTGCAATTTTATTCTCCTAGGATCACCATTAGTTCTAACGCAATTTTCACTCCATTAAGTAGAATAATGGAGGTATCCTTACTGAATAATTAGTGTAAACACATTATGTTAAAGTTATTATTCAGATTATATCTTAAATTTATGGATGGACACCTATATGTTGCACGGTTATGTCACACAGTTGGAAAAATTATTCTGCAACAATGTATATAATACTTCCTTAAGACACCCCTCCAATAGTTTGCTCACATGATTAGAAAAATAGTGTTCCAACCACGTATTGGATACTCTTTCAAATGATAGTGGTTACACACATCTTCTCATATGTATCCCCATGATTTAGAAAACCCATGTTCCAACTGTTCACCTCCCAAGTTCCCTTTATTTTTATTTTAATGATTTTAGGAGGAATGTCACGGTTTTTCTAAACAAGATCACACTGTGAACCTCCATACATTCCAAAAAAATCATTCAAAACTCTAATAAACCTACTAGAACTAAAATAAAATTAAATATGTTATATAAATTAGAAAATAAATTATCAAATACCTTAAATATAGTTTCCTCTTTAAATTAAGATGAGATATAGTCCAAAATATCTTTGATTTTACATTTTTTATCCATCATTTTCCTTATATGTAAAAATATAATTTATATATATTAGAAAACTTTTTATTATAGTTAATTTATAGATTAGAGAATTTAGAGGTCAATAAATAATATAAGATTTAAAATTATATCTAAAAATGCTTACATTTGATATATTTATTATATTAAGAACATATCCATATCATCTTAATTTTATTATTCATTTTGGAATAATTTTTCATCAAATATATATATATATATTATCTTACTTCATATATTTCTGATAGCGGTAGTTAATGATATCTTATAGTAAGTAATAGTTTATAAAATTATAGAAAATCTATAAAAATACTATCATTTGAAATTTTAATTATATATGGTTTTAAATATCAACCACAAACCATTAATGGGTCACAAAATATTTTAATGTATATTTTCATTACAACTAAAATGAAAAAAATACTAATATCAGAATAATTTTCAAATTTGTAAAAAGTGAGTTAAATATAAGTGATAAGGGTGAAAACATCTTGTAAACATTCCCTTGAATTAATGATTCAGAGGATTTTGAAAAAAAAAATCTTATTTTAGAATTTTATCATGTTGGATCCATTTTTAAATGAAAATATATTTATTATAAATTAGTTATTTATATATTTACAATAGTTCTAATACCCTTACATGGAAGGGGATTCTTATCTTTGTTATTCCTCATTCATTTTTTTCACTTATGCTCAACCAATCCATCCCAAAATCCCTTCTTAAAATAAATAAATATTTCTTAATGGCCTTTTAATAGTAGTAAATCACGTCATTTATTGATTAATGTGTAAATAAAAATTTGGTATTCTCATCAAGAGTTAAATAATGAACTTTGTCAAAAATTCAGATTCTAAGTAAGGGACACATTACCCTAAAAATATCATGTTTATATAATTTATATATATATATTCATAAAAATATCTTCAATGACTTTATTCATAAAATATTTTTTTATTTGAATTAGTATTTACTTATATGAATCTTAAAGGACATGTTATGAATCATTTTAATTTCATTCAAGGGTAATCAAAAAGAATAATTTTATGAATTTTTAATATAATTTTTATGTTATTTTCATAATAGAATAAGAATATTATTTTTTAATTTATATACTTTAATGGATGATTGCACTTCAATATCCATTTATTTTTGGTTTTCATTGTTTCTATGAATTTAAATTTTATACAGGCAATAACAATTTCTTACTATTTTTTTAATTTTATATATAATAATTTTATTATAAAATAAAATCTTATTTCAATGATAGAAAATATTGTTTTGATGGGATCAAAATAGTTTTTCAAGGGTTTTTAGATGAAATGGTTGAAGATTAAAATGTTTAATATATTATATTGTACATGATAAATACACGAGAATATGTGTGACGTCGATATTTATTATACCACAAGCGAGCCTGATGAAACTAATATGGCATGTGCACTCCATTCATATTTTTTTATATTTTTGTTTCATATACATATTTAATTAATTAGGTAATGTTCTATTACATTACAAGAATGATAGTGGGTCATAATGTGCTCATTTTCTTCAATGTAATTAGCTGATATCTAGTTATTTCTAACCCAACAAATTAATATAATGATCTATTATTCAAAAAAAATGTATTTAAAAAAATATATATTAATCAATATTTGAGAAAAAAAAAATTGAATAGGTTTAATAAATATTATTATAATGGTAAAACATTTAATTTAATTCTTGTTTTTTCAATAGACTATCAAATTTTTTTCTATTATGTTTATTTTTAAGATTTTCATGCTCAGATAGTGTTTTATAATGTTTATCACATTTTTTTTATGGATGAGTAGAATGGTTAATAATGTAATAGTTCTATCTTGGGATGTTGCCTTCAGAAATGATAGTATTTATTAATAAACATTTATTTTTGTGTGAAAAAATACACTCTATTGAAATTTACAAATTGAATGGTTTTCTCATTGTTCAAAATACTATAAATCTAAAATGTTATTCTATATAATATAGATATTATATTTCCTTGGAATTTTTATGTTAGTGAGTGTTGAAATTGGGTTTTTTTATTAGTATCAATACTTGAAATTAATTGATTATTTTTTTAGATCATGATTCAAAGGTGTGTGTTCGGTGCAATTGTTGATCGTATCAATGAAATGTATAGATATGTTTTGAATAATGGATGAAATCTTTTGACGTTAACATATGATTTATGTAAACATAATCTAGTTTGGAATATTAAGGTTGATTAGGTGTTTAGTTCGACAGTTAAATATTTAGATTTTTTTACATGGTGATATTATAAGATGGTTATGATTATTTTGGGAGACATTTTATGAAATAAAACCCCTTTTTATAGATTTTATTATTTTGAAAATATTATTATAATATTTTTTTGATATTTTATAGATATAGTTATGATGGTATACATATCATTAGTGGTTAAAATCGAATTCGATGTTGAGGAAATTATATTTAATTGGGATCAAGGTGATTGCATGATTTGAACATATGATTAATATTAATGATAATAATGGGATTGAATATTGATTTTGGGATGATGTTATAAATATTATATATGTGGAAATTATCAATTATCATAATATATATTCTAAAAAATCAATTCCTTTAAATTTTGTTCTAGAAAAAAATTATAAGATGATTGAGGTTATTTTTTAGAAAGTTCGATATTAATATTAATATTGATTTACAAAAACTGTAAAGCCAATGTCTTGGATTTAACTCATCACATTTGAGAGGATAATATAGTCTATGTCTTACTAGGTAGATGCACTAACCATTGGATCAGGTGATGTTCTAGTTAGTATGAGAATATTTTTTTGAAATTATTTTATAGATAAATATATAATTTATTTTGTGTTGTTTTATCTTGGATTTATTACAAACTTTTTGGATTTGTTGGTGATTAATGGAATTTTAAGAGACTGTTAACTTTGATAAAAAATTATATGACCATTAAGATTAATATGAAATTTTATTTGGGAAGAATTCTATTACATTGTTTGATTTTTATTATAATTGAAATGATATAACATTTGGTGTTATATAATTATTCAATTTTTTATTGACATACATTATGCTGACCATTAATGTTTTTGTTTGTATAGGATGAGTAGATATTTATATTTTTATGAATTATATGATCTATTAAAATATGATTTTAGTGATTTAGGATCAATAAATATATCATAAATACTCATATATTGATTGAAAATATGTGATTTTTTTGGATATTGAATATATTATAAATTTTATATTATTAATTAATTATATTTCATTTTCTTCAAGGTCTAGATAAGTAAAAGGAAATTACTAAATCTATCTACAGACTTTTAAATAAATATTTATATTATATTACATTCATTTATGATGTATCAATTTTCATTTTTTAAAAAATTAATAAATTTTAATAATTAACTTTTTGGGATCATAAAATTTATTTTGATTAACAATATCTATGAAAATATATAAATCTTTGTTGATATTATTTTCAATTTATTCCCAATTTTTCAATTCACACTAATGTTTACATTATTAATGTCCGAGTTATGTTTTTTTAAATATTACCTTATTATTTCCCCTTTTCCTATATTTAGATGATGTTATGTTAAACATTTCTGAGGTGTAGATTTAAAAATGTATTCTCAAATGTAAAAACTGTGATTATCCAGAATATTTTCAAATTTTGTGGAATAAAATTTTGAAATTATTTGTAAATGTTATATCACATGATTTTAAAAGATGTATATGTTTGATAGTGTATGTAATAAAAAATAATTTGATTAAATGAATAAAAAAATATTATTACTCAAATATGATCATTAAAACATAGTTTTTTAATTGACGGTTTTGAATATGATCAACCTAATTCTAATATATATATATATATAATACACATTTATAATTTAATAACTAATTAATAGAAAATAATCACTAATATTTTTTTAATTTTTTTTACTTCATAAGAAATTTGTTTCATTAAAAATAGATTTTTATTTTTTTGTGAGATAATATTATATATAGATATTATGTAACATTAATATATTTAGTTTTATTATAATGATATATTTTTTAAATAATAATTTAAAAATTATCTAATTGTTGTTTTTTAAAAAATTTGCAAAATGATTAATTTTTTAATTAATAGTGAAATATAATGATTGTTATTGAAAACTATATTTTTTAATCTAGACTCTAAAAATAAATTTTATTAATTTATTAAAAATTATTTTTCTATCATATATTATTTATAAAATAATAATGTTCATTATAAAGACTTTTTTGTATAATCATCGAAGAAATAAATTTATAATATTTAAAAATTCTTTTTCATGATAAAAGAGTTTTCATTACCTTTTTATATTTAATTTTAAATTAAATTCTTCATATTCACTAATATTATTTTGATAAAATGTATTTTGTTTTTTGAATTATAATAATAATAATTAGTTAATATGTTCATCATAACATTTTTTCAATCGGAAGAGTAATCATACTAAATATGTTTCCATAGTAATTGTAATATGGGTTAATTGGGGTAAAAATAAAAATTATAAGGCTTAAAATTCACCAATAAAATTCAAATTATTTTATTTTATGAGTATATTTTACATTTAATAATCGTATATTCTAAAATGCGACCATTTTACATTATTATTATTTTTGACCATAATAATATTTAAGAAAAATTTAATGTAACAAATGTAACATTAATTATTTTGAAACCCTTAATAATTTATGAAATGTACAATGAAAATTTAAGTTGATTTATAAATTGATATTAAAAATATGAATTATTTATTATAATTATATTTAATTCATAAATTATATTGACGATATATTTACCATAAAAGTATTGTCAACACTGACATAGTTCTTGTACAAGTAAAAAAAATCAATTAAATAGTTTTTAAGACAATAAAAGTAATTTTTTTGTAGAATTATTGTGTAAGATTAATATTAAAAATACAAAATATGACATTAAAGTTGTTTTAGAAAATTATATTCCAATTCCATTTATATCATGATTTTTTCAACTTCTACTTATGATAACAGTGATTAAAGTTACACTAAAAATATATTATATTAATTATTTTCCATTAAATAATTAAAATTCATTAAAATAGTGAAATAGGAATGATAGGTTGATAAAATCCAAATATTTAATCCCTTTTCCATTTATGAGATTGTTTTTATCTTATTTGTAAAATTGTATCCTTATAATATTGAAAAAATCGTTACAAAAATTATCGTTAAAATTGGTTACACATGGGGTAATCCCAAAGATATATTCTAAAATTATATCTAAACCTAACTAACATTTATTAGATGATTATATTAGTATTATATACACCTTATATTATGTGGTATTAAACTATGGAACCATTTTTTATATAAGGACATGGACTTAAAAATTTTGTAATCATGTTTTTTCAACTTGAGTTCAAATCTTTACATTCAGAAATAAATTTTTTGTATATAGTTTTATAAATTTAGGATATAAATCATACATATAAACACATAACTATAAAATGTGGGTACCATAAAGTAATTATCTATTAATTCCAAAACCCAAAAAAAAAATTTACACAAAAACACATGATTTATTGGAAAAAAACATCATAACATTAAACTTCAATTCGTTCCGTCTCTTACATATCCTTATATACTATGAAAAACATTTAAAATCATTGTATCATTCTAAAATTTTCAGTGAGGGATATAAAAAGAAGGAAATAATACCTTAGTCCATGAGTACATATAAACATATGAAATCTTTTCACAAATACATACATCTAAATGATATATACATACTTTTTGAAACATTATATTTCTTTAAAAAATTAATAAAAAAATATATAAAATCATAAAGTTATATTGGATAATTAAATCCTCATATTTTAACCCCCTTCTCTACCATATGATATGTAACCATCACGACAACCATACAATGTAACCCTCATGGATACCTTATGGTATAATCATCACTGTTACACTTAGAGTACACACACGGCCAACTTCAAACAAACACATAAAATATTCATCAGAGGGAGTTATAGTTCGCACCCTTCATTATAGAAAATTTCCAATAACTATAACTTAATCATAAATCATAAATATTTCAATTAAAACATTTCATTTTAATTTGGTAGAATATAATTTTAAAAGTTGTTATAAAAGGAAATTACCTTAAAAATATCATATAATTGATGTGAGAAAATAATATAATGAAATGAATATGTGTATTAACTACAAATTCACATAATGAAACATAATGTAAAGATCATTCATCACACACATAATCTTAGTGCCATATAATTAATGAAGTTTATGATTAACCGAATGAATTAGGATTTGGTTATGAATTCCCTTACCTCGAGTTCAAAATAGATAAAATGTTCTTAAAAATTATTTATAATGTTTAAGAAAAGTGTTATTAATATTTTATAGAAAAATATTTATTTTTATAACACCTGATATGATATTTTTGTAACATCATTCCAGACATTCATTAAAAATATTTTTTTTATTTACGTTGTTTCTTGTGATTTATTTTCATGGCTTCCATTGTTGGTTCATAATATATTATATTGCTGAAAATAAAAAAACTCTAAATGTTTAATGAATTTTTTTTAATATTTTTATATAATAGTAAATTTTCTCTAAATAATTTTGGTTATATGGTATGAGGATGAATTATTAGATAAATCATTATTTATTTTTGTTTAGATCATTCGGTTGTTCTTCGATAATCATGAACTGGTTTCATCATTTATATTTGATGTTATGCATATAATTTTATTACCAAACATAATAGAGGTTATATAATAATCATTATAAATTTGTTTAACCATTAAATTTTTTTCTAGCTAGTATTGAAATAATTAATGGAAATTGATGACATGATATCCACAATATCTTCATATCGACACATCAGAGATTGTGTTTTTTATTATTATAATATGTTAAAGAGGAGATGAAGAATGATGAATAATTATTCCATAAACATTATAAAAATAAAGTGTATATATATTACTAGATATTTTATTCTTCTTGGATAATGGGAGGATATGAGAGTATAAGAAAAGAAAATAATTAAAAATAAAACACAGGAAAATGATATATGATCTTTTACTCTTGATCTCATCGCCTGGAGATCATTTTTAAAGGACATTGGTTATGAAATTCTGGTGATTCCAATAGGTCCGGGATATAGGTAATAGCCTTGGGAATCGCATTGGGTTGAATTTAGGCAATGCTAAAATCCTGAGATGTGTGATAGGAAGAGGGTAGTTTAGGACTTATTTATAATGGAAGTCAGAGAGTTTTTAAATAATTTAAAAATACACCTCATTAGTGGTATTTTCAAAACCACGGGATGATGGACTATTTTTATGAAGCTGTTGGAAATTTGGGACATGAAATATCATTCTATAATCCTCAACAGTCAATAAAAATAGTACATCATTGTTACTTCATAATGATGTCATTAAATATCATTGAACATCAATACTTTTTATTATTATTCACAAAAAAATTCATCTATCTTAAATTAATCCAAAACACACCATTTCCATATGTTTGCGCGTTGAATTAAATAATAATTTCCAATTTTGAGAAATAAATTTCTATGTATAATTAATTTAATTTTTAAATGAAATCATATTTTATTCAAAAAAGAAAATTTTAAAAATATAACTCATTTTATATCACCATGAATAATTGATTACCATATCATTATATATATACTTAATAAAGGAAAATAATAATATTTTATATTATTTATAAGGGTCATATAACAATAAATATTACAATTCATAAGGTTATGTTACTATTCAAAAAAATGTTGGTTATATCAAACTCAAAATAACCTACTGATCATAACTGTAGATGTCCATTTATCAAAATTCAAATCATAGAAGCATAAAAACTAGGTTTAACAGAATGTTTATAACTATCTCGTTGAAACAAAACTTTTCAGATTCATTTTTTTCTATTAATAATTAAAACCAAACTTTTGGGTGTTACATTCTCCCCGCCTTATAGAATTTGGTTCCTCAAAATTTTATTTTTTAATAATCAAAAAATGGAAACATTACCTCATAACATTTTTCAGTGGCCATAATGATTATTAAACCATGTGGTTTCTACAAAAAAAACATTACTGTGTGTACTAATTTATTCCATAATACACGCACTTCTCTATCAAAATTCTGAAAAAGTTTCTCATCATAAGAGAGATTCTATTCCAACTGAACTGTTTTTGGGATCAAAACATGGTATGGATTGGGCACATACTTAATCATCGTCAAAACATGAAAAATATTGTGTAACTAGGATAATCTCGGATGCAAAGATACATAGTTGGAAACTTAACCAACATTCCCTAGAATTTCATAATTTCCATTGAACCATTGTTATGGATTTTATCTTATAAAAAATTCATAACAATTTTTCATATTATGACTCAAGAAAAAATTTAATCACATTCTTCAATAGGATTTATTTTCTCTAATAAAAAAATTTTTTTTTTTCAAACTCTGAGATTTCCTATTGTGGTGATGGATAATCTTCTCTTTCTAAGCCAATTCAAATATTAATTTTGGTCTAAGCATCTACTTTTCCCTAGCATCATCCCAAAAAAAATGATTTTGACAATATTTCTCATATAAATTCCTCAAAACATACCATCTATATACTAGAATGAAAAGGGTTATTATAAATATGTAAACTAATGAAATATATTGATCATGTCTTCCATAGTAATCCACTGAAAGGATCAATGCATATCCTCCATTGTTTGATTCATCCATTATTACTTCCCATTTGATTGAGGATGAAATGATCTAGTGAAATTTAATTCTATTTTCAACAACTTCTAAAGTCCATTATAAAAGATATAGGTGAACTTGGGATCGCGGTAAGATACAATGAAAAGTTGAAATCCCTATAACATGACAATCCTGGTAAGTTACAATCGAGAAATCAGATAGAAATACAAATTATCTCGAATAGAAATAAGATTATAAGATATATGAAAATGATAAACAATCATCCAGATTGCATTGTTACCGTCAAATTTCTTGGGTAGTCCTATAACAAAAACAATAGATATATTTTCCAATTTCTACATTAAAACATATAATGGATGAATAATCCCCATCGATAATTTTCTATATTTCTTATACTATATAAATTCCAATAATTTCATTGTAAAATATATAATATCCCTTTACATTCCATTCATACAGTAATTCTCTCTACGCTCTTTGTATAACATTGTGCTGCCATGATGAACTGAAAATGGAGAACTACCATATTAATACAATATTTTTTCCTCAATTTAGAATCATGAGGCACACACAATATCATTCAAGATCATATAAAAAAAATTCTTATTCAAAGATATCTTCTAGTAACATATCAATTTTAAACAATTTTAAATTTTTAGGTACCTTTCTATCTTCCTTATGTTCGTTCTTAATTATCTCTAACAAAGATTCCTACTCTGAAACATGAAACAAAACATAGAAATTTTTTTCATCAACATCATCAAAGATAAAAATAAAAAAATCATTAATCCAATGGATTTATTCCAAACAAAACCTAGTTAATGATTCATGTTGTTTTTGAATCATGGAATTTCCCACATTGATTGATTTTCTAGGATGTAAACTGATCATGAATCATAATCCTTTATCAATTAAATCCATCTTCTCTACCATGTTTTTAATTTCATCTTGGATAATATACACATTAGACATTTTTTGTATGTATATATTTTAAAATTTTATCCATATAAATGATGAATACAAATTTTCAAAATAATACCATTAATATTAGTTCTAAATAATTTGTGTGATAATTTATCTAATGTGCTTATAGATTTCTTTAAGCATAATCAATAACCTGATCATTCTGTATTATATCACAACCTAGTCTATTTAAAAAATTCTCAATATAGATGAAAAACATGCTATTTATGGAAGGTTGGGTTAGAACCAGAGGATTCATCAGTCTTCTTTTCAATTAATAAATATAATCATAATAATCTTTTATCTAGTTGATTTTAACTTATTTTCGAGTAGACATATTCTATGGACTATATAAATTAAAAAATTATTCAAAAAATATATGGCAATAGCTGACCAAACCTAGAAAACTATCAATCTCAGTTATATTTATGGGTCCTGGCCATTCCTTTACTATATTTATTTTATTATAGTTAATAGTTGAAATATATTTTGAAAAATGACACTATGGAAAGAATTTTTTTGTAACAAAAAATTGACACATTATGAATTTTCATTATAGTTTATTTTCATTTAAGGTTTTCAAAATCTATCCTTAAATTTTTTTCATGTTACAATATAATTATAGAATATACCAGAATATCATCAATAAGAACAACCATGAACATATCCATGAAAAACTGAAATATTATATTAATAAGATTCCTGAAAATAATATGTTCATTAGGTAACCCAAATAACATAACAAAAAATTCATAATGATCATATCTAGATGAAAAGTGTCTTTTTGAATGTTCTCCTCCTTCAACATCAAATAATTTTACCCAGATCTCATGTCATCCTTGGAATGAACCTGATCTCTATAGAGCCGATCAAACAAGTCTCTGATATGATGAGAAATATAGTTATTTTTAATAATAATATTATTCAAATCGATATAATCAATGAAAAGAAAAATGGAACCCTCTTTATCATTATTAAAAAAATGGAATCACCCAATAGTGACATTCTAGAATGTAGAGACCCGAAGCTTGACGTACTTGGACATTACATTACATTTGTGGAATACTTAGTACATAACAAAAACACACACAAAAGTACCGTAATAGTTTAGTGTCTTTGGAAACTCAGAATATAATCTTGTAATCGTGGTGAAAGATCTTCAACATCTCCCATAAAGATCGTCCTTTATTTTCTTACCTAAAACATTTCTTTATATCCTGGGGAAAATAAAACATAAAATGGTGAGATCAAATGCTCAGTAAGGGTAAAGAAAAGAAATATCAATCACATCATATTCATAAGAACATAAAATTTTGGAAATCTTATCCTGCAAAAGAGAGCATAATTTCATAACATGGGATAAATCATAGTAGTGAAATGAAATCCCTTAAAACATGAATATTTTTGGTAGACACACATAATCATAGAGAACCATTACTTATTATTCAAGACACATTTCCAAGACTATCTTAGGGGATACAGTCCCTTTCTGAACTGAGTTCACTCCTCGTTTCAGTCCGGTTTCACTGAACCGGTATAACCTACTGTTCCAGCCATGTCTATCTCATGAGATATATAATCATTACCCAATGAATTGGAGGGAGATATAGGTCCCAGCAATCTCATAATTTTACCATTCTTATGTGTTCCACAAAATCATAAGTCATACATCATTGCATAAACCATGTAATAAAAATGGGATTCTTAAACAACATGACATCATAAAATAAATTTTATAAGATAAAGGAATTCATAAAAATAATTCCATCACAACATAATAAAATCAATGTAATAATAGGGATAGAAACATAACACTATATTATTTTAGATGGAAAATAATTTTGATAAAACACTTAAACTCCACTCTTGAGGAAAATATCCTTTATACTTCAAAAACATTTTCCTTTCGTAACATGTCTAACAATTTTAAACTAAAATAAGTTGATTAAAAATAAACATGAAAACTTGTAATGGAAGCTTCTTGGAAATAATTTTTTAAAAAATCATTAATGCCGTATAAGTTAAAAAAACATTCTTCTCGTACTTTTGTCGGATAAGTCAAAAAGTACCTCGTACGAAAAACGAAAAAATATTCCTTTCATATCTTTTACTGAAAACTCACCGAAGGGTAAAAATGATTATAAAAAATTGAAGGGGTATCTAAATAATATTACATATTGAGGAAAAATGGATGTGGATTATAAAATACACCCCAGTAAATACCAAAGTATAAACAATCTCGGATAAAAATGAGATTCTGATATTTCCCAACCTAAGGTATGATTTGCTTCGTAAGTTTATGAACCTCCTGTATAATGTTTTAAATAATTTCATTGACTTAATACTGAATCATATTCATTTATTATATCATATATGGTTCACTAATGTCTTGATATTACCCTTTCTTTTGTAAATTCAGGTTAAATTAGCGTTTTTGTGTAAAATTGTCTCATTTGTCGTTTGTGTTTTAACTTGTAATTATTCATAAGATTACATAGATCATGATTACTTAAATCCATAATTTAAAACATTATTTATATATAATATATATTCATAATAATAATATATATAATGGATCAATAAATGGAGAGAAATACACCATTCATGGATACGGTAGACCGTACGTACGCATGAACGCTGTTTTCGTTTCCTTATTGAATTGAGTATAATTAAGTAGATGACATAAATATATATATATATATACATAAATCCAGAAGTATTATTATGTCATATATTTCATGATTACTTATTATATATACTTTATAATTATTCATTAATGGTTAACGTGGAGAATGAATCTCATCGCGTCGTGGAGACGGTAGTCCGAACGTACGCACGAGCGATGATATCATTCTCATGATCATAGAATTGTATTGGAGTGTATGTATACCATTTCAGAATAAATATCACTTTAAAATAATCATATATAGTAATTATGTACACCATTATACCCATCCAAGTAAGGTGGTGGTGGAAAATAGATTACACCACGACGTGGAGACGGTATTCCATACGTACGCACGCGCGGTGATTTCATTTTCCGTAGGATGGATAGATGGTGATATAGGGTTGTTTCATACTTATAATAACATATCAGTATATTAGTGATACTGATGTTATTACTTCATAATAAAACAACTAAATAAGAAGAAGTGGAAGAAGAAAGAAAGATGAAAGAATCGGTAACGGACATTACCTCTTCTTTGAAATGCTTCTTTGAGACCTCCTTTTAGGGTACTAGAATAGGTCTTTAAAGAAGACCAGAACCTCTAGAATGTTTCTAGGTAAGTGTAGAGGAGAAATTGGTAGGGGTTGGCCGAGCATGAAGGCTCAAAGTGGTGTGAGGAAGAGGGAGGAGGGGTGCCCTTTTATAAGGGAGGAGAGGGGTACCTTTGGAATAACTAAAACATTTATTTTATTATAAAGACAAATTAGTTTATAAATAGCTCCAAATTGATTTATATTGAAGTTAAGGTGGGTATGAGTCGAAATTATCTCATCCAATAGAATTTAGACAAGTTTATATTCCTATTTTAACCTTATCATTTAGATTTAACATTAAGTTAAATAATTTTACTTTTACCGTGTCTTCTTGTGTTCTTATACTATAAGGATAATAAACTTACTATAAAAAGCCAAACGTTCCCCATGTTTTTTATTATTAATATATATAACCTTATCTAAGTCATTTTTCTGAACCTTAGATTTTTAGGAATAAAATAACAATGAATAATATAATATTTGTTTTAAAAACTATTTTATGTCAATTTTGACACTATTTAGTAACTGATTTTTGTGAAAATCATAACAGAATGATTATTTCTAAAAACGTTAATTAAATCAATAATAACATGTCATATTAACCTATAAAAATAGTTTAATACATAAAAAGACTTAAATTACATTTATTTGGGTATTTATAACATCAATTACGTCAATATTTCATTAATAAGACAATTACTACATCATCATTACGTCATAATAAATGATAATTAAATAATCCCTAAAAATACTAAATAAATTCCCATGATGTATATAATTGTATTATCTTTCTGGAGACTATTAATGTTCTAGGATTCATGAAGTTTATCACTAAATTAAAATTATTATAATTATAAGATATAAGAAAGTGACATGTTGTCACATTCATTGGTTTTAATAATAATTAAATTATTTTCATGGACAAAAGTCCATTATATGAATCTAATCCGACCCTTATGTGATATGGGTCTAATTTTAGTCATCCAATAGGATTTTTATATGTGTTAGGGTAATTTTATAATATTTTATTTACCCTTAATTACCAAATTTACCTTTAACTATGGTAAATAAAATTTATCGTAGTTACTATTCATAATTTCCAAAAATAAAAAGTAGCTTATTAACATAATTTGGATCCAATGATTCCAAATATGGAATCAATTTTTACAAATTTAATATACAAAAGTTGCATAAATTAAATTAAAATTAATCCCATTGTCGAAAGAAAACGGGTTTTACTTTAAAACATTGCCAAAGATTGAATTGATTTATCCTACGAATTCAAGGTAGAATCAATGATAATGACATAAATTATATTAAATGGTAAAAAATATATTCTATTAATACTTTAAAACCATTTAATATTATAATTTAACCATATAAATAATTGCGATGAAAAAAGTTGTTTGTCATTAAAATATAGCGTGTTTTACTATTCATCAAAATATGAAAGTTACCTGAATAATACGAAAATTTTATCCTAAGTAAATTTTTATTTCTTTATTCCAAAGAAGAATTTTATTTTTCCATATTTAACTTATAAAAATGTCAAAAACTAGATTTAATGTGGGTGCGCCATCAAAAGGCGGCAAAACTGCATTATTTGAAAAATACTTATTTTACCCAAATAATATATTTTGTTCTTATACCATGTTCTAGAAAATGTGTAAGACGAATAATAATGTTATAAGATTCAAAATTTTGTTAATTCTATTCATAACGGCTAGTTCATAATAATATTATAATAATATATCATTGTTTAGTAAAACTCGGTATTGCTTACAACACACGCTATCGAGGAAGGTCGCGATTGCATGTAATGCAAGCCAAGTCAGGGTTGCGTGCTGTGCAAGAATCTTTCGTTGTTTAGTATAACATAATCCAACAATATTTCATTTATACATTGAATATATTTATATATATACTCAATGTTGCATTGAATAACTATTATCAAAATTGTGTGTAACACAATCCAAGAATAGTGTTGCGTATACTGCAAGATAATACGGTGTTGCGTATAGCGCAAGGTAATCTTGGTGTAGAATAAAACACAAGAAATTAATTATATTAAAATAATATTTTTCATAAAATCTCGGGGTGTTACATTATACCCCCCTTAAAATGAATTTGACCCTCCAAATTCGTTGAGGTTATAAATGGTTTACTACTCAAAAGTTTGTTTAATAAAAACCCACATCGTAAAAAGGAATACTATAACATGGATTTTAATAACTAAAGTATGAAACGTAACGGTTACCCAAATTAACTCATCATTGGGATTCCACGTAGGAGAACATAGATGAAAATATGGATATGGAAGAAAAATATAACCATCAAGTTCTGATGGAGAGAGGTAGAGAACATGGCTAAGAAAAATCCAACAATCAAAAAGCTATTGATTTGTGATGATCTAAGGTACCATCTAATTCATCGGATATAAGGGAACTAGGACAACATTTTTGGTTTTCAAGATCATTTCCCTAAAGATGATGAAATTGGAATTAGAAGAAATACATTCGTGATTTTGGTATAGTCTCACCGTTAGTCGTTATTTGGAAAATTTCCACTTCATCTCTTAAAGAAATTAAGTTTAATTTGTCATTCATGATGTGTTAGCAGATCATGTGATAGAATGATGGGTCATTCCATCTGTCTCAAACAACAGGTTAGAAAAGTTATCAAAAATTACATAAGTCCATCTACAGTGAGATTAATCATATATGGATCCCAAAATGGACTTATACACTCAGTGTTGTTCATCCACCAACCAACCATCAGGGGCCTCACCACAATCAACTCGGTCTCTCCAGTCCTCCACCTCTAGATCTCCCAACTAGGACTCTTCCACCTTCTACATCAAGGGTGACTATACCATCATCTAATAAAAAAACCTCTATTCCCAATTTCTCCCATATCAAGATGTAATGCTTACATTTCTTCCATTACTCTCCAGGAATCACGAGATACACACACAACATCACTACGTGACTTTCTGCTAAGCACATCAGCTACAACATTCCCTTTTCCATGTGTATACAATATTTAGATTTCGTATTACTATAAGAATTCCATCCACAGAATTTTTCGTAAGATCATGTCACACTGGGAGAAAACAAACCTCAAACTCTTATGATTGGTGAAAAACACAAAGTTCCCACCAATGAGGTAATGTATCCACAACTTCAAAGAAAACAGCACGGCATCCAACTAAAGATAGTGAGTGGCATAGTTACGTTCAAGGGGACGTAACTACCGACACCCACAAGAAACAACTGACCTCTACTACATGAGAGCACAGCCTTACCCCGGGTTTAAAGCATCATAGAAAACATCAATCTGAACTCCCTCAGCTGGAAGACAAAGGACTGGAGAACATACTTACATCTCTTTTAGATACTCGAAAGCAGCCCGTCACTGATTAGTCCATATGAATGATTGATCCTTCATGGTCAGAGCTGTATGAAGAGTCTCAACTCGTGAGAAATCGACTACGAACCTCATGTAGTAGCCTGCGAGACCAAGGAAACTTCGCACCTCTGACAATGCCTTGGGTACTTCCCAAGAAAAAAATACTTCTCCCTTCGATGGATCCACAACTACACTCTATTTGGACACAACATACCCCATGAAACAGACTTCTCAAGCCCAAAAATCACAATTCGACAACTTCCCAAACAACTGATGTTGACGAAGAACTCCCAAAACGACTTGTAGATGCTCAGCATGATCCTCCTCGAATGCGGACTACAAAAGGATGTCGTTGATGAAAACTACCACGAACATGTCAAAGAACTCACATAACACAACATTCACCAATTCCATGAATACATCCGGGGCATTCTTCATGTCAAACAGAACTACCACAAACTCATAATTCACATAACGACAACGTCAAGAAGTCTTCGGGATATCTTCATCCTTCACATGCATCTGAAGATATCCTGACCAGAATTTGATCTATGAGAACCAACATACACCCTTAAGTTGATCAACTATATAATCAATCCATGGAAGAGGATATAGATTCTTTATTTTCACTTTGTTTTTTTGAAGATAATAGACACACAACCGCAAACTGTCGTCTTCCTTCTTCACAAACAAATTTTGTGCACCCCACAGTGACACACTTGGCCGAACATAACCGCACTGTAATAGACCATCATGCTGTATACGTAGCTCTCATAACTAATAAAAGGCCATCCTATTTGGAAACATAGAGATAAGGGACACTCCTGGATATAGCACGATACCAAACTTGATCTCTCGTCGAGGGGGTAATGCACATCCTCTTCTAGAAAGACATTTGGGTACTCCTATATGACCCTATGAAACACTAATTGTTGAACATCTGATGAACCCGTCATCATCTCATCCATCATGGATGATAAGGATGGAACAGACCTATGACCCATATGGGGATCTCACTCACCAACAAACACCACTGGCTCTCCATCCGCACCAATGAAGGAAAACTTCTTCTTGAAGCAATCCACGTTAGCCTTCACCGAATACAACCAATCCATTTCAAGGATGAAATCATATAGTTGTATTAGTATGCATAAGAAATCTCCTCAAGATCGGTGTTTCCCCAACAGTAGCTCACAGTCTCTACATACCTCAAACTAATCAGCTAAACCTCTAACTAGCGTAGTTAATGCCAAGGGCACTGTAAGCCTCTCTACATCATGTTCCAATGCATGGACAATGTTATGTTATATGTAGGATTGTGTCCCCACTGAATAAAAAAAGGAATACAACAAGGTAGAAAACAAGAAAAGGTACCTATAACAACATCTGGCTTGCCTAGAGCTGGAAATGCTAGAGAATGAAGTTGACCATGACCTCTTCCATATATTATCTGTCCCTAATGATGACCACCACCACAGTTGTGATCTGCTCTCTGAGGACAAAGAGCATCATGGGGTTGTCCTCTACCTACCCATCTACCATCTGCTGATTAAAGATGTTGAATCCAGCTACTACTCCCTTGGATGGAACTGCCTCAACGGAAGAACCTGGAGAGTAGCACCCGATGCACGATGTCAACTCTGAAATGTCGATAACTCCTGCTGCTGATGAACATGACCACCACAATAAAAACAAGATCCTGATCTCGTGGCATTGGCCAGAGATTTACAACCTATGGAGAAATGAGATGTGACGGGCTAGGACCTACCCCCATCTGAATTAAAACACTCCTACCCTAAAAATAGAGAACCTCGTACCACAACTCTAATTCGTGAGAAATCATGCTGATTCCCCTCTCATGATTATCCAGTCCTGAACAAAGTCTTCTTGTCAACCTCTTCCATTGAATGTACCTGATGGTATGTTTTCAGCATAAGTGGGGTGACATGGCGCTAGATCTCTGGACGCAAAGCCTCCTCGAAATGTCTCGCAATAGAATCCTCATCTATAAATAGTTCTGAAGCATAATGTAAAAGGTTCCTTAAATAGATTCCAAACACTTGACCTCTAGAGCACCTCGTTCTAAGGGTAAGAAGCTCCTAGCGTCTAGACGCCTTCACAGTAGAAGAAAGAAAATCAACTCTAAACTTGTCTGGGAACTCCTCCCATGAGATTTTTGACTCTTCATGATCAATGAGTAACTAGAACCCCAACTTGCTCGCTACTCAACACAACATCATCACAACCAAGGAAACTCAGTGGTCCTTTCCAACACGAATTGAACTAAAGCACTAACCAGTATTCTGTGACTACATCTGAATCGGAGCCCTCGTAATTCTACAGACTCTCACGCCAAAACTCTTGGAGTGATTTCTTCCAAGTATCATCATCGTAAACCTCTACCATGTGGCAATTTGATGGAATAGCCTGCTAGGCATTTTCTGTTCAAACCTGATGTGGACGTCGACCTAGAGCCATACTTGTAAAATAACAACCCGTTAGTGCTTTTAAACTTGGAACATTGAAGACTCAACATTAGTTAATTAATTATTTTCTTTTATTCATTTTAGGTTAACCTATCCCAAGGTCTACCCATTCAAACAGAAGCCTATAAAAGAATGTTGCATGATCCTTTCCTAGATCTATACCCTGAAAATAGTATCACCTTCTTTAGTATCCATTGTAAATATAAAGGTCCATACATCAAATCATAGGGGCCCTTAAACCCCTATGTCTCAGCTGGTCTTCAGTGTTTACCTCACATGCTAAACACGAATGACACCATTTCCCAGCTAACCCATGAAACCTCACCTATTCGAAACTCCAAACTCCATCTTATCCCTCATCCTCCATGTGATACCAGTTTTTCATGACCCCCTCCCACCAATGTTTACCCCTCATGGGCCGACAATGTGAGAAGAGAGATAATGACCTGCACGTCCTGACTCTAGTAGGCCCTGGTTTGGTGACTAGAACCGAGGGTATAGTATACACACAAATGGGAGGCATTAACCTCTAAGAGGACACATGCAGAAGATAGAGATAAGATAGACACCCACCAACTCCAACTCAAAACTAAAATATAAATGAAAATCAAGTTCACATATGAAATTCCATGCAGAAGTACTATAACTAAATGGGGGAAACCTAAAAGTACCCAAAATAAATTAAAATAGCAGTAACCACTTGCCGGAATAGCTCTTGTAACCCCATGCTAGTAAACACTAGTCTGGCCTCCAACCTACTCCAAGGGACATAAAAATAGTTTGTATATACATAGGGGGAATATAACAGTATACTCAGTAAGATCCTCCCCAAATACTCTCTGTTAAAAAGTAATGAATGAACTCTAAAGCAGAGTGAACAACAATTGAAACTAACTCATCACTAAATAGGAAAACTAACATCCCAAACTCACCATGGATACTCTCACTAAGTAACATATACAAGAATATATAATATAAAAAATAATATCAAGGGTACACTGCTACTAATACTAACCACTTCCCCCCAACATAGTACGTTATAAGCGTCTCTCTCCAATAAGATGTGATTGAAGACAGATGGGTGAAGCACCACAATATGCACCTCGGACAACAAAACAACCATGTCCACACCCCAATGTAACCAAGAAATTTTTGGGAGCCACCACAGATCACATAACATGTATCATACGTCGGGTATTATACATCAATCCATTACATCCCATTCACTGAGTAAATATCCTCATTCCATCAATGCCTATACATGTTACACCTATAGTAGTCCACATAAAACTATATCCAAAATATATGTGTGTGAATAACCACAAGCTGTTATAGCCCTTTGCACACATATATGGGGAAAACTAACTAATGTTCCAGTCAGCACATTTAACTACCAATATAAGAGGGTGGGGATAAAGGGGGTAATCATCCATCCATCCTCCCAATGTAATGCTGGGGAAAATACCCACAGGGCTCAGAATCCTTGGGGTGTCAGTTTCCCTTACTAACTGGGTGGAGTAGCCTATAGAAACACAAAAAGTACAAGATATACTATATCTCACAACCATACTGTAGGAATAATCAATTCTTAGACAGAAATGCAGCTAACGTCTCTCAGAATATGGGTTGCAACTTCTAAGACTAGGTATTCTATAAGCACAAAACCATTTAAAGCGCTTTATTATATTACTTCATTAAGCTTTTTCATCAGTTCTTATTTACGATAATTAATTATTTAAACATTAAATAACAATGAACATTTCCATATTAAATTTCATTAGTGTCACACCCAATATCCATTATTCATTGAAAATTACAACTCATAATTATGTTCCAATAACTCCATCCCCATGGGTTAACACCACTTATTAAATTGTTCATTACAGAATTAATTTCCCACATTCACAGACATTATATAAAATATTAAATCCTACTAAACACAACTAGGCTAAAAAATGGTGAGTATATGTACTACCCATCAGGTCTTTACCACTTATAGAAAGAGAATATACCCATCCTCACATGAGAAGCTAAACACAAAAAGAACATGACATACCATACCTGTCTTCCACTCTTTTGGAATAATGGTAAGTAAGACCATCTCCCTTGAGCAGATGGGAAATGTAATGTAGATAAACAACCAATAAGAATCAGCATGAAGCCAACAATCACATCAATCCCATTCCATCATCCCTGGTTTCCTCCTTGACACCCTCAAGCATAAACTAATGCATATCTCTACTCTAGGCGTCATCTGCTACCACAACCAACAGCCTCCATGCCATTACATATCACAACAACCATGCAGGATCACATCATAGAACAAGAAGCAAGAAAACAACCAACACATCAATTGGGATATTGTCCCTTTAACAATCGAGAGGGTAACTCAGAACCCTTTAAGAAATTATCAATCAATCAGTTCTTTAATCCATTTTAATTAAAATATTTATTATTCATAGGTTCCAAATTCAAGAAAACTAATCAGTAAGCTATCAAAAATAATCAAACATGATTAATGAACCAATTTTATTACATAATATTAAAACAACACACAGATTCGTTTACATGCTTATTTATCTTAAGACAAACAATTATTAATTAATCCCATTTGATGTTCTTTACTGATTTCTTTCATGAACGAACAACTATCTGAAACAATCGTAGATATCACAATATCTAGAAAAATAATAGGGAATAACAAACAATTGATATCAATTTATTTATCTGGTTAAAATATTTATTATGTTAATTCCATTTTAATCTAGTGGGATTAAACATGTGAACAATACAGTTGCAAGTAAAAGAAATGAGAAGCAACGAATCTCCTACCTCAAACAGTTTCTCACATTCCTTATCCACAAAACATGTAACGATCCTCCTCTCACGACAACTGCATCCTCCTGAGGATGCCATGGTACGACTTCACTAACCAAACCTAAAGAAAAACCCCATTAGAAGAATGGAGATTGCATGCTATAATATGGAAAGGAGAAATAGTAAAGATGTTCCCCAATGGAACGATGATAGGAAATACCTTATATCGAAGATTGATCGATAGAGTTTTGTTGCATCAAAATAGAGAAGAACCAATCTAAGGTGTAAAGCATGATTTTGCAACATTTATGGGATGGATTGAAAGGTTCAAGCCTCTCATTGCTGAGAATAAAGATGAAGAACAAGGGAGGAAGATATCTTGTCCCTTTTGAAGACATAATGGGGAAATGGTTTAAGATACGCTTAATTCCCCCATTTATGATGATCACATTATCCAACACGATTTGACCAAGTAATTACATCATGATCCAAAGGAATAAATAATAAATGATTTATGGCCTTTTAATCTTCTTAGGAGTCCTCAAAATAATGCTTTAAATGTATTTTACATCAAAAGAATCATCAAAGGGGAGAAACTGTTGTTGGATCCATGGTCTTCTATGAATTAATTGGAGTATGGTTTGTGTTTATTTCAATCCTCAGTGGACGTTCAGAATGTGTACCAGAAAAGTGATTTTGGAAAAGTGACTTCTGTGTCGTGTACATGATGGAGAGGGAACTTGCGTGCCTAGTGTTTTTCAAGATCATAACATCAAAATATGGCAATGGAAAGAGGGTCGCACATGTATTGGTGTGGTCGCGCAAGTGAGTAACGCGCCAAAGTCTAGGGGAGTTGGAGCTGTGCGCTTGGACTTGCGCACCGTGAGGACACTTGCGCACCACCGCGCAGGGGTCCAGTATCTCTATAAATAGTGGACCACCCCTCCTCATTTTGAATGAAGATAACAACTAAGAGATTTTTTGAGCTCCTCTCATGCAAGTAGTTGAGTCGCACAAGTGGTAGATGGGCCACACAGGTCGATGCTACATGACGGTTGTTGGCTGCACGCCCAAGGCGGATTGGGTGAGAACGGAATTGATTCTCCTTGGTTTGAAGTTTATGTATGCAGTGTCGCGCATGTGGTTGGTTGATACCTGCATGCCAGTTTGAACTTGCACGACGAAGTTGTGCCACGTATGAGACTGGCATGCTAGGAAGTAAAGAAGAGTGCCATTGTTTTTGATCCACGTGAAAGTTGGGAGATTTCTCGGTACTCTTGAAGGGAAGTGAGATTTTAAAATAGGAGAGAGTTAGACATCAACAAAGTATCTACATGCAACAGAGGGTGTATGCTTTGGAGATGATGAAGAGACCTTCACATCAATATACTAAGCATGACTTCACCAAGGGAAGTGAGCCAGGGGGAGTCAACAGGAGTGAACCAAGAGAATCAGTGAGCTATTCCTAAATCTTTGTAATGTTATTGAGCCTGGGACAGAGTGAAGGTGCCCGAACATTTGAAATCCACATCTATAATGTTTTTATGGAATTTGGTATGACAGAAAACCTGTCAGTGTATGCTCCTTGGACGTCACCCTTAATGGAGAACCTAGTAAAATGTGTTGTGTCATCTCTCTGAATGTGATTGTTTTCTTTCTATTCATATCCATCATGCATGATTAACAAGATCCTACCAACGTTGGATCATGATCCATCTCATTAAAAGACAAATTTGACACCCTGATTCACTCCTCCCCTCTCAGAGTTTCCTGGTGTCCTACAACTGTAGGATGCTGGAAAAACTGTACCCCTACTTTTAATATACACCTACCATTAATATACATATACCATTAGAGGTTATCGATAGACCTCACTAATCTGGAAACATTGTACTCCAACCGTTAATGTACACAGACCGTTATTGTACACCTACCATTAGAGGTTACCGATAGAGGATACTGATAGAACTCACAGTTCTGGAAGCACTGTAGACCTATTGTTAATGTACACCTTCAATTACTGTACACCTACCATTTGAGTTTACTGCTATAGGTTACTGATAGAACTCACCGTTATGGAAACATTTTACACCTACCGTTACTATACACCTACCGTTATTGTACACATACAGTTACTATACACCAACCGTTAGAGGTTACTGATAGTGGTTACATGTATACCTCATTGTTCTGGAAACATTGTACACCTACTATTATTGTACACATACCATTTGAGGTTACCGATAGACCTCACCATTATAAAAACATAATATAACTACAATTACTGTACACCTACCGTAAATGTACACCTACCATTAGAGGTTACCAATTGAGGTTACCGATAGATCTCACCATGCTGGAAACACTGTACGCCTACCGTTACTGTACACCTACCATTACTGTACACCTAACATTACTGTACACATACTATTAGAGGTTACTGATAGAATAGTGCACGGATGGAACTATTCACCAAATTGGAAATTTGGAAAAGTATTGCGGATAAGTCACCTTGACCACCCGAAACATCTCAAACACCATATCGTCACAATGTAATGGACCAGAGAGGTCTGGGCAAATAAAATAAAGGTCACCATAACAATTTCATGCATGCCACTAAAAAAATGACAAGATAACCATATGAACAAATCACAACCAAAAGGCATCAATTATATAGATAAGCACCCTCGAGAATGAATTTATAGTACTAGGAACCATAAATAAATAAAACCTAAATTACACATAATAAATACCGTGACGTTGTAAATAACATTTTTCACACTAAATACAACATCATAAATAATAAATTAAACAATAAAAACCACAACATCATTATAGTCAAATAGAAAATCCATCATTGAACTCTGCTGATGTCGTGAGGATGAAATCTAAAAATTAAAAAAACCATAACTTTACAATGAACACTAATAACTGAAATCTGCTAGAGGGTCCTTCAAAAACAAATCCAAAATTCCACCAGAACAAACATAATTTGTGGATAAAAAACACTACTATGATATATGGGGTAAAACCCCAACCATAGTTATCCAGAGTCAGATCATTATTACAAAACCTTATCATGATCTCAATAGATCACGTATCGAAAGACTGATTAGTTTAGTTTCCATGGATGTCCTAGAGGCATACTTAATTTTCACCTTACATTATGAAATAAAAAAACCTAATTGTGTCTCCTTTTAACACACTCATATCCCATAGCTTATCCATGTAATTCAAATATAATATTCTTCTAAAAATCCTGGGAAAATTAAAACATAAGAAAGGGGTGATCTTAGTTGCTCATAAAGGACTACAATATAGAAGAAAATTTCATAATTAAGAATAAAAATTGAATGAAATGTGTAAGAATAAAACCAAAGCCATTTAAAAATAATAATCTAGATAAAATGTAATAGAAAAACCAAATAGTGACATTTACTTATCCATGTGGTTATTCTAATAGTCGAATAATCACATTTAATATCAATAGTCAATTTTATAATGATGGAATGCATAATTCTGAACAATATAACCACATATTGAAGTCCTTATGCCAAGACTACGAATAATATTTTGTCAAGGCCTTATGCCAAGACACTAGTTTGTCTAATGTGACATACCAATGAATCAGGTATCTATAGTAGGCTCCATCCTTCACTTACTATTTCCAATGCATTCCTCATATAAAAAGGTTGAACCATAGCAAAAATATTCTTATTAAAACTAGAATCCGAACATTTAATACATTAAGCATAAACCATGAGTGGTATAAAAATAAACCATCCATAGTAAAACATAATAAAAAACCTTCAATAAAATATGGAATATTGTATCATAATAAATCAACTTCAAACAAGTATTAAAACCTTTAATGTATGTTGATATAGATGAAATCAAAATTATTTGAGAGAAATATCTCATTCTATTTTGAATTAATTTAAAAGACACATAAATATAAAATAAAAAAATATATATTGAAAATATTCTTATAATCCTGTAAGTTGAGTATCGAAGGTGTTATAATGGGTGAAAATAGAACCACTAGTCGTAAATTTTAAAATACATTCTTTCCTTAATTTTGACATATAGGTGGTAAATGGCCAATTTTGGATAAAAAATGGAATGATTACATTATTGAAAATTTATTAAAATATAAATAGGTGTATAAATTAATTTAAACCGTATTCTAGGAAAATTTTATAATGTTTTGAAAATAATTTTAAAAAACACAAATTTTGATGATAAATATGTCAAAGTATATACACATGTATAATCAACCGCATATAATGAAAAAATTGTAGTATTAAACCTCACCATGTAATTTACCTTGATCGGGGGTACGTTAACCTCATGTATAATTTTTAAATAATAGTTATTAAATTAAAAAAGATCCACATAAATAAATATGACATCATATATGATCTTCTAATATTTCATTGCCAATAATATTTTCGTAGTATCATTGTTTCAGATGTTAACTGATTAATTTTTCATTATATGTTCATTACATAAGTCATTTTTTTATGTATAGGATGAATTTGATATTGATAAATAATTATATAATGTTCTTAAATAGTATTTTTTAACCAATAATAAAAATTAGTTTTGAATGATTACGATGGGGAATGAATCTCAATGCCTTCATGGAGATGACGATCCGTGCATACACATGAGTGCCAATATCATTCTGTTGATGAAGAAATAATATGTAATTTGAAGGTCTATCTTATATTCAAAATCATTAAAATGTAATATTTTATATTTACATAAATTATACTCTTTATTCTACCCAACCAAATAATGAAGTGTTGAATAACAAACTGCACCACGACATTGAGACGATAAGCCGTATGTACGCATGTTTGATGACGTTTTCAATCATATGATTGATATAACAATGAATATGGTTTTACCATATTTATAATTACATTATATTATGTGTAAGGTACTAGAGTAATGATTTTGGTTTAGAATCAACAATGTAAGAGGATGTGGAATAATAAAATCATTTTGAAAGAGGTGATGAAAATTTTACCTCTTCTTAAGGTCCTTTAATTTGATTTGATCAAATGGGATCATTAGGTTATCATCTGATCAAAGTAAGGAATATATATTTATTTGAGGGAGAATGGGAGTACATTTTAGCTAGGGTAGTCCGAGACAAATGGCATTGGAGATGTTATTTTGAGTGATGGGGAAGTACACTTTTATAAGAGAGGTGATGTCACTTTAGGAAAAGCTTGTAATAATATTTTATTATACAATTATATTCAATTTATAAAAGAACCAAATTTTTTTTGAGGATATATTGGGGTTGGGTCAAAAACCTCTCAACCAATATGTTTTAGATAGGTTAAGTTCACCTTATTAACCCTATCTTCTATATTTATCTTTTTGTTTAATAGTATATCTTTTACCATGTATTATTGTATTATTATAATAAATGGTTAATAAAAAAACAATAAAAATCCAATAGAACACCAACTGGTTCATTATTAATATATATGACCTTATCTATGTCCATGAGCTGATACATAGATTTTTTAGAATATTAAATCAATTAATAATATATTATTTGTTTTAAAAACTCATTTAAGTCAATTATGACACTACTTACTATTATATTTTTCTGAATGTCCTAAAAATATTATGAATTCAAAAAAAATTATTTACTCATCCATTAAATGTCATATTATACTATAAAATTTGTTTAATACATCAAAAATCTAAATTTAAAATTACATTAATATTATTAATATCAATTATTTAAATCATTCAATAAAAAGTTAATTACTGCTTCATCATTGCGTTATATATAAATTTAAATATTTAATTTCTAAAAATATAAATAAAATATAATTATATAGGATGTATTATTATCCTTAAATTTTATATTTATATTTGAATTCATTTTATCTATAACCCTCTAAAAAATGTTTCAGTTATTATACAATTAATTTTACACTTTTACCTATTCATTAAATAAATTAATTATAAATTTCTTATATAATCTGAGTGGAACAAAAAAATCATATTTTATTTTTACAGATGATTTTTGTTGTAATAAAATTATACAATATAAATAGTACATGTGTTATGTTAATTATAATATCATTTTTACCATTAATTACTATATTAAATTTTAACCATGGTAAATAAAATTGAAAATTTACTATTCACCAAAAAATATTTTCTTCTTATTAAGACAAATATTATTTACTAATATAAATTGTGTCTCTCGGAGTTTTTAAATTCAATTCAATAAAGTGGTAAAGTTACATTTTATGAAAATTTTCAATTGTGCCTAGAAGGTGGGTAAAAGTAGTTAAAAGTTCAATTAAATTTTATTTATCAAATATTATTATAAAATTAATCCAATGAATTGCATTAATAAAATATAGATATTATATATATATATTTTTACCTAAATTAAATTTCTATAAATTAACTAATTATTTAACTAAAATATCAGTTTTAAATAATAAGACAATGTTTTTTACTATTTATAAAAAAATTAATGTTTTCTGAAAAATACCAAAAATTCACCCTAAGCTAATTTTGATATTTTGAATCCAAAAAAGAAGTCCATTTTCAATAATAAAATTTATAAAATTTTAAAAAGTGTGTATTACTATTCATTATGACAAGTTTGGTTGGACATGGTGTGTTGGAACCCAATGTTACGTACAACGCAAGCTATTTCATTATTCAAAAGGAAACGTGCCTTGGAAGCTTTGGTGTTACATCCTTCTCTCCATCAAATAATTTTGTCCAAAAAATTTCTAGTATACTACTGCATAAAATTATTTTAGTGGTTCTTCATCATATGTTTCTCAGTTTCCCACAGCGCCTCTTCCATCTAATGGTTTCTCCATAGAACTTTTACCAGACAAGTTATCCAGTTTTTCAACACTTGTTCTCTGGTATCAAGAATCATGATAGGCTCTTCACAATAGGATAGATCGGGTTATTATTCTATTTTTTCATAGGTTTGTTCATCCATTGGCTCATTAATCTATTTTCTCAATAGTGATATGTGGAACACATCAAAACATTAGAGAGACATGAAGGCATTTCTAAATGGTAAGCTACAACTCCAATTCTTTCTATAATTTCTAAAGGTCGAATGTACAAGGGACATAATTTAACTTTCTTTTCAAATCGTATAACACACTTCCATGTAGATAAATTCATTAAAACACGATATAAAATATGACATTTTAATCCTTCCTTTAATAATCTACATAGCTCTTTTTCATACTTTGAGCTACGTTGATGTGGGTTTGGATAATCTTCACATTTTCTGTAGATTACTCAGCAAGTTCTTGGCCTATATGTTTTCTTTCACCAACATCATCACAACTAGTTGAGGTGAAACATCTCTATCCCTATAATGGTTCATTTAGTTATATCTAAATACATTAAGGGAAGTTATTGTTAAAGGGAAATTATACTATAAATTCATATTTATCCCACATACAATGAATATCATGTGAGAAAGATCTCAACATGCCTTATAAGGTTTGAATAGTTCTTTCAGATTTTCTATCTGTTAGAAAGTGGTAGGAAGTGCTCAAAAGACGTTCAGTATCTTGGTCCTTCTGAAGAGCGTTTCAGAATCATGATGTCAAACAAGGATCACAATCATATACAATTGGTAAGGGTTCTCCATGAAGTCTTAAAATTTCATTAATATATATTCTTTCTAAACATTCAAGTGTAAAATCTTCTATTATAGCACTAAATGTGCTGACATGGTATGATGATCAATAATGACCTATATTTCATCATTACTTCCATGATTCTTTACTATACCCATGAAAAAATCGATCATAATATCATTCCATTTTCACTGAGGTATGGGAAGAGGTTTCATGACACTCCTAGGATGTTGTCTTATAACTATAACATGTTGAAAGACCATACATGTTGACATATAGTCAATAATATACCTCTTCATATTGTACCACAAAAAACGTTCCTTCAAATATATATACATCTTAGTGCTACCAGGGTGTATAGGGAAATTATATCCATGGGAATCATAAAAAAATTTCGTTTTTTAGATCATGTATGCCAGGAACACAGAGTATCTTTCCAATTTTCAAAATTCCATCTTCATATATGACGTCGATCAATCTCACATCATTCACACATATAATTTTCTTTTGATACTCCTCATCATAAATCTGAGAACTTATTATCCTTTCTATTAAAGAAGGTTTGGGATCCATTTGAAAATGTGTTAGTATTTCACCTTCCATTATTATTACCATGTCTATCTTTACTAGATCCATGAATAAATTATCCTTATAAACTATCATCTTTCTCAAAACACGATGATCCTTTATCTCAAAGAATTATACACATTATTTTCCTTCCCCGAGTTGTAGTGTATAATGAAATCACAATCCTTGAGTAGTTCAAGATATCGTCTTGGCCTCATGTTGAGTTCTTTTTGTGAGAAAATATACTTCAAACTCTTATAATCATTACATCTCTCACATTTTCCACAATAGAGATAGTGTCTCCATATCATCAAAGTAGATATTGCAGCTGCTAACTCATGATCGTGAGTGGGATTGTTCTGTTGATGAATTTTTAGCTGCTATGATCCATATGAAAAAACCCTATCATTCTACACAAGTACACAACCTTGTTAATTATTTGATACATCATTATAAGAAACAAACCCATCATTCCACAATGGTAGAGTCAAGATAAGAGAATTGTCTAATCTTCTATTCAGTTATTCAAAACATTCTTCAAACTCTTTTTAAAAAAAAAATGTATCCCCTTTATGTATGATCTTGGTTAATGATTTTTCCAATCTGGAAAAATCATCGAGGAAATGCTGATAATAACTTTCTAAAGAAATAAAATTGTGTACCTTGGTTGTACTCAGTAGATTAGGAAATTCATGTATTGATATTGTCTTGGAAGGATAAAAAGAGATACCTTACTTTCAGACAATATGGACATGAAAAGGAATCTCTTGATGTCATAATTCACAGTTACAAAACATCAAATATTTATCATTTATTCTAAGAGCCTTTAGAATATAGCCCAATATATTTTCATGATCCTCATAGATTATATAGTAAACCAACATATAATCAATAAATTCCACAACAATGTTATCATGATATTCCTAGAAAATACTATTCAATTGATCTATGAAGATAGAGGGTGAATTATTCAGTCCAAAAGGAATTACAATAAACACATAAAGCATATACCTGGTACGAAATGCTATATTTGAAATGTATTGCTTCTTCACACAAACCTGATGATATCTATATCGAAGGTCATTCATTGAAAAATATCACGCTCAGTGAATTTGATCGAAAAATTTATCACTACAATGTATTGGATACCTGTTCTTTATTTTTATAGCATTGATCTCCCTCTAGTCAATTCTTAACCTCATTGATCTATATTTCTTCATAACAAAAAGAACATTGGATCCCCATGGAGAAAAACTAGGGAGAGTAAATAATATATTACTCAATTCATCTACTTGTATCATTTTTTATCTACTTCCACAGTGCCCTTTTATATGGGTTCTCTGATATGATCTTTGAACCAGGAATTAAATCAGCAGAAAACTCAATTTTTGGTTTGAGTAATGTCCTGGTAAATCATTTGGAAGCACATCAACATATTCTTCCACAATAGTTACATACTATATTTTAACATTCCTTTCCACACCCATAATATTTAATTCTCTTCCTCCCCAACAATTGAATTTAGTAGAGCTGATGGGGGTGGATCTAGAAAATAATCAGATGGTGAAATTTCTACTATAAAGATAGAGTACTCATTATCATCATCAAAAATTGTATCCCCATTCTTCATACAATAATGATTCGCTTCTTTGTCAGAAATCCAATACATACCAGGATTATATAAATTCAATCATGTGTATGATGATGATATCAGTAGATAAGGAATGTTTATATGCCATAATGGGAACTGATTTACAAAACATTGTTGTAATGATACTTCTCTTAAGAGTTTTGACTGAAAACTCCGTAGTTAAATCAATTTGGGAATATCTAATATTCTATGGAAACTGGGAAGATATGAAGCAATGTGATGATACAGAATCAATTAAATCATTGGATAAAATTTAAAAAACCACTAAATTACCTTCCACCACATTATTCAGAGCTTTAACTGCAGTAGTAGTGATCGCATAAGCTAGGAATATCTCCCTTGGAATTTTTTGAGATATGATTCCATGTTTATTAGGACATTCATTTTCAAAATTCCCCCGTTCTCTAAAAGTGTAGCATTCAAAATTGATAGCCTCTTTATTTCCCATGCAATCACGAGCATGGTGGCCTTTTTCACCACACTTGTAACAGATTCTGATTTCCCTCAAGAATGTACCAGGTTGATTCTACCCACATTTACTGCAGGATAGAGATTCAACTTTTACCTTCTTCCCCTTACATCCATTTTTATAGTTTTCAACAGATCTGTTCTTACATTTCTCCTTAATAAAATCATAAGACATAGTGAATTACTATTCTATCATGATAGCACATGTAAAAATATCATTGTATGATGAGAAGGATTGTGAGTCTACAACATGATGGATAAATTGTTTTAACGGATCAAATAATTAATCATTCTTATTCCTTGGGTAACATGTATAATTTTCTAAATGCCTTGATAACCTTGAAATTTTAGCGTTATTCTTTGTGTAATTATCATCCCCCATTTCCCTCAAACTCAGATATTTTTTTTCCAAATATACATGATGGTCATGAGAAAAGTATTTTTCTATGAAAAGTTCATTAAACTCCAACCATTCCATATTTTATACTTCTTTATACTCTGTGTTTTGAATTAATGACAAACATTGATCAACATCTCATGTTAGGAAATAAACAACCATGAAAACTTTTCGTCATTTTCCACTCCCCAAAGCAAGTAATATTTTCTCTAAGGAACATATCCATTGCTCAGCTAAAAATTAATTTGTAATCCTATTTATGTTTGGTGGTTTTTCCCCATGATGTTATGTAACATTGATTATCCATGTTGTGGATCAGGGTGCTCTAAATGGGTAAGGTTTTTATTCATAACCGGAGTGAGTTTTCCCGATATGGTTATAAGTTGTTTGGAACTGGTTGCATAACCATCTCCACTATAATTATCTTGAGTAGGAAGGAAATACCAACATGGATTACATGAGTTTATACAGTTTACATTCCTTTCACTAGGAGCCATTTATAATCAATGGGACACACTAGATTAGTTTATAAATCGCAATACATTATTCCAATAAAGTAAAATACATAACATAAATTGATCATTGTATTCATAAAATCCATAATAATAAAAAAATTAAAAAGGAATTTACTCATAAAACAATCATAATTGTTTTTAATGAAAATGTGAATTATACAATGCATTTCCCCTAGGAGTGTTATAACCAAGAGTGAAAAAATGAATGATTTCGTGTACCAGGACACTCTGGGTCAAGCCCAATACTCATTGTATGAGTTTCCACTCCTATGTATATATATAATAGAGCCACATGTACCTGTCCGTATCTAGATAGGGATTAATTTCATTGTATTTTCACAAAATATCAACATTATAAAAATTATAGAATGTTTTTATATACCAATCCAAAAATCCCATCATAGTGTAAATTTTTATAATAAAAGTTGTTCTAAATTTAGATTCCAATGATTTTATTAAACTACCTTTGATTCTAACTGTAATTCCCTGAACCATGTTACCGAGAGTCTGTACATTATCACATAACATTGGCATGACCGCAGGACGTCAGGTCTTGAAACCCTGATTAGTTTAGTAGTCTTGTAAGTGCTAGATACATACATAAGATTTATATTACATTATGAAATAAAAAAATTGTGTATTCTTTGTACACACTCCTAATCCAGAGTCTATTAGTACTGGTCAATCATAATATAATTTTCACATCCGGGTAAAAAACAAAAGAAAGGGGTGAGCTTAGATTCTTAGTATGTATAACAATAAAGCAAAAACATTAATAAATAAGAATAAATATTAGAGTAAATGTATAATTCTAAAACACAAACCTTTATAAATTAATCTTCTACATAATAAGGAAAAGATAAGTCAAATAACTCCATTTCTTTATTCACATAGATAATCTAGTGGTTTAATAATCACATGTAATATCAATAATGAATTTTTATAATGATGTAATGCATAATGTCGAACATCCAAACCACATAGTCAAGGCCTCGTGCCAAAACATCAAATAAGATTTCTTCAATTCATTGTGCCAAGAAAGTAATTTGTATCAGGAGACCTACCAATGCATCGATGATCTATAGAGGGCTCCACCAGTCACTCTCTATGTCCAATGCATTCATCATAGTAGAATATTGAAGCATTTCATAGAAATTTGTATTCATATTAGGGTCCAAAATTTTAATTTCTTAACAATAAACATTGAATAGAATAAAATAACACATCCACAGTCCAAAAAATCATAATACCTAAATTAAAATATGTAATATTGTTTCATAATAAATAAACATCAAACAAGTGTCAAATCCATCAAAGGATGGTGACATAGAAGAATTCAAAACAATTTTACAAAAATATCTTGTTCAATTTGGAAATCATTTAAAATTCATATAATTATAAAATAAAATATTTATTTAAAATTTAATATTATATGATTGTAATTGATGATTCGTAGGTTTTATAAGAGCTGAAAATATATGCGGTTTCCCAATAAGTTAAAAATATATTTTTTGTTAATTATGACGAAAGGGTCTTAAAGTACCTTTTTTGAAAATGACAGAAAAATTACTTTATATAAAATTTATAAAGGGTAAAAAAATATATAATTGAAATTAACCCATATTATAGGAAATAATAAAAACGTTTTGAATTTTATTTTTATGAAACAAGGATGTTGATGATAAAGAGGTACCAGTAGACACTCACATATAAATAACCTCAAATAATGAAGTGATTGTAGAATTAACACTTACCATGTAATTTTCCTTCATAGAATGTATGTTAAACTTCTGTATAATAGTTAAATCCTTGTTATTAAGTTATACAATAATCGCATAATTATATATGATATCATATTTGATCTTTTAATATTTCTTTGTTAAAAATATTTGAGTAGTAGGATTGTTTCAGGTGTTATATGATTCGTATTTCATTGTATGTTTTGTTACGAAAGTCTTGTTTATTATGGATAGGATGTATTTGATTCAAATATTGAATGAAATTAATTTCTTAATCATTATTTTCAATCAAAAAATGTATATTTTTCTCGAATGATTACGATGGGAAATGAATATCATCGCGTTAGTGGTGACGGTAATCCGTACGTATTCACGAGCAACAATATCATTCAATTGATGGTGAAATAATTTTTGATTGGATAGTATATCACATATACAGATCATTAACAAGTTATATTTTTTATTTACATTAATTATTCTCATTGTTATACCAATCCAAATAATGAAGTGTTGAATAAAAAACAACACCACGACGTGGAGACGGTAATCCATGCATATGTATGTATGGTGACTTTGTAATTAATATGATGGATAGAATATTGAATATAGTTGTAAAATTTTTATAATATCATCACAGTAAGTATACGGATAATGAGTTTTTATATGGAAAAACAATGAATGGAGAAGTGGAAGAAGAAATTTACATTTTAATAGGGGATTAATTATTACCTCTACTTTCGGTGCATCATTTTGACTTGATCAAAAGGGATCCTTGCGTGGCTTCTCATCAAAGTACAGAGTCTAGGTGGAATTGAGGATATTATAGTAGGTTTTTCAGAGGAAAATGGTTTTGGAGGTGTGATTTTGAGAGAAGTGGATGTAACCTTTAATAAGAGAGTGAGAATCACTTTGTGAAAGGCATTAAATATTATTTTTTATACAATAATATTTGGTTTATAATGGTTCCAAAAGGATTTATTTTTTTTGCTAAGGGTGGTATAGGTTGAAAACCTCTCATCCAATAGGTTTTATACTGGTTTAGGACAACATATTAAACTTATCTTTTATATTTAACTCTTAATTAAATAGTATAACTTTTAACATGTATTCTTATATTATCCTTATAAATGGTTAATAATAATAATATAAAAATACAAGGGAAACCCATGAGGTTAAATATTGATATATATAACCCTATCAAATTCCTTTGTATAATCCTTATATTTTTTAGATTGTTACATTAATTTATAATATAGACTATTTTTTAAAAACATTTATGTCAATTTTGACACAATTTTTTATTTGTGTTTTTTGAAATCCATAACAACATTATAACATCAAAAAAAATTATTTAATAAATAATATCATTTCATATTAGCCTAGAAATTTCATGGAATACATTAAAAGTTTCACTTTACTGTTATATTAATATTTATAGTATCAATTATTATAATCTTTCAATAAGAAGGTAGTTAGTGAATAATCATTGTGTAATATATAAATTTAATTATATGATGCATAAAAATTATTAATAAAATAAAATTGTGTTTGAAATATTTTTATATTTTTAATTAATATATATAGTGGAAATTATCTTATGCATAACCCTATATTAATAATGTTTTACTTATTAATCCTTGAGATTAACACATTTTACTATTCCTTAAATAAAATAATAATAAATTTCCTAATCTAATTCAAGTGGAAAAAATATCATATTTTATTCATATGGATTATTTTGGGAAATAAAAATATCCACTAGAATTAGTACATGTTTTATGGTAAATATAATATCATTATTACATTTAATTTACCTATTTACTTTTAACCGTGGTAAATTAAATTAAAAGGTTAATATTCACCAAAAATTATTTTCATCCTATTGATACTCATTTTACATACTAATGTCAATTGTGTCTCTCAAGTTTTTGATATTCAATTCATAGAAGCCGTAAAATTAAGTTTTATTCAAATGATCCAAAGTTCCAAGACTATTGACAAAAGACGTTAAAAGTTTAATCAAATTTTATATATCTAATGTTAATATAAAATTATTCGAAATAATTACATTGAATATATATAGGTATTATGTATCTATTTTGAAAAGAAATAAATTTGAATAAATTAACTAATTATTTAATTAAAAAGTCGTTTTTAAACAATAAAGCATTGTTTTTAAATTTTCATTTAAAATTCAATGTTTTATGAAAAATACCAAAACTTCACCCTATGTTTATTTTGATATTTCAAATCCAAAAATAAAGTCCATTTTGAAAAAATAAAATGTAAAAAATTTAAAAAATGTGGCTATTACTATTCATTACTTCTTGTTTGATGTGTCATGGTGTGTTGGAAATCAATGTTTCTACAACACAATCTGTAACATTATTCAAATAGAAACATATCATGGAAGCTTTGGAAGTTATAGATTGACCAACAAAAATCATATGGTTCCACAAACACAACCATAAATGGGGTATAAAAACCAAAATTATAATAGAACAAACATGAGTCATGTGTTCCAAGACTAACCATCTGAGACACACCAATGAGGGCATACCTTGAAAAAAAAACAATACCACTATCACCATCTATAAACGTCCACAAACATTGTCATACTAACAATATATGTAGTGTAGTACAAAGGGAAATGAAATAAGAGAAGATATGGGTATTCGAGCTAAAAATAGAGGCACTAAGCATTAGAGTAAATAGATTCCAAACAACCAGAGGGCCTTCAAGTCAAACCCATGTGGGTTTTGGAGCGAAGGATTTGGTAAAAATAAAAGTGTTAAATATTCAGAAAAAAATATAAATATTGTGCATCTGACTATCATAAATCTACCATTATATGAAATTTAACATATAGTGATATTTTTGTATCTTAAAAAAATAATTATTTCTCTTTAAATTGGGAAAAATAAAAACTACTATAAAACTATATTTTATTCTAAGTTAATTAAGCAATTTAATTCTGTCATTATGTTTTAATTTAAAATTATTATTCAGTAGATATATGAAATCAACGTATGTAATTTTGAGTTAAAATTATATTGTACTTTAATATAATTTTTTCGTAGGGTTTGAAAAAAGGTTTTCTGATAAAAATTTTAAAATTAAATTTTTATTTATATTTTTATTATTTAATATAATCCATATTGATTAATTCTATAAATTATAAATATAATATATATATAATTTAAATCATCTTGATATTCATAAAATTATTATTTTTAGAAAAATATCAAATATACAACCGTCCCATTTTTAGAAAAATAACCTTATTGAAAAAAAATTTATAATTGTATCTATGGTTTTTTATTTTCAATTAATATTTTTAAACTTTTGGAAAATTAATTTTATATTTCTTTCAAAAAATTATATTTCCAATATTATATCAGGGTGAATTATTTTTTTTGATGAAATGTTTAATTTTTTATGATTATTTAGAAATATATAATTTGTATTGAATACTACAATTTTTTATTTATTATATTGATGAATTTTATATTAAACTTTTTATTATTTTTAAATATTTGAATTCCAAAATCATTAATAAAATTTAGTTTATTTCAATCAATTTTATACTAGATTATGAGATAAATACTTTCTAAACATATAAGAATTTTATGCAAAAATTTATTCATTCCCATTGTATCTATACGATTACTTTTTAAATTAACTTTTTCACTTTTAAATTTAAAATTTCAGAATAGAGAATTATGTTTATGAAATAGAATAATTATTATGATCTAATAAAGTAAATTAATTTATTACTAAAATTGATATACAATTCATTAGAAATTCATTAACCTGATTAAGGTAAAAATGGGTTTACATGGGGTTAAACTAAAATGATAGGGGTAAAAATAAAATATATACATTTATAAAGACTCCCTTCATTAATTATATATACCACTTAACCCATAATTACTACTAATGTACATTTTAACCTTTAAAATTTAAAAATGTTGTAGAAGTCAATTATTTTCCAAAATACAATGTCTGTCCTTTACTAAACTTATAAAAGGTTACCCTTCTCCCCTCTATTAGACACAATCAGGCCGCTATAGTTCATCCAAAACCGAAAAAATTAAGTTCCCAATTTCTATAAAATTATAATATAAACCATATTTTTTGATGATATCCATCCTTGGTTGGATTTTCCATAAAATCCATGTAGGATACCTGAAGAATAGGATGTTTAAATCTGAATAAAGGAAGTCGGGAATTGGGGTAATAAATTTTTGTTTTACATTTATTTCCATGAACCACATGACATATTAACCTTTTATTTATTTGATTGGTGCATACAATGACCATTAATATATATTATTATGATTATACTTAAAATCATTTGTTTTATATATTTATTTTAGTATCTCCCTTCTATTAGGATTATGTTTCAAAACATAACCATTTGATAAAGGAATTTTGTATCAATTTTCCATCGTTGAAAAATATCTTATATTGTACACATATTTTAATTAATGAGGTTTTATACATACCCATTTACATTTAATATCATGAATTAATTTACCCTCAAGATATTTTTTGTTTCATTTAATGTCATTTATTCAGGGGAACATGGTTTAATGATTCCATAAGTGGTATGAGTTTTATGTTCCAATGTCATCATTTTTTAATATATTTTATGATTGTCCTTATAACGAGGAAATCATATGATATATATCCGAATAAACATGGGAAATTTCAAATACTCATATTATTTCATGAAAATAGACGTTTAAACATCATTTTCCTTTATTTATATACTCAAGAGTTAAAAATAACGTTTCATTAAAAAAAATGTATTTTTCAATGACCCCTTTTTCATATAAAACAATGTTCCCTAGAAATGGATTTAATTTTTTTTATCATTTCATTATAATTATATATTACTATTAATTTTAATGATGTTTTAATTTTTAATAAATATTGTTAAATGCATTTCTTGACATTTTTAAATATAAGTCACATTTGGATTGTAGTAGAAATATAAAATGTACATTGGATTCACATATACAATAAGATAGATGCTTCCTGTAATTATATATATAATGAATGATTTGATGATTAATTTATAAATTTTAATGGATATATTGAATTAAAATAATTTTTCAAATATTATATTCTTTAAAATGTGTTATTCTAATAGAAAGTGATATTTTCCTCATGAAATATTTCAAATAAATTTTCAACAATTTATTTTTGTGATTCCAATCATACATTAAATTAAAATGATTTTTAAATGCTATTATGTTTTGTAAAATTATTTTCAAATAATGGATATTTTTTATGACATATTTCTAGTCATCTTTCAAAATATATCAGTATTTATGCTAAAAACATTGATATATATTATTCTCAATTTTAAATATTAAACATAGATACCATTATAATTAATTCTTTACATGGTTTCTGCTGATGATAAGAATATATTTATGAAACCCATTTGTCATCTACTAGTTTTAGAAAGATATAACACCTATGAAACTCACTTATTTTCATCGGTAATACTATGATGAAATAATTATGGAACCCCTCTCTAATAAATATGTTATGAAATTTTGAAATTCTTATGAATTTTTTTTTTCAAATAATTTGTTTTGATATGATAATAGATTAATGATTGTGTGAACACATATTTATTATTTTCCTTATGTGATGGATGTTACATTTTAATAAATGATGATGGTAATAGTATAAAAAAATACTACTAGGACCTATTAATCCCTACAATGCATTGCGTAAGGAGTTATACATCACAAGATAGATAGGACATCAATAGAGATTGAACTATATTTTGTATGATAGGGTCAGAATGGAGAGTATTCTCATTTTAGTAGGGGAATTTGTCTAATATGTTGGTTATAGGAGTGACGATTTACCACTATGATGGTTTCATGAGTTAAACAATTACAATATGTAAAATATGATGCCACTATGATTTCTTTTGTGTCCCAACAAGTATATTTTATCTTCTTATGAAGTACACTTATATGTTGTTGAAATATTATTTGATAAGATAATAAATTATTTTCATTGCTTATGTATATGAAATAATTATATGCCTTATATCAATGTTATGACCTCATGACTCATTTTTTTCATTTATTCATTAATAATTTAATATTATTCTCTAATATTTATTCCATTAATGAATATTAAAAACATTGATATGATTGTTATAGTTCTCATATGCTATGTTCATATTCTCATACCCTTAATTTCATGTTATGTTTGAATATCTCCCTTGTTTACCACTATTTAGATTATAGGACCACCCATTATTATGTTTCCTTTATCTAGGTTATGAATAATCAGTTGAGTGGGGTATTTTTTTGAGTATTAATAAAGGGGAATAAAATTATGGTATACATTAAATAACATTCAAAAAATTTTGTTTTAATATCTCCCTTGTTTACCCCTATTATTTCTCGAACTACTCAGTCTATAATGTTTCCTTGGATGCAACATTATTCTCAAAATAAATGAAGTTTTCTCAAATATATTTGTAGTGCCTTATAAATTTCTTGAGCTAGGTGGTTGGCCGCGAGGATCGAGGGATTTTCAGGAATGATAGTGATGTGATGTAGCACATAATACTTCTTTGTGAGGTACATATTTCTACCTTCACTGTGTTTCTCTTTAGCTGGTGGCCCGATGGGTATTTATAGATTAAAAACTACATTCCAATTACTGAGGAAAATATTTTGATCTTTGCCAAGTAATTATTATAGAACCAACACTAGATGACTATTATCTATCTAATATTTGAATTTATTACTACATGACTAATCTGTTGGATCAAATATGTAGATATATATGTTTATTAGATGGAATAATACAAGAGGGGGGGGGGTGAATTGTAGGTTTAAAAACCTTTGAGTTTTAGCAACTAAGATAGTAGTTTAAATGATCTTAAACTAATACAAATACAAGCACCCACAATTGTATTGAATATAAAAAGGTATGATGTATTGTAATACTAATGTAATGTAAAACAATTGTATTCAAGTTGAACACAATGATCAGAGTAATATAAAGATGAATGATTCTACCTTAATGCGTATAGAATCAATCAATAAAAAATGTAATAGAATGATTGTAATTGAAACAATTACAATTGAATATATAAAGAAGAAAGGAAACAATAAAAATTCCTTTCTAATATAAGTAACAGAGGAAATGTAAAAGTATTACAATTCTTTTAACCCAAAGAGAAGGGTTATCCTTTCACCTAGGATAAAAGGTCTGTCTCACCAAAACCTTGGTGAGCCCTTGATATGATGATTGGCACGTCTGTCTGCCTATCCCCAGCAGCCCTCGATACGATGATCGGCACGTCTGTCGGCCTATCCCCGGCAGCCCTCGATACGATTATCGGCACGTCTATCTGCCTATCCCTGGCATCCCTCGATACGATGATCGGCACATCTGTCAGCCTATCCCCGATAGCCCTCGATACGATTATCGGCACGTCTGTCTGCCTATCCCTGGCAGCCCTCGATTTTATAGGTAATTGAGACCTCTGTCTTTCAATCACTTGAAAATCCTCGATACGATGATCGGACGCACAAGGCAGATGAGAGAAGTCACAGTGTCTCTCTCTAGAATCTTTGTAGATCACGAAGTATTTTCATTCATTCAACAATCTTCGTTCTTCTCTCAGCTTCAAATTACCTCTTATTTATAGGCCTCGGGTTACAACAGTCATATTGCCTCCAACAGTCATATTGAAACAGAAAGCACGACATCATTTTGATTAGTTTGTAACTAACTCAATGACGTCATTTTGTTAGGACATAAGATATATAGAAATGAAAAACATGAGTACGATTCATATGAAACTTGTGTTTTTAAGATTGTATTGAAACAAGCATGTAATGAAAGTTATGAGTAACAGAGTCAATACAATTTACATATTCAATATTATCAGTGTTGTACGATTGGCATGGTAAGTATGATCAGTATTGTACGATATGATATGGTCAGTATGATCAGCATGATCCGTACGATCAGCATGGTTGATACGATCAGCATGAACAGTACGATCAGCATGATTAGTACAATCAGTTCGATCAGTATCGTACGATACAATATGGTCAGTACGATCATCATTTTACGATACGATAAACATGAGAAGACAATTGTAATTTCCAGAATATGATAGAATGCATTTTTGATTTCCAAAACATTATATAGAAGTCAAAAAGAAGACTTTTGACACAACAATCTCCCCCTTTTTGGAAAGCACAACACAAAGTAAAAGTAACAAGAAATACTTATCTCCCCCTAAGTTATTAGAAACTCTTCTGAATAAGAAATTTAATACAACTAACTCCCCCTTAGGTATGGACTTTCCTATGGATTGTATTCATAGATTTTCCTTTAGAGTGTTGTAAATCATTCTCCCCATTTATAAAATATTCTCCCCCTTTGTAAACATTCTCCCCCTTTGTAAACATTCTCCACCTTAGTGATTTACAAAAAGAAAGGAGTAATCTTGAATTGTCTAAAGGAGTTAGTAAAGCAATACAAGACAATAGAAAAAAACTTGAAATAACAATCATTATGATAACAAACATTTCCAGACTTGAAAACAAATATAGATCACTTGTTTTCTCTTTCTTTCTCCTTTTTGATTAACTCATGAAGAACTGCCTTCATCTTTTTGATCTCTTTCTTGTCTTCAGAAATAGATTCACCCTGAGTTCTGAGAACCTCTTGTTGGTCCGCAAAAATTTGATCTTGATTCTTGATAGTCTCTTCCTGGACTCTGATTACTTCTTCAAGAGAATCAATTCTGTTTTTCAAATTCTTGTAATCTTTGGATAACACAGAATTTTGATTCTTCAACAAGACCATTTGATCCTTGAAAGATGAATCCTTTGAGAATTAAGATTTGAAAGCATTCATTCATTCTTGTAAATCTTATACAGAAGGAACATCGGCTCGTTGAGAAGACAAAAGATTCAACCTTTCAACTGTTTCTCTGTCAAGCTTATTGAAAGCAATTGCAAGCTCATTTGACAACCTTCTTATATCTTCGATTGCTATCTCTTGATCATTGATTGAGCTCTATGTTTTGTATTACCACTTGGTCATATTATTGCAGGCCTTCTTTTGGGAAACCGAACTTTCTGAAAGAACTTTTAAATCGGCTTCAACTGACAAACCTTTCTTCCTCAACTCTTTTACAGATCCAAACTTATTCTTTTGATTGTCAGTAAAAAAAATAAATCTTCCCTTCCAGCCTTGGGAAATAAGGAATGGTATTCTCAACCCTTCTCAAAACATGGACAATGTAATCACTCTTCTTGAGAGATATTGTATGTTCTGAATCAGTATCTTCATCGTACGATGCTAGTTCATACGATCTGCTTGAATCAACAACTGGCTGTTTTCCTTTTTCTTTTTCTTTCTGCTTTATTTCTTCTTCCATTTTGTCACTAATGACAACAACTTTGTCTATGTGAGAGTATTGAGCACCTTGCTTTTCTTGAGATGAAATTCTGTCCGGAGATCGTTCTTGATCGACATGAGGAGTTTGTAGAACACCTTCACATAGCTTTTGAACCAACTCCTCCTTACTCTTCTTTGAAATCTGAAGGAATTCTAAAAGAAAATATCATTCTTCTTAAACTTCTACTATCTATTCCATCACTTGTTTTTGTTTTCCTTTCTTAGGGCGACTCTGTACGATGGGCTCTTGATTCACTTCTTCCGTTATTTGAGCACTATCATCCTCAACCATTTTCAAAACTTTGGAGATATCAAAATCATGAGACTTTCTTTTCAACACAGTTTTCTTTTTCTTCTAAGCCTTAAGAGTTTCTTCTACCCTTATTCTTTCTGCAAATGCCTCAGCAGGGTCAAGACCGAACTCCAGATCTCCTTCCTTTCTCTGTTACTTATCCTTTCTCCATTTGGCTACAACTTCCTTACTGTACGTCGGCTTCTTCTAGGGTTTGAACTGGTTTTTGGATCAGAATTTTGAGTAATACTAGTAGACTGAAAGTCTTTGGTTGGAATAGGTGCCAATTGATTCTGAGCCAATTCAGCTTCTACATCTCTGGAAAATAGTTTTGAATTTTGATCAAAACCAACATTCAACTTCTTCATAGTACATTTGCTAATCCAAGACGGTTTCAAATCTGTGGGGTTCCCTTTCAAAAGAATGTTACAAAACTTCATACTCTCAATAATGAACTTCGTAAGGATGGCTGGATACATAATCATCAGGGACTTAATCCCTCATGTCTTGACATTCTTAATGGTTTCAAAAACATACCCCATGAGATTTACTTTTCTCATATTCACAAGATAGTCAAGCATAAAAATATCAAAAACTTTAAGAGTTTCTCTATCCCCCTTCCTTGGGATTAGAAAACCTTGCATCCATAAAGTCACAAAATGATTGTCCGGTGAAATATGAGACACTTTTCTTTTTTCTTCATTAATAACAAACAAAGTCTTTTAAGAACTTTCTCTATTAAACGTACCAACATCCTCTGGTAGTTTGTGCGATGGACAGAAAGAATCCCATTCTACAGAAACATTCAGAAAATGTGCTGCTGGTTTCACAGACATGGATAATTTTCTATCGTACACAGAAAAATTGATAGTCTTGTCTTTGTCGAAGGACACTGTTTTATAAAACTGAAAAACTTCATCAAAGAGAACCGGATCTTGAGAAACAGGTCTTTCAACACACAAATGTTCCCATCCGTGAAAGAGAATGATTCATATGATTGTGGAACCATATGAATCAAAGAAGTCTCAAGAAACTAACATTTCTCTATTAAAGTCTTTCTCTATAAAAGTCTATGAAGACATTTCGGAGGGAGTGTTAGCAGAGGATTGAGACATAAAGATGATGTTGATGAATGATCATACGATGATTTAAAATCGGTGGAGCAGAGATTCGCCTCAAATCCTGAAAAATTAATGTGGGTTTGGGGAGGGGGGCTATTTATAGGTGAAAAAGGGTGACCTTTGATCTTCTACGGTCAAGATTTTAGGAAATAATATCAACGGTTAGGATTTAAAATGAAAACAAAAAAAATAAAAGAAATAAAAATTTCCTGTGGAGATCATAAGGTGATTGTTGGTTTTTGTAAAAATCAAAAGAAAATACAATCGTAAGAAAAAAACATCATGCCGATGGAAAAAAAGTCGTTATTATGAACTAACAATATGATGGAAAACAATCTCGTTACCATGAACTGACAGTACGATGGAAAAGAAATTCAATACTATCATCGATCGATTCAATACCATTATTGGTTGATACGATGGAAAAGAAATTGATTACCATCATCGGTCGATACGATGGAAACGAAATTCATTACCATCATCGGTCGATACGATGGAAAATAAATTCATTACCATCATCGGTCGATATGATGGAAAATATATTCATTACCATCATCAGTCGATACGATGGAAAATAAATTCATTACCATCATCGATCGATACGATGGAAATGAAAAATTGAATGATACGTTAAAACTATCAATACGATAAACAGAAGAATGATTGATACTATAAAATATTCAATACAAAAAACAAAAAACACATATCATGGAAAAACATAAGATAAGATGAAATAATGTGAGAAACATAGAAAGAAATGTTCTCCCCCTTTCTACGAGGAGTTTCTTACTATTAGGAGAGATGTAAAACAGGAAGTAGATATGAATGATTATTTTAATGTAATCATTACTATCTTCTGTTTTATAAATTCAAATCTATCGGAAGGTAAAGGTTTTTTAAAAATGTCAGCAAGTTGTTCTTGCGTTACAATGAATTGTAAAATAATATCTCTTTTTTGTATGTGATCTCTAAGAAAGTGATGCCTAACATCTATGTGTTTTTCTCGTGAGTGATGTGATAGGTTCCTACTGAGAGCTATGGTATTTGTATTATCACAAAGAATTTGAGTTTTGGAGAAACTCAATCCATAGTCAGTGAGTGTGTGCTATGTCCACGATACTTGGGCACATCAACTTCCTACTGCTACATATTCAGCTTCAGCAGTGGATAGAGCTACTGAGTGTTGTTTCTTGCAAGACCAGAAAACCAGAGAATCTCCTAATAAATGACATGTTCCAGATGTAATTTTTCTATCCATTCTTCACCCACCAAAGTCAGCATCAGAAAAACTTTTTAAAAAAAAATCATTCCCAGAAGAGTAAAAAAGACCTAAATCCATAGTGCCTTTTAAATACCGAAAGATTCTCTTTACGACTTTTAAATGAGACTCTTTTGGATTAGATTGATATCTTGCACATAAGAATACAAAAAACATTAAGTCTGGTCGACTAGCTGTCAAGTATAGAAAGCTTCCTATCATACCTCTAAAGATTGTTTGATCTACTGGTTTCCTAGTTTCATCAAGATCATGTGTGTTTGAGGTACCAATTGGAGTGCTGATACTTTTAGTTTTGTCGTATCCATACTTTTTATGTAAATCTTTTATATACTTATGTTGAGATATATATGTTCCTTCTAGTTTTTGAGAAATTTGGAAACCTAAAAATAATGTTAACTCACCCATCATACTCATTTCAAACTCAGATTTCATTAAATTTGCAAAAGAATCAGTTAAGGATTTCTGAGTTGATCCAAATATGTTGTCATCAACATAGATTTGAACAATCAAATCATTTTTATTTTCCATTTTTATAAAATGGGTTGGATCTGCTATACCTTTTGTATAATTGTTTTGTAAAAGAAATCATGTAAGTCTATCATACCATGCTCTAGGGGCTTGTTTTAGACCATATAGAGCCTTGGTAAGTTTGAAAACATGATCAGGATGTTTTGGGTCTTGAAAACCACGAGGTTGTTAGACAAAAACTTCTTCATGAACAAAACCATATAGAGAAGCACATTTGATGTCCATTTGAAATAGTTTTAAGTTGAAAAATTTTGTGAAGGCTTATAGAATACGAATAGATTCAAGTATAGCTACAGGAGCATATGTTTCTTCATAGTATATTCCCTCTTTTTGATTATAACCCTTAGCAACAAGTCTTTCTTTATTTCTTACAATGATTCCATTTTAATCACATTTGTTTCTGAAAACCCATTTTACACCAATTACAGTTGTTTCTTTAGGTCTATCAACTAATGTCCAGACTTGATTCCTTTCAAATTCATTTTGTTCGTCTTCCATTGCTTTGATCCAATCATCATCACCTAAGGCCTCACTATGACTTTTAGGTTCGAATTGGGAAAGAAAAGATAGATTTTCTATTTCATTTCTTAAGGAATTTCTGGTCCTTACAGGTTGATTTATATCACCAATGATGTTATCACTGGGATGATTCCTTAGAAAAAAATGATTTGGGTTTTGTAAAACCTGTTCATCAACATATGATTGAAAATCTTCTGTGGTAAATGTTTCAGGAATACATTCTTGAACATTTTTATTTTCAGAATGATCTTCTAATAACGGTTGATAAACATTTATAGAAAACACATCCGAGGATGTAGGATTTGGTTGATTGAAAAAAAGTATTAGTTTCATAAAATCTTATATGTACTATTTCCTCAAAAGTACAAGTGTTTTTATTGAAAACTATATAAGCCTTAGTGGTTGTAGAATAGCCTAGAAAGATTCATTCATCGGATTTTGGTGCAAATTTGTGTAGATTATCTTTTGTATTTAGAATGAATACTTTGCATCCAAAAACGTTGAAGTATGAGACATTTGGTTTTCAGTCATTCCATAACTCATAAGGGGTTTTATTAAGAAATGGTCTCGTTAAAACATATTTATAGTATAACAGGCAGTACTAACAGCTTCAGCCCAAAAGTTCTTAGCAATTGAGTATTCACTCAACATGGTTCGAGTCATTTCTTAACGAATACGATTTCTTATTTCAACAACACCATTTTGCTGAGGAGTTGTTGGAGCTGAGAAATTGTGAGTAGTACCGTTCTTACTACAAAAAGTTTCAAAATCTGAATTTTTAAATTCACCGCCATGATCACTATGAATAGTTATCAATGGTAGGTTTTTCTCATTTTTAACATGGGATCTAAAAGTTTTGAAATAGGAAAAGGCTGCAGATTTCATTGTGAGAAAGTGAACCCATTTAAATCTTGTAAATTCATCAACTAAAACAAATACATAGTTTTTGCCTCTAATTCATCCAGATTGTGATGGACCGAAAAGATCCATATTCACTAGCTCTAATGAATTAGAAGTTGAAACTTCATTAATTGATTTAAATATAGATTTATGTTTCTTGCCCAATTGACAAGGATCACAGACTTTTGAAGAATCATATATATGATCCGGTAGCCCCTTTACAAGTCTTTTCTTTGAGATATTACTAAGGTTTCTCAGATTACAGTTTCCTAGTCTCCTATTCCATAGCCATGATTGGTATTCTATTGCACATAAGCAAGGTAAGTTTTGGTTTCTAATGTCTTCTAAGTTAATAGTGTAAACATTCTCTTGCCTATGGGCAGATAGAATGAACTTATCCTTGGAATTGTAAACAAGACACTTATCATTTCTAAAATTCACAAGGTAACCTTCATCACATAATTGACATATGCTGATGAGATTTTTCCTAAGACCTTTAACAAACAAAACATTTGAAATAAGCAATTTTCCATGAAAAACAATATTACCTATACCAACAATCATTCCTTGAGCATTATCTCTGAAGGTAACTTTTCCACCTTTTGTTTTGATAACCTTTTCAAAGAGATCTTTGTTTCCAGTCATGTGTCAAGAACAACCACTATCCATGTACCAAACATTCTTATTGGTACATTTCTCATTTTCCTGAAAAAAAACAATTAGATTTTCGGAATCCAAACATGTTTGGATTTAGAAGGGTTAGATAAAAGAATTTTAGGAATGCACATTTGTTTTGAAAAATGAGCTTTATGAAACCCTAAAGATTGAGTTTTGTTAAGAGAACAATCTCTTCTCCAATGTCCACCACATTTACACTTAGAACAGAAAGTGGTTTTTTGAGGACCAAAATAGTTATTGCTAAAAACAGGATTGGAATAAGTATAACCAAGACCAGAATGATTTCTCAAATGTCTAATTTGAGAATACATCTTGTAAAAGTTTTCTTTTCCATGAGTAAAGTTTGACAAACATTTCTTCAGGGATAAAATCTCTGACTTTAGTTTTAAAACCAAATTCTTATTTTCCAAAACATTTAAATTAGAACTAGATTTAGGCTCTAAAATATTTTTCTTTGAAATCACAGTTTCAAGATCCTTAGAAAGTTTATCCTTATCATATTTAACATTATCAAGGGTTTTTAAAATACTTTCAAAATCAGAAGTTTTCACATCAAGATCTTTAGAAAGATCTGATACTTCTTTAGTCAATATTGAAATTCTAGAATTTGCTTTCTCAGGTCTCTTCATGAGTTTAGAATTTTCATTTTCAAGTAATTTAGAAAATCTGGAGACCTCTTCAAAAGAAGGTAATGTATCATCTTCTGATGATGAAGATTCATCATTTGAAGATTCATAATATCTATTATCAGTATAATTTTCATTCAAAGAGACATTTGTAATAGCTTCAGCATTATGTACCTTAGCCATTAGACAATGATCTTCAATTGGTAATCTGGCAAAGAGTCTGATATTCCTTTGTCCTGATGTCTCATATTCTGAAGAATCATCTGAGGAATCACTACCCCTTGCACTCCACGTATCATTAGCTGTCAAGACTTTCTTTGTCTTATAAAACCTTTTCTTGTTTCTTTCAGAGTGTTTCTCCTTTCCATATTTCCTTTTCAGTAAAGGAAAATAAGGCCTTATATGTCCTCCTTTCTTACATTCATAACATGTTACCTCTGAATCTTTCTTATCCTTCCTGTCTTTCTTTTTGAATCTATATTGGAAGTCTTTCTTCCCCACAATCTTGTTCATCCTTCGAGCAAGATTGGCTAACTCATTATCTGAAAGATTACAATCACTTGAATCAGATATAACAACTTTCTTGGATTTAGACCTTCTAAGACATTCAGTTGTTTTAGCTATAGATGAAAAGGCTACACTTCCATTCCCAATCTTCTTCTTGTTGAAATTAGCATCTCTCTTCACTCTTGTCTCATGCTGTAGAAGAGTTCCAAAGAGTTTATCAAGAGTAATCGGGGAAAATTTTCAATTTTCATCAATAACTATCCGCTTTGACTCCCATTCATTTGGCATTATATCTATAATTTTATCAACAAGAGCTTCATCATCAAGAACTTTCTCTCCCATAGATTGTAAGCTGTTGACAATTGTCATAAACCTTTGTTGCACTTTACATACTGGCTCTCCGTAAGGAAAAAAAATCCACGATACTCTGCTCGAAGCATTTCTCTCCTTGTTTCTATATCTTTGGAAGTACCAAAATGAGTGACATCTAATTTCTTCCAAATAAAATTGGATGCTTCACATGAAGATATCTTATTATATATATTCCAGGTCATAGAGCATAATAAATTATTGTGTACCTTCTAATTCAGTTTATATTCTTGCTTCTCTTGGTTGGTGAAAGTACTAACTTCTTTGTCCGGTATTTTGTAACCTCCAGTAAGAATAATAAAATTTTCTACATCAGTATTGATAATGAATGTCATCATACGATCTCTCCAATACTCATAATCATTCCCATCAATGATTGGTGGTCTAGAAGGATTCAGATTGTTTATTGACGCAATATTAAATCCTTCCATCTAATACAAAACAAAAAAACCTTTTCCACTCCACACGTTAGTGTAGTAAGTATTTAGGATAGTAATATGAAGGAAATAGAGCTAGTAATACAAAACAGTGGAAAACCTCCTTTGATACCAATTGTTGGATCGAATATGTAGATATATATGTTTATTAGATGGAACAATACAAGAGGGGGGTGAATTGTAGGTTTAAAAACCTTTAAGTTTTAGAAACTAAGAGATTAGTTTAAAGGATCTTAAACTAATACAAATACAATCACCCAAAATTGTATTGAATATAAAAAGTTATGATGTATTGTAATAATAATGTAATGTAAAAAAATTGTATTCAAGATGAACACAATGATCAGAGTAATACAAAGATGAATGATTCTACCTTAAAGCGTATAGAATCAATCAATATAAAATGTAATAGAATGATTGTAATTGAAACAATTACAATTGAATATGTAAAGAAGAAAGTAAATAATACAAATTCCTTTCTAATATAAGTAACAACGGAAATGTAAAAGAATTACAATTCTTTTTTCCCAAAGAGAAGGGTTATCCATTAACCTAGGATAAAAGGTCTGTCTCACCAAAACCTTGGTGGGCCCTCGATACGATGATCGGCACGTCTGTCTGCCTATCCTCGGCATCCCTCGATACGATGATCGGCACGTCTGTCTGCCTATCCCCGCCAGCCCTCGATACGATGATCGGCACGTCTGTCTGCCTATCCCCGGAAGCCCTCGATACGATGATCGGCACGTCTGTCTGCCTATCCCTGGCAGCCCTCGATTTTATAGGTAATCAGCACCTCTGTCTTTCAATCACTTGAAATCCCTCAATACGATGATCGGACGCACAAGGCAGATGAGAGAAGTCACAGTGTCTCTCTCTAGAATCTTTGTAGTTCACGAAGTCTTTTCATTCATTCATCAATCTTCTTTCTTCTCTCAGCTTCAAATGACCTCCTATTTATAGGCCTCGAGTTCCAACCGTCATATTTCCTCCAACGGTCGTATTGAAACAGAAAGCACGACATCGTTTTGATTAGTTTGTAACTAACTCAATGACATCGTTTTGTTAGGACATAAGATATATAGAAATGAAAAACATGAGTACGATTCATATGAAACATGTGTTTTTGAGAATGTATTGAAACAAGCATGTAATGAATGTTATGAGTAACAGAGTCAATACAATTTACATATTCAGTATGATCAGTATTGTACGATTGGCATGGTAAGTACAATCGGTATTGTACGATAGGATACGGTCAGTATGATCAGCATGATCAGTACGATCAGCATGGTTGATACGATCAGCATGATCAGTACGATCAACATGATCAGTACAATCAGTTTGATCAGTATCGTACGATACGATATGGTCAGTACGATCATCAGCGTACGATAAGATAAACATTAGATGTCAATTGTAATTTCCATAATATGATAGAATACATTTGTGATTGCCAAAACATGATATAGAAGTCAAAAAGAGGACTTTTGACTCAACATAATCATGGTGTGGTTGTGGGTTCCCTTCTTGTAAAATCAACATGTTCAACATTTATACCAGACTAATTAAATAATATGGCTTGATTTTTCATACTAAGATATTTGAAAAACCTATAGTATGGTCTCAGTTTCCTGCATGACCTTACTTCCAAAACTGAAAGGGGAATTACTTTAATTTTCATTCCATCAAATTCAAATTCCATGTAATTAGTTTGATTATTTAGTGGCATTTCATGATATCCCTCATCATCGAGAACCATATATGTGTCAAAAAGTTATACATTGTTTATAATGTAATACTGTTGGACATCGTTATAGGATTCTTCCAATGCTTGAAGGACCCTAGATATAATTCACAATGCTTGAGCCATGACGTCACTAACAGTGTGGGATGTCTTCGACATTTGTGTGGAATTTTCATTTCTTACAACCATATCCTCTTAATCTTTTGACCTATATAATGGAGTGATGAAGAAATAGAATCATCATCTGAATAAGGTGCAACATCATCAAAAGTTCATGAAAGCCTAAATGGTAACTATTGACTCCATGGCTGTGATAAACTACCATATGAGCCAAGAATTCATCATACATATGAGTCTCTTGAATGGAATCCTACTATCATTAAATAGAACAAAAAATGCTGCTATTAGTATCGGTAGAGATGTGTTACACCTATATCGGAATGTAGTACATCTTGACTACTGATTTTGATGTTTTCATCGGAGCGTGAATCCCTTCGTGGGGATCCACTAGCTGTTTCCCAATAGTAAAACATTCCAAAGGCAGTAGACATCTGTCATATATTCAAGGACATTTTCTCATTTAATCAAATGGGATGATTGGATGTCGGTCTCTCTTTCTATGGATTCTTTGTCAGAACATGTCACCTAATATTTGTCTCTCATAAAGATTGATATGTTTATCTTAAAACCCTTCCATTTACCATATCTTTTTGGATTCTAATTAATTAAAATGATTCTATCAGTACATTCCATGTTGTCATGATAGGGTAGAAGCCTTAATTAAAGGTAGTAGTCATGTTAGACATCACTAGTGTGTATGGATGCTAGAACACTGGTACACCTAGATTTCTTCCTCTTATGATTGGGATTCTCACGGCCATGGAAGCCTGAGGAATCCCATGTCGAGTGCGAGGAATTATATTCTATATGCATGTCCCAGAGGTTTTCCTCATCATCATATGTTTAAAATTGGGTATTCTACAATTTTAACATCTTGCAGATATAGATCATACTGAATGGGATACTATTGGGAGTGTATTAGATAGGTACATCCCTCGGATGGAGCACCTGATAATCCTATAAGATGGGTGGATCCAGAAGCCCATTGGTGGATAATGATGATTGGGATCCAAAATAGGACACCGAGGTTTACCATTTGATGGGATAGAAACCCATGGTTGCCTCCTATGTTCCATTTATGGTTGAAATCGATCAAAATATACATATTTCGAGAGTCTAAAAGATGCTATCAGGGTGTAAACAATGGAAAATGACCCGAAGACATTTTGAAGAATAAGTGTGGTTAGTAGACTATATTCTATAGAGGTTAAATGAAATGAATTTGGAATACACAAGGTTTTATGCATGAGGATGTTGTGATTTCACTAAGATGTGGTGGCCCAAGTGGAATTAGGTTGTATATGGATGGATTTTCAATGGATAGAATGAGTGGGGATCGATTTGAGAAATGGTGTAGAGGTTAAATTACTGGTATTGAACCTAGAAGAGGGTTCCTATGTATCATTGTGGTATGGAATCGATGTCCATGTAGTTCTAGAATTGGGTGACGTGTCACTTGAGGTGGTTGCATCTTAGAATGGATTCATGGATGAGACATGAATGAAGTAGAACCTCTTGGTGGGGGAATGTCCTTCCCAAAACACAACAGATCAAGGGAGAGACTAGGATGATACATGGGAGATGGGATTGAACCATATAGAGGATTCCAACGAACCTTTCTAAAAAATTCAAAGATCGAAGTTCACATAGTTGATATATACTGGTGTAGAATTAGGGTTTACACAATGGAAATTGAACCAATAACATACATTGGCTTACATTTTGTTAGTATCCAATAGCTATAGAAACACTACTGGTTGCGTGAGTATATATTGAGTATTGGGATTACAAAAGGCAAGTTGTTGGGGAACTTGTTTGACACCACTACATGAAGGATGAAGGTTTGTTATTAGATGGGGTTGTAACACATGGAAACTTCCTATGTAACATTCCAATAAGATAGGGAACAAAACCCATGTATTTTGATAGTATACAGTTCAACGTCATGGGGGATGAATGAATAAATAGTTTAACATCATGTTGGAAATAGTTGAGCCTATGTGAAGATGTTAGAAATTATGGGTGATGGACCTGAACCGTGGGGTGGCTTCCAACATTCCATTCTGAAAAATTGAAAAGATCAATGTCCACATATTATAGAAATGGGCATGGGATTACATACAATGGAAGTCCAAAGTGGTTTTCATGGTCGATTCCTTCTCTAGGACCATTTGAGTCATTCTTGATGTGAGAATCAAGAGGCAACAAAGACTTGATGATCGTGTTTTAAAATGTGGATATGTGAGGAATGGAGTGTGGGTTATGTATGTTTTGGGGTCCTGCTGATGAAAACATGGACTTACAAAATGAAGAAGGCATGATGAGAGGTAGGGTTTCTATATTTTCGAGGATAATACGATCATTATAACTGAATAATCACATTAGAGGGTGTCAGGGCTTATATAGAGACATCCCATGGTGTTCATGGGAAAAAAGACTATAGGGAGAGGGGATTGTAGGGTTCTGGTTCACTACCCTTTCACCTTCCACTGTAGACTCATAGATTATGTGGTGATCATAATATAACATCATGTGTCAGGGATTTGGGTTTTTGGAAGTTCAATGTCATACCACTCAAATGATGAGGATTCACTCATCACCCATGAGACTTACATAACCAGAGAACATTAACCCCTTCCGAAGGGAAGCCACCAATACTATCGTATGGAGATGAAGTTTTTCAATGATCAATTGAGGGTATCACAATATCATGGCTATAAGATTAATAAATGTCCATTAGAGTGCCAATTAGGTGATGTGTGAGGAATTTTTAGGCAACATGAATCACTGCCGAAGTGGACTTGGAAATCACATTGTGAAAAAATGAAGACTACAGGGGATATGTAAGCCCAAGATAGTGTTTTTTTGGTATAAGAAGGTTTGAGATGTGGTGCCTCATGGTTTGGATGACACATATAGCACATGAGGAGAGGAACATGCATGATTTAAGGGTTTCACTCAAGATGATGTACATCATGAATGATATGATGGTTGCGTGCTAAATGAGTGGTTATGCGCAAGGGGGAACCCTATGAACAATATTTTTTTGTTAGAAGATAGAAAATTCATACAATATGAATATTTTATGTTCAATTTTATTTTGATTAAAAGGAAATTCTAGTGGGACAATCTCTACTAGGCTTTCCTGAATGAGGACACCAAAGAGTTCTGTTGCGCAAGATCCAATACCTTGAGGCCTTATCTTTCACACTGTCAAAAAAGGTTCATCTTTCATGCAGTATAGTGGTGGTCTATCTTCTATAACCATCCCCTAATTTTTGAGTCTACACATTCATTTATTGCCAAAAAATAACGTTGGCATGTAAATTAAACTGTACGTAAGGATAATTTGATGTCACATTGGGCGCAGAAGATCATGAATGTAATTTCGAATCCTGTATGCCAAAAAAATTTATTTCATGTTGTAGTCATTGCTGTTTTTTAGACTGCTAATGTAGAAGAATCCCTTGGACATTGCATTGGGTGATCATGATCTTATGTTCACTTCCCAAACAAGCATGTCGACTTATAATCTTGTGAACATCTCCCTTGGGCATCTCTAGATCATTCGCTGATTCCGAATATACCATTTGTTTACTATAATATTTCAATTCTTGGTATTAAACTACATTCAATAAAAAAAATACCCCCTCAGAAACTGAATGGATATGGGTCCTGAAGGACATATTCCATGTTTAGAATCGAAGTGTATAATTCTTGAGGATTGTTGTATGATAAAATGACCGTCTAAAATTAAAAAAACATCATCATGCTTGAAAGGGAAGGTTCGATCAAAAAAAATATATTTATGGGGAAACGATCTATTCATTAACATTCTCATGAGATAGGTGATTCTTCATCACGTGTGAATGGTCCTCCTTTATATTTGAACGATCATTGATGTGGTCTACACCTTGCATGGAACCGCATGTTCTTTTGTTCCACTTCCAATTCTTTCACTCACATGAATTATCTTTATTTTTATAGGTCCTAAGCTCATCTTGTGCATAATTGATGGTCTTGCGCACTAAAAACCCATTATTTCATACATGTCCTTTGTGAATTTTTGGACCTAATGGAAATTGTGACTCAACAGACTAATGATGAGAGGGAATCTACCACTACTACATGGAGGACCCGAATGATCAAACCCCTTAGATTATTCATTTGAGAATATTTGTTTCTGATAGTTAGATGCTTTTAGTATGATACCTAAGCTAAAAAGGATTATATTATGAGTTAGTGTCTACTGAAATTGAACATTTGTATTTTTTAAGAGGTCTTGATGCCAGGATTTCAGACCGATACACCCATGTCATGGGTAACATGTAAGGATTGCCTTTCATGATCAACATCATGAGAAATGGTCACCAGACTTGGGAAACACAAAACATGTACATATACATCCAGAATCTAAAGAATAAGACTATTGTAGTGACATATCTAGCTTCTGAGGAATCAATAGATCACTATGTGAGCACATTCAGAAGTAAAAGTACTGATGATATATATGGTTGGCAAGAATGGGACATCCGGTCTGGGAGAAAGTTTATGAGTGAATGGTCATGGATGTCCTGGGTGCACCAGACATGCTAGGATTTTTGTGGGGAAGCTATGGTCTATTAAGATTTTTTAAGTTGTGTTGACATTGTTGTTTCATTTCTATCATCAACATGACCTTGAACAAAAGCTATCTAGTAGGTGGACTCCCGATGTGAATAGTTTATGCCTCTTTCAAGTGTAGGAAGGAATTATCCTTTGAGACATTCATTGCATCAGGGAAATTTCCCTCGAAGGGTATCGGTATAATGAGATCATTCCTAAAGAGAACTTTTGGAGGGATTGGATATGCACCCCCCAAGATGTCAAGGATACTATTTGATATGGATAAAGAGAAGATGAAAATAAATTACATCCTGAAGGATATATCCTATTAGGTATTGTTCACCAAATTTATAAGGCATGACATGGTAGTGAAAATGTAAGGGTGAGGGAAGTAGTGAAGTAACACATCACAAAAAGGGATGTTGGGATCATACAGGATGGTCATGGATGTAGGTGATTACTGATTATGGGGAATTTGATTAAATGAAATCCAAGAACTGAATGTATGATATTTCAGATTCCTTACTTCATTTCTGAGTGGGTGGCTACTGCCAGTGAGGGACACGAGGATGGGGGTTCATCCAGGGAGGCTAATGATGGTCTAAATCATGAAATCTAAGGAAATTGTTATTATGTGGGTTCCTTTATTGGCCATGATGTAAAGAATTGAAGGACATATATCTACTAGAATCACACCTAAGTGAATATTCAGACCATTATAGATTCAACATGGTTTGATAAAGCTCATTATAGTTGGTATGATATCTTGAATTTCATTAATCCCCTAGGTTTTCATCTGTGACCATACATACTAATTTTTCCTCGAATTTTATTGTGGATGATTACAGAGGAAGCGATCAAACTAAATACTAGAAACCATGAAAACAACAACATTAATTCATTTAGAACCCCCATTTTCCAGATAGTATATGAATGGAGTGGCATATTAAATAAGTTTTAATAGAAACAAAGATTCTTAGGCGGTGTGCTGGTATCCCGGATCAATGTGAAAATACTTTTCTCACCCTATGTGTTGATGGTGTGTTCTAGGAAATTAGGTTCCATGTAGTGGATTCATAAAAAAATATATAGCGTTTCTAGAAGAGTGAAATAATTTCCACTTTTTCCAACTATGGCTCATGTTCAAGACTGTTTGTTTTTGTGAATTCATCACCCTCCCCCTACTGATTTCAATGCTGGCCTACCAACATATTTTGTCCACCATTAGATAGAAATGTACAAAGAGGTTATTCTGTGGAAATGTAATCGTAAAATCATGGTGGCCAGAATTGAGTCTGGACAATGAGTAAGTTTGTGAAGTATCGTTGGGGACATGAGACAAGGAATTAGCCCGATAGTTGGAATATTGTGGGGTGGAACTCCGTTAGTAGGAGCATCGTAATGTTATATTTCCTTTTCCCCTAATGAATAGGGTTGGTCTTGGGGTCGAATTTGTGGTCCCCAAAGTGGACACCATTAGAATAAACTTATAAATCTTCTAAATCACATCATTGATGAAATTTTACCATATCTATTGTCGTCTAGGAGGAAGCTAGGACAATCTATGTTACCTTAAGAGGTTTGGCAGAGACCGGTGCACACTAGGCTTGGCCAACCATATGTAGGGTAATTTCTTGTGGTATAGAGTGTGTGATTTAAATACCAAAATTCATACATGATATCCCTGGAAATTTAGGAATTCCAATGGGGGCGGTATACAGAACCACATATCATATTGAATATGATCCTTTTCCAGTAGCACGACTTTGAAAAACTCACGATTGAGGATGATGGTGGTGAGGAAATTGATGAAGGAGAAAAATAATAGTATGAAGAAGATGATGAGGTTGATGGTGAAGATATATAAGAATATGAGGGAGAAGAGGATGTTGGGGTTCAAGGTCTTGGTGGTGAGAGACCTAAAAAAGCGATATCATAGGGAATCCCCTGTGAGGGAGGAAAAATCACATGATACGACGTAGAATAGGCTGAACCAGTTGAGGTGACTCTCAACTCTTATCACTATGGACATTATCATTTCATAACTCAAATCCATTAAATTAAATTTCCTTATTACGCAACACATTGATGATTATATCAAGGAAGCCTCCTTTATAGGGGATGAAAATGATCCCATAGATGTGGAATAACATACTCATGAATCATTATCTTGCACCAAGCAGGGAAGAGGATCATCCACATTAGAAGAAAATGAACAACTAGTGACAATTTAAGTGGTCATCCATAAGCCAATATGAGGGGATGATATGCATACCTTAGAGTCTCAAAATATTCCCACTATTCTATATCATGGGACGATCGTTGAACTAACAAGCATTGTGGGATGTACTATGGTGGTAGCTCCTACTGTGACTCTTACAACATACACTATTTTTTATGGATCTATAATGTATCTATAATTTTAGGATCATAAATTTTATTGGGTAACTCTACTGAACATGATATCAGTTCCCAATGCATTGATTGCAAGGATGGAGGCCTGATAAAATGTCGATTCTATAACATCTATGGCTGCACTAGTAGTGACTGAACCAATTCTCATAGAGTAAAATATTCAAGCTAGTACATCCATATAACCCAATGATCAAGAATCTGAAATCATGGGTGATGATGAAACCAGGAATGAGATCCATGATAGTGAGGGTGTGGAGGATGAGGATGAAAGAATCCTAGAAGTAAACCACTCTGATGATCTCTTGGCCAAATTTCTTGAGTACCAGCCTACAAATCTAGAAAAGAAAGAAAACGATGATCATGACAAAACTGAGGATAGTCATATGATTCAATGCAAGGCATGAAAGTACATAAATTTTTTTTTAGTCAATAACAAGTATAATGGTTGATCGAGATGGTATAACTTCACACGTGGCTATGATTTCACTGCTCCGAAGGGGTGGATTCAAACCACCTTCATATAATAACATTTGATTATATGGATGAGAATATGAGAGAGAGTATCCACTGCTTGGATATTTTCCTATTTTAGAAGAAATCAATGAGTACCTAGATGTTTATTAAGCCTGAGAAGGATATCCATTTCCTTGAAAAGAAAAAAAAGAAAATATCAGTATTTATCATCAGCCATTTGAAGATCATTGAATAGTTGATGGTGCGACTTGTGGATTCCTAGGAGAATGTAGTCTAAGCAAGACATAAACTAATTCATATCCTAGATAATCAAGAGAGAATGCAAGATAAAGCTAATGTGCTCTACTCCCATGCCGCGTATGAAGAGCGGGAGCTCAAGTAGTGGTAACTAGTCAATGAGGCTACATTACAGATGGTGGAAGAATTATTGTAATCCCCCATAGGGGTTAATATATATGAGGCATGTTTTGCAATAACTAATAAAAATATCTTCAACTTCTCTTTCCTATGTTGAACTACATATATGGACTTTTTATTTTCATGCATGCTTATTTTATTTCATATTGAACATAATTGTGATGTAATTAGTGATAAATCCCTATGCTCGTGTGTGTAATACCTAGTGTGAGAACCATGGGATGAATACATAATTATTCGCAATATGTATGAGTGATGCAGCTAAACTTTTAAATACTTTGGGTCTGAATGACCACCTAGAGTTCTTTAAAATAAAAGATGGGTCTTTATCAATGAATAGGTTCCATAGAACAACCAAAAGTCTCTTCCAAACACATTGTAGTTCATGAGAGGGATGATTCTAGGTGTGTTGGAATAAATAAGAATAAACAGGAATGATGAATTTAAATTTTGATACAAAAACTTCGGAACACAGAGAGGATGGCATGACGACAATGGAAAGTTGCTGAAAAAATTCAAAACACATTATCTGTATTCCAATTTCCTAAAATGGGAACAAAAAATGTTGGCCAAACACTTAACTCATTTTAAAACATGAGGCCAAACTCAATGTGTTGTCTGATTTCCTTTTAATCATTGGCACATAATGGTAGGAGAGCCTTAAGGTATAAAATATTAATCCGTAGGGGGTTCTCTCAGATGTGAGAGGGAATGAGATCCCAAATAGTGGTCATTAAATTTGTGGTGATGGATAGATTTGTTGTCTGGAATAATTAAAACACTCTTGAAATTGCCCTATTGTGATGGAAGTACACTGGGAGAGCATATCAGTCTAAATTGAATTTAGTCCTACTTTCATGAGGGGCCTCTCTAGAAAGGAACTATGATGGCTTGTAGTTTTAAGTCATGAAAATGAGGATGATGCGTGGAATAGTATAATGTCATTTGACAAGGACGTTGAACATAGCTAAATGTAATAATGCATTGACCTCAGTCAATAGTTTAATGTCATGTTATACGAACAGGAGGCTCCTAGTTTAGGGTCACAGAGTTTGGACCATAATTAGGGACATGGAACCACAAAAGTTAACAGTCCTAGTTCCAAGACCATGGGGGAATGCTTGGGCATTTCTACATATCCCATATGTATGAGAATAAGTCTAATAATAGTTCGTAAGAACTGTTTTGTCAGAGAACAATTCTAGTGGGTGAAATCCTCTCTGGAGAGGAAGTGACCATACCATATAATAATAATGGGGAATCCAGGATTTCATTAGGGTAAGTTCATACTTTAAAGTCACGCATCAATGACATGGTTACCTTAAAGGAGAAACAAAAGGTGTGGTCTAAAACCTAACATGAATGAGGAAAAAAATGGTTCGAACAACATCCATGCTCTTGACAGGGATTCCATGTCCGAGACGACCATGACAAGGAGTTTCCCATTCACTTGGTTGGACCTGAGAATTATATGCATGAATGTATGTACCTATCCTACAAGGGAATCAATCAAGCTATACATTGTTCATTGTATTCATAATAGTTTCACACCATGTAGTGAGGATGATAGTGTCAAAGTTTATGGTCGTGTGATAGGACTAATAGGTCACACTTTCTTCTATATGAATATTACTCTACCATAACCCCTATGACATGACGATTCATTCGTAGTGAAGGAAATGAGGAACATTATTAGGTCGTCCCTATAAAATGAGAGTGTGAAATGGTGGAATGAAATTCCAGGTGGGGAAATTCCTTGATGAACCACCAGTCATACTCAATGTGTACAAATTGATGGAGTTACAAGACCCAATGTCTCGAGGATCCTAAATACAGAAACTGACATTACATTTTTGATTCAAAACATTACATATTTTGGATGCAATGGGTGTGTCGTGGTGATGAACGATAAGAATGGACCATGATCAACACAAAACATCCATTTAATGTTATCCTATAATGGGAAAAAATTATGATTGATCAATGACCAAAATCAATAAATGGAACCCATCTCATAATTTTTTTCAAAATACTCTATGACCTTGGACACAAGATGGTAGGATAGAACTAAGGACTAGAATCCATGTCTTTTGGGGTTTGTTTTGTATGTTAATGATATTTAATACCTAAAGGATGAAATACACAATGTGTGAACATCACCCATGTAGTTAAAGCATCATGGAGGATGGCTCCCAGGATTGGTAGTCATGAAGGATGTACATGGTGTAGTTATTATAAACCCTACATGAATGAGAACAGAATAAGTCGACACCACAAAACATACATTTGGGATTACCCCAAATAGAAGGATTTGGGATAAAATTGATTTTACTGGATAATAGAATGGAATTTTGGGCATCACTGCATATGCAATAAAGATAGGAATCAGGCCACCCATAGTACTTTGAGGTGGTATGGAAGGAGGTTAATACAAAAATTGGTTCATATCCTATTTCATGAAGGTGGTATTGTAGGAGGAAAATACCGAAAAGGGGAAAATATTCTCGATTGAATACATCATATGGTTGTGTAATTTATCATCACACATACTGAGTGAATAGTACATAGTTAATCATCATACGAGAAGGATTTAAGGGATATTATTTTTGGTTCATAGAGCTCGGACCATTGTGAAAGTGTTTCCCTTCTATTCAATCACAATCCTTTCCCAAGTCCCTAATCCCATGTGAGCCTTCCTCGTTGTGGGATATAAGAGTGGAGATGTTATTTAATGTTCATGGAAGAATGTTTTAGGGGATAAATGTGTGGAATCATGGGTGACCCCACTACATTAGTTTATCCTCCCTTGTTCAAAGGAGCCCGGAGGGATAACCCCAAGGGGTCAAAATTCCACTTGAACGTGATGGAGTTGAAAGGGATTTAATGTATGAGACCATAATTTAGGGATTAATGGTGACTTCGTATGGATTGAGGATATATGTTATCCATATTCAATAAAAAAAATTCATATCGTGTTGCCTAAAATGGTAACTATCACATGAGGGTCGATAATGGCCATATTTTTTTGCGGATCCTATCATAGTCCTATGGGATGTTGGCCCAATGTGGTTGGTGATCCATAAGGATAAGCATCCTTACCATTCAAGGATCCTTTTAGATGTTAAATATGATGTAAAACCAAATAAAGGGAGATGTGAAGCATGGTATTGGATGAAATCATGTCAATATAGAATCCAACACTCAAGGTCCAAAAAAATGGGTATCTTAGCATGTTGGTGAGGCATAATAGAGGTCAAAAAGACCCAGCAGGATGCAGGAAAGTGGATTGATGATCCTGGTGCTGGTCCCGAGGATGAAACGTATGGGTGTCCTTATGTATCCCATGTGTATGGTAATCAATATAGATGTAGTTCTTGAATGTCATGCAGTCTAAAGTCATGTTGTAAAGGCGTGAGGGAACATAGAAGGGAGACCCCAGAGAGGAAGTACATGTCATGGATATTATAAACCTGATGTGAATGAGGACAATATGATTCCACCCTCACCAAGTTCTTCCAATATGGTTTGGTCCAATGTGTAAGAAATAAGATATGATTAGAGGTACCTAGGGCTAGACCTGATGAGAAAATGTTCATCCATTAATATATATCCCATGAAAAAGGGAATCAAGAAAAACATAGTTCATTAAAATGGCATGGTATGATATCAATTCCTAAGGAAATAATATCTCGATGGTTTGGACCATGCACAGTAAGAAGTAGCATTTGATGGATATTGTTATTCATTAATGTGGGTGTGTTTTTTCAAATGAACATAACCAAAATGAAGAATCAGGGCATCCATGCTACAATCAATCCATATGTGGGTCTTGGAAGATAGAACAGTGGAAAACTGATGAAAAATTTTGTGTCTCCCCAAGAACAGACAGCACATTAGAGTTCCTTTTTTTATCGTGTGGCTAGGACAATATTTTCATAAGTTAAGGACATTTTACATGACCATCCATTGAATATTATAATCATACAACAAAGATGCGATAGTTCAAATTCATGTAGGATGGGGAAGCCTTGTTTTACATCATCTGGTTTGGACTCATACGGAATAATGGTGTTCTAAAAGGAATTTTCATGGTGTGATAAAGCATACCCATCATGAAGGATGACAAAAGTCTACACGAAACCATGATCAATTCCGATAGAGAGGGGGACCTCATGTCAAGAGGCCATAAACTATGGGGGGACTAAGTGATATACCCAATGATGAAATATCCAAGCATTCATACATGTCTTATAAGTATGGTAATGAATCCATACATAGTTATTAAAATTCAGGGAAGTTCAATATCATGCAGTAAGGATTTAATGAAAAAGGTGATGGATGGATCCTGAGATACAAACATGGAATGTTTATTGAAAACTTCACATGAATGAGGACATAAACCCACACCAAGCCACATAAACATTTGATAACATACACCAAGTGGATATAATAAAGTGAATGTTTCTAAAATCCAGGGATGGAACTAAGGTTGAAATATAGATGAATACCAACGTATCTCATATGGATGGGAATCAAGCCACTCATAGGTTTTAAAATGTCATTCAATTTAATGTCATAAAGTATGGATGTGGGAAAGGATGTACTCATTGATGATTGTCTATGGCATTTAAAAAGATCCCAACATGAATTTGTACGCAAGACCATATGTTCCACACCCATCATTACTATAGGAGGGAACATAGGACAAGAGGATTAGATAATTAATAGATGAACATAGACTGACCCGAAGTCATACTATTTGGGAAGCATTATGTAGCCCATAAGGATAAAAAAAATCCAGACATAGTTCATGAAAAGAAATATTGTTCAATGTCATGTAGTAGGAATCGAAAATGAAGGGTGTTCGTGAAGGATAGAAATATGATGCGGTCACTGAAAACCCAATGTGAATGATGACTAAATAAGTCCACACTACACCTTATAAAACCCGTTGAAATGAACTAATACTGAGGAGGGAGAAGTGATTTGTTGGGCTGGACCCAAAGACCAAATGTTTGGCCATTACTATATATCCCATAATAATTGGAATAAAGACATACATAGTTATAAATATGCAGTGTAATATAACATCATGTGTTACAGACATGATAGATCTTATTTTATTATCATGGAGCTCGGACCGTAGAATCCCAGTTTAATGTTGTCTGTTTCAAAAATAATGGGAAAAAATTTGAATAATCATGTATGTGATTTGTTACACCATGCACATATTAATATTGATTAAAGTTAAATATTGACCATGTTTGTAAAAAAATATCAATATCATGTTACCTGGAAAGGGAACAAATAATAGAGCATCGACTGCTGACCATATTTTCAATAGAAATCATTTTTGAAACTGTCATCCAAGATCCTCCAGAAAATTGGTGAAAAATGGTAGTATAGTCAAGGTGGTTTGAGACCGGGTTGTTAAGGGGGTCCATTCAAATTTAATGGATGATGGAAAACCAAAAAACATGATGTCTAATGTTTGGTTGTACACATACAGTTTTATTCCTTGTGGTAAGGACGATGGATATCTTTGTTTTAGGTTGTAGACCTCAGATCATGAGTTGTATTCACCATTTGCATATTTTCATCATCTGGGATGAATGGGATCTCAGTTTCGGGTCATAGAGACCTGAAAATATATATTATAATGGCTTTGCAAGATGAGTATGACCAGTTTAATGACATCTAGGATGAATTTTTTGTTATGTGAAGTACTGCACATGGAATTTGGCATTAGAGGGGGGAGTAATATGCTCAACATATATAGTGACTAGAGAGTATGAACCATTTGGGTAATGATTTTGATTGACATAATATCCATCCAATTTGGGATCTATGTTAGGTATCATTATAATTCTAAGAACCAATACCACATCACCATATAAGAAGTAGAAGAGGAAAACATTAATTTTGAAATCCCAGGATATCTATTTTTAATTCCGATCTGAACTGTGAGAGTAATGCAACATATACTCATTAATATATTCCTTTTCAGCCAAACAGATTTCTGCTACATTATATCATGCCTGTAGATCATAGAGGATTGTGAATAGTGAGGGTAATTGAATCTCGATAGACCGAACATGATATATTATATACACAGGAGAATGTGCAGTAACTTGTGTTGAATTAAGAGTTATCATCCGATAATCCAAAATAGTATTGGAGGGTTTTTATACTGACTCTTCTTGTTCTGACCAACAATATTATGGAAGTTGATATAGTGGGTTTTTTGACTCATTAATCTTTCCATATTCATTCACATGATATTGAGATGTCTGATTAGAATCGATATTTTACATTCCATAGAGATTCATCAGCCCAAATTCCTAAAATTTAGTGTTGTTATCAGTGATAATGGTGTGAGATACTCTTAATCTGTAGATGATATAGGATATCACAATGTCAATGATGGAAAAAAACTTGAATTCATTGAGTAAAATTTTGACGATGCACATTGAAATGACATCTGTAGTGGTCAAGATGAACCTCCACTGGTGAAATGTTGTGGTTTCTTATAGTCTCACTAAATTGAGTCCCTAGAACAGCAAGACCGATGAGTACATTTTCAAATGGAGAGTCTCTGATGGCCTTTGCAAAAAACATATCACAGATATGGCCTCCTAGGATCCTCTTGGAGAACATGATACATTCATAGATCATGGTGGGGAAAAAAATCCTAATCTTCAGATCTAATGAGTGTGTTTCATCCCTACCCAATGGGCCCTGCATGAACCGGTACGAAAATCCTACATATCCTGATAAATCTCATTTCCCTGAATGAAATAGGGGTTAATACCACTGAAACATTGTCTACAGAGGATCTAATCAAAACTAAGACCACTATGGAGGGAGAAATACAATTCATACTATCGCATTTCATCACATTTGGCTTGGTCTATCAAGATATTACCATGCTGGAGATACTCTATAAATGGATTCATCAAGTTAGGGGTCTCATTTAATACTGTGGAAAGGGGACTTGGAGGTCCTGATGTGAATGCATTTTCTGTAAGGTGGCTTACCTATGGGATATCTTTATCATCTAAAGTGATGGGGAAATAATTATTCAATAATCCACATGGATAGTCAAATCATCATGTTAAGGCTCTAAAAGATATTTGAAAATAAATTCCAATACAAAAACTCAACCATTCCGCACTCGGGGGACATGAGTAACATCTGACTAACAAGGGAGCTATGACATTAGCTAGAATGTACACTAAAAAAGAGGTAAAAGCTTAGGTTTTTTGATGACGTAGTCACTGTTTATCTTCTTGATGGTCATTTTAGACCCCTTTAATTTGTAGGTAGGGAATTTAAATCATGATGGCCAGATCTAGGTCCATGATGAGGGGTTGGTACTCTTCCTCATTGTTGGTACAACCTTCTAATAACAAGAACGAATAGGGGAGGACATCCTATGTAATATTGATGGAGTTGATACTGAAGAGAACTCTTTTATATTTTGGATCATTTATTCTCATATAAGTAGTGCATTGAGAAGATCCATAAAAGTACATTTTATGGTATGGAATTTATTTTTCCATTAAGTATTTGTACTCATCTGGAATGTCAATATCCAGAGACAACTCTATGGGTGATGGATGGGTGGAAATAGAGGCTACAAAAGTCAGTCCCTTGATATCCTTCTGGGTGAAAATCTAGATTTTGAACTATTGAAGGTTTAATACCCACTGAGATTGATGGGATCTTATCCTAGGGTAGTTTATAATGTACATAAGTGGATAAAAAAGGGATGTAAGATGTATCTGATGGTGATAAAAGTAATTATACATTTTATGCAATTCGAATACTAGTGCAAGGAACTTCTTATCGATAGAGAAATATCTGGTCTCCTCTTCAAGGGGCTTTCAAATGAGATAATATAATATATTTTTGTTCCCTCGTGTTTCATTTGGGAGAGATGGGAAATGAGTGACAAATCAAAAGTGTGTACAATGAGGACTAGATCTTTATAGAAATGGAAGACTTCAGAACTGTAAGTTGTAGTAGGTACTTCATGATTCCCTAAAAGGTAGTTTGAAACTCCTCATAACACTAATAATCAACACCATTCTTCATGATCTAGGGAAATTAATTACACGTATATCCATATTTGCGATAAATCATTTCATTTAGCCTATGATGTCTTGAAATGCTATGCGATCACAAATCATACAAGGTAGAGACTTATGACTGATGGCCATGATCTTCTTCGGTTCATTCTCAATGACTATATATCTGCAATCAATGCCAAGTAACATTCTATAGGAGACCCTGAAGGCATATTTTAAGGGTATCATCTTAAAATGGTGGGAATAGATGAAGTCAAATTATTTCTCAAGATCACTTAGATGTTCCCGATGATGGTGATAATTAACCGCCATATTTTTACATAGCATTCCACTAATGTACTAAGGATGATATTGAATATGTAGTTCATGACATGATGATAGGTGTCACCTTCATTCTTTAGATCGAAATACATTACATGGTTGCATAATGTAACTTATAGTTACCTGAAGGTGGTAAGGTTTTCATCCTTGGGGTCTATTCTAATTTGGTTATATATGGAATACACATCAATGAAAGAGGGAGTCTGGAACCCAGCTTTGGATTCAACCAACAATTTTAACATTGGAAGGGGAATATCACCCTTCAAACAGTGACAGTTGAAATCCCAGAATTCGATAAATACATGGATCTATCAATTCTTTTTTCTGACAGGAACAATGTCAACCTACCATATGGGGTATTTGACCTCTATACTAAAGACGTTTTTAGTGATTTTATCAACCTCGTCCTTGAAAATGGAACCATAAAAAGGTTTCATCTTTCTGGGAGGCTATTTGAACCCACAATTATTTACTGAGAGACTGATACTATGGACGACTACATGAGGATCCAACCATGGAATCTCGTCACAACTCTATTAAAGTAAATAAAAATTCTACCTTATGAAATCCACTTATTATTTTTTCACTTCTATAAGAATATATATACTGATAAATGTTGGACTCATATCTCTCTGGGTACTAAGGATCACATACACCAACTCATCAATGGTAGTAGGGAGCCCCCATCAATAACGAGAGGGGAGTCTTCCAAATCATCTTAACTATCCACAATGAGAGGATAATCTATAGGACAAAACTGTCATTAATTGGCTGTTCCAGATGGGTCCCTCGTTCCAGCCTAAGTTGTAGTGGAAACCTAATTGGTGGACTCATGAACTACAAATACCATGGAGATGAAATATTTTGACCTAATCACATCTGGACATTGACCCAAGGGTCCATGATTTATAATTTCAAGGAAATAGTGGAATTTTGGCTTGATCTAGTGTATCCCATCATGGAAATACTATAAATTATGATTTGTTGTGGTTTACATTGGTAGAACATCCTGATACCTTATAGGAGTTGGGGGATCTTGGATCACATGATCATGATATCTATAGGATCAATGCACCTTTGATTCCTTGCATAACTATCCAAATCCAAAGATCACACATCTGAACAACTAAATTGATGTAGGATAGTGATGGAGGTAGAGATATAAAAGTTATTTGGGAGAACCCATTCATTAGGTGAGTTTTATGAGGATTGATGAAAATCTATTTCCAAGCATATTGAAGGATGAAAACCCATACTTTTTGTGTTAGTGTGGTGAAATGTCATTGGATATGGATTTTTGAGGAGAACATACCCCTAGAGAGAGATCCATAAGATCTGCCAAGGTGTATAGAGGAATAAAAATGGTTTCACAGTAAACATGATACATAATGTGTATAGTAATTCACTACACGAAATGTGTCCCCTATAACTGACTCAACGTGTACATGGGTGGTACAAAGACATGGGTTCGATTACACAGTTTTTCTACCCCACATGTACTCCTCCACATGACATGGCATTGACTGGTTACATTGACTTCCTTATATGCTGGTTCATGGCCACAGATACAATGGTTTATGCCATGTACTAGCACACGAAAATAGTACACTAGTAGACCCTAGATTCAAGGTCCCAATGTGTCATCCATTTTACATTCTAGGTACCCCTATTCTATATGACATGTTCTGAATACACGAGATATTGTACGCGGGTTGTACTTGAGGTAAAGAGACATTGTCTGTGACCCTAAAACACATTGTGCACTCCTTACAACATGTAATGAGCTTCTTGATATCCAATTTTGTGATATGATTCATTCGGGTTCATTCTTGTCATGGTTTTCCTAAATGTTGGTATGATTTCGTTTTGTACTCATTGGACTATAATACCTTCATCATGAAGACATGGATAGATTTCTTGGAATCTCTAGAGAGGCCCAGAGTATGATATTATATTTATTCTTTACTCCCTAGGTGGAGTTATTGGTATCGACACGATCAACACAACATGGGTGTCGATCCTCTACTTATCAGGTTAATCCTGACTGAGTTGTTTGTATCACCTAATGTCCCCAGATATGATTAGCATCAATGTACCATATCACTTTTAAGAACTAATATAAAATCTCTATATTGAAGATACCTGATAAAGACTACAACTATGGAAGATATCATCAGTTCTATCATACTCATGAGTCTATTCTTGTGGATGAGTGTTTTGTGGAATCATCAAGATGAATTCCCAGGGTTGGTATATAGTGGTTGTGAAATTCCTCAAGAATATGTGTCTTGGTTGCGTATATATACATATATATTCTAATAATATGTTTTTTAGACATAAACTAATGTAGATATGACCTTTATTTAATTTTTTTATATTACTTTGTTTTTTTGGGGTGCCCAACTGAGTCTTGTTATACACACACCTACTTGGGATTTTTTCACACATGTCATGGATTGTGAATATGATCGTCAATTTTATGGAGACACATGAAGACCATGACATGACCGTTCATTGTAATACTGGACAAACAATGGTGTTTTCTTTCATATTTTAGACTATAGTCTCAATATCTCTTTCTTATAGTTCGGACAAGTTGTTACAAAATATTTTTTTGGGATTTTATTCATTTACTATTTACCTTACATACTTTTTATCATACTATAGCTCTGGGATATTGTGGTATGTATGATTTTTTTCATAGGGTTTTTTTCATTTAATTATTTTATAGGTTTAGGGATGTCTGTTTTTATAGGTAACTAATGAATTCCTCCCATGTTAGCGATATGAATATTCAGGGATACTCACCATCCAGTAGCCTATTAGAGGGGGGATTGGGGAGTCACGGTTTGGGTCCCACAACGATGGATCATGATAGTGGTTATATGTTACACCAAATTGTTAGATGACATAGAATATAAATGGGTTCTTTCATTGATGTTTCATTAAATTTGTAGTGAATAAATCAAAATGTATTTTAGTAGTCATGTTATTGTTTGAACAAATTTTTACAGGGACACATGATGATTTGTTTCAACTATGATTTGATGAAATTGGTTATTTATCTAAAAGTTTTTTGAGAAGTCCATGAATATTTTTTACCTCGATATTTATTTTCAACGAATTTCATTTAATTTATTTATTAAACTTTTATTTCTTTAATTTTTCAATTTTTATTTTTAACATATTTTTTCGCTGAAAAAGATGGTTTTTTGGGATAATAGTTTGATTGGATAATTTTAATTAAGTACTAATATATTTATGTCTTCTATTATATTGAATCAAAAAAATCTTTTGGTTTGGGAGAATATTTATATATTGGTTCCTTCTATGACTTATTTATATATAATAAGAATTTAACTCTTATTTTATTTTATTTGAGTAATTTTTTTCATTTATTATTAAACATTCCATTAATATATTAGAAATTATAACTATAAGAATTTCATGAAACATTATTTTATTATTTATACTGATATTTTTTGATTTTTATTTGAAATTTTTAATTGATAATGTACCATCTTATAATAAATATTAGGAATCTACATTTGATTTTAGGGAAAATATTATTAATATTTATTTGATAAGTTCCTTTAGTTTTTCAATTTTACACTAAAATATCTTATAAATGAAAATTCTTATTTTTTGTTATGAAATTAAAAAATAATAATATTTTTGTAAATTAAGAATTATAGAGTGAAATAAACATTTTATTTTTGTCAAGAAATATGTTTTTCATTTCGGTCATATTTTTTTGTTGATAAAAGTTATATGGAATTCATTCTGTCTATTTCAATTTTATGTAATGATTATTTTTATGATAAATATCATCAATTTAATAATTATGATCATATATTCATTTTTCTGAGAGACTAAGCAATAAAACTGGGCCTCTAAAAATTAATCATGTCAAGGGTAGTATATTTTATTTATATGACAGAACATGGTTGTAGAATAATTTTATAAATGATTATTATTTTTTCAATGCATGTTCCAATGGTGGTTTTTATATACTTTCATATCCAAATCATAATTATATACACTATGGTTCTAATATGTAAATGAAATTATTGTATTAAAAGGATGAAATGGAAAATTATATTTTGAAATATTTATAAAATCAATATAATATATGAATTGATTAAATTATTAGATAGAAATAGTAAATTGATTAATTTATCAGTATAATTTGAAGGTTCAATCATAAAATTTATGTGGATTGGTTTATATATGTTAATTCCCTACTTTTAGTTGATTCTAATCGTATTAATATTTTTAAAATTTTAAATACATTTTTATTAATATTTTATACATATTTGTTTTCAAATTTATTAATAAAAGTGAGATATCCATCAATCCATGTATATTGTAGATGAAAAATATAACATTATATATCATAAATATGTTAATATAGAAAACTTGAATCATTATGATCTATGTTCTGAATGTAATGATAGAAATGATATATTTTTTAATGAAAAATCACAACATTTCGGGTTAACATAGATTTATATTTTGATTAACTATTGAAAACATCCTTGTATGTCTGTTCATTATTGTTTCATTTGATGTGGATTTTGAGATACTATTGGAATAAAAGAATTTTTTATTGTATGACACATTGTGGGTTGTTCCACCACACATTCATTTTGTATCGTGTATTAAAAGGGCACATTTTTTAATTATGATTGTGAATGTTATTGAAGACTATGTTGATAGTGTGATGATTTCGTCATACCATAAGGAGGTTGATCACTACAGAGTGGTAGAATCATAAATTGAATGGTTTTTTGGAGTTGACTAAATAGATTGAAGACCATTTTATAATTTTTTTCGTGATCTGGGTAATCCATGCTAAAGGAACATATATAAAACCAATATCAATCATAACTACAATTGTTGGAAAAAAATGTAATCCATATATGATAGTGTGATTAGAGGAATGATGAAATAATTGGGAATTATTTTTTTTATAACAAAATACTTTATTGGAGTAATTACATTGTCATAGTAATATTTTAAAACTAAATTGATCATTATATGTGGTTTAATTATCGAGCACATAAAATTTTAATTAATATGCACTCACATGATTTTGATTACATTTATTTATTTCTATCATTAATGAAATTATTTGATTCATGATGTTGAATTTTTGTGCTATTCAAATTCACGTACCATAGTGATTGAAGAGACTATTTATGAAATGTTTATTTTTCAATAAAAATAATATTATTTCATAAATAACTAATATCTTCATAAAATGATATTTTTCATTATATGTAAAGTCATAAAGAAATTAAGATTACTAGTAATTTATGTGACCATGTAATGATGGCTTTAGATACTTATAGAGAATATTTTCATTATTAATAAATACGTAATAAATAATTTATGAGGTCAAAGTGTAATTACCTTACATGTGATGTTAAATTCTAAAAATTGAGTAATATCATTAAGAAGGAATTAATATGTGGATTAATTAGATATTTTTTCTATATTAGTACTTTTTATAAATGAAATATTATTTATATGAATTATATAATTAATATATGGATGAATTAGAAGACACTACACACTGACCAATACTTTCAATGGATGAATTAATTGATATAAAAAATATAAGACATTAAGACATTCTAATAACTATAAAATAATAATTACATATTCAAATAAAAATAGGAAGACCAAAAATAGATTCATCCATGAAAATATTAAGTAAAAGTTCTATCATCTTCTCATAAGATCCCATCCTGAAAATAAATAAACCAACCATATCTTAGTGCTACTAAGAACCATTACATGTACAAATGAATTATGCCCAGGTAACAAACAACAGATCAAACATAGTGTAAGTAAAATTTAGTAGTACAATTCCATTCATGTATATTTTAAATCCAATATGGTAATATATATTGTAACATGGTGTAGGTATTATAAAAGTAATGTAGTAAATAATGATAAAACATTTCAAACTCTGGATCCACATGGGATACTTGGTTAACCCTGCTTGCTTTGGCCATAGAAGGATATCTCCAAGTATATCAAGGATAGATAGTCAGTGACGCAAGGACCAAATGGAATGTTTCAAAGTGAAATAATCATAGTGAAACCATTAGTTACCATGGAATCTATTACCATTGTATTTCAATAACAGATTCAGTAAAGTACAGAAATGTTTGTATATGGTTATGAGTGAAACGCAAGTGATGAACCCTTATAATTATAACAAAAAAGTATTTATGGAATTTATAGGACAAGTACATGTTAATCTATTGGTATTATAGATTCTATCCCTAGGATATAATATTAGGGGGCATGATCTTGAGTAAATACACCCGAATACATGTAGTTATTTCAAGTAATTCAAATTTAATGAAATAAAGAGGAATTTTAATCATCAAGATGAGTCATTCAAAAATTAATACACTAACTCAAATAAAGATTAATTTCTCACTTGGTGGTTACATAATGAATGAGTTGGTTTATTATGTGTTCAAAAATGGTTTATATATAATGAATTAAATTCATACTCATGGAATAACATTCCATTATACTGATCCATTTTCAATGAAAAATGTATCAAAAAAATTGATCAAATAGAATGTTCAATTAACCATTCCATTTTTTACACAAATTGATTCTTTAAAACCTCACATACATGTTGGATGTTTTGTTTTAGTAAAATAATGGTTATACAAGCCATTTAATCAGACACAAACTTAGAGATGGTGGATGAGATTCGATTTGATTTCTTCAACCTTTAGTAGTGTCAGGAGTCACTTGGAATGTCAAATTAATTGTTATAGTGAGTAATAAAAGGGGTTACACAATTTAGGGGAAATTCATGAAAATTATGGGATGTATCATAGTAAAAAAATCAATTGATTTTATTATAAATTTAATAAATCGCAGTGTTATACCTCTAGAATAATCACTATCATTCATCAACCTAAAATTTATTATTGAACATTAGAATGTAGAAAAACGTGAAAAAAATCCCTACTGATGCGTATATTGGAAATCTTAGAGTTAAAATAAATTACATAGAATTTGTCAAATAAGAAAACAAATGACTGTTGGAATTGCCAAGGGTGGTCCATCCTAATGAACACTAACAAGATGAAAGTCTAGATGAGAGAGATCAATCAATATATCTAATGATTGATAATGTAGAGCTCCCACAACTGATCAACTATGAAAATAAATGAGGAGAAGGGGAAAAGGATTTAATGTAATTAATAGGACAAAAAATACATTTTTTTAATTTAAAATGATCTCTTATTTTAGCAACATTTTTTGACATACTATTCACCAACTATGTGAGACTATTATCCATATGCCATCAACTACCATAGATTTGGAGAACACTTTGAAAAGCACTTCGAACATCATGTGAAGTGAAACTATATTAATTTTAATGTTTCATATGGACATAAAACAACCATTTCAGAATATTAAAATCTGAAATTCTCTCTTTATAGAAAGTAATGTTGAAATGTATATTTTTTCAATACGATTCACTAACTCTGAACCAAAACCTGCTTACCCATTATAATAACCTCATTCCATGAACCCATCTGAACACTCTCACAACTTCTATATTCCATTTGGAGTATTCTATATTTATGAAAATGAGTTTTACAATGAACTTTATTGTATCAATACCACAATTAATGACCTTGATCTTATATCCACCCTCCTTATAAAACATGAATAATAATGTCACTTATGTGGTCAGTTGAGCTACATCCGAGAACAAATTCAACCATTAATATCATATATAAACTCATATTCCCATTCTTACTCTCATACATGTTCATGATACCACAAATCTAAAACTAAAGGAACCATATTACATTATAGGGTTACATTTTCATGAAAAATAATAAAAACTAGATATTCCTATAAAGAATACTGAATCTAAAATGCAACATTATAAGGATAGAAAACATGGTAGACATAGGTTAATAATGAAAAAACTGAGACATTCCTATAAAGAATACCGAATCTATTTGATATGCATCCATCCTCTCTCTCTCCAGTATCGTTACTGGAATAATTTATATAGGAAATAATTTATTTCATGTATGAATATATTGATTAAAAAATATAATGAAAACTAATCAAAACAACCAATAATGTACATAAAACTACAAATGTTTGTGATGATGATTAGAATAATAATTTTTACAAAAATTTTTTTATCAATACTTTTATCAGTCATTCTTTTCGACATTAACGAATCATTAATGATACAATTTCCCTATAGTATGACATCCCATTCATCAAACATGCTTAGGGGAATACAACATAGTCTTTTATAGATTTTCTAGTATGGGTCCATCACTATACAACCTATAAATAGTAATTATATGTGTAAAAATTAACAGGTAAATGATTTAACTGTTAGCCTTATAAATCAAGGATGTATTCAATGATAATGTAATCTAGTACATATATAGTATTCTCAATCCCAAAATAATTAAATATATATTAGCTTTTAGAAGATGTATCTATGAACAAATTTATTTATGTTACACATTATTGAACTATGATGTGAATAAAATGTCCATGTCTTAAAATATGGAATATGGAATCCCATGATTGTGAATTCTCACTCATCCATACATTATTCCAACCACATCCACAAAAAAGGTCCCCCATATAGAGAATAATATAATGACCATTATTATCCAATCAATAACTACAAATATATCATCCCAAGTAATTCAAAATGGGATTGTTAGATTCACAGGTATGGGGTAGATTTGAGGTTGGGAAGGGAATTTTTTTTTGACATTACAGACACTTTCCCAATTCACGATGATCCTACATGGTTGAGCGCTAATGAGGGTTTATCCCATGTGGGTGTGTTATTACTGGTGAGACTAATTCCAAAAGAAAATAATTTTTTTTCAATATATGCATCTCTAATAGTTTAGTTTATTTATTAATAGATTCTTCTTAAACCATGACATATGATGTGTCACTATAACTTCCATACTAATTCAATATTAATCATCATATTAATATTAAATAGGTCTACATTTATATTTTTAATATGATTCTATAATTTTTATATAATAATTGTAAACCAAATTCACATAGTGTTTCATCACACCACAGAAAAATAAAAATCATCTATCATAAGAATGTTTTCAATTATAAATGATTTCTTATGTTCATAATATCTTGTTGGTAAATTTAATCTTGTCATTATTTAGTTTGATTTTTTATAATGAAAATTAGAATGGTATTCATGGGAACACTAATATCCTCCTCTAAAACATGTCATTACCTAAAGATTCATCATTCTTCTACAGGTCCAAACATTATCATGACCACACATAAAATATCATCATTATTCAACCTTACTAGTTACTGACCTACTAGTCCTAAAAACAGTTCACCACTACATCGGTATCACCACATTCCAACGTTATTGTAGAAAAAAATATTCCATCCCATCCTTTAAAACTCAAGATATTGTCAATTAATTTATCTCCCAATAAATACCACTAAAGATGGTAAAAAATAAAATAGTCTAGTCATTATATATATATTTTTATAATGATGGAAATTCCCCATGCTACCAATAGTCTTATGTGTGGCAGGTCAATGATGAATTTTTTTTCACACTATATGAGGTTTTTTGTGGATGAATATGCACTGTCTCAAACCTGTGTATGCTTTTCCCACCCCACCCTAGCCCAAACATTTCACATTATATATCATAATTACCATTTGTTTTATATAGAAACCCCTATCATGAAATATATTTATATTACATCCCATTTCAACACAATTATGGGTAACCGTTGTAACATTCCACAGAATATCGATCTTATAACATCATCTACTGATAGGAAAAATAAAGTGTAACAAATCCATCAATTTCCTATCAACTCCCGGGAAACCAAAACTATCAGCCAAAATTTTGGTACATGTTAGTGAGTTTTGGGTGTAATTTTCAATTGGTTGCATAATATTATTAATCAAATCCCTCTTAGATGTAAGTTGGAAGAAAAAACTGTACCTTGAACATAATACATGTCATTATCATCTTCAATACAAGAATGTGGTGATTCCTCATTAGAGATAATTTTCTTCCTGGAAAATCAAATTGTATTATAATTTTTTATCCTCATAATTATAGATACCAAATCATTTCATACAAAAATATAACATCATTTGAGTGGAATATTCAATAAATTTCATCAATAAATGATTGAGGATCATAATGGAGTAGCGTCTTCAGAGACAAGATACATAATCCACTGATTTAAAGATAGATATTCAAAACCCTGAAAATTTATCTTCCTAATTATTGTCATTTATTGGTATAACCTACATAAAAAAATTATAATATGGTATATTGAAACAAATATAAATGTGATCCTATATTCTATGTAAGGGAAAACATGGGATATATCTATCAATAATCATATGACACAACAAGATAAAAATACATGAATGAGATCATGAACAAAACATACAATATTCTTAACCAATCAATTACAAAATAAAAAACTAATTCAGGTCATAAAACATCATCATTTCATATGAAATGAATTATAAGTGTGAGGAATCAACATAAATTAATCCTTAAACATAAGTTCATTTAATAGTTGTCTGGAACCATCTTAGTTCTAGAATCCATTACATATGTCTTGCTTAGATATCAAGAATATAAAATCATAGTCTATCCAGCATCCCTACATATTTCCCATATATTAAATAATCACTTTTCACCACAATTATCCCATAGTTCATCAAACAGGTTGATTTGTTTACCATATAAGATCTAGAATATCATCTCGCACCTCATAGTTATCTAATGAAATACTAATAATTTAAAAATTTATTTGTGGGAATTATAATATTGATCCAACTAATAACATAATGAAAAAGAATATATGTTCCATAAAAAAATAAATCCTTTATCATATCACTATATCATTACTAATTCATGGAAAATGGTGTTGATAAAAATTTTGTAAATCTAGCACAACAAAACACATGGAAGATAAATGGTTTTCATAATCATATCATCATCATCATCATCAACCCACATGAAATATAATAAGCAATGCATCATTGAATAATATTCATATAAAATTATAATTATCATTATATGATATTATCATATTTGACACATTAATTTATAAGATATTTTTGAATATTTCATTAGTATGATAACATTTTTCTTATGAAAGTAATTATTTATAATTTCTAAAATTTAGTATAATAAGGAAAATACTATATTTTTAATGAATCATATGAATATTAAATGTATTCTTTAACATATTGAGCAGTCATGACAGTGGGAAATTTCATTCATTATTTATAAGTAAATAAAAAATATTCCTTTCACATATTTATACAGTTTTAAATGAACCACATTCGTAAAATGAAAATAAAGAATACTTTTAATTTTTTAAAAACAATAATCAATTATTGTTAATAATTACATTATCCAATCATGGTATAATTATGAAAACATTTTGGAATTAATTATTAGAATGCATGAATATGTAATAATGATTTTTTTATCCAAAGCATGAAATAAAGTTGGGTTTCCAGTAAAACCATTCTTTGGACCTCTTGATTAATCAATCTATGTAAAATTAAATTAAAACATTTAATCATCAATGTAACTCGATGGGAATTGATATTAATTTTATTTATTTATACAAAAAATATATTTCCATTGGTTGAAATTCATGAAATAACAAACCCTATTAAAATAGATTTCAATAACAAATATATCCCCAAATGTATCACCATGCCTCATTAATTATTAAAACCATTTATATGATAAGTTTGGATTTAATATAAATTTATTTTCGAAATTAATTCTAATCAATAATTCCATTTATGACTTATTTATTCTGTATTGGAATCTTTTTATTTACAATTTATTACAAAATCAATATTCTAGTTGACAATGGATTCCCTTAGGAACCACTATCCAATTTAGTTGACCCTATAATTATAGTATGATCATAGATCCAATAATTTTAAATTTTTATAGACGGGTTTTTTAAATATACAACACATATATTCCGTAAATATAAATTTATATTCCTCTATAAAATATGATATTCAATAATTAATTAAATTGTTCATTGTGATAGTCGGTCATACATATGCTTGAATGTAGTCACCATTTTTTAAATGGATGAAACAAATGAAAGATAATAAAATAATTCAATCATCTAGGCTTACTATTATATTATATAAATTACATATTTCCTTTAACTCTATCCTCATTATATAAAATGGAAAATGGTGTTGAAAATTTAATCATAAAAATTTGTGGAGGTGGTAGTCCACACGTATGAATATGTGATGTTATTATCTTACAATAGTTTATAAATGAATTTATTAGTAATGTTTATGACATATTCATTGAGACCACTCCATTTGTTCTCCTCATACGGGTGATATATATATATTGTTTGGAATACTATCACCTATAATACTTATATAGGGTTATGTAGAAGTGAATACATTTTTTTTATCATTATAAAATTATTAATATAGTTTTAACAAGAGAAAGGAAGTGATATATTTTATAATTGATTGGACGATCACTCATTGGATTTCCTATAATTTAAAAATATGACAGAGTCAATAATCTACAAAAAAAATATGAAAAATGGCAAGGGAATCAAAGATAAGGTGGAGTGGGGTTGAAATTCCATATTCCAATAAAATATGTATACATATATGTTTTATTCAGAATCATATCAATTAGTTTAACACCTCGGTTAACTTATTTTATTAAAATGATATTTTGTTAAAATATATTAATTATTAACATTAAAACATCCATTTAATTTATTTAGAATGCATAAATAAAAATTTCAATTAAAATATAATCCACTTACAAATATATATTATTTAATTACCATCTATTAAATTTTTTATATCTCTAAAACTCAGATAAATTATATCATATATAATATTTATAAAAATTTCTCTTATATTTTTCATTTAACTGATGAAAAAATGTATCACAATTTTTTAATAATTTTTGAGAATTATATAATTTAATAAAATTATAAACAAAATTCCATCAGGAAAATAATTTCTGATGATGACCAGGATTTGAGTATTCTCTTATGTCAATGAAGTTTGATGTCATTGTAAGGTAATCAAATATAACCCAGATAAAAATTTTAATTTTTTAGAGTGTTTTATGAAAAACTACATGGTGATGTTTTATAATTTCCATTTGTATAGGGGTATTGGTTGTAAAAGTTTCTTATATATTCATATCTCACAAATAACATGATAACAAACAATGAAAAAAGGTACATAATCAATTACATCTTTCTTCGTGTTCTCTTAATTGAAATAATATTCCATGCCTTTATAAATAATTATAGTTTTAAGATGAATAGAGAACGTTTAACTATGAGATTAATCCAGTATATCATCTCTTATGTCTTCTACAAATAGATTACATATCTAGTTTCTAAACCATAATAATCCCTTAAAAACATGTTTGAACTCAAGAAAATATCTACCCTTCTTTTATAGTTCCACATATTCGTTATAATTCTTATTAATCCCCACCTAGATTAATGTCTGAGAAGTCTTTTTAGAAAGTTATTATATCCTCCTTCATATAAAATTATAGAATAATGTTTATAAATCAAAAAATAGTTTATATTTTATGATGCTCATATTTCATAAGTTCCTGTGATCATTTTATCTCCATCCATCGACCACCTATTTATATTTTTCCCACGGTGTTAATATATTGAAAATTCTGGATCATTAGTCAACCATATTCATATTCAATATTGAAAAATCACCTCGTTATGTGAGAATATTAACTATAATAATTTTTTATTTTACATATCTCAGTCATTTAACCATAATTTAGAGGATAACTATTTTAAATATATAATATTACCACATAATCTAAAAATCATGGGATGTGAAATTTCACTCAAATTTTTTCTATTAAAGTGAGGAATAATCTACCAACATATCATTATGCATAATGATATATCACATTCCCATCATTGATGGATCCTTATAGATCACAAACCCTAATCAATTATATGTTAGTTTGGGAATACTTTCACTGAATAACTATCCCATTATCCACATGGAATTATCCTAAAATTCATAATTAAATAAAACATAGAATACCTATTATTTTACATGGTGTTTGGATAAGATGGACACGAAAATTCCAAAAAATCACAAGTAATATGCAACCAAAACCATAATACTATAAATTTTAGTAACAATGGTTGGATTAAGAAAGCATTCAATTACACTAATATTTATTGGATCTAATTATATACCCTAATTAAAGATTATATATCCCAAAACATAAATCCATCTGTGGAAAATTTTCATACACTGTAATTTTTTAAAAAAAATTACCCTTCCAAATGTTACTATGAAAATTTCTAAAAATATATTATTGTTCATCCCTAATCAATTAATATATAATAAAATAATCAATAAATAAAACTAGAAAACGATTTAGGAAATAAATAAAGAATCCATTCATTAAAAATATGATTAAAATGGGTGAATTAGAGTGATAAAATGGAATAATAGTTAATTTATAGTCTTTATATCTTCTATAGATTGTTGTCATATTTATATCATCTATCATGACCCAACCTAATGGGTCATGAGATATAAATATCCCAAACCCACCAACAATAGGTCATGGGTAGTTGAACAACATCGAGTAGGAATATATGACACATGGAAGGCCTTATACCAACAAAAAAAAAACAAAAAAAAAAACAAACACACACATATACAAGCCCATAAAATTGTTAAAATATAGATAACCAATAATCATGCAAACATACATCTAAAATCTTACAATTAGAGTTCAAAAAATGTATAGGAAACTAAGATAAAAATATATAATGACCAAAATAAAGTAAAACATGATGAATATGTGATATAGGAGTGGATCACTATAAATAAAACCAATCGAACAAACCCTGGTCTCTCAATTTCACTAACCACCACCTGGTTCTAATACCTCTATCACTACATAAAAATTACAATGAAAAAATAGTAATGATACATGCCGTAAAATCCCTTTCATGTCTGAGTATAACAATACCCAATAGGAACACCCAATGTTACTAAGAAGAAATCATCATGAATAGTTGCCAGCATGTCGTAGGAATATGCCTACAAAAATCCAAAAAACTCTAATGATAAAATATTTGTTGAAACAAAATCTCAAGTTATGATCAGAACTATTATCCATCCAATGACTCCTACTTGATGGTTCAGTATGACACTCATACGAGAGAACACACTGTATGAGTCAGAAATCACTACTAAATTCCATATGAGATTTATTTATCATCAAGTCACTCCATAAAAACTATATACTAGTAATGTGAATATTTCAATGACTAGATAGGTATTACATCCAAATTCGATGTGCTATTTTAAAAACCCAATAAGTATTAACCCTCTATATAGGGTATGAATTCATATATATTATTGGTGATGATGATACCGAGAACCCATCCTTGGAAATATTATTATAATATATGATATCACATTATATCTCATAGAAGGATTACAAAAACTCTCTATGAAAATGAAGTTTCATTGAGGAGATAACTACCTCATGAATAGTAGGTAGTTCTTTAGTAAACCATTATGGATGGGTTCAAGGGATGGAACCCAAATGAACCATTTCCATGTAAAAAAGAAAAATTGATCCAAGCCATCTATAGGAGGTTAAGAGGTGTGTACTATGAGTACATGATGTTTCTCTTTGATAGTATGTTCTACCCATTTCTAACGGACCATTCCCAGGTCTATGTATGAGTACATAGAGTATATCCCACCACATATGGAAAGTGGGGCCACACAATCTCCAAGGAATGTACTCCCTATACATACTAATCTTTTTTATATGGTGCACAGGAAAATTTTTCCAGCTAGGGACCTCATGGCATGTGGTAGGGACCACGTTATGTGTGATCAGTATCTTTACCTATTCATCCAAGAATTTTATTATGGGGACCACACACAATGTTAAATTTCTTTTCACACACCATGTAACCCTGAATTTCATAGAACCTAGGGGTTGTTATCTAAATTTTCATCTACTCCATCAATATGAAAAACACAATAGAATATGAGGATTCCATGTTGTCCGAACCTTATTGTCACTAATCAACTGGATCAAACATTAGAATCTACTAAATCAAGCATTAAAATTCCTTCCATGTATGTTAAATAAATCATAGATTAATGTATGTTTTTGACCTATTCAGATCAAAATATGAACATAAACTATTTCAAACACATTTCAAATGCATCCCCAATCACAACCCGTACATGTGTTATCCATCCATTGCATTGATGAATTGTCACCTATTTTTGGAATAATGAGTATTTCACTGATATATGGACCAAAGGGATTTTGATCGATGAACATGAAAATAACATTTTATGAAATGAAAAAACACAACCATGAGTAATGATCATTGACTATTTTTTCTATTGGAATCGATTTGTTTCTTCTAGAATGAACAACAAATAGATATTATATAATCAACAATTAAAATCCTGTAATACAAAAAAATATAATTTTTACCTTCAATAAAATCAATCTCAGAATAAATTTTCTTATATGATATGAACACATTAATCATATGAATAATAAAACATGGATAAATAAACATAAAACAATGTAATACCTTGAGGAATTATCACTGAGAAACAATGAATCTATGTCATTATCATTGTAGAAATCCTCGAATCTTGGTTCCAATTGATAAATAATCATTGATCTGATTATGAATCCTCTTTCAATATTTTCTCCAATTATCACTCCATATTAAATTTTATGTCAATGCAGATAACAGTAAATTTTGGCCATAGATGAATTTATATATGAGATTATTTTTTCCATATTATAATTAAATTATTTAATTAAATATAATTGATATCATTTAACTATTCTCTCACGATGGCACTCAAGAAAAACATATATCCCAGCATAGAATATGCTTCTCCTATGGTAAATTCGATGATATGATCATAACAAATGCCTCAATTTTGTAGTATGAGATTCTGTTCAAGAGTAATTACAAATTTTCTCAATTTAATGCATGTGTGATAACTGATATATTTAATATATTTCAGAAACAATGTTTGGGATCACCTGGCCTTAGAATCTGAATCCATATCTACAACCAGATTCCAAAATATTTTATATAATATTTTAGTTTAAAAAAAGGAGTAATCATAGTAATTACACTCTCTGAAGCATGGGTCATTCTGTCTCTAAAACACAAAAAAAAAAGACTACACAATGTTATGTGGGTACTAAGAATGCATTTTGGTCTCCCACTTATATATAATCTCCAAGGGATACCTACGATGAAAATAGACATGTACTAAAGGAATCATTTTCACATTGAGATATTAATACTCAATATATAACTTATTATCTACAAATGTATCTCCATCATTGATTATTATCTCACCATAGTCAATCATATGTGATGTTTTTTTATTTTACCTCCTCAGATGTAACTTTTGGATGAAGTTATGTTCCCAGTCTAACTATGGTGGTAGAGATATTAATTAATCCACCATCACTACTCGACATAGTATATCGATATGGATAATTAATATCATAGATATCATATATCCTCGACAAAATATCCACAACCATATTCATGGTGAGACTCATATTAACACATGATCTCCCTCCTCAAACTCGGATGGACTCCATCATCTGTCAAAATATTACTTATAATAGCTTAATGATGTAATAATCTACTCACGGTTAATCTTTTCATTGAATATTTCTATCAACATGAACTCTGTGTATGTTTTTTCATACTATCCTTGGTTTTTCTAACATAAAGAGGACCTATAGGGTCGCACGTACAAGGAATTGAATGTTCATAACTACGTATATAATTGAAATTTTTGTTTTATGTAATCTCCAAAATTATTTCATGAACCAACCAAATTTAGAAAAATTCTTACATGAAATCCAAAAACATGCCCCCAAGACATTAATCATCTACTTAGTGTGACTGACTATCTTAAGATGAAACACTATGATAAAATGAAAGTGATTTAGAAAGTCCTCATGTATTCATCTTCATAGATGGAACATGATGTGATAATCCTAAATGAAAACAATAATCTAGGGAACTCTATAGAACTGAACTATCTCTTGTATGTGGAGGCAACTAAATATATCTACTATACTCTTGTCTCGAATAGCTAGGAAGTTTTGTGACCACTGCATTAGTCTATGACCACCCATATATAATTTTGTTCCCATTAAATATGTGGTAACCCCATAATGAATTACATGTATATCCAATCAAACTTCATCCAGGGAACCACAAGTTTTTGAGATAAAACTGTTGTAACCTAATACACATCCTTCACCTACTAATAAGTAATGCATCATGTGACAAACTATAGAACTCCCTACATCATTCATGGCCACTATATATGATTTCAAAGGTCCATATACATATTCTCAATACCTAGAAGTACCACCATAAGGGTGTATAAAGAAATATTAGAACCTCATATCACAACATAATGGGTACCATCATGAAAACTATGAAATGGATTTTTTTCTCACTCCCATAATTTTTTTTAGGATCTTGTTTATTGGAAATTTGATAATGTTGTGTCTCAGAGTCTGTATCCACAATATAATCCTTATTTTTTCTCTATAAAATCAGATGGGTAACAACCATCTTCTATTCGTAATAATCCACACCCCTATCCATATCCATATACAAAAAAGATAAATATAATTTGGTAAAAGCATTTGAATCCTCACCCATGAAACATAAAGCAGTATCTCTTACTGAGAGTATCTTCTACCACGTTCTCCTTCCATGAGTATATGCAATCTCAGATTAATATTATTTTAGGTAATCAAGCCATGGATTCATATTGATTTTATGATCCCTAATCATTTTGATATACATGATACTCTATTGGTCAGAATATATAAAAAATATATCACCCATAAGGTGGAGGTGAAACATATTCAATGTAAAAATTACCACAACTACCTACAGTTCAAGGGATATGTTGTTATTTTCATGTGGTGTCTAATGATTTGAAAGATAATAATTCATCACATTAAATTACATAAAAATACTACCAATCTCATTCCCTGATGAATTAATAACAACTATGTTCAACACACATACCTCTAGAAATCTCAAGATGGGGGTCTCATGAATCTCAACCTCAACTACTACTAATCCCTCTAGAACCTCTCAATCAACACGAAAGGCTTAAAATAATTATTAAAACCATTACAGGATCTAATATGTGGGATAAAAAATATATTAATATAATATAATATCCTACCAAAACATTTAATCCCTACACCTCTATATTTATCAATGTTGGGTCACATGTTAATAGTTCATCAACCTTTTCTGGGTCAACATTACATTGTCTACTGAGATAATAATTTCCCAAATGTGAACTTCATAAATCCATAACTGGAAATTTTAGAACATTTAATAATGTTTTTTTCTCTAATATAACATTTTGAACTATATTAATGACTTCCAGCGATACTCCTATGACGATGAGTGTGATAGGATATCAGTGATGATGAATACCATAAAATTCAAATTGAATGGACAAAATATCTAGTTCATGAGTCCCACGAACACTACCATATAATTTTTATGTATTAATGGAATCAAAAATCACTCATAGTGACAACAACAACATTGGAATGATGTATTCTATGTATCTTATACTCATACTCATAGCTATGGATAACCTGATCCCAAGTCTATCATCAAGAACCATCAGGGAGCTCTCAAATATCAAAAAGGTCATCGATATTTAGATGCTTATTACTTTTATTTAAGGTCGTATAATTTTTTATAATAGTCCACAAACAACGAAAATATGACGTATTCATTATTGGAGAATAATATTGGGTCTTAATTAAAGGAAATAGTGGGCCTCACAAAGCATATCCTTTGAAATTCCCCCAATGACACCCTCATCTCATGAAGATATACATGATTCATCTGATGTGATGGAACATATATCATGTATATCCTATGATGTAGATAAATGGAGAAGTATAACTCATATAGGGGAGGTAATTGAGGGATTTCATCATGATTGGTATCTTTATACTCATCCAATATTAATGTAAACTCGTATCTCATACCATACTTTTCACCAATCGTCATGTAGTCTAGCTAGTGTTTAATCTATTTCACAATCCTAAGCGAAAGCCCATCTTTCCCCATATAGGTTTACTTTTCACCCACATCAAAAAACATTATTTAATCTCCGTGTAAACACTATATTCATATCCTAAATCATTATATCTAGGAATGTACTATATGTAACTAATACATATCTAATATGGTGTTGTGAAACCACATCAATTATAAAAATAGTTCTTGAAAGAAACTATCTCCAACAAGAGTCCATTAACACAATATATTGAAGGGAATTATCAATGATTATCTTCTCATAAGGGCCTCCACATGAGAGGGTTAGGATAAATGCTCAACATAAATTCTATTTTTTTAACTAGATAATGGGTTGGAATGTAATGGATCTAACTTATTTCAAACTACACTCATGCTAATGTAATGAAGACATATATCACACCTCATATCAGCCCTGGTGATTTAAGGTTACACGATAAGACCGAATGCTAATCAATTCACCCATTACCCCAACACCCTGATCCTAGAGTGTTCCACCTATGGGATGTGGTTGTAACATGTCAAAACCTTTTTCTCTTATATCTTCCATCCAACTCCACTATCAAATCCACTACACTAAGGACATATCAACTTCGACGAATTTGTGTATATCCGTAGGACATTGACTTTATATCTATCATCCATATATCATGTCATGAAATCAAAGGCATGATTTCCTAAAAAGACACAAGAGTGGAACCACCACACACTAGTATGACTAAATAAATCATATGATACTATATCCATTAACCCTTTTTCCTAGATCTCTACATGAAACATATCTCATGTCTAGGTGCCTATTTATTTCATCAGATATCATTCACTGATGTATCCACTCATATATTTCCATCGTCAGCACCAAATAGCTAAGTCTAATCATAAAGGGAAATATTAACCATAACCTAACACTATATCACCCTAGCGTAATTAGAAATTCAAATAGGTGTCATGATATATTAGATGTATCTTTGTAGTTTTTTTAGATTATTTGATCCCAAAAACCGATCATGTACGGCATCCATCTAGTTCCATGAATGTTTGGTGAACATTAAGAAATACTATATCCTAGTATTAATACCCCACTATAGATGTAGAATATCATGGATGTTAACATAACTCAATATAACTATAGAAGATACCTCATTGAATTGGTAATAAAACTACAACAATCAATGATTTTTCCAATCATAAGATTGATTCACTATACCAAACCATATTCCTTCATAGCCCTAAATAAGGGTATCTAATCGGACAAAATTATGGTTTGTAGGTTTCCTGAGAAAAATAAATACTCATGTCATTGCTTTATCCCAAACCTCAGCCACTTTTCTAATTTCCTCTCATTGAATCTATGTTATAACTAACCATTTAACTCATTATGTGTCATCATATATTGTACCTCATCTAATGGTACATCAGTTACTATCCACTTTTAAACATATGGTGGATATACTGGTTTACCACCATGATGTTACACCTATAGAAAATGTCTCTATATTGAAGCCTTGTTATTGAGGGACCATTCTAATGTTCCTGCTACAAAATACTATTTGGAATTTTTTTGATGCATTCCATGAAGAAGAAAATAAATTCAATGTTCAACAATTATATCTATAAATATTACTCATGAAATAAATATAATCCATTAAATATTTTTTATGATGCATTTACCAATGTTTGATAACGAAAAAAATTTCCACATGTATCGAGTATAAAGGAAGATGATCAAATTCATAGTGAATGGATAGGTCATATAACACACAAACACAGGATCCCCTGGTATAGAGTTGAACTCAAAAAACATAAAATAAATTCCATAAATCCCAATCGAATATCAATTATTTTTCTCCTATTGTATAACTCAAACCTTTGACAGCACTATGTCACATCTTGGAAAAATGGGATCATAACAACAACTACCCCATGAACACCCCAAAATAAGATAGGGGATACCAGCAAATGTTGAGTAGGAATATCACAACTATGGGAGGCCTTATCCTAATGTGTCTGTACACACTCACATATCTCAAAGCCAATATACTATTCAAATTTAATATCAAAATTTTCATACATTCCAATATCTATAATCCCACCATCATAATATGAAATAATTAATTGAAAATAAAGAGTCAAATATGATCACTGCCAAATAAACTAAAACTAGATGCACATAAGAAGTATATGTGGATAGTTGGAAAAGAATCTATTGGAACATAGCTCATTATATTATTTTCAATAGTTTTCCCATGTTCCTGGTTTTTAAAAGAAAAGCTAAAAATGTAGTTAGTCCTAACAAGACATGATAGAAGTAAAATAATACCATACTTGTGTGTGTATAAAAAACCCATTAGGAAACCTTGAATCCACTAAGAATATACCAACAAGAATAGAAGAAATATCATCACATAGATCTATAAAAAACATATATACCAATAGTATCTAGATTTTATTATATTCTAATAGTAGTATTGAGGTAATATCCCAACCATAAATTCATCCATAGATTCCTGCTCAATGGTTCTATATAAAAATATTTTAGGAGAACCCACTCCACAAATCAGATAAAACAATTTGTGCCCATCCATGTTATATTTTTCATCAAGTATCATGAGAATATTAACATACTATAATCATTAATAAATCAATACGTAGATCGGGATCACACCCATGTACATGACTTATACTAGTAATGTAATGCCACGACCCCTCGAGACTGGAGACAGTGCAATACATTTTATATTTGAATGGTTTGATGTAATGAAAATCCTAATGGAACGATCAATTTAGTAGTCTTTAAGAAACTAGAAACATAGATGTAAATTAAATTACATTGGAAAAGGTTACAAAATACAAAACAAAACTAAAACTAAAAATGGCTTCCGCAGAAAAATAATAAATGATATACTCTTCATCGCCTGTTGAAGGTAAAAAATTGATATGGATGAGATCAAACGCCTAGTTAGGGTTAAAAATAGTGAATGAATTAATCAATAATAATTGAATTATAAACAATTTGTCATATCAATGTGGCATGGTACATAAATTTTAACTCACGCCATTAATAAACTGAGAAGGAAACATCATCCATAGATTTTCTCACATTGAATATCCCATGGATAGTAATAACTGATAATGAATAAAGATAATGATTATTAATTGGATATCAAGTATCTAGCACTTGATATAATAATACCGTAAAAATGGTTTAATCCTACGGGTAGAAACCCGTCTGATTTTTTGAATCAAACTCGAAGGGTTTGTCTCAAACTAATTTTTCACATGAGACCTACCAACACATCGAGGTGCAGTGGTGGGACCCACCCACCTCTGCATCCAATGAAATCATTATTCATTGCTTCATTTCAGGGGAAACATGACACAACCCTTCCCCCAAGGCCTGTGGATTGACTAACCCATGCCCGCCTTCCATAGGCAAGGGGCTGGCGACTGACACTGAAAGAAATATTCCCTATAACTGGGAAGGAATTATCTTTATTTGCTATAAACACACTCATCCAAGCTCACAAAAAGATTCAAACACAACTAAATAATATTAAAAAAGATGAAAGTAAAATGGGACGGAAATACAAGTCCAACTGTAAAGATATAAGTAAAACTAAAATACAACTGTAAGAAAAAGGAAAACATATATGGGGTCATCCTCCGAGAATCTGACCTGATGGGTCATTATAAATCACCTTCTCAGAACTCCACGCTTGTCTGTCACCTCTGCTTACCAACATGTCGTATGGTCTGCATCTGAGCACCTCCTATTCTTGGTACCCTCGTCCTATATCAACGATGTAACACCCGAGATTTTATGAGAAATATTATGTCTTTATGTATTTTGTTATTTGAAAAACCAAATTAATCTTTCACTACACCCATCACTACATTGTCTTAAATTTCACGCAATAGAAACCTTCCCCGATAGCATGCGTTGTACACAATACCGAGTTTCACTAAACAATGATATGATATTAAAATATTATTAAAACTAGCTATTATGAATAGTAATTCCCACTTTCTAAATTTTTTTAAATTTTAACTTTCTAAATGGACTTCATTTTTGGATTCGGAATATCAATAATTGCCTAGGGTGAATTTTTGGTTTTTTCTAAAAGCAATCAAGTTTTTATGAAAAGTGAAAACACTAAGTTATAGTTTATAACTGATTTTTTTAAAATATTTATTGATTTTATTTAAATTTATTTTATGTAAAAATAGATACATAATACCAATATAAGTCAATGTAATTAATTGGAGTCATTTTATAATAATATAGATATATAAAAATTTTCTTGAACTTTTTTACCGTCTATTACCAACCTCCTAGGAGGATTTGTAACTGTATATAAAACATAATTTTATCGCATCTGTGAGTTGAATTTTGAAAATCCAAGAGACACGGTTAATATCAAGGAGTAAAATGTGGTTCAATAAGATAAAAATAATTTTTGGTAAATAGTAAATTTTTACTTTTATATACCACAGTTAAAAGTAAATAGGGTAATTAAGGGTAAAAATGGTATTATTATTACCCTAACACATATCTTAATTCGATTGGATAAGTGTAATTCTAAAAAAACAACCATAGGGATAAAATATTAACCTTTAATTCCACATGGATTATATTAGGACATTTATTATTATTTTATTTAAAAAATAGTTAAAAGAGTTAAAATCAAAGTTTTATAATTAAAAAATGTTTAATATAGTGTTATACATTTTATAATTTCGACTATAAATATTCATTAGAAATCTAAAAAAATTTACTATATAATGGTATTTAATTTATAAATTTAATTCATTAAATATGTTAATTTATTTATGACGCAATAATGATGTAGTAATTACCTTATTAATGATATATAAACATAATTTATATTATAAATACCCAAAGAAATATAATTAGAGACTTTTATGAATTAAACTAATTTTATAGCTTAATATGAAATATTATTTTTTATTTATTTAACTTTTTTCGAACTAATCATTCTGTTATTATTTTCACAAAAATCAATTACCAAATAGTGTTAAAATTGACATAAAATAGTTTATTAAAAAAATATTATATTATTAATTTTTATTCTATTCTTAAAAGTCTATGGATCAAACAAATGACATAGATAAGATTATATATTTTAAAAATAAACCACATGGGGTTATTATCTCTTATTATAGTAAGTTTATTAACCATATAGTGTAACAAAACAAGAAGACACAGTAAAAGTAAAATTATTTAACTTAGTGTTAAATCTATATGATATGGATAAATAGTAACCTATACTTTTCGAAAACCTATTGGTTGATAGGATTTAGACCCACCCCCACTTCATCTTCTAAATAAATCAATTTGGATCTATTGTAAACCGAATATTACTTTATTATTAATAATATTTTATATTTTCCAAGGGTGCCCCTCTCCTCCCTTATAAAGGTGCGCCACCTCCCTCTCCTTCTCACACATTTTTGAGCATTCAAGCTCAGAAAACCCCTTCTCATTTCCATTCTCAACATCCCTAGAATCATATTATAGGTTTTGGTCTTCTTCTAAGACTAACATTAGTACCCTAAGAGGAGGTTAAGAAGAGGCACGTCAAAGAAAATGTAATAACCATTACCGATCCATTCCATTTTATTTCTTCTTCTACTTCATCTTCTTTATATGATTCATTATAAAGTAATAACATCAGTAAAACTCATATACTGATATTTTTTTATAAATATGAAACAACCCTATTTAACCTTGTATCCATCCTACGAAACACAAAATCATTGCGCGTGCATACGTACAGAATATCGTCTCCACGTTGTCGTATAATCTATTTTTCCAACACCACCTTACATGGATGGGTATAATGGTGTAAATAATAAATATATATTTTTATTATAAAATGATAATAATTCTATGAAATTCCTTCATTCACTTCAATTCCATTGAATAATTATGGGAACGATATCATCTGTCGTGCATGCATACGACCTACCGTCTCCCCGATGTGATGCGACTCATTCTACATGATCTTACTTGAATAATGATTATATAAATGAATTGAATGAATAAATATGATATATATTATACTAATAACATTATGTAAATTATTTATCTATGTCATAAAAATAATGATAAGAATTTATTCGACAAAACACACATAAGATCATAAATCAATGAACACGGGAATAACAAGTAGCTATGAAATATTACTAATAAGAAGATAAGAATATGACCATATATGATATCATAAAAATTAATATGATTATGTAATAAGTCAGTTATGATTTTTAAATCATCATACAGGTGGTTTGGATAAGTACGAAGCATATCGGACCTATGGTAAGGGATAATTTTTCAATCTCATTTTTATTCGAGATTTCTTATACGTAAGTGTTTAAGGGAGTTATATTTTTCATCCTTGTCCATAAATTTTTTTTTTCATAAAGTGTTTAATATTCATCAATGTATGTTTATAGTCATGTTTACCCCTCTTTGACTTTTACTTTGTGTTTTGGAAGGAATTTTTCTATTGTTTACCAGAAGTGGTACTTATTTACTTTTTCGAAAAAAGTACGAAGAGAATGTTTTTTTAATTATACGGCATGAATGGAATTTTATGATTTCATAGAGTAGAATTTAAATGAAGATTACATTACATGTTTTCATGTTTATTTTTAATTAAATTTTTTTAGTTTAAAATTCTATGACATGTTAATAATGGAAAAATGTTTTTGAAGTAGAAAGGATATTTTCCTCAAGAATGGAGTTCAAATGTTTTATCAAAATTATTTTCCATCTAAGATAATATAGGGTTATTTTTATATTATTATTATTACATTGATTTGATTATGTTATGATGGAATTATTTTTATGAAGTCCAATTATCTTATATGGGTTATGTTGTGATGGAATAATGTTTATTAATCCCATTTGTATTACATGGGCTATGCTATAATATATGATTTATGATTTTGTGTCACACATAAGAATGGTTTCATTATCCAATGAGTGGGACATACTTCTCCATCCAATTCATTGGGTAATGATTTATATCTAATGGTATAAACATGTCTAGAACGGTAGGTTGATCTGGTTCAGTGATACAGGTCTAAAATGAGGACTGAACTCAGTTCAGAAATGGACTTTGTCTTCTAGGATAGTCTTGGAAATGAGTTTTCGCTAATAAAAAATGATTATCTATTATTATATGTATATTACACAAAGTTTCATGTTTGATGATATGATTATTGGGATTAAATTTCACAATTATGATTGATCCTAGGTCATAATTTTATGATCACTTTTACAGAATAAGATTTTCAAAATGTTATGTTCTTATGAATATGATATGATTTATATTTACTTTTTTTCACTTACTGAGCATTTGATCTCACCTTTTATTATGTTTTCTTTTCCCTAGGTCAAGAATAAGGGTATTATGTAAGATCTGCCAAAAGGGATTCTAAATATGATGAAATAAATGGGAGACAATTTAGCTTCTTTATGGACCAGTTGTTTATGATTCACTATTATTAAAGACATTATACCTATATGGTCCTTTCACGGTTTTATTATATGTTGTAATAAGAATTATTCAATTCTGATGTAATTAAAATCTATGTAATGTATGGGCCATTATTGTTGGTATCATAGGGAGGATATAGTCAACCATTGGAAATTAGGATGAGGAATCATTAGTAAGAACCATAAGGATATGTCTAAGCATCGAACACAATCATAGTGTTATAGAAATGGACATTAAGAACCTATTATAGGAACTTATGTATGAATTTTATTCTTGATTATCTGGTTTTCCTATTATGACTAGTTTTTCTCACACTATACTTATTGGTTTTAGTCAATGCATGGAACCCGGCAAAACCGTGTTAATGATGAATGCGATGTGAAATGAAATGATTGTCCCCCTAAGAAACCAAGGGTTATGGGAGATGGAATGCATAATCTTGTATCCATGCTGACACATCTTTATCAAGCTATGAATCATGCATGAATTCCAAACGGGCAAAGGAATGAGCAACATTCTATTGAATCCTTTATGAGGAAGAATCCACCCTCATTCAGCGGGTTTATTGATCCATTAGCGGATGAAAAATGGACCAATACCACTAAAAGGTTATTTTCAGTTCTACAATGTTCTGAACAGGATAAAGTCATCTTAGCATTATATCATTTGGGAGGTGAAGCATACCAATGGTGGAATCTTATCAAGAATATAAGGAAAATAGAAGAAATTGAGTCCATGGAATGGGACGAGTTCAAGATCTTATTTTTCAATAAGTACAGAACTCGTATTATTCTAACAAAGAATGAGAAGGAGTTTCTTGAACTAAAGATAAATTATGATGAATCTGTTGGTTCCTACGAAGATAATTTTACCAGACATTCTAGTTACGCTTTTGGAATTATTATCCAACCTGAGAGTATGATCAATCGATTCTTTAGTGGCTTAAAACAAAGTCTCTGATGTGCATTAGCCATAAGGTACATCATTATATACAAGGAAATTGTTCGTTGTTCTCTCAATGTTGTGATGGAAATTGGAGTAAGCCATCAGTAATATGAGTTTTATAAAAAGAGGAAAATGCAATTCAAAGGAAAATATAAAGAGCACACTGAAAAAAATTTGAGTTTTCCCTTATGCAAAATGTGTGGAATGAAACCTGGAGGGAATTGTCTTAAAGGGGCAATTAAATGTTTCAAATGTGGAAAAGATGTTCATCGGGCAGTTAAAGGCTGCAATGATGGGAAGAAGATGTCTAGTGATGCGAATAATGAAAAGGCTACACAGAATGCATCTCATACAATACAATGTTACAAGTGCACGGAAATGGGTCATTATTCTAATCAATTCCCTAATCCAAGGGTTGTTTATGATGATCTACGTCAATATACTCTTATGTATAAAGATAATGGAAATCCAAATGGAATTTCTATCAGCGATTTGGAGTACGATAAAAAATTGGTGAAAGGTACACATACTATCCACTCTAAATTAGAAAAAGTTTTATTTGATTCTGGATCCACCCACTCCTTTATTTTTGAAGAATTTTCTAAGGGTATCCTCAGATTACCTCAACAATTAAATGTTGAGTTAGCTGTGACAACCATTAATGGCACAAAAGTCGCATCAAAAGTTTGCAATTATTCTCCGATTGATGTTTGTGGGAAATTGATCCCTGCAAATCTTGTGATCCTTCCTATAGTGGAATTTGATGTGATTCTTATAATGGATTGTCTTTCATCATATGGAGCTCATATCTATTTCCAAAGAAGGGAAGTTATATTTATTATTCCTAATCAATTTATGATCATCCATCGATTCAAGGATGAATATAACCTTCCACTAGAAATCTCTTCCATCTTATGGGTCTTGATTCCAATAAATGATGGTTATTTATCTAAAATGGATGGAGAGAATTCACGATTAAGAATAAACCCATTCTATGGGAGTTTGATGATGTCATTCTGGAAGAATTGATAGGTCTTCCACCAAATCGTGATGTTGAGTTTTCAATAAAACTCATACAGGGTTCTTTAACTATTTCAATGACAACTTATAGAATGGCCCCAATTGAGTTGCAGTTATTGATGAAGCAACTCCAAGAGAATCTTGATAAGGGATTTATACACCCTAGTGCATTACCATGGAGTGCACATGTTCTGTTTGTTAAGAATTAAGATGGATCAATCAGACTCTACATAGACTATAGAGAACATAACAAGATCACTATGAAGAAAAAATATCCTCTCTAATGCATTGATGACTTATTTGACCAACTACGCAGTGCTCAATAATTATCTAAGACTGATCTCCGTTCAGGGTATCATCAATTAAGGGTTAAAAGAGAGGATATTAAAAATACGGCTTCCCGTTCAAGGTATGGACACTATAAATTTTTAGTGATTCGATTTGGTCTTACTAATAACCCTGAAATATTCATGGGTATAATGACTACAGTCTTTATAGACTGTCTTGAACAGTTTGTGGTAGTCTTTATAAATGATGTTATTGTCAATTAAATGATCACAGAAGAACCTGAAGATCAATTGAGAATTGTATTGCTGTCCCTGAGAATGGAAAATCATTATTCAAAATTTACCAAGTGTTAATTTTGGTTTCAAAAAGTTTCATTTTTGTGTCACATAATCTCAAAATAGGGGATATCTATAGATCCAGCAAAAACAGAGGTTGTCCAATGATGGTCAACTCCAACAATAGTAACTGAGATCTGATGTTTTCTTTGTTTGGCTGGATATTTTCTACGTTTGGTGAAAAATGTTTCATGATTATCTAATCCTCTATCCTGGTTTACTCGAAAAGGAGTTATGTATGTTTTCCCGGAGGAGTGTGAATAGGATTTCAAGTAGATAAAAAGAAGATTATACAGTGCACCTGTGCTCACACTGCCTTGTAGTTGAGAAATGATTGTGATCTACACTAATGAATCCAAGAAGGTATTGGTGTCTGTTCTCATGAAAAACGATATGGTGATAGATTATGCCTCAATATAGTTGAAAATCCATGAGAAATAATACCCAACTCATGATTTGTAATTAGCTACAGTAATATTTTCATTAAAGGTCTGGAGGCATTATATTTATGGTGAAATGTGTGATATTTATACTGATCATAAAAGTTTAAAGTATATTTTCACACAAAAAGAGCTGAATATGTTCCAAAGAAGAAGGTTGGAGCAGATTAAGGATTACGAATACTCAATTCATTATCACCTAGGGAGAGATACAAAGGTGGCAAACTCATTAAGTCGACAGGACCATTCTAGATTTCCCATGATGAGGATAACAAAATATCCAATATTTATGGAATTACAAACGATTAATCGTGGAATTATAATGGAAGGGGAAAAATCTTATCTTTTTCAAATGAATGTTAAACCATCTATACATGTGAAGATTAATGAGGCGCAGAAAGAAGAAGTAGAGTTAAAAAAGAAGGTGAGAATTGATCCTGAATTCTATATTGATTATGATGAATTAATAAGGGCCAGGAATCAGGTTTATGTTCCTCCCACCCAATAATTAAAGATGGAAATATTGGATAAAGCTCATAGTTCTTCATTTTCTATTCACCCTGGAAGCACAAAGATGTATAGGTACCTAAAAGGGTACTTCTGTTGGGATGGAATGAAAAGAGATATTTCTTAATATGTCTCTCGATGCTTGGTTTGTCAAAAAGTTAAAGCTATGAGACATAATTCTTAGGGGATGTTATAACCATTACCCATAACAGAGTGGAAATGGGAAAACATCACTATGGAAATTGTCACTGGAGTTCCTAAATCATCTAATGGCAATAATTTTATCCAGGTTATAGTTGATTCTCTTACGAAGTCGGCACACTTAATTGTTATTATATAAGATTTTTCTCTTGATCTACTTACCATGATATATGTAAAGGAAGTGGTAATATTGCATTGAGTACAACTTTACATTATATCTGATTGAGATCCAAGGTTTACCTTGCCGTTTTGGCGAAGACTTCAGCATACATTGGATATAGAGTCGAGTTTCAGTACTGCTTATCATCCTCAGACAGACGGTCAGTCTGAGAAGATAATTCAAACTCTAGAAGGCATGTTGAGAGCGTTCACTATGGATTTCAAAGGTGGTTGGGATCAACACCTACCTTTGGTGGAATTTTCTTATAACAACATCTTTAACTCTAGTATTCAGATGGATCCTTATGAATCTCTCTACTAAAATAAATGCAGAACTCTAACTTGCAGGGATGTAGTTAGGGAAAGAAATCTATTAGGACATGATCTTGTTAATGAGATGGGAGAAAAGGCCAGATCTATTCAACTACACATAAGTGTGACTCCGAGTCGACAAAAACGTTTTTCTAAAAACCAACGAAAAGACATAAAGTTTGAAGTGGGTGATAAAGTGTTCTTATGAATATCTCCTTGGAAGAGAGTAATGTGATTTGGAAAGTAGGGAAAGCTGAGCCCTAGGTTTATTGGTCCTTTTGAAATATTGTATCATGTTGGTAAGGTTGCTTACTGATTGGCGCTTCCACCAAATCTCTCTCAAGTTCATGATGTGTTCCATGTATCACCCCTGAGAAAGTACTTACCCGTTCCATCACATGTACTCAGCTTAGAATTTGTACCATTGGAGCAAAATATTTCTTATGAAGAATAAGCGATAGAGATTATGAATCGTAGAGAAAAATTCCTATGGAAAAAGACCACTCGCTTTGTGAAAGTATTATGGAGGAACCACCAATTAGAAAAAGCTACATGGGAACATGAGGATATGATGACAGATAGGTATCCCCATCTTTTTGTTACAAAGTAATGAATTTTGGGGGCGATATTCTTTTTAAGGGCGGGTAAATGTAACACATGAGATTTTATGAGAAATATTTTGTTTTTATGTATTATGTTATACGAAACACCAATGGAATCATTCACTACACACAACACTATCTGGGATTTCATTTCACGCAAGGTAAACCTTCCTTGATAGCTTGCATTGTACGCAATACCATGTTTCACTAAACAATGATACGTTATTAAAATATTATTAAAACTAGCCATTATGAATAGTAATACCCACTCTTTGTAATTTTATAAATTTTATCTATCTAAATGGGTTTCATTTTCGGATTCCGAATATCGAAGTTAACCTAGGGTGAATTTTTTGTATTTTTCTGAAAACATTCAATTTTTTGATGAACAGTGAAAAACACTGAGTTATAGTATAAAACCGAAATTTTATTTAAATAATTATTTAATTTATTTAAATTTATTTTAGGTCAAAATAGATATATAATACCAATATAAGTTCAATTTAATTCATTGGACTCATTTTATAATAATATTGATATATAATAATTTAATTTAACCTATTTACCGTCTTTTACCCACCTCTTAGGAGCATTTGTAACTGTATATAAAACATATTTTCACCACTTTTTTGAGTTGAATTTTTAAAATCCAAGAGACATGGTTAATATCAATGAGTAAAATGTGGTTTAATAAGATAAAAATAATTTTTGTTTAATAGTATCTTTTTAATTTTATATACAACGGTTAAAAGTAAATAGGCTAATTAAGGGCAAACATGATATTATTATTACCCTAACACATCTCTTAATTCTATTGGATAATTGTAATTCTACTAAAAACAACCTTAGGGGAATAATATTACCCTTTAGTTCCATTTGGATTATATTATGACATTTATTATTATTTTATTTGAAGAAGAGTTAAAAGAGTTAAAATCAAGGTTTAATAACTAAAACTTTTTAAATATTGGTTTTTATATAAGATAAATTAGACTATAAATATTCATTAGTAATATAAAACGTTTTAATATATAATGGTATTTTATTTATCAATTTTAGACATTAAATAAGTTAATTTATTTATGACACAATGATGATGCAGTAATTACCTTATTAATGATATATTAACATAATTTATATTAGAAATACCAAAATAAATGTTATTTTATACTTTTTATGAATTAAAATAATTTCATAGGTTAATATGAAATGTTAGTATTTATTTAATTAACTTTTTTCGAACTAATATTGTTGTTATTATTTTTACAAAAATCAATTACCAAATAGTGTCAAAATTGACATAAAAAAGTTTATTAAAATAAATTTTATATTATTAATTTTTATTCTATTAAAAAAAAAAGGATCAGCCAAATGACTTATATAAGATTATATATATTAATAATTAACCACTTGGGGTTAGTTTGGATTGTTATAGTATTTTTATTAACCATATAGTGTATGAAAACAAAAATACGCGGTAAAAGTTAAATTATTTAACATAGAGTTAAATCTAAATGATACGGTTAAAATAGTAACCTAAACTTGTCTAAAACCTATTGGTTGAGATTATTTCTACACATCACCACTTTAGCTTCTAAATAAATCAATTTGGTGCTATTATAAACCGAATATGACTTTATTATAAAATTATATTTTACGTTTTTCCTAAGGTTCCCCTCTCCTCCTTTATAAAAGGGCACCTCCTCCCTCTCCTCCTCACACAATTTTGACCCTTCAAGCTCGAAAAAAACCTACCCATTTCCCTTTTTAACATCCATAGAATCATATTAGAGGCTTTTATCTTCTTTTAAGACAAACTTTAGTGCCTAATATGAGTTTTAGAAGAGGCGCGTCAAAGAAGAGGTAATATCATTTACCGATCATTTCCAATTTATTTCCTCTTCTACTTATTATTCTTTATATGTTACATTATAAAGTAATAAAATCAGTAACAATAATATACTGATATATTATTATAAATTTTAAACAACCCTATTTCACCTTCTATCCATCCAACGAAAAACAAAATCACCGCACTTGTGTACGTACAGAATAACGTCTACACGATGTCGTGTAATCTGTGTTTCCAACACCACATTACATGGACGGTTATAATTTTATAAAGAATAAATATATATGGTTATTATAAAATTCTACTAATTCTGTGATATTGCATCATCCACTTTAATACCATTCAAAAATTATGGGAATGATATCATCGCTCGTGCGTACGTAATACCTACCGTCTCCAAGATGTGATGGGACTTGTTCTACATGTTATTCATTGAATAATGATTATATAAATGCATTGAAATAATAAATATGATATATATTATACTAATACCATTCTGTAAATTATTTATCTATAACCTAAATAGAATAATTAGAATTTATTCGACAAAACACTTATAAGAACATAATGCAATGAACACCCGAATAACAAGTAGAAATGAAATATTACTAATAAGAATATAATAATATGACCATATATGATATCATAAAAATTAATATGATTTTTTAATAAGTAAATGACATTACTAATATCATTACACAAAAGTTTCAGATATGAATGGGCCATATCATACCTAAGGAAAGGGATAATTTTTCAATCTCATTTCTATCGAGATTTCTTATACGTAAGTGTTTAATTGGGTTATATTTTTCATACATGTCCTTAAAAATGTTTTTTCATTGAGATTTTAAAAATCTTTCATGTATGTTTAAGGTCATGTTTACCCCTCTTTGACTTTTACATTGTGTTACGAAAAGAATTTATCTTTTGTTTAACGTGCATGGTACGTTTTGACTTTTCGGATAAAAGTACAAGGAGAACTTTTTTAGCATATACGACATGAATAAATTTTTATAATTTAAAAAAATAGTTTTTCAATGAATATTCCATTATTTTTTTCAATTTTTTTACTTAACTTCTTTTAGATAAAAATTGTATGTCATGATAATAAAGGAAACATGTTTTTGAAGTAGAAATGATATTTTCCTCAATAATGGAGTTCAAATGTTTTATAAAAATTATTTTCCATCTAAGATAATATAAGGTTATGTTTCAATCCCTATTATTACATTTATTTGATTATGTTAAGATGGAATTATTTTTATGAAGTCCCTTTATCTTATAGGGATTATGTTGTGATGAAATGATGTTTAAGAATCCCATTTTTATTACATGGGATATGTTATGATATATGATTTATGATTTTGTGGAACACATATGAAAGGTTTCATTATGATAGAGGTGGGACCTGTATCTCTCCCTAATGAATTGGGTAATGATTTATATTTCCTGTTATAGACATGGTTGGAACATCAGTTTAATCCAGTTCAGTGATACAAGACTGAAACGTGGAGGGAACTCGGTTCAGAAATGGACTTTGTCCTCTAGGATATACTTTCAAATGAGTCTTGACTAATAAGAAATGATTATATATAAATTTGTGTGTATGAAACAAAGATTCAGGTTTTAATTTATGATTATTGGGATTACATTTCCCTATTATGATTGATCCCATGTCATGATATTATGATCTCTTTTGCAGGATATGATTTTCAAAATGTTATATTCTTATGAATATGATTGATTTATATTGCCTTTGTTTACCCTTAATGAGCATTTGAGATCACCATTTTGTATGTTTTCTATTCCCCTGTCCAGGAATATGGGTATTAAGTAAGATTTTCTAAAAGGGACTGTAAATATGATGAAATAAATTGGAGACAATGTAGCTGCTTTATGAATAATTTTTTTATGTTTTTATGTTTCTAAAGACACTATACCTATACAGTCCTTTCACGGTTTTGTTATATGTTGTAATAAGTATTCTCCAATTCTGATGTAATCACAATTTATGTAATGCATGGGTTGTTATAAATGATGTCCATTGTCCGCACCATACACAATGAGGTGTGGGAATAGCCCGTGAAGGAATGAGTATAACGATACTCAGTAGGGACCCAGAGACCCTCATGTTCTCCCAAATCCACAAAGGGTAATCCTAAACTCATGAAGTCAATTGTAAACCCAACTTAGGTATATGACCATACATATACCTAGTTATCACGTATAAACATATCAATCATAATGAATCATAGGGTCCAACCCAAAAGCCCAATGGTCAACTGTTCCATAATGGGATGATTTAACAAATGAATGTACCACACTGGTAAGCCAGAAAGTAGAATACCACCATGGTATTACCATGAAGGAAAGTACATCAAAGTTACAAACTCAGATAATTCCATGTATAACATAATTACAGTAGTATAGATTATTAAAAGAAACTACTAAATTATCTTACTTTGTAATGAAGTCGACTCACACATGATCACTATGAGCTGACCCATATAGGATCACTAGTCGGTGACCCACACAGGATCTCTAGGAGATGACCCACACAATATCTCTACATCATAGAGATCTCAATGCAATAGACGACGCATGAATCGGATACACGGTGTGTATGTTATTAGCCTTTTCGTCCAGAGGGCTCAGTTGGGTTCGTGCTCGATCCACCCAAACATTTACCAAGATTAAACAACTCTATAGTGGAGTATACCAATGGGATCATCATGATACATGGTTTCCAGAACTACTGTCAGTTTATCAATTAGACATTCGGTTCCAATGATATGGCTGAAAATGTGTAAATTGGTCAAAGTGGGTCCTGGTCTGGTCCTACCCGGTCGGACTGACCCAGTCTGGGATGACCCGACCCGACCTGCTGAGTCTGGAAGGTAATGAGGGACTCGAGGTGGCTCGAATGTGGTGGTTCCATGAGGGAATGTGGTCGTGGGTGGCTTGTCTGGAGCAGATTGGCCTGAAGGGTAGAGGTCGTGGGGCGGCTCAACCAGGAGGGCGATGGCCACTGGGCGGCTCGACCAGGAGGGTGATATCTGCAGGTGCCACAGGGCAGCTCAGTAGAGGCGGTGTGGCAAGGACACAGTGCACGTAGGCCGCTGGAGATGATTCCCCGTGGTGCACGGAAGGCCTTCTAGCGTTGGTGGCTGTAGGGAGACATCGTTGCATTCATCTCCTTTATCGCATTTGTCACCTTCGTCGCAGTTGATTGCTGTCCTCCTCCATCGCGAAGAACACAAGAATTATCCCATGAAATTTGGAGATGATGTAACATGTTTTTTTGTCCCAAAATCTCCACATTAGAGTGTTAGAAAGTGGATATAACACATTAATTACAAAATTATTGAGAACTGGTAAGGGAAATAAATCAAAAACCCTCCCTAAAATCTTCGTCAAACACAATTACCTATCCCAAAAATGAATTAAAAGGAAATAAAATATTAAGTGATATTCACATAGAACTAAACCTCTACCAAGTTTTATTGCTTTTTGACATCAAAGTGGAGTCAATAATGAACATCAGTTGATGACACCCCATGTTAGAGGATGTCCTGTGGAAGAAGTCGTGCAACGACATTCTTTGTTGGAGGGCTTTCTCCCAAGTCTCCAAAGAACTCCCCTTTTTCATTCCTTTTCCACCCAATTCCACCAAAATGAATGGTAGATCAAAATAATGAATTATGTTATCTATTAATAGTATTTTTCAAAAAAATTCAAATTGGATAAATTAATTAACTTGGTTGGCATAATAAATGTTGTAGGAGTTGAAGAGGCTACCCAACATTTAGTAGGATGTTTGATGATTTTTACCGTTAAAGGGTAGTTCTAGTGGGGTTTATACACTGGTGGTCACCACCACCATAACCTCTCAAGGGAGGTTTATTTCACCTGGTCCCCACTTGTGAAATATTCACATGGGTGTTTCAATATAAAATAATATAGAATGTTACAGAAATTTTATTTTATTTAATTCATACATGAAAGCCCCAAAAATTAAATTTCACCCTCAACCAACTATCATCGAGGGGAAAGTATCCTCAAGAGAATATTGGCACTTTGTGTTCAACAGTGTCCTTGGATTTTAATTCTGAGCTTTTCTTCAAATGTTTGAAAACCCCACTCGGACGATTACTGAACGTACCAGACTTTTTTTTCATAAATTCATTCAGGGCACTCCGAGCATCGTAATCACCAGCCATCAATTTTTGAGGTCTGGTAAAATTCCAATTTAATATAAAAAAATAATAATTTACATGTAAATTCCAGGTCTTTACATTCTTTTCCTCTTATAGATTTATTTACCCGTTAGTGACAACTCAAGATAATGGAATAAGTGGGGGTACTGAGCACGCATCTGAACCTCCTGCTCCCATGTTTTTTCATGGAGGTTCTCATGCTGCTAGCGAACGTGCTCCAGAGTTATCGACCATCCACAAAGGACCCGCTCTTATGACTCCTCAATCTCAACATGAATCTCTATAAAATTATCCCCATCATTGATGTCCATCTCGCCATGGTCGATGACGTGGAAAGGGTCATGCACGTATCTCCTTAGCTGGGATACATGGAAGACATTGTGCACCATGTGAAACTGAGGTGGAAGAGATACGCGGTACTCCACCACGTGAACTCTGCGGAGGACCTGAAAAGGTCTAATGAACCTCCGAGATAACATCACACCTCGAACAAATCATTGAAAACCCTGTTGAGGTGAGACCCGTAGAAAGGCATGGTCACCATCCTCGGACACTAGAGGACTTTGTCTACTATCGGCATAAGACTTTATCCTACTCTGGGAAGTATTCATCCAATCCTAGATGATCTGTACGTTCTCTGTGGTAGCAGCTACCATCTCTACTCCCACTACTATTGACACCCCTAGGAAATTCCACCATAAAGGTGATCTATATGGCCACCTGTACTATGCCTGGAAAGGTGCCATCCTAATGGTGGAGTTATAATGGTTGTTTTATGAAAACTCCAACAATGTAATGTAATCCCCCTTACTATGACCTATGTAGAGGATAGAAGCACACAATATGTCCTCGATCGTCTGGATATTCCACTCAGTCTGACCATCCATATGAGGATGGAAGGTAGTGCTCAAACGAAGATGCGTCCCGAAAGCCACCTACAACCCCTTCCATAGTTGGGCGGTAAAACATTCATCACTATTAGAGATAATCGTATAGGATAATATATGTAGGCACAAAATATTATACACATAGATGTGTCCCATGGTCTCTACTAAACCCTTCTCTCTCATTGGAAGGAAGTGGGCCGACTTGGTGAGTCGTTTGACGATCACCCCAATAGAGTCACATCTGCTGGATGTACATGGACGTCCTATCACAAAGTCCATAGATATTTCATCCCACTTCCACTCTGGGACCTATAAAAGCTGAACATAACATGCTTCTACCTAATGCTCCGCCTTCACATGCAGACTAGTAAGGCACTGAGAAACAAACTCTACTAATGCTTTATTCATTCCCGGCCACTAGTACTGTCGTCGGAGATCATGTACATCTTCGCCACCCCTGAATGTACCACTTGATGGGATGTGTGGAAATCCCTCATCACATCCTCATGAAGTGACACTGGTACCATGGTACATCCTCTGAGGTGGATTACTTGCTCTCCACCTTAAGAAAATCCATCATTTGACTGCTATGTGGTTATCTGATCACATCAAGCTTCGTAGTCAATGTCCCTATGTTGTGCCTCCCTAACTCGCAGATGAAGTGGGGGAGTGACTGTAAGAGACTATAGAAAATCTGATCCATCCCGATCCACAAAGGATATATGTAAAGCTTCCAGCTGCTATGTCGCCTCACCTAGAAGATGTATACAAAATCATCATGCTTAGTGCATCTTCTAAAATGTTCACCTTCCCAAGACTATAGAATATATTGATGTCATAGTCATGGAGGAACTCAATCTAACATTGCTCTATCGGGTTCATGTTCTTTTGAGAGAAGATATACCTGGGACTCTTGTGATCAGAGTATATAGTAAAACGTTCGCCCATCAGATAGTGTTGCCTCATCTTCAAGGAGAAGTCCATTGTTTATAACTCCAGGTCATGGGTAGCATAGTTCTTCTCATGTTGTCTCAGCTATTGAGAACCATAGTCTATCAATTATTACTCCTACATTAGGACACATCCGATTCCGGTACCCGATGCGTTGCAGTATACTACGTACCCTCCACCCTCTTATAGAAGCCTCAAGATGTAGGCACTAGTCAGCCTCTGCCTTAGCACCTAAAAACTCTACTGCATCTCTCTGTCCACATGAAGGGTTTTCCCTTCTTTATCAACACTAATATAGGTGTTGCAACTCTACAGAAATCCGATACAAACCTATGGTAGTAACCATCCAAACTCAGGAAACATTGTTCCTCTGTCACACTCTGGGGTGGCTCCCATGGAATTACCACCACAATCTTAACTGGATCCACCACAACACCAGCCCATGATATGTTATGTCCTAGAAATTGAACCTCTCAGATCCAAAACTATAACTTCAAGAGAACACCATAATGTGTGTCCTCATGGAGTGTGTCATGTAATACCTAAAAATTGCAGGAAAGCTCCTCTTTAGTAGGCAAGTAGATCAGAAGGATTTTGATGATGATTACTACAAAGAGATCAAGAAATTGATGAATTATCCTGTTAATTTTTCCCACGAACACTACTGGAGCATTATTCATGCCTAATAGCATAACTAAGAACATGTAATGGGCTTACCGACATCTGAAATTTGTCATCTGCACATCCTCATCTCATACGTTGAGATGGAGATACCTGATCTGAGGTCTATCTTCAAAAACCATCGTTCTCCCTTCACCTGGTTACAGAGGTTGTCAATCCTCATGAGTGGGTACCTGTTCATCACGATCACATGGTTATTGTAACACCCCAAGCTTCTACGGTACGTTTCCCTTCGAATAATGCGATAGCGTGTGTTGTACGCAACCTCGAGTTCTAACACACACCACAACTAATTAAACTAGCCGTTGTGAATAGTAATACCTACTTTTTGAAATCATATATATTTTATATTTCAAAATGGACTTCATTTTTAGATTCGGAATATCAAAATTAGCCTAGGGTGAAATTTTGGTACTTTTCGGATAACTTTTATATTTTGATGAATAGTGAAAATTACTAAATTTTAATTAAAAACAACTTTTTTAATCAAAATAATTAATAGTGATAAATTGTGAATTTGAGTGGTTTTAAAGTATATTTAGAATATATTTATACCATTTAATATAATGTTGGTCATTGGACATTAATTTTACAATTAAACCGAACATAAACAAGTGTCAATCTTTTGATAGTTATTACCTCTTAAAAACACGCTTTTTGTTTTGACGGCGGGAATTAATTTTAAATTAATTTCTGCCACTTCTGTATTTTGAATTTAGGAAAATGGATTCCATATTTGGAATCAGGATGTTCAAATTGTGTAAATAGGTAACTTTTATTTTTAGACATTTTGAATAGATACTGTGGTAAATATTTTATTTACCATGGTTAAAGGGTAAATCCGGTAAATAAGGGTTAAAAAATAATATTATAATAATACAAAATTACCCTAAAACGTGTCCTAACCTTATTGGTGGACACATACCCGACCATGGGCATCCTTGGGTCAATTTGGGGACCCCTTGGATCCACTTGTATGTGGTAGGGACACATTATATTAATAAAGTTAAAATAAAAATAAAAATGGCATAAGCTTACATCTTTTAGAAGAACAATTTTTACATAGGGTTATACATGTTGAATTTTCGATTATAAATATTCATTAGAAAGCTAAAACGATTTCCTACATAATGATATTTTATTTATAATTTTTAGACATCAAATAATTTAAATTATTAATGACACAATAATGATGCAATGTTTACCTCATTAATAAATCATTTAAATAAATAAGATTATAATGATTAAAATATTATCTAAAACCTGTCAAATTCTTATTGGTTGATGTTATTTAGAATATGAGTCATCTTATATTCGACCTCAATGATTTTTGGACCATTAGAAACCGAATATAATTATATTATAAAGTAATACTTTCACTCTTTCCTAAAGAGCCCCTCCTCCCCCTTATAAAAGGAGACCACTTCTACTCATTCCTCACACCTCTCAAGCCACTTGGATCGTCCAAACTCTGCCCAACTAAGCTCCCCACATCCCTCTCCTCCTCCTTAAAGCTTCCCCTTAGGCAGAAAGCATTTCAACAAGTCCTTTGGTTCCAACCAAAGTGAGTTACCTAAATTAAAGGTAACGATTTCTCTTAAATTATTTTCATTTATTTTGCTTCTTCAACCCCCAAACTCTTTTTATTTCCTTTCTTTTGTAACAACACCAGTATCCTCAATATACTAGGATGTTGTTATAAGAAGGATTCAAACTACACATACACACAACTCCATCTAATGGATGATGAACATAATGTTTCTGTGGATGGCAAACTAACGCCTCACGAAACGATGATTGTTCAAATACATCTTACCGCCTCTCATGGTGGCCATTATGATGGAACTGTAATTAAATATGATGTTAATGATATATATTTTATATATAAGCTTCTGTAATTCCATTTTATTTCATACCATTATTCGTTTCATGTTGTATATACATACGATAATTTCATTTGAGGAAGTGCGGACTACCGCCCCCTTAAAATGATATGACTCGTTCATACCACACATGGAACGTATAAAGGATGGTGTTAATGAACTTAAGTAACATATATAAAATATTATATTATACTGGAATAGTAATATACCTATGTATCATTTGTATTCGATTCGTTTAAAATAAAAATTAAATGGAAGTAGCGTTCGTGCGTACGTACGGACTACCGTCTCCACGAACGCGATGAGATTCATTTTCCATCGTATCCATTCAAGTATAATTATCATTTGATGATTTAAAAATGATGTTTAAGGACTTGATACCATTCTGGATTTGAATAATATACAACTTATCCTTTACAAACATGTCTTACGTAACAAAACATACAAAAGCAAACAAGTAAGTTCACACCCGAAACAGCGATAATACTAAGATATTATTATCAAATCAATATTAAAAGATCATATATGATATCATATTAATGTATATGATTCTTGTATAATTTAGTAACAATTATTTCACTATTATACAGGAGGTTAACCTACCCCAACCAAGGAAAAGTACAAGGTAAGGGTTATTTCACAATCTCTTCATTATCCGAGGTTGTTTATACGTAATAATCTACTAGGATCTCTTTATCATCCACATCCATGTTTCTTAAAAATGTATTTCAAAACATTTTTACTATTTACAAGAATATGGGTTTAAGTCATTTATACCCTTGTTTGACTTTTTATAAGAGGTTTATAAAGGAATCTTTCCGTCGTTTTCAAAACAAGGTCCTTTTTAACCTTTTCGACAGAATTGAGGTAAGAATGTTTTTTTTAACTTATACGGCGGGTGCGGTTATTTTCCGCCGTTATAAAATCGTCGAAGCTTTCCATACAAGCTTATAAGAATATTTTCAAAGAAAATGTTTTATTTTATATGGATCTTAAATGATTTCAAAATAAAAGGAGATACTTCTTTAAAAATAATTTTGATTTTATCTATGTCAACATCCTTTGATGGATTTTAAGATTATTTGAAGTTGATTTATTATGATACAAAACTTCTATATTGTATTGAATGTTTTGTGATATGTTTGACTGTGGATGTGCTATTTTTATACCATTCATAGTTTATGGTGAAATTATTGACATTTCGTATGCTAGTTTTAATACGAATGTTTATGTTATGTTTAAACCTTTTCATATGGGAATGCATTGGACTTAATATGTGACGGGTGGAGCCCGCTATAGCTCCTCGATGCATCGGTAAGTCTCATGAGACAAACTAGTGTCTTGGCACAAGGCCTTGACAAAATCTTATTTGTAGTCTTGGCACGAGGCCTTGGCTATGTGGTTATGATAGTCTGGCATTATGCATTCCAACATTATGAAAGTGGTTATTGATTTTTGCATGTGATTATTCGATTAGTAGAATATCCATGTGAATAATTAAATGGAATTATTTCCTTTTATTTATGCCATACCATGTTGAAAGTTCATATTTAAAAGGCTTTTGTTTTAGTTATACATTGCCTTAAATGTTTATTCTTTCCGCTATATTGTTATCCTTACTGGGCATTTGAGCTCACCCCTTTTTTATGATTTATTTTTCCCAGAATGTGAAGAAGTAAGTTATGAATGACCTGCAGGGATTTTATGAGGGGATAATAGTGTGGTCTATTGAGACATTATGTTGTTGTTGTAGTTTTTCATTTTATAATGTAATGTAAAACTTATGAATATATCTGGCATTTTCCAAGGCTACTAAACCAATCGGTCTTTCGAGATTTGATCTTTCTTATGATCATGCCAATGTTATGTAATAATGCACCGACTCTGGGTAACTGGGGTCGGGGCGTTACAGTTGGTATCAGAGGAAGTTTAGTACAAACCTTGGAAGCTAGATTTAGATAAACTCTGATTAGAGCACGTAGACCTAAGATGAACTTTGAGGATTAGTGTAGAAGAACGTCCTAGAATTTTGGTATTGTAGAGATTTTGTGAGTTTTCCGAGCAATACATCCCTGTCTGGATACGAGCAGGTAGAGGCGGCTCTGGCACAGATGTACCTAGGGGTAAAACCCGAAAACACCGCTTTGAGCTAGACTCGAACGGGAACTGGTGCACGACAACGGGCCTTGCTGCACTCTTGGTTACGACACTCCCGGGGGATATTCTTAGGATAACTCTCACTATCTTTACAAATCATTATGAAGGGTTTATGAGTATATACTTCCTCAAAGAAAACATTTTTATGATTATGGATTATATCCATAAATAGTTCAATTTATGCTAAGTGTTTTATAAGTATGGGATTATGTATTTTGATTTATAAACTGATCTAGTTTATGCCATTGTTTAGAAATGGCGCCTAGTGGAAGAAATGGAAACCGTATCAATGCACGCACTCCATGTAGGGATTGACCTCCTGCTCAAGATAATTATAGTGGGACTAGTGATGCAACTGGTGCTGATCCGCTAATCACCATACTGGGACAACTTACTCAGGTTATGAATAATAACCTTACCCGTATGGAGCACCCTGATCCGCAGCGTGGAGGATCAATGTTAGATCGATTCATGAGACAAAAACCACCAACGTTCAATGGGAGTACAAATCCCTTAGTAGCTGAGCAATGGATATTTTCCCTAGAGAAAATATTTCAGGCTTTGGGGAGTAGTGAAAGGGAAAAAGTTACCATGGCAGTTTACCGCCTCACTGGAGATGCTGATCAATGGTGGTCATTGATTCAAAACATGAAGGAAGATGATGAAGTATCAAACATGGAATGGAGGGAGTTCAAAGATCTGTTTTTAGAAAAATACTTTCCTCGCGACCATCGAGAAGATATGGAAAGGCAATTTCTGAGTCTGAGACAAAAGGAGGATGATAATGTCACAAAGTATGAGGCTAACTTTACAAGGTTAGCGAGGTATGCTGGAGATTATATTCGCAACCCAAGAAGTAAGATTGATCGTTTCTTTGATGGGTTAAAACCATTTCTCCATCGAGCATTAGTCTCACAATCCTTTTCATCGTACGAAGACATTGTCTCATGTGCTATCAAGACCGAAAAGGAATTCTCTAAGTCTTATGACTTTAAATTAAAGCAAGAGAAGAAGAGACCTGCTGATCAATCTGGGAATGGAAATAAGGGGAAGAAGGGAAAGGTTGAATATCCATCTTGTGGTAAATGCGGGAAGAAACATCCTGGTACTTGCTTGAAGGGAATGGGAGTCTGTTACAAGTGTGGTGAAAAAGGCCACCAAGCTCATGATTGCAAGGGGAAGAAAGAAGCTACAAACGTTCAGTGCTACAATTGCAGGGAGATGGGGCATTATGAAAATGCATGCCCTAAGCGTCAGGAGAACATACCTCAGAAAAGGCCAAGGGATCAAGGCCAGGCTTATGCTATCACTACTGCTGAGGTAGAAGCTCCGAAAGACGTGGTGGCAGGTAATTTAATGGTTTCCTCAAGTTTAGCAAATGCATTATTTGATTCTGGATCATCGCATTGTTTCATATCTTCCCAGTTTTCTAAGAAAATTAGATATTTCCAATTTGATTTAATAAGGGAGTTGTCTGTTAAAAATCCTAAGGGAAGTATCGTTGCAACAAAGTTTTTTGAATCAGTCCCCATTAGAGCACATAAATTTTCTTTATCTGCTGATTTCATCGTCATACCTATGATTGAGTTTGATATAATCCTCGGTATGGACTGACTTTCGGACTATGATGCGAAGATTTATTGTAAGAAGAAAGAGGTTACGATTCTTGATGATAATGATAAGGAGCACCTTATTTTTAGAGCAGAATCGTCACCACCTAATTCTTATTTAGATCCACCCCCAACAGCTCAACTTAATTCAATTATTGGGGAGGAAGAGAATGAAATAACTGTCGGTGAGGAAAGGAATGTTCAAATAGAGGATGTACCTGTTGTGAAAGAATTTGTAGATGTATTTCCGGAAGATTTACCTGGACATCCTCCAGAACGAGAAGTTGAGTTTTCTATTGATTTGATTCCTGGATCAAGGCCTATATCGAAGACCCCTTATAGAATGGCCACTGTAGAGTTAGTCGAACTAAAGAAACAACTAGAGGAATTGAGTAATAAGGGATTTATTCGCCCTAGTGTTTCTCCATGGGGAGCCCCTGTTCTTTTTGTTAAAAAGAAAGATGGATCTATGAGGTTATGTATCGACTACAGGGAGATCAATGCTATAACAATAAAGAACAAGTATCCCCTACCTCGTATTGATGATTTATTTGACCAACTGCATGGAGCTCAATACTTTTCAAAGATTGACCTTCGATCTGGATACCATCAGTTGTGTGTGAAGAAGGAAGACATTCCGAAGACAGCATTTTGAACCAGGTACGGGCATTACGAGTTTACTGTAATGCCGTTTGGATTGACTAATGCACCCTCTGTGTTCATGGATCTGATGAATAGAGTTTTCAAGGAGTATCTCGATGAATTTGTGGTGGTATTTATTGATGATATCTTGGTATATTCCAAAACCTACGAAGATCATGAAAATCACTTGCGCATTATCTTGAAGACTCTGAGGAGGCATGAATTATATGGGAAGTTTAGCAAGTGCGAATTCTGGCTTCAGGAGATTTCTTTTCTTGGCCATATTGTCTCTAAATATGGAATCTCTGTTGATCCTTCTAAGACCAAAGCAATCCAAGAATGGCCAGCACCTACGAGTATAACTGAGGTACGCAGTTTTATTGGTTTGGCAGGTTATTATCGACGTTTCGTCCAGAATTTTGCCCGATTGGCTAACCCATTAACGAAGCTCACACCTAAAGGGGTTAAATTTGTTTGGACAAAAGAGTGTGAAGAATGTTTCGAAGAACTGAAGAGAAGATTAGTCAATGCTCCTATATTGACTTTACCATTGGGGAATGATGGGTTCGTTATTTATAGTGATGCATCGAAGAAAGGACTTGGCTGTGTCCTTATGCAAAATGATAGAGTTATTGCCTATGCATCACGACAGTTGAAAATTAATGAACAAAACTATCCTACTCATGATCTCGAGTTAGCAGCAGTGATCTTTGCTTTGAAGATATGGAGGCACTACCTCTATGGTGAAAAATGTGAGATTTATACTGATCACAAGAGTTTGAAGTATATTTTCTCACAAAAAGAACTCAACATGAGGCAAAGGAGATGGCTTGAATTACTCAAGGATTATGATTGCACGATACACTACCACCTGGGGAAAGCAAACAAAGTAGCAGATGCTTTGAGCAGAAAAGACCATGGAGTTCTGAACATGATGAGAATTGAAAGGGATCCAATTTTCATGGATCTAGTGAAGATGGACATGGGAATAACCAGGGAAGGTGAAACATCAATTCTTTTTCAAATGGTTGCCAAACCATCTTTACTAGAAAGGATTAGGAGTTCTCAGAACGATGATGAATAATTTCAGAAGAAGATTAAAGCTGTGAATGATGGGAGATTGAGAGACTTTGTGTATGAAGATGGAATTTTGAAATTCGGGAAGAGACTTTGTGTTCCCAATATACCTGATCTAAAAAGGGAATTGCTGGATGATGCTCATAGTTCCAATTTCTCTATACACCCTGGGAGCACCAAAATGTATAGAGATTTGAAGGAACATTTTTGGTGGGACAACATGAAGAGGGAGATTGCTGATTTTGTGTCAAGATGTATGGTTTGTCAACAAGTGAAAGCTAGAAGGCAACAGCCTGGAGGAGTCATGCAACCTCTTCCCATACCAGAGTGGAAATGGGACAATGTTACGATGGACTTTGTCCTGGGGCTACCAAAGACTCCTAGAAGGAATGATGCAATATGGGTGATTGTTGATCGTCTTACCAAGTCAGCACATTTTCTTGCTATAAGAGAAGATCTACCCCTGGAACGTCTAGCAAGACTATATATTAATGAAGTTGTGAGACTTCATGGAGTACCCCTATCGATTGTTTCTGATCGTGGCCCCCGTTTTACTTCAAGATTTTGGAAAAGTCTCCAGAAATACCTGGATACTGAACTTCATTTGAGCACTGCTTACCACCCTCAGACAGACGGACAATCAGAACGGACTATTCAAACCTTAGAAGACATGTTGAGATCTTGCTCACTTGACTTTCAGGGTATGTGGGATCAATATTTACCTCTGGTAGAATTTTCCTATAACAATAGCTTCCATTCGAGTATTCAGATGGCACCATATGAAGCGTTATACGGAAAGAGATGTCGTACACCAACCTGTTGGGATGACGTTGGTGAAAGAAAACTTGTAGGCCCAGAACTGGTGGAGGAAACGGTGGAAAAGGTGAAAGTAATCCAAAATCACATCAAAGCAGCTCAAAGTAGGCAGAAGAGCTATGCCGATAATCGAAGGAAGGATTTGGAATTTCAAGTCGGTGATCATGTTTTCCTAAAGGTATCTCCATGGAAGGGAGTCATACGTTTTGGTAAGAAAGGTAAATTGAGTCCCAGGTACATCGGACCTTTCGAAATTCTAGAACGAATTGGGGCTGTAGCTTACCGATTGGCAATGCCGCCAAGTCTCTCCAAAGTTCACGATGTGTTCCACGTATCTCTGTTGAGAAAATACATGCATGACCCAACGCATGTACTCACCTATGAGGAATTAGAACTGGAACCCGATCTGTCTTATTGCGAAGAGCCCGTCAAGATTCTTGATACGAGAGAACAAGTACTGAGAAACCGGACGACGCGTCTGGTAAAAGTTTTGTGGAGAAATCATAAGATGGAAGAGGCAAAGTGGGAACCCGAGGAACTTATGATGAAAAACCACCCGAGTCTTTTTATGCAGTAATACCCTAGAAATTGCGAGGACGCAATTATTTGAAGGAGGGGAGAATGTAACACCCCAAGCTTCTACGGTACGTTTCCCTTCGAATAATGCGATAGCGTGTGTTGTACGCAACCTCGAGTTCTAACACACACCACAACTAATTAAACTAGCCGTTGTGAATAGTAATACCTACTTTTTGAAATCAAATATATTTTATATTTCAAAATGGACTTCATTTTTAGATTCGGAATATCAAAATTAGCCTAGGGTGAAATTTTGGTACTTTTCGGATAACTTTTATATTTTGATGAATAGTGAAAATTACTAAATTTTAATTAAAAACAACTTTTTTAATCAAAATAATTAATAGTGATAAATTGTGAATTTGAGTGGTTTTAAAGTATATTTATAATATATTTATACCATTTAATATAATTTTGGTCATTGGACATAATTTTACAATTAAACCGAACATAAACAAGTGTCAATCTTTTGATAGTTATTACCTCTTAAAAACACGCTTTTTGTTTTGACAGCGGGAATTAATTTTAAATTAATTTCTGCCACTTCTGTATTTTGAATTTAGGAAAATGGATTCCATATTTGGAATCAGGATGTTCAAATTGTGTAAATAGGTAACTTTTATTTTTAGACATTTTGAATAGATACTGTGGTAAATATTTTATTTACCATGGTTAAAGGGTAAATCCGGTAAATAAGGGTTAAAAAATAATATTATAATAATACAAAATTACCCTAAAACGTGTCCTAACCTTATTTGTGGACACATACCCGACCATGGGCATCCTTGGGTCAATTTGGGGACCCCTTGGATCCACTTGTATGTGGTAGGGACACATTATATTAATAAAGTTAAAATAAAAATAAAAATGGCATAAGCTTATATCTTTTAGAAGAACAATTTTTACATAGGGTTATACATGTTGAATTTTCGATTATAAATATTCATTAGAAAGCTAAAAAGATTTCCTACATAATGATATTTTATTTATAATTTTTAGACATCAAATAATTTAAATTATTAATGACACAATAATGATGCAATGTTTACCTCATTAATAAATCATTTAAATAAATAAGATTATAATGATTAAAATATTATCTAAAACCTGTCCAATTCTTATTGGTTGATGTTATTTAGAATATGAGTCATCTTATCTTCGACCTCAATGATTTTTGGACCATCATAAACCGAATATAATTATATTATAAAGTAATACTTTCACTCTTTCCTAAAGAGCCCCTCCTCCCCCTTATAAAAGGAGACCACTTATACTCATTCCTCACACCTCTCAAGCCACTTGGCTCGTCCAATCTCTGCCCAACTAAGCTCCCCACATCCCTCTCCTCCTCCTTGAAGATTCCCCTTAGGCAGAAAGCATTTCAACAAGTCCTTTGGTTCCAACCAAAGTGAGTTACCTAAATTAAAGGTAACAATTTCTCTTAAATTATTTTCATTTATTTTGCTTCTTCAACCCCCAAAATCTTTTTATTTCCTTTCTTTTGTAACAACACCAGTATCCTCAATATACTAGGATGTTGTTATAAGAAGGATTAAAACTACACATACACACAACTCCATCTAATGGATGATGAACATAATGTTTCTGTGGATGGCAAACTAACGCTTCACGAAACGATGATTGTTCAAATACATCTTACCGCCTCTCATGGTGGCCATTATGATGGCACTGTAATTAAATATGATGTTAATGATATATATTTTATATATAATCTTCTGTAATTCTATTTTATTTCATACCATTATTCGTTTCATGTTGTATATACATACGATAATTTCATTTGAGGAAGTGCGGACTACCGCCCCCTTAAAATGATATGACTCGTTCATACCACACATGGAACGTATAAAGGATGGTGTTAATGAACTTAAGTAACATATATAAAATATTATATTATACTGGAATAGTAATATACCTATGTATCATTTGTATTCGATTCTTTTAAAATACAAATTAAATGGAAGTAGCGTTCGTGCGTACGTACGGACTACCGTCTCCACGAACGCGATGAGATTCATTTTCCATCGTATCCATTCAAGTATAATTATCATTTGATGATTTAAAAATGATGTTTAAGGACTTGATACCATTCTGGATTTGAATAATATACAACTTATCCGTTACAAACATTTCTTACGTAACAAAACATACAAAAGCAAACAAGTAAGTTCACACCCGAAACAGCGATAATACTAAGATATTATTATCAAATCAATATTAAAAGATCATATATGATATCATATTAATGTATATGATTCTTGTATAATTTAGTAACAACTATTTCACTATTATACAGGAGGTTAACCTACCCCAACCAAGGAAAAGTACAAGGTAAGGGTTATTTCACAATCTCTTCATTATCCGAGGTTGTTTATACGTAATAATCTACTAGGATCTCTTTATTATCCACATCCATGTTTCTTAAAAATGTATTTCAAAACATTTTTACTATTTACAAGAATATGGGTTTAAGTCATTTATACCCTTGTTTGACTTTTTATAAGAGGTTTATAAAGGAATCTTTCCGTCGTTTTCAAAACAAGGTCGTTTTTAACCTTTTCGACAGAATTGAGGTAAGAATGTTTTTTTTAACTTATACGGCGGGTGCGGTTATTTTCCGCCGTTATAAAATCGTCGAAGCTTTCCATACAAGCTTATAAGAATATTTTCAAAGAAAATGTTTTATTTTATATGGATCTTAAATGATTTCAAAATAAAAGGAGATACTTCTTTAAAAATAATTTTGATTTCATCTATGTCAACATCCTTTGATGGATTTTAAGATTATTTGAAGTTGATTTATTATGATACAAAACTTCTATATTGTATTGAAGGTTTTGTGATATGTTTGACTGTGGATGTGCTATTTTTATACCATTCATAGTTTATGGTGAAATTATTGACATTTCGTATTCTAGTTTTAATACGAATGTTTATGTTATGTTTAAACCTTTTCATATGGGAATGCATTGGACTTAATAAGTGACGGGTGGAGCCCGCTATAGCTCCTCGATGCATCGGTAGGTCTCATGAGACAAACTAGTGTCTTGGCACAAGGCCTTGACAAAATCTTATTTGTAGTCTTGGCACGAGGCCTTGGCTATGTGGTTATGATAGTCTGGCATTATGCATTCCAACATTATGAAAGTGGTTATTGATTTTTGCATGTGATTATTCGATTAGTAGAATATCCATGTGAATAATTAAATGGCATTATTTCATTTTATTTATGCCATACCATGTTGAATGTTCATATTTAAAAGGCTTTTGTTTTAGTTATACATTGCCTTAAATGTTTATTCTTTCCGCTATATTGTTATCCTTACTGGGCATTTGAGCTCACCCCTTTTTTATGTTTTATTTTTCCCAGGATGTGAAGAAGTAAGTTATGAATGACCTACAGGGTTTTTATGAGGGGATAATAGTGTGGTCTATTGAGACATTATGTTGTTGTAGTAGTTTTTCATTTTATAATGTAATGTAAAACTTATGAATATATCTGGCATTTTCCAAGGCTACTAAACCAATCGGTCTTTCGAGATTTGATCTTTCTTATGATCATGCCAATGTTATGTAATAATGCACCGACTCTGGGTAACTGGGGTCGGGGCGTTACAGTTATAGCACCATTAGTCTACACAAAGCCTAAAGCTCCCAACTTCCTTCTTGCCAATAAAAATCAGGGATTCCCAATGAGATACATTGGGTCGAAGGATCCCTTTCCCTTATAACTCTTCTAGCTGTACGTGTAGCTCACGAAGCACCGCAACAGGAATATGACACGCTACTCTGGATATCAGTGTCATCCTCAGGTAAAAGTCAATGTAAAATTCATCCACTCTGTGAGTAGGTAGACCTGTTACATCATCAGGGAAGACATCTGCATATTGGTGAACCACTACCAGATAAGTAGAAATCTCCACATCAACTACTCCGAGGGTAAGCCTGGACAACTTATGAGTGATTGGTTGTACTCTCCTCCGGGTAAGTCCATTAGGTGTGGTAAAGGCTCCCTTCCCTCCGGTAAAGGTAAAACTTTTCCCATCTATGCAGACACACCCTACTATGCGCCTAATACAGTCAATTTGAGCATGTGATGTAGATAACCAGTCCTTACCCAAGAGGACGTCATAAGGCCTCGACACCGCTACTAGGAGATCCCAGCCGAAGCTCTCCCCTCTAAGACTAAGCTCATACTACCGGAACCAGTGCGTAATCATCAAATCTGCTCCCATAAACATATCTATCTATAAGGGTCGATCCAGCGACTCTGTCATAATCTCCAAGCTCTGAACAAGGGAAATGGAAATAAAAGAATGATTGGAAGTTGTGTCTATAAGTACTGTAGCTAATGTGGAGTAGACACAGATCATACCTTATATCATCTTTGGATCTCCATGATTGTAAGAATCATCTATATGGAGATGTGCTCGATCCTTTCCTTCTTCTCCCTATGGTCAGGGTGGACCACCTGGTGGTGGTGTAAGTAACATCTCTAATCATTTACCACCACCAATAGCACATCCACCTCCACTGCCACGTTCGGCTTCTCAATGAGGACCTCTTCGGTCAAAACTCTATCTCTTCCTGGGAGGTCCTTCGACCATATATAGATCATATATAAGATGGTTTGGATAGTCACGAGCCATGTGACCCTGCCCTCCACATGTCTAGCACTGCCCAGTACTTGCTTGATTGTCTCTTCCTTGGGTGACTCATACAATGGAACATGGATCCTATGGTCTTCCACCTAGAGGTCTGGTCCTTTTTGGCCTCTGCATCATCAGTATACTACAAGATAAAAAATAATCCACTATGTGACATCATGAGGTGGGTCTCGCTGCAAGTGACTAATCAGCAAGAAAACTCTCAACTTATAAGTCTTTCCTTAACACCCCCACATGTGTCGGGATGCTATGTGAGATAATCGAGGCCCTCATTTCCCACCCAAGTCCCTGCTCAAAGGTCTGGGCCCTGAAGAATGGGTCTCGCACTATTTTAGTAGATTATAGTGAGAGGATATTGAAACTCACTGAGTAATGTACCACAATCATGATTCCATGTTGCAGATGAAGTAGCTCTTGAATTTGCACTACAAGATGAGTTGATGGAATAAAATATGCCCGAAACATGCTCTCGAAGTCTTCCCAGAGAAGCATCACCTCATCGTGAACCTGGAAGATCATGCTCCACCATCTTCCTGCTGCTTCCAGTAGATGTATGACTGTATGGGTCACCATTATATCGGCTGGTGTCCCTACCATTTTAAAGACACTCACCACAGGATCCATCCAATCCCCACCCGTATATTGGTCAGTCTCTCCCCTGATCCTGGGTGGCCTCTAGCAGTGGAAAGTTTTCAACAAACTCATGAGGTGTGCACCCTCTACTTTTGGGGATGTTGGAATCAGTGTCCCAATAGGTAATGGTACCGCTGGTGCCTCTATATGAAGAGGGTCTGATAACTAAGCCTCATCGCTCGGTGGGATATTAGTGTGTACTACTCTTGGAACCCTAGCTGGCTATCTAAATGGAGGAAACCTGAAATGAAACAGGACTTCCACAGTTAAAATGTTATACCATTTGAGATTTCTATAAGAGATCACAAATAAAACTCTTGAAAACCTGCACATAATCAGTGTTTTTATGCTATGAGTCAGAAATACGAAGTCAGGGTCCTTGTGTATGGATATGTCTACCGCCACAACAACACTAGATTCCGTAAACTAATAACCACACTCCCTACACATAGAATTATTTTCTTTTAAATTAAATATAAAATCCTATGTTCTATATAAGTACAGGCTCCTCTGATAACAATTTGTCATGACCTGTCTCCCGAGGCACATGTCGTTACTACCCCAAGCCCACCGTCTATAGGGCATAGGCTGCCAACTAGCACCATAAGGCTTAATCCCTATAACTGGGAAGGAATTAACTTTGTAACCAATAAAAACACTCCAGCATGCACATAGAAAGATATGAACACAAATAAAATATATAACAAAAAGAGAGTTGAAAGTAAAATGGGTTTGAAATACAAGCCCGACTGTAAATATACAAGTACAACATAAATAAAACTATATGAAAAATGAAAACAACTACTTGGTCATCCTTCGAGGTTCCTACCTAAAGGGTAGATTCAGATTTACTCCTCCTCAATGCATGTCCATTAATCTCTTCTGCGTACTGACATGCCGTATGGTCCAACTCCGAGAAACATCTAGTCATGTTACTCTCATCCTCGATCAGCTATATCTGTCATCTACACCAAACACACTAAGATGTGGCCATATCTAGTGTAGGGGTGAGTATAATGTTACTTAGTAGGGACCCTGAGACCCTCATGGACTTACAAATCCACAATGGATAATCCTCAATGAAAGAAATCAACTGTCATCCCTACATAGATATATGCCTATACATATATCTAGTCATCAAGTATTCCAATCTCAATCATGAGGAACCACAGGGTCCAAACCAAAATCCCAAATATCAACTATACTACAAAGGAAATAAATCCACAATGTTATGTACCACATAGGTACACCACATATAAAAATACCACCAAGGTATTTCCACGAAGGAAAATACATCATAGGTATAAACTCAGCTCATTCCAGGTATAACATAAGTATAGTATTAGAGAATGTTAGATGTAACTACTGAATCATATTACTCAATAAAGAAGCTGACCCAGCTATTATCACTAGGATATGACCCACAAAGGCTCACTAGGTGATGACTCACACTAGATCGCAAGGAGTTGACCGACACATGACCACTTGGTGCTGACCCACACAGGATCACTAGGAGCTGACCCACATAGGATCTCTAGGAACTGACCCACATAGGATCTCTAGGATATGACCCACACATGATTGCAGGTAGCATACCCAAACAAGATCGCTACATAATTTGGGTCTCAATGCAATAGATGTTGTGTCAATCAGACACCCGATATGTAAGTTATTTTCTTTTTAGTCCTGAGGGCCCGGTTGGATTCGTGATTTATCCAACCGGACTATTTCCCAAAATTATCCAAATATTCAGTGGTGTATACCAAAGGTACTGTCTCGCTTTATAGTTTCCATCTCCATTGGAATTTCGTCAATTGGATGTCTAGTGTAAATGATATGGCTGAAAATACGTAAATGGGTCGAAGTTGGTATGGGTCCGGTCCGACCTGGTCCGACCCACTGGGTCGGGCCCAACCCATTGGGTTCGGCCCGACCCGTGGGGTCAGGCTTGGCTCATGCAGGGCGGGCCGACCCATTGGGCAGTCTGGTAGGCTATGAGGACCTCCTGGCGGCTCTACTGCGGGGGTGTTGTGAGGGCGCGAGGATGTGGGGTGGATCGACTAGAGAAGCTCGGCCGGGAGGGAAGAGGTCATGGGGCGGCTCAGCCGGGAGGGCGGCAGCTACGGGTGCCATGGGGAGGCTCAGCCGTAGGTGGGGAAGAGGCCACTTATAGCCTAGCATCATGGGGAATTGATTCCATAGGTACTGTGGGGTGGCTCCTTTGATTTCTTGTTTTCATAAAAGAGGAGGAAAGAATGGACATCGGTTGAAGACGTTCCACGTTGGAGGATGTCCTGAGGAAGATGTAGTGTGTCAGCATTCTTATATGGATAGTTTTCCCCTATGTCTCCAATGTTATCCCCTTTTCCATTCATTTTCACCCCAATTCCACAAAAATGAAAGAAATCCCAAAATATTATATTATGTTATCTATTAATTAGTTTGTTGGTAAAAAATTAAAATTGTCTAAATTAATAACTAGGTTGGCGTATTAAATGTTGTAGTAGTTGAAGTGGATCCCCCACATTTAATAGGAAGTTTGGGGGCTTCTCCCGTTAAAGGGATGTTCATGGGGGTTTATACTTGGATGGTCCCCACCACCATAACCACTCAAGGGAGGTTTAGTTCAGGTGGTCCCCACTTGTGAAACATCCACATGGGAGTATCAAAATAAAATAAATTAAAATGTTAAAAAAAATTATTTTATTTTATGCTTTCACAAATAAAAATTAACATTCACTCTCGACCAACTATCATTAAGGTGAAAGTGTCCATAAAATAATATTGGTACTACGAGTTCAACGAGGTCCTCATATTTTAATTATGAGCACTAGTTCAAAAGTTAGAAAAACATAGTCACACGTTTACTGAACGTACCGAAAAAAAGATCAGAAATTCATTTCGGTCACTCCGGGCCTCGGAATCACACACCGTCATTTTATGCGGACTCATTAAATTCCCATTTAATAAAGGAAATTAAAATTTACATGGAATATTCTAGGTCGTTACTCAACATGACATTACATTATAATTATATAATATAGGATACGAATTCATCAATATTTCCACAGTCAAAACATCATTCAAAATAAATACCTAAAGTAAAATGGTATACGACATAAGAAATAATCACATACATTATTTGAAGATATATATAGTCAAATGTATTTTAATTTCAATTATAAATTTATCTCAAATGGGGATTAGGTACACCACATAATAAAAGTTTCTTCACAATACTATGCAAGTCACAATGAAGTGAAAATTGAGACAAAGCTCGTTACCACGTTGTAATCAATTAAGTCGTATAACCAAAAGTTAATAACCATAAAACGAATAATTGAATACCATTAATATAAAGACAATAATTATAATATATATAAAATTTTAGTACAATTATTCGAAATATAATAAATAATAGGCAAACAATGGAAATCACAAAAAATTGAATGGGAGATGAGAAAACCCCTTTAAAGACATTTAAGCATGGTAACGAGTGTTATTATGGTGGATTAATGAGTGGTAAAGGTTATCCCATTACTTATATGTCAAAATGGATTTATGGGGGAGGTGAGAAAACAAACCCAATCACTATGCATAAAAAATAAAAGAGCACAACATATGGGAGATTCTTGAACAAATGTGAGAGGGCATATCCCTTACCTTATGCTTGAAGGTGTTCTTGATTGTTCTTAATGACCTAAATAATCATATTTATCTTCATTTATTAATAATAAAAGAACCTCATAAACATGTTATTGATATTTTATACACTATTAGGTGGATTAATTTCCTTTTTGATGGTTTAAGAGATTCAATTTTATTGTTTGGGTAACAAATTTTCTATGGATTTCATGATCCATTTACTTATATTCATGAATGGATGTTTGATTGAAATATAGTTAAACATGCATAATTATAAATAAAAATTATTATTGAACCTAAAGAAATATAAATGGTATTATAATTATTATGGTTATATACCACAAGGATGACTCATTTGATGAGTTAAAAATAAATGGTTGGATTTGGCTTGGCGATTTTGTGCATAGTAAACTTGTTTTGTATTATTATTCCATATTATGAATGTGTAAGGACTAAAAAACATTAATAAAGATAGAATTAATATATTATGATCTTATTCAGACATTAAAATGGTTTCATGACAAGTATTGGAGATAGTAATTCATATTTAAAACTCGTCTTCCTTGAGTTTGATAAATTAACACATCTCTTATGGTGTTTGAATTTGCTGTAAAAAAGTTTGGGAAAAGGGTGATTACGATGAAATATTCTATTAGTTATATGAAAATATAGTAAATGTGAGGTACTTGAATTATCATGGAATTTGGATGTTGGGATTTGAGAAGGGTGAACAAAACAATGGAACTTTGTAATAAAAATTGAAATAAAAGAGAAGAAAGGTGCACCTCTTGAGTACTCCTCCATGAGCGTCTCCTGAAGGCCCATGTTTTTGTCATTTTAGTGGGACTAGATGGTCTTGGACGTGGGTATAGGTCTTAGGAATAGTATTTGTCATAATTTATGCAAGTAATGATGCTTTAGTTTATTGGGAGGTAGTGGGGGTGAGGGTGGTTTATATGTTGGAGGGGAGAGGAGTTTTCATAATATTATAATCATAAATTTATTATTTTCTCTCAAGAAAAGAAATAGTGAGTATTACCAGACCATGAATTTCAATATATGGATGTGAGTTCAAGATTTTGGTTCTTACATCATTCATTATAATAATAATAGTTAATTTAAATTATAAGTTATTTATACAGTAAATTAATGTATTTTACTATTCAACAAAAATTCATGTATTTCAGAAAAATCCAAAAATTACACCCTATCCATTTTTTTACATGTATAATCCCAAAATGATGTCCATTTTTCAAAAATGTTTGTCAATATATGATTAATTATATATTTAATTAAATGCTTATTTAATCGAAATATATAAACACTTAAAATATTAATCATCATTTTAAGGTGCTAAAATTTATTTATACACTAAAGGGTATGGATACCATACATAAGAGTCATATCACTATTCATAATGGTATGTTACTATTAAAAATGTTAGGTTACTACTCATAAGGGTAGGTTACTATTCAATGAAAAATATGTTAATTTTCTCAAACTCCAAATATCTTACTCAACACAACCGTGTATGTCAAATTTTTAAAATTCAAATTACAGAGGTGGAAAATTTAATTTTAATGGCTAGGTTTTGGCTATCTCCTATAAGTAATGATGTTTTGTTCCACCGTGGGTCAGTGATTCTTGAAATATAAGCTATCTAATGAATAAAATGATTTTAAGAGAAACATACCACAAATTTTTTGGGGTGCTACATTCTCCGTCCATCAAGAATTTCATCAATGAAATTGTATGAAAAAAGTCCTCTAATAAAATGTGTGTTGTTCTTTTTCATAACATCATAAGGTTCCCATGTTGCTTCCTCCATATTATGTTTCCCCCATATATCCTTTACTAGACGAGTTTTCCCATTTCTCAATACCTACATTCTTATGTAAAGAATCCAAATAGTCTTTTCATGGTATGAAAAATCAGGCTCTAGTTATATTTCTTCATAGGTGAGTACATGCATTGGGTCTGGCATGTATTTCATCAAAAATGACCCATGGAAGACATCATAAAATTTAGAGTGAATTGGAGGCATTTCTAAATGGTGAGATAGTGCTCTGATTCTATCCAAAATTTCAAATGGTTAGATGTATCTGGGGATCAATTTCCATTTGTTACCGAACAATAAGACACACTTATATGGAGATATATTCAAACAGACATGATCTGTCACATGTAATTCCAAATACATTCTTTGGTTGTCAGCATAAATCTTATGACAACCATTGGCTGCTTTAATATGGGATTGTATTGCCTTCTCCATTTTCATGGTCTCTTTAATATGTTATGGGTCTATAAGATTCATCTCACCAACTTCATCACAAACTATTTTAGTTAATCATCTCATTTCATATAATGCTTCATATAGAGCCATTTGAATACTAGAATGGAAACTATTGTTATAGGAAAAATCCACCATCAACATGTATTGATCCCATATACCATGGATGTAAAGAGAGAATGATCGCATGATGTCTATTAGAGTTTGAAAATTCCTTATTGATTTTCTGTCATTTTGGGGGTGATAAGACGTATTCATATGAAGATTAGTAATCAAAGCCTTCTGGAGACTTTTCCATAATTTTGAGGTAAACTAGGGAACTTGATCAGACACAATCTATAGTGGTGGACCATGATGTCTTACAACATAAATAATAAAATGACTTTCTAGGCACTCAAGATGTATCTCCTCTCTTATAGAAAGTAAATGTGCTGATTTTGTTAGATGAACAACATTTACCAATATTGAGTCATTTCTTCTAGGTTTCCTTGGTAGTACGGTTACCAAATCAATCGTAATATTATCCCACATCCACAAAGGAATATGTAGAGGTTGCATCAATCCTTTAGGATGTTTCCTCTGTTCCTTCACTTCTTGACAAATTATACACCTTGACATGTAATCATCAATTTTCTACTTCAGATTATCCCAATAAAAATATTCCTACATATCTCTGGACATCATTGTGCTTACCAGGTGTATTGAGAAATATGAGCAATGAGAATCATCAAATAGATCCATATTTATCTCAGGTACTGATAGGAATCATATCCTCTTCCCAAACATCATAACTACTTCCTCATACATGAAGTCTTCCGATCTCTCATTCGTAACTATAATAATTTTCATGTGTGAAATCTCATTATCAGAATGAGTTCTTTTTATCTTCTACAATAATGATGGTTTAGCAATCAAATGAATGATTAAAGATGTTTCCCTTTCCTTAACAATTATCATATCCATCTTTAGTAGATCAATTTGTATAAGATATCTTCAAATCCTCATTTGGGTTAGGATTATGTGATCATTATGATTTAATGAAACTTCTTCCTTATTTGCCTTTCCTAGGTGGTAGTGTATGGAAAAATCGTCATCATTGAGTAACTCTATCAATCTCTATTGCCTCGTGTTGAGTTCTTTTTGTGTCAAAATGTATTTCAAACTCTTGTTGTCCGTATTAATCTCACATTTATATCCATAGAGATAATGTCTCCATATTTTCAAGGAAATGATTATGACTACCAACTCATGATCATTGGATGGAGAATTTTACCCTCTAGTATTCATGTTTCTTGATGTATAAGAAATAACATTATCTTTTTACATAAGGACACAACCCAATCCATTATTTGAGTAATAATTTTATATCACAAATCCCTCATTTAAATATATAAGATTCAAAATTGGAGCATTGACCAATTTTATTTTCAATTCATCATAGAATTATGTCCACTATTTTGTCAACACAATCATAATTCCATTATATTTGAGCATGGTTTCTGGGTTAGCCTGTCCGACCAAATTCCGAATGAAACATCGATATTAACATGGTAATCCAATAAAATTGCATACCTCAGTTATTTTTGTGGTCCTAGGACATTATTGGATTTCCTTTGTCTTTGTAGGATCAACTATAATTCCATCCTTAGAGAAAATATGTCCTAGAATAGAAATTGATTGAAGTTAGATTTCACACATCCAAAACATCCCATATAATTCATTTATTTTATGAGTTTATAGAATAATCCTCAAGTGATCCTCTTGGTCAGAACATGTTTTTGAGTATACCAGGATATCAACGATGAATGCCAAAAAATATTTATCAATATATATGTTGAAAAATATATTCATTAAATACATGAAAATAGAGGTTACATTAGTGAATCCAAAAGGAATCACTGTAAACTCATAGTTCACATACCAAGTTTGAAAAACTATTAATAAATATCATCCTTCCCCACACTTGGATGATGACATCTAGATCAAGGGTTTATCATTGAAAATTAAGAGCTCAACGAAGTTGATAAAATAAAGAATCAATCCGGGGAAGAGGATACATATTTATTACTGTAATAGAATTGATTTCACTGTAATCAATGCATTGCATCCTAGATATATCATTCATCATGAAAAACAAGACCGGGGCTCCCCATGGAGAAACACTAGGTCGAATAAATCCTTTTCCACTAAATTATTCTTGTTTTTTCTTTAGCTCCACTAACTCCATAGTGGCCTTTCTATGGGGGTTTTTATATAGGTCTTGCACTAGAAATTAAGTCAAGGGAATACTCAATTTCCCACTCTAGGGGACGTCTTGGTAAATCCTCTGACAAAAAATCAATGTATTCTTTCATTATATGAACATATTCAATTTAAATATTTCATTTCTCACTCATAGGTATTGGGTTCTCTTCCTATCCACTAATTTCATTAAATTTAACTACTGGTGGTGGGTCTAGATTAGAAGCAGATGGCATGGTATCTACTCTAATAATAATTGATTCTACATCATTTTCAAAAATTGAATCATCCTTCTTCATGTAATAAATATTCGCTTCCTAATTCGAAATCCGATCCATTCTGAGAAATATATCAAATTCAATCATTGTATTGATGATATGTTTAGCTACTAAAAATGTTTATGTGTCACAAGGGGGACTATTAAACATGCCATTGATGCAGTGATCCACCCCCAAGGAGTTTTGACTAATAACTCCTTTATTAAATCAAATTGGTCAGGTCTAATTTCCTTGGGAAACTGGGAATATATAAATTAATGCATTGATCTGGAATCAAATTAAGTGTTAGCTATATTTTAGGAAATGATTAAAGTACATGGCACCACAACATTAAAAACATCAACTAAGGCAGTTGTAATCTTATAAGCTCTCCCTTTCTTTCAGGGCTTTTTATGAGGCTTGTTTCCTTGGAACATGGGACACTAACTTGCATAGTGTCTCCTCTCTCTATAGTTATAGCATTGAACATCATCAAATTGTTTGTTCCAGATGCATTAATGAGATTGATGACCCTTTTCTCCACACTTTTTTCAGACTCTCATTATTTTAAAGCATTTTTGGAGATGATTAAATTCACAGTTCTCCCATAATGGAGATTTCTTTGTTCCAATGATATTATTTAGAACTTTACCTTTACCTTGGTTATCAGAGTTCCACTTATTATCTTGGGTCCCATTGAACAAATTTGATATAGAATATTCATTCTCTGTTTTGATTGAACTTGATAAAATTTAAACATATGATGAATTTTAATTAGAATCAAGTTTCCTTAGAATAAATGGAATAAGACCTTCTAATAATTGATCAATATTGTCTCTCAAGTGACATACATAATTTATGGCATACCTAGATAGCCGATTGAAGGTAGCCTTATACTCTGCAACACTACATTCTTCAATTTTCATTATGCTTTTGAATTTACTCTTCCTTTTTGTTTGTTTCTCATGAAGGATATATTTTATGAATAATACTTCATTAAAAGTTCTCCATTCCATATCATTTATTTCTTCTAACCCTATGGTATTATGAATCAAGGACCACAATTGATCAGCGTTTCCCAAGAGACGATATTCTAATAGTTGTAAACATTCATTTTAATTGCATCTTAATGCAATGAATATCATTTCAAGGGACATGAAACATAGCTATGAAACCACTAAATTAGTATTCCCTCTGAATGATGGGGGAATTTTCCTCATTAAATGATCAACCCTGGGTGTGTAAGGGTTATTCTTTACATCCTGAGTTAGTTGTCCAATTATGGTCATGATCTGATCTGGTCGAACATTGATTGTGATGACTTGCTTGTTGGGGAGATCTCTAAATTTCCTATGAGTATTGATTCCCCTTCTTCCATGTGACTCCATTTCTAAATAATTTCACACATTTTATTTGGTTATGAATCATAATTTATAATCATAGTTTAACAAAATACATATAATAAATTGAGATCCTACGCATGGGTAATCCCATTATCAAAAAAAAAATTCGTAGTGGAATAATTAACAATTCAATCCATCATAATGGGATTGTATATAAAATAGGAATAATCCTAAGAATATCTCTTAAGAGTAGAGTATCCATGAGTGTAACAAGTCCCGTTGTTGTGTACCTAGATACCATGGGTCAGGCCTGAAACACTTTGTCAAAGCATTCACTCCTAGGTACATCTGTGCGAGAGACACGTCTACCTGCTTGTATCCAGACATGGATGTATTGACTGAAATATTAACATAATATTTTCCTTACCAAAATAACTGGAAAATCATTTACATTTATCCTTAAATATTACCTTTGCTCATTGTTCCCGAATATAAGTTTTCTAATCTACTTTACTTGTGTGCTACTAAAAATCATCTTATACAATTAATGTAATTCCCCAACCCCTCTATACTGGAGCTGGTGCATTAACTGTTATATTAGAATGGTTAAGAGGAATGAAAATCTCTAATTTCAATCAGTTTAGAAGTCTTTGAGGAACTAGATACATAGATAATACTCATATTACATTGGAAAAGGATACAAAATAAAAAACATAACAAAAAATAAAAACTGTATCCAAAGAAACTGAATAAATGATCTTCACTTCATCACATGTTGATGGAATACAATTGAAAGGGGTGATATCAAATTCTCAGTATGAGATACAAATAGCGGAAGCATGAATCAATAATTACTGAATCATTATCTATTTGACATATCAATATGACATGGTGAATAAATGAAAACTCACGCCATTAATAAATTGAGAATGGAACTACATCCATAGATTTTGTTATAGTGAATATATCATTGATAGTAATAACTAATAATGAATATTGAGAATTATTATTAATTATATGACATGTATCTGGACCATGATACCATAATACCATAAAAACAGTTTCGTAATTTGGATAGAAACCCGTCTGATTTTTGGAAACAAACTTGAAGGGTTTGTCGCCAACTGATTTGTCACATGAGGCATACTGATGCATCAACCGGTCGTAGAGGTCCCCACCTACCTCCGAATCAAAATAATTATTTATACATTGATTCAACACAAGGAAAACATGAATTTACATTATCTGTTTTGAATAGAGGATATAGATTAATTAATTTTTTCACATTCAAAACAACATTCAAAATAAATATCATAAGTAAAATGGAACATGGCATAGAAAATAATCATATCCATGCTGTGAGAATATGGATATTTAAATATAATATATTTTCAATTGAAAATTATTCTCAAATTGGAATTAGGTACAGAATATAAGAAATATTAGGTCCACAATACTAAGCATGTCACAATGATGTAAAAATTGTGACAAAGCTCCTTACCACGTAGTAATCAATTGTGTCACATGACCAAAAGTTAATAACCACCAAAAGAATCATAGAATACAATGAATATGAAGAAAATAATGATAATATATATCACATGTTATTAAAACTACACCACAAATAAGAAATAAAAGACAACTAATAGAAATCCCACAGAATTCAAAGTGAGATGAGAAAACCCCTTACAAAAATTTTGGCATGGTAATGAGTGTTCTTGTGAGGTTTTAAAGAGAGGTAAAGGGGTATTCCATTATTTATATGTCATAATGGCAGCATTGGGGAGGTTTGAAAACATAACCCATCATCAAGTATTAAAAATAACAGACCATAACATAGGGTAGATTCTTGAACAAAAGTGAGAGAGAGGATCCCTTGCCTTATGCTTGAAGGTGCTCTTGATTATGCTTCAAGACCAGAATAATCAAATTAATCTAAATTTATTAATAATTACAGAACCTAATCAACATTTAATTGATATTTCATGTCCTTATTATTTTCATTAATGGAATTTTTTATGGTTTATGTGATTCAATTTTCTTGTTTTGGTTGCATTTTCTTCGTTGGTTTAAATGATTTGTTTAACTGTATTCATTAATGGATGATTGTTTGAAATATGTTTAAACATACAGAATTTTAAATTTAAATTAAATGAGATATTAATGATATATGAATGATCTTTTAATGATTCTAGTTATATACTATGAGGATTAATCATTTTATGAGTTACAATTAAACGGTTGGATATGGTTTGGCAGTTTTGTAAACAATAAAATTATTTTTTATTGTTATTCCATATTATGAATGTGTAAGGATTCTAGAACATTAATCAAGATACAATACATATATTATGGCCTGGTTCAACCATTGAAATTGTTTCATGACCATTGTTGAAGATAGTAATGAATACTGAAAACCCGTTTTCTTTGAGTGTGATAAATTAACAAATCTTGGATACTGTTTGCATTAATTGTATTAAATGATGGAGAAAAGAGAGATTATGAAAAAATATTCCATTGGTACAATGAAAATCCAGTACATTTAAGGTAATGTAATTATCATGTCATTTGGATCGGCGGAGGTGACAATGGGGAACAAAATTATAGAACATTGTAAAAGAAATTGAACGTAAATCAAATAAAGGTTCACCTCTTGAGTACTCCTCCTTGAGAATCTCATTAAAAAATTTGTTATTGGATTTTTGGTGAGACCATCATGTCATGGACGTGGAAAGATGGATTAAAAAGAGTATTTGGCTAAAGTTAGGCATGGATTGAAGCTTGAGTGGTGTGTGAGTAAGAGATGGTGTGGGGTTGTTTATATAGTAGAGGGGAGAAGAGTTTTCTTAAGATTATAGTCATTAATTTATTATTTCATCTGAAGACAATACATTGTCAGTATTCAATGACCAATAATTTTATTATATACATGTGAGTTCTGAATTTGGGTGCTTACATCCCTCATGATTCTAGGAATAGTTAATTTAAATTATAATGTATTTATACTGTAATTTAATGTATTTTACTATTCACCAAAAATACAAGTATATTGGAAAAATCCCAAAAATTCACCCTATATATTTTTCAACGTGTATAATCCTTAAATGATGTCCATTATTCCAAAATAATTTTACAAATAAGATTTATTAAATATTTAATAAAATCATAATTTTATCAAAATCTATAAAAACTGAAAATATTCATCTTCATTTTTAAGGTTCCTAAATTCATTTATAAACTCAAGGGTTCAGATACAATTCATAAGAGTCTTATTAATATTTATAAGGTTTTCTTACTATTCATATGAGTAGGTTACTGTTCATAACGGTAGGGTAATATTCACTAAATATTATGTTAATTCTATCAAACTCTAAATATCATCCTGAACAGAACCGTGTATGTCATATTTTTAAAATTCGAATCCCAGAGCTATAAAATTTATGTATAATGGGTAGGTTTTGGATATCGCTTATATGTAACCAATTTTTGGCCCATATAGGTTCAGTGATTCATGAATTATAATAAATATAATGAGTATAATGTTTTATGAAAAACATTTAGTAAAATGTTTGGGGTTGTACAAGTAATCTAATTTTGATTACCACTAAAAAGTATGGGATTTTCGTCCTCATATTGTTGGTCATGACAGTACTAAAAACCCCACCTAGGAAAAATTACGATGATAGAGTATCTCACTATAATAAGTTTTGATATATTTCATTCACTAAATATGATAATGATGTTTCTTATATTAGATTACTATCACATACATAGGATGTAAATCCATTCTATACCGTTAGGAAAATGATGAAGGGAATTTACCCTAAGCATACTTGTCCATGATAAAGCTGACAACGGATCCTTCCATACCTATGATGGTACATGGTGTTAATATGACTACTAAACCCATCTACTTAGTATTTGGTTCATCCAGTGTATGATGTAACGCGAATGAGTTCATGTATTAGTACATAGTGTTTGGCCTTCCGCACATGGATTATGGGGACACATGAGCTCCTGGGAATGTATTCGGTGTATATGAAGAGATGTCATCCATGGTGTACATGATATGTTTCATGGACCAAATGGTGAATAACTCTACCTGGCTTCATGAGCATGTACACCATGTACTCACGAGTTTTCCAGTTATGGAATACATGACCTATGGTAGGGATCACACAATGTGTGATTCTTATCTCTTCACAGTAACCCTAGTTCTCTCATAGGTTTCCCACACAATGTGTATTTATAGGTTACAATCGTTGTAACATGGGATTTCCTAAAACCCACATGCTATTAATTACATTTTCCTTCATTTCACCAAATCCAAAAAACTCACCATATTTTGTGGATCGAGTGTTGGATGACAATTTTTATTATCACCCCATTAGATTTAGTCTTTAAAATCACTTAAAAAATGCTCATATTCACCTTTCATAGATGCATCATCAAAATATGATGAAAGAACATTTTTCAACCATTTTGATACAATTTCGATCATTATACATCTTCTCCATAGGTTAATATATCCTTTATTGGAAACCATTCCCATGTTATCGATAAATTACACCAAATAATAATTTCATTATGATTGAAAAATAGCAATTTCATTGAACCATGGTCCAAATGAATTTTCATTTATGAACATGTGGATAAAGAGGGAATAAAAGAAAGAAATTATAAAAGGTGTAGTATAAATTATATAGTCTTAACATAACCCCAATTTATTTCCATTAAAAATAAAAATTAAGAGATATAATATAATTAAAAATTAAAATCCCCAAAAACATGATAATATAACACATACCCACAATACACTAGATCTTTGAGTCAATTTTTTAGATGAATGGATCATGTTTATAGTATGAATAATCAAATGGTGTAAATCCACCTAAGACAATGTCCTATCTTGAGAAGGTTCAATCGTTGAAGAATATTTAATCTTCCTAATTGTCATGTAGTGATAATCGAATCCTATTGGACACAGATTAATTTTTAATGATCAATTATATAATATTTTTTTTAATATCACCTTTAATGATCATTCTAAACATGGATGGTTATATAGATAAACTAAAAAATTTACCATATTGGCATATATATAAGGGAGTATTTTTTAGGATTATAAATAAAAGTATTAAATAAAAATAATTGAATAAAATTAATTATTCTAAAATTAATGTGATCAATACCAACACATGTTTAGAAAAATAGATTATGTCACACATAGAGTAAAACCAAATCTATAAAATCTATAGAGGGATCAATTTTTAGATATGAGGCACTATTAAATTTTTCATCAGTTTTTAGGAATCTTATGCTTGTGTGATATATAGTAAATAATTGAAAAATTATTTCTAGGATCACTAGGCATCATAAACTCATTCCATATCAGTTCATAGCTATTAAAATAATCCATGTAATTGTCTAAATTATTATATTGAGTAATTTGAGTTGTCACATATTCATTCTTAACAATCATTTGATGATTTCGTGATAAATAATTAATCATAGAAAATTATTTATCTCCATAAAAATGACATAAAAAGAAAAAAATATTGGTTATGGGATACTATTTCTTGATATTGGAATTGTTATGTTCTTGATAATCAATGTAGATTCATAATGTTCTAGAATTATTCTTAAAAAAGATTAGGTTCACCCCATGGTGATTCCTTCAATCAAATAAACCACTTTTCATGATTCTCCTAGATTTTCTTCATCAATTTACATATATAAATTAGTACCATTCTATAGATAGTATATTAAATATATGTTTCACCAAAAATATATTCTATTGATAAGTCAAAAATATAATTTTGAAGAAGAATAAAAAAAATCCTTTCAAAATACATCAAAAATATACAAAAAGTAACTTATATTTGTTGTTCTGTTTCTCCTCAATCATAAAAGATAAATAGACTCATTTATTTTATTTTATATATATTATATATTACTAAATTCCATTAGATTTTTTTTATTCATCCCCACACCGATAAATTAAATTGGGTTCATCTAGAATATGAAATTTGACTATTATTCCTTGGAAACTCATATGGGATCTATATAATAATATAAAACCCAATCCTATAATAACATAAAATTCACTTAAATGGAGAATAAAAATATTTTTAGGATTCAATTTCCGATAATCATCAACTAGAGAGTAACTAAAGAATTTATATGCATGCATCTTTTTGTTAATCGATTTAACTGATAACATAGTATCTTATAGTAGATAATTTTTTTTGATTCCCTTTTCAAATTTTTCAGATATAAATAATTATATAGATCTAGAATAAAAATAATAATTAATTTCATAGAGTGGATGATAGTTTTACCTTTAAACACATCATTATAAAAACCCACTCTAGTAGTAAGTATCACAGGAAATTTCCCAAATCATAACTGATCATGGGTCCCTACATATAACCAATATTGGATAAAACACAATTACTGGTTTTACATAGTGGATAAATCCAATCATATTTAATGCCATAGTTTCTTCTAGATATATAACTATTTTACTAGAGGATTGTAGGGATATAAAATTCCCCAAAAACCTATCATATAATAGAAATAATATATATATTTTATAAATGATTATTATAAATTCATCATATCATCAAATCATATTCTATTAACTGAAAATGGGATTCATAAACATATCATCAATACATTAAAGAATAAACCATGAATGACAAACGAGATCAATAAATATCTCATCATAATAATAATTATAATAATCCTTGGAGAGATATGATAATGATAGTATTATTAGATCATATCCCAATTAAAACATAATTCTTATTGATAGATGCTATCATTGATGAAATAATTCATTAATAGAAGTACAAAAATATTTACCAAGGAGGTACCATTATCATTTGGACATAACATATTAAAAAAACACAAATAATAATAAAAATTAATATTTTAAAGAATCAATAGATGCATTTTAATTTTGATACTATTTAATAATCGGACCATATTACATAAAATTCAACTTATACAATATAACATGAAATAAAACATTCCATTCACACTAATGAAAAAAATTCCAAATGTACCTCCATTAAAAAATGTTAGGAAGATTCCAGTAAAAACCTTTTTTTTAAATTAAATATTTGAAAAATGAAAAATTAACATCATAAAAAATTATTATAAAAATTTATTTCAATCATTTATAGAAATTATATATATTGAAGAAATGTCTTTTCTAATGAGAAAAATTATTCTTATTTTCCCTTAAAATGATTTACTCGGACTCTTTAGTACATAAAGTGATGAAAATGTCATGATAAAAAATATTTATCATTATTAATAATAGGTTTATTAAAAGAAAATTTATTTCCAAAATATGTTTCATATAATTTCCTCAATTGAAATATAATAACAAAAAATACCTATTAAAATTTTATTGAAATATAATACCCAAACCTAATATCATGTATTTTTTCATTAAAATTTGAATCATCACTATAATAAATATAGAATTTTTATACATATATTTGAGAACCAAATTAAAAACTATCACACCATTTGGAATTTAGTTATCACTTATTCTATCCCACATATTAACAATTTATTATTAAAATAATCATTATGCTGATAAATAATTCAGTTATGAACATCTTTCTGATTCAGATATTCTCGGCCTTATACATTGATAAAAATTCCACCATTTTTATAATTTTTATAGATATGTAAATATCATATATATATATTATATAAAAATATTTAAATTCATCTTCAATATTTATAGAATGAAAAAATTACTCTCTTCATGGATATGGTAGGTTGTACATATTCATGAACACTATTTAGTTTGTGATAGTGGAGTGAATGAAAGGTAAATAATATATCACCTAAAAATATAATATAGAATATCATGATATAAAGAAAACCATTATTAAATATTAAATTGTACAATATATGTATATGAAATGTCAATATTTCATGGGATTATTACCAACAATCGAATACGTCACAGCAAACATATCTGCGTCCACTATTGAATCAGAGAAAGAGGTCCTGAAGGACCACATCAGGTCGATTTCTGTCACCGATTTCATTGAAAACATATATGAAACATATTTTTACTATATTTTTTTTGTGATATTACAAATAATATTGGTAAATGTTGGTGAGACATTCAATCCATTATGGTAGGATCCATTATTGCATGTACCGTTTTTCAATTTTCATGGCTTCACAGAAACATCATATACAGATTCAGGCCACAGTGAATTCCAATAATTTTGGATAGCATAGATAATTTCATATGTCGTATTTAGTAATTGAGATTTCTAAACTACCCCAATTTTATTATAACTATTAAAACACCATTTGAAAATATACGATTATGTGAAAGACACATCTACATCCTAAGGGTCTATCAACACTAGAGGCCACCCCATCAATGATAACATTAATCCATGGGATGAATGGATTTATCTTGTGAATTAAAATAATTATTTTATTCTTCCTTGGTTTTCCTGAAATACTCAATCATATGAGAATATTCAGATCATTCGCTGTGAGATTCATACATCTTGTTTTCATTGTAGATGCAGCCCAAACATCCTTGTGATGAGTGATCATCACTATATATTGAGATGGTTGTTTTCCATCAATGACATTTAAATTTATATAATTCCATACATATGATAATATTTGTCCAAATAAGGAAAATAATATATTTCTAATCACTTAACACTAATTAGAATTGTAGATTTTACCTTGGAGATAATGACACTAGATATCGTTTCCAATTTTCAAGCATAAAATATAACCCATATAGTCACTTAAAGAATGCACAAATCACTATTCCACAAATAGGTTATTGATATCCTCCAATTATTGAAGGAATATATTGTGGAAAAAAGATATTTTTTGACTAAATCATTGAATTTGATCCTTTCATAGTAGTTGATGCGTTTATATCTTACATAACCTGAAGATGTTTGACATCTAAAGGAAACATCCATTAAATTTCAGTACCATTCATGGTGGCATGGGGGGAATACTGAATTCTAATTCCCAGAATTCCTCAGTATTAAAATAACCATGATCGTTGTGTTTTTATATGGTACTATCACAATTCATGAAACCAGAACTCTAAATTTTTAGAACTATTTGAAAGAGAAGAAGGATCTCGAATTTATTTAGTTTATGTAAGAATTCAGCAATTTAAATGTGACAAATCATAATTTGGTTGATGAAAGTAATTTTTATTGGGATATATATCAATGTGGTTTACCAAAAATTAATATTAAATCCCCTTCCCACAATTAAGTATGTATCATAAGGAATTATGATGAAATAATAGCTAATTGATGCCCAAACAAAAGATGCAAGATTCTATTTATATAAATTTAGGGGTCACCCTCTGATCTTGTTTGACAAAATTCAGATGAAATGTTACACATAAGTTGTATCTAAGTGAATTTTCTAATAAGGCCATCATAGAGGATATTGAGGACCATAATTTTAGGACCTCACTATTCAATGGGTTTAATTCACTCCTTCCATTTAATAGTTTCCAGATTTTTTTTGTAAATTGAACCAGTACATACAAAGTTTCTACAAATTCATTGGAGTTACTATAAGAAGCTTCTAGGCCTTATATATAGCGGTAAAGATTAAACAAAATCAAATGTCATCACTGAGTTAACAAGGCACAAAATTTAATAATGATACGTGGATTTTCAATTCCTCTATGGATTTTAATTTGTAATTAGGGATTATATATCTTGAAATTAAATCCTTTTCACCATGAAAAAAAGGACCCCAAGATCGTAAAATGGGGGAGATCCTCTTTCAACCCGAAGACTTCTAGATTACTTTATTTTTATACTAATTGATACAAAAGATCCAATAATAATTGATGATTTATTCAAATATATGGCTTTACTGTAAATATTCTCAAAATTTTAAATAAGGCCATAAGAGAGGATATATTATTTTTAGGTCTGAATGAGAAATATATATATAATCTATATATAGAATATATAAGGGAACATATTCATTTCTACTTGATTTGATATGTTTTTAGATGCCAACATGAGTGATATCATTGACGCATCTTCTTAAGTAATATTAAGCAAAGGAAAAAAGAATTTTTTATAGTGGATTACATTGTCTTACAATTTTGTTACACATAAAATTATCTCTCAGATATCCATTATAGAATATTGTAATCTCAGAATATCTGTACATGTTTTGGATGAACATGATAAATATATTTATGAGGCCATACCATCTGATAACTTCAAGGATAAAACTCTATTTCAATGTGTTAATATCATTGCAGATATCAATTTTTTGATCAAAATTTCAATCCATCATTTTCCAAATCATAATATTGAATCTCTCCGAGGATGTGAAAACAAAATGTTGAATTTTCATTCCAAACAAATAGAAAATAATTTATAGTGGCATTGTCCTTAAAAAGCCCCCCACATCCTATTCATAAGAATCACCCTAATGAGTTTTGGGATATTTTTCCCATGACCAATGAGACAAATTTCATGGATATCAAGTGATTTCCCCTACATGGGTATGAAACTAATAAATCTTGCATTTATTAGAAAATGCATGTAAATGTGAAAAAAGTACTTCCATATTTATGAGTTGCATCATCCTTCATGACATCCCAATAAAACATGAAGAGAATTTTATTAAATACAATAGAACATGGATTACTATCATTTTTGAGGGAAAGTATGGGACATTTATTTCAACACTATATGGATCTATTATATGACATTTTATTAATACCTTAATATTGGGAGTATATTTATGAACCATATTTTTTGTGTTGAATATTCGCTAACTAAAATATAAACCCTTGAAATCCTCTATAATCACCTTGGAAATGTAACATTTATATGTGAATATAATTATATTAAGGCCAATTACATTGTTCCTAGATTGTTATTATTTTCATTTAAGTATTATATAAATGAATTTTTCATCTCAATCCCTTTTTTATGATATTGGACAAACTGTTATTTTATATCTAGTCATTCCTTGATCAAAATATGTTCATCTAAACTATTATGAGCATGTATCTCATCCCGAGAGGGATAATTATGGTTTTGATTAATAATCATATAATGAGCATGAAATTACTCTATAGCATTAATATCTTTATCCAACTTGTAAAATGAATTTTTTTTCCATTATTTAAGAAGCTTCGTTGAATATTTAGATTTACTAGACAATTTATGAATGCATCTTCCAGTAGGATCAAATTTCAGGGCCTCCATTAATATTTCCCTAATACCTGATCCATTTTACTTCATTAATAATCAAAATGGGATGGGTTTTCACATTTCAATATGTGTTGATATTTCTACCATGATTGGATAGTGATCAAAATGGATCTTGGGGAGTGTGAAATAGAAACGACATTTACAAATATAATATTACCCCTCTAGAAAAATAACATTTCTTATTTACATTCTTTTTACTATTTATAATATAAATAATACATGTGAACACAGTTGTAGAAATTGGAACCTCTACAATGTTTCGTTGATCAATGCACGATGAGAACTAAAAAGATGCAATTTTGTTGAGTTTATCAAAAGTTTTTTCTTCTATTTTTAAAAAAATATTAAAATTTTAAATAATAAACCATTTTGAGTCATTATTTCTTAATCTTCCACAATTTTTTCACAAATCTCCCTCCACATGAAATGGGATGTGGATTCATAAAAAAATAATGCGATAAAAGAAAACATGAGATATAGGAACATATGGAAATGCTCCAAGGCTTATTGAAATTATGATTATTTTGAATTATATCATATTTTAAAACCCATAAATGATCTATATTTTATTCATGGTGGATTTGTTTTAGAAAATAATAATCAAGAGTGATCCACTTAAATTTAATCCCATTACTATAGATTAGTTATGTTTCATAAAATCAAAAAAGAAATGGTTTGATGGGAAAAGATAAGTGTCTATGATATTTGTTCGTGAGGATATTCTTCATCCCTATACAATTAAAATAGAATACAATCAATGTTTAAGAGATTTAATCTTGTTTTATAGATTTTAATTTATTCCACACTCATCTAACCATGTCATTTTCTTCAATTGTTTTTCTTTTTCTTTCTGTTCTTGCTGCTACTCATTTTAGGTTTCTCTGTGTTTCCCCATTTAATGAATTTATATATATAGTATTTAGATGGGGAAATCTCAGTTTTGATAGATATTTTTATGTAATAAATATTTTCATTCCGTAATCTTCAATTCATATGGGTGAATCTATTGATACATGTATCTATTTTTGTAGGTTCTTCTATAAGAGGGATCTTTTTATCCACCCTTGAGGCAAGAATCTATGAAATCCCCCTCTTATTCAAAATGATCCACATGATGAATCTAATTAGATAAATTTTCTTTAGGTTATATCAATTTCAGTTATGCCGCTCTATCAATTAGAGTTCAACATATATTCTCTTCCAAAGAACAGTCATATGAAATTGCCACTAGAGAAGGATAAAGTGATTTATTCAGCACTATTTCTATCATAACAATAGGGTTTTCAGGAATACATATTTTATAGTCACCATTATATGATCTATTAGACTGGGTGCCCGAGGTGGAAGGTCATTAAACCCTCCTAAAGAGATATTTGGTTGATTTAAAGAAGACTGAGTATGATTCGCTGGATAGAGGGAAGGACGAGTGGACTCGTGGTGTTTAATTATAGACCATCAGAGTGGATCCACCACATTTGGACGTAGTTCTTGAACCCGAGGGAATGAATTTTTAGAAATAAGAGTAATGAATTTGTGACAATGTTCTTGACTCTTCAAAATATGGAACTCCAATTGGTTGGGAATTAACTCAGAATGAATCAATACAGGTCCTCCAACTGAGCTGGTGGGCCACTGGGTCATAGGACAATTGCATACTCTAGAGGTCATACAGACCTGTAATGGATTTGAATGTCTAGTGATTGATGGGTTGGCTAAGGACTAGTATAATGGGATGGATGATCATACAATATATGGGACATAATCCTATGAGGAATATCCTTGATATTTTTCCTAAAGGAAATATGTGAGGGAAGAATTTTTAAAGCCTTTAGAATGTAAGGAACAAGAAGTGACATAAATCTAACTAGTACTGGGGATGTTGCATACTAACTAAAAGGAAGAAAAGAAAGGGTTTCAAGGATTAATCATTCCTTCTGAAACCAATGGAGACTAGGTTAGGTAAAAAATAACATCCAAGGAGTGGGAGTGAATGCCTACTTCTATAGTTAATATCTATGGAAAACCAAAGTAGTGAATCCTGATTTTTGGGGGACCAGTGCATACCATCCTCATGTAGAGATGGTCAGTAATTGGAAATACCTTGTACTTTTTAAGCAGTTGGAGGAAGAAATGGTGGAGGAGCTTCTCAAAATCAATTCTAAACTAGGAGTGGATGACTAGATGATGGGAATGGTGATTCATGCTGTTAATAATGCTGGGAAGGTAGCCCTGATCGGCAAACAAGACCTTATAAAAATAATGGGTTACAATGAAGGGAAAATAATTGAGGATGAGTACAATCAAACGTGGGAGATTATGACTAATTGGTTAGAACTCATCATCCATAATGATCCAGATACCGAGGTGCAGTATCTATCTATGAAATTAATTATGGAGGAACAATATAATAGGCTAATGTTCTATTTCAAGGAGTTTTTCATTTCTTATGAGATCTTTTCCCTAGGTTGAACTTATTTCAGTATCTCAAATTTTCAAAAAATTGTTTTCTAATATAAATTTAATTTAGTTTCATTGTTTTCTCTTTTATTAACAATACCACCCAAAGATCTAATATACAAATTTATGAAGGTATTTTTCTAGTTTTCTATTTTCTCTGATTTCATCATAAAAATTATGATTAAAATTTCTAAAATACAATTAGATTCCATTTAATTGAAACCAAATAAATGTTATTTGGTTTCAAATAAATGGATTCTAATTCTAATTTAGAAATTTTAATCATAAATTTTATGATGAAATGAGAGAAAATAGAAAACTAGAAAAATACCTTCATAAATTTGTATATTAGATCTTTGGTTGGTTATGTAAATAAAATAGAAAACAATGAAACTAAATTAACTTTTTATTAGAAAACACTTTTTTGAAAATTTGAGAAAATTAAATAAGTTCAACCTAGAGAAAAGATCTCATACAAAATCACAAAATCCATGAAATAGATCTTTAGCCTATTATATTGTTCCTCCCTAATTAATTTCATAGATAGATACTGCACCTCGCTATCTAGATCATCATGGATGATGACTTCAAACCAATTACTCATAATCTCCCACGTTTGAATGTAATCATCCTAAATTATCTTCCCTTCATTGTAACCCATTATTTGTATATGGTCTTGTTTGTCGATCAAGGATAACTTCCCACCATTATTAATAACAAGAATCACCATTCCCATCATCTAGTCATCCTCTTCTAGTTTAGAATTGATTTTGAGAAGCTCCTCCACCATTTCATCCTCCAACTACATAAAAAGATCAAGGAATTTCCCATTACTGACCATCTCTACATGAGGATGGGATGCACTGTTATCGCAAAAATCGGGCTTCACTGCTTCAGTTTTCCATGGATATTAACTATACAAGTAGGCATGCACTCCCACTCCTTGGATTTTATTTATTACCTAACCTTGTCTCCATTGGTTTCAGACGGAATGATTAATCCTTGAAACCTTTTCTTTTCTTTCTTTTAGTCAGGATACAACTTCCCCAGTACTAGATAGATTTATGTCCCTTCTTGTTCCTTACATTCTAAAGGCTTTAAAAATTCTTCCCTAACATATTGTCTTTAGGAAAAATATCAAGGATATTCCACATAGGATTCTATCCCATATATTGTATTATCATGAATGCCATTATCTTAGACCGTAGCCAACCCATCAATCACTAGACCATCAAATCAGTTACAGGTATGTATGTCCTCTAAAGTATTCAATTGTCCTACGACCCAGTGGCCCACCAGCTCAGTTGGAGGACCTACATTGTGTCATTGTGAGTTAATTCCCAACCAATTGGAGTTCTATATTTTGAAGAGTCATGAACATTGTCACCAATTTATTACTCTTATTTCTCAAAATTCATTCCCTCATGTTCATGAACTACCTCCGAATGTGGTGGATCCACATTGATGATCTATAATTAAACACCACGAGTCCCCGCGTCCTTCCCTCTATCCCGTGAATCCTACTCAGTCTGATTTAAATCAACCAAATATCAACTTAGGAGGGTTTAATCACAATCCACCTTGGAATTCGATGAATCACTACCCCTCACAGAAACCCCCGCGTAGATGTTTTTGTGCCTGCAACTAGACTCTAGGTTCCCCAATATCCGACACAACATGCAATGGTCAACCCATGATTCAAAGAGCCTCAGTTGTTTGCAGTAGAATTATTCACCAACCCTAACCCACACCCACTCCACCAATGGCTTAGAGACATCGACATCCACAGATATGTGTGGTTTAACCAGATTCATGATAGATATTTTTCATTCATCAGAAAATAAGAATCTTCCTACCATATTCCATAACTTTTTAATTTTTGAAGGGTTTCAGAATGGAAAGGGGTTTGTGGAAAAAATGACCCAAATTTTAATGGTAGAGGGATCCCTTTTCATATGAATATTGTAAGTCCATCAGAAGTGGAAAATCTGGAGACTGAGGTACTTTCATATAAAACTAGACCATGCATGAATAAAATCATTCAATGAGACGAAGCGAATCATCAGATGTCGGTTGTCAAGAAGAATATAAATCATGTACCCATGAATCCCCCATGATTCAGAGACAAACCATTCAAAAATGTTCATTGGGGGTCTTCAATGCTTAAATCGAACCACCAGAGATAGATCTATGATACTTGAAGCTTCTTCTGAACTGGAAACCTGATAATAGATGTTGCAGTAAGCCATCAAAGAGGTCAGGAACATTCAAACATATTATGTTTTTCAAGTAATGTGGATGAGAAAAGGGTTTTAAAAATAGGAGAAAGGATGATGTGATGAATACAAGAGAGGCGATACAAGATCATACCCCTTCAAATAGTAGTATGGGGGATAGTGGGACTAGATTTTTCCTCTATTAGGTTACCACTTCCATGAAGACAAGTAATGCCACCTCACCTCTCAGTTAAGTTGTATTAATGAGAAAAATTGATGAATGCAGGTAATAGAGTGCATGATTTACTAAGGGTGACCCAATGTGATGAACATTAACCAAATTTGAGCCTTTAATATATAGATATATCAATGAATTGATAAAAAGAAAAGAATATTTCCATGGGTGGTGCACTAGGTAAATGATTGAGTGGAATAAAGAATTATTTTTAATATTGAATTTCTGAAAATTATAATTTACTATATTTTTTACGGGGAACTCGGTTGGGCCGCATGGCTAAACAAAGCATGCACCAACAATATACACCTATTTTCATTATGCACACATCATATAATGTTTAGTTGGATTGTAATAAAGACTTTTTGAAAATTATTTGTGTTAAATCTACAATAAATTACATGTTTTTCATGGGCATGGTACTTATGTTTCCATATTTTCCAAACAATGATTCTCCATTCCAAAGCCACTTGGTTTTTCCACATGCATTGAGAATACTATATGAAAACTAAGAACCAATACCTATTTCTCTAAAAATATTTATTCTTGAACTGAACTAATCCTAATAAATCATCAAACATTAATTATCTTTTTAAGAACATCCAATTAGATTAAAAAAATGGTTTATAATATAATTTCAAGGTTCCATGCCTCTATGGAAATCTAAGATCTTTAAAAAGACATATTTTAACAAATATAAAAATTTAATATATACATATTCTCATTCATTTAAAAATTAAAATATATCAATTTAGTTAGATAATATATGTAATATGATTATTTGGATGGTGTAAGATTTTATCTTCAGATATTTTAGTCATTGGATATTGGAAAATGTATAATAAAATTAACCTATTTTATTAAATGTATTAAATATTTGATATGATATTTTAATAATTTTGATCAATATAATTCCCAAAAAAATCAACAATTTTTGTTAATAATTTAATTCCAATAATTATTCATGTTATTATTTTGAATTTAAATCCCATAATATTTTTATTCTGAAAAATATTTACATGATCATGACTATGGTAATAAATATAATACCTTTTGGTATTTTTTTAATTAATTATTTATTTAAGACTATTTATTTATTGTTATATTTAATATATATGTTATATATGAGACATATAAATCATACTATTAAAACATATATTATGGTTTATATAATTTCATAATGTATACCATATTATTTGGAAATATGATGTCAGTATATCATAATATATTATTTAATTTATCTATGATCAAATTCAATTATTTCATGTCAATATTAAATCACATAATTCTTTCATGGGATAATTTCAAATGTGTTACATTAATATTTAGATTATTTCACAATTATTTATAACCAATTTTATTTTTATTAAGTGTTATTTATAATGTGATGTATCTTTTATATACTCAAGCATTACTTATTTTATCGATATTAATTTTATTTGATCATCCTTTATTTATAAAATTATTTTTCTAAAATGATCCCAAACCATAATGAAACATACACAATTTGAGTTATAATACCTCATTTCTATAAAAATACTCTTTATAATTTTTTTACATTCAACTTATTAATAAATACAATTCAATTAAGACCAATCCTAGGATTTTTTGTTAATATAAAATATTATGGTTAATCTGGGAAGATAGTTTTTTATACAATCTAAAATATTTCCATTAAATACTACTAATGTTAGATGTCATTAGTTTTGTTGGAAATATTTATATTATTATTTTTTTTAATATCAATTACTAATCTAATGGATATCTGATAAGGGTTCAATTTTTTGAATAGTATTTTAGGAATTAAAAATTATACAAAACATATCATTAACCAAAATTAAAGCGATCTGAATTTGAAGGTAATTCTTAATATTTTGTAAACACCATTTATTATAATAAATAATAATGCATTAAAATATATTTTGTGGTATAATATTTTTATATAGGATATATGATAAGGATCTCATGGAATACTATATGGTCTGGATGAAGGTGGACAATCATTCTGGTCACTTATACTATAATTTTTTATATTTCATCAGTTATATAACAAATTAAATATTATAGTTTATCCTATTATATTGTATGATATACATAAAAATGGGTTTCAACAAATAAGTATTCATGATGATTACCATATGGTTATTTTAATATAGTATGATGTAGTTCAAAAAATTAAGTAATCTCATATAAAACTATATTATGAAATTATATTATATTGATAAGTTTTATAGATTATAAAATTGTATTCACAATTATGTATTAATGAAATCTATGGGTGTTATATGACACCTAATATACTAGAGGGATAACATATGATAGAATTATATATTATATTACACAAATGGGTACAACATATAATATACTATTGTAATATAAAAAATATTTTTTTACAGTAAAAAAAGATAAATCATTTATAAATTTTTAAATAACATTAATATATAATAATTAAAATTTATATTTCAAAACATCATAAATTGTTTGAACAAAATTAATTGAGTATTCAAATTATTATTAAATATTTCAGAAAGAGTTATATTTTATCAGCATAAAAATCCATAGTGTTAGGCATATGTAGATATCTCATTATGAAGTGTTTTTCCCCGACATAAATAAATGAGTTTCAAATATATATATATATATTTATATATATATTTATTTAATATTTTTAGCATCAATATTAATAATAATATTAATATAAATATTAATAAATTCATTTTTATAAATTTTTTCTAATAATATGACATGAATATAATTTATAGAGCTTAATTGAATTAATTTCAATATTTTAATTATGATTGACAGAAATTATTGATATTTTACTATAATTTCAATGAGGATGAATTTTAATCTTTAAATATAAATTTAATTTTAATAATTACTAAAATAATACTAACTATATATGATTTATTGTTGAATTTTTAGATTTTTTGGCTCTATTCCGATCAATTTTGAGTTTCATATTTTTTTATTTTTCATGTAAACCATTTAAATATTTTATTTTGTTGAAATATAATAAATTGTAAAGATGAATCTATAGTGTATAAGTATAAAGAATTAGATTGAAGAAATATTAAATGGAAAACATTTTAATTTTTTAAATTTTATTATTACAGTAACTATAAAAATATAATTGGATATATGGTGTAATTAAATGACAAATGTTTATTTAAAACAATATTATTTTTGTTTTATCAGATGGAAGAAAATTAATAAGGTGATTTAGTAGTTAATTTTGTGGTAGAAGGTCTATTTATGATTCACCTAATATGTTGTCCAAATATGAAATATGTATTGAACAAACACCTTAATTTGGTTGTTGAAATGGTTCGGGAAATTTGAAGTGTTGCTATTGTTTGAGAAAAATCAATGGAAAATGTTAACAAGATAGTATTTCTTATAGTATAGTTTAATATATATTATTACAATAATGAAAAAATATATGATGAAAATTGTAAAATTCATTATATAATACATCACCAATAAATATAAAAGGTTTTGGGGTTAAGAATATGTTATTTTGGATGAATGATCAATTTTTTGAATAAGAAATAGATTTATAGGAAAAAATATAACAATTAAAAAGGTGTGCATAACTGGTTTTCAATTTCATCGAAGGAAAATAAATCATTTAGAATTTGTTTTTCAGAATAGAAAAAATAATATTTTTATATTTAAATATATTGGAATTTATACAATCATATTGATGATTAATGAAATATAGTATTTAGAATCATCATTTATTATTTCATATCAATATTGATAACCAAAATTATTGAATTAAATTTCGAGATTATGGAATTTTTTTTGAGATTTATTAATTAGTGTTTTCCATCATTAATATATGATACAAGTGAAAATTAAATTAGATTATATTATTAAATTATTTATAGATAATATACAAAAACTACATGAATATTTTTTTAATGTTTTTAAAATATCTGATAAAATATATATTGAGTTCATATTATCTAAGTGGTAATGTGATTAAAAGTGATAAATTATAGTTGTTATTGTTATGGTATCACTATTACATAATGATATCCTATACCTAATGGAAGTATTGGAATATTTTTTCTCCAATATGTCAAATGTGTTATCATTATAATTTTTTAGGGTGACTCTTGTAAAACATAAGAATGAAATCATGTTCATTATGTATTTTCAAACATTGAGTGTGAATTTTGAACTATGTGACATATGATATCATATAAAATGATTTTTAATCTGTTATTAAATAATTGGGTATGAAAAAATAAATCAATATTTTTTCTAATATTCTCCTTTATATTTGATATTAACTCGTTGAAGTAAATTGAAACATACATTTATATGTATTGGGGTCCTATTTGAATCATGAAAACAAATTAATAGTGCTCTAAATTGGTTATTATAATGTAAATGAATAAATAATAGAAATTATGTGATATATTTGGAGATAATTGGTCATTTAAAAAGGAATGTATAACGACCAAAAATTCAAATAGAAACGATTATCATTAAATTAAGATGAAAATTGTTACATGGGTGGACTAAATTAAACAAAAATTATCTATTCAATGTTGTGGGCCATGGAGATGTCATTAGTAAACACCTGTAACTACCTAGATTCGATTGGATAAATATATTATTTTATTTTTATAAATTTTAATATACATCTTGATGATTTTTCCTTAATATCCTCACGAAAAATAATTGATTTTATCATCCAACGGTCATGTGATTCCACTATCTCAATTTCTAGGTTTGTCACAACCCCTCCGGCGTTGATTCCAAACAGAAGACTTGAATTTAATAGGTAATACTATTTATACTATGGTCAAAATTATCATCCTTAATGTTCCACTAAAAACTCATATTAAATATATATGTTTTAAAAATACTTATAATTTTTCATTGTGATATTCGAAAAAAATCCAATGATAATGATATTATATTAGATAAATAAATTTATAATATATTATAAATACCTTCCTCAAAAAAATTAATAGCATGAGACACATTCAATCTAACATGGAATTTATGAATAAATCATAAGAGAGCATAGTATCCTTCATAAATTATATATAGATCCTCTGATTCATAATTTGATCCTCTAACATAAAAAATTCTTGGTATTATTTCAGAGTATTATCAATCTTCCTCTAACCCTTATACAACTTTTATGGGATCAATTCTATGACAATAATAATAAATCTCTACTCCTTTTTATCAACTTCATTATATTATTTATTCCTTGTAACGACATGATGTTTCCCACTAAATAAAATGATTTTTTGATTTTTTTTATTAAAATATAACACTAAATATAGAAAAATATTGGTCATTTTAAGCTAGTAATATTATTAGTTTTTTTAAAAATAGATCACAAGATCATAATATATATATATATATATATGTATAAATAAGAATAAAAACACAATAAATTTAACTTTAAATATCAAATCAACTTGAGTTCCTTAAAATCTAATAAAACTATTTTCTAATAATTATTATATTTATGACCTTTAAATATTAGTTATTAAAAAATAATTTACACTATATTTGTTATTAATTCATATAAATATATATAGTTAACATAAAAAATATATATTCATACCAAAATAAAATTTCACTCTATATTAGGTTTTTAAATTAATATATTATTTAGAGTTTTATTTTTTAAATTTGAGAAATGCGAAATAACTGTTGGTATTATCAAATATATTTTATAAAAAATAAATTTTAAATTTTTTAGGAGAGTCAATTTTTTGAATAATTAAATATATAAGTTTTACAAATTAAATTAGTTTTAATATATTATTTTAATCATATTGCATAAAAGTTAAGCGCACAATTGTGTTTAGATGATTTTTTATTGGGTTAATAGGAAATATGACATGTTGTGTTAATTTAATTAATATTTTGTCTAGGCGCAACCTGAAGAACATATCTACATATAAATAAAACTTATTTTGTGTAATATTGTAGTTGGGAACAAGAAGTGAAATCATTTGACTGTTTAAAATCAATTCAGTCAAAACGAAATTATAAAAATTATTTCACTCAGGAAAAATTATCCTAATGTGATGATTTTTTCTTATATGTGAATTAATGGATATTGACATTGTAATATTTAGATTTACCACATAAATCCATCATGTCTTGTGGGTTAAATTTTTTAGTGACATTAATTACTATTCATTCATTATGATTTAGCCTCCCTTCATCTCTGGGTTCCTTCCAAAAAATAATAAATTATTGGGTTTCAGTAATGAAATATTATTATTTAGAAGATAATTTTTCAGAATAAATAATAAATTATTGGGTTTGAATATGCTTATTTTTATGATATATATATAGTTCATATTCAATGGTAATATATTAATTAATATATAAAAAATTATCACTCGGGTTTTCAAAAAGATTTTTTTTATTCAGCGAAATGTTATCCTCAAAATAGATATTTATGATTTTTATGTGAAATTGATACTATAAATTTTTGAAACATTTTGAAAATGTATTTTATAAAATGATATTAATTTTTTAAATAATTATGTCAAAATTATAATGTTAAAAAATTAAAAAAAAACAGTATAAAATATTTATTTTTAAATGAATAGTTAAAATAATAACTTTTATTGAAAGTCGTATTTTCATTTTAATCATTTAAAAAGTCAAATTATATTTTATATTTTACTTAAAAACTAATTATTAATTTTTTATTCAAAATAATAAAATTAAAGTTTTTATAAAAAACAATTATACATAAATTTATTATAAAATCATTCTACGCTTCAAAAATTAATACATTCTAAAAATTAGATTTTCATTTCATTTCACCAATTTAATTTAAAACTATAATTGTGTTCTTATTTATTTAAAAAATTAATAATGGATTCAATGTTTTGAGTTTTTGGTTATAAATTCTACAAATATTACAATTTTATATTCATTATTATGAATTATAACCATTCTATTATCTGTTATAACAACAAAGTGTAAATAATTTAATTATGGTCTAAAGGTTATATAATATGGACTATTCAATGGAAATAAAATAAGAATAATTTTATATTTTGGATTAATCTAATAGATTATGATTCATGATTATTTTATACATTTTTTCCATTTTTGTGTGATTATGACCATTACAACGCATTATTTAAAAATAGTAACAAATATCCCAATCTTGTTTTTAATAATTGATATATTATTTACATGGTGATAAAAAAATATTTTCAGATATCAATTTTGATTATAAAAGAAAAATATTTTTCTAAATCATTGGAAGTTAATTTTATTTTTTAGTGAAGTAATATCTACATTATATTTTTACACAATGCTAAAATTTTAATAAATCATTTGTGGGATATGTCAAATTATTGATTTAAAATTGTTAATTGTTATAAAATTGTTGATATTATTAATATAAATTATTTGCATATGTAAATGTAATAGGTTAGTTATGTAATAAAATAGTTTCTTATAATTTAATTTTATATCTTGATGTTATTATATATAATGAAATGCATAGTTGTTAAAATTAACATTAATGATAATCTATAATAAATAATTCTTTATAAAATGAAATCTAATACCTAAAAAAGATAGACACATCATTGTTTTTATGAAATGGTTTGAAATTTAAACCATGTTTAATTTATAGTATGTTATTCAATTTATAGTAAATATCATGACCCTCAATGATTAATATATTTGTTTTCAATATGTGTGTGTAAAGGATGCACGAGCGTTTAAAACAAAAAGATAAGGGTAAAAGCATAATAAAAAATCTTATGATTTTTTTCTAATTATTTTTTACCCATAGTAATAAAATAATCTAAACAAATTGGTTTTGATCCATTTTTAATTGAATTTGTTTTTATAATATAATATTTTACGATATACCAAGAGTTCCCATCATGTCTATTTTAAAATGAAATCAATTCATATATTTAAATAACATTAAAAAACCTATTTAGATCATATTTTTTATTTTAAAACACCTTCCAAATATCCCTCCCCATCTTCGACATCCCTTATTTAAATCAAATTAATATTCTTATTTGTCATAATATTTTATCAAATAGAGGTTGGCTATATAAGAGTGTTCATTCGTAACCAAACATTTCAATTTTATATCTTCTTCAGCCTCAAAATATTTTACATTACCATGGTCAAAAAATAAATAAGTACATTACATATTATTGATGATAATATTTTATTGGAAAACTCATTACGCATCTCCATCATCCACAAAAATGAGGAAGGAATCATTTTTTTCATGTGTATGGTGGACTTCCTCCTAATGAGATTATATAATTTGATTTCCATCACAATAACTCATGGTTGATTTAAAGGATGGATTTAATATATATATATATATATATTTATGTAAATAATATATTACACCTCATTTCATACTAATCCATTCGCTAATAATAACATCGTCGTTCGGGAATACATGCGTTCGTCCACCTCTATGAAGTCATACCATTCGTTTTTCATCATTGCATAAAAGAGATAATATATATAATTATATATAAAGAATTTTTTTAATTATAATTTTTTTAAATAGAAATATCATATTATACTCGCCTTTTTTTCATTCAGATCACTGAAAAAATGAAACGTTACACTTTTGTACGTATGAACTACCATCTCTATTATTGTAACAATTTGTATTTTTCAAAACAATATTCCATGACTTGTTTCAAAAGTATTATATTTTATAAAAATGATATTTATTTCATGATTATTATTCATTACATGATGCAATAGTGGCCATTTTGACCATTGTAAAACTAAAAAAGGTATTTAGGTCATATAAACCAAATATATATTGAACCCCCAATAAGAAATTAATATATTAGGTAACTATGTATAACATAGTAGTAAATTAAAAAAATAATTACACTAATCATCAATAAGGATCTCGATAAATTGAAAATTTAACATACATTTATTATTCAAAATGACTAATAAGATACATAAAAAGTTAGACTCATCATAAATGACAATTTATTTAAAAAAACATAATTTATATTATATCATATTTTTTTCTAAACATATCTCTTACATATATATGTAATTATAAAATAATTAATGAATATTTTTGTTTTATACATCACGATTTTATAAAGTTCATTTTTATTATATTTTACAGCATTTTATTTTTCTAAAACATTGACTTTTTAATGAATTTTCATATGTTACATTCATTTATAAATACTCTTTTGATATTTACCATAAAACACTCTTTTTTATTCAATGTAAAATTATTATAAATAATGTTATTAGAATAAATTATATGTATATAGAATAATTATAAATGAAAAAATATTACATTTTTAATAACATTCAAATATTTTCAATGTGAATATTTGTATGGGATTTATTTAATTTCATTTCAAAAATAAAATGGAATGTTCTATTTAAATGTATACATTGTAAAATAATATTCCGTAAAAATTAACAAAATTATATATTTAGTTTCCTTTAAATGATTTCATTTTTCCTTTAATGAAATAATCTCTTTCCCTATATTCGCTACATTAACATTATCATTAAATAGTATTTTTAAAATGGATAAAATATTTCAATATTTATAGATGTTTTCATTAGGATGTAATGATCATTTTTATTAGTGAAATGAATTAAATTAAATGATTTTATGTGTTGGGAATAATTTATCATTTTTGGTAATTATTATGATTATACGTTGTTTTTTGTAGTCAAGGATGAGTGTTTATGTTATTCACCAAAGAAGAGTGAATATGTGATAAAACAACGATGTGGGGTCTATAATAGAATGATAATGCATTGGGAATGGATGTATGTGGTATTATCAATCCATTTTTGTTTGTGTTGTTGTGATATATTTTTGAATGATTCATCATATAGTATATATGGTTTATGTGTGACCAATATATGTTTTTTTGTGAATCAATTGATTTTTAAATCTTTGATACCAATTTTACGATTAAAGTACATTATATGATTCATAATAAATTTGAATTATATATATTTGTGTAAATTATAGAATAACATGATCATGATTTCAATGAAATCATTATGAGTTTTATTTTGACATTAATGTTTCTAATGAAATATTTTTTTAAAAAATAGTATAGATTTTTATTTCTTTTGTATGAAAGTGTTTATTATTTACTAATGATTATGCTGAAAAATAAATATTTTTATTAGTATTCATGGACAAATATTTTAATTATTTTTTTCATATCCCTCACTTATAATATTGTTCTCACCTGGAATTTTATTTTTATGTATATTTTTTAGTGACATGGATGATAACAATATAAAAATGTTGATGGCTTTTCATCACAAAAAATTGTTTCCAAGTTCATATTAAAGGAAATAATAATATAATTAGTTTAATCTTTCAATGATTTATATATAATATATTAATCTCTTTTCTATGACCCAACTATCTAGAAACATCGTCAAAATTTTCCTAAAAATATAATAATTTGATTTAGGGTCAAAAATATTATGATTATGTCCAGTTTGATTATAGGTCCTTACATTAGGAATAAGAGGAGCGTTTATAATATTATGAGAAAAAAATGGGTTCATATTAGTTTTTATTAATAGTTACATTTACCTTGAAGGGATTCATTTCCAAATATTGATTATATGTTAAATGTCTTAAACATCCCATTGGTGGTTTAAATAGATGTATTTTCAGTTGATTAATGTTATTTTTTGTCATTTGATTTAGATTGGTAGTCCTTTTAGGGATAAACATTATTACGGGTATTTTATTATGGAATTATTAATAATATATTAATTAGAGAGACTATTTTTATATTAACATGATATTATTGATTTCATGAATAAATTTTATTACTTTATAATGCTTAAGGATCAATTATACTGATGGAAGGAATAATATAATTAAAAAAATTTCTTGGCTTCCATAATATTTTATAATCAAAATTATTTTAATATACATTTGAAATTGGTTTGGAATGATTATTTAGTATTCAAATCTCATGCATGAGGTTGTTTTATATGTCCAATAGATTTTAATTTCCCTAAAACTTCAATATATCATATTGTTTCTTTTATTATATTTCAAAACCACTATTTATGAATCTCATTTAACAATATAATAACCATTAAGGATTTAAATAAGTCTTTTTTACTGATATGTAATCCATTATAGATGAGAAAGGGGAAGCAAAAAACATAAAATTAGACACTCATGTCATTATTTATGGTATGATTTATTTTCTAATATTGCATCCATTAATAATCTCTGCGTTTACATTATGAAATAATAATGGAAATTTAATATGTTTTTTTATATGAATTTATTCTTATGTTATAAGAAATAAATTGGAATTTTAAATAGTGTAAAATTGTTTTTATGAATATTTTTTTAGAGTTATGATATAGTTGATTTTTAACAATATTATAAGAAACATCAAACACATAGAAATTACTATATTTTAGGTTTTTAAGTTCAAAATGAGGAAAAAAGGGTTAGATACAATCGATAAATTTGAATGATGGTGTAGAAATGTAAAAAAAATTATGGTAGATAAATCATGTTTCAATAAATATTTCAATTATATAATACCATTGTGTTTAACATGTTTAAAGTTTTTTTTTGAATAATTATTTTACATTTCCATGGACATAATTTTAAATGTATATTATTTATTTATGGTTTATATGATATCTTACTTTAGGTCAGTATGTGTTATTGAAATTTATGAATATTGGTTTTATCATATATATAAAAATAGGATTGGAAATTGATTTGGTGATTATGTGATTAATTTTATCTAATTGGAAGATAAATGTATGTTTAGTAGTATTATATGAATATGTTAAACATAATATTATGGTATTTTAGTTGAGGAATAAATGATTAATTGTTATATGGAATAGTAAATGAATATATTCAAGGATTATAGTGATTAGGGTTAATTTTGAAAATGATCCACATATTTTAGAGGTTATACGAGTTTGTAATATAAACGTTTTAATGAGACATTAAGTGCTATAAATGTTATTTGGAGATGAATATTCTTTTTGAATTTTAGAAAATTTATTCATTTTTTTGTTTTAATATTATTTTTTAAAATTTTATATAAATTTAACGATTGATATTTATCGAATGATATATGTTGAAATCTTATTATTAATATTGAATTTTGTAGATTAATATTTTTTTCATTATTTGATGTTTTTCATTCATTATGTTAATTTTCTTTTATTGCGCTAAGTATTTTGTTTTTAAATAAATTATAAGCATATGAAAAATAGCTATCCATTCTTGTATGGAATACAAGATTTCTCAAGAATTTGTTTAGTACATCATGAACGAATGACTAAACGTAAACTGACATTATTTTGGAGAAACATAATAGATTTTAGTGAAAGTTGTTTGATGGTGGATATTTTACTTTTCATTTTAGCATATTGTGATGTATTCATAGAATATTTGATAATTAAATTAACTATATTTTCGTAATTATAAAAAAAATACATTTTTGATGAATGGATGTTTCATTCACACTGAATGGGGATATAGTTTTTTGGATGTTAACATTTTCAAGCAAATAACATTATTTTGATCAGTGTTCTCTATCATCCTACATAATCATTTATAAATTATTTTTTTTACATGTCCATATCATCAAGACATTTATTTCATATATTTAGGAACCTGATATGTTATTTAGAAGATGACCTTGATAAATCTCATTATTTATTTTCAACATGATGTTTTATTAATAATTTATCATTCAAAAGATTTAAAAAAATGTATTTTAAAATGAACCCGTTGACTAACGGGATATATGAAATATTTGAAAGATAAAATTTCATTATCATGGAGAATTTGTTTTCATTAGATTTTTTAAAATAATTATAAGATCGATAGAGTACAAAATACACAACACTTTGAGTTATTAACCATGAAATATTATTTTATAAATTTTACAATTATTAATATGTTATTAAATTGTAATTTATAAACACGACTAAATAATTTTTAAAATATATAAAAATTATCAAAACAACACCATATTATTGATTAATTTAAAAAAAATTAACCTCACAGTTTTTTGTAAAGGGATTATATTATTCAATAAATTTTTTTAAAAATAATTAATAATGTTTTTAGGTGAAAATATTATAGTTTTTTTTAAAATATAAATATTTTTTCTATGCTTAAAAAATACCTTTTGGGAATCCAAATCTAAATATTTTATTAATCAAATATATTTAAAATTATAAACATAATGACTTTTCGACGAATAGTGAAAATAATGTTTTTACTGAAAATTGTGTTTAAATTTTAAATATCTAGAATGTAAAATTACATTTTAGATTATTTTTTAAATTGAATTATTAAATTTTTATTTAATATAATCCCATTTTATTTTTTGAAACGAAATTTATACTTATATTTTGTATGGGAACATTTCTTAGTTAAAAGTTTCATTTTCATGTAAAACTATTATTCATCATGATTTTAATGTTTAATTTTAAAATAAATTATACATATTATATGATTGTAATTAATCGAAACAGATTATATATTTATAATCAATGGATAATTTAATTAAATAGGACCTTTATTTTTTATCCAATGTATATATTAACCGTTGTATTTTCTATTACAATAGTAACTGGTAAATTTGGTAATTAAGGGTTTATTATAATATGATATGGACTATAAAACGAACATAAAACAGGCCATTATTTTCTAGGATGAGTCCATATCTTCCATAATTATTATATATTCATTTATTTTCCTTTCCCTCTATTATGGTGTAATTATTTCCATTATAAATTTTTATGCAATGAAAATTAAAAAATGTAACAATTTTTTAATAATTATAAAATTTTAAACATTAGGATAAACATAAGAGACGTTTTTTTATAAATAATAACTTTCAATAAAAATTATATATATTTATAAAAAAAGTATTTTAATTTTTATGTGATATATAATTATCTTAAATTATTACTCAATGCTGACAAAGTAATTATCCAATTAATGTAATCCTTAAATAAATTATAATAAAAATAATAGGACCAATATTATATGAGATAATAAATGTTATCCATGAATATTAAATTTATATATCACAGTTTTGGAATGTAATAAATTATTTTTATCATATTATAAATTGATTTCATGATATAATTATATTTAATGTAATGAATAGTGCTAAAAAGGGACATTAATGATATTTTATAATAAATAATATTAATTTAAATGATATAAAATTACTATATATATTATTCATGAAACAAAATTTCTATTTATAGGATATTATAAACAATAGTTTATTTATTATCCATTTTTTCAATTTAATTAAACTATATTTGCCTGAAAATTTTCACATTCTATATTGACATAACATGTGTGAAAGTGGTTAACAAGGAGTTAAAAAAATATAACTGTATGAACATATATATTTTTCAATAATTTTTATTTTTGTATGTGAATATTAGCAATCCTAATCCTATATTGAAGATAAATTACTTTGGAAAATTTGGTGAAATTATAATTATTTTAGATCAATTTATTATTTTGATGAATTTTAATAACAACCCCTTTTTAAAATGGGAATATATTATACTCATTAATAAACAAATAAAAACAAATTATTTCATCCATTATCATCCCAAATTACATAATGAAATCAACAAAAAATTATAACATCCTTACTGTTTGTATAATAGTTTCACTATTATTCATAATGTGTTAATAAAAAGAGTTTGTCTTAAGAAGTTGTATCATTAATAACTAATTGATGACATTTTATTTATTATTCCAACTCATTATTACAATCGTTTACTATTATTATATAATAGAATATACCTCAATGATATACTAAGATGTTATTATTTTATCTTAATAACATATATCTATATCCATCAACCACCAAATGAAAATGGAATATATCGTTCTTGTTTTTATCGGGCTACTGCCTAATGGATTGAGGTAAAAAAAATTTAATCACTAAGGATGAAATCCTGTTAAAATTATAAAATTAATTTATAAATAAACATATTTTAGCAATTAACTATTTAAAATTTATGAATAAAAAATAATACTAATGTTCAATCATTTCCTTCTACTAAAAAATTATAATGTCGCTCACATGCACATGTGAACTACTATCTCCACAAAGAGATTTGTTTCAATTTTAATCACCACATCACATTGGTTATATATATATATATATTCATTTTTAATTAAATAATATTTTATTATTAACATCTTCATTGTTATATCTTTACTAAATATTATTACCCTGTTTCCATAATAATATATAAAAATTAGAAACGTCACTCAAAACTAAGTATGTCATACCAACTCATTGATTATAAAATATTTAATTTTTTATATCCACTTTTAATTAACTGTTTTGAATGTATAATTGATAAATGAAAACATAATTACTTCATTATCATTTTCTATTATATGAATGAATAATGGTATCCTTGACTGTTGTTAACTTACAAATGCCATTTTGGACATATGAGATGAATATCAACAAAACATTAATTGATGCCTCAATTTACTATATATTTACATATAGGATGGGTGTAAGTGAATTCAAAGGAACTATAAAAATAAAATGGGTTTTATATTTTTTTAATTAATAATATATATTATTTATTCAAAAATATATAGAATATACAAGATTACTCAAACTTGATGTAAGGGAAATTTTTCTATAAACCCCTCATTTTTAAAGATTGTAAATTAATATTTTCTAAATATTCATTAACCATGTCAAATTCCTTATAAATTATTTAATAAAATTTATGATTTATACATCAATGTTTAATAAGGTTCGTTTTTTCATATTGTTATTATTTATATATTTTTTTTTAATATTATTTATATGAATTAAGATAAGTACATTCAAATAGAATTCCATATATCAATATTCCATTAATACTATTTTTTTCATGTCCATATTTTTATATATTAATTAATATATTTTTTAAATGAAAATAAATGAATTATTATGGAAAATTTATTTCTCTATTGGTTTTATTTGAATATATTTCAACTGAAATATTATTTACACAATTTTTTAACATTCATTAGAAAAAAATAAATGGAATGTTCTATTATAATATATGTAGTTAAAATAAACTTTCCCACCACACTAACAATTATTTTTTTGGAAATAAAATTTATGATTTTTTCTTCAATGATAAACCACCTCTCATAGTATTCTTGTTTTTTATTAAATTGGTAATTAAAAATGAAGAAATATTTCAATATCTAGATTTTTTTATAAATGAAAAGAAATTTTTATATGAGTTTAATGCCAATTTTTTTTATTTTATTTGTTAAGATTATGTTATTATTTTGGTAGTTTTTATGATGATGGGTGGTTTATTTATAAACCAATGTTTCATTGTTAGTTTATAAATTATTTTTATGTGGTTGCCTGATATAAAAAGGATGGGTGGGTCTCTGATTCCCATCAAATAAGTTACATAATGATTATGACGGAATATTTATGCCACCTATAAGAGTGATTTAAAGAGTTTCATGATAATTATTTACTAGGTAAGGTACATATTTTATCTATTCCCTTAATGGGGTATTTATTGAATCCTATTATTTATCATGTTATGATAATGATATTTTGTTGTGCTGAAATTATATGTTATAGTGTATTTTTAACAATTATATCTTTTTGAAAAAATAAATATGTGGTTTTCATTATCTTATGTATATATTTATTTACTAATTTTTTACATTAAATTAAATATGAAATTATTTATGAAAATATTTTCACGTAAAAGTATAATTTTTTTGTAAGAAAATATTTGTTTTGGGAAAAAAATTTTTTTTGTGAAATTAATTAATGTTATAGTATTCATTGAATAACAGTTCATATAGTTCATTTTATGTACCTTACTAAAATTTTTATGTTCCTACCATATTTTCAAAAAAACATTAGATGATTAGGGACGAGGATGAGATCAATATGAAAATTGTGAAGATATGTCGAGAAAAGAGAACATTGTTCATAAATTTATGTTTTGGTAAACATTATTTATACTAAAAAAACATCATCCTTTTTATATATAATTTTTCAATATAATAGTTATGACATAAATATCAACAATTTTTAACCATGATTATTCCCATTGAATTTAACAATGTGAATGTTCACTAGATACTAATGATCATGGCATGTTTATGTATGATTCCTTATAGATGATGCTTTATTGACACCTTTTAGATCTGGTGTGTTCTTATTTTTTACATGATGGTATTTAAATGATTATTTATCAGTTCTTGTAATGTTTGGAATTCTTTTTGGGTGTTGTGTTGGAAATGTAAAATTTATGTTATTGTCTATGTTTACAATGTTATATGAATTGTTGATTAGTCTATTTGTAATCATTTTTCTAATTAAGTTACACTATTTTGTGAATTAGATTATTTTTGTATATTGAAATTGGATTATTATAAATGAATGGGTTCATATAGTATTTGTAATGGAATGGTTATTTTAATTTAATTAGGAAATTAAATTATTTATTTGGTTTAAAAAAAATTAATGAGAGAGGTTAATTTAGTATTGTGAATTCAGATGTGTGATAGTAACTTAAAAAAGTGTTAGATAAATAAATTACAAGGGATCCTTATGTACATATGTGTAATTTATAGTTGTATGAATGATCATTTGATTTTTTTGGTAGTTCAATTTTTGGGGTGTTAAAATTTTCTATAATGGAGAAGAACTTTTCAATATGATGTGTTTGACATGTTTTTAGGGGCTATTTTCCGGGGTGTTAATCTATATCATGGACTATGATTTATGGTTTTCAGGGCTTCTAGTGTACAATATTGAAATATATGTATGAGTAACATAGTTATAATGAAATTTAAGGATCCCTGGAATCTATTTTATTTTTCTTTATTTTGAATTGTACTATATAGAATTGTTATATCTATTTTTGGGAAATAAGAACTTTTATGTGGAAAATATAATATGAAAAAAATTTAGATGACTGCAATTATATCCATTGAAATTGGAGATCTTTTTAACCTTATATTTATATATAAATATTTTTTACATATTATGCCATTTATTATATAAAATAATATTTTATTGGGACATTAGTATAATTAAATGATATGGAAAACATGGGTTGGACCATACTGAGCCTATTTATCTAATATAATGCACTAGCGATCAATGATTTGTACACATTTGATTTTCTATTGATGAAGGGAATATCATGGTAACATAGTGAAACATTAAGGTTCATTTTAATTGGGTTTGGGTAGATCATGGTGTGATAATGGTATATATTTCACTTATCACATTGATAAATGGTTACATGTTTTGGTATTCATATTGTCTTTTATAAATATACATTGGTGATGCATTAGATAATTTCAACATATATTTCTACCAAATTTTTTAACGTGGTTAAAGAATGAATTATTCTTTTATATATGATGATTATTTATGTTTTATATATATATATATATATATTAATTCTAAATTATTTCAGTTTAGGATAAATTGTTTAATCTTTTGTTGGATTTCATGACTTGGTGATAGGCACCATCATATATGGGGGGAATTTTCAATTGAATATGAGGAATATTGGGTCATATCCCAGTGATAGGGATCTACCAGGGCCGAATCATTAATTTTTTTAGAGTTCGTTATGCCGAATGTTTCATTGTCTTTGGACATCTGGTAGACAAAGGAAAAGGATTTTTTTGACTGGATCGGTATATTATGCTCAGTTTCTAACTAACCCTTGTGATGAAAAGGCTCATGTTACCAATGGATAATGATAATTTTATCTCATATGTATTGTTTTGTTTTCAATCAATCTTTCATTGTATATTTTATTAGTTTAAACTAAAATTTATACACTTTTATAATTACTTATTAATTTTTATGGTGTGTAAAAACATTCCTCTATAACATATCCCATGAATTCCATATAGGGTTACAATTTGATATGAACCTAGGGGAATCCACCATTATATCAATATTTTAATGAAATTATTAGCGTGGATGTTCATTTTGAGGAATATAATGTAGGATTACATCAAAAAATGAAAATTTTTGTGTATCGTGGAGGTCATGATGACAAACATTGATCTCGAGATTTCCAAAACAAGAAGCTCGTATCCGATAAGGGTACAAATGAAACTCAATAGGTGGTGGAATGGTTTGAAATGATCTATTTGTTCTTAAACTTCATTAAAAAACATGAACCTATCATGATAAATTACCTGATGTTAATTAGATATGGTACTAATTAGAAGTTCAATAATTCCATTATACAGAAATACATAAAGAGGAAATTGTGTTGTATCTATTTTAAGGCCATATACATCCTACAGTTCGTCCTATAGTATTTGGTGAAATAAATGTCTTGTCAGATCATCCATTTTTATTGGGAGACAAATCAGTATTTGAATACACCATTAATTTTTCGATGTTGGTTCCTTTTTCATTGAGGTTGTCCATGAATGATATGTTAATATAATAGAAATACCAGTGGGATTTGTGAAAAACTATCATATTATACTTATATTTAGAGAATATTACTAGAACCATTGATATAGTATAAATGAGTATACGGAATGGATGAATATGGTTATAAGTATTGTATAATATTCAGTATTTATTCCACTAGGAGGGAGTTTCAGTGGAACATATGGAATGAAGTATAAGTGGAATGATATTTTATATAATGGTGTGGGTGGTTCTAAATAGTGTCCCCCTGCAGCATAATCAACAATATCTACAAGTGTTCCCATGACTTCCACTATGTGTGGCTAGATGGATCATGATAATCATACATGTACCACTCTCATGATGTTTTACTTGGCAGGAAGCTCTCGACAACACCTATAATAGTTATATGGGATTTTTATATGGCTTGTTATATTCATGGATCATTGCTTCCAAAGTCCACTATATTTTTTTAGATGCTTCAGACAATACGAGGATCTAGACACGTGCCTCAAGATTGAATCACCAATATAAAGTGGATGAGTTCTCTAGAGAGTTGATATATACCTAAATATAGAGAGAGTTATAAATTTTATGAATATAATATTGTTTCTTATTTTTTTCATACTGCTACCTCACACATGTTTATATCATCAAATATGAATGATGCTCTAAAAATTTCAATAGAGCTCATGTCATTTTTATTGGAAATGTAGAGACCTATAGAAATCAAAAAATCTTAGGGATTTTTAATTCCATTTTACTGATAACATTAAATTTTAATTTGAAAATATTCTTATGGGTGGAGTGAGAGGCATAACAAAATCAACATACCGCAAACTCAAAACCATATGAAATTATAAAAACAATCCATAAACATTTAAATAAGATGATCTCATTACATGATATAATCACTAGTATATAGAGGCTACCTACAAGACGAGATCCCCTTGATGAGATCATCAATGTGACATTACATATTTACCTAATTCTAAATATGTTACTCTACTTTAATTTTTCTCTCATTAATTCCAAGATCCCTGATCTGATATTATCTTCGGATCCAAAAATCATTCACATCATTGAGATCAACATTGATACTACTATCTAAAATTTTATCAGATGACTCTTTTGGGAGATTACTGTTAAATCACTCTTCCAAAATCACATCTTCATATTTATATAGAATCAAAATTCCCTTTATCTATAAACTATATATTTTCCAACATCCACAAAGCCTCAATCCATTAGCACCCTTATAAATTTGTATACTAGGTCAATGATCCTACTCTCTTGAGAATCCTAACATCCAACACCATGACTTGGAATTCACACAACATACATAGCATGCACTTGGGTGACACCATTACAGGGTGTTACGGCAACCTCCCTTGCATATACCTCATATTTTCTGTTCTACATTGATCAAGTGACTAAGATAATTATTTGAATTGACTAGTCATTTCATTGAATTATTAGTATCTTTGTTTTGACTGGAAAAATTCCCAGAAATATTCCTTCCTTTTTTAAATTATTTGATCACTTCTTGATATTCACAAACACCTAGTGGTTGAGTTCACAATCCAAGGATATAATGGAGTCATTATATTTTTTCCTCCACTCAGAATTTACTTCAATCATAGACATGTACTTCATTTTTTCTATTTTGGAATCAATATTTACAAACCATATGAGTCTGCATCATTCACTCATTTCCAATTTTTATATTTAAGACATTTATGGAGAAGTACGGAACATGATAGAACCTACATGGAAAAATTTCCTTGTACATGACTATTAGTAGCATTAAAAGAAAATTTCTACTGCATCACTGGTCCAAAATCTTCTCAAATTCCCAAGGTAGTGCACCCACTGGTGCACTCATTTACCACCTTCATTATTACCTCTCCACTATGATTGAATGTATAAAAATAAACTGAGTGATAATTGGTTGCAACAATAATATATGAACATAATCATACCTCTTCCACATTGTTCATTCTCAACATAGCTCCTTCTATGTCATGTTTCGTCCATATAAGTATATAATTATAAGAAGAACTTGCTATGAGCTCTTGAGGGGTTCTATGATAGCGAGATCTAATTAATGATTGTGTAAGACCATATTTCCGAGAGATATTTAGTTTTTTATATCATTACAGTCATGCCTGATGACATTTCCTATTTTGAAAATCTTCCAATAGTTTTGTAAAATATTTCTAATGTCATCTCAAATGTCATCTAAAGTCTTCCTCTATATAGGGAGGATTAGTAGACAATTTATATTGTGACTAGTAATGATCCATCCTTGATATAATCTAATCATATTGAACCAATATTAATATGGAATATTATCATTTAGTAAACAAATCTCCATAAGAAATGATTTATTCATTCATGTGTTTATAAATTGGAATCCACATACCATATTCTAAAAGGTATTAAGTTACACCTTGTTAGTTTATAGATTATTTGAATTCAAACTAAGAGAATTTTATAAATAAATACATGTTTTTCAATGTGGATAATAATTATGATAAATTAATTATACCAAATTAGTTATTTATGAACAATATTTGGTCAATTTATCATTACCTCATTGTTTTGGAGTCTGATATTTAATCTAATTATTTATTGAGAGGGTATGAACACTATGAGTATATTCTGATTCATTTTATCCTGGGTAATTCCCTTGATGTTGTTTTTAATTTGATGAGTTGTATATTCCATATATATCTTCAATCCTTCATTGTTTCTTCTGTAGATGTTGTCCATGAATATTTTACATTAAAGTATGATCATGTGAATCATATATTTTTTTTTATAAAAATCAGGGGGAAATAGTAGTTTAATGAATATTTATAAATGAGGTATATGGAATAATTAAGTGACTTTATTATGGAATACTACATTTGAGCATGGACTCTCATCTATTCCAATGATGTTAAAGGAATCCTTTTCATGGAAGTAGATGGAAAATGTTTTTAAGAATCATAGAATAATGTGATTTACTATATACTATCAGCGGTTCATAAAGTATTTCATAATATTTCAATAATATTTTATAATTATTACAATTAAAGGAGTGATGTTAACATGGGATCAAAAATGTCATACCTATTTTGATGAGTATAAAACAATTATAACATTGGATATTATTCTATTGATTTTTGTGACTGGTATGAGAAATGAATTTTATTATGATTATTTTGGTGATGGTATATATTTTATATTTTGTATTTGGACTATTTTATGTGTTATAGGTCTTGCATACTAATCATGCATGATAAAACTCATTGCACTAATGATTTGAATATTTCTATAGTAATGAAGGTTTGTAAATGGTGTCGGAAAAATATATTGGATAGGGTTTCGTGATATGTTTTTATCATACGAGTCATAGATAGATTTTTTTTGAAGGGACATGATTGATTTTTAGTGGTGTTCGGTCGAGTAATACATGAAATTCATATATGAAATCACTGACACCATGGGGAAAGGGAAGTTCATTTATTTTGATCATATTAAGAAGATTTAACCACAATATTTTTTGAAATCAAAGTATTAATTAAACATTATTAGACTCTTCATTATGATTTATATGGATATATAGGTTGATGAATCATTTATTTATCTAACTGGTTCCTAGTTATAATAGTCTCTCTTTGATTCTATTGTGTAGTTTCAATAGTTTGATGATGATTGTAGAGGAATCTGGGAAACCATATAAAGAATGTATGTAATACTTTGAAGGTATATCATTTCTAATGGTATTAACCTCTTCATTAATAGATTATCATCACATAATATGTGATGAATTATATCTTGAATGATTTTAATAGATCACTATGGTCTATTCATCCTCTCATTATAATTATTTACTTTGACATTAGAGGGTATTATTGATGAACGATTTTGAAGTGAATCATTGATTATTTTTTGTACCATAGTTACGTCTTCATATAGATATAGGATATTAACTTGAAGCATTATATTTTACACTGTAATATTATTTTATGGTTATTGAAATTGGATGAGGAGCTTTTGGATTATGTTGTTAGATTAAAAAGGACTCCAGAAGGTAAACAATCATTATGGGCAGTTATTAAACAATTGATTACGTCATCCAGTTTTATTCCAGTTAGAGAAAAAACCAAAGACATTGATCTAGGTAAAATTTAAATGTATGATATTTTGATTTTACATAGGATTCCCAATACAATAGTCTTAGAAAATGATAACATTACGAATTTAAAATTATTGAAGAGTCTTTAAGAGGTGATTAAAAAACATTTTCAGTTAAACATAGAAAATCATAAATATATAAATTTTTATAACTTGAATTCTATTTATTTAAAATATGATCTACATAATTCCTAAATAAGGTATTTTAGTGGATTTTTCTATAACTATATAGGAGTGGTTTAATATTCTCATAATTTTAGTTACTAGTAATCAATCAAAATGGATCACTTCATTTCATTATATGGTTTACCAAGAAGGCCAACTATTTTTTTGGAAGATGTGGGATATGCTCCTATATTATGAATAAGCCTCATTGTGGATATGTTGTCAATGAATAATGATATAAATCGGTGCACTTATAATGATTATAGTTGGTTGAAATTATATGGAAGTAGTCATAATTTTTATTTGTACTTTATCATTGATAATTTATTTATCTTCAATTCATATCCACATTAGTTCGCATTCACATCAGGTAATAGGGAAAACTAGATCTGCAAAATTATGGACCTATTTATGTCACTATATGACCTGTAATTGTTGTATATTAGTCACAATATATATAATTGATGAATTTTATTATTCATTTAATAAATATATATCTTAATATAAAATACTATCTGGTTTCTTCTAGTGTTATGTGTTGGAAAGTAATTGAGTTTGATCCAAATATTTTTATTATGGAGTAACCATAAGAGATCATTAATAACCTGGTTAATGTTTTACATTATATGTCTATTTTTTTGGACATAACTGTATCGAACAAAATATTATATTCTAAAGGGACATGGGAGTATGAATCATTAGTGATGGATTTTTAGACACAGAAATTTTCGAGCACTCTTCTCTTATATGACATCGGAAGGTCAAAACATAATATGGTGGTGGTTAAATAACACCTTTATAATATATTTTTGTATTTGGTGTTTATGATAATTTTTATTGGGGTAAAAGTTAATAAGATATTTAACACCTCAAGCTTCAATGATACGCATCTCTTTGAAAAATTCAATAGCTTGTGTTGTACGCAACTCCGAGTTCTATCACACCACAAAAAGAAAACAGGATATTATGAAAAGTAATAACCAATTTTTGATATTTTATAAATTTTATCTTTCAAAATTGACTTCATTTTTGAATTTGGAATATTGAAATTATACTAGGGTGTATTTATGGTATTTTTATGCAAACATTTAGTTTCTCATGAATCGTGAAAAATAGTGAGTTATAGTTTAAAAACAGATTTTTTATTTAAATATTTTTTTAATTTATTTACATTTATTTTAGGAAAAAATAGATAAATAATACATATATATGTTCAATGTAACTCATTGGATTTAATTTATAATTATTTTAGATATATAAAAATTTTATAGAACTTTTCATCGTCATTTACCCTCCTCCTAGGAGTATTTGCAAATTTAAAAAAAAACCTAATTTTGCCGCTTATGTGAGTTGAATTTCAAAACATTTAGAGACATTGTTGATATCAGTAAGTAAAATTTGTTTCAATAAGATTAAAATAGTTTTGTGTGAATAATATCTTTTTTACTTTTATTTACCACAGTTAAAAGTATATAAGGTAATTTAGGGTAAAAATGATATTATTATTACCCTAAAATAAGTCCTAATTCTATTGGATATGTGTAATTAATGCCAAAAAATATCATAATAATTAAATATTATCCTTTACTTCCACTTTGATTAGATTAGGAAATTTATTAATATTTTATTTAAAGAATAGTTAAAATAGTTATAATCAAAGTTTAATAACTAAAATTTCTTTAATATAGGTTTATATATAAAATAATTTTCACTATAAATATTAATTATAAACCTAAATATATTTCATACATAATGGTATTTTATTTATATTTTTTAGACATTAAATAATTTAAATTATTCTTGACACAATTATGATGCAGCAATTACCTAATTAATGGAATATTAAAATAGTTGATATTATAAATATACAAATAAATGTAATTTTAGACTTTTTAATGATTCCACTGATTTTAATGGTTAATATGACATGTTACAAATGTTTAGATGATTTTGTTTTAATTAACAATTTTATTATGTTTTAAATAAAAAACAAATACCCAATAGTATAAAAATTTACATAAAATAGATTTTTTTTAAAATATTATATTATTAATTGATATAATGGTCCTAAAAATATCACGGTTGTCCAAAAGACATATATAATAATATATATGACATTAATGAACCAATTTGTGTTATATTGGTAGTTTAGAGTAGGTTAATTAACAATATTGTGTATGAATTCAAGAAGACGCTCTAAAAGTTAAATTATTTATGTTGGAGTTAAATCTAAATGATATTGATTAAATGGTAACATAAAATTGTCTAATACATATTATTTGAGTTAATTTCGACCCATCCCCACCATATCCTTTACATAAGTCACATTTGAGCAATTATAAACTGATGATGAATTTTTTATGAAATAATATTTTATGTTTTCCTAAGGTGCCCCTCACCCCTCTTATAAAAGGGCACCCCCTTCACTCTAATTAAAACCATAAAATCTATTTGGTGCAGCCAAACCCTACTCAAATACCCTATAAAATATCCTCCATTCATCTTAGAGGACTAAGTTTAGTTAGAAATCCAATCTATGGAGCCATATTGATAAAATCAAAAGGAGGAACCTGAAGAAGAGGTAAATATTTCATCACCTCTTTCAAGTTTCTTTCTTCTTCCACTTCCTCTTTCCTTGTTATTTCCATTATAAAATAATAAATATAGTGTATTCTACATATTTTTATGATATTATAGATATTATACAACCTAATTCATCATTTTATCTATCCCTTTAATGACATGTCACCCTACGTACGTACGTATGGCCTACCGTCTTCACGTCGTGGTATAATTGTTATTCAATACATTACTATTTCGATGGGTATAATAATTATGTGTAATTCATGTAAATAATTAATATAAGATGATAATTATTCTTTATATATTATATAACATCCAATTATATATTATTTTAATATCAAAAGAATGATATTGTCGCTCGAGCGTACGTACTAATTACTGTGTCCACGAACGCGATGAGATTGAATCCCCATCGTATCCATTAATGACTAATTTTATTTTGATGATTAAAACTATTTTTTAAATACTTCACATAATTCTTGATTTGAATACGATTCATCCCATCCATAAAAAATAAGACTCACATAACAAATAATATAAAGGAAAACAAATATGTTAACACCTAAAAGGACAATAATACATAGATATTATTATCAAGGCAATGTTAAAAGATCATATATGATATCATATTAATGTATATGATTCTTCTATAATTTAATAACAATTATTTCTCCATTATACAGGTGGTTAACCTACCTCAACTGAGGAAAAGTACAAGATAATGGTTAATTCTACAATCTCTTCATTATCCGAGGTTTTTTATACATAATTATCTACTAGGACCTCTTTTTCATACACATCTATGTTTCTTAAAAATGTATTTCAAAACAGTCTTACAATATTATAAACATTGGGTTAAAGTCATTTATACCCTTTTTTGACTTTTTATAAGATTTCTATAAAGGAATCCTTCCATCATTTTCCAAACAAGGTCATTTTTTACATTTTCGACAAAATTAAGGTCAGAATGTATTTTTTTAAACTTATATGCCGGGTGCGGCTATTATCTACTATTATAGAATTGTCGAAGCTTCTCTTACAAGTTTATAAAAATAATTTCAAAATAATTGTATTATTTATAATTATATCACTCTTAAATGATTTTAAAATTGAAAGAGATTTGTCTCTAAAAAAAGTTTGTGATTTTATCTATATCAACATCCTTTGATAGGGTTTTATGTTTATTTGAAATTGATTTATTATGATACAAAACAATTAGTTGGGGTTTGTCTTAGCTTTAAGCACCCTGTAATCCTACATGAAAAATGGGGGTTCAAAACCCATGAGGGTTCAAAACCCCTGGGGGTTCAAAACCCCTGGGGGTTCAAAACCAATGGGGGGGAAGGTTACTGTAGTAGTACTGTAACATTACAGTAGCAGCGGTGGTACTGTAGATCAGAAGGTACTGTAGCTGCAGCTGGATGATGTAGCAGTGGCAGGCCACTATAGCAGCGGCGGGTTCTGTAGTAGCCAAGTTACTATTCATAGAATGGGCCTTAGGGAAAAACATGGTCATGCAGGCTATGTAATGGGTTACATGTCCACTGGGCCATCAGGCGTTATAATGGGTCTCCCTCTACCTAGTAAAAAGGGGTCTTTGATTTTATTTAATAATAAAATGAGGCTTTGGCCCCAACCATTCAAAAAATTATGATATAAGACATCCATAATTTATTAAAGATTTTGTGATCTGTTTAACTAAGGATGTGCTATTCGTATACCATACATGGTTTATGGAAGTAAGTATTGACATTTAGTATTCCAGTTTTAATAGGAATGTATATGTTATATTTCATCATTTTCTTATGATGAATGTATTAGACTAGTATGTTCCGGGTTGGGGTCTGGTAAATGTAATCCTTTTGCATTGGGGTCCGGTTAAAGTAGACCCTCTGGGTTGGAGTCCAGTTACAGAGGCTCTCTGGGATAGTGTCTGATTAAAGAGGCTCTCCAGGACGGAGTATAGTTATAGAGGCTCTCCGGGTTGGCGTCTGATTAAAGTGGCTCTCCGGGATAGAGTCCGGTTATAGAGGCTCTCTGGGTTTGGGACTAGTTATAGTTATCCCATAGGTCACGGCACAATACCTTAACTTAGAAATTAATGACTGGTATTATACATTCCCTCATTATGTAAATAATATTGATGGATCATTTGGTCATTCAACTTATAGAATACCCATGATTATGTTTTATTATGGAATTATTTACTCATATCATATTCCTTGCATACAAGTATTAATGATTATTATTGGTAAATTCATGTGGTTTCAATTATTCACCATGCTTAATATTTATGATATCTTATGTTGTATTTCTTTCCCTTACTGAGCTTTTCAGCTCACCCCTTTCTATGTTTTATTTCTCTAATGATTCCCTTAAGTGTATTGTGAGTGATATGCAGGGTTAATCTAATGGAATAATGGAATTCTTAAAGGATTTATCCATGTTGTTTTGTATGTTATAAGGTGTAATGTCACATTCATGTATGTAAACTATTTTCCAATACTCTTAAAATCATCAGTCCATCAGGAAATTATTCGTTGTAATAATTTTTTTATTAAAGTAATGTACCAAATCTAGGCTTATGGGGTCGAGGTGTTATAGTTGGTATCATAGTAAGTTCTGAAATAACCTTGGAAACTAGATTTTGGTCAACTATGCATAGAGCACATATCCCTAAGATGGAATTTTAGGATTAGTATATAAGAACATCCTGGAATATTGGTATTGTATAGATTCTATGAGTTTTAGATGAAATAAATCCCTATATGGATACGATCATGTAGTGGCGGCTCTGGCACAAAGGTACCTAGGGGTAAAACATGAAAATACCGCTTTGAGCTAGACTCGAACGAGAACTGGTGCATGAAAATGGGCCTTGCTATACTCTTGGATACGACACTCCCAGAGGATATGCTTAGGATAATTCTCATTTTCATTTCAATCCATTATGAATGTTTTATGAGTATATACTTCCTCAATGAAAACATTTTTATGATTATGGATTCTATCCATAAACTGCTCAGTTTATGTTTTTCTTTTTTAACAAGTTTTTAATTATGTATTTCTTTTCATAAATTAATCTAGTTTATGCCATTGTTTAGAAATGGCACCTAGTGGAAGTAAGGGAAACATTATCAATTCACGCTCTCCTTGTAAGTATATCCCTATTAAAAAAGATAATTAATGTTGAGTTAGTGATGCAACTGATTATGATCAGCTAATCACCATGCTGGGACAACAAACTCCGGTTTTGAATAATAACCTTACCCATTTGTAGAACCCTAATCTGCATCATGGAGGATCAAATTTAGATCGCTTCATAAGGAAATAATCAAAAACATTCATTGGGGGTAAAAATCTAGTAGTAGCTGAGAAATGGATAAATTCCTCAGAGAAAATATTCCATGCCTTGGTGAGTAGCGAAAGGGAAAAAGTTGTAATGACAGTTTACCGCCTCACGGAGGATTCTGATGAATGGTTGTCATTGATTCAATATACAAATTAATATGAGGAAGTATCGAATATGGATTAGAGGAAGTTTAATGAAATTTTCATTGAAAAAAATTTCCATGTGACCACCGAGCTGATATGGAAGGACAATTAATGATTCTGTGGAAAAATGAGGATAAGAATGTCGCAAAGAATTAAGTTTACTTTACATGGTGATAAATTAATGCTACAGATTATATATGTAACCCAAGAAGTAATATTTACCATTTCTTTGATGGGTTAAATCAATTTCTCCGTCAAGCATTGGTATCGCAATCCTTCCCATCATACGAAGATATAGTCTCATGTGTTGTCAAGATATAAAATGAATTGCCTAGATCTAATGAAAATAATGTAAAGATACAGAAGAATAGAAAGGTGGAGAAAGAGTCATATAATGGGAAAATGGGAAAGGAGAATTTTCCATTATATGATAATTGTGGGAAGAAACACCATAGTACTTGCCTAAACGGATTGGGTGTTTGTTTCAAGTGAGGATAAAATTGACACAAAGCTCATTATTGTAAGGGAAGAAAGAGGTTTTCAATGTTTAATTCTAAAATTGTAGAGAAATGGGTCATTATGAAAATTTATTCCCCAAGCTGCAAGTAAACAAACATCAGAAAAGGCCAGGAGATCAAGGACAAACTTCTGTTGTTACTATAGTTGATGTTTAATAATTAATGTATTTGTGTTTGTTTGGACTCAAGGATTATATTTTGGTTACAAGAATAATGTGATATATATAAGTATTTTACTATAGTACTTGTTTTTTTCATTAAAGTTTTAATATTACTAAGGTAATCATATTTTCAATATGTGACAATAAGAGAAACTATACATTATTTGGGGAATCTAATGTTTCAATTGATTTTGGAATTTAGACACCTTTAACATAGAGTCTAGATAGTGGTATTTTGGATAACTATAATGGATAGAATGGATTATTTTGAACATTGGATTGTATTGTTTATGGTTAAAACATTTCTTCTGATTATTCTTGAAAAAGGACAACATGTTGGTCGGGTGACAACCATTCGTGTCGGACAAACCTGCCTGAATCGAACCCATAACCATAGTGCGACATGCCTTTATTACCTACCGCTATCCTAGAGGAAGTCCCTGGTTATAAAAAAATATATTTCTTTAATTAAATGGTTTGTGTTAAATTTTGGAACCATATACGATTAGAATAAATATAATATTTTTTTGGGTTCTATTATCTTTTGGAGTGAAAAATGAGTTTGTGGTAGGAATTAGTTGAAGGAAGAAACTCTATTTGTCAGGTATATATATATATATATATATTTATTATTCTATGAATAAATTAATTCTTTAACATTAGAGAAGGGATATTAAAACCAATAATTTGTTATCCTAATACCTTTTTTGTTAAACTGTTGATATTTTAAATCGTCGTAGATTGATGTATTTGAGGACCTAAATTTTACACTTTTGTGTGCTTGATAACCTCAATAATGTAGGATCGAAATAATGATGTAGTTGATCAATATACAAGAGGGGTGGGGGTGAATTGTACACTTTAAAAATTCCTTTGGAACCTTTAATGTTGGTTACGAATAACTATGTTTTCCTTAAAAAAATGAAAGAACTATGTTTAACAAAGTTAAACTAAACAAATTCACAACACCTCTAACACCAAATGAAAAATTGGGATTTGGAATTATGTTATAAACATCAAGACCTTTTTGCTTTCTTAAATCTTGAAAGAGATTCTGAATGAAGGTTCCGGAAATATGGATCCGGAAATTGAAACTCAACTAAAAATTACAATATGAGATTCCACCTTAAAGTGTATAGAATCTAAATGGAACATAGTACAAGTTGGTAAGTATAAGAAAGTAATACTTTCCTTACAATACAATGTACATCGGAAACCAACAAGTAGTAAAACTACATGTAACATGATATAAGCCTTTTTTATCCCAAAGAGAAGGGTATCCAACAACCTTGGATAAATGACTCTTGATTTATAATTTCATGCAAGACTTTCTTACCCACACCTGGGTAATCCCTCGAGACGATTATCAGAATCTCTGTCTTGCTATCCCCACAAGCCCTTAACTTTAAGGTAGTTGGAAACCTCTTTCTTCCTCAGCAAGGATGCACTCGAACTTCAAGGTAGTCGGCACCTCTGTCTTCCTATCCCAGGAAGTCCTCGAATTTAATCACCAAGATTCAGAGTCGCATGAAGCTTTGAGAGTTAATAAGAGCCTCTCTCTCTTGAAATCACTACAACTGCATGTGTGATAAAATGTCGAAGAAGTTATCAGTCATCAGTCTTTGCTATTTCAAATGAGCTCTTATTTATAGGCAAGGTCGGACTCCTTTCAAACGGTCATATTTTCCATAAAAATCAGAGGGACATGTACATGTGTAACTTAACCAACAGTTAGTTCATAACAGAATAGATGACATCGTTTTATAACAAAAAAATAATAACAGATTGTATGGCAAAGTTTTAAGTTTAACACAAAGGTTCAGAGTGAAGGTTCGGAGTGTAAAAAAAATGTCAACGAGTAGTCAAATTATGAAAGTGTAAGAAAAATGAAAGTTCAGAGTCTAACCAATAATATTCGGAGTCTAAATAAATTCGGAGTGTATAAAGAAAAGATGATCATATTCTGTTTAATAGGTGGATTCTAAATGAGAATTTGGAATTAGAATTCGTAATGAGATTTCATCATCAGAATTCGAAATGAGAAATTGATGTCGAATTTCATGAGAATTTGTATCCAGAATTCGGAGTATAACTTTATCAGAGTTCGTATCCAGAATTCAGAATGACACATCATTACTGTTCTCATCTGGAATTCGGAGTGAATCTTCATTACAGTTCTCATCCAGAATTCATAACCTAAAACAGAATGCTTCAGATCAAAGTTTCAAATGATTCCTAGAATATATAAATGAATCCTAATCTTATACTTATGAATATATGGATGAAAATATGATAAGGATAATTTTTCATACACAAGCGATTTTCCTTATAAAATAAAATTTTCTTTATAAAAGCAATTTTCCTTATAAAACGATTTTCCTTAAAGAGAAGCTATTTCTGATTTTCAAAACAAGACGGAATGGAAAAGTCATAAGAAAAACCTTATTGACTCAATAATCTCCCCCTTTTTGGAAAACACTGACATCCTTATGAAAAATAAATTCTAAGAAGAATGAAAACATAAAGTCTTATCTCCCTTTGCTTTATGGATGTTGATGAATACGACTAACTCCCCCTTAGGCTTTGAAACTCTAAGGATCGTATTCTAGATTTTCAAAATGATATTTCATTAATAATAAGAAAGTCTTTTTAATGAAAAACTCCCCCTTAGATAAACTCTGTTAGAGTTTGTTTTCTTTCTCACCCTTCGTTAAGATTAATTTTGCCCTTTATTAGGGTTCTTTTCCTTCTCCATCTTTATTATTTTAAAAATTAATTTGAGAGAATGGAAAATATAACAAAGTACCTGAAAAGATTAGTAGCAACAACAAAAGAGACAACCAAGAACTATTTCCATTAAGTTTTAATGTTCAACAAAAAATAAATTTAGATACAACAAAAGATATGATCTGACTATTTTGGATCTTTTTCCTTCACCATGAGACCCTTAAGAATAATATTTATTTTCTTCAAGAATTTATGGTCTTCCTCGGCTTACTTCTCCAACACAACAATTCTCACACATTGAGCTTCAATATTTTCTTCCAGGTCTTGAATCTTTTCTTCCTGAGCCTGAAGCTTTTCTTCCCGAGCCTTCAAGATTTGTTCTTTATTTAAAATCTTTTCTTCAAACTCAATCCGATGATCTCTTTCATACTTCCAGTTTTGAGAAACAGAATTCAGCTTCCCATTCAGATCACTGACTTCTTGAATCCGAAAATTCTTTTTAACTATCAACTTTTCTTTCAAAGTATGAAGTAAGTTCATTTATATTCCAGTCTTCTATCTCAAAGGCATCCTTCACATTATCTTTTAATTCATCAAAGAGCCTCATCTCTTCTACAGTTTTCCTCGACCAATTTTTAATTATTTTGAAAGATCTTCTGTGGGCTCCAAAGCTGACAATGAATGTTTTGAACTAAGCTTCAATATCAAAACATTTGTCCATAACCATGGATACAAAGTCTGTTTTTTGATTCAAAGCATTTTGGAGCATCCGGTATCTTGATTCAATACTTGAAAAAGTCAGAATAGTACACACCAACATCTTTAATGACTGAAAAACAAAGTCATGCCCCAATGAAGATGACTCTGAATCTGATACTTTTATTGTATAATTTTCTTCTTCAAAATGATCAAACTTTTTCTTAGAAGAAACACCAACTTCCCTTCTCTTTACAACCACTGAGCTCGGGGTATCAACAATAAGTTGTTTTCCCTTGTACTTTTTTGGAATGGAGTCCTGTTCCAGTGTTCTCTTTTCACTTTCATACACTTGAACAACATTGTCTTCATCATCAGAAACTTTTTTAGCACCATCCTCTAAATTTTCCATTTGAGAAATATCATGTAGATGTTGTTCTTCCTCTGCATGATAAGCTACTTCTTCTTCTACTTTCCCCTCATCCTTCCCTGGAGTGACTAATTTAGATGATTCATATTCTGAAGTTCAGAGCGACAAATGTTCCGAAGGTGTCCCTTATAATCATCTACTTGCTTAAAAACATCACCAGTCTCACCACTTCCTTCAGAAACTGCTTCAACCTCTTCTACATGCTCAATCTGCTCAACATGATTAACAACTATCTATTTTGGAGAGACAAAGATTCTTCCTGGAGTCTCAGGTAGAGATTTCAATGAAAAAGATCTGGGAACATGAATATTTATGAAGGCCATCTCAGTAAACTGTAACAATGTCTTAACCACCTCAGCTTCATACATCTTTTTCTTGAGATTATTTTCTTTCGCTTGTTTTTCTAGCTCATCTATTGTTCTTTCATTCAAGGCCTTAGCCTCCACAGGATCCAAGCCAAACTTAGGCTCCCCTTTCACTCTCTTCCCTTTGATTCCCTCCACATAGAAACTACCTCATCAGGGTAATATTTCTTCTTTTTCGGTTTAGGAGGTGAGGAATTAATTTCCTTAGATTTTGGATTCTCTGCTTCAACTAAAACATCCTTCAACTTTCTCTTATTCACTGTTTTAGAAGATTCAGGTTCAGCAACTTTTGGAACCTCTTCTTCATAAGCAGGAAAATCAATAAACTGACCAGTCTTCTTGTCGAAGGCTACATCCATCCTTTTGAGAGTACCATAACTCACCAACATAATCTTACAAACTCTTGTATTAGTCTTGCAAGCCTCCTTGAAAGACTCAAGGAACCGAACTATCAATTTTGAGAGGATTGCTGGATACATTATGATCTGAGCTCTCAAATTCCATTTCTTATCATTCTTAAGGGTAATAAGAATGTGTTTCATCAGATTAAACATCATCAGATTTATCATAAAATCTAGAATATAGATCTCACTCTTATTCAAACTATCTTTGTCACCATTTCTCGGTACGATAAGGCCCCGTACCCATAATTCTGGAATCTAGAAATTTGTAGACAGATAAGAAATCTTCGAAGCATTATCATCTGTCAGTCTAAGAGTTTCCAAATCCATTTCCTTGTCGAAGCTTCCCTTTGAATCCGTAAAAACATGAGAAATGAACGTGACTTCTCCTTCATTTTTCAGCCCTACCCAGCTGGATGCCCTGGTATAAGAAATCATATTAGTCTTCCTATAATACTTAAAAGATAATTTTTCCCTGCCATCTTCCTTAGAGAAGGACCATGTCTCATAGAATTCTATAAGAAAATCCTAATAAAATTCATCTTGATTTCCGGGCTCGGACACAACAACATCATCTCATCCGTTAAGCTTAATGTTCTTGGATATAATAGAATCATACTTGTTAAATAAATCAAGATGAACTAACATTTCTCTATATACTAACCACTTCGAAATCGTCTTAGAGGAAGACATGTCTTGAGAAGCTACTTCCACAGTCATTCAGATCTGAATACCTCTGAGAAGTTTGGAACGGAGATTGCTGCAGTTCGGAATGGTCTTAAAACAGAGAGGCAGAGATTCGGGACGTTGGAGCTTGAAAACCGATGTGGGACAACCATTTGGGGTAACCATTATATAGGAAACGAAAATATGGTTCAACTTCCTCGGTTGATCGAACGATTGTGAAAAGCTGAGATCAGATCTGATGTTTGAAAAACAATTCTAAAGAAAACTTGAATATGATATTTTGAGTTTTTTATTAAAACAATGATTTAAGAAAAACTATAATCCGAAAACAAAATATATGAAAATATCAGCAAGTAAAGTATGATTACGAAAACTTGAGTAAGGAAATCATACCTTTCAGATTTGCTTAGGAGGATTATTCGTAATGGGTAATAATCTTTTTGAAGAAAATTTTAAAAAAAAACTTTATTACTATGAAAAGACATAGTTCAAAATAATCACTATGAAAAACTCAAAAAAGACAATGAAAAATCATTACAAGATTTTCAGCATGAGTTTGAAATCAAAAAACTCATTATGAAATTCTCGGTACGAAAATATCGTTATGGAAATACCATTACAAATTTTTCCATTCCGGAAGTGTTATATACAAACAGATCCATTCTAGAAATTTCAGTTCCGGAAATTCCCATTCCGGAATTTTATTTCCAAAATTTTTTAAAAACTATCTTTGAAAAAATTTAATTACTCTAACAATCAAATGTACTCCCCCTGTTTAAATAGAGTTTATTACTGTAAGGTGATTTTTTCAACAGAAAGTTAATTAAGAAATATTACCTTATGGTTATCTTTCCTAACTTTTGTTTAATTTATTCAAATCTATCAAAAGGCAATGATTTTGTGAAAATATCAGCAAGTTCATCATGCGTTCCGATAAACTGAAGAATTATATCTCCTTTTAATGTGTGATCCCTAAGAAAGTGATGCCTAATATCTACGTGTTTTGCACGAGAGTGATGTGCATGGTTCTTACTTAGGGAAATGGAACTTGTGTTATCACACAAAATTTGAGTTTTAGTAAAACTGAATCCATAGTCTATGAGTGTGTGTTGCATCCACAACACTTGAGCACAACAACTTTCCATCTGCTACATATTCGGCTTCAATAGTGGAAAGTGATACATAATGTTGATTCTTGCAAGACCAAGAAACTAACGAATCTCCAAAGAAATGACAAGTTCTGGATGTACTTTTTCTATCCATTCTACATCCACCAAAGTCAACATCAGAAAATCTTTTTAGAACAAAATCATTTCCAGAATTATAAAATAATACAAAATCCATGGTTCCCTTAAGGTAGCGAAAAATCATTTTTACTGCATTTAAGTGATATTCCTTAGGATTGGATTGATATCTTACACATAAGCATACTGGGAACATTATGTTTGGTCAAATAGCTCTTAAATAAAGTAAAATTCCTATCATACCTATAAAATATGTTTGATCTACTGGTTTCCCAGCTTCATCAAGATCAAAAGTGTTTGAGGTACCAATGGGAGTACTTATACTATTAGTGTTTTCATTACCATACTTATTTTTAAGATCATTAATATAATTTTGTTGAGATATGTAGGTTCCTTCTGGTTTTTGAGAAATTTGAAAATGAAGGAAAAAGGATAACTAACCCATCATACTCATTTCAAACTCATATTTCAATAGACTTTCAAAAGAGTCGGTTAATGATTGCTGAGTTGAACCAAATATGATGTCATCAACATAAATTTGAACAATGAAATTTTTTTTCTTGTCATTCATTATAAAAAGGGTTGGATCTACATTTCCATTAACATAATTATTTTGAAGAAAAAATCTAGTGAGTCTATCATACCATGCTTGTGGGGATTTTTTAAGGCCATACAGAGCTTTGGTAAGTCTAATAACATAATCAGGATGTTTTGTTTCTTCAAAGCCATAAGGTTGTTCCACAAAAACATCCTCTTGAACATAACAGTTAAAAAAGCACATTTCACCTCCATTTGAAAAACATTAAAATTAATGAATGCTACAAAGGGAAGTAGAATATGGATAGATTCAATTCTAGCTACAGGAGAATATGTTTCTTCATAGTCTATTCCCTTTTGCGGATTATAGCCTTTAGCAACAAGTATAGCTTTATTTTTTACTATGACTCCATGTTCATCACATTTATTCCTGAAAACCCATTTTAATTCAACAACAGAATTTTCCTTAGGTATTTCAACCAAAGTCTAGACATTATTCATTTCAAATTAATTTATTTCATCTTGCATTTCTTTGATCCAATCATCATCACCTAAAGCTTCATTAGTGATTTTTGGTTCTAATTGGGAATGAAATGCTAGATGTTATACTTCATATCTTAAGGAACTTTTAGTCCTTACAGGTTGATTTACATCACCAATGATACTATCACTGGGATGATTCTTAAGAAACACCTGATTTGGGTTTTGAAAAGCCTGTTCATCAACATAGGGTAGAATGTCTTCTGGGGTAAATGTTTCAGAAGTATCTTCATGAACATTTTCCATATCAGAATGTTCTTCTATCAAAGGTTGATAATCAGTTTTTGAAAATGCATCTGAGGATGTAGGCTGGGATGGTTTGAAAAAAAAATTGATCAGACTCATCTAATTTTACATGTACTTTTTCTTAAACAGTACAAGCATTTTTATTAAAAACTCTATAAGCCTTAGAGGATGTGGAATAACCTAAGAAAATTCCTTCCTATTATTTTGGTGTGAATTTATTAAGGTTATCTTTAATATTCAGAATGAACACTTTGCAACCAAAATCCTTGAAGTATGATAGTCTCTCGTTTCTACCATTCCATAACTCATAAGGAGTTTTATTAAGAAAAGATCTAATCAAAACTCGATTTATAGTATAGAAAGTAGTACTTACTGTTTCAGCCTAGAAATGTATAGCTATAGAATATTAACTCAACATGGTTCTAGTTATTTCTTGATGAATTATATTTCTTCTCTCAACTACACCATTTTGTTGAGGAGTTCTAGGTGATGAAAAATTGTGAGTAATACCTTTTCTACTACAAAAATTTTCAAAATCTGAATTTTGAAATTCTCCTCCATGATCACTATGAATAGTTTTCAATTGAAGGGTTTTCTCATTTTTAATTTGAGCTTTAAAACATTTTAAATAAGAAAAAGCTTCGGACTTCATTGCTAGAAAATAAACCCAAGTAAATCTGGTGTATTAATCAACTAGAACAAACACATAGTATTTGCCTCCAATACTTCCATTTTGTGTTGGACCATAAATATCCATGTGCACTAAATATAATGCATCAGTTGTTGAGACTTCACCGATTGATTTAAAACTAGATTTATGTTGCGTTCAATATTGAAAAGGATTATAATCTTTAGAAGAATCAAATCTATGCTCCGGTAGATCCTTACCTAGTTTCTTCTTAGAGAGTTTACATATGTTTCTATGGTTATAATTACCTAGTATTCTATGCCATAACCAGGAATGATCTTCCATTGCACTTAGGCAAGGTAAATCATGGATCCTGGGGTCTTCTAAATTTAAGGTGTAAACATTTTCATTCCTATTGGCTGAGAAAATAAATTCAACCTTGGAATTGTGAACTAAGCAATTATCATTCCTAAAATTCACAAGGTAACCTTCATCACATAATTGACTTATGCTAGTGAGGTTGTGCTTAATACCCATAACAAAACGAACATTTAAAATCAAGGTTTTACCTAGAAGAACAATATTACCAATACCAACAATCTTTCCCTTAGCATTATCTCCGAAAGTTACCTTTCCACCATTCGTTTTTATAATATTTTCAAAATAGATTTTGTTACCAGTCATGTGCCGAGAACATCCACTATCCAAGTACCATGTATTGTTGCTGGTACTCTCTTTATTTTCCTGAAATTAAGAAGAGAATTAGACATTCGAAATCCAAACATGTTTGGATCCGATATTTCTAGATAACAAAATTTTAGGTACCCACATCTTCTTAGAGAAATAAGCTTTGTGAAATCCTAGTGATTGGGTTTCGATTAAGGAACAATTCATTGCCCAGTGACCACCACATGGACACTTGGTACAAAATGTGGCACTTTGAGGAACAAAATAATTGTTATTAAAAATTGGTTTAACATGGGTATAACCAAACCCATATTTATTTCTTAAAGGTCGTATTTGGGAATACATTTTATCAAAATTTTCCATACCATGGGTAAAATTTGATAAACACTTATTTAAGGAAAAAAATTTGGACATGAATTTTATAAAAAAGTTTTTATCGTCAAAAACATTAGTTTTAGAACTAGAGCTAGGCTCAAAAACAATTTTCTCAGAAATTACTTTTTCTAACACTTTAGAAAGGTGGTTCTTCTAAGAACTTACTTCCTCAAGATTTTTTGAAATACATTCAAAATCATCATTTTTCTAATCAAGATATTTAGAAAGATTTGATATCTCTTTTGTAAGAATAGAAATCATAGAGTTTGCATTATCATGTTTTTTATTGAGTTTGGAATTCTCAATTTCAAGAAGTTCAGAAAACCTAGAAACTTCTTCATAAATAGGTAAAGTATTTTCTTAGCAGAAGATGATTTTTCATCAGAAGATTTACAGTACATTCTATCATTGGAATTTAAAGATACTTTGGTCAATGATTCATCATTTCGTACCTTTTCCATAAAACAATGATTGTCAATCAGTTGTATGGATATAAGACCATGATTCTTCTATCATGAAGATTCATAATAAGAAGATTCATCTGAAGAGTCACCACCACTGGCACTGAAGGTGTCATTAGCTTTCAGTAATTTCTTAGCTTTGGCATTGTAATACTTCTTTCTGTTCCTGTCTGAATGCCTTTCTTTCCTTTCTTTATTTTTGAGCAAAGGGAAATCTGGTCTAATATGCCCATCTCTCTTGCATTCATAACAAGTAACTTCTCCATCATTCTTATATTTCCTATCCTTTTTCTTATACATGGATTAGAAATTTCTACGGCCAACTATCTTATTCATCCTTCGAGCAAGATTTGCAAACTCATTTTCAGAGACTTCAATCTCACTAGATTCGGATTGGAAAATAACTTTCTTAGACTAGGCTCTGGTTACTCTCTCAGGAGTCGTAGCTTTCATTTGATTTGATGTTGTTGTAAAAGCAATAGTACCATTTCCATTTTTCTTTTTGATATTTTCAGCATCTCTCTTCATTCTAGTTTCATGTTGTAAAAGAGTTCCAAATAACTCATCAAGATAAATTTGAGTGACCTTCCTGTTCTCATCTATAGCAGTTCTCTTGGATTCCCATTCATTGGGCATAATATCAATTATCTTATCCACAAGTGCTTCATCATATAACCCTTTCTCTCCCATAGACTGTAAACAATTGATGATAGTCATAAATCTCTGTTGAACATTACAAATTGGTTCACCATATGGAAAATTGAATCCATGTAATTCAGCTCTAAGCATAGTTCTCCTAGTTTCATCATTTATAAGTTCCAAAGTGTGTAACCTCTAACTTCTTTCAGAGACAATTAGCTGATTCACATGAAGAAATTGGGCTATATATATTTCTATTCATTGAACATAGTAATGTATTGCGTACCTTATAACTGAGTTGATACTCTTTCTTTTCCTGGTTAGTGAAAGTTCTAACTTCCTTGACAAGAATTTTATAATCACCAGTAAGAATAATGATGTTTTCCACTCCAGTGTTGATAAAAAAAGTCTTCATTCGATATCTCCAGTACTCATAGTCATTACCATCAAAGCATGGTGGTCTTGTAGGATTTAGATTATCATTGGAACCAACAATAATTCCCGCCATTCTTAAAATAACCCTCAACACACAAACATATTAGTAGAAAAAGATCGTAATCACAATGTACGGAATGAGAATGTTCGGAATGAGAAAAATTGGAATGATAAAGTGAGAAAGAAAAAATATACGTGAGTTCAAGTATTTTAGAATCCTCCTCTGATACCAATTGTTGGATCGAAATAATGATGTAGATGCTCAATATACAAGAGGGGGGGTGAATTGTACACATTAAAAATTCCTTTGGAACCTTTAATATAGGTTACGAATAACTATGTTTTCCTTAATCAAAGGAAAGAATATGTTTAACAAAGTTAAACTAATAAAATTCACAACACCTTCTACACCAAATGAAAACTTGGGATAAGGAATGAAGTTATAAACATCAAGTCCTTTGTGCTTGCTTAAATCTGGAAAGACATTCCAAAAGTAGGTTCCGGAAATATGGATCCGGAAATCGAAACATAACAAAAAATTACAATATGATATTCTACCTTTAAGCATATAGAATCTAAATGGAACAGAGTTCATGTTGGGAAGTATAAGGATGTTATACATTCTGTACAATACAATGTGCAGCGAAAACCAACATGTAGTAAAACTACAAGTAACAAGATATATGTCTTTTTAACCCAAAAAGAAGGGTATCGAACAACCTTGGATAAAGGTATCTTGATTTATTAATTCAAGCAAGTCTGTCTTACCCACACTAGGGTAAGCCCTCAATACGAATATCAGAATCTCTGTCTTGCTATCCCTGCAAGCCCTCAACTTTATGGTATTTGGAAACCTCTATCTTCCTCAACAAGGAAGCCCTCGAACTTCAAGGTAGTCGCCACCTCTGTCTTCCTATCCCCGGAAGACCTCGAAATGTAATCACCAACATTCGGAGTCGCACGATGCTTTGAGAGCTAATAAAAGAGTCTCTCTATAGAAATCACTTCAACAACATTTCTGAACAAATGTTGAAGAAGTTATCAGTCTTTAGTCTCGAGCTCTTTCAAATGAGGTCCTATTTATAGGCAAGGTCGACCTCCTTTCAAACGGTCATATTTTCCTTAAAAATCGGAGGGACCTGTACACGTGTAACTTAACCAAAGTTTATTATATAACATAATAGACGAAATCGTTTTATTACAAAACATGTATAAAAGAATGTACGACAACCTTTTATGTTCAACACAAAAGTTCGGAGTGAAGGTTCAGAGTGTAAACAAAATGTCAACAAGTAGAAAAATTATGAAAGTGTAAGAAAAATGAAAGTTCGGAGTCTAACCAATAATATTCAGAGTCTAAATAAATTCAGATTGTATAATGAAAAGATGATCAAATTCTGTTTAATAGGTGAATTCGGAATGAGAATTCGAAATGAGAATTCGTCATCCGAATTCGTAATGAGAAATCGATGTTGAATTTCATGAGAATCTGTATCCAGAATTCGGAGTAGAACTTTATTAGAGTACGTATCAGGAATTCAGAATGAAACTACATTACAGTTCTCATCTGGAATTCAGAGTGAAACATCATTACAGTTCTCATCTAGAATTCGGAACCTAAAACTGAATGCTTCATATCAAAGTTTCAAACGATTCCGTGAATATAGAAATGAATCTGAATCTTATACATATGAATATATGGATGAAAATATGATAAGGATAATTTTTCTTACAAAAGTGATTTTCCTTATAAAATAAACTTTCCATATAAAATCAATTTTCCTTATAAAATGATTTTCCTTAAATATAAAATGTTTGTGATTTTCAAAACATGAAGGAATGGAAAATTCATAAGGAAAACCTTATTGACTCAAAAAATAAATCCCTATAAATATTTATGTTTTCCTCTAATTATGCGTCTATAATTTCCACCAATGTTCTCTTATTAAAAACCCAAATTTTGTGGTGACTTTCTCATTTCCCTTTCCCCTTATTAAAACTGAATTTTTTTAACCCTATTTCAGATGTGGGTTTTCCATAAATGTATTTTCTATTTTCAACCTTTTATTTTCAAAAAACAATTTCAAATTGTGAGGATGAAATTTATTATATGAGGGGAGTATATAACACCCCAAGCTTCCATGGTTCTATTCTCATTAAATAATACATTATCATATGTTGTACGCAAATCCATGTTCTAATACACCACAAATATAAACTACTCGTTATGAATAGTAATACCCAATTTTTAAAATTTTATAAAATTTATCATTCAAATTGGACTTAATTTTTTCATTCAGAATATCGAAATTATCCTTGGGTCAATTTATGGTATTTAATGGAAAACATTCAATTTTTTATGAATTGTGAAAAACACATAGTTATAGTTTAACACCCGAATTTTTATTTAAATAATTATTTATTTTATTTAAATTTATTTTAGACCAAAATAGATACATAAAACCGATATATGTTCAGTGTAATTCATTGGAGTCAATTTATAAAAATTTTAGATATATAAAAATGTTTATATAACATTTCATCATCCTTCACCCACCTCTTAGAAACATTTTCAAATTTACATATAACATAAATTTACCTCTTCTGTGAGTTGAATTTCAAAAATATGAGAGACACGGTTGATATCATTAAGTAAAATTTGGTTCAATAAGAAGAAAATAATTTTTGGTGAATTGTATATTTTTTACTTTTATTTACCACAGTTAAAAATAAATAGGGAAATTAAAGGTAAAAATGATATTATTAGTACCCTAAAAAATTTCCTAATTATATTGGAAAAGTTTAATTCGACCAAAAAGAACATTTGGAATAAAATATGATTTTTTAGGTCCACTTAGATTAGATTAGGAAATTTATAAATATTTTATTTAAAGAATAGTTAAAATAATTATAATTAATTTTTAATAACTAATTTTTTTTAATGTAGGGTTATGCATAAATTAAATTCGACTATAAATAATAATTAAAAAGATAAAAATATTTCCTAAATAATGGTATTTTATTTATATTTTTTAGACATTATATAATTTAAATTATATATGACACAATGAGGATGTAGTAATTACCTAGTTAAATGATTATTAAAATAATTGATATTATAAATATTCAAATAAATGTGATTTGAGACTTTTTATTAATTAAAATAATTTTATTGGTTAATATGACATGTTAGGATTGGTTAGATGAATTTTTTGAAGTAATAATGCTATTATTATTAAAACAAAAAGAAATACCAAAAAGTGTAAAAATTGGCATGAAATAGTTTTAAATCAAATATTATATTATCAATTAATATAAAAGTCCTAAAAATCTAAGGGTCAGTTTAATGACTTATATAATAATACATATGACATTAATGAACCAATTGGTGATTGATTGTTAGTTTATAGTATGTTTATTAACCACATAGTTTAAGAATACAACAAGACACAGTAAAAGATAAATTATTTAACTTAGAGTTAAATAAACATGATAAGTTTAAAATGGTAAATAAACTTGTATAAAAACTATTTTTTTAAATTATTTCGACCCTTACCCAACCATGTCTTGAAATAATTCACTTTGGAGCCATTATAATCCAAATATGCATTTATTATAAAATAATATTTTATTTCATTCTTATGGTGCCTCTCACCCCTCTTATAAAAGGGCACTCCACCTTCTCTATAATTAACACCAAAAAATCCATTTGGATCACCCAAAACCTACCTAAATACCCTCTCAAATATCCTACCTTCATTCTAGAGGAATTCCTTTATTCAGAAAGCCAATCTATGGATCTATTTTGATGAAATCAAAAGGAAGAACCCGAAGAAGAGGTAAATATTTCATCACCTCATTCAAGATCCTTTTTTCTTCCACTTCCTCTTTCTTTTTTGTTTCCATTATAAAATAATAACTACATTATATTCTATATACTATGATTTTATTACAAATTTGGTACAAACAAAGTCATTATTCTAACCATCCCTTGAATTACATGTAACCAAACGTGCGTACATATGACTTATCGTCTCCATGTCGTGGTGTAACTGTTATTCAATATATTATTATTTTTATGGGAATAATAATGATGTGTAATTCATTTAAATATTAAATATTACATAATAATGATTCCCTATATATGATATACCATACAATTATATATTATTTTAATATCAAAAAATTATATTGTCCCTCGTGCATACATATGGATTACAGTCTCCAAGAACGCGATGAGGATAATCCCCATCGTAACCATCAATGACTAATTATCATTTGACGATTAAGAATAATGAATAAAGACATGATATCATTTTTTATATGAATATTTTACATCCCATCCATAACAAATATGACTCACATGACAAATAATATAAAGGAAAACGAATCTGTTAACACCAGAAACGACGATAATACTAAGATATTTTTAACAAATAAATGTGAAAAAATCGTATTTGATATCATATTAATGTATATAATTTTTAAATAATTTAATAACTACTATTTCACCATTATACAGGATGTTAACCTACCATCGACCAAGGAAAAGTACAAGGTAATGTTTATTTTTACAATCTCTTCATTATCGGAGGTTGTTTATACGTAATTATCTACTAAGACCTCTTTATCATCCACATATATGTTTCTTAAAAAAGTATTTCAAAAAATTCATACTATTTTATAGAATATGAGTTAAAGTCATTTATAACCTTGTTTGAAATTTTATAAGATTTTTATAAAGGAATCTTTCCGTCGTTTTCCAAATAAATTCATTTTTAACCTTTTCGACAAAATTAATATATGAATTTTTATAACTTATACAGTGGGAGAATCTATTTTCACCCATTATAAAATCATCAAATCATCACATACAATCTTATAAGAATATTTTAAAAATAATTGTTTCTTTATAATTATGTTACTCTTAAATTATTTCAATGTAGAAGGAGATATTTCTCAAAAAAGGTTTTATTTCAACTATGTAAACATCCTTTGATAGACTTTATGTTTATTTCAAGTTGATTTATTATGATACAAAACATCCTTATTTTATTGAAGGCTTTGGGATATTATTATCTATGGATGTGCTATTCATATACCATTCATGGATTATAGTTAAAGTATTGACATTTCATATACTAGTTTTAATATGAATGTTTATGTTATATTTCAACCTTCTCTTATGAGGAATGTATAGGACTAGTATATTCCGGGTTGGGGACTGGTAAAAGTAAGCCCTTCGGGATAGGTTTCAGTTACAATAGACAATCCGGGTTGGTGTCTGGTTACAGAGGCTCTTCGAGATGGAGTCTGGTTATAGAGGCTCTCCGGGATGGTGTCCAATTGTAGAGGAACTCTGGGTTGGAGTTTGGTTATAGAGGTACTACATTATGACGTACTGTTACAGAGGGTCTCCTTGTTTGGATCTGTTTACAGTTATCCCTTGGTCCTGGTATAAGGCCTTGACACATAAATTTAATTCTGGTTTAATACATTACCTCATTATGAAAATAATAATGATGTTTCATGTGGTCATTCTTCTAGTAAAATACTAATGATTATGTTTTATTATGGCCTTATTTACTTAGATTATATTCCTACGAAAATAGTATTGATTTTTATTATTGGTAAAGGCATGTGGTTTCAATTATTCACCATGAATAATATTTATGTTATCTTCTGCTTTACTGCATACCCTTACTGAGGGTTTCAGATCACCCCTTTTTATGTTTTATTTTTCCTAGAATTACAAGAAGTGTATAGTGATTGATATGCAGGGTTAAGCTAACTGAATAATGGTTTTCATAATGGATTTATTTAAGTTTTTTGTTATGTTATAATGTAATGAACCGTAAATATCATGGAAAACTTTTTCATAAAATTTTTGGGATTTTACGAGTACGCAGTTTTTAACGGCACCTGATTCCGAGGCCCGCTGTTCCCGGAATCAATTTCTAAATTTTTGATCAGGTACATTTAGTGGACGAATGAGCGGGTTTTTATATCTTTTGAAGCAGTGCTCAGAATCGAAATCTGGGGGCACTGATGAAACCTCAGCAGGGTTATTTACTTAATAATACATTTCCCGAAGGTGCGTTTTCTCGGGAGGAGTTTTTAAAAAGTGAGGATTAAATGTGAAGTAAATAAAATTGTATAAAATTTGAGTTATTTTTCTAGTGGATATATCCGTGGTGTGGGAGTTGGGGTGGGACCCACTGGTTTCTAACTGCCCTTGAGAGGATAAAAGTGAGGTGGGTCCCACACAATCCATAACTCTTCACTTGCCTTTAACTCCTCTAACCCCCCTCTTAAAGTTAGAAACTCTTCATAACATGTTAAACCCCTCCTTTAAGTGGGAGACTCTTCCTGTCCCCACTCTCTCAAATTTTTAATGCTATCCAACTCACACATAATTAATAATTTGAATTAAGTGTTTGTTTTATAAAATTTTAAATGGCTGGCTTTAGTAAATAAAATAATGAAGGGCCTTATTTTATTTTTGATCGGTATTTGTGGTGTTTAGAGAAAGAAGAAGGAAGTTTCTTTATCGAAGAACATCAATCCTCCTGCGAAGAACAACTCAGCGACCCCGGGGAATCTATCCCCTTCCTCCTCCGCGATAAGGGAGGAGACACCGACACAGGAGTTCTCCAACGGCGTTTCCTCAGGTGCACACCATCTACGATGGAAAGGACGCCATATTTTTGCGGTTCTTGACAACAGAGAATTACTTTGCGAGGTATGGGTTATCTTCGTTCGTGTTTAATTTAATCTTCTTCATTGATTATTTTGGCCTGAATGTTACCAATGTAACAGGAGGAGAATGGACTGCACAAACACAATCGATTTCTCCTCCCTGTTTCCTTGTTGATTTACATTGGCGATCGAAGAGAAGGCGGCATGGTGCCACTGCACTGTGCGGCAAAGAAGATAACCACGGCCGTAGTGGGCCACTATGGTGGTGTGCGGTGCCATCGCGCCTCACCGTTGAAGCCGAAGGAACCGTAGCCGGAGCGGGCCGCAGTTGTGGTGCGCGGCGCCATCGCTCTGCACTGGAGAACCGGAGGGAGGCCACGGCTGGGGTGGGTCGCGGTGGAGGGTCTCGGCCGGGGCCGACCACAGAGGAGGACCACAGGTCTATCACGCCATGCCGGTCAGGGAAGAGCCATTTCCATAGAATATGGTGGTTCAGTAGTGGGTGACCGTCCAAGCCGACGATCAGCACTCTAGGCGGCAGGACCCCCCGCGGGTCCCACGACAGCACAAACATGCCATCCATTATGGTCAGCCTTTTTTGGAGAAATCGGGGTGTATAACCCCACAGAACAGCCTAGGGAGGACCCCACCAAGGGGACACTGTTTACAAAAACAAAGGTGTGTACCCCCCTCACACCCCACAGTTGGCTTCTGAGCCGGGCTGCAGGCCGCACGAGCCGGGTCGCCCGCGTGGGCCGGACCGCCCACGCCGGGTCGGGCTTCCAGCGCTCGGTCGGGCCACGCCAGCTGATCCAAGCCATGCCCAATCGGGCCAGACCCGGAAACGGGTCGGTTCCACCCGGTTCGGGAAGACCCAGGGGTTATTGGGTCGGGTCAGACCGAGCCCAAACCCCCTACTTTCATACAGATCCGTTCAAACGCCCATATCATGGGCTACGGACCTCTGATTGATGCACCGTCGATTGCGTTGGGATCCTCGTATTGTGTAGGGAATTTCGGTATATTACAATCAAGATTTTAGTAATGTTTTCATATGTCTGGTTTGGTTCGAACCCAAAACAACCGGGACCTTAGAGCGGAAAGCCTTATAACTTAACGACCGAACATCTGAAGGATGTTCCGTCAGTTACGTTAAATTCCTATGTGTGAGATGGTTTTTTTTTATTATTCTTCTTGAGGCTTGGATGCATCTGGAGTGAATTCGGGTTTTTTTTAAATTAAAAACCAACTGGGCCCCTTGGACGAAAAAGCCAAAATCTCTCAGACCGAGCTTCCGATTGATGCCCCGTCTATTGGGTTGATATCCTATTGAAGGGACATAACATTATGATACATCTACTATGGACTTCGTGAGAGTTTATGTATCATACCCATGGCTTGTAGAGAAGACCCTCGTGGAATCGAGAGCGCTGTGTGGGGGAACCCTAGAGTTGGCTGCGACTACGATGACGATGGTGACTGTACGTGGATCATATGTTGCTTCGATAGTGATGAATAATGTACAAGGATCCAACATGGGTTTGGTAGAAATGATGATTGTACTTGGATCCTCCGTGGGTTTGACCGTGATGATGACTTTACTTGGATCCTACGTGGGTTCGACAGCGACGACATCTGTACTTGGATCCTACGTGGGTTTAGCAGCGGAGATGATTCAGAGGCTACGTATAATCATCTCCAACCCTCATCGTGAGTTGTATACCTGTTTGAGCTGAGTATTGACTTTTAATCATTATCATCAATAATATTGACTTGCTTTCCTGTGTGGATTTTGGTTGTGTTTTCCTGTGTAGATTGGGTTGTACTTTCCTGTGTGGACTGGTTTGAACTTGGGCTCGAGAGATGGAACCAAACTGGAATTGATGACTTAGGTATATGTATGGACATATATCTATGTAGTGTTGGTTGATTCTTCATATTTTTATCTTTACTTTATGGTTTATCCTTTGTTGATTCTGGGAGGCCTTCAGGGGTCTCGGATGCCCTACTGAGTATCGTATACTCATGCCTACACGGGTTATGAATTCACTACGTTGTGTTGGTGGTGGAAGATAGACAATGCTTATCGTGATAGAGGCTTGAGGAGTGGAACGGTATCCAGAGGTGGACTATCAGGCAGAACATACATAGTGTAGAGGAAATGATTCGAGGAGCTGAGGAGACCATCTGTACCCACCCTTCAGGTGGGGTTTCCGGAGAACGCTTCATTGGTGGCTATATTACTTTTTAGTTGTTGTACTTTACTTTTCTTAGTTGTACTGCACTTTTAGATTGGTTTGTAGTCTAACCCATTTACTATATAGCACTTACTTTTGTACACAGTTTACATAGTGTTTACTTCATCTTGTGTACTCTGTGGATTTTGTTTTCTTATATAAATTCAATGTCTTCCCTTTTATCGGGATTTTTGCCTTTGGTGCTAGTCGCTAGCCCCTGACCTATGGAAGGTGGGCATGGGGTAGTCATGACACGAGCCCTGAGGACGAGTCATGACAAATTGGTATCAGAGGAGTTGATTCTACCGCAGAACTCAGATCTCTGATAATTTATTCTTTGTGAATAAATAATGTTTCGGGTATTGAGTGAGGTTATCAGTCCAGGGAGTCCAGGGTTGGTGCGGTGGCCGACATATCCATACATCAGAACCCTGAATTCTTATATCTGACACAATGCATGAAAACATTGATTGCATGGGTGTTTTAAATATTTTCTTTATGATTAATTTCTATCAGATCACCAGGTATACTGTATTAACCATGGCACACCTGTTTCTTTTCAGGATTGCCTCACGAAGGAATCCAGGTAGGGTTCTGATTTTTGTGCGAGACGATATCCCACCGAGTGAAGATTCCTCGGTGTAGGTCCGTATTACAACAGAGTATTAGACGGTACCTCTACCCGCCGATCCACCGATTCCACCAGCCCCAACAGCTGAGAATTCAAATCGCCTGACTGCACTGCAAGAGTTTCAGCATCAGGGACCGCCCAGGTTCGGCGGGGATATGGACTCTCAGGCATCCGAGGATTGGATGGAGACTATTTTTCGAGTCTCCTACATGCAAGAGCAGGTATATAGTGGAGCCTGATTCTCCAGGTGAATGACGAGGAATATATTCTTTCGTCAGACATCGAGAGCCTCTTTCACTCGGAGTTCATTCTAGCCACCGTCCGTATGGGATCCATTCTTCTAGGCACGGACCATTGAGGTGGGACTGAGGCATGAGATCATGGCATATATGATCACCCTCAGTATTCTGATGCAGGAAGAAGTTCAGGAGCGAGAACTTCTTGTGGAGAGCTTTCCTGCCGAGCCTTCACGAGTAGAGAGACCTACCAGAGGGCGACATATAGCGGAGTTTCTACAACTAGCAGTAGACATATTTCATAGAGGTCCAAGTGGACCAGGCCATCAGGTAGTTGACTTTAGGAAACTGGTTTAGATGTTCGGGGAACACACAGTAGATCAAGTCATACGAGAGGCAGACAATGCTATGCATGCGGCGGATAGGGTCACATCGCTCGGGAATGTCCGACCCGCCATGCAGAGGAGCAGTAGACAGTTGAGGGAAAACCCAGGGAGAGGTAGAGGTTCATCTGTGGTGGTCCACAGGGAGCAGGCGGACGAGGTAGAGTAGCTGGACAAGTAGTAGGTGGTGGAAGACGCTTCAGGGCTCTACCACCACCACCACCAGGAGGTCCACCCTGACCACAGGGAGCTGGCAGGCATAGGGAGGCTCAGCATTAGCCATTGGATTCCTATGACCAAGGAACTCCTGAGAAGTTTCATGGTTCTATCTATGTTTACACAACCCATGCTGCAGTTCTTATAGACATAGGAGCGAGTCATTCTTTCATTGATGTTGCCCTTGTTCTGAGCTTGCAGATTCTGACGGAGCCATTGGCTCGATCCTTACGGTTAGAGACTCCTACGAGAGCAGATTTAAAGATTACACACTTGTGTCGGAAGTGTGAGTTTACTCTATGAGGCGAGAGCATCATGTGGGATCTTATTGTAGCTACGTTGAGGCCTTACGATGTCATCTTGGGCATGGATTGGTCGTCTACGGTCAATGCTCATATCGACTATATTAGGTGCAAGGTGTGGTCTGTCCGTATAGATTGGAGAAGGTTCACCTTCACCGGTGAGAAGGGAGACTTTGTAGCGACGGATGGACTTACACAGTGGAGAGGGAAGCCGATCACCCATCAGTTGGCTAGTCTCATCCTAGGAGTAGTTGATGTGCGGTGTCCAAGTTTTCCTGTTTTGCGGGATCAGTACGGAGACGTTTTTCCTCACGACATTCCAGGACTACCTCTTCACATATAGGAAGAATTATATATTGACCTATACCCTAGGGCAGCCAAGATATCTACTATAGCATATCGGATGGCTACCATTGAGCGTCAAGAGCTACGGGTATAGCTGGAGGACTTGAAGGGAAAAGTATTCACCTGACCCAGTGTTTCACCCTGGACTTCCCCGATTTTGTTCGCCACGAAGGTGGATGAGAGATTGCGACTGTGTGTCAACTACTGTCGCCTGAACCAGGTGACCGTGATGAACAATTATCCACATCCGGGGATTGACAACCTATTTGATAAGCTCAAGGGAGAATGGTGGTTCTTGAAAACAGACCTCAGGTCAGGGTATGATCATCTCAGAGTTCGAGACGAGGATGTGCATAAGATGATCTTCAGGTGTCGGTATGGCCACTATGAGTTCTTGGTTATTCCTTTTGGAATAACCAACTCTCAAGAAGTGTTCATGAGTCTCAGGAATAGTATCTTCCAGCCTTACCTCGATCTATTTGTCATAGTCTTGATCGACGAAATATTTATTTACATGACTACAAAGGTGGAGCACAACTACTAATTGTGGTTTGTACTAGACACACTCCGAGAGAACCATATTTTTGGTAACCTCTTGAAGTTTTAGTTCTGGATTCAAGAGGTCCACTTCTTGGGACACGTCCTATCTAAGGCAGGATTTGCGGTGGATCCTGTGAGGATCGAGGCAGTGATAGATTGGGAGCCACCCAGGAGTGTGACGGAGGTCCGGAGTTTCCTATGTCTGTCTTGGTACTATCGGAGATTTGTGCCAGACTTATCCAAAGATATATCACCACTTTCATCGTTGAGGAAGAAATGGAAACCCTTTGTGTGTTCAGATAGATGTCATCATATCTTCCAGGATATGAGAAATATATTGACCAGTGCAACCATCTTGAGGCTACTCGAGGAATGCTTAGGGTGCGTAGTTTACTGCGATGCATCGAGGACTAGACTCGGGTGTGTCCTGATGCAGGAGTGGGTAGTGATCGCATATGTTTCACGATAGCACTGATGGCCAGGTATGAAGAAGGCTATGGAAGAGTTCGTTTCATGATGCCTCACCGGCCAGCAGGTGAAGGTGGAGCACCAGGTACCATCAGGCTTGATACATCCCTTGGATGTCCCGGAGTGGAAGTGGGATGGGATATCTATGGATTTCGTGATTGGGATTCCACGTACTTATAGAGGACACGACACCATCTAGGTGATTTTCAACCGACTCACCGTGTCATCCCACTTCTTACCTATCATATAGGATGGGTCTATGGAGAAATTGGGATGCCTCTACATTAAGTAGATCATACGTCATCATGGTGTTCCATCATCTATCTTCTCTGATCGAGACAGTCGCTTTACTACCTAGCTTCGGAAGGGGTTGTAGGATGCATTTGGGATGCAGCTACGCCTGAGCACCGCCTTTCACCCTCAGATGGATGGCCAGATGGAGAGGACAATTCAAAATCTCGAGGACATGCTTCGTGCATGTGTCCTTTACTTTGGTTGTAGCTGGTAGGATCATCTACCCATAGTGGAGTTTGAATACAACACCAGCCAACACTCCACCATAGGAATGTCACCATACGAGGCATTTTATGATTGAACTTGCAGATCACCTCTAGGTTGGACAGACTCTGGGGTGTCTACACTTGTAGGGCCAGAGATGGTTCAGGCCACGACAGAGAAGGTAAAGATCATCCAGGAGCGGATGAGGTCTGCTTAGAGCTGACAGATGTCCTACACTGACAGGAGGCATAGACCACTAGAGATTCAGTATGGTGACCACATTTTCTTATGGGTCTCACCTCAACATGGAATACGGAGATTTGGACGGGGTGACAAGTTATCTCCGCGCTTAATCGGACCATTTCAGTTTCTCAGCAGGATATGCGAGGTGGATTATCGCCTGTATCTTCCACCTTAGTTACACCGGGTGCACGACGTCTTCCACGTATCTCAGCAGAGGAGATACAGGCACGACCCGATGCATATCATTGACCACAGGGATCAGGACATCGATGATGGTGTGGCATTTGCGGAGGTCCTGATCGAGATCAAGGATCGACAGGAGTGGGTCCTACATGGACATTCAATTCCTCTAGTAATAATCACGTGGCAACATGAGATCCTCCTGGAGAGAAATTAGGAGCGGGAGGCTCATATGAGTGCACAATACCCTCATTTGTTTCCCCAGTTTATGATGTATCTTTACAGAGACATAATTCCCTAAGGTGGGAGTAATATAATGACCCGTAAATTTCACACAATTTTTTTTCTTAAATTCATTGGGATTTTACGAGTACACGGTTTTTGATGGAACTTGATTCCAAGGACTGGTTTTCTCGGAATCACTTTTCGAAGTTTATCTCGGATACGTTCATTGAACGAATGAGCGGGTTTTTCTATCTTTTGACTCAGTGCTCGGAATCAAAATCTGAGGGCACCGATGAAACCGATGTGGCAGTAATTTCTTTAGAGGACCTTTCTTTGAGGTGCGTTTTCTCGGGAGGGTTTGTTAAAATTGAGTATTAAATGTGATGTAAATAAAATTGTGTACAATTTTATTTCTTTTTCTAGTGGTTATATCCTAGGTGTGGGAGTTGGAGTGGGACCCACTTGTTGCTAACTAACCTTGAGAGAATAAATGTGAGTTGGGTCCCACACAAGCCCTAACTCTTCACATTCCATTAACTCCTCTAACCCCCCTCTTAAAGTTGGTAACTCTTCTTAACATGTTAAACTCCTCCTTTATGTGAGAGACTCTTCCTCTCCCCACTCTCTCAAATTTTTAATGCTAGCTAACTCACATATAATCAATACATTGAATTAAGTGTTTTTTTTTTCAAAATTTTAAATGCTTGGCTTTAGTAAATAAAATAAGGAAGGGACTTATTTAATTTTTTTGGCATTTTATGTTTTAATAGAATATAGAAGGAAGTTTATTTATCGAAGAACATCAATCCTCCTATGAAGAACGACTCAGCGACCCCGGCTTCTCCATCCCCTTCCTCCTCCACGACCAGAGAGGAGAGACCGACACAGGAGTTCTCCAACGACGTTTCCTTGGGTTCACACCATCAATGATGGAAAAAATGGCATATTTTTGCGGTGCTTGACAACCGCGAATTACATTGCGAGCTAGAGGTTATCTTCGTTCGTGTTTAATTTAATATTCTTCGTTGATTTTTTTTGGCCGAATGTTACTAATGTAACGGGAGGAGATCAGACCGCACAAACACGATCGATTTCTCCTCCTCATTTCCTTGTTGATTTACGTTGATGATTGAAGTGAAGGAGATGGAGATCCATTGCACCGCGTGGGGAATAAGTGAACCGCGGCCGGAGCGGGCCACGATGGTTGTGTACGGTGCCCTCGCGCCGCACCTGTGAAGCCGAAGGAAGCATGACCAGAGCGGGCTATGGCGGCGGGGGGAGACTCTGTTGCGCAGTGCCAGAGAACTCGAGGGAGGCCACGGAGGAGGGAAGCCGCCCTGACACACCACACCGGTTGGGGAAGAGCTGCGGCTTTAGGCAGTAGTGGTTCAGTAGGGGGCGGCCGACCAAGCCAGCCGCTGGCGCTCTCGGAGGCGGGACCTCGCGTGGGTCCTGTGGTAGCACAAACCAGCCGGCCATTAAGGACGACCATTTCCGAAGAAACAGGGGAGAGTAACCCCCCCCCCCCCCCAGTACAGCCTAGGGTGGACCCCATAAAGGGGGCTTCCGTTTACAAAATCAAAGGGGGGCCATGCCCCCCCCCCCCTCGCACCCTGCGGCCAGCTTCCGAGCCAAGCCGCATGCCGCACGGGTTGGGCCGCCGGCTTCGGGCTAGACTGCCAGTGTCGGGACAAGCTGTCAGCGCCATGACATTCCCAATCAGGCTGGACCCGAACTCGAGTTGGGTCGCCCCGGTTCGGGCCAACCTAGGGGGTATTGGGCCGGGTTGAATCGGGCCCAAACCCCCTACTTTCAGAAAGATTAGTTCAAACGCCCATATCATGGGCTACGATCCTCAGATCGACATACCATCAGTTGTGTTGGGATCCTTGGATTGAGACGATCGTTTTGGTAAATTACAGTCAAGAATTTGGTAAATTTTGGGTATGGCTATGTTGGTTAAAACCCGAAACCAACTGGGCCCTTGGGACAGAAACACTTATAACATAACGACCAGTCGTCGGAACGACGTGCCGTCAGTTACGTTGAATTCCTTTTAGTGAGAATGTTCATTGGGATTACTCCACATGAGGTTTGGACATAGCTGGAGTGTGGTCGGGTTGGTTTTAACTTAAAAACCAACCAGACCCCTATGACGAAAATGCCAATATCTCCTAGAACGGGCATCCGATTGACGCACCATCTATCGTGTTGAGTTCCTATTGATGATACAAAACACTATGATAAATAAAATCTAGACTTCGTGACATTTGATGTATCAACCCCTTGGATCGTGGAGCAGACCCACCTGGAATAGAGCATGTTGTGTGTGGGAACCATAGAGATGGCTGCGACTATGAAGACGATGGCGACTGTACATGGATCCTACGTGGGATTGGTAGTGATGACGACTGTACTTGGATCCTATGTGGGTTTGGAAATGAAGAAGACTGTACTTGGATCCTCTGTGGGTTTGGAAGCGATGAAAACTATACTTGGATCCTACGTGGGTTTGGCAGTGACAACTTCTGTACTTGGATCCTACGTTGGATCAGCAGAGAAGATAATTCAGAGGCTACATCTAATCATCTATAACCCTCTTCGTGAGTATTATTCCAATGTGAGCTGATTCATGAATTTCAATCATTATCTATGATATGATTCACTTTTTTTCCTATGTGGAATTGGGTTTTTCTTTCTTGTGTGGATTGGGTTGTAGTTTCCTATGTGGACTGGGTTAAACTTCTCCTCGGGAGTTGGAGCCGAACTGGAATTGATGACATAGGTATATGTATGGGAGTATACCTATGTAGTGTTGGATGATTCATCATATTTTTATCTTTCCATTGTGGTTTATCTTTTTTGGGTTCTGGGAGGCCTTCCGGGGTCCTAGGGGTCCGTACTGAGTATCGTATACTCACCCCTGCACAGGCTATGCCCGCACAACATTGTGTTGGTTGTAGTCGATGTACAACATTGATCATGATAGAGTCTAGAGGAGCGGAATGGTATCCAGAGGTGGACTATCAGGAGGGACATACACGGTGTGGACAGACAGATTCGAGGAGCTGAGGAGACCATATGTACCCACCCTTCAGTTGGGGTTTCCGGAGAACGTTTCAGTGGTGGCTGCTTTACCTTCCAACTGTTGTACTTTACATTTCTCAGTTGTAATGCACTTTCTGTTGGGTTAGTATTCTGACCCATTTATATTCCAGCACTTACTTATGTACTCAGGTTACATAGTGTTTACATCATCTTGGGTTCTATGTGGAGTTTGTTTTCTTATATAAAGTCAATGCCTTACCTTCTATTGGGATTTACGCATTTGGTGCTAGTCGCCAGCCACTGTCCTATGGAAGGCGGGCATGGGGTAGTCATGGAACATGCCCCAAGGACGGTTCAGGACATATAATGTGTAATGTATCACTCATATATGTAGTCTATTTTCCATGACTTCTAAACCGATCGGTCCTTCGGGTCTTGATTCCATGTAATCATGCTAATGTATTAAAACAATGCACTGACTCTAGGGTTCTAGGGTCGGGATGTTACATGATATGTTTTGTTTTTGACATCAAATACTTGTCTAGGTTCTTTCGAATAGGAAAATATATTTCGTAAATGTCTAATTTATAGTGCAGGTATTCCAATGGTTATAATTCATGAAAATAGTAAATGGTGGATATTCAATTGAAACCATGATACTCCTTTGACTTCCTAAATATTAAAATATTGAAAAAATAACTGAATATAATATGTTTTTTGGAATATGGTATTTACCAGATGTTAATGTTGTAAACCAATGATTTATAACATAAATCTGTTATTAATAATGGTTTTTATTACCCACTATGGTAATCCCATTTTAATTAATTTTACATTCACCTATATTGAATCATAGGTTTCATCCAAGAATGTTTGGTTAATCTACACCCCACTAGATCATTCCATTTAATTATTTATCTCATGCTTTGATGTGTTTCATCCCTCTCTTTTAAGCTCTCCTTTCCTTCTTCTGAATCATTTATCTCAGTTGTGATAATGATATTGGGCATGAAATATGGGTTTTTTTTATCATTGGGTGATTTTTTAATCATCCCTAATAGATCCATAAAGTAATTTATTCCTATAATTTGGTCGCATTGTTCATTGTTCTTCATTCTATATAGTTTTTTGAATTCATTATGGGTTATGTATACCCCTATTTGGAAAACAAATTCTATTTTTGTATCCTATATTATATGATAAAGGAATTTATATTTTATTAATAATCTTTTTATAAAAAAATATTTCATTTTTTGGATTGTTACTTCTTTATAACTAAATGGGTTTTTCATAAATAATGTATTATACCATGTTTTTAGTGGAAATACGATTTTAATGACACTGTGATTTCAATTTCAAAATGTTTTTTAAAGAATGATTTGATGAAAAATCACTTTTTGTATTGATAGTTTTGAAATTTAACAACCTATATGAAGAGGATTAGAAAATTTCTTCAAATGGGGCTTGGGTACAAATCGTTAAGGTATAATAGTGGTTAAACAAATATTTTGATATTATTATGGATTTCTCTTTCTAGGTGGTCAACATATTCTAGTATGTCATTTTTCATTATTTATTACTCTTTAGAAATTGAAGAGTGTATAGTTTTAGGGTTTTACCTTGTTCCCTATACCTAAATGAATTGGTTATAGGGTATACTATTTTCAACCAGTAATATTGATGTGTGGGTGACAAAGCTAGGCCGAATATTTGGAATTATTGGAATGTGTATTACCATTGTGAATTTTCATTTTAGTATTTTTATTTGATATAATATTTTCCATAATGGTTATATTATATTTGGATAATATAATTTCATAAAATTTACATATATTTTGTAGAATTATGTTAAAGGGTAACTTGTTACTATGATTTTGATATAACAATTATTTAATCTTTATTATGAATGATATTTTAAAACAATTAAGACTATTTTCATTTTTTTATAGATAATTAATATGGAACACTATTTTGGGATCCTATTGAGCCTTTTAATCTCATACACGCACACCCCATTGATGGTGTGTAGACATTGCACTATATTTTGATGTATGAAAAATAATGGATCCATAGGGAGGTGGGAAAGATCATGTCAGCTCTCTCTGGTTATTTAGTTGCGAGATATTGGTATGTTTCATATATATCTAATGTAGTAGTGGTTTCATTTTTTTTGGTTCGCATATATTTCTCTAGACTAGCATCATGGATTTTTTTCTACTTTTGAGTTTTATCTCTTCCATATCACTACATTTGTTCATAGATATATTCCTATTATATTTTATACACTATTCCATTAGATTGTGTATATGTTTATATATAGATTCCATGTATGTTGATTGAGTTTAGATGAGGTCATTCATAATTTTATTTGTTTAATTCTCATGTTCTTTTCGTTCTCACATATAGATATATTATTCCCTTCGGGTGTGTGGTATTTCATGTTGGGATCTAGTGTTAAAGGGATCATGAGTTTGGTTTATTTAATATTATTATATAATTATGATTTTTATATTTACTTCACCTTTTTTGTAAACAATAATATTTTTTATAAGTTTAGTTACAATTATGAAAATTTTTCTTAATTTATAATTTAAAATTATGAGTTTTGTAATTTATATCATATTTTTTATAAAATATAATATTAATAAATTAATCATTTAATATTTTAAATGATATATTTTTTATTTTTAAAATTTTATAAAATTAAATGGATTTAAAAATTTTTATTGTTACATCTAAATTTTATAATATGGTTCATTTTTTTGGTTCTAATATATAAATTATCATGGAAATCTTTTGAAACTATTCTGAGAAGAAAAATGGTAAAAATTAAAACCTAGGTTGTAATCTTGTAAAAATTTCTTAAGATATATTTTTTTGTTATCTGTATGTAATGATATTAATTATAATATTATTTATTATTGTTAAATTATTTCATAATTTTCCTTAAAATTACTATCCTTTTATAAAAAGTTAGGGGTATTAAAAAAATGTCATTCCATTTCACTTATTAAAGAGATAACACTCTCCTGAATTCCACTCAAAAAAAAATCCACTTATATTAGATATATATATACCATATAATAATATAAACACATATATGTACCTTAATGAAGTAATTTTCTTCTTAAATTTTCATTAACCAATGTTTTATTAATATTCATAAAGGGGATTATCTAAGAAGTGAGGCATTGATTTCTACACCCCCAACCCAATTATCATTTTGACCAATTTTTATTATATATATATATATATTTAATTTCACTATTATAAAATGATAACATCAATTTCATTATTATAATGTTTTCTAATTATAATTACGGTATAATAATTAATAACCTTTCCCCTTTTAATTAAGATAAATTAAAGCATGGATTTGTTATGCCTGTGGATTAACACCTCTACGAGTAATGGAATATTATATTTAAATTTCATTATTATTAATGGTTTAAAATTATTTCTAATGATTATATATGTTATATATAATAAATATATTTCATTAATATGGTTTTTATAGATAACAGAAAAATTAAATATTTTAATAAGATAATATTTCAATATAATTAAATAACATGAAGCAGCCTCATTACCATTTATGAATTCAAAAAACATGTTAAAAATTCATTGGTGAAAAAAAATAATATTATAATTATTTAGGGAAAAAAAATTATATAAAATTACATTTTTTTGTAAAATATATTATTTTTAAAAATAAGATGATTAAAACCACCTTTATAAACCTACCTCATAATGGTCCATATTTTTAACAGTAGATACTTGAAAAATATTTTATAAAAATTCATTACCTAAAGAGAATTTGTATTACTAATGATTATTAATGGAATTTTATATTAAAAGGATTTTAAATTTATAACTAATTATCAGATTGTGATGATATAATATGTTAAATAACATTTCTAGAAGTCATGATTATTGGCAAGGGATACTGTAAAAAAGACTCATTCCTTTGAGTTATATATTAACTTAATGAACATCATTATTCTAATATAGTCAATTTTGAATGATATTATCCATTTTTTTCTAGGGGGAAATCGATTTTGAGATAAATTATTTTTAATTATATATATTTATTTTTATTTTCATTAAAAAATAATACCGATTAAGATTAATCTTATAAATAATAATTTTAAAAAGATGAATTCAATTTTTTTTTTCAAAAGTCACTTTTCCTATTTAATGTTTCAAGAAAATATATCACAAATTGATTTATGTTTCTTGTTTCATGTTTCACCAAATATTTTATGTTATTGAACACAAATATTTGGATTTGAAAATTGTAGTGTCAATCGATTTAAGTCATGGTGTAATTTTATATCGTTTCATTATTTTATGACACCAGTTTTCCCCCATGTTCATTATAAAAAGTAAATGTTTTTCATTTAGAATTTTTATAAATCATGTTTTATTTTTGTTGGTTCTTTATGATATTAAACTTTAATTATATTTATGCGTAGAAAGATACTATAGGTGAATTATACGTGGTATCCTATATCTCCATCCAATACATTGGTTTAGAAATTATATATCCATTAATATTTAGGGGTGAGATTATTTTTATTCTGTTAATGATGGAACTCAAGATGTGGTAATTGAATCTAATTATTCCCTTTGATACTATTTATTCCATAACAAAAGTATGTTATTCATGATGATCTTATTCTCTCATGATTTATGATTTATATTAAATGATTCTAAATAGTGTTATAGTTATTATGAATCAATTTTGATATTTTGTGGATGTAATATCTTTTAATAAAAATTTAATACTACTAATTATATTTAGATATGTAACGTATAATATTTTATTCCATGTAATTTTCTTATAATTTATATGTAAATATTTCCTGAATAGGCGTTGAGAGGACAAGAAATTATGAGGTCAGGTGTGCCCATAAATTTTTTGGAATAATTATTATTATTCTAATAGAAAAACTGTATAGTTTTCCTTAAAAAATATTATATGTCTTAAATTAATATCATGATCATAAATTTGATTGAACTGTAGAGTTCAAAATAGTCGATTTACGATAGATGTGACCTAACATTGGTCATCGCATGTTGATTGTGAAAAAATTATTGTTGTCATTAAAAATAAATAAAATAATTTATTTTATTTTATAAAACAATGAATTTTTTATATAAAAGTATCTTTATGTATGAATCCTCGGGTTATCCGTATAATACAACAACTTATACATGGTCTTGTAGAAAGAACACTAGAAATACCATTGGATGAATGATGATAGATCAAGGATCAATGATGAAACAACCTCATTCTATATAATTTATCATTCAAATTATTGGTAATGATTTTTAGTTAATAAGTTATTCACAATTATTGATTCTTATGATGAATGGAGAATAATCCAAAAAAATTATCCCATAGAATGATCAATTTGTTATTGTATACTTTATTTTTGGAATTATCTAGAGCTTTATATTAGTAATTTTTTTGTTTTCATTTATTGTTCCAATATTGATGAACCAATATGAACATATACATCAATCATGGTTCATCCCTCTCGATTTGATTGTTCATTCCTCCTACAGTTCATCACATTTTGCATGTTCATTGTCATTGGAACACCAGGTTTCTCGACATAATGTTGCTGGGTGGTTCCGAAGATGATCAGACCCAAAAATTTTAGGTGAATATACAATAGTGGTCAAGACTGTGTAGATGAGGATCCAAAGGTTGTGGATCTAGAACCGTTTCAATTTTTGGGAATCAGAGGAAGCAATGTGGTCCACTGAAGGGACCATCAGAGAGATAATGATTACTAGATATCGGTGTCAGTGCGCAGCAGTAAAGAGAATGATGGTGGATATAATTAATTGTGATGTACATGGTGGAAGATGTGAAAAAGATGGTAGTTGTTGCAGAGCGGTGGTGATGGAATGGAGTGGACCAGTGAAGGAGGGTTGGGTCATGTAGGTGGGATAGTCCTGGTCTGTGGGTAGAGTCTAGTTGGAAGGTCATGGATGAACTGGGTAAGAACCAAGTGGATCTGAGGAAACCAAGAGGATCTTATTTGTGGCATACCATGATGGTAGGAAAAAAATATTCGACTATGGGTGCAGTGACAACATGTATTGTGGACCGACCACGGTGGTTGAATGCGGTGGCAGGTGGACCTATTGTTGTGGTAGGACTGCAGAGCTTGGTAGGTCTACGGGCTTCTTCGTTCAAATGTTCATTACTTTTAAACAGCTTTCCCAATAATTGATTTGTTTTCACTTTTGAAAGTATACTTTATGATAAATGGTGTTCTATAATATTCGAGTAGTATAGATTGAGAATATTACAATGGTTCTTTCCTCAAGGGTTTAGTATGGAATTACATCCACATTACTAGATTTTAATCCATTGTAGAATCTGAATCCTAGAAAGTGTATGGTATCCATTCTCAAAACTATATTGAGATCCTATATCACCCCTAGATAATTTTTTCAAATTGGAATATCCTTTTTGAGAAATCTGTTGATCCTCCATATTGTGGGCTACATCGACAGGGATTTTGGTGTCCTATAGCGGTTCTGGTGTGGATCCCCTATGTTGCGGGTTTATCAATATGTAGATCATGGTGTCCCATAGTGGTTTTTTGTATGTTCCCCTCTTTGTGAAACATAGTATTAATAGACTAATTCATTCTCTTTGGGCGGGATTCAATTGAGTTAGACCTCTTTGTTGAGTTTATCTTATGTGATGATGGATCAAGGTGTGGCCTCCCCCGAAACAATCATTCATCCAGGGAAATACTATTGTACAATTTTGTTATGACATTATGATAGAATGATTACTCTTTCTAGTATATCTATATATTCTTGTTACATATGTTGGGACACATACCACTATAGAATGTACTATACATTATTTTGTTCTGTTTATTTGTAATTTTGAGGTTGCCTACGTAGTATTGTTATACGCAACCATTCATTGGATTTATTGACGCATGTCATGTCTAGCAAATATGGAAGAACATTTTATGGAGTACTGGGTGGACAATTCTAAATGATGCTTAGATTCATCAGACAAAACGAGGTGTTTTACTATAGCTTTCAAATAGTATTTGCAGTACCCATTACATTCAAGTTGGAATTGTGATTAAAGAAAATATATATGTCAACCCCTATTACCTAGATCCAGTTCCTTATTTCATAAAACTAATATTATTACAAGACACTCATATCCCTATTTAATTAATAGTTTAATAGATTTGGATAATCAGATACATATATAAGTTCAACATTACTACTTCAAAGGAAAAAATATAGAAATCCAATGGACAACATCCATAACTCCTATGTTATCCCTACATGTCATTCACAATGTACCTCTACATGTCCTGAGAAAATAAACCATAAGAATGAGGTTAGCTGAAATGATCAGTACAAGAAGGAAATATAACATAAGATATCATAGTCATAAACACTAGGCATGATTAATAACTATAAACAATTTGATTTAAAAATAAACATGAATAAATTATGGAAGGAATACATGCAGAATATATAATTCCACAATAAATCATACTAATATTAATTATACTAGTAAAATATCCTCTTTAATATTAAAATAATAGTTTTTAAATTTGGAAATTTATTATGTCAGAAATCATTACTGCATCCTAAAGTCCTCATGCCAAGATCATATATAACCATTTTGTGAAGGTATTGTACCAAGATTGCAATCTGTCTTATTAGACCTTCTGATGCAATGTGGAGATATAGAGGACCCCACCCATTACATAAAAATTACAATTCATTCTTCATATTATGTGGGTTATAAATAACATATACATTCATATTTATACTAACACATGAAATGTAAATAACTTTACCCTAACAGAAATCATAAACACTAACCATTGTGAGTAGATTGGGGAAAAAAATTTATGATAAACATAGAAATTCAAACAAATTATAAACCATTTAATTAATTATGGAACATTATATCACAAATTATTAATTTCAATAATATGTATGAATCTCCAAGTTTGTTGAAATAGTTTAAGTCACTCTTATAAAATCAAAGTGTAATTTGGGAGATAATAACATTATTACCATGAAAAGAATTGTTATTTTAACAAAAAATTGGTATAAATCTATAAGTAATGTAACATAGTATTTTCATAAATTTTTTTTTATTATAATGATAATGGTATCTAATAATTGATTTTAGGGTACCCTTGAAAATAGGTAATAATTTCAGAAATTCTATTAAATAAGACATTTATAAAGGGAATAATATATGAAATATCCTTTTAAAATATTTAAATACAAATAAGTTAAATTAGGATTCTAGTGAGTAAAAATATATAGAATATTTAAAAAAAATTATGTTGAGTAAATATGAATAAATAATAATTTTATTTAGGTAAGTAGTGAATAAGAGTAACTAGAATGATGATAGAGGTTCGGGTACTAAACCCTTACCATAAGTCTGATGGTGTTTTTCACTTGATATTAGTTTCCTGGATAACCAAATTAAATTCAATAATTAAAAATTACATAACCTCTTATTTATATAATTGATTTATTATGGCCATATTAATTTCATTTGTGTCCTTTTTGATGTGATTAATATGTTAAATTTTATTGGTTGGAAGAGATTTCTTCACTGGTATACATGACCAGTTAACTTATATACATGTAAGGATAAACAAGTCAGATGATAATGGTTGTATAGAATAGATGTTTGAATTATATTTTAACATAAATAATATTAAATTATTATTTAATTCATTTTTCTAATTGGAGTTATGACAATACATTATATAAACCTTTAATGATAATTGTTTTGGTTAATTGGCGGTATTTGGTGACAAAAAATACATTTATGATTAATAAATAAATTTCATGTGTACAAAAAGATTCCAAATACTTAAAAAAGTTATAATTAATATATTATAGTATTATTTAACCATAAAAATGGTATCTTTACTGGAATTTAACATGGTAATATAAATAGAAAATCATTCATCCTTGAATGTGATAAATTAACACATCCCATATGTTGTTTTCAGTTCAAGTATAAATAAATGGGCGATGAGAGATGATGATAAATTCTAACATTATCATAATAAAATTCTAGTACATTTATTGTACTAGAGATATCATAACATTTTAATGTAAGGCTGTGTGGAAATAATAATAAAATAATAGAACTTGAAATAACTGAAATAAAAAAATGAATTTACGTATTCAAGATATCTTATTGAGAACCTCTATGGGGGAGATGTTTTCATATTTTTTTGAGAATAGGGGAAGATAGAAATATTATAGGATATTGGGAGGATATTTTATTAGAATTTATACATTTCACAATGCATTAGAGGAGTAAATAGAAGAGGGTGTGAGGGGGGTTTTATAGGAGAGGAGAGGGTTGATTTTTGAATATCATATTCCTTATTTTATTATTTCTCTCAAGAAATCGAATATTGTTTATTCATGTGACTAATAATTGAATTATGTGCATGTGATTTTGAACAATGTGTTCATATATCATCCATAATGATATGAATAGTTAATTTAGCTGATAATGTATATATTTGAAAAATTACTGTATTTTACTATTCATCATAAATGCGAGTATTTCAGAAAAATAACAAAAAAATCACAGTCCATATTTTGACTTGTATAATTAAATACAGAACTCCATATTCTCAAAATAATTATATATATATATATATGATTTATTTTAATTTTAAATAAAATCATAATTTATTTGAAAAACTACAATTGTAAAACAATAATTTGTCTTATATAACCTTAAAAAAATATTCAAAATATCATAATATTATATCCTTAATTTAATATAATAATAATATGATTTATTATTCATAAGGGTAATAACACTATTCATATTATTATTCATAAGGTTATGTTAATATTCACTAGGAATTATGTTCATCATTTAATATTCTAAATATCTAACTGAACGCAACTGCATATGGATGTTATTTGAAATTCAAATCACATAGGTGGAAAGTTTAGTTTTACTTGACAGGTTATAACTATATGGATCAAACCATAATACATTACATAACCTTGACTTAAACCAAGATTTACCATTGAGGATCTTTTCAGGTTTATTGTTTTACCGAATTAGGCCATAACTATTACATTACATCTAAAATATTTCAATGTGGACACTTCTATATAGTATCCATATTTTTCATCCATTAAAAAATCTAATAAGAAGAGAATAATTATTTTATTGATATAAATCATCTTTAATTATTCCATTCAATTACTGTTCCTTATACCATATGATTTTTTAAAAAAAACATCATATGAGTGTAAAAAACTCAGTAAGGGTTAAAATAAAAGATAAAAATTATTAGTCCATCAATACAAAAAAAACTTAAGGTCTTTAACAAATATCAAGAAATCATAATATTTATGAATAACACTTATAAATCATATATCATAAAGGTAACTTGTGGAATGTATATAATACTTACATTTTAACATTCACAACTTCACTGGGAATTATGTTTTGAATACCCATTATAGTATATTCCTTAAATCTAATAATATAATCATTAACATTTACCACAGTTACAGTACCCAATTCATAGGAGATCTATCTCAGGCTCACCTGCCCTTGGATTATCATGGAACCACCAGTATATGTAAACTATTTCCAAGAACCATAACATAATAATAACACATGAACAAGCATAAAATAAAGATACCAGTTCCTCATTTCAATCAAAAGATACCAGTTCAAGATATTAACATATAAATCCATTATCAAAACAATATTAAATAAAAAATATCTAAAAATGGTATATGTAAATTAATTTTCTTATAAAAATATTATGGCATGATAAAGAATACATATATCTAATGAAGCATGCAGCGACAGAAAGGTTGTTTTCACCGAAAACGTTTAAAAAAACATTCACTTTGTCATTTAGTAAAACACTACATAGAAAAATGATTTATTTTTTATAGAAATTAAAATTTATAGGGTTTTATACAACATATAAAACATAGCATGTATAAATCAGAATATACCTCAATGAAAGGCGATTGAAATGATGTTCGTTAAGAAAATTCAGCAGCCGAATGACATCACATAAAAGTTCATAGAATGAGTTGATTGGAGAGAAAATTGTATATCATCATTTGGACATAAAACTAGAAATAATGACGTATAAGAACATATCTCAACATATGATAATGGAAATTAAAATATATAACATAAAATAAGTCTTCGAATAATAGAAAAGGGTGAATGGTTCTCTTATTTTGAGTCTGATTCATCATATATATTCCTTGTTCTTCTAAATTAAAAAACATAAGTTAATATCCATATTCATTAGAAAAATTTTCAAGATTATTATTAATTTTATTTCACATATTACTACATCATAAACATTACTTAGCTATCTAAGTTAATATCAGATGTTTTGTCTCTATTTGGATCTTCAGTCAAAAATGAACTTGTCAGAATAACAAATTCTCCATGTGGTCAAAACACCATTATCTACAAAATTGTATTCATGATATAAATATAATATATATATAATATATATTTATTTTATTTTAGTACATAAGGTTTGGATATTGAAAATGAAAGAACAATTCATGGAGAAGGTTTGTCGTACATACACATTAACAGTACTTTCATTTATTCTTCATATTTAAAGGAATGGAACCTAAATGATGCATTTGTATATAATAATTACAATATAATATCATATTTTATATAAATTATATATTTTAATTAACAACATATTTTATAAGATCAATGTATGTCATGAACTAGTCATAACACCATAATGGATGGTAGTCCGCATTTCCTCAAATAAAATTATCGAATTAACCCGTTATGGAAACCATAAATGTATGTTATAAATCAAAATAATAAGAAAATATAAAATAAAGATAAACTTTATATCTGATATAAAGACAGTGTCATCATAATGCCTACCATGAGTGGTAGTATGAAAAAATTGAATAATCGTCATTTCAGGAGGCATTAGTTCATCGTCCACAGAAACAGTATATTCTAAATCAATTAAATGGAGGTATGTGAATGTGTGGTATGAATACATCTCATAACTACATTCTAGTATATTAAGGATACTGGTGTGGTCATGTAATCATAGAAAATGAATAGAATTGATAGTGGTAATTAGAATAAAGGAATGCAATTTTAGAGAAGATGCTACCTCTTAAAACATGTAACTCTCATTTATTTGAGCCAAAAGTCTTTCATTAATTTCTTTATACCTAAGGGAAATGTTATAAGAAGAATAAGTTGATGTTTTAAGATTTTAGGAGTAGAATTTGTATGAGAAATGTGGATTGAGAGGTTTTTGTAATGGGTAAGAGTTGGTGGCCATTTATAAGAGGGAGGAGGGTCTATTTATGAACGATTGAAAGTATTATTATTTTAATAATATTTTAGGATTTCGACAGGTCCACAACTCATTATATTATATGATAAGATATATATATGTCGACATAAAATCATCCAATAAAAATTGTATAGGTTTTGGATATTTTTTAATCCTAACCTTTTTTTATTTAACTATTAACATTTTATCAATCATTTAACACATTGTTAATCAAAATAGTTACCAAATCATGAAAAATATCAATATAAAGAGTCCTTAACAAATTTTATGACTTATGATAACTACATGGACCAATATTATATATTTTTTTTGAATTTTATAACATTTAATAAAATATTTTATATTTTAAAATATGAATAATGTCATGTTTGACACTATTCATATCGGGATTTTTTTAAAATCCATAAAAACCCAATAGATTTGAAAAAAAATAATTAATACAAATATAATATGTAATTCTAATCCAAATATTCATCTATGACAGAAAAATAAAAAGATTAAAATTATTTTAACAATAAGATTATGATTTATTTAAATACTTTTTTAATGTAGTCATCATTGCATCGCCATTATGTCATAATTTAATTTATTTATATATTGTCTAATGATTATTAATAATATTACAGTATATAGAAAATAACGGAATCATTAAAATTACTAATTATAGATGATGATATCCATTATATAACCCCCTATATAAATTTATTCATAAAATGATATATGTTTAGGTTATATTTTATTTAACATTAAATTAAAATTAATTAAATGTCATTTCCACACATAATTTGCTCCATGGGATCCTAAAATCATCCCATGGATTCCCATAGTCGAAAATATTGCATCGAATAGGGTTATAAAATTTGTTAGGGTAATTTAATATTATAATGATATTATTTTCTACCTTTATTACCAGATTTTTCCTTTAACCATGGTAAATAAACTATTTACTGAAGTTACTATTCATAATATTTTAAAGAAAAGTTACATATTTAAAAAATTTGGACCTCCTAATAATATATATGGAATTCATTTTTTAAAATTTAAAACATAGAAGTTGATGAAATAAATTTAATATTAATTCATGTGGTCAAAACGAAAAAGTGTGTTTTTAAGAAATTATAACTATAAAAATATTTACATGCGTTATTATGTAATTAAAATGTAAAATTAATTCCAATGAACCAAATTTTGACTAAATGCTAAAAAAATATTATTATTACACATTAGAACCAATTTTAATGATAATCTAACCATATAAATAAATCATATGAAAAGATATTTTTGACTCAATATGCATTATTTATCGATGTTCAATAAAAATGAACTTAATCAGAATAATATTTGAAAATTAACAAAATTAAATTTTGGTGTTCAACTTTTAAAGAAGAAGTTTATTTTGCATAATGGAACATATACAAGTGAAAAGATATATTTAAATAGGGTTATCCATAAAAAGGTGGTAGAACTACATTTTAGAAATATTGGAGTATTTTTGCTTAAAATTAAATTCATTATCATTTTGAGACTCTAAATTTTATTGGATAACTATTAAAAAATTTAACAAACATGATTAATCATAATATGGTAAGTTCTGTTCATTCCATCCAATACAACAGCTAGTCATTAACAACCATTTAAAATAATGATTTTATATTATTATTATTATTCTCAGTATGAATCAGCCTTATTTTACAACATAATATTTCAGAGAAACCCTTTATTGGGTGTTAGGTTTGCCATCGAACATAGCCTCCCCTTTAAAGTAAAAATAAAATTTAACTCACAAATATTAATAAATAGGGAATTTTCATATCCTTTATTTATTTGGATTGTTACACCATTCCCCCTATTGGAAATTATGTCCCCAAAATTTAATTCACATATCAAATAAGTGGGGGTATTTATCCCTTAGTTCATTCTCAGATTCAAAGTTGCCTCTTCAACCATATAATTTTTTGAAAAAAAAACATTTCCAGATAAATTATATTATTCTACAACACTTGCTGTCTTCAGTGAAGAATCTAGACTACTTGTTCCTCATCAGAAAGACAATATTCCAACTGAACTACCTATAGACTAAATACATGAGATAGATCCGACATATATTTTCCCAAAATTGAAACATGAAAACATTGGGTACCTGTGATAAAATTATATGTAAAGCCACTCTGTATGAAACTGATCCTTGTTTCCCCAATATTTAATAGGGTATTATGATCCTTGGACACAACATTCCCTCCGTAGCTAAAGACATCACACTTTTCTATAGAGAAACATTGGGAATGTCATGATCACCATCCTCCAAAGAAAGATCCTTCCTCCGGTTGTCCAGATAACTTTCTACCTTCTCTATGCTATTCTCGTGTACTTGTGAATCAACTAAAAGTTTTATTACATCTCTTCTAATAAAAATGGTCCCATCAACATCCTTTATCTTACTTCATCTAAAAAACATAGTTTGACACATTATTACATATAATTCCTATTATAGTGCCATATTTTTACTGGAATGAAATCATTTGTTAATTAGAAAACTACATCAAAAAAATATGTTGCTCCCAACTTCTCTGGTAATCCATTGAACAATAACATAGTATATATTCCAAGGGCTTAATTTTTTGTTTAGACTGTCCAACTAATCACGGATGAAAAGATTTACAAAAATTTAATTCAGTACCCATTTAATACTAAAGGCCCTTCAAAAAGATAATAGTAATATTGGGATCACAATCATATACAATGGATATGGGAACTCCATGTAACCAGAGTATCTCCATAACATACAACCAAGAAAGTTGATATGGATACAATGTATCTCAAATAGAATGGAAATGTCATCATTTAGTCCATTGATCCAAAAATTCCACAATTTCTTTGTTACCTCGAGATGTTTTCAGTAATCCCATAGTGAATTACATGGATATATTTTCATATTTCCTCTCTGGCACCTATAAAGGTGGACATAGAACTATCGGTGACTTCCACTCTTCTTTAACATAATGATGAGTCGAAAACGTCATAGTAATGTCAGCAATATCTCTTTTAATTTCATCCTACCAATAATACATTCAAATAACTCTATAAATTTTAGTATTGCAATGATAAACTAAAAATAGTGAACTACGAGCTTCACATAATAACTCTTTCTTCAAATGGTAATCACAAAGCACACTTAATCTCTTTCCAAACCACATAAAAATTATTTATCAATGTTAAACTCATGTAACATACCCTTATGAACACAATATACATTTTCTGCAACTCACTGTGTTTTATCTGCATTTTATTTATTCTGTTTGGTAGTGACAATTTAACATCCACCACAAATAAAAAAGTGGAGTTTCCTACAAAAAAAACTTATTTGAAAACGTTTATCAAATCATTAATAAAAGTATATTTTTTCAAATGTATCTTGGTTAATGTAGCATTACTCTTTCGACTCAAAGTGTCAGTCACTTTATTTTCCTTATCATGATAGTAATGGATTGTGCAATCATAATACATGATTAATTATAACCATATCCTATGTCTCATGTTTAATTCTTTCTGATTGATTATATACCTCAATAATTTTTTATCAGTATATCATTCACACTTTATGCCATACAAATGATGCCTCCAAAATTTTAATGCAAAAAAAAAACAGTAGCTAATTCCAACTCATGTGTACGGTAATTTAATTCCTGATGTTTCAACTGACGTGATATATAATCATTTACATGGTCGTTCTTCATTTGGACACAATCATGTCCGTTAAACAAAGCATCATTGGAGATAACAAACTGACCACTTCAGGATGGTATGCCAATACTGGAGCATTCACCTACCATCTTTTCAATTCCAGAAAACAATCATCACATTCTTTTGGGTAAATAAACATAACACATTTTTTAGTTAACTTAGTCATAGATATTGATTATCATGCAATATTATCAATAAAACATATGTAATATCCTACCAAACCAAGAAATCTACGAATCTAGGTAATATTTTAAGGTCATGGAAATTCATCAAAAACTTTTGTCTCAGCAGGATCAACAGTTTTGCCATTTTTGGAAGCGAGGTTACCAAAGAATGGAATTTGTTGTAACCAAAACATAAACTTTCTGAATTTCCCGATTAAATTAATTTTCTTTTTATTAGTTAATGACAACCCATAAATTCCTTTCTTATTCCTCATTACTTTTGGAATATACCAAAATGTCCTCAATAAACACAATCACAAACTTATCTAATAACTCACAAATAATTCTATTCATAAGATCTATTAACACAGAAGGTGAATTGGTTAACCAAAAAGGAATAACTACTAATTCATAAAGTCTATATCTTGTATGAAACGCAAACATCAAAATGTATGCTTCCATTACATTCATCTAATGGTACCCCGATATCAATTCAATCATCGAAAAAATTACTGCTCCCTATAGATGATTGAATAATTCATCGATATGAGGTAAAGGATAATTGTTCTTAACAATGATGTTATTCAAGGCTCAATAGTCAATGTAATGTCTCATTGCACCATCTTCCTTTTTAACAAACATGTCAGGGGAACCACATGGAGATGTGATAGGATCAATGAATTATTCTTCTAATAACTCATGAATTTTTTTCTAAAATGATACAAGTTCAATTTGATCCATTGCATATAGGGGGTTTGAAATTATCTTACCATCACAATCTAAGAAAACTAAAAATAAAACTTTCGGTTCGGAATTATACCTGGGAACCCATCAATAAAAACATCAAGATACTCATTTAACACTAGCACATCATTAATACAAATAGTTCCTTTTTTATCAAAAATATGTGCAATGTGTCATTAATTTCCATTTGTTACTAGTTTAGTCGATTAATGATATGTTATCAAAAGTATAGTATCATTCATGTACAAAAAAAATCATTCTGAAAAGAATCTTCTTTATCCCTATAGTCAACCGTAGCATGATAAACAAAAAAATCCATACCCAAATCCACATCATACTATAATGGAGTAAAAACAATATGGAATTCATGTATATTATTTTCACAAAAAAGGATAGGAAGGTTATTATAATTCTTTTTTTCTCAAAATTACCACATTGTGTTACTACCATAAGTTCAAAATTCATATCGTTAAATTGGACTCCCAATTTATTACAAAATATCTCAGATATGAAAGAATGTGTAGACCCTATATCAAACAACACATTAACATAATCTGAATAAACTAACAATGTACATGACATTACTTCATTTAATGGCCCAACATCTTCTGAAGTAGTTGAAAAAGATTTCAACACCCCTATCTACTTGTATTCTGACTTCATTATTTTAGTTGTGTTCATTTTTAGACACTCATTTTCACAATCACACATTTAATTGAACTGAAATAATTTTAATAAATGAAAATCTGATTTTTTCATACCATTACCCATAATTTTTTCAAGGAAATTACGGTCTTTATGTCCAATTTTACCACATTAGAAGAACATACCAAAATTTTAAAGGTACTCCCTTGTGTGATTTATACCATAATTTTCAAAAACTGTAAACTTATATTTCTTACATTCATAATTAATTGAAGAGTTATTACCTTTCATCTCCACCTTGAAATCTTATTAAATTATTTTTTAATGAAAACATGATCATCAGAAAAGTCTATTTCCATATTCTTCACAAAACAAACATGTTTTTCATTACTTCTGAACCCATGAGAAGCTAATTAAAATAGATAATTTGGAATAAATCGTGAGTAAAAATTATTAATTTTACTATCAAGATCACATAAAAAATTTGGAGCATACCTTTCTAATCGAGTGAATTTGGATTCATAAGTCACCACAGAGTAATCCTCTAAACTCAATTCCATGATTTGTTTTTCCATTCTATGAAAAACCACCTTAGGAAAATATTTCTCATAAGCATACCATTGAATTCACTCCAATCAAGAGAATCAATATTCTCACTATCCATGATATTTTTAACCATCGACCGCCACTGATCGACTTCACCTTCAAAATGGTTAACAGGAAGACTAACCTTATGATGATCCAAACACCCCATGAGATTTAAAATCTTCTCTAGTTCTTTAATGAAACCATCAGCAAGAATATGGTAAGATGATTTTCTAAATGATGGTGGATGTTTCTTCATTAAATATTCCAATACTGATTTGTTCATTTATGGTTCATCAAGATGATCTCAGACAAGAATACAACCACTATTAATAGCATGAGACAATTGTACCTTTACTGCAACAAACTGTTTAGTTCTAATTGCGACCATCCCAGGTTGCTGATTTGGAAGGTTGTTTTCCACTTAATATCATCCTATCAAAGAAACCACGTTTCCTCTGTGGAAAAACATTCTGAAAAAAGAAATATCATACGCAAAGAAACATTGTAATATGTAAATTCCATATAATTTCAATATTAACATAAATTTATTTATGGATATTAATTTAACAACATACAAACACCCAAAGTTTCCTAAAATGACATTTGATACCAACAATAAGGACCCAAAATTAAAACATTACTTTATATTGAGTTAAATAAAATATTAACATTGTGGATCTTTTCAGGTTTTGATTTTTAGAGAAATAGGCCATAACTATTAAATTACATCTAAAATATTACATAGTAGACACTTCTATCTAGTACACATATTTTTCATAAATTAAAAACTATTAATAGAAAACAATAAATCATTTATTGATTTAAATCATCTTGAATTATTCATTTCTCTTACCGTTCATCATACCTAGTGAAAAACATTTCAAAAACATGGGATGAGAATAAAAATATTAGTAAGGTTTATGAAATAAATAATGAAAAAATTATTCTATAAATACATAAAATGAATATGGACATTATAATACCTCATGAAATAATAATATTTATGAAAAAACGTTAAATCATAAATCATAAAGGTATATTTTGGAATCCAAATCATACATACAGTATATCTTTCATTGAAATATATTGAGTTATGTTTGGAAGACCCATCATAGTATATTCCCGAAACCACATAAGAAAAACATTAATGTTTACCTCTATCACGTTACCCAATGCATTAGAGAGATATCTCAGGAATGCACAACATAGTTTTTTCATGGAACCACCCATATATGTAAACAATTCACAAGTAGTATAACATAATCATAACACTTGAATAAGCATAAAGGAAAGATAACAATTATACATTTCCATCACAAGATACCAGTATTATATTTTGACATAATAAATCCTTTATTAATACCATATTCAATACCAAAATATGTAAAAGGGTATAAAATATTTATTTTCCTTTAAAATACATTATGGCTTGTTATGGAATCCATAACAAATGATGCTCACTACTGCTGAATGTTTGTTGTCACCACACATGTTAAAAATAAAAATTCCCTTTGTCATTTAGTAAAATGATATATAAAAAATAGATTCTATTTGAGTGAAATTATTATTTATAAGGGTTTTATAAACCATATAAAATATTTTATTGTAAAATAAAAATATGCATCAATGATAGGAGATTGAGAGAATGTCTTTTACCAAAATTTGACCGCCTAAAGGACTCACATAAAAATTCAGAAAATGAGTTGATGATATAGAAAAGGGTATCTACTCACTTGGACATAAAATGTAAAACAATATGGTTATAGATGAATTCATCCCATTATAAGATAATTTAAATTAAATTAAATAAAATGCATAAAATCTTTGACTAAAATACAATTTTGAAAGGTTCCCTTACATTGAGTCTGACTCATCATGTATGTTCCTTGTTTTTTTGAATAATAAACAGATGCTAATTTCTAGCTGATTCAGATACTTTTTCATGTTTATTTGTCTTTTTATATCACTTATTACATATTAATAAACATTATATAATTAAATAAGTTAATATCGGTCATTTTTCCTATATTTGGTACGTGAGTCGAAAATGATGTTTTTTGACTTACAAACTGTGCATGTTTTCAAAAGTACATTATCTTTAAATTTTCATTCATTATTTAAATATAATATATATACATTATATATGTATTTAAGAATATTACCTAACATTTTGATATAATATATGAAAGTCAACATTCATTTAGAGGGTAAGCCTTACGTAAGCATTAAGGCAACTTTCATTTCATTTTCATATTTGAACGAATTATAACAAAATGATACATAAGTATATTTTAATTATAGTATAATATAATATCATAAATATGTTACATATTATCATTAATGTAACCTTTTATATGTGACATTTATTTTATGAACGAATCATATCACATTCAGGGGGAGATAGTCCACATTTCATCAAATAAAATTATAATATTTACTCAATAGAGAAACAATAAAGGTATGATATAAATGATAAATACTATAGAATAGAGAAAATTTAAATACAATAAATATCATATATAAATATAGTGCCATAATATTTTCTATAATGAGAGGTTGTATGGAAAAATCGAACTATCCTAGTTTTGCGAGGCAGTAGTTCGTCGTCCATAGAAACAGAATGATCTAAATTCCTTAGATGGAGGTGTGTGTAAGTTTAGATTGTATACATTTAATAAAAATGAAATCAAATTTACGATAACGTTTTTGATATTTAATTAATGATAAATAATATAATATGAGTTAATAATTTGAATAATGGAAAGGAATTTTAGAGAATATACTACATCTTAAAACATGTAATTCTCTTTGATTTGAGCCAAAATGATTTCTTGAATTGTGTTTTGCCTTGGATAATTATTCTGCGAGGAATAGGGGGATGTTGAGAGATCTTGTAGTATATTTCTTATGATACATGGGTCTTCATAGGTGTGTTAAATGTGTTAGAGGTGGTGGGATTTTATTAGAAGATGGAGGGGCTCATTATGAATGTTTGAATGTAATATTTTATTATAAAATGATTTTTAATTTAAAAAGCTACAAAATATAAAAAATTTGAATATCAGTTTAATATAAGTAGAGATATAATTATATAATTTTAATTGGATAGGTTTTGGATATTTTTTATTCCTTATCTTCTATTATTTTACCATTTTTTACTCTTACCGTTTTATGAAGCATTTAACACTTTGAGAATCTAAATATTTACCAAAAAATTAGAAATTTCTAAAGAAATAGTCATTAATAAAATTCAACATTTATGATCAATATTTGGATGAATCACATATTTTTTGGAAATTAATAATTTTTAATTAAAATTTTATATTTTAAAATATGAATTAGGTTAATTTTGATACTATTCATATCATGAATATTTAAAAATCTATAACAATATGAATTATTTTAAAAAATATCTTTAATAAAAATTTAACATGTAACTATCGTATGAAAATCATTGTTGAAATCAAAATAACAAATTTACACTTATTTTAATGTTTATAATATAATTTATTTGAAGCCTTTATTAATGAAGCAATCACTCTTTCACAATTGTGTCATTATTTAATTTATTTATTTATGTTATGAAAATTAAAACTAAAATACAATGATGTAGGAAATATTTTAATCTTTAAATTTTATATTTATAGTCGATGATATAATATATATATAACCCTATATATAAATTGATTTACTAAAAGATAAATGTTTAGGTTATATTTTATGTAATTTCAAATTATAAATAATCAAATTCCATTTTCACAAAAAAGTGGATACATGGGGTCCTAAAATCATCCAAAGAATTCCCATCAAAAGAAATATTTCATCAAATATGGTTAAAAATTGTGTTATTGTAATTTAATATTATTATAATATTATTTTGTTACTGTAATTTACCAGATATAACGTTTGACTATGCTAAGTATAATATTTATTGATGTTACTATTCATAATTTTTTAAAACAAAAGTGACCTATTAACATAATTTGGATATACAGATGAAAAATATGGGATAAATTATTACAAATTCAAAACAGAGTTGTTTCAGATATTAATTTAAAAATAATTTCCTTTGTCAAAACCATATTTTTTAGAAATAATAACTATCAAAAGATAAACATGTGTTTATGTCTAATTAAATTATGAAATTACATCCAATGACGAAAATATGATTAAATTGAAAAAACATAAACTATTTAGACTTTAAAAACAATAAAAAGATAATCTAAAGATATAAATAAATCAGATTAAATTACTGTTTGACATAAAATGCCATATTTTTCACTATTAATTAAAAAAATAAACATTATGAAAAAATTACCAAAAATACAACCAAAGTAAATTATTTTGTCACACTTCTAAAGAAGAAGATTATATTGTAAAATGGATTATATAGAAGTGAAAAAAACATTATATAGACTCCATAAAAAAGGGAGTACAACTACCTTTAAAAAATATTAGAGTATTTATGCATAAAAATGTATTCATTCTCATTTTATGACACACAATTATATTAGATAAATGTTAAAACATTTCAGATATCTGTTTAATCATAATATAGTTTTTTCTGTTCATTACATCCAATACAATATCTTTTCATTAATTACAATTTAAAATAAAAATATTATATTATAATATTTTTCACAATATGACTCAGCCTTGGGTGAAACATAAGATTTCAGATAAACCCATTGTTTCATGTCAAGTATTCCATCAAAAATAGCTTCTCCTTTAAAGAAAAATTAATATATAATTCACAAATATTAATAAATATGAAATTTTATTATTCATTATTAACCTAAGATGTTAAAATAACAAAGTGGTGTTTTTTATAGAATTAGTGCTTTATGCATTAATATTAAATTTATTTGAAAATACATTTGGTGTTACATTCTCTCATCCTTAAAGAAATTTCCTCATTGAAATTAATTGAATCATTCCTACTAATAAAATTTATTTTTGTCGTCATTATAAGATCTATAGGATCCCTTGTTACCGATTCAATTTTATGATTTTTCAATTGTATCTTTACCACTCGAATCATCAAATTCCTCAACTCATATTCATTACTGACTAGAATCTAGATTTGATCTTCATAGTATTATAGGTCAGGTTCCAATTCTATATATTCATAAGTGATTACATTTGTTGGTTTGGCATGAACATTCTCAATAACGATACATGAAAAACATTGTGAACATTATACAGTCTAGGATGCATAGCCAACCAATTTGGAAGAACTACAATTATCTATATCATTTAAAAATGTCCAGTGGATCTCGGGCATAGTTTCCCTTTCACCCAAAATCAAAAAAGACCCTTTCATGGAGATACCTTCAGAAAAACATGATCTCCGACATGAAATTATAAATCCATCCATTGATTATCAACATATTTCGTTTTCCTGCATTGAGCTCTAGTAGGAGTGAATAAGAATCATTATATAAAACATTAATCATAATTGTCTAGGTTAAATGGTCGTTTTTTATTATAATGAAATAATTTGGTTTAATGTATTAATATCATGTGTATAAAATGTTTACCAAACAATAAATAAGTTATAATATATATATATTATAGTATTTTTTCTACCTCTAAAGTGTTTCATTACTAGAATTTAAGATGGTAAGAGAAATTGAAAACTTTTTGTACTTTAATGTGATAAATTAACACATCTCAGATGGTGTTTTCATTTCAAGTATAAAAGAAGTAGAAAGGAAATATGATGACCAATTATTACATAATCATAAAAAAATTAGTTTATTTATGATAGTATATTTATCAGAACATCTGGATGAATGGAGGGGAGGATGAAAAATAATTGAAAGTAACTCAAAATAAAAGAAACAAAAATTAGAATTTACTTCTTGAAGTTATCTTTCATGAAATCCAATTTATGGTTGAGATTTTGGGATTTTAATTAGAAAAAGAGTGATGAAAATAGGGTATGATCTAGGGAGGATATATGGAAAGAATTTATACATTTCACTTGGCTTGAGAGACGTGGAGATATGATATTGAGGGGCGAGGTTATATTGGATGAGAGGGGAGATTTTTTAATATATTTTATTTTATTATTTCCTTCAAGACAACCAATTTTGTGGATTCATGTGACCGGTAAATGTAATAAGTTCTTATGAGTTTGAAAAAGTGTGCTTAAATTATCCATGAAACATGGAATATTGTATTTAACTGAAAATGTAGATATACCGTAAATTATCAAATTTTACTATTCATCCAAATTTTGAGTATTTCAAATAAATCCCCGAAATTCACCCAAAAAATTTTTGATGTGAATAAATCAAAAATGAAATCCATTTTGTGTAAATATTTTTTCAATATGACTAATTAAATTTCTATTTAAAATTATTAATTTTTCAAAAAATAAAAACATTAAAACTATAATTCTTTTTTTACCACCGTGAAAATTCAATCAAGATCTCATTGTCTGAAAACAATAAGAAAATAACAAATAATACTATTTACTATTAATAAGGATCATATTACTATTCATATTACTTTTCAAAATGTTATGTTACTATTCCCCAAAAATTATGTATTGTCTTATCAGAATCTAAATATGTCACTGTACATAACTATGTATATTAGTTTTTGAAATACAAATCACAAATGGTGAAAGATTATGATTATTGTCTAGATTATAATAAATATATATTATGTAGAGACTCAGTATTTCATGCATTCAGTATTAAATTTATTTTTATATCCTTTGGGAGTTACGAAAAATCATTGTAGTGGGATTGTTTTTACCTTGTTTTATTTATAGTACATTCAATGTCGTACAATGTTGTGGGACCTTAATTTTATTCATATGTCTTTTTAGAAGATTACATTTAAATATTTTGGTTCTTGGATATGTGTGCAGCTGTAATGGTACTTTTGTCTTAGGCCACCCATTTATGGTATATGACTAATCGGTGTGAGTCATCTGCCCATGGGCTATTGGGGGAGTACATGGGGTAGTCATGTAACATGCCCCTCTAGGATTGGACATGCAGATTGGTATCCCAGGATTTTAGTTCTTCTTTAGGATTGAGAGCATGTGAGGTTGGATTGGGGAAACCATGTTAAGGTTTTAAAGATTCCCTATGAGGATAGGGACCCTAGTGATAGGGTAACCTATGATGTATCCATAAACTATGACACTAATAACCCACTTTTAGACTTGATGCATGAAAAAAATAGTTTCAGGGAAAAACTATTATACATGTATAATATAGTAATGGTTGTGTATTGCATTTAATTCATGAGTAATCACGCCGGATATACTCTACTGATTATGGTTAATCTTGATTTATTTCAGAATGCATCCACATAGATAGCCATCAATGATTTTACCACATTATAACAGTGATGATTCACCAAGAGACGAGGAATCGGTATATGGGAATGTACCAGAGATTACATTTCTAGTCGGTTTACCATTAATAATTCCAGCTGTGGAGAAACTACTACTATGAGCACTACCATCTAAGGATATACAAAATTTGAGTTCATTTCATGAGTTTTAGAGGCAGCAACCTCCTAGGTTTTGAAACAAGTCATACCCCTAGTTCTTGAGGATTGGCTAGAGGAAGTCACCCATATTTTCCTCCATGTTAGGATAAAGCATACCAGATGCAAGCCCTTGAATAAAGTATTATTCAAGGCCTTATGTGGTGATTCAAGAGCTTGATGACTCAGTGCCACTGTTAGATTTATATCTAAATGATAAAATTAGAATTTCTCTTCCTAGAAAGTCATATAAATCCATGGTATGATTTGTACACATATAAGAGATTCTGCATTAGAAGCACGATTGTATGACTTTGGTAGAATATACAAAAATGTTTACTGATCATTCATGCTACTCCTGGGACATTGTACGAGGCCAATTAATTAGGTCTCATACCTTTATGTAGGTCTTACACTGAGACATCAATGTCATAATGGTATCCCTTAATAATTCATCCTATTCTGGGGTACCTAAGAGAGACACAATAGTGGAGAGTTTTTTTGTAAATCAGACACTGATTGTGGGAGATAGCGGCAATAACCTAGTAGATGATACCTCTGTATTAGGTACTGATGGTAGTGACAATGATCCAAGATGATTTGGTGCTTTAGGGTGGGATCCCTGGAATTAGGGTTAGGATAGGAGGGATTTAAGGTAGTATCAAATCATCCAAGGACAAATGATGTTGGTCATGTAGTGGTTGGGGAAATGTGGCACAAGAATGCCTAACTTGTCATTCAGTTGTTATAGAGACGGTCGAGGGATCCCTGAGGAAGAGGTAGAGATAAGAGTAGTGTGGTTTATAGATATGTGAACATGATAGAGGATCTAAGAGAGTATGAGGTTGTGGTCTGAGTTTTTACTTATTTTCGACATTACCACCAGGTGGTCTATTCCAGGTTCAGGGAGCTGGTGGATAGGGATGATAGTAGCTATATGAAATTGAGGTTGATGACCCTGAGGATATTTAGATAATTCATGGTATGATCTATGTCTTCCCCACATTATATTTTTTGTTTCTACACACATGTGATTTTTATTAAATTATTTCCACACATCTTATTTGAGACTCTGTGATTATAGTTGAACCATTTGATTGACCGTTATGATTGGAGACTCATACTAGTGGATACTCGATGATCAATCACTTTTTCCAATAGTGTGACATAACTCTTGGAGTAGAGAGTTTTAGTTGGGATGTATTTATTACATCAGCAAGCCCTTACAACCTTATTATTTGTACGAACTGTCTATCCAAAATTCATGATTACATTGAATGTTTTAGATGAAGAGTGTGTTGTGTCTTTAGTGATGTAACTAGGATTTCAATGGTTTTTGAAAATGAAATAGAGGCACTGTAGGATTGAATCACACAAAGGAAGATGTAGCCAATTATTCCTCAGTTGTCCAACCTCACACTTAATGTAGTTGATGATATGAGTACTCAGTTTACTATAGTTGTGGTGGAGTATAAGGACATCATTCCTGAAGATGTTCGAAGTTATTATCCACATAGAAAGATGGACTTCAGTAATGATCAAATCCATAGGATGGAACTGATATCTACACCTGCATATAAGATATCTCATAAAGAGCTTCGTGAGTAGTAGATATAATTAGAGGAATTGAAGATGAAAGGCTTCGTGAGACCCTATTTATTACCCTGGGTATCCCTAGTTTTTTCTCAAATAATGAATATAAGAGATTAACAATTTTTTGGATTGCAGGTGAATAAACCAAGTGACTATAAGATTAAGTGTCCACATCTAAGTATCTATGAAATAGTTGATTAGTTGAAAGGGGAGATATAGTTATCATAGATTGACCAACTATCTGGTTATCACTAGATATGATTAATAAATGAGGATATTCCAAATACGACATTAATTGATGTTAATGTCAAATTAATTACTTGGTGACACCATTTTTTATGATGAATTCCTTACTAGTGTTCATGGGACTCTTGAACCCAACAACTCATCCTTACATAAACCATTTCATAGTGGGTTTCATCGATAGAATAATAATGTTCTTAGTTTTTGAGTAGTAGCACACAAGATACTAGAGGATGGTCCTAGGTAGACTCTAAGAGAACTGACATTACCAGAATCTCTCAATGTGACAGTTTTGGAGTCAGGAGGTCCATTTTCATCGACAATTCATCTCAGAGGCTGCAGTATCTATTGGTACATTGAAAGTTAAGTCAATGCATTCATATAATCCACATAAGAGCATTGCTGAGGTATATAGATTTCTTGGAATGGCAGGCTGCATTCAAATTCTTTTAGCTAACATATATAGAGTGTAAACACCCCTGAAATCATTGACGTTAAAGTGGTAGAATTTCTATGGATATAGAAGAGACAATAGTTCTTTCAGGAATATAGGTAGAGGTTTTTGAGAACTACCATCTTGATTTTAAAATAGGAAGGGGTCATCTCCCTAATATTCTACAATGCATGCAGGACAAGACTAGGTTTTGTCATGATATAGAGGTAAGAGATGATTGTATATGGTTCATGCTAGCACGTGCTACATGAGTTGAACTATGTGACCCATGATCTTGATTTATCAGTGGTATTATTCACATTGATTATTTATTGATACCAGCTGATAGGCACTAAATTTATCATTTACTCTGATCATCAGAGTCCCAAATATATTATCTCCTAGGATGATATGAACATGTGTTAATGGTATGGGTACAGTTCCTCTAAAACTATTATCATTTTTATTTCTATAATTATGGAAAGGGGAATGTGTTCGTATATTCTCTCATTAAGAGATCTGTTTAATTGTTTATGAATGAGGCATATGAGTAGTTGTCCATATTGGGTATATCTTTTATGGATGTATATGCATAATATCATATCCACCCTATGGTTTTAACCTCTCTAATCATATAGTGAGTTAAGGAGTCACATCATGGGGATACCAAGTATGAGAACCTACGTGCATAGTTTTCCATAGGGTACACTCAAGATTGATATTCAAAAAGTGGGGAGGAAGTTGTTGTTTTTAGAGAGTTCACAATAGTTCCAGTGGAATTGTAGGAGTAGGTTCTAGGGACTCTTCATAAACCCCCTTGGGAGTTCATCTAGGTTTGTTAGTGATGTACAAAGACATCTGATTTCAGTTTTTCTGGACAATGATAATGAAAGAGTTTCATGTTTTGTTTCTTGGTTCCTTACATGTCATCATGTGAAGTTTCATAACTATGTAACAAGTGGTTTACCGAGGAAACTTGTGGTTCCATAATGGTAGTAGAATGAGATATCGATGGACATCGTGATAGGAATATCCCAAAAATCATGTGGAAAAAATTCCATCTCGGTGATTATTGACGGACTCACCAAGTCAAATCTAATCCAATATATCTAAGATTAGAGTTTAGTAAAGATCATGGGATGCCTCTATTTTGAATAGATAGTTTTGCTCCATTGTTTCCCATCATTGATAGTTTTGTATCATAAAAATCACATTACATTTAAGATTTGCATGTGATTTCAAGAGGTATTTGGGACCCAAATGCTCATTAGAACGGTATTTCACCCACCTAACTATCACCAAACATAGAAGAAACTTCATGGTCCAGAGGAAATGTTGTAGGATTTCATGTTTTACATTTTTTGTTTTTTAGAGTATCTAATACCACTATTATTTTTTTAATACAACAATAACTATCTTTCCACAGTTGGTGTGGTACCATTTAAGGCCTTCTACGGGAGAGCATTTAGGTCACTTCATTTCTGGACAGACCCAAGAGTGTCAGTACACATGGGAAGAAAGACGGTGTGATATATAATAGGGAAGTTATAGATCTTCCAAGAGTTTATAAAGAATACAAAGATCCATCAAAAGTATTATGATTATAGGTGGACATGGAATTTGGATATCAAGGAAGGAGACCATGTATTGTTTCATGATTCACGTTGATGGGGATTAAGGAAACTTCAATGGGGATACATGTTATCTCAAAGGTTCCATAGCCCTTATAAATACTATGTAGTGTTAGTGGGGTGGAATATTGCTTGGTTATACCACCATAGTTAGATAGGGTAGAAAATGTCTTCTGCACTATGTAGCTAAGGAGGTACTTGCATGACCCATCAGATGCCATCTTTTAGGGAGAGTAGGATATTAAGGACAAAGTGATCTATTCAGAGTACACTGTAGAGACTAAGTATTGATATGATAGGAACATTAGTGGGTAGTCTATTACATCGATCTATGATCAATGGATGCATGTGAATCTCCATGAGACTATTGTAGGATTTGGGAGTAGCGGAAGTGCGTTGGTGTGTGTACCCAAATTTAATTTTTTCTATTAAGGACATTTCATACGAGGTCTGTCATGATAATAAAATGCTTGATCATCATAATATAATGAAGAACCAAAGAAAATAAGGGAGTCCCTGAATGATATATAGGATCATCACATGTTGTTTATAATTAATTTAATAAAAAGATAAGAATAACCTTTATGAAATTCTCTATCCTTTGATGTTTTCGGTCACGATCCAACGTGATTCGTCAATGTATCATAGAAACCAAGTGTAGGATTCCTTAATCGGTGATCCACACATTCTCTATGTATCTCCTAATGTTTATGAAGAGATCTTTGGGTGCTAGTGAAAAATATCCTTAGCTTGTGATGTCCGCCTCCAATATCCTTGACCAATTGGAGAAGGATCCCTCTCTCATATCAGGAGAGAATTCATGGAAGAAAATAATTCTCTTTTGGCTTATGATCTTTCTATGGATCTATTGTGAACAATATCTCAAAATGGATAGGCTAATGAGAATTACATAATTGGGATTTTAATTTTGTAGAATAATTAAATTAATTAATTACTCAAAAGTATTTATTCATTTCATTTAATTCATAAAAATACGCCATGTCTTATAATAATAGTTAACTATTATTATAACATGACATGAACCCATTGGATTAAACATAATATTATTTAATTAAATAAATAATTTTATTTCTCATAAAGACCTATAAAAAATACATGGTGTTAATATTAATATAAATGGTATGTACTTTTGTTTTTCTATTCACATTATTTCCTCTGCCACATTTATTAGACCTTGAATAAGGGATATTTATTTCCCAAGTAAATAACACAATATTTCTCAGGATTATATATATTATTTATCCCTAAATATATTATCTCAAACAACTAGTGTCCAAATGAATGGATTCAAGCTTCATGGAATAATTATTAAACAAAAATCGAGAATAATATTTATTCAACTTGTTAAATTAATATTTAACAGAGATACATCGAAACAATTAGTGTTTGACCCTCTATCCCTCTTTCACAGACGTATTAGGTCGAGCCTGCCTAAAGTACAAGGATAGAATCTTGAAACACGCCATGTAAAACATATGTAAAGAAGTTATCGATGCAATTAAATGTCACTTATTATGAACTCTTATCAGGAAATTTTATCACTTTATCATGACATATCTAATCAGGAAGGTTGCGTACTCATGTAATACACCCATCAAATTGATTATTCTTTAATTAAAATCCCGTAATTGAAAATAAAAATTCTGTACCATTGACATGGATTTATTAAGGATATATCAATTCCATCAAATGACATGATATATCTACTTTAGTTATGGAACATAAGTGAAAAATCATTTCTTGCAATATCCATTAATACATTATTACTTGTGATGCACCCAAAATATCCAACCTCATTGTGAATAGTGTGTCATCGAAGTTTTCGCCAATACATCTCAGTGCGTGAGTTTTAATACCCATTAATAATAATCATAATTTCTAAGTACCAATAAAAGCATCTGCATATAAAAATATCAAAGGACACTTTGTAATGTGGATTTTCTTCCGGTGGGTCTTGTTATGATAACATCCTCTTGGATATTACCAAGGCCGCACACCAAGAGATGGTTCCTAAATTTTTTCTGATTCCTAAACCATAATGCAATGTATTTTTGTGTCTGTGAAATAAAATCATTCGTCCATAGAACATATATTAAATATTATTGTTATGACACATTGGGGTTCTCATCATATTAAGGTTCCGCTATGTCCATTTATTGAGACAACCATCCTTATGACATTATCACATGAATGGTCATGTAGAATAACAATCAAGATGTGATATGATATTTATTAAAGAATAAATTACAATGTATTTGGTTCTAGGACACCATGTATAATAGACTCCAACATGGACTTGAGACAACAACTAACAAACATTAACCCGCTAGCCCTCACATTATATTCTTGCTTTTGCTAAGATATTATTTTAGTCACGGGGAGCTCAAAATTCTCTTCCACGAACACTATTCTCTTAGAAACATCACACCATTGATATAAATCCCTCGAGTGATGTTGCTTTCAGAGTATGTGCATTGTTTATTGGTGTGACCTTGGTTCTTTTGCAGGAGCCACCACTGCAGTATTATCACAATAAAATGTTATATGATCATTATTTCTAGGAACCACATCATGATCCTGGATACCATTTTTAGTTAATATTTCTTCGATGGATACATTAGAATTTGATTTATATTTGGACTCCACTATAGAATCAATGAAAACTGGTTTCTTTGAACTCTTCTAGTTCACTTCTCCTCGATTGAGATAGAAAACATATCATGATTGAGACTCTATATCGTTCTGATCTATCTAAAAGCCAGCATCACTATATCATCTTATAATAACTTCTTCATATCCTCCATAAACCATGAAAATATCCTTAGTTCTTCTTATATTCATAAGGATAGTCTTAGCAATAGTAAAATGCTCTTCTCTGGGGACATCTTGATATCTGCCTACCATGCTCAGTACGTAGTCAACATCAATCCTGGAACATAACATGCCATACATAATGGATACAATAACTAAAGATTGTAGGATATTACTCATTATATCATTATCTTATTGTGTTTGAGGACATATTTTTTTTAGAAATATGAATTCCATGTGACACTGGAACCAATCCCTTCTTTGATTGTTTCATACTAAATCTCCTTAGTATCTGTTCAATGTATATACCTGAACTTAGTCAAAGAATCCCCTTTGATCTGTCACGAATAATCATGATCCCAATAATGTAGGCTTCTTCAACCAAGTCCATCATGGAGAAACACATGTTCATCCATTCCTTAACTGACTATAATAATCATACATCGTTTCAAATAATCAATATTTTTCAACATATACTACTAGGATAATGACTGAATTCCCATTAAACTACTTATAAAAACATGGATCACATTCAATCTTAATTAAACCAATTTTTTTATGTATTCATCAAATTGAATGTTCCAAGAACTGGATGCTTCATGTAATCCAAATATGGATTTCTACAACATGAAAACCGATTTGGATTCACCTTGTGTTACAAACCCTTCTTGTTGTATTATATAGTCATATTATTGAAGGTTCCCATTATGGAATGATATTTTAACATCCATTTTCATAATCTCATAGTCACATTAAGCTTCTATGGTGAATATGATTCTTATGTAATTAAACATGACAACTGGAGAGAATGTTTCATCATAGTCAATTCCCTGACACTATCTGAAATCTTTAGCCACTAGCCTTTCATTATAGGTGAAAACATGTCCTTACATTTCCAGTTTTTTCTTGAATACGCATTTGCATAAAACTTTTTTCACATAAACTGGGTAATTGACCAGAACCGGGAATTAGATCTGATAGATAAAATACATCTCAGAATTTATAGCTTCTGGCCATCTTACAGCTTCTAAGCTTTCTTCGGTTTCATTTGAGGATAGAGGTTCATCATTTCCCAAAAATATGATTCACCATTCTTGGTGAATATGAAACCAAATCACTCTGGTTCCCTTACCTCTCATCAAACCATTAATGTACTTGTGTTTATGGAATAACATTAATGGGGACCTATGGAACTTGTTCATGTAACCACTCAAGTGTATCTTGATCATCTACTTCATCAAAGTCAATTTTTCTACCCCAATCCTGTTTCAGGGAATTCTCTATCTAAATAAATACGACTTGTTTGGACACAGTCACATTATTTTCAGAATGGTTATATAGCTATTATACTTTTGTTTACATTGGATATCATAAAAATATAATCCTTATGCCTCGAAGGTGCTAGTTTGATGCCTATGAAGGACTTTAAAATGCCTCGCATCCCCACACTCGTGTATGTGACAAAATGGGATTCCTTCCATTTAATAACCCAGAGGGATATTCATTTTCCACCTTAGTTTGTACTCGGTTTAATGTGTATGTTGTATTCTGTAATGTGTATCCCCAAAACGACAATTGAATATGTGTATGACTCGTCATTGACCTCACAATTTCCAACAAGGTGTGGTTCCTCTTTTCAATGACACAAATCCACTATGTTGTAAAAGGTGGAGTGAGCTGAGATAGAATCTCAGAATCTCATTGACTTTCGATCAGCTCAATGTTTAGATATTCTCCACACCGATCCATTCAAATATTCATTGTCTTCTAACCAAAATGATTCCCAAATTCATTCTTTATTTCTTAAAATTCATCTACAGACTCTAACTTATACGTCATTAATTAGATATATCCATATTTACTTTTATCATTAGTAGAAGTAGTGATGTATGAATATCCACATCCAGATTCTATAGGAAATGGTCCACACATATCCGTGTGCAAAAATTTTATATGCTCAGTGGCTCTTTCACCCTATCCAATGAAATATGGCTTTTTCATTATACCTTATAAACAAGCATGGAATCTATCAAGTGTTGTTAGATCAGTATATTCTAAATAACCATTTTTTAGAGCCTTATCATGTGCTACTCTTTTCCATGATCGAGAAGGTGATGCCACAACTGGGTGATGTTTGGTTCATGTGAGTTTTTTTCGTTATCGACTACTAACACATGGTTTTCATTATTTAATACATACATTATATTATTTAAATTTTCCATACCATAAAATATGATGTTCTTATCAAGGATAAAACACTTATTTTAAAATATTAAAATAAATAAATCCATATCCAAAAAAGATAAATAACTTACATTCTTAGTAACACATGGAACATAATAACATTAACATAATCCCAAAATCATTTTAGGTGGAAATGGGAGATAGTAATTTCCAATGGCCAATGCAGCCAACCTCGCACCATTGGCATCTCGAATAACCACCTCTCCTCTTGAAATATTTATAAATATATATGGTTCATGCATATTAATATAGATGAGAGTCCCACATGCTGTATCAAATACAGAATATGTTGAAATGGAAAGATTACCCACAATAATTAACACACCATTAGCATCCCCATGCTTTTGTGTGATGTTCCGCTTCTAGTGGTCTCCCCTTCCACATGCAAACCATACATCCTCCCATTAATTTCTATGCCTCTAGGTCTTCCCCTTCATGGAGCGATGGTTCTCAAGCACTTGAGACCATTTATATGTCAATGGCCCCATTTCTTTGTCCTTATATTTCTTATTCAACATAAGGACTATGGGTTTCTTACACCCCATGTCATAATATACCTGGAGAATTAAGGTTAGATGTTCTAATAGACTCTTCTCATTGTTTCTCATGTTGTAGTTGAAAATAATGCTATATATGGTATTGGGAATTGATTATAGGATGATATCTATACGCAACCCATACGGGAACATAATCCTGATGATGTCAAGGTGTTCAATGTAGCCAATAATCTTGACCACTTGAGGCCCCCTAGGCACAGACACTCCAAGAATAGTAATAAACAAAGCATTTTTGATATCATATCTCTCCGTTCTGGCCTTCTCTTGGTAGAGATAATTAATGTGATACATCATGTTATACTCATCCATTTTTTCTTCCTACTTCATGAACTCATTATACATGGATTATAAAATAAAACATTGGACATATGTGGAATTATCCATATGACTCATATAGAGAGATAGTTTTTTAACACTGGCCTCTTTTAATGGCGCAACTAGATTTGGCGCTTCCAGCACATAGAATTTCCTCTTGTGGTGATGGTTGAGGCGTAAACGGCTCTGCGATTCCTCAAAATTAGGGTCAGTGAGAAGGTTTTTCTTATCAAGTATTGTCTGTAATGATATGTTTGAAGTAATGTTTCTTTCATTTTCTACAAATTAAAATGAGTAATGGTTTAGTACATTATTATGATAAAAATGGGAAAATAAATAAATTAATACCTAATAGTCCCCTGCTATTTTATCGATATCCAACACCACTCACCATTGGCATTAGAATATTCTATATCGTGAATATTCTAGTGGAAAGGATCCATATATCCCTTCACATTACCCCAACTAGGGTTGGTCATACTACTTGAAGGGTTATAGTTAGGTATTCATAATTCCAACTACATTAACTTGCAACTCTTTGATCCACTGAGTGGACTCCCCAATCCTAAAACCCATTAATATTGGATGTCCTCAATCATTTCATTTTTGTCACACCTAGTCTGACTGTGGAAGTCAACCCTAGATAGGAACCATGTCAAGTCAACCCAGAAACAGGAATTGTAATTCCTCGATAATTGAAAGCACCCAACTAGGGTTGGTTATGCACTTTGAATTTTTGTTCGATTCAAAACATGATTATGGAAGGTTATACCGAATTAATATATATTTTGGGGATTTTATCCTTATACATAAATTTACATTTTATTATATTTGATTAAATTATTGTTAATATTAAGTGGGATATTCAAAAGTTATTAACCATGCCTAAAATAATATATACCCATAATCCTTCCTTATTTTAGTTCAATATTGCATTATTGTTTAATTAATTAATTGTGTGATCGTGACAACACAACCACAATAAATAAACCATACAACTAATAGAAATAAAATAAAATTTCATGATCATGAGTTTTTTATATTGGTTACTTTATCTAGCAGTTGACAAAGTATCCCAAGACCTTGGGGAGAAACACCTTGAACCATTTGGGTTCATTTTTATTGCTTTCCACCTATTCACTATTGTATCTCCATGGATTGGATTCACCATGGTTCTTTACCTAAGTCACCTCTGCTCGCTAGGGAGCTCCATCCATTACAGATTATTTTATCTCCCTCATAGGTGAGGGGTAAAATGGGATTTTACCTAAAAGAATCTTTGGGCATGCCGGACATATATATTAATGAGTAGAAGGCTCGTAGGTCAACAAATTTAATTTAAATAAATAAATTGAATGAAACCATTCACATAAAAATTTCATGGTCTAGTTAATTATCATCCACACATGCAAATGATATATATGAATAAATAATACTATAATTCAATTGATTAATAATCCTTGTTCTAGATAAATCAAGATCGAATCAATTAATAATAGTTAATTAGTCAATACTTTTATCATTAACTGTTTTCCGGATTTCCAAGAGATTCTTATCCATAATAATTTTAAAAAATTAATTAATTTAAATTGATCTTTGTATATAACTTGTACAGTGAAGGAAACACTGTGAATTCCCATTCATAACTACCCAATGAGTATAAAAGACCATTACGCTGATTTTATATTAAACACACACACACACAGATATATATATAACACATATCACGTGTGGCACCTCATGTATACGCCTACACTATGGTATAATTATCAAGGGTTTGTAAAATATAATAATGAACATTAATAAATCTACGTAATTTGGATGAGTACACATAGTGTAGTTCCAGTTACAAATCCCGTATTATTTGTTCACCGTCTATCTGAATTACACACATTAGGATATGACATGTAGATGTACTTCAGAAATATTCATAGTAGATGGTGTGTTCAGTGGTACACATACCATGTACTATCCTCGTTACACAATTTTATATCAGGAAACACATGTATTGGGTACACAGTCCTACCCAAAACCAGAAGGGACTACACGCCATGTTCATTGGTCCACATGGAGTGTACTCTGAAAACTATGTGCCACCTATTATTGATCAACACACATAGTCATAACGAATTGGATAGAATCCATTTACATAACCTGATTTGATAGACCAGTTTGATGCATTGAAACTACACTACACGGTGTGTACATCCAAATACATGACAAGTGTTTTGGTGTTGTTTGACCAGGAATGTTTGGCACCTTCAGATGAGATACTCTATTTTATTTTTATCAAAATTAAAAGAAAAAATTGTTTTTTGTAAGGTGGATGAGAAACAGGGGAAGAGGAACAGAACTTGAGATTTATATTTATATAATGGTTACGTGAATTGAAACAACTAAATTATTAAATGAATAAATCATCAATAAGAAACTAAATAATTATAATCAGTGATATGACAACTCAAATACCACTTATAGGTTCTGATCACATGGGATGATCATTGTTTGGTGTACCCAGCTTAAATTTTTCCTGCTAATGATGTTTAATCTGAGATATTTCACGATAATAAAATGATAAATCTATGTAATGGAATGATGAACGAAAGAAAATAAGGGAGTCCTAGAACCCTATAGATGACCATCAGAAGTTATTTATAATTAATTTAAATGAAATACAACAATTGTCATGATGGAATTCTCTCTGTGTTATTGTTTCTGGTCTCGATCCAATGTAATTAGTCATTGTGTCGTAGAAACCATGTGGTGGATTCCTCTATCAGTGATCCACACGTTCTCCATGTATCATTGGACATCCCTGAAGTGTCTTATTGGTGCTAGAGTGGAATATTCATCTCTTGCGATGTTCACCTTCGTTCAACCGGATCCTATGGAGATGGATCACTCTCTCGTAGATTGAGAGTGTTCCTGGAGGAAAATAATTCAGTCATGGATTGAGATATTTCTATAGTTCCATTGGGAACGATGCCTACAAATTGTTAGGCTAATGAGAATTATATAATTGGGACTTTAATTACATAGAATAATGAAATGAATTAATTACCTGAAATCATTTTTTCAATTTATTTAATTCTTATCAATACCCCATGTCTAATAATAATAGTAAACTAATATTATTACTTAACATGTGCCCTGAAAATTAAACATAATATCATTTAATTAAATAAACAATATAATTCTCATAAAATCCCATTAAAAATACATGGCGTGTATATTAATATACACATAGTATACATTGGTTTTTCTATTCTCTTTATTTCATCCACCACATTTATTAGACCTTGAATAATGCCTATTTATTTTTCTAATAAATATCCCCGCATTAGTCTCCGATAAATATAATATTTTCCCAGAATATATTCTCTCGAATAACTAATGTTGAAATAAATGCGACCAGGCAATATGGAATATTTATTAAACCACACTTGGGAATAATATTTATTCAACTTGTTAAATTAATATTTAACTGAGATACTTGGACACACATAGTGTGGGACCCTCTATGCCTCTTTCTCAGTGGCATTAGGTGGAGCTTTCCAAAAGTTCAAGGGTATAACCTTGAAACATTCCATGACACCCATAGTGAGAGAATTTAACGCAGTAAGGATGTGTTACTTCATGTGAATGCTTATCGTGTAATTTAAACCCTTTGTCATGATTTCATTAATCATGTGGGTTGTATACGAGTGCCATCAACCCATGTGCTCAATTATTCATTAATTGAAATCCTTGAAATGTTCTTTCTAATTCCTTACCATATCCATGGATTTATTTAGGCTATATCAATTTCATCAATGGGTCTGAGATTTCTACTCCCATAATGGAATAGAAGGTACAAATCCATTCTCACTTTATTTATTATTGTAGTATTACTCTTGTAGCCCCCAACACATCATACCTCATTGTGAAAAAATTGTCTTCACAGTTTTCCTCAATACATTTAAGTGTGTGAGTTGTAATACCCATTAATAAAAATCATAAAGCCTAAGGATGAATACACATGTACGTGGATAGGAACATCCAATGACACTATGAAATGTGGATTTATTTCTTCCAGGTCTTTTTCTTATAATATCATCATGGATATTACCAAGGTCTCACAACATGAGAAGGTGTCTCAATGTTTTATGAGTCCTCACCCTTAATGGCCAGTGCTATTTATGTCCCCCAAATAACATCATCTAGCCGTTGAACATATATTAAAGAATACTCTTTTGAAACATTCGGGTTCTCATCATTACATGGATCCGCTGTGACCTTTTAGTGCGACTTCATTTTATAGGACATTTTCACATTAATATTAACATAGAATAAAAATAAATAGGTGATAAGGTATTTATTGATGAATAATTTACATTGTATTCGGTTTTAGGCCACCAACACCAACAATTACATTGTAGCGGGAGGTTTAGATTATTGATCAGTACCCTCTTTTATTTTAGTATCCATTGTTTTTAATTTTTTGGATCATTAATTCATATGATGGGGGATGTAATTTAATAATTTTTTTTAATTATATATTAGTAGTTATATTATGGGTTGATATCATGACCAGGCACTAAGACCACATGTGATTCTGAGGACCAGTGTTCCCTAATTAAATGATTGATAAAAATAATAATTATAATAGAACCTATATGTGGTTTTCCTAAAAAAGTGGATAAACTAATAATTGGGTCCCAGATCAGAAATACTAGTGTAATGTTTTATATAGTATCATGGATTTACCCAAAGCACAACCTAAAATTGTCCAGCACTTGTCTATTCTGTAAAGGATACTGTTGGAATTTTATTTAAATATGATAATTTATTTTATTTAATCAATGATAATTTTTTGGCCTTTAAAAGTATCTTTTTTCCTGAATACCAGGGTAATCATCATAACCCTTGAACTTATGGAGGATCATGGTGAGCGATCTCTGGAAATCCCCTCCAATGAACACCGAAAAATCAAGGATTGATGATGATTCAACCATGTTCTTCACCTTCGGTTGATTCAAATATCGTTAGGTGTATTGAGGTAATATTTTATTCTCCTTTTTTCATTCCTATTATGAACACATAAAAACTCACAAATTAATTTTCATGCGCATCAAACATATTTTCATGTTGAGATTATATAAGATATTATCAGTACCCGATTCTTGATTATTTTTCAGTTTTTTTTTGAGTTCTAATGAAGATAAAACAAGATAGCATTAAATCAATCAATGTTCATCCGTATGGACTTTATTATGATTTATTCAAATTCTGAATATTTTTTTTTCAAATAATTCGTCATTGGAATCTTTTAATTCCTGACGTGATGTTACAAGGTAGTTCAAAACTCGATTAAGCCCCCAGATTCAGGGACAATCCAAAACTGAGGTCTAATCTATGAAGATAGACACCCAATGATCTCATATTTACATCCATTTAAATTTTTAGTAATCCAATGCTGCATAATGGTCAGCCTAGGGGACCAATATAGCATCATCAATGACTAGAGATCAACGGTGGTGTGTGTCCATGAAATAGAGTCACATGCGTTTGGGAATAGCTGTGACAGATGCGACAACAGTGACAGTGGTAGACGAGGTGATGGTGGTAGGGATGTTCGGATTAGCAATGACAAACAATAATCTATGCTGGGTTTGATGGGTCAAAGGATTGGTTTAGGCCTATCAGTTTGGTTATGAAGTCAAGAAGGGTCTGACCCTAGGCAGAGCCGAGGTAACCAAGCATAGCCCGCTTGCTGCCAACCATGATGGTCTACCACAATGGTCAACAATATGGTTTTACATCTCATGATACCACTTTTTTACTGACTACAATGTTCAATCATGATATTTTACCAACGGTTTAGTGACCGTGTTGTTAGTGGTCCGACTGTGGAGGTAGGTTGACCCACCACCACAGTTGCTCGACAGACCCCCGCAGGTCTTCAAGGTGCTTCATTAAGACGAGAATAACTCATAAATTGATGGTCCTATCATTGATCCATCCACATTGTTGAAAAACCGAAATTGAGAATTTTTAGGGAAAAATGGCGTGTTATTAGTTTTAACTATTATTGGTTGATAGTGTTACGTTGTTTCATTCATTATGGGGTCAATATGACATTACATCCATATAATAGGATTTCAATCCCCTATAGAGTTGGATTGTCAAATATATTGTGGTATCCCTCCCCGAACATTGAGTGTAATCACTTATAACCCCTATTTAAACTTATGTAATTGGGTTAAACACTCTAAGCATGACTTTGATTCCCCATCTAGTGGGACGTAATTGTACAGTTCGTAGTGCCCCCCCAACAGTTATGGGCAACATCACCTATGTAATGGGTTTATTCATATTGGGTTTGTGGTTTCCCCCTATGGATTTATATTTTACTCCCTCTCAATGTAACATATTCATATTTTACCAATTCGATCTCCTGGGGAGGTACTCAAATAAGATTGGCAGCATTGATGAGTGACTCAAATGTTATGATTTCTAAAGGAGGACGTAGTTCCATAACGAGCATCGTTCAAGTGAGATCATGTGGCTAGATTTTGGTTATGATTGTCTGATTGAGTGGTTTCTCTTTGGATTATATGTTTATAATCTTGTTATTTGGGATATAGACATATACCTGTGTAAATATAACTATTAAATACTTTGTTGGGTTTCATTTTGGATTTGGGGGTTCGTATTGATCATTGTTATACTCACCTGCACACAGAATATTATGGTATGTTTCATTTCTTATGAAGATGGTTGAGAATTTGATATTGTCGTAGGTGGACCATGACCAGATGGTGCTTAGTAAGACCGGATAGACAATGTGTTGTTCTACAACATTCAACTAGTAGTCCTAATACCCTTTACATTCATGTTGGACTTGTGGTTATAGACTCTTTGTAGAAGGATTGATTTTCATTACAATTCCTTCTTATAAATTCATTGTCACACTCAATTGTGGGATCATATATGTATTCATTCATCATTTTAGTTATTTTATGTTTCATAATTTGGTGTCTTCAAGATTTGGACGCTGGTCTGGATCATTAGGCAAATGAGTTCTACATTTGGATATTCCAACTCAATTTTAGTCACAATCCCCTAGCTTATTAGAGGCATCCATGGTATAGTCAAGGCATGGGCCCCTTTGGGATGCCTCATGACTAGATATCCATAAAGATGTTATAATACCCCTCACATTCTTATGTTATTAAATATTCTTATATACTCATCCATAATTAAATTTTTATTAACCCATAATTGAATTTTTAATCTCATCCCTTTCTGATACTTTAATTCCTCTGGTTATGAGGATGAGTCTTAGTAATGAGATATCTTGAATATCATCTAGTACGGTTAAATTAAGGAGAAATTATCTTTATTTTTGTAAAATAAACATATTATGTATATTGTCCATAAATATAATGAACCTATCAGTACTTTATATATTAAATTTATTATTAATGAAATGCAATTTATTAAACTGTGTAATGGATTGGTATTCCTTATATAGATCCCACTTTTATTTTCAAGATAAGTATGTCACATTTCATTTAGAAAATCATCATATTATCTAATTACAATACAATGATAGTTTTTAACTCCTTGTGGTAGTAATTTTTATAATATGGTTCATCATAAAAAATTTATGGGGGCTACATGTGTCAAATTATCATGAAGATTGTCAATATTAATTTCATTTGAATTTTATAGGAAGATTATTATAAAATATTTAATGAAATTTTTAGTATTCCCCTAGGGGATGAGGTTTATTTTTTTATTTAAATATTACATTCAAAAAATCATATCCCAGGGAGTCCATATATAATGCATAATCCTGAATTATAATAATAGAATAAGATAATATATTATGGTTTGGAAATTGGTCAAATCTAACCAAGTGAATAATGATATAGAGGAAATATTTAATACATTAAGAATAATGATATATAAATAATTCTGTTAATAGACTATCAAGTGTTTAAAAGGGTTAAAATTATGAAAAAATATACATTAAACAATGTCAATAACATATTAAATAAACATAGATAGGATCTATAGATCATGAATATTAACATTTCATCTATATTTAATCATTTAATGTTAAAAGGGATTCTTTTTCAAAATTATCATTCTGAATGAGATATAAATACCAGTAATTTATAGTGATTAAATTAAGATTGACTAATCCTCATCCAATAATCATATACCTAATGAATAGATTGTTTAGAAATTACATAGATCGGTTAGTGTTTTGTGTTCAAAAGTGATATTTACATATACCAAAACATAACATTAGAATAATAATCATTTTAATTTTTATAAATTACCATAATAATGGTGATATTTTATAGTTGATATTTCATATTTTAATTCATGATTAAATGGTTGATTCATGGGTAATGAAACTACTATAAATGATATATCTGTATACCCTTAAAAATATAATATATTGATTAATTTTATAGACTAGACACAATAATTGGGACCCATTATTTTCTCTGGGTAGGTTTCTATAATTTATTTTCTATGATAAATTGAAATTTATTTTCAATTCAATTATCCATGTTAACATTTATGGGATTATCATTCCTCTAAAATAACGAATGTGAGTATTATTTTATGGAAATGACGATGATAATGGTTACAACACCTTTTTGTTGATTACATTGTTCTAGTAAATGGTTTTTAATATGTTATGATTCCCTATCAAAGGTCCATGTTTTAATAATCATGAATATCCGGTAATTACATATGGATCTTATAATTTAAAAACTCACAAGAATAATTATCTGATGCTTTTCTATGATCTAGTGGCGGTAATAATTTCATTAGAATCTCATATACATTATATATATGGGTACAAGTGTGATATTTATAATTAAAGTAAGTGATTTAAATATATTTTAACAGATATGGAGGAAAAATTCTTCTTATTCTTATGTTTGGACAAGGTCAAAGTCTATGATTTCTCAATTCATTAACACCCTTAGAATAAAAATATGAATAATATTTATTTATGTGGTAATGTTATTGAAACCTTATATATGATAAAGACCGAAAGAGACCAAATATTAATAGATTTATAAATGGTGAATGATGAACTAATAATCAATGGTGAGAAATCCTATCATGTCCATGTGATTGCATGAATAAAAATTTTCATGAAGATCCATGAATCTGATAATGATTTTATTGATCTATAGATAAATTTTGAAAACATTTTGGTGTATAAAATTGATATAGGTTGAGTTATATGGTGTTGAATCAAGATATGTATCACTTCAAAACAATATCTGACAAGGGAAATTATTTCTTATGTCATTGATATCTATTGAACATAAATTTATAATGAAGTATATAAATCTACATATAAATATGTACATAGGTTATATAAAGAGAGATATTGTAGAATAAATATATTGATGCTTTGTATTGTAGAAATATAATGCTGAATTTCCAAATTCTACTGGTATGTTTTATCTATAACATAAATTAGTATGTAAATTGGAAACCATAACCATGGATATAATTATTATATAGCCAAAAAAATTTATGGTCCATAAAGTTATTTGGTATGTAGTCAATCTCATTATAATGACTATAAATTATATATATATAAAATAAAATTTATACCTTAACACACTCATGACGATATACATAATTTATGTGGTGATGTTACTTTGACTACCACTGTCCATTATATCTATTATGGATCCAAGGATTACCAAATGTATATGGAGAATTTGTAATAACCTAATAGAGATAAGATGATATTCAATACTAATTATCATTCTTAGATTGACCGTAATATTGAAAAGAAAATTCAAACTCTTGAGGATATACTTTAATCCAATTCGAAGGATTTTATAGAATGTTTTGATCATAATAACCACATAGTATAGTTTTCTTGTCAAAAAACACATTCTTGAATTCATATGGAACCATATGAGGGTTGGTATGGAAGGATATATAAGACTCCTTCATTATGGTATGAAGATGGATAGAGGAAGTAGACAGGTTAATACCTTTCTATTAAATTAAAGATATTGTTAAAACCATTCAATGAGATATAAATCATGAATAAGGTAAAAAAATTCAAATATAATCATTGATGAGATATTGAGTATTACGTTAGTTATAAGTTGTTCCTTTGAATATACCCTTATAATAATGTTTTGATATTTTTAGTTATATGGACAATGAGCCATAGTCTTATCATTCCCTTAGAGGTCCTTGATCAGGTAAGGAATTTATCAAATTTTATAACACTAAAAAAATTCCCACTCCCAAGAGCATGATCTGTTCCATGCATCTCATTGAGAGGAATATTCTAGACCCATCACATATACTGAACATGGGAGATATAAAACCACAACCAGATCCCACATACAAGGAACAACTAGAAGACACACTAGATATAATAGATATGGTGATGTTAATCAATACCGTAGATATATTCATTATTCCGTGCATAAATCATAATATTGAATAATCTATGTGGTAACCTGAGGATATCATTATTAAAAAGAACACTCACCTATTTTTTATATATAAAAATTCTTTATAGATGAAATTATTTTTAATGGGGGTCGAATGCAAGGGCCTGAGTTTTTCAACATATTATAAAAACTTTTTTTAATATAATTATATTTAAGAAATTAAAAACTAAAATATATTGACCACTATAAGGTGTATAAATAAATAGTAGGCATTAAAAGTGACAATGAAATCAATATATATATATGATAAAATATAATGAACACTCTAATTATTAACTCATTTACTTAGCTATGAAACTTATAAAATAATATTTCCAAAATTTAATTATCTTAATTTTTAATATATCAAGTGAATGAAAATGTATTAAAACGTTATTAGTCAATAATTTATAGAAAAAAAGTTAATATAATAATATAAATTTTGAAATTAAAATCGTTTTTTATTTAATTTATAATTTTATAGAAAATTTTATTTAGACTAAATAGAATGAAATTAGAAAAATTGAAATCATTTTATGATTTCCCATCAATAACATATTAATAATAAATTGTAATTTTTTTCAAAAAATTCTTTTGAGTGAATATTTCAAAATACTGTTTGAAAATATAATATGATGTTTATTATATAATTATTATATAATTATGAATAATAAATATTTTTCAAAGTTTTTATAATTGTGATTTTTTTTAATTATTTTTTTTAAAAAAAATTATAGCTCCATATTAAGAATAATATAATTTAATTTATATTTTTCAGAAACATGTTTTTACTAAAATATATATTCATTATTATAAAATAATGTTTATCATGATAAAAAATTAGAATAAAAACAAAATATTAATTTGTTTCCATTATATACAAATTAAATGAAATAAATAATACTATTTTTTTATAAAGGATAAATGACTATGTTTTTGATAGGTAAGCATGTTGGAAACACAAATGTTAAAAAAAATTATGAGAGGTAAAATGCCCAAAATATTAAAAATAATATTCAATTGATTGATTGTGGTGTTGGTAAACCATATTCCTTATTTAATATATTATTTTTCAATTTTTGAGCCATTTAAAGGACTTTTAATATTTATTATTGTAATTTTTGGGTATTATAAAAAATAACATTGATTTTTAGTTATAAAATGGGAACTCTACTAATTTCACCTCACAAAAATGCCCATATAATCAACCCAAAATCTACCCAACACTATCTCATATACACGTATCCACCTTCAGTAGCTTCATGTATTCCCAAAACACAACATCAATTATAACTCTACTTTATATATGAGATAATACACTTTGTAATGCTTGGATTTATATTGACTACTCTAATTAATCTACTTCATTATTTAATTTCATTCATCGTAAATTCAAATTTAATAAACATAAAATATTAAAATAAGTATCATTATTTTATTGGGGTGTTACTAAAATAAGTATAAATGTGTTAATCATCCTTACCTTTTTTAATAAGAAAAAAGATCAATTAAACATGTGTTTGGACTACAACTTCCATAAATTAAAATGATTTATTTTTGACTACCATCATCTTGGAGGGGATTACATTATATTTAATGTATATATATATGATATATATATGTAATATATAAGATAAATTTAATTATTTATTTATAACACTATAATAATTAATCTTATAATGTAATCTATCGATATTAATAAATACCTCGAAACAAACTCATCATGGTTTTCAGCTTCATGAAATATGATTTAAACAAACTAATGAATATATAATAACACTATATTACTTAATAAACCATATGTTTATTTACAATTAATGGTTTTAAAATTATTATATTTTGATGAAAAATGATGGTTGACACATATTTTAGGTACCATTATAAAAAAGATCACGATTATTAACAACTGATATCATAAAAATGAAAAAAATGTTAAAATAACTTCAATTTATTAATATTAATATAGAATATAATTGTAAATTAATATGAATAACATTTAGACATATGTATTTAAAATACTTATTTATATGATATATGAGGTTTTCAAATCCCAACTGTATTAATCTATGGTAAAGGTAAGTGATTTAGTAACTGAAACTCTTTTTTGAGTAATATATTTACTTATTAAAAAGTATTATTCTAATAAATTAAATTTTTAATAACTTTATCTATTTCATTCATTAAAAAATTTTTTTGAATGAAATATTTTTTATAATCGTTTTTTATTTCATTTTTCAAAAAAATGACATTTTTCAAAGAGAGAGCCATAAATTTTACTTTTTCAATAATGAATTATAAATTTTCTAATTTTTTTTTCAGGATTTGGTTTTCATGATCTTCAAATTATAGAAATCCAATTTTGTATTGCTCATCCTTCAAACAGTATTTTCTATTAATATGGGTCTATTTTTGGTGAACTTGTTATTGTTTTCAAATTTTTTAGTTTATGATGTTATTTTAAAGATTTTAGATGTTTTATAAAACCCATTTTTTCATTAGTTATTTATAAAAAAGGAATGATATCAATTTTGTTGTTATATTGAATAAATTTTTATTTACCAATGTTATTTATGTGGAATGAATGATTCCCAATGTATTTATTTATGTGTCCAAATTTTTTTTGGGTTCATTTGGAAAAGTAAATGACAAAAATTGGGATGTTTAATGAATCCAAATTTATTTTCTGGGATAATTATTATTTGAAAAGGAAATTATGTATATGTGGAAAATGTAAATATATATGAATGATATGTATGGTCCTATATCATAGAAAAATTCATTTTTAAGAGGATATATGTAATGATATTGGAATTCGTGAATATATTTTAGTTTCTGATAACCATTGTTCTTGATGATGTACTCATGTATGTAATGTTTGCTTATGATTTTTTTGATAGCTAAAGTACTTTATTTATAGTAATATTATACTCTCATGAATGTATTTTTATCATAAACTCTTATTATCTATATTATTTATATTATTCATCCATGTTTATATTTTATTTCATTATGTTTGTTTTCAACGTATATTGAAGCTTAAAAATGAGTATTGGTAATCCAACTAAATGATGTTATATTTCACTTATTCTCATGATATTAGTTATTCAAAAGAAAATATCTATTTTAAAAAATATATTTTCTCATGGGAAATAATTTTTAGATCAACCATTTATAAATATATATTCACTATGATACATGGATGATTCATCACAATTACATTCCAAAAAGATATTCCACTATGGAATCAGTAATGAGAAATTATAGTGCCCGCATTTTTTGAATTTCAAAAATGAATAAATCTATGCTAAAGTAATAACCATAATAAATACAATTCCACCAAAAAGAGCCATTTGCAGAATGGGAAAATAGCCTTGTCTAGGACAAGAACCAACCAAAAAATAAATCAAAACTACCACAAAAATTAGTATGAAAAAAAAATGTGTAGTCCAATGAACAATGAAAATGACCGGCCCGCCCAAAATAATCTCAATATAGATTGTCATTCACTAAATTCCCTGCATTGTGTCAACATCGAATCCATCACACACATCATCCATCCATGGGATGGAACCCCACTGCCACACTGGGGACGATATATCAATGATCGTTAGATAACCATGTCCAGGAGTAAGATAGAACCATTAGAGAAATGTATACCACTAGGATAAACTCCAACAATAATAATAAAATCATCATTCATTTTGATAATATTATTATAATTTTTTATTAAATTTATTTTTTGAAATCTTATTGAAGATGTTAAATAATGTGGTGTTTAGCATGGGTTTCTATAGAATATGGGCATTATCCATTGGGCTCATAGATAACATCCAGGGGTATTATAATATGAAATAGATGCATATATGTTGATAGAGGACTCTATACAAAATTAATATTTTATATTGGATCTAAGATACATGTATTTTAATTCGTTGAAGGTTCATAATGCCTGTGGAATATTATTTTGGGTCATTAATAGACATTTATAGAAATTTTGAGGTATTTAATATTAGAGCTGTTATCATGTGTAGTAAATCCATATACATATAACTCTTAGTCAACATTTAAGGGATTAAACCAAATTCATGGACCTAATTGATCTTGTATAATCTTTTTATCCCCACATAATAATTCAACTTTTTAGTATTGTGATGTATTTTTCACTATTTATATTTTTAATGATAATTATTAATTAATTCAGATTATATTGATCAAACCAACAGAATTTTTTAAATGGATGAATAATTTTTACTAGACTTTAGTAGAATATGGTGTATTAATGCGAGGTTTAAGTGTCTTGATAATGTTTGTATGATTGGGTATTTCGAGTACATTAGTAGAAAATTTTAATGTTAGTGTATCTTTTGAGCATGTTTTGGTGATAAAATGAACACCTCACTATAATAGTAAAACATATCAAAATTTAGTGTTTTTAATGGATGGGGAAGAAGCATCAATTTATTATTATTGTAATTGAATATCTAAATCTATGTAGAGGGAGACCCATTACATTTCCCAAAGACCCATGACTAAGTGGACTGAATGCAACGCTTGAATGACCATTTTTTGTCCTAGAGGAGCCCCCGATGAACAATAATTTTATAGTACAATTATTGCTACAATACCTGTTAAATTACCGCAACTGTTGCTGTGTCATCACTACTATAGTTCCCCACTGCTGCAGTAATGTAAATGTGCCCTACTATAGTGCTGCTACAGTACCACAACAATTTGTCTCTACTTGAATTTTATCACGGGACTTTTTGATGCCATGTAAGAGACTATAACACTTGGGTAATGGTTCTTTGGAAAACATATCCAAATATGGTTTCACACATTGTATATTGAAATTTCTTAAATTAATATTTTGGGGGTTCTCTAATATCCTATAATCATGAAGTGTATAATGGTTCCTAAATGGGGCTACATTAGTTTGGAATTGTAGTATGATGTATATTTTTGTGGTAAAAAATCATTGTAAATCTATAATGTAGTTTTCCATCAGGATATACTAGCTACCCAATGTAATTTAAATCATTAAAACTAGATATTTTCCTCCATAGGACAAAATTTAAATAGATTATTCTTAAATATATTTTCACTTCAACAGTCAATTAAATGATAATGCAATACTCTTTGATGATAACACACTATAGACTCACTCTATGGGGATTTATTGTTTCTCAAATACTCTCATCGAAATAAATATGGAATTGAAAATGTTAGTCAAAATTATATACAAATAATAAATTTAAACAACTATGTAAATAAATGAGTCAACTAGAAGATAATACATAATATATAGGATCGAAATTATAATTAAATAAATTTGTGTAACAGAATTATATAATAAAATATGATATTTCTAAAACATGTTAAATCTTACCGAAATAAAAATATCATGAACTTTTTTTAGAAAAATTAATTAAAAACACAATAAATTTTAAAATAAAATATTTAAATAGGAGTCTTGATTTCAATAATCATTAACATGGATAAATGACAAGAAGTTTTTATAATATTTTTTAGTTATTGACCCCCATAAATAATCCATTCATGGAAATAAGAATCATTATTATCATTTTAACAAAGGATATAATTTTTTTAAGAGTAATTAATAAAATTATATGAATTTTAAAAGGAAAATATTTTACTGGATTTTTTGGATGAAAATTAAAAAAAAATATTTTCATCCACCAATTCACAATTCATGTCAATAAAGATAATACATTATATAAGACATGAAAAGAAGTTATTTATGTATTATATATATATATATTAATCTAGTATAACTTTTTTTAAATAAAATTCATTTCGCATCCATTTTTTCCTATTCTCGAGAACCCAGAAGACAATATTTATATATATATTTTTAAGGCCTTTATATAGATATAATTAGTGATATAACATTATCTACATAGGAATAAATAAATTACCATCGTAGAAACCTAGGGTGGTTATCTATTTTAGTATGAAAAGAAATGAAACATAATAAAATTTAATATTACATATTTTTTTTCTTTTCTTGATGGATTTTATTCAGAAAAAAATTACTACTCACAACAATATTCAATAATTTTAAAAAAATAAAATAGATTGTAAAATGTACATACTACACAGAGTAATGACCCTATACGTTAAACTTTTTTAAAAATTATATTTTTTTTAAATTGAAAAATCTTTTCAACATACTCATATAATATATTTTAAAATAAATTTATGAAATTAAATTCGGAATAATACACATATGATCTATTCATTTAACTCTCGAAGAATAAGTCACTGAATTCACGGGTTCATGAATTTCCTAATTGGTTTTTATCTATGGGAATTTATGTCCATTATTCATGTGGGTTTAAAATTATACTAAGGCCAATGTATCCTATGAAATATATCAAACAAAATCATTTTATGTGTTTTGGGGTTTTGTATTGATTTATCCAAACAAGAAATGGTTCGTGAATATTAGATTAATCCAATAATTATTCAATATATCTCTAACTCATTCATTTGATAGTGAGGAGGGACTAATCCTTTAAAACATTTAGAGGTAATACAGAATCCAAAAAGATGATAATAGAGCACATATATTTGATATTGATTTTAAAAAAAATAAGTTATCTATGAGTTTTGGGAATAATTTAATATATATCAATCATACTAAAGCTGTTGGGATTCCTCCCAAAATGAACGTGGATTTAAATGCAATCATCTTGTATTTATTTTAAAATAACCCCAATAATTTGGGGTTATGTATTCCACATGTGGTTAATGAACATGTTTATTTTTATTATATACATAACATTGAAAAAATACATGGTATAATAGGGGCTTTGTAGAAGCAACCTTCTTTATAAATACTAATATTGTCTCTTATAGATAATGTTTTCCTATAAACTATAACAAGTTATCAAAATAATAAATTATATTAGTAATATGACATTTCATCATTGATTATGGTATCTGAGCGATTATATTATCATTAGGTTCCTCTTATTTATCTATATATTTTTCAAATTCTAAAATTTCATGCTCTTCGTCAATTTTGGTATAGAATACTTATTTTTTATAAGGTGTATACAATACAAGTTCATCCAACTATGTTTATTCCAATAAATTTTATTCAATTTATATTTATAGGATATAAAAATTCCATTGTAGATATATTAATAATATTTATTGGTATAGGATTATAACAATATATTATTCTACATTGACATAAATTATTGGATATTTTTTTTGATTTTGTCTACTCTTCTTGTATGGTCTATATTTATTTAATTTATATAAAATGTGATCTTATTTTGGGTTTTGTATCGAAGATAATTTTTTTTATTTATACATTTTTTTGGAATCCCTTTAATCAATACATGGAAAATAAGTTTTTAGTTTATAGTGAATAAAAACATTCCTAAGGTTCCTTTTAATACTCAATAAAATAATATAATATTATATTTTTTATAAAAAATTATGACCTATAAATGATATTGTTTAATGAAAATGAATCTGTAAATAATAAATGAATACTACTAAATAAAATTCCTAAAAATATATATGAAAATTATACAATTATACAGTTCTGGTATTCTAATTTTTTTGATTTTAACATTTTTATGGGGTTTCTGAACATTGAATTTTTAATTACCCTATATAACTATATATTTATTGGAATCCTCATATATAAATCAATATATTGTCAATATGAATGAAAAAAACACATTTTCACTATTGATTTAGGCCACACATAATTACTATATATTAATAGTAATATTGTTAATGTTTTTTAAATAAAATTAAATAATAATAGATTTTATGTGATGTGTGTGAAGAAGACCTAGAATTTTTAATTAATTAGAAAAAAATATTTTCCCAACCACGTAATTAACCTTAATTGGAATGAAAAATTACTCAATCATCTATTTAAAATTTTAAAAATTCCTATTCATAAATACTAATCATGAGAATATTTTTATCAACCATTACTGAAAACCTATACAAAGTAAAATAGTGTTTCTTATAACCTACAAAAGGTTATTTGGGGCCCCTAAATTGTATTCAAACTTTCTACACTAGTATCAATGAGTTTCATTTCCTACGGTGTTGTTTTTAAACTATATATTACCTTGGGTGCTATGTTTAATACTAAGTGACCCTCAATGGTGTTATTGTCAATATCAGATTTTAATGTGTCCCTCCCATTTGTTAAACTAAAAATTAATTATGTTTCAATAAAAAAGGTTCATAGTGAAGGTAAGAATCCTTTTTTGATAAAATTAACATAAATATAATAGATCAAATCTATATATGTCAAATTTTGACTTTGTGTTCTTCAAGTCAAACTACCTCACACATCATAATTTCAAATAGGGAAAAAAATATTTCCCTACATGCATGATTAAATAAAACAACTAGACAAAAATAAATCAAAATTAGTTTAATAGAAGAAAATTATTTAAAGGTCACTATCAAACAAACATTAATTATATCCTATGATGTTCAAATTTAAAAATTGTATTATAAAAAAGTGATAAGAATACATAATATATTGTCCTGTTACTTTTATGCTCACCCAATAGATGATTTTCACCTCTAAATTTATTCACCAATAGAAATTTCATGTAGTATAATCAGTCATTTTCATGTATATTCTATTCTCAATGAAGTTAAATTTTAAAACTAAAACATGGGATAATTATCGTTCATCCTCAACAAATTATTATCTCCCTCATCAAATCTTCCATTGACCTATATTTCATTTCCAAATGTTATTGAAATATTCATTAGAGGATTCCATATAGATTCCATTATTTTAATAATTGTATTGAATTTTTTTATCATTTCAATATTATCTACTTCTATAAAATTTCTTGACTATTTTGTTTTTTATTATGTCTATTAACATGTTCAATTAAATAGATTTATAAAATTTAATTTTTATCACACCATATTATTTGGTATCCTAAAATGTGATTCTCTTAGTTTTAAAATCAGTGGGACCAAATTTTATTATTCACACTGATCCAACTTCATCCAAATTTTTCACTATGTTAGAAATCTTATCGTTAGACAAGGTATGAAATTTTTATGAATAATAAATTTTAGGGAAAAATTATCATTAACACAAGGAAACCATAATTCATCCAGGGATGATTCTCAGTGATTGGTGTATGATTGAATTATGTTATATATTGATAGGTTGAATTATCACAAGATTGTGGGTCATGTTAGGTTCATGGAGACATTATCTCATTACTTAGCATACCCAAACCATGAATATGGTCATCTGACCCATTAGGTCATCTATAATAAATTTGTTTCCTTCCAAACAAACCAAAATAAAATACCCTCAAATAAGAATTTTCAATTGAACTATTATACACACATTCCCAATAATGATAAATGATTTCTCATTATCCACATGAACACAATAAACCCTTTAAAATTAAAATAAGTTTGGTTTCTTGAGATTCCATTATGAGAAACACATTTAATTGTGGGGTTATAATCAACATAGAACTTATTAACTATGATTTACATTCTAGTACTATATATTATAATATATTATTTTAATCCAAACATTTTTTAGTTTAGTTACACTATCCACATAGTTAGATCCAAATAAATTCATTATGGGAATCACTCTTCAATCCCTTGTAGTACATCTGTACATTAGGCTAGGAATCTTATCAAATACGATTTTGATGACTTGACCTCCATGTAAAAAAAACCAAGTAATACTCCACAATGTATCTCCTAAAATATGTATGATTATTTCTTATAATACTAAAACTTATTACCCAAAGGAGTAATATATATATGAACTAATAATCCTCACAGGATATCACATTTTCTTTATGTGTTCTTTTTTTAACTCACAAATACCATTGGAAACATCCTTGGATGTCAGTCATTTAATATAACTATGGTTGAAATATAATGAGATAGGATAATGAATAATTTTTTACCATGTATAAATCATTAGTATAATTTATCAATTTATGTATCACATTTATAGTTGAGTTATACATATAACCACCTCTATTTGATAATAGTATTTTGAACCTAGTCTGGTAATCACTATTATACACCAGTCACAAATCCCCATAGTTTAGATGATATATAATAATAATTCAGGTATATAATTGTATAGTGGGATGTGTATATCAACATATTAGAGAAAAATAAAAGTAATGATAATGTAAATCAATATAATTACCTCTAAAATAATATAGGGGATTGAAATATTGGGAATTATTAATTAAAAATAGAAAATGTGTTATAAAAAATAACAATATACAACATTCTAGGAAAATAATACAATATAAGAACACGAAATACATCAAAACATAAAATAAAAAATAAAAAATCTATAATGAACCTTGAGAACAATCTTACGTCCTTGACTACTCCAAAACTACGATGATTCATCCTAGTAATCCAACCCTAATGTGTTATCCTTTCGCAACCCTAGAAATACTATCATATAGAGTCTTCTATAATACCCATGTTTCATGGAGGCTCGAGTTATGTGTGATTAAAAATTAGTAGGCCACCATAAATATAGTCCCTAAACATACCCAACTTAATATAATACATGTAAGGTTCAATTATTTTATATTATAGTTAATTTATATAAAATTAGTAAAAAAGAAATGATTCTTGAGCTCCATGATGACAATTAGGATCCCAATATACCCCCATTGATCCTACGGTTTATGACCCTAATTGATTATACATACGTTAGTCTATGTTGGTTTATCTATGAGAATATCAGGTTCATCATTACAAACAAGAAATTAGAATGAACATTTTGGGAGTTTTATAAAAAGTATCATTGACATAATCAAAGCGGTGTTTTCATTATTCATCATATAAAACATAATAAGCAAGTTTTAGTAATATTTTCACAATCTCCCCTAATGAATTATTCATAAAATCCTTAAAGGGAGTATTCAAAACCTCCCCATATAGAGTATTCTGGATTTCTCTATAATGTGTATTCACCAACACCTATTTTGAAGTATTTATGAAATCTGGAAATGGTATTTTTCATAATAATGTATAAAAAAATTCAATGGAAAAATTCTATATCCTTAAATCAAGACCTGCTAAAGGAAATTTATCAATATAATATTCAACCTATCCATATGGGTGTTCTCAGATAACCATCAATATCCCCATAATAGGGTATTTCATTTAAAAAATTCACTATTCAAACACACAAATCACCTTATCAAATATAAATTTCAATTTAACTAATAATGAATCATTATAATTTATGGAAAATAGGTTTTTGTTAAAAAATAAAAAAATTATTGATAACTCCCATAACTAATTAGTAATTTTATTCATAATAGTTCACTACTAATCAATACTGTCACAATTACCATTTATGATTATCTAATCTTGGGATGAAATTGTAAATCCATTTAAGTAATTAATATATATTGATCCACTCAATTAATAGAAATAATGTAACTTATAGAACTATATTTTATTTCAAGGGGTTATTTTTCTTCTTTAATTCATATAATAAATCATAATTCCCCAAACCCAAATGAATATGTAATATTTACAATTTCACCACAACTATGTGGTATAATTTTTCTAACCACCATTTTAAAATTAAACATTAATTTTATCTCCTAGGATTTGGTGCTCATTTATTTTCATTAATTATATTTAATAATGGATATGATATGGTGGAATAAATAATGAATCCTTCCATTATAATAAATTTCTAAAAAAACAATTATTTAATAGGCACACAGTGCACACACTCAAAACAAGGGAGAATATGATAAAATGATTGAAAACCACTTATCTTATATTTAAAACTGTTTACAAATATAACATCATCCAGTTTCTTTAAATAATTAATCATAATATGAGAAACATGAAAAAATGCTTGAAAATATGGCATTTTTGAAAAAAAAACTATGAAATATTACACATTGGTGAAAGAAATAATGGAGATGAAATAGATTTATATCCTTAAATAATGTTCAAAATCACCATCGATGACATGCCAAATGACCATTGATCACGAATGATATATTTTAGAGATGAATGGATATGGAGTTTCATGAGGGTACACTGCTAGACAAGTGTAGGATTAAAAAACCTATTGTGTGTGATAGGGGGTTAAATGTATGGTATCCATGAAATTATATGTATATATTCCATTTAAAAGTATTCCTTGAGGATACCATTAAGTTTTTGTCTACCCATGGGCTTAATGAATACCTGGGGAGACCATATCTCAAATAGGGATACTGATTTTCCACCAAAAAGATGGAGGATGTGTAGAATCTAGTAGGGGGCCCAATAGCATCCTTTCTTAAATCTTCAGCCTCTTCCAGACCCATCACATGACTTTTAAATCCCACGTAGTCCCCAACGGAAATATATTTATATTGAATGCACCACCAACCGTAGGACATATGGATGTAAAAAATTATTCAAATCAATCTACCTTTAAAAAGGGTTGGGGTCTTACACATTCATGGTGTGTTGAACCATCTAAGTATTAGAATAGATTACATTGACTATTCATAGGATATTTCACTATTATAGAAAAATATCCCCAAAATTATTTTCTCTATATTATGAGGGATTTATATTGGATATAATGTGTTCTTTGGATTTCTAATTTAAGTTGAATATATTAAATAGAACATGTTTCCTCTATGGATCTATATTTCTTTAGTAATGTAGTGTGAGTATGCTATGTATGAATGAATTTAAATATATTAAATTTATATGTTTTTCCTTAAGGATAAATTAGATTGTATACATTTTCTAAATATTTGATTATACTTATAATCTCCATACACCATCCTGACCCTTACAAACACTATTAAGGGGATCAAATTTACACTTTATAAAGGACCACCCTTTGAGAACCAAATGTTATAAATAAATTTTAATAATTTAAAAATATTTTCATTGGAATATTTACAAATGTATATAATATATTGTATAAAAAAATAACACATATACCATATATATAATTTTCATGTAAAAAATAATAAAACATTCATAAAGTGTATCATAAATAGAATATTGTAATTTCAACATATAACTATATCACCAAGTGACACCACAAGGGGAAAAAACTCAAAACCATTGGAAAGGTTACAAATTATAAGTATCATAAAAAAATGAAGACTAGCTCTATGATCCCACCGCCATCACCAGTTTTTATTCATCATGATGCCATCTTATTGAAGAAATAGTTCCTATCGTTACTAATATCATGTTGGAAACTATTTGAATATAAATCAAGATGAATGTATATAGAGTGAACATATAAACCAGGTATGGTATCCCTTATAACATCTAATAGTAACAAGTTATTTAAAAACATGTTAAACCTCTTTTTATATAAAATAATTGAATAACATAAAATAAATTAATAAGGACAAAGTAATCCATATAAATAAATCCATAAAAAACCCATTAACTATTTCCCACTAATTTATATTAAATCCCACACTACAAATCCCACACACTTTACATTGAATACTATCTTATGTATTTCACATAACCATAACCTCTTAATGACATGATAATAACCCAAATGAATCAACCATAAAATCTGTTCCCTATACAACCCAATAACAATATTAAAAATCCACACCCCTTTACCCAAGTCATAACATGAAAATATAATCCATATGCTGTAAATATATTAATGGATGAAAAGTATGATCCAACAATACCCCATCCATATACCCTTTAAGAACATACCAAATCATGCCAACTAATTTTTACCATTACAAAAAAACAACATTCCCAATACACATTCATAAAAACACATTTTATCTTTTCAATGGATGAAGGTACTGGCTCCCATAAACTCTACTCTATTTGAATACATTACCCATTCCGAAAAAAATTAGTATCAAATGACAATTTAATTATATCATAAGACATGTTTCTGGTATTAAAATACATTTATTCTATAAAATATTAAACAAATAGAAAAGCATAACACGATTTATCAATATAATTTCGCATAAATAATCATATTCATTTATTTATTTTAATAATTGTCAATTAATTTAACGATATTCGGAATTATCGCATAATATAAATGACCAAATTAATATTAATTGGATTAAATTGAACCAAAAAAGCATATATAATTGATATCAAAAGGAATATATTCTAAATTATAATAATTTTTGTATAAAAAACACTAAAACAAAAATAAGTAAGCATGAAACACGTTAATATGTTTTCTACCAAAGTGAAATAATGAGATAATTTATGTAATGGAGAGGTGAAATCATTATATTCAAACTGTAGTCCTTGAATTATTATATTATATGGTTGGGAGTGGTAGAATTATATTATTTAATAAAATCAACATGGATCAGTAACGTTTTTATGAGTTCTATAACGAAAGAGATACGTGAGAATTTAGTGTCGGAAAATTATTATAAAATTTATTTTGTTGATAATTTTAAAAGATTACATTTTTTAGGAAATTATGAACCAACTATATGATTTTAACTTCATATATCCAATGGAAATATCATTTGAAAAACCATGTGCCATAAATTAAAGGCAACTTTTTTCAAAACATATCATTGAATATATGATTTTGTCATGGTTTTACAAAAATCTACATAATTTTTATTTATATATTGTATCCAAATTTGTTACTGAATAGTTTTACATGATACTTTTTTATCCAAGGACACAACCATTCGATAATTACAATATTTTGTAAATTACAAATGCACTAATTAATGATTAAATACCATTTTGGTTTAGTTGTATTAAGAGTTAGAAAAATTATTTATATATCAATACACATACCTTTCATAGTAGTGGATATTTTTCCAAAATAGAAACAAATAACAAGTGATATAATTTCATTTTCCATGATTAATACTTATATCCATTACATTTAGGTAGTTATCAAAATCTTCTAAAAATTTATCTATTTATTGTATAATTTTGGTTACAATATAATATTTTTTTACTTATCCAATACCAAACTAATAAAAACGTAAGGATGATACCAAACACTAAGAAAGGGTAAGTTAGGTTGATAACAATTGGTTATCATAAAGGATCCTATAATATAACTATAAAAATGATTACATAATCAATGTGCATGAACATTTAAATAGAAAATCATACTAGAAAAAAACATTGACCACAAATGAAAATTCCTAACCCAATATTATTGGAATAATATAAGAAGTGGGTTATATGAGTTTGGAAACATTGGTTATTAAAATTGTGTTGTAAAAAAATAATATAATAATAATAATATTTTATATAAATATGGAACTTCAAAAATAATTGAAAATAATTTATTATTTAATGGATCACTACGATGACCAATATCATAGTGTGGATAGATTCCAATATTGATTATATTATACACCACATTCCATTATATTTTATATTATGGAATATAAAGGTCTTCCTAATTTATTTTAGGAACATATGATTCTTGTCCTACCCGTCTAAAAATGGGAAAATCAAACATGTTTGTGAAAATAAAAATAAACATAATTCAATTATAGAATACATTAACTTTGAAAAATAAATGGTTTACAAGTGTATTTCGAAAAAATAATATTATAATCTGTTAAAATAATTAATTTTAATGGTGTTGTTTTAATATATTCTATGGTAAGAATAAATACATTAATAAATTTTGAAATAGAAAAAATACCATTCATAATAGAATTATTAAATTTATTTAAAATATATTTTCAAATAATTTTTTAATAAATGTTTATAAAATTAAATATCTTTTTATAGTTGTAATTGAAATTAATTTGGAAAACCAAGATATATTAGAGGGAAAATTACATTTAAATTCTTGAGATTGTTGAATGAAAATGTGTACATATGGGAAGTGAGGTAAAATATTAGTCTCTTCAATAATCTATAAATAATTTAAAATCAATAGAAATAGAATCCTATAAAAAATTTAATTTATTCCTTATCAACATTTTAATGAAAGTAAAATAAAATAAAAAATTACCTATTAAAATTTTATTTATATAAAATTTAATTTACAAAAAATACATCTTAATGATGAAAACATTTATTGACCGCAAATAAAGGATATTATAGGTCCAACTATTATGTGACAATTGCATTGATGTTTAAAAAATAATTTTGAAATAAAATGTAAAATTGAAAAACCTAAAAAATAATGGAGAATAATAATAATAAATATATTTTTAGGAGAATAAAACAAAACTATTTTATTTAACTATGAATAAATAAATTTAAAATATCTATTTGAATGTAATATTGGTAATGAATCTCTTACATCTATATTAACTTTTGAATAATGAACATGAATTATTTAACATTAGATGGGATTCAGAATACCATAAATTATCATGTAATGATGGTCAAGTTTATCCATTTTATGTATATACACAATATAAAATAAAATATATTATTTTAATATGGAGTATATTGAAATGATGTGAAGTTGTAATAAGAAAACCTTATATTGTAATATTTTATAGTTCCTGAATCAATTATAAAAATTAATTATGATATTGAAAGTAAAATAACCATGAAAGCTATAAAAATATAATATAATATAATTATATATAATAAGCTTACGAAAATATGTTTCCTTATGAATTTTCAATTCCTTTATGTAATGAAATTAGAAGAACAATTTCATAAGGAAAATTATCTTTTTTAAGAATTGTTTTCATATGGAAATTTTTCTTTATTTAATAAACGTTTTCCCATACACTTATTTTCAACGGATTATATAATATTTTCAGAAAACAATATTATTTATTTCATAAAACAATCAACTAGTTACATATCTACTCTAGAAACTTACTGTTTATTAGAAACATATTTCATCAGAATTGTGACTTTGATATCACCTAAAATCAGACTCTGATTTCTTCTGAAATCTGAATCTAGATTATCTTGAAATAAGATTTATATTTCATTTGTTATTTGAATATGATTTCCAAAATAATAGTACTTTGATTTATTTTTATATTGGACTCTGATTTATCATAAAATTAAACTCTGAATGAGTCTATATTAAGAGTCGATTTTCATTGAAAATCGAACTCCGAATTATTCAAAAATTGGAAACTGATATGTTCAGAAATCTGAATCCAATTACTTCAGATGTCAGAATCTGATCTCATATAATTTCAGAATCTAATTTCATCAGAAATTAGACTCTGATTATTTTAGAAATCATATTCTAAATTCGTTTGAATTTATACTCCGAATCTCTATTATTTCAGAATCTGATTTTTTATATCTTTAGACACTATTTTTTATTTTCTTATGATCCTCATTAAAGTATTTTCGTCAATTAAATAATTTCCATAAATAAACATATCATTTTATCTAATCCTAAAAATGATAATGTTTCTGAATCTTGACAATGATTTTCATACATAGTATTGTTTCTTACACATGATTATTTTTCTCATGTTTTCATACATGAAACGATGTCGTACTGTCTATTTTTAACCATCTATTGGTTGAGTTTCACGTGTATAGGTACCAAAAATATTTCAGGAAAAATATTATCATTGGAAGTGGAAGATTAACATTGGATCCTTTCCTTATAAATACCCCCCCTGATTTGTTAATTTAAATACACATTGAGAAGTGATAAATTCTAGAGAGAGAATTTGTGCTATAATATCAATGAAGAAGTATTCCTTTTGTGATTTTTTTTGAACGACTAGTTCAACCGTTAAAAATATTTTCAACCTACATAGTCTCATTATAATTGTTTTTGATCAATTGAGGTCTTCTGGAGATATGAAGTCATCGGTGTCGTCTACCTTAATCATTGAGGGAATTCAGGGATATGAAGACAAAGGTGTTGATTACCTTAGACACAAAGGGCTTGCATGGATATAAGGATAGATTATGATAGTCATATCGAGTTATAACCATAGTGTGGGTAATACATATAATATTTAATGTGTAAATCAACGGACCATTATCCACAGTTTTTGGATACCCTACTATTTAGATTAAATGATATTTTAAATTCTTTTTTTTGTTAAATTTTTTAATTCAATATCATTTTGTTAATCAAAAAATATATAACGTTTTTATAATTTATTATACATATACACTCTAATATAAATAATATTATATACGCATTATGGTAGAATCCTTCCCTATATAAACAGAGGTTATGATTCTTTATTAGATCTATATTTTCAGATCCTATGCAGGATGTTTCATAGTTAAGAACTACAAAGGGTTTGTGAATCTGTCTCGATTAAATTTTCTAAACATAGGTTTTCATAAGATATAAGGAATGAATATCTGAGTACTATTAATATTGGATGAAGATGTTTTTTTATTAAAATTGGAGTGAATAATTTTTTCATGTCACTAGTGAGTACAATATTCTTGAAAAATAAATCATAACATTAAAAAACCATGAAAAACACGAAAATCAACTCGACTACAAGGTACCCAACACTCTTGTTTTCGATGATAGTAATTATTTACATCTAAATATCCTCTTCTGAAACATCCAATAGTATCTAAAAGAAACATGAAACTACACACATTTTAAATTGAAAAGTGATAGAAACATGAAAAGATATGTTAAGAGCTTAGTATTATGGATTTTTATTTCTTTATAATGAACCAGTTTGCAGTGTGCAACAATTATTTAAGAATATCAACAAAAATCTTCAATCTATCAGTGATAATGGACAATATGATTAAATAATTCTTACTTGTGGAAAAGATAATTGATATCATTCCCAATGGGTGGTAATCTAAAAGGTAAACTATTGATGAAATTAAGAGAGTATCTAGAATCACAATTGATAAGTTATTTGGAGCACATCTTCCACATGAAACAGGAATAAAGAGAAATTCAAATGTTAATAAGAAGAATAATGTTAATGGAAGTGTTTTTGTCACTAAGACATCCAAATACAAGACTATATAAATTGTAATTGGATATAAAGATAATAATTTAGTTATAGTACCTGAATCACGTTATAGTTGTCCGTTAGAGAATGAAGTAGCCTATATTTCTCAAAGAATGAACTAGATTGTGGGATGGACTAAATTTATGTATAGATATACGATGAAAGCCATAAAGGACAACAATGATTGAGAATTAACTTGTTATAAATGAAAAAGGGATAAATATGTCAGACTTGATTTTTTTTCTACACACGAGAAAAGAAAGAATGAATAAGAATTTTGAAAGGCACAAAAATATGTACATCAAATCTGAGGCAGAGAAAGACCTAAAGGAAAATGACAAATGGAGTGCTAGTGGTGGTGACACTTTAGATGAATCCTCAGAATATTAATCTTCTGGTTTATATAATAACATTACTGTATACATATTACATAAGGAAAAAAATTGTCTTATAACAATGGTACATAATGTTGAATATTTATCCAAAATTTATTTAAATAGAAATTCTTCTGATATAGAAATTTATGAATCTATGGATAAATAATATTCCTTATAAAAATATAATACCCAACAATTTTTTGACGAGGTATCTAGATTTTCTAAATTACATGCTTCTAAAATATGTATGCTAAAAGATATATTAGAGAAAGAAAATTCTAGAATTTCTGTTTTAACAAATGATGTATCGGATCATTCAAAATTTCATGAAGAAAAAACTCTTTATTTATGAAATATTTCAAAAAAACCTTAAGGATTTTATTTTTCAGATGCATTAAATTTATCTGGATATTGAAAATGTTAGTTCAAATAATAATTTTTTGGAGACTAACTAATCTCTATGAATAATGACTATGATGATAATAAATTAGTCATCAGACAAAATCTAAAAAGACTTCTATAAAGAGACATTTATTGAATTAAAATTCGATAAGAGAATATTTTGATAAAATATATTCACAATTTCATCTTCTTAGTAATAGTTCTATAGTTGGTTATTCTTGTTAAAAATGAGTTTTTAGTCACAATTATTTTGTTTCCTAATGTTATGCATTATTACTAAGTGACAATGTGGTGTACATTAGGAGTTAAATTGTTATTTGAGTATTCCTAATCCAATGTATTTAAAAAATCATCCATTTATAATAAAATTATGATACCTAATATTTTACGTTTAAAATATTTTGTATCATTGAATTTTTTTATTCTCAATGTCAAACTATTTTATTTTCGTGAAAAAAATAATGTGCTAACAATAATATATGGTACCTGGAGAGTGGATGTTCCCAACACATGACTGGTAACAAAAAATTCATTGAGATGATTGTTAATATGAAACATGGGAAATTATTATTCATAGAAAATGTTCTTGGAGAAATTGTTGGTATACGTAACACATTAATTCTTAGAACATCATGAATTTAAAATGTTTTATTTGTCAATGGTCTTAATAAAAACCATATATTGATATGAATAATATTTGGGGACGTTTACCATATAAATTTTAGGAAATTTAAATTCATATAATATAATTCCAAGGAAGAGTTTAGTCTCTTTTCCAATAAGCATGAGAATATTTACACACTTAACATAAAGACCATAGGATCCAATATATATATTTCATTAGTGCAATAGATGATCAGTCATATTTATATAATAGAATTATAAAACATTGTAACCTTATAAACAAATGAAATCACTCAAAGAAAATAGTTATTAAGGATCTAGTGGAGCTTAGATATGATTCATCAAAAGCAGTGATATGTTCCAAAATGGAAAGAAACATATGTCATTCTTTAAATAAATTAGTGAAGTATCAACTTCAAACTCATTACCACAAGTTCATGTGGTTCTTTTCGGCCCTACAAAACCTAGAATAATTGAAGTAATATATTGTGTATTTGTTTTATTATATTTTTAATCTTGATTTACAAGGTTATATTTTCTAATAATGAAATATGATTCTGTTTCTCTTTTTAAATCTTTTTCATCCAAATTTAAAAATTCCAAAAATTTCCATTTGATAAATATTCATTGTGATATTGGGGGAGAATATAAAAATATATATTTTGAAACTTTTTGTATTAATAAAGTCATTAATCATAACATCTCCGCTCTAATAACACCTCATTTAAATGGTGTTGTTGAAAGAAGATACAAAATTCTTCATGAAATAACTCGAATAATGCTGATATAATATTTTTTTAATAAACACTTTTGTGATGAAGATATTATTAATACTTTTTATACTATAAATCAATTTCTAATTAGAATTTTTCATAATAAAACACCAAATGATTTATGGATTGGTCGATGACCTAATGCTTCTTACCTAAATGTTTTGGGATGAAAATTATTCTTATTAAATACAAATGATAGCATACCTAAATGATCACCATAATTCAATGCAGGAATTTTTATAGTACAAAATTTTTTCTATACATCAATTAGTTTTGATGAAACAAAACTCTATAATATAGGTGAAATTTCCAAGAAAACAGTCCATAATATTTATCAATAGTACAAGAATATTTTCACTATACTTCTACTAGAAAACAACTAAGAATATTGTTCATAAAATCTCTATTGTTTCATTGAACCATCATTATTCACGGGACTTTTTCAGGGGTGTTTTCATACCATATATAGTTATGGACATGTATTGTGAATTCCTTAATGGATATGTTCAAGAGTATGTTTATGTTGAAACATTTCTTAGTTTTGATGATACAATACATAAGAAATTTTTTTCAAGTATACCAATGCTTTTTTATGGACTAAAACAAGCCCCTAAATCCTAGTATGATAGACATATATGATTTTTGATACAAAACCATTATGTTAATGGAACTATTGATTCGACCATGATTATAATGAAAGTTAATAAAATTGATATTAGTTTTCAAATTTATGTTGGTGTAATTATATTCAGATCAATAAATCAATTTTCACAGATTTATTTGTGAATATCATGAAATTTGAGTTAGAAATGTGTATTATGGTGGAGTAAACATTTTTTTATGTTTTAAAATTTCTCAATAACAAGGAGGAACCCATATATCTCAACATAATTATATTAAAAATATTATTATGAATGTATGGATATGAAAACACAAAAATTATAAGTACTATATTTGGAACCTAAAACTCTCTTGATCTTCTTGAAGCATATAAACCAGTAGATCAAATGTCATTTAGAGTTAAAAGATGATGTTTATTATTTATAATATCTAGTAGACCAGACATAATTTTTTCAGTATTCTTATGTTCAAGAAATAAATCTAATATAAAAAATCACATTTAAGAGAGGTTAAAAATGTTTTTTATTTAATAGGATCCAAGGATTTATTACTTTTATATTTTTATAGAAATTAATTTTTAACGGGTTTTTTAGATACTGAATTTAATGGATGTATAATTGATAGGAAAAGTTCATCTAAAATATTTCAATTCTTAAAAGATTCATTAGTTTATTTTACTTATATTAAGAAACACTATGCTTCAATTTCCACTCCTGATGCTAAATATACAGCAACATGATGTTGTTGTGCTCAAGTGTTGTGAATTCTACACACAATCATAGATTATGGAAAGAGTTTTACCAAAAAATATTATAACACGAATTCTGATTCCAAATACTAAAACCATTTACATAACCCTCTTTAAAATCACATATATATTATATATCACTTTCTTGGGGACCACACACTTAAATGAGATATCATTCTACAATTTATCGGAATGTAAGACCAACTTGCTGGAATATTTACAAAATCATTACCCTCTAAGTGATTAAAATACATTAAACAAAAGATAGCAATGATATAAATATGTTAATAATCCATATTAAATTTTTGATGAAACCTGTCTCCTAACATTAAGATACTCCTTTTCAAAAGGGTAGTATATCTGTTTATTCTTTTATAGTTCCTTTTCCAAAAAAATCAAAACCCAAAATTTGACAAACGTAAATGATTTTTCATTCCATAAAAAAATTGGACCCTTTTTTATTCATAAATATCCTTGTCAACACAGAAAAATCATTCTGAGTAATCTGGAATTTATTTTTCATTACCTATATCTTCAAAATTTTACTTTTTTTGTTAGTATTTTCTATCTTCTATTTATAATATATTGCCTAATTCACATTAAATAAATCTGATTTTCCATAAAACCTCAAATTATTAGAACCTATAAATCCTTCTTTCGAAATGATATCAACTACCAGATTAGACCCCCAATATCACAACCGTTTTATTTTTACGGGAATTTGAACCATCGTCATGAATCCAATATAAAGTAATCATATATTCTCATCCCCCATTGGTTATCTATATCATTATTCACTAAATCCATTCCTCTCTTCAATGTCACCATTTAGTTTCATTTATTCTCTTATGATCTGAATACCTCTTAATGTTTCATCTAAAACTATAATTGCCTCCAACAACGAAAACAAGGATTTGATAATGTAGGTAGAATGGTTGGTGGACCCATATTTCATTTTAATGTATGATTATTTGATATTTATATATAATAAAACAATAAAATTTAGTTTTATGAACAAGGAAGAAGGGAAATTATTTCTTTATGAAGTTTTGAAAAAAATATTACATTTATTTTAAAAATTCTACTAGTATTTTGGATATTGTTTATGATAGAGATGTAATATTTTTCCTCCAAAAGTTTCTAGAAAATGAATTATCATTTAAGAAGTATAAATAATAAGCGTGACTTGGACTTAAAGGAGTATATTCACCAATTATTAGTCATATTTCAACCATTTATGGATTGCAATGTCAATGGCTGAAAGGTTTTCTAATTATGTAAAAGTGATAAAAGGATAAGATTAAGAAATCTGATATCTTCATGATATATATATTGGTAAATCATAGGAAGGTAAAACACATAGAGTACATTCTATTGACCATCATCAATATCAATAAGTGAACCCTCGTATATCAAATCATTATGTACCCGTCAATCTTTTTTTATATTATTGTATTATGTATAGAATACTTAAAAATCCATTCCATAACAAAAGAAAAAATATTCAAGATTATGATGTTGTGTGATGGTACTATGAGAAGGATGAAAAAATGTTTCACCATTAAGAAAAGAGAGTTTGTTGATCATTTGATAAGGATGATCAATCTGTTAGTAAGAAAGGTGATGTAGGTGAAATGTAAAAGAAAACACTAAAGAAAATAAAATAAGAAGAATTGTAACTGAAAGAGAATGCCCTTGAACCTGAGTAAGTATCTTCCCAACCAAATCTTAAATAAAGTCATTTTATGAATATGTTGTAGGAAAGTTAAGAGGGAAGAAGAAGAATAAGAAGGACATATATGCAGTTTTTTTGTTAGACCCCACTCAGGTTAAGTCCATATAGATTCGATCTACATAAAGGGATTTCAATGAAATATAAATACAAAAATATGAAAAAGAATATTTCAGAGGCTAAAATAATACATTATATTCATTGATATATATCGAAGTCATATAATAAAGATTAGGTACTGGAATCCTTTATTCAAGAATCAGTTCAAATTGAAACACCTTGTTCAAATAAAATAATTATTGTTATTTATGTTCTGTAACCCATAGTTGATTTAAAATAGGAAGAAAAAGAAATTGATGATGTGACATTGATGGTGAATGAATACCATGATAAGGAAAGTCCTTCTGAAATGTGGTCTTCCAAAACATCTCAAGTTGAGTTAACCCAGAGAATTTTAGTAGAATAATCAGTTCCCAAAAATTATGATACCCGAGATGAGGATGATAACAATTTATATGATGAAATTAGTAATCACGATTTTATTTATCGAAATTATGATAGAGAAATAAGTGAAATTTTTATGATAACGAAGATGATGATGATGGTAAAATTATTCACATTTCAGATGAAGGACATGAAACTCATGCTGTCGAGTAAAGAAATTAAATGAATGAGAAAGGGAAACAAGTTTTTGATGAATCTCCTAAGAAATCAAATGTTTCAAATCCACATAACCTGTTGTTGTAATATTGAATAGAAATTAATATGAGGTTGATAAAGTTACATCAACAACAAAATAATCTACTTTAGAATCCTTATCTTCATTAGGACATGATTTTGTAATTTAGTCCTTTCAGAAGCTTGCGTAAACCCTTCCATTGTTTCCATGTATTGATTTCATGTGCTAACTACATCAAAAAAAAATTAATTATAATTCAAATTCAACAATAATTACCATGTATTAGTTTTTAAAATTTGAAACTAGTTTTAATAATTTTAATATTGTTTTTTTAGGATTATATAAGTCATTGAAAAGAGATTCCCATGTGGTCTGAGTTAGTGATTGATAATTCTAACATTATGGATGATTTCAATGTTTTAATAGATGATGAATTTTATATTTCATATGACATGATCATAAAATGTTCAACAAGTCATTTATAAAAGTTAATCAAGAGTAGGTTTCCTAGATTGAAGAGGATAAAGACTTGAATGGAAAACATAATTATGTTGCATTAAATTTGAAAAGGGAAAGAGAACTCATGAAAGATATGAATGAAAATTTCAAAGAGGAAGAAGAAGTTATAAAATATTAGGAATATAGGATAAAAGATCCTGAAAAATACATATTAGGATCAGGATCAGTTGATCACGAAGTATAAAGAAGATCATAAATTGTTCAATATGATTAAAGAATCATTGAAAAATGTAATTCCAAAGGAAAAGAAGAAAGATAATTTATTATTTTTCTAATACACCAATAATTCGTTATATATTAATTGTAACAAATGTTTCCATCTTAATAAAAAAATTTCAATCAATTATATTTCTTCTAATTTTCTTATCATTTTATGGACACATTTTTTTAATTCTGTCCATTCGTTTTCGAAAATCACCAAGGGGGAGAAATGACTGATAAAAAGAAATATCAAGAATATGAAAGCCTTTGTAAGGGTGTATTACATAATGATTAAATTTTTATGATATAAAATGTAATTTTTATACAAAAGAAAATAATATGATCCTTTGGGATCCTAAAAACTAAGGGGGGAATTAATCGTATTCATCATGAGAATTAAATAAAGTAAAGGGGAGATAATTGTTTCTTTTATGATTTAAAAATAATCTTTATAGTCCATATATTATTTTATGAAATGATTTTTGTGATTTATAAAAAGGGGGATATTGTTTATTATGTTGGTTTCCTTATCACATTTTCATTCTTTTAATCTTGGAAAATCAAAACCACATTTTCTTATGAAAAAAAAAATCTTTCCATAAGTATTATATTCTTAAGGAATATTTTCTTTCTCTAAGAAATATTTTCCCCTTACCCTTCCTTCTAAAGGTATTATATATTATTTTCATAATTAATGTTTAACTATCATTTTCATAATCCCAAAACTCAAAACCTTATCTATCCATAAACCTAAAAGGTCTTTAGAATCCAATTTATATAGAATTATGTCTCTGATTTCCCCTGAAATAATACTATGATTTCTTCTGAAATTATTCTCTGATTTCTCCAAAAATCAGACTCCAATTTCTCATGAAATCAGACTCTGATTTATTCTAAAAAATGAACCTAATTCATTCTAAAATCAGACATTGATTTCTATTGACAGAAGTACCTAATTTCTCTTGAAATCAGATAATGATTACTTTTTAACCTAGACATTGAATTCATCTAAAATCATAATTTAATTTCTCTAGAAATCAGTGTCTAATTTCTTTTGAAATGATACTCCATTTTCTCCATAAATCCATCTTCAGTTTCTTTTAAAATCAGAGCCTGATTTTTTTGGGAATTATAATTCATTTTTTTGAAACAAGAACTAATTTCTTGAGAAATCAGATTCTGAATTCATCATAATTATATCATTGATTCATTATTAATTCAAAAAATAATTGTTCAAATTATAATTATCTGATTCCAACTTTCATAAGAATCTGAATAAATTATTTTCATGTTGATACATTATTTCAAAAATGTATCATTTCATTTTATCATATCATAAACCTCTTATTGTATATTTATCTTGAAAATGTTTTCTTACATATTATTTTTTATTAAACATGATAATGTTTCTCATGTTTTCTTACATGAAACGATATCGTAGAATTAGTTTTTGACTTACCGTTGGATCAGTGACACATGTATAGGTCCCTATAGAATTTATAGATAAATATTACCATTACAGGAGGGAGAAAACCATTGAAACCATTGGCTATAAATACCATATCTATATGAAGAATCTGATACACGTTAAGATGTTCTGATTTCATGGGAGAGAATTTGTGCTATGACTGCTCTGCTCAAATCTACAGTGTGCGAATACTATGAATAACATGTTCAACCATAAACAAATTGTTCATCCTGATTAGTGATATTTTGATTATTTTTTATCAATTGAGGGAATTCAGAGAAAGGAAAAAAGAGGTTCCGACTACCCCAATGTTTGAGTGATTCCAAGGATATAAAGAAGAAGGTTTAAGTCACCTTATCGAATAAGGACATCTGGGGATAAAAAAAGAGATATTGATCATCATGTTGAGGACTTACCTTTATGTGTGTATGATAGAAATTAATGAAACTATAAATCAAGGGACATTTATCTAAGGATGTTGGATACCATTCTACTTATATAAAAAGATTTATTAAACATGTTATTCTTTTGTTAAAAGTTGAAATTCTGCTACATTTTTATAAAAAAAGAAAGTATAACTATTTTAAAATTTCATATAATTTTATACAATGATATAAAAAAGAATTTATACACATTAAGGTAGAGTATTTCCCTCAGTAAATTTTATTGTGTATCGTTATCAGATCAATATTTTTGGATCATCGGGAAGATGGTTTCTTATTTAATAAATAATGAGGGTTTTTGAATCTATCTTGTTTAACTTGGTTAATCATAGATATTTGTAAGGAAACAATGAATCTTTTAACACCTAAAATTTACCACCCCCCCCCTCTTGTAATATAGTGTCTATATATACATTTCAATCCAAAATAAAATGTATCCAATATATAAGAATAATTCTCATGATATATTATTTTTATTAAATGAATAGAAATTGTGAAAAATAATCCCAAACAATGTATTCCAACATTTTCACACGTTCTCTATCACCCAATTTAATATTCAAAGACTCATAAAAAATAATTTTAAAAAAAAAAATCATATATATTTATTTCTGTAATATTCATTTATATTCATTTATATTAAAAAAGTTTTTTAAATTTTTATTTATCAACAATGGTTTATAGTTTGAAACATTATTTTTTTATAAAAACATAATAGTTTCAATAACCACTATGTTTTACTATGTTTTTCATATAAATAAGAGTGATGGTGTAATTATAGATTTTTTATAAGGATTCATGAATTTCCTTTATAATTCAATTGGTGTTTCATTAATGATTCATCAAGAAATAAGCCACATATGGATTGTTTCTTCATTATTAAATAAACAAATGTTTTTATATCAATAACGAATTAGATATCAATATAAACATTATAGAATCCAAAATTTATTTACAAATTATACATCATATTTAACTAGTATATATGTTTCTCTAAATCTCTATGATAAAGATTTATAGAATCCACTATATAGGTTTTCAAATTGACCAAAATATGATGATGGTATTACTAATGAATGGGTTAGATAAAGTGTTGATTTTACTAAAATATTAGAAAGAAATAACCTTAATGTTATCATTTTATGTAATTAAGATGATAAATCAATATCAGAAAGGTCAAAATGAAGAATTAATATTGAATTGATGGATTTTAATTAATTTTTTACAGTAAAAAAATAACAATTTCCTTTAATAGCCTTATTGTTATATGATTGAAAATTAGGTTACTCTCGGGATATCAGAGGCAATGAAATAGAAGGATGGATTATTGGATATTTATATATTTAATAATATAATAGAAATATTATTTTTTGGGGATTTTTAGAATGGGTGGTTTAGGGGTCAATTTATATGTGAAAATGAGTGATATTTAAATATACAAAATTGATTATTTTATTATTTATTGAAAATACATCGGATTTTAATGATTATGAGGATATTTAGGGGATTGTGAAATAAAAATTGGGGTTATTTAAAATTTAAAAAATTATCCAGATGAAGGTAATCATTGAATATCATAATTCAATTTAATAAATAAAAAATTCTTTAATTAAACTAAAATCTAACCTATGATTAAAATGAAAAAAAATTTGTTTAAAATTCATCTTCTTATATTTAATCTAATTATTGTACTATAAATTTTTTTAATAGTCATAAAATGGATTTATTTTTTTTGGGTTATATATATATATGAAGTAAAAAATTCACTATATGCATAAAAATTGATTTTTTTTCTACTCTCTAAAATTAATTATATTAAAAGAAAAACAATGTCTCTATAAGTAGTTGATTTCATTATAATAACACAATAAATTAAATTTTTTTAAAATATAATTTATTAAGTTATGAAATTTAACTAGTTAATTAACCACATAATTTATGGGAATGGAATATTTTTTTTAAATATAATATATTATTTAAATGAAAACTCATAGTCATGTATCATAAATTGATAAAATTATACCTCATAATATAATAATAATCTATGAATTAACCAACAGTTTTTAAAAATAAATATTTCATTTATAAAGAAGGATATTCAAATGATTGAACAAATATGTTCCCATATAACATAATGATCTATGGTTTTTGTAGTCTTTATACATATCCTTTTTATTCAGTGAATGATCTTCAAAATACCACTAAAATATATCGAAATTTATTATTTTAATATGAAACACCCTAAAAATAACTAATCCTTATGGGAGGGGATTTCAAACATAATAATGTGTAATCTCTATTGATTAGTAAGAGAAATAAAAAGAATTATCAATGGTCACCATATAAGATCATGAGTGTGTGGTTATGATAAAATGATCCAAAATTTTAAAAACCATACCCCTTAAATGATACATCATAATCATGAACCAAGGGATAATGACATGATGTTCATAAGACATGAATCACAAAGAATATAAGTTGACATAATCCTTGGGATTATAAAATAGGATTTGGAATGTGGTAAAACAAAAACATATATAATTTTGACCTTGTATGAAAAGACACATATTCAATCATTAAATTCTTAACAAGGAATCAGACCCACCCATAATCTTTTATACCTAAAAAAATTCCACCAGTAACCTTATGAACATGGAAAAATGTCCTCATTTGACATTATTAACCTAAAACTGGGATGACACATAACAATATAAACATCAAACCGTGTATAAAAATGTGAATATGAAATTATGGTCATGCGTATCATCAACAACTATTTATTAATCCATTATACTCAGTGAATTGGGGAGATATAATGCACCCACCCACCCTATCTTTATAATAAAACCACACATCCTAGGTAATTAAAGGAACCTCCCATGATAAAAACAATACATTTGTGTGAAACATTATCCTTAAATATTAATTATAATTGATCACATGAAAATAATTTTTAGTAACAAAAATTTATTCATAGAATAGCATGTTGAAATAAAATGGGTTCAATTAACATTTTCTTAATTCAACATTGCATAACACATAAATAATGAATTGTTTTCATAAACATGTTTTAATAAAAAATATAAAACATCAACATTAATAATATTGAAGGTATCATTAGATAATACCCTAGTAAATATTATGTACCAAAAAAAAAGAAATCATCTATAATGTAAAATTATTTTAAAAGACCACTTAGAACATTAATTGAAAAAAATATCATTTAATCTTTGAAATAATTTCTGTTAAAATAAAATCATCCCTAATATTTTGGATCCTAATTAATTAGAATGTTACCTTGTAAAATTTAAATTGAATCATTAGAAAATTGAGTAGTATTGTCAGTGGGTGGAATCATTCATGCCATCATCATTAATATGAAGATCCATTTCCCATATTTAGTAGAAAAGAAAAAGGGATTAGTTTATACAAAAAAAAGAATATTATTTTAAAAACATTTTATAACAATTAAAATATGTTTCTAAATGTTTATAAAAAATCATTGTACATTATTTAGACCATTCTATAATTTTTTTAGAAAAAATATTCATGGGTTTGAAATGATTTCTGACAAATGATTTTTGTGAATATCGATTTTATTGAAAACATTCTTTTAGACCATGGAGTACATAAATTGAATTAGATTTTTGGAAAACAAGTACTTTAAATAAATAAAAATTTGTTAAAAAATTATTCGCTTTTATTTATATTTAAATCATAATATTTTTCTATATGTATATGATTAATTCATGTTACCCATATATATAATTTTTTATGTTCTCAATATCTATAAAATTACGTTAAATATATTTAAAGAATATATATAAGAAATATATTTATAAATATTATATTTCAAATATATATAAATACTTTTTAAATATTTTTATTAGTAATTATAATTATAACTATACATATAAATATAAATATAAAATAATAATAAATATATATATATTTAATTTTTTAAATAAATATATATATATATACACAAATATTTCTAAATATAAATATATATATTTATAATTATGACTATATATAAATAAATATATAAATATATATAATTATAAAATTATAATTAATATATTTATTATACTACTTATAATGATATAAATATATAATTAAGTTAATATATTTATAAATATGTAGAAATATTTATAAATAATTAGTAATATTTATAATTGTATTTCCTAAATAAATATAGATATATTTAAATAAAAAAAAGTTAAAATATATATTATTTATATATATTTATATACAAATATCTATATCTGAATACAAATATTTACTAGTAAAATTCAATAGATATATTAATATATTTTAATGAGTAAAAAATATAAAAAATATTAAATTGTATATATTTAAATAAGTATAAAATTATAACAACTATATTAAATATAAATATTAATACAATTATAAATATTTTATATATTACATTGTTTCATTTTATAATTATTTTTAATATATATATATATATATTTATAATAATATTTATAGAAAAATATATATTCATATAAAAACATAAAAAATTAAAGATATATGGTTATATACATCTAAAATATAATAAATATATATAATTTATATGTTAGTTATATATATTTATATCATTATAAATATAATATACATATTTCTAATAATTTTTATAAAAATTAAATTACAATTATTTAAATATGAATGTATATTTTCATGCATGTATATAATTTTATAAATATATAATAGTAGAAATAAATTAATAACATTGTATCTTTATCAACACTAAAAAATCCATGATAAAGTCATGTTTTTTCCGTGCATTCGATAATAGCACTGATAAAACATACCTTTAACATCACATTTTAGCTTACATTTTTAAAAGGTTCATTGGGTTTTATAAAAAAACTAGAACTTTCACATCATTTCTTGCAAATCTCAAACTCTCACAGTATCTGATTGTCGCCATCATGTTTCCTCATCCTCCTCGTTCTCCTCTCTTGCTGCATCTCCTCTATCACTAACCACACCTCTATCGTGCGCCTCTCCTTTGTTGTGATCCAGAATTTCAAGAGCATATCATCTATTGTGTGCCTAAATTCTCCCGCTCACAACACCTTCACCGTGTGAAATACATACATTTTGTGACTCTCTTCTATCACATGCCTCTCCTCTATCGGGGGCATATCCTCCACCAGATAACTCATAAACTCTAAGACTCTCCTCTAACACAGATGAACCTCCCCCGCACTCTGAATGGCATATCATTGTGTGTTTTCACCTCTTTCCCTTTGTTTGATAGAGATAATATATATTATACAGGCAAAATCCCCGGCTGATAATCCTGGTTATTGATGTTCCTTGTTTCCACCATAAATATATTTTATTTTAGTGGGTTTTTTAAATGAAATTTGTGGTCCACTACTAAAATTTGATCATATACCCTTAATATCGGTGAGTGTGATCATGGGAAAGGTTATATCATGTATAAATGTATAGTAATGATCATTTTTATGATTTTCTCATATGGTTTTCAGTTATAAATTTTTATAATCATTGTAAATATTTTCTAAATCATTTGTTTGGTATATCAAAAGATATCCATAATACCAACACTCCCTTCACTTCCTAAAATGATTATTATCATCTGAACATATTTTATGTAGGTTTTTATATGAAAATAATTATAATTACAATTCATTTATTCTTGAGTATTTTAGACCCCTTCTTCATATATGTTATATTTAATTATACAAGATTGAATGATAAAATAACTATTCCTTATTATGGTGGCCATCACGTTAACATAAATGGGATTTCAAATATATTTTATTTGTGTATTGTTAGAACCAAATTATAATTCTCTCTAACTATTTGTGTAAATTCTATATAGGCTATTTTCATGTACTTATACATCTAAATGGTTGTTCAATCCAAATAATAATCATAAAACATTTTCTATGAGTAACAAATTAAGAATTATATTTTATTTAAAAATTAAATGTATCTTTTTTAAGGGGATTTAATTAAAATTTAATTTTGGTGTTAATATGATATCATTTCATGAATCTTATATATTAAATTATTTTTGTAATATGAGATGATATCATATATGATTTTGGACACCCAGTTATGTATTTTTGATATATTTAATATTGAATTTAATTCATTTTTTATTTGAAGTATTTGTTCATTATGTTTTCAATCGTTTTTCTCTCTATAAAAGGATATTATGTGCTCAATTTTTGTGAGTATTTAAGGATCATTTGGAAAATTCATAAAAATAATTTTATTTTATGTTATCAATGATTTCTCTAATATTTAGATGGAACATTAAAAAAGGGTTTTTGATTTGGGTACATTTTGGCAATAATAAATCTGGATTTTGATGGTTATATAATAATGGTTGACTTTATTTTTGAATATGTTATACATGGGTAAAATTGGATGATTCAATGGAGATTTTTTAGAGATGAAATGAATATTATTATTATGAAATTCATATTTTATGTTATTGACTTCATGATTGATTTCGATCACATCACTTTCATTTTTTTCATGATAACAGCAGTTGTAACATTATAACCAAGGACATGTACTTTCTAAACACTGGTACGCTCTCCCTAGTATGGTATTACATCCACAAATGTACCAGGAATCAATATTATCTTCCTACATATGGATAAAAATTATTAACTTTCTAGGCATTGATACATTCTCTCCAGAACAATTTTTTAACCAATATATCAACCAATCATACTCATTGATCCCTCCTTCCACTACCAATCCACCAATAATGGTCATCATTTTTTAGGCATGTCCTTCTTTCCACTTGGATCCAGATTCTCTTGGGAACACAGTTCAAAAAAATATCTAATGGTTTCATCTTGTGGTTTCCCATTCTATAGAACACATAACTTCTTGACTAGTTAAAAATAATTATTAATTTTGAACTCCCCATCAGTATAAATGTCATTTCCCATAATTTTTAAATCCTCAACCATTGAATATCAATCCAAACCATAACCATATTAGTGGTACCACCACATTTTAATAGTGAAATTCCTCTAAATCCTATATAACCAGTTCACTAGAGGAAACCCAATAGTCTTGAAACAATGAAATTCAATTGAGTATTTATAAAACAATCATCATTTTTATGTAACTAAACTTTAATTACACTTTCATTTATGTGGTTGTAGAATAAATTTTTTCCACTTATTGTATTTGGTACAAATCATAAATCCTAATGTTAAATCCCCAAAACATAAATTAATCCATTGAAAATTACACATAGCAGAAGAAATTCCAAAACAAAAAAAAGATGAAAAAATCCCCAAACAAGATATAACATAACATGGAATTAATATATAGTTATGTCACTAAATTTTATCTCTATATAATAATTACAATAACCTCATAGTTTTTAGAATACATCACCTGGATGAAAATGATCAAAAAAGGATACACGCATGACATAAATGGAATAATAACACCACAAGTAATTTATATTTTTGGATGAGAATACTACTTCATATGGAATACACTGATTTTTTTATTAAATTATAAATTTAGTTATTAGGGAAACATAAATTTTTTTATCACTACATATCCAATGATACATGTGAAACTTTATGGAAACAGTAGTCAAAAAACCATAACAACAAATATAACGAATCATTCCACCCGAACTCACTTTATTGTAAATCCACTCAAAGGGGAAAAAATATAATTCAACATATTATCATATCATATTTTATTCATAGAAAAAAATTTCATGGAAATATATAAATATTTATTTTATTACAACTTTAACAAATTTTTTGAATGGTTTTTTATCTTTTGATATTAAATTACATGAAGTGGTCATGGAATTTAGATTGATCCATCCATAAATCGTAATAAACAAAGAATTTTATTATGAAATTATAATTAAATGGATCTAGAATATCTTGGAACTTAATGTTTTTAACCTCATGAATCATTTTAGGAGATGTATGAAATCACTTGGCACTTATAATGATACTCTCATACAATTTTTTATAGTGGTTATTGAGACGTGATCAGTTGTGAATTTTATAATTACTAGCAATTTTAATCTCATTTATAAATTATTTTTTATGTTGTTAGAAAATAGAATATATAAAATCATGCTATCTATTAGTTTAGAACTATTTTTCCTTTCTTATTATGATGTTTGAAATTATAAAAATTAGTCTACTGGGAACACCACATAGTCTCTTCTAGTGATGAGTGGAATAGGTAGATTATATGGGTGAATGAAATGATACTTGAATTTTATTAATATATAATGTATTCATTCTTATAAGAAATTATTAGTTTTGTTTATCAAGTATTGAACCAATAGTTATTTATATGATAGACATAAACATTGTTCTTGGGTTGTACATCCAATTGATTTAGAGTGATCCAAGGAAAATTAATATAAATCATTGTTTGTAGTAAGTTGGGAAATGAAGGTTTTACGATCGAAAGTATAGTAACTGACTATGAAACATATCCATTGGGACTCCAGTGTTGTGGTGAACGATAATTAATATAACTAAACAATGGAAGAAGGGATCCGAGATATCCAATGGTGGGGAGAATAATATCAAATGCTTGTGGAAATTATTATTATTTCATATATCATTGGAATCATGTGATAGAATCATACAACACTAACTGATTAGGGGTGAATGGAGGTGTTTTTTATGTATCATTTATAAAGTGTCTTTGTTGGATCAATGAATTTTTGAAAATACCTAATTTTCACTTTTAAAAAGATTGAACTGTTTATAAAAGTTTCGTAGAAGGATGTTTCTCATTTTAAATGATTAAGAATATTGGTTCATGATGTTTTCTTGAATGCTTTAAAAGGGGAATTTTTATTTTTTGAAATTTTTTTCAAACTAATTTACTTATTTTTAAAATTTTGTATTATTTTATAGATGAATTTGCCTAAATGGTTGGTTTTTAATGGTATTCCAAGTGTGATTTTTTATTAGTTATCAACATTGATTTGAATTATATTTTTTTCATAATCTTTTATTTTTAAATTTTTATATAACTAGTAAAACCAAAACATTATATAAATATTTTTGGAATTTATTTGGTAAAATAATAATATCACGAAATCGAATAGGATTCATATGAATAATGAGTGGATTCATGACAATATTTTCAAAAGAGAGTGTAAAGATGGAATGAAATAGTTAATAAGATTTGAAAATTATCTTGAATACGACCCTTACCAAATTACATTTTCATGTTTACACTATTGTTATTCAGTACAAGTTAGTTCAGATGCATTTGAAGAATAGTAGATCACTCACGGAATAGACTAATGGTGTAAATATTGGAATAAACATGGGGAAAAAGTGAATGTTGCTTGTTCTTTGGATAAAACTTGATTTTATGGATCATATTATATTATTACAAGTGTTTATAATGATGAGGACCATATCTAGGATGTTATTGCAGATGTGAATGATGATGACCATCGTATTGAAGAAATTATAGAGATAGTTGGAGATGAACTTCATGATTCTCCAAAAAAATTTAGAAGATAAGGAGTTGATTAAAGATTATTTTTTGTGTTGGTTACACTAAATATATAACATTTTAATATGTTCTTAAGCTGTATAATTTGAAAGTAGGCAATTGAAGGGGTGACACCAGTTTTACAAAATTACATGTTATCTTCAATGACATGCTCTCACATGATAATGAGCTCTCGATACAAAAATACTACAACAAAAAAAATCCATGATCGATGGGTATGATATATTAATTAATAAACTCCTAATATAATGATTTTATACTATGTTTCATGGACCAAAAATCATATATAGAATGCAAAATGTGTGGTTCTTATCGATTCAAGAAAAATAGATCAGGTGCTATGAAAGTTTTATAGTAACTTCCAATCATTATATGCTTTATGTTTTAATGTAGGAGTGAGGATATCACATGGAAATTGAACATACTGGTAGAAAAACGAAATAAATATGGGAAACTATGTCACCCATCATACTCTCCTCAGTGGATACTAATCAGTAATGAGTATCCTAATTTTTTATATGATCCAAGAAACCGTTGTTTTGCTTTATGTGTAGATGGAGTGAGTCCTTTTGGTTCTCAAATAATTTTTCCCATTATATGTCAGTTATGTTTGTAAATTATAACTTTCAACCATGGATATGCATGAGATGAAAACAAATCATTCTATATATGTTTGGATCAGGGATGAAACAATCGGGGAATGATATTGATGTTTATTTGGATAAATTGATCACAGATTTGAAATTTTAATGTGATTCACGTGTTATGTGTTATTATTATTATAAAAATGAATATTTCACATTGATATCTATGTCACAGTGGATGATAAATAACATTCGTACTTATAGAAATATTTCAGGATATAGAATTAATGGATGTATTGGGTGTTCGTTATTGCAAACAAGATTCACAGTCAATTCGGTTGAACCATTTTATACCATGATGACATAATAACCAATATTGAATGACATGATATAATGGACATTGATAATAATTTACAAAACCACCTCCATTGATAGGTCGTCAACTATGTGAGAAATTAAAATATGTCGACACTTTTTTTAGTAAATGTTTTTGAAAAATCATTACAAAAACTAGTTTGAAGAAGTGATCCATTTTTTTAATTACCATAGTGTAATTTTTTATACTACAGAAACTTTATTGATGTTATTCATGTCAAATAAGATGTATTTTATAGTGTCGTCAACAAATTTTTAAATGCACCTAAAAAATAATGGATGGAATTAAGTCTAGGATGAACGTGGTTGGAATGGGAATGCCAGAAGAGTTGGTTCTAGTGAAGGGTGAAAAATGAACATTTCTTCATCCAATTAATGCACTCATTTGATATAGGACTTATATCATATTTACTAATTCTTGAATTATGTAATGGTTATAGAGGTATATTCTTCAAATATCATCAACATTGTGCCAATGAACTACTTAATGGTAAATGGTTGTATATGACATGAATTCAACATTTTAATGCAAGATCTAATTCCTATAAAATTAAAAGGATTTTTTTATGAGAATTCAATTTATAAATTAATGAATATATAATTCTTGTTTGATGCAATATGTAAAAAAATTATATCCCCAAAAAAATTTATAATTATAGAAACATAAATTCTTATTATATTATGTAAGTGTAAAATGTTCTTCCCAACGACATTAATTTATATGATGGTTCATTGTATGGTTCACTTGCTAAGAGAGATTCTACAATGTGTCCCAATAAACTATATATGGATGTCCCCCATTGAACGATATATAAATATTTTTATAGGGTTAGTCACAAATCGAAGTCGGCCAGAGGGTTTTATTATGGAGCAATATATTTTTTAGGAAGTCGTTGAATTATGTACCAAATACTAGTCAGGTGTGGAAGGCATTAGTCTACTAAAATATCATCAACCTGGGTGGCTTGAGGGTGAAATAATTTTTGGTATAGAGTTTTTAAAAATCAACAATAAATATAAATATTAGGCCCACCATTACATCATTCATAATAGTTTGGAGGTTGACCCATATGTCAAAACCCACAAATAAATCTTTAGGAATTTGAATCCATCATGGGACGAAAGATATATATATTATATAAACATATTAGACTATTTATAAGATGGATTCAAGACCATATATTTAAGGCATCAGATGAAAATATAGATTCAATTATAGGATGACTTTTATGTCTCGATATGGGACAATGTGTGTATTTATTATCATATAATTATTATGTAATTAATGGTTATACATTCTATTCTAATGAACCTTATGAATGAATAACCATACATAATTGTGGGGTTAGACTTGTGGCTGAAGCATTGCATGTTTCTCTTCCAAATGATAATAGTCCAATTATTTGGAATATGTTATATTTTGGCATCATCAGACAAATATCAGTGTTGGATTATACAAACTTCCAAGTGTAAAATTTTGAATTCAATTGGGTTGATAAAATGATTGTTGTTAAAAAATTATGATTTAGGATTAACGAAAGTAGAATTAGTAAATATGGGTATGAAGAAGAACAATTTATAATGCAATACAAAATTTTACAATTATTTTATGTTACAGATCTCGCAAATTGAATGTCTTAAATTGTTCTTTTATCAACAAAAAACCCTGATGTGGAAGATAAAAATTCAATGGAGGATGGTCCTTTCATTTGGACATCACAATAATTTCATAGTGGTCCTAATGTAGATAGAATTTTTTATCTCAAAGGAGACCACAATAAATTTATATGGATAGTCTATATAGTGTTCATATCCCTTCAACCTTTAATAATAATGTGTTCATTAATCATGTTATTTATTTTTTATAATATACATCATATTACCTTATGTTATTATCTATTTTATTCTTCATTTAAATAATATAAATTAAATGTTAATACAATTCAATAGATAATTACTTTTTTCACATGATGAAGCTCCCAATCTTGAGGCATAACTGGTCTATCAACCAGTATTTGCTCGCAGTGCAAATGAAAAAAGAGGTCTTTCATACTACTACTTCTCACATTGTAGAGGACCAACATGTTTGTCAAGATGTTGGTGTGGATCCTAGTTCTCCATAGTTATATATTGATGATGTTGAAATAGAGATAATTGTAGTCAACGAATCAGTTGATGTGTTGAAAAAATAAGATAGTTCCTATATGATTTTTTTAGAAAAAATACCAAAAGAAAAATAGAAATGCATCATGTACGAGTTCATATGGGATATGTGGCATCAGTTTGTTAGCCCTAAGAAGGATATGTTCTATTGTTACATTAGAATTGACACTCTTAAATGCGTGCTAATTAAGGTATTGTCGTGGTTCCATGTTGTCATTGAGCATTATATACTTATATGTGGATATATTATAGTAACATTATGATATCATTTCATTAATTTACTAAAATGTAAAATATTTAATTATCGACTTACTCTTCATCATCCCTTATATAGTTCATTTAAAGTAGATGATTCAAAAAAATAAAATGTATTCAGGCCTTGTAGACGGATTCATAGTGGCTTTCACACATTTATAATGATATTTTATCTTAAATATGCCGAAATGAAAATTAACCCGCAACCATGTCTTATTTATGAACACCTGATAACCCAATGAGTGTGGGATGCATTTAATAGTCATCATGTGGATTAGTCATTTCAAGTACATTGTATTTGATGATATGTTGTTTGACATTATTTGTTTTCATCAAATTCATTAATAAGTATTAATTTATGAAAAAATAAATGAATTCAGAAAATGAAAAATGAGAACAAGACCAACATACCCCTACTGTAATGAAAAAATGGCGTATGATCCACTTGAAAAACAATTTGTACATAATTTAAATCTATCGTAAAACATTATGGTGACATAAATCAACACCATTAATATATTCCTCTATTTATATAAATATTAAGGAATCCAAATCCAATGTCACATCCATCCAACACCGTGTGTTATGGAAGGAGGGTCATATAAATAATGATGGGATACTAATAGATGAGAAAAACAAAAAAAGTGTGGGAAACATGTTTGAGCATGACATAATATATATAATTTTTTATTGAAATATATATTACATAACAATAATTACTTATTTTACTATATATTCTATCTTATATAGTCAATGGAATCAGCAACATCCAAAAATTGATATAGACATACATTTGGTGCACCAGAAGTGGAATGAAAAGTATGGTTATGTCAAAGGTGTGGGTTTTTGGCATACACAACGAACATTTAATGAGAAAAAAAGTGGAGGATAAAAGTGAAGATATCGAAATAATTAGTGATAGAATATATATCTTCTAATGACATATGAAATTGAAGATATATTTCATGAAAAATATGATGGTGGGGGAGGGGTGATAGATGAATCAAATCTATAATGACAAGAACATGAAGATCCCACCGAACCACCCACTAGTATTGATCCTATCCTTTTACATAGAAATCCTATATTAGCTGAGGTAATAAATGAACTAATAATTTATTTAGGAATTTTGAATAAGATAGAAAATGATACCTTCACTCTATTGATATTGTATATGTTGAAAATTACAATTATTTTTATCTATCAACATCGACCCATCAACTAATAGCGAGAGCTACGATGTTCAGTATCTACCATGCCATTCTACACAATTGGACACTTAAAAAAATAATGTAAAATTATTTATTAACATATCCCAAGAGCTGAGCATTGAGATACATATTCCAAATTGTGATGAAGATACTTTAAGGTCGAACAATCTATTGGATCATTAATCACATGGTCGTCACAGAATTTAAAGAACATGTTGACAGTGTGGTATTCATTTCCAATTTATTTTTCAAAAAAAACCATTATCATTTAATGAAAAATGTTTTAAATAGATTAATGTTACTATAGTTATCCATACAGAAGGGGGTAATAATAAAGGATGCCTCAAAATAATTTCTTGGATCAACCAACTGATCGAAGCAATCAACAAAAAGAACTTAAACATGATCATTCTATATTTAAGTTTATTATCATTGTAGGTTCATGTGAATATAAAGTTGAAAGATGTAGGTATGAAAAAATAATTTAAATACTTATGGGGAAGACGATCCAGATTTTATGAGTGTTGAAAGTTTATGTGAAATCATTACATATTATTGGCTAGGTGGCTTAGTTGTAAATGTATACATGAGTAATGTTTCCATGATTTGATTTTCTAAATGTTGATATACTTTGATAATTATGAATAAATACAGTTAATATTTTTCATAGGAATATATATGACTAAAAACTGAAAGGATTTAATAATTAATTATATATTGACTCATTAGTTATCACATCAACTAGACATAACAAAAAAAATAGAATCTGAGAATGAGGGTGAAATAAGGGCAGGCCCCCTCAAATCGTTTAAGAACAGAATTACAGATGAGATAATCTTTTCAATACCAATAAATCATAGGATCTCTATAAAATAATCATTTCAAATATATTTCATTTTATATCATATCTTATACATTTTTGTGTTTTAAGGTAGAATTGGATACTCATTATGGTATATTTGGATAATCCATAGATTTATTTCATGCATTCAATGCATGGATATCCACCAAACCGACCTCACATAATTTAATTTTACAATTTTTAATACACTACCTACACAATTTTGGAACTATATATCTAGTTATAAAATTAATATAATATTTTAATGATGAATCAATTATGATAGTGTGATCTGTGAATATTTTAGACATCATGGAATGGGGACATGGGAAAAGGATAAGGAACCACACAAGTACTAATACTAGATATGTATCATGGTATATATAATAATATTTCACTATCCAAACACATATAACAATATTTACTTATTCTTCTCAATGTTTATGCAGTTTCCCAAAAAAATAATTGACTATGGTTATTTTTTTTGTAAATTTATGAAATTGAACACATTCCATGAACAAAACAATATCCCTGGAAGGGAATTTTTAAAATAATTACTAATTCATTTAAAATATTTATTAATCCTATATATATACATATGTTTTTAGTAATAATATAATTATTTAAAAGAATCATATTCACAAGATGATATAGGTTTTTCTAGAAACTAATGGGAAACATTCTTGATGGAAGAATGTACAAAAATTTAATGATTATATTACTCATATGACTCTAAGTGTATATTTTTAGTTAAAATTTTCATTATTTTTCATAAAAATAACAGGTTCCATACTGAAATCTGAGAAAAAACATAAATATAGTATTGAAACATTTGGAAAACAATTCATAATTCATTTTTTATGTGTAGGAATTGACCACACCAAAATTCAATTCATGGTGTGACCATATTATGACATTAAGTGTCTATTTTTATATTAAATTAACAATAAATTTATAAAAAAGAATAAGTGACACATTAAAAACCCAAAAAAATTATTCATATTGTTTTGATACATTAGGTCAAAAATCCATCAATATATCTTAATGTGTATGAATCGAACACATTTCAATCCAACATATGGTGTGACTGAAACGAATATAAGTGTATGTTGTATGTTTATAAATGACATTTTAACTAAAAAATATCACTCACTAAAACCCAATAAAACATGATATTATTGTCTCCATAATTTATTACAATGATTAATATATAAATTGTGACATATTTTAGGAAATCTCATATCTATATGATGACCAATGATACTAGTATGAAAAAATGCATGTTTCCAGTTTGAAATGATATTTTAGTAAAACTAAACAAAATAGACATACTAAAAACTATTAAATAACATTCAAGTTATTTAGATACATTATTTCAATTATATATAAGTCAATTCGGACATGTAGGAATCAACCACACCTCAATATGATGAATAGTGTGACTGATATAGATGAAAGTGTCTCTATTTATTAAAAATTGATATTAATTTTAGTAAAAAAACAGAACTCGCATACTAAATACGTAGCAATCACATTGTGATTGTTTTTATAATTTATTAAAACAATCTATGAGTAATTTTAATGTTTTGTAATCAATATCACTTTATCAAAATTCATTATGTGAACTTTATAAATTCAAATGTGTCTTTTTATTTAAAATTGAAATAAATTTTTCTAAAAAGAATATCTAACATACTGGAAACCGAGAAAAAAAATTCATATTGATTTTATAATTTATGACAATGATCCATGAGTAATTTTTTATTTTTTGGAATCAAACTCACCTAAATTTGAAATATTGTGTTACTGGTATTACTAAAAGTGTCTCTTATCCATTTAAAAAATTTACATTTTAGATAAAAATGTGTCACTAACTAAAAACCAGGAAAACACTTTATGATTTTATTCATAATTTAGGATAATTATTCGCATGTCCATAAAGACATTTATGATGTAGTCTCACATAAAATATACAAATGATGTGACATGTATGACTCAGAAACCATATTTCTGATTTGAAATGATATTTTTGAAAAAAAACACAACTGACGTACTTAAAATCGATCAAATGTGTTTGGATTGTTTTGATACATTAGAACAACAATACATGATTCATTTATGACATATAGGAATCAATATCACATCAATTCAATGAATGACGTTACCACTATAAATCTAAATTTTTATTCATTTCACATTGACATTAATTTAAGTAAACAAGAACAAGAGACATAATGAAAACCAGGAAAACACATTCAGATTGTTTTCATACTTTATGAAAATGATCCATGAGTCATTTTTGATGTGTATGAATCCACCAATCCTCAATTTGATCCATGGTGTGTCCATTATGAATCAAATTATCTTTTATTTTTTTTAAATTAACAATTTATCAAAAAAATATGAGTCACTAAAATCTTTGAAAATGACCTCCAATTGGCTTTAAATTTATAGAAGTTGATTTATAATTCCTTTTTGATGTGCATGAAGCTGTCTCACCTCATAATGACGCACGATTTGACCAGTATGACTCGAAATAATTTTCTCTAATTAGAGATGATATTTTAATAAAAAATCATTTTGAAACTGAAAAATTAGCAAACCCATTAATATTTTATTAATACTATAATACAACGATATATGAAAAATTTGATACATTTACAAATCAAAAACACCTAAGTATAAGGAATGCTATGATAGGTATAAATACAAATATATCAATTACATTCGATATAAATATTAGTATAAAAACAAGGAACATACTCAAAACCACAAAAAACAATAATATTGTATCGATATTTTATGCTAAATTTCTATAACTCATTTGTGACCTGTACAAATCATGACTATATCAATACGACATATGGTGTGACCAGTATAATTCCAAATTCTTCTTAATTTTATTAAAAATTTACATTTTAGTAATGTATTATTTCATATTAATGCCTAATTTATTTCATTATTATATTACTGACATAATAGTTGTTTTCTTATATATGTGGACCCTTTTTGTTGATATGGTATGATTTTTTCATAGCTAATACCATGGGAAGATATTTTTGAGAGGGTGTCACATATGTAAAAGTATCTAAAATTAATTTTGTTAATTTTTGGCTGGATAATGGTAACTATATTTATTTAAAATTTTATTTGAAATTTATATAGATTTATTTTTGAAACACTTTTGTGCATTTATTTGGTCTTGTATGCACTATATAGGTTGTGTGTGTGTTTTCTGTGTAGGTGTTGGTGGGAGTGTTGTTATATAAATATAATTTCATATGTAGCAAGAACATTATCATCTCTATTTCGAGCACTGATAATGAACCCCTTTAATAGTTCTATTTTGAGCACAAATAAAGGACCACCATATCAGTGCTATTTCGATATCAAATAATGACCCCTTTGTCAGTGCTAATTAATGTTATGATAAAGTGTTCCTTTATCCACACTAAAATAGTGCTACTTAAGTGGAACCCTTTACCTACGCTAAAATAGTTTTAATAGGGTGCATTATCAACACCTTTTGTAGTGTAGATAAATGACAACCTTTATCATTGATTTTTTCGCACTGTTAAAGATGACCCTTCTTAATATTTTCTAAGATTTAATACTCATTTCGAGAAAATTTAAAAAATAATTCTATTTTATTGAAAAGAAAATATGGATCACGGAGTGACTTCTCTCAGAATTAGGAATCTTTGATCGGAATCCTTTGCTTGGTTGTTGGTTACAACCTTATGATGGCGCGGGATATTTTTTTAGAATATATAGTTATTCATGATACATATTTTGTGGACATATACCTATGTAGAGATGATTGTACATTCCTTTTATGTTCTTCCTTGTGGTTTTGGGGTGTCCCTTATAGTATTGTTATACTCACCACTTCATGAGATTTTTCAACACATGTCATGTATTTCATGGGCAGATAAACAATTTAATAGAGTAATCGGTGGACCAGTAATAGATGATTAGTGGTGTCACCAGGCAGAGCGAGGTGTTTTCATGGAACTTTTTGATAGTTATTTCAGTATCTGTTACATTATGGTGGGACATGTGGTTATATATTGTAAAGAAATTGATCATGGTTTCCCAAAACTAGTGTCTTATTTCATTATATTTTCATGACAACAAGAAAATTGTATCACAAGTTAATTAATAGTTTAGTATATTTTGAAAAATATATACACAAATAAGTTCAACATTAAAAATTCAAAGGAAAAAAACAATATATAAATTTCATTGACAACATCCATAACTCCAAGGTTATGATTTCATGTCATTCATAATATTCCACTTTATTTCCTGGTAAAATAAAACATAAGAAAGGGGTGATTTCAATATCACAGTAAGGGTATGAAATATAGTGGAAGATATCATAAACATAAACATTAATCATGGTGAATATCTAACAATAAAAGCCTTTAAAAATTAACATGAACACATTATGGAAGGAATAAGAGACAAATAAATAATTTCAGAATAATGAATAACCATTAAAAGTTACTAGTTGAATAAAAACATGAAAATTAAATTAATTTATTCATAATGTGGGAATAAATTATATCGGACATCGTAAATATATTTTCAAGGCCTCGTTTTGAGATCATAAATTCCCATTTATCCAATGCCTTGTTCCAAGACCATAGTCTGTCTCATCAGACCTACTAATGAATCAATGGGATATTGAAGGTTAAAACCATAACTTAATATAGATAATTAATTCATAATATGAATTGTGATAAAGATAACAAAATTATACATTCAAATTTAATCTACCATATGAAATGTATGTAACTTTCCCAGAACAATAATCATAAACACTAACCATTCAGAGTAAATTGGTGAATGGTTTTAAGATAGTACATCAATATTCAAATTAATCATAAATCATTCAATTAAATATGAAATATAAAATAAAAAAAATTAACCCCATTAATATATAAGAATCAACGAGATTGTTGAAATATATGGAGATACTCTTATAAAATCAACAAGTAATTTTATAGATAAATACCCTTTTACATTGAAAAAAGGGTTGTGTTTGAAAACTAATAGTATTAAAATATAATTTAAGTAATATAGTATTTTAAAAATAAAATGAGTTAATTAATAAAGGTAATGGTTTCTAAAAATATATTTTATAGTTCCCTTGAAAATATGTACGAATTTGAGAAATTCGATTAAATCAGACATGTATTTCAAGAAGGTTTTTGAATGATCCTTTAAAATAATATAACATCTCATTAGTGAAAGTACTATTCATTTTGGTAAACATATATAGAACATTGGGTAATAAATTATAACGAGTAAATATTAAAAAATATGAATATAATTATGTTATGTAGAGAATAATATTAACACAATTGAAAATGGAGGATTATGTAGAAACATTTACCTTATGATGGTGTTCTCATCTTGATCAAAGTATCCTGGATAACCTAATTAAATTATATTATTAATATTTTCATAACCATTTAAATTTGTAATTGATTTATTATAGCGGTATTAAAGTCATTTATGGAATTAATGATGGGTTTAAGTTGTTCAATTTTGTTGTTTTGGAGAATTTTCATCCTTGTTATTAATGACCATTTTACTTATATACATTTAAGGATAAAAATGTATGATGAGAATGCCATTCAAAAATAGATGTTTTATTTTAATTATTTATATCTAGATGATTACATGGTTTTAAAATTTATATTTATTTAATTGAAGATGATTCATTATATAATAATTTAATGAAAAATGATCGGTTTAATTTAGAAGTGTTTTATCACAACGATATAATTTTTCATTATAAATTATTATCATGAATGAAAAAAGTTTCCAGAATAGTAAATAAGTTATAAAAAAATATTGTAGTCTAGAATAATCAATAACTCTATTTCATGACTAGAATTGAATATTATAATAGAAATTGAAAACCCATCATATTTGAATGTGATAAATTAACACATCTGAGATAGTGATCTAATTTCTAGTATAAAAGAAGTGGAAATGAGTGATGATAATGAATCATTCCATTATCAAAACCATATTTTATTATATGTATGGAACTATAGTTATCATAAAATTTTCGTTTAAGGAGGTGTGGAAATAAAATGAAAAGAAAATAAGTCAAAATAAATTAAATAAAAAAGAAGAATTTTCCTCTTGAAGATATCTTTTTGAGAAAAACTTCGAGAAGTGATTTTTATAGTTTCTTATGTTAAATAGGCTTATAAATGTGGGGAGGATATTGGGATAAGTTTTGAGAATAATTTATTCAAGCCACATTTGATCAGAGGAGTAATGAAAAGATAGAGTGAGGGGGGTTATATTGTAGGGGATGGGTGAATTTTGAATATGTTATTCATTATATTATTATTTAATTCAATATAACCAATAATTAGGATTAATGTGACACATAATATTAATAACTTCAGGGGAGTTAGAAACTAGTTTTCTTACATCATGAATAATACCATGAATAGTGAATATAGCTCATTATGTATATATATATGATAAATTATATTATTTTACTATTCATCAAAAATTCATGTATCTCCAATAAAAATAAAAAATTCACCCAAATTATTTATTAATACATAAATTTCAAAAATGAATTCAATTTTTTTAAATAATTCCTATATATGATTTAGTTCTTATTTAAATAAAATCAAAATTTCTACATTCAAAATAAGAAATTTAAAACTATAATTTCTTTTATAACACTACGAAAATTTAAACAAGATCTCATTATCTAATAACATTAATAAAATACACTAATTATATAATTTACTATCCATATACTTTATATTAGTAATAATTTAAATCTTTACAAGGTTATGCTACGAATCACTATGAATTATTTTAATCTAATCAGATAATGAATATATAACTAAGAACTACTATGTATGGATGTTTTTCAAAATTCAAATCAGAGAGGTGGACAAATTATGTTTCTGGCTCGGTTATATCAAAGGTTTATTGTGTGTAGGATCATTGTTTCCTGAATTCAATATTAAATTTATTTTCCAATACTTGTGGTGTTACATTCTCCCTCGGTAAAAAAATTTCACCCTCTAATTTCATAGAATCTTACATACTAAAAATATTTGGGCAAGTTTTTCATCCTAAACTCCTCAGGCTCCCATGTTTCCATTTCAAATTTTATGTTTTTTTAAATTATCATTATCATTAAATTTTATTGATACCTCAAAACATGTTCTATATTATCTAGAAAATAGATAGAATTTTCATAGTATGATACGTCATGTTCCAATTCTATACATTTAGAAGTGAGGAAATTCACTGGGTCTAGTATGTAAATTCTAAGTAATAATACATAGAACACATTATGAACATTAGATATTCTAGGAGGAATCACCAAATGATATTCAATATCACAATTTCTCTCGAAGATTTAAAATTCTCCAATGTACCTAAGGATCCATTTCCCTTTCTACTAAAATCTTTTAACACCCTTCCATGAAGATACCATCATGAAAAAATAATCTCTCATTTGAAAATCATATTCCATCTTTAGATTATCAGAATTTATCTTTTTCTTCATTTGAGATATATTGATATGGGTTTGAATAGAATTTACCTTTACTGTTGTTTCCTCTAAAATCACTGCACCTAATACTTCCATTCAGAAAATTAATCACAACTTGATAGTGTACATAATCTATTTCCAAAAAAAAGCTTTATATGTTGCCACTTTAACTATTCAATGGAAAAGAAAAATGTATGAAATATCCTCCAAAGGTAAATAAATATCCCACATATATGGTTAATAAATTCATCATTATATCAACATTTCTTCTATAGTTTTGAATGTCCTTTTTGATTGTCCATCAGTTGGAGGGTGAGTAGCCGTAATTAATCGATGCTCAAAATCCAAATATTTTTAATACATTTCCAAATTTTTTATGTGAAATGATGACTATGATTAGACATTATTGAAAGAGGTTCCAAATAAATTCTTTCACCTAAATTTATATTGAGTCATACAATGTAATGTAGTCGAAAATCCTCCCTTATAGCACTAAAATGTGTACATTTGGTATATTGATAAAAAAATACAGATATTTCATCATTCATTATTAGAGATTTGTGTAATACAATAATAAAATATATAGTTATGCCATCCCATTTAAATGTATAATTTGTTAAAGGATATATGACTCCACTAGGATGTTGTTTCTCTTCCTTTACCTGTTGATAGACTAAACATCTTGATACATAATCAGAATTTTTCCACCTCTTGTGGTCCTAGTAGAAATATTTCATTAAATCCCTGTACATTTTTGTATTATCATGGTATATAGAAAAATTGGAATGATGAGCATCATCCAATTACTCAATTTTCGGCATGGGTATAGAGGGAACATATAGCCTCTTCCCGAATTTTATAATTCCATATTTACACACTATGTCACCCATCATCCCCTCTTAAAACACATTAA